>OX438902.1:10422268-12922268 GCA_949316265.1 Diarsia mendica | reverse complement strand
TTCAATGTGCCTCTTACCATGCGGTGATCGCCGGTTTTCACCGAATTGATCACAGAGACATCATTGAACATTTGCTTGTTGGTAGACATGATGAAGTCAATCTCATTTTTAGTCGCACCATCGGGGCTCTGCCAGGTCCACTTCCTGTGCTCACGTTTTTTGAAGAAGGAGTTCATCATAAAGAGGCCCTCCTTCTCCATAAAACTGGCCAGTTGGTGACCCCGGTGGTTCCGAAGTCCAATCCCAAATTGCCCCACTTGCTGCTCATCCTCGCTTCGTTTGCCCAGTTTCGCGTTGAAGTCCCCCATGACAACGGTGAAATAAGTTCTGAAACCATGCATGGCTTTAGAAATATCCTCATACATGGTTTCTACTTCATCGTCGGGGTATGCCGAGGTCGGGGCGTAGACCTGTATGACCTTCAGCGAATATCTTGCAGATATTCTGAGTATAAGGTACGCCACCCTATTCGACACACTCTCGATCTTCACCACGTTGTTCACGAGAGACTTGTGGACGATAAACCCAACACCACCCTGTGACTGCCGGTCTCCCTCTCGGAAGTAGAGCAGGTTGCCGGATTTCAGGATTATCGTGTCCTCCCCCTCTCTTCGGACTTCAGATAATCCGACAATGCTCCATCGCAGCCTGCTTAATTCTTCCTCGAGTTCCGCCAGCTTCTCGTCGGCCCGGAGTGTGCGCGTGTTATATGTTACCAGGTCCAGTCGTCGGTATGTTTGGTAGCCGGATCCCGTCCGGAGATTCTTAGCACCCCTTGCCACGCCGTTGCCTCGACCGCTACCGTAGCCGAGGGTAGACGGGCTGCTGGGTACTAGGGGCCTGTTTTGTTTAACGCTCATCATTTTTTGGGGGGGGGGTTGCCATAATCGCCACGCTTGGCAGGCGGGTTGGCGATCGCAGTATGGTTGTTACAAAAACACAGAGAACGCTGCTGCCCATTCTCTGGTAAGTCCCTTAGTCGCCTCTTACGACACCCACGGGAAGATATGGGATGGTGCTATTCTTTACGTCCGACACCACACGGAACAGATATTACTTACATAAAACTTTGCAGTAGGAAGAAAATTATATGTACTGCAAGCTGGTACTTCTAACAGTAGGTACTTCCCCGTTTGTTAACGATGCTGAAGCCCACAATGACCAACGTAAATTATTATTATTCTTGATCTATTTCAGACATAGATGACGTAAAAAAAACTACACTTGAGTTGGAAAACCGTATCAAAGCATTCAAGTCATATTTACAAACTGAATTAACAAGTCTTAAATCTGCTGAGCAACAACTACATGAAACTGTGAGTAGCAATAATTTTAAAACAAAACATATTGATCGAAGCAAAACATGGTCATAGTTCATAACTTGTCATCATCTTTTCTCAGTCTTTATCCCAAGTTATTTAGGATCGAACCCGCGTGTCTTCTTCTCCCATACTCCTTTTAATTGCCATCTGATGAGACCCTTTCTAGCCTTATCATTTTCACACAGTTCATCCATCTTTGCTTTGATCTTCCTCACAACATTTTCCTCATTCCTACGCTTCACATAGTTTAAACCTATTGCCTCTGGCTTTACCTACTAAATTTCTTTACAGGTTTTTACTGATAAATTACCTACGTAATTCATTTTTTCTACACTTTCAGTTGAATGCAAATCCAGTTTTAATTAGTAAGTTGAAAAAACAGCCGAGAGTCCAAACAGCAAAATACAACGAGATTGTGCCAAGTCCCGTAAAAACTATGATGACATCTCCATTCAAATGTTCAGTAAGTTTTATTCTAATTTATTAAAATACAAAGTTTTGCCTTCTTGGGATATCATTATTTGAGCCAAGTACCTATGAATTTTCAGGAAGTTCAACAGTTTCAAGAATTTATGATAAATAGTGCAAACCGATATGGAGGATGGAACGAATATCACCATAATATATTTGTGAACCACTGGCAAAAATATTTTGGGTCACAAATTGATACTTCTTCTGATGAAATGAACAGTTCCGTGGAAACTTCTCCAGCATTTCATTTGTTTGTCTATGAACTTCTTCCGAAATTACTAGGTGAGATTCTGATTTGAGAAAAGTAGCAAATCTCAACTGATTATTCTCAAATACTTAAGTATGTGCTTAAGTTTTTTGCGTTTCACAAGTTAAAATCTATTTTCGTCAAACCTTATTCAACTGATCATTTACTTAGGTATTCTTGATCAAAGCTAACACGTTCCAATTCACATTAAAAAACCGGTATTTTTCCAAAACTCATATTATTAAATCATTTTATTCTTATAAATTTAAAACAGACTTAAAAAGTAAACTAATTTTAAATAACAGCGTTAATATCAACAAATTTATTTTATTAAAGTTGCATTATGCACATTTTAGCAATTTCATATTTGACGTCTTTGAACCGAATCGTGAATCGAAACGAATCGTGAATCTGTGAATGTCATTGTGATTTTGTCAGACTGTTAGTAAATAGACAACAAGTTTATTGGAATTCTGATAATCATCAGCAACATCGTGGAGTACGTGCGCCAAAAGATAAGGTACACGCCGAGGGTGCATTTACTGGAGTCGCGCCGTAATGTCAACTTCAAGGCGTTTGTGGTGCGAGTACCGAATTGTTATCTGCCCCAGGTGATGAAGGAAGACTTTTGGCCTCAGGACGTGGTGTTCCGTCGCTTCCGCGGACAAATTCCACTGGACAGCCAGCACAAGTGATGTGTTAAAAAGTGAAGTGCTACTAACATAGTCTTAAGTATTTTTGTTAACAAAAAATTGTTTATACTTTATTTATGGTTTAGTTTATAAGGTATATATCTCTGAGCCATTGTAGCCTGAAATAAAATGATTGAATTGAATTGAATTGATAATATTTTTATTAAAACTTCCCATTGTACCTAGTAATACCTACTAATCCAGCAATGTCAAAAAATCGTGCCGCTACTGATGGTCTCTCCTGTGCATTGGGCATACCTACAAACATAATTATTGTCATCTCAATAAAACGCTATCGCACTAGTCACCCTCTCTATCACGCGGCTGACCTTGCTCACATTCACAGTGTCCCCCACAACAGCTTGAAAGCTACCAGTCGCGTAAAATCTGAGAGCTATTAAGAACTGCAACATGGGAGAAATGCAGTCTCGCCGTTGAATACGACAGGTCAGTTTAGGCTTTATTTTGTTGAAAATAAACCTAACCGACCCCATCGTGAAGCAGAACCGACTCTTAAATTGTTCATCGCTTAGCGTGATGAACAAGTTAGGCCGATGTCTTTCAGCAATGGAGGGGCCCGCAAGGGCCGACGCCCGTCGGGGCTGCGGATTTTTGTACTAGATTACGTGACCTCGGCGCAAGGGCAAAGAAGGAACATGGGTTCGGTTTTTAGTCAGTAGAAGTCTGACACTCCCCTTCGCTCTGCCCAAGAGCGGGGGGGGTCATTCGATGATTTTCCACCCACCAAAAAAATAAATAAAAAAAGGCCGATGTCTTGCTATTCTTCTTAGGCGCGGTTGTCTGCGTTGATGCATCTCCAGAGACGACAAGGAAGTATCATCGTCACTCATTTCGATCAAAATCACTTACAAAATCACTAGAAAATTATGTTGAGTACAGTTTGAGTAGCCGAAATTGGTGTGTCAACGTTCAACTACTTAACTTGTCGTTGATAATGCTTTGAGTATAGTCAAACACGTTTTTCTTACAGCCGGTTTCTGATTTGAGAAAAGTAGCAAATCTCAACTGATTATTCTCAAATACTTAAGTATGTGCTTAAGTTTTTTGCGTTTCACAAGTTAAAATCTATTTTCGTCAAACCTTATTCAACTGATCATTTACTTAGGTATTCTTGATCAAAGCTAACACGTTCCAATTCACATTAAAAAACCGGTATTTTTCCAAAACTCATATTATTAAATCATTTTATTCTTATAAATTTAAAACAGACTTAAAAAGTAAACTAATTTTAAATAACAGCGTTAATATCAACAAATTTATTTTATTAAAGTTGCATTATGCACATTTTAGCAATTTCATATTTGACGTCTTTGAACCGAATCGTGAATCGAAACGAATCGTGAATCTGTGAATGTCATTGTGATTTTGTCAGACTGTTAGTAAATAGACAACAAGTTTATTGGAATTCTGATAATCATCAGCAACATCGTGGAGTACGTGCGCCAAAAGATAAGGTACACGCCGAGGGTGCATTTACTGGAGTCGCGCCGTAATGTCAACTTCAAGGCGTTTGTGGTGCGAGTACCGAATTGTTATCTGCCCCAGGTGATGAAGGAAGACTTTTGGCCTCAGGACGTGGTGTTCCGTCGCTTCCGCGGACAAATTCCACTGGACAGCCAGCACAAGTGATGTGTTAAAAAGTGAAGTGCTACTAACATAGTCTTAAGTATTTTTGTTAACAAAAAATTGTTTATACTTTATTTATGGTTTAGTTTATAAGGTATATATCTCTGAGCCATTGTAGCCTGAAATAAAATGATTGAATTGAATTGAATTGATAATATTTTTATTAAAACTTCCCATTGTACCTAGTAATACCTACTAATCCAGCAATGTCAAAAAATCGTGCCGCTACTGATGGTCTCTCCTGTGCATTGGGCATACCTACAAACATAATTATTGTCATCTCAATAAAACGCTATCGCACTAGTCACCCTCT
Source organism: Diarsia mendica (assembly GCA_949316265.1). Lineage (NCBI taxonomy): Eukaryota > Metazoa > Arthropoda > Insecta > Lepidoptera > Noctuidae > Diarsia > Diarsia mendica. Next base: position 12,917,576 of record OX438902.1, on the reverse strand, counting down.
CTATCACGCGGCTGACCTTGCTCACATTCACAGTGTCCCCCACAACAGCTTGAAAGCTACCAGTCGCGTAAAATCTGAGAGCTATTAAGAACTGCAACATGGGAGAAATGCAGTCTCGCCGTTGAATACGACAGGTCAGTTTAGGCTTTATTTTGTTGAAAATAAACCTAACCGACCCCATCGTGAAGCAGAACCGACTCTTAAATTGTTCATCGCTTAGCGTGATGAACAAGTTAGGCCGATGTCTTTCAGCAATGGAGGGGCCCGCAAGGGCCGACGCCCGTCGGGGCTGCGGATTTTTGTACTAGATTACGTGACCTCGGCGCAAGGGCAAAGAAGGAACATGGGTTCGGTTTTTAGTCAGTAGAAGTCTGACACTCCCCTTCGCTCTGCCCAAGAGCGGGGGGGGTCATTCGATGATTTTCCACCCACCAAAAAAATAAATAAAAAAAGGCCGATGTCTTGCTATTCTTCTTAGGCGCGGTTGTCTGCGTTGATGCATCTCCAGAGACGACAAGGAAGTATCATCGTCACTCATTTCGATCAAAATCACTTACAAAATCACTAGAAAATTATGTTGAGTACAGTTTGAGTAGCCGAAATTGGTGTGTCAACGTTCAACTACTTAACTTGTCGTTGATAATGCTTTGAGTATAGTCAAACACGTTTTTCTTAGTTCAGAAACGCAAGTGCTGGTCTTAAGCATGAATTGAGCATGCTTTCTGTCAAATTTGAGTAAATGATAACAGATTACTCAAATCTTGATTAGAGTTTAAAAAAACTCAATTGAGAAACGGAAAAATGTTTAAGTAGTACTTAAGTATAGATTGAGACGTTTTCAACTTCAAATACTCAATTCAGAAACCGGTTCCACGGTATTAAGTACACCTGAATAAATATATAATCATATATATATAGAGAGATGGACGGCCAGATTTGCATACGATTTCTTGCCGTCGCGGCAAAATCCTGAATGAGGTTGACCCAGGCAAACAGGCCAACACAGGTAGTGGGTGAAGTCGGGGTGTAGAAGATTAATAATAATAAATAAATAAATAATATTCCACAACTATCACACAACGCCATCTAGTCCCAAGCTAAGCAGAGCTTGTGTTATGGGTACTAGACAACTGATAAACATACTTATATATTTCTAAATACATACATATTATAGATAAATTACACCCAGACACAGAACAAATGATCGTGCTCATCACACAAACATTTGTCCTGGGTGGGAATCGAACCCACGACCTCCGGCATAGCAGTTAGGGTCACTAACCACTAGACCAACAGGCCAGTCAAGATTAGATTATGTTAATGATGAATCATAATCATCGATCACCACTTTAAACAAATATTTTAATTAATTTAAGTATACCAAGTTTACTTTGAGCATTATCTTGATTGACTATTGAGGTTCGTATCCTAACCTTTTAAAAGTATAAATCTCCAGATATCCGTGAAGAAGATATTATTTCGCACGTCAGATGGTACTCGAAATACATCTACCTGAAGGACCGGCAACAGAAAGCAATAGATAAATGGCGATCTAACAGACAAGTTATGAAGTCAGCTAAGGTAGGCGGTTTTTTTTTTTTTCTAGTATCACGCCTGTAATCCTCGAAGAATAAAGCAGAGGTGTACCTATTAGAAAACTCGCATTTCGCCAGTTATGTTTAAGTGCCATGTACACAATAGAGGATTAGAGTATTATCATCGGCACGATTCTTGAGCGCTGACGCAAAAGTGAGATATTGGGTCCCTTTGGTAGTATAGTGAGACGCTGGGCGGGGAAAGTGCAGTGATTGGCCCGTAGCGCATCGCGTCATAGCCGTCACTCGGGATTTGTTCTTTACTCCTGCTGCACTTACCTCACGACCAATAAATAATAAACGGGTGTGCGTTTTATTTGTCATAAAGTGTACGATGCGCACAGCGATCCCCACTCTTCAGCCGAGCGCTCAAGAACCGTGCCGGTGGCGGTATCCGGGCACAAATCCAGACTGGCCAGACGTGTTTTGCCCGACCTGCAAATTGTGCAAATCCCCCAGGACCTCACGCACAACAGTCGTTTTTGCGAGGCAGTTATTTTTTTTTTAATTTCTCAAATAAACGTCCATCGATTTACTGCCCTACGATCTTCGGGGAGAGGCGTTTGCCCAGCACTGGGATGATATATGGAGACTTCATCGTCTTCATCATCATTCTTCTGCCCTTTTCCCTTTTTATTTAGGTTATTTGCCGCATGTCTTCTTCATTCATACTTTTCTATTATTCATCCATTATTTCAGGCAGAGGTGGAACACAAGAAGGATAGTACCGTAAGAAACAAGAATAATAGAAGAAAAACTAGCAATAATTATCTTATTGATTTAAATAGCACTGGTAATAATATCATGAACCTACATAAATACATTAAATTATCTCACGCCGTTTTTCATGTGGGTAGACAGAAAACACTGAACGCCACCTGCTACGCTGATTAAATAGATTTTGAAATGCTTTACAATACGATTATTTCCGAAGTTTGCGGATAAATAAGTAATAAGTAATTGTTTAGCTATTCTGCAGCACTGAAAACGTAATTATAAAATAAACTTTTTATTGATTTAGGTGTCGTATATAACTATATACCTACATAGATAGATACATAAACTCACGGAAGGTAGGCAGAAACCATTCAGGTGTTTACTATTTATTTTTATATAGTTTCAGATGAGTTAGCAGATTTAAAAGATTTTGTTCCTCAATCCCCAACTCAAGACGAAGTTCGGTAAGATTTCAGAATTTTTACCATACAATTCTTTTTTTTTAAATTCCGAAATGGGCCTGCTCTTGACCTCGATTACGCCTGAAGGAAAGCGATGAATAAGGTCTATAAAGGAACAAGCGACCAAGCGTAGAAGATGCCTGTTCACGCTTTCTTTGAAGGCAGACGGGTTTTTCGTTTTATCCAAGTTTACTAAAAACAAATAAACAATCCTCTTTTCAGTTTTATAAGAAAGTGTTACGGCGAAAACGTGCAAGGAGGAAGTTATCTGAGTGAAGAACAGTCCAGTAATTCAAGCAATGTAGAAAATCTGTCACCAAAAGACTATGACGGGTCTGAAGCCGATAGATTGCTGCGTTTTCAAAAGCCCACAAAACAATGGCATATCAGAATAAACTGTCATCAAGACAATAACATTGAAACTAAAGTGAATAGTCTTGAAAACATTAAGAAACTGTAAGATAGAGCTGATATTATAGTAGGTACAGCAGCTAGCACATCAAGCTACCCGAAACTGTCAAGTTTTCCCAATCAACCTTGAACCCGATGTTTTAGCGATAAAGATGAAAATCGATTAAAAAAAAATGACATTGTAGTAGTTCGATGTGCTCGCGTCTGTACAACCGAAATAGTTTGTGAAATAAAATTGAAGTTTATCTTGTCTATCGTTTCAGACGTGTTCCGGCGTGGAGAGTCGGACTATGATTTACTTACTCAGACACGAATTCATAATCCTCTGCAACTTCATCTGAACATCCTAAAACGCGCCTGTACAATAATCATCTAATAAGAGTGGACACAGTTAGTTCCACAGTGATGAAATCATGTCGTCGAACCGCGCCACATAATCCACAAGGAAAGCGACAAGTGGAGCACTGAACGGTACATTGTGTTGTGGAATACGATCAAGCTATGCAAAGTTCTCGAAACAACTGCTGGGAGCAAGTATTACCCTATGCCCTACAATCAATACGTGTATGTTATGTCATTGTGTACCTACGTGCCTATGCACGGCCAAGAACACCACACAAAATGAACGATTTTGCAGACACACACGTCGTATTGCCAATTGGGAATCCATGACAACATGACTTTCAGAGCTCGGCCCGGTACACGATTCCGACGTAGAAAACGTTGAACGTTTATAAACTAATCCATCACAATGCCCTTACGGAATTACCGATGGCCGTAAAACTACGGTTTGTTTCAAATAGAGAGATACCTCTTCGACTATCACCGCTAATAAGGCTAATAAGTGCTATTGAACAGTCAAATCGGAATTTGAAGATGATTTCGAGGACGCCGAATATGAAGTGGAGAAACCAGCTGCTCAACAAAACAGCTGAGAACTAGTGAGAACTCTTATTAAGGCTGATGTTTCAGGGTAGCCCGCGAAATTCAAATTTTCTTACTTACCGTGAACATCCACCTTAACAGGACAGTACTGCTCCTCCTCGACACTCCGCAAAATTGAGAAGACCTCCAGTTCCTCTTCAATATTATGTTCTCTGACGCGGGTGTGAATTTAGTTTATTAAATACTCTTTTGTATTGTTTTGAAATCCATTCACTTTTTTTATTAAACGGTTTTATTTAGCTCACCCCGTTTGTTTTTTTCTTGGATCAAATTTAGTAATTCAAATTTCACCCACTTCCAGTCAACCGATTAATCTGAAATTTTGTACACACATTGGATTTTGGTGACAATACAATCATGTTTATTCATTATCATTATAAATTCAAGATGGCCGCCGCTACAAAATGGCGGATAATTTATGTTTTATTAATCCCATCAATATGGGTATCAAATGAAAGGGCTCAACAAGTAGAATACAATATACTATAAAAAATTGAAATCCAAGATGGCGGCCGCTACAAAATGGCGGATAATTTATTTATGTTTTATTAATCCCATCAATATGGGTATCAAATGAAAGGGCTCAACAAGCAGAATACAATATTATTAGGAATCAGAAGTGAAATACGTGAACAAAATAAACAATGTTTAATATCTTTTGAATTACACTTTTACAAAAATATCAAGACAAACATTTTAAACAATAATCAAATAGAAATAGCACTAGCAAATGGAATAATCAGTACACGATCAAAAACATAAACCAAAATTAGCGAAGCACACGATAATAGTCGGGTAGCAAGTCCTTTCCGAGCGCCGTCCAAGCAAAAAGTGACCGCTGCACCGCTGCTCGCCTCGTTTTATGAACTTCTGTCCGTTGCCGCACGTCGACCGGATGCAAACCGCACGGCTACTGGCTGATGGCGTGACTTTGAGCCAACACGGCCTCTCCTGACGCTCTGACGTCCTCGTCAGCTTCCAACAAGGCGGCTGAGTCTTCGCTGTCTCCTTGATAGCGTGTCTCACAACGCCAGTGGGGCGTGCTGGCACGGGGGAGTGCCGCACACAACTGCGCCTGTGGGGCGCGCTGGCACAGTGGAGTGCCGCACACAACTGCGCCTGTGGGGCGCGCTGGCACTGTGGAGTGCCGCACACAACTGCGCCTGTGGGGCGCGCTGGCACTGTGGAGTGCCGCACACAACTGCGCCTGTGGGGCGCGCTGGCACTGTGGAGTGCCGCACACAACTGCGCCTGTGGGGCGCGCTGGCACTGTGGAGTGCCGCACACAACTGCGCCTGTGGGGTGCGCTGGCACAGTGGAGTGCCGCACACAACTGCGCCTGTGGGGCGCGCTGACACTGTGGAGTGCCGCACACAACTGCGCCTGTGGGGCGCGCTGGCACTGTGGAGTGCCGCACACAACTGCGCCTGTGGGGCGCGCTGGCACTGTGGAGTGCCGCACACAACTGCGCCTGTGGGGTGCGCTGGCACAGTGGAGTGCCGCACACAACTGCGCCTGTGGGGCGCGCTGGCACAGTGGAGTGCCACGCACAACTGCGCCTGAAGGGCGCGCTGGCAGCCCGGAGACTCTCGCTGTACACGCCAGTAGCGCGCTGGCAGCCCGGAGCCTCGCGCTGTACACGCCAGTAGCGCGCTGGCAGCCCGGAGCCTCGCGCTGTACACGCCAGTAGCGCGCTGGCAGCCCGGAGCCACGCGCTGTACACGCCAGTAGCGCGCTGGCAGCCCGGAGCCACGCGCTGTACATGCCAGTAGCGCGCTGGCAGCCCGGAGCGACACGCTCGACAACGCCAGTAGGGTGCGCAGTCAGCTCGCAGCGACGCTCTCGCGCTGTCGGCAACGCCAAGAGGGCGCGCAGTCGCCCTGCAGCGACGCGCTCAGCAACGCCAAGAGGGCGCGCAGTCGCCCTGCAGCGACGCGCTCAGCAACGCCAAGAGGGCGCGCAGTCGTCCTGCAGCGACGCGCTCAGCAACGCCAAGAGGGCGCGCAGTCGCCCTGCAGCGACGCGCTCAGCAACGCCGGTAAGGCGCGCTCGGTAACGCCAGTAGGGCGCGCGGTCGCCCTGCAGCGACGTGCACGTTCACGGCGTCACTGTGGCAAAGCCCTGGCAACCACTGCTAAGGCCAAGCAGCGTTGCGTTGCGTCCAAACACACGCCACACATCCTTGTGTAATGGTTAGGTACTCTGCAAACAAACTTTACAATTACAACAGAATTTTGTTCCGCTCGATCACTCCTGACCAAACTTTAGTTCCATTGGGTGGCACCAAATTCGACTCTCATTAATATCAAATGTACTGGAAATTATCGAAAATACAACACTCAACTACCTTGAGTCATATACCATAGTGCTTCACACCAACCTTAAAAATTCAATTGCAACAAAAACTGCTGAAATCATCGAGTAAAACCTTTAACACCAAGGCTCTCTAACCGAGTAGTACAACAAAAGAGTAATCTCATTCATTAAGGAACATTCAAGTCGAGAATCAAATTCAAAGAAACATTCACCAAACAAAACTTGTCAGACAAGAATACCAATAGGAACATAGGGATGTATAAGCACATTGTTAGCATATCACACAGACTTCTTCCACATCACTGTAGGCATAGGCTCCCAGTTTGCATACCCCTCAGTGGCTGTTGACATCACAGACTTCCACACACACTGTAGGCATAGGCTCCAAGTTTGCATACCCCTCAGATGTCGACTTCCACACACACTGTAGGCATAGGCTCCAAGTTTGCATACCCCTCAGATGTCGACTTCCACACACACTGTAGGCATAGGCTCCAAGTTTGCATACTCCTCAGTGGCTGTTGACATAGACACATTGTTAGCGTATCACACAGACTTTCACACACGCAGCTGAGGCCACGCGCTTGACCAAACCACACGTTCATAAGTAATGGTTACTATGCAAAGAGACAAATCTACGACAGAACCTGACCAAACATCCATTAGGTCCCACTCTCGTTGATAAAATCAAACGCGGCTAAACTGGAAATTATCGAAAATACAACAATCAACCACCCTGGGTCATGTACCTACCATTGTCGTTTAAATCAATCTTAAAAACATTATTGCGTCAAAAAAATGCCAGGTTCACAAAAATCATCGAGTAAAACCACAGATCACTAACTGACTAGTAAACAAGTCTATCTCCCGTGTGTATCACTATTTGACTTAACACTACGGTCTTTCCAGACCCTGACCTCAACCAGAGTTAAACGCACAACATACAACAAACACACCCACTGTCTACTCGAGTTTCCTCAAAAACCTTCAATTTTAATCGGACTACGACTACACATTAATTACTGGTACTGTCTAACACAATAGGTACAGCCGATAGAATCTCTTGGCTTGCAACCACAACTTTACTTCATCAAAATCCTTATAAACAACAACTGATACGTAACTCATTGGCATCTTTCTTAGCCTATCATGTGTAATAAAAAGCAACTTCTATAATAAAGCAAAACTTATCAGACTTTACAGTGCACCTGTATACGGCCTACCTACGTCTTCACACGAAAAACAAGTCAACTGATCATAATGCGTAGGGGTTTGCATTTACGCAGACCATGATTATTCGAGTTTGATGTGCCAACAACTGCACTTTTAGGTTTCAAATATACGGAAAACGACTTTTGACTGTATTTTGTTTTGTTCATAATTGCGGCTTTTATTTGAGCATCAGATATCACAAATCACAACGTTGCCCCTCACAAGGAATTTCTCCTGTATCGTGGGTACCTTCACAAATATTTAAACTAACATACACAAGTACCCGACTTTAAAAAAAACTATCTGTAGGTCATACAGATACTTGTATTCATAACGTCATTAAAGAACAGTGACCATATCGACTTCACGCGGACACAATGACCGAAATTCGTGTTTAAAATGAGTCCACGTGCCAACCAATCGTTAAGCGACGTATTAGCACCACCATGTAAATAACCACCAATGCGTCCGAGGCATTGCCAATCACCCCAGTGACCTTATAAACACACACATAACATCACGCCTGCAATCCCCGAAGGGTTAGGCAGAGGTACCCAGTATACCCACATTTCGCCAGTTATGTTAAGACATAAGCTTAACCATGTAATAGGGGTGAGCCCATTGTCACCAACAGGGCACAAATCCAGAAAATAACACTTTGCCCGACCCGGGAATCGAACCCAGAACCTTCATGCTCATAGTCGCGCTAACGACTACTAAACCAACGAAATATTAAAATGGTTCGATCTTACTTGTATCAGGAACGAAAGTAAACCAATCCTGTCCGGAGCGTCGCCTCAACCGCGAGAGCGGTTACACAGGACTTCGCGTCCTCACGCGGCTCCTACGACGACGATCTCGTTCGCGCTTGGAACGGCGATCGGATCCCGAAACTTGCTATACGTGACCTTCCACTCCACTTATGGTGGCTACGAGATCGCTTAGAACGCAAGGCACTAGTTTTTGAACGCGAACAACTCGATCTATCCATTGCTAACTACTACCCGCTTTTATCTAAAATTAAAAGCCTGAAAACTAGTTTTTAACTTGTGGGCGAAAAGAATCCACTATCCCACTTCTGATATTAGGAATCAGAAGTGAAATACGTGAACAAAATAAACAATGCTTAATATCTTTTGAATTACACTTTTACAAAAATATCAAGACAAACATTTTAAACAATAATCAAATAGAAATAGCACTAGCAAATGGAATAATCAGTACACGATCAAAAACATAAACCAAAATTAGCGAAGCACACGATAATAGTCGGGTAGCAAGTCCTTTCCGAGCGCCGTCCAAGCAAAAAGTGACCGCTGCACCGCTGCTCGCCTCGTTTTATGAACTTCTGTCCGTTGCCGCACGTCGACCGGATGCAAACCGCACGGCTACTGGCTGATGGCGTGACTTTGAGCCAACAATATACTATAAAAAATTGAAATCCAAGATGGCGGCCGCTACAAAATGGCGGATAACGTAGGTTTTATCAATCCCATCAATATGGGTATCAAATGAAAGGGCTCAACAAGCGGAATACAATATACTATAAAAAATTAAATACAAGGTGGCGGCCGCTACAAAATGGCGGATAACGTAGGTTTTATCGATCCCATCAATATGGGTATCAAATGAAAGTGCTCAACCAGTATAATACAATATACTATATAAAATTAAAATCCAAGATGGCGGCCCCTTTAAACAGAATGCGAAATAAAAACTAAAAACTAGAAAATAAAAAATAGGTAAAAAAACTTTTTAAGTTAAACGGTTTTATGTTAAACATACATTGCAATGTTTAAGATAAATGTACTAAAAACCAAAAAATAATAAAATAGAAAACCGTGGGGCACGTCAGATTGCAGTAACGAAGGTCAACGAAACCCGTTCGTTGGCCGGTCTGTACAGGCCTTTAAACCATCGCGCATCGTCGGCGTAATTTTTAAGGTTTTTTTTTCAATTATCTACTTACCTAGGTATCTAGAAGGATAAAGCTTGTTTCAATCATGAGCGCATTCGTAACAGCTTTTGGTCTTCTTCTGGTAATCACCGCTGCCCGGTCAGAAGATTTTTCCAAAGGAAAAGTAACCCTAATTATTATCACAGCTTTGTTTGCAGCAGGTACCTGTCGAAAAGAGTCTATTTTCTTTCCTTTACGCCTATTAATTGTATTAGAAGAGGTACTTACTGAATGTTTTCTATGCTAATGGCTATTTACGCGGTTATATTGTTGTTAATACTCTCGTTTCGTTTCTAAAACTGGGATGACTCGATTCGATCATAGGCTCGGTTTAAAAAACGAAAACTGTCCGTAATAATCTGTGGACGTCGAAAATGACGTGGTATACCATTTGACGGTGATTTGACATACTAGCAGCGAGCGACGACCGCGCACACGGCTGATAATCTTCGTACAACGAAACGCTCGACGTAGCGCCATATTGTTTTAATGTTGTATGACGTTTCTGGTCGTCTGTGATTGGCCGACGCAGGGGTGCGTTTAAGATGGCCGGCGAAATTTTCGCCGGATAAAAATTAAACTAGCGAGGGTTCGCTGAACGGAGTCATAGGTTTATGTCAATTTTATCTGTCAAATTCAATTGACAGCTCAGCTTGTCAAACAAGTAGTAAACAATCTAGATTGTAATCTCGATTTTGCTTGTGATCTCGAAATTATTAGTCAGTAAAAATGGACCGGAACATGAGGAATCAATTTGCCAATATAATATTTGTATATAGTATTTTATAATATTATATTTCTACAACAATTTGTATTATTACTTCATCCATGATAATCCACAAATAAAATTGGCGGAGAGTCGGAGACGTTTAGTTGTCGTTTCAGAAATATTCGTAAATATGGCGCGATTCTAGCAAATTAAACAACAAACAGCTCAATGACAAAGTCAATCTGACAGCGGGATAAAATTTAGCGAGCTAAAAAGGTCGCTAAAAATTATCCTAGTTAGGCGAAAACTTATACCGGAAGACGGCCGTGAACGGGGCAGATTAAATTTTAGTCAGGTTAATTTTTCGCCTCGCGGTGTGCTTGAACGGGGTGTTTAACGTTTAGTCAGGTTAAATTTTAGCCTGGATAGGCATCTTAAACGCACCCCAGGCGCAGGTAGGCCGCCATTTGTTTTTGTTTCATTTGACGTAAATGACATAAATCTGACATTACAGTTATTGTGTTGATCGAGTGAAGTCGTTTGTGCTTATCCTCTCCGCTTTATCTGTAATAAATCCCAGTGTCTCTACGATTACTTTTGCTACTTGCAAAATGTATTACGAGTGCTGTGTTTGTAAATCTTCGCGACAGGACGCTATTTTGCATCATTTCCCGTGTAATGAGAAAAGACTCGCTGTGTGGTTAAAGTGTCTAAATCGTGATGATCTGCAATCGTTATCACCTGAACAACTTTCGAAGCTTTTTGTTTGTCAAAAACACTTCGAAAAGAAGTTCATTACGTCTAAATCTCGTCTCATTGGCAGTGCCTATCCTTCCCTGTTTACTGAAGATGATATTTTGAGTGGAATAACAACTCTGCAGTATACAGGTAAATATTATGATCATACATTACTTATTATTACATCTTGCTTTCTTTACCTTCCTAAACACACGCCAAATTTTGTTATACCTATACTCGCGTACGGTGCGAAAGACTGAAAGTTTTGAAACCTTATTCAGAATACAACTTTTCTTAAAAAAGCTAGATATATTATGGTTTCTAGGTGTATACTACGAAGTATCGTGAACAACACAATATATATTTCTTCTCTTGTATCTGATCTGCAATCAGTCTTGAGTACTATAAGCAGATGTGATAAGGGACAATATACTATTCATTTATTAAGCAATAGTATTAACAGCACTCACTATAGAGATGATTGGAAGAGGCTGCAAAATTAATTGATTATATTAGCAAGGATACATTTTCGGCCATTTTCCCCCTGATGACCCCCTGACCACTCTTAAAGAAACTTACAAACCTAACAGTACTATATTATGAACTAACTAAAGTAATGATACAAATCATTTTCAACATGGGTTTCAAAATTTAATTATTTATTTATCAGTACAAATCACTGAGCAAAATATTATAACACCTATACTCACGACAGTGTCACAGACTGATTTTTACCAAATATTTGTCATATTTGCAGTTCTCACAAACATAATTTTCACTCTATTGATCATACATAAACTAATGATGCAGCTAACAGGAAGGAACAAATACCATTATGATAATAAAGTTCAAAATCTAGAAAAAGTTTTTTATCTGTCTCACAAACCAATGCGCAAGTATAGGAAGGAAAGTAAACTTGCATTCCTCTCTTTATTCTCAGGTGTTAACTCAGTGACTGATGAGCATAATGTTGAGGTGCATAATACTGAAATTGATTTTGTGTGTCTGATTTCAGAAAATGTGTCACCTCAGGCTGAGCATTCATACTCCCGTAAAAGACACTTTGACCACACATACTGCCTAGAACCACTGAAAGGTACGTTAATGGTATAATTTTTATTACGAATTAAATTGTGCACAATAACAAAATAATACACTTTCTTGTACATCAATTTTTTTAACAGTACTGCTTTACAATATTGTTTATTATTCCATGGTTACAATGGCAGTCTTAGTGCTCCTGAACAGGTAGTTGAAAAGGTAGTTGGTGGTAAAGTGCAGTGGTGTGTTTATTAAACTTGCTATATTTTTCTGTTTTTACAGAAATTCAACCAGTTGCTTCTACCTCCACTGAATTTCCTCTGCGGTGCCTACCAAAATATCCACAGTCTAGGCAAGATTCAGGTATCTCTAATCTCTTTGATAAATATGTACTGCAAAACAGGGTGAATAGAGAATGCAGGGGTGAATCGGCACCAGACTGAAAGATCTTTAATTATTATGGTGATTGGTCTGCCGACAAGAGATGTTCATTTTTAGGTACTAAATAAGTTGCATGTTTGTAACATATCCCATAACTTACATGTAAACAAGGTTGGTCTCGATTCACACCTGCATTCTCTATTCACCCCGTTTTTCTGTATATTAAATACTTGATTTTTTTAAATTAAATTTAATCCCTTTAATAATTTTTTTCCTTGATTCTGTCTATTTCAGAAGTCACTGCTGCTAGCTCCTGTGACCTCCAAACTTTACCCCAAGCTCTACAAAATCCACCAACTATTGAGGAGTCAGGTAATAATCATTCAGAGTTCCAATTAATAATATTTTTTATTTCATCAGATTTGTGCTACTACTCGTTGACACTATATTATGTTATATCCTCACTTGTAACCTGCTGCAGGCTTAAAGTTATATAGTAAAAGTATTATTAGTCTCAAAATAATAACAATCAGGAAATTGTAGTCTGTGTTCCCCATACAGAGTATTTTACAATGTTTCAGGTTTGGGCCAAGTCCGGAATGAAACGCAGAAACCTTCAAGAAAACGAATTATAAGCAATGTAAAAAACTTGTCACCAACTTGCCAAATGTTGTACAAAGAGTACAAAAAGGCAAAAAAGCAAACAGATTTTTACAAAAGGGCCAAGAAAGCTTTGAAGTTTAATAAGGAAACTTCCTTTGAAAAACTAACAGCAAACATGAACCCATATGCAAAGAGTATCATGAAAATGCAGATTAATCTTTGCACTAAAAATAAGAAAGGGCGTCGCTTCACATTACAGGAAAAACTAATTGCATTATCAATTATGAAGCAGAGTCCCAAATGCTACAGATTTTTACACAAAATTTTTATATTGCCATCAAGGTCAACATTAAATAAGATGGTGACAAAACTTAATATTGAAACAGGAGTTTGCCCTCAAGTTTTTGAGTTAATGAAAAAAGAGGTTTGTACCTATGCAATATTCAAATTTTAAAATCTTCTAAACTGTACATTATGAGTGGTACCATAACCGAATTCAAACAACATGCCTGTGTGTGTAGAATTAAAGTATGTTATTTAACCTTTTTTTTAATAAATTATATCATGGTTGCACATTGGTGAATAGTGAAAAAAGTTAAGCTTTAATTCATATGTTGGTTTCCAGGTTGCAACATGGGAGGAAAATAAGAAAATGTGTTCTGTAATATTTGACGAAATGTCACTGGAAACTGCCTTAAACTACAACAAAAATAAAGATACAATAAACGGCTTTGTAGAGCTTAACATTAAAAAAAAAAAGTTTGCTGATCATGCACTTGTTTTTATGCTGAGAGGAGCAGTTTTTAAATGGCAGCAACCAGTGGCCTATTACTATTGCGAAGGAGCCACCTCTGGGCTAGAATTAAAAACTATTTTGAAAGAAGTAATTTCTGCCATAGTGGGATGTGGGCTGAAGCCAGTTGCATTAATTTGTGACCAGGGGTCTGCTTTTCAATCTGCACTAAGAAGCCTGACAGCAGACACAAGACGTGACCAACTACTTCCAAATCAAGAACCAGGTTCGTATTATTTAGTTAACTTTTCCATCCTAGCTGTCCAAATATTCGGGCACTTATGTAAACATTCACCATTAAGGGTTTAAATGCTGGCATGAATCAAATGGACCAATAGTGGACATATTGTTTAAGGAACTAACCAACATTTTGACTTCTTGATTTTTCATCTCAATCATTGTTTTTAACTACATGTATAAATAAGGAAAAATATGATGGCACTCATGAAATTTAATTTAGTTTAAATATTTAATCATTTCAGATGGCACAGTTACTATAAGCGGAGTCAATCTGAGTATTATATATGACCCATCACACCTTATAAAGGGGCTGCGAAATAATTTTTTAAACAAAAACATACAAATTGATGGAAAACTATCAAAATGGCAAGACATAGTTGATGTTTATGAAACAGATTGTCATCACACAGAAGCCAGACTTCTTTATAAATTGAATGACCAGCATGTCATTCCTGAAAAAATAAAAAAAAATTATGCAGATGGAAGACCTGTCAGCAGTACACTAGAAAACACAGCAGACACAGTTCTATTTTTTGACCAGTTGTTCGACAGTGTCAATGGAGCTGCAATATTTTCTAAGAGAAGCAAGGGAAAAATCCTGAGAACAGCAGTTACAGAAAAATCACCTCATCATCAGTTTTGGAAAGAGGCTATTACGAAATTGGAGAAAATTCGCTATATCGATTCCAAAGGAAACGAAAAATCTGTGCCCTCTTTAGTGAATTTTATTGTAACACTAAAAAGTTACATGAGGCTGTGGCAGATTTTTAAAACCAATAATATAAAAATAATGAGGCCGAGATATTTTAACTCAGATCCCATTGAAAACTTTTTTGGGCAAGTAAGGGCATATAATTACAGAAATAATGACCCAAACTGCCACAGCTTCAATTGCACCTTTAAGTCATTGTTGATAACCAGAATTATAAAATTCCACAACCAAACATTTAATTGTGAGGATGACCCGGCAGACCAAGTAATAAATTTACAGTCTCTGTTTACTGAAGATACAAAAGAAAATGTCGAGCCGGGTCATTCAAATACAGGGCAGAATATTGAAATGATTGTGGAGCAGGCTCGACGAGAACGATTGAATGTCCACTCGCGAGCCTACACTACAGGATGGGTAGTTCGCAAAATATTTGATAAATTTAAATTAAAATGTAACTCATGCAAAAATTGCTTAACAAGCAATGAATCAAATATCCACGACTGGATTAATCATCGCGAATATACGGCAGCAAAAAAAAGATTAAACTACCCATCCGAAGGTGCAGTGAGGTGTTTCGGTACAGTGATAACTGAAACAAATGCATACTTGGAACACAACGCTCATAAAAATAATGTCGCTTCAAAAGTAATTGATTTTATTTGTTCCAAGTATTCATTTGATTTCATTCACTGTACCGAACACAAGACAATGATCCTTAATCATTTCATATCATTAGTTGTGAGGTTTACAATAATGAACTGGTGCAATATGATAAATCGAATTTTAAAGGGCACGGATATTCAAAGACTCCAAAATCGTGATTTGCCTGCGATGCAAAAGCAAGCTTACGAAAAATATAAAAGAAAATTAAAAAATAAATCTTTTAATAAGTAATTCTTTGTTTTATTTATTTTTTCCCAAAATTTATTTCAGAAAATTAATAATAGCCCCTTTGTGGGACAGCAGTAGCAATTATTATAGAAATCAAATAATATCCAGCAGCACGGCGTTTTAGGCTGTATACGAGTGGTTCCTTTGCCATTGTACAACGTAACTTTAAAAAAAAAAAAAAACGTCATACGACATTAAAACTCGAAAGACTGTGGTGAAAATTTTTGTTCTGAAGTTGGCAGTCTGATACGTAGTATCTCTAAGTAGTCTGTGACCGCGCACGCTACAATCGGAATTCGTTTTTGTTGCGTGTTCGTTTGCCGGCGAAGGAGCACGGGGTTTGGGTCCGTCCAAAAAATTAAATAAAATAAATACTCGTCATCCTACTAGTTAGGATAAAATCGTAAAGATAATAAGAAGAAAGGTAAAGCTTATTTTAATCATGAGCGCTTTCGCAGCAGCTCTTGGTCTTCTTCTGGTAATTTCCGCTGCCCGGACAGAAGATGCTCCCAAAGGACCTAAAGTAACACACAAGGTGAGTACCTATTGTTGTCTACTTGTCTGGCTATTGTCATTCAATTGAAGAACTGGGCATCCGTGTGATATTATTATATTGGTGTGCAAACAGTTCCTTCATAAAAGTTCGAGATCGGTCGGTGACCTTTTGTGATGTGATGACGCTACAAGTTTTTGCCGGCCAAACTTATACTAGCTCTTCGCTATTCAATGCACGTTTTCAATTTATTTTTATAGTTCTTGTATCCTGCTCAGAATATTTTACGATTTATTCATATGAGGAAGTCTTTGTGATTACTTCATCTCACAATAGTTGAAATACTACTTACTTACCTACACATAATGATCAATCTTTAATGTTTATTCAAATAAATGTACGGAAAAAAAGACACAATATTCAACAGATAACACTTTTTTTTTAAAATTAAATTGCGATGCCATGTGGCATTGTTTATGATGTGTAGAGCTGTGATTGGCCTATGTAATTGGCATTTGATTGGTGTCACTGTGTGCAATGAATAAGAACTATTTATTCACTTAAATATACCTACTGTAATAATATCACCGGTCAGGTCATCATAGAGGCGGTTAGAGATAAGAAGAAAACTTATTTCTGACCTTCAAATCTATCAACAAAAGGAAGTAGCAGATAAAAATAACATTGAGCGCTGCCAACCTGTCCCAGTTAATATTCCTTTGTCTCTTAAATGTAGCATGTGAATTGTATTATATTCAGGATTTTCTTATTTATAAACTTTAATGATTATGCACAAATGATATGAACATTTGAATGAATGACTATGATAATGTTATGGTTTGCATTTATAATTTTACAGGGTGTTCCTGGAGCTTTAGTTAACTTAAAAAAAAAGTTAAAAATAACAATCCGTACTTTGCCATGTCATAGCTACATCCTGTTTAAAAGTGACCGACCCGTGGTACAACTGCGATGTCCAACTGGTTGTACTACGGAGAAGTAAATTTACCCATGGTTCAACTGGGTTCAACTGGTTGTTCTATGGGGAAATATCTTTACCAATGGTTCAATTACAGTGAGTTGTTCTTTCCTTGGTCCAACTAGTTGTACTTCTGGGAATTGAATGTATGATCTATGGAACAACTACTGGTAATAAACAGGAAAAGGTTATCTATTAATGCTGAAGTGCAATGCAATTACTACCTCCTCTTTTAACCAAAATTATAATACGACCGTCTCGCGACAGTATCCTTTATGGGCGGCATGGGCACCGGGCCGTAGGCCGACGAAAGAGGCCGGCGGAGGCCCGGCACTTCGGGGACAGAAGACAATAGTGTTATGTAATATGCGAGCGAAGCGAGCGCGCGTCATGGAGTACAACATGCGTTGCATGTATGTTTGTTTTACACGATCATCCTATCCCCGTGGTCCAACCAGTTGGACATAATTCCACAGTTGTACCACGGGTCATAATCATAAATATCAGAAAAAAGAGTTGAACCATGGGTAAATTTACTTCCCCGTAGTACAACCAGTTGGACATCCCAGTTGTACCATGGGTCGGGGTGGTGTTTAAATTGTATTGGCTACCTAAGTGGTGTCAAGATTCTTTTTTATTTTCTTTGTTGAAGTTACGGCTCCCAAAACGACACTCATTATTATCAGAGCCTTCTTTTTATTAGATGTTCATGAATAAATACTAATTCATTATTATTATTTAGGTCAGCTTTGTGATGAAGCTTGGCCAGGAGGAGATTGGTACCATTGTCATTGGATTATTCGGAAAGACTGTCCCCAAGACTGCCGAGAACTTCTTCCAATTGGCACAGAAACCTGAAGGTGAAGGCTACAAGGGCAGCAAGTTCCACCGAGTCATTGACAACTTCATGATCCAAGGAGGAGACTTTACAAAGGGTGACGGCACTGGTGGTAAGTAAGAATAACAGCACACAATGGTGTTTCATTTCATGGTGTTCCATTCCAATGGTGTTTCCATTCAGTGTTTCTGTTGGTTGAGAACAACAATCCTGTTACTTTCTGTAACAGATTTCCCAACGTAATAATAGGTATTTTACACGAGTTGTGCTATGTATCCAATATCCGTTTAAATTTTGTTGATAAATTTCCAATTAGTTTTATGTTCACCTTTCTAATTGGCAGATACAGTTTATGGTTTCAAATAAAACACTAAAGAAAGTGTATGCTGTACTAATTCATGTGAAAATGAATAACACTAGGATGTAACAAATGTGTTATCATTTACAAGTTATTTGTGAGAGCTCTTGACACTTATCTTTACTTTATCTATCCCAGTATTTATCTTGGTTCAATAGATTATTATGCTTTACAGAAAAAAAAATGGTTTTATCCTCTGCTAATCACATAAACAATTTTGTTAGTAATATCTTATTGCAATATTTATTTTTTTACTTCAGGACGCAGCATCTACGGTGACCGTTTCGAAGACGAGAACTTCAAGCTCCGCCACTATGGCGCTGGCTGGCTGTCAATGGCCAACGCTGGTAAAGATACCAATGGCTCTCAGTTCTTCATCACCACCGCCAAGACAACCTGGCTCGATGGCAGACACGTAGTCTTTGGCAAAATCTTGGAAGGCATGGTAAGAATACCTCTACCAAAAAACTACAACCTTTATATGAGATAGTATTTAAGTATTTACTATGTTACTATTGTGTGGCTGTGTAAACACAGGTGGCACGGATAGATGAATGAACCATTGAAATAACAAATATGCTAATTTTGTATGCAAGTAGTTAAACATACAAAATTAACATATTATTATTTCAAATTTACAGCATTCCGCAGAAACAGCTACGATTTTTAACACGCTTTTATTAGGTTGACCTGTATTTATATTGAGTTTAGAAAGTTTTGGAGATGAACTGTAAGTGCATGATTGTAGTGTTTTGAAATTCCTTCAGAACTCGTGTATAAAACATTTTTGTGGTGTATAACTCTTTTGTTTTCTAACAGGAAGTGGACAATATTGTCCCAAGTAAATCAGTATTGTTTAAAGTGTCATAAAACAGAATGCAAACAATGCAATGTTTATCATTCTTTGAAATTGAATCCCAGAATTCCCAGAAAAGTTCTTTCAAAGTTGAACTTGTTTGTGTGAATTAATGACAATGGTATTTGTTCACAGGATGTTGTCCGTAAGATTGAAAAAACTGTCACTGGACCCAATGACCGCCCAGTCAAAGATGTTCTTATTGCAGACACCAAAACAGAAGTTGTGGCAGAACCTTTCAGTGTCACAAAAGAAAGTGCTGTTTAAATAAATAATATTAGGTATATTTATATACTTTGTAACAAATTCATTGTTTGCAATGTATGTCTAAGTTTAAAATAATAATATGATTGATTTTGTGCCACAATTTTTCTGTCACAGGGTGTGGAACATTGAGATTTATTAATTTAGTTCACTGTATACATTATTATTATTATAAGTAAAACCTGCCAACACTATTTTTCTTAAATAAAATTGTCTTACATAGCATTGTTTATTTCTTTTATACATTTTTCAGCTTCTTGTTTAACTTCTTGATTTTTTGTCATAACACCTAGTTTCCAAGCATGGCCACAATACTTTCTTGCAGCATCTAGTAGTTTTGATTTTATGTACACCCTCCCCAAATTTACGTACATGGTTCCCATTTCTTCCATCTCCAGAGACTTAGCTATTTCAATAGCTTGGTTCAAATAGCTTATACTGTCATCTAACTGACCAAGGCGATCACACACAGTGCCAATATCATTTAGTTGAACTACTAGTACTTCCTTTTCTACGTCTCCAACTTCTTTCATCCTGTCTAAGGCATTCTTCATGAGCTTTAGGCCATCTTCACATCTATCAACGTCTAGAAACAGGCGTCCATACCAATCTTCAGCCAAAGCTAGAAGTTTTTTTGTTTCATCATTTTTAGGATCTCTTTCGAATGATTTCTGTAACTTTTCTAAACACCAGTCATATCCTAACTGTGCAGTAGTGTAATCCTTTTGCAGGTGGCTCACTCTAGCTAATTTAACACTGAGATGCACCACTCTAGGATCGTCCTCTGTTGCACCATCTGCCATAATTCTTTGTGTTACTGCAACAAATAGCCCCTTTGCTTTATTCAATTGTTGCCTCTGAAGTGCTAAATTTGCCATGACGTCATAAATATAAGTGATCCCATTTTGATGGCGAATTTGCTGAGCTTGTCTCAACGCTACATGAAGTAGCTGTTCTGCCTTGTCTAACTCATCCTTTTGTATAAATAATATACAGTGCTTTATGGAGTGAATAAGTTCATCTTCTGCACTAAGTTTATTATCGAATCCGAGCCAAGTGAACAGGGTAAAGCCGAGTAAATATGGTTTTGATGTCCTAGGAATTCTAGAAACATTCTCAGATATATTTTGAATGGTTCTAAAACTTCTAGATACTCGGAAAATTTGACTCCACAAAAACCTGGACGTAGTCGACATATTCCTATGTAAATGTATTATACTTTAGAAACACAAGTGTCTGTCACAAGGCTTATTACATAAACACCTGGATGATAACAGAAACGTGCAGCCACCGTAAACACCTAATTATTATAAAAAATAAATAATAATTCTTCAAACGTTGAGAGATCTAAGTTTAGACTTGAAACAGGGTGGTTATTTTACAGTTTTGTATAAATAAGAACATTTTTCTGTGTATTTTCTGTTCTTTCGGCACTATTGATATTCAAAGAAAAGTGTCAGTCTGTCTGTCAGTTTAGACAGCAGACATGACATTGACAAGATTAGTGCTTTCAGTTAGCTAGCCTTCATTTCAATGTATCGATATTCTTTCTGCATAACATGCGGCCCGTTCACCATGAAGATACCTTCATGCCGTTCACGATCTTGCCGCTGTGAGCGGCAGCTAAGCGCGGCGCGGCGAGCGGTAAGATCAGATCAAATGTATGAAAATGTTTGAAGCACGCCATGACACGCCGCTCATAGCGTTTTACACATTTTCATACAAGGTCGTGAACGGGCCGTAACTGAATAAATTGATGTATTGTACATGTATCAAAATAGAATGAAACTTAAAAAAATAAAAATGTTTTTTTGGACTTGACCTCGAAAGGTAAACATGAACGTTTTAAACGTAACACTCTTTTTTTGGGGCAGTCGTGTAAAAAAGGCAAGCAACGTGTATAGCTCCCGACACGTAACTTGGCAAGGTTTCGAAATTCGAAATCAAAGTTCGCGCATCGTACACTTTGTGCCACAGTGGTCACTTTTAAGCTATTGCATAGCTTCTATCGCGGGCCTTGAGCGTGGAGACCGAATCCAGAAATTCCGTAACGAAAATAACATGAGCGTAGGTTGCTAGGTTACGGAAAAAAAATAACAAGGTTGTCAATTGACACTTACGTCAGTCTGTCAATACTTTTTCTTTTAAATTTTCTGTCATAGAGTTGCTTACTAGCTTAGTCTATGAAGGTTACTTTTGATTTATATAATGTACCATTATTCTATGGTTATTGATATAATTTAATTTTAATAATGAAGTTAAAGAAAGGAGAAGACTTTGTGACCTTTTTAAGTGGTATAAATAAAATATGCATTTAAAAGTAAAACAAAATTTAAAACAACAAAAACTAAATTTAAAGCACAACTCAAATTCGTAACAAAAAGAAATAACAATAACCCTTCTTTGCTTTGCGCAGTCGGGTAAAAACAACACAACTTTCGAGCACCGCAAGTGTAATCGGGAGCGAACGGAACGTATGCATTTGAATGCACCAATCACACGCGTGGATGACGCTACCTCATACCCCGCGCCCCGCTTGACCGCCAAAGAGACCTAAAAAATGACTTCTGCGCAACTAACGACTCTTGCCAAGTTACGTGTCGGGGACTATACTTAAAGTGAAAGCTCCAGGGTAGCCCGCGAAATTCTTTTAGTTTTAATTAATAGTTACATATTAAAAGCTGTAAATTGTTTGTTTGTTTTGAAGGATGAGAATGAAAGCTTTACCTAATACACATTTGTACAGTCGTGGAGTAAAATGGCTTTGAAATACGGACAGGCAAAAAGAGTATTAATTTATTCTGTTAGTGAGAATCTGTATCATAACTGAAGAAGACATGTTGCGCCGACCCCAAATAAATTGGGATAAGGGCAGGAGCATGATGAGTGAGAATCTGTATAATGTGCGAAGTGTGTGAAATAATTATGTGTAGTTGTGTACAGTAGTACTACTACAACAAATACAAACTAGTTTTATGCAACATTTATGTTCTAATGGAAATGAATGGCTTTGGCACAGGGGAAGCCCAGCTATTAGGGATGGGTCCTAAATTAATAAGCTGCTAAATTAACACTGCTAAATTTTTTTAGTGTCAACACCTGTTATATAAGTTCTGGTATAGCTGTTAAATATAGCAGTCACAACTGACAGTGACAAGTTCCGTCTCTATTGAATTGGTTTCAACATAACGAGTTATTTAGCAACTAGCGAGCGAGTTGTTAACTCACTGCTAAGTGCTAACTGCTGAATTTGGAAATATTACATTTAACAAGAGTTAAATAAAGACTGATCTTCGTTACGAAGGTTTACGCGGGATAAGATAAAAAAAGATTAGAAGAAAATTACAAATACAAAAAAAACAGACATGAAAAAAAAGAAATCGTTGTAAATAAATTAATTCTCATTACAAATACGCCAACAGAAAAAGTTAACAGTCCTAAGCCTGTGAAAAATATGAAGGAAATGAGAATTAATTATGTTAAAAATCTGTCTGTGACTAAATTTAACAGTTGCTAAAAATAACTGCTAATTTTAAGTGTTAATTATTTTTAGCATTAATTAGCATTTAGCAGTGTTATTATTTTTTAACGTTTAAGCCCATCTCTACCAGCTATGCCAACCCTAGCGCTTTTACCTCTATGCTTGCAGCTCACCATCACCGCACCACTTCACTACTAATTGTCAATGTCAAAAAATTGTCAATCAAGTTAGCAAAGCAAGCTTTGAAGCGAAGCGAATGAAAAGAATATTATTTTACACAATACATAAATCATCTCGTCTCGTGGTGTTATCATTGTAGTAGTGTCGTCATTGGAAATTGAATTAGAAAGCTAGAGAACAACTACAACAGAATCCTATCGTGTATGTTTATAATGATAGGACTAAGTTGACGTAACGTTGGCCTATTCCAATAACTTGATTACCTATTGAAGTAATGCTGCCACGGGCTCAAGACGTTTTCGTAACAAACTAAATGGCAAAACAGTAGATAAATATGAAGATGTTCGGTACCAATGGCTCAGATTTACTTCCCGTTACGGAGGACACGTTTTGTAAATATGTGTTATACTACGAGATAAATAATTCAAGGTACATAGATGTTCTGCGTCCTTGGTACTTTTTTGCGTGTGTTTTTGTGCTCACTTTGTTGTTTTTTCGCAGGGTCCGTATTTGGGATGCAATTATTTTGATACCAAACGCATTGTTTGTGCTTTTCCTAGTGGTAAGATTTAACAAGGCTCAGTTAAAATTGCGCGCTACGAGCAGTCCTATATTCTTGACGTTCTACACATTGGTATGGGGCAATGTGATCATAAGCCTGGTGCGATGTGCCGTGTCTATGACTGTGAATGCGGCGATGCCACTAGGTGGGCTGGTGGACAAGTTGCTATGGGTCATGGTTAGATTCTTTCTGCTAGCCACAGAGATGAGTGTTGTCATATTTGGCTTAGCTTTTGGTGAGTTTTGACCTTCATATTTTTTGCTGAGGTGACTAATCTTGTTCTAATTTTCATGACCGTTATACCATTGTCATGCAGACACACTTTCACTGATAATTACTTGTTGTAAATCTTCTTAAACACTTTTAAATATATACATGTATTGGCATATTTTAATAGCAAATGTCCAAAATAACCAAATATGAAATAATTAAATTCTTTAAATATGTAAGTTTACTAAGAATTATTATAATTTCTACACTAAATATTTACAACAAAAGGGATTAATTTATGTAAAATAAACAAACAAACTAAATAACAACAAGGTGCGTAGGCGTCTAAGTACTCCTTCACATTGCTGTCATCTAGAAACATGCCCAGAAGAATGATTAAATTATATAATTCTAATATTATTTTTCTTATATTTCAGGCCATTTGGACAGTCGCAGCAGTATTAGATATGTGTTACTGGCAACGTCACTCTTATCCCTTGCTTTCACCGTCACGCAAGGCACCCTCGAGATAGTCATGCCAGATGACATGTTTCACGTTGACACCAGGGATTACGATCTTTTCGGACACGGAGGGATGCTGTTTTGGTTTACGTCATCTTTAGTCTTTGCCCTCATTTACTTCTTAATATTACTATTGCCCTGGATTCCATTGAGAGAATATCTCGCTTTACCAAGTAAGTATTACGTTTTTTTATCCTAATAATTACTTATAATATGACTAATAATCATTAAATTCATAATTAAAAATCAAACAATCATTTAGACTAATTTAAATTATATTTAATTTTTTTATTGTAATAACAATATTGCAGTAATTACAAACATTAGAGAATCTTAATTACTTCTGAAGATGTACATAATAACTTTATTCTTGTTTCAAATGTAAGTAGTACACTTATAGCTTCTTGATTACACTAGTGAGTATTGTTTCCTCTTTCTTTATCACTATTTATTGATAAATAAACAATAAATTATGCAATGGTAACAATGTAAGCAAATAATAATTTATATTGAGCTGAGATAGTATTGTTTATTATTGGATATGTATCAGAAACAATCTTAGTAGACACCAGAAGCTACTTGAGACTGTAAAATTTCCCAATCAACCTTGAAACTAAAATGCTTTAGCGATAAAGTTGAAAATCGATAAAGAAAGGGGTCAGAACCGATATTTATGGTATATATCCATCTGCCTGCCATATTGTTTTTTGTTTTCGAAATTGCGGCCCACGATGAAAGTCTCGGAGACCTTCAAATATCTCGATAACGTGACACTTTGGGGTACCATGTTACACGTCATTTTTTGTTTGCCTCGTTTTTCTCTACCCATACATACCAATTTCATCGTGGGCCGTAATTTCTATAAAAAATCAAAGTGGCGGTGGGTCGATATGCCAGCTTCCATACAAAAAATTCAAACCAATTTGACTGATGGTAGTAGCTTGGTGTGTTAGTGTCTGTACAAGACCAGAAGTATTTTGGATTTAGAATAAACTAATTTCCCAAATCTGCAGGCTAATTATGACAAATGAAAAGTAAGTCTGACTGTGACTAGATTTCAATGAAACTTGGCACATAAATCTTAAATCTATTTACATAAAAAGATAAATTCTGACTGACTGACTGATTGACTCATCAACGCCCAGCCCAAACCCTTGGACCTAGAAAGCTGAAATTTTGCACAGAGGTTCCCTTTATAATGTAGACAAAGAATAAGGAAGGATTTTTCGAAATTCAACCCCTGAGGGAGTTAAATAGGGATAAAAGTTTGTATGGAAAATCGTCAATTTCACGCGGTCGAAGATACTGGCAAAAGCTAGAAGGTCATATTCCTTGATCAGGACAAGGATATAATCTAATGTTTTCCCCATAGTATGTTTCCGTGTGATAATTTTCGGGTAGGCGAAACTATGAGTAAAAGGAAACAAAAATTAAAGGAGAAAAAAAAGGTCATGAGTTTAACATACATAAACTCACGCCTTTTCCTCATGGGGGTAGGCAGAAACCACAGAAATAAATTAATAAAAGAATAATAGAAACACTAATCAATTCAACCTTTATTATTGGTGGTCTGGCTGACCAAGCAACTTGATCCCATGCTCAATGATTGTGATAATTAAACTAAATTTATCGGGAACTGGCTAAAACTGTAGATAAACTCATTAAAAATTATTGTAAGTATAAAAATTGGTAATTGGCACATCCAGATAGTATTTGAATTTACTATTATTACATGTACTTATGCATTGTTTAACTCCGCGCGTAATCTGTGTATGGCTTCGAGAGCTAATAATGTGTCTTGTTTTCTAAAGGAAAAAAAACTTAAGACATCACATTTTTTTACTAAAAAAATGCTGATAAAGGAGATAAAGCAATAGTAGTTAGGTTACGAGCAGTATCTGTCATTCCTCATAATTAACATCGTGATGTGAACTCCGCCTTTTACTCGAGCCAGCCTGCGATGCTAAACCAGTATTTTTAAATCAAGTCTCACTCAGATTCAGCCTATCCCTTTTCTATCCACCCGAGCGTGATACTTTATTGTTTTTTAAGTAAGAATATCCAGTCATCCTCCTCAGCCTATAATTTTCCCACTGCAGTGACTCAGGCATCCTCTCTAGGAGAGAGATGGGCTATAATCCACCACGCGGGCCCAGTGCGGGTTGGTAGATGTCACACACAAATGTCCTCGAATTTTTTGGTTCTAAAACATGCCGGTTTCCTCACGATGTTTTCCTTCACCGTTTTGAGAGTAGTGGTGATGAAATAAATAACACAAAGTAATGCGCCTGCCTGGGTTCGAACCCACGACTTACTATTCGTAGGCCACCACCACTGGGCCACCGTTGCTATCTATATGCTAGAATATCTAGTGCCAATACTTATTCACCAATTCAATATCATAAGTTCATAACTTAGCTTCACTACCGTCCACGCGACTTACGAAATGTACACCGTATCAAGGAATCTATACAGTTTAAGTTTGCTTGGTGATACCACCAGCCAGGACCCTCACCACTAAGAAATTAACAAATAAAACCTGTTTGGTTGCAGCTAAACTATCGTTCTACTTATACGTGTTGCTACTGGCCCTGTTGGACACGACGCAGGCCGTCGGCGCAGGTCTACTGGCGTGGGGCAACATGCAGTCAGGCCTCTGTGTTGTGGATGTCACTACTTGGCTCTACTTCTCACTGTACACACCCCTCGTATATCACACATTCCTTAGCGAATTTTTCAGGTCAGTATTATTTTATGTTAAGTCTTAATGCTTAATGAAACTCAATGTGGGTCCCGGAAAACTTCTGCGATATCGCGGCAGACCCGAGAGAACATGGTGGGACAGCATGAGGTCCTGGATACGATTCCCGGTTCGGGCTGAAAAGGCTGGATTTATACCCGACAATAGACTCATACCCTATACCATGGAACTTAAAAACTTAACTGGCGAAATGTGGGTGTACTTAGATATTAGGTTATTTTTTTTTGCCTTTTATGGCAGTGTGTATATTTTGTTCCACACTGTATTTATACCGGACAAGCTCTAGACGTGAAGACTTGTAATTGACTGTCTTATTATCATAATATTATTTTTAACTATTGTATTTAGCTGTAAGTATTCCAAGTTTTTAAATAAATAAATAAAAAATGTATAGAAGAATCGTAATTCACGCGTAAGTACACGATTTCGCTATTTTTATGACTAGTCCAGATTAGTCTTGTTTTCAATATGAAGTGTTTTATTTATCAGTTAATTTAATAACTTACATACACTGACTGCACGTAAGAAATGACGTCATTTTCCAGTTATACTTCGAAACAACTTGTCTCGTATTTTAAATAGATAATCGTGATACTTATCGTGAGGACAATCAATAAAATATCCATGGAAATAAGTATATAACTAAGAATGTCCTTGAATGGCCTTACTTGTGTAGCAATGAGGGTGGTTGGAATACTCCAAGTGGTAACCTTAGTAGGTATTTGAACGTGGATCTGCAAACTAAAGTTATAAACATAACATCACGCCTGTAACCCCCAAGAGGAGGCAGAGGTGTGCCTAATAGTACACCCACATTTCGCTAGTTATGTTTATGTCCTCCATGGTTGCTACTGAGAAATTTCTGATGGAAACACCCAATAACACTTCTGAGAATAACAATAACTTGGACTGATCATTCTGTACAGACGTTAGCACATCAAGTTACCCGAAACTGTTTTTCCCAATCAACCTTGAACCTAATGCTTTAGTGATTAAGTTGAAAACCTATTAGAGAAATTTGACGGATTGTAGCAGTTTGATTTGTACATTTAACTAGCCAACTAGCAATGTATGGTACCTACTAGCTTGGTCGAACCTTCACTACTAACCTACTATTGAAGGTAATCCCACAGTCAACGGCATTGAACACTTTCAACCTTATACCCTGCGTGATAAGGTTGCAAAGCAAACCAACAATCAGGGGCGTATTTTGAAATTTGGCGCCCCGGGCCAATAACTTTTGCCGCCCCAGAAGTCAAGAAAAATTTGAAAAGCATTCTCTTTTATTTGCTACAAACGAGTAGGTAAGTAATAAATCAACGAAAACCTGAAAACGACCTCAACAACGACTGTGTTGACCCCAGTGTAGTGGCGTGCGTTTTTGCCGCCGAGGGGCCCACCCTAATTTGGCCGCCCCCTCCTTTTCATCATTAGCAAAGAAAACTAGCAAAAGTCAAAATACTTTTTTAATTATATAAAATGTTACACTTCGGGTTTTATTTTTCTTGTCAAATAATTTTTTTGAATTTTTTTTTTGCTTATATTTGTCAATATTATTATAGCTAATAGTGTGTTAGGGTTTGCCGTTCCGAAAATTCACAAAAAAAGGCGAACGAGCTCAATTTTTTTTTGCCAAATCAGATTAATTACGAATTAGACTTGAGGGCAAATGCAATTCTCCACCTCTCAACGTCCCAGCCGCCGCGGAAGGCGCTCCGGGCGTCGGGGGTCACGCGATGACCTCCGGCCACCGTAGACGCGGGCCTGTAGACGGTGAGTAACGGGCTAGCTCGCCGTCCGGCCGTCGTCATGACGGCAACAGACCGTGTCGGCGGCGCGTACGTGTTCCACGCGCGCCTCAAAGAGATGTCAGCAAGGAGGGGCCCGCAAGGGCCGACGCCCGTCGGGGCTGCGGATATCGAAAAGTTACCGCGGCTCCGACACAAGGGCGAGGAAGAGGGAACATGGGTTGGTTTTTAGTCAGTAGAAGTCTGACACTCCCCTTCGCTCTGCCCAAGAGCGGGGGGGGTTATTCGATGATTTTCCACCCACCAAAAAAAAAAAAAAAAAAGGGCAAATGCAAAAGCGAGCGAAGCGAGCTCGAAAATTTTTGCTCCCTGGCTCGGAAAAGTAACTGATTTTCTTTTTATCATTAAAAAAAATATACACTGATCCCAATGTTACTACAATGCGAGCGTAGCGAGCAAGAAAATTTTAGCATTCCAGATAGGTTAGATTGTCTTTTTACTGTGAATAGCAAGCAGTAGGCGGCAGATTAGAAGGATAATGCTTGTTCACTTGATTTTTGGGGCGGCATACGGCAGACTGGAATATACATAAGACTAATACGAAAAACCGCCCCAAGACGGCGGCGGCGGCGAGGAAAATACGCATTTGCTTGGTTGTCCTTATTTTTACAAAGTAGTCAATAGTTTTGCAATTATCCGATCTGAAAACCATGACCTGACGTTGCCGCCTGGTTTTGTTATGTTAATTTTGAATTGAAATTGTTAAGAAAATATAAAAAAGGTGAGAAGTAAAAGTGGAAAGAATGGTGCCAAAATCAAAACAAAATGCAATCGGCCAGGGGCGGCCGGGCGGCTACGCCGCCCCTGGCTTTTTGGCGCCCCGGGCCATGGCCCGGATGGCCCTAGGGTAAATACGCCCCTGCCAACAATGTTCGTTGTACAAAACTATACATAAATAATTTTTGTGGTTTCAGCGTATCTCAACCAAGCATCATGTTCTCGTACAAGGCTCAAATGGACGAGCCTATGGACGAAGATCAGGTTTCCTTGCCCCACCAGCAGAGCTTTAGTTCACTCAAAACAGATTCTGATTATATTTATCAGGTAATTTATTTATATTTTTTTATTCATAGGTTTACCACGTTTTTTGATTTTCGCTCATATTGTTTTGATGTGAATGAAAGGAGACAATAAAGCTGTCTTCGTCATCATTAGCAGTCCGCTCTTATCGGATAAAGCAACTGCTACCAGCTACCATGCGAAAATCATCGCTCTACCTACCCCAAGGGCTATCTACCATAAGTTTGACTCTTCGCAGTTCCTACTCAAGAATACTTCTAATCTAGCGGTCATCTGTTCTCAGGCTACTATCCATCCTTGTGATATCATAAGGATTTGTTGGTCACCTACCATTGTAAAATCATATCGTCTTTGGGAAATTTTGTACTTGTAGATACTTCAAAATGTTATTTTTCTGGATTTTTCCGCTTTCCCGCCAGCAGCCAAAAGTGTAATGTAAAATCTCCATTTTAAGGTGGGGCAGCCTGAAACCTTTAAAAAATCTAACCATTTTATAGTTGAAACTCAAATGTCTGTATTTTCCAGCAGAGCAACAGTGTATACGACAGCACATTGTTCGAGGCCGGTGGGACAACTCCCATGAACCCGGTGTACAGCGCATCACTACAGAGTCCCGACTCGATAGCATCCGGCCAGTCTATAGACATTGGCGCCGCCAATTCGGGCTTTCAGAGTCAAAACATGCCCTCAACATAACAACAATCACGACACTATACGGGCGATTTCCGATTAGCGTAGTTTTGCCGCGTATAAGCTCGTTTTTAGACCCGCGTGTAGGCTATTCGCGCGGCTTTTGCCACACGTGGAACTCGTGCGAGCGTTGAGGCGCGTTTATGCTCGTACAATAACGAGACGCGAGATTACTTGTGACTTACTGGCAGCTGTAATTTTAATCAACCGAACACGGAATAAGCGCATGTACGCGCGTTCAATTATTTGAAGCGCGTAAGCCGCTACGGGCTTATACGCGCTACAAAATACGCTAATCTGAAACTGCTCTGAAAAGCTCGTCATTGTGTTATCCAATTCCACACATCCAAAGAAAACTATATAATTAGAGTCGCGTAACGATAGATACTAAAGAGAGGTTAATAGTTTAGTCTTATTTTCTACTTTAAAGAATCTCTTAGGCAACTCTTTTTTATATTTACCAACACAAGTATGTTGTCTGCGTACCATTCATTTGTGATAAGTAAAGCCAGTGATCAAATCGAATAAATTGAGACTGCATTTCATCCCATTTCTGCTAACTATAGCTACCTAATTCATCGTGTAATGGCTCCATCCATAAGATTTTGACATTAGATTATAATATGATAGTGGTTTTAATGTAGATTTATTATAAAAGTTACTGTGACAGTAGTGACTTGTCTTGTGATTTTATATTTAGTTGCCTTGTTCAGTTTGTAGACATTGCAACGAAAGAACTTATAAAGTTGTGTACGGAAGCTTGGCAAAGGATTATCCATGAATTCTCGAATATAATTAACTTAATTCTGTAGCACTTGTGATTAAACACTATTGGTTATGACCACATCATGACATCAGAAATGAAATAAACACGAGAAGTATTGAATCAATTAATTAATTTGGTCTAAGTTGAGTAAGTAAGCAAAACTAATTTTACTTTGACCATATCGTCTAATGTTTATTATTATATTAAGTATAACTCATTAAACTGAACATATCTGAAATAAAACAAAATAAACTTATCAGTATAAAGCAATCATTTGAAATCTAGTGTTCATTTATTAATTTCAGTGTGTGACTGTACTTAAGTTTTAAAATGTGCTTTCATGAATGTATTTTGCACTTAAATTAGTCCTTTACTCATTACTGCAGTATTCATACTTCAAGTATTAGGGAACTGTTGTAAAATATATCTCTTTTATTCTGTAAAATGTGCTACAGATGCTTTATTGGTAAGAATAAGTTGTTCTATAAGCGTGATTGATATGTTACGGGTAAAGTCCGTAAGTTGCTAAACTATGCAAGATTTTTTAGGAGATAGCTCTAGCCAAACATACGCACGAATGCGGGACAAAATTCACATGCGTCGATTGTTTCAATAAGGCGCTGCACAAACGGAGCAATTTTTATCGTCGAGTAACGGCAACAGGAAATCAGCAACTGCTTGATTATAACATTTTTCTTATACGTAGTCGTTGCTACAACCGGCAACCGTTGGACAAACTTAAAAAAAACTGGCAGTAAACTAAAGTTGCTGCGTGTGTGCAGCGCCTTACTTGCTAGGTGTTCAAACATTTATAGAATCAGTTACCCTTTCATTTGAATATATTATAAAATCAAATATAATAGGAATAACGTGTGGCTTTACTATTAGATACACCTCTGCCTAACCCTTCGGGGATTACAGGCGTGTTATATTAGAAATAACTCGAAATATAGAATGTAAGAAGGGTCTTTTCACGAACGACCAGGGAAGTCGTGTCGACTTCGTATACTACAGACTTTGCCAGTAACATACATATTGGTTTGTTTATATGTTATTGTACTGTGATGCATTATATCTACTTACTTTTGTTGTTATATTTTTTTTATGGAGTGAGTACCTTACGAAATGGCAAAAATGGAAAGAAAGCAATGTTTTATATAGTTTTTAAAGATAAAAGAAGGCTCTATTGTAATTTAAAATTATGTCCTAAGTGGTGATTCAATTGATATTATTTTCTTTACCCACCTCTCAATAAATTTTATTACATTTTGAGAATTTAAAAGTTTAACTGGAAAGTAACTACAGATAACTTTCATATGGAAGCGCACTTCACTAAAATGCTGTTTATAATAAGCCAATTTATTTGATATTACATTACAATGATCTGATCTTGGTACTCATTTTGGTTATGTGATTATCAAATACTCTCAGAGTAAGCAGAGGTCTGAAGTGGTCATGTCAATTCTCTACATGTTTTATTACCATTGATGACCAAGTCAATTTTTCCTTTTAAATTGTGATAGTCCATATATTATATTTAAAACCTTAAGTGATATTTTGGTTGATGGCGTATATTTTTGTTGTTTTCGTCTCTTAGAAGTTAATAAAGTAAATACTTTTATTGAAAAAATTGTTTTATTAAACTTATATATGTAACAAAATAAACAGTTTTGTTAATTTTTACTTGCATCTTTTTGTAAATCCTCTAAAATGAATGGATGCTTCAAGCAATCAGACACTGGTAGTCTTTGACTAGAATCGAGCATTGTCATCTTTTCAAGCAAGTCTTTGAGTTGTGAAACTTTTTTTTCTTCATTCAAAAATACACCCTTATAAGATTTTCTGAGTTCAAAAAGTAAATCGCGACTAATATTAATATTGCTTATTTCAACAACCTTTTCTCTGCCAGTAAATTCATCTTTTTTATGTAGGAGGAAGTTATTGTTGTAATTAAAATGTTGATCTTTGAATTTACCTTTTTTTAAAAGCTTGCTAGAGAATTTGCCTTTTAAATCCATAAAACATTTTAACATTTTGTTATTTGAGCTTCCCGTAAACATAATTTTCCCAGTAGCCATTTCAAAAATGGTACACGCTGCTGACCATATATCAATTCCGTGTTTGTATGGCACACCAAGAATGATTTCAGGTGCTCTGTAAAATCTTGATACTAGATAAGGGGTAGGTTCATTGTCATCACTCTTTGCTGCAGAGCCAAAATCACACAATTTTAAGACATTTTTCTTTTCATTCACCAAAATATTATCAGGCTTTATGTCAGCATGGACTACTCCAAGTTTCTTGAGAAGTCTTAATGCCAGGAGTAATTGTCTGCTATAACTCATTAATGCTTTTATGTTGATGCCATGATTTTTGCCATACTTCTTAATGACAGCTCTCAAATCCATGTGTAGAGATTCTAGTAAAAGGCAAAGGTGTCCTTTGTGCATAAACTGTCCGAAGAACTGAACACAATGATATTTATTGTCTGGGTCAGCTTGCCTTATTTCTTTTAACATGCTTATCTCTTTGAGACTCGTTTTGTACATTAATTCGTTGTTTCTGATGATTTTAATGGCTACATAATCATTTCCATCTGTATTGTCTTGAGCTCGAACAACATTAGCAAACACTCCTTGTCCTAAAATACTTTTAATAGTGTATCTGTTGTTAATAACATCTCCAATACGTATATTGTAGTATCCATCTAGATCATCCCAATTATCAGTCAGATTTAAATTAGTTTCGTTGTTGTCTTGAGTTACATTATTGGCACTGTTGTTTGAATCAAACTCATCCTTTTCTGAAAACATGTCTGTTACTTGTTTTGTAATATTTTGATCAACCTGATAGCCTTTAGTATTTTTGTTGCTTTCAGCTTTTGAACTAGTGTTTTCATTGTTTGAATCATTACTTCCACTGCTATTCTCATGGGAATCTTTTAATTTTTCTAATAGTTGTTTACGCAGTTGTCTTCTTTGCTCAATAATACTTTCCTCATCTTCTGAATCTGCTTGTGTGTGGTCTATTTCTGGTGAAGATTCATGAATAGATTTTCTTTTGAATTTTGTATTAGTCTCTTTCTCTTTGTAGCTTTTTTTATTACTAATTAATTCATAAGCATAGTCTTCTTTGGAATGCTTACGTTTTTTGCTCTGTGTCTCTTTGTCAGAATGTTTTACAATATTTTTTAGTTCCTGTTTAAGAGATTCTCTTTTTTGTAACAATTCTTCCAATGTGGAGGTACTTCTGGTGGGTAATGGAGGTGTTTTTGACTCCACATTATGATATTTATGTTCAGAATATTTAGATTTCCTAGATTTAGTTTTCATCGAAATATCTGTTTCTTTGTGTTGATATCTTGTTGATTTGCTTTCAGAATGTCTGCTGTAACTGTCAGACATTTCAACGCCTAATGATTTAAGTAGCACTTTATAAATTCTGTAACAACAGCACCACTAATCTGTAAAGATACATAAGCATTATTAATCTCAACAAATTATATTAGAACTACTGAAGCCAACATTAAAGAAGAAGGTTTGAAGTAGATTGGATATATATATAAAAAATACATTGTGTGTATTAAAAGCATGAGCCTTGTGTCACTTTCATGAATGTTGTTTTAAAGACCCTGAGTATTGTTTTGGTATAGTCTGAAACACATCACAACCCTCATGAAGTTGACTTTTTGCGCATCTATACATAAGTATTGTTAACTATATCTTTGATTACA
The DNA here is from genome assembly GCA_949316265.1 of Diarsia mendica. NCBI lineage: Eukaryota > Metazoa > Arthropoda > Insecta > Lepidoptera > Noctuidae > Diarsia > Diarsia mendica. The sequence continues at coordinate 12,882,333 of OX438902.1, read as the reverse complement.
TTTCCACCCTGCCACTATCATCAGGTCCAACATTACTCAGTCGTCACTACTTTTCATGTTGATTGTCGACCTCTCATCTCATTTTATAGTCCATCATATTATATTGTCCGGTCACAAGTCCGTGAGTGTTCAATCTGTCACTTAACACTTCCGTCCATGACTATTTATCTGTTATGGACTTCAAATCCTAATGTCTATGTGCTAGCTAGAAAAAATTGTGCTAATTAGTGAAATACAAAATTATTACACCAATACAGTTTAAAAAAATGTATACACAATATTTTGTCTGTGATTACTTTTGATTCTTAATATAAACATGTTTGGTAATGCTATACAAGCATGTGGATATTAAGAATATTTCTTTTATCAAAACAGTATTCATGTCATGAAATTAAAACTAGCAAATGAAAACATATATTCAAGATAAACACGAAATGAGAAAGTTTGTTCGTATTTTGTGGTTATATTTTGTCCCTATTTTTACCAATTATACTATTCATATTTTGGTGGTACAACAAACAATTGGTTCACAAGGTATTAAACCAAAAGTTAACTGAAATTCATGACACGAATACTTTATGGGAAAGTTGTGTAACACAAGAAACCTTTCGCTAGCAGATGCCATAAGGTTTCTTGCGTTACACAATTCATTGTCAGCTTTCACAAATCCCTGAATCGTTTAGAAAACTGTCTAATTCTCAAAGATGATTCATCAAATCAATAAATTCATCGTTACATTTCGTGTCACACTTTGTTATTGATTTCTCTCAATATTTCACACAGATGTTCTTCAGTTTTAGAAATTCAAAAACTTGAAAGTTTTTCACTTTTAACGACGCTAATTTTAATTGAAATTACGTTAACAATCAAATATTTTGAAGAAATTCTAAGGGTTTAGATCAAAAATTTACGTTTTCACGTCAACACCTCCATTTGTATTGTTACGTCACAATATATATTTTTTTAATCTGTCGGAGTTGTTGGTCTTTTCGTCAGTTTCTCTACAAAGAGTTTTAACCTTTATGGTTGATGTTCCAGGGTAGCCCGCGAAATTCAAATTTTCTTACGTTTTTAGCGATTTGCAGGTCGGTGCTAGGTTGTATGTTAGTGAAAATATGATTTGCGGATGTAAGACGTATGCAGTTACAGAATTATAATCATCAAAATCATCATTACAACCCTCCATGTTCATGTAACTCTCAAGTTTGATGAAATACTTATTCTTGACAGTAGGTTATATAGTTATATTATTAGGTTCACCTCTGACTAACACTTCAAGGATTACAAGCGTAATGTTATGTCATCTTCTTCTTTCCCTTATCCCAAGTAATAGATCAAAATAAACGTCCTAGCCTAATGAAAGCCGTACAGGAACTCGTGGCTAAATAATAAAAGGCGCTTGGCTCGATCTTATGGTTAAGCCACGCAAGTCTAGGTTGGCGACATGGGTATCCGTTCCGAAAGCACGTTAGGCCATTGGTCCCGGCTTCTTCCATATAATGTAGAAAATCTTAGGGAGACCTAGGGAGTACACATAGTCACATTTTAGAATTAAATATTCAAAATTATTCAAAAAGGATTAATGGAAAACATTTTATTACTCTGGCAACCCTGCTTATGCCTGTCAGCCTGTCTTTCTAACTTAACCTAAAAAAGTTTAAAATCCTATTCACGATAAAATCGGATTTTTAAATTACTAAAATGTCTCTAATAGTGAATTCCCTTGTGAGACCTAGTTTGTATTCAAATCTACGGTTAATAGCCCCATACAGGGGCATTTATGTGACTCAAGGTATGTGGTTTTATTTATGTTTTTGAAGATTGGACTTCCCGCATTGACTTCCCGGTCTGTTATTTACTCGAGACAGTATAAGTAAACATAATTTTACATTTGGATTCAGAACGATTAAGAAATGAATGAAACACACACCAATTTTGTAGTGCTGCTGAAGTTTTTAATATTTTATATTTTCAGTTAAAACCCTGTATTCACCTGCCGCGTTAGGAATCGATGGCTTCTTACAAACAAGAAAGAGAGCTAAAGAGCAATTTACCAGTTATTCCGACAAGTTTAGAAATAAGATGAATGAATTCGTGGCATCTCCGGATCAGATGATATTTACAGAAGACTTGAAGAATATGATACATTTAGCAGAACCTACTGATTTGAAACTCATTTTGAGTATGATACAAAAGTAAGAAACTTGTATTATCCGTAACAGTTATGAATTATTTGTATATCTCATTATGAGGCATAATATGATCAGAAATGATTGTTGTTTGTCACTCTAATATTTGGTTTATTTTGTGTCATCCATTAATAAAGTTGAAATTTTTCTTGTAAAACCATGTTTAGATACCAATTTACAACTGCATTCAAATAATTTTCCAGGTTTAATTCCCAGAACAATGAGTTAAGGTTTGGGTCCTACGTCTTTGGTCCTGTTATAATGAGAATGTTCCATTTCTTAGATGCACCCAAAGAAGCACTAGAGGTACATACTTTTTTTATTATTTAATTTAGAATTGTTCCCTTCTGTGACTGGTCGTTAATACTGATTACCGTGCCGTAGAAAGCATGTCAATCGATTGATCCCAACTGTCACTTACAGAGCTTCAGCATCCACCTCATTTAAAATACTGATATTCAGCTTCTTATGTATTTGGAAACCCACCTTAAAATGGTGCTGAAAAGACTGAGCAGATGATTGAGATAATACTTTTTTTTAACCTTTTTTTATTTACTTACTAGCTGATGCCCGCGGCTTCACCCGCGTGGATGTCGTTCAAATTATATACTAAAACCTTCCTCTTGAATCACTCTATCTATTAAAAAAAACCGCATCAAAATCCGTTGCGTAGTTTTAAAGATTTAAGCATACAAACAGACAAAAAAGCGACTTTGTTTTATACTATGTAAGGATTTAATTTCAGTGTTTCTACAACCCAAAGAACGAGACATTCTTTGATCAACAAGTGTCATACCATATTTTACTGGACCTATTGTACAGTCATGAAATGTATGATGAGATGTACAAAGTATTTGAAAGACTACAACAGAAACAACTTAACATGAGCAAGTTCCCTAAGTATTGTGTGGTGATGGTTCTGGCAGCGTGTTATAAACAAGTGAGTATAAGTATTTAAAACATTTTCAGAAAAAAGAAAATACTAGCTGCGTCTTTACAAAATGCTTGTAAAGCAATGTAAAGAGACTACTCAAATGTTTTAGTTAATAATAGCACTTACGCCCAAATACTCAAACGCTACTAAATTTTAAGTTGCACTTAAATCTCGTGCTGTCTTTGTTACTTTAACGCAGAGTGACAGAGATAGCACGAGTTTTGAGGGTTACTTAGAATTGAGTGACGTTTGAGTATTTAGGCGTTAGCCCGGTATTTTTTTATTACATATTTTGAAAATATATTATAGCCTATGTTACTTGGTATAGAGAGTTGGAAGTAGTTTTTGAGTTAAATTGTATTAGACAAAAAATCAAATCATTTTTTTCTCTTTCTTTACAATATTAGTTTAGATGATAAATATTTGAATGTATTCATAATGTACAATATTTTCAATTTCAGAATACACCAAAGAGTTTAGAGTATGCATCAAAGTTATGGTCTGATATGGCCAGTGCTGGGAGTGTGCCAGTCCGAAGAGCATGTACATTTTTTGCGGGTTTGTCCATTTTACATACATTCCTTCAATTGGGCAACTATGTTGGGGTCAAATTCAAGTCTAACTTGTGATGCAGCTGAATACCTGTTTGTCCACAACCCAGCTAGTATTGGGTACTATGAAACCTCTTAATAATACTAAACTGACAGCTAGGACCAATGGTTTAACAGCTTAAATTCCATTTATTAGGGGCGAGCCTATTGGTATCAACGGGGCACAAATCTAAGCTCAGTAGCTGAGAAATTCCTGATTGAAAAACCTTATTACACTATGCCTAATTTGGGAATCAAATCCAGGCGACACTGCTGAGCATTAGCTCAGCAGTGTCGCTTGTGACAGCCAGACTACAGTACATTTTTAACATACCAAATTGCATTTTATTGGGACTGTAATTTGTTTTTGTTTTGATGATTCAAAACTTCCTGTAACTACTTGAAATAAATGCTTTAATATTGATCATGTATTATAATTCCTATTTTATTTACAGCATTGGCTTTGAAACAAGGAGCTCCACATATAGCAATGGAATCAATATCGTCACAAAAACAGCATTATGTTACTGTTAGGAATATAAAGGTATGTGTTCACGTTTACCCAAGGGCCTCGAAATGCGCCGCTCGACGCTCACGCTTGCAGTACAAGGCGAATTCGCTTGGAGCGTCGCATTTCGTGGCCCTCGGGTTATATAGAAAGGTTCCGAAAGGTGTGGTCATAATTATTAAGGACTAGCTGTTGCTCGCGACCTCAGTTCGCATTTTTTTTCTTTGTTAGTGTTGTGTCCCACTCCAGGGCAAAAGCCTCTGCTTTCGCCTTACAAACCTCTCAGTTTTGAAATTATTATAAAAAGATTTCTTGCCTATTCGAATCTGAATTTGCTAACTACACACATCAAAAGTGTCTAGGGATCAACATATATTTTTGCAATAACTTTTCTCCTGATTGATATTAATTAAAATTTTCTTTAAGGATTCATCAAATAAAGTGTTTTCGTTTGTCACAGTAACGATAAACCAAGTCACTTTGCATTAATAAAGAAGTTTGCCATTTTCCTAATAAAGGGATTTTTGACATTTGAACCACTAACATTAAAGTTCGAAAAAAAGACTGAAATAACAGTTTTCTTTAAAATTTTATTGGGTAACTTAAACAATTAATAATCCGTGTTTCTACCGCGAACACTAACAACACAAGAACATCGGTTTGGCATACTCAAAATGAGTTCATCCAAATCACACTGTGGAATGGCCGCCCATGTTCGTTGCAACTACAAAAAAAGGTCTTCTTGCGACTGAATACCCTCCATATTCGGCAGAGCTCTTCTCTGTAGCATATCCCATGCATGCTCAATCGGGTTCAAGTCTGGCGACTGAGCAGGCCAGGGCAGGACATTGAGTTAGCTGCGAGAGTCTGTCTTACAACTCTTGCGGTGTGCGGTCGTGCATTATCATGCATTAAGGCGAATGCTCACATACTGCCCGCGAAATTCAAATTTTCTTACGTTTTTTGCAATTTGCAGGCCAGTGCTTGGTTGTATGTTGATGAACATTTGATTCGCGACTGTAAGACGTATTTAGTTACAGAATTATAATCATCAAAATCATCAATACAACCCTCCAAGTTCATATAGATCGAGGAATAACTTTGACCTTGAAAAAATAGTTTCTCGATCTATATGAACTTGGAGGGTTGTGTTGGTGATTTTGATGATTATAATTCTGTAACTAAATACGTCTTACAGTCGCGAATCAAATGTTCATCAACATGCAACCAAGCACTGGCCTGCAAATTGCAAAAAACGTAAGAAAATTTGAATTTCGCGGGCAGGGTGTGAGCTTCCCCCTTAACTGAAATAAGGGACCGATTTGCACTTGTAGAGGAACGATGACGTCTGATACAATCGTCTCAGCATAAATTTGAGGTTGAGGTTGCCTCTGATCCAAATCAACTCAGTTCTTCCGCCGATCCAAATACCCGCCCATACCATGATGGTTCCACCACTATAAGGATGGACTTCCTAGCAGGATTTTAATCAAAAAATCATCGGAATGCTTAGTTATATAAAAAATATCTGTATTCGCAACTGGTTGTAAATCGCAGTTGTGAAAACAGCCGGAGGGATCACACCACCTTCGCTATCTCGAGCGCGATACCTCCGTCAGGCGTCCAGTGAGGGACGATCTTTCCGGGTCCATTCTCCGGCCCAGTCCCACTTTAGCTTTACAATTCTAATATCATAGATATTCTAAGATGTTTTTTTATGTTTTTCAGGCGATGGCATTAGCAGATATGGGTAGAGTGGAGGATACATTACCCATTCTTAGGACAGTATTGGATATTGATAGCCCTTTGCAAAAGGATAAACACACATTCTTTGACGAAACCGTAAGTTAAATTTCATTTTTTTTTTACTCATAAACTGAATTTTATTTACGAATAAGTTAACATCTAAAATTAAATAACATTTTTTTTAGCTCCAAAAAGTACGACAAGCTGTAGAAAAAAATGAAAACAAGGATGTGAAAAAAGAATTTGAAGACATCGAGAAGGCTTTGAAAGATAGAGGGCTTATTGAAAATAAGGTAAGCATACATTTTAGTATAGCATTTACTGGCTGGGTCGAGAGGATCGCTCCCTCTCTCGTTCCGCCACCTCCTTCGCTAGCATCACTGCTTCGCACTGCGGAGGCGACGGCGTCCCATTCCTCCTCGCCCCGGACCATGGCTTGCGGGCGGGCCGGACGCGAGAGGTCGCCGCCGCCGATCGCCGCTACGAGAACACGGCGGGGCTCCGCCTAAGCGGGGCAGAGCAATGGTGGCTCTGTGGTGTGGTATCAATTATTTATTTGATCATTAGTCACTGCTCTCAAAACGCTGAAGGAAAACGGCGAGTCCTAAAACTTGTTGACCTACCTATCCGCACTTGGCCCGAATGGTGGATTATACCCCTGAAACTGAGCCTAAAACCCTCCCAGCAGTGGGGATTATAGGTTGATTATTTATGCATATATTTGTAGTGACGAAATAATATACTATTACACATTCGTTTCAGACCTTGGACCAGCTACTCAACAACGAGATACAAAGACAAAAACCTTTAGACCCATCACGCCAAATACGGGGTCCTTTTCAGTACAACAAGAGACCGCAATTGGGACCGCGTCAGACAAAACATATTGTATAATATTACTTAATTAATTATGTATTTACTTAGTAGTACCGAGGCATTTGACATAAAAGAAAGTAGTTTGTTATTAGATTTAGATTACTATTGGTATGTACATAGTTGTTTTGTGATTGTGTGAATGAGATACAATAAGGTAGTTGACAAAAAAAATCTAATTAGTCCGTCAGATAGATTTCAAAAAAATATTGGACACATTTTTATTTCTTGTAAAGAAAAAATGAAGACGATACAGTGCTTCGAAAAGTCGTGTGACGTCACAGTTTGGTCCATTTTTTACCAGAAAGTAACGTCACAAGCACAAGTCACACTCATGGTCTTTGACACGTTTCATTTACGTCAATTTTTATTAATTTGATAAAACCAAAACCAAACCAATATTTTTCGATAATTTAACTGACGGACTAAATAGAATCATATTTTTTTTTTGTCAGGAAACGTCCTTATTATGAAAAATGACACCCGATTGTGTAACTTCCTTATACTAAACCTATTTTCTGAGGGGTGAAATTCGTATCGAACGCAATATTTTTGCAATTTAGACTGGCCTGTTGGTCTAGTGGTTAGTGACCCTAACTGCTATGCCGGAGGTCGTGGGTTCGATTCCCACCCAGGACAAATGTTTGTGTGATGAGCACGATCATTTGTTCTGTGTCTGGGTGTAATTTATCTATAATATGTATGTATTTAGAAATATATAAGTATGTTTATCAGTTGTCTAGTACCCATAACACAAGCTCTGCTTAGCTTGGGACTAGATGGCGTTGTGTGATAGTTGTGGAATACTATAAAAAAAAAAAAAAAAAAAATATTGAGAGAATGCGTATGTTACACGATTTGCCTGTAGGAGTCCTTACATAAACTTTAAGTTGTACCTATTTGTTTTGATTTTTTTAATAACTCAACTTTTTTTTGTTGTAATTACTAATAACAACAATGTCAATATATAATACCTAGTTTATGGTTAAGCTGTTGCCAGCGGCTTCACCCGCTACAAATCGAAAATTATCCCACGGGAAGATAAAATCGGGATAAAAAATCGGGATATCCTATGATTGGGTTAATCTAGGTTATAAATTACCTATGTACCAAATTTTATCCAAATCCGATTAGATTTTGCGTGAAGAAGTAACGAACATACGCACAAACTTTTGCCTTTATAATATTAGTGTGGTATGCGGCACTAAAACTGCCTTGTAATAAAGCTGAGATCTATAAAGGCTCCCCACGGTAAGCATTTGCCTGTAATGTAATATTCCGAAATTAGATTTTGTATAAAAAAGATTTATTCGGGAAATCCCCACCATAATTAATGTACTGATACAAATTATAGGTTTTTATTTTGTTATCCTGAATATCTGTTGAATCCGTGTGGAATAAATGAAAAGTTGATAAAAGAAGTTTTTTTCTTGTACCACCTCTTCAAGACTGTTTGTGTGAAAACTGGGCCCCGAGTCTGCTATTCAATAGTGTCAGAATGGTCGATCAGTGATCTCATAATTGTTGATTGACGACAAGCCAAAAAAGTGCCATAGGCCTGTCGACTTAAGGTACTTTTTGGCTTGTCGTAAATCAACCATTATGAGATCAATGATCGACCATTCTGATACTATTGAATAGCAGACTCGGGGCCCAGGTTTACTAGTCCACAACAGCCTGATCCATCATTTTAGGCTTGTATCTTTCTTCAAGTTGATATCTATAAAATGAGGCATGTTTTACTACCTGAGGATAATAAGTTAAAACCTATTTATCCTATTTGCTACTTATCTAAGTACTTATGCCATTCTAATAAGCCTAGTTCCTATTAACCGCTCGCTGTTCTAGTTAAAATCATATTAGAAACCCATCTTTTCCCGAATGCAGCAAAGCGCAAAAAGCAAACGATTAAACAAATAAGTATATTGCATCACACACCCCCCCCCCTGTATTCAGTCCTACCTATTAAAACTTCAAAAATAAAAATAGAGACTGTGACGAAATAAACTTACCTACGACGAAGAGGTCAATAAACTAAGAACCTCATTCCTCGAAGGAAATGAGAAAATATCAATACAGCCTTTCTATATCGGTTATTTCCTTAACAAGATGAGTCAAGTTTATCGTCGAATAAATCCTAAAATAATCTATCACCCACAACACCAGTACAAGAATGCCCTCCACATTAATACGGGGCTACGGGCGACGTATTTCGCTCCATTCTACAATACGTAACGGTTGCAGGAGTAATTACCTCTCCCGATTCATGCCATTACCTACCGCTCGGTCTCGAACGGAAATTAAAGCCTTTTCTATAGAAACTAGACATGCTACGTCGTTGTGGAACTTCCTTAAAGAAAAATGATTTATATCTTAGAGTCGGTTGACGACCTCGTGGCTTAATAATAACTGCCACTCGGGTCGATCTTTAGGATAAGCCGCGCTTGATTACGCTGGTCTGTGAATGGGTGACCGCCCGTTACATACCGAGTTTCCTCCGTGTACATTTCATACCTAGTATTGAGTTGTGGAGGTCAGATCATGTCGCTCCATGTAAAATACTGGTATTCAGCTGCATCCGGTTAGACTGGAAGCCAACCCCAACATGGTTGGGAAAAGGCTAGGCAGTTGATGATGTCGGTTGATTTATTGTATTGTTTTGTTTTATTGATTGCCTCGTTAGTTGAGTCGTGGCAAGTGCGACTACTGACTGAGCATGAGGTACAGGGTCTGATTCGAGAGTCGGGCAAACTGCTATTAGGTTTTTCCTTCAGGATTTTTTCAGAAACATAGTAGGCCTGCCCCTATTACATGGGCTTAAATATAATTTGCGAAATGGGAGAGTCCTAACAATTAGATACACCTCTGCATAACCCTATGGGGATTACAGGTGTGAAGGACCTAATGAGAATTAGGTTACGAAAGTATTGGCCGAAATACTTATGGTCAAAAATGTAGGTCTATAAGAAACGAAACTTGGAAATAGCAAAATCATTTCAGATATCTCCACAAAAGTGTGCTAATGAAAAGTTAATGACGCAAAAGTGATAACTTGCGTTATAAAAATCGCAACTACCGTAATGGCATTTTTATATTGCTGTTTAATGTAGCAAAGTACACATGACATAGGTACCAGTATATTTTTTTGGCAAGAAAAACAATCAAACAGTCAAATTGATGGACCCCCCCCCCGTTTATGGCGGTTACACAATATCGAACGATTAACCGCCAATTGATATAGTAAAAATAATAATTAATGAAGTCCATATTTTTGTATATTCCCTAACTAAGGGAGATATAATCACATAGGACCTACCAGTCAGTAGGTCTTGGGAGACACATCAGTATTCGGAGACCCACCAGTGGGTCTGCTTGGTGGGTCCTTGAAGACAAAGCGATCAGATTCCCGTGGGGGTGTGGGGGTGCGGGTTGTTCGAAAGAAGCACCGCGGTCTCGACACATAAGGGGTTAAGAGTGAACATGGGTAGTTTTTAGTCAGTAGAAGTAGTCCCTACCGCTTTGCCCAGAGCGGGAGGGGTAATTTGATAATTTCCCATCCCCCTAAAAAAAAAAGGTAGGTAGATCAGATTCCATCCAATCCCATGATGCAATTGTGCAGATATTTCTTCCAAATTGTGTTGATAAACGTCATCGTCTGCATTTCTCGACTCTATAACACCCTCCCATGCGGCTCGGCCGGGAAACAATAAAGTTTTCCCGCTTTTATTATTAAAATGTACTAAGTATATCTGCACTAGTGCAGGCAAGCGAATTAAAATCAAGCGTGGTAAATAGAAGCCACTTATCGAGCAACAGCGGTAGAATCAAATTTAAATATTATTTTAACTACCCTACTTACTGAAGGATTCACCTTGACCCTAATGGAAGGGGAAACTAAGCGAGGGCTATTTTCAGTGTCAATATTTACCTACCTACCCGCCGATTTTGTAGTGATGGCGATAAATAAGACAACTTATTTACATAACTGAAATATTGCTGAGATTGTTCTCTGCAAGGATGAACAGAATCCCGTCGGACGCCTCGACACGAAGGGCTAAATAGAAACATGGGTGGTTTTTAGTCAGTAGAATCTCTGACACTCCCTACCGGTCTGGCCCCTGATTTTTGAATCAATAGAATTCCAAATCGTGTACGAAATCGCAGAATTCATCACGTCATTTCCGTAATTTCTACTGGTAGAATATCGGAAACGAGTGGGTCGGACCACTCGTTGCAAAATTCACGGGTATGAATATTCAAAAAATAGCGATTTCGTACGGATTCGCATACGAATTCTGCGATTTCGTACACGATTTGAATTCTATTGATTCAAAAATACGGCCCCTGGGCAGAGCGGGAGGAGTCATTTGATGATTTCCCAACCTCCAAAAAATAAAAGATGAACAAAATGTGATATTCTTCATCATTTGCCGTGCCTTTTCTTCACAGCAGCTGAATAACTACCAGTACTTTATAAGTAGCGACTACCCATCTGACCTCCACAAACCAGTCTAGATACTGATTAGTTAAGTCTAGAATTTAGCCTTAAGATCGTGATGGAAAGATACCGCGGCCTCGACACGAAGGGCAAGATGGAACATGGGTGGTTTTAAGTCACTAGTGATGATTTCCCAACCCTACAAAAAAAAAAAAACAAAAAGATCGTGATGGAAAAACGATTGTTTAGGTAAATTGGGGAATGCTCATGGCCCACCAGGGAACTGCTACATAGGTACTCGTATTATTTGCTGAGTATTACACTAAAGTAGAGCTTAGATTTCTTAGTTCCCGAAATTATCAATGAGAACATTTCAGTAACTAAGAAATTGAATCCGACTGTGAAATCGAGTCATGGTTTTAAATAGACTGATGACAGGACAAAGGCAGGAAGATGATGATGATGATTGCCCTAGTAAATCAAAAATATCCAGATCCAAGTCCTAGACCATTTGCGTTGCGGTTTCGTTTTTCTGGATCTTTACAGATTATTCTAAAGACCTTTTTTTTTTTTTTTTTTTTGGTGGGTGGAAAATCATCGAATAACCCCCCCCGCTCTTGGGCAGAGCGAAGGGGAGTGTCAGACTTCTACTGACTAAAAACCAAACCCATGTTCCTTCTTCGCCCTTGTGTCGGAGCCGCGTTAACCTTTCGACAAACCACAGCCCCGACGGGCGTCGGCCCTTGCTGACATCTCTTTGAGGCGCGCGTGGAACACGTACGCGCCGCCGACACGGTCTGTTGCCGTCATAACGACGGCCGGACGGCGAGCTAGCCCGTTACTCACCGTCCACAGGCCCGCGTCTACGGTGGCCGGAGGTCATCGCGTGCCCCCCGACGCCCGGAGCGCCTTCCGCGGCGGCTGGGACGTTGAGAGGTTCTCTCCCTCTCTCGTTCCGCCACCTCCTTCGCTAGCATCACTGCTTCGCAGAAGGAGGCGACGGTGTCCCATTCCTCTTCGCCCCGGACCATGGCTTGCACCAGGGCCGAACGCGAGAGGTCGCCGCCGCCGACCGCCGCTACGAGAACACGGCGGGGCTCTGCCCAGGCAGGGCACGCCTCCACAGTGTGCTCCACCGTGTCCTCCGGTCGATCCTCGCAGTGGAAGCATCCGGGCGTTTCCTCCCGCCTGATTCGGTACAGGTACCTCCCGAAACACCCGTGTCCAGTGAGGACCTGCGTCAGACGGTAGGCGAGGGCGCCGTGGCGCCTCTCCAGCCACTCCTCAAAGAGGGGACTTACCGCCACTATATTCTTAAAGACCTGATTTCAGTTGAGTTGAGCTGGTAGTAAGGGGTCCCCTACGTTTCTTCGAAACACTATTCTTCGAAAATTGTTTCACCGAACACTATTCACCTAAGCCTTCATACTGCGACGTTTTGTTTGGTCTACGCCTTTTTTGTTCGATGTTACTTTACACCGAGCACCTTACATCAACTTTTGTTTCACCAACGTTTGTTTGTTCTATGTAACGTTACTTCGAAAATATTTAGCCAACACAATAATACCTTCCTTAAGAGACTTCTGGGGAGGAATGGGGGCATAAGCCCCAAAATCACCTACTGACTATACACCTCAGTTATCCGACCAATCATCACATACGGCTCTTTAGTTTGGTGGCCTAGGACCAACCTAAGTACAACCCAAAAGGATCTCGAGAAACTACAAAGATTGGCCTGCGTAGCAATCACGAGAACTTCCCCCACTGCTGCCTTACAGGTGATGCTGGGGCTACCTCCCCTGTACCTCGTCATATGAGAGGAGGCAGCCTTAGCGACTTTCCGGTACCCTAAGAAACGATTCGAGAATCAAACACACACGCATCAGAGAAGATGCAATCAAAGAACAGCCAATGATGGCATCACCCATCGACAGTACCCTGAAGACCCATTGCTTCCAAAAACATTACAACATAGAGCTCATAGAGGAGTGGTGTGACTACTCAGTTACAAAAGAGCTAAGGATCTACACTGATGCGATGGATCAAAAATCGACTATGGGACAGGGTCGGGGTGTTCTCCGACGACCTAAACATTAAGATATCCAAACCACTTGGAATGCTTAACTCTGTTTACCAAGCAGAGTGTGTAGGTATCATCCAAGCGGCACACGCTATCGAGGCCAGGGAGGTTACGGATACCAATATTCGAATACTCTCCGACAGTGACTCAGTTCTTCAATCCCTGAAGAGTAATCAGATCACGTCGAGACTGATACTAGAATGCCACATAGCCCTGGAACGAATCACGGTAATAAATCACAACACGGTAACGCTACAATGGATTAGAGGTCACAGTCACAGCGGATCACTTGGAAACGATGCGGCCGACGAACTTTCCAGAAGAGGATCCAGAACAAAACCTTACGGACCCGAACCCATTGTGCCCATCCCTTTCAAGCAGCTAAGAAGCTGGCTTAAAGATCATACTCGAATACAAGCGGAGAAATGGTGGAGCTCGACACCAGGATGTAGGCAATCCAAGGAAGCTATGCCATCCCTGGATATAAAGCTGACCAGGCGCCTTCTGCGCCTGGACAGAGATAGCCTGCGCCTGGTGGCGGGGACCATCACCGGACATTGTTCACTGAATAAACACTTCCACACCCTAGGAATCACTGACAGTCCCCTGTGCAGGGCATGCATGGAGGCGGAGGAAACTGTGGCGCATGTGCTCCTTGAGTGCACAGGCGTTACCAAGATTCGTGAGGAGACCCTGGGAACATCACGATCCCTTGCGGATGCCCTGAGGAGACCGGGAAGTCTGATCTGCTTCTGGAGGGAGGTGGGCTGGCTGGAGTAAGCGGCCACCATGGGTCACGCACAATGGTCCACCTTAAGGACTAAGTGCGGAAACCTGAAACCCCATAAAGAAGAAGAAAGAATACCTTCCTTTCGGCTCAGCGTTTTTTTTTTTGAAGCATTGGTAATAATAACTGCCACTCGGTCGATCTTTAGGTTAAGCCGCGCTTGCCTAGGTTGGTCTGTGAATGGGTGAACACCACATACCGAGTTTCCTCCGTGCCTCGGAAAGCACGCTAAGCTGTTGGTCCCGGCTGTCATAGATCGATAGATAACGATAACGATCGATAATAACCAAAAAGAAGGTATAATTGTGTTGGTTAAATATTTTCGAAGTAACGTTACATAGAACAAACAAACGTTGGTGAAACAAAAGTTGATGTAAGGTGTTCGGTGTAAAGTAAAATCGAACAAAAAAGGCGTAGACCAAACAAAACGTCGCAGTATGAAGGCTTAGGCTTAGTGTTCGGTGAAACAATTTTCGAAGAATAGTGTTTCGAAGAAACGTAGGGGACCCGGTAGTAAGTAGGTATAGGTACTACCACCTATTATGAAATTGTATTGTCTTTAGGAATACCTACGCCATAGTTCATACAGGATCTATGGCTCCGGGATTGTAACTAACTGACTACCTATCCACCGTCCACAAGATTACGCACTCTACAAACAACTTTACATCACAACACGAAAGAGATTTAAGGTAATTCCTAATCCATTGCTTCATATAGGTTAGAAAGAATTGTATACTCAGCTATGTAAATAATGCTATGATTGTTGCTGAAATGTCAAAATAAATTGCCATTTACCATTGTTAGCTTATTTCGTAATTAGCCCATTGGTTTCCGACATTAATTATTTATAGCAACACAAGGGTTGTTTAGGTATGCTGATTTATGAATAGATCACAAAGCTACAGTTGCCCTTTTAGGTAAAGTTATTATTTAAGCAACCACATGCAAATAAACAAGCTTATAAACAAGTTATTGTGATGAGTTTACTTGGAAAATTCTGAAGGCCAGCTAAATATTGGCCTGAAATGAAATTGTGTATTCTGGAACACTAGAATTCACAATTCTTGTTAACCAAGATAACTTTAATTAAACAATTTCCGTCTTATTTTTCTCAGCCTTTTAAGAAAGTAAGTCAGCTACAGATCTACTATGATAAAACAAAGAAAATAAAATGGGTTGCTTTCAAATAACCCTTTACGTATAACGTAATTCTTATATTTAGGCTCTCATTAAGATACCAAATTGACTACCTCTATATTAGAACACCTACGTACCTAAATCACATACTTCATTCACTACTCGGTAATTTTAGCATTTCATTCGTCACCTCTGAAAAAACGAAACGAACGAAACGAATTAACCAAAAGTGACAAATATTTTCAAACAAAAATGAGCATCGCCCAAATAAATGGTAGGTAGACTTGAGTGAAAAGATTGTTATCCCTACCCTACAAGTCTTAGTAAAAACGGACATAAGGGTATATATTTTAACATTCCTGACTATTATCTACCTATATCGGCATTTACAAAACCAGCCTATTTGTTCAACAAACCCAGCTATTACCGAACATACCCCATACCTTCGCCTGACCCCAATGAATGTGGAGCAAGCACTTCGTTAAATTGAGTGATTAATTTAGACACCGCACCCTCTGCTGCCGGCAGAGGTAACAAATGTACCTACTGCAGAATCAATCACCATGTATATACACACAAACATGTAACATGTTTACGTATAAGCATTTACGAAATGAATGCCAAATAGCACGAGTCATGGGTGAACTTGACCTTGGAAAATTTTTTGGAACACTGGAACCCAGAGACAGGTAGACAGAGTCACGGGAGGCCGAGGAAAAGATGGCGGGACGCATTGGAGGAATTTTTCTTGAATTGACAAGGCACAACATCAAGAAAACTGGAAGAATTAATGGCAGGAGCGGAACTCTACCCAGAAGTTGGACAGTTCAGGGTTATAAAACAAAAACTCTTGGCACTATAGGTAGGATATCTCTATGTAAGATTTTATTGTTGTCAATTAGATACTTAACCATAATAACAGCAGCAATAATTGACTGATGTTAATTTAACAATCAATTAGATAACGTTTAACAAAGTGTAATAATGGACATTAAAATAATATCGAGAGCAATTTAGAATATTGTATTTACTAAAATTGAGCCTAATTGTTTTCTCACAATTGGGTGTCAATTGGAGACATTTACTTACAACAGTAAATTTAGTTTTATGAACAGTACGGTTTTGAATTTTGACACTATCATGGCTCTAAAAGATAAAATACGAAATTATTTGGACAGAATTTCCTATGTGGAGGATCCCATTGAGAGTGCGAAAGCCATGATAAATTCTATTCAAAAACTGGTTGGGATTCGTAATGTCTTTGGTGATAATAAACGCAGTAAGTTTTCAGTTCGAATTATGCTGTCTTATTCTTGGAAAGGCATCTTTTACAGGGTCAATTTTCTGGTATGATACTCGTACCTTGATCTTAGTATTAAGCTGGTGAAAAAGTAATTATGCTTCAGACTTTTCTATTTAATAACAATGCTCGAAGTCTTGTGGATTTAGTGATGAAACTGAATATGATCAGCATAATATTATCTACACGGCGTTCGAGAGTTTTTTTCTAAGTATAAGTACATACTACATACTTAAAATCCGACCATTCGACCTCTTTGTTATAAATATTAAAGCAAATGAAAGAAGCTGGCCAGATTTCAATCATTCACAGGATGCCATTAGTTTTTATTATTGTTTGTTTTTGTAACAAACGGCAATTTTTTTTTTCGTTAAATCCAGCCAGTTTTCCCATATACCATTGTTTTTCTTGTTACCCAGGGCGAAGCCAAAAGGGTTTTGGCAGTTTGTTTGTTTTTTTCCAGGTTACACCATTTTGTCAGTCATCACTACACTGTGTTACGCTGGATGTTTTATATACGTGGGACAGTTGAGTCAGCTCATCTACCTGTTACAAGTGTTCCCGGACAAGATTGAGACCTTCAAAGCTATGAACTGCATCAGTGCCACTTCTGTACCTCTGACTAAATACTTTTTTATGTGGTCTGCGAGGTATTATCTTTGTGTTTCTTTCTGTTTCTACCTGCATTTCATTTTTCTAACAGGTTTATTTTTTCATATTTATGGAGGCTTCACTGGGTGTCAACTATCTCCTCTAAATTTTGTCTTTATTAATGACAGAACCATTTTTTTTGGAGTGTGGTAAATCATCAAATGACTCTTTCCGCTCTGGGCAGAGCGGTAGGGAGTGTCAGACTTCTACTGACTAAAAATCACCCATGTTCCTTTTAGCTCTTTGTGTCGAGGCCGCGGGAGTAGAATACGGAATCTCGACGCACAAAACATCGATGAATGCTAACACGATGCTACAAAACTGCGATGCACGTTACTGCGAAACATCTCCACTGCGATACTACTTGACTTCGATGCACGTTATCGCGATAGATCCTCACTGCGATACTATATTTGTCTGTATTTTTTTGTGTCGAGATTCCGTATTCTACTCAGGCCGCGGTATCTCTTTCCAACAAGGCGCAGCCCCAACGGGTTTTAGAACAACCCGCAGCCCCGTCGGGAACAGGGCGAACCCTCAAGGCTTGAATCCTCGTTGCATTTGTCCAGTTTTCTGTAAAATACACTTAACTTACTGCATTTTCTTTGTAGGGATCGTTTGAGGACAGTTTTTGATCTAAGTCGCCACGGATTGCAATCAATACCAGATGGCACAGCGTCAAAGAAGAAAATGCTGAGTACCCTGAAGCGAGCACGCTACTTCTCATGGCTGGTGGTCGCCAACCAGTCTTTCACCCATTTCGTTTACCTGGTGATGCCTTTAGTTTTCACTGTTTTTGGAAATGATAGATATTTGCCCACGACCCCCGGAGAAACGTTTGGTGAGAAAACTTTGTTATTATATCAAAGAGTCTAAAGAAATAGTATTTTACTTTTGTCAATACTGTGGCAGTCGCTGGTAATGAAACCACATAAAATGGAATGAAAGTGGACTGTATTTATTTACAATGATGCACAAGGTACAAGAAATGCGTGTGTTACACCGACAGGTTGCGAATGGTGACTGACATAGATTCGTTCAGTAGAACGGAACGAGTGAATTATTATGTTTGTTTCATACATAAATTGGCAACGCCGACAAAGGAAACTTAAAGGCTAGCTTTGAAGACAATTAGACAAATGTTTGTTTCATACAAATACTGCAAAAAAATCTTAAAATAGGTAAGTACGTTTATCTACCCAAATATCATAAACCCTCTCTAATGCGTTCAAAAACCATAGGCAATGACCAGCATTACCAACCAACAGAAATAAACAGAACTGTAATGAACTCATACCTACTGAAAACAGTAGGTTATGAGTTTAAATTTGGAACAGGTGTCAAATTCAAGTGAGTGTGCTATTCTAGTATCTAAATTAAAACAGATACCTATCGATACGAACCCCCAATTCAGTATGATTTTAATTATAAATCGCACGACATTTTGATCTCGAGTGACACAAGAATAGGGACTTTGTTCGCTTGCCTATGATTTAAAAAAAATGACAGATATCCGAAACGCCGCCATTTCGAGCTGTCATTTGTTCGTTAGCTTTTTATTTCCAGTTACGAGTAGACAAATTTTCTGATAAGTTCTTTATTTCTGTCGAAAATGAGTGATAGTGACTCAGAAATTAACATGAACACTCCGCCAGATATCGTAAATGCAGCGACGAATGCAACTAATAACCTGTTTATTTTTTATTGCATTACTCTGGTAACAATGCTGGTCATTTCCCTATGGTTCCTGAACCCATCATAGAGCCCTTATGATATTCGGGTAGATAAATTAGTGTATGCAACTATACATAATTAGGCATTACAACACTCGTGTGATGTTATTAAGAAACTCGCCTTCGGCTCGTTTCTTAAACCCACACTTGTGTTGTAATGCCCTTCATTATGCACAGTCGCATAAACTACTAGTTTGTTTGAACTGATACAAGTTCTTGATTAAAATAGGTTTTCAAGCGTGGCGAATGTTACACAGGGGCCGTATTTTTGAATCAATAGAATTCCAAATCGTGTACGAAATCGCAGAATTCGTATGCGAATCCGAACGAAATCGCTATTTTTGAATATTCATACCCGTGAATTTTGCAACGAGTGGTCCGACCCACTCGTTTCCGATATTCTACCAGTAGAAATGACGGAAATGACGTGATGAATTCTGCGATTTCGTACACGATTTGGAATTCTATTGATTCAAAAATACGGCCCCGGGTGTCTTACTTACCTAACTTTTAACCCGTTTTATTAATATTCCCTTATTTGACAAGTGTGTTGAAAACGTTGTCGTGCCTACTACAATTTTATTGTTGTATCCAGTTTGTACAATTTCGTACCCTACATTTTCAATACGGTTATCTGCAGTAAAGATATTTAAAACAAATAAATCAGAAACAAATGAATTAAACACGAAAAAACCCAAATACTTTTTAATACCAGATTTATCGTTGTCGTGGCCGGTGTCACCATAAATCAAAGTAACAACATTCCCGTCCTTTCAGGTTTAAGTCCGAAATACGAAACACCATTTTTCGAAATAACATTTGTCCTGACGTGTGTTGCGACCGCCTTCTCCGCCATTAATCAGACTGGCTACATTGTACTGTTCGTCACTCTCATCTGCCACGAACTGGGACATTTCTACGCCATCACAGAAGCACTCAACGAGATACATACAATCTTGATCAAGAACGAACAATCTCGAAACAATGCTGATGAAGAAACTGAGAACAAATCCATCAATGAACTGCTAATATTCTGCGTGAAACACCACCAGTTTCTGATGCATTACCACGGCAAGATACGAGAGTTGTATAAAGTGATATTCGGGGCTCATTTCCTCTGCATGACGATAGTTCTAGTGACGACCCTACAGACGATGAACGTATGGGATGTGAGGAACACAATACTGACCGGAGTAACGGGTATTATGCCGTTGTTTTTGTACTGCTTCGGAGGGGAGTTGTTGATTTCCGCGGGTGAGCAAATGTCCGCATCTGTTTACGGCTGTGGTTGGGAGCTAATGGAGGCAAAACAAGCGAAGGTCGTCCTCCTAATGCTATGCGTATCGCAGCGCCCTCTGTGTTTGACTGCGGCTGATATTTTCGTTATGAACAGGGAGACTTTCGGGGACGTAGCGCAGGTTGTTTACAAAATATACGCCGTTTTCAATTAAGCGTGGTTGAAATCACTTACGTTCGACGAAGATAAACATTGTAAATGTATGCTGGTATCATGCTAATGTAGTTTCTGTTTTGTTTGCCTTTGACCCAATAAATATACTGTAGCAAAGGTTTTTGTTTTTATTTACATAGAAGATGTACAAAAGGCGTTGCATTTGTGAAGAACTGGGCTAACCATATCAATCAATTTTATTCCAACTACACGTAGTATCGTTAGATCCGCTTTGTCCATTTTCAGTTTGAAAGCTTTCAAAAGCTCAGGATATTTTATGTTGTGTTCTGCACCGGACACGTATGGGTACGTAAAAGTTCCAATATTTCCTCACTACGTGTGGTGCAGGCTATTGTCTATTTTCGTGGAATAAAACCAGGTGCGTCCGTTCTCTGGTTTTAAACGAGATCCGCTTTTTGTTCGGTCACAATGGTTTGTATGTGCACCGATAATTATATTTGCGAGTCACAAAGGACATTTTTAAGCTATTGCATAGTAGCTTCTATCGCGGGCCTTGAGCGTGGAGAGCGAATCCAGAAATTCCGTAACGAAAATTTTCAACCAGGTTGCTATGGTTACGGAAAATAACAAGGTTGTCAACTGAGGTTGTCAAATTAAATAATTAATTATTTGCTGTTGATAAAAAATGCTATGCAATAGCTTTAGAGTGCCACATTTTTTTTTTATATTACCCATTACTAATTGTTGTTGTGGAGGTCTGATAGGCTCGCCTGCGCCTCGCCTTTAATCCCCGAAAGGTTAGGCATAGGTGTACCTAATAGAACACCCACATTTTGCCATTTATGTTTATGTCCTATGTAATAGGCGGAGAGCTTATTGCCAACAATCGTGCACAAATCCAGACTCCGTGGTTTCATAGAGTTGCAAATTCGCAATAACCTGGAAGTCGGACTTCCATCGAGACGGTACAAACTTTTGAAAGTAAAGAGCAAATCTGTAGAATGGAATGTGTAGAGATACGTAAGTAGACAATATATCATACCATTTTAAGGTAATTTGCATCAAGAACGCAGAATTTATGGTTATTTTTCTTTGTATTACGCATCTTCAAGTTGACAGCAATTTTGCCGCCGCCGCCGACGAAGATAAGGCAACGGTAATTTCTTGTCCGCCTTATTTTTGTTTTAGCTCAATTTATGACAAGACGTTTGTCAAGCTCACAGGATCTTGCTATTTTGAGATATACGGCAATCTGGAAAACACGGGTGTTCTGATTTGGTGTTTAATAAATGTAGTCATTTGTGGAATGTAATGAGATTTTAATGTTTTAATACAATTGTTTGCATTTGTTTGGGGATATTCTGAGACACAAACAATGGAGATAAATTATGGGCAATTACGGAAGCAATATTATAGGATAATGATGTTCGTTACCTATCTCTAAAGTCTAAACCTTTGAAATAAGACTCAATCATTTTGTGTTTGAAACTTCTAAACTAGTAAATAAATATGTGTATTAGAAAAAAACTTCGTATTGCTTCCACATTTAGATACTATTCATTCATATTTTTATATTTTATCTATTAATTTTTCTTGTATTCGATATTTGTCACTCCGAAATAAACTTAAACAAATATGAAGTTAGAATGAGTCTAAATTGACTCATTCTAACTTCATATTTGTTTAAGTGGAAGCCTCTTCCGAAAATATCATTAATTTGGTATCTAACGGATTTGAATATGGAATTTACTTAAGCCACAAAGTCACGCAACCTGCTATCTGACTGACAAACAAGACTTACTCACCTGATTGACTACATTCTACGAAATCGCAAGTCACCATTACCATTACCTAAAAGCTTTTTTGACCTTCGAAGGTTTAGGTAAGGTCTAGGTTGATCCGCATTTTAGGGTTGACTAGGGTTACCTACAGATAAATATATATGACGACAGATGAGACCTGTCTTCGTTGATTTGTTGGTCGGTCATGATGGAATGTGGAGTCCAACGTGAAATAACACACAGGCACTGTTCGGTACACTAAACTTTACCGTCCAAAACACGATTTAAATCAAATAAAATGGAATGTAGTGAGGTTAGCCGAGTCAACCGTTCGTCACCATGATTTCAATTTGAATGTGTCAACTGCACAAGTCTACCGCCTTTTTGTTAACATCAAAAATGACAAACGATAACTTTATCCGACTAAACACACTCAAGCATTGCCAGACCAAAAATTAAATTAATTGAACTAAATCAAAATTATGATAAACGCTTGACATTCCATTACGCGATCTGCGACACGGCCATCTCTGACCTTCACACGACCTCGTGGGATGAGGTACCTTAAGAGACAAATAATCCAGAAAAGTAACTAGATCACTCGGCTATCCTGACCCACGTCAGGGAACATCATCACAAAAATAATTAGGTCAAATTAAACCGTGTGAGTAATACGTTTAATGCTCAATTGATTGTGAACCAAACTCCAGTACAGCGCTTAACCAGCGTGACAAATGCTATCACTTAACCAGTGATAATAATAACGCTTAACCAGCGATAATAACCCACTAACGCTTAACCAGCAATTACACAACTAACGCTTAACCAGCGAAAGCTCAACATAACACGCTTAACCAGCGATTCAATTACTAACGCTTAACCAGCGAAAGCTCATCCACACGCTTAACCAGCGATTCAATTACTAACGCTTAACCAGCGAAAGCTCATCCACACGCTTAACCAGCGATTCAATTACTAACGCTTAACCAGCGAAAGCTCATCCACACGCTTAACCAGCGATTCATTTACTAACGCTTAACCAGCGAAAGCTCATCCACACGCTTAACCAGCGATTCAATTACTAACGCTTAACCAGCGAAAGCTCATCCACACGCTTAACCAGCGATTCAATTACTAACGCTTAACCAGCGAAAGCTCATCCACACGCTTAACCAGCGATTCATTTACTAACGCTTAACCAGCGAAAGCTCATCCACACGCTTTACCAGCGATTCAATTACTAACGCTTAACCAGCGAAAGCTCATCCACACGCTTAACCAGCGATTCAATTACTAACGCTTAACCAGCGAAAGCTCATCCACACGCTTACCCAGCGATTCAATCACTAACGCTTAACCAGCGAAAGCTCAACGTAATCCGCTTAACCAGCGATTACACAACTAACGCTTAACCAGCGAAAGCTTATCATAATACGCTTAACCAGCGAGTGTACCTGTAGTACTTAACCAGTATTCTGTATTCGACTCTATATTCGACTCTATATTCGACTCTATATTCGACTCTATATTCGACTCTATATTCGACTCTATATTCGACTCTATATTCGACTCTATATTCGACTCTATATTCGACTCTATATTCGACTCTATATTCGACTCTATATTCGACTCTATATTCGACTCTATATTCGACTCTATATTCGACTCTATATTCGACTCTATATTCGACTCTATATTCGACTCTATATTCGACTCTATATTCGACTCTATATTCGACTCTATATTTACGGTATTCACATTAGGTATTATTTTAAAGTTCTAGACGTCATGTTAATTACCAAGTAATTAATCAAAATTTTACGTCCAATCACTATTTGTCATGTTGAAGGTATTCATCAGGTAAAACATGAAAAACAATATTCAAACTAATGTTACCAATGTCAACATTAGCTAAAATGTTCAGGTTACTATTCACGGAATATTGACCTATACCCGTAATAGTAAAGACACTATAATAATTACGCTCAACATTAAATTTACACAAAATAGAATCTCTCATTAATGAACACTCTGCTCCAGAATCATAACAAAAACTAAAAGACTCACCAAAGTGACGGAGAATACCTGTAGGCGCATTTACTACGCACAAGTCCACTCGGCGTTGTTCAGGAGCTACACCAGCGCCACCACCAGTGCCGCCGCTGCCGGAACCCTGGGCCGCTGCTGGACAACGGTTCGCGTAGTGGCCTCGGCTCCTGCACGGAGGCAGGTGACGGAGCTGACCTTGGGCTTCGCCGGAACAGATGATGTACTTCCATGAGAAGACGAGGAGTGAGGTCTTCTGTCAGACTTGCTGTCTCTTCTCTAGTAAACCGTGGAAGCCTTTTGGCTTTCCTCACCACATACGTAACACATGACTATTCGTATCGATAACACACATCATGTCTGCTGTTGCTGTTGCCAACCAAGCACGTTTGTCGATATTCCGTTTTTCAGAGTCGTAATACGGTAGGCGCACATCAGAGCAATAGTCATAAAGTTTTTGTTTTTTTAGTTTGCGCATTGTCTTTACACACACTTTTCCTGGCTAGCACTGTCACTTACACTATGTAGGGCGTTTGAGTTACATCGCACTTCTGATGACGACAGATGAGACCTGTCTTCGTTGATTTGTTGGTCGGTCATGATGGAATGTGGAGTCCAACGTGAAATAACACACAGGCACTGTTCGGTACACTAAACTTTACCGTCCAAAACACGATTTAAATCAAATAAAATGGAATGTAGTGAGGTTAGCCGAGTCAACCGTTCGTCACCATGATTTCAATTTGAATGTGTCAACTGCACAAGTCTACCGCCTTTTTGTTAACATCAAAAATGACAAACGATAACTTTATCCGACTAAACACACTCAAGCATTGCCAGACCAAAAATTAAATTAATTGAACTAAATCAAAATTATGATAAACGCTTGACATTCCATTACGCGATCTGCGACATATAATAGGGGATCGGACAAAAAAAACTAATTAATCCTTCAGATAGATTTCCAAAAAATATTGAACACCTATTTTTTCTTTTTTCACATTAACAAAAAATGAAGACGATACAGTGCTTCGAAAACTCGTGAACTCCTCGAAAACGTTACATGTCAGTACATTTTTAACCCACAAGTGACGTCACGACGCTTTTTATCTTCGTCTATTTTCATTAATTCGTTAAAACAAAAAACACGTATCCAATATTTTTCGATAGGTAATAATCTAACTGACGGACTAAACAGAATCATATTTTTTTGACTCAGTCCGATCCCCTATTTAAATGTCTCTTTTTTTTTTAATAGCCTGTACTGTCCCACTGCTGAGCAAAGGCCTCCCCCAACTCCTTCCAAGTGCTCTTTTCCTGAGCCACCTCGAACCAGTAGTAATTTTAAAATAGAAGCTTTTTGGCTGACTGCTTGTGGAAGTAGGTATACAATACGGTAGGTACTTACAGGAAAAATAAAATTCTATTATTTTTGGACTGTTTGCTCAGGCTGATATTCACAACGGCTGGACAAGGCAACCGAATACTAAGGGCGCCTTCAAATTAGGGCGTTAGCAGCGCGGCAGTCGCGCGACTATACAGGGTGTCCCGTAAATAATGGATCAAACGGTAACGGGTAGGTAGCTTACCTAATTTCCAACAACTAATTTGAATATTTAAAAAAAAACCGTTACAGTAACCAAGAACAACAAAAACTTAATTCTGGAAGACAAAATGGTAAAATTCGAAAAAAAAAATATCTTGGTTTACTGTAACGGTTTTTTTTTTAATATTCAAATTAGTTGTTGGAAATTAGGTAAGCTACCTACCCGTTACGTTTGATCCATTATTTACGGGACACCCTGTATACAATTATCAACGGGTTGTTACGGCTGTTCTTATAAAAATGTGCTGCAGCCGCGCGACTGCCGCGCTGCTAACGCCCTAATTTGAAGGCGCCCTAATATATGTAGTATATCGGTTGTCGGTGTCCCTTCGACTTTGTGTATTTAAAAACTTCCCAAGAGATCATTTCCGGCTATAACACGAGTGAAGCCGCAAGCACTAGCTGGTGATAATAATATATGAAAGTTAAAATTGCTGAGTGAAAGTCAATTGGAAACAAATTGCTATCGTACTTTAATAAATAAATTACCAGATCACAAAGAGTACTAATAAAATAATTTTATTATTAAAACCTCGTTTACCGCTATACAATGTTCACAATCAACTTATTTGCATGTCAAAAGAAAATAAACATTTTCCAATTGTTTCTGAATATTAATAGCTTTTTGTTGTTCAGACAATGTTTATTAATAAAGTCAATGTTCACTGACGCGCCTTAATGAGAGATACGAGTAAATAAAAATAAACATTTGAGAACATTAACGAAGCGAAATACGAACTGAGCAAAATTAATTAAGATGTAGAGACATGAGTAGGAATTTAATTAAAAAAACTGAATAACTAAGAGCTTATTACGTTTGCAACATCTAGATGCAGTAAGAATTGAAAAACTTACTAAACGTGATCGCAATACTAAAGACAGAAAACCCGCAGCACAAAACTTAAAGCTTCGATACAAAAGACAAAGCGAATCGTTATTTGTAACTCAAAACCGTTCCTTTGAAACGCTAAAGTAATAAATCGTCGATCTATGCAGTCGTACGACAAAGCGCTCGAGCACATTGCACATTCGATACTAACGCTTAAACATACAAAATCCCTTTGTGGAACCATTCCGTTTGAGGATTTAAAGGAGCAAAATTGTAGAATTGTTATTGAGCGTCTTTATCACGTTTAAGTTGAATACATTCTAGGCAAGTAGGTACTCGTAAGAACTTACGTCTTGCTTGACGGAAGATGTGGGGTATACGGCTATACAAAAAGGAAATTATATGCAGGTGCATTCATAGAAGGGAACTTTTGTGACGGCTCTATTGTGAGGCAAAATATCAAGTTTTACGTGTGGGTGGTGTTTTCAGAATATTTGTAGCTCGAATAGAACTAGGCGTCAGGCAGCCGTCAATTAAGTAATGGAATCCTTTTAAGTAGAGTGAGACAGAGGCCGTATTGTTTCGAAATACCAGCAGCTGTTTTGATGCAACTTTATTTTTATTCCTGTGAAGATATTTCTTTGATTTGCTTGCTTTACAAATCATACGATACCTATACCTACATACCTATTTCCATTTATTACATTTCTATTTATTTATTTTCGCTTCCACGGGCAAGTGCCACATGAACGCACTAACAATATGGTTCAAATGAACAGCATGGTTTTAAGGTTCTATTTTCTAACACAAATTGTATTTTATCATAACATGTAAATGTTAGTCGACAGACCAGGTATGTATAATTATGGGCCAAAGTTGCTTGAATTATTACCGAAACTAATTCCACTGGTGGGAAATCGTCAAACGGGACCACCGCGAAATCATATTCTTCCAAATAAAAACAAAAATCATCGAAATTGGGTTACGTCTTCCTTTTAGAAGTCGGTTAAAAAAAAAAAACTACGACAGATACTGCAGTTACTACTCGGAGTAGATTGTTAACTGGAACTCGTGCGTTCTCCGTCCGTTTCCAATTGTTCAAGCGATTGCAGACGAGGTATGCTTCAGTCCAGTCGTATTCGTTTACCGGTTTTCCATGAATCGTTAACGTTCCAGCACGGATTCTGAGTATGAAGGTGGTTCGGAATATGGCTGAGGGTTGTGAAATGGACATTCCGATCGCCATCAAAGGCGTAAATGGTTCACCTTTCGAGCAATATTGATTAATGGGTGGGACATGGTGGACAGGTGGACAGTCACAGGCAAATATTCCAGCACGTCCGACCACGTTGTGAAAGTTCAAAGATTTTTATTGTTTTCGTGGGCCACGCTATGAATTTCACCTGTAACGTGAGTGCGTTTACAATCATTTAAACACACATACACAAAAAGCAACAACTTGTACGTCATGCAAATCATTTGTTCCGTGCGGGGGGATCAAACCTACGAAGCAGCCAATCGCTTTAATCAGTGCGTCAACTCTTGTCGTCGACATCTTAAAAAACAGCTTGTATCACAAAGGTCATATTTAGGGGTATGGATCAGACTATCAAGCTCCATACATTTGGGTAAAAGTATGCATTTAAATTTTATATGGGACTACTGATTATTTTTTCACAATACCGATGTGGATTCCATAAATAAATTTGTTAAGTTCGATAGGAAACATGACTACACTTTTTTCATGCTGTATTTCCATATTTGCTTCCATTACCAAAATTAGACTACGCGAATATAAGGTAGCGGAAGGCAAGGGAAGGTTGTATATCTGAATTCTTATGGTGTGCACATGATACATGACTTGTGACATGATAATTGATATTTTTAGAAGTCGTTTTATCGAAGTTGGGACCTCTTGCGTTTTTAGATATTGTACAGTAGGCAAGACTTTACTTTGATATACTTAACTACACTTACACTCACTCACTTACTTACTTACTTTCTTTACTTACTTTTTATTAAGTTGGCATCAACATAACAGGCCAGCTTACACTAGTACATTTCTCAGATATGCGATATTGCGAACATTCAAGAGAAACCGCAACGTTGTCATTAGTATTAGTTATATCTGTCTAAAATAATTATTTAGTCCTTAAGTTATAGATATACCTAGTAGGCATACCGTATATGTTCTGTTAAATTAGAGTAGTGTATGTCATACGAAGCTTCGCGTAGCAGACTTATTTTAATTTCTTTTTATCGATTTCTTTTTTACGAATTAGGAGAATTCGTAATTAATTGCTATTTTCGTTTGAAAAAAAAAGATTGACTAACGCAATAACCCAATTGCCCTAAAATTCATCTCAAGCTCAGTAATTTTTATTCGTATTTTTTAAATGAATTTACTTGAGCTATCCATCACGCGGTGACATCATTACTTGGGAAGGTGATTGTCTCCAAAGATGACTGATCGAGGTTGATCTGTAACCTGAAAAAGAAGTTTATACAGTGTCAGTTAGGGACCCGTGATTGGAAATGATAAATAGCTTTTTTAGCGATGATTAACATTCATGGAACCATTAATTGATTGAATTATTTTTGTATCGTTTTCACCAGACACTGGGTTACTAAGGTCTCAAGGAAGAGCATGAGCTTGTATATATAATCTGTTGATAAAGTATGAATTTATTTTGGTACAAATTTCGTAGTAGATAAAATCTATGAGAAATACATAAAAATGTTCCAGTAGACAACATTCACAGCTTTAACATTTCTAAAGAGAAAAAGAAATCCTATCTTATTTCCATGGTGATTTCAACTGGAGCCATTTCCTGCGCTTTGCATAGACGCCCGCACCTTCCGCTCTTTTGAAACCTTTCCAGTTTTCGATTCCGCTCCAGAACGATCTTTAACTGCAATTGCCTTTGATTGTACTCATTGTTTTAAAGAGGTTCGGCATTGGCTTTAAAGGTGCTCCCTCACCGAATAAAATAGTTCAGGATACGTTTTTTATCTTGTATGGGGCATCTCGCAAATCAAGCTGGCTGATTTACATACCTACCATCAAATCAAACAAATTATGTATTGGTCAACATAATATCTGATAAAAGCCATCGAATGATATTACATTATCGTAAATCTTTGAAGCCGTGACGCAAAGACTGACTGCACATCGAGCTTTATGGTCGAGCCTCATGCTCTAATGACGTCACTTATGCAACGGTATAAAACATCGACAAATTATACAACCATTCTTCAAATAGGTTCTCCAGGGAATCATTTGGACCTTAGGCGGTCTAAATGGCCACTTCAGCAGAACTAAATTAGGAGAATAATAAATACCTAATACTAATCACGGTAAAATTCTCGACACTTTGTGACCATTTAACGAATTGTGACTTGTTTCATATTATTATCCTATTATGGTTTTACTAAAATTACGGCCTGTTGAGGTCCCCAGCTTAGCCAACTTCATAAATAATGGCTCTATGGAAATAAGCCCCAACCGATAAGCGTGACAGCACTCCGTGGTTCGCCTTACACATCCGGTTTGGATGTTGCTTACCTACTCTGCAATCCCTGTCGGTAACTTCTGTTTTTTGTCCGATAACTTCACTACGGATTTTATGGAAGAAGAACATAGCCAACATTGAATTCTTATTAATTACATATCAGACTTTGCAGGCAAGAGTTACTTGTAAAAGTTATTCAGTTTCTTGGCACACTAAGATGATTAACGATATTAATGTGCGTTTTAACACATCTGTCCTTGTTAAAGTATAAAACTCAAATTGTTCGTAGCGCTTTTAAGTCTAAGTGCGTAAGTTATTAAAAAACTAACTCGTAAAATTTCATAATGAAACATTGATGTGTAAGTCAAACAAAGATAAAGATCAATGTAGCGAGTATTAATTATAATTGGTTTTGTCTGAACTTTTATAATTTTTTCGTCGTGACTTGTTACTTGTTTTTAAGTACTTTGAAGTAGCAATAAGTAGCAATAATGTCAAAGGACGACGCGTTTTTATTA
The DNA here is from genome assembly GCA_949316265.1 of Diarsia mendica. Taxonomy (NCBI): domain Eukaryota; kingdom Metazoa; phylum Arthropoda; class Insecta; order Lepidoptera; family Noctuidae; genus Diarsia; species Diarsia mendica. The sequence continues at coordinate 12,851,661 of OX438902.1, read as the reverse complement.
TTTAACCTCCGATGGGACTTAATGCAATCAAGCTACGAGAGTTATAAATTTTTATTCAAATTGCCTACGCGGTGGCTACGGGCTACGAAAGTGCTACGAAAACATGTTTGTCGTAGCACGGTCACGGTCTTATTTTACACTATTAATTTGGCTATTGCCTCGTTCGTCTAGTGGTCGCAAACGCAACTGCTATGCATGAGGTCCTGGTTTCGATTCCCAGGTTGGGCAAAGTGTTATTGTGTTGTTCCATCAGGAATTTCTCAGTAGCAGCCACGGAGTCTGGATTCATGCCCAGTTTATGGCAATAAGCTCGCCCCTATTACACGGGACTTAAACATAGCTGGCGAAATGTCGGTGTGCTAATGGGGTACGTCTGCATCTAAACCTAAATAATTTTATATTGAAAGTTCAATGTATATGTACAATGTATATGTTCAATGTATGTGTATGTATGTTATATTGACATTTAATGAAAACCGTGCGTACCATGGTCGCTAGAATTGTAAAAAAACAATTTTAGAAGAAACAAATCACGGGAAGACCAATTTAAATAAATCAATCTACGTAGCCGTCGTTAATCGCACTCGAGTGCCTATCTCCAACTATGTAGGTACTCGAATCACCATAAACCCATGGGATTAGGACAAAGTACACATAGGCCCTGTGTAATGACTTTAGGCGGCAATAAAGGTAATCTTTTAATCTTAGTTTAGACGTCGATCCTGTTTTTTTTTTTACTTTTATGTTTTTAGTTTGTGGTCGAAAATAATTGGAGCCATTTCGGTTTTATTGTACAATTTGTTTTGTGACTTATTGTATCTTCTGAGGTTTGTTTCTTCTGATACGCTTGAAAGACTTATTTGGAAGAGGATGAATGCTTTAATTTTATTTCAAAGTTTTAGTCATTTATTTATTCCTTTATTTTCTTTCTTTCGTCAATACATATGAATAGAAAAGAAAAAAAGATCCACGGCTCAGTGTTGTCTGCTACAATTTCATTAAGGTTGCTCACATCATCATCTGCCTAGCCTTTTCTCAACTAGGTATGTATGTTGGAAGTCCACCACTTCCGGTCTAACAAGATGCAGCTCATGCATACCAGTATTTTTCAAGGAGCGACTGCCTATATAACCTCCACAGCATAATCAGTGCTGGGTAAGTCTACTTGTACATTTAACGTTTGTCGAAAATCTGCAAATGATAGCTAGGACCAATGACTTAACGTGCTTTCCGAGGCACGGAGGACTTGGTACGTAATGGGAGGTCACCCATCCACATACCAACCTAGGCAAGGGCAGATTATCCTGAACATTGATCCGAGCTGTTGTTTTCTTAAACACATTAATAACATTGACATCTGAAATTCAAACTAATCAAGTCGTGTACATTCGAAACAATTGCTTGAAATTCGAGTTAAACTTCCATAGGGCTTTGTAAATGAAGCTGTCGGTCCGTAACCGCCTAAATTACGAGTATACCGTTAATTGTCACACGAGAGGCGATTAATACCGGCAAGCCATCAACCCGTGTCCTTTTGAGGGCTAACAGTGATACATTATTCAAGGCTGACTGATTGAAGTAGACACTTGACACTTCATTTATCCCTGTTCAGTCAAAGGTGCTTAAATGTATTAGAGGTTTTTTTTGTCGTTTTATTTATTTCACTAAGTAAATAGAATGAGTTTTTGTGATGGGATAAATAAATATGGAGTGATGGGGGAATAACTTTTAGTAAGTAATTGAATTTTAGATAACTGAAAGCATTATTCAACTGAGACTTTTTTGGAGGAGTTCGTTTATAAATAACTAGCTGATGCCCGCAGCTCCGCCCGCGTGGATGTCGGTCAAATTATATACTAAAACCTTCCTCTTGAATCACTCTATCTATTAAAAAAAACCGCATCAACATCCGTTGCGTAGTTTTAAAGATTTAAGCATACAAAGGGACATAGGGACAGAGAAAGCGACTTTGTTTTATATACTACTAGCTGATGCCTGCGGCTTCACCCGCGTGGATGTCGTTCAAATTATATACTAAAACCATCCTCTTGAATCATTCTATCTATTAAAAAAAACCGCATCAAAATCCGTTGCGTAGTTTTAAAGATTGAAGCCTATAGACAAACAAACAGACAAAAATAGCGACTGTGTTTTATACTATGTAAGGATGTAGTGATAACAGTCCCTTGGGTCTATTTTCAGACTAAGCCCCACTAGCCTAGGTTGGTTCCTGAATGGTCTCATTACATATCGAGTTTCCTCCGTGCTTCGGCAAGTACGTGCAGCCGTTGAGAGCATCAAGTGACAGCGGGCACGTACGATATAATATAGTTTATGGATTTTTTCCATAACCGTATAACATAACGCCTGTTATCCCTGAAGGGTTAGGCAGATGTGCACCTACCTATTAGATAAACTCACATTTCGCCAGTCAAATTTAAGTTCCATGTAATAGGGGGTGAGCCTATTGCCATCAACCGGTCACAAACCTAGATTCCGTCTCAGCTGCTGAGAAACTCCTGATGGAAAAACTTAATAACATTTGACCCGGGAATCGAGCCCGGGACTCAGCAGTCGCGCTTGTGACCGGTTGATGCAACGTGGCAGTCTATCCAATAACCAACTGCAAAATATAGCACTGTGCATAATTTTGCTTTTTCTGGAAAGCATATATATACAGTGCTACATTCAGTCTGCAGTGGTGTAAATTTTTGTACGGTAGTAGAATAGTAGTTTATGCGACTGTGCATAATGAAGGGCATTACAACACAAGTGGGCGAGTTTCTTAATAGCATCACACGAGTGTTGTAATGCCTAATTATGTATAGTTGCATACACTAATTTATCTACCCGAATATCATAAGGGCTCTATGATGGGCTCAGGAACCATAGGGAAATGACCAGCATTGTTACCAGTGTAATGCAATAAAAAATAAACAGGTTATTAGTTGCATTCGTCGCTGCATTTACGATATCTGGCGGAGTGTTCATGTTAATTTCTGAGTCACTATCACTCATTTTCGACAGAAATAAAGAACTTATCAGAAATTTTGTCTACTCAATGAAAGGGAATAAAAAGCTAACGAACAAATGACAGCTCGAAATGGCGGCGTTTCGGATATCTGTCATTTTTTTTAAATCATACGCAAACGAACAAAGTCACTATTCTTGTGTCACTCGAGATCAAAATGTCGTGCGATTTATAATTAAAATCATACTGAATTGGGGTTTCGTATCGATAGGTATCTGTTTTAATGTAGATACTAGAATAGCACACTCACTGAATTTGACACCTGTTCCAAATTTAAAACTCATAACCTACTGTTTTCAGTAGGTTATGAGCTCATTACAGTTCTGTTAATTTCTGCTGGTTGGTAATGCTGGTCATTGCCTATGGTTTTTGAACGCATTATAGAGGGTTTATGATATTTGGGTAGATAAAAGCGTATAGGCACTCATTTATTTTCAAATTATATTTACAAACATTTTAAAAAGATGGTCTAAATAAATGAATGAACATATCAGTTATTTATTATTTGAAGGTTGTAGCCGAGACTAGATAATTTATAGTAATGCGGGTCTAGAAGCATCTACATTAACTGGATAATTTGAAAAATATTTTGCGATGCCCACACCTAATGGATCCATTACCTGCTCGCCTAATTGTAGTAATTCCATTAATATTTGTGAGTAATAAAATTTCAAGGATAGAGATTTTTTATAAGAGTTTCGTCATGAACACTTTTAGGGAATATTATAAAAACTATGTAAATAAATAAAATGTCAAGCCAAACTTGTCAAAAAAGTGGTGAGATTCGACCAATCTCGTCAATCGTAATGGGCATCGACGCAGAGGGAATGATTCAATCTGAGGTTCAAGATAGGGTTCCGAAACTGAGTAGTAGCTAGCACAGATTCGTAACGAGCGCGTGTAGCAAGCGTACTCCCGCGAGCGAACGAGCCAGGGAGTTTAGCCAGGCCACCTACTACACTATTAGTGAGCGGGCGCGAGGAGGTGGGTCGCGCTCACATAGTACTATGAGTGTACTCGCTTCGCTCGCTCGACTCTACAAACGAGTCACTGACTTTGCTGAACTCACTTTTCTTCTGTTGCGAAGGAGGAGGATAATTTTTTTTATTATATTCTTTTAGGCAAACAAATTCCGCTTTCCAATTGAAACACGTTTGTCGTATATTTTCATGCGCAAACTTCAGATACTTTTGCATTGAAACGTTCGTACTTTTTTCATGATTGACATTATAATGATCTTTATGGTGATTTACAAGGTCTTCTAAATGAAACAAACACAGACGATCACAAATTTTATTACAGATAAATGTACAAACATTAAATCACTTTTGAATTTACATGTACATCATTAAGGGTATTATACATTTATTAAGTTGTTCATCGAATACTCATACAGATTTTCTATCTAGTACACAATACATAGCTAGCTTTATTTAATTCTGAATTCACATCTAATGTAATAATAATAGTAGAGTAATGTTATATTTGTACGCTCTCGCCGAGACACACCGAGACAAACCGAGACATCCCGAGACCCCACGAGACTGTGCGAACGCTAGAATGTATGTAGCGCTTACACAGTCTCGTGGGGACGAAGACGTCTTGGGACAGAGAGATAGAGAGAGCTCTCGGTCGAGAGTGTACAGGCACCTTTACACTCATAAGTTTCACATAGATGACACGTTATGGATAGTAATTACACAGAAAATAACGTCTTTGTATGTAACATTTACGATATGCTATAAAATTTATGATACAAATAGCGCATTGTTTCCCGATTTCTTCCTTACACCTAGATACTTAAATACTAAAGTATAGTAAAATTATTGTATTATTACCTATATAATTCTATGTAAGCCGTAATAGCTTTGGCAACGTTTTACAGACTGGCTTATTTCACGTGAGATACGTACAAAAAGGTATTTATTTCTGACTTGTTATTTAATCGCATTACACATAAATATAAAATTTCCTCCTCCTAAAAAAACCTCAGCCAATTACATCTTTTAATTAATTACATTAATTTTTAAAATTTATTATTATAATTTTCTCGAGAAATTATCTGCGATTATTCTATTTTTTATTTATTTATTTAAGTAATAATTATTATGCTAATAAATGTATTTCATACGTTATGACTAAGTCCGTTCATGCATCACATAATAAATATTTTTTATAATATTAATAATTACTTAATTATTTTATAATTATAATAGTGTTACAGGAACGTTAAATGCGTAGAGTTTTAATATTCAAAATGTTTTTTTTTCGGGCTGTGAGGTGAGCTCGACGAGTTATGGGAGGTTGGGGATATTGTATCAAGTCTGTTGGTGAGGGCGAAAGGTCCGTTGGCTGGTGATTTGTTGGGGTTGAAGGGATCAGTTTTCTGATACCCGTTGTGGTTAGGACTGGGTAGGATAGAAATGCTGGTGGAAGCAGTAACGAGCTGGTTGTAGGTGGGGCAGAGCGGTGACGAAGAGGCGGGAGAGGCGGGGGCAGACGGGCCGGCGTTGGGGGGCGCGTCCTCCTCGGGCAGGGTGCGCAGGCGCGGCAGCCTCCCCCGCCCCCCGCCTCACACCGGAGACTGGTCGCCGCTCGCGCTGCCGCTTGTGATGTAATCCTGCGCAGATAATGGGCATGTTATTTTTGTATTGAACCGGCCAGGATGAATGCAGACCGCTCTTTTTCCTCGGCGGCTGGTTGCAGTTGCGTTGCGATTGCGCAATTATGCAATGATACGCCCTAAACGCCACCTCATTCGACTCTGTTATAAAGCTGAGAAGGGTTTCTTCAGCAAGCTTGTTCAGTACAAAAACTTGACAATTTATTTGGTAAGGACGTGATGACAGAATATACAAATTACTTATATTTGAAAAGTTTACAAAGGAAACCTAAAGATTTTCATCTCATCGCACGAGACATGGATCAAAATGACTTAAACAGGGAAAGTAGAAGATGTTGAGAGAGTTCGCTAAATCTGAGGAGTAATTATTCTCATTCACTCCATTCTGAACTAAAATCTGCTAAAACTTAATACTGATTCTATTAGCCTGCATAAACCCAATGCTGGACAAAGGCCTTTCCCCTGACTTCTAGTTGTTTCGATCTAAGACCGATGTGGTCGTTAGTCTTGTCCAGGTCATCCCGCTAACTTCTACAAGTATAACTGTCGCGACGCCTTCTAAAGTCACAGTTAAAGCCTAGAAAGAATTGAATGGAACATCTGTTAACTATGCAAATAATGTTTTTTCCTACTCGTCCGCTATTCTTTTCTGATTAATTTCGTTGTGGGCTCCAAGACGGTGTTAAATCGTTTCTCTGAGACTTCGTCGAGCTTCAATGTCTCGGCGCGTTTCTTGTGGTCGCCACTGTTTATTCTGGCTTACAGAAGTTACAGTGGTTTGGGAATAGTGTAGTGCTTGGGAATAGTGTAGGCTTGTCCCAATAAAAAACATCTGTTAACTATTTAATACTTACTGCATGAAGGTGCCTGCCATCCAGAGGAGGCAACAGTGATGTTCTTGGCACCAGCAAGGTAGTGGTAGTTGTCTCCGACGCTGCTGACTCTCGCTTAGATGGGTGGCTGTACAACCTGCCCCACAGGCTTCTTGTTAACATCCGTATTCAAACACTCTCTGTGCATATACGCTAATATTTAAGTAACTCTAACAATAGTTCACCTAGAACATTCCATAAAAGACAAACAAGAAGGAAGAATTTTGATAAAAAGATAAAATATAGTATCATTTTTAGAGCAAGGAAACCAGGGAAAAAGATAAATAACTAAGGTCAATATTTTTTAAATTCTGATGCAAAAGCAAAAGTAGATCATAACATGAATTGCCTTAAAACAGGTTAATTTTATGCTTTTTTATCACAATTCATATTATGATCTGCTAAAGTGGGCATTTTAGACCCCCTGTCCTTTGAATTTACTTTGGTAAGTAACAGCGGTTCATACAAATATAAATTATACATTTATACCTTTAACAAAACTTTCACCAAACCTTATTTTTTTATTATAATTCAAGTTGGTATTCGTATGAAACGCCTACCTATGTAGTTCGCAAAGTAAAGTCTGGTCTGCGAAATGTCCACCTTTTTTAGGCTTATTGTTTTAAATACCTACACGTTAATATTTTTTAATAAAAACTAGTCCGTTTAATTATCTCCTTTGTTTCATTACTCTAAAAAAACCCATACGGTCAAGTTGGAAAAGGCAAGGTTTAAGAAATAATCAAAGGTTTTCATGCCATGCATACAACCACCCTTATTACCATTTCACTTATGACTGGCGATTTCAGATGAGCGATTTTCGGCGCGTTTTAGCTCACGTGTGGGTGCGTATAGGTTCACCTTTTGTGACACCCGCAACTCGTATGAGTTTTGACGCGCTTATAAGCACTAGCTGCGTTGCTTACAAGAGCGAGCCTGCGCACCCACTCAACCTGCGCGACATGCCGGAATAAGCGCGTGTACACACGTTCGGTTTCTATGAGTTTATACGCGAAAATATCTATGCTAGTCTGAAACCTTCGCCTTTATTACCATACATCACCTGAAAGGGACAACGACGCACAAACTGTTACCACGAATTTAATATTATGACTGTAGATACTCTTGGCAATAATTTTTATAATAAAAAAATCTGCTATTTCGTGAAAAAGTGCAATAGCTCTCAGGCAATATATATATATTTTTTAAATAATTAACTAACCAACCTATGTCTCTATAATCATGGTTTGAATGAATTTTCATCAATTTTATAGGTACAAAATAAATCAAAAAATATAAAATAAATTGATGAAAATGCACAAATTGGTTGAATAGTTACCTGTTGTTTCTGTTATCTATGATAATTACCTATCTGACTACTCAGTGAAATTCTTGGTAACCTTTGGCACGTCAATGTTTGGATTACAACGGGAGAGCTTTTCCTAGAAATCTTCAAAAGTCCGATGGAAGCAAAGCAAGGAACAGTTTTCTGTGGAAATCACTACTTTACTGAAGCTGGAAATTGAATTCCTCGGATTCATTTTTCTGAGTTCAATAAATAAAGATTCACTTCCACTTCATTCCTAGAAACAGAGCTGGCTATGAAATCCGGTGTATGCTAGCAATACGACCAAGACCGTATAGACTAGCTGTTAAAGAATTCTCAACCTTACAATGCGGGCAATAACGACCAAATTGTAGGTGACCTAGCGCGTGTCAAAGGCCTCCCTTATTTTCGGCTTTTAATTTCAATGAAATCCTGAGTCAACATGGAACAAACTCGTGTCAAGTTTGTCCCGCAATCTACGCCTAACTTTTCCGCGATGCTATTTGATATTCAGATGGACCTAGATGCAGTGCATCCAGAAAAGTTTTTTTTCCAAAATACTAGGTATTTCGTTTTCTACAAAACAATTTTTTTGAGCCTATTTTTAAATTTTTGAAATGGATTTTGCGCACGTTTCAGATTTTGTGCGAAACTTGTTTGTTACAACATTCTACTATATTCTAAGATTTAGAAGTAGGAAGCAGTTCTGACAAACTGGGTGAATTAGGGGCCTAATTAGCAAAAAACTGACAATATTTTTTGATTTTGTTCAATCGAATCTATAGGTTCATTAAAGGTTTTGATCGTGTTGCTACAATACAAAATGGTGGACTACAGCTCTGTGTCTATATTATTGTGGATTTACATATAAGTATATTGTTTGCTTTGTCATACAACTTTCAGCTGTTATGAAACTTCAAAGCGAGTCGGAATTGCAATGTTTGGACAATATTGCAAAAGTTCCACTCTGTTTGTCAGCAAAAGCCACTTTGCAATTAAACTTTGTTGTGTATTGTTTTCTCAAAGCCAAGCCATTATTTGTCGAAAGCGAATTGCCTGGAAACCGGCTAACATATAAAATTTTATCGCACTTTTGGTGTTTTGTCTGTTTTCGTACGAATGAAGGGAAAGAACAAATATTAATGCTCTCAAGTTTTCAAATGGATTCATCAATAGAACTCGAGGTGATTTGGAAAAGGGAAACCAAGATTTATTCTATTCCACTTTCCTTCCGTTCGTTCGCACTTTGTTGTCAATGGGTATGGAAATTCACCCTTTTAGGTAAGCCCTTTTGAAGTCTATCCCTTTAGAGACGATATCAATATAAATTCGAAAGGTATCGTGGGAAATAAAATCTATTAGCACCTCCTAAAATTAGTTTTAAGGTTAGTGAAAAGAGATTTTTCATCATGCGGCAATCGAACTAAGGGTTATCTGGAAGGAAACTCCCTAGGGATAACACCTGGTTTGATAACGCTAAAGCATCACCATCTAAACATGCGTTTATAATAATAGAATTCAAGTTATAAGTTAAGTAAACATGCAAAATCATATTGAAATCGATGATGTTAAATAAGTGGTAATGAACATTAAACAAGTGAGGTGCCAAAATAATGATCCATCGACAAAACAAGAAGTAAAAAGAAAAAAGGGTATTAGAATTAATAAGAAGAATAAATAAAGCTGATTAAACAAAGATTTATTGTAAAAAATAATAAAATATAGGTACGTAACAAAAATAAAACAATAAAAATTCCATCCAAATCCACATTATATCTTAAAACATCTTCTTAAATGCATAAAGTCCATTCCAGTAAGCAAAATCGTTGAATTTCTATCCAGATTGGAATCCGTGGGCCTCTTCATACTGTGAGTCTATTGGGAAATAAAAAGATCTGATCAAATATGGATTTGGAAAACTGTTATTGGATGCATATTTATGCGGGGACAAGCGTGCAGTTAAGCGCTTCCTAACGGCAACTTGTACTTGTGTAGCTACTATTGGTCCGAACCATTGGCAGAGGATACTCGGTTTTCTGTTTTAAATATTCATATAGTGTAGCACTTTCAGCCAATTGTAATTCAACGAAATCGCCGCAAGAGCTGTGGCCCTCTCTCTATTTCGACATCTTTCTATTTTGCGCGGTAACTTCTTTCATATCTATTTAACAGTCAAAATTTTTCTTTAATTATCACGACACCCACGACTTATTCTGTGTGGATTTCATATTTTCTCCACATATTTATACAACCACTCAAGAGATTTTTTTTAAACTAATAATGAGATTTTATTATTTACTTAGATGAGCGTTATTTCATATTTGTTAACAAACAAATTCCCAATACGCATTTTAGGCCAACTTTTTTGGAAGATTTTTGAATGAAGCAGCCTTATAATCTGCCTACCTTCCGCCATTTTATGTTATTTCTAGCGGCTACGCAAGTAACCAGCATTCGTCGATAGCTGGCATCAATACAAACAAGTTTTGTATGATTCTAATGTTCCAAAGTGTCACGTTCCTGAAATACATATTAGCAAACCCTTGGAGAGCTTCCGGATTTTTCTGAACTCTTTATCTCTCTTTTTCTCTTTATCTTTTTTTCTATTCACGGGAGTCTTTATGGCTACATACTGTGGCTATTATCAAAACGACCTAACACGAAAGAATATAAATTCATTCTGTGCAGAACAAAAGAAAACAATAAATCGTTCTCGCCGTAGTTATCTGTTTTATATTGTTTGTTATTCATCCTCGCTTGGCTAAGAGTTCTAGAATATTCCTCAACAATTTATTCCTCCGTAAATTCTTTAAAGTGGTACTTCTAGTCCATTGAATCGTGACTTTCGTTCGGTTTTGAAATGAAGCTACATTTCTGCAAGTCAGAACTTCATTATCAGACTACAATGATACTTCGTTTTCTCTTAAGTATGTACTTCGAAGTTTCGTTTTTGTACTTGAAATAATATCTACAGTTTAGTGAAACTTCCATCTGTATTGATAGTCTTGCTACATAATTGTTTAGTTATTGTTAACTTGTAAAGTTTTTCGATTACTATTATTGTCAGTCTTGAATCCTATTCTTCGAAATCTTGCAGTATATCAGATTGTCCGGGGCGACACGTGTGGAGAACTTGACAAAATTGCCAATTTAAAAGGATATTTTACACAAGATTGAAATCTATTGATATCATTGTATAAAGAAAAACATTGAAAGAAAACCAATAGGGACAACAGTGATAAAGAAGAGGACCTATAGTAAAACTCACGAGAACAGTACCACTAAAGAAAGTTAAACGTCCGATAAATTAATTGGTAGTAGATAATACTGGCTCCTTAATAATTCCAATTACCTTTTATTACGCTTCACCTGTTTATGAACCGATCCGTTAATCAAGCGTAAAGTACGAAGGGACGGTTTAGAAAAGTTACCCTAATTTGATTGAAAAGTTGGTGTCCCATGAAGTTTTGAGGTGAAATTAATGGATGGTGGCCAGTAAAACCCTTTATGTCTATGTTTGATGAAAGTTTAATTAATTACCCAGATTTTAAATTAGTACTTTTTTAATTTGGGTTTAAGTTGTTGCGTGCACTAATGGGTTCTAGACACTGAAAGCATCCGACCAGCTAACTTGTGTCGGTTCGAGATGCGCAACTTTGATTTATGCTACAGCTGGGCAACCCAACGAGATGATTATTTTTAAATGAGACCGTGTGACCACACGGCGTGTGGTCGGTGGCTTCAGTGCATAGACCCCTTAAGACTAAACTGTGTGTTTATTATTAGCCACATGCAGACGAGTATAAAGTTCTTCTTACCGTATGCTTTCCGTCCGTGATCGAGGGGACCAGTCCTTGGAGTAGGAGGCCCCCCTCCGCCTACCTCCTCCGATTGTCCGTCCTGTCTTCCACCTTTCCACGTGGTATCTGATAGCGTGACGTACTTCAGTGTTCATGAAGCAGTAGAACAAAGCTACTGTGAAACCCTGGAAAATATGTTTTATTTTTATTTTCGAAAGTGCGTATTTAAAATCAGAGAAGGACTGAGGTCGTAATTCGAGCTGTCAAAATTAGTTCCTGTTGTTACAAGTAGACACAACATTAATCATTAGGAAAGTACCTAATCATTCTGGAATCAGCTTAATAAACACAACAATACAGTTGATATTAATTTAGAAGATAACAGAATATATTATAGCAGATAGCAGGGATTGATTAAAGTCTAAAATCAAACTTTAGTTCGAAAATAAACTTGCCAAGTACAGTTACTTACCGAGTTTATTTGCTAGCTAAAGTTAAGATTCAATATTGGATAGATCAACTATGTGGCAGAAAGTTCACTCAACGTATGGGAACGTGGAATGGCTAAAGTTTACTCCATCAGCTTTAATCCATCGCAGTTCGAAAGGTAAGCATGACTCGGCGTGAACATACGGACTTTCCCACAAGTTCCAAACTTCATTATGCCGTTGAACTTGCCATGACTTTAGGCTTATATTTGATTGTTGTTGAAGCTCGGCCTCTTGTTTCCAAGTCAAAGGGGAAACAGTTTTAAAGTAAACAGAAACTGGGTAACAGAACATAAGCAGCCTCAAGTGATCTTGCGGTTGCTTAAGACGATTTACGACAGTTTTGCTGAAGGCGAGATCTATAAACGTTCCTTAGTTAATCTAGCCTGTGATGAACTGACAAACCTGTCGTATGAACTGTCGATAGTACACTGACGACACATCAAGTTGCAACACTCATCACGGTTGCAGGGTTTCTCTACCTGATTTATTTTGACCTTGTAATCCAAACCTGTAACGTTACACGTAACGCCTTTGGTCCCGGCTTTCATTTGTAGACCTTTGGCAGTCGTTAGAGTTCAAACGTAACGGCTGACAAAGTCTGATAATCAGTCTTACCAAGGGGCATTACAAAGTTATTGACTTGTGGAACAGACAGATAGGCAACTGCTCTATGTAAAATACTGGTATTCAGCTGCAAACCGACCCCAACAAAATTGGGAAGGCTAGGCTGATTATGATTATATTTTACCTTATGTGATTCTGAATAAAGATTTATTTAGTGTGACGACCACCACCACCACCACCACTAGAACTAACTTAAATTCAATACCGTACTTAACTTCAACGTGAAAGTTGACCGCTGAATACCAGCAAGAAAATACTACTTAGATTAGAAGCTGATCCTAACTGATTTAATAAAAGGTAGATAATGATGATCCATACCTGTGTCGACAACATGAGCGCTCTCGTGTAGTCGAAGGCATGTTGGAACCAGGAGTCGTCACTCGGCCCGCACAGCACCAGCAGGTTGGTGATGCCCAGCAGTGGAATCAGGACTAGAAGCGCTTTTGTCGCTTTCCGATACTGCTCGGTTTCTAAGGTGTTCGCTGACCGTAGCTTTGTTATTAATACCTGTTGAATAAGAAAGATAAAAATATTGTAGTGCACCTAAATAAATGTAGTTACAACAGTGATAGTCTAGTTGTGTGAAAGTAGCTAAGCATCAACATGACACCACGCCTCTAATGCCCGAAGGGTTATGCAGAGTTGTACCTAATAGTACACAGATATTTCGCTAGTTACGTTTAAGTCTAAGGTAGTAGGGGGCAAGTCTATTGACATCAATCTGTCACAAATCCGGACTCCTTTGCTGCTACTGAGAAATTCCTGTTTGAAAAACACAACGACTCTTTGTCCGACCCGGGAAGCGAACCAAGGACCTCATGCTCCTCAGTCGCGCTAGTGACCTTGCTAAGGTATTTAATTAATAATTTTGCATTCGTTTCATGAAAGTACTTCTCACTAACTTCTACACTACTGTAGGTACTTGATAAAAAGTTGTATGGTCTTCCAAAAATATTTTTTTTCGAAAATATTATCAAACTCGAAGGAAGGAAAAAAGGGAAAGAAAATTGTTGTAGTCAATTTATTTCCATAACGTTCCGATTGGTGCTTAATACGCTACCTATTCTAATTTCCCGAGGGAGGTTTAACTCGTGCCGGGTCATTCATCGAATTAATTTAACCCGACAGCAAAAAATCTCATCGGACTTCGTAAAGGGGTAAAGAAATGATTTGTGTTTTGGGGAAACTCCTGTGCTTGACAGTTTAATGGCAAAAAACAATATGACACTAAAGCCTGTTCTAATACTGAGCAAAATATGTATAAACATTAGGAATTCTCCGACTGCATTTTGTTTCCAAATTAGTTCGCATGATACATACCTACATAAGAGTACATAAGCATAAAAAACACAATCCCTTGTGAAAAGGGAATACAAAATACATATTTTTTAGTATTTTCAACTACATAATACAACCAACAAATGTATCTACTCACCCACATAATCCTAATAAGGAAGAATAGATTAAGGGCGAGTCCAGCGAGCGCTGGCGCTTTATGTATCCAGTCTACTTGATGCTCGTGCATCCATATACACATCTTGGTTTCTCCTGCGACGGCCAGCTGCAAACAAAAGGCATAATCATTCTCTTCATGTCATTATTTCAGTCAAAGGTTTCTATGCCTCCCATGGGTTGGGAGGCATAGAAACCTTGAAGCTAGATTAGGCATTAAAGACACAAAAAAAAACCTATGTTGTGTGTGATTGGCTTCTAGTCTAACGATCATAATACTGCGTCCCATTTGACTTTTTTTATTATTATTTAAGCATGTAAACTTTATTAAATATTAAATAAATACAGGTTGGAACGGAAATATTATAAACGCACAAACGGTTTCCACGAATTCAGTACACCATTACGAACGAGCGATGCGAAAGCGAGCGATGTTTTTAAATGTGGGGAAAATAGAATTTTAACATCGCTAAATGAAAATATTAACCAGCTATTGTATTAATTTTGACCGATTTTGATATTATTTTTGAGGTCTTTTGTTGTAAACTGCAATTTTTTTTTAATTCAAAAAAATATACTGACTAAGTGATTAGTTAACCGTGGTCACTCTGTATATTATATTAATGAACTGGTGATAATGAAATTCAGAACAATATTTTTGCCTATCTGGAGCTAATGTTTGCCTGACATATCTTGTAAAATATAATTACAAGACTGGTTTGTAAAACTAATTTACAGAATAATAAATTATTCCGAGTGGAAGTCGGTTCCTCACCCCATCCGTTCCATTGGAAGGCACGACGTTGACGAAGCACCTCGATATCACCCATATTATAAGAAACACAGCGGGTGCACCTGTGGACCGAAATAAACATAAGATTGTATGTAAGTAAGAGTATTACGTATTTTATTTATTCAGTTAACGGTGTGAATTTTATCAAAAGAGTTCAGAAATGTTTATTGTTAAATTGGCAATTCGTCACAATAAACTGTACACAAAATTTACTACAAAAACCTATGTAACTGTGAAAAAATGTTATCCCGAGTTTCAGGTAGGTAATCAACGTTCTTCAACATATTTTCTACGTGTCCTAATTAAGACGATGACAATAGCTATTGACTTTTGATGTTTCAGTATTTTTGGACACGCCCACAATTTTTCCGATACCCTAGCGCCATACTACCAAGTAAGAAACAAATAGTCCAGGATCCGCGGTCCATTTTTGCACTTGATTACTATCAAGCTAATTTTGATGAGACGGCGAGACGCCCAACAATTTCCTGCACGAAACTCTCGAATTCTCGATTGTGGTAAGTAATAGGGGTAGCAGGGATAAAATATGTTGGTTTGATGATTCTCAAAAGTGTTAAGTACAAACACTTTTGAGAATCATCAGCTGGGTTTTTTTTGTTAAATCTTTAAATTTTTAAACAATAAAATTATTCTATTCTATTCTATTCTATTCTATCTGATGATAATTATCTAAATTATTTGAAAAAATATTTGTCCTACAAAATGTACGGTTTGATCAAAGAGTCCCCTTCCTTCCTTCCAATATGTATCGATAACGAAGTCATTATAAAATGATTACTTACTAACTGGGTTTTGGGGATTGGATATTTTCTATTAAACCCACTCTTTACAAGTTGCCTACAAGATTCTAAGTGTTTGGCACTTACTCCACGCACCATCAATACTCCTGTACATCATAAACAACAGGCTAATACACTTTCTGGAGCCACAAATTCCAGAAGAGCAAGCAGGTTTTGTTAAAGGCAAAGACACGCGGGAACAAATCCTGAACGTTCGCCAAATTATAGAGAAAAGCCGGGAATTTAACAGCCCTGTATTGATATGTTTCATAGATTATACCAAAGCATTTGATTGCGTGGAGTGGGGCATGGGAACGCCTCAACATCTTATTGACATAGTCCGATGCCTTTACCTACACATCAACAACCGCTCTTTCGTCAAAATAGACACCGACTGTTCAAATGCGTTAGGCAGGGATGCATCCTCTCACCTCTGCTCTTCAATATGTATGAAGAGTAATATCATTCAAGACTCTTTAGGGCTGGGACAAGGGGTTTACTGTTGGTGGAAAGTGGATTTCCAATCTGAGGTACACTGATGACACCGTTCTCCTTGCTACAACATTTGGCAACATGAAAGAGATACGGCACAGATTAGAAGTGGAAAGTGGCAAAGTAGGGTTTGCAATAAATAGGCAGAAAACCAAGCTTATGGTGGTAGATCGTGCGGGAAAGCTATCGGGCGCCTATAACATCTAAGGCATCTATACTATGGACAGCTTCGATTAACTGGGCTCCAATATAAGTAATGAAGGTAGCTGCGTCACAGAAATAAAACGGCGGATAGCCATGGCTAAAGATGCTATATTACGCCCCCGGAACATCTGGGAAAAACGTGGTATAAGTTTTAAAACGAAGGCCCGTTTGGTCAGAGCACTAGTTTTCCTGATTTTCCTCCATAGAGTTAATAATAATAATAATAATATTTATTTATTTTCAGGCTACTTTGGCCCATAGATAAATACCTTACAGACTAACATACATACGATATAATTGACAGCTTGTGTTAGTAAACAAAACCTTAAAACTATATTAGTATCACTACACTTGCACTACGTCACTGTGCGATCATGTGGCACTTGCCCGCGGAAGCGTCGAAACACCACCCCCTGCGGCCAAAAGTCCTCTTCCAAGACGAGGTGCAGGTAGCATGTCATCACATTGGGCTCCGATGGAGCCGTGCCGCAGCGGTTCTTGATGGTTCGCTGACGGCGCTTCCTCCTCAACACCGTCACAAAACCATCATCAGCCTGGATCGGTTCCTTTTCAGGCACAGGCTTCTCGGAAGGAGCATTTTTCCCCACAAGTTAAGACATGGACAATCCAAACAAGAGTAAGACAGAGGATTCTCCGAATTCCATGGACGGCCAAACGCACAAATGTGTCTATCCTTTACCAACTCGATATCAAGACTCGATTGTCAACAGTTTGCCTACAGCGTATTTTGTCTTATTTCGGCCACATAATGCAAAGAGGAGATAGCAGCCTTGAAAAGCTGGTCATTGTTGGCAATACCGAAGGCAAGCGACCGCGAGGCCGGTCGCCATTTTACAAATTTGGAAGTGTCTGTCTTCCAAACGATTGGCTTTGAGAAAAAATTGTTTGTGGAACCTCAATGTCATTTTTAAAGACCTGTCTAATGTCTATAGACACCCCACACGTAGGTATAGGTTTGATGAAAAAAAAAATATAGTTTCAGTTCCATGTATGGGGCGACCCCCTAAATCCTTTTTTTTATTTTTGTATAAAAATCGTAAAGCGGTTCACAGAATACTTGTAGAGTTTCAACTGTGTAGTCCCAATAGTTTCCGAATGAAGTGGCTGTGACATACGGGTGGACAGACGGACAAACAGACATGACGAATCTATAAGGGTTCCGTTTTTTGCCATTCGGCTACGGACCCCTAAAAAACAGCTGGTTTGTAGTAATTTTTGATGAGCTCGTTATCAATACATGTTGGATTTAGATAATGATCATCAGATAAAAATAAAATAGTTAGTAATAGATTTTTGAAAATCATCAAATAAATAATTATAATAATATATAATCAATATATATTTTATCCCTGCTGCCCCTATTACCTACCACAATCGAGAGTTTTCGTATAGGAAAAGTTGGCGTCTCATCAAAATGCAGCTGCTCACGGAAAATTAGCTTGATAGTAATCAAGTGAAAAAATGTACCGTGGATCCTGGACTAACATTGTGACGCGGTCAATAATAATTTATAGATGAACGGATAGCTGTCAGTGGGGCGCAAAGTGACATACGTCCGTCTAGCACCGCGCCTAAGCGCTCACTGTCGGATTGCTTAGGTAAGAAAGAGAGCGCGATGACGCAACGCTCGAACTTCTTACAAACCATATAATAATTAAATAAATCAAAATAATTTATTAAATAATCAAAAATTAAAAACAACCAAATTTTGTATTTAAATATGATACGTTATTGTTATAAATTTTACCAACGTACGTTGATCAGTAATACAGATATTTTTGTTGGAAGATCATTTTAAGAGGTTAGTTTACCATTTTTTTGTATCGAGAAAACTTTTCAAAAACGTGTTTTGAAAACAACGAAATTATCAGAAATATGTTCAAGATTAACATATATTTTTTCCGCCGTGTCAAACTGTATAGATTTGGCTAAAAAATTGTTCAATACAAGCCTATTTGGCTCTTGTCAGCGCCTTAAATGTTTATTTTGTTCGGAAAACCCGAGCGTATGTTCGCACCAACAGAGGGACGAGGGTTCCTTCGGGATTTCCGAACATACGCGCCGACCGTGTATTCACGCGCTATCGTTTTAGTTAGAACGTGAAACTTTGAACAAGAATTAACGGAAAATAAATAAGTTTTTTTCTGTGAAACCCATGAAACCGAACCAAGATTGAGTAAAACTCACCCCATCCAATGGTGGTGTAGACCTTCAGCTTAATATTCTCAGCGGTGAACGTTTCCACCACCAGCATATACAGGTACAGACCTGCAAAATTTAAACCTTCTGTAAATTATATATTATAACACAAAGTCGCATTTCGTGTGACCACGTGTTCATGGTGAAGTTGACCTGGTGAAAGTTACAGGGATCCGTGGGATGCCAGACGCACTGGACCAGTCAATGTGGCGACACTTGGAGGAGGCCTATGTGTAGCAGTGGACGTCTTTCGGCTGAAATGATGATGACGATGATGTGTCCATGTGACCGCTTGTATCATCTAAGCTCCAGGATGGATTTTACCGATGTTTTATCCTCTTTTAGTGATAGGAAAAGAGATATTTTTATTTTTTAAAGTGAAGCTAGTGCACCTGTGTAAAGCTATGAGCTCTACATACACAGCAGATAATTATGTTATTTATATGATTAGGTACGTATTATTATATAATATTTAATTAATGCCACCGTCTTTTTTTAGATTATGGAAGTGTAATTGTGTAATAACACAACGATCTCGCCAGTTATTTCCGAAGGATTGGGCAGAGATGTAACTAATAGCTAACCCACACTATGTTTCAAGTGTGTTGTGTAGTAATATCATTACTGTATATTATTTTTATTGCATTAAAATTCTTTGTAGGTTTATTATTTTAATCGTAGATGCTATAAACGTTTATATAAACGATTTATATTCCAAGACAATCAGTAATACATAGTCATGATTGAATTTATAAATCGTTTGACCTTTCGATTAAACCAGAACATTCATAGATCAAATGGTACTTGGTAACCGGAGATTGAGATTTTCTGTGATTGCCTCATAATATTTTTTTTTACTTTATTTTTTTAGGATTCCGTACCCCCAAAACCAAAATAATGGAACCCTTAAAAATCACTTGGTTTTTTTTGACTGAAAATGACACATAGATAGATATTTAAAGTACTGCGCGCCCTTGGACAAGGAAAAAAGATTTGTCACATGCTATAATCATAGGCCGTGTACAGGGTACGAGAGCGGTTTTCTCCAATTTGTTTATAGGGCCAGATGGGAAAATTTGAACCACGTAGGAAAAGTTGTGCCATCCTCCTCTACAAAACGATGTCAGCTTAACCGTGTTCGATTTTCACAAATTAATTCTTACCTTCCACAAGCATCCAGAAGAAATTAGTGAGGTAGAAGTAATGCATACATATGACCAGAATCATACAGGACGTCTGATCTTGCTGGGCCTCGTCAGACCAATTCTGAAACAAAACAATTCAATTAAGAACGGCCGTCCCTTGCAATGACTATCTACCTACCTACCTACCTGTCTGTCTTCATCTACTGACATGATGACTAGTATTTTCAATAAATTTTATTATGGTTTTCATTGCGTTCAGACTGAGCGGAGGTCCGGAGTCCGCAAGCAGTCTGTCTGTCTGTCTGTCTGTCAGATGTGGCCAGGCGCCAGAAAGGGATAACTCAATTAATACAAATACTTACTAAAGTATCTGTCAGTGGTGGTGTCCGTGGCCGGTCCGCAATTTGTTCATACACCATCTGATTGACAGACCCTTAATTTGAATGTATATCCTCTGGGAAAGCATTCGTTAGTACTTATAAGGAAAAATAGTCAGCAGCACCAATATGACTGCCGTATTCAGAGATATTTAACGGTTACATAAACCGTCACTTCGTAAAAGATTTGACATCCAAAACCTTCACTAAATTGTCAAAATCGTTACTAAGTGACGGCTTAAGTAATCATTAAACCTCTCTGAGTGCGGCTGTTAGCGACGTAAAGAAGTAATTTTAACCTATTGATTTCTTTTTCATGTTGCATGTGTATATTATTATTGCTCATGTCTGTACAAGTTAATGAGTTTATCCTCAGTATTGATGTTGTAGCTCGTCAATATTTTCATGCAAAAATAAAACACTGTCACATGAACAGAATCATGTGACAGTTTACTTTCACCCTTGTCTCGTAAAACGTCGAAACATTTAAAGTATTTATATTACCTTTACGAGTTGGGATACGACAAATTCGATATATTTAGTTTTATGTAGCACATATAAAATTCTGATTGAATGTATTTTAGGATTTTATGATCATGCAGTCGGTTAACACTTAGTATAGTCAAGGTACAGCCATATTTTTTTGCCAGTTATGTTTATGTCCTCTTTGATAGGGGTTGAGCCTATAGCCATCAATTAGGTACAAATCCAGACATCGTGGCGGAATTTGTCGATCAAATGAAATTGAATTCAATACAAATTTGCCCGCCAAGGTAATGGAACACAGGACCTAACTCGGCAGTCACTGGCGACCGGTAGACCAAATAAAATAAGCAGTCAAAATTTAAAGTCTTAAGCAGGAAACTAAAAGTTAAATTTTGGAGCTCATAATAATGGATAAACACAGAAGAGATCCCTTAAGTGATAGTATAAGTTTAGTTATACTTAAACCGTGAAAGTTTAAAAGTCAAAAGGTCGTGTCAACATGACTCAAAATTATCGAAAACAAGTCGTTTACAGCGTGTACCTTATTTATTTATTTATTGTCACACCAACGACTTATTCACTAAATCCTTATACATATAAATGTTCTTTTTAACAGTTTTGCGCTGAATTCGTCACTTATAGGTGTGCACAGCACTTGTATAGAATCAACAATCGGAATTATATAAAAAAAAAATTACAAAATTTACAATGAATTTAAAATGTCAAGTAGTTAAATTAAATTAAGAGACAGTAAATTCAAGATTTTAAACAAACGTCAATTAAATTGCAATTGCAATTATAGCCGTAATCCGGATGTATATAAGTACATTTATGTGAGATTTAAACTGGCCATTATTCGCTTTAAGTGTCGTATTAATTACCGACAGTTAACTGCAGCCTCCCGGTAACAAAAGTAGTAGGTTATTTCCTAGGGCGACTCGATTTACCGAGATAAAACTTGCCTGTAGTCGTGTTTAAGTAAAAAACACATTTGTTTGCGAAATATGGCAGACATTTAAATGTTAAATGCTTCTGTAAGGAGATTTTTGGATTGTTCGTTTTAAATATGCGGTATTTGAATGTAAGGTATGTCCTTACGGAACATGTGGGGTGGAACTCCTAAGACAATCTTCCTGCCTCTGGAACGAGCGCAGAGAGCGGTTCTCAAGGTTATGACGTCGAAACCTTTCAGGTATCCCACCACGGCTCTTTACACCGAATGTCAGGTCCTAACTGTGAGACAGCTCTTTGTGCTTGGTACTATTCTCCGCAAACATCGCCTTGTGGTCTACGATCCGAATGCTACCAAAAAACGTAGACACTTCGAGGTTTGTACAACTCACGGCTGTAGAACAGCCCTTGCTCAGCGTCATTTTGGTATACTGTCAAACCATTTATATAATAAAATAAATAAACTCTGTTCCATTGCTCCCATGTGTCTAAATGAATGCAAAACCAGGATCACAAGGTGGCTCATGACACTAACCTATGATAAGACTGAAGATTTACTACAGATATCGACCGCCTAATTTAGTCAATAAAGTAGTATGTTCATATTTATATTAACAATCTCAATCTATATACAATCTTACATAAACGCAATTTTTCACTATATTTATCTCCCCCTCACACATACACACACACACACATAGACACACATACACACACACACACATAGACACACACACACACACACACACTCACACACAAAGACAAACACATTCATAGGTACCTACTTATATAGAATACATCATAGTTGCATTAGCTAGTAAACATATTGTAATTTAAAGATTATGTACTGTGCTCACCCTACAACTACTGTCGCAGGTTCAAATCATAGGCGAGGACGCTGGCACCCTAAACACAAGTTAAATCTTACATTGGGTGCCAGAGTTCATCGAAAACACCCGTTTCATAGTTGTAAAACTCCATATTATTGTTAAATAAGTGTTTCTTGTACAATTGATGATAATAAATATACTTTTTTTTTTTTTTTTTTTTTTTTTTTGTTTATACTCATCGCTCTAGCGGTAGCAAGCGCAACTGCTGAGAACTAAGTCCTGATTTAGATTCTCAGGTCATGCAGTGCTGCTGGTTATTCGAAAGAGATACCGCGGAACAATAGGCTAAGAAGGAACATGGGTGGTTTTTAGTCATTAGAAGTCTGTAATTCCCTACTGCTCCTAAAAAAAAAGGTCACGCAGAGTGAATTTGATTTCTATAAGGGATAGATTTTAGCAGCCAGAGTTAGGATTAGTGGCAATAGAACTCGCCAACAACGTGGGACCTAAACCAGCACCCTGTCTAACCCTTCAGGGATTACAGGCGTGATGTTATGTTAGTCAAACGTACGTCAATATTATTTTTGTCATCGCAAATATTTGTCGAACCACGGAAGATTTGTCTGTTTTCTTAAGAGTTGGCGGAAAGTGGCAAAAACATCGAGAAAAGTGTCTCTACTTTATTGTTTGGCACGAAATTGGGACTTACTAAGTTTTTTCTTTTTAAATAAATGAATTCGTCGACCGACTGACTAGAAAAAATAACTTATTCTGTAAAGAAGAACGGCATTCTTCTCCTTCTTCGTGGTTAATTTCTAAACTGGTGTAAGAGTTTTGCCGTTTATGCCGCCAAAAGGCTCTGATTTGGCTTAACATGCTGTCGAGAAATATTTCTCAGACATGACGCTGGTTTCCTCACGATGTTTTCCTCCACTTCACGGTATCTCTTAATAGAAGCGTTCATCAATGAAAGTTGTCTAATCCATCAATGGATATTGAAATAACATTTTAAAGCTCCATTCTAAACAAAAGGCCCTCGTGAGAAACAAACGGAGGATTACACATTTTTTCATCCCCGGTATGTTGGCTGTTACGGATTCAATTACGCCGAGAGGGATGAAAAGCCAGTTGTCAACGCGAAGGGCTCTTTTCTAGATTAATTAATAGCATTGTCTTGTCACGAACTCACGACCCTTGTCCACGCATGATGCCTTATTACAGACGAACTTTTGTTTCCTTGATTTAGGAATTAATTTCTTTTTTTTTATTCAGTCTGTTCTGTTCCACTCCTGAGCAAAGGCTTCCATTCATCACGAAGGCTTTAGATTTTAATTACGGTATTTTATAAAATCATCATATATGCTTTTGTACTTGAAGTGGATTGGGGCAAAAAGGACCTGAACACAGGTTGAATCGTCACCATTCGCGGTAAGGAGGAAAACCACTCAACCTTCCAACCCTTTGGGTACTGTAGAAGGTCCGCATATATATTTTCATTACTCATACTCTGAAAGTAGGTCAGAACATGCCTACGGAGCGGGTTGAAAGTACTACTTTTCAGCCCTAGGGAGAATCGCTTTCTACTGACAGCTGTCGAATTATTTGTTGTAATTGGGAGCAAACCTATTGCCATCAACCAATGTAATTAGGAGCAAGCCTATTACCATCAACAAATGTAATTAGGAGCAAGCCTATTGCCATCAACTGATGTAATTGGGACCAAGCCTATTGCCATCAAACAATGTAATTAGGAGCAAGCCTATTGCCATCAACTGATGTAATTGGGGGCAAGCCTATTGCCATCAACCGATGTAATTAGGAGCAAGCCTATTGTCATCCACCGATGTAATTAGGAGCTAGCCAATTGCGATCAACTGATGTAATTGGGGGCAAGCCTATAGCCCCCAACCGATGTAATTAGTATCCAAGCCTATTGCCATCAACTAATCTAATTAGGATCAAGCCTATTGCCATCAACTAATCTAATTAGGAGCAAACCTATTGCCATCAACCAAAGACTAAATGGCCACATCAACCGATGTAATTAGGAGCAAGCCTATTTTATTTTTTTTTATTTGGGACAAGCCCGCCACACTATTCCCAAACCACTGTAACTCCTGTTAGCCAGAATCAACAGTGGCGACCACAAGAAAAGCGCCGAGACAATGAAGCTCGACGAAGTCCCAGAGAAATGATTTAACTGTCTTGGATCCCGCAACGAAATTAATCAGAAAAGAATAGCGGAGGAGTAGGAAAAAACATAGTTTCCACTTCCCTCCATATCAGCAGGAGACAGAACAGAACAAGGCCAATAGGCACACAGGGACGTATACAACTGAGTTAAGCCCAGTTGCCTAGCACCACGGATATTATTGTCATTAATATTACTGGGTCCTAAGTTGTGAGCTGTTATATTTGATTCCAATAATAGGTATGACAAAATTGCTTGAACGCACGGAAATTTGTTCTAGTTTCTACAAGGTCCGTATAGTAAATAACTCCGGATGTAACCTGTACACTATTTATCATAATATTACGTTCATTCTGCCAAAGACTACACTCCCATAAAATGTGATGTGCAGTTTGTTCAAATTCGCAGTCAGATGTAGAACATTGACAAAAAGGCGACTCAACAAGCTTGAAGGAAAATAATTTACTCTTAAAGTTACCATGACCTGTGAGAAATTGGGCGACACAGTGATCCACCTCCAGCCATGTCCTGGCCAGCCGCTCACGAACGGATGGAAAGAACTGGTGAAGATGTCGGCCCGGAGCAAGCCTATTGCCATCAACCAAAGACTATATGGCCACATCAACCGATGTAATTAGGAACAAAGTCTATTCACCAATTTAGGTAATTGGGGGCAAGCCTATTCCCATCAACTTTCCTTGTATTCGTAATGAAAAGCACAGTGTTTACCTCGGGTTAAAGACTTATTTAGTCCCTCGAACTATTAGCGCCCTCGCTGCGCTCAGGCGCCAAACCCCGTCTCGGGGACTAAATAAGTTCCTTTCACCCCTAAGGTAACAATGTACTATTGTTTTGGGGAAAACTTTCAATAACTTTATTTGGGGAGCGAATGTCAGGCAATAATATAAGTAGAGCGACTGCCGCCTATCTATACTCTTTATGTACATTAACAAATAAATAAAATTGAAGTGTCTGTTTGTAACGTCAAAACAACAGATATTTACTGAATGCAGAAAATATTTTTTGTTAATTTTCTGTCAGTCGGTCTGTCAGTCTGTTTGTTTCGCCTAATCTCTGAAAAGGTTGAACCGATTTTCACACGACTTTTGCTGGCAGTTAGCTGATTGTTACGGACGCCGAACTCCTAAAACTTAGTCTTTAATATGTTAATATTAAGTAGATTAAGTAGAATAGTTTTGTTTTGAATACCTAGGATAATCTAGGTTAAGTATATAAGAAGTACATAAGAAGTATATAAAGTCATTCAGTAGTTAAAGCTTTATAAAGATTGTGTCACATAACTTAAGAATAGATAGTAGAAGTTAGCTCATTATGATGTAAACAGAACCCTAAAATCAGTCTAACTTCAATTCTTTATGTTGTATAAGTGTATTACGTAAGTTATACATAACAAATCTATGTGCTTCAAAGTCTGTCAAGAATAGGTACAAAACTAATGGAAAATTCCACTCGTAAAAATTTAATAATGTTTTTGATTGGGCAATTTCAAAGGCTGAGCTGAGTGATGCTGGCAACACTAGCACAGTAAACATCGCCTACGTAATTTAAAATAAATAAATAAACAACTAATAGTTTAAATGGTGAATATTAAACTAAACTGAACTGCAAATATAAGACTACATAAGTGACAGTGTTAGTGACTTTTAAAACCAAGTAATAACCCATATAAATTGGTGTTAAGTAAAAACTGTGCCTTTCTCCTCGAAATGGTGAATTTGAACAATAAGTGACCTACCAGTGTCATGAAATATATGGAAACTTTGTGTAAAACTAATATCAACAACTCAGTGTGACAAAATTGGAACAAACAGTGAAATTAATCAAATATAAATGATTGTCAAGCCGTTGCTGGAAAATTTGTTGTTTGAAAAGTGACCTTTGTACCCTTACTAACGCCTCCAGTGGCGAATAGATCAATTACATTGAATTTGAGTGACATTAATTCTGGGGTTGCAGTTGTGAAAAATAAACAGAATATAACTAAACTGTAAACAACACCATCTAGTGGTAAAAGGGCCATTTAAATGACATTAATTCTAGGGTTGCAGATGTAAAAAAATGGTCATAATTGTGTGAACCTGTAAAGAACGCCATCTAGCAGCGAGTAGCGTAAAAAAGTGACGCTGGTGAACTTTGATCGATTGATTGGTGAGGCCAATATATTGTTCTGCTTTATCGACATTGCTTCCTCTACGTGTGTCAACGGCATCTAGCGGCAAGCAGACAAGCTACTATATACTGGCGACTAGTGGCGACCAGACAAGTCCGTTTTGCTCCGCACTTCAACAGCACTGTAGAATGAATAATTTCTTAGATAACATCACATTTAGACGTAACCGTTCAAAGTCAGAAACAAATACAACTGATACAGCTGAGGAAACTTCACTGACGAACTCACCGATAGATGGCACCACAACCAGCTTACCTGATATTTCTGATGACGAAGATGACCAAATTACCAAATTAAAGCAGCAGTTAGAACAATTAACTCTGGAACTCAATAGTGCTCACAACGAAATAGAATCCTTAACTTTAGCAAACACGAACCTCAACCACCTTAACCAGGAGCTACAGAAGCAGAATGCACTGTATAAAACAGTGGCATGCTCCCCTGCTAAATTAAAGCTACAAACACCAAAAAATAAGAAAAAGACTACAAAAATCAATCAGTGTGGGACAAAAAACAAAGAAAAGCTTAGTGAATGTGAAGGATTTACCACTAGAGCCAAGAAATCCACATCACCAACCTGTTTTCAGATTCATCAACAGTTGGATAATTCGATCACAGATGGCGTTACAAGTACTGGCAATAATAAAAGAAAGACTGAGGTACAACTTACACAATTAAACTATAAAAGTAAACCTAACGAAACTAGAAGGAGTAAATTATGTATTTTAAGTAGCAATAAAAATAATAAAATGTTGGAAATAGCAGAAAATATATTCCCGAACTATGGAATTTGCCACTACCTGACACCAAACTGTGGTGTTGAGTACATGATCTCTGACTTGGATATCAAATTAAAGGACTACGATATGAATGACTACTGCTTGATATTTGTCGGGGAAGAAGACTTTCGTCGGACAAAGAACTATGTCGAACTAATTATCAGTATTCGTGGAACTTTGTCCAAATTGAAACACACAAATATTATATTATGTGCCCCTACATTCAAACTAAATGATTACTCGACAATGTTCAATTCGAGAATTGAAACCTTTAACAGTTTAATGTATTTGGATGCTTGTTCATATAATTATGCGTACTTGTTTGACTCTAATTACTATCTTGATTATGATTTTAATATGTTTACTAAGACTAGTTGCTCTGTAAATAATCGCGGTATGGCCAATATATTGCATAATTTGGGTTTAATGATAAATGAACTTACTCTGTACCAGATAACTCAAGTACCAGAAAACAATATAACATCTAAAAAACTAGAAATTAACCTCAATGACACAGACAAAAATATAGACTTTTTTCGTACACAATAGTATGCGAATCCTTCATCAAAATATCGCTGGACTTTTGAACAAAGCAGATTTACTTACAATCCATCTACAAGAACTAACGGCAAATCGAAAAAACATAGATGTCATATGCATAAGTGAGCACTTTATTTTGCATGGTCAAGAACGCCTTTTAAAAATACCAAATTACAAGCTCGCCGCATGTTATGGAAGACGTGAGAAAAAACGAGGAGGCGCCTGCATTCTGGTAAACAAGTCTCTTCAATACACAGAACTTGGAGATGCAACTAAATACTCAATATCAGGCGTTATCGAATGTTGTGCTATTGAACTGGTCGAACAAAAATTGATTATTATATGTATGTACAGACCACCCAAGTCGAGCAATTTAAATACTTTTTATGATAATTTTGAAGTGATTTTAAAAACATTATGTACCGACCCTAAGAAAAAAATTGTTGTTTGTGGGGACTTTAATATAGACAGGTTGAAAAAAAACAATATTAGTTTAGATTTTGAATATTTTCTGTTGGGATTTAATCTCAGACTGGAACTTGACCAACCAACTCGGCTATCCAGTAACAGCTGTCTAGATAATTTTGCTCATAATTCCAACAATAAATGTAAATGTGAAGTTATAGACTTTGCCATATCTGATCATTGTGCACAAATATTTGAGATAAAAGTAAACAAAACCTATAGACTGAACTCATGGCATGTAAAGAAACGGGACCTATCATTGGAAAATTTGACAAAATTCAATAGCTATCTACAATGCCTTTCATTTGCTGAAATATATGAGACAGAAAATGTCAATGAAGCATATAACATATTTATGCAGCACTTTAGTTTGTTATATAAACTATGTTTTCCATTCAAATTAGTTAGAATAAAACCTCATAAAAAAATTAAATGGATTTCTAAGGGAATACGATTATGTAGTAGAAAGCAGCGTCACCTTCTATGGGAGCACAGACTTAGACCATCAAATGAAAACAAGCATAAATTCAAAAACTACTCAAAGCGATTTAAGAAAATTGTAAAACTAACTCAAAGGGCTCAAAATAATTATTTTATAAATAATTCACTTAACAAATCAAAGGCGTCCTGGCAGGTTATCAAGAATAGAATATTTACTTATGAACCCATTTCTAAAATAAAAATAAATAATAAAATAATTAATGATCCCAAGGAAATTGCAGACGCATTTAACGATTACTTCATCGATCAGATTAAGAGCTCACCTAAATCATCACTCGCAACAAGTGGTTTACATGAAAACCCAAACACAATGTTTATGAGTCCAGTTGTACCTCAAGACGTGCTCAGGGCAATCAAGTCATTAAAAAATAAAAATAGCGTAGGATATGATGAAATTGCAACGACAGTTATAAAGTATGTGTCAAGTAACATAATAGGACATATTAGTCACATTGTTAACTTAGCCATTAGCGCCGGTGTATTTCCTGATGGCTTAAAAACAGTCATAGTCAAACCGCTTCACAAAAAGAACTGCAAGGAGGACATAGCTAACTATAGACCGATTGCTTTGATTCCTGTGTTCTCCAAGGTGGTGGAAAAGATTATATATGAATTAATTAACAACTTTCTGACAAAATACAACATATTATGTAATGAACAAGCAGGTTTTAGGAAAAATAAAAATATTAATACAGCTATATATGACTTTTTACACGAAATAATGATTAATGTAGATAATAAAACACCTATTTGCGCTATTTTCACCGATATGACTAAGGCTTTCGACTGTGTCAATCACGATATTTTATTAAACAAGCTCAGTAGCTACGGCCTACGGGGAAATGTGCTGAATCTTTTAAAATCCTATCTCAACAACCGCACACAGTATACGGAGATTTCTAGAATTTGTCTTAAATCAAAATGTGAACAAAAATATAAATCAGAAGGTAAAATTGTTAAATACGGTGTACCGCAAGGTAGTGTATTGGGTCCCCCACTATTTTTGCTGTATATAAATGATCTGCCCCGTCAGATACCAAATCCAATGATTCTATTTGCTGATGACAGCACAGCACTGATCAAATGTAGAAATATTAATAATTATGAACAGGATATTAACCATAACCTTAAAAATATTATCGATTGGCTTGAGAAAAATAACCTAGTAATAAACTTAGCTAAGACTAACGTGATGCATTTTCACCAGCGTACAATTCCACCGAAAGTCAATGTACAGTTCAATAAACAAGAGATTAATGAAACAAAAGTTGCGAAATTTTTAGGAATCCACATCGACGATCAATTAACGTGGAAACCGCAAGCAGAAGAGGTGTGCAAAAAGTTAAGCACTGCGGCATATGTTCTTTTTAACCTAACTAAAAAAGTTGATATAAAGACTGCTTTAGTAGCATATCATGGTTTAGTCGCTTCGATCTTGAGATTTGGAATAATTTTTTGGGGTAATTGTAGCTTAAGAGATAACATATTTAAAGCCCAAAAACGCTGTGTTAGAGCTATGTGTAGTCTTAAACCTAGGGATAGCTGTGAACCTCTGTTTAAGTCTTTGAAAATTCTTACTTTTCCGTCGTTGTATATTTTGGAAGTGGCAATTTTTGTTAAAAGGAATAAAACACTGTTTGCTAAGGTCTCAGACACCAAGATCGGTCCCGTGAGAAGCCAATACAAAAACCTCTTAGTTACCGGTGGTTATAAAACAGCACTACTGAAGAAGAGTGTTTTTTGCATGGGCCCAATAATATTCAATAAATTACCAGATAGCATAAAAAATGACACTCATCAACAATTTAAAAATAAATTAAAATCTTTCTTGACACAGAAATGCTATTATTCAGTAAGTGATTTTTTAACTGACCCTTTGTGTGACATTCCAACAGTTTTATAGTATTGACATTGTTTAATAACCACTTGTATTTGATAATGACTTGTTATAATGTTGTATTTGTGCCTGTTGTAATATTTTTTAATTCAAATTTTTAATCCTAATCTTAGCTATTTATACTTTTACGATTCAGACATCTTGTTGTTCGTTATGTGATTATTTGTGTTTTTATTTAATTTCTGTGTGTGACATTCCATTATAATAATGTATTAAAGCATTATATCTTATTATGTGCTTAATCTAGAATTTTAGTATTACAATCTTTTTCTGTTTTTATTGATAATTTCACTATAATATTGAGACTGACATTAATTGTTAAATTTTTGCATGCCAAAACTCAGGCAGAATGTTATATGGCTCCACTATATTTTATAACAACTTTATTGTAATTACCTACATTCCAAGCAAATAAATGATTTGATTTGATTTGAGTTCTAGTCCAATAAGAATGCCTTAATTTTATCCAATAAGAATCTAGCGCAACGGCCGCTTTATTTCTAGACTTTCTATAGGATATCTATAAAAGATATTTTATACACTTTGCCACTAATTGAATCATGATGTAATAGGATATAGGAGGCAAGGATTTGTACTGCAATTACAGTCGACAGTGATCTCTCCTACTAGTAATACCTTCAAGTGTAAATAAGTACTAAGTAAGTCAAATAAACCTTTTTATTCTCTATTTTGTATAAACAGTGTTTTAATTCTTGTGTAGAGGCCACAGTTCGGTCTCGTTGTGTAACTTCCTTATCCACGTAAATATCATCATACAGTCCACCAAGAACATTCCCAGTCGTGGGGCTGAATCTAGTGAAATAGAGTTCAGAGTCCCCCACATTCTGGTCCTAGCGAGCCGGATAAGTCAAGACCTAAGAAGACCTAGTACTTACGTGTTTTTATAAAGTGAATTTATACAGTTTTAAAGTTGCAAAGTATTAAATTCAGTGTTAAATTCAGTGGAAAAGTAAGAGAGTGAGTCGGCTGTCAAAAGGATCTCAGGAAACGACGGCCAGAGTTTAAGTAGTGTCGCCGTTCAGATCCTAACGCCTGTGCCTAGATATTTAGATAGTTGCCGTGCCGAAAGGTGCGCCCGGTAACTGTATCAAAGGCTGATCATACAGTGCGTGTAAAAGTAAGTACATAGCCGTCAGGCAATAAACTATTAAGTGCGTGTCCGTGCCTGCTATGTACAACATCAGTGTATCTATAAAATAGATAAAAAGTGAAGTGCGCGTTATCAGTGTATTTACGTATCGTCGCTAACACGGTATATAGACGGAAGTGTCGCCGAGCCAGAACGTAGGCCGGTATCCGCCTATCTAGCGAAGAAAGTAATACGTCAGTGAGTTATCTAGATAGATAACAAGTGTATAGTGCGTTACTAAGTATATAGACGGAAGTGTCGGTATCCGCCTATCGTGTAAACAAATAATACGCGTGGATGGACTATTTAAAGTGAAAGTACATAGTACAAGTTAGTGTATATAGACGGAGGAATCACTTAGCCGGAACGTGTGCTAGTGCCGCCTATAAACAAACGTACATAGTGCTCGTCAAGTGTATATAAACGGAGGAATCACAGCCGGAACGTGTGCTAGTGTCCGCTTATAAACAAAGTAAATAGTACGTGTTATTATTGTGTACATAGACGGAAGTTTCACTAAGCTGGAACGTGTGCCAGTGTCCGCTCTATAAAACGAACATAAGCAGTGCAAGTCAGTGACCTATCCTAAGAGATAGAAGTATAGTGCGCGTTGTAGTACATAGACTTATTTTCAAAAGTAAATAATAAAAGTGCGTGTCGGTATTAAAAAGTAAACAGTGCGTAGTGAACCAGTGAATAAAAAGTGTGCCCAATATAAATTGGGTAAAAAGATCCAGTGCCATAGCTACCTAGGCAGAACCTAGAGTGCCTAGGTTACCTAGGCAGCCTACAACTACGTGCCTGTGCCTAGTTATCTAGGCAGACTCCACTACGTGCCTGTAACTACGTGTCTGTGCCTAAATTACCTAGGCAGACTCCACTACGTGACTACAACTACGTGTCTGTGCCTAAACTACCTAGGCAGACGCCACTACGTGTCTACAACTACGTGCCTACGCCTAAGTCATATAGGCAGTATTGACCGCTTGTACCCTAACACTTGCGTGTCAATCGAACGTTAAGTCTAAGTGTGCTAACCTCAGGCACAGCTTAACAAGATGGTTATCACAAGAAGCCAGTCAGACGTAGCTGAGTTAGAAGAACAGCGACGTCTTAAAGAAGCTGCACGTCGTCAAGAAGAACAGCAAATTGAAACTGAAAGATTACGACGACTGTCATTAGATCCGCCTGCCTCACCCTTTTCAAGGCTTGCGGAGACAAGTACAGCTGGGCCCTCCGGGGTCAGAACTACAGTGACCACTACTCAACAACGAGCGAGGTCACCAACAAGATCACTACGGTCGCACCGATCTAATACAAGTATTACTACGCGACTAAGAGTAGCTGAGCTCAACGCAGCAGAGAAGTTAGCCATTCTACATAAAAAACAACTTGAGATGGAAGCCGACCTAGTAAAGAAGAGGTTGGCAGTGGAGGTGTCTGTGCTCAATGATGAAGAAAGTGTTAACAATGAACCTCTACCCGAAGAACAACAACACCTTAAGGTAGACGAGTGGCTACGAACAAACCAGCCCGACACACGGGGGAAGGAGGCAGCAAAGGGTACACGAGAGGAACCTAGACAAATCAGGTTCGAGACGCCCAGACCAAGATCGCCAACTCCAACCAGGGCGAGGAATAGCATTGAACAATTAGCCAACACACTAGAGAGGATGGCCAGACCCCGTCCACGCTATATAGACCTGCCTACCTTCACTGGAGCCGCTACTGAATGGCTGCCATTCAAAGCAGCTGTTCGAGACTCAACAAGCATGTACCAGATTCCTGCAGCTGAGAACATACACAGATTGAGGAGCTGCCTAAAGGGAGAAGCACGGGATGCTGTGGCCGCACTACTACACACAGCCACAGACCCAGATGTTATTATGAAGATATTAGAACAATGTTTCGGGCGACCTGAAATTATCATCGATCGGGCGCTCGACGATCTAAAGAAACTCCCAAGACCTGGAGCATCGGCAGCCGACCTCAACAGCTTCGCAGTGAAACTGCAGAATATAATCTGTGTACTGAAGACAATAGATAGAAGAGGTTATCTATTCAATCCCCTGCTGACAAGAGAGGTGTTGGAAAAACTAAGTCCACATCTCCGCTCTCGCTGGTGTGACTACGCTTACGACAATGAAGGGACGACCGAACCAGAGATCGTCATGATTTCCCACTTCCTTATGAGGGAAGCAGATAGGGCATTACGTTACACCTATGCCCCGTCTACGAGCGCCGCAAGTACAAAGAAAGAGACACGACCCGCCGTAACATTAAAGAAGAAGGCGACTGTCTACAACACCACAGCGGAAGAAGAGAAGATGCCATGCCCATCAGGGTGTGAACAAACACACACCTTACTCCAGTGCCCTAAGTACAAGGCACTTACTACAGAACAACGCTGGGAACTCCTTAAAGAAAAAGGGATTTGCTTCAAGTGCGTCCAAAGCAAACACCGACGCATTGGGTGCAAAGCTAAGTCCTGCGGCGTGAATCAGTGTCGTCGACCACATCATACGACACTGCATCAGTCATCACCACGAAAAGAGGTGAAAAGAGAAGATACCAACAAGCCAGCAGAGGCACCTAAAGAAGAAGCCGTCCTGTCTGTGACACCACGACCAACTGTGGGGCAAAGGACAGTACTATTGAAAATGTGTCCTATCATCGTGTCCGGACCACGGGGGGAGGTGCAGACCTACGCACTTCTAGACGAAGGAGCAACCATCACTCTTATAGATGAAGAGTTAGCAACCAGCATCGGAGCAGAGGGGCCATCTCAACCGCTACACCTAAACGGCGTCAACATGTCACAACAAGAAACAAAGAGCCAGCTTGTAACAATCAACGTCAGAGGGACGAAAGAAACAGAAGAATACAGAGTTAAAGCTAGAACAATAAGAGACCTGCAACTACACAAGCAGACTATCTCTGACAGTATTCTTCAGTACGAACACCTGAGAGATCTTCCCAAGGACGAGGTGTGTTACGAACAAGCACGCCCCGGGCTTCTAGTGGGGACTGACCACTGGGAGTGTATCGTCTCAAGGGAGCTCAGGACCGGTGGCCCGAATGAACCAGCCGCCTCGAAGACTAAGTTGGGATGGGTGGTGCACGGAACCGCACCACGCAGCGCGATCATGCAAGAGGGCAGTGTACTGCACGTGTACGAGCCAGACCGAGAGCAAAGTGTTAGCAATCAGGAATTACACCACTCGGTTGAAGCTCATTTCAAGATAGAGGCTCTCTGTATAGAAGGAAAGCCACGAATAAGAGAAGCAGATCAGCGCGCCATTCAAATCGTCGAAGCGACAACGAAGAAAACCGAAACCGGTTACGAAGTGGGGCTACCATGGCGGGCAGACAACACAGTCATGCCACCCAGCTACAATCAAGCACTCCGTCGTCTTACAACTATTGAAAAGAAGATGGACGCCGATCCCAAGTTCGCCAAAGAATATTCCGACCAAGTTAACAACCTACTACAAAAGGGTTACGCTGTATTATGTGACGGCTCGGAACGTGAGAGCCCAGTGTGCTGGTACCTACCACACTTTGCCGTACAAAACCCGAACAAGCCCGGCAAGTGGAGACTGGTATTTGACGCAGCAGCACGAAGTCACGGAATATGTCTGAACGACGAACTGCTAGAGGGACCAGACCTATTGTTATCACTACCGGGAATCCTATTTCGATTCAGAGAAAAGGCGGTAGCTATAACTGCAGACATTCAAGAAATGTTCCTAAGAGTCCGCATAAGAGAAGAAGATCAACCAGCACAACAGTTCCTGTGGCGAGGTGAAGAAAGAGAATCATCTCCACTCAATTACAAAATGAGAAGTATGATCTTCGGCGCAGCGAGCTCCCCGTTCATGGCCCATTATGTTCGCAACCACAACGCAGACATTTACGGGCAGGAGTTCCCACGAGCGCTAGCGGCAATAAAAGAAAACCATTATATGGACGATCTAGTGGCAAGCTATGATGACCCAATGGAAGCTTGGAAGGCAGTAGAAGAAACCAGAACTGTACACGCCAATGCCAACTTCACACTGCGGGGATGGAACGCCAGCGATAAGACTGTGCTGCGTGACATACCTCGTGAGCTGCACGCCACTACACCCACACAACTGGGGGGAGAGCAACCAGAGAGCAAGATCCTCGGTTTATTCTGGAGCGCAGAACGAGATGAACTCGGGTTCAATACATCCATGAACCGAGTACCAGCAGAAGTACGAGAGAGAACTCGCGCACCGACCAAGCGTGAAGCCCTCAGCGCCGTGATGTCAATCTATGACCCACTCGGTTTGCTGAGCCACTACACTATCCGCTCTAAAATAATACTGCAGAGCTTATGGCGCCTCCAGACTACGTGGGACGAACAGATACCGGCAGAAGAAAACGAGCTCTTCGCATCTTGGTTGTCACAATTAACTGAGATTGCTGAAATCAGACTGCCACGCTGCTACTTATCAAAGAAATATGAGAGAATCGAGCTTCACGTGCTATGTGACGCCAGCGAACAAGCCTATGCAACAGTAGCTTACTGGAGGATCACAGGCAGCGACGGGAGCATCACCGTGGTATTGGTAGCCGCCAAAGCTAAGGTGGCGCCGAAGCAAACTCAAACCATACCTCGGCTCGAACTACAAGCAGCTGTCATCGGAGCAAGACTCGCCGGTACGATCAAGCAAGAACACAGAGTGAAGATCGGTCGAACGACATATTGGACTGACTCATCTACAGTGGTCCATTGGATTCACCACGACATGCGACGTTACACTCCATTCGTCGCACACAGATTGGGTGAGATCGCAGAACGAACAAAGAAAGAGGAATGGCGCTGGCTGCCCACAGAACAGAACGTGGCAGACGACGCAACAAGGCTCAGCAACACTCCACTGAGCACAACGGATCGATGGTTCCAAGGGCCTGCCTTCCTTTACCAACCGGAAGAGCAGTGGCCTACCATGTCAACGACAGAAGAAGAAGACAGCGAAGTTCTGCATGTCAGAGAAAAGATCAAGCGAGGAAGCTGGCTACCAAAAGCCGCCCGCTTCTCAAAATATGAAGTGCTGGTAAGAGCCACAGCACGAGCTCTCGCCTTCATAGACATCTGTCGACGAAAGGCAACTAAGATGGAACATCGACACATCGAGCGCGCCGAGGTTGAACTCATCCGACGCGCCCAAGAAGACAGCTTTGAAGAAGATGTAAAGAGGATACAGACAGCTCAACCACTGTCAAAGGCAAGCAAGTTATATCGCCTTGATCCTATTCTGAAGGATGGACTCTTAAGGGTGCGAGGCCGAATAGAAGCTTCCTCAGCACCAACAGAGACGAAGCAGCCCATCATCATGGATGGTCGACATCCACTGACCAAGCTCATCGTGCAACGGGAACACTGCGCTGCGGGACACGCCAACAGAGAACGCGTGACGAACGACCTACGGCAGCGCTATTGGGTCATTCACCTACGACCCACCGTGCGCATGATAGAAAAGAACTGCACCTTATGCAAGAGGCTGAAGGGAACACCCAAGACACCGGCAACAGGAGACCTGCCGCATGCCCGATTGGATCCTTTCCATCGCCCGTTTACCAACTGCGGGGTGGATTATTTCGGACCTATGATGGTCAAAGTGGGCCGTCGCAGAGAGAAGAGGTGGGGGGCACTATTCACATGCCTCACCTGCCGCGCCGTGCACATTGAAATCGTGGCATCCCTATCAACAGACTCTGCAATCATGGCGCTAAGAAGAATGGCTGCGCGCAGAGGATGGCCGCAGCTAATGTATTCAGACAACGGTACCAACTTCCGTGGAGCTGATCAAGAGTTACGCAACGCCTACACAGAGTGGCTGCCAGCTCTGAACGACGAAGGGCTAAAGCATCGCATGGAATGGCGTTTTATACCTCCAGGAGCGCCCAATCAAGGTGGCGCATGGGAGAGAATGGTACGATCCGTCAAGACAGCCCTCAAGGTGACGCTGCAAGAGAAGGCACCAGCTGAAGAAGTTCTCAGCACACTTCTCACCGAAGCTGAGTTCTGCATCAATGCACGACCTCTAACACATGTCAGCGTGGACCCCAACGATCCAGAGGCTCTGACTCCCAACCACTTTCTTTTGGGATCATCCAATGGCCTACCAGCAACGGGACCCTGTGACGAAGCTGACCGAAGAACATGGCGAGCCAGTCAAGCGCTTGCTGACCACTTTTGGCGGCGCTGGCTGCGAGAGTACCTGCCAACATTGGTACCACGCGGGGAACCCAAGAACGACGCACGACCCCTGCAAGCTGGAGATGTGGTCCTCGTGGTCGACAACACGCTGCCCCGGAACACCTGGCCCATGGGAATCGTCGAGCGAACGCATCCAGGACCAGACGGCAGCATTCGAGTCGTCGAGGTGCGGACCAGAACCGGCATCTTCCGACGCCCGGTAAGCAAGCTCGTCGTCCTAAGGAAGAAAGAAGAGGCTACGCAAGCTGCGCCGGGGGGAGGAATGTTACGGACGCCGAACTCCTAAAACTTAGTCTTTAATATGTTAATATTAAGTAGATTAAGTAGAATAGTTTTGTTTTGAATACCTAGGATAATCTAGGTTAAGTATATAAGAAGTACATAAGAAGTATATAAAGTCATTCAGTAGTTAAAGCTTTATAAAGATTGTGTCACATAACTTAAGAATAGATAGTAGAAGTTAGCTCATTATGATGTAAACAGAACCCTAAAATCAGTCTAACTTCAATTCTTTATGTTGTATAAGTGTATTACGTAAGTTATACATAACAAATCTATGTGCTTCAAAGTCTGTCAAGAATAGGTACAAAACTAATGGAAAATTCCACTCGTAAAAATTTAATAATGTTTTTGATTGGGCAATTTCAAAGGCTGAGTTCTAGTCCAATAAGAATGCCTTAATTTTATCCAATAAGAATCTAGCGCAACGGCCGCTTTATTTCTAGACTTTCTATAGGATATCTATAAAAGATATTTTATACACTTTGCCACTAATTGAATCATGATGTAATAGGATATAGGAGGCAAGGATTTGTACTGCAATTACAGTCGACAGTGATCTCTCCTACTAGTAATACCTTCAAGTGTAAATAAGTACTAAGTAAGTCAAATAAACCTTTTTATTCTCTATTTTGTATAAACAGTGTTTTAATTCTTGTGTAGAGGCCACAGTTCGGTCTCGTTGTGTAACTTCCTTATCCACGTAAATATCATCATACAGTCCACCAAGAACATTCCCAGTCGTGGGGCTGAATCTAGTGAAATAGAGTTCAGAGTCCCCCACACTGATGTTAGCGTGTAGTATAGTGTAACGTAGTTAGGTTTTTTATTTAAGGAAAAAGATTAGGGTCCTGTGCAAAATCAGATCAAGAATTTCAAGCGGACAGAGGTCGCGGAGCATAGCTAGTCTATAAATATAGGTAACCATATACTTAGTTACTTACGGAATCCCGGTACCGGAATGTAAGATTATTAGAATATCGCTCGTGACGTCAAACATACTTTCATGTAGATATTTTCGAAGCAACCCAATGAAATGGGATCGTTCGGGTAATAAAGTATACCTACTCTAGAAAAAGACCAGCATGATTGATAGATTTAGTTCTTGAACATTATGTGGGTAATGGACAGCCTTGGAAGTGTACCACATTAGAGTCGGCATGTTTTGGCATGTAATCTATAAAGAACCGAAGTTTTTATTTTAACGGCATAAAGTTCATACGACCTCAATTCTTATGGCATATGTTTACTGACGAATATTTTGATCAGATATTATTTATCGCAAATAAAAATCTGGCACGACTTCATTGGTTATTTTTAAAAACCATTTTCATCGCAAGTTTTCTTTGTAATGAAGTTTTTAGATCAAGATAAACTGAACGAAACAAGTCGCGTGCATTTATAGATCGCGATTGAACTTTAGATAGTGAAAGTGAGTTCAAAGACTTGAGACGTGAATAAAATCCTTTAGGGCAGTAAATTCTACATTAACGACGGCAACTTGAGAATTTGTAGCTCGATAATCAAAGCTCAGACTTCTGATTCTCTTTCAACTGCGGCACGTATTTTTATTCATGGCTGGTTCATTAGCCGCCAAAGGGATAGCAACTCATTTTGAAATGCTTCCTTCGCGAACCTACTAGGATATTCCATACAATGTTGGCTATGTTGGTAACCAACTTCCTGGAACCAACTCTGTTATAAATGTATGTAGTTCTCTTATAAATGGTTGATGCATACAAATTATGTTCGTACCGTGCCAAGTATATTTTACCATTATATTCTCAAATGAGTAAATTTCCATATTTAAGTACTTGTTAGCAGAATAATTAACTTTACATCGCGAAACTTGCAAAGTACACCAATAATGTTTGTTACTAAATGTGTTAAAGCTTTACCGTTGAAATATAGCGTGTGTGTGGAAACGGGAAAGTTCATGTTTTCGATTCGCGGAATTGTCAGCATAGTATAAAACTTCCTTTGACCGTCGAGAGTTGATGTGAACCCGGTGTAGTGGAAACCGCATCTGCTTGAGAGGAACTTCAAGCAACTTTAGATAATATGCCATCTGCGTATGCTGATATACTTGAGAGTCAAGGGACCGAACTTACTTGCCCACTTTCCCCAACCCGTATTTGGTTGAACTGTGTTGTCTAGAAAATAATCGAGAGTGCGGTTTAAAACCGCAACCGAATGCACTCTAGAAGAGTCGGTTGGAGAAAGATGTAAGGTGTAAAGTAAATTGAATTTACCTGTATTTAATTTAATGAGAGTTTTAGCGTAGTGTTTGTAATAGCGTTGTGGATTGGGGTCTTTAAGAGGGAACAGTGGCTGTGAGAAATTCGAAAAATAGGTATTTGAAGAAAGATATAATGCGATCGGGATAGGTGCAGCTCGGATTGGATTGTATATTTTTGGAGCGTCATACTTGGAGCGTCAAAAAGAAATCACAGAGACGTGTTTACAGTAGACCTTGATTTTATGAAATAAAGGGCAATAAAGTATAGAAAATCACAGCCCCTGTTCCCTCTAAAGAGTAAATTAAAGTAAACCAACTTAAAGTAGGTACCTATATTAACTTATCAACTAGTTATTACTTTACGAATAAGCAACGTTTATTGTTAAAATTTGAGTAGGAGTAGATATAATATTTTCTTTAGTATAGATGAAAAGTTGGTGAACAAACAGTGAGCTGAGTATTCCAATAAATCTTTTGCTGTTTAAAATTAATTCTCGGTTATTATTAATAATGAGAACGGGATATTTACAATGTTTACTTTTACCATATTTAAACATTGTTTATCCGCGATCATGGTGCTTGTAACAGCGCCGAAATATCGGGAACTCTAAACAAAAAGTAAACATGGTAAATATCCCGTTTTCAGTATTAATAACTAGCTTTTGCCAGCGGCATCGCCCGCGTGAAAATGACGATTTTCCATACAAACTTTCATCCCCTATTTAACTACCTTAGGGGTTGAATTTCGAAAAATCGTTTCTTATTCCTTGTCTACATTATAAAGGGAACGCCTGTGCAAAATTTCAACTTTCTAGGTCCAAGGGTTTGGGCTGGGCGTTGATCAATGAGTCAGTCAGTCAGTCAGTCAGTCATTCAGGACTTCTCTTTTTATTTATATAGATAGATAGATAGATAGTGTTAGTGATCCAGTCAGTTTAAGAACTTTATTCTTGATTATGCTTGAAACCGGGCACTGAAGGGGACTGCCATATTTATTGCTTTGCGGTTCTCATGTTGAGTTTCATAGTGCATCGTGAATTCGTGATAATGCTTAAGACTGAATACCTACTTACTAAACTTAGAAATATATTTTGTACCTGAATTTAAAAATAAAAGTCTTCAAGTTTAAAATCCCGTGTCGTAAATTAAGAAGGAATTAAATGCAAACTATACCACCTGCTGTCTAGAAATGGGGCAGTTTAAAACTATCGTTTCGTTAACATTGTAAAACCAGAGCAAAATTTACTCGTTGCAAGGTAAATTTTACCTAATGAGGCATGATATAGGTACCATTTTCCGTTGAACATTCATTTCTAGGGCTTTCACCGCGTGCAGGTCTAATGCGCCAAGTATTAGTTAGTACAGTATTTTGCCCTAGCTCGAAAGCCCGTCTTACAGGTAACGTAAATACAAACGATTTTGGAATTGATAACACAATAAAGCTTTTTATTTTAAAATGCAGCAAATGTAAATGAGTATTACTCGTTGCCCTACACATTCTCCTGTATCGTGGGTGTGTTTACAAACATTTAAACTTACATAAAGGGAACGTTCCGGAAAAACTACCTGTAGGCCATACAAATTGTGCTGTCGGGAATCGAACCCGTGACAATCAGTGCAGCAGTCAATCGGTTGACCAATGCACCAACTGTGCCTTCCGACATATGAATAAAATCTTTAAAACTAAGTTAATTTTTGAAGATTTTGTTCTAAAATCGTTCTAATGTGCGTAAAGTTTACTTGACTCGTTTGGGATCGGCCTACCGGTTATCAGTCATTCTCAATTTATTTAGATGAACGACTTTTATCCATTGTTCAGAAAATATTTAATTGTGTATGATTGTATATTATTAGATCTTTTATCATAATGCCTTGTGTATTTTTCTATTCCTTATGTGCCGATTGAGACTTAACAGATTCTCTGTAATACACGTAACCTACTTATAAAGTTATTAAAGTAACAGACACATAAATCAATTGTAGCCCTAGGAAACAATGACAAGAGAAAATAAACAATCATCGATT
Organism: Diarsia mendica; assembly: GCA_949316265.1. Classification (NCBI taxonomy): domain Eukaryota; kingdom Metazoa; phylum Arthropoda; class Insecta; order Lepidoptera; family Noctuidae; genus Diarsia; species Diarsia mendica. The sequence continues at coordinate 12,808,636 of OX438902.1, read as the reverse complement.
AATTATAATAAGTATAGATGTTAGTGAAATCAATGGAATGTTCGTGATTTGTTTGCCTAATGCAACAAATTACGGACATTCCATTCGCAGATTCAGTAATGCATCTCTATCTTAGCAGGCTTGCATGCTGCTGCGACCAACTTGGATCCAGAGTCTTTTAGAGACTTCCAGGTCAGCCATAACAACTTGGTGGCAGATTTTCAGCCGGTGGAACGAGTTCACGACGAAAGACGAAAACGAGGAAAGATTTCAATTCTCAATTTCTCAGGTCCAGCTAAGTGTTATTGGGTTTTTGCTTCAGGAGTCTGGATTTAAGTCAGGTTGATAGAAATAGGTCCGACCTAACGCCCTAGCCCTTATTACATGAGAAGCAAATATAACTGGCAAAATGTGAGGGTACTAGACACTCCCCTTCGCTCTGCAAAAGAGCGGGGGGGGGGGGGGGTCATTTGATGATATTCCACCCACCAAAAAAAAAAAAAAAACTACTACTAACACCTCTGCTTAACCCTTTTGTGACTACAAGTGTGAGTAAGAGTATGTAAGAACACGATGTCGTATAAATCAAAGTGTAACCTAGTTCTCATACCTCTATTAATCCAGTGTTTAAATCTACTGTCTACAGATAATAACTACAGCGTGTATCAGAAAAGTGTTGTCGTATTAAAGGAGGCATAGAGATATTCTCCATGAAATTAAATAATAACAGCCGCTCTGGCCGCTCTTTAAGCTAAACTGAGCTTGCTTAGGTTGGTCCGGATGCCTGCATGGGTCACTACTATTATTAAGTAGTACTAACTGGGTTGTGGAACTCAGATCGGACGGTATTCCGCTGCATTTGGTAAGACTGAGAGCCGACTCCAACATGGTTGGGAAAAGGCTAGACCAATGATCATTCTCCATGAGATCAAAACGTAATCGCAAAGATAAAATCAGGCTAAATATCCCACATACACACTTAAATATCACCGCACTTTTCTGAAACACGTTGTATAAGATAAAGGCAAAGACCAGTACTTACTTGTAAAGCTAAGTTCAACACCCAACTGCAAGCCGACAGTATATACGTAGACATGAGGTTGGTATGTATCGTGTTCCTCAGACACCGTAGGTCCCTGAAAATGAGAAGTAAACATTAGTACAGATGGCAAGGTATATGATAACAACGTCTTTTGAGTAAATAACCCGCGTAATTATAATTGCTGAAAGACTTTGTTCGTGTCAGTTGAGTCTGGACCCGCATCATTCGTATGAAGAAAGGGAGCTTGATAATGAAGACGTTTGTACCCGTTTTCCGAGTAGTAAAAATCCTTTCATAGTATAAAACAAAGTCGCTATTTTTGTCTGTTTGACTGTATGCTTAAATCTTTAAAACTACGCAACGGATTTTGATGCGGTTTTTTTTTAATAGATAGAGTGATTCAAGAGGAAGGTTTTAGTATATAATTTGAACGACATCCACGCGGGTGAAGCCGCGGGCATCAGCTAGTATCCTATAAGAATAAGTTTTGGAATATGGCGTTAGTTTGTTGAAATCCATGAAGTAAAATAGAGCAGCGGTGGCCTATTAGGGGATCGGACTGAATCAAAAAAATATGATTCTGTTTATTCCGTCAGTTAGATTATCAAAAAATATTGGATACGTGTTTTTTGTTTTATCAAATTATAATAAAAATTGACGAAGATAAAAAGTGTCAAAGATCATGGAGTGGGGCTTGAAACGTCACTTGTAGGTACAAAATGTACTATCATATGACGTCACACGAGTTTTCGAAGCACTGTATCGTCTTCATTTTTTGTTTACGTGAAAAAAGAAAAAAATATGTAGTCAATATTTTTTGTAAATCTATCTGACGGACTAATTAGTTTTTTTTTGTCCGATCCCCTATTGCAGTGATGGCGGCCACGACTTACAAACAGTAAGTCGTAGGTTCGAACTCAGGCAGGTGCATTACTTAGTGTAATTGATTTCATCACCACTGCTCCGGCATGTCTTAGAACCAAAAAATTCTACCAACCCGCACTGGGCCCGGATTATACTAGCCCAGGGATGGCGAACCAATGGCACGCGTCATCACGCGTGCCATTGATGGCACGTTGCAGATTATTTTAGGCACGCCACCGAATTTTTAACCATATTTTCAACTATGCCTACGAGTCATTTCATTTTTCAGAGATGTATAACATTAGAAGTCGTTTGGTAGAGGAGTCTGAGGTCCAAGATGCGATCTTACCTTAATTTGAATTACACGTAGAATTCAAACATTTATTACGACATAGGTCAAGTTTTTTCTTTTTGGTAGCAAAGAAAGAGCTTTTAGTTGAAAATATTTATTTTAATTATCTGCCAATAAAGACCAAGCAATATTATTTGACGGCACGTGTACCTAATGTCTCAATAAACATTCCTTCAGAAAAAATGGCACGTTGATCCATAAAGGTTCGCCTCTCTCTCTCTCTCTCTCTGCTAGCCCATCCCTCTCAGGCTTTTTAGGCTGATGATGGTGATGCAAAATAGTTAGTTTTAATTCCGCAAATAGACCCAGGCTTGGATGCAGAATGCAGCAGTGCCCTCATCAAACGGCTCTAGTATATTTTCCTAAATTAACTCCTGTAAAAATTGTTTGTAACCACAGAAAAACTTTAAAGTGCACCGTATTCTTCTTAGTGAGTAGAAGGGAAATTAAATTGAATCGGCCCAGAACTTGGTTACAAGTTAGCCGACGTCGGTAGCTTCTATTGGATCCTGAATAATGAGTTTATACAAAACAAGGTTTTTCTGTGGATCGAGCCATTTTGGAAATTTTAAACTTTAGGTTTAAAACATGAGTTAATTTTAGTAGGATGTGTGGGTCAATTTTGTCAACTTAGAACTAAACGATTGTTGGAATAAAGTTCAAAATACAATAACAAAGTAAAGTGCAAAGTTAGAGCTGGCAAAGTCTGGTGAGTGACTCTGTGCCTGCCAACTCTGACACTATGAATAAATAAAGTCTCACCGTAATGACGTAATAACACCTCCATCGTAACGTCAGAACTACACGATTTTGGTTTCACCAAATTGGTTCTAAGTGGTCCCCTGGCACTAATTGTTGCCTTACTTAACGCTTAGAGACTTTCAGTGAATTTAACCCTCATTTGTACCAAATAGGGCTAAGTAACTGTTACTGTGGCAGTCGTTTTTGGTCGTAGGCTGTTTGGCTGTGGCAGTTGTTCTACATAAGTATGTAGAACAACGAGACTCCAAATAAAAAGTCCTGCCTAAAACAATAGCACGAGAGCGGGATATAAACGTAACGTAATTATGAATTCGAAAAAATACTCATTTTACTTAAAACATATTTACCTGTATATTACTCAGGTTATGTTAGAGTTAAAACAGTTAAAATGGAAGTGGTAAAATGGAATGGTGGCCATGTTAGTGCCTCTGAAGTGGAGACCGCGTATGGGCAAACGCTGGAACGCTGAACCACACGAAAAACGCCGAGACTATAAAGCTCGACGTAAACCCAGACAATTAAATTAAGTGTCTTGTATCCCGCAATAAAATTAATCAGAAACAAATAACAGAAGAGCGAGAATCAGAATCAGTTATTTGGGATCTTATAAATAGTGAAGGTTCTTGCTATATGCTATGGAAGGAATAATTTGATGTGTAAGACGATGGACGGAGTATTTTGGCGCGGCCTGGGTGAGGCCTACGTCCACCTATGGATCACTATAGGCTGACCTAATTGACCTACATATAACAGTAATTTCTAAAGCTCTTAACATCTAGACGTGACATACACATACAGTTTTATCTACGATCTTTTCAAATCTGTCGTATGTAAACGGACACGACAGGTGGGAGATAACAAATATAATATGCAACTTTAGATTTAACATCTGATTCTGTGCCGTGTGGATACGTGTCGCCGTGTCCTCTAGCTGTGGATTACGTAACTTAACTTTCTATTTTTATATGGATAGTACACTTGCATGGATTTAAGCTAGTTTTTCTTTGACTCAGCCCAAAATTTGGCGAAGAGTCTGGCATTCTCAGTAGTAGAGGAACTCGACTAACTAAATAAGTCTTTATTCAGCATCAAAAAAGATAAAATATTATCATCATTTGCTTAGCCTTTTACAAACTATGTTGGTATGTAATGGGTGGTCATTTATCTACAGATCAACCTAGGCAAGCGTGGCTTAACCTAGAGAGAGAATGAGTGATTCAAATGTCATTTTTCAGCGGAACGTAACCATTTTTGACACATAAGGCCCATCCAACGATTTAAATCTTTGACACTCAGTGATTCTCAGACTATTTTGGCACAAATGGAAACAATTCCGTCCGTGCCGTCCATAACAGCCATTAAACGTACGCTATCAGAGGTTATTATGCTTTGATCGCATCGTTCAAATGTATGTTGTTAGTTAACGGTCATAATCCCTCGTTTCGCTTGCCAAAAGTGATATTCACCATTCAGATTATTATCGCCATTATGCTAAGGGTAATGAATGTCACAGCTTTGCCTGTGGCACTCATATACCCACAATGGCCTGTTTGGTGTTATATGAATAGAGACCAGATTATACTCCTCCTGCCCTTGTCCTATTTTAGTTGGGGTCTGCGCAACACGTTTTTAACCGACTTCTAAAAAAGGGGGAGTTCTCAATTCGGCTGTTTGTTTAATTTTTGTTACCACTTGACTCAGTGATTACAAGTGTGGTTTATTTTATTGTACCTACATTGCTTTACTTGGCAGTCTCCGAAAATGCCCTGCCCTTTGCCATTTCGTAGTGCTATACTCGTAGCTGGGCATAAGAAGATACAGAACAAACTCCCTAGCAACACTGTTTATTAGAAGAATTTGATTCCCACACATACACGTGTTCGAGATGATATAATATTTGAGCTTAGATACGCTTCTGATTTAATAATTTAATTTTTGAGCGCCTTTCAAGCTTGTCTCAGACACGACCAAAATATAATTTACGTTCTTCCTTGCCGTTGAAATAAGTAGGAAATTATTGTGAAATGACTATATATGCCTTAGGCTCCTAGCACATGGCTTATTTTCTACGGTACCAACGACGCGCTGCTGACGCGCGTATATACGCGGTTCAAACGAGGTTTGAACGCAACCTAGTATAACCTAAGCACTCGGGGTGTGCATATACGCGCAGATACAGCAATTCCATGCCGCCTCTTTGACGAGCTTCGAACGCGCTTCACATGCGTGTTGCTATCATATTTTACGCGCGTTTGCATATATAAAAACGTAAAAAATGGCATCTACGCACGTTTCATGAACGCGCGTTTTAAATACGCCGTGTGCTTGCCTTAGGGTCGGTTTGCGGGAATTCAGAAACAAACTCGGTAGGTTAAATAGGACAAATAGTCTAGACATGGAAAGGCGTCAAGTAAATCACAAAAAACACGTTTGGGAACCATTTCCCGTTCAATTAAATTATTTTTTTACAACCCTCTTTCAAGCAAGAAATTTTAATAAAAAATATACAAAATATTTAATTACGCAAAAATAATAAAATAAATGTTTTTCATTTTTACCACATAAAGACAAAAGATAAGGTAGAAAAAAGAAAGAAATAAAAGAAAGAAATAACCGCAATGAGAGTATCTTTCTCTTAGAACTTTATCTTAGTTCTTAATGTTAATTAAAATGAAGCCGTATTTTATATTTTTAAGAACGTCCTTATTTGTGTATCCGATTGTAATGAGGGGCGATAGTTGGTTGTCATTATCTCATATTATGGCTCATTTACTTACATAACTTAACATGTGGGTAAATATTGTAGAATGGCAGTATTAAGTTATGTATCTAATTTTATGGCTTCAGAGGAATTCGTGGCTCGTGGCACGGTCGGTATTCAAGGTTAGGCAGCGTTTACCAAGGTCGGACTATGGATGGATGACCATCTAGTAGGTACATAGTTACATATCGAGGTTCTTATACATGCCCTACCATTAACTCTGGCTGTCATTTGGTGATATCTTTGACAGTCGTTACAAGAAAATCAATGGCCCGAAAGTCTGGGAAGTAGTCTTACTTACTTATCTATATGGGGTATCGTATTAACCAGTGAATGGGTTGTGGAGGTCAGATAGGCTGTCGCATCATGTAAAATACTGATATTCAGCTGCGTCCGGATAGAGTTGAAACCGACTCCAACATAGTTGAACAAAAGAAAAAAAAAAAAAGGCTAGGCGTAAGAAGATGTGAGTAAATATGGAAAGAAATATGGAAATATGGAAGACATGTTGCGCCGACTCCAAATAAATAGGGAAAAGGGTAAGATAATGATAATGATGATGTGGGTAAACATCGTAGTAAAGTTAGTTACCTTTTAAAGTTCTATTTCTATCTTGTTATTTTGAAAAGGTTTATGAAGGGTAAAATATGAAGTCTACCAATTTACTTCACCTGTCATGCTTGAATTTTTCGCTCGATTTAATGTATCTACAGATTTAACTTTGTGAGGGTTTTTTGAGATGCTTGTAAATATAATATTATTAATTAGGTACTTCTACGTAAAGGATCGGGTAACGAAAACAGGGCAATGAAATTCACTTGTTAACTTACTAAAGAAACGGTCATTTTTCGCCGGAAAATTGAAAGTTTTCAGTGTTCCACGCTTGTGTTTTTATTAATATTGGAAGAGAATTCAACAGCCCATTAAAATATTTGTTTTTAAGGCGCTATCTCCATTGTATAGCTACATATTTATACCTGCACAAAAGCAACTCTTTTCGCAATGAAGCAGAAAAAGAAAATTCTTTTAAAAAGATAACCGATAAAAGATTATTTGAGAAAAAAAAAGAATAAAACGAAATTCATTGACGGTTCATTTGAAATTCAATTTGTGAAATTGTAAAAGGTACCGAGTACTAACGCGATTCGTTGGCGGTTAGGCGCAAAATTGATATCATTACGGACCACAATTTTGTGCAAACAATGTGGCAACACTGGCTGTTTGAAATGTGACATTTTGTTTTCATAATTTGTGAAATGTGTGGGTTTATTCTAACGTGGAAGTTAAAGGTCAACGGTTATGTGGAGATCGGATATTCGTATGCATAATTACCTAAAGTTTGAGTGTTGACTAGTACGGAGTACGAGTATCAAGATAACCCAATGCTGATTGTAGGTCTCTTTCAAATATCTCCACTTTTGACGGTTTTGTGTTTCATCCACCCACTTTATAATGAGATCGTCTGTCCACACTTAGTTGCCTTCCTACATTCCACCGTCCCATCCCTGGTTTCCACTCCAGTGCTTTCTTCCCCTATCATATATCTATATAGTCATATTTGGCCTGCGAAATTCCACTTTCTTTTTGCTATCGTTTCTTCAATCGAAATCACAATTAAAGAAATGGTTCTATTATTGTGTGTTCCTTCAATTATACTTTATAATATTAGCATAGATTACAATTGCTAACTTATATTTGGATTAGCCTTTCAATCTCTTGTCTGTTTAACAGGAATTTCAAATAACGAAAATGAATCTTGTTGCTAAAATTATAAAATTTAATACGAGTATAAAACTAATGAATTGAACCAGATTTCGTTGTTGCACGGGTAGACCATGACCTAGGATAAGGATTATATGATACTTTTAGGGGAATTATAAAACGAGCGAATAAAAAATAACTAAGCGACTGATGATGATATACTGTTTTTATAACTTGAGCGGTATGAATTTGAGTAAGCGAAAAATAAACTAAACTAATGACAAATATTGATTAATAATAAAATCCGGAACGAGCTTACAAAAAGTGGGTTGTGATAAATCCATTTCAGATATTAAAATTACTAACTGAGCGACAAAATTACTAAGTGAGCGACTAGAAATACACAAAGGGTAACTTAAATATTAAGATAGAGACGATTTTTCCAATTGAGGTTTTACATATTAAACTACTAAAAAGTTCAGATTGAGCAACGTTTAGTAAACTGCTTTATTAATGATTAATGGTTACTGATATTCTATTTGAGGTCTTATGTTTATTATTTTGATAACTTTTTTAAATGAAAACTACAGATTGTTTGTTGCTAGTCGTCCGCTAAGTGGATGAATCACCGTCTCGCGACAGTATCCTTTATGGGCGGCATGGGCACCGGGCCGTAGGCCGACGAAGGAGGCCGGCGGAGGCCCGGCACTTCGGGGACAGAAGATATTAGTGTTATATAATATGCGAGCGAAGCGAGCGCGCGTCATGGAGTACATGCGTTGCATGTATGAGTGACGTTACCAAAAGCTTTGTTATACTTTGTTCTAATAATATTATTATGATAAATAAACATTATGTTATTTTAATTTAGGACTTAAAACTTTTATGGAAAACGTTTTTATGTCTTTCGTATATTATTGATTGTATATAAGACAAATGGATTTAGGTCATATTATATTTAGGAATTTCAATTTTATGGCATGTGATATTATGTGATATTTAGTTCGGGTAAGTTATCATTCGGACAAATGATGATTAGGACAAAAAAAGTTATGGCATTTTAAATTATGGATAAAAAAGTTAGGTGACACAATAGAGAACCCTTCATTTGATTTAAGTAAATACATTTGCTTTATTTTTTCGGAATACATGCAACCTACCCTTAAATAATTAAATTTCTTAGCTAAAAGTGTTTCTTCAAATAGTTATTTCATACGAACATTTTCAAAAAAAAAAGTGTGGTCATTACTCTACTCATTATAGTAATTTTCAAAGTGATTTTTCTAATCGAAACACTTCATTTAAGATAAAATGCCGTTCAGTATAAATAAATCATTTGTCAAATATTGAAAAAAATGCAGGACGTAACGTTGTCACTCATACAAATATTGGGTCGCTCAAAAATTATGAAGCTACTCATTTTGTATTTTAAGTAGCTCAAATTAATGTTTGTAAATTGCCGTTCTGTTGATTTCTTGTCGCTCACAGTCAGTCGCTCACTTAGTAATTCTGTGACCTAAATTAATTATTTTTGTAACTTAAAATTTTCATTTACAGTCACTCGTTTAAATACTACCCATACTTTTATACGTTTTTTACTTTTCCGTGGAATCGCTTTTGACCTTTGATTATTCGTTTATACTTTACTTTTTATATGTTTCTGGCCGTGGCATAACTTTGGGTCCTATCTGAATGCTAGCGTTGTGACATTTGTTGTTAAATGTTACAGCACCATGTTGAGACCTTTTGGCCTCGTAACAGACCAATTTAAGTTTAATGTCTGTCTATATTAAATCTTCTTATGTTTACTTGTTTTGTTATGTCCCATGTAGAACAATAAATTATTTTTCTTTCTTGCTAAGAAAATGAATGACAGTCTAACCAAAATGAAATGACGCGTCTCGATATAAAGCAACCCTTACGAGGGTTGTCCGACAACCTAACGATATGACACTGATGTAATTCTCTCGACATTTATTGGATATTGAGCTTGAAAGTTTCCAAGTTTTTGCGATTGCGAGGCTTTTGGGAGTATAGGTAATATTCGTATAACCTTAGTACACGATAAACATAATTATGGATGTATTTTGGGCTTTGTCCAACAGTCGGAATCACAAAGAGGCTACAACAAAAACAAAAAGGAATTCAACAGAATTCGATATTTGCCTGCGCTTCTTTATTTAGCCTGTTTTAATAAAATAATCTATACTAATATTATAAAGCTGAAGAGTTTGTTTTTTTGTTTGTTTGTTTGTTTGTTTGAACGCGATAAACTCTGGAATTACTGGTTGGATTTGAAAAATTCTTTTTGTGTTGGATAGTTCATTTATCGAGGAAGGTTATAGGCTATATAACATCACGCTACTACCAATAGGAGCGGAGCATAAATGAGAAATGTTGCAAAAACGGGAAAAGAAAATTCCTTTCTGAGAGCTTCCGTTGCGTGCGCTGCGAAAACGGTTTAAGTTACGAGAATATCATGTATGAAGTAATTATTCGTCTTTAAAAGTTCTAAAAAAGTCCGCGACAGCATCTGTCTATCTTTTAAGATTGACTCACTGTAACCATTTTTTACTATTAAAATGTTAGGTTAAAAAGAATTATTTTTTGCGAAGCTTATTTAACCCATATGGTATTAATCTATATCTAAATAAATGTGTTCGTTAGAACGGAAATTTAATATAGAATATTTGTGTTACTCTATACAGTTTAAACAAATATCTTAGAAGATATCGCAATGTAAAAATACCCGCGCGGAAAATTAATGGTATGGCTGGCCTCCGGGAAATTCAATTTCAAAATATTTACTGCATCATAATGTTTACAAGTACAGAGTGTTATTTATAGTATATTTAACAGTAAGAGATAGATTTTATAGTAATTCACACTTTAATATAATCTAAGCTAATCTAAACCATCTAAACTATTGTAATAAAGAGGAAAGATAAGATTTTTTGTTTGTTACGATTTAGCTTAATTAATGTCGGATAGTCGATATATCGAGAAAGGTTATAGCTATATTTATGTGACGCAGACGAAGTTGCGCGGGTCAGCTAGTAACGAATAAAAGTAAAAATATGGCAATAGTCTCGCTTCCTATTACATGGAACTTAAACATCTAGCGAAATGTGGGTATACTACCCATAATAGGGGTTCGGACAAAAAAAAACTAATTAGTCCGTCAGATAGATTTCCAAAAAAATTTGACCACATATTTTTCATTTTTCACGTAAACAAAAAATGAAGACTATACAGTGCTTCGAAAACTCGTGTGACGTCATATGCTAGTAGGTACATTTTGTACCTTCAAGTGACGTTTCAAGCCCCACTCCATGATCTTTGACGAGCTTTATCTTCGTCAATTTTTATTGATTTGATAAAATAGAAAACGCATAGCCAATATTTTTCGATACACTAACTGACGGACTAAACAGAATCATATTTTTTTGAGTCAGTCCAATCCCCTATTGAGTACACCTCTGCCTATCCAAAAATAGATATCGGCGTTCTATCAAGTCTAACAACTGCGCGGTGCCGGGCGTGGAGCTAGTGGTAAAATAAAAGGAAATCCCATATTTACCCTATCAGAGATCTGAAAGATAGGAATCAAAGTGAAACAGAAATGATGCCCGTTACCGTATCTAATGCAAACAGGGGTTCCTAATCGGAATCGATTCCCAACCCTTATTTAAAGAAGCAACATCAAATGACGACGATTTTATCTCAAGGATTTCGGAGATCTGCCCTGAAATCCGGGATTAGCTTTTCTGTACACTCTGTTCCCATTTAGGCCCAGGATCTGGGCAATGATAGCTTTTGGCCACACTTATACTTAGAAGACAAACATATGCGGAGCAAGGGCTGGATTTCAATGTAAATAAATGCGGCGGAATTGATCAGTTTAGTGAGCGTTTGTGCTTCTGGGGACCATTTATTTTGCTTACATTTGGTTTCACTTAGAGTTTATCTTTACTGAAACCTTTACTTTATGTGTTGTTTATGTTGAGCTAATATTTGGGTGTATCGATTAAATAGTCTGTGGCTGGACATCTGCACCGATATTTTATATGTACCTACTTAGAAAAGACAACGCAAATAATTGTATTTCATCATCATCATCATCAGCATCATCATCAGCCTACAACAGTCCACTGCTGGAAATGGGCCTCTTAAATTGCACGCTACTTAACTCGATTCTCGGCAACTCTCATCCAGTTGCTACCAGCCACCCTGCGAAGAGCGTCGCTCCACCGAATCTGAGGGCATTCTAACCTTACACAAAGGTACCTCTACTAATTGTATTTGTCTTGCTAATAAAACAAAATGTAAGTCAAACCACTCGTAAACCCGTAGCGCATTAGTTTATCTTTCCAGTGAGTATACAGGAGCGTCATAAAACAGAGAAATTATTCATGAGCCGACACTGGACATTTACATAAATGTCCGGACATTTACATAAATGTCCGGACATTTACGTTAATGTTCGGACGTTTTGTTGAGTCAGCTTCGTGTCTAACGGTTATCGAATGTAGCAAGTTTTGAGTTTTAGTTCTAGGATTTATGACAGAGTGTTTTATGCTCATTTGATTGAAACAGATTTTTTTTTGAGTCGCACCAGATTTTGATGAGTGATAAAATGCTCTGTTATGCATTGCCTAGTGTTATAATCCAAATTGACATAAAGGATTTATGTATCTTAAAAGCATTGTACCTATATTTGTTAATTGTCTGTAGCCTATAAAGTCCACACCCCGCGTACTGCTGGAACGTACGAACACGTACGAATGGGCTGTAATTCACATGACAGTCATGCAAAATATCAAATATCTGTAAATATTTAGTTCTATAACATACAGGTTTCCTTACGATATTTGCCGTTTCTTTACCGATTTGAGAGCAGTGGTAATAAAATAAATTACACAAAGTAATGCACGAAATAATTTTATATGGTTCAGAAAATATTAAAACAGCATTCCAGATATTGATTTTGTTAGTCGAAACGCCTTTCAATGCATTATTTACAATGTTTATCTACTTTCAATCTGTGACTGTGTTTCTTTGACAGATATGATTGATGCAGCATGTAAATAAATTAATATCTCGCGGTCTAATCTCAGTTCAGTAGCCTACTTTCCATGTTTTCCTGTCTACCTCTCGGATAATCTACGAATCATGCCAAGATTGGTTTTTAAAGATAATCACTATGATATAGATTTTCTGTATGCATTGAAGCGATTATATTTATCGTATGTCATCATCTACCAAGCCTTTTCCTAACTATGTTGGGGTCGGCTTCCAGTCGAACTGGTAGCAGCTGAATACCAGTATTTTACATGGAGCGACTGTCTATCTGACCTATACAGTATGTTAGTTTAAACGAGAGACATATTGAAATCCGCAATAGGGCATGCTTACATGATACTAATAAAACTAAGAACGAAAAAAAAAACAGACAGATAAATAACAGACAGAAAAATACCAATATTTCGGAAAAGTCTCGCCTCCCTTCGCCTCCGTTTATCACAGAAAATGTGCACGGATCAATGACTTTTAGGTATAATTCATTTTCACTTGATATTTTAAAACTGGCGTAGGACAATGACAAAAAAGAAACGTCTAATTAGGTGAGATCTGGAGACCGTGCGGGGACCAAGGGACAATAACGTCACAAATTAAGGTTTTAGTTTTTGTACATATTTGAGACGAGAACCGAATACTGAATACCCTTCTTCAATATGTCCCTCGTTTAACATAACACCCTGTATAACCCTTAGTAATTAAGTACTGGGTAAAACGATACCCCTTATTTAGAAGGTTTTCAGATCCATGCCACTTTCTACCTCTAACGTCTGAGACAAGTAACAGTCGGAACAAATCGCTTTACGTAATTTCAGAGGCACGGAGAAAACCCGGTATGTTATGTTATGATAGTCAATTAGTCACCCATCCATAGCTTGACCTAGGCAAACGCGGATTATCACAGCAATGGGATGACACAGGCTAACAGTATCTCTATCAGATGTGTAGATGTCTAAAATATTTATCAAATTACGTCACAAGATTCAGCCTGATTGATTTACTAAGGCTACGTACACATAAACGATGCAAAAATAATGATATCTCTTAAAGATGATGATATCTCTTTTGCGTAAAACGTTAGTTAAAGTAAACGTAGGCATCGTGTTTGTCATACACGCGTTCTGATGCGATTTTCCCATAATTTAGTGAATTTGATGTGTTAATAACTGATAAAAATATTGATATTAAATACACATTGAATAATAAATTACGAAGTTTATTCAAGTCAATAAATATCGTGCAAAGCAGAGTCGCTATTATTAGGTACATAAGTTAGGTTAGGCAAAGTTACGAGAACGTCATGAAATATTGGATACTTTAATATCCTTTGTGTTTTGTTGTTGAGAAAAACCCTTGAATTTTCATGTCTCGCCCTGTTGTCTCACAATTTATTACTCGATGTCTGCAAATGAACTGTCTCAGGGGGTTTTGTCAGACATAAGTGTCGCAATTTGTATCTTAGAAACGAAATGTCTACGAAAAACTAATGATTCTTTGTTAGTTTTACGCAATCGAGATAAAAGGAATCATAAAACCATATTTAATAAAACTGAAACGCTTTTGTTTGTTATTTATGAAAATAATATGGTTGTATTATATTTATTTCTCTAGGAAATAATAAAATACACATAAGGTAATTTAACTTGAGTGAATACAGTCTAATTCCCAGTTTTTTTGAAAATGGTGTATTTTCACCAATTTAAAAATACGGGGAGTTGGAACGAATTGAAAATACACCCAGTTTAAAATGCGCGGAGTCGAGTCGAGTAGAGCCTATTCACTCAAGTTAAATTACCCACGACGGCGACGCGACGCGCGACGTCCCTTTGTATTTTGTACATTTTTATTCGGAAAATATCAGAAGGACAGTAAGCTAAAATGAATTGATTTTAATATTACTTTCCGTTTCGCTTGTAACCCACTCGGTTTTGAGACGCGGTAGTAACACGTAATTATGAACATGGCGCTTATTTTCCACCAAAATGCTCCCATTTGGTGGCAAAGCTTGGCGAGCAGGCAAACGCGGTGGCAGAGCAAGTGTATTCGTGATTCAACCAATAACAGAAAAACCAATCTCGGCAGACATAATTGTGGATTTCGTCTAACATATAATATTAGTAGTATACCACATCGCTCGATTTCCGGATTCCTGCCACTTCACTTGTCAGCTCGTCGCTGCGTGGTACAGTCTGTGCTCACTTTTACGTTACCCCTCGTATAAAGAAGAAGAGGGCAAGTGGTATGAGAAGAGGGGTCAGGTAATTTTGGGCAGTGTCTGTACAAACCGAAGACACAAGCATGAATGAGTGCACGTAATACTTAAAATAATGAGCACTTTAATTTAAGAATTTATTCTTAAGAATATCGGGTAATAGGTATTAGCATTTTGAATGCTAATAGCTAATATTTTCAATTCAAAAATCGTTCGTATTTACGATAGGCTAGTGACTCTGCGTACTTACTTGAAATAAAGGAACACGAAGACGGCTAGCGACAGCACGGCGAGGCTGAGCGAGTAGCCAGCGAGGTAGATGAGACTAGTGACATCAGTCGGCGATACGTTGGCGATGCGTTCCGTACAGTTCGCGTAGTTTGAGTAGTTCCGCCATAAGCCGCCTTCCATGCAAAACCGAGATGCGTTCTCTGTGACAGAAATAAAGGTATGTTAATATAATTTAAATCGAGATATGGCCATAGATTGAAAGAGAGTTTTGGAAGAAAAAAGGGAAGGCCTTTACCCAGCAGTGGGAGGCTTTATACAGGCTAGTAAAATATCCCGCGCCATTTAAGAAAGAGACATAGTATCAAGCCTGTAACTCCCGATCATCAACTGAGTTCAAATCTAGACTGAGAAGCTTAAGATGATGATGAGAAGAACCCAATAAAGTTTTGGTCGGCTCGAACTCAAGACCATGAGCTCAGTAAGTAGTCATCCTTGCGACGATTAAACGCATAAGGATTAATAGACCTTTTTTTGTTGTGGTGGGTGGGAAATCATCAAATGACTTCCCCCGTTCTGAGTGAGTGGAGCGGAAGAAAAAAAAAACGAAAAACCACCCATGCTTCTTATCCCTTTGCATTCTGGGACCGCTGTATCTCTTGCGAATAACCCGCAGCCCCAGGAGGATTAATAGACCTTTAAATAGAATGGCTGTTTGTAGAACGATGTCCTTGACATTCATTCTATTCATCAGTTGGATTACCTCAAACTGAAAGTCCCTGACCCTTATTGCGAACATTCTCCGGTCGCTTCTGACTGTCATATATTTCCAATATTGTGACAGTTATTGACCTTTGACAACAACAATTTAATAGGAACCTTACTACTACGAGATTAAATAATTGCTAGTGACAGCAAACCAACTGCAACCTTGTCTTTTCTTGAATAAGGATAACTTTAGTTATGACAGGTTTGCCAGGGAACAGGCAACTGGAAGACAATTTCAGTAAAAACTATTGTAAATCTAGTCAGGTAAAAGGAGTCTGAATCATAAAAACATTAGAGAAATAAGATGAGGTAGATCCTACTTCTTCACGTTTAGGATCTTTTAATTTTTTAAATTAAAAATCAATTAAGTCTAATCCGTTAATTTGTAAGGACATTATCAAGGTCTTTGTTTAATTCGTGACCCCGGTTGACGGTAATAGGCTCGACCCCCTTACTTTTGTGACTGGCAAAATACAGGTGCGATATTATGATGTTACGTTATAAAGAGTATTTTGTATTCCTATTTATACAAGGTGAAAGGAACATCGACGCTATAATGGTAACTACGTATTCATATATAGACTGGCCTGTTGGTCTAGTGGTTAGTGACCCTAACTGCTATGCCGGAGGTCGTGGGTTCGATTCCCACCCAGGACAAATGTTTGTGTGATGAGCACGATCATTTGTTCTGTGTCTGGGTGTAATTTATCTATAATATGTATGTATTTAGAAATATATAAGTATGTTTATCAGTTGTCTAGTACCCATAACACAAGCTCTGCTTAGCTTGGGACTAGATGGCGTTGTGTGATAGTTGTGGAATATTATTATTATTATTATATATCAAAAAATCAAATTCGAGACAAGACACATTCATTCGTTGGTCTTATTCTCAGATTCCATAGAAAACTGCCCATCATCCTTTCAATTAAAAAAGTCGTTTTTGCCACTTCGTTATTTACTAACATCAGATAATATTGGTAACACATTACGTAATATTTCCCAGCCAAGGAAAAAAAGCCAGCCTTGATGCATTCTCACAGAATATTTCAGCGATTACAAAGCGGATTTTCTCACGACTTGTTTGTACGATATTATTCACAAAATGAGATGGAGGGATTTTCTGCGAGGTTACACTTTTTTAATAAAACAGATGTTTTTTATCTTTTCTCTCTGTTGTAGATTGAGCACTTTTTAAGTGTTTCTTTTTTCGGTTTTGGTAATTTTAGGAGTATGGAGAGTGCCCACAGTCCTTTTTAAGTTTTTGTACCTCCGACTATGTACCACAGGGGTCTTATAATGGTAGCAAGAAGGTTCTTTTTAGGTTGCTATCACTGTCAAGTTTCACTTTTTTTTCTGGATGAAGAGCTTTTTCCTTACAAAGTTTTCCGGTATCTCAAATGGATTCGGATTTGGCCCTGTTGTCCAACTTTAAATGATCACTCGGTAATTCTGTATAGTAAGTGTGTGTATGTCACTACCAATTATAATTTATATAATTCCAATTATAATTTAACGATGTAATGTGTTGCGGTTGAAGATAAACCTTTTGTTTCTGATAAAGGTTGTGTGAATATTTGCACAACGAATTGAGTGAACACAAAATAAATTGCAAAACTGAAACTTTATAATGAGGTGACCCATTTGCTTTATTTTGTATTAAACTTTTGGCATGACACACACAAACTCTATTCATTATTTTATTCCTTTAAGTATCTGTTGTGTTCACTTGAATCACTTGTGGGCTTTGGGGGTTTAGATTAAAACCTCTCAATATATCAGTAAGTAGTGTGCAACTCGAAGGGACCGACCGATTGCCTCAAGGGCTAGTTCAGGACTGTTCTACGACGTTACCATCGAGCTGCATGCTACGTTTATTTGTGTATATCACATCTCTTCCTTTTTATAATATTTTAAATACAACTAACAATAAAATTAACATTTAGAATTTAGACTAACATTAACAAGAGCTGCATGCTACGTTTATTTGTGTATATCACATCTCTTCCTTTTTATAATATTTTAAATACAACTAACAATAAAATTAACATTTAGAATTTAGACTAACATTAACAATAAAATTAACATTTAGAATTTAGACATTCATTCATTTAAAATACTATAGACATGTTTAGAATTTATAGGTCAACCATTTCACAATCCCACAATATTTAACTTTCGGACATAGTTTATTCTTGTGTCTATTAGGTTTTAAGTATGATAACAATCAAATGATTGACAGTATTTGGAATTTACACGTTAATATAGATATATTTAATACAATAACAATTTCTAATATTAAGACAACATGCATTCTTAATTTATAGCATCTAACCAGTTTTAAGTACAATGACTATATTTAGAATTTACACGTATAGGTATATTTTAACATTATAATTAAATTGTCGACAAGTTTTTAGTGTACAGTTCGATTTAGACTTAGTAATTAATTTAGCCGTAAGAATCTATAATAGTACAGCATTGTGCTGATCTTGTTCATCCTTCTTTATCCAAATCGTGATTTATGGCTTTCCATTCGCCTTCTATCTTCTTAAGGTGTACGATGTTCCTCCTATACTCTTGACCAGTTTCATCATTCCTTACATTAATATCGCTTCCTTGTGAACGTATAACTGTATGAGGTGTAGGATTAAATTCGGAAGTCAATTTGTTTTCTTTCATCATGTTTTTGACATAAACTTTTTCACCAATTTCTAATTCTCTATCTGTAGCTTGTCTTTTCCTGTCTTCGTTTAATTTGCTTTTCTCCTTTTTTTCCTTGTCCTTGTCTCTGACCTCTGAATCGTCGTAATTATTTTCGAGGTCTGTTAAAAAAGGTAATTTATCTCTGAACTTTCGTCCATAGAATAGCTCGGATGGAGATTTTCCTGTGGAGGGATGAGGTGTGCTGTTATACATCATTAAATATTTTAACAAATCATCTTTCCAGTCGGATTTTTCGCATTGGCTGATTCTAAGTCGTTTAAGGATATCTCTATTTTGTCTCTCGACTTCGCCGTTTTGCTGAGGCCAGTAAGGGATTGTATTGAATAACGTAATCCCTTGTTCGATACAGAATGATTTAAATTCTTGACTAGTGAATTGTCTACCATTATCTGATGTTATACTAGCGGGATTCCCGGTTCGTGAAAAGATTTTTTTAAGTACTTTTATTGTATCTTGTGTAGAGATAGAATTCATTATTTCGATTTCTTTATATCGACTGTAATAGTCTATAATTACAAAGATATAATTTCCACTTGGCAGTGGACCTAAAAAATCAACAGCAGTATCCACCCAGGCTTTTGAAGGAAGTTCACGCCTTTTCATCGGTACTGGTGGATTTGGGCCTGAGACTAAAATACATCCTTTACAGTTTTTTACGGTATTTTCGGCGTCTTTGTCTATTTTTGGCCACCATACCTTTGTGCGTAACCTAGCTTTCATGTTTACAATGCCTGGGTGACCTTCATGGGCTGCTTCCAATACTTGTTTTCTCAAATTAGTGGGTATCACTAATTTGTTTCCCCTTAATAAGATGCCTTCATGCAACCAAAGTTCATGTTCAAATAATTTGTAGTTATTTATTGAACTATCCCAAACATTATTCATTAAAGCGTCTTTAATTAATTTAAATTCATTATCATTATTCGATGCTTCAATAATCGTTTTAAGCGATAATGCTACGGGTCGTGCATATTGAACAACTTGGTTAATATGGTATTCGTTTTCAAGTGGACTTTTTTCTATGTTGGCACTTGTGCACAGGCGGGATAAAGGGTCGGCTATGTTTGTTTTACCCGGTTTATAGATGACTGTATAATCATATGATTGCAAACGAAGAACCCAACGTTCAATTCGCGCGCATGGTTTTGATTTTGTCCCAAATATAACTTCTAAAGGTTTATGGTCTGTAACAAGTTCAATTTTTTTTCCATATAAATACATGTGGAAGTGTTCTATTGCCCAAACTAAAGCTAATGCCTCTTTTTCAGTCTGACAATATCGTTTCTCAACGTCTGTTAGACTCTTATTGCCAAATGCAATGATGCGGGGTCCTTTGTCATCATATTGAATAAGTATAGCCCCTAACCCAACAGGACTTGCATCCGCAATAACTTGGGTACGATCTATTGGGTCGTAATAACCAAGAGTAGGAATTTTAGAAAGACATTTTTTTAGTTCGTCAAATGCAATAATTTGTTCTCTTTTCCAAAATGCAACAATTTTCGTATTTTTTGTACTTTTTTGTCGAAGTAACTGTCTAATGGGTTCAGTTAAGGTTGACAAATTGGGAATCCACTTTCCGACAAAATTTATTAATCCTAAAAAACTTTGAATTTCTTCGATCGTTTCCGGTGCTCTAAATGTCTCGATTGCTTTGATATATTTATCAAGTGGTTTAATGCCCGACGGTGAAAGTTCGTGGCCCAAAAATTGAATTGTTTTTGACTTGAAAACACATTTATTTTTATTGAGTAAAACATTGTTTTCATTTAGTACTGTCAATACGTTTTTAAGCCTAGCATCATGTTCTTTTTCATTACTACCAAAGACTACTATGTCATCTATAAAGTTCACAACTCCTTGGCATGGCAATAAGATTTTTTCCATGATTTTTTGAAAATGTTCTGGTGCACAAGATATACCAAACATTAACCGTTTGTATCTGTAAAGCCCTTTGCTAGTAATAAACGTTGTGATTGGAATTAGTTGTTCCATTGTGGGCAAAGGATGATTTTCCCTAATGATGGCTTTGTTGGCCGCACGCATATCTAAACAAATACGAATATCATTATCAGGCTTGAGAATTGGTACCATTGGAGAAACCCAAGTGGATGGTTTATTTACTGGTTCAATGATGTCCATTGTAACCAGTTCGTCCAATTTTTTAATTATCTTTGTTTCCAAAGGAATTGGAACTCTTCGATAAGGTTGACAGACAGGTGGAATTGTTTTATCTATTGTTATCTCTAAAAGAATATCTTTGAATTTAGGAAATGGATTTTCATCAATGTAATTTAGGTTAAAACCAATTTTTAGCACATTTAGTGAGATGGCAGTTTCTTTACCCAAAAGATTCCTTGACCCATTTTTTATGACATAAAATTTTGTTACTAATGATTTTGAACCAGCTTTTATCTGTGCTTCAAAACAACCCAACACTTTAAGTGGGTGTTTAGCACCGTAACCCATGAATGTTTTATTTGGGGACGTTTGCTGGTTAGAGACTATGACTTTGGATTTTTTCATTTGTTCCCAAGTTTTATCACTTATAATATTAGAGGTACTACCGGAATCGATGAGCATTTTAATGTTTGTTCCACCTACCTGACATGCTATTGTGGCATCGTCGTCAATATTGAAAATATAGTCTACAGAGGTAGGCTGTTGTTTAGTGTTTTCCAGTTTGGTTTTCTTAATTTGCCTGTTGTTATTTGGATGTATTTGTTGTTTTGCGATGTTTCTTTTGTTGGCCCTTGTTTTGCAGTATCTCAGGTAATGGCCTTTGTATCCACATTTTCTGCAAATTGCATTAATTCCAGGGCAGGAACTGTTATCACTTTTGTGATTTTTGCTACCACATCGGCTGCAATATTCAACCTCTTTTTTAAATGTACGTTGTGTACTTTTTGTGTCAATTTTATTAAGGCGGGTACTTGTGGCATTTGCGCTTTGGCTATCGTGAAAATCGATCATTTGCCGTTCTATGGTTTCTAACGAATTTGCTTCTGCTATGATTTTTTCAATTGTTGCTGTATCACCGAGTGTCAAAATGTTTTTTCTTAATTTAATTGAAGTACACTTTTCTGTTATTTGATCGATAAGATTTTCATCTTCTTTAGCAAAGTTGCATTTTGAGCTTTGGCGCCTCAATCGAATCAGGAATGATTCAAATTTTTCTTCCGATTCTTGTTTCATTAATCGGAAAATGTGTCTTTCAAATAAATAACTTTGTTTCGGGGAAAAATACTCTTCCAACTTTTTAATCGCGATATCATAGATGTCAGTCGCGTTTGGATCAGTCGAGTGAGCTCCGGGTAAATTAAAATATATATCTTGAAGTGCTATGCCTCCGGAATGCAGTAAAATTGCACGTTTATTGTTTTGATCCGTGGTGTTTGTTGCCATAAAATATATTTCTAAAGCACGTTTCCATTTTATCCAACGGGAACCTATTGAGTTTGGTTCTTCACAGTTGAATGGTTCTATTGCAGGGATTTGTAATTGGGACATGTTGAGCGATCTGTAAGTAATGGAGAGGAAACCTCATATAAATACTATAATAGTAATAATATTTCAAGATCGATTCGACAAATTAAATTTTTTGTTCACTATAACTTTAACACAGTGATTTGTTGTTTAGTGTTAAAATAAACAAGTCCCGTCACATTAATACAGGAATCACATAACAACTTTGTTTATTTAGTTTTAAATTTATCGTATCCGGCTAAAGAGCTTTGTTACTTCATTTAGCACTTACGATAAAGAAACTCTATTCAACACATCATAATAAAAGTAACAGACCCATACTCTTCAAGTGTACCCTTATACTTGTTACTAAGCTAAACGGGCACTTGACGTCATAGAGGTGATTTATTATTTTAGGTGACGATTATTTGACGATAGCCAATGCAAAATGCATTCTAGATTTTGTTAAAATCATTAGCCTTAACGAATTTCAGTTTTAACAGCAGATAATATTTATCTACTTTACTTCGGGGTTGTCGAAGGGGCACCTGTTTAAAACTGTTATTTACGAGTAATTTTCTCGTACGGAACTTTTTTATTGAAATTTATTTCAATAGTGAACAATATTTTTATCGAATTTTCATTCAATAGTGAACAATATTTTATTGAAATTTCTTTCAATGTGAACAATATTTGTATTGAATTTTCATTCAATAGTGAACAGTATTTTTATTGAAATTTCTTTCAATAGTGAACAATATTTGTATTGAATTTTCATTCAATAGTGAACAGTATTTTTATTGAAATTTCTTTCAATAGTGAACAATATTTGTATTGAATTTTCATTCAATAGTGAACAATATTTTATTGAAATTTCTTTCAATAGTGAACAATATTTGTATTGAATTTTCATTCAATAGTGAACAGTATTTTATTGAAATTTCTTTCAATAGTGAACAATATTTTTATTGAATTTTCATTCAATAGTGAACATTTTATTGAAATTTCTTTCAATAGAGCCCGTGTTTTTGCGAACGGATTTGGTCAACAATACGTAGGTCAGGGCAGTAAATTTAATAACAAAATAAAGAAAGAAATGCATTAAGTATACTGTATTTGTCACACACACGATACTGTTTCAAGTACTTTCAAGTTATATATTAGTGGGTTGCTAAATGGGTAAATGATGTTTAGTTTGTATTTTGTTTCACAAACACCTTTACACGTCAAAATAAACCATCACACCAGTTATCCGTGAAGGAATAGGCAGAGATGTATCAAATACTATTCGACCAACACGCATGTTTTTTTTTTTTTTTTTTTTAACACAATAAAATATAATTTATTATTGTTGACCAATTTCCGTAAGCAGGTATATAATTTGAGTTACAATTTTACTTACTGCGCTTTTTACTCGTCGCCAATGTTGTGTTCACTTGAATCACTTGTGGGCTTTGGGGGTTTAGATTAAAACCTCTCAATATATCAGTAAGTAGTGTGCAACTCGAAGGGACCGACCGATTGCCTCAAGGGCTAGTTCAGGACTGTTCTACGACGTTACCATCGAGCTGCATGCTACGTTTATTTGTGTATATCACAGTATCTACCGAAAATACACAATTAAACAAAGCTATTTGTTTCATCAAGAGATTTACCCTCAAAATTAACAAAGACAAAATCAAATTTGTAACATTCCACTTTTTGCGTCGAAAGCCAGAAACAAAAAAGACAGTCTAAGGGAATATTTACATAACATAACATAACGCCTGTAATCCCCGAAGGTGTAGGCAGAGTTGTACTTAATAGTACACCCACATTTCACCAGTTATATTTAAGTTCCATGTTATAATAGGGGGTGAACCTATTGTCATCAACCGGGCACCAATCCAGACTGCTACAACTTATTTCCTGATAGACAAACAAATAACAATTTGCCCGAACCCCGGTAATCGAACCCAGGACCTCATATTCAGCGGTTGCGGTCCGCGACCACTAGACCAACAATGGCCATAAACAGGTAATTAATGGTATCACCATTAATTAACCAAAAAATCCAAGACAAAACAGAAAATAAACATAAAAAGCGTATCTAGTAAACACATGTTGAATCCAACTGATACACAAAATTAAATACAGTTTAAATAAATTCTCAGTCTGTTTGAGAGAACTCGTATGAACTTAAACAGTAATTATCTTATATAATAGAACAACACTCAAACGCTGTAGTTAATACCGCAGCATTTAACACTTCAGTCGCTGCAACATTTCTATCTGTTTTTGCAACAATAGGGAACGTGAAAACAATTGTTGTCTATCGCTTTTGTTCAAAATTGTTGTTTCAAAATAAGTATTTCTTTTTAGACAAACAGTGATGGCTCTCTGAAAACGTTTTGCAGCTGTTATTGGAGAACGCTGAGAACTAAAGCCGTTCTTTTATTAAATGTCAGACACTAGTTTTCGTTAGATCTTGTTTCAGAACTGTATTTTTATTTTTTTAAACTATGGCTTGCAGTATTTTGCTAGTTATGTACAAGAAGATGCAATACTGCAAGCCTAAACCTGCCTAAACCTTCGGGGATTACATGCATGATATATTGTTTATGTTTAAAAAAAAAACACGTTACAGTTATTTTTCTGCGCCACCTTTTTCTGTGACAGCAGGTCACGTGATAGGCACTGGGCTACGTCAATCACCAATGTAAGCCAAACGTTTCACCAGCCGCTTTTCGAATTAAATTAAACTTAATCCGAAAAGCGGTTGTTGTTTGCTGGTTGTTTGTTCACCTACTCTCAAGAATTTATTTCCGTGTAAATAGCTATCAAAGCTGTACTTGAAACAGCCTACATAAAAAAATATTTATAACATAAATAGCTGGCAACAAACACACAAATTGGATGGGCGTACCTAACGGGACCATGACTCGTTGTTAAGGCAAATTAAAAGTTTGCTCATCATTTACATACACAAGTAAAAAACCTTTAAATAAAAATATGAAAATAATGAGGTATTTTCTCCTCTTTACGACGACGTATTTAAGAGTGAAATCTGAGAGATTTTGCACAAAGTCTTCAACTAATCTGGCAGCACCACGTGATCGCATTGTTTATTAATTACATTGATGAAGAGCGGCGTAATAAAACTAATAAAGGACGGATGAATTCCGTTCCAGAATTATGTTTAAGGGCCAAATACCTGGTGGAATGGTATCCTGGTGGCTTCTACTCAGTTTAGGCACCAGCATCCCAGAATATGTCATGTCTCGTTGAGAGAAGAGGACAATATTGCTTTGTTTTGGATTGAATGAGAGGGATATTTTTAGATTGACTTGGCAATCGCACAAAAGAAGATAATTTAATATAATTATTTATGACTTGTGAGATACATTGTTCAAGTTCCAAGTTTTATCAAGGTTATAAACTATCTGAGGGCCTCATCCAAATCCATTTTCGCATTTATAAAAGTACCTAGTAAGAAGTAAGATTAACTTACGTGTGTCGTCATACTGCACGCCATGGAACTCGCTGAAGCAGCGCTGCACCGCCAGCGAGTTCCAGGCCGTGGGATCCCAGCACAGAAGTCCATCGTAGTACGCAGGACAGAAGCCCTCCTGCAGCAGCTCGTTCTTCGCCGCGCACTCCTCACTGACATTCTCGACTGTCTCCCTGTCAGTGATCAACGTCTGTAGTTCCTCCAGTTTGACGACGTAAAGTAACTTCGACTAGGAATTTGAGCTAATTAGCTTTGGTTTGTTCTTTGGTTGCTTTTTGCTATTTACACTAACTTTTACACTTAGTCACATCAATTGTCACTGTCACTGGTCTATCTGCGTTCAAGTCCCATTGCGCCATCCGTGGCTAGTGGTGGGTAGTGGGTAGGCAGGCGCGGGCCTCAGGTGTCTCGTGTGACGCGCCGGAGCCGAGCGGAGTCTGTGCAGCGCCTCCCAGTCCCCAGTGAGAACGTTACCATGATAACGTTGTTTGCTCGCGGCTTGTGTTCCAACTTATCAAGTGATAACGTTCCGAGAGCAAACATCGGCAGTCTGTGCGAGTATTTGCGGATCGTGCAAGGAACTTTAGTTTTTTAATTTAATTTCCTTCGCCCCATTTAAGCCTCGTTGTCCGTGCAACCTGTAAAGAGACACCTTTGGTCATGTTATCTTGAAGATAAGTTGTGTACACGTTATATGAGTTAGTATTTGATACAGTCGTAATGCGGTCTCAGTTAATATTCAAGGAGCGTGCTACAGATAACGGATACGTGGCACTATCACTGTTTTATGTATTACAATCGTATATAAATATTAAACGGGTATGGTAGTGTTTTGATTGCAGTAATTCAGTGTGTTATTTGCGATAGGGATGTGTAATGAAATAATTGAACCGACATTAAGGGAAGGCATTATTGGACAGCGGTAGTAAAAGCCGTCGCGGTATAATTCAGGTCATGGGTTCGATCGTCCGGTCGGATAAAAGTAATTGGGTTTTTCTGGCGATAGGTCTGCCCTTATGACTTTAAGTCAATACGTTTGTTGGTACATAGGAATGTATGAATGTAAAGGTTACACGTAATTATATAAGTAAATGTAATTTATATGCAGGCATGTGGAATCCACACATGATACGGTCAATTAATTAAAATCAACAGGTAAACATCACTTATTAATATCGTCGTACACGTTTAAACGTTTATTCATGCAAACAAAGACAAGTGCGAGTTCTTAGAAACAGGTTCGAACAAGATTTGTTCACTGTTCTTTTAATAATTATGTTTAATTTTTACACAAGTACTGTGCGCGTAGCATG
The DNA here is from genome assembly GCA_949316265.1 of Diarsia mendica. Classification (NCBI taxonomy): domain Eukaryota; kingdom Metazoa; phylum Arthropoda; class Insecta; order Lepidoptera; family Noctuidae; genus Diarsia; species Diarsia mendica. The sequence continues at coordinate 12,781,893 of OX438902.1, read as the reverse complement.
GCGATTAGACATGAAATCTTTCTACAATCTGTTAGTTTGTCGATCTTTCCGTCGACAAAACCCGTTTCTACGGTGGTCATGCTACACGTTCTGGCGATCTATATAATACCTAGAGGCAGATGTGCAGATTATGAAAAAAACAAATCTGTCAAATGTAGGTACAATGGGGATTGTCCCGATTTCAAAAATTGTGCTAATCATCTGTCGACCTCTAATAATTTAGAAAAACCTCCACAATCAGAAATGTGGTAAATCTTTATTTGACTAAATAATAACAGCCGCTTGGACCGTTGCCTAGGTAGATCTATAGATTAGTGACCACCCATTAATTCCGAGTTTTCTTCGTGCTTCAGAAAGCACGTTAAGCGTTGGTCCAAACTGATCTTTGAGAGTGGTTACAGGTCAGTTGCCTATAAGGCTGCCAACTAGTCTTTAGCAAGACTAATATTACCCAGTAGCGGTACTAACTCTGTTGTGGTGGTGAGATTGGCAGTCGCTTCATGTAAAATACTGGTATGCTGCTGCATCTGCTTGGACTGGAAGCCGAATCCAACATAATTTGGTAAAGGCTGGGCAGATGATGAATTACGCAGTGGGTAATCTTTGTAACTAACAAAGATTACCCACTGCATTAACATTAACACTTTATCGGCAAACTTTACATCCTTTTATTATAATAAATATAGTTTCCTGTACAATATTCTGCTCAGTGCGCAGCTTTAAAAGTTTTTAAGTGGCTTCCTGGATTGATAAAGGAATTTGAAAAACTGATGAAGTTTGCGCGTTAGCTGCGGGTAAGAGATACCGACCGCGGCAGCGACATAAAGGGCTAAAAAGGAACATGGGTGGGTTTTAGTCAGTAGAAGTCTGACACTTATTTGTCATTTTTGAGTCATTTGATCATTTTCCACCCCAATAAAAAAAAACAAATGGTTGACTATAGGTAGCATGCTAATATTTATAGCTAATACAATCATAATAGGTACCTTTTTTTTTTGGTGGGTGGAAAATCATCGAATAACCCCCCCCCCGCTCTTGGGCAGAGCGAATGGGAGTGTCAGACTTCTACTGACTAAAAACCAAACCCATGTTCCTTCTTCACCCTTGTGTCGAAGCCGCGTTATCCTTTCGACAAGCCACAGCCCCGACGGGATCATAATAGGTACCTGATATGTGATTAGTGCTATGCAAATATCGACGTGTGTTGGTTAGTTAATCCGCTTTAACTAAATGCAAATAAGTGCGATATTCATTAACCAACAGATGATGTGAACAAGCAGCATGTAATTACATATTTTATGTTATTTGTTCTGACTGTATTGTAACTTGAGTACTAAATTATGTAGTCTCTTATAGCGCGAACTAGCTGTTTCCCCCGTACCTCGGTCAGCACTTTGAACCGTTGCGCGTTGGTCCAGGCTGTCATAATTATGTAGATCTTTGACAGTCAATATAGGTCAGTGCCCCGAAACCTTGAATACCAGTCTTACCAAAGGGTACCGTATTACGCGGTACTGACTGGGTTGAAGAGGTCACGTAAAATACTGGTATTCACTTGTACTTGTTCGTTGTACTGGTAATTTTGGGAAAAAACTAGACAGATGATCATGATTGTGGAACAAGCCGATGAAATACCACAATGCCAAAACGACAACAAACTTTCATAATTTACAAATTTTTATTAAGTATTTTACCGATGGCTTTAGGTATCCATAATTATGATCAAGTAATGTTAGGTTCTTATTTCAAAAACTGGCCTAAAATATAAAACATCGTTACAAAAAAAATCTTATTGTTTACAAAAGGATCGTTAAAGTCCCATGAAAAAAAAATCTTAGTTAAAACCATTATTCAGATACTTGCAATCGCTACGTTAGTATATAGCTTGATAGTTAGTATTATGTTGAATAGGACATTTTTCCTCGAAAAAACCCATACAATTTCCACTTTTATATTCTCTATAAAGCTCTGGAACGCCCTACCCTTTATAGCATTAAAAAAGCTGAAAGTAAATTCACGTTGTAAAGAAAAGTTTGTAATATTTAAGTCAGACTAAACAGATCTTAATTAAAAGTCGCGTCTTAGTCGGTCATAGTGTCATAGTATTATATTAATGTTTTTTTATTTATTTTGGTATGTGTTAAAGTTTTTATTCGTTTATTTAATTTGTTTAAGTGTGCTAATATAAAACAAGAAGACAAACAAGAAGTTATTGTTTTGGTTACTATTTGAACCCCTTATCACAATGTTGTCCAATGTATTCAGCCCAAAGGATGACTGGTACTTATATAGAAAGCGTTGTGGCATTAAGTCCGCCTATGTACCTACCACTATTTGTACACGAAGTTTAAGTTAATTAAAATATTCTAAAAATGTAGGTTATTATTTCCTGAATAATAAAATTAATAAGCTTTTATTACTTTCCAGTCCATAAATGATGCTTTTAACAAAAGGGCAGGAAGCGATATTGTTTACTGTAATTTGATTTATACGTACTTTATCTTATGAAACATTTAAGAATTTTCTTTGATTTGTTTGTCCTGTTTTAGTTTCATTTGATTTTATTTTTAATTATCTAGCGTAATGTGTTCATTAAAACTTGTATCTGTTGAATCATCGTGTATCCAAATAGTTTGTGGAAAAAATAAAAACAAAAATCTTCAGTAATGCTTTCGACTGCGTTGATCTGCTGTTGTAAAATCCTTACATAGTATAAAACAAAGTCGTGTCTGTTTGTTTGTTTGTCTGTATGCTTAAATCTTTAAAACTACGCAACGGATTTTGATGCGGTTTTTTTTAATAGATAGAGTGATTCAAGAAGAAGGTTTTAATACCTTTTTTGTACCCGTGCGAAGCCGGGGCGGGTCACTAGTCTATAATAATTCGTAAATCGAAGTGCGAGCTTTCGACGTGCTCTGGCCTTAAGTGCGGAGTGAGACAAGGTAGTAGCATGTCCCCTCCATTACTTAACGTCTGCATGTATCAGCTGTTGGGCCGTCAACCAGACACGTGTAGACTGTATTATTTATGGGACCCTAACGCCTCCTATGCACATGATATTATTCCTCCAGCACCTTTGAAATCGGTCTTCTTCCTTATCGTGTGCAGGTTAGTGCCTAACTTAGCGTCAGATTTTTTATGGCATCCATGGACCTCTGACTTGGCTTTCCGTCGAGAAATATCTCTCAGGCATGCAGGTTTCCTCACTATGTTTTCCCACAGCTAAGCAAGTGATAATGGGGTATTTCAACAAAAAAATCTAATTAGTCCGTCTGATAGATTTCCAAAAAATAATGGACACGTATTTTTTCTTTTTTCACGTAGGTAAACAAAAGATGAAGATGATACAGTGCTTCGAAAAGTCGTGTTAATTCGTGTGACGTCACCGAGGTTAGTACTTTTTTACCCACTAAGTGACGCCAAAAGTCCCCACTCATGATCTTTGACACCTTTTATTTTCGTAAATTTTTATTAATTTGATGTAACAAAAAACACGTATCCAATATTTTTCGATAATCTAACAGACGGACTAATTAGATTTTTTTGGTGAAATACCCTATTATACTCAGACCAAAAAAAAAAAACCTTTTTTTGTTGGTCTGAGCTATTATACGACAAGGACATCATCATCTTCCTGCCCTTATCTCATTCTATCTGGGGTCGGCACAACATGTTTTCTTCTTCCATTCTTTTGTGGGTGCATATACTCCTTTCTCCTTCATGTCATTCTTCACACAATCCATCCATCTTTTCTTTGGCCTTCCTCTCCCTTTCAAATCCGAAAAATCAGAGATACATGTCTTGGGTTCAAACTCGTAACCTGTCCACACCGCTAGATTATCACTGGTATTGTCAGAATTGGTGATACATAGACTACGCTAAAGATGCAACCGTGAATATGTATTTGAAAGCCTGAACAGCGCGGCGGGTCTGCCTTTGTATGAGTAATATTTGCTCCTATAGATTTCAGTAATTATTTTATATTTCAGAAATTATTATTTTTCAATAATATTCATTTCGATATTTACCTGCTTGAAAAATATAATATGGTTTGCAATTACTTCAGTCATTAAAACATGTGAGGAACACACAGATGCAAATAGTTCTGAAATTGTGAAAATCGTGGGACTCATTAAATGTTTGCTTTCCATTTCCATATTTAAAAACAAATATCTGACGAATAACGAATTAATAATGCACATGGGAAAATGGTAAACGTGCAGCTACTTAGTATTTTAGTATTTAAAACTTAGGGTGTACTCTACGAGGGGTACAGCAGAGTTGTATCTAATACTACACCCACAATGAACCTGGGTTACATTCCCAAAGCGGGCAAAGTGTTATTGGTTTTTTATCAGTAGCAGCCAGCCCAGTTGAGGGCAATGGGCCCACCCCCATAATAGATATGTCGGATCTTTGATGAGTATGCACTTAAATTTAAACACAAGCGCCTTTGTTTGGCGTTGTGCGGAGTCTGGATGTAGGTGTCGGATACGGACCTCAGTCCCATGGATCGCCAGCCAGTGATCGTTCGGGCATGGTCGCGACACATACTATCTAGGAACTGCTCGGTGTTTCCTTTTAAGTTCAGAGTATTAGTTAGTACAGTAGTGTTAGTAATTGACTAGGCTGTACAATAGCTGTGTACAAGTTAAAGGAGTTATTTCTCTCATTTACCCGTATCCCTTTCTGTGCCCACAACTGTTTGACCCTATGTATGTCATTTAGTACTTCCTGACTAGCGTCCTATGTACCCGGACGCGACATCAGAAGTGGGATAAGAGCGGGTTGAGAAATCTCCTGAAAGTGAAAACTGTGTGTATAGACAATTGCGTGAACTGTTCGAAAAACAGAGCTGCAACATAGTTGCTTTGATAGCCATTCGCGCACGAAACAACTGGCCGAGCTGTTGTTTGGATTCGTTGGGTTCGATTCCCTTAGACAGATGTGTACGATGCACAGTTCTGTGATAATGATGGCCTTGATACCATGAGGTGACTATCCACCGTCATGATTGCCTGTCTGTCAGAGACGTGAAACAGAGTGTGTAAGTGAGAACGCGTAAAGGTGTTATATCCGGTGAGTCGTTCGTTACCATTTTATAAGCGAGTGAAGAGAATTGTTTTGAAAAGTACTCTTGCTACTTCACTTGGTTGTTGTGATCATGTTTTATTGTGATCTTCTTATTAGCCCGTTGGGTTATCGTAGTCGCGAGCGCGAACGCTGGACGATCCTGGGATCGATTCCCAGGTTGGGCTTTGTGTACTGTTTGGTGCATCTCTGCCTGACTCTTGTTGTTGCAGGCGTGATGTAATAATGCAACTTACTGCAAGGAATGTTGAAACTAATGTGCAAATGCGATCTACCAGTTGGCCTCGTCGTCGCAGGGGCAGCTGCGGAGTGTGGGGCTCTGGAATCGATTTCCGAATCGGAATGTGAATTCGAATTTGTGATTGATGTGCTAGAATGATTAATTTGTGTTAAACACGGTTTATGTTTTGGTTCAAGTATCCCAACTGAAAAATATTTTAACCACGACTACCGAGTTGTAAATGTAAACAGAAATATACTTGAACTGACATTGAGAATCTCGAAGGTTCTTAAGGTAGCGGAACGCTGTATTGATGGTTTTAGTAAAAGATGGGTGTGCTAAGCACCTCTGTGTGCCCCTTTGGGCATTGTGACCGTTAAGTTTAGTTTTACGTGCTTTTTTCGATGAAAGCGAAAAACGTACCAATGGAGATACGACGTCAGTGCGAGACGTAGAGAGTAGGAGTAGGTGTCGATGTTTTCCGAATGATTGAAATTAAAGTGTTTCGGAAATGAAAAAATCAGAGGACACTAATAAACTTAAAAGTCGTCATTTGCGTAGCCTGATCCCAACTGTGTGGGGTTGATATCCGGTCGGTGTGGCCGGTGCGGCTGAGAGCCAGTGTTGTGCATGTGGCGGCAGCTTGTCTGGCCACTGTAGCCCTCTTGGTGCTGGGTGATGTGGTACCCCTTGGGGGAATGGGTTGTCAGACTGTCGAGCCACTGACTGCCAGTGACGGCTGTCGGGGGTCTGCTGGAGCCAGTCGGGACTGGCGGCTTGACGTGTTTTTCTTAGCGCAGAGAAGGATTGCTGGGTGATGGATGGTCGCACATCTATGGACCGATCTAGGCGGATAACATAGCTTGAGGTTCCACCCGTGTGGCTGTGATTGTTTAATCATGAACTCCTCCTCGGTTAAATTCAATGAATTCAAACGTAATGCTAGCTAAACATGAGATAAGGTTAACAACGGTTACAGTCCGTTACAGTAGAGCAACGAGTATCCAACTGTTTGGAGCTTGAAAACTAGCAGTAGCATAATAATTATGGCGTAACTACTGGTGTACCTACAGGATGGATTTAACGAGTTGAGCTCCGAAGAGCAACCCGTGTATCGCTCTCATAAGATCGTGATTTAGTCTTCATACTATATCACAGCAAATCCTATCCATCCATCCAACTAAAAGACTACTCAGATGTGAAGTGTTGACTGATGAAACATAGTTTAGTTTAGTGCTTTGGGCAGAAAGCCTTATTGTGACTTGTAAAAATTCACAGAACAGATTTAATTGTGAACATAATATCACTAATGTAAAGTCATTAATGTCATAGTGTGATACAATATTTTGATTGGTCATGAAAATAACCAATGTTTATTGTTTATTAAGACTGAATAGCTGAACCATTGAGAACTCGAAGCTCAATTTTAACAAAGCTTTACAAAGCTTGATTGTTGAAGCGGTTTCATTAAAATCTGTAATGTAGAGACGATTACTCTTAGCTTTCATAACACAGGATAAGCAACACGAGTGCTTAATTATAACAATCGGGACTGTGTGTGTAACGCGATCACCGAATATAAGAGAGCCATTGTTAGTGCTTTATGCTGAATCGCACTTGACTTCGTCAATGTTTACGTCGAAGACGCCGCGTTACTGTCGGCATCGATAGAGCAAAGTTGAAACCTAAACATTGGTCTCGACAAACTCACTAGTCATCCATTTCTGATAGCATGGTTGGCGCAGTGGTTGAGCGATTGACTGCTGTGCTGCGTGTCGTGGGTTCGATCCCCACAATATTTGTATGGCCTGCAGATGGTTGTTCTAGAACTGGGTGTTTGAGTGTCTGAGTTTGAATATTTGTGGACGCACCCACGATACAGGAGAGACTCCTAGTCTGGGGCAACGCTTAAAAAGAAACGAAAAGAAATGTATTCGGTTTACCAAATAAAATGATCTTGGATTAGTTCACACTAGTGAATCGGTAACGAACTAACAATGTCTTGATTGATGAAGTGATGATACTCAAGTGACATCAATGCAAGGCTGTGTTGTTGACATTAGTGTGGTAGACACTAAAGTAGAAACTGTAAGTCACTATAGAAAACATAGCGCACAATATAAGCTCTGTATGATAACAACAGGATTGTTAAAAGTTACCAGTTAAGATGGCTTAGTTGGTTTTCAATTGGTGAATTTGTTTTGATAAATAATGAAAGGCAATAATCAAATGAAATCTTCTTCTTAGCGTGTCGATGGCGGTCTGAATTGTGTTGGCCTGGAACTGAGCTACTAATTTGGCGCTTTTGGTAGTGTGCATTGGTCCTTGTTGTGAACAAACAATGGGACATGCAGGATACAATATTAAGTGCCACATTTGTGGAACAGCAACTTAATTAAACACCATGGCAGAGTAATTATTCAGGTTTTCCTTGCTGCGACCAGCCTGGGGCCGGAGTCTATTTAAAGGCTTCCAGGTGGGAGAGTAGCAGACGATGACACGAATGGGTTAGGCAAGGAGCTAGTTAGCTACCTTTCCTCAACTTTAATCTTTAGACTATTCACCAGTGAGTGGGGTGAATGACACTCCTCAGAAAACTGTTTTGTGCCTTTGCGATACAAGGGTGTTTAAGTGTAAAGGGTGTCGTGTGACTGAAGCCATTTCGGCTCTTTCGCGAAAGCTTGCCACTGTACTGTGAGCTTCTGGTGGCGTTATTCCTGCTAGTGGGTACATCATCTGTACCGAGGCCGGTTTAGAGCAACCAGTAGTCCGCAAGACATGCGGCGAAGCACACACTTAGATTAGTCGCCGAAAGATACTATAGTCGCCATAAGATACTATAGTCGCCATAAGAGACAAGCAAGTTCGCATCTTCTGCTTGATGTTAATTATGCAGTACTGTTTTTACTATTTTACTATTAGTTACTGACAGTCAATGATCTGTTCAGAGAAACTTAAAGATACTTTGAGAGTAACTGTGCGGGATAGACATTCCACCCCAGACAATGTTAAGTCTGGGTCCAGCCTCTTGTTTCGAAGGGGAATAATGCAAGATTGTGTTTGCTATGGCTGGGTTAGAGTGAATTAGCAATGAAATATGTGGCTTATTCATATTCACTAAGAACATTATTAACAAAGCGGACCTCAATCTCCTCAACCTAAAGCTGTAGCTTGGGAGGTGAGGACAAGGTCGATTGCATAGAAGAACCGGGACGTGTACGAAAATAAAACCGAAGTAAGGCTACTTTTTATGTTAGCGAGTAATAATTTAATGGTGAAGCTATGAGCTAAAATGTCTACGGTGAAAAACGTCTTATTGGTGCGTTCAGAATAGAGTTAAGAGAACGCTGGAAAGTCAAGTACCTTTAACGTAAAACTGAGTCAAATGTGTTGATGTTTCAATTAAATCTAGTAATGGTGTGGTCGCTGAGTGTGTATGGTCATAAGGATGACTATACGATTGTAATCACTGGGATGATTACGGGGCCCAGTCACAAAGATGAATTTGGGCGGTAGTGGTCACTGAGATGACTACTGATGTAGCCACAAAAAGGATGGCTAAGGCACCTGGTCACTGGGATGACTATGGTCGGTAGTGGTCACTGTGAGGTTTACCGCGTAGCCCCCGCAAGGATGGTTACGTAGCCTGGTCACTATAATGACTATGGTTGGTAGAGATCACGGGGATAACTACTGAGGTAGCCACAGGGATGGTTACGGGACCTGGTCACTCGAATGACAATGGTCGTGATGGTTACAGGGATAACTATCGGAAGCCACAAAGATGGCTGTAAGAGCAACCACCATTCCTTGAATTCGATTTTAGAGACTGATTTTTGAGAAATTGAGAGATTTTGAGATTTATTGGTTCTAGTTAAAGAGTACTTGCACTTTGTTGGGCTGCCTGTTCTAAGTCGTAATGTTTGTAACGAAAAAGACTTGTAAACAAATGATGTGATTTTGAGGTTGACGTCTCATAACAATGAGATAATCTAGCAAGACTGATAATTATGTTACAAGAGAAGTTTAAGAGTTCAACTTGGTTAAGTCAGAATGACCGAACGGTGTCCTGCGATGGGAATCTCTGGTATTGCAGGTTTACACACGAGGACGTGTGTCATGCAGGATGGCCGTGTCGGATCTTTGATGAGTATGCACTTAAATTTAAACACAAGCGCCTTTGTTTGGCGTTGTGCGGAGTCTGGATGTAGGTGTCGGATACGGACCTCAGTCCCATGGATCGCCAGCCAGTGATCGTTCGGGCATGGTCGCGACACATACTATCTAGGAACTGCTCGGTGTTTCCTTTTAAGTTCAGAGTATTAGTTAGTACAGTAGTGTTAGTAATTGACTAGGCTGTACAATAGCTGTGTACAAGTTAAAGGAGTTATTTCTCTCATTTACCCGTATCCCTTTCTGTGCCCACAACTGTTTGACCCATATGTATGTCATTTAGTACTTCCTGACTAGCGTCCTATGTACCCGGACGCGACAGATAGATTATTAACATAGCTGGTGTATAGCCGTTAGGTATACCTCTGCCTTACCCTTTGGGAATTACAGGCGTGATAATGTCAGTCATGTTACATTATGTTTAGGTACATATTACTTGCGTCTCCAAAAACTACAGATGACTTATGTAGGTCATGATGCAGGCTCTATTTTTGGAGTTCAATGACACATAATACCTGGTTACATTTTAATTCTGGCAAGTGATACCGGCTGATTGATTTATATGTATTTATTTACGTGCGATAACAACGTGCCGTGGAACTTCTCATAAATCATTGAGTCTATAAAGAGTTAAATGAGTTTATAAAGATGTTTGTTTTTGTTTGATGTTAATATAAACAACTAGTGGTTTTTCAGTGTGTAAACATTTACATTGTCTGTTCTGCAATCCCTGTAGGGTTAGGCAGAATTGTACCTAATAGTATACCCACACATTTTGCTAGTTATGTTTAAGTTCCATGTAATAAGGGGCCAGCCTATTGCCATCATCCGGACACAAATCCTTACGTACGTTAAATCAGGAATAGGGCACGGACTGACTCAAAAAAATATGATTCTGTTTAGTCCGTCAGTTAGATTATCGAAAAATATTTGATACGTGTTTTTTGTTTTATCAAATTAATAAAAATTGACGAAGATAAAAAGCGTCGTGACGCCACTTGTAGGTAAAAAATGTACTGACATGTGACGTTTTCGAGGAGTTCACGAGTTTTGGAAGCACTGTATCGTCTTCATTTTTTGTTTACGTGAAAAAAGAAAAAATATGTGCTCAATATTTTTTGGAAATCTATCTGACGGACTAATTAGTTTTTTAGTTTTTTTTTGTCCGATCCCCTATTGAGTGCCTTACGGCTGTGACCATTTGTTGGTTACTGCTGAGACATAGAATTGCAGTTCTCTCTTACCGGGTTCTTCTTCTCGTATCGGTAGTTATAATACTTAACATAACATCACACCTTTTATATCTCGCAGGGTTAAGCTGAGGTGTATCTAATAGTGTTCTCAGATTTTGCCAGTTATGTTTAAGTACTTTGTACTAGGAGTAGCAGTAATTACTTACTATAGCAAGAAAGTGGCACATAGTTTACCTAAAAATAACCTTTAGGCGTTGCCAATTACAAGAGTGTTTGATAGCATCAGATTGCTGTTTGTATATAATTACAAAAGTAAACCATCTTGGATTGGTAAGTCTGCTTTAAATTGAGGGCCGGGAATATTTACCTACTCAAATTAAATTCTATGTAGACAAATATATTTCTGATTGCCTTTTGCGCGTAAAGTATAAGCGAGAAATGAAGGATTTACAAAGAATTATAAATATGACTGTAGCGGATCGTTGCTGGGTTGCATGTGAAAGGAAACTTCGAATTATGAAACTGAACTGTGGGGTAGCTGCGCAGACGACTCCGCTGCGCATACGCGGCCGTCCCAAACGGCGTGGTGTCTCACTTGCGACTCTCGGGCGACTGTCGGTGGCGGGGGGCGCGCGGGCTCGCCTATCGATTCTGCTCCGTCGCGCCACCTCGCGCATTTTCAGTGGTATCAAAGATGTACGATTCGCAACGAAGTTTGCAACGCAACCACCCCGCCTTTTATTAATATATGATTCAAAACGTTACAACTTGGTTTGGGTAACAATTAGGCACAATACAATAAAACAATAAATAAAAAGGAAAGGTACAATATTACAATTAAGTAAAAAAGAACTTAATCCTAAAAGACCGCATCGAACCGTCCATCATCGCCAACATCCTGCCCCTTAGTGTTGTCATTACGACACTCATCATCACTCTGAAGTAAAGCTATACGCGATGCTGGACGCTTCATGATACCGGTTTTTGTCCTTATATCTAAGACTCGAACCCGTCCGTCAGGCCCGGGGTAAATTGTCTGAACGATGCCCTTCGGCCATACGTTCCGCGGTGAAGCGGGGTCTACCACTACAACAAGATCTCCTACCTTCAATTGCGCGCCTTCGCGATTCCACTTTTTACGCGGAGCTAAGGTAGGTAGGACCTCTTTCATCCACCTAGACCAGAATAAATCGGCCAACCGTTGAGCTATACGCCACTGCTTTCGTAAAAGAAGATCTTTGTCGTCGAACCTGCCAGGTTGCGGTAAGTTTGACGATGAACCCATAAGGAAATGGTTTGGCGTCAATGACTCTGAGTCACGAGGGTCAACGGACACGTGAGTTAATGGCCGACTGTTTATCATGTTCTCCACTTCACATAAGAAGGTGGAGAGCGTTTCTTCCCTAGGAGCGCGTTCTTTCAAAACAACTTTTAAGGCAGTTTTTACACTGCGAATGAGCCGTTCCCATGCTCCTCCCATATGGGGGCTAGCAGGGGGAATAAATTGCCAGTGGACTCCTTTATTTAAGGCTTCTGTCACCAGTTGTGGTTGATGGTCAATCACCTCCTGATATGCTTTCTTTAATTCGACATCAGCGCCTCGTAAGTTGGTGCCATTATCAGAGAACACTGTGTGTGGCCAACCTCTGCGTGCGGCCATCCGACGCAAAGCCATTATCATAGAGTCGGTTGTGAGGGACGAAACTAACTCTAAGTGCACAGCACGTACTGTAAGACACGTAAACAGTACACCGTACCTGCGTACCCTTTGTCGACCAACTACTACTTCCAGGGGGCCAAACAGGTCTACACCACACATTGTGAACGGCCTCTGATGATGGGTGAGTCTGCACTCAGGTAAGTCACCAAGGCGTGGAGGGTTAGGTAAAGTTTTTCTAAAACGACAAATCAAACAATTTTTGGCAACAGTTCTAACAGTAGGCCTTAAATTTACGATCCAGTACTTCTGCCGTAATTCGTTAATAATCAACTCGTTACACGAGTGTGCAGCATTCACGTGATAATGCATAACTATGAGCCGCGCTATATGGTTTTTACCATCCAAAATAATAGGAAATTTAGTCAGCTGATCAACATCTTTCACGTTTCCGATTCGTCCGCCAACACGTAAAAGATTATTTTCGTCGATGGTCGGGGTAAGTGTTCGTAAACGACTTTCACGCGTTATCTCTTTATTTGATTTTAACAAATTAATTTCACTACGAAATGACTGTAACTGTGAATGATAAAGTAACAACATCTCTGCTCTATGCATTAAATCTACGGTAATACAGGTAATTGACCTTTTCTTACATTTTTCGATAAATAATAAGACTGTAGCCGTAGCACGTAATAATCGCAGCCAACGGGAGAATCTAGTTGGATTCGGCACAGGTAAGTCATAAATTATTTTATGATTATTATCGCCTACAATGTTTATTCTTTCTAATATTTTATCATCACTAGTAATTATTTTTATTTCAGGTTGCTGAGGCCAGCACGGAGGCAGTTGGTACAAAAACGACGGTCCGGAAAACCACGTGGAATCACTACTAAGCACGTAATCGGTATTCTTCGTTCCCAGGTCAGCTACGTTTAAGTCAGTAGGCACATAGTGCCACTCGTCAACCTTGCTTAACTTATCAATTTCCCCGAGTCTATTTGCAATAAAAACTTTATAGGTTCGACATTGATTCTTAATCCAATACAAAACTGTTGTTGAATCCGTCCAATAGTGTACTGAATTCGGTTGCAAACGGTGTTCTTTTTTTATGCCATTAGCTAATTTGCACGCTAACACGGCTCCCTGCAACTCCAATCGCGGCACGGATACTGGTTTCAGGGGAGTAACTTTGCATTTGCTCGCGATGAACGATACGCTAACACGTCCGTTGATGGTTTCGCGCCGCCAGTAAGCGACCGCTGCGTACGCACTCGGTGATGCATCGCAAAACACATGAATTTCCAAACTCGCTAAACTATCGCTTGACAGGTCAGTCGAAAAGTACCATCGCGGAATTCGAATATTATTAATTTCCTGAGCTTGACTAATCCACTCTTTAAATAAATTATATAAATCATCGCTTAATTTATCATCCCAGTTAAGATTCTGTTCCCAAACTTTACGCATTAAAATTTTCCCTTTAATTGTGAATGGACTTAGGTAACCGTGAATGTCATAAATGGACATAACTATACATAACAGTTCGCGTTTTGTCGGTATCCGTTTCAGAAGCAATACATCTTGCGGTACCCGTTTAAAAGACAAGTCAAACGCTAACATATCGGTACTTGGAAACCATAACAGCCCAAGTGCTCGTTCCGGTTGGTTATCTATATTGAACCTTATTGCCTTGTCATTAAGGGTTTCTTTGGGGACTTCACTTAATACAGTTGGTACGTTACTTAACCAATTACGCATCTCAAATCCACCTTGTTTGTGAATATAGGAAACGTCTTTTATTGTTTTTGAAGCTACATTTAAATCTGTGAAACTATCTATATAATCATCCATATACTGGTTAAGTTTAATGGCATTAACAGCGTCAGGCATTTGCTCTTGAAAAAGAGAAGCATTCTTGTCTTGGTTTATGAATTGTGCTATGAAGGGAGAACAATTAGCACCGAATATAAGTGACGTCATGACGCATTTATTGACCTTGTCGCTCCCTTTCTCTCTCCATAAAAATCTTAATGCATTTTGGTCATCATTTTTAATTTTAATTCTTAAAAACATATCTTTTATATCGCCAATTACACCTATACAATTTTCTCGAAATCTAAACATTATGCCGTACAAGGAATTTAATAAATCAGGTCCCTGCAATAGAAAATCGTTAAGTAAAAACTCATTAGATTTAGCAGCGGCGTCAAATACTAACCGCAACTTCTTTTTATTTGGGTTATCGACCCCAAAGTGCGGTAAGTACCACGTACGATTAGTGAGCGTGTCCCTACACTCAGACTCGCTAAGTCTTCTAGCGTAATTATTTTCAAACAAATGTGTAATCCGTTCTCGATATCGCGATTCATATTCCGAGTCGGATAACATCTTACGTTCGACTGATTTTAGTCTTTTCAAGGCGACGGAATACGAATCGGGCATAACGCAAACATCTGATTTCCAGGGAAGACCCACAGTCCATTGACCCCCGATCAACTCAGCTGATTCGTTAAGTATGTATAAAGCTCTTGTTTCTTCGATATTTTGACGCGGATTATTACAAATCCCGATAGAGTCAAGCGAGAAAGAACGACGTATTAGTTCGTGTAAATCCATATCGTTATTTTGTTTGAAGATAGGAAGATCTTTATTGTAGGTATCTAGCGGTTTGAATGTTGCCGGCTGACGTTGGGGGTAAGTTGTGCACGCGGGGATGGTAAGTAAATGCGAGTCGCTCGCGCCGCTTGAGGAGCGTGCGCGCGCACGTTGTTTACGATTTTGATAAAATAAGGCTCCGTGCACACACCACCCGAGCAACGTTTGTGTAATAAACGGCCCATGAGGTTCAAACTTTTTACAAACAATTGGCGCAATCAAATCATAGTTATCTTGACCTATTAACAATGTAGGTTTTATGATATCACAATTGCAAGAATTAAATTTAATGTTATACAAGCTTTCGTATTCACTAAAGTCCTTACAAGAAGTCGATTGCACAGGTAAGTTCAATTCTTTTAATTTGCGAGCACGTAATTTAAACTTATTACCGTCACTGTTACTAATGTCCAAATTTAGTATTTCAGTTTTACATACCAACTCGCTGGAGTCCCATGCACTCGTAGCACGCATCGTGACGCACTCACCGTGTAACCCAGCCTTATCCGCGATATCAGCTGCGATAAGGCTCACCGTCGCGCCGTCGTCTAACAGCGCGTGCGTGTGAACACTTTGTTTGGGTCCATGTATGGTAACCGGCACTATTTTAAGCACTATTTTTGACACATTTAGTACTTTACACTTTTCAGGGCTATTATTTAACACAGACACTTCGGAACACCGCGTTTCGATCGTGTGGGCTACGAGTTCGTCGTTGCTAGAGCAGGCGCGCGGCGCCACCGCCGCGCACGCCGCGTCCGCGTCGGGCTGCTGAGCCTGGCTCAGCGGCTCGGTTGCGGCCTGGCGCGCTGCCTGCTGTTTCACCCAGTGAAGCAAACGATGATGCGGCCCACCACAGGCTTCGACGTCGCAGTTCTCGGCGGTGCACTCCGAGTGATTTTCATGTCGATCTCCGAGACACTTGAAGCACAGTTTGTTTATGCGAACATAGCACCATCGGTCTTTGCGCATAGCTTGTTTGAATCTGCTGCACTCTGTTAGTTTGTGCATAGGTTTTTTACAGTATTTGCATTTATCAGATGTGGAGGGGTTGTTGACCTCCGCACACACTAACACTGATTGCTTGTGGTTTTTATATTTCTCGGTATTAAATCTCGGTTTCGGATCGATTTGACTGTGCACGTAGCTTACTCCTGTTATCGCAACTTTCTTGGCTTCTTGATGAAGAAACTTGGACAATATTTCTAGTTTTGGTGTGTCGTCTTGATTATCATACTGATATAGGTAATCGGCCCATTTATTAATCAGTTCGGTGGGCAATTTGGAGACAACGATGGTTACTAGTTCGGGACTTCGTAGATAATCACTTTGTTGCACAGTGCGAGTAGCTGTAACGTAATTCTTCACTTTGATGGCGAAGTTTACGATCTCCGTATGATATGCTTGTGGTAGCGGCTGTAATTTTCTAAGCTGTTGCGTAACTATCCTCATTATGTTTTCAGGTCGACCAAAACAGAGTTCCAATGTCTCAAGTATCTCTTGAGGTGATGTGGCGCTCATCAGTAAAGATGACGCTGACTCCTTTGCTTCGCCGCGGAGACACTTACGTAGGCGCCATAAATTCTCGGAATCACTATAGTTGCAAAGGCGCGTGGACTCGTAGAAGGCTCCTTTGAAATGTAGCCACTCCATCGGATCTCCAGAGTATATGGGCAGGTCTTTGCAGATAGCTAACCTTGACAAGAGTTCATGGTTTGATGATTTTGAGGTTGAAGCACTGATGGCGTCCTTTATGGCGTTAGTGAGCGCTTCAATTGCAGGTTGAGTACCGGCCGACTGATCCGTGGGTTGCCGTGGGCGGCTGGCGCTGTTTTCACAATTGTCGCCTACCACGTTCCGTTCAAGCGACGACCCAGGTGCGCTAACGGATTGCTCCAGCCACTTTTCTACTCTACTTTTGCTTGATATAGACGAAGATTGCTTTGACCATCTGGAATCTTCTAGGTGTGCCAAATCGGCGGCTAATTTCTTTTCTAATAACTCCTTTTCTATGCGAGCTTTAGTCATAGTCATTTCGGCTTGAGCCTCTTTCAACTCGATAATAGCTCTGGCTTGAGCTGCTTTATATTCAAGCCGCTTTTGCCGCGTGGCCGATGAGGAAGACGCGTGGCTCGTACACGTGGCGGCTTGTTCGCGGTTGTGCGCGCCGCCATCTTGAGTCGCAACGATGTCGGACAGGATCTTTCCAGCACTTTTCCTATTGTACTGAACGTCTGAACCCGCTTCTAGCTTCATTTTCGATTCGTTAGCCATTATTTCTCTCGATTGTGCACGCGTTCTCCCGGAACGCGGCGTTTGAAATAACTGCATCCTGCCACACAGGTTTTGTGCTTCCTAACACTGTCACTGAACACTGCTGATCCGGCTCGCTAGGACCACTTTTGTAGCGGATCGTTGCTGGGTTGCATGTGAAAGGAAACTTCGAATTATGAAACTGAACTGTGGGGTAGCTGCGCAGACGACTCCGCTGCGCATACGCGGCCGTCCCAAACGGCGTGGTGTCTCACTTGCGACTCTCGGGCGACTGTCGGTGGCGGGGGGCGCGCGGGCTCGCCTATCGATTCTGCTCCGTCGCGCCACCTCGCGCATTTTCAGTGGTATCAAAGATGTACGATTCGCAACGAAGTTTGCAACGCAACCACCCCGCCTTTTATTAATATATGATTCAAAACGTTACAACTTGGTTTGGGTAACAATTAGGCACAATACAATAAAACAATAAATAAAAAGGAAAGGTACAATATTACAATTAAGTAAAAAAGAACTTAATCCTAAAAGACCGCATCGAACCGTCCATCATCGCCAACAATGACCAATGAAATTGTAATATGTAGGTTCTTGAACGAAAAAATTCTGATGGCATTTGATTACTGAAAACTTTGACTATTGTAATCGATGATTAAAAATCTGACAAAATTTCGGTTCGTCAATAAATTCGTACCTACCGTGTCTGAATGAATTGAATCTCCAATTTCCATTGCTGTTATTTTAACGAGAAAACTTTCAGATTCGTCATACAGAAAGTAAACAACAAACCCCAGTGGACAGTGTTTCAATTTTGTAAAACATTACATCACCCCGTATTTTTAACCCTTAATAAGGCAGAACGATCTGGCAATCTGAAAATAAGGGCAAATTGGCATAGGTATAATTGGTAGAAAATAAATTTTAAGTTTTTTTACTTTTTTTTTGTTTTTTGAATATTTAATGAGTGATTGATATGTCTTTAAATAAGCTCTGTACAATCACAGAATACCTTACAGGAACAAATTATTTAATTTTTGAGGTGAAAAACATGGTGGGAAATATATTCCCTATGCCTTATTAAGGGTTAAATAAAAATACGAACGGAATCGGTTACCAGTTAAAATCAACATTTCGTTTTAACCAGCAAAATGATGCCCTTGGGACTCAGAAAAAATCGGTTTAACTTACTACCGACCTTTTCCAATAATTTTCTAAAGGCCTATAGGGAAATACAATTTTTCGTGAGTGAAATTAGTTTTTCTCCTTACTAGTTACTTCGTACTCGTAGTTTATAAAAGAGTGAGATGGTCTATTATCTGTGCAGGTTTTTGTTAGGTATGTACATAATTTATTTATTCTATACCTACATACATAATTTATTTATTGTATTTTGTGTGTGCATAAATAAATAAATACATCATCATCATCATTTCAGTCAAAAGACGTCCACTGCTGGACATAGGACTATAGGACTCAACCAGGTGTCGCCACATTGACCGGTTCTGTGCGTCTCTAATCCAGCGGACTCCCGTAACCTTGACCAGACCATTGGTCCACCTAATGGGAGGCCTTCCAACGCAACGTCTTCCGGTTCGCGGTCGCAACTCTAGAACCTACGTACATTGACCTATAAATACTGTAAATAGTATTGAAAGCCGGTGTTTGAAAAGCTTTTGATAGTTATACACTCGGTCGGCGCGGTATATCTTCTTCTTTAATACTTCTTTATAGTACTCGCCATCTCTGCAGTCACCACTGCAGAGATGGCGAGTACTATACCGCGCCGACCACAAAGGAATTGGGATAAGGGCAGGAGAATGTTGAGGAGTGTATAACTATTAAAAGCCAGCCACATCATTCTTTACATAGTTCGTCCATCATTTCTTTGGTCTTCCTCTACTCTTATAGCCATTATACATACTCTTATAGCCATGATACATTATTTCTCCTATTTTGCTGTGGAGGCTGATGTTCTGAACGACGAACGTGTAGGGTTCAGGTGGGATGGGTTTTTTACATGTAAAGTGTCATTGTCATTGGCTGGCACAAGACCCTGAAGCTTGGTACAAGTAAAGAGAGGCCTCTGTCCAGTAGTGGGTGAATGATGGCTGTCTATGATGATGATGAAAATACAGATGATGACACTTTTTTGGTAGGCTATTTATTCTGAAACATTTTGATACAATTGACGCCACACTCGTATCAAAATGAACTAAAACAAACGAGATAGAATAAGATTATTAGATCACAATCGAATGATAAAATATTAAAAAAGATTTCATTTCTCAAGAGAGAATTTGTTGGCCCAAATCCCAACAAAGAGAAAAGGTACCAATAAGATATTAAGCCAACAATAAGTAATTCACAGCGAAGAAGAGAATTTCGTCTTGTATCCGTCAATTTATAAGGAAATTACCGTTCGCAAGTTGGCAAACAATGGAGGACTCCCACTTTTATTGGTTTTATTTTTATTTGACTCTCCTTGGCTGGTAAAAAATAAATACTTGTAGGTCACGACTGTACGTCAACATCTTGTTTGATGTTGATATGATTTGATTTATCACACATCGGTACAGTTGTGTAGACTTTGATTGCGGTTTTTTTCGTGTGGCAACATTGTGTACTCGACTGTACCTCGGCGGGAATGTATTATTATGTTAGACATGGTGTCCCACTGCTGGGCAAAAACCTTCCCGCCCCGTTATTTCCATTTCACGTGGAGGGCATCCACGTGAAATGGAAATTGAATGGAATGGCAAGCTAGGTCCATTCTTTCATAAGACGGTCTAATTTATCCCGTCGGGAATCTTGGGATAATAAACTATACTACTTTAGTACTACAAAGTATTGCTGGTAATAAACTAAATTGGTCGTTGAATCAAATTCCGCAGCGCTGTGGAGTTTCGACGCCAATATTTTTTTTATTACATTTTATGTTTGTGGTAAATAAATGCAAATGAGGAGAAGCTCGAGAATAAATAAAAACAGCCACTCGGATCTTTATTCAGGTTAAGCCACGTCTGCCTAGGTTGGTCCTTGGAGAACCACCCATCACCTTTCATTTGTGCTTTGGAAACTACGCTGGTAGCAGGTATTATTTGAAGATCTTTGACAGACGTATGACAAACTGTCTTACCAAAAGATATCATATAACCCAATACGAACCGTGTTGTGAAGGTCAGATAGGTAGTCGCTCTATGTTAAATACTGGTATTCAGCTGCATCCGGTTAGACTGGAAGCCGGCCCCAACATAGTTAGGAAAAGGCTATTCTTTTATTGATAATATTTTTCCGTCCCGAATTATACAATGGTAATAATGCTCACCCGTAAAGGCTCGAATGTTTGCCAACACCGGATCCTCTTTTTATTATTATATTCATGGTGCTAATGCACGTTTCATTCCTAGCAGTAACTCGGCTAAGTGCCAGGGTTTCTAAATAATCCTACTTTCATAGCGTGAAGTAACTTCCTACAAAACAGAGCTCAAGGTCAAAGCACTTCCGTAGGGGCTGCGGGTTGTACGAAAGAGATACCGCGGCCTCGGCACAAGGGCTAAGAAGGAACATGGGTGGTTTTAAGTCAGTAGAAGTCGGACACTCTCTACCGCTCTACCCAGAGCGGGAGGAGTCTTTGGATGATTTCCAAAACTCAAAAAAAAACCCAAAGCATTTCAATCAACGTATTTATTAAATGCTGTCAGGCCTCTTATAAACGGAGATTGAATCTCAAAAAGAAAAATATAAAGTGGTCACAAAAAGTTTGAATTTGTTCGACTAAAATATCCGCGTCTGGATGAGAGACGCACGGGACCGGTCAATGTGGCGACACCTGGGGGAGGCCCATGTTCAGCAGTGGACGTCTTTTGGCTTAAATGATGATGATGATGATGATGAAAATATCCTAGTTATTATTACGAAATGTATCGATTGTCGTTGCTCTAGCTGTCGCAAAGGCGACTGCTGTAAAATGTTCCTAGGTTTGGTGGATAGGTTAAACAAAAGGCTCGTAAACTTGCTTCGAAATACCTGGCAAAATATTGAGTGTTCTATTAGGTACAGCTCTATCTAACCCCTCAGGGATTATAGGCGTGATGTGATAAATTCATTTTACGTGAGACACTAAAACCCTACTGTGCTGTCATGAAATGCACTAAAGTGAGGTTATTGGCATTAAACGGCATTCGCTCTTATCTTTACCGTGCAGTGTCGGCGACGATGTAACTGCAGTATTTATAGATACCGTAAAAACTATTATATCTCACTAGCTTTTGCCCTCAGCTTTACTCGCGTCATCAAAACTTGTATGAAGAGAGGTATCCAAGTTGTTACATACTGGTCGGACAAAATGATCGACTCGAAAAGAAGAAGAAGATCAAAAACAGCACAGAAAAGTATTGAAAAAAAAACCCAGGATTTTTAGAGAGTAAAACGAACATTTGTATCACTTAATAGGGTAACATCTATTAATAACAATGCAATGTCTGAAGATACAGATTGTTGTCCATTAATATCTCATGTTTTGTGTATCTTTTGTTAGGTTCCTAAATAAATGCGACCCTATTACAATGTCGTACGGACGCAGGTGTTATTTACTTAGAATCAGGGCTTGTTAACGTTACCAAATTCACGATAAAAGTATCGGTAAGTAACGATATTTTCATAATGTTAATTTATTAACGTTATCACTGGTATCGGTAATTTGGTATCGGATCAGTTTATTAATGTTCCCTGGTAACGGTAAAAGTATCGATACTTTTACCGTTACAGTCACTTACCTTCCATTTCGGTTAACCCACGTAGGTAATTTTATATACTAAATGAACAGATAAACCGTTTGCGTTCGGTTTTGGGTGGCGACTAAACTCACAGCAAGTGGAAACAGAAAAAAAAGCTATTATGACGACATAAATGCGTCGTAAGAAAGAGATGAAAGAAAAATACCGTTACTTATAGGGTTAATTTGGTATCGGTATCAAGTATCGTTACCTGATAACACTATCATTTAACGGTAAATCATTGATAACGTTAAGTCAAATTACCGGTAAAAGTCCACCCAACTATCGATACCAGACTTAACGTTACCTATGAAATTAACGTTACCTTCGAATGAAGGAGGTAACGATACCTAATTTTTAACGGTATTCAAAGCCCTGCTTAGAATAACGTCCATCCACCCTACATAAACTGCTAGCCAGTATTGATAGCAAAAAACCGACGGCAAAGTGCCAATTACTCCTAACTAACAATTTTCACGAAATTTAATTTTTTATCGTTTTGAATTTTAAAGCGTTATTCGCATGTTTTTATGAAAAAAAAAAAATTGTACCTATTTTGTAACTTAGGAGTTATTGGCACTTCGCCGTCGAAACATAGTTTCCCACATAATATTGTTATAAAGCCTACGAGAAGCGACGCTGACGTCTACGACGCTACGACAGTTCCGTAGCAAACCGGCTACGAATCCTCTACGACGCCGACGTAGGCAAAGAGATTTGAGTGACGTCATTGGTAAGTTTCGTCAAGCGATATTGGAAGCGGTGAGTATGGGAAACCTCATACAGATATTTTAGATGACACAGTTTTATTTTATTATTAATTGTTTATTTTACTTTTTCTCTGGGCGTTTTTAACCTGCACGACTTTCTATATCACTTGCCCATAATATGTAGCAACATTATTAATATGACCACGGTGTTATAACAATTATTTATTTTGAACTCTATAGAAACAACATATCATCGCGCCTGTAATCCTTGAAGTGATAGGCAGAGGTGTACCTAATCGTACACGCATATTTTGCCAGTTCTGTTCACGTCCCATGTAATAGGGAGCGAGCCTATTGCCATCAACCGGGCAAAAGTTCAGACTCCATAGCTGTTACTGAGAAATTACAGATAGTAACACTTTGCCAAACGGAGCACAATACCCCATGCTCATCAGTCGCAAGCGCGACTACTAGACCGAACGAGGCACTCAATGGACACTTTGGACACTCACTAAATGTTCTTGTCCATTCTACTCCATAGAGATCTACATTTTTAAATAGACATCAACAGTTTCATGCCTTGGGTTAACCAACCATGGCCTAAGCCCAAATCAGAAAGCGGGTCGGGCGCGTGTGGAACAGGGCCCGAAACGCGCCCTTCATGGAGTTTAAACAAACCGCGAGTGCGTTTCGGGCGCGGGTCGGGCACGTGTCGGGCGCGTGTCAGGCGCGGGTAGGGTGCGTTTTGGGCGCAGGTTGTGCACGGGTCACGCCCCATTACTGTATTTGACAATGCAAAAACCTGCATCTACTGTATATTTGAATTAAACGATTTCACAACATCATATAATATTAGTATCTATTGTATCAGTTTGAACTAAACAATAGATAATTCCTACAATCAACACAATAGAACAATCCTACAAAGCTCCCTTTACGCGTGTTTAATACCAGCAGTGTTGGACATTATTAACCGCATATAACTGAGAGGGACAATTACACGCTTTCCGACGATACAGCCAATGGCTATTTATCGATTCCGAGATGATTTAAATGCAGAGTGAGCAATACATGTGGTTTGTTTTATTGCTTGGTAATGCTCTCAAATGAGGTAGTTGGTATGAAATGTGAATGGCTCGACCATGGAGGCTTTTAATATGAAGAATTCACTCAGCTACCCTTCTCAGCAGCGATATTCAAACAAATGTTAAAAAACGACACTACATCAGATGTGGGTGAAATAAACATTACAGAGATCGCCCGTTTATTTTTTACCTTTGTAACGTTGTAACGGGTTCCTACGAAAAACATCAACAAAACACTTGTTATATTTCGCATCTTTTTATCATCGTGAGCACAAACGGTACGCGTGGGGCTGATAAATATGTAAAATTTTGTCTGGACCTTTATGTTAAACTAGGAATCTACACCCAAGATTGCCCCAGATGAGAATACCTCAAAGGTTAATGCAAATAGACAAGAAATTTTGACATCATCCCCCACCTTTTTTCATTAATGCATTTTTTGCATTTATGTATACACAGTGCTACATAACACCAGTCTGATCGAAGGATCCTAGTTCTTTTTGTCATTATCATCTGCCTAGCCTTTTCCCAACTATGTTGGGGTCGGCTTCCAGCCTAATGCGCCGACTACTCGCTCACACTTCACAGTCTTGCCTTAGCGATTACACGGTGCACACAGTACATCGCGCGTGTGGTTGGTAATGGTAATACTGTTTTACCAACCATACGCGCGATGTACTGTGAAGTGTGAACCAAGAGTGTGGTGAAGCTTGAGCGTGTGGTAGGCCCATAACAGCATGCAGTTGCATATCAGTATTTTACACAACCCAGTTAATACTGGGTAAGACGGGTTGTTACTTGTTAGATTTTCAGGTCACTGACTACCTGTAACGACTGCCAAAGATCTATATTGTGGCAACTGAGACCAACAGCTGTAAAAGTAAGTAAGTATGGGATAAAAATCTTTACACCCTGTTCTTCGTACTCCTAAAGCTTGTTGTAAAGACTGGTTGATGGGCGTCTTTGGGTCCAAAACTCCAAACAGGAGACCATCTTAAAAGCCATAAAAGCTTTTTGTTCTAAAAGCAAAATAATAGTACATTATGGTACAAGTGTGTAACGTTGGTGATTACCGCAGAGGCGCCATTGAGACCCGAGCCGTCAGGTGAGGGTCTTAAGAAAGCCGAGGACGGTAATCATCAATACACACGTGTATCATACGACGTTTTTCAACACACTTGTGAAGAAAATAATACTAAAAAGTTATCTTCAACAGTTAAAACAAGTTCTGTTTTTTTTTTTCACAATAGCGGGAAAAATTTATGCGCATCTACAGTTCTACCAACTTCAACAGTTAAAACAAGTTCTGTTTTTTTTTTTTTTTACAATAGTGGGAAAAATTAATGCGCGCGCATCTACAGTTCTACCAAGTTATCTATGCAGGCGGGAAAACACGGAACTAAAATAAATGTACTAAGTTTGACGTAGCGATGCATTTTTTCTTGACCAGTGGCGCCACTACTGTAACAATGACGATCGGCCATAGACTAAAAGAATGTGGTTTCTTTATTTTTGACTTTTCGCGGATAGAGTTTTAGCCACGGACAAAATGGGGATTTTTTTTTTCTTTATTACAGAGAAAACAAAAGTTATATTATTTGAGTGAAAGATTCATATTTATTAAAAACGTATTAGTTGAAATTATCTATTTAAATTCAAAGTTGCATGAAATGGGGAAGCATTATGTACATTAATTTATTTTTACTATTGAATACGATCTTTTTTGTATCGAAACTTTTTTAAGAACATAGCAACTCAACCAATAAAATTTAAAAAAAAAACCTATAACTCACTAGTGAATAATAGCAATGAAAAAGTCACAGTTTGATTATAGGTGTCATTACGTGCCTAATTGCGGTGAAATTATAGCCACTTTATGAGCAAGTGTGTTGAAAAAATCTTATAAGTCTCGGGTATATTAATGCACGAGGCAAGCAACTGTACGAGGCGAATGGCGTCGAATCGTGATCGTGAAGCTTGCCAGTTGCCACCACCCCTGTCATGACGACCACGAAAATTTTGCCAGTGACGACAGAGAAGAAATATTAACATCATTAAAAATAAAATAGAGCAGTGAAGTGTACCATACATTTATTTACCCCGAAAACAAAACCAACCATTTTCACATGGAAACTGAAACAGGAAAAATTCAAACGAATAAAAAAATATAAAAGCGAAATAAGAGCCACTCTAATTGCTTGCAATACATTCAGTTTTATACAACATGCTGCAAATTGCGAGAATTGAATACTTGCCAACGAGAATTCAATCGTACTCTGTAATTATTAAATGTGTGTCGAATTGAAATCCAGTATTAAAACGAGGGATTGTTAATGCTCTAATCACTTCTCAACATATACACCATAGTAGTATCAGTAAATATTTGTTTTGCTTTAATTATTTTTGTTACACTCGTGCGGTTTTAGTTATTTATAGGAAACTAGCGACCAGCCGAAGGCCGTGTTTCCCACTTTCGATCTAAACACAATTTTAATAATAATCGGAAAAAAATTGAAAGAAAATCCCAAAAATATGGGTGATCACCTCTCCGGCTTATATACAGCAGTTTATTTTTATATTAAAAACTTTAGTCAAAATATTAAAGTTGAAGTTGGAAGTAGTTGTTTACTACTTCCAACTACAAGTACAAGTACCTACCTTCAAAATTCAGTAAAATAGTACTAGACTGGTATTACTTTAAAGGCATTTTCATGAATCTTACATTCTAACCCTAAATTAAATTTTCTTTGTGTGCTCGTAAAATAACTTAAAAAGATGAGTTTATTTTTAATTTGGCGTGTATATTTTAAAGAGGCGCATCTTAAACAGGCGGCACGGTGTGAGCAGACTCATACAGGTTGTCTAGACTGTTCCATTATTAATCGGCCAGATTTAATAACAGGCGAACACGATTGTGGTCGTGTATGCTCATGGGAGACAGCTTACCGTGTGTAAATTATTCCTCCCTGCGTGCTATTCCCGAAGGGTTAGGAACAGATGTAACTATTAGTACACTCACATTTCGCCACTGAGATGATCAAGAGAACAAAGTAGACTCCACGGCTGCTATAGAGAAATTTTTAAAGGTTAAAACCTGCTAATATCTTCTCCCAATTCAGGAATCGAGGCCTGTTCCAATTTGAATTCTTCTTAAAAAGATTAACAAGTCATAAGCTTGATAATGTTAATTCTCTGGATTTACGACACTGTATTAATATTTATCACGTAATTACAGATTGGCCCAGCCTTAAACTACCTATATATACCTACATCTACAGTCAGTTTACAGTCATTTAACCTCTGAAACCTGCATTACAACAACAACTTTATTATCACGAAAAAAAGTTTACTTTAACTTTGACAAACTTGTCAGTGTCGGTGGTCGCTACTGTTGAATCTGGCTGGTATGGCGGGATCGACCCCTTAAGAAAAAAGACTTTTCAGTGACATCAACAGCAACCTTATACCACGCGGCATATAAGTTGAACCTGCGAAGTAGTCGTTTTTTAGACGTCCCATACATATCAAGCAGAGAACCTGCGCAGAACGTCGCCATTTTGGTTCAAGTTATTTGCCTAGGAGTATACTTTACTGCTAGGAATATAAATACTTCTGTTAATTTGACAGTATTACATAGTCAGAGGTTAATTTACAGTGAAAGGACTAAACCCGACCCTGAGCAGAGTTTGTCACGCCACTACGACGACGACGCAGTGAATTTAATAACGTCGATCAATTGATTGATGAAGTTTGCGCGACATCAATGAATTTCATTAAACTTGTCAATCATACTACCTCATGTTCTTAATTATGGTTCGCATGTTAAATTAAGACGTCTTTGCTTATGAAGAAAATCGAAAGTAACTCTATTAATTTTAGCGCTCAGAAATGCGAGCTTTAACAAAACTCTTGGAGCTTTGGAAATGGTAAAGGTTGGGAGAAAAAATAAGGGTCTTGTCGTGTTATTCAAAAGTACTTACAAATGTAATACAGTGAGAAAATATTGACATGGATAGAGTTAATTTTGATTAGTCAACAATGTACCGTCATCGAGTGTAAAAAAAAACAAATTTAATAAAAATCCACTTCCCGGTTCCTGATTGAGCTGAGATACATTGCATACTTCAAGTGCTGTGCACACCTATAAGTGACGAATTCACCGCAAAACTATCAAACAGAAGATATTAATGTAAGAATTTAGTGATTTAGTCGTTGGTGTGTCAATAAATAAATAAATAAATAAATACATTAGTTGAATGACGATTCATGGTCACCTAAATGAAACCATTCCAATAAGGCGGACTCCCAAAGGTGGCGGATTAGTTATTTTTTAAGCACTCCCATGAAATGGGTACCAAATACGTGTATGATATGATAATTTTTGCTGAGAAGAATATGAGAAATGAAATGACATCGCACTAAAGCGTGTTTTTAAAACTATAATTATCTTTTATTACACTCTTTATCTTTAATTCCTCTAGTTGTAGTAGAAGTAATTATCTCGACGTTACAAGCGCGACTGCTGAATGTCCTGACTTTGTTCTTATTAGGTTAGGTTAGGAATTTCTCAGAAACAACTACGTCGGCGTCTAAATTTTGTGCTTGGTTGATGGCAATGTAATTTTTTCTCATTATATTTATTTATTTATTTACTTTGGAAGACTTACAGCTAGATACAATGGTGATAAATAACAGTACGATAATCAGACAGCCAATTACAAGTCTTCACGTCTAGAGCTTGTCTGGTATAAATAAACTGTGGAACAAAACATCACATTGCCAAAGAATGGAAACAAAAACTAAATTATTAAAAACTTGCTAATAGCTCGTCACCTAAATATCTTAGAAATACTTAATACAACTATATACAACAGGCTATTTGTTATGTCTCACTTTAACACTAGGGTGGTTTAATGAAACACTGTTATATTTCTATTAGAGTGTGTGCGACACGTCCGCTCGCCGCGACTTCTGTCAACGTAATGCCGAGCGGGCGGGTCGCAGAGGCACATATTTATTTAATAATTTTACAGTACATCACATCTCTCCCTTTCAATAATTTTTTTTTAATCATTTAAATCCTCTAGTTTTAATCTCTTAGTTTTAATCATGATCTTAATAATTTATCACAATACCAATTTAATCATCCGTGTCTATTTCTACATCACCGTCGTCTTTTTCCCCGTTTTCATTGTGAATTCTCCATTGTCCCTCTATTTTCTTGAGGTGAACTATGTTTCTTCTTATTTTTGACCTGTTTCATCATTTTTTATATTTGATTGTGGACATGTCGTATTTCACATGTTGAAATTTTACATTTTACGTTTTGACATTTTAAATTCTGCCATTTTACATTTTGACATGAACATTACATTAATTTGATTTTTTGACACAAGTATTTTTATTTCAATTGTAATTTTAAAATGAATTTTGTTTTATGAATTTAGATAATTATATACAATATGAATAATTTATTTTATGATTATGCATTTTTGGTAGTATGTGTTGTTTATTGGCCTCCAAATATTATGATTATTTTTGCTAACACTATTCTTTAAGTATACCTACTAACAAAATATGGATCACTGTTATCTAATTTGAATAAATAAATTATTATTATTATTATTTTCTTTTATGATTTTATCTCTATCATATACTTCTAGGTCCATACTTCGGTTTTCGACATCTACAGCAGGATTTTGGACGGGATTTTGTCTCTAAATTGTCTATTAAAAATAATTCTGAAGGCGTCTTTCCTTTCCGTACTATGGAGAGTGATATTGTACATCATGAGATAGCGAAGGAGATCATCCTTCCAATCAGACTTCTGGCATTGGATTTATTGCCTCAAATTTTTTTTTTTTATTTTTTATTTTTTTTTATTGAAAACACATTTATTTTTATTGGGTAAAACATTGTTTTGTTTTAGTTTTGCCGTTTGTATCGGTAAATCCCTTTGCTTGTAATAAACATTGTGATTTCACTACGTTTTTTTCCAACGTGTCGAATTTGGAGTAAAGTATTGCTTTTTTTTTTTTTTTTTTACAAGACCATTAATTGAATTTATTTTGGTCTTATCAAACTCAAACTCTATTCCATTCACTAGGTCCCTAGGTCTTCGTGGAGAAGAATGGACAAGAAACTCCACGGGAACATCTTTTAAAGTATTATACAAGGACAAGCCGACGTTTTCCCCAACTGTCTCAAGTTATAGCAATTTATAAGTGTACATAAACAATAAGCAATATAAACCCCATTATTGTACACATTTCTAACAGATAGGTATCAGGAATATTCATAGCTTAATATCAAATAACTTACATAAACATTGTGGATCCTTTAGAGTAACACAAATAGGTTTCAGCTTTTACACATTTGGTATCTTCATAACTAAGTTACAATATGTAAACTTAATTCTTTCTTTATACAATTAGGTACACAAATGGAAGACACAATATACTACTTTGGGTCTATCTTTACCCTCTAACAGTTGCAACGTAACTAACCCCGAATTGCCGGTCCTTCTACTTTTATAACCGTCCAATCTTAAAAAGTAAATCAACGACTACCGCCATAATACACCAATGGCAAATGGTTATACATTGTTATGTCTCACTTTTTTTTTAATGTGTTAGTTTTTATTATAATTTTCATGACCATGTTTTTTATGACTTTGTTATGTATAGATGTATAATTTCAAACACAATGAGAATTGTTATATGAAATAAATAGAATAGAATACCAAATTTAGGAATCAGTTGCTCTATTGACCATGATGGCTTTGTTGGCTCTACGCATTTATCTAAACAAATACGAATATCATTATCAGGCTTTAGAATCGGTACCATTGGTGAAACCCAAGTGGATGGTTTATTTACTGATTCAATAATGTCCATTGTAAGTAACCAGTTCTAATTTTTTAATTATCTTTGTTTCCAGAGGAATTGGAACTCGTCGATAAAACTGACACACATGTGTAATTTGTTGTATCTATTGTAATTTCTAAGAGAATATCTTTGAATTTTGGAAATGGTTTGTCATCGATGGAATTTAGGATATAACCAATTTTTTTTTTTTTATTTTTTTTTTATTTTTTTTTTATTTTTTTTTTTCTTAACCCAAAAGATTCCTTGACCCATTTCCTATGACATGATATTTTGTTACTGATTTTGAACCAGCTTATATCTGTGCATCAAAACAACACAACACTTTAAGTGGGTGTGTAAATTATTGATCGAAGGTGTTTAGCACCGTAACCCATGAATGTTTGGTTTGGGAACGTTTACTGGTTGGAGACTATGACTTTGGTTTTTTTTTTTTTTTTTTTTTTTTTTGTGTTTCTAAGTTGTATCACTTATTGAGGAACATTGGATTGGATTCACTCATTGGAGGTACTACCGGAATCAATGAGCAGTTTAATGTTTGTTCCTCTACAGAGGTGGGCTCTTCATTGGTGTTTCCCAGTTAGGTTTTCTTAATTTGCCTGTTGTTATTTGGTTGTATTTGTTGTTTTGCCAAATATTAGCAGTGTTTTTTTTTTTTTTTTTTTTTTTTTTTTGTTGGCCCTTGTTCTGCAGTGTTTCAGGTAATGTCCTTTGAATCCACATTTCCTGCAAATTGTATTAATTGCAGGGCAGGAACTTATATCACCTTTGTGATTTCTGCTGCCACATTGGCTGCAAGGGAACTGTTATCACCTTTGTGATTTTTGCTGCCACATTGGCTGCAGGGAAGCTGTATCACCTTTGTGATTTCCACTTCTTTTTTTTTTTTTTTTTTTTTTTTTTTTGTACATTTTGTACTTTTTTATCACCTTTGTGATTTTTGCTGCCACATTGGCTGCAGGGAAGCTGTATCACCTTTGTGATTTCCACTTCTTTTTTTATTGTACATTTTGTACTTTTTTATCACCTTTGTGATTTCAACCTCTTTTTTGTTAAGGCGGGAACTTGTGGCATTTGTGCTTTGGCTATCGTGGAAATTGTTCATTTGCCGTTCTACGGCTTCTAACAATTTGCTTCTACTGTGATATTTTTAACTGTTGCTAAAATGTTTTTTTTTTTTCGAAATACACTTTTGTTATAAATTTGATCGATTATATTTTCATCTTCATTAGCAAAGTTGCATTTTGAGCTTTGACGCTTCAATCGAATCAGGAATGTTTCAAATTCTTGGCTCATTAATCGGAAAAAGTGTCTTTCAAATAAATAACTTTGTGTCTTTTTAACCGCGATATCGTAAATGTCAGTCACGCTTGGATCAGTCGAATGAGCTCCAGGTAAATTAAAATATATGACTTGAAATGCTATGCCTCCGGCATGCAGTAAAATTGCACGTTTATTATTTTGATCCCTGGTATTTATTGCTATAAAATATATTTCTAAAACACGTTTCCATTTTACTCAACGGGAGCCTTGGAGATTGAATTTGGCTCTTCACAATTGAATGGAGAGATCTATTGCAGGGATTTGTAATTGGGACATGTTGATCGATCTGTAAATAATGGAGAGGAAACCTCACCATAATAGTAATAAATCGATTCAAGATCAAGATCGATTCGACAAGTTCACTATAACTTTAACACAAATTTGTTGTTTGGTGTTAAAATGAACAAGCCCAGTCTTTATTAAAGGAATCACGTAACAACTTTGTTTATTAAGTTTTAAATTTATCGTATCCGGCTAAAGAGCTTTGTGACTTCATTTAGCACTTACGATAAAGAAACTCTACTTTATTCGACAAATTATAAAAGTAACAGACCCTTATTATACTCTTCAAGTGTACCGTTATACTTGTTACTAAGCTAAACGGGTACCTGACACAGAGGTGATTTATTTTGAGGTGACGATAGCCAGTGCAAAAATGCATTCTAGATTTTGTTAAAATCATTAGCCTTAACGGATTTCAGTTTTAATAGCAGATAACATATTATGTATCTACTTTGCTTCGGGTTGTCGAAGTGGCACTTGGTTAAAACTGGAATTTACGAGTAATTTTCTCGTGGGAACATTATTTTTATTGAAATTTATTTCAATAGTGCGAACGGATTTGGTCAACAATACGTAGGTCAGGACAGTATATTTAATGACAAAATAAATGGATTATGAAAGCATTGTACTCGTCACACACACGATCCTGTTTCAAGTTATAAATTAGTGAGTTGTTAAATGAGTAAATGATGTTTAGTTTGTATTTTGTTTCACAAACACCTTTACACGTCAAAATGTTACGCAGTATCTACGTATCTATCTATCTTTATCTTATTATTATTATTATTATTTGTTTTTATACTTTTACGTATCTCGGCTTTATTACCGGAATTATAGAAT
Source organism: Diarsia mendica (assembly GCA_949316265.1). NCBI lineage: Eukaryota > Metazoa > Arthropoda > Insecta > Lepidoptera > Noctuidae > Diarsia > Diarsia mendica. The sequence goes on along the minus strand of OX438902.1, from coordinate 12,748,731 downwards.
AGTACGGGCCGGAGCCAAGTACTATTCCTGGAGAGTGGTGATGGGATGAGATGATGATATAGTTGGGTTGCGTGATGATAAGTGAGCATTAAGCTGTGTCTGTGTGGTGATTGAGGGTTGAGTATGTGAGGTGGAGATTACTGTCTCATTTTCATTATGTAAAAATTTTCTCACAATCCTGCAGGTATTAAGGATTGCGGCCTTCTGAAGGCTTTGATACGTGTATGGTGGTAAATCAAGTTTTTGTCTGTCGGTCAGTCTGTTGTTCATTACTCTGTGTTGTCCTGTCATACATGTTCAAAGGGGTAAATTTTTTGTCATTATACGCTATTGCTTTGTGTAAGGTTGAAGTGTAGCTTTTAAAATCAAAGTATTTTCTTAATGTTGTTATTTGTTTGTTATGTAGGTTAGTGATATCTATTATTCCCCTGCCACCGTCGTTTCTTGGTAGTGTGAGTCTCTGTACACATGACCTAGGGTGGTGTCTCCTGTGTTTAGTGAGAGTGGTGTTTATGATCCTTTGTAAGTTTTTAAGATCAGTCTTGTTCCATTTTATGATGCCAAAGGAATAGGTGAGAATGGGGATGGCATAGGTATTAATAGCTTTAACGGTGTTTTTAGCGTTTATCTGAGTGTTGAATATTGTTTTTAACCTGTGCTTAAATTTCTTAGTGAGTGTAGTTTTTATTTCCTTATGCAGAATCTGTTTAGCCTGTATATACCCTAGATATTTGTACGTCCCGGTTTCGTCTAATGAATCTATTGTCTCGCCTGTCTGCATTTGGTATGTATGTGTATATGTTACTCCTGCTTTTATTGAATTGATTTTACATTTATCAATCCCAAACTCCATAGCTATATCTTTTGAGAATTGTTCAGTTATTTCGGCTAATTCATATAAGTCATCAGGGGATGATGCATACAATTTGATGTCATCCATGTAAAGGAGATGGTTTACTTTACAATATTGTTGGTCAGTCGGTATTTCAGACATTGTATCATTATATTGGAGTTGGTAACCGGGTAATAATGCATTTAGTTTGTTCGAAAGCGGGTTTAATGCTAGACAGAACCATAATGGGCTGAGTGAGTCTCCTTGAAATATCCCGCGCTGGATCTTAATGTATTCTGTTTCGACTGTTCCTGTTGATGTGTTCAGTTGTAATCTTGTCTTCCATTTTTCTACGATATAACCTAAGCAATTGATGAGTTGTGGGTGTATTTTATAAATTCTTAAAACTTCGAGTAACCACGAATGGGGCACTGAATCGTATGCTTTCCTATAATCTATATACATAGTGTGTAAATCTTTTTTGGTACGTTGGACATGTCTATGTATTACTGCATCTATTGTCAATTGTTCCTTACATCCTTGACTTAACTTTTTACACCCCTTTTGTTCTTCTGTTAATATTTTCTGTGTTTCAAGATGTTTATAAATGATGTGACTAATGCATGATGTCATTATTTTATATATGGTTTGCAGACAAGTAATTGGCCTATATTTTGCTGGATTAACTGAGTCACTAGGGTCTTTTGGTAGCATATAGGTCTTACCTTCTGCCATATATGAAGGGATCGTTGTGGGATCTTTAATGAAACTGTTAATATGATTAAATAAATGCGGATGTGTGTGCGTAAATTTTTTGTACCAATAGTTGTGTATGTAATCTGAACCAGGCGCTTTCCAATTGTGTATTTTTGTTAGGACGTCATGAAAAGTTGCTACATCAACTTGCTCAAAGATCATCGCTTCAGTGTTAGTATGTATGGCCTGTTCTGTTTTAATCCATTCTGCTTCAGTGTTATGGCAGACAGGATTTTCCCAAATGCCAGCCCAAAATAGCTGTAACTCTTCTGTCGTTGGTACTGCCGTATGTGTATTGTTAGTAGATGTTGTTTCGTTTGTTGTTGCTTTCTGCAGACCCCGATAAAACTGCTTTTCGTTATTCCTAAACTGGTTATTTTGTGTTTTACGAAGTGTGCATTTAGTGTATCGATTTAGTCTACTTTTTACTACTGTTAATTTCTGTTTTAGGGTATCTAGAAAATGTTCAGGTTTTGTGTTAGGTGGTTCGTGTAATGTATGTATTTTGTAATCTTTGAATATTATCTCAACTGCTTTGACTAGTTTCCTGCTTCTTTGGCCGTGAATGTACTGCGTTAATCTACCAATTTTGACCCTAAGAGATTCTATTTTGTTTTCTAACCTTTTTTGCCATTTAGGTTTGTAGACTTGGTGAATTCTAGTACTACTATCTACAGGAGGAGAGAGAGAAATTTTACTACCGTTGGCCTTTGCAGCAGTCCATGCAGCGCAGTATATTATTGTCTGCAGATGATTGAAATTATTATCACTGGATATTTGTTCAGGCAAAATTACTGTATTTATGTAACTAACTATATTTGCTAACTTTTTTGATGACTTTTGCTTGGGTATGTAATTCCTGTCTGTAGGCTGGGTATCTTTGTAGTACTCTAATGTTTGTGAGAAAATTTCATCTATTTCAAGATTTCGAACTGGTTCTGTGTGTTGTGTATGATGTACAGAATGTTCTGGTCTTGAGTTATCGATATTACTGTCATTTATTTCTACTCCTCTATTCTCTGTTTGTGATGACTCTATACTTTCTATTTCTATATTAGATGTCTCTGTATTTGTGATTGTGTGTACATTTCCTACGTCTGTATTTGACATTCCATTGTAAACTTGCCTTTGGAAAGGCTCTGTTTCAAATAATTCATTTTCTACAATTGTTTTTAATACCTGTAGCCGTGCATCTGCAATCATGTTGTTATTAACTATTACTCGTTTTTGATCCGAAATGCGTTGTTCTGATAAGTGTGATAAATGAGGGTAAAATTCTATGAATTTTTCTCGTAAATTTTTTCGCCAAACTGTCTTATGCGTCTCCAGATTTGTTACCCTAAAATAACATTTCATGAGTGTTTCATTGAGTTCATTGGACCATTTCATTCTACGTTTAGGTTCTGATTGTGTGTGTGGTTGAGTGTCCGTTTGAGACGGAGTGAATTCCGGTGGTGACTGTAATTCTATGTCATTGTTGTGAGTTCTTAAATGGTTGCTTACTTCAAGCCTAATTGTATCGAGTGTGGTGGAAGGTAGTAACTTCTTCGAAACTATTGCTCTTCTTTGATCTCCAATTCTTTGCTTGGAGACTTCCATATTTGGAAAATTTTCTACGAATTGATGATGTAATGATGTAAGATATGCTTTCGTGTCAGATTCTAAGTTTGTGATGATGAGATAGTTACGCCAAATGAATTCATTCATTTCTTTACTCCATTTTTTTCGCGTAGTATTTGAGACAGCAGTGGGTGAAGGATCATTGGCCAAATTAGCCTCCGACACATCATCTGCTGTCATTGGTGATAAAATTGATGATGATCTTGATGAATGTGATAGATATGAAAGTGGTGATGATGCAATTGATGAGAAGATGGACTTTGGTGACGACGATGAAGAAACCGGTGATGTTTCATCATCTGCGATAGGCATATTTGCCTGATTATGTTTTTTTGTTTTCGACCTTGTTAACATATTATTCCCACGAGTAGCTAGGGACTAACAAAGTCGGCCACAGCAGAGCCCTGCGTTCACTGTGGTAAGGGTAAATAAAACTGGAGATCCCCAAGTATCCAGAGTTGGCACACTAGAGACTAGACTCTCCCCTAGCCATGCAGCCCTCGGCGTGTGCAACCTTGGCTTGGATTGTGTTGTATCTCTCTTGGTCTGGCCCCTCACCCTAAACCTATCTCAGCAAAGTAAACTCCACCCGAACAGACCTAGGGCTCATTGGAGCGCACAAGCCCCACCACGACGTCAACGTAGAGATACGGCGGTGGGGTATTATTATTATTATTATAGTTATCCATGAAGGAATAGGCAGAGGTGTATCAAATATTATTCGACCAAACGCATATTTTTTTTTCTTTATAATAAACTATAATTTATTGTTGTTGACCAATTCCGGAAGCAGGTATAGAACTTGATGGGTGCTTACCCATTGGAATAGTGTACAGTATGTATTTTGTCATTGTCTTTCGACTTGGCCAATACTTACAGGCACGATCGGTTGTTGTTGTGTAGTCGGTAGCTTATTGAAAAAGAGCAAAAGTCAAGTCTACTCGCAATAGATTGTTTTTAAAGAAATCTGTGCACTAATCATATTATCTTTCTTAACTATATTAATTTATTACCTGTTACTTGCATACAAATAAAATTAAGATTCTATGAACGATAATAATTACTGTTTACATAAGCACTTAGTCGTGCGGTATTACTCACAATGTAAACAGTGATAGTTAAATTTGATGTGGGTAAGTCGAGAATCGCACGGAGAATATCTCAATTCGATTTGGTAGTGATAGTTCTGCGGTATTTGTACAATGTGGGTATATAGTTATAGTAGAATGTGCACACAAGCTACACAACAACATTTTATTGGTAAGTATTAGCAGGCACTGGTTTTAAGGCTATTTTGACCGAAGATATCAATCGTCAATAAGTAAGTTGCTTACACTTTAAATATTTCTGATTTTACTAAACAATATGTTTATTTATGTCCATATTCCTTTTTAAAATAGATTAAGTGAAAATCAAAAACAATATTTAATTGTGACGAAAGATAACCTCGGTCATTTGCATTTTTTTTTTATTTTTTTTTTTTTTCCTCACGTTCTTTATCCTCGTCGCCAATGTTATGTCTCACTTTAACACTAGGGTGGTTTAATGAAACACTGTTATATTTCTATTAGAGTGTGTGCGACACGTCCGCTCGCCGCGACTTCTGTCAACGTAATGCCGAGCGGGCGGGTCGCAGAGGCACATATTTATTTAATAATTTTACAGTACATCACACTATTCAAAATGAAAACCAAGATGTTAAAATTTAATTATTTAAATAAGAGATGATAAAACTAAACTCCAAAGAAATTAAGTTTTAAAGAAATTCATAGCTAACCGCTTTTTTGCCGAGTTCACACTAGTTTCAGAAATATCAAATGTTCTGTATCATGTTCATGTTCTGTATGAATCGAATGTTTAAGAGATTTAAATATAACATCTGTAAAATGTGGGTGTGGTATTCTGGCTAACCCTTCCATTTGGGATACTGGTGAAATATTATAATGGATTCAGTATGATTTTGAGTACAAAAGTAGCTACTTAGTGAGTACTTCGTTATACCAGACGCAAATGTTGAATTTCTCTCAGAATAATATAGTGGGGCAGACCTTACAAACATTGTTTCTAGACTACAAATATTTGAACGACCTAAACCAGACCCTAAATCCTCTCTGAAAGATTAACTTTTACTTTAACCACTTTGAGGTAAAAAGTAGGTACGCACTCTGTTAAAACTTTTCGTTTGCATGCGCTTGTTAATTTATGTAAAGCTTTTAATATTAATTTTTTTAGTGAAGTTATAATAAACTAGCTATTGCCCATGACTTTGTTTGAGTGAACATTTTTCATGTGCTATTTCAGACTATAATCTATTTGTGCTATCAATTTTATGAAAAGTGAAAGTTTCAATGTATGTTTGCTAATCAAACATACATTGAAACTTTCACATTTATAATATCATTAAAATTATAATATATTTTTTAATATTAGTATAGACAAATTAATTAATACAAGGAACTTAATTGTTTGGTTAATTAAATTATCCATTTAAAACACAACTGTCATCTTTGACAGTTCTATGAAATAACAGAACAGCAAACTGGCGGCGGATATCAATTGGCTCAATTTAAAATTTATACGGTGGTGCTTGTCGGTATTATAAAATAATTATATTATGTATGAACAATATTAGGTACAATAATATAATGTGAAAATATGTATAATGTGTAAATAGATCCTTCACGAAGTCGTCGTACAAACATTCTGTGCATAACTCTACGCTAAAACGGTAGGGCTTTTAGAATTGCCTCTACTCTTATCTACTTATATCTACATTCATACTCAACATTTTCCTCCTTTAACACCTCAATGTACCACAATTCACACAAATAAAGATTATTCTATTCCACCGTTATTATGCCCTGTGGCTGGAAATGTAGTTTTATCTTTTTGTTATAATACAATTTTCAACACACTTGCTCATAAAGTGGCTAAAATTTCACCGCAATTAGGCACATAATGACACCTATAATCAAACTGTGAATTTTTCATTACTATTATTCACTAGTGAGTTATAGGTTTTTTTTAAAATTTAATTGGTTGAGTTACTGTGTTCTTAAAAAAGTTTCGATAAAAAAAAGATCGTGTTCAATAGTAAAAATTAATTAATGTACCTAGTGCTTGCTCATTTCATGAAACTTTGTATATAAATAGATAATTTAAACTTAGTACGTTTTTAATAAATAAAACTTTCACTCAAATATAATTTTTGTTTTCTCTGTGATAAATAAAAATTTGAATTCCCCATTTTGTACGTGGCTCCAAACACTATCCACGACAAGCAAAAAAAAAAAAAACCTCTTTTAGTCTATGGCTGATCGCTTATAAAAAAAAACATAATATTTTCCCGCTACTGCGAAAAAAATACACAACTCGTTTTCACTGATAATATAGTTATTTTAATTAGTTAAAATGTCTAGTTTTGAAGAAAATGATTCATGTTGTACACCGCCCGATGTAAGATTTGAAGCCCTTAGCGTTATGGAAAATTTGCTACCCGAAAACTCCAAGGAGAAATATCTATTAGCGTACCAAAACAAGCAGTGGCAAAACACCAAGAAATCGCAGTCATTTTCTGAAAATGTGTTCTTGGCGTACTTTAAAGAATTATCTTCTAAGTACAAACCTAGCTCTTTGTGGTGTATATACTCAATGTTAAAAAGTACAGTCCGAACGAAGAATGGAGTGGACTTAAAAACATACTCTTATTTGTCAGCTTATCTAAAAAGACTGTCAGATGGATTTAGAAGCAAGAAATCAAAGGTTTTATCGTCTAACGATGTTGAAAAATTTATAAAAGATGCTCCAGATAACCAATATCTGGTTACTAAGGTTAGTTAAACTAATTTTAATTATCTATCTACGTGACTTCAGCTTCAGCGTGTTGTGTGTTAAACTTAATAATTTTTTTTTTCATTTTTCAGGTTGCTTTAATATTTGGTGTAACTGGTGCATGTAGGATACAAGAATTAACAAATATAACTGTAAAAGACATACAGAACCCATGGCCAGATGCTTTTAGTGAAGATACCTATCTAGATGAATAAAATACCAAGGATTCAATCTGAAATAACAATAGGTACAACATGAAAGTATTTCAGTAAATAATCTATCTGAAGAGACCGCTACGCCATCAAAAACAATTAATTAGGTATAATTTAACTAACTGCACATTTATTGTTTCTCTAAATAAACTTTTTATCTACTAAGTAAAATGTTTTTTCTTGTATTATTAAGCTATTGCATAGCTTCTATCGCGGGCCTTGAGCGTGGAGAGCGAATTCAGAAATTCCGTAATGAAAATATTTCAACCACGTTGCTATGGTTACGGAAAATAACAAGGTTGTCAACTGAGGTTGTCAAATTAAATAATTGATAAAAAATGCTATGCAATAGCTGTAGCGCGGCAGTCTCCGAGTGCCACACGTTTTTTTTATTCGCAAGTGTGTTGAAAAACGTCGTATGATACACGTGTGTATTGATGATTACCGTCCTCGGCTTTCTTAAGACCCTCACCTGACGGCTCGGGTCTCAATGCCGCCTCAGCGGTAATCACCAACGTTACACACTTATACCATAATGTACTATTAAAAACGCTTTTAGTTTTAAAAGTGTGGTTACGATTGTAACTTAAGAAGAGTTGAAAGTTTAAGTGTTTCCGATCCCGGCGAACATCTTGGAACACCTGACACCCTTTTCCCCACTTGTCAACATGACGGAGGGTCGTTAAAGGTTGGGATCAAAAACTATCCTTGATAACTTACAACCTACATTGCCATACAATGCAATAGAAACGATTTTTTTATAAATAAATCTTATAAAGCAAAATTAATTTAATGTACGTGTACGAACGTGTACGTTAATAGTAAAACGTACAGACTTACAGCATATCTAACAACAAACGACAAATTCACGGTTCAACACCTGAAATCAACATCATCGTCATCATTCATCTGGAAGCCGACCCAATGATCTTAGAAACAGGCTAGGCAGTTGATGATCAACTGAAATCATCACTAACTACATTTCAGCTGAACAACAGACATCATGTCTCTGATTTACATTCAAATACCTTCAGTTCGTGACTTATCTATGAAGCTAGTCCCATTTACTGGCAGACGGTCTACGTGACAGGCAATCTGTCCGGCTATTCAGGCACAAGAGACGCTCTATTCTATAGCGAAGTATGGCTCGTTACATTGCACTACTTTTTCAATCTACTCACTACCAGAGCGACAGCAACGCGTCCCCCTTCGCTTTCATGCGCTCCTGGTAATTTATTGCTCTGGGGACCTTTTTTTATGTAGTATCAGGTGGTTTTCATAGTATTTTCTTAGAATAATAGACTAGCTTTAGGACCGTGGCTTCGCTCGCTTATAAGTTAATTAGCGAAAAGTATCCCGACGAAACGTTTCAAATATAACTTAAAACTCGGAGATAATGTAGCTCACCATTAGTGATAGAATGTTATCAATACGGTTCCTATATCCATACTTACAAAAACGAACTCTTCTTTATCATTTTGTTAATGTTAATGTTAGGTCTTTACCTATGAAATTGCCGTTTTGTTTGGAAAAATTTAAACGATTTTTTTTCATGTATTTTTTATTTGTATTAATCGAAGTAATCACCCATGCAATCAATGCATCTTTGCCAACGCAGTGGCAGTTTATTGATGCCCTTCTTAAAGAAATCAGCTGGTCGGGAGGCAACAAATTCTTCAAAGGCATTTTGTACGTACTGCCTCTCGGGTATTGAATTTTTTTCCCGCCAAGAAGTTATCCAAATTCTGGAAAAAGTAGTAGTCTGTAGGCGCAAGGTCTGGTGAGTAGGGCGGATGACGGAGAGCTTCCAAACCCAGTTCTTGCAACTTGGAGACCGTCTGCTGTGCAGTATGAGGTCGCGCGTTGTCGTGCAGGAGCAGCGGAGACGAGCGATTGACCAATGCTGGTTGGAGATGTGCCAGCTTCTCCATCATTGTGTTCAGTTCTTCACAGTACACATCTGCAGTAATGCTCACCCCGTTTGGTAAGAAGCTGTGATGAATCACACCGGCGCGCGCGGCGGCGCTAGACCACCAAACAGTGACCATCACTTTTCTAGGGGTAAGTTTTCGTTTAGGGCATTGTTTAGGTGCTGAACCAGGATCCAACCAACTTGCTGAGCGCTTGCGGTTATCAAACAGAATCCATTTTTCATCGCAGGTAACAATGCGGTTCAAAATTCCTTCATTTGTGTGTCTGTTGAGCAGTGCAAGGCACGTCTCGACGCGTACTTCGCGCTGGCGATCATTGAGTTCGTGGGGCACCCCATTTGTCAAGCTTTTTTACCTTGCCAATTTGACGCAAATGGACCAATATTGTTTTGACGCTAACGTCGAAAGCTGCTGCTAATTCAGCCGTAGATTGTGTATCATCAGCTTCCACAATCGCCTTTAATTCGTAATTGTCGACCAAAGTCTTCGGACGACCGCGAGGTTCATTTTTCAGGTCGAAATTTCCAGAACGGAAGCGAGCAAACCAATAACAGGTGGTGCGTTGGTTTGTAGTGTTAGCTCCGTAAACGTCGTTGATGTTGCGTGCCGCTTGTGCCGCGTTGCTGCCACGACGGTACTCATATTCCATAATTACTCGAATTTTTAACGTATCCATGATGACGAAAAAGATTGAAATGCGATGAAAATGTAACACTAATCAATAACAACAAACAAATGACTACTTTTGGAAAAAAAAAACCATGTTTTTAAAATAATAGTATATTATGCAACTAATGAATAAAGGACGGATTTAAAGCGAGGGCCGTAGATGAGTCCCGAGCAAGTGAAGGATTCTAATGATTGAATCACGAACGCAGCGAGTGATTCAACTGTTAGAATCCTGAACGACGCGAGTGATTCATGGCCCTTGATATAAATTCGTACTTTATTCATGAGTTGCATACTATACTTTATAGGTACCTACTATGACTACGAGAAAAGACATAATTCACTAAACTTTGTGTCCGTACAATAGGGGATCGGACTACGTCAAAATAATATGATTCTGTTTAGTCCGTAAGTTAGATTATCGATAAATATTGAATAAGTACGTGTTTTTTGTTTTATCAAATCAATAAAAATTACGAAGATAAAACGCGTCAAAGATCTTGGAGTGGGGCTTGAAACGTCACTTGTGCATAGCACTTGTGTCATTGTGTCGTCAAAATGTACAATCATATTATGACGTCACACGAGTTTTCGAAGCACTGTATCGTCTTCATTTTAAGTTTACGCGAAAAAAGAAAAAAATACGTGTCCAATAATTTTTGGAAATCTGTCTGACGGACTAATTAGTTTTTTTTTGTCCGATCCCCTAATTGCGCCAATTCACTATTTTTTTTTTCTATAAAGGCAGCAAAGAACACAAAACAGTTTTTAATCTAATGCCAAACTCTTTGTCGCAAATATCGACCAATCAAATCTCGAGAATTTATTTGCACCAAAGAGTTTTGAATGTCGAATCTTAGCGCAAGGAGTTTGTGTAAGCGTTGAAATAGAGATCGGATATACCTATTTTTGTGTTCCAAATTCAAACACCAAAATAGTGAATAAAAACAAAACAGTGATTAAAAGGCCTTTTTATTCACTGTTTTGCGAGAATAAAATAAGCTTTTTAGAGGTATGGTATAAAATTAATTTGAAATTAGAATTCTTAGCCAAACAAAAAATATTTTGATTTGAAATGGCCAGTACTGCAGAACGGCAATTTCATAGGTAAAGACCGAGAACCACTCTATCCCAATTATTATATTTATGTAAACACACTTTAAAGACAAGAAGAAAGAAGCAGAAAATATGTAACAAAGATGATGTCTATTTCAAAACGAATTCGCTTTCAGCACACCTGATTGATTAATCCATAACATTTTCCTTTTAATTTATAAATTATCCATCACCTAATATTTTCTGTAGCGGTTACTTTCAAGCCTCTCAGTTTCGTCATGTCTTGGATATTTTTGGATTGATGTAAAGTACCTATAAAACAGACGGGCTCTTCTCATAATCTGAAGGATTTTCTGCGAGGGAGGTAATCTGGATTACTTAAAGTAAGTCCATCCAGTAAGTACCTTATAATATGGTTCTTTGTTTACAAAGACGTATTTTTTAACGTTCTTTACAAATGGATTTAAGATTAGAAAAGCCTTTGATCGAGACTAAGCAGAATATTGTCTGATTTAAGTTACCTTTTTTTGTTTGATGCATCATAACATTGAACGAATGGCAACGGTACACTGCCTCTTATCTACAGGGAGATTCAGGATAGCTGAAGTAAGATAAATGCATGTTTTGACTTTTTATAATCGATAGGGATACTGCACTAATTAGTAGGTAATAATATTATGGGCTGACAGAGAAGATTTATATTAATTGTATCATTTATAGTTAAGTTCTATGCAATGTTGAGTTTTTACTTAATAAATACGTCAATGAATTAAAGGCACAACATGACGCTTATTAGACGTCGAAATACTCCTGTAGGAGTACTTAGACGATGCTAATAATTCTTTGGCCTAATAATAGGCCAGCCAACCTGGCCACGTGTAGTGTCAACAAGTCTGAGAGTTTCTTAAAAAAGGAGAGCTCACTTAGGCTCCATGACCCAAACGTTTCGACCCTCTCTATCATTTATATAAAATCGGTTTCTGTGTACCTGTCAACCATTCCACACTTTTAGAATCGTGACTCACTAGTTCATTTCAGAGCATCTTTCATGACTTCTAAAAGTTTAGTTATCATAACTCTTTAGAACTTCAATATTATTCTCCTCGATGCAAACTAAAAGTCACGCTGGCTCAGTGAAGAGCTCTTAAAACTTTATTTTCTACTTTAACCGTAACGATGCGACCGCCATTAAAGCAGTCTAGCTGATCATTGATTGTTATAAAGTCTATAATATAGAGTCTATGTTATAGACATTTAAAATTTAAGTAATAGATTTCAGAATACTGAAATATTAGTGATCTTTTAGTAGGAATCGTGGTTATTCTACGGCTTCGTCCCCGTTTCGACCAGCTCATGAAGTTCTGGAGCTTGGTCGTCATTTGTCAATATTTTACGTGTAGGGCAAAGTTTGCAAATATTTTCAAAGTCCGGTTACGTAGGTGGCTGAAGGAAATATGACTATTACTTGATTGAAACCAGTTGCGTACAAGTAAAAAAAGATGCTTCATCGAAAGCACTCATATAATTGCAAAAAAAACCTCGGTCGAAACTAGTTTCCAAACTCCAATTTTATAGCCTGCCGTAGGGTGGTAGACCGAAAGTATTAAAACTATTCTCACTGAGGGCAAAACTCCACGTTTTAAAGTCGTGGCCAACTATGGGTCGGTTCAGTCTTTCAGAGTCAAGCGACGACTAAGGGGTGGAAAATCCTCGTGGATGTCCAAGTTGTCTGTCAGACTCTAACTGACTAAAAACCTCGTCAGTGTTCCCTTCCCACACTTACACAGGGGATCCCCGGACGACTAGCTAAAGTCGTATGGAAGATATTTGTATACCGTTGTCGGTTAGCTTAGGCGTAGGCCACACATAAATGGCGTCGGGCGCGGACATAGCGCGGGCGGCGAAATGGCGCGTCATATCCACATGCCCATGCCACATTTCCACCGCACCGCTCGCGCCATGTCCGCGCCCGACGCCATTTATGTGTGGCCTACGCCTAAGCTAACCGACTACGGTATATAAATATCTTCCATACGACTACTTTACCGTATTGTTAAGTATTCTAATTCCGACCCCATCCAAGTTCGCCCACGGCTAGATACTTTGAAATTAAACACAGGAAACTTCGGTATTTTTAATAAGGTACCGTTTCGGGAAAGATAAATTACAGCTGAAAAAGTTTTTTTTTTATTGTTGCTCAAACTGTTACCATGTTTAATTGTAAGGAGTTACCTTTTCTAAGATTAAGGTTTTGTATACCTATAGTTTGAGATTATTCAGGGTGAAACGGGTTCTAAAGGTACATAATTTTTTTTTCACAAAACGGACACCTATGTTTTCTTTTTTCAAAGTTATTAAAACTCTGCACTTAAACATTTTAGAAAAGTCAATTAATTTTCAACTTTTTGTACATAGATAGTACATTACTGCAGAATCCTGTAAGTAAGCCTTCCTGGCCAAGTATGAGTTAACCGGACCGAACCGCAGGTGAGGTCTGGTTATATACGAGGCCAGGATGGCTTTCTTACTGGTTGAGGTTTGTATAATGCTTTTCTCAAAAATTAAAGAAAGTTTAACAACAAATTCGTTTAATTAATATTGAAGGTTACATTCATATGTGAAAAACACAATAGCACTTTTTGGCCGACCCGGGAATCGAACTTAGGACCTCACGCTCTGCAGTCGAGCTTGCGACCACTAGACCAACGAGGCAGTTTAGGAAACAACTTTAGAAAAAACTTTTTAATAAACTGAAATTACTAAATACAATCATAAAATCCCACACTATACTTCTACAACATTACTAAGTACAAAACGCAACGTATAAAATGGCTGTTTAAGGTTCCAAAAATATATGTATCTCATAAAATGTCATACCAAAAAGAGAGATAGATATATATTTGGAACCTCCCTTCTATAACCATGTTATAATGGCTAAACTCTAATCTGTGTCTGGTACTATGTTTTTTTTTTCTAAGCAGATCTAAAGAGGATGACCTAGTGTCCAGTAAGTAAATTACATACTTACTTACTGGACAGTAGGAGATTCCAAATTTAAAATCTCGCTTCTTACTGGACAGTTGTGAATAAGTCTCCGGTAAAGTTCACTTTCTGGATACTTTTTAGAGATGTTATGGCAACATTACATAATTATCATTTTTGAGAAAATAATTATGTCGGTTCTAGTACCAACGCTGTTATTTTTGTTGTTGATCAATTTTTTTTAATAAGAACTTAGAATTGTTTTAAATGTCAAAATTATGTGGTTGATGATTTTGGTGCACAGTAAAACGCTAATGACGCGAATGAGTTAAAAATAATTTAATTAGTGAATAGGTAAATAAATAATGCATTAAAAAAATCAGTCACTCTACATCTTATGTCAATAAAGTAGTGTGGACACGGTACAAGAGAAAAATAAAATATCTGTATCCGTGACCATAGATCAGGATATGGTTGGTGTACTCGTCGAACCGTAAAACACACTATTTATGCCATTACTGCCATAAATTTTGTCCCCTCTTTTCGGAATAAAAACAAACTATATAATCTTTTCGCCCTCTTTACTTAGGCACTGAAACCATAAATCGCTATGAAATCACAAGATTTACGACATAAATGGTTAAATTATGACCTAGTTTATGTACGTTTTTGTTGTAAACGTTTCAGAAACATTTACGTCAGGCACATTTCACATGGCGAGTTACCTAGGTTATTTACGGCCGTGAGGCGGCACTGCGCGATACATTACCTTGTATAAATGTTCTATGTCTTATACTAATACTAATACTTGTGTAGGTAGGTACAGGTTATTTATTTCTTTGCCTGGAGATAAAGTATATAAAGTAAAGTATATAATAAATTAACCGTTCACCTAGAACGGTTAATTTATTAAGGGAAAAACGAGGATTTGGGGCGAAAGTTAGTGATTGCTTCGATCAACTCGATTTGTAGAAATAAATCTTGAACTCAAGTACTGGAGCGGTAACAAATGGATTTTGAAGAATCAAATCCTGTTGGCGTGAAATGGGATATTAATATCTATATATAAAACAAAGTCGTGTTTGTTACAACACTTATAACTCGAGATCTGCTGGACCAATTTTCTATTTTTTGATTAGATGAATTTGTCTCTGCCCCAAATAGCAGAATACATCATACAAACAATGAAAAAAAAAATACCTAAATTATCTCAGCTAAAAGGTAAAACTACATTCATTGACTGTTAGGCGGTACGACGCGACGTTCACCGGGTCAGGTAGGGTAGTAGATAGGTAGGGTAGTAGGTAGGTAGGGTAGTAGGTAGGTAGGGTAGTAGGTAGGTAGGGTAGTAGGTAGGTAGGGTAGTAGGTAGGTAGGGTAGTAGGTAGGTAGGGTAGTAAGTGGGTACGGTAGTAGGTAGGTAGGTAGGGTAGTCGGTAGGTAGTGTAGGAAAAAGAGCATTGCAACGCCTTTAGTAAGAGCACTAGTTTTCCCGATTTTCCTCTATGGAGTTGAAACGTGGACAATCCAAACAAGAGAAAGACAGAGGATAGACGCATTCGAAATGTGGTGCTGGAGGCGAATGCTCCGAATTCCATGGACAGCCAAACGCACAAATGTGTCTGTCCTTTCCCAACTCGATATCCAGACTAGATTGTCTACAGTTTGCCTACAGCGTATTTTGTCCTATTTCGGCCACATAATGCGAAGAGGAGATAGCAGCCTTGAAAAACTGGTCATTGTTGGTAATACCGAAGGCAAGAGAGCGCGAGGCCGGTCGCCAACACGATGGTCCGACCAAGTAAAAGAGGCTCAAACTCAAACTCAAACTCAAATTCTTTATTTCAATTAAGCCATTACAGGCACTTTTGAATGTCAGAAGAACATTTCACAAAAAAAAAAACGAAACTACGAGTGCAATACGTCATTCCGAAAGCCACCACGCCGAACCACACGCCACCGAATGCCCACAACAGCGAACACTGCGAGCACGAAAGCACGCAGCGACGCAAACCGCAACAACGAATGCTCGAGACCCCGAATCACGGAACAACGAATGCACGCCGCAACGTGCAACCGCCGCCCCGCGACCCGGAGCCCCGCACACCCGCCGCCACGGCCCACGCCACCGCGCGCCCCCGCACCCACACCACTCGCCGCCGGTAACATCCGGCGCCGCGCAGCCCGACGCAGCAACTCCCGAAACGACGCATTGCACTCCTACGCTACAGTCACAATCACAAGGCATAATAACTTGTGAAAGTACTGTAGTTGCCAGTTCCCTAACGTAGATCTCATGAAGAAGAACGGGCAAGAAACTCCATGGACACTCTTTTAAATTAGAATTTGTTACAAAATCTTGGTACATTTTATCATTCATGTTGAGATGGTATATTATGTGAGAGCTATGTAGCAAGACGTGCAAGTTAAGAGCGTCCAGAGTAAAAAGATATAATAAACAAATCAAAAAGAAAAATATATTTACACCATGGCAACTAAGGAATGACCAGTCTCCACTGACAGCGCCCGTTCACGAACATGACGCATGGATCAGCACCATCTAACTCAACCATTTTGAAGGGAACTAAATGATCCGACACACCCGCCACCATCAGCGAGACATTTGAGTGAGCATGACATTCTCTCAGCCACCAGGGCAACGTCACTAAAAATATAACTAAATGTAAAATGTAAAAAGGGGCTTTATAGTACATAGTACTCACACATGTGCCATGCAATTATACAATATTAAGACATTGAATCTATACAATGCAAAGATATTTTTACAATCTTCTGCAGCCTCTACAATAACTTCACATGATAATCGATTTAATTGCCCCTATGGTTGTGGAGCAGGACCAGCATGGAGCCAAGCATTTTTATCATCAATGTAATCCCCCAACTTATAGTAAGCTTGCCTACATAGTGTGCGTTTAATACAAGATTTAAATTTTGTCTCATTTAGTTGAAGAATGTGAGGGGGTATTTTATTGTAACATTTTAAACAGTACCCCATGAAAGATGAGTCTACTTTAGCTAGCCTGAAACCTGGCTGAACTAGTTGGTCCCTATTTCTCGTATTATAGTGGTGTCTATCACCTCTTTTGCTAAATAAATGCAGATTTTTCCTGACATACATGATGTTTTCATAGATGTATTGACAAGGTACTGTCATGATGTTAATTTCCTTAAACAGCTCTCTCAGAGAATCGCGCCTTCGTAGACCATATATGGCTCTAATGGCTCTTTTCTGCAGAATAAATATAGACTCGATGTCTGCAGCCCGTCCCCATAGTAAAATACCGTATGACATAACACTATGAAAATAGCTAAAATAGACTAGTCTCGCGGTATCTACGTCAGTAAATTGACGGATTTTCCTAACAGCATATGCTGCTGAACTCAGCCGTCCTGCAAGAGATGTTAAATGCGGACCCCACTGCAGCCTTGAGTCAATCGTTATCCCCAAGAAAACAGTTTCATTGACAAATTCTAGTTTCTCTTGATTCAATACTATGTCACAATCAGTACTTTTGACATTTGGTAGAGCAAACCTTATGCACTTCGTTTTTTTCCCATTTAATACTAAATTATTAACGGTGAACCAATTATGAACCTGAAATAAGGCGTTATTTACGTCATCAAGATTCGTGGCACGTCTGTTTACCTTAAATATTAAAGAAGTATCGTCGGCAAACAATACCATTTCAGGTTGGTTTTCAAATAAATGGGGTAGATCATTAATATAGACTAAAAAGAGAAAGGGACCTAATATCGAACCTTGTGGCACACCCATGCTTACTTTTAAGCCCATTGAATTGACACCATTTATTTGTACTTGCTGATGTCTATCGCTTAAATACGATTTCATTAAACTGAGCGCAAGATTCCCTAAACCGTAATGTTTGAGCTTTATGAGAAGGGTTTCGTGGTTGACGCAATCAAATGCTTTAGAGAGGTCACAGAAGATCCCTATGGCATCTTGTGACTCTTCCCACGCAGTAAATATATGTTTTAATAAGGTGACACCGGCGTCAGTCGTACAACGTCCTTTGGTGAAACCATACTGTTTCTCATGTAAGATTTTGTTGGTGTTAAAGTGGATGAGCATTTGATTAAGCATTACCTTTTCAAACACCTTGCTGAAAACTGGCAAAACGGATACGGGTCTATAATTATTGGTGTCTTTACTGTCACCGGATTTGAAAAGTGGTATTACCTTGCTGTATTTCATAAGGTCCGGGAAGACTCCCTGGTCCACACACAAATTAAATATTAAGGCTAAGTACGGAGCTACAGTCTCAATAATAGCTTGACAAACTTTAATCGACAGTCCCCATAGATCCTCGGTTAATTTGACTTTAATTTCCTTAAAAGCTTTAATGACTGCTATGGGGTTTATATGTTTAAATTGAAATTCAACCGGACAGGCTGAAACGTTCGCTCTTAATAACTCAATAGAAAGCAAGGGTGACGAATTTAAGGTTTCAGTAGTTTTAAGTGGGATACCAGTGAAGAAATCTACAAATTCTTGAGCAACTTCGTTTTTAGAACTTAAAAGGCCACGTGAAGTCTCTAGAGTGATATCATTATTATATTTTTTATTTCTATTCGTTTCACTATTGATAATTTTCCAAACCGTCTTTATTTTGTTATCGGCGGATTTAATCTTGTTACTAATGAATAAGGCTTTAGCTACTTTGCAAGCGTTTTTAAAGATTTTAGAGTAACTTGCAACATATTTATTGAAAGTTTCTGAGTTTATGTAGGGCTTAAGACCGTACAACTCAAACAATCGCTCCCTACTTTTCCTAATGCCCTTAGTTGCCCAGTCACTGAACATAAACTTAGGACAAATAGATTTAGTTTTCATTTTTATTGTATTATTGAACTCCGTGTGAATCACCGAAAAGAATTCTTCATAAAATAGATTTACATTGTCGATAATCTGGCTTGGAATGCCTAAATTACTAATTAAATTATCATTAAATTTATTTAAATTGCTGGGTGTTATCTGCCTAGATTTTATTTGGATTTTTTGTACTGGTGTGTAGGATTCAAACACAACGACTTGACCGCTGTGATCCGAAGGAAGGTAATTTACAATGAATTTATCCAAGTAGTCGCAGCAACAAAAAACATTATCCAGACATGTAGCAGTATTTGTAGTAATTCGGGTTGGATCCGAAAACACGTTTAATAAATTAAATGATTTAAAAAGATGCAAAAATCTACTGCTATTTGATTTTTTTTCTAAAATATTAACATTAAAGTCGCCACATATAACCACTGATTTATTACCAGCTACAAGTTTTGCTAAAACATCTTCCATTACTGACTCAAATGTAGAGTAGTTTTGATAATTTGGGGGCCTGTAAACGCACACTATTACATGCTTATCCAGCTCAACACAAGATAGCTCAATATTATGTTCAATCGATAGTTTAACAATATCATCACGAGTTTTGAATTGAATTGAATTTTTAATTAAGATTAATGAACCTCCTCGCAGCATCGATTTACGGTTAAAACAGCTACCCACCGTATAGTTTTCATAATTAATAAGCATTTGGTAATCCTTAAGCCAATGTTCAGTAAAACAAATAATGTCAAACATACTTTTCTCTAAAAACAATTCTATTTCTAATAATTTGGAAGAAATGCCTTGGATATTTTGGTGGAATAAATTCAAAGTGTTCTGCTGAGGCCCTTTTTTACTAACTAATTTAGAGCAAGGATACCTTTCTGTTGATATGTTTAACAATACTGTTAATGGTACCTTCTGTTGTCGTACTTCCTAGTTTAAACTAATATTAATATCTGGAGTGAGCCCAGAGTCTCCTGTGCCATCACCAGACAACAAGATACTATCACTTAAAACTTCTAATTGAGAGTATTCCCCGGTGACATATGGAACCTCCTCCGTACAATGATTGTAAACATTTATAGCACTAGTGCTATATTTATCTAAGGTCACCTCCTGTACATTAGTACCATGACTAATAGTCGCAGTGTCAACAATATAAGCAAACTTCGACATACTACTTATGTCTGTGTGAATATTAAAAGCTAATAGCCTAGCTATTTTGTGTCTAAACCTAACAGGTAGATACACATTACCTGGAGTCAACTTAAGCTTATCAACAAAAGTGTTGATATCAAGATATACAAGCTTATCACAATAGTGACCTACTAAGAAATGCAAATGATTGTTTAACATGTGTATATAATTGTTTTTCCTATCACAAAGTCTTTCAAAATATGGAAAAGCACACAATATAATTTTCCTACAATCTAACTTTAACAGCTCTGATACCCAGTCAGTGAGGTCTTCCTTTTTAATTTTAGAACTGTTACCAACACATATAGTAATGGTAGGCTATTTCCTCAAGCAAATTTCAGCAGGTGGTGAGGGCAACTTCAGACCGGAGTAGATGGAGGCAGATTGCCCGCTTGAAGGGGTCCAGTGACCACGATCCTCAGTAATGAGGGACCGACTGAAGAAGAAGACTACTAATATACCTGTAACGACTGCCAAAGATTTATATATATGGCAGCCGGGCCCAACAGCTTAACGTGCTTTCTGAGGCACGGTGGAAACTCGGTATGTCGGGCGGTCACCCATCCACAGCCCGACCTAGGCAAGCACAGCTGTACCTAAAGATCGACCCGAGTGGCAGTTCTTATTAAGCTACGAGCTCTGTTGTCAGACATCACGGCATCATTTATCTACTTCCTTGTGTATTCCTTGTGTATGTGTATTATTTGGGTGGGTTCGATTCCCACCCAGGACAAATGTTTGTGTGATGAGCACGATCATTTGTTCTGTGTCTGGGTGTAATTTATCTATAATATGTATGTATTTAGAAATATATAAGTATGTTTATCAGTTGTCTAGTACCCATAACACAAGCTCTGCTTAGCTTGGGACTAGATGGCGTTGTGTGATAGTTGTGGAATATTATTTATTTATTTATATCATCCTCACACGATCCATCCATCTTTTCTTTTGCCTCCCTTCTTCATCTCGCCTTTAATATCCATCACTTTTTTAGTCAGATGCGTTTCGTCTCTCTTCATTACATTTTTATATAACAAGCGCCACTTTCAAACTTAATCATCTAAAATATTAATTCCTTACTATGCCCATTTTTGTCACTCCACACATCAATCTCATCTCCGTTACATGTACATTATTGATCGAAGGTTACATGCAAACGTTTTTCATTCGTCTTTTTCACAGCCCAGCATTCTGATCCATACAGTACGACAGGTCTATTTTCCCCTTTAGCTGCCCCTCAAGCTAAAAGGATCCGTGGGTCGTAAGAAAATAGCAAAAGTGATGAAATAATAAAGGTAGTAATTATTCATTTTCCAGGGGAGTTAAAATACGCGTGGGCGAAGTTAGTACGAATATAAAGCCCATTTAAGCTTTACAGAAAACTTCTTTACTTTGGTTTCTCGCTAGTAAAGATGAATAAAGTTATCATAAACACTGAAAACGGAATATTTACCATGTTTACTTTTTGTTTCGAGTTTAAAAACTTGTATTAATAAAGTTGTATGAAAAGAAAACAGTTTTCAACTACAAGTATACAGGTTGTTCTTTTGTATCCTCGTCAAATTCAAGGCGGTAACTACCAATGATTCTCGACCCGAATCAATAATAAACCGGTTTGTTTTTTTCTTTATAAATGTAAACCGGTAAATGTGAACCATTCTGTTTAGTCTGTCAGTTAGATTAACGAAAAATATTGGATACGTTTGGTTTTATCCAATTAATAAAAAAATACGAAAATAAAACGTGTCAAAGGTCATGAGTGTGACGTGTGACGTTATTTTCTGGTAAAAAAAATGTACCACAATGTGACGTCACACGAGTTTTCGAAGCACTGTATCGTCTTAATTTTTGTCTACGTGAAAAAGAAAAAATATGTGTCTAATAATTGTTGGAAATCTTTCTGACGGACTAATTAGATTTTTTTGTCAACTACCTTATTCTGACAAGGATGCCAAACTGTACAAGTCCAAATGCAAGTTCTGAAGCTGCATATTTGATAAGCAATGCAACCTGTCGTAATCAACATGTATTATATTATTATACTAGCTTTTGCCAGCGGCTTCGCCCGCGTGAAAATGTCGATTTTCCATACAAACTTTCATCCCCTATTTATCTCCCTTAGGGGTTGAATTTCAAGAAATCCTTCCTTATTCCTTGTCTACATTATAAAGGAAACTCTGTGCAAAATTTCAGTTTTCTAGGACCAAGCGTTTGGGCTGGGCGTTGATGAGTCAGTCAGTCAGTCAGGACTTCTCTTTTTATTTATATAGATAGATCTAGCCCATATGGTCCCACTGCAGGGCAAAGGCATCCCTCCCTTCCTTCCAAGGATTACAATTCCGTTCAACTTCCAACAATCAACATGTAGTAGGATTTATTCGTATCCGACGGATAGCGTGTGTATGTTTGTGTTTTAATTAAGCCTGTGGTTTATTTGCCACGGCGATCGATCTGCGGAGTTAAGTGATGTAGGTGCTGTGGTCAAACATTGGAGGGGGTATTAACATCGTAGTTGCATATAATAATGGATTTTCACGGTTATATTTTAACGTGTGTGGTATTCAAGAGAGTTGAGAGATGAGTATGACTACTGATCTATTGTGTATCTGTAGTGTATATAATAGTAAGGTGATGGGCTAAGATATCTGTATAAATAATTATAATAGAAGTGCCTGTTTTTAATGCCAAAATAATAGCTTTTGATTGAATTTAAGTGTAGGTACTTTTAACAATAAAACAGTTTTCTGTCTGCGTGTTCGTTCCGGCTAATCTTCGAAACGCTTGAACCGATATTGATGGAACTGGACTTTACTGGCAAATAGATGATGCTATAAGGAGTAACTAAGGTTTCGTTTATTTTAGAAAAATAACTAAAAATATTACGTATTAATTAAAACAAATTCAGTAATATTTTTATAATACTTTAACGCGAATGAAGGTTGCGGCTAACAGTTAGTCCTACTAAGAAATCATGCTTCATTTTTGTTTCACTGAATCTACAGACCAGAAAGACTTTATCTCAAGATAAATTTGATATTGTATAACAGAAGACGTCAGCAAAACTATTATTATTATATCCATTTTCCATTCCTGAAAGTGAAACGAAACTAAAAACTAGAGCTTAGCATGGCTGGACCAGAGCCAGCGTTCGTTCCCAAAGATATTTTATTTTACGACTGGGTTGCGTCTTGGAGACGTTGCAAATGGAAATATTATGTTTCAAATCTGTGTTATTTACTTGTAAGTTATTGACCAATGTAATGTGGTACTCTGAATGTAATAGGAAGTGGTTTTCTGCTTCTGTTAACGGTGGTTCATCTTTATTGTTAAGAGGAAATGCGGGAGGTCTTTTCCCCATAGAAACGCCCTCGCCTGTTTTCTTTCTTGTTAATGACTATGCAGCTATGAATATTCACAGAATAGTAAATATTAACTACTTGAACGCCCCTATGTTTTTCTTTTTGATGATACATTATTATTCTAAGCACTAGAACCTTAAAAAATGCTCAAAATTGCTTATTTAGATCGCTTTAGGCCTAGTGTACAAAGACAACTATTAACGAAAAAAGAAAAACATGGGGGCACAGAATACATCCTTCTTATTTAGTGTCTAAAATATCTTATAAATTGGTACAATATTGGAGGAGGAAATAGGCAAGAACCAAACCTAGAAAAATTACTTTTTACTTAAGCTATTGTGTTGGATCTGCAGTTGTCCTTATCGCACGAATTTGAGGGCAGGGGGACGGAGAGAGACAGCGATAATAGAGAGAGACAAACGGATAGACGGAGAGAGACAGCGCCCGCATTTCCCCTTAACACTTGATATTTACCATGTTTTCTGTTAACCAATTTTTTTATTATTTTGTTTGATATTTACCATGTCACTTTAAAATCTTCATGCTGAAATAGCTTTGGCCTTGTACAGAAACATCTTGTTTGTTAGTTTTTCTGGTTTTAATTTTGTTTAATTGTTCATCATCATTTTCCTGCCCGTATCGTTCTCTTTTCCCATTCTCTTTCATATCATTCCTCACACAATCCATCCATCTATTTTTTGGCCTTACTCTGCCTCTCCATCCATCAACATTTATATCCATTACTTTTTAAGTCACATGCGCTTCATTCCCACTTTATAATTTTGTTTAATTGTTAATTTTATTATTTCATTATCATTTTATTTAAGACTAGCTTTTGCCAGCGGCTTCGCCCGCGTGAAAATAACGATTTTCCATACAAACTTTCATGCCCTATTTAACTCCTTTAGGGGTTGAATTTCGAAAAATCCTTCCTTATTCCTTGTCTACGTTATAAAAGTAACCGCTGTGCAAAATTTCAGCTCTTTAGGTCCAAGGGTTTGCGCTGGGCGTTGATGAGTCAGTCAGTCAGTCAGGACTTCTCTTTTTATTTATATAGATAGACTAATAAATATGTAAGCTCAGGACGGCATTTATCAGAATTATTCAACTTGCAGCGTGGGTATGTGGGTAGTCCAAGTAGGGTCATTTGAATTAAAACCGTTCTCTTGATAACTTAAACGATTTTACTTGAAATAATAATTAAATTAGAAAGAAAGAAAGAAAGAAAGAAAAAATGTTTATTTGACGTCAGTACATCAAGCACACACACATTAATAATAAACAAACAAAAAAAAAAAAGATTACAAAAATGGAAATACTATGTGCTGTGTGCCTCACGGCTGCGCCAAAAGGGTTCATTTCAGCATTCATGCCAGACAGGTGATGCTGTCTGACGCTGGTCTTCCAATGAACCTTGAGGGGGTAAGTGACAGACAGAAAACAGTTTCAATCATATTATGTAAATAAATGCTTACACTAAATAGATATCGAGTACTTACGTAAGTTAAGAAAATGTGAAAATGTGTGTAAATGTGTAATGTGTACGAGTTCAGATAAAAAAGAAAAAGGTAAGTAAGCAATAAATATATTATTGTGTAAGAAAGTAATAATACTGGTAACAATAAATAAATACAGAGATAAGTAAAGACAGAATAAATATTTTATAAGAAAATTAAATTGGTGTTACAGTTGTAGGTAGGTACTTATTATAAGTAATGTAATGTCAAACAGCTACCCATTTAAAATGATTTCAATCACCACTACAAAACAAAGAAAAAAAAAATATATGTATATATTTAAATAGAAATAGGTACAGTATTTGTGCAATATATGTGCAAATCATAGATTAATATTATTATTATCAAAGGCCAGGCATGTTTTTGTCTCGCTCCCACCCCACCATCGCGTCACTGTTCGCCTGCGCGCGCGCCGCGCGCCGCACGAGTCTTCAGTGCTCACGCGACGCGTCTCGCTCGTAATTAGTTACTGTGTCGCAAATTCGCAATAGTTCGCGTTTATGCATAGCATAGCGTAGGTACGTAGGTACACGGTGCAGTACAGACTGATCATATAAACGCTCAGCAACTAACAGAGTTGCTGAGCGTTTATATGATTGAAGCATTAATTGTGACCATATCCAGTTTCTGCTGTGCTTCTATCAAATACTGCCGCAGTCGTGCTCTGAATGTGTGAATAGTGTCCAGTACCCGTAATGGTGGAGGAATATTATTCCACACTTTAGATGCAGCGTATCGGAAGGTACCTCTGAAAGCTGCTGTCCTATGAGATTGTGTCGATAATTGCTGGGCACACAGCCTAGGTGCGCACTCTCGTTTACTAGCCATCCAACTTAACTTGTCGTACAAATACTTAGGCTTCGTAGTCCTAATAACACCAAAAAGAAGACACGCTAGGTGTAACTTTCGTCTCGACTTCATTTTTAACATACAGTGTTTGTTAAAAAAAGGGGTGACATGACTTCTAGGGGGAACCGAGTAACAGAATCGAGCACACGCATTTTGGACTCTTTGTATAAGTCTATCCGTACGAGCCAGCAAACGTGGGCCGTAAACCGTATCAGCGTAATTTAGTTTGGATAGTACAAGGGTTTCGACTAGCTGTTCGCGAAGCTTTTCGGACAGGTAAGGCCTCATTTTATATAGAAGTTTCAGGCGGTAAAAACAGTTTTTCACGGAGTTAGCGACGTGTTTCTCAAACCTAAGGCTGTTGTCCATACACAACCCCAGATTCCGCGCCTCATTAACTCGGTCAATCGGTTCACCCATTATAGTCAAATTAAGGCTTACAGGTAGCTTCTTTAACTGCTGCTTCGTACCAAACAGCATATACTTTGTTTTCAATGGGTTTAAAGCTAAACAGTTCTCATCTGACCAGGTGGTGATTCTTTCCAGATCGTCATTTAGGTCTTTAATAGCTGAGTCAATGTCGTCAGGCTTAAAGGACAAATATAATTGCACATCGTCAGCATAAACGTGATATTTGCATTTCTGCAGACACTTTATTATGTCTGCGCAGTATAAAATAAAAATAATCGGACCTAAGATAGATCCCTGAGGAACTCCTCTTTCTATTAAAGAAAGGGCCGAAGTCAGGGTAGTACCGTCCGGTAACCGTAATTCTACGAGTTGCTTTCTGTCACCGAGGTAACTATGGAACCATTGGATTGCATTGTTGTCAAAGCCGTAGTATTTTAACTTAGATAATAGTAGTGGGATATTTATGCAATCAAATGCACGGGAAAAATCAAGTAGGACCATAAGTGTACACATGCCCTTATCTTGGGCTGACAAAATGTTATCGGTAACATCCAGCAACGCCGTAGAAGTACTGCGCTGTTTCCTGAATCCAGATTGTAGATCAGGTAATATCTCATTCTCTTCTAAAAATTTGGTTAATTGACGGCATACTACCTTCTCCATTACCTTTGAAAGACAGGGCAGAACACTGATAGGCCGCAAGTCTTTAACCTCTGTAGGGTTGGGATTCTTGGGTAGGGGTCTAACTGTTGCAACTTTCCATTGGTAGGGAAACTTAGCTGTCCATAAGGAGCAATTTACCATGTCAGTGATAGTTGCTAAGGTGTACGGCATAGTCAGGGTAAGCATGCTCAAGGTTATGTTGTCGTAACCTTCAGCATTAGACTTTAGGTCAGATATAATGCGAGAGACATCATTTTGGTCCACTGGACCAAGTGTGAAAGTAGCTTCACCATATCTGTTAGTCTCATAGAATGATATAAGCGAAGTGCTAGCTACTGGGTTTCCAGGGACAGTCAGAAAAGCTTTATTTATAAGGTCTGGGTTTCTAAAATGTGAGGGAATGTCTAATTTTTGC
Organism: Diarsia mendica; assembly: GCA_949316265.1. Taxonomy (NCBI): domain Eukaryota; kingdom Metazoa; phylum Arthropoda; class Insecta; order Lepidoptera; family Noctuidae; genus Diarsia; species Diarsia mendica. Next base: position 12,721,567 of record OX438902.1, on the reverse strand, counting down.
TTGGAGGGTGCAAACGTGGATTTAATGTTCCTCCACAGTAATTTTGGATTACCTATTTATTTTATTATTAATATTGTGCCTGAAGTATGCAATTTTTTCATGATACAGGGAACTTTCAACTAAAGATTTTAACTCTTTGTAGTATTTTTTTTTAATTTCTGATTTTGTACATCTGTATTTGCCTAGTGCATTGTCTCGTAATTGCATCATAAGTTTAATGGTGTCCGTAATCCAAGGAAACGATAATTCCTTAATAGTGCAGGTTTTTTGTGGTGCGTGGACATCAAACAAAGATATTATGCAGTTATTAAAAGTATCAACCATGTCATTAATATCGGCTTGCTCAGAAACACGCTCAATGTTTGATTGTGTCAAATCCAAAAGGAAACTATCCAAACATAAGTCTTTAATTGGCCTAAATCTGATTACGTATGGTTTAAACTTGTCCCGCTTTATATGAAATTCGCTAACTAAAATGGAGTGGCCAGTAATGGAACCAAAGGATTCCACTGTCGTATATCTAGGTGTTAGGTCTGTGCACAGTAGGTCGATCAGAGTTTCACTCGTATCTGTAAAATGAGTCGGCATCGAGACCAGCTGAGAGAGACTCATGTAATTTAAAAAATCTTGCACCTTTTTAGTTTTAGTCTCGCTTACGTTGAGCATAATTACGTAACAATAATCACTTAGGCTATAATTAACACTCAATCACTTCAAAAAAAGAACTTTGAATAAGAGGATGGATAGCGATTCGTCGAAAACGTGGTGCGCTTGCGACCGCTCCGCTACCAAGATGGCCGCCCCGCTACCAACGACTCGACGCTCCGCTAGAGTGACAGTGACAAGCTGTCACTCTTGACATTGGCATCTTAATGTGCGCCGACACGGCCAGACTGACATACGACCGTCCTCGGGCGTTATTGTATTCCTTGCTTAATCACCAAAACGTCCGCTCGTCCATCCTGCTGCAGGACTTCACATGGGTTTTCGATTGTACCATCAAACACAGAGTCAATCACAACTATAGACATTGAAATGAACAAGTGCATCCCTTCAACCAGCCCGTAATGGATCTGGCCCGGACGACACTGTCCCCATCGACTTGCCAACCAACAGCAACACATCTGGACCGGACGAGCGCATCCCTTCAACCAACCCTCTATTGGGTGTGGCCCGGACGACACTGTCCCTTCAACCAGGATAGACTAAGGACATCACTTCTGGATCGGACGAGTGCATCCCTTCAACCAACCCTCTATTGGGTGTGGCCCGGACGACACTCTCCGACCAGGATAGACTCACTTCTGGATCGGACGAGTGCATCCCTTCAACCAACCCTACTGGGTATGGCCCGGACGACACTCTCCGACCAGGATAAACTCACTTCTGGATCGGATGAGTGCATCCCTTCAACCAACCCCACTGGGTATGGCCCGGACGACACTCTCCGACCAGGATAGACTAAGGACAACACTTCTGGATCGGACGAGTGCATCCTTTCAACCAACCCCACTGGGTATGGCCCGGACGACACTCTCCGACCAGGATAGACTAAGGACAACACTTCTAGATCGGACGAGTGCATCCCTTCAACCAACCCCATTGGGTATGGCCCGGACGACACTCTCCTTTCGGCCGGACAATTCCGGATTGAATAATGCTTACAATAACCAACAGACAAATGCAAGACATAAAACCTACCTATGATTGGATCAGAAATAAGCCTATCAGGAACTACGTGAAAAGTCAAATTAACTGGAAGTTTATCAATGATCACATCGCTTTGAATTTGAGTGGTACATTGAATATCTTCACCGCCTATGCCACTCAGGTAAACGAGGTTTTTACGCACAGTACCCGCAAGTTTGTCACAAAAGCTTTCCTTTATGAGAGAACACTCGGCTCCACTAACATAGTAAAATGGAAACGACTCACCAGGTTGTCGCCATTGCCCACAAACACCAGCTACTTGACAGTTGTCGACGCGCCATCTCGGTGACGGTGCCGCTTCCGCTACTATGGGCCGCATGGCCCGCAGAGGACGCGCTGCCCGGCCCGCAGAGGACGCGCCACCCATGCCGGAATTGCCACGATGACAATTAGATGTGTTAGGCCCACTTTCACCATAACGGAAACAAATCACTTGTTTAGTTTCGTTACCCGTCGAAGGGGTACCCGTCGAAGTCATTTGTCCCTTACTGGTGGCAATCACATGACACACACACACGCACACACACGACATTTGCATGTAGGAACATTCCGTGGTTTGAAACGATTCAAATCAAGTTCGGTAGATTTGGTGTTTCTATCAACTTTCACTTTAAACTTGCACTATCACTTCAACCAACACTGCACCTGCACTTGCACTTGCACGTGGATCAGAATCCGACTGCTCTGGGTTGATTTCTGGCAGAGCAATCTTGGATGATGAGGCTGGTGTTCTGATAGCCTCGATCAACTGCATCATATTCCGCTGCTGGATCTCGAACATTGTGCGCAGTGAGATTCAGAGCCCACTTCTGATGTAAGCTCAGGACGGCAGTCTTCAGAATTATTCAACTTGCAGCGTGGGTATGTGGGTAGTCCAAGTAGGGTCATTTGAATTAAAACCGTTCTCTTGATAACTTAAACGATTTTACTTGAAATAATAATTAAATTACGTAACAATAATCACTTAGGCTATAATTAACACTCAATCACTTCAAAAAAAGAACTTTGAATAAGAGGATGGATAGCGATTCGTCGAAAACGTGGTGCGCTTGCGACCGCTCTGTACGATCTGCCGTACCAAGATGGCCGCCCCGCTACCAACGACTCGACGCTCCGCTAGAGTGACAGTGACAAGCTGTCACTCTTGACATTGGCATCTTAATGTGCGCCGACAAATACGTTTCTTGTTGCTAACAACAGTATGTGTGTGTGTTGTTGTGTGTGTGTGTGTTGTTGTGTGTGTGTGTGTATGTGTATCTTCATACTAGTTCCATTGGTTTCCTACGTTTGCATGTGTCCCGAAAATAAGGGTGCGGTAAAGGAAACTGATATGACTTCACAGTAACCAAGCACCCTTTAGTTTGACCGTTACAGAAATTAGGTCAGGACAGGCAACGATCGGAGGCCGTCAATTTTATAATGGGTAATAAAAAAATCTATGTCTTATTGCGTCTTAGTTCAACTTTCCTATAGCATTTATAAATTTCTGGACCAACCTAGGCCAGCACGGCTGAACCTCAAGGTCCACATTATAAAGTCATTGAAGAATATTTATAATAGTGAGCAAATGTCTAGATCAGAGTCTTCAGAGAGAGGGACCTCCTCACAATGAGAGCCGTATCAAGAAGTAGAAGGCAGGAGGTGCCTTCTGAATTAGTGCATTTAATATTACTTATCGTATTTTAATTTTATAATTAAGTTCTGAAGGAACACGTAATTGTTACCTGTAGCAGACTCGTTAACATCAGTTGGGAATTTGGAATTACCTGAAACCAAACATTTACAAACTAGCTTTTGCCAGCGGCTTCGCCCGCGTGAAAATGACAATTTTCCATACAAACTTTAATCCCCCATTTAACTACCTTAGGGGTTGAATTTCAAAAAATCCTTTCTTATTCCTTGTCTACATTATAAAGAAAACCTCTGTGCAAAATTTCAGCTTTCTAGGTCCAAGGGTTTGGGCTGGGCGTTGATGAGTCAGTCAATCAGTCAGTCAGTCAGTCAGGACTTCTCTCTTTATTTATATATATAGATTAGATTAGTTTTATATTAAAAAATGAAATAAGAGGAAAAAGGTCAGCAAGCTTATTAGTAAAACGTAAGCTTCTTAGTTTTCTGTTTTGCGGGTTATTTAATTCCAGGGAAAATTTACTGAATGCTCGTCTTTCTAAATACTGCAAGCGGATGAAACCACAGGAAATTAGAATTAATAAACGAGAACTTAACTACGAATATGAAAATGCGACATGCACCTTGGCCGGAAGAGTGATGCCGTAACACGGTTTTGAGGAAATAATCTATGGGTCTATCATAAAACATTAAAAGGAGCTGAATTAAATAGAACACTAATAACATCACATAGGAAAGAAGGCTTTCCGCCTTTTTAGGGTTCCGTAGTCAACTAGGAACCCTTATAGTTTCGCCATGTCTGTCCGTCCGTCCGTCCGTCCGTCATCGCTTAATCTCGCTTAATCACTAGAAAGCTGAAATTTGGTACCAATGTGTGTATCAATCACGCCGACAAAGTGGTAAAATAAAAATTGGAAAAAAATGTTTTATTAGGGTAGCCCCCCTATATGTAAAGTGGGAAGTGTTTTTTTTTTTATTTCAACCCTAACGTGTGATATATTGTTGGAAAGGTATTTCAAAATGAATAGGGGTTTAGGTACTAGAATAATTTTTTTGATAATGTCAATAATTTCGGAAATAATCGCTCCAAAAGTAAAAAAACAATGCGTCGCCCCCCTCTAACTTTTGAACCATAAGTTTAGAAAATATGAATTAAATCTGAAAAGTAGAACTTTATAAGGACTTTCTAGGAAAATTATTTTGAACTTGGATGGAAACAACAGATGGAAACAGCAGTTAACCAATATAATTTGGTCCCTGAATCGTATGAGCGCCTATACAATCCAGAGGTCAAGTTTCATTGGCCCGTAGAAGAAATTGTATAATATAGCATACCGTTTTGGTACGAAACCCTTCATGTGCGAGTCCGACTTGCACTTGGCCAGTTTTGTCCCTTGTAAAATATGTGTATATAATATTACCTAATTTATGTAAACTGCTGAGCATGAGTTTCTGTATTTGATTCCTGTATGGGCAGTGGGTTTTTCCATTAGAATTTTCTTAGTAGCAGCCCCAGGGTCTGGATTTAATTAATAGGATCGGCAGGCAAAGGATGATGATGAATTCGCTAATGATATCTGCGTGGTTAAAGATAAGTTGATAGTTAAATCACTCTTATATTTGGTTCAACACCTAGAAATGATAAAATACCTAGTTATTCTTTTTTTTTTTTTCTTTTTAAAAAACGTTGCCCCACACTAGGAATTTCTCCTGTATCGTGGGTGCGTTCACAAACATTTAAACTCACATACACAAATACCCAGACCCGGAACAAATATCTGTAGGTCTTACAAATATTTGTTCCGTGCGGGGATCGAACCCGCGACACGCAGCGCGGCAGTCCATTGCTTGAGCCACTGCGCTAACCGTGCCGTCAATATAATAGTTATAGTACCTAGTAATCCAAAAATAAACAAAAAATCTATAATAACTATAGTGAACTCATCTAACTTCGTGATAAAGGCATTTGTGCACTCGTACAGCCCTATGATACCGCTCAAACCAAATATCAACGAATTAGGCGAATCACAGAATTAGATGAGTTCACCCTACCTCCCATCAAATTCGTTCTGAACTTTCACGTGAAAGATTAACAAACATCTACTCACTGAAAGCGTCAAGTTAAGTAAAAACCAGTGCCTCATAAAAAGCGCTTAAATCGCTTAGTGTAATTTAATCAAGTAATAGTTGCAGCCGCTTGAATATACAAGGCTTATTCAAGCGTAAAGCATTCGTCACCAGTGGGAATCCAATTGAGCTTAAAATTAATATAATTATGATTATTTTCTAAAATGAACTTAATAGTGAGAGTTATTTAAGCTTTATTGGGATAAAACCAGATATGTGAAAAAAACTTTGAAAAGTACCTACTGCTATTTTTGCAAAAGTTTTTTAAGAGACTAACTGCGGAACTCAGAGATATTTAATGATTACTTAAGCCGTCACTTAAGGCCGCTACACACGTTACGATAAATCGTTACGATTGGGCGGTACAGTTCAAACTGCAACGATAGGTAAATCTACATGTGGTAAGATAAAAACTGTACCGTTTGTCAGATTTTAGTACTACGAAAAGTGTGCAGTTTAAATTGTAACGTCCGACCGTTCAAACCTTACTAAGTGATGGCCTAAGTAGTCATTAAAGCTTTCTGAGTGCGGCAGTCAGTTAGGTTTGTACATTTTAATGTCTATTTTACTACGTAACAGGTACGTAGATCATATTTTATAAATACCTAGACATAGACGATTATGTTAAGGGTTGAGTATCACGATTAAGATAAGGATGTTCTCCACAGGAGGTAATAGGATCCAGTACAAAGGCCGATGTGTAGTACAAGTTTAAAGAGGTTTCATGTAAAAGGTCAAGGTTGCCCAAAACTAATTTGTTCAATAAATTCCAAAGTGTAACAATTGACACAATATGGTATCATAAACAAAATACAAAAATAATCTGCTTTTGGTGCTGTTAGTTCTCCCGTAATTGGTGTTTCTGGTACAAGTCGGCTCAAATCTTGAGAGTGGTGTTGCTGTACCCACTGCAGGGTATGGGTCGCCGGAGTCTATTTTCATTGAGCTATAATTTACTCTCTATGCCGACAGGAATATCGCTTACATTGGCACGCTATAAAGCTCCTGAAGGTGGTCGACGACGCAGCTCATAAAACACAAGCCCCTCAGTCTTCTTGAGTGCCACCTTGAGTTCGAACAGTACTGAGGCAGTACTGTTTATGCCGAGGGACGCGGCGAGCTCTCGGCGACCGACCGTGCTGGCTCCTCTTATTATTGACCCCAAGTCATAATGACAAGAGTGTGATCTGCGTTAGGATAGCGCACCACGTATTACCCAATCATACCCAATATTCAGGAGCGGCAACATAGTAGATCCCCGTGGAACACCACACGTGACAGGCCACCGAACTATTTGTCACGCTGGTAGCTGACGCATAGCCCCATCAGATAATCTATCAAAAGCTGCCTCAGGTGCCATCTTCACCCCGTCGGGGCCGCGGTATTTTGTACTAGATTACGTGGCCTCGGCGCAAGGGCAAAGAAGGAACATGGGTTCGGTTTTTAGTCAGTAGAAGTCTGACACTCCCCTTCGCTCTGCCCAAGAGCGGGGGGGGGGTCATTCGATGATTTTCCACCCACCAAAAAAAAAAAAAAAAAAAAGGTGCCATCTTCACCCAGTTTTTTCTCGCTATGACAAAATGGCGTCTGAAATATCAGTTACTCGTTGATAAGGTTTTATCTGAAGTTATCTATTTACTTCAGTAACTTATAATGAAGCTGCAAGCAATTCCTTACAAACAACATTGTTAGTATTTCTAGGAACTTCAACTTACGCTAAGTTTTCTATTAGGACCCATGTCTAGAAGAGTGTGAATTTATATTTTTCTTTACCTTATGTGTTGTTTGGTTATGACTGCCTTGTTATTGTCGTGGTCGCCAATGCTGCAATTCCCAAAATGAGTTTTCAGTTATAGCAGCCGGGGGCTCTGGATTTGTGTATTGTGGTTGATGGAATAGGCTACATGGGGCTTAAACATTCCTGAATAAATGTTGGTCTTCTACTTAGTAGTACCTACTACTACCTCTTAGACCGTAATTTTCTATTTATTTATGTTTTGATTTTAATATTTAACTTCTAGCATGTCGAGAATTTCCAACCCTCTCATTGTTACATAAACATTTAGACCCGTACCGACCGACTCAAGATCTCGGAGAATTATCATTTAAACCGCTATGCTAGAATAACTACCTACTACAAAATTCCAAACTAATTTCTATAGTAATTGCCAATTTATGTGCCTTCCTTTGAAGGCTCGTGGACGAGTGCGGATTGAGGATCACCCAGAAACTAGAATGTCCAAAGCTAGTCTTTCTACGATCATATTTTCATCATTTCAGGATCTGGGCGTGTTTGTGTATGTGAGTTTAAATGTTTGTGAACGCACCCACGATACAGGAGAAATTCCTATTGTGGGGCAACGTTATAAAAAAGAACAAAAAAAAAATATTGAATTGGGTTTAATTGAAATCATACTTACTGCCGTACTCAGAAATATTTAATGATACTTAAGCCTTCACTTAGTAAAGATTTGACTTAAAAATCCTTCAAAATAGTGTCTAAATCTTTATTAAGCTATGTCTTAAGTAATCATTAAACATCTCTGAATGCGGGAGTTAGCTATATTATTTCGTATAGTAAGTAGTGGTTGACTTTCATGTCACCAAAAGTATTCGCAGACTTTCGACGCAGACTGTGCAAGTGTGCATAAATGTCTTAAACTTTTCGCCAAGTCACGTAAACTGAAAATATCCTTCTCATTATCTTCATTGCAGTCTTGGAAAAACGAATTTAGAAAACTGGTATTTCTTTGAAAGCTTATGAGAAAACGTCTTTATCGTTAAGTAGCTTCCAGAGTTTGGTTTGCATATAATCAAAGTCTCTACAGATTTGAGGTTTAAGATCATTTATTCTCATAAGAATTACATTATTCACTTACATGAGAACATTAAAAACTAAACATAAAAATAACAAAATGTGGGGTGTATTACAAAAGTTAGACATCGAATAAATTACTGTTTTGAAGGTAGATTATTTTTATATGGACAAATGACAAATGCTAGTTCGATACATGTAAACAAGTATTCTTACACCGATAAGCGGTAACTGGATGTGGCTCGACACTATTGTAGGGAATGTGAATTTTTTATTATGAAGTTTTTTAGTAGCCTTTTGAAAGTTGTTTTAGATTTTAATTCTTTGAGGTCTCTTGGTAATTTATTAAATATTTTAGATCCTTCATAGACGATAGTTTTTCTACCGTAGTTTGTGCGGGTTGGGTGTAGTTTTAAAAAGTCTTGTTCGCGTCTTAGTTTCATTTTGTGTTTTTTAATATTTTTTGTGAAGGTTATGTTTGTGTGTATATTTTTATTTAATATTTTTCGAATTAGTATGCATGTGTTATAAATGTATGTTTGTGTTATATTCATTACTTTAATTTTTTTGTAAAGAGTTTCTGTTGGAGTTAGATAGTCATAGTTAAATAACGTTTTAAGTAATTTGTTTTGAGCTGTTTGTAGTACTTTGTAGTAGGTTTGTATTTGTTTTTGCCGCGGTACCCCATATTTCTACTAGGTAGTCAATATGCGGCTTAACAAGGGAAAAGTAGATTAGATAGCGAACTTGGCGCGGTAAGCAGCGAACGATACCTCGTAGGGTACCCGTAAGTGATTGTATTTTCTTTTTAATTTTTTGAATATGTGGAAGCCACGTCAATTTGCTATCCAGAATTAGCCCTAAATATTTTTCTTGATCCACTTTGTTTATAATTTGGTTATTTATTTTTAAAGGTGTATGATTGCCAATTTTTTTATTTTTTGCTGTAAATATCATGTAATTTGTTTTAGCTGTATTAATCGTGAGAAGATTTTGTTGAAACCATACGTTGAGCAAATCCAGATCGTTCTGTGCTTGCTCAACAATAGCATCGATTGAGTGGCCAAAGTAGAACAAACATGTGTCATCTGCGTACAAAGTAAGGTCAGCTTTTAGACCAATTTTGTGGACACTATTTATGTACAGTAGGAATAACAGGGGAGCCAAAATTGAGCCTTGAGGCACACCATATGTGGTTCGGTTCTGGGGCCGCCCCTGTGGAACATCGGTTACGACTGGGTGCTGCGTGCCGACCTCCCTGACGGCGTCAGCGTCGTCTGCTACGCGGACGATACGCTGGTGCTGGCACGGGGGGAGTCGCACGAGGCGGCGGCCGCGAACATGACACGCGGGGTTGCGATAGTCGTTGAGAGGATCCGGCAGCTGGGTCTCGAGGTGGCACTTCACAAGTCGGAGGCCATGGGCTTCCATGGACGTGGGAATGTGCTACCGTCGGGATCCCAGCTAATGGTGGGAGGGGTTCCCATCGGCGTCGAGTGTACTTTGAAGTACCTAGGACTCGTCCTCGACAGCCGGTGGAACTTCGTGGAGCATTTCCGACGTTTGGCTCCCAGACTGGAGCGGGCTGCGGCTGCCTTTAGGTGGCTCTTGCCCAATCTGGGGGGGCCAAACGCCTCCTGCCGTAGGCTGTATGCGGGGATCGTGCGGTCCATGGCCCTTTTCGGGGCCCCGGTGTGGGCGCGTGCCGTGAGGAAGCGGGCCGTCCACTACCTGAACGCGCCCCAAAAGGTCATGGCCGTAAGGCTTGTCCGCGGGTACCGCACGATCTCCCGCGAGGCGGCGATTCTCCTTGCCGGATTGCCGCCGTGGGATCTGGAGGCGATAGTCCTCGCGCGCCTACATGAGTGGCGCGCGGAGGCGCTACACCGGGGGGTCACTCTGCTGCCGCGGCACATTGCTGCGCAGCGGACAGACCTCCGGTGCGATCTCATGGCGGCATGGAGACAGCGACTGTCGCAACCCAGCGCAGGGCACGCCACGATAGTGGCGGTAATACCCCTCTTTGAGGAGTGGCTGGAGAGGCGCCACGGCGCCCTCACCTACCGTCTGACGCAGGTCCTCACCGGACACGGGTGTTTCGGGAGGTACCTGCACCGAATCAGGCGGGAGGAAACGCCCGGATGCTTCCACTGCGAGGATCGACCGGAGGACACGGTGGAGCACACTGTGGAGGTGTGCCCTGCTTGGGCGGAGCCCCGCCGTGTTCTCGTAGCGGCGATCGGCGGCGGTGACCTCTCGCGTCCGGCCCTGGTGCAAGCCATGGTCCGGAGCGAGGAGGAATGGGACGCCGTCGCCTCCTTCTGCGAAGCAGTGATGCTAGCGAAGGAGGTGGCGGAACGAGAGAGGGAGAGAACCTCTCAACGTCCCAGCCGCCGCGGAAGGCGCTCCGGGCGTCGGGGGTCACGCGATGACCTCCGGCCACCGTAGACGCGGGCCTGTGGACGGTGAGTAACGGGCTAGCTCGCCGTCCGGCCGTCGTCATGACGGCAACAGACCGTGTCGGCGGCGCGTACGTGTTCCACGCGCGCCTCAAAGAGATGTCAGCAAGGAGGGGCCCGCAAGGGCCGACGCCCGTCGGGGCTGCGGATATCGAAAAGTTACCGCGGCTCCGACACAAGGGCGAGGAAGAGGGAACATGGGTTGGTTTTTAGTCAGTAGAAGTCTGACACTCCCCTTCGCTCTGCCCAAGAGCGGGGGGGGGTTATTCGATGATTTTCCACCCACCAAAAAAAAAAAAAAAAAAAGGCACACCATATGTAATAATTTTGGGATCACTCTGAGTGTCATCAATTTTAACTACTTGGTATCGGTTTGACAGGTAGGATCTAAAAATTTCAAGGGCAGGTCCTTTGATGCCGATTTCCATTAGTTTTCTTAGCAACAAGTCATGACTGACTGTGTCGAATGCCTTTTTTAAATCAATAAAAACACCCATGGCCATTTTCTTTTTATCAATATTGAGCTTTATAGTTGTCACCAGGTCTATTGTAGCTGAGAGTGTATTTGATTTTGGCCTAAAGCCGTATTGTTTTTCATATATGAAATTTAGAGATATTAGGTACTTTTCAAGGCGATTGTATAAGACTCTCTCAAAAATTTTGGATAGAACGGGGAGAACTGAGATGGGACGATAGTTTCCCGGTTCTGATTTAACTCCGGATTTGTAAATTGGCGTAACTTTTGCAACCTTAAGACTATGTGGAAATGTTCCTGATTTCATACATTTGTTTATGCAACTAGTTAGTTCATCGAGAATTAGGTCTGCTACACATTTTAGCGCTTTTGTAGTGATACCTTCTAAACCTGAGCTGGTGTTGTTATTTAGATTATTAATTATTTTTAGGATTTCATCATTTGTGGCAGGTTCTAGATCACTAAGGGAAGAGACAGATCCCGATAAACTCTTTAAAGCACTACCTGATGGGTGAAATTTAACGGGAATTTGATTAGCCAGTATCGAACCAACATTTGCGAAAAAATCATTGAAGCATTCACAGATGTCTTTTAAACCAGTAACGGTGCCATTTTGTGACTGAAGTTTTTGCGGGGTGGATTTTTCTGTGAATTTATTGCAGGACAAGCTGTTTATTAGTTGCCACATTTTCAATGGCTGTTTCTTGCAGCCTTCAAAGGCTTTCATGTAGTAGCTTGATTTAGCTCGTTGTATAAATTCTGTCGTTTTGTTTCTTTTCTTTCTAAACGTGTCTTCCTTTTCCTTGTCGTTTGGGTTTTTTTTGTGTTGATTCCATAAAGTGTTTCTTTTGTTTATTTCACTAATGATTGATCTATTTATCCAGTCTTGTCGTGGTGGGTTTAGCGTTTTGTATTTTGTCTTTTTACTTATTTCTATACTTTTTAATAGTTTTTCTTCCAGGGTTTCCAGTACGTAATCACAGTTTTCGGTATGGGATTCTAGGATGGTCTTATAAAGCATTTCATAGTCAATATTGTGGTAGCTAATCTTCTTCAGAGGTTCTGGTTTATAACGTTTTAATTCTAAGTAGATTTGTTTGTGGTCTGACATGGGTGTATCGATAATGGCTAAGTGGAAATTATTCAGTTTAAGATTCGAGCAGAGGTGGTCAATTATACTTTTGGATGTTGTTGATTCCCTTGTGCAGTAGTTTTCATCTATTTTATTTAAAAAATCATATCCGTTTTCTTTGATTACTTCTTTATACATTTTTGTTGCACGTTCTGTCTTTAATAGATTGAAGTTAAACTCACCAAAGACCAGACCTCGCTTATTTTTGTTTAGCTGTTGGGAATAGGCATCCAAAAAGGATTTGACATTTGTTTGTTCTGGTTTTCTGTATACTACACCTATATCCAGAGTATAGTTTTCGATGTGAATCCAAAGATAATGGTTGAAGTTTTCACAAATATCCTCGGTCTGACTATGTTTCAAGTTATTCCTTACAAATATTGAGACGCCACCGCCTCTCGTATCAGTTCTAAAGTTATAATAATGTACTGTATCCTGGTATCTGGTAATTTTTTCCTTCTTCATCCGACTTTATCCATGTTTCTGTTAGGACCACTGCGTGTAAGCAAGACGGAAAAGCTTTTATCACACATTTTAATTCGTCAAATTTACCAGGTTTTACAATACTTCTCATATTTGCGTACAGAAATTTAAAAGACTTCTTTGAGGTTACAATGCTGCTGTAGTTATCGACCACTTGGTAGGATATTTTCTCTATAATAGGATTAGTATGCTCATTTGCGGTAGGTGCGGTGGTTATTCGTTTTTTGATGGTACCACCACAATTTTCGGTATGCCGTTAATGTATCTTATTGTCAGTGTTTTGTTCTCATTAACCTGTCGGCGATTAAGTTCCTCTTTGAGATTTTGCAGGTATTTACGCTGTTTTGGTGTCTGATCAGAATATATTTTAATACTTTCTTGTTTTGAAGTACTTTGATTACGCAGTATTGATTTAGCAATTTCTTGAGATTTCAAAAAGACTTTGATTGGGCGAGTTTTGTTTGGATCATACTTTCCCAATCGCATGATACTTTTTGGTTCGGGATAATCCTTATCAATCGACTTCAGTAGCATAACGACCTCATTTTTGTCATTGTTTATGCGTTCTTCTTTATTCGATGACGATGATGGTTCTGCTATACCACTGACGATAATATTTTTGCTTCGAAATTCACGCTCGTTAAGTTCTTCAATAATACTTTCTTGTGTTTCAAAGGGAAGAGAAGCTGGAGGGGATTGTCTCTCTGAATTGAGCAGATGAACAGCCCGGTTAATCTCTTCAACTTTTTTCTCGGTATTGCAGTTGTCTTTCCGTAGCGATATTATATCCGACTTGATATTGCCTTGTTCAGCGGCAAGCATGTCAGTAGTGGATTTAATACCGTCAATTCGTTCCTTGATTGTTGTAACATCTTCCGTGATTTTTCTTGTGAACTCACTTTGTGTAGTAGTGATGGTTTTTAGCATTGTCATCATTTCAGACATTTGTTTACGCATTTCACTTAATTCAGTTCGAATATATTCATTGTCATCCAATTGCTTGCGTTTACAACTGCGCTGGGTGACTTTTGAAGTACCCGAAAATTCAGGTTGAGAGACGCTTGATAACAAATTCGGTTGCGAGTCACAGCGTTCGAAGCCGGGGCCACTTCCAGTGGGCGAGCGTACTTTACTCATGATATCTTTGTAAATATTACTCACTCAGTGCTTGGTGCGACCGTTCCGCTGTGATGTCTTACGATTGCTGGTGTGAGGTCAGAAAAATGATGAGCCCGTCTCTCTCACGCAGCTCGCAGGGGTGAAAGTGCTTCTCTCGCGCCGGTAAACCGTCGATGGTGATTGCGTTCTCACAAAAATAGTGTCGTGAATAGTGCGCGGTATAATTTTTTTTTTATTCTTGTTAGTGATAGGTACAGTTTAAATTCACTGTGAAACTACCTTCAGTATCTGTGACAACTTTTGCGACACGTCTGCTTTGTAAGACGTCCCAACGTTGATTTGCCTTTCATAATACTTATTCGAAGCACGTTTTTCTTCTTTGTTGATAAAAAGATAAGAGAGTGCATTCGGAAAGCTGGCAACGTCGAAAATACTAGCCAAATATGTATTACTAACTGATATTACCAATGCAATGAGAAATGAGAACATAAAAGGAAGTCTGAAAGTGACGCCGCGCGCCGTCGACTGTAAAGTTCTATGGTAATTTGTTGTCTTGGTATAAGCATGGCATGCGGAGGAATGAGGAAAGTGCTCGCAAGCCATTAATAGAATTCTTAAAATTACCTAAATAGCCCAGAATATTCTCGTTACATGTAGGGATTTAGGTGGGCTTGAATTCTGACTTGCCTTTCAAGCTTTGACTTATACGTTTCATAGAAACAGGAACGGTACTTAAGCTTCTTATGGATAGACAGCCTCAGATTGGAATTGGAATGGGGAAGTAAGTCTTTCACTATAAATAGACTGAACCTAGGCTTGGTGAAATCTAAAAACATACGTCATAACATAATATAACATCATGCCTATACCTTGTAACAGAAGGACTTCTTGCCCAGCAGTCGTGCTTGCGACTATAACAAGACAACGACGGCAATGTTTTAATTAAGAGTCTAAGCAACATTTAGGTGTCTAGTTTAAAACAATCAACCAAAAGTTTGGTAGGCTGGTCTTATCATTTTATTAGTCACTTTTGAGCTAAGATAACCAATAATTGTCATGGATTCGAAGGATTCTGGAGTGAACGGAGTTTGTTTTTCTTTAGGAAAATGTGTCGGAATCTATCTAACCGACTTAGAACCCAATGTTCCTAGTACTACCACGTGTCCGAAGCCCGGGAGATACCAGTACATTCGCGCGCACCCCTTATGCGTGGAATGAAACTGCCTATCATATACGATTAAAAAAACTAACCTTATGTTGGTAATGTTCGGGAAGTTGGAAGGGGTCTTTTGTGAATCACAAAGTTGCAATGGCTATGATAATTACTTGCTCTATTCTATGTGATTAACTTTATTTCAGACGGCGGTGACGATATTTACTCGATTATTCGGACAGAAGTCGATCTTAATGGGACCATTAATGATCACAGTACGTAAATTATTCTGGCAAAAGGTCAGTACCTTTTCGCCGAATAATTTAATCGCCTAGAATAACAATTGCCTACATATTCATAGGTTACGATAACAACACAGGGAATATAGATAGTAAATCTTTTTTTTTCTATGAGAACAGTAACGGGAAATGTCAAGTACTAACTACATATTACATTGTTAGTTAATAATTAAACAGAGCACAGGATGATTTTCAATTTACGTAGGTACCTACTTGTGATGCGCAAATCAGCATCATTCTTTGCCCTTATCCCAATTCATTTGGGGTCGGCTAAACCAATCTTCTTCTTCCATACTTCTCCATTACTTATCATCTCCTTTTCACCTTTTTTGCTTGTCATACCATCCTTTAAACAGTCCATTCATCGCTTCTTTGGCCTTTCTCTACTCTTATACTCCTCCACATTCATACTCAATACTATCCTCGCAACATTTTTTTTTTCTCTTTCCTCCGGATTACATGCTGATACCATGACAACCGATTACCACACAACTTTTCAGTCACCGATGCCAAGTTATGTACGCATCATAAGTACCTACATAAGATTCCTCTTATGTAGGTACTTATGATGCGTACATAACCAGTCAAATAACACGCAACACGCAACGCGTAATATCTACGCATCATAAGTACCTACATAAGATTCCTCTTATGTAGGTACTTATGATGCGTAGATATTACGCGTTGCGTGTTGCGTGTTATTTGACTGGCCTGTTGGTCTAGTGGTTAGTGACTCTAACTGCTATGCCGGAGGTCGTGGGTTCGATTCCCACCCAGGACAAATGTTTGTGTGATGAGCACGATCATTTGTTCTGTGTCTGGGTGTAATTTATCTATAATATGTATGTATTTAGAAATATATAAGTATGTTTATCAGTTGTCTAGTACCCATAACACAAGCTCTGCTTAGCTTGGGACTAGATGGCGTTGTGTGATAGTTGTGGAATATTATTATTATTATTATTACACCTGGGCCGGCAGTCTCTACAGAGATAACGACAAAATCGCTAACTTTCGATTGCTAATTACCAACGAATAAATTCGGTTGCAATAATGATGCTTGCAAGTAAAGCAAGTCTCTACATCCAAGATGCGTTTCTCGCAAGCATCATTATTGCAACCGAATTTATTCGTTGGTAATTAGCAATCGAAAGTTAGCGATTTTGTCGTTATCTCTGTAGAGACTGCCGGCCCTGAAAAGCTCAACTCGGTACACTTGTAGTCACAGGGTCGGTCGGTATAGAGATTGCATCGAGTAAAGCCGTAAGCCGATCATCCTGCGGCCGTTAGCATCGTACATCGTACGGCCGAATGGCGTGGAAAGATCCAAGATACGCGACTACACGTCCCACACACGTCCGGATTAGTCCGGAATAAAAATAGACACAAAGCTTGGAACTGCAGTTTGTTTATAGACTAAGCTGTGGCAGGCTAGACTGGGTTTAGTGTGGAGTACGAGGATAATATGAAACGTGGACTGTTGTGAATAGGCTTTTGATTTTCGAAAAAAATAATGCCGATATTCTAATGGTAAACGGAAATTTGAATGATCATACACAGTTATGGCTCAAACAGTGTTGTTTTGGTTTTATGCGGGATCTTCTATAGTTTACAAAAAAAAAAACGCTTGAGTCAGGAGTCATGACTTGGCTGTCATAATTATCATGTCTCTGGAATCTGATGCCAATTTACAATGACACCTTCGAAGACTGATGGAGATGTAAGGGAAACATAGCAGACATATTTACCGCCGTGAAAAGTGATCATAATAAACACAAATATCGTATAAGTATCCACCATGTTTCGAGTCAAGCCTGAAGCCGAAACAAAGCCCTATTAAACATTCTGTTGGACTTCACATACAAATTACCATTTCTCGCGGAATATGTTAATTATACTGTGACAGCTAAAGTCAGGTGTTTTAAATGAAATAATTATGAGGAAAATAATAAGGTTTGTCTCAGTCAATCTTGAACTTAATACTTTAGTAATAAGGTGAAAATTTAATAAAGAAAGGTAGATTGCTTGATGCGCCGAAAAGTGTTGCCCGAATGATTGTTTGACTAATAAACGGTTAATCGAAAGAATGTTTACCTAGACTCCTGTGAGTCCAACGGTATAGTATTAATCGATACAGATTAAATAGATCCACAGCAACATAATAACTCTGAAAGAAACTCCGTCAATCTGTCTGTCTCCTAATTATTTTCAAGAAACAGAAAGTGTGTTCTAAAATAACTAAATATAATTCACCTAGATCAAAACACAACAATTTTGTCCACAAGTATTTTATCACGGAATCACGAATGTATACCTACTTTTAGATAATACTATGTTTAATTCTTGTGTGTAGCTAAGTTTTTGGATCAATAAACATTTATTATTATTATTATTATTAAATACTTTCACAACTTTGTAATACCGTCAGATAACTCTTATAAGGTTGTTCTGATGACTATACCTACAATTATCTCAAAGTCCCGATAGTCGGAGATTATCATCATTCCCTTGACTGCCTCGTTGGGCAAGTGGTCACAAGCACCACTGGGTTCAATTCCTAAGGTCGGGCAAAGTGTTATCGGTGTTTTTCCGTCAGGAATTTCTCAGTAGCAGCAAAGGAGCCTGTATATGTACTGTTAATGGCAATACGCTCGCCCGCTAGGATATTACAGGCTTCCATGTTATCAACATCCCCCTGGTTAGTCTGTCGTAAACATAACAAAAAAAACTTAATTTATTTAAACACAACAAATATTTTCTATGAAAGGCGAGCATAAAAAAAGAATAGAAAAAAAAAAAACATAGAAAAGAAAAACGCATTTTGTTAAACAAGGTTCTTATTAACATCAGCAAATTGGTATAAAGGGCCTCCCGGTCATTTCTGTGCAAACATGGAGCCCTTATTTGAAAGGCAAAGAATATCAGTTCTTAACTTTAGGACATCCCTGTAGCTCAGTAATTGGGGCCGGGAGGTTAATCCGCATAAAATTCGGATATTGAATGGTGAGCCAGTTTGAACTGATATCCTAGGCAAGTGCTTCTACCTAATTTAAGAAACAAAAAAGATTACAGGAATGATGTTAAGAGTATGTCACTATACAGTCAGGTTAGCGCCGCGGGCGCAGCTAGTTACAAAATAATTATTGACGAGAGTAAGCTGCTGTATAAAACCCATAAAATGTTAAAGCCCAATTAGAAATGGTGGAACAGTTAGTAGTCTACAAAATTCCAAAGAGAATACTACAGAATTCTTAAAAAAAAATAAGGAAGCATAAATTGTTGTAAACGTTATCCAGAATGGCGATTATCTTAACCTAAAGGTAGTAGGTGCAAGAAGCCAGAAACTTATTCGCTTAAGGCGGGATTGCAGTACTTTTTAAGATTTTTGAACCTATAAGAATCGAACTAAATACGAGTTTTTTAATAAATAAAAATCATTACATAAAAATTTAACATACTCTCTAGTAAATCGTAAAGATAGAAACGCGATTTAGAATGATCGGCTCGATACTATTTTTTATCAAACATGACTCTAAATCACAATTTCAAACGTGTACTGCTAAGACATTTCATCATGAATTTATTTAAAAGTAAAACATATTGTTTAATTTCTTTATAGTTTTTCTCCAAGAAGCAAAAAACAGTCAAAATTTAGGCATTATATCGCTCGCGCGGCAGGGCGGGGGGCGAGGTCGTGCGTACATAAAATCAAAGTACTGCAACCTCGCCTTAACCCTATTCTGTATTCAAACATATTTCGGGATTCTGAGGTGGTCTCGACGCAGAATGTCCGACTTGCAAAATGTGAAGTTGAAAAACAATGTCCGATTCGCGGAATAGCCAATTCACTGATTGTCATATTCTCAAAACTAGAAACGGATGAAAAACAAACTTTTCAGAGATTTCCAATCCCTGAAAAGATAAACTTTTCAGGGATTGGAAATATCAAAATTCTCAGAATGTCAAGTTAATTTTTTCAATGGCTAAGGCACGCGTATTTTTATCATTAACACTGCAAACGAGATATTTACCTAACTCATTTACCATTTGTTTTAATTGAGTTCCCGATATTTTGGCGCTATTGCAAGCCCCATGATCACGGATAAACTGAAGTTATTGCGGGCGAGCGTTTATGAGCAGACAAATCGGTTTACCCTCTTTCTTGTTTGTTTTTGCAGTCGGTACCATCCATGCAGTTTTCCATCATGTAACCTTGATTTCAGTTGTAAAACTTATAACGAGTATTTTTGTTTGATTTTAAGTAAGTAGATATTCTACCATGATTCTGAAATTCCGCTTATGCCATATGTTTTTTTAATATATTTCAACCTGACATTTTGCAAATCCGACCATCAGCATCAAGATGGTTAATTAACTTATGTAAGGGTCCAAATATTCGACCCCTTCTGAGGTTTACAAGCAGTTATCTAACAAATCAATTCCAGTTCATCCCCAATGTGACTATGAATGGGGAGAGAGTTACTTGTTCAATATCAAATTCTCTACGATGTCTCGTGATCGCAATCCAATCACAAATTCAAATGATTTGTTATTTGACTTAGGAGCGTCTTTAAACATCATGGAACCACTCCATGATACAATACAATTATATTTAACTAGCTTTTGCCAGCGGCTTCGCCCGCGTGAAAATGACGATTTTCCATACAAACTTTAATCCCCTATTTAACTCCCTTAGGGGTTGAATTTCGAAAAATCCTTCCTTATTCCTTGTCTACGTTATAAAGGGAACCTCTATGCAAAATTTTAGCTTTCTAGGTCCAAGGGTTTGGGCTGGGCGTTGATGAGTCAGTCAGTCAATCAGTCAGTCAGGACTTCTCTCTTTATTTATATAGATTTAAAAAGGCAAGGATTTAAATCAATAGATTATATCCTGGGGAAGAACAAACGCTACTTTTTATCCCTTTTTTTTTTTTTTTTTTTTTTGGTGGGTGGAAAATCATCGAATAACCCCCCCCCGCTCTTGGGCAGAGCGAAGGGGAGTGTCAGACTTCTACTGACTAAAAACCAACCCATGTTCCCTCTTCCTCGCCCTTGTGTCGGAGCCGCGGTAACTTTTCGATATCCGCAGCCCCGACGGGCGTCGGCCCTTGCGGGCCCCTCCTTGCTGACATCTCTTTGAGGCGCGCGTGGAACACGTACGCGCCGCCGACACGGTCTGTTGCCGTCATGACGACGGCCGGACGGCGAGCTAGCCCGTTACTCACCGTCCACAGGCCCGCGTCTACGGTGGCCGGAGGTCATCGCGTGACCCCCGACGCCCGGAGCGCCTTCCGCGGCGGCTGGGACGTTGAGAGGTTCTCTCCCTCTCTCGTTCCGCCACCTCCTTCGCTAGCATCACTGCTTCGCAGAAGGAGGCGACGGCGTCCCATTCCTCCTCGCTCCGGACCATGGCTTGCACCAGGGCCGGACGCGAGAGGTCACCGCCGCCGATCGCCGCTACGAGAACACGGCGGGGCTCCGCCCAAGCAGGGCACACCTCCACAGTGTGCTCCACCGTGTCCTCCGGTTGATCCTCGCAGTGGAAGCATCCGGGCGTTTCCTCCCGCCTGATTCGGTGCAGGTACCTCCCGAAACACCCGTGTCCGGTGAGGACCTGCGTCAGACGGTAGGTGAGGGCGCCGTGGCGCCTCTCCAGCCACTCCTCAAAGAGGGGACTTACCGCCACTATCGTGGCGTGCCCTGCGCTGGGTTGCGACAGTCGCTGTCTCCATGCCGCCATGAGATCGCACCGGAGGTCTGTCCGCTGCGCAGCAATGTGCCGCGGCAGCAGAGTGACCCCCCGGTGTAGCGCCTCCGCGCGCCACTCATGTAGGCGCGCGAGGACTATCGCCTCCAGATCCCACGGCGGCAATCCGGCAAGGAGAATCGCCGCCTCGCGGGAGATCGTGCGGTACCCGCGGACAAGCCTTACGGCCATGACCTTTTGGGGCGCGTTCAGGTAGTGGACGGCCCGCTTCCTCACGGCACGCGCCCACACCGGGGCCCCGTAAAGGGCCATGGACCGCACGATCCCCGCATACAGCCTACGGCAGGAGGCGTTTGGCCCCCCCAGATTGGGCAAGAGCCACCTAAAGGCAGCCGCAGCCCGCTCCAGTCTGGGAGCCAAACGTCGGAAATGCTCCACGAAGTTCCACCGGCTGTCGAGGACGAGTCCTAGGTACTTCAAAGTACACTCGACGCCGATGGGAACCCCTCCCACCATTAGCTGGGATCCCGACGGTAGCACATTCCCACGTCCATGGAAGCCCATGGCCTCCGACTTGTGAAGTGCCACCTCGAGACCCAGCTGCCGGATCCTCTCAACGACTATCGCAACCCCGCGTGTCATGTTCGCGGCCGCCGCCTCGTGCGACTCCCCCCGTGCCAGCACCAGCGTGTCGTCCGCGTAGCAGACGACGCTGACGCCGTCAGGGAGGTCGGCACGCAGCACCCAGTCGTAACCGATGTTCCACAGGGGCGACCCCAGAACCGAACCCTGCGGAACACCGCACGACATCTCTCGCCGGTTCCACTGTCCGTCTTGACCAGGGTAGATGACAGCCCTGTCTGTCAGATAGTCCCCGACTACACGACGAAGGTAGGCTAGCACCCGGTGATACCGGAGTGCCTCCCTGATGCAGCTCCAGGGCATGGTGTTGAAGGCGTTGGCGATGTCGAGAGACACCGCCAGGACCACACCGCCCCGAGAGACCGCATCCCCCGTCGTGAGGGCTCTCACGCGCATGATGGCGTCCACCGTCGAGCGCCTCTTGCGGAAACCGAACTGGTGTTCCGCAAGATCCGGACCCATTCCCTCAAGGTGCTCGGCGAGGCGGTTTGCAATTACTCTTTCAAAGAGCTTGCCCACCTCGTCGAGCAGCACAATGGGCCGGTATGCGGACGGCGAGTCCGCAGGGCGCCCGGGCTTCTGAATGAGGACCAGCTTCCCCGTCTTCCAACGACGCGGGAACTGGCCTCTCTCCATGCACGCGCTGAAGAACCCCTCCAGTCGGGGCCCAAGAGCCTCTGAGGCCAGGGCCCAGGCTTTGCCAGGCAAGCCATCGGGCCCCGGGGCGGTATTTTTGGCCTTAAGCCTCCGTACCGCCACTCTCAGGTCTACCCCAGTCACCTCCGGAATGTCGTCATCAGATCCTGATTGGTCCGCTTCCGGCACCGCAGGTGGCGGAGCCATTGGCGGGGGACGATGCTCCCCTCGCGAAGGGAACAGAACGCTCACCACGTCCTCCACGAGCTCAGGCCGGAGACTCTGCGTCAGCGGGGGGCCCCGGGTGCGGAGTTGATTCCGCACCACCTTATAAGGGCGCCCCCACGGATCTCTGTTGAGAGTCTCCAGCATCTCCTCGCGGGCCTGATCCTTGGCCCGCCGACGAGCCTCGGAGAGGGCGGTCTTCGCCGCTCTGTACCCTTCATATAGCTCCGCCTCCACGGCTTCCGCATTCGGAGGACGAATGCGGCGCCTGCGATGCCTGGTGTACCGGCGCCGCGCCACCACACACTGCTGACGCAGGTGCGACAGCTCTTGCGACCACCAGTACACATGACGCCGGGCGCTTCCTGGCCGGACTCGGGGCATTGCCATGTCGCATATCTCGGACATGGCCTCCTGGAACCAAGCCGCCTCGGTGTTGACGTCGGCGGGCCTGGCTGGGGATGACCCCCAGGACCACACGATCGCGGCCTCCAGGAGGAGCTTCCGGTCCAGCTGCTTCAGCGCCCAACGCGGACCACTCGGGGTCTGCGGGACCGGCGCGCTTGGGGACTGGGCAGAGACCTCAAACCGGATATACCGGTGGTCGGAGTAGGTCTCCACCCCCTCCATGACGCGCCAGTCAGCGACACGCTGCGACAGAGCGGGGCTGGCGAACGAGATGTCCACCACCGACTCGCCCCGCATCCGCACACACGTGGCCACAGAACCCCGGTTCAGGATGTCCAGGCCTGTTTCCAGAGCCCAGCACTCGACCATCCTACCCCGCACATCCGTGTAACGAGAACTCCAAGCCAAGTTCTTGGCATTGAAGTCCCCGAGCACAAGTACGGGAAGGGAATAGCCTCCGATGACGACACTCAACTCCCTGAGGGAGTTTTGGAACTCGGCGAGAGTTCGGCTCGGAGAGAAGTAGACTCCCGCTACTACTATCTCCCCGAACCGTGCCGCTACGCACCCCTGACCCTTCCTGACCATCTCAAGGGCCGGGGTGCCGGCGGCGGCCGACGCAATGATGGTCACTGAGCCACTGAGGTCCTCCACCCAGTCTGGCCTGGGCGGGACGAAATAGGGCTCAGCGACCACGGCGATGTTGATCGACCACTGCGCCATGCTCTGGAGCAACAGATCCTGAGCGCAGGCGCAGTGGTTGATATTCGCCTGGAGGAGGCTTAATGGGGCCATTAATTAATGGCAGTCCATTTCAGCCCCCTCCGGGGCCCCCTCAGGCTTGGCGGCAGCGGCTTTGGCAGCCGCGGCTTTAGCGGCAGCGGCTTTGGCGGCAGCGGCTTTGGCGGCAGCGGCGGCCGCGGCAGCAGCGGCGGCGGCGGCAGCGGCGGCGGCGGCAGCGGCAGCGGCCTCGGCGTTGGCGACGGTGGGGGTGGTGGCGGAGGGCCTCCCTTTTCCCCTGGCCTTGGCGGGTGGAGCGCAGGCCTTGCTCCCTGCCCGGTGCTCGGCCGGCTTCCCAGCCGCCGCACATGCGTCGCAGTGCGGCGTGGCCAGGCAAGCCGCAGCCCAGTGACCGGGCTGACCGCAGCGGAAGCATAGTTCGCTGCGGTCCACCTCCGAGGTGCATCGGCACCCTACGTGCTGCCCCACGTGGCAGCGAAAGCACCTCAGAGGTCTGGGCTCCAGGAGCTTGACCTGCGCCCTCGACCAGCCCACCTTGAGGGTGCGACCCTCCGCAATCTTCTTCGCCACCGTCACAGGGCAGCTGACCGTTACAGTCAGCATGCCTTCGCGGTCAGGGCGCAGGGTGCCCGCCTTGACCTGCTCGGCAGAGCACTCCCCAGCCGCGGTGACGGCAGCCAACACCTCCTCCTCGGAGACCGAGTCGTCCAGCCCCACGATGCGCAGGCTTGCGCACTTGATGGGCCTGGACACCCGGACCTCGTCCGCATTTAGGAACGCCCTGAACTTTTCAGCCAGAGCGTCCGCCGACGAGGCGCTTGAACCATCGGGGAGCTCCAACAATCGAGCCCCTGTAGCGGTGGGTCGAACTCGGAGGCCCCCGATGATCCCGAGCTCTTCGAGGTTCATCTTCGCCTTCAGCCCATCGAGAACGCTTCCGTACTCCATGCCCTTACTGACCGCGTTTGGCTGCAGCGTTACCACTACAGCCACGTTTTTCGGGGCACGGAGCCTCGCCGCAGCGCTCCGCTTTTTCTGCCGGCGCTTGCGTTCCCTCCGCCTGGCTTTCTGGGCCGCCTTTTGCTCCCGCCGCTTTTCCCCAGCCACCTCCCAACCTGACTCGCCCTCGGAAGGCTCAGGGGGTGGAGGGGGTGCCTTGCCCTTCTTCTTCTGGGCAGGCGCCTTACCCCCCTTCTGGGGAGGCGCCCTGCTCTTTGGAGGAGTAGGCTCCTTGTCCTTCGGAGGGGCAGGCGCCTTGCCCTTCTCCGGTTCGGGCGCCTTACCCTTCGCCTGGGCCTTGCCCTTCGGAGGGGGGGGTCCCGCCTTGCCCTTCTGAGGGGCAGCCGTTTTACGCGGTGGCGCTGGGGCCGGCTTCCCACCTGGCTGGGCCCCGCCTTCAGGCTGGCTGGACGGCCCCGCCCCAGGGTCACCGGCCGCCGCGTCCGCATAGGTCTTCGCCCCCACGGAGGGCCGAAGAACAATGCCCTCCAAGAGGGAGTGCCCCCTCTCGAGGTCAGCCAGCCTCTGCAGGACCAGGTTCAGGTCCCGATCCCCGGCAGCCAGGGGCCGGCTTTGCCCGCGCCCGTCTTGAGGCACCTCCTCAGGGCAGGCTCCTCGAAGCTTGGCCAGGTTCGCCTGGAGCCTCGCGTTCTCCTTCTGGAGACGCTTTATGGCGACCGCCTGGCGGGTGACTTCCGCCCGCAGAACGGACACCTCGTCCGACGGAGGTCCACCACCCAGCGCCTCCGCTGCCGCCACAATGGAGGCCGAGGCCGCGGCGATCGCGGCCTTCTTGGACTCGTTGGTCCTCTTTAGGGAGACGCCATGTATAGCGGCCCCCACGAACTCCGCAAACCCGGCCAGGCGCTCACCAACGGAGCCGCCGCCGGTGACCTGGTCTCCACCAGTGTTGGCCTCAACACCGGTCTCTGGCTCACCAGGCTCAACGCGCTCTCCACCGGTCTCCGTCTCGCCGCCAGAAGACGACGACGAGGTGACCTTTCGGCCAAGATGGAGCCCTTCTCCGGCGTCCCCCTTGGCTCGCCGGGCAGCCTCCAGGGAAGCGGCACGCCTTCCCCGAGGGATTTTTCGGGCCGAGGTTAATCGGTCCGATCCGCCGGACGACGACTCCTCGGCTCCGGCTCCGGCTCTGGGCCGCTTAAGGAAACGCTCTGCGTTTTCCTCAGCAGCCCCGGAAACCTCGCGACCGGAGCCCGCCAGGCTAGCGAACGACCCGGAGTCAGAATCCGACCCCGAGTCGCTCAAGCGACTCCCCTCCCAAAGTTTGCCGAGAGCCTTCTCCCGGCACTTACCCGACATCTTGTCAGGCGCACTCTCCTCAACACTTCTACCGGACCCAACACTTCCGGACCGGGAGCCTCCTCGGCTCATGTTGCCAGTGTTGCCACTGGCATGCGGTATGGGACTGACGTTGCCCCCCCCAGAATACGAGGGGCTTGACGATCCACTAGGGACCGTGGCGGATTCTCCAGCTGCTGTGCAGCTGGTACCGCCCTGGGGTAATACTATTCCGTTAGTCTTATCCATTGTTAAGTTTTCCTTTTAAAGGGTATGGTCCCTATCTCCTCCCATCGTCTCTCCCTCTTCCTACTCACTGCTCTCACAGTCACGTCTGATGAGCAGACGCGAACCAGAGAGCAGCGAGTAGGGATTCCTCCTGCGACAGGCGCGCCGCCCGAGGACCCGAACACTGTTCACGTCTCCGGGCGGCGCGCCCCCCGCGTGTCCCTCTTTGTCTGGTCTCTCGCCTTGGACCTTTCCGGCATGAGTATATCTACCGGCAGAGCCCCAAGGGTCATTGAGACACGCAAGCCCCACCACGACGGCAACGTGGGAACACTCCGGTGGGGTACTTTTTATCCCTGATAAACACCTCCAAATTTCCACGCAAACGTAGTCGTGTATTGTTGTATATTTCTTTTTGTCCGGGGTGGATATCCACGTGGATGTCACCTGCCCTGGGACGAGTCGAGGGGTTTGTCAAACTCTAACTGACTAACAACCACCCCAATATTCTCTTCCGATACTTGGACGGTGGATTATGGGAATTAGTGCGTATACCCGGACGTACTATTAGCTTGCGTACAATTGACTCTCTTCATGACTTTCAGTTCTTTCCATCCAGGGCTAATGTGGACCACTGGTCGGTTGAAACACACATACATTCATACACATTCATAAGCTCACGCCCTTTTCCCATGGGGATAGGCAGAAACCACAGAACGCCACCTGCTAGGACCCTTCCATACTCTTTTTGCCTCATCCACATTCATAGATCTGGTCATACACGCACGCGGGTGCGAGTACTACAACATCTAATAAGTAATCAGTTACAATAATATGAGTAAAATACTAAAAGATAAGGGTGTTAGTAATGATGACAAATATAGTAATCTCAGTCGTTATCAGACACTTGAGTTTGACTCAGTTGATATTGATGTTAACAAAATGATACAGATGTACTTGTACTTGAGGGCTTAAGACATGATTACTAAGAATACATTCAGTAGCTCTTAAGTAAACACATAACACTACGTCACGCATGTAATCCCTCGAGGGTTAGGCAGAGGTGTTTCAATACTCCGTAGGTACTGGTTTGTGTAACTTGAAAAATAGATTAATGGAGAGAGCCCTGGCACCCTTAACACAAGTTTAATCTTAGCTTGGGTGTCAGTGGTACAATCGGAGACTTAAGCAATTTCAATAACCTAACTGTCATAATCTGATTTGTATTAACCAAAACGATTCTATGTAAATTGCCATTTTTGGAAATACAGTTATTATTATTAATAATACGTACACCTTATCGTCAGTATATTGGTGAACATTTATTTCAGTCGAAAATACATTTATTTAAGACTCCCAAAAACAAATTTCCTAAAAAAAAATCGTTGGTGCCTCGTACCAATGAATGAAATTGTATCAAAGAAACCTGAAGAAAACAACTCTTGTAGACAAACATGAATATGAGAAAGTTAAGCGTGATTTACATTGAAACAACTCCAAGGCGCGTCTAATTAGCGCTGAAGGAAATCCAGCATAATCTACAAAGACCTAGTGTCTCTTTGAAATCTAAAGAAAACGTCTATGTTTCATCGTCTTGATTTTTTCTTCAAAATCAGTAATGACGAGACTAAATTGTACCTTCAGGCTCTTAAATCAAAGAAACAAAAACAAATTGACGTAAAATATAAATAACACAAAGTAGAAGATTTTCAAGTATTACAACCATCTTTACAATGTACCTACCTATTTTTCCCGACAAATGTTGCTGTCACAATCGTATTATCAAAGTATTCCTTTCCAAAAAACATATTAAACAAATCTATGGAAATGCTCATTCAATTTTTTTTCTTTTGCTATTCTTCATCTGCCTAGCCTTTTCCAATCTATGTTGGGTCTGCTTCCGTTTGTACCAGACGCAACATGAAAACCAGTATTTTACATAGCGTTACTGCCTATCTGACCTCCACCAACACAGTTACTACTGGGTACGATATACCTTGGTCTCGGAGGGGAGTGATGTGGCGACTAGCGACATCTATCGCAACACCTGCGTACTAACAACGATCTACAGAAATTCCTACATCGCCTATCAACATTATCCGCGACTTAAGCCTTTAAAGGAGTTCCCGACTTACTTAAGTCGCAGTTAGCCCGCCGGACACAACACCCGTCCGGTCGGAGGATCCTCCCTTTTCAACGGGGGATGAGGAACTTTACACCCTGTTCC
Source organism: Diarsia mendica (assembly GCA_949316265.1). Lineage (NCBI taxonomy): Eukaryota > Metazoa > Arthropoda > Insecta > Lepidoptera > Noctuidae > Diarsia > Diarsia mendica. Next base: position 12,693,054 of record OX438902.1, on the reverse strand, counting down.
TCATACCCCTAAACTAGACTTCCTGTTGTCCAAGATCGACAAATGTTAGTTAAATGGGGCCAAAGTTCCAAAGCATGGAGGAAACACGGTATGTAATGGGTCGCCCATTCCAGACCAACCTCGGCAAGTAAGGTTTCACTGATCCGAGCGGCTGTTATTACAGCCGCTCTAGATAGATAGTAATCTCGCCACGAGCTCCTCTTTCATTTATAACTCCCACGATCAAATACATTTTAATCGTCTCCTGATTTGCATAAGCTGAAAGTTAATAATTATGCAAATCAAGAGCAAATTGAAAACTTCGATATCCGTAACTATAGAAAAAAATTCATTACGTTCCCGATACGTTCCGTCCGTATGCTATTTACTTTACCATGAATATTCACGAGCAGAACGTTAGCCACTGCGCGTCCGCGTTTGAACGTTCAGTATCATCTGAAACTGCTCGACAACGGTCGAACGACTCTCACAACGAAACAAACGTTTGGAACCGAACGATTACGCTTCAATACGCAAACGACTTTTGATTTCGAATCTATTGTTCCCAAAAACTTCACTTTTACATTTTGCGCTCGTTTTTAGCCCTATTGTGATGGAGCGATGTGTGGTATATTTGGTATGGTTTGTATATTCGTGTGTACATTTTCATCATCATCATAACATCACGCCTGTGATTCCCGAAGGGTTGGGCAGTTGTGCCTAATAATACACCCACATTTTCTCCAGATATGTTTATAAAAAGTATTTTTTTACACTATTTTTATATTTCCATTCTTTATGTGCCACACTATCATTAATCCTTTTCCCCAAAAACACATTGCCATTCCTGGAATCCTGAATTCACGAATGTTATAATTATTAATTAGCACAACATTACAGTACAAACAACCGGGATTAAGCCATATCTTTCGTAAGCGGATTACGAATACGCTCGAATATGCCTCGATCTGATAAGTTGAGCACTAAATACGTAAATAATTAGCTTTGGGTAAATGAAAACGGTTGTTGGGTTTCATTCCATCAATTATCTCTTTACTGTTCAGTTTAATTTGATTGGGTGGGTGTTTCTATTATTCAAAAAGTTGTCATTCTATTGTAAAACCATGAAAAGTGTGACTGTGTTTTTTGTGATTATAAGTTTTCGTGAAGCGCCCAGAGAGTGATGATCTTTGCCCACCTCTACGGGTGCATTCGCGCTACGTGATCAGCCGTGGCCCAGTGGTCCAGACAGGAGATCTTCTTTAAGATTTTAAAACCTTTTTGTTAAAAAGTTTTAATATTGGTTCAGCTATTTTTTTTTTAAAGTAACACTGTATTATTTTCGTAATGTGCGTTTGATTTGAGGAGAGTAAAATGGTTTTTTATTAGTATAGAGTGAAAAATACGTCTTTTTTGATGGGTCAGGGTGATGATACATGTACCTCTATAAATAATAATAAGGGGTATTTCAATAATCCTTGTATCCCGGTTCGAGCTAAGCTTCTTATTACCCGACTGCGGCGAAGCCCAAAAAGAGGGTTATTTAATCTTCTGTAATATTTTAACCAACCCACTTTCATCTTTTTCGTTCCCAATTTTAATCATCCACAAAACCAATTTCTAAAGCCGCTGCCACACGAAATAGTTCGCAAACAATTTCATACGCGACGTAACAATAGCGTAACAAAATGTCACATGTAAATATTCGAGCAGTCATTAAAGTTAACTTCACTCCGGCCCTACTGACATTCGCCGTGCATGTGGAAAGTTCCTAACCACTGCCAGTGAAACTTCAGTGGCCGACCCATAGTCACACTAAACTATCACACCAGTGTGACTACGGCTGATCCGTAGTCACACTGGTATGACTACGGATAATTCAACCTGATCCGTAGTCACACTGGTGTGGTAGTTTAGTGTGACTATGGGTCGGTCATGGAAACTTCAAGCTGCTCACGGTATTGTAGTTAGCGTTTCATTATGTTCTACTGCACCTAGTATTACGGTCAGTAAGTTCGTAAGTTTGCGGCTTGAAGATTTCTCGGCAGAGTCGTCAAGATAAAAAGGGGCTATGACTGTCATCGGGGCCTAAGCCCGCCACACTATTCTCAAACCACAGCAACTCCTGAAATCCAGAATCGACGGTGGCGAACACCAGAAAAACGCCGAGATAGTGAAACTCGTCGAAGTCTAAGAAACACAATTTAACTGTCTTGGCCACCGCAACTAAATTATTCAGAAATGAATAGTGGAGGAGTAGGGAAAACACAATTTCCACTTCCCTTTGTATTGTCATTGTTAGTAAAGAGTCGTTTAGAGCTTGAACTATCGTACAAATTCTAATTGAGTGTTGTTATACCATAGGTTATTATCTACATAAACGAGAAAACCGGCATATGAAGTTACAACTGTTCTGTTACAGGATAACAGAACATTGGGACAAGTCTACGGTACAAGTGAACGAAGTTTCTGAAGAGAAGGTTAGCCAACTTCATTAAGATCAAAGGAGATAATAACTTTATGAAAACAGGGAACTAACTAATTAATAACTAACAGGGGATTATCTTGCGTTCATTGTTTTCAATTTTCTTTGATAGGGATTCATTTAACATGGGATGTATAAAACATGTTTTTTTTTTTAGAATCGTCTAGTATTAAGGATACGAAACTAGGAAGAGAGCGACGTCGAAGAGTTGTTCTAACAACTTAAGCCCGACTATTTTGTCACTTTTGTTGTTTTGTCTGATTTTATTTATTTTTTTACTAGTTGTTGCCTGCGGCTTCGCTTGCGTGGATGTCGGTTGAGCGCGACAAATTATATACTAAAACCTTCCTCGAGAACCACTCTATATCCATTGGTGAAACAGACAGACAGACGCGGCGGAAGACTTTGTTCTATAATATGTAGTGATACAATAACATATTTACTGTCAAGTTTCGTTACTATTTATTCAGTAGTTTTTGCGTTGAAGAGTAACGCAAATATTTTTGAGAACGCATTGGACGTTCGCGTTCTGAAAAATATTTGCGTTTATAATAGCAAGTAAGATTACCTAGACCTAGCCTAGCCAGCCTATACCTAGTACCTAGTAAGATTGTAACTAAAGAATAATGTTTTTTCTCGACAGTAAAATTTTATACTTAAACGAGCCGTGGTCTCCGGAACTGTGGTTTCCGATAAATGAAGGAATATACAATTACCTTTCACTGACAATTTATGTCATGTTTTGTGAACCTATTTCTTTTATTGGATATCCCACATAAATAAATACAGTTAACAGATAACACTTCTTTCGAAATTAACTGCTCTGCGATAGTCCATCAGTGAATTTGCAATTATAACAATACAACAAAACAACCCCAGAAACTCCTTCAAAGTTGCCGCAAATTAATAACCGATTGATCAGCTCAATCTAGATGTTTGATTGATAACGATTGCATAATGTTACGACTAAGAGGGTCAGCCATCAATCGTGATGATCGATTGATTAGGGGGCAAGGAGCAATGTATTCAAGCAACAGATGTTAGTCATTACAAACTGTTTGTTCGGAATACAAGGTAATGCATTCGTTTGAACAAAACTTGTGATATGGAGCACTATCTTTTGCCTGCGGTTTCGTCTGAGACATCATCGCTATCGTCACCCTACTGTCTAACAGAGGCCTGCGGTTAGTTGGAGATGCCCGAAGGAGTTACGGTACTTTACATTTTTGTATGTATGTTTGTCTTCCGGCAAATCTCTAAAATGGCTGGACCAATGTTGATGGGATTGATAGCTGATGTCTTATCTTGTATCTAAGGCTTCTTTTATTCTAGAAAAACTATTTATAGGGTTCCGAATAAAAAAATTCGCACGGACGAAGGTCGCAGGGTACAACAGGTGTAATTATTTTCTTATTAATGTTTATTATTTTCTTATTAATGTTTATTATGTGTAATAACTTGCAGAGTAACAAAAACAGGCAGGAAATTCTTGATCGAGATATAATTTCTTGGTAATATTTCTTCGTTAATAATAATGACAGCTTTTGTGGTAAATTGCTTTGTCACTCCTGAAAGTAATTGGGCACTAATGAACTTTAGTAAAATCTAAAGAACAATCACTATAGATAATAAAGATTAATATTTTGCAAAGACAAAGACCTTAATACAATCTAAATTCTATTAAACTTTAGCCTTATTATGAGCTAATAAAAATGGCGTCTCTTTTGTAAATATCCAGTGAGAAGACGATGTTATAACCTATCAACTATTTATATTTAGCTACCAACGAATCGCTGCAAATAGTTCATTTTCTATTAGCGTAGGTACCTTCAAACAAATTGCTGTAAATAGCCTCACTAAGAATGTTTACAAAGCAACTGCGAAACGCTTTAAGCCGTAATTGAAGACGGCGAATGAAAGTAGAGAAAACCTTAGACTGTAGCAAACAAGGGGAGTAAATAAACTCAAACAAGTGCAGTACCGCGGTATAAAAACTACCTTTTATACTTATTGTTGTCGTAATATTTCCACGTAGAAAAATAGTGGGGTTTCCAGCGAACCAGTAAGTTGTTTGAGCCCGTCACAGGGTGTTTACAGAACATTTATACTGGTGCAATTTCTAGACCAATACGTTGGTTTGAAATGTCAGATCAAACGGACTGTGTTTGTTTTTCTTGTTGCGCTGTTTACTTTGTAAGGTAAAAGACTACTTAGGTATATACGTAGGTAGTACAGTCTGTAGCCAGCATTACCTGATCCCTCTTCTCACACCACTTGCCTTCTTCTTCTTTATCCATGAGGTCAGATAATGTTGGTGAGACAGTACCATCGCGTAATTGTGGATGTTTAAAGATTGCTCGTTGATGAATGGCTTCGCTTCGTGTTTTGGTCAGCGTTTCATCAACGTTTTTGATCATCATCTACCTACAAGCTGCCATCAGCACAAGGTTTTAATCGTACCGTTGAATGACATGATTCCATCATTAGTAAGAAACTGATGTGTGTTAAGAGGAAACGTGAGTAGTCTTTTCTCCATACAAACGCTCTCGCCTGTTTTCTTTTTGGTTAATGACCCTAGAGCAATGTTTTTTTACAGAATAATAAATATTAACTATTTCTATGCCCCTATGTTTTCCTTTTTGGTAATAAATTATTTTTATAAGCACTAGAACCCTCAAAAAATGCTCAAAATTGCTTGTTTAGATCGCTGTTAACAGAGTCCTAGTGTACAAATTTGACAACTATTAACGAAAAAAGAAAAAAATAGCGGCGTAGTATATAACCTCCTTATTCATTGTCTAAAATATCTTTTAAATTGGTTCAATATTGGAGGAGGAAATAGGCGAGAGCCAAACCTCGAATTCTAACTATTTTCTATAGTTGTCCTTATCGCACGAATTTGAGGGCAGGAGGACGGAGAGAGACAGCGATAGTAGAAAGAGACAGCACTCGCATTTCCTCTTAAGGATGAAAAGTTAGCATTGATATATTATCTTCTTAATCTATCAATACTAACTGTAATTATTAATATCTAGCATTGTTACGTCTCATATAGGGTTAATCTTTAAGCTGCAAGATTATATAGTGAGTCTATTACGTTGCCACTTCTGAGACCAGGCTATCACTCTATGGAAGGATTAAATGGGTCGGAATATCCCACGCTGGCCCTGTACGGGGTTGGCTGACGGCATATGAGATGATGATAATTTTCGAGATGATAGTTCCACGAAACCACGACCCACAAACTCGTTACTTAGGAAAGGTGAACAGTTGGAACCCCAGCGCTGCTCACTTTTGAACTTTGCTTGAATACCTACCTATACTTTTTTTCATGGCAAAACCATGAAGACCAAATAAATAATAAGGTGGCCATATTAAGTTGAAAGTTAATATTATGGCCACCTTCCAGCTCCATAATCAGAACTACCTACCCCATGTCATTATAATATTGCATTGTCACGTGATATACATATACTTACGTGCGAAATTTCAGATTTGTCGGAAACCGGGAAGTGTGTCAAAAATATAACTTGCAAGATTTGATTGAAACAGGTGAAACTAAATAAAAGCTTGTATAAAAGAAAAAGTACACCTTGTGTGCTTCAGTATTTCCTAACAAACTACTGTTGTTATTTTCTCCAGAAACACAGAGGAAAGATGAGAGCCACCTGTTGCTTAGCGTTCACGATCTGAGCGACTAAGTTCAAGAGTCGTTGCGTGCTAGCGCTAGTATTATTGGCACTACCTGAACGGATGCCGATGTAATCCGATTACAGTTTACGCTGCGAAGGAGAATAATTGCTCGCGTATTAGATTGGAATATAAAAAGTGAATTAAAGAAAAAGATAAAATGCAAAACTAGGAAAAACGAAGACAAGATTTTGCAGAAAATAACTGGAAGGATGCAGACGATAAGCACTTCTACTGAAAGTGCCAAACTCGTCGCTATTTTACTCAAAATTTGAGTTGGTACACGCTAAGAAGTAGAAGCACCTCTTAATTAAAAATTAATCCCTTACTCGTAATTATATCATTTTGAGAGATGAGGCTACGTATTTGTAAAGTTACTTTTCTCAAAAATGGTATGTAATGTTGCCATAACATCTCTAAAAAGTATCCAGAAAGTGAACTTTACCGGAGACTTATTCACAACTGTCCAGTAAGAAGCGAGATTTTAAATTTGGAATCTCCTACTGTCCAGTAAGTAAGTATGTAATTTACTTACTGGACACTAGGTCATTCTCTTTAGATCTGCTTAGAAAAAAAAACATAGTACCAGACACAGAGAGAGATTAGCCATTATAACATGGTTATAGAAGGGAGGTTCCAAATATATATCTATCTCTCTTTTTGGTATGACATTTATAGTGTGGGATTTTATGATTGTATTTAGTAATTTCAGTTTATTAAAAAGTTTTTTCTAAAGTTGTTTCCTAAACTGCCTCGTTGGTCTAGTGGTTGCAAGCTCGACTGCAGAGCGTGAGGTCCTGGGTTCGATTCCCGGGTCGGCCAAAAAGTGCTATTGTGTTTTTCACATATGAATGTAACCTTCAATATTAATTAAACGAATTTGTTGTTAAACTTTCTTTATTTTTTGAGAAAAGCATTATACAAACCTCAACCAGTAAGAAAGCCATCCTGGCCTCGTATATAACCAGACCTCACCTGCGGTTCGGTCCGGTTAACTCATACTTGGCCAGGAAGGCTTACTTACTGGATTCTGCAGTAATGTACTATTACCTATCTGACCAAAAAAAAACCGACTTCCCAAAAGCACTTTAAGGGTCTAAAATATCTTTATACTACACCTGCTTGGAAAGTACCTTGATACTTTATCAAATTTACGGTAGAAAGTACGTCATTGCATAAGAACAAATATGCGGGGAGAAAACGCATCTGAGCGGGAGAGATTGGATTTTCATACACTTTTCTCTCCCGCTCAGATTCACTTTTTTTTTTTTTTTTTTTTTTTTCTAGCCTGCTCTGTCCCACTCCAGGGCAAAGGCCTCCCTCCACTCCTTCCACTTCTCGCGAACCCGCGCGTCCTCAGATTCACTAACTGCAACAATTTCAATATAAATTTCAATTAGTAAAGATTTAGTTTTTTATTTTCCTCGTACGTGTATTAAAAAGCACTATGTATCACTCGAGAGAAAGTGCGATTCCCGTAATCGGTCACTTTCTCCTCTCGGTGAACAATGTACTATTCCTTTCGGAAGTCAGTGACTTTGTTTGTTTCATTGACTTTTCTCCATCGATTTGGCTTTACATGCCGTCGAAAAATATTTCTCAGGCAAGCTGGTTTTTATTTTTATTTTTTATTTTACTCTATTTGGGAAACTTACAGATAATACACTTAAAACATAAACACTTGAAGGCCAATTATAGGATTCCACCGTTAAAACACGAAAACAAAGAAAAAAACAACAAAAAAAAGGTAACAATAAGCAAACAAAGTAACAAAATCGGAGAATATAAACAAATAACCAAAATACAACAGTTCAACAACAACAAATTACTTTTGTGCAAAAAATGATTTCACCAACACATTCTTAAGTCGAGATACACTGGTGTTAAATATGTCCAAATCATGTTCACTAATTAGTTTGTTAAAACTTCTGCTGGCACGGATCAGGAATGAATTCTGCCTGTACGCGGACTTGGAGTGAGGGACATGCAACAAACTAGGCTTGCGAAACATTTTGCAGTGTGTAACTAATCCCATACTACTCAACAGCTCTGGGCAATCGATGGTACCATTCGCAATCTTAAATAAGTACACCAAGTCAGCAATCGTCTACGCTCATGCAGTGGTAAAATGTGAAACCTCTTGCATCGAGTTACATAATTGGGAGTATATTTTCTAGTTTTAAACTGCAAGAAACGCAAAAACCGCTTTTGAATACCCTCAATTCTGTCCATGTAAATATTATAACTGGGGTTCCACACTTGTGAGGCGTACTCCAAATGGCTACGGACAAAAGCACAATAAAGGATTTTGTATGTTTTTACGTTTTTAAAATCAGCTGATAACCTTAAAATAAATCCAAGTGCTTTAGAAGCTTTGTTAAGGCGCTGACAAGAGCCAAATAGGCTTGTATTGAACAATTTTTTAGCCAAATCTATACAGTTTGACACGGCGGAAAAAATATATGTTAATCTTGAACATATTTCTGATAATTTCGTTGTATTCAAAACGCGTTTTTGAAAAGTTTTCTCGATACAAAAAAATGGTAAACTAACCTCTTATAATGATCTTCCAACAAAAATATCTGTATTATTGATCAACGTACGTTGGTAAAATTTATAACAATAACGTATCATATATAAATACAAAATTTCGTTGTTTTTAATTTTTGATTATGTAATAAATTATTTATAATTAATTAATCATTATATGGTTTATAAGAAGTTCGAGCGTTGCGTCATCGCGCTCTCTTTCTTACGTATGCAATCCGACAGTGAGCGCTTAGGCGCGGTGCTAGACGGACGTATGTCACTTTGCGTCCCACTGACAGCTATCCGTTCATCTATAAATTATTATTGACCGCGTCACAATGTTAGTCCAGGATCCACGGTACATTTTTTCACTTGATTACTATCAAGCTAATTTTCCGTGAGCAGCTGCATTTTGATGAGACGCCAACATTACCCTATACGAAAACTCTCGATTGTGGTAGGTAATAGGGGCAGCAGGGATAAAATATATGTTGATTATAAATATATATTGATTATAAATATATTTATTTGATGATTTTCAAAAATCTATTACTAACAATTTTTTTTTTGTTAAATCTGATGATCATTATCTAAATCCAACATGTATTGATAACGAGCTCATCAAAAATTATTACAAACCAGCTGTTTTTTAGGGGTCCGTAGCCGAATGGCAAAAAACGGAACCCTTATAGATTCGTCATGTCTGTTTGTCCGTCTGTCCACCCGTATGTCACAGCCACTTCGCCCACTTCATTCGGAAACTATTGAGACTACACAGTTGAAACTCGGTAGGTAGATGTATTCTGTGAACTGCTTTACGATTTTTATACAAAAATAAAAAGAAAAGGATTTATGGGGTCATAAATGGAACTGAAACTATTTTTTTTTTCAACAAACCTATACCTACGCGTGGGGTGTCTATAGACATAGACAGGTCTTTCTCAGGAGTTGGTAAAGGATAGACACATTTCTGCGTTTGGCCGTCCATGGAATTCGGAGAATCCGCCTAAAACACCACATTTCGAATGCATCTATCCTCTGTCTTACTCTTGTTTGGATTGTTGTGAGAGTGTTGTGAGGAAAATCAGGAAAACTAGTGGTCTGACCAAACGGGCCTTCGTTTTAAAACTTACACCACGTTTTTCCCAGATGTTCTGGGGGCGTAATATAGCATCTTTAGCCATAGCTATCCGCCGTTTTATTTCTGGGACGCAGCTACCTTCATTACTTATATTGGAGCCCAGTTAATCGAAGCTGTCCACAGTATAGATGCCTTAGATGTTATAGGCGCCCGATAGCTTTCCCGCACGATCTACCACCATAAGCTTGGTTTTCTGCCTATTTATTGCAAACCTTACTTTGCCACTTTCTACTTCCAATCTGTGCAGTATCTCTTTCATGTTGCTAAAAGTTGTAGCAAGGAGAACGGTGTCGTCAGTGTACCTCAGATTGGAAATCCACTTTCCACCAACAGTAAACCCCTTGTACCAGCCCTCAAGAGTCTTGAATGATATTACTCTTCATACACATTGAAGAGCAGAGGTGAGAGGATGCATCCCTGCCTAACGCATTTGAGCAGTCGGTGTCGATTTTAACGAAAGAGCGGTTGTTGATGTAGAGGCATCGGACTAGGTCATTAAGATATTGAGGCGTTCCCATTGACTTTAAGAACCCCCCACAGCTTGCCCCACTCCACGCAATCAAATGCTTTGGTATAATGAATGAAACATATCAATACAGGGCTGTTAAATTCCCGGCTTTTCTCTATAATTTGGCGAACGTTCAGGATTTGTTCCCGCGTGCCTTTGCCTTTAACAAAACCTGCTTGCTCTTCTGGAATTTGTGGCTCCAGAAAGTGTATTAGCCTGTTGTTTATGATGTACAGGAGTATTGATGGTGCGTGGAGTAAGTGCCAAACACTTATTATAATTTTAGGAATTTTGTAGGTAACTCGTAAAGAGTGGGTTTAATAGAAAATATCCAATCCCCAAAACCCAGTTAGTAATCATTTTTAATGACTTCGTTATCGATACATATTGGAAGGAAGGAAGGGGACTCTTTGATCAAACCATACCTACATTTTGTAGGACAAATATTTTTTCAAATAATTTAGATAATTATCATCAGATTTATCAAAAAAAAACCCAGCTGATGATTCTCAAAAGTGTTTGTACTAACACTTTTGAGAATCATCAAACCAACATATTTTATCCCTGCTACCCCTATTACTTACCACAATCGAGAATTCGAGAGTTTTCGTGCAGGAAATTCTTAGGCGTCTCGCCGTCTCATCAAAATTAGCTTGATAGTAATCAAGTGCAAAAATGGACCGCGGATCCTGGACTATTTGTTTCTTACTTGGTAGTATGGCGCTAGGGTATCGGAAAAATTGTGGGCGTGACCAAAAATACTGAAACATCAGAAGTCAATAGCTATTGTCATCGTCTTAACAATGTTTTCAACGTGTGCATCAAAGAGCAGCTTAGAGTCAAATGTGACACCCAGGTCCCTAATAACGCTTATTCTGTTTATATTTGTGTTATGAAATTTATACTGAAACGAGATTGCATGTGGCTTGCGTGTGTAAGTACTTACAAAACATTTCGAAACATTAAGTTCGAGCTTGTTAAGGAGGCAATAATTTTGAAGGTTGTCTAAATCCCGCTGTAAACTAAAACAGTCGGAAAGTTCTGATATAGGGCATAAAATTTTCATATCGTCAGCGTAAAGGATTATTTTAGAACGGGTAAAGCACGAACCAATGTCATTTATAAAAATAATAAAAAGCAAAGGACCCAGAAGGGATCCTTGTGGTATTCCCGAGGGTATTTTAACAGTAACAGAACTGTATCCATTCAGTACAACTGTCTGACAGCGATTCTCAATATAAGACTTAAACCATCTGAATAAATCACCTCTGATACCCACTGCAAGCAGCTTACGTAAAAGGACACCGTGGTCTATACGGTCAAATGCCTTACTGTAGTCAGTGTAGACAACATCCACTTGGGCGGGTTCAGACATGGTGGAGGACAAGTAGTCGGAACAGATTAACAAATTGGATACAATAGACCTGTTTTTTAGAAAGCCATGTTGATAGTCATTAAGTGACTGTTTAATAGCACTATGAACTGAAGCGTAAACTATTTTTTCTAAAACCTTAGCAAACAAACAGAGCTTAGATATTGGCCTGTAGTTTTCAACATTGTCCTTAGGGCCTTTTTTATGAACGGGTGTGATGAAAGCTGTTTTCCAAACATGCGGCACTACCCCCTCACAAAGAGAACGACGAAATATTAGGGTAAGCGGTAAAGTTAAGCTCTGCGCGCACCCAATTATAAGAATAGCAGGAATACCGTCAGGCCCTGCTGACTTATTTACGTCAATAGCCCTCAGTAGCTTAAGTACTTCAGTTTCACAAACTTCGACAGAGCCAATATCAGAGGTAGATGTTTGATAAGAACAGTGCACGTCACCATACAACTGAGTTACATCGGGGATAGTGTTCTGGAGAAAATTAAACTTGAAAACTTCGCTAAACATGTCGCATATTTCGTCACCCTGACCCGACGACCTCTGTCCATACTTCATAACGGATGGAAAAGTACATGAAGACTTTTGCTTGCTTTTGACGAAAGACCAAAAGGCTTTAGGTGATTTTTTATACTATTCTCTATTGCCTCAATGTAATCGTTGTACATTTCCTTTTCCAATAATTTAGCACGATTTCGCAAGATCAAAAATGATTCATGGTCTGAATCATTTTTCCTCACAAGGGGTTTCCTCACAATGTTTTTCTTTATGGATGCAAGTGATAAGTATTAGGGTCTGGTTAAAGACAATTTTATTCTCTATTAAAGCAATTCATCGACAAACGAAGAAGAAGAAAGGTAAATTTCCGAACTTTCGAGTATAATTTTATTTAAATTCCGCGAGGGGTAAGTACCACAAGTACGTGAGTCTATAAAGTACGTGCCGCGGTAACTTCGCGCCTCGTTAGTTACACAATCAAACTTCTGGAGACGTTGAGCAGATGAATTCGGCCTTTCTTGGCGAATCAGGGCCCCTACTATGACGTCTTAAAACATTCCTAACTTATTCTTAATCCAGTGTGGAAAAGAGATGGCGCTAGACACCCTGTATAGTTCTGTCACGTTTCCACAATGGAATAAGAGTAAGTTAGGAATGTTTTAAGACGTCATAGTAGGGGCCCTGGACCCGGTACAACCTCGCGTTAAAAATATATCGTAAAATGCGATATCTTCCATTGCACCTGTAATACCAGACACACTTATCCAAATAAACTTGTGATACAGTGTTGTTTATTATTGTAAATTGAATTTAATACTTACACTAAGCTAAGTTATTTTATAATTACTAACAAAATATGGAATTCATTCTGAAATAAAATATTTGAATTTGAATACCCGAAGAGTTAGAAAGAGGTGTACGTAGTAATCACATTTCATGAGTTACGTTTAAGTTCCTCGTAATATGTAGTTGCACATGAATTCACATGATTCAATCTAGGTAATTTGTCAGTTACAAACATATAGGTACTTTGCGAGGTACCTACATATTCTTTTGTGTTCGTGTTCTAAATGATTCGTTGGTCAAGTAGTCGCAACTGCGACTGCTGACCCTGGTTTCGTTTGCAGATTGGCCAATGATATTGGTATTATATTTATTTTTTAATTAAAATAATTATGATTAACCGCCACCCGGTGCCCGGTTGATTCTAATAGGCTCAAAGATCGCGCCCTGTTACTTGAAACTTAAACTTAACTCCTGCCTCATTGCCATTCATCATCATGGTCATTTCTCTTGCCCTAATTTACTTGTGGTTGGCGCAGCATGTCTTCTTCTTCCATACTTCTCTGCTTAATCAGTAAACACTTTTGCTAGGTAAGTATATATTCTTATAGTTAGTATATCAGACCCTGCCGCCCATCGATAGCACTATATCGCTTCACCCGCATATCCCCGATGGTTAGGAAGATCCGATTATACATATTTCCCCGCTTTGAGAGGCATACCGGAAAGCCGACATAATTAATAAAGTGAAACTGGTTTGGGCTAGCTAACTAGTATACTGAGTAGCGTTGCCTAGCAACAACGCAAGCTTTGTCTAGTCGTGGAATTGTTGTGGGCGGGTTAGGTTGCAGGATTGTGATCGTTGCACGTTGTCCCTATTATTTTGGTGTATTCCCGTTTGTGTTCACGCCCGTTCTACTGATGTTTGAAAGTAATACTTTTCAGCCCTAGGGAGAATCGCTTTCAACTGACAGCTGTCAAATTAATAAAAAACAACTAGGTCTATTTTCACATTTTTATTAAACCATATTCCAACTTTGATACTGCCAAAATGTGAATGGAGGTCAGAACATCCAAAAATGAGTTAGGCATAGTAAAAGCGCGCTCCCACTATGAGTCGCGCGGCTTTTTGGGCCGGGCGGCTCGAGGTCAATAAATAATTAACATACACGCTTGTTAAACATATATCAGTGTTTCAGAATAATCCACATAGTGGTCCCTACGGAACAGGAAGAAGGTCTCCGTGGTTTGGTGAATTAGAAATTACAGAATAAACGTTTGGGTTTGTTAGCGTGTGTGAAAGTGAGAGTATAGGGCAAGACTTAGACGGGCTGCGTTTTAACACGGTGGCGCTCACTTACCGATTCCCGTTTTTAGGTAAAAAAAACCTAATAATTTTATTATAATTATATTGATTCGGGGAGTGAGGAGTACTTATACCGTATAGTATAGTAACCTCCTTGAATTTGACGCAATTTCAAAACTACAGCTTTTCTAATCAAATCTATGAGACCATGGCTTTTGATTACGTATGGATTACGTCTTCTAAGTGTCAAATCCACCACAATAAAAATGTTTTGATACATAAAATATTTACCTTTTAGATTACATTTTGAAATAGAATGCCAACCAAAAGATGGTCTTTTCGTTGTTTACTTGAAATAGCACTAAGTAAGATATTAAAAGGGAAGAAATAGCAGATAATCATCATGGATCAAATTTTCGCCAGCCTCCAGAAGAATAAAAAAACTGACGTGGGCAGCTTAATGGATTGGATCAAAGATTGTAAGTGCCTATTTACTCTTGGTACTGTAGCCTATATTATCTTATATAGAAGAGCCCGTGGCTAAATAATAACAGCTGCTCGGGTGGATCTTCAGATTATGCCACGATTGCCTAGCTAGCTGCGGTACTCAGAGTTATTTAATGATTACTTAATCCGTCACTTAGATAAGATTTGGCATACCTACAAAACCTTCACTAAACTGTCAAAATCTTTCCAAAGTGATTCATTAAAGGTTTCAGAGTGCGGCAGTTGGTCCGTGGATGGGTGACCACCCACTACATATCGAGATTTCTCCGTGCCTCGGAATGTACGTTAAGCCGTTGGTTCCGGCCTCAGGTTCCGGCTGTCATTTAATTTTGTAGATCTTTGATAGTCTACAATGTAATCAGGGTCTTACTAAAGGAGTATCGTATTTCCCAGTACTATGAACTGCGTTGTGGAGGTCAGATAGGTAATCGCTCCAAGTAAAATACTGGTATTCAGCTGCATCCGCTAATACTGGAACCCGACCCCTCCATGGTTGGAAAAAACTCGCTGTTTTGTTTTTTTTTTCTTTGCAGATGGCCATCCTATATTATGCCGTGATAGCACAGAGGCCTCGCATCTTATACACGAATTTGTGAAAACAAGTATGGTAGTTATTATTTATATTATTTTTGTACTCTTATCACAATGTTGGCTTATTTGTGTGCTGTATTACATGAGGTCGACAAGCAGAAGCGCGAGTAACGCTTGCGCGACAACTCTGTTCTACGACTCACGAACGAACGAACACTTTTGCGACAAACTGAAGGTCGCCACAACGCTAGTGCGACAAACGAAAATTCGACACTCGGTTGCGCGACATTCAAATGTCTATAATAATATTTTATGATAAAGTCACACCGTTCACATATTCATAGGAATAGACAAAAGTAATGGCATTTGATCTGAGGGTAATACGATATATTTTTTCTTATCTTTTACAGCGAAAGTAATAGACGATTCTCAAGAAGACAAGGTCCGAGGCTTCTTCAACGACATAAAAGACAAATCCAATGTTACCCTACAACAGTTTAAAGAGGTTCTCAACAAGCTAGCAGCAGAAACAAAAAAAAGTTTCTTCGACATAACTAAACAGCTAGGTGAAAATTTAAATTTTGGGGAAATAGCTAAGCAGGTAGGCGGAAATTTACTTTTCGACGGAATAGCTAAACAGGTAGGTGAACAGGGTTTCAATGCGCTGCGAGATGCTATAGGTGGTGGCGCCAGCAGCGGCAGTGACCAGCCAGCGCAGGATAATGCCACCGGTAGCAGCGAGTCAAAGTAGTCAGAGCAGTCAAAGGAGCAGCAGAACAGTCAAAGCAGAAGAACAGTCAGAGTTACACAGTCAAAGCAGCAGTACTTTTAAAATGGGATGTTGAATGCTACCTAACGTTCCCACAGTTGGGACACAGGCTGTAAGAAGAAGGGACTGGATTCGCACGGGCTCAATGCGGATTATTGAATGAAATTTTAGTGAAGTAACTATTTTGTTTGTTAAACCTTCGCACTTTTTTATCGGATTTCAATAAACCTTATATGATTTGGCCTGCCTAACTTCAGCCATTTTATTTTTATATTTAGTATATTTTTAGTGCACGCATTATAACCGTATTAATCAATAGCTGGTATCTAGACAAATATGTAATGAATGGGACAAAATCTATAAGCCATCAAAGTTGCAATCTTCGCTATCAGCAAATCTTTGCAAGCTTATATTTCGGAAATGTGACGAACTAAATAATATTACAGCACGTATAAGAAAAAATCTGGTAACATCAAAATATGGAGTTTAATAATAAAATTTACAGAAACCTCGGTGCGCAAGTCTATTTCTTTTTTGTTTTTCCTTACGATTCTGGCTTTCCTTGTGATCCTGGCTTTTCTTGCGATTCTGGCTTTTCTTGTGATTCTGGTTTTGCTTGCAATGCCTCTTGAAAAGCTTTAACCCCAGCACTAGCTGCATCAAAGAGCTTCGGTGCTTGGGCGGCTAACTGGTCAGATATTTGTTGAACTGTCTTAGTCTGATCGGTAACTGCCTTTGTCAAGACATCATTGAACTCTTCAAACTGAACACGTTTTACGTCAACGACGTCTTTAAATAATGCCTGGGTCTGTTCATCCCTTAGAGCTGCTACGACTTTAGCTGAAAGAAACGAGAAAGAAACAACAGTTATTCAGCACAGACTTAAGACAGAACACGTTCTGCAAGATACGCATTATGAGATAAATATTGGAAAAACGAGTGGATTGTGGCTGCACCAACTGTATATAATTCTGAAAAGAAACCCCAAGCCAGCAACTCGTGCAGATATCATTTATCTGAAGAGTGAGAATCAGGTTTAAAACTTTTGTGCAATTTGCTTGATATCAGAAGCTATTTTTTTGGCTCCGTATTGAAACGTCCTAAAAGCAAAATGTCTTATTAGCAAAACGTCCTATGAGTGTAAAAAAAATATGCTAAACACAAAGGAATCGAAATTATAATCAAACCATCAGTCATTTCAAGAAATAAATATTTATTTATGACTTTTTGAAGGCAATAAACTAAACATATAAAATTAGAGGCCCTATTTTCAAATATCTGGTTCTGGGGAAATTCAAAGATTTCCTTTCATCTCTATTCTGAGAGTCTCGGTGATTTATGCCCGGTTTCTGAGGCACTTTATCTGTGGTTTATCTATTCATATGCGTACATTTGAATAGATAATCCACAGATAAACCACAGATAAAGTTCCTCAGAAACCGGGCAATAATAATTTACGCAAAGGAAAGTTACTTTGCGTAAACTATTCTATCCGTCTCGATTCGGTTCTAAAATGTCGTTTTGATCGTCATCATTAGGAGAATGTCCCGGATGTGTGCCCTAATCCCAATTTATTTGGGGTCGGCGCAACATGTCTTCTTCTTCCATACTTCCCTATTTCTCGTCATCTCAGCAGTCACCTCCTTTCTAGCCATACCATCGTTTTGATATAGAACTATTTAGTGTTAGGTCGTTTTGATTTGACACAGCCGATTTTTGCAATTTAGATTTTTTTTTAGAATTTTCTTATGTCTGATTACCAATTTAACCAAATGGTGTCGTATTACCCAGCAACTAGGTTGTGGAGATCAGATAAGCACAGTTTCCTTGATTATTTAGAGTCTCCAGTTGCATCCGGCTATACTGGAAGTGACCCCAACATAGAACAGCAGGCCGATGATGATGTCCGATAGAAAATCATTGGCAGTCGTGACGGGTAATCTGAAGCCCAGGAATCTGAACACCAGTATCGTGTTGCCACTTGCCCAGTCATAGGGTTGTTGAAGTCAGATACCCTCCGGAGCAACTAGACAGATTCTCAGCTGGATAGTTTCGCAGAAATTTTTCTTAAGCTTGAATTGACATGAATTTCTAAAAAATAATTGTACCAAAAGACCTTGAGTTGTTCCGAGTTGACATCCAATCTAACTGGATGCAGCTGTATACCAGTATTTTACAAAGGGTTACTGCCAATCTAACTAATATTGATAATGAAAAAATACTACTTTGATCCAACAAAGAATTTATTTTAGATTTATTAGTTTCTCGGTAACAGCTCTCTTAAAGTGTTAATTCCCATAAGGGTTCCATCAACAAACATGGGTCCTTCGTGAGCTAGTTGATCATATATCTCGTCAACTATATTATCCTGGTGGTCAGCTATCTTTGCTATGATAAACTTGAACTGGTCGAGTTTGACATGGCGCGGGTCTTCAATATTCTGAAATAACTTGCGAGCGGTTCTACGTCTGATAATTCTCGCTGAAAGGTATTCAAAATCAAGATCAAAAGTTGCTTCATGTCAAACAGCTGGTATTCAGTCACGTCCGGTTAGACTGGAAGCTGACCACTGTGTAGCTGAGAAGTATATTTCATGGACTGACTGGGTCTACTGACCTCCAGGACCCATTGACTTGGTAACACGATATCCATCAGTTATCATCTGCTTGCTTTTTTTCGACTATATGTGGGAATTGGCTTCTAGTCTCAATGGATGCAGTTGAATACCAGTATTACCCATTATGAAGTAGTTTCAGATTTTATGACTAGTCAGACTCGTAATTAATGGTACGCTTGATATTATCTCTACTATAGAAGGATAGTATACTAACCGTTGTCATGGTATGAGCTCCTTCCTATGATGGAGTGGAATAATAAATATGACAATGAGGATAATTATTACGTTTTGAGTATGATGTGGATGGTTGTAAGAAAATGGGAGGACCAAAGAAACGGGTAGTGTGTGTATAATTACCGGCACGGATCTTGAGCGCTCGGCGGAAGAGTGGGGATCGCTGTGCGCATCGTACACTCATGACAAATAAAACACACACCCGTTTATTATTTATTGGTCGTGAGGTAAGTGCAGCAGGAGTAAAGAACAAATCCCGAGTGACGGCTATGACGCGATGCGCTACGGGCCAATCACTGCACTTTCCCCGCCCCGCGTCTCACTTCATACCACCAAAGGGACCCAATTACTCACTTTTGCGTCAGCGCTCAAGAATCGTGCCGATGATAATAAGATGTTAAGGGTAGAAAGGAATTGAATGCTGAGATGATGAGTACCTATTAGAGAAGTAAGAAGTAGGTAAACATACTGCACCGACCCTAAATTAATAATTATTGGCCTAAGTGTTAAAGAATATGATCATGATGGCTTACAGTCTTTCATCCATTTCAGTAAAGTTTCGACATCAGCCTTTCCGGCTCTTTCTAGTTGTCTAAATATGGACTCCATGATAGTTGATATAAATTCTTGGTTGGATTTTGGTAATTTATTACTTAAATAGAAACAACATTTATAAAGATATTTTACAAAACATGTTTCTTTATAAATTTTGGTTACATGGTCAGAACAAAATTACAGTACTGACAGTGCCCATCAATTTGACATTCTGTTATTTATGGTCACTTTAAAGTCCTCAGATTTTTTTTAATCATTGTCCTTACGTGTGGTAGGGATCTTTATAGATTCTACTCGTGGGTGTAGGCAGACTCGAAGCACCAATTAAGCTGAAAGTCGGTCTCAACAAGCGTCTAGTCTTAAGCGTGATTTAGACGATACAATTTTCTTGTACATTCAAGTGCAATTATTGAATGCAATAAATTAAGTGCGTTAATTGCCCTTCAAGAATTGTACGCAACTGTTTACACGTGGATACAAGTAAAAAAATTGAACGCAATCATTGAATGCAAGTCTTGACAAAAAATAGTTGCAATTGTCTTCTGTTTAGACCAATACAATAATGTTTAGGAGATTATTGCTTTCAAGTTTTGACTTGTCTAAATAGAGAGTTGTATGTGCGTGTACCATTTCGTGGCGGGTTGCTTCAAGTATTGCACGTATTTGCGTTGTCAAATTTTTATTCAAGTGTTGGAAGGTTTTGTAAAGAGTCTGTTTATTAAAAAATATGAGTCAAAAAGTGTTAAAATTTGGTTCTACTGACTTAATAAAGTTTATTGAGATTTATCGCAGTCATGAGTGTTTGTGGGACACTGAAAATGTGAACTACAAGAATCGTGATGCACGTAGTTCTGCACTTGTAGCATTTGCACAAGAATTTGGAGTTGACGGTTTGGGACCTAAGGAAATTACAAACAAAATAAAAAACTTAAGAACGCAGTATCATGCGGAAAGAAAAAAGATAAAAGATTCAATGAGCACTGGTTCCGGTACTGCTGATATTTACAAGTCCACACTCTCTTGGTATAATTTAATGGATTCTTTTTTAAGGAAAACTTCTGAACACAGAGAAACAACATCAAATATGGTAAGTATGTATTTATGTAAATTTTCTAAAGTACAGTCAAGTGCATAATATTATAAATGTGAAACTTTTTTTTCATTAAAAAATGGCACTGTCTTGCCAAGGTACAGCACCATCATTGTTAAAGTAATGACAATAATTATCACGGATTCTTATAGCTTCCCTTGTACTATTCCTGTTGTTCTGTGATGTTATACTTTCAAAAGCTCCGCCTGAAGCATTTTGTCTCCAAGTACCAAGACGAAGACCACTTCTTTGACATTCTTCGTCTATAAAACCTGGTGGGGTGTAAGACGCAGGTGAAGTTTTCCTAAGCCAGTTGTGTAAAGCACATGATGTTTTCACTATGACATCTACCTTGTCTATACTTGTAGTGATTGGCTTTTCGAAAATTCGAAATCGGGATGTTAAAACTCCGAAAGCATTTTCAACGATTCTCCTACATCTACACAATCTGTAGTTATAGATTTTTTGTTCTCTACTTAAATCGTTACGGCGAGGATATGGTTTCATCAAATAAGGTTTTAAAGGAAACGCTTCATCTCCGACAAGTACTGCATTACTTGGCAAATTTATGGTATTCTCTTCTATAGCCTTCTTTAAAGTACAATTATTAAATATTCCACCATCAGAGTTTCTACCTTTTGCTCCCACGTCAATGTAGGTATGTGAAACAATAGTCGTGATCAACACAAGCTAGTAACACAATACTAAATGTACTTTTATAATTAAAAAAGTCTGATCCTGTGCCAGGGGGACATTTTACGTTTATATGCTTTCCATCAATGGCACCAACGCAGTTGGGAAAATTCCATCTTATAAAAAATCCCCTTATTATTTGATTCCATTCCTCTTCAGATCTTGGCACCTGTAAAATAATGAAATAAATGTATATTTTCAGAATGATACGTCCCTGGCATCACAAGAAATAGTTTTTGAATATTTTGAAAATGAAAATACGGAAAATATTGAAAATGTTACAAATTCAAATATACAAGTCGTCGATGATGTGCTTCCGTTTCCAATGCCTAAAAAAACAACTAAAAAAGCAGGTTACATAGATTCGGCCTTAAATAAACTGGACAATATTGAAAAAAGAGCAAGACTTGAAAAAAAAGACGATGATTTGGACAATTTCGGAAAATATGTTGCGTCTTCATTGCTAATTTTGAATACCGAAAATAGCATACATGCTCAGGACGAAATACAAGCAATATTATCAAAATATAAACTGCAAGATCTTAGAGAAAAAGAACGACAAAACTCTACTCCAATGCCAGAATCCCCGTATTCGAAACAAGGCAGCGAAGACACGTGGTTGAACATGTAATTTTTTTCTATTTTAATTATATATCTGATTTCGTAGTTTATATTTTGATAATAAATAAATATTGTTTATTTTTCGTTCTAAGCATAAATAGTAATTAACAATTTCTAATTATTTTGCTGAAAATATATGATTCTATTAAAAAAACTGTTTTATTTCGAACTCACCTTTATAAAATCTTCTAATACAGAGTAAATAGCTTCAAGAACTTCTACCAAGAATGTACTTATAGTACACCTAGGTACTCTAAATAATTGTGACAGTGTACCAAACGAATCTCCAGTTGCCAAATATTTTAATGCTATTTCTAGTTTTGTTCGAGCAGGAATAGCATTAGGCATTGTTGTATTTTGCCTTTGTATAGAAGAACCAATTTTATCTAATAAATAATAAAACTGGGTTCTGTTGACACGAAACATATTCTTAAAGTCATATCTTCATTTTCTATTTGTAATTCTACACAAAGATTGTTAGACGCTCCAAGAACTCCTCTTCTTGCTATCAATTTTTTGATCCAACACCTCTTTTTACGACGATTTCTCAATATTTCTTGTCTCAGAAGAGCAGCAACGATTAACACACCTTCACTTACTGCACTCATGTTGGCAAATGAAGAGAAAACTAATTGAATGCAAGAATCGCCTAAGAAATTTTTGTATGTGCTGTTTACACCAAGAAAATTTTGGCATGCAAAACTTGCGCAAAAGATCAAAATGTTACGTAATGTTTAGACCATGCAGGTAATTTATTGCTTCAATTTTATTGTATGCAACAGGCAAGAAACTTGCATCATGTAAATGGCGCTTAACTTCCCTCATCAGATTACCGAAAACATTCTTCCGTTATTCTCGAGTTATACAAACAGTCTACCTATTTCCTCTTTTATGTTGGACTTGAAGTCCTTAAGTCCTATTTTGGACTTGATGTTCCTTATCTTTGACTTAATTGAAGTCACATTTATTTACTGAAATAGTTTGAAATTCAGTGGCAAGGTTTGACCACTACATACTAAAACTTACTAACAACCCAACTCTTTTTTTTTTTGGGGTTGGGAACTCATCAAATAACCCCTTCCGCTCTTGGGCAGAGCGAAAGGGAGTGTCAGACTTCTACTGACTAAAAACCACCCATGTTCCTTCTCAGCTCTTGTGCCGAGAACGCGCGGTATCTCTTGCGATACCCGGAGCCCCGACGGGCAACCACCCAAATCTCAAGGCAAATTTAAAATAATTGGTACAATTTTTTTTTCTACCTGTTAAAGGCTACCAAATTAAACACATCGTTTAATTCACGTGAGCATTTATTATATAACACACCTAAAACTAATAAAATATAGCATCAAAAAACTTCTTGATCAACGCTAACAACTTTTGTTCACTTTTTTGTAAATGAATAGCAGTCGCCACTAAAGATAAGGTCAAAAATCACAAAATTTCAATTACAGTATTTAATTCTACATTTTTATACTACAATTAAAATTTGTAGTGTTTGAAAAATTTCTTAATTCTATCAGTCTGTCCTTGAACATAATATTATATCTGCGACAACAAATATTTTACAAAAAGTCGGGGGGATGCTAGAGAACTTGATGCTATAAAATGAAATGAATCCAAAGCTTGCAATGTAAAATGCGCTTTGTTCTGTGTAGTTTGGAGACAATATGAAGACAATTTCTAACATAAATCTGTATGTGGAAATTTCTTCGCCATTGTACCAATACAATGTTCAAACAATTTAGATACTAGTACTAAAAGAACACCCACAAGTCGCCAGATACGTTTGAGACCCATTATTATAATAGAGGGCGAACTTAATGCCATTACCTGGGCACAAGTCCTAACTTCGTAACTGCTACTAAAAGTTTCCTAATGGAAAAACCCTTTACCAAACCTAAGAATCGAACTTATTACCTCATGCTCAGCAGCCGCACTTGCGACCATTATGCCCGGGATACACGAGGCCAGTTTTCAAGCCAGGATAGCAAGCTAGTGTCAGTAACCTAGTACTTCTAGCTTCGTGTAGACAATTTTTCTATATCGTTTTTATTATTGTAGGTACTGAATGTGACATAAAATGTGTATTTAGTTGAAGCTTGAATGTTTTTCTGTATTTTTTTCTGTAGCTGTATTGTGTTGTTCACACTCTTTCTTAATAATCTGTATTTAGAAGTGAGGACTTTTAATTGGCTGTCAGTCTCACATACTATTTATTAATCTATTTGTCTTAGCTGTAAGTCTTCCATAGTTAATAAATAAATAAATAAAAACTAGCTTAATTTCTAGCACATTCCAAGCTAGGTCAGTAAGACAAGACAGTTTAGTAGAGAACTAGCTAGCTGTCCTGGCTTGAAAAACTGGCCTCGTGTGTCCCGGGCATTAGACCAATGAGGCAGTCGGTGCAAGTAAGTAATTAAATACTTTATCGTTAAGGCTGGTTAGCACTTTCATTATTGCAAGTGATTAGCAAAGCGCTGATCGTAACTATAGTGCTTAGGGGGCTTAGCTTAATGCATCTGTTTTACTTTGTACTCATTATTATAAACAGCTCGTAAACATTTATTTACATGCGTTTACACCTCTTTTCCCAACGTTTCAGCAATATTCCGACCTACATTTCATAATCTTCGCCTAAGAGTGAAAACCTCAAATATACGAAATAGGTGACTATATAGGAGGACGAAAAATCTGCGCTATATAAAATTTTATTATCAGCTTCTTGGAATTATGTGACTTCCAGGGAGCAATTTGTGAATATTTTCAGATGCATAAGGTATTTTTTTTTGTTTATTAGTGTAAAATATAAGCTGCGAGCTACTTTCGAGCTTTATGTAAAGAAAACATTATGAGAATTTAAATCATTATAATGTAGGTCCATTTTTTTTTTACGATTCATTTTCATGTCTACTTCACACCCTTAACATGTATAATATGTAGGTACCTAAAGTTGAACTCGTAGATACAGATTATTTTTACAAGAGACGCATTTTATCTTGCTAATTACGGCTGGAGCGAGAACTCTTAAGTAAAATCTGATTTGTTTTGTTCCCCACCTTAAGCTTATGTAAATTTAATTTGCATTGTCCAAGTTCCCCTCTTTGTTTCTATTTATTAAACAAAGTGACTAACGAAAATAATTATTTAATTAGTTACGTTTAAACGTTTACCGAAAAACAGTTTTGTTTTGTATTAACTTGTTTCTTACCTGTTGCTGGTCTATTCTTCTTCTCGTTCCATGAATGTTGTTTCGCGTTGGATATTTTCCAACATCAACGCGATTAAAATCGGAGGCGCTTGAATGTCTCATGAGACATTTAAGCTTTTTTTATGTTATAAACGGAGTATTTTACCCTGAACCGTAGATATAGCATGCCATATCTCTGGTTCAGGGTAAAATAATCCGTTTATTTGCACCCTTGATTAATATTATCCGAACAACGCCCCCGATACAACAATAAACGTTGTCACTTAGCACAGCATTGGCATTGTGATGTCCGCACAGAAAATATCGCGAGCAGTGACTCGTGCACAAACATCTACATTTTGTTTTAATATTACTGGATTTGATGAGTTTACTAGTATCGACCTTAAAGCTTATAAATTACATGGAGTTATAATGAACGTTGTCATCGTGCTGCCGTGTTGGTACAAGTAAAATGATAGTTAAATTAAAAAATAATGAAAATTTGAAATAAATCTTTCTCTATAATTATCTAACAAATAATCATTTCTTTGGCTTTTTTCTTGTCATTCATCGACATTTAAAGTGTAGTAAATATGGTACCTATACCTTTCATTTGTACAATGAAGACATGCAAATGGACATGCAAATTCATTTAAAACTTTACAACGTTTACTCAAGTTTCCCCAAAATATTTAAGTTAGTTTTCACACAATTAATAGAACCATGGTTCTTTCGTCTGGTCTGGTATTAAAGTAATGTGTACGACCTTCATAAAAAATGTCAGTTCACTGACCATTGTTGTTTCATTGAACAACACCCAACTTCTAGACGACTCCACGTAAAAAACAAACAGTTGAATAAAATCCACTCCATTGACTTTGTCACTCGTTAAAATCGATGTAGCATACTAAAAGGAGCATTTAAAAAATGGCAGCTAAGTCTCCTTGCAGATGATAATCAGGATATTTTCCGTGTAAGAGTGTTGGATGACGCGCGTGGTAGACATCATTAAAAGAAATCAAAGCAATTGTTGGTTTTATTGGTCCTAAATTTATTTTAGTACCAAGTCGAAGGCTATTTACGTTCACGTCGAACACGAACGGTCTTGTTTTCAGCTTTGCAAATTGAGCAGGATAGAAAAACGATGGGCGCCTATGCATCTAGGAACGCTACACTGCACTGCCGTGATTATTTTGCGCGAAAACGTCTCTGAGGCTTTATATTAATTGCCCGGATATCAACATTCATGAGGTGTTTCATTTACTATGTGTTCGTGCGTCTGTAACTGTAACGAGTCTTTATACTTCGAGTTGATTTCAGTCATCCTAGCATCGCAATCGTACCCTACAACAGCGCCCAATGCCCGCACGAAGGCGCCTTACCCGTTCTGTTGATCAGTTCTAATGCTGGTTTCGTTCAAGGTACAGTGGTTTATTTTACTACAAAACATTTGGTGAAGTACCAGATATACAATATTTATTACACATTATTACACACAAATATCGGGCACTCGAAACAAATATTAAAAATAGTCAATATCCCATTTTCAGTAAAATCGTTTCATCGCAAACCAAGGAAAAGAGGGTTACTTAAACCCGGTGAAAACCGCCAAAAATGTTATGATTGTAACAGACGGCTTCCTAATTTGGTGTTTCTGACTTCAAAGCTAAACTTTTTCAAGTTATTTCGAGTTGGCGGTCTGATTTATTTAAAAAGTAAAAGAGTCCGTTCGAGGCATCGGGCAAACTTGAAGATCATCATGGAATTCTGACGTGCACAGAATACAGTCCACGAATCCTGAAGACATTGGATTATGAATCTTGAGATTTATCTATTGTGGTTTTAGTTTCAAGGATTTTTTGTTAATTGACTACCTATGTCTACAATTATTCACGTTAGATCCTTCGCAGGCAGAATATTAAGCTGCACCTAATCGCACTGGGCCTGTGTAGTGCATTAAGCCCAATTTCTTCTTACAGACTGGTCCACTGGTGGTACAGACCTGTATACCACCAGTGACCTGTGTAACCCCTCCCGCTCTGGGCAGAGCGGAAGGGGTAACTTGATGATTAGGCAGAGCGGAAGGGGTTACTTGAAGGAGTGTCAGACTTCTACTGACTAAAAACCTCCCATGTTCCTTCTTAGCCCTTTGTATCGAGGCCGCGGTATCTCTTTCGAACAACTGGCAGACCCGACGGCCTGGAGCCTTACATTGCTTACATGCCGTATAGAGAGGAGGCCTGAGTCCCTGCAGTGGGAACATTATAGGCTGATGATGATGATGATGCTGGTTCAGTGTCCTTACGATGTTTTCCTTCACTGTAGCAAGTGATAATTACACAAAACGCACAAGAATCCCAAAAATCGAAAAATCGATGATTTCGACGGTCACACGCACACCACTATCGTTTAGTTCTGTAGGCTGATTATAATATGTGTATGAAATACGAAAGCAACCTCAGAAAAAAAAAGAAAATAGAAAAACAGCTTGTAGAAAGGAAGCAACATGGTTTAGTTCAAAACCCAAAACATATTAATCATGCATTTAACCGTTGAACCAACTTTTCAGTCAAACTAATGTTAAATTAAATAATTCTCCACAGTAAAGACCGTGTATAATGTAATACTAGAGGTGCCCGCGGCTCTGCTCGCTTCGAAAGTTCACGCTAAATTATATAGCAAGCGCTGGCGAATGTATTTTACTTGAAGTAGTATATAAGGATCGTAGGTGACTTTTTGTGGTTTCGACCTATTTTCGGGTAGTTGTATTTTATATATTATCTTTGACGTTTTCCGATTAACCTCCGAGTTTTCTAAGTAGTTCTTTTAATCGCTTCTTCTATCGCATTTATGTGAAAATAAGAACGTATTTTTTTAAGACAAGTAATGATGTATTTTGCCGTTTCGCATGCAGGTATGTGTAAAGTGTTGGTCGTCCGACTGCAAGATGGGCAGACGACATTGTAGTATTTCCTGGACGAGCCTCAACAGGCACAACAATATAGATTGACACAAGCATGGAAAGGCATCAATACCCAGCAGTGGGTGCTGGGTGGTTTTGATGCTTGAAACATCATCATCATCATCATATCAGCCCGGAATCACCCACTGCTGGGCATATGCCTCCCCTTTTTTCCGCCACGCGTCCCGATCCTGTGCGTCTCTCATCCAGGTGTTTCCCGCGACCCTAACGATGTCGTCAACCCAACGAGCTTTAGGACGGCCCTGGTTTCTATGGCCTAACCTTGGCCACCACTCAGCCTTGCTCCATCGGCCATCTCCGCGTCTAGCAAGATGTCCTGCCCAGGTTCACTTGAGGCGCACCGCCCGGTCCCCGACATCGTATAGACTTTCGTCCGACGGCGGATTTCGGTGTTACGCACTCGATCCAATCCAATGCTTGAAACATTCGAACTAAACTACTGAAATTGAACTGAAGTTCAGCTAACGCTGTTGTGTTTGCAGAAGTCTATCATAAATTATACCAAGTTTACCTAGTCAGTTAACTACCTCCATTGATGTTTTAACTTGGAGATCAAACAACACTGAAATAAAAATCCGTAATTCAATTTGCATAAATTAATGAAGTTCAGCACGAGTAGGTACCTACCTTATTTATAACTCGGCCTGAGTTTTCAGTCATCTATGAGAAAAACTTAACCTTAATATCTTTCTCTCTCTCTTCAGGTGCCTCTCCAACTAGTGAAGGTTGGCAGTCAGCTCCGCATATCCTATTCGGTCATTTGCCAGTCTAAAAAGTTCCGCGGCGCTCTTAGCTCCCATCCATTCCCGGATATTGCGCAGTCAGGATTTCTTCCTACGTCCCACTGCTCTTTTGTCTGCCATTAATATCTTTCAATTATTTAAAGTATATTAGACTATCACTATCTGCCTAGCCTTTTCCCAACTATGTTGGGGTCAGCTTCCAGTGTAAAAGGATGCAGCTGAATACCAATAATCTACATGAAGCGTTAGCCTATCTGACATCCACAACCCAGTTAATACTGGGTAATACGATACCCTTTGGTAAGACAGGTTGTCAGACTTACAGGTTACTGACCTGTAACGTGCCAAAGATCTATATATATGGCAGCCGGGAAATGGTGGTCATCCATCCACAGACCAACCTAGGCAAGCGCGGCTTAACCGAAAGTTCGATCCGAGTGGCAGTTATTATTAGGTCAGTTATATGACTATTAACAAGTAAAATAAAGGAACATTGGATATTGCAAAATCGTTCGCATCATTGTTAATGGGTTAAGTAGGTACCTCAAAAACTATAATTTGTACGTGGAATGGCAATGCTAATTATTTCGTCAAAAAAAAAGACACGGTATTTGTCGCGAAGGCGTTAGGTTTTATTTCTTTTATACTTATTATTATATTCTAGTTATCTCAAAGTTTACAATGAGATTGACTTTACAGTAACCATACATTTAGCTTCGCATAGCTCCCAACGCCTTGACGATACATTAGAGACACTCACCGCTACGGAACCCCCTCCGGCTTGCAAGTATCTCTCAATCCAGCCTCTTATATCTTCGGTCCGCGAGGGCACCGAAGTGTTATTCATCCAGCTTCTCCGGAGTGATTATGATATCTGTAAATTTAAGTACCCATGAATCTCAGGGCTAAGTATTACCTATCTGTCTTAATTGATAAAACCTTTTATGACATTTATCCAATCACAATACCTATGATGAAGTTTGTTTGAGGGCTTACCCAAGGCCCCCCTCATCCCAGGTTTTGTGATACTTTAGTGCTAATCAGATTGGATTCTTTCCATATCTGTTAAAGCATGCGTCTCAGACGAATTGCCTCTCCGTCTGAATCGCTCCCCTTGTGGTATTACCTATATATGGGCGATATAGAGTAATGAACGTCCGTCGACGCTGCGTGTATGTAGGGTACACGACTTCATGGCGATGGGGTGGATTTATAAGAGAAGCTTGCCAGGGCCCCCTCTTCGCTATAAATCCCAAGCGCGCTATGTCCGGACGGCAACTTGTATACAGTCGCTTTTCTGCCCTCAGCCCACGCTGAAGGCGCGACCTGCATATTTAGTTCAAGGTGTCATGGGTTGTTAGAACAGGTACATACCGGTACCCTCACACATAATATAATGTTCATTAACTTTAATGATTAGACAAACAGATAAATAATACTTAGCTGTCCAGGTGGCACGTATCCCAGGTGACGAGAATCTACACAGGATCTTCTCGCACTGAATTTACTTTACTTAAAATAATATTAGTTACACAGACTGAATATGTCATAGCGACTATCTAAGCGGGAAAAATGGCGGCGCGTTGAGCAGCGGAAATTTGTCAGGTTGTCAGTACTGATTTAGTGTTGCTATTACAATAGTGCTGTGCACATATATTTACATTTAGTAAGTGTTTGGAACATCGCGATTTCATGTTTCGCGACACTCCCGACGACGACATAAATTACATGCGTTCCATTAAGTCTCGCGTCCACTCTCGGATCTTCTCTCGAGCCTTCAGGGACGCGTCTCTCACTTCTCTCACTTCAGGAGCTTGAGTTTTTTCATTTGTATCGGTGCTTTTAGGTATGCTATCATTACTGTGGTTTTCATCAGGAATTATTGGATCATCATTTTCTTTGGTAAGTGTTCTCTGAGTTACTTTCTTTTCTATCTCTTCCCTATTTATGTGTTCTTCTGTTTCAGGTTTGTCAACGGGTTCTGCGGTTTGTGAAGTTGTGGATATTTCTTCGGTAAGAATGGTTGAGTCGAGTTCTTCTAGTAGAGGTAAGTTATCCCATGCTGGTGTAACATCTTCTCTTTCAAACTCAAACATAACCCTTTCTTTTCCAGATATATCTTCTTCAACCTCCAACGGATAAAGATGTGCGAAGGAATTAGTGAATTCCGTATCATTCACCTTTACTCGTGCTATTCTGCATTGACCGTCGGCTCCTTTCAACAAAGATATAAATTTTCCAACTTTCCAGTTTTCTCGGTTCTTCGTATCTCCTTTAATTTGGACGATATCTCCTAGTTTTGGAATTTCCATTTTTGTTATCCTTGGTTCTTTAAGAGAGTGTCGGTATCTCTCCCTTAGACTTGGCAGGTACTGGTCGACGAACATTATCTTAAACTCTTTCAGCATGTTCTGTCCACGTTTCCAACCTTCCACTAGATTCTGTTTCGTTACTGTGCCTTCTTGTGGAAAATTTGCGTCTGAAGGTGTTGTCACGATGCATTTATTCAAGGTTAGAAAATCTGAGGGTTTGAGAATATCCTCTAAATTAGAACCTACACACGTCAGTGGGCGTGTGTTTAAAATTGCTTCTATCTCTTTTATGATTGTATTTAGTTGATTATCTGACAGTAAACTTTTAGTCAGAGTTCTCTTGAAACAGTGTTTTCTTCAACCAATGTTCAGTTAGACACAAAACCTGAACATCATAATTCTGTATAAACAAACTTAACTCTAATTATTTGCCAGATAACCTTTAACCATATTTTCATGAACAGCATTTCAACATATATGAAGCCTACCTGTTGTCGCACCTAACAGCTTAAGCTACAAGGTGTATCAATAAAAGTGTTAGCATCTGTACAAGTGCTAGTAACAAAAACAACATTAACATTACTACCAACAGAAAACGTTGGCAAATGCACACCAGTGTCGCTGTGTACATTGTATGTTAAAAGGTTAGCAATATGTCGCCCAGAACTAGGTGGCAAAAACATTGAGAAGTTAGTGAGCAATCAGAAATAAATTGATTACAGCTAAAACACAAATAACCCTCCTTTTGGGCTTCGCCGTAGTCGGGTAAATAGCGTCACCGCGATGACACGTCCCAATTATAAATTAACAAATCCAAACCACAAACTCATCCATTTTGCTCAATGGACAAATATTGAGAATAATGCAAAGCACAAAAGTTGAATTTACAATAATTAATGGTCTCATTGAGATGTAACATCAAATGGACACATTCAACTATGTCACCCTTCCCTACATTTAAATTATTCCCATTTAACAAAACAACAGTAAAATTGGGATCCACTTCAGTCAGTTTAATTCCACTACTTATTTGGATAACACTGGCAGTTGGCACCGTGTAAACAATTATTTATTACATAGTGTTGGGAACATTGATTAAATAAGGTACCAAAACCTTGACCAATTTTATCAGAAAATAAGTAAGTAGTATCTGTTAAAATATTATTATTCTTACTTCCATCATCAATACTGCCGACTGGTCGAGCCACCGAGGGAGTAGCTGACTGGTGCTGACTTGCTGAGGCTGTGGAATAACTGTACATGCACAGCTACAAGAAAGGTTATTGGTCCGAGACTCATACCTCTCCGCATCGTACGTGATCAGGTCCACCAGCTCATTGGCCTCCTGCACGCGCCCACTCAGGTCCCGTTGAGAAGCCTCATATTTACTAAAGATATCCTTTAGTGCATGTTCCCTTACAAACAGTTCATCCTGAAGGTTTTGAGTGTCGGTCTCATTTGACCTACATAATTCTAATTCACTCTCACACTTCTTAAGATCTAGAATTAGTTAATATCTTTACCCTCTACTTCCTCAGGGGAATGTTCCTTTTGAATCCTTTTGATCTTTTGTGTATGTGATAGCGTATTGTCCTCACAGTGTTCTGTGGAGCTGTTTCGTGATTCCTCATCTACTTGATTTCTCCGTTCCTGTTCTTATGAGATCTTTTCTCCACTCGTGAGACCCTCCCCAACAGGAAACGAAAAAGAATGTTCCACAGAAGAACATGTGGGATTAACTGCAACTTTGGTTTCATTAAGTAAAGAAATTTCGGCTCTACGACCTTTCGGCCAAGTTCTGCAGTCTTCCAGTCGAAAACTTGGTCCGGATAGCCATTTCTGCTTGTCTTCCACAGAACTTGTGGGTTTAGTAGCCACGTCTGCCGGATTCAAACTTGTTGGAACATATCTTACAGTTACTGGTGTATATCCCTTTATTTCTTCTATCCTTCTTGCAGCGAATGGTGGTAGTAGCTTGTTTCCGTAATACCAATCAGTCACTATTTGACTATCTGTCCGTATAGTGTTATCTGTAAATTCAAAGTCTAGGAACTTGATTACGTACTTCAGCAACCGGCTACCTATTAGAGTACCTAATAGCTCAAGTCTTGGGATTTTTAAATTGTCATAATAAATTGATAATTATTTATTAATTAATTATTAATCATTGTTATAATTAATTGATCCTTGATGGGTACCACTCGTGATTTTCCTATCACGAAGCTCACTTCTTTTCCATTAGAAATGTATACAACTGCA
This sequence comes from Diarsia mendica, assembly GCA_949316265.1. Lineage (NCBI taxonomy): Eukaryota > Metazoa > Arthropoda > Insecta > Lepidoptera > Noctuidae > Diarsia > Diarsia mendica. The sequence goes on along the minus strand of OX438902.1, from coordinate 12,659,650 downwards.
GCATAAGTTTTGGTTGATGCATCTGTAAAAACGTGCAGCCTGATACTGTCATCACCAGCTTGTTTGAAGTATTTTCTTGGTAAAACAATGTTTTTTTTTTTTTTTTTTTTTGTGTCTTCTAGCTGTTCTCTAATTTGCCACTCATTAGTCAATTCTTCTGGTAATGGGGTATCCCATTTGAATTTATGTATCCAAAGATTTTGTAGTAAAAGTTTTGCTGGTAACAAATCTGGTGCAGCATATCCGCATGGATGGATCGTAAATTGACGCTATGTTTTTCAGTATTTCTCTCTTGGTAGTGGCTTCTGTAGTCTTTCTTGGTCTTAATCTGATCGTATCTTCTCCTGTGTTCCAATTCAGTCCTAATACTTTAACTTCTACGTCTCTGCAGACATCCGATGAAGAAATGCTTTCTGAGAATCGTTTGGAATTTGAACTCCATTCTCTGAGATTCATTGAAATCTCATCAAATGTGATCTTACACGACTCATACATCTCTGTTGCTTCTTGTACGGAATCTACTCCTGTGACAAGGTTATCGACGTAGATGTCATTCACAATGCGCTTTAGAATTTCCTCCTTGGAACGCAGTAGATGATGTTTCAAAGTAGCGTTTAGAAGAAATGGACTTGATATTACTCCAAATGGTACACGACAAATCGTAAGTGTAGGATGTTATCTTCCGTGGCCGCTCCTTTTATGTCTTTCAACCATAAGAATCGAGTTACGTCTTTGTCCTTTTCGTGTAGGGCTATTTGTAGTAAAGCCTTTTCTTCGTCTGCTGTTATTCCTATTTGTCGCGATCTAAACCTTAACAACATTCCGGTCAAGTCTTCTAGCATAAGTGGTCCGCAATGTAAGCATTCAATTAAACTTTTGCTATGTTTGGTCTTCGCCGAAACGTCGTAGACTATGCGAGTTGGTTTACCCGGATGGCTAACACCGTGATGTGTTAGGTAGTGTATAAGATAATTTACATCTTCGACTCCCTTTTCATTGTCTGGTACCCTTTCAATTATTTCTTTTGCTAATTGTTCCTTTAATGTAGTGTCATACGCTGTTAGTGAATTGAAATCTAATCGTTTGAGTAGATTGACTAGTCTGCCTATGGCTAGGCCGTAATTAGTCTCTAAATTAGGTAGGTAATCTATCCATGGCCAACTAACAGTGTATCTATCATTTACTAGTTCTATTGTATCATTGAATTGGTTGATTACTTCTTCGTCCCTAGTCAATTTTGGTGAATCGCATATTCCAATATGATTGATTATGATTGATGATTCTAGTTCCATTAGGCATTGAGTGCTAATTAAATCGGCTTCCTTTTAATAGCATTATTTGCATCTAAAATTCTACATTGCCTTCTAAATTGCTAAGTCAGTACGTTTAAGTTGTAATTACTCATGTCACATTCACTGAGTATCAAAATTCAATTAAAATTGTCATCAAATATTATTTAACAGCCACTAATAGTACGTAGATACTACTGTCGTGTCATCAAAAGGCTTAAATATAGAAGTTCAGAGCATCTAATGACCTAAATATCGAAAATTATTTACATGTTGTGCTAAAACTTAAGTTATCGACGGAATCACTAGAACTTTATTTTTATCGGATAACTAGACAATAATTGTGAAAGCAACTTGGAAATAGCGTTGGTCACAGTTTCAACCTAATTTAACCTATTTCCTACAGTCTACAATGACGAATCATACAGTCTGCCTATGACTAGTCAATTAGACAATGGTGAAAACATTTCTGTAACTAGTAGGTAATTTTAACGTAAATACAATAATCTAAAATGTAATAAAGGTTGATATTTTGAACTTGGGTATAACAACTTTAGGTATTTTTGTGCTTGACCTCCTCGGTCTTATTTATGCAATTCCTATAACAAAGTGCTCTGTTATGATGGCCAACTTTGTTACAGTGTACACATTTAATTGACCTTTTACAATCTTTTACTTGATGATTTTTGCTTAGGCAGGCAAAGCAGTGATCCTTTATTTTCTCTTTCCTTTCTTCCACAGTTGTAACAACCTTGCATTGATCATTGAAGTGCGATCCTTGGCAAAAAATACATTGATGTTTCCTTTTCTTTTTCATGGGCCTGTCTCCTTCACTTCCTTGTTCTTGAGGTTTTCTTTTTGAGGAACGACTATTGTAGTTACCATGTTTATGGACTGGTTTTTTCTCACTGAACCTTTCTTCTCTTTTATTTCCAGGGCGGGTATGACTCGGATCGTGTTTTTCAGGATTCTTGTAATTTCGGTTAGGTTTCATGGATTTTCTTCTTCTGCTTTGTGAGCTTGTGCGTGACGTCTGAGTGGTATATTCTTCTAGATTTTCGGAGATGATCCCATTTGCGTCTTCCCTAGCAGCTATTATGGTTTCCAGATGTTGACGAATTTCTTCTATTGGCTCGGTTTTTGCCTTTATCCTTTTCAGTTTGATATTCATCTCCGCTAGAACCTCCTCACCGTGTAGTTGTATGTCACTAAAGTAAGTGACCTCTTCCACATAATATTGCATTTCGTTTATTGATAGACTACTGTTTAACTCAGTTCCGAACTTTTTTACCGTTACCTCCAGCTTACCTAGCACTATTTCTAAATTTTCAGAATTTTCTATATTAACATTATCTTTATAAGTGAGAGCTTCTTCAGCGAGTTTAGAGATAGCCGTTGATATAGACTCAAGTCGTCTTATGAGAATTTGTTCCATTTTGAATTCTGAAATAACATTTTATAATTTTACACCCTGTATCTTAGGTTAAGGATTTACATCACGTATCGTTAAATTTCCAAATTGCGTAGTGTTCGCAATATAATAAAAACGAAAGAAAATAAATTTGGTTAATATCCTGTATGACCAAAAGTTTATCTTAACTTCCTATGAACAAGGAACTTTATGTGTATGTAACAAAGTTTCAATTGACATCCTGTTTGAAACAGAAAATTTTTATTGACCCTCTGTATAAGTCAAAAAAAATTTATGGCCACCCTGTATAGATTAGAAAAGATTTACGGTCACCCTGTATAGATTAGAAAAGATTTATGGTCACCCTGTATAAATCGGAAAAAAAATTATTGTCATCCTGTATAGAACAGAAATATTTTCCCCTGTATAGAACAGAAATTTTTTCCAAGTTAAAAGCAAGGAATATTTCACTATCTATCAAATCTATAGGATACTATATTTTCTATAATAAACTCAGTTACTGAATTATATGTGCAAGGAAAATTCCCTTGTACCTATGAAGTTTTATTATTAACTCAGAATATATTCACATTACTGATGTTGTTCAACGGGTAAAACTGGTTTGTTTCATTATTTTTAAATTTTCCTTAATTTATTTAGAGTATCCATGTCACCCTATCATCCCCTCCCGACCCCTCTTTCATTCTCCCCTGTTAACCACAACACAATTATTTGCACTTTTTCCTTCATACCATTACTCCCACAATCCATTCATCGTTCCTTTGGTTTTCATTTCACTCTTCATCAGTCAACATTTATATGGTTGATGTTCTATCAGTTGTTTCATTACTTATTCAAAAACATATTAGGTACTAACATCGTTTGTGTATGCATCCACAAATGATATTAGAGTTTACCTACTTACATCAACTTAGTACTTAGTTACTTGGTATACTTTAGCAGTCAACATGAGACGATGCAGTCAGTCAGGGATGATGTGTATAACATGACAGAAGTTGAGACATAATTATTAATATACAATCCAGTTTTTCTCCGCCAGTGTATTTAATTAGTTTTATGAGAACATATCACTTTTATGATTAGTTCTTTTAAAGTAACTGTTAAACAACTTACAATGAGTGTTGATGTACTTTTCCTTTTATAGTAGTAGTGATCTATACATGAGATATTAGGTGTGAAGAGTCAGTGTCACACATCTGCCTTTATTTGTCCATCTGTATGGAGAATATTTGGTATAAATAAACAGTTTTATGCTAACTCATACATAACATGTTGTATTTAGGTGAGTTTTAACACATCAGGTGTTCTCATCACAACTTACATACCTAAGTCACTCTTCAGTTACTTAATTATTAGATAATACAATGTAACAGTATCACAATGAGTGTACATGGCTCATTTCCTTTTACACCACCCGTTTTTTAATTTAACCTGCATTCATTGCAAATAAATGACTTGATTTGGTTAGAATAGTACACAATGATATCCGTGCTGACTTTGGCACGTATGTACTTGAGCGCCTATGAGCTCATACGCCATATTATAGCCACAATCAAAAAACCATCAATACAGATCTCTTTGTGATGTCTTAGGAGCCAAGAGTCTGTGTTGTTGTATCAAAGTCTTACATTAGGTAATTTCCTCTTTAGGTCTACGTTATAGCTTTTATATAGTAAAATAGTTTACCTGTTAATCTTCTTAGTTATTCCTAAGTTATATTGAGTTTCTTTCCATTCACTTTTATAGGTAGATAATATAACTTTCTTGTAATTATTTCGTCAAAACAACTTTATGACAGGTGCACTTTTTTCACAGTTGAACGTATTACGTTTACTATACACACAATACGTAACAGGTTTCTATTGTTTTAATTCTTTTATAAGAATGCAACGAACTAAGAAATAAGTAAGTTTTAGTTTTATCACTAATCAGTATGACACACGAGACGTCAACGTTTTGTTTACCATCGCCATTTTGAATGCAAGGAACATTTTCACAGTCGAATTTCGCAATTCAATTTTTTGTCACTTGTTTAGTGTGAAAGTGTATATTATGCTATTCAGTAAATTAATTTTGGATTTTACATGAACCATATATAAGAGTTATTAGTTGTAACTCGTTAAAAGTAAGATAATCGTATGTTTATTCGAACCCGAAGCACATTACTTCCTGCTTCCGTTCAAAGAGAGCATCAGTCATATATTCATTCTGCCAAACTCGTGGCAAGTTTTGACTTTATTACCCAACCCGCGCCAAATTCAAATTTAGAATGTTTAATTGGTTCATAACGTTGCACATTACACGTACACACGCTACGTACCGATTCAATTTGCAGTAACTTCGAGAATCTTTCATCTCGGCCTGCCGTTCATCTCATTATACTCAGATTTGAACGTTTACTCATTATCGCCTTGACGTTTGAGTTTTCGCGCTTGCAGATGGATTTTTATGGAGATCCGCTTAGTTAACGTTAGTTCCCATCGAATTATATAGATGTCGCTGCCACCTAAATTGTACACAACAAGTTCAATAATATTTTAACAATAAGAGTATGGATTAATTACAATCGAAATATATAGATGTCGCTGCCAACCTGAATTTTACACAACAAGTTCAATAATAATTTAACAATAAGAGTCTGGATTGATTTTCTGCCTTGGAATGCTTTAAATGTTTTAAATGTTAGTGTCTTTGAAATCCCAGCTAGTATCTCTACCATGTCGCGAAGGCGTTAGGTTTTATTTCTTTTATACTTATTATTATATTCTAGTTATCTCAAAGTTTACAATGAGATTGACTTTACAGTAACCATACATTTAGCTTCGCATAGCTCCCAACGCCTTGACGATACATTAGAGACACTCACCGCTACGGAACCCCCTCCGGCTTGCAAGTATCTCTCAATCCAGCCTCTTATATCTTCGGTCCGCGAGGGCACCGAAGTGTTATTCATCCAGCTTCTCCGGAGTGATTATGATATCTGTAAATTTAAGTACCCATGAATCTCAGGGCTAAGTATTACCTATCTGTCTTAATTGATAAAACCTTTTATGACATTTATCCAATCACAATACCTATGATGAAGTTTGTTTGAGGGCTTACCCAAGGCCCCCCTCATCCCAGGTTTTGTGATACTTTAGTGCTAATCAGATTGGATTCTTTCCATATCTGTTAAAGCATGCGTCTCAGACGAATTGCCTCTCCGTCTGAATCGCTCCCCTTGTGGTATTACCTATATATGGGCGATATAGAGTAATGAACGTCCGTCGACGCTGCGTGTATGTAGGGTACACGACTTCATGGCGATGGGGTGGATTTATAAGAGAAGCTTGCCAGGGCCCCCTCTTCGCTATAAATCCCAAGCGCGCTATGTCCGGACGGCAACTTGTATACAGTCGCTTTTCTGCCCTCAGCCCACGCTGAAGGCGCGACCTGCATATTTAGTTCAAGGTGTCATGGGTTGTTAGAACAGGTACATACCGGTACCCTCACACATAATATAATGTTCATTAACTTTAATGATTAGACAAACAGATAAATAATACTTAGCTGTCCAGGTGGCACGTATCCCAGGTGACGAGAATCTACACAGGATCTTCTCGCACTGAATTTACTTTACTTAAAATAATATTAGTTACACAGACTGAATATGTCATAGCGACTATCTAAGCGGGAAAAATGGCGGCGCGTTGAGCAGCGGAAATTTGTCAGGTTGTCAGTACTGATTTAGTGTTGCTATTACAATAGTGCTGTGCACATATATTTACATTTAGTAAGTGTTTGGAACATCGCGATTTCATGTTTCGCGACAGTATTAAAGTGTTTAGGTTGGTACCTATAACGTGTGACTACTTTGTTCGCTAGAGGGCGTGATTTTTAATTTGGGCAATATTTTGGAAATGTACAAGTTAGGCCCTTTCAAATAATACCAAACACGGCGTATTTATCTCCATTTTTATTTTTTAAACATAACTTTTTGTCCGCTAGAGGGCGCCAACTCGTGTTTTGTGACACGTCACGTAGCCTATGTTCAGCGAAAAATTAAAACGGTTCTAACGATACCGCATATGTATGTCGAGTTCCGATAAGTAGATTAGGAGCTATGAGGGAACAGATGAAGATACTCACATACATACATACATAGCCAGTCACAATCACAACCCTCCTTTGGCTTTGCCGTAGTCGGGTAAAAAGACAGGGTCGTGGTTGGCGGCGTCATGGGAAATATCACCTGTTTGATGATGTCCCGAAAACCTCGACAAGCCTTTGTCTCTATCGTTTCAAACCCTTGCGGATCGAAATACAACTCCCAATAAAGTTGTAACATTGTTTATTCAGCAGAACTTGTAAACTTGCATATTTTATGAACACATAGTGCTTCTTGATAACCCTTCGTCCAGCTTTAAGAGATTCAGTCCCTTCAATTTGTCCGCTTAATCAGATAAAGCATCTCAAAGCGCACTGATAAAGGCTATTCGAAAAGCATCGTGAATATTTAAAGTACTATCAAACAAATACTAACACCCACATTTATAGTGCCAACTCAAGTCCATTTTGGTACTTGGGACTCGACTGTCTTTGACATGACAACAGAGAGAAATCGCTCAACAAACAATCCTAGAATTTCATCGACGGATATTCGAATAAGGTACTTTCGTATTATGTTCGTTGCGCTCCTACATCAGCCATCCTTGTTTAACTGCTTTAATGAATGCTAAAAATGTCATAGGTATGTCGCTGTAATCTATGTTAAAGATGTCATAATATTATCATTCTGTATTCAAAAGTTGGCGTTTATGTCAAATTATAAACAAACTGTAGCTGTCAATATGTCTAATGGAGCGGAATGTAGGCGTGTCTAGTCCGAATCAAGTTCAGTCCACGACTAAAGATACCAATGTATGGCCTATGTGTGTGTACGTACTGTTTCATTGTAGAAAAAATACGAGGCCATTCAAACCAACTTGTTGATATTAAGCCAGGGATAAATATTGCCAAAGACCTTTTGTTTTGTTCCCATTGTGCCCGTTGTGCGTTCGAAGTGTTTTTGAAATGTATGGGCGAACGGCGACCAGAAAACTGCCATAATTTATTTGCACGAGAGAAATACGATAGGTACCTATCCTTTTTTTTTTCTCCTTAAATATTTTTTTTTCTTGTTTATTGTTGGTTGTGTTTGACTTTTAAGTTTTGTTTACGCAAGATATGTAGAGAGTGGAATAAAATCTTTAAAATTATTATGTGGAGAAAAATCTTAAACCTTTGATTTTAACCTTTTTAGCTCCTTATTCCATCAATTCCATATCCAATTCCTACTTATTTTTTACTACTGGGCGAACAGTAGGTTTTATTTGATTTATTTTAATTGAAACGAAACTCTTTATATCTATGTTTATAAATTTTACAATTATTTTATAACTTTTCCACAATAATGACAGCTGTCATCACAACGAAAAAGAAAAAAATATAAAAAAATAAAAAGGAAAAGGTTTCATGTACCTTTTCATGAGTTTATATTATACAGAGCAACTGAGCGAGTGAAAATAACTGGTGTTTAAAAATAGGCGCGTGTTTCCGAAGGGCGCTCATTCGGGCGGAATATCCACGATTCGCCACAACAATGTCGGCCATTTGCATTAATGCTACCTGTCTCCTGTCGTACAAATAACTGCCTACGTACCTTTTATGTGGCCCTGGTACTTGTTGCTACGCCATTGTCTACGGTAACGGAGCTACGGGAGATAGGGAAACGTTTTATCAAGTTTTAAAGTCGTATTTACAAATCCGTTAGCTTGTATGTTTCTGAGGACAACATAGCATCACGCCTGTAATACCGGAAGGGTTAGGCATAGGTGTACCTAGTAGTACACCTATATTTCGCTCTTTGCCATGAACCGTAGGTACAAAAAACCAGATTCCGTGGCTACCACAGAGAAATTCCTATCGAAAACCCTAATAACACGTTGCCCGAAGCGGTAATCGAACCTAGTACCTTGCTCTGGCATGCCAGGACTATATCAACGACGTAACGAGAATTTTCCATCAAGAATTATTTTCTTAGTAACATCCACGGAGTTTAGATACAATACCCGGGAGGTGACAATGGCAATGGCTTGTCCCCTATTACATGGGGTGAATGGTGAGAAGTAGGTATACAATCAGGAACAACCTCTGCCTCATTGCACCTTTCAGGAATTACGTATGTATGTAAACTGTATTCTCAAAAGTCTTACAGCAACGAGACAGCTCAAAAATTCATTTGTCATCAAAATTGGTGTCTCAGAGCTTTCAGACGCAGACTTAAGACACCTGGAATTCTAATAATAAAGAAAGCATTCTAAGAAAATATTTCTTCTCTGTTTTTTTGCATTCATAATGTATGTCATTTTTCTACATTTTCATAACGAGACCAAGTTGAATATTGAACACAGTTTCGTTTAATAAATATCGCATTAAGACATGCATGAAAACGTTTTGCAATTCAGAATGATACGTGATATTTCGTGAGCCAATATCATTTGTGGGTAGATGGTGGGTAACTAATTAATTAATGACATTCCAGTCTTTTCATCGCTTGTTTTATTTACTCAACAATGAGTGCTGAATACTGTGTCTCCTATGAGATACAATATTTATCTCATGTTCTTTAATTAAAATGCCAGCCGTTAGCAACTGTTTGCTCAAACGTGGTTACGTTGATCTCTTGGGAAGTTACCAATTTTGAACTCAACACTGTGGGAGTATCGACGGGCGTAAAAAAAAGTTAATTCCTATTAGTTGAATTGAACAGTCCTACGGTAGAACTAGTGGGAACTTTTTTTCCCATTAATTCTACGACTCAAGGTAGTACAAAAGTGGCAACAAAAAGTCCCACTAGTTCTACCAGTTCTATTACAAATTCAACTTTAAAACGAGGGTTTTTGTTTTCATAGTACCTACTACGTTTTGGCGTAGGTCGTACAGTAAAAAAGACAGCACAAAAATACCGAGTTGTTCATGAATAAAAACCCCTTTGAATATTTAACTTCGAACCGAGTCATTTGGTTGTTCGCAGGATCACAATAATTGTGAATCTTGACAGAAAGAAACCTGGGAAAGGTATGTCTATGACCTGTTTCTAATAGAAACTGTAATAAAGACAAAGCCATTATTTTGCTAGCATCCAGTTAAAATTAAAATTGAAGTGAAATAATTCTACTATAACCTAATATTAATGCCAGCCGTTAGCGAATGTTTGCACAAACGTACGTGGTGTGGTTACTATGTCTCGGGAAGGTACCAAGCGTGTAGGAGCGCTTAAAGCCGTAAAAAAGACAGCACAAGAATACCGAGTTGCTTAAAAACTAAATCCTCTTTGAATATTTAACTTCAATCAGAATTTCTAGCTTCGAATTGTAACGGTAAGCCGTTCGGTTACACGCAGCATGCGCTACAAGTTAAAGCTCTTTTAAATGCGATTGATTACAATTATTATGAAACTTGACAGAAAAGAACCTGGAAAAGGGCTTAGTAGGCGACTCGACCGCTGGAACTCGCCCGGTCCGGTCGAGACAGGAATTTCATTTTTATTCATATTTTTGAGTGGTGTTTCGGACTATACTTTTTTTTAAGCAAATTTTGTACAGTCAGAATGAAAAACATTAGGTTGGGGTCGTGGGGCTTTCGGGACCGGGACCGCGGTCAATGTAATGTGTTATGAAGTACTAGGGTATCAGAAGTTAGTAGGAGATTAATCATTTCTTTCGGGCTGTCACCAAAATATAAGAGTTAGGTAACAGGAGTAATGAAATGTGTTATGAAGTACTAGGCCCTAGGGTATCATAAGTTAGTAGGATACAAAAGAAAGAGATAAGAAACCAGGATAGTAAAGTCCCACAAACTAGCAGGAGGCCAGAATGGTAAATTATATAGTGGGGAAATCATCAAATGACTCCTACCGCTCTGGGCAAAGCGGTAGGGAGTGTCAGACTTCTACTTACTAATAAAAACCACCCATGTTGCTAGAGATACCGCGGGTCCGCGGTATCTCTTTTATAATACAATACCTCCTTCCTACTTCTGTTCACCTGGTAGTTTGTGGGACGAACACATGACACTAAACCTTATCTATATTATGAGAGATACCGCAGTATCTCTTTTATAATACAATACCTCCTTCCTACTTCTGTTCTCCTGGTAGTTTGTGGGACGAACATGTGGGACGAACACAGGACACTAAACCTTATCCATATTATGTGTCTGACGGTACTTTGACTCTAAAAAAGGATTCGTCCGAAACGCCACTCGAAAATATTAATATCAGTGAAATTCCTGTCTCGACCGGATCGGACGAGTTACAGCGGTCGAGTCGCCTACTGAGCCTGGAAAAGGTACGCCTATGACCTAATTCTAAAATAACTGTTCCTAGATTTGTTAAAAAGCGATGAAAATAATACAGACAAAGACATAATTTGCTAGCATTCAGTTATAATTAAAATGAAGAAATGTATGCACAAACGTGGTTACTATCTCCCGGGAAGTAACCAATTTTGGGCTGGAATATTTTTTGGGCACAGAATCAGCATTGCCATCCAACGTGGCAATGCTGCCAGCCTTCTGGGCACTTTTCCTGTTGACAGCGGTGTGGACGAATTTTTTGACGCCCTGTAATTACTCCCCTTTTTGATACTTGTGTATATTTTATTATTATCTTAGTTCTGTAAATAGTAGTTTTTAAATGTTGTAAATAAAAAGAACTATTTCATTTAAACTCAATACGTCTGTCTGTAGGAGAGCTGAAAGCCGTAAAAACCTCAGCATAAAAAAACCGAGTTGTTTAATAAAAACTTTTTAACAAAAAATAAAACCGACTTCAAAAAAAAACACAAAAAGTCAAAAATAAATCAGTTTCTGAAGTCGGTGACTTTTGTTTGTTTGATTTCATTTTTTTGCCACCGACTTCAGAAACTGATTTATTTTTGACTTTTTGTGTTTTTTTTTGAAGTCGGTTTTATTTTTTGTTAAAAAGTTTTTATTTTTCACTTTTTAGTGGTTCACATGTTCATGGGTCATAATGTGGTCAATGTAGTATTTTTTTTGAGTTTTGTTGATTTTTCAAAAACGGCTTGTCCGATTTCGATAAAAAAAATATGGGACCATTTGGGAAGTATACCCTTTCCAATAAAAAAAGAATTTTTCAAATCGGTTAGCAAGTGACGGAGTTATGCCCGAACAAACATAAAAAAAAAAAAAAAAAAAACAAACATCCGAATTGAGAACCTCCTTCTTTTTTTAGAAGTCGGTTAAAAACAAAATCCTCTTTGAATATTTAACTTCAATCAGAAATTCTAGCTTGGAATTGTAACGGTAAGCCGTTCGGTTACACGCAGCCGGAGCGAGCCACAGCCAATTAATCTTGTTCGACCGTTTGATCTTTTGCTTAACAATTAATTGTGGAAAAGGAATGGAGCTTACTTTATGCTTTCTTACCCAACGTGCGATTATATTAGTTCATGAAAAGAGAACTAGTACTTATTATATAGGTTCTCTTGCATACAATTTCAAATTCATCATAAATAACTCTAGGATTACTGTATTAGTAAAAATAATACAAAAAGTCCTAGAACATGTGGCCCAAAAAGCATAGTTTCGAGGGTATCTAAGTTTCTTTGATAAATAGGAGTTCGAAATTAAATAATTGGGGAGCAAACCAATCATTAATTAAACATGAAGGATTGGATTTGACGACAAAAATTAATCATGAATTAACATAATTAATATTTATCCTATTTGATTTTTGCTATGGTCACATTCATGCCCCTTGTGGAGCCTTAACACAAAAGCCGCTCGGTATATCGGTAATTCTAGAGCTAGTGGCACTAAAAGGCAGTTGAGGAAAGAAAAAACTGACAAAGACCAACCTTCTCGTATAAATGTTCGGAGTAGTAAGAATCCCGGGGGAAATCAAAGAACCGCTAATTTCTTGAAGAAAATGAGGGTAATTAGTTAAATCGCTCTTATAATATTAGTTCGCCAACAAAAGAAAGCTTCTTAATGGTTTGCGTACTTCAGAGATGGCTGAAACTTTTATTGAAAATGAGATGATAATGAGAATAAGAGCTGTTTGAGCCATTTGGGTGATTTATGGTTCACTAGAGGAAAAATCTGTGTGGGATTTAAGGCACAAACGCACATCGACATATCTCACCTTCGCTGGGTAACAGTCGTGGACCACTGCCTCTCACAGAGAGATGGTATCCCTGTTGTGAAAAAGTTACAGGTTTGGTTATGCTATTATTTTAGCTAACCCATATTATCCCACAGCTGGGCAAACACCTCGCTTCATTCCTTCCAACGGTCAAGATTTTGGGCTACTTCTTTCCAATTCTCAAGAAAGACATCGATTCGACCAGTTCATGCTACACTAAAAATAATAAAAATAAATACTACTGATAGTGTCAAGCTGTCCAATTTTCAAAACCTTATTCATTATCGTATTACTAATAGCGTGCGGTCAAAATAATCGTAGCACCATAGCTAGAATTAAATTGGATTTGCCATGAAATTTCGTGCTGCGTGAAAAGTTGTTATATTAAAAATATACCAACCTTAATTATCACAAGATAAATAAAGCAATTTTGTGATCAATAACGAATTAACAAATTGCACTGAGTCCGATAGGCAATTTAAAGTAATGAACCAATTAACTTGCCAACTTAATTTTATTTTGGTCAGCAAGGCAAAGTTTTAATTTTCGTAATTATTTTGTACAATTTTGCGATATTTTAATACACGGGAGTGTGATGCGGAGGAATGAGGCGAAATCATAAGTAAAGTTCTGAATATGATTGTGAATGGTAAGAGGAAGACCAAAGAAACGATGAATGAACTATGTGAAGATGATATGGTTAGAAAGAGGGTAACTGTTGAGATGGTGAAATAGACAAGTATAGATGAAGAAGACATATGCTGCGCCGACACAATATAAATATAGATGCAGACCATCATTCTCTTCAAGACTGAGTAAGTCCCGAGAGCTAGACGTCCGTAGGTATAATTATTGTTTCTCTTTCCCACACAGCATATATAAAAAGATATAAGTATTTTAAAGTAAAACTGGAGGTGATAGTACAGACTCTGTTATCAGTACTGCGAGTGTAATACGTGCCGGGTGCACACAAAAGCTATGAAATCTCTTGCTGGAACCGAGCCACTGAAGCGCTGTAGCGCTGCAGGCAGCACGTGCTTTCTAACTTTATGAGTTTGTTCAAGTAAAACATAGAGCCGATCTCATTAAGAAAGTAGCTTGGAATGTTTTTGAATTTAGTTATATAGTTTGGGTGCCAGTTTGTCAGCATCATAAAAATTTGCGGTTGGCGGTTTTAGTAATTAAAAAGTTTTACTTTACGGTTTTCAACAAAACTTAACAAGTGTAGCCCTAAACTACTGGCATATATACTCGTAATTCTACTATGGTATTATTTATTCTCTGTGTCAAAACTCTCGGAATAAAGTTCAATTCTTTTATTTTTCTTTAACCATTGGTTATTTTCATACGTCAGTACCTTCTGTTTTGCCTGTGGCATTTTAATTTCAGTTATTTTTCAACTTATTGTTTGTCTACGTCAATCAATCATTTTGCGAAAGAATAATGCTGATCCCTTTTAACATTAACATCTGCCATAATGTTTGTATAACATCATATTGTAGTACAAGATGTATTATTGTTTCTACGCATTACGAAAGATTAATTTCAGAACAAAAAAACAACATTTTCTTTTATCTTTTTACTAAAGTAAACCGCGGTTGCAAATGTAGGTAGGTACAATACCTTTATATGTGCCAACACAGATTTAGATACACCTACCTAGATAATACCGTCATAAGCACTACTTAGCTAATAATATTACACAAAATAGACTACGTTTTATCCTTTTAAATGTCAAGAATTAAGTTTTTAATGTACGTTGTTGATTGAAACAACAACGTTGCACCACGTAGCACCGTGCACCGTAACAACAACACGTTAGCTTGCTTTACATAGCCTGTTTTAGTATAAAATACTTTATGTAGTGTTAGTATAATACTTTCAAGAAGTAGGATGCACTTGCGTTATCTAGGAACATCTACATGTATCCGTGTATGCCACAGTTTGTTTAAGTAGCACAAAAATGGAAGCAATTAAAAACAGAGGAACTAAACCACATAAAAGGGGCAGGGAGCATGCGTGAACTTTATTTTTTTTATCCAAGTTTTATAAGCACAGGTCGAAACAGAACTTTTTCACCGAGCTCTCAGATAATTGGAATAGTGTTATTTTTAAAGTTCAAGTAAAATTAATTGGTATTCTATTCCTGACTTTTTCTATTTCGTGTTGTTTCAATTTCTTTGAACCTTTTATTGGTTTTAGGTATTAAATAATAATATTGTTTTATTTGGGACAACATAAGATCCATTTTTGTTAGTAAATGACTTATACACTAGGATTAGTAACAAATTTTATCGCTTATAATTTAGTGAGTCATGTACTTATATTAAATGGACGCCTCGTTCGCCTAGTAGTCACAAGAGCGACCGTTGCGTCCTGGGTTCGATTTCCATGCAGGTCGGTATTTCCAAGTGTAATTGGGTTTTTTAACCTTTCGTATGCCGTGTAATTAGACACAATTAAAATGTTATTGTGTCTCACGTGGATCTACGTCCCCGGCATACGAAAGGTTAATCCTGAATTTTTCTGTAGCAGCCTATAGGCATAGGTGTAATAATGGGTGCAACTGTGCCGTACCCTTCGGGGATTACAAACGTGATGTTATGTATAAAATACTTTTTTTTAACTTTTAGCTCATCAGTAGTCTTCTAATTTTGTGTAGATTTCTCCCCTTCGGTATTTTTTTAAATGGATCCTAAACTTCATTTTTTTTATTATTTTTTTTTTAAACGTTGCCCCACACTAGGAATTTCTCCTGTATCGTGGGTGCGTTCACAAACATTTAAACTCACATACACAAATACCCAGACCCGAAACAACTATCTGTAGGCCATACAAATATTTGTTCCGTGCGGGGATCGAACCCGCGACACGCAGCGCAGCAGTCCAATCGCTCAGCCACTGCGCCAACCGTGCCGTCATAATCTAACATAAACAAAGGAATTCCTAAAAACAGATCCGGTATTCCGTTGGTAAAGGACCGATGCTTTCAACTTGTATGATTGCTATACATAGGTACCGTGGTACATGTATCCCGATTCTGTTGCGGCTTATGTTTCCACATCGCCTACGCACTGTGTGGGTGAGAGGGGGCGTCCGCGTCGGTATTACCTACATGGATAGACACACAGATAATGGTCGGCTGAAAGCACCTCGCCAGCTTTTAATTGGAGATAAAGCTTTAATCTTTGATATCATTATGAGTTGTTTATGACGACTTATATGGGTGAGTTAGTGTAAAATACAATTAAAAACTTAGTAAGGACTGGCAGTTTTTCTAAACGGCAACCTTTGTGATTGAATTCTGTCCAGTCGGCAGAATTTAATTAAAAGCTGGCTAGACCGTCGATATGTACATATAATGCTACGTTGAATTCTATTTCTGTCAATGGTTTTTTTGAAATGTGGGACATTTTCGATTACACCCTTTCCATTTTTCGTTAAAACGTTTCGGTTTTTTTTTTAAATATTACTATCGATATTAATAAGGAGGCTGGATACAATACAACATAGTGCATGCGAAAATATTCATTCTAGCGTCTACCTATGTATTTCATGCGGGTAACTACATCTGTAAATAATTTAGCTATCCACATTTACGTAATAATATTCATTTAGATTAATATACGCATTTGTAAATAATAGGTACAGTATTCTATTAATAAACGTACTCCCGTACTATTAATAAATTGGTATTAATAACCGTTCGTGATATATGATATGCTAAATACTTACATACCGGTCTATCAGCAGAGAACAAAGATACAGATCTTACACTTCATTTAGCAGCACGGAGTCGCATGTTTCCATGCCTATCACACGTGGCGGCGTCGACGAAGTTTGAAGGCGTCTGAGCGACGGAAAAGGACTTATCCTTTTCATGCATGGAAAATTGCGATTCCGTACTGCTATTGTGACTGGGACTGTAGTTTATTTTATTTTGTAATTGTTCGATTATTTAAAAGTGTCTGTAACTGGCCTACTTGAAATAAATGTTTTGATTGATTTATTTTGATAGTTCAGTCGCAACCCTTACAGGGAAGTATACCTAAATGATGACATGGACCCATACTACGAATAATATGTAGATATCAAGTACCAATGAATCGGTATGTATGGATGGTATTTCGATGAATTTTGATCGTACCGAATAGGGATATCTGGGAAATGCGACGAAATATACTCTGCGATGTATATTGCATATTTCGTCGCTTTTGGTTAGATTGAATTGCGAGGCAACAGCAACATATTTGGGATAAAGTAGCATGACGAGTAGTAGGTAGATTAATAGAAATGTTACTGAATATTTGAATCAAGCGAACCGCACTGGTGCAATGACAACATGTCGAAACATCTAGATATTTGCGGAAAACGCAACACTATAATAGTCCTCCTGACCGTTATCGGTCAAGGCGATCAATCTTAGTCGAGATAAGCCATCGTTGCGGGAGATGTTATAGTGCACAAGTGTGTGCGCAGACACAGGTGCTCTTTTAGTTCCTTTACTTTCTTCCGATGGGATGGGTATCTGACATAACTGGTAGAGAGAGAGAGCGCAGGACCAACGGCTTATCAAACCACGAATTTCCAAACTCGAAACAAAAAAAAAAAAAAATATAATAATTTTTCAAACTTTCTCGGCTACTACCGAGAAAGTTCTAATAGGAAAACCCAATAGCACTTTCTGCCCGACCCATGAATCGACTCAGGACCCCACGCTCAGAAGTCGTGTTTGCGACCACAAGACCGGGAAAGTTGTAAGTTTTTAAAGGAAAATTCAGAAACTACTTTGAAATATGGCAAACTTATATTCAAAATAATATTAGCAGAGTAGCAAAGTTCTTGAAGTATGTTTAATGTTGATCTTCAAATATTTCCTTAAAATACGTCTAGGTTACAAGTTACTTAGTTGTGAACTTAACCATATAAATAATGCTTAGTGAGCTAACCAACATAATACCAAAATTACCCGCAGATATTTTGTTGGGAATTTTCAGGTAGGTAGATATTTCACAGAACGGCGCGGTGTTTTCATATTTAACCGACCGCAACATTGTAGCTTTAGGAGCAGTAATGTGGATGGGGTTTCAATTCCTAATAATAATATTCGTTGGAAGAGGGGTAGCTAAATTCTGCAGCTGGTTCTACATTGATATCTCTAAGATTGGGTGTAATTGAGAATCTATTGTGGTTAGAAGCTCGCTCAATCCGTTTTGTTTTATTAAAGCTTGTGGGATGGATGATTGAGCATTCCCTAACCGATTTCTGTTGAGGTAGTAAAATACGTTTTACATGCGTCATTAATTGAGTTATTTTTAGACTACATCGGGTATATCGCTATTTTTATACAATAAATTGTGGTCGTAAAACGTCGCTTCAGCCCGTTCTTGAGTGTTCTCTGACGTAATAAGGCATATAAATTCAATTTATTTTACTTCTATAAGAAAACGACCGTTAAAGACGAGTCATTTTAAAGAAAAAGTAATTGAAGGAAACATAAAACCGATCTTGGTGACAGCAAGTAGCTATATAATTTGATTTTAGACCATTTTTATCTGTTCTGAGGGAATTAAATGAATTGAATATTTCCTTGTGGTTTTTTTTATTACGAGGGTTGATTAAATGACAATGTCAGGTAACAACAGATGCTATTGAAGGTCTGTTTATATTACGTATTATCCGTTTCCCGGGAACTTCGTCCGTCGTGAAATTATAAAAAGATGATTTCTCTATTTTGAGTTAAATTTAGATTTATTCCAAATAGTCCAGAACAGAAGTGATATTTCAGGAATGATGACTCGTAGGAAAAAAGTGAATAGGCCATTTTATAGTTCATTTTATGGTCTACTTTGTATTTCAGTCTGAGCTATTTTTACGATAACATTCACTATTAACGAGAAAAAAGCTTGACGTGGGAGGGACGCCCGCACCGATGCGTTTATGACGTGGCGATCAAAAGATTAAAACGTTAACTGACGCTTTAAAAAGCCTGTTTTCCTAAAAATCAACTCTCCTTTAAAAGATTGCACACTACATTGACTTGACGCCTACTACATTCTGAATGGACTCCTATTGAAATATTGATATTGGAGCTGTATGTCCATATGTTCCTTACGGTAGAATTTACTTAGGAAACACTTACAGCCACCATCAAGTTACGGCTTCATTAATATCATGTATTATATCCTCAGATAGTTTACAGACGTCTATTCAATCTTAGCCTGGTATACCAAACGTGATTTCGTCAAATTAAAATCTATGTCGTTGAAAACGTAACTGCGTTACTTTCAGACGACAGTATCCATTAATTTAATAACGGTAGAGAACGTCAATTTGCCACAAGGTACAATCACGAAAATTATGTGAAATTTACTTTGACAAGTATTGTTCTTAACATTAATAAGAGGGCTAATTATTAATTGCCTTGTTGTTGTTCCGATCCAGGTAATGTGGACCATTAGTCGTTGGTTTTATCCAGTTCGCCTCGACGTCTTCTACGCGGTCTGCCGCGACGCCTTCTGGCTGTATCAGGGTTCCAAAAAGTGACTATTTTGGCCCAGAGCGTATTGGCTGATGTAGCCAGTCCAGTCCTACTTCACTTTTTTGAGCAACGACAGTAACTTGTGTTTTGGAACGCAGTGTGATGTTGCGTACTGAACTTTTGAATGTTTCCATCTATAAGTCAAATGGAAAATGTCCATGATTTTTTAAGGCGCTGACAAGAGCCAAATAGGCTTGTATTGAACAATTTTTTAGCCAAATCTATACAGTTTGACACGGCGGAAAAAATATATGTTAATCTTGAACATATTTCTGATAATTTCGTTGTTTTCAAAACGCGTTTTTGAAAAGTTTTCTCGATACAAAAAAATTTCGTTGTTTTTAATTTTTGATTATGTAATAAATTATTTAGTAATTAATCATTATATGGTTTATAAGAAGTTCGAGCGTTGCGTCATCGCGCTCTCTTTCTTACGTATGCAATCCGACAGTGAGCGCTTAGGCGCGGTGCTAGACGGACGTATGTCACTTTGCGCCCCACTGACAGCTATCCGTTCATCTATAAATTATTATTGACCGCGTCACAATGTTAGTCCAGGATCCACGGTATATTTTTTCACTTGATTACTATCAAGCTAATTTTCCGTGAGCAGCTGCATTTTGATGAGACGCCAACATTACCCTATACGAAAACTCTCGATTGTGGTAGGTAATAGGGGCAGCAGGGATAAAATATATATTGATTATAAATATATATTGATTATAAATATATTTATTTGATGATTTTCAAAAATCTATTACTAACAATTTTTTTTTTGTTAAATCTGATGATCATTATCTAAATCTAAATCCAACATGTATTGATAACGAGCTCATCAAAAATTATTACAAACCAGCTGTTTTTTAGGGGTCCGTAGCCGAATGGCAAAAAACGGAACCCTTATAGATTCGTCATGTCTGTTTGTCCGTCTGTCCACCCGTATGTCACAGCCACTTCATTCGGAAACTATTGAGACTACACAGTTGAAACTCGGTAGTGTATTCTGTGAACTGCTTTACGATTTTTATACAAAAATAAAAAAAGGATTTATGGGGTCTTATTGGAACTGAAACTATTTTTTTTTTCAACAAACCTATACCTACGCGTGGGGTGTCTTTAGACATAGACAGGTCTTTAAAAATGACATTGAGGTTCCACAAACAAATTTTTCTCAAAACCAATCGTTTGAAAGACAGACACTTCAAAATTGGTAAAATGGCGACCGGCCTCGCGGTCGCTTGCCTTCGGTATTGCCAACAATGACCAGCTTTTCAAGGCTGCTATTTCCTCTTTGCATTATGTGGCCGAAATAAGACAAAATACGCTGTAGGCAAACTGTTGACAATCGAGTCTTGGTATCGAGTTGGTAAAGGATAGACACATTTCTGCGTTTGGCCGTCCATGGAATTCGGAGAATCCGCCTAAAACACCACATTTCGAATGCATCTATCCTCTGTCTTACTCTTGTTTGGATTGTTGTGAGAGTGTTGTGAGGAAAATCAGGAAAACTAGTGGTCTGACCAAACGGGCCTTCGTTTTAAAACTTACACCACGTTTTTCCCAGATGTTCTGGGGGCGTAATATAGTATCTTTAGCCATAGCTATCCGCCGTTTTATTTCTGGGACGCAGCTACCTTCATTACTTATATTGGAGCCCAGTTAATCGAAGCTGTCCACAGTATAGATGCCTTAGATGTTATAGGCGCCCGATAGCTTTCCCGCACGATCTACCACCATAAGCTTGGTTTTCTGCCTATTTATTGCAAACCTTACTTTGCCACTTTCTACTTCCAATCTGTGCAGTATCTCTTTCATGTTGCTAAAAGTTGTAGCAAGGAGAACGGTGTCGTCAGTGTACCTCAGATTGGAAATCCACTTTCCACCAACAGTAAACCCCTTGTCCCAGCCCTCAAGAGTCTTGAATGATATTACTCTTCATACACATTGAAGAGCAGAGGTGAGAGGATGCATCCCTGCCTAACGCATTTGAGCAGTCGGTGTCGATTTTGACGAAAGAGCGGTTGTTGATGTAGAGGCTTCGGACTAGGTCAATAAGATGTTGAGGCGTTCCCATTGCCTTTAAGAACCCCCCACAGCTTGCCCCACTCCACGCAATCAAATGCTTTGGTATAATGTATGAAACATTTCAATACAGGGCTGTTAAATTCCCGGCTTTTCTCTATAATTTGGCCAAACGTTCAGGATTTGTTCCCGCGTGCCTTTGCCTTTAACAAAACCTGCTTGCTCTTCTGGAATTTGTGGCTCCAGAAAGTGTATTAGCCTATTGTTTATGATGTACAGGAGTATTGATGGTGCGTGGAGTAAGTGCCAAACACTTATTATAATTTTAGGAATTTTGTAGGTAACTTGTAAAGAGTGGGTTTAATAGAAAATATCCAATCCCCAAAACCCAGTTAGTAATCATTTTTAATGACTTCGTTATCGATACATATTGGAAGGAAGGAAGGGGACTCTTTGATCAAACCATACCTACATTTTGTAGGACAAATATTTTTTCAAATAATTTAGATAATTATCATCAGATTTATCAAAAAAAAACCCAGCTGATGATTCTCAAAAGTGTTTGTACTAACACTTTTGAGAATTATCAAACCAACATATTTTATCCCTGCTACCCCTATTACTTACCACAATCGAGAATTCGAGAGTTTTCGTGCAGGAAATTTTTAGGCGTCTCGCCGTCTCATCAAAATTAGCTTGATAGTAATCAAGTGCAAAAATGGACCGCGGATCCTGGACTATTTGTTTCTTACTTGGTAGTATGGCGCTAGGGTATCGGAAAAATTGTGGGCGTGACCAAAAATACTGAAACATCAGAAGTCAATAGCTATTGTTAGGACGCGTTCTCATTTTCTACAAATGTAAGTGGTTTTTAGGTACCATTTTAACGTATAAGCAATCACAAATGTGAAGATATCGTGGTCTTAATTTAAAGATAATTTATTCATCTCCAGATTGCCATCAAAAGAATTGTATGACTTCATACAAAAATTTCGCACAAATACGTTTTTCCCATCACAATAATCGCAGAAAATGTAAAAAAGAAGGGTCCGAATAGGTACCATTTTAGGTAGATTTACAGCATATTATAACTCCAAAATTATAATGAATTACGGTACATATAGTCCTTTAGATGTTCCGATATTTTTTTTGTATTTAAAACATTGTATTTTTCAAATTATTACCTACAATAAAAACACTTGTCAATTTCTTCATACATTTTGCTCTCGGGATAATTGAAATGCAAAATTTAGTCTGCGCTCGGCCGCCGTCGTGAGTGGACCTATGTCGGATTTTACCAGAAATTCGTGTTGAAAAAGATCGCTGTACGTACACAAAATATTTGACTGACCAAACATGATACTTTACGTATTTTGTAGGCACTACGGACAACCAAGATTTTAGTCATCGTTTTTTTTTATTTAGAAGTAAAATCACATAACGCTCCCTTTGGGATTCGCCACAGTCGGGTAGAAAGGGATTATAATAATTCGAATTTCGTTTCGAACTTGATGGAGTGACCTCATGATATACTGGAACTAATAAACGAGTTGAGCTAGGTATGCCGTGTTTGGGCTCGTTTAGTTAGTTACTTTGAGATCTTACCTCCGGACTCCATGGAGTGACCTGAAGGTATACTTTGGAGACTTTTACTGGAACTAATAAACGAGTTGAGCTAGGTATGCCGTGTTTGGGCTCGTTTTGTTAGTTACTTTGAGATCTTACCTCCGGACTCCATGGAGTGACATGAAGGTATACTTTGAAGACTTTTACTGGAACTAATAAACGAGTTGAGCTAGGTATGCCGTGTTTGGGCTCGTTTTGTTAGTTACTTTGAGATCTTACCTCCGGACTCCATGGAGTGACCTGAAGGTATACTTTGAAGACTTTTACTGGAACTAATAAACGAGTTGAGCTAGGTATGCCGTGTTTGGGCTCGTTTTGTTAGTTACTTTGAGATCTTACCTCCGGACTCCATGGAGTGACCTGAAGGTATACTTTGAAGACTTTTACTGGAACTAATAAACGAGTTGAGCTAGGTATGCCGTGTTTGGGCTCGTTTTGTTAGTTACTTTGAGATCTTACCTCCGGACTCCATGGAGTGACCTGAAGGTATACTTTGAAGACTTTTACTGGAACTAATAAACGAGTTGAGCTAGGTATGCCGTGTTTGGGCTCGTTTTGTTAGTTACTTTGAGATCTTACCTCCGGACTCCATGGAGTGACCTGAAGGTATACTTTGAAGACTTTTACTGGAACTAATAAACGAGTTGAGCTAGGTATGCCGTGTTTGGGCTCGTTTTGTTAGTTACTTTGAGATCTTACCTCCGGACTCCATGGAGTGACCTGAAGGTATACTTTGAAGACTTTTACTGGAACTAATAAACGAGTTGAGCTAGGTATGCCGTGTTTGGGCTCGTTTTGTTAGTTACTTTGAGATCTTACCTCCGGACTCCATGGAGTGACATGAAGGTATACTTTGAAGACTTTTACTGGAACTAATAAACGAGTTGAGCTAGGTATGCCGTGTTTGGGCTCGTTTTGTTAGTTACTTTGAGATCTTACCTCCGGACTCCATGGAGTGACCTGAAGGTATACTTTGAAGACTTTTACTGGAACTAATAAACGAGTTGAGCTAGGTATGCCGTGTTTGGGCTCGTTTTGTTAGTTACTTTGAGATCTTACCTCCGGACTCCATGGAGTGACATGAAGGTATACTTTGAAGACTTTTACTGGAACTAATAAACGAGTTGAGCTAGGTATGCCGTGTTTGGGCTCGTTTTGTTAGTTACTTTGAGATCTTACCTCCGGACTCCATGGAGTGACATGAAGGTATACTTTGAAGACTTTTACTGGAACTAATAAACGAGTTGAGCTAGGTATGCCGTGTTTGGGCTCGTTTTGTTAGTTACTTTGAGATCTTACCTCCGGACTCCATGGAGTGACCTGAAGGTATACTTTGAAGACTTTTACTGGAACTAATAAACGAGTTGAGCTAGGTATGCCGTGTTTGGGCTCGTTTTGTTAGTTACTTTGAGATCTTACCTCCGGACTCCATGGAGTGACCTGAAGGTATACTTTGAAGACTTTTACTGGAACTAATAAACGAGTTGAGCTAGGTATGCCGTGTTTGGGCTCGTTTTGTTAGTTACTTTGAGATCTTACCTCCGGACTCCATGGAGTGACCTGAAGGTATACTTTGAAGACTTTTACTGGAACTAATAAACGAGTTGAGCTAGGTATGCCGTGTTGAGGCTCGTTTTGTTAGTTACTTTGAGATCTTACCTCCGGACTCAATGGAGTGACCTGAAGGTATACTTTGGAGACTTTTACTGGAACTTATAAACGAGTTGAGCTAGGTATGCCGTGTTTGGGCTCGTTTTGTTAGTTACTTTGAGATCTTACCTCCGGACTCCATGGAGTGACCTGAAGGTATACTTTGAAGACTTTTACTGGAACTAATAAACGAGTTGAGTTAGGTATGCCGTGTTTGGGCTCGTTTTGTTAGTTACTTTGAGATCTTACCTCCGGACTCAATGGAGTGACCTGAAGGTATACTTTGGAGACTTTTACTGGAACTAATAAACGAGTTGAGCTAGGTATGCCGTGTTTGGGCTCGTTTTGTTAGTTACTTTGAGATCTAACCTCCGGACTCCATGGAGTGACCTGAAGGTATACTTTGAAGACTTTTACTGGAACTAATAAACGAGTTGAGCTAGGTATGCCGTGTTGGGGCTCGTTTTGTTTTAGTTACTTTGAGATCTTACCTCCGGACTCCATGGAGTGACCTGAAGGTATACTTTAGGACAGATGCGGGAATAGACACTTGCGCGACTGAACTTTTACGCGACTTAATGGCCACTGAGCTTTACTCTGTAAAGTAAGCATAACATCACGCTTGTTATTACTTGAAGGTGGATTTTTTGGTTTTTCCGTCATGGGTGTCGTTTTCATGGTTCTTGGGGTCGCTGATTACGAAAATGAGGTCAAAATAAAAATCCAAGATGGCACCAGGAAAATGTTTTTCCGTCATGGGTGTCGTTCGTAAAAAAATCCACCTTCAAGTAATAACAAGCGTGATGTTATGCTTACTTTACAGAGTAAAGCTCAGTGGCCATTAAGTCGCGTAAAAGTTCAGTCGCGCAAGTGTCTATTCCCGCATCTGTCCTAAAGTATACCTTCAGGTCACTCCATGGAGTCCGGAGGTAAGATCTCAAAGTAACTAAAACAAAACGAGCCCAAACACGGCATACCTAGCTCAACTCGTTTATTAGTTCCAGTAAAAGTCTTCAAAGTATACCTTCAGGTCACTCCATGGAGTCCGGAGGTAAGATCTCAAAGTAACTAACAAAACGAGCCCAAACACGGCATACCTAGCTCAACTCGTTTATTAGTTCCAGTAAAAGTCTTCAAAGTATACCTTTAGGTCACTCCATGGAGTCCGGAGGTAAGATCTCAAAGTAACTAACAAAACGAGCCCAAACACGGCATACCTAGCTCAACTCGTTTATTAGTTCCAGTAAAAGTCTCCAAAGTATACCTTTAGGTCACTCCATTGAGTCCGGAGGTAAGATCTCAAAGTAACTAACAAAACGAGCCCAAACACGGCATACCTAGCTCAACTCGTTTATTAGTTCCAGTAAAAGTCTCCAAAGTATACCTTCAGGTCACTCCATGGAGTCCGGAGGTAAGATCTCAAAGTAACTAACAAAACGAGCCCAAACACGGCATACCTAGCTCAACTCGTTTATTAGTTCCAGTAAAAGTCTCCAAAGTATACCTTTAGGTCACTCCATTGAGTCCGGAGGTAAGATCTCAAAGTAACTAACAAAACGAGCCCAAACACGGCATACCTAGCTCAACTCGTTTATTAGTTCCAGTAAAAGTCTCCAAAGTATACCTTCAGGTCACTCCATGGAGTCCGGAGGTAAGATCTCAAAGTAACTAACAAAACGAGCCCAAACACGGCATACCTAGCTCAACTCGTTTATTAGTTCCAGTAAAAGTCTTCAAAGTATACCTTCAGGTCACTCCATGGAGTCCGGAGGTAAGATCTCAAAGTAACTAACAAAACGGGCCCAAACACGGCATACCTAGCTCAACTCGTTTATTAGTTCCAGTAAAAGTCTCCAAAGTATACCTTCAGGTCACTCCATTGAGTCCGGAGGTAAGATCTCAAAGTAACTAACAAAACGAGCCCAAACACGGCATACCTAGCTCAACTCGTTTATTAGTTCCAGTAAAAATCTCCAAAGTATACGTCCAGGTCACTCCATTGAGTCCGGAGGTAAGATCTCAAAGTAACTAACAAAACGAGCCCAAACACGGCATACCTAGCTCAACTCGTTTATTAGTTCCAGTAAAAGTCTTCAAAGTATACCTTCAGGTCACTCCATGGAGTCCGGAGGTAAGATCTCAAAGTAACTAACAAAACGAGCCCAAACACGGCATACCTAGCTCAACTCGTTTATTAGTTCCAGTAAAAGTCTTCAAAGTATACCTTCAGGTCACTCCATGGAGTCCGGAGGTAAGATCTCAAAGTAACTAACAAAACGAGCCCAAACACGGCATACCTAGTTCAACTCGTTTATTAGTTCCAGTAAAAGTCTTCAAAGTATACCTTCAGGTCACTCCATGGAGTCCGGAGGTAAGATCTCAAAGTAACTAACAAAACGAGCCCAAACAAGGCATACCTAGCTCAACTCGTTTATTAGTTCCAGTAAAAGTCTCCAAAGTATACCTTCAGGTCACTCCATGGAGTCCGGAGGTAAGATCTCAAAGTAACTAACAAAACGAGCCCAAACACGGCATACCTAGCTCAACTCGTTTATTAGTTCCAGTAAAAGTCTTCAAAGTATACCTTCAGGTCACTCCATGGAGTCCGGAGGTAAGATCTCAAAGTAACTAACAAAACGGGCCCAAACACGGCATACCTAGCTCAACTCGTTTATTAGTTCCAGTAAAAGTCTCCAAAGTATACCTTCAGGTCACTCCATTGAGTCCGGAGGTAAGATCTCAAAGTAACTAACAAAACGAGCCCAAACACGGCATACCTAGCTCAACTCGTTTATTAGTTCCAGTAAAAATCTCCAAAGTATACGTCCAGGTCACTCCATTGAGTCCGGAGGTAAGATCTCAAAGTAACTAACAAAACGAGCCCAAACACGGCATACCTAGCTCAACTCGTTTATTAGTTCCAGTAAAAGTCTTCAAAGTATACCTTCAGGTCACTCCATGGAGTCCGGAGGTAAGATCTCAAAGTAACTAACAAAACGAGCCCAAACACGGCATACCTAGCTCAACTCGTTTATTAGTTCCAGTAAAAGTCTTCAAAGTATACCTTCAGGTCACTCCATGGAGTCCGGAGGTAAGATCTCAAAGTAACTAACAAAACGAGCCCAAACACGGCATACCTAGTTCAACTCGTTTATTAGTTCCAGTAAAAGTCTTCAAAGTATACCTTCAGGTCACTCCATGGAGTCCGGAGGTAAGATCTCAAAGTAACTAACAAAACGAGCCCAAACAAGGCATACCTAGCTCAACTCGTTTATTAGTTCCAGTAAAAGTCTCCAAAGTATACCTTCAGGTCACTCCATTGAGTCCGGAGGTAAGATCTCAAAGTAACTAACAAAACGAGCCCAAACACGGCATACCTAGCTCAACTCGTTTATTAGTTCCAGTAAAAATCTCCAAAGTATACCTTCAGGTCACTCCATTGAGTCCGGAGGTAAGATCTCAAAGTAACTAACAAAACGAGCCCAAACACGGCATACCTAGCTCAACTTGTTTATTGGTTCCAGTAAAAGTCTCCAAAGTATACCTTCAGGTCACTCCATTGAGTCCGGAGGAAGATCTCAAAGTAACTAACAAAACGAGCCCAAACACGGCATACCTAGCTCAACTCGTTTATTAGTTCCAGTAAAAGTCTTCAAAGTATACCTTCAGGTCACTCCATTGAGTCCGGAGGTAAGATCTCAAAGTAACTAACAAAACGAGCCCAAACACGGCATACCTAGCTCAACTTGTTTATTGGTTCCAGTAAAAGTCTCCAAAGTATACCTTCAGGTCACTCCATTGAGTCCGGAGGTAAGATCTCAAAGTAACTAACAAAACGAGCCCAAACACGGCATACCTAGCTCAACTCGTTTATTAGTTCCAGTAAAAGTCTTCAAAGTATACCTTCAGGTCACTCCATGGAGTCCGGAGGTAAGATCTCAAAGTAACTAACAAAACGAGCCCAAACACGGCATACCTAGCTCAATATTATTTATTTATTATTATTATTTATTTATTATTATTATTAATTATTTATTATTACTCGGCTTACCAACCGACCAATGTCCAGTAGTATCTACTTTTATATTGTTCCATTTCACAGTACAAACTTTTTAAAAACATAATATTATCACAGTAACGTAAAAAACTACTCGGCAAAAAATAAACAAAAGACTCAAGAATCAAGTCGTGTCACTTCGCTCATAATTCCGCCGCGGCGAGCTTGTCGCTGTGTGTGTGACCAGTGCACGTGTAGTAGTAAGCCTCAATACCTAAAATTGAACCGCGAGAATTCGTAAACGCGTCCTTAAGTAGTTCAACTCTATGATTTTAAACATAACATCTTTTTGTGATGGCTCCAGGTCTCGGTCTCCAAATCCAGTGATGGTAGTCCTGTCCTAAGACCAAGTCCTGCAACGGTAAGGATGACGGTCTGTGTCGTCATCGTACCAAGGTTCTGTATTGGCTCGCGTTGATCGTCTAGTCTGTTTGTTTTGTGAGTGAATATACTGAGAAAGAGTCGAACTTTCTTAGTTAGTCTTTGGTAATCAATACTGTGTTTAATCTAGGAAGGATTGAACTTCCTCACACCAGTGTTTAGGAAATAATATTGTATCAAGAGAGTCATTTCGGGGTTTTTAATCAACAATTAGATTTAGATTGACCACAGGTCAATCTCGAGTACACTCCACTGTGCGAACAATGTAGACTTATCAATCATTCTACTCGAAAATGCGGAGCTTGTCTCGACACATCTGTATTATTGTTTAGTACAATACTTAATCAGTCTTCTTCTGATTTAATAAAGGAATTTACAAGTTAAATTCAATTTGACACGTTAGAATGATTTGTGTAAGTTGATACATGTGCGTTTGTGCTTATTTTAGCCACCGCGTCTGACTGATATCGTCAGCATGGGGAAAACCTACACCGCGCCACGGTCCTTAATCAATGTTATTGGGGGAGCAACCGACTTCCTATAATCGCTGCGAAGCGTAAGTGATTCCCTTATCCATATAGGCAGGTACTTGCATTTTTTTATAGCCAGATTCCCGGTTAGGGCGGCATTGCCAGATTCCCAGTTAAGGGCAGACTTATTTGCCAATTCCCAGGTTGGGCAGACTTTCCCCCGGAACCATGGTTTTGAGTATAATGTATTTGTATTTGAGTTATATTTAGATTTGGCCAAATCTAGGTCGGAAGTCGGATTGCAAGAATGACGTGTATGGTATGCTGCGTTATCACTGCCAGAGGCGTCGCGCAGTCGTGTATCTCAAGCCATCAGTATATCAAAGTTAGGAAATATTAATGTGCATTATGCAACACAGCCGAAATGTTTCTCTCTCTCAAGACAATATTTCCCCTCCAACACAATTAAGTGATTGTTGACTTGAATCAACAAGTGATGATTAGGTTCCTGTAAACTTGTGTATTTTACTAGGTTCAATTCAGTTCAGAAGGAACTTATAGTCTCAGACCTTAATTGAAGGGTCTGGATTCTTATCTCAGACTTGGTCTATAGTAGTACAAATTATTATATTAGGTTAAGTTCAATAACGTAAAATCGTGTCTATTTTATGTTCTCTATAATATGCACACTGAACCTTGAAGGTTCAGTGTGCATATTATAGAGAATTCATTATTGGAGTTGCAACCTGAATTACTACACTGATTTTAAAGCATTGCCTTTGTTATTACTTGATCTTAGCTTTGTCAATCTTCCATTATCAAATTCTCTACACAGGTAATCTTGGAATATAAAAGAAAGAGGTGGTTGATGTTTAAATTATTTATTTATTTTCGATAAATTTATCGAAAGAAACTGTTTGATTAATTAGGCCTAGTTCGCTAGGATGATAGCGAGCTAAGGTCGAGTGTCCCATTACTAGACCTAGTCAGTTAAGGGGAGACGGAACATCTCAAGCGAAACCCCTTCTGACAGCGAAAGAAACTGTTTGATTATTTAGACCTAGGTCCGCTAAGATTTTGACGGACCTTGATCGAGTCGTCCCATTCCTAAACCTAGCCAGATAAGGAAAACCGAACGGCTCAAGCGAAAAACCTTTCTGGCACATACAAATTGGATGTTTACAACATATTACAATATTGACAATTATTTATCAGCTTATATAAATTGCAATACAACTGAGAGGAGAGGCAAGTTACACATAATGGTTACACAGTTTATTCAAGGTACTTAAGCCACAATATCCCATGATAATTTACAGTAATATACTCAGATTTCTAGCTTAAGCCATTTCACGTAGTCAAGGTCTGCGTGATGTGTATCGCCTATACAATTCAAAGGTTTCTCCACAATTTTCGCCTTTCCGTCTCTTGCAAACTTCTATACAAGTTATCACGAGGAAATAAATTACTATTATCAAGAATAGTATAGCAGTTACTTTGTCTAGGCCAGACCAAAGGTGCGCTCGTGTCTTTTGACTTAGTGAGTATAAAATATCGAAGTTTGTTGCGGCCTCCATTTTTACTTGGGTCGTTAAATAGATTGGGTGACTGAAGTTATTGTAAATTAGCTTGGGATCTTGCTTTTACACAAAATTTGAACTTGGAATACGTTACCAAATTTCAGCTCTCTCTCTCTGTCTTCCGATTTCACTTAATATTTACTTAGACTTAGACACACTGCTTCTAATTTTATTTTTAAATACAATGAATATTCATCTTCGATCGATGCACAAACTCGTCTCGTTGCCAAAG
Organism: Diarsia mendica; assembly: GCA_949316265.1. Taxonomy (NCBI): domain Eukaryota; kingdom Metazoa; phylum Arthropoda; class Insecta; order Lepidoptera; family Noctuidae; genus Diarsia; species Diarsia mendica. The sequence goes on along the minus strand of OX438902.1, from coordinate 12,628,184 downwards.
CGCGTTCCCTCTCGTCTGCCTGCTCCACCCCTTCCAAGCACCCAGATAGACTCCTCCCTAGAAATGCAATTTCACACGCGAGTAATGTGTTTTTCATTGGCTGTCTTGTATAAGACGCTAGCTCATTGGTCAAAGGCATGGCGTCAGGTTCCCGCCCAATGCTGCGTAGGCGCCCCTTCTATGCATCGCCATTTCACACATCTGTTCACCATAAGTCCAGATACCCCGAGAAAGGTTACTCCAACGTACGATTTATTGCTTTTCGAGTGTCGTTTTGCAATATTATTTTAAACTAAATTCAATAGATTTTTATTTTCTAAGTGTTTTGGGTCCGTTTCTTATCTTTTGTTTCTAAATAATTTCTTCCCATGGATATTTCAATAGGTAGTTTTTGACAAGGGTTGAAATTTATGGATGGCTATAACGTAAGTTATTTATTACTTCCATATGCAAAAAAAAGAATAGTGGTTCGAAGAACGACCATCTCACACTCCCCCAAATAGATTTGTTTAATCACCTAGTACTCATGTATCTCTCCATCGTTACACTAGGTCGTTGAAAAATCTATTTCCTTCTTTACATTCTCACGCTAGCCTTAAATTTCCCACGTCTATTAAAATTTTGTTTCAAGTACGATAATAAACTTATTCAACTTAGTCTCCCTTTGTTTGTTTAGTTTGGGTCTACTGGTTTATGATGGTGGCTACGCAATTGTTTGTCTCCTTTGTTCGTCCCATCCCGTAGCTAGTTCTACTTTATGTATTGTTTTTGTAGTAGCGAAACAGATGTATTGTATTGTAATTCCCTTTGACTTTTTCAGTATGGACATCAATTAAAGTATATACATTACTATATGGAACCGCTCCAATTACATAAGGTCCTTCATATAGCCGCAAAAATTTCTTTGCTAACTTTTTTTTTTGTCGGCATCTGACTTTACAAAAGTTTTAAGTTTCAATAGATCTCCTATTTGAACTGTATTAATTCATGATTTTTTTATAATGAAGTTCTCTATTCTCCGCCGCTTTGATTATATTTTGTCGCGCTTGATTACGAATCTGCCCTAGTGTTTCTAATTGTATATCTGTTCCCCTTGTCGTATATTTGACAATGTCATCTAGATAATTTGAATCCATTGCTCTCGAGAATCCTGCCACAGATGTCTTTAATCCTTAAGGCAACACGCGATAAGTATAGGTCCGTCCCATGAATGAGAACCCTGTATACTTTCTTGAATTTGGATGTAAAGGTATTTGGAAATAAGCATTATTTAAATCTATTAAACTGATATAATTTATTCCGTGAAAAGACCGTAGAATCTCTGACGTAAGTGGTGGCGCCCTGCGTCCCCAATCATTTTCTTATTTAGCTCGCGCGCGTCTAACAAGATTCTTATTGTCCCATCTCGTTTCTTAGTGAATGTGAGTGGACTACAATATGGAGTTGCCTCCTGTCTGATCACTCCTAATCTCTCTAATTCACTTAATTCCGCTTTAACTTGTTCCCTATAGGCCAGAGGTACTGGATAACTGTGCTTCACAAAAGGAATTTCATCTACTAACTCAATAACGTGTTCATACCTATTAGTCAATCCTAGCTTGTCTGTAAATACGTGTAATAAGGTAATAATAGTTCCTTCTGTTCACTACTTAAAGTTGAATTGTCCAGGTGATTTTCTTTATTCTTTTCACCATACGTCTCTTTACTCAACTTGCTATGCTCTACCGGTTTAGTGCCCCCGTTTAGTATTGAATTAATCGTTGCTGCATTTGTCTCTCCCCCTAACCTTTCGAATTTGCAATCTGAATTCAGTTTTACGCAAGACCTAACTCCCAAATGTTCTATTGTTAACGTCCGTTCGTTTCCACAGTTCACTACTCCTTTTACTCGTTCTAGCCAGTCATAACCTAGTATTAATGATCTAGGTAACCGCCGCATAATTAAAACAGGTGCTTCGACTAAGGTACTACCTAATTTGAATTCTATTAAAACCATCCGATTCGTACTTTCGCTACGTGATCCGAACGCTCCTTGTATTTGAATGACTGGAATAGCAATCTCAGGTAAAATTTCATTTCTCCTTAGAATAGACTCGTACAATTCTCTAGTTATTCCGCTAATCTGGCTACCTGTATCGATAAGTGCATTCATACTTCTGCCGTACAACCTCACGCATACCTCAGGTAATTTAGGTAAAGAGTAATCAATCTCTACGTCGATCGACTCGTCGAGCTCGTGAATCATTGTATACGTATGTAATTTTCTCACCACGCAAAGCTCACACACCATACCTATCTTGACACACTCGGTTACGTTGTCAAACTGATTTTCTAATAAAATCCCTATGCTTTTAATTACTGAGTGATAGTCATATTCGTCACCGCCTGTGTTAGGTTTTAGTAGTCGTTTAAGGCCTCCTTCGCCAACTCCTAAACTCTGTCCCGGCTTCCACCCTCTGTTAGTTAAAATTTTGTACGCTACTCCTGTTCTGCCGCGTTCCGAGGTCCCTTTATTTCCCGTGCTACACAATATCATATTATCGGACCTAGTTTGTGTGGGAAATACTAGTTTTTTGGTTGCCCCTCCCCCACATGTTTAGACGTGTTAGATCCTTGGCCCTCCTTTACAAAAGCGATAGCCGGCCTGATGTTAGTTCTCTCTTGTTCAGTTCCGGATTTTTCAGGTCTGTTAACGTTCGTTCTATAACTTGGTCGTCCCTGACGATACCCGCGTCCTCTCGACGAGTTTCCTCTAGTTCTCCACCTATTAGTTGATATCGTTGCTACAATCGGGTGCGCCGACGATGGCCCGTTGTTCCGTCTTTCTCTAAAATTCCTACCAACGTTAACTCTCGTAACTTCCTTCGGTTTCTCAACAATATTTTGTTCTATGCTCCTTAGAAAATTAATCCCGCTCATGATGTCTACTTCCTCAACTCTAGTAAACCATAGTCGTTGTATATCTGTATTATAGTGCCGCATAATAGAATTTACTATATCCCGCTCACTAAATGAAATAGTCAGTGACTGCATTGATTCAGCATACTCAGCGAAATGTTCCGACATCGTCATTCCCGAATCACCCTTATATACTGAATTAATCAACCTATACCTTACAGATTCCTGGATTCGTTCAGTCCAGTAGATACTTCTGAAGTCAGCCTCGAAATCAGCGAATACAGCCCATCCTTTCGAGTATAGATCCATAACCCTTCGAGCGTGTCCCGTGATGCATCCTAACGCTATGTCAATCTCGCGGTCTGATCCATTTACTGCCCTTATATACTTCTTTAATCGCTTCAAAATGCAATAGGATTAGTGAATGGCTTTCCATCAAAGTTTGGTTTGCTAATTGATGGTTGAATCACATATAAATTCCGTGTTTCGGAAGGTATTACATTAGAACTCCCGGATGTAGGACTAATCAATTTCTGTCTATCAGTCGTATTACTTCCGTTATTGGTTACTCCATACGTCTCAGATGAAGAACCACTCGTATTTCCATTTTGTATTAAGTTAACATCCGAACTTAGTTGTTGTAATTTCTTATCGAACTCATTGATTTTATTTAGAATCAATTCTAATGTTGTCCGTTCGCCTCTGTTACGTCATCATTAACCCGATCCGATTCTACCTTTGTTTTATTACGTCTTCCTCTACCTGTCGACATTTTTTTTTTTTTTTATTTTTTTTTTTTTATTTACTCTACTATAATTCCTTTTCTATTAACCGTTTAAACCCGTATTATGTTAATTTATTCGTCCGTTTAAGCAACCTTTTCCGTCAGATATCTGGTAAATTGCTAGGGATAAACACAAGGTAAACAACACAAGGTGAAACAATTAATATATCTAGTCACGCAGTCTCCTGCTGAAGAATTTAATCTAAGAAATAAGCTAATATAGGAAATAATTTTAAGGAAAATATTTCTGGCATTGTAGTCTCTTCCTGAAGAACTTAATCTAGAAAATAGACTTAAGTAAAATATTTCTGGTGTTGTAGTTTCTTTCTGAAGATCTTGATCTAGAAAGTAAACTTATGGAAAATATTTCTGGCGTTGTAGTTTCTTTCTGAAGAACTTGATCTAGAAAGTAAACTTAAGGAAAATATTTCCTCCTCCTCTTTGTCTCCTCCTTGGAATCCTGTATATTGTACATTTATTTGTAAGGCATACAGCTTATTTCTGCTCCCCCTATACATAAGGTAAATTTAAATGTACAACACATTATAAATAATAACATGCACAGTATGTATTTTATCTCTCCTCTCAGTATTTCACAATTTCTAAATTTCTACGTTGTGTTCTTTTATTTTATATAAATAGATCTAGTCATATCGTTATTTCGAATATGTACTTAGATCCTTGGTCACGCGGCATCAAATTCTGTGATGGCTCCAGGTCTCGGTCTCCAAATCCAGTGATGGTAGTCCTGTCCTAAGACCAAGTCCTGCAACGGTAAGGATGACGGTCTGTGTCGTCATCGTACCAAGGTTCTGTATTGGCTCGCGTTGATCGTCTAGTCTGTTTGTTTTGTGAGTGAATATACTGAGAAAGAGTCGAACTTTCTTAGTTAGTCTTTGGTAATCAATACTGTGTTTAATCTAGGAAGGATTGAACTTCCTCACACCAGTGTTTAGGAAATAATATTGTATCAAGAGAGTCATTTCGGGGTTTTTAATCAACAATTAGATTTAGATTGACCACAGGTCAATCTCGAGTACACTCCACTGTGCGAACAATGTAGACTTATCAATCATTCTACTCGAAAATGCGGAGCTTGTCTCGACACATCTGTATTATTGTTTAGTACAATACTTAATCAGTCTTCTTCTGATTTAATAAAGGAATTTACAAGTTAAATTCAATTTGACACGTTAGAATGATTTGTGTAAGTTGATACATGTGCGTTTGTGCTTATTTTAGCCACCGCGTCTGACTGATATCGTCAGCATGGGGAAAACCTACACCGCGCCACGGTCCTTAATCAATGTTATTGGGGGAGCAACCGACTTCCTATAATCGCTGCGAAGCGTAAGTGATTCCCTTATCCATATAGGCAGGTACTTGCATTTTTTTATAGCCAGATTCCCGGTTAGGGCGGCATTGCCAGATTCCCAGTTAAGGGCAGACTTATTTGCCAATTCCCAGGTTGGGCAGACTTTCCCCCGGAACCATGGTTTTGAGTATAATGTATTTGTATTTGAGTTATATTTAGATTTGGCCAAATCTAGGTCGGAAGTCGGATTGCAAGAATGACGTGTATGGTATGCTGCGTTATCACTGCCAGAGGCGTCGCGCAGTCGTGTATCTCAAGCCATCAGTATATCAAAGTTAGGAAATATTAATGTGCATTATGCAACACAGCCGAAATGTTTCTCTCTCTCAAGACAATATTTCCCCTCCAACACAATTAAGTGATTGTTGACTTGAATCAACAAGTGATGATTAGGTTCCTGTAAACTTGTGTATTTTACTAGGTTCAATTCAGTTCAGAAGGAACTTATAGTCTCAGACCTTAATTGAAGGGTCTGGATTCTTATCTCAGACTTGGTCTATAGTAGTACAAATTATTATATTAGGTTAAGTTCAATAACGTAAAATCGTGTCTTTCAAGGTTCAGTGTGCATATTATAGAGAATTCATTATTGGAGTTGCAACCTGAATTACTACACTGATTTTAAAGCATTGCCTTTGTTATTACTTGATCTTAGCTTTGTCAATCTTCCATTATCAAATTCTCTACACAGGTAATCTTGGAATATAAAAGAAAGAGGTGGTTGATGTTTAAATTATTTATTTATTTTCGATAAATTTATCGAAAGAAACTGTTTGATTAATTAGACCTAGTTCGCTAGGATGATAGCGAGCTAAGGTCGAGTGTCCCATTACTAGACCTAGTCAGTTAAGGGGAGACGGAACATCTCAAGCGAAACCCCTTCTGACAGCGAAAGAAACTGTTTGATTATTTAGACCTAGGTCCGCTAAGATTTTGACGGACCTTGATCGAGTCGTCCCATTCCTAAACCTAGCCAGATAAGGAAAACCGAACGGCTCAAGCGAAAAACCTTTCTGGCACATACAAATTGGATGTTTACAACATATTACAATATTGACAATTATTTATCAGCTTATATAAATTGCAATACAACTGAGAGGAGAGGCAAGTTACACATAATGGTTACACAGTTTATTCAAGGTACTTAAGCCACAATATCCCATGATAATTTACAGTAATATACTCAGATTTCTAGCTTAAGCCATTTCACGTAGTCAAGGTCTGCGTGATGTGTATCGCCTATACAATTCAAAGGTTTCTCCACAATTTTCGCCTTTCCGTCTCTTGCAAACTTCTATACAAGTTATCACGAGGAAATAAATTACTATTATCAAGAATAGTATAGCAGTTACTTTGTCTAGGCCAGACCAAAGGTGCGCTCGTGTCTTTTGACTTAGTGAGTATAAAATATCGAAGTTTGTTGCGGCCTCCATTTTTACTTGGGTCGTTAAATAGATTGGGTGACTGAAGTTATTGTAAATTAGCTTGGGATCTTGCTTTTACACAAAATTTGAACTTGGAATACGTTACCAAATTTCAGCTCTCTCTCTCTGTCTTCCGATTTCACTTAATATTTACTTAGACTTAGACACACTGCTTCTAATTTTATTTTTAAATACAATGAATATTCATCTTCGATCGATGCACAAACTCGTCTCGTTGCCAAAGCGCGTTCCCTCTCGTCTGCCTGCTCCACCCCTTCCAAGCACCCAGATAGACTCCTCCCTAGAAATGCAATTTCACACGCGAGTAATGTGTTTTTCATTGGCTGTCTTGTATAAGACGCTAGCTCATTGGTCAAAGGCATGGCGTCAGGTTCCCGCCCAATGCTGCGTAGGCGCCCCTTCTATGCATCGCCATTTCACACATCTGTTCACCATAAGTCCAGATACCCCGAGAAAGGTTACTCCAACGTACGATTTATTGCTTTTCGAGTGTCGTTTTGCAATATTATTTTAAACTAAATTCAATAGATTTTTATTTTCTAAGTGTTTTGGGTCCGTTTCTTATCTTTTGTTTCTAAATAATTTCTTCCCATGGATATTTCAATAGGTAGTTTTTGACAAGGGTTGAAATTTATGGATGGCTATAACGTAAGTTATTTATTACTTCCATATGCAAAAAAAAGAATAGTGGTTCGAAGAACGACCATCTCATTTTGAAATAACTACAACTATTTTTACAATATTCTTATATTCCTTGCTGGAGCGATTCGAACAAAATCAATGTTGAAGGAAATTGAATGGACCGTCAGCAGAAATACCATGTGTTTTCTTTAATAAAATAGTGAAACAGTGTGTCTTCGAGTACCCCAATGGTTGAAATATAAATGTACTCATTGGAAAAATCTTCCAGCAGCTATGTAAATTCTTGAAATCGTGGGCGTCTTGGTGTAAAAATATGTGGGCGGACACCTAAAATAATACTTACCAAGTAAGGTCATTATAACATTATAATGACATTTAAACAAATGCTTACAGCCCACGTGCATCACCTACTCATACCATGGTTATAATCAGCGATCATGATAAATTGTTTTATGGGGCGTAAAATTACAAGAAAGATAAATGCCCCGTTTTTTAGTCGAGTGAGTTTCTTCGTAGGAGGGTCTTAACCGGAGTTTAATTTAAAACCGTGTCACACGAGGTCATGTTTGAGGTTACGTTAAAATAAAATTATGTCATCTTCTAAACTGGACTCTCATCAAAAGGATTGGGCCCAGACGTCCAAAAACAGGGATACATGGAAAGAGGGAAAGGAAGCCTTTGCCCAACAGTGGGAAACATCAGGCTCATTATATTAATAAAATCTTTTAAACAAATAAATAAAACTGAAGTTACTGTTTGAGGGTTTGTGAACTTGTGGAATGTTCTGTGACTGGAGATAGGGGGCGACACTTGACTGACATCCGTTCAACTGAAAACGTTCATACCCCTTTGAATAGCCGTACGAGCATGGTCTTTGGTTCCGTTCTAAGGCTAGGCAAAATATTCTTTAAGGAGGATATATTTTTATTCCGATAGTACGGACCTACATTCCTGGGATATATAATTTTACGTAAGTTTTATATAATTCCTAAAACTGTTTCGAATTTATGTGTCGATATTAGGTAGCATTGATAGTCTAGCTAGTATAAGGCTAGTGGTGTGACCATCGGCCTGCCGAGTCATAGGTCTCGAGTTCGAAACCAACGCACGCTCTTCTGCGTTTCACACCGCGGTCCGAACCGCTCGTGGTGCGAAACGACGAACGACCCTGATTTTTAGGATGCATGGTACATGCATGATAAAGTAAAAGGAAGAGTATATTGCTCGCAGAACGGATGCCCGATGGGGCCGGAATGTTCTGGAGTGGCGACCGCGAACCCCTCCCACTAAGTTTACCGATGACCTGGTGAAGGTTGCGGGGATCCGCTGGATGCGAGACGCACGGGGACCGGTCAATGTGGCGACACTTAGGGGAGGCCTATGTCCAGGAGTGGACGTCTTTCGGCTAAAATGATGATGATGATGAAGAGTGTATTACAGAACAGTACAGTCACTCACGAACAAGTAATCAAATCAGCCTCGTACAAAACTTTAGTACCTACCTACTCGACGCAAATGACTACCCCGTTCATTTGGGTCAAGTATGTACTTACTGAAGTTTTGTTTTGATGAACTGATCTCTAAACCTCACCCTTCAATATGACCACACCATTTTGATATACTCAGTATAAATATTTACCAATAGTGGGCGAGCCAATCCCACGTAAAATGATTTATGAAACCTGCAAAATTCAAATAGCCAAATATAGATTTTAATCCCTTGAAAACAATAGTTAATTTCCATTACGAATAGTAGATACGTAATTACGAATTCAAAACGCGTTTATTGGCAAAAATAACCTTTTGTTGTTTATGGTTTTGATGTTATTACCCTAGTAGCATTTTTTGTTGGCATTTAGTTGGGCCACATACCTCTGGTTAGTTGGCAAATGCATACAATTGGCGGGCAGTTTTCGGGTTGGGCCCAAAACTGATGGCCTACGTGGATTTGCCTACGAAGGCCCAACTTGCGATAGGGCCAACGTGCATTGCCCTACGGAGGCCCGAGGAAAACGTGTTATGGGTAGGCCCAACGACACATAATACATGTAGGCAAGCGGTTGTATGTTTGTTGGTTCTATAGCTGGTTTCATAGCGACGCGTCTCGCCAGCGCCGGCCGTACGCGTGTCGCTGAACATCAACTTTATCAGCTTCATAATAAGTTTGGTTTTTGCGATGTTTTGAAAAACCAACCTTATTTTAAAGCCGATAAGGTTCATGTGCAGCGACGTGCGTGCGGCCGGCGCTGGCAAGACGCGTCGCTCTGAAACCAGCCCTAATAGGCCAACCCAGACGACGACATACAAAAGTCACCCACCAAACAGTCGTCTCTCTTTTGCACTTTGACGTGAGTACATGAGAGGACGTTGTGTCGTCTGCGTTGACCTATACTTTGTGTTAATTAACTGAAATTAAATGAAATACAAATTATGATAATTGATTATTTATTTATTGTTATATTATGTTATTGACAAAATGAAGACAAATTTTACACAATTTGGAGACGGTAGCTCTGCAGTAAAACGATACATACCGTACCTACTATGATACATTGATAGAGTACCTACCTACTTTTACAAAGTTACACTTTGAACCTTTTTGGCGCAGCCGTGAGGCACACAGCACATGCCTACTATGTAGGTATTTCCATTTTTGTAATCTTTTTTTTATTATTATTGTGTGTGTGCTTGATGTACTGACGTCAAATAAACATTTTTTCTTTCTTTCTTTGCAGCTAAGTTGTTGTCAAAGATTCGTTCAAGGATTCTTCTTGTGATAGGACCAGTTTTGTTATGAAGTTTATCTGCAACAAACACAACACAACCCATTATAGTAAAACAACAAAATATACATGCAATGCCAGTAAGGATAAATTATAGACAATTTTTTGTTAGGTTATGTGCGAATTAACTTGAGACCGGGCCGATGATGCAATTTCAATTTATGTTGTGCAAAATGATGCGTCGTAGTATTTTTTTTTGCTAGAGATTTGCACGAGATTTATTAAGAACAAAATAAGATAGTATTTCATAAATAATAGCATCTTAGTCCCAGGTCTCAAGGTAATTCGCACGGGTTCTAAGTAGATAAATACCTACATAAGAAAAACTTACCCGTTTCGTAAAATAAACGTTTTACAGGACATAATGTCCATGTTATCTTAGTTGGAGCCTCGTTACTGCTAAGGCATTTGTTGAATATTATTGCAGTTTTAGGTATAGGGAGGCCACATGCAATGCGTCTTCCGTGGCGTCATCCAGTTTTCACGCACCACACCGAGTTCCCCACCGTAACCATCTTCGTCGTCAAATTCCACAACTTTAAACATTTTTATCACTGCGCCCTGTCAGGCTAATATTTTATAATATATATAAATAAAACAAATACTCCGCAGCCGCAAGCGCACCCGGCACCGCACAAATGAAATAACAAACTGCAAAATGGCGGGCGCCGCCGGGCGGGCCGGGCGACGGGTGCCGCCGCCGCCCCCCGCGCACCCCGATACCACCCCGTAGGAGCAGCAAGTAACAGGGCCATTGAAGGATATCTAAGTTGGACCGATGTTGTTATCATAACTTAAATCCCTACAAAAATCTCCCAACAGTAGGAATAGAAGCAGCAGGCCCGTCGTTAGTTGGCCCAATGTTGTTTTAATATCATAAATCCCTACAAAAATCACCCAACAGTAAGAATAGTAACGCAGGCCCGTCGTTGGCTCTTCGTAGGGCAAATAGTGCATGTTTAAGACAATGGGCCTATTTTAAGTTTGGGTTGGCGGAATAACTAACCGTCTGCCAATACATTCCCAACTGTTGGCGTATGGAAGCCAACGGCAATTGCTACTAGGGTAAGCGCTTGATAATATTTTTGTTTGAATATTTCAAGTTTCTATTTTAAATACAATTATGTAGATCCATGATTAGTGACCCAAGAACGTTTTAAATAAAATATTTACTTAGTTTTCAGACTTGATTCACAATGGGTGATACCTATCACCCATAAAATGTCTTATACTTATATTTATTGTGTTTGTCGCAATGTGTGTTCCATTTTCCAATATACGTTATATTTACACCCGTTACATTATCACCTACCCTCCTGCCTGTTGTGCATAATTAATTGCAACTTCCAGGTCTTCAATAAGGCAAACTACAGAACTGTCCAGAGGAGTTACCACGATGTTTTAATGTCACTCCAGTGTGGGAAAGAGACAGAGTTATAGAGGATTTCTAGCGTCATCGCTCTCTTATTCTGGAATAAGTTAATACTATACTGATTTAAGACGCCAAAGAGACGATGGATGGACTTTGTAAGTAATGATTCACGACGAATATATATGTCAAGCAAGGAGGTGTCTGATGAGATGACCAGTAATAGAGAAGTATAGAAGAAGAACACATGCTGTGTCGACCCCAAATTAGGATAACGGCAAGAGAATGATGAAGCCAAGTCACCAGGGCCGGCAGTCTCTACAGAGATAACGACAAAATCGCTTAGTTTCGATTGCTAATTACCAACAAATAAATTCGGTTGCAATAATGATGCTTGCGAGACACGCATCTTGGATGTAGAGACTTGCTTTACTTGCAAGCATCATTATTGCAACCGAATGTATTCGTTAGTAATTAAGAATTGAAAGTTAGCGATTTTGTCGTTATCTCTGTCGAGACTGCCGGCCCAGGTCGCTACGTAGGTATATATACTGATCGGATAAAATCTAAATCATCGATTCGAGAAAACCCATTAATTATTCTATTCTACGTAATATACTACTGTATACAAATGGTCCATAATACGACTTCAGCGCCTTTCCTTAGTCATACATTATACATGGCGTATGCTTATAAATTACCTACCTGTACAATATGCCTCATAAATTTCGAGCCAGGTGTTTCCTCAGAATATTAGGTTCAGATAATTATGTAATTTAAGGTGTAATTCCCTAACGTGTCTATTAATTAATATTCTGTTAACAACGGTATTCATTAACACTATACGAAACTTGTATGAATTTGAAATTCCAACAGGTTAATAATATTGACTTTCTATAGTGAAAACTGGCATCAGAATGTTAGTTTAGTCATTCAAGTCATTCAGTCTCTGCATTATTTCTGTTTCAAATAGACGTTGGTCATCATCAAAAATAATAACAGCAGGGTCGTACTTTACATCACATACCCCCAGTTTCCTCCATGCCTCGGAAAACACGCTAAGCTGCTTGTCCCGGTTGTCATAGATGTTTAACAGTCGTTATTAGCACCAAGGGATTAGGTATCGCATTACCCAGTTACTAGTTTGTGAAGGTCAGATAGGTAGACGCTTCATGTAAAGTACCGGTACTTAGCTGCATTTGGTTAGATGGGAAGCCGACGCCAACATAGGTGGGAAAAGGCCTAAGCCTGGATGAACCTGGGTCTATGTCATACACAATGCAAGGAACCAGACGCCAAACAGAGAAATCCGAGACGGAAGTATTTCATTTTCACGGAAATAACGGTTAACCAACCTTTACTTTTGCTGTGTAACATGAACCTTTGAATTTCGTGTTTGCAAAGTAGCTATGGGTTCTATAAACACACGAAGGGTTCCGTACCACCGTACAATATTCAAAACACGTTTCTTGTATGGAGACCCCACTTAATTTAAAACTTTATTTCGTTTGTAGTTATAGGTGGCTATAGTAAAATGTACTCGGTGAAAATTTCATTATTAATTCAATTGGCGAACGTGGAACCTAAGACACATAAAGAAAGCAAAGCTAATAGAAATCTGTATACCTATAATAGACAACACGTTTCGCCGAAAACTTTGTTGATAGAAAATATTGTTTGTAGACATCTCGGTACATATATAGGAAGCACTGTTTACAGAGATCTCTGTTCATAGAGAGCACTTCTTGCCATAAACTCTGTTCATAGAAACCACTGTTTCCAGGTAGCTTGGTTCACAGAAAGCGCTTTTCGAGAAGAAACTATTCATGTAATTATTATATCGGGATCCAAGGCAGTTAAAATTGTTACTCTGGGAATTAGTCGTGCTTCATAGTCTCGGCGACTTTCTAGCGGTCGGGACTGTTGATTTTGGCTTTTAGGAGAACTACAGTTGTTTGGGAATAGTTTGGGGGGCTTATATTACAATTTGACTTTTCCACAGTGGAACCTTAGTTATAAGGTCCCGTAGATAACCCTTTGGGTGAGGAACACTAAAACCGTCCCTCCCACTTGAACCTATGTATGTGGAATTGTATGGCAAAACAAACGAATAAAAAACTTTTTATTTATAGTATACACGAAAAATTCAACGTTACACCGTACGTCTGTTGTGATTATATATATCACCATGCGTAGCTCTTTCTTTCATTCACTGCATTCTGGTTTAACAATTATTTAAAAGCTGCGGTAATATTTTAACATAACACAATATTTTTGTCCCACATTCACTAGTTCTGGGACATTTCTACAAAGAATTTTAACATTTTCGACAAACTTTTATTCTATGTTTACTTTGTTTACATATGAAATGCAAGAGCCCTCGGTCTGTGGTACATCTATCTCCATTGTTTATTCCGTTTTTATGTTTCAGCTTACAGAATTCATTTTAGAGTTTTCCGGCTTTAGTAGTCCGCTTAACAAAGAGGAGGGTAGTTTTTGTAAATATTATATTGTGAGTGTTTACGAGGGGTAGGCGAAAAGGGTAGAGCATTTTTATGACGGCAAAAGATATATTTCATGGGCTGGCATAAAAATTCAGGAGGTTTATTATTTTTTACATAAAGAAATGGATGAATATTTGGATCAAGTTACCTAAACCTGGTGAAATATTTAAGTTACAATTTCATGTATTATGAAACTTACAGTTTCCTTTTCTTTCCGTCGAAAACTAGCGCTTACCTGAAAAAAAAACAAAAAGATTATTGTATTGTAATAAAAACAAATTGGTATCTAAAATAAATATAAAAACAGATCATGTATAGGTATAGTAATGTACGATGCAACAACACGATTAAGAAACTTAAACAAACAAAAATAGCGATCTTCTAAATTCATACAAAGCTTTCTTTAGCATTTCATTTGAAGTTTACATTTATAGTCAGGACTCCAGTTTCCACATTTTTAACCAGGAAAACTACTAACTTCCTGTATACCTAGGAACTAACTGGCAAATTACCCCATTTGTCATACATAAGCGTGAGCTTCTGAGGAAGTTAGAAGACAATAATATGGCACACGTGACACGTCTAAAATATTATGTGTTCTCATTTATTAGTAGACTGCAGAACCTTTAACGCACGTGAACGTGTATCGCAGAAGGTTAGTTAATGTTAATCAATAGGAGTAAGGGAAGAGAATGACACTGCATAAACTGTGAGAAAGATGATATGGTTAGGATGGGGATGACTCATGCATGACGATTAATAGTGAAGTGGGATAGAAGAAGAAGACGTGCTACCAAATAAAATGTGAGAATTATCTTCTTTTTTTTTTCTTAGATATCGATGGCAATCTAAATAAATAGTGTCAGCTCAGAACTGAGCTACTGGCGCTTTTGGTAACGTCCATCAGTTTTTGTAGTGAACAAACAACTGCCCCATTGTTTGTAGAAAAGATGAAGATGAATCTACATAAGATGTCTACCTAAGAAGTCATCTGCACCTTTCATGGTGAAATATTCAGGTAGGTACTTAAGCAAGTATTATACGACACCGCTGGGAAATACTGCCGTAACGTGTATTATTTTTCACCAAAGCCTTTTTTTTTACTTTAAAAGAGAAATCTACAACATTTCCTGAACAAAACTTTTTAAACTAACAATGAATTTCCAACTTTTGTAAAGTTTTGTGAATGACAGATGTTAGACATTGTATTAATTAAATCCTAATTCCGTTGCGAAAGACAGACGTGCTAAGCTTAGCGAGAGATATGATAAAGGAATATTTAATAAGAGGAAGGCAGAATCCTTCTTTCGGTAGTTTTTAAGGCCTTCCTCTGTAGGTGGTAAGTTCTGAGGTTATTCAACAGTGCGCGATGTAATCGCTAAGTTCATCATCATCAACAGCTTATTAATGTTCCCACTGCTGGGACACAGGCCTCCTCTCTTTGAGAGGGGATGGGCTATAATCTACAACGCGGGCCCAACGCGGATTGGGAGATGTCACATGTCTTCGATTTTTTTGGTATAAAAAAGCAAATACTCGTTTCACATAAATACGTACTTAGTTTTACGATCTGAGCGTAAGAGCCGCCAAGATCGCTTTGTGGCGTGATGACCTGGACTCGCACTGTGATGGCTGGTTCGATATGGGGTATTATAAACCCTTGGAAAGATATGGAGGAAGCCTTTGCCCAGCAGGAAGCGATTAATCCGCCTATGTATCATTATTGTGCATGAAGTTTAACTAAATAAATAAATTAATACCAAAAAAAATGTTTGGAATTAAAAAAAACTTTTTTTTCTGGCACTGGCAGAAAGCTACATTATTTGTACCCACGAATAATGTTGTTTTCTGCCAGTGAGCCAGGGCACAAATTAGGTTGATATCGTGTGTGAGCTATTGCATTTCTTTCGGACAATGTCACGGGTCACGTGCTAATGATAATTTTCGAAATTCTCGGTGAAGCAGAGCGCATAAGCTAGTACCCAATAACTAATTTAGCTAACGCCAGACCATTTTATTCTATCTCCGTATTCTCCAAGGTTCAGTAAACCTAATCGAAAGCCACCTGGCTCTGTATCGAATTATCGATGCTCAAGTGTGCCTACAGTAAAAGTTAATGTCGGCCATAAAACAAGAGTGACACAAACAGCTGTAAACATTGAGACAGTAAAATAAGTAGGTTAATAGATTAACCTGAAATGGATGCAGGATTTAAGGTACAATTCCGAAGGCAGCCGCTCTAAGTTACAATCAAGACATTGATTTCAATTAAAATGTTGTCCGTCTGTTTGTTCCGGCTAATCTCCAAAAAGGCCGAACTGATTTTGACAGGAATTTTACTAGCAGCTATGTGACGTTATAAGCAGTAACTGAGGCTACTATTATTTTATTAGAAATGGGATTAGGGGTCCGTACCAAAAATTAAGAACCCTTGAATTTGTTAACAAAGCCCGATTCAAAGAAGGAAGGAAAGCCATATTTTACGCGAACGAAATACGGTTTCCGGTCTCCCTATTGATAATGTTAAATAACCATGTTACGTTACGTAGTGTGAACTTCGCACAAATAAAAAATATTGTTATATTTTTCGTAAATACCAAAACGTATTTTTTACCCGACTGCGGCGAAGCCCAAAAGGAGGGTTATGTTGTACGCATACCTAAACCAGTAATTGAAAACAACCACTAAATAAGCCTCATTATATCAGGGTCAGTTGGCACAAGAAAGAAGAAATGTGGAAAATGATTTAACGTTCCTACCTATCTACTTATTTTCTCAGAGGAAATATTTTAGGAAATACGGTAAGCTTCAGATAAGGGACACTGGCCACTTTTAAGGTGGGTCCACAGGGATACGGATGAAATATATCTCCTTTGTCACACGAACCCGCTAGGGAAGAGGAAAATTCGAAATTAATATATGATCTTAGGTATCTAACGAGGGGTTTTCGTCGTGAGAATTAAAGTTTTGGTAAAGTTCCAATGAACAACGGCTTTGTGAAATTAGCTAGCCTAGGCTGAGAAATTAGCTTTTACCAACCTATTTTAACTTAACAATAAATTAAATTG
Source organism: Diarsia mendica (assembly GCA_949316265.1). Taxonomy (NCBI): domain Eukaryota; kingdom Metazoa; phylum Arthropoda; class Insecta; order Lepidoptera; family Noctuidae; genus Diarsia; species Diarsia mendica. The sequence continues at coordinate 12,611,317 of OX438902.1, read as the reverse complement.
AAGTGTGTTAATAATTTCAAAATAACTGCATTTTGCTGAATGAATATGAAAGTATGTACGGTACATGATAAAATAACATTTTTGTTTAATTTTGTCTGTCTGTTTGCTTCGGTCAACCGACTTTTACTGGCGAATAGCTAAAATTATAAGATGTAACTTAAGCTTACTTTTTTTTAGAATAGGGAATAGGACTAACCAAACGTTTCAACGTGCTTTTTGAGCCACGAACGTACCCATTCACGAACTTTCCTTGGCACACGCTAAGTACTAGTACTACAATTGGCGGACTTAAGCTTGAAGATGCTACGTGGCTGTAATTATCCAACTACCAGCTCCTACTCTAAAAAAATTGACAGCCTTCAAAGTATGTACTACCGAGATCACCGACGACGGCCTGGCAATTTTCACCCTTGTGCCTTAAGTAATATGGTTGAAAAGTGGTCCACCGTCAGAGAACTCGGTAGTACCTACAATACCCTTTTTTTATCGACGTCATTTGCGTGAGCTCTTTTTCTAAGTATTCTGTGAACTTAATTTCAACTTTGGAAAGAAGCAATTTGTCTTCAAAATTATTTGTTTTTAATTTCTGTGTGCCTCCTAACTTCTTAACTTTTTTAAAGAGTTTCATCAAATGTAACACTTTAAAATTAGAATTCGCTTTACATGAAAACAGCTGCATAGATTTAGCTGTTTTTGTTTAGCGTATTCGTAATTGTTAGGATCAAGTTTGTAATAATATATAATAATCATTTATTTATTTAGACAACTAAGAATAAATGTAATGAAAAAAGTCGGAGATTCGGCTGATATTTTTGTACGAAAACAATAAAAACAACGTAACGCATTTTTTTTCATAGTAAATTGCAGCCATACGATGCCTACTAATAAAATAAATAAAAGTATATGACTAAAACTCATAGACCGTATCTAAAATGTTGCCCTAATTAGTTATTCACCTGTCACCGTTTACAATATGCATATCTTTTATCTTTACAGCGCTGACGTCATGCTTGCATTGGCTTTGAGCCGCATCGATGCATAATGCCCTAAAGATATCACTAAGCTCTTGATCTAGTTAAAAACGTATTTTTAAATTAATGTAAAAATGTTTTTAGACATGAACAATAACATCATTGCCAGTTCTGTTTGAAAATGGCAGAGTAGCACCAAAGTCTTTTCATACTTATAAATGTTATTCATCATCAGCCGTAAAACGTCCACTGCTGGACAACGGTTTCCCCCATAGAACGCCATAACGAACGGCAACCTGGCGTTTGCATCCACCGGTTGCCCGCAAAGTTATTTATTAGTGTTGCTTTATAGTTTTGTAATGATCATGTAATCATTTCTTTCACCTTTCTACTCCTTTAGAACGTTCCATGTGCACTGATCACCTGAACCTTAATATTGACACGCCCCATCACCTAGCAAAAGTTTAGCTTTTCCATTCATGTTGACCGTGTATTAGGTATATTTTGTGCTGCAATATGCAATATATGTGTAATCATCATTTTTTTTTTTTTTTTGGTGGGTGGAAAATCATCGAATAACCCCCCCCGTTCTTGGGCAGAGCGAAGGGGAGTGTCAGACTTCTACTGACTAAAAACCAAACCCATGTTCCTTCTTTGCCCTTGTGTCGGAGCCGCGTTATCCTTTCGACAAGCCACAGCCCTGACGGGATGTGTAATCATCTGCCTAGCCTTTTTCCAAATATGTTTGGGCAAGCTTGCAGTCTCATCGAATGCAAATGCATACCAGAATTTTACGAAGATAGATTGCCTAGTCAACCTGATAACCTTTTCATAATACTCGTACTGCCGCTAAAAAACTATGTTCGTGAAAACGTTTATCAGTGAGATCTGTTCTGTGAGTGAGATAATCAGTTTTAAAGGTTGCTGCGTGTGCACTGTAGTGATACAGTGTTCGTCACAGTTCGCGAAGTGGTATCTAGGTATAATATATCTGTATTTAATTATTTAAACTTCATGCACAATAGTGATAGGTAGGTACATAGGCGGACTTAATGCCACAAGGCATTTTCTTCCAATCAACCATAAGGTTAAATAATACGCTGCGGGTTGTTCGAAAGAGATACCGCGGCTTCGACACAAAGGGCTAAGAAGGAACACGGGTGGTTTTTAGTCAGTAGAAGTCTGACACTCCCTACCGCTCTGCCCGGAGCGGGAGGAGTCATTCGATGATTCCCCTCTCCCCACAAAAAAGGGTTAAATAAGACAATATTGTGGAAGGGTACAAAATATCTAAAAAAACAAACTTACAAAAAGCATAAATGTCTGTATGTATCTGTGGTTCGGACATTTTGTAGTACAACACAATTTAATAACCATGAAATTAATTAATATTTGATTAATAATAATGTCAAATGCATTGAATTCTGTTCATAAATCTCTACCACAATGATGTCCTATTTGACCCTTAGGTTGAATGGTAGAGAATGCCTTGTGGCATTAAGTCCGCCTATGTACCACGTTTGTGCATGAAGTTTAAATAAATAGGTAATTCAATTATCGGAACCCATCACACTCCGATTGCTATTAGCAAGGAAGTTACATTGTCATGATTACGTCATTACAAATTATTAGTTATTGTGCATTTCAATTTGTCGTTGACCTGATTATTAAGTACTAGTATTTGCCCGCAGCTTCGTTCGCATCGGGAATTATCCCACGGGGACGTTGTTAATTATGGGCTATGATACTCGGGGTTCATGTGGCTTCTGATTAGAGACACACACGAACCACTTTTTTTCGGATTTTTCGGTTGATGGCAATAGAGTCGTCTCCTATTACATTTATTTTTATTTATTTATTTCTCCATTTTACGACTATCTTTACAGTTACCTAATTCGATAGTGTACACAATAACAATATTAATTCATATTTTATAACAAATTACAAACATAGCATTTTTTGTGAACTTACTCAGAGAACAACCAAATATATCAATATCACAAGCTATGAGGTTAAGAGTGCAATGCAATTTACATGCAACCTAAACATAAATTACTGAAATGTAAGTACGATTAGGTACAATTCTGCATAATCTTTTTAAAAAACTTACACTTTTCGCTTATGTAAAGTTACTGTTGAGTGCGATAAAAGATTTTATCAGGGGGGTGAAGCCACATGTACATGCTAGTTTTAGGTCTCTGAGGTCCAGTTGAAAACCAGCTTCAGGCACTAGCTGCTCGGCAGTTTGCTGAACTGGTCCTATTTGGCGCAGCCGTGAGATACACACCCTCTTTTTATGTTAAATTTTAAATTTATTTTTGTTTGCTGTGTGCACTTGTGGCATTTGCTAAATAGGTATTAATAATGTTAAAATAAATATGCTTTCTTTCTTTTAAATAACAAGTTGATGAGTTGGTGGCTTGATTATTCCAAGTTAGGATAGGTTGTTAAATCCATTTTTCATATTTAATAGTAGTACTTGGAATTCTAGAATTACTTCACATAATGTTTAAACGAAAAGTTTACATTTCAAAGGATTACCAAGACTAACGATTTAGGAGAAAGAGCCTTTGTTTTATAATTCGTATTTTGTTTTCTCCTAAATCATGTTAATAACTACAGGAGGTACCTATATTTTTTATTCAAACTGAAAAACAATGAGCTGTTGTTTTAAAATTAAACACACTGTGTGGAACTGTGGACGTAGCTCGCATGGAATTGACTGACGAATGTACAATACGTGACAATAGAATGCAGATGGGTACATTATAAAATGAGTCTGAATTGTCCTACTAACCTTTTGTTTCGCTTTATTACAAAGCTTTTCACACATTACCCAACGTGTAATTCGAAACGGGATACCTTCCTGTCGAAAATTAACAGGGTTAAGTTAACACACTAATCCCTGAGGTCAAGAGAAAATCATATAAATGCTGTAAACCGCCTAATGAATAAAATATTCACACCGGCCTGGGCTTTAAACGACCTCTTTATAGTATTCACACCCTTATACCAAAGTAATAACGGTCATAACGGCTTAAAGAGCTGGGTTAAAGTATGTACAAACGCATGTAATCTTTCAGACGAGGTCGTGGTTGTACGTATAGACAAAGGGATTGCTTTATTAAACTTTTATAAGAGCAACACTTGATCGGAAGGTTCTGCTTGAAGCGGTGTTTTCGCTGTATACAGCTGAATCAGGCGCTAGAAGGGCGGCTCTTTACTCAAGTAGCGCGGAGGGCCGAGAGCCGGCAAAAGAGCAAAATGTTGAAATTTCGCGTTACATTTCTGAATATCGCCATCTATTTTTAAAAGTCTGCTGATTTGAGTGTCACAAACGAGCGTGCAATGCGCCACTTGGGAGTCATTCGTATCTCGTCGAGAATTTTGTATTACTTTTTTTATAAGTATGTGTTTCGTAACATCACCCCGTAATCCCCGAAGGCTTTGGCAGAGGTGTACCAAATAGAATACCCACATTTCGCCAGTTATGTTTAAGCCTCATGTGATAGGGGCGAGCCTATTGCCTTCAACCGAGTACGAATGCAAACTCGTCTGTTACTGAGAAACTCCTGATGGAAAACCCGATAGAAATTTGTCCGACCAGGGAATCGAACCCGGGAACTCATGCACAACAGTCGCGCTTGCGACCTTTAGCCCAACGAGGCAATCCGTTGAATTAAACCTGTAATGATCTGTGGCATCCTACTAAAACACACCTCTTAGGAGAAATATTCCTACCTTTTTAATAGTCTCCTGAGTAAATCATCTTGCATAAATGTTTAACATTTCAAATTGTTATTCAGAACACGCAGTAGGATTTTCAGGACTGATAGCAGCACGGATTTTTCTTTTTATATTAAATACCTAATAAATGTCAAAGATTGAAGGAACATGGACCTGAATAAAGTTTTTAATTTAAGTACAAAATAAGCCAGGACAAATTGTCTTTTGAACCTTGATTAAAGAAGTTGGTCGTAGACTTTAATTTGGTTAAATTTTTTTAGAACATTAAAGAAAAGTTAGGTTTCTGAAGTTATTATGAGAGTAGCGAAAGGTGGTTTATAAAAAAAAAGAAAAAAAAGAAAATCTCTGTATTTTGTGTAAAGTACTTTTACATAATATAGTTGCCGCCAGTAAAGATATCAATTGCCCTTTTCCTAACAGCCAGACTATTCTACTTTTAAAATTTGTAAACATCGTTTATGTTTTCGTATTTATTCAATAAACAGCTGTTATTTTGATATCACAAAGAGAGTTCAATTTCATTTATTTGAATAGATTGCAATTTATTAACCGTAGTTTCGTGCGGTATTTCATTTTCATTCAGTAACATGAAATAAATTTTATTCATCTTTAAAGCGATATAGGTATATATTTGTTTGCGTTGCCCACTTACAGAATTGCTGATACCTATATAATCAAAATGACGTCACTATAATGTCCGTATATTTATCCGTACATCAAATGATGCTGTATCCGATTACATCTGAATTCCGATCGGTTTGCAAACAGATGATTGATTATACGAACGCTTACAAACGAAACCTTTGATGTTACAAATAGGAACCTAAAATTAATTTGCATTTAAAGTAGCTATTTATATAACAAGTATTTTTAATAAATGTGCTATTTAATTGGAGTCTTGCAATTGGAGTATTGTAATTGGAGTCTCAATGCATGATATAATTTGGATATGAAATCACTTCTAAGGCATGTTTTACGCATGTTTGGGGTGTTTTTAAACGGTTTTATTTAGCTCACCCCGTTTGTTTTATTTATTATTCTTGGGTCAAATTCAGTAATTCACACCCTCTTGCTGTCAACCGATTAATCTGAAATTTTGTATACACTTTGGATTTTGGTGACAATACAATTATGTTTATTCATTATCATTATAAATTCAAGATGGCCGCCGCTACAAAATGGCGGATAATTTATGTTTTATTAATCCCATCAATATGGGTATCAAATGAAAGGGCTCAACAAGCAAAATACAATATACTATATAAAATTAAAATCCAAGATGGCGGCTAAAAACTAGAAAATAAAAATAGGTAAAAAACTTATTAAGTTAAACGGTTTTATGTTAAACATACATTGCAATGTTTAAGATAAATGTACTAAAAACCAAAAAATAATAAAATAGATACAGTCGTGGGAATTATAAACATATGCATAGACTAGACTAAAATAAAACCGTGGGGCACGTCAATTCGGAACTGTCGTGCTGCGGAAATTACAATTGAGGTTTTATTTTAGTCTAGTCTATGCATATGTTTATAATTCCCACGACTGTATCTATTTTATTATTTTTTGGTTTTTAGTACATTTATCTTAAACATTGCAATGTATGTTTAACATAAAACCGTTTAACTTAAAAAGTTTTTTGTTTACAAGTTTCAACAGAGTACCCATCCTTGCGCTGGTTTTCATAATAATTCATAAATTAAATGGACTTATCTGCCTACGCACATTAGGTAAGTACAAAGATTTGACATGGAAAGGAACAATATTGTCATTGTTATTGTCACTTCGATATTAAACGTGACGGAATACAATATAATATCGTCAAAGCAAAGCCGTATAACAATATGAAAGTCAAGAGGATGAAAATTAATAGCGACTCATGCTGGATTATTCTAAAGCTTGCTGTTCAGAACAAAAACTTAATAATTTGTTGTGTTAAAGCTACGGGTCTAAAGTCAATGGCGACGAACTCCACCCAGACTGGCTATTGTCTTATTGTTGTCAAAGTTAATTACGAAACTTAACAAGCAAGGTGAAGTAAAATTGGATTGAACTCGGTTCTTTTAAAAATAGCAACGCAGCGGAAAGTTTCTCAGACAAAGCTTTGGTACCATTTTGATATTATTCATTCTGCAGATTGTGCTGACACTGTGTTCGCTAGACACAATGTGGCGATTAAAATGCATTCTTCTAAAATGAATTCCAGTGAAAATATTTGTGATAGAACCAACCACAGATATGGATATACCTAGATACTCAGCCTAGATAATGCAAGTAACACGATCCGTATGAAAACCAAGTGTACCATTTTTGAACTACTTTCTAAGACGTCGTAAGCAATATTTAGTAACTTTAAAAACAAGTTACAATACAAACTAAAATACGTTTTTGTTCTATGTCTAGAATTAAGTTTTTGAGTTGTGATGTGTACTAATGCTGCGACAGTGACCTCGTTAAGTATAAAATAACTTAACCAAAAGTTGGAGTTCTTGTGTTATCTAGGTATTCCTATGTCTGTGGAATCAACGCTAGACGTTTTACAACTCAAACAAAATACGTCTTCACTTTGCCAACTTTGCAGCAAGACAAACCTGGACCAAAAAACTTTCATAGTTCTATTCGTATACAATGAACCCGTAGAAGGTAGATATTAGAGCCCGCAGTTTTAGACCCTGTGATAACCAAGGCGTAAAGATAAACCTTTCGTAAGGAAATCAAACCTTGAATCTACAACGTAGGGTCCGTGAGCACGAAAGGGATCAGTGGCATGAAAAACGGGTTTTACCGATCCGCGGTCAAGCGGTCAGCTAAGGTGAAAAATGTTAGAAAATACAGGGGTTCCGGAAACTGTGATGTAATTTGAGCAGTCGAGGATAAACAAATAATGTTCACGCCTGTAATCCTCAAAGGGTTAGTAGAAATGTTTACCTGATACCTACATTTCGCCAACAAATTATGTTTAAGTAGTCCCATGTAATAGTGAGTGAATCTATTGCTATGGCACGAATTCAGACTCATTGATTACTAGTAAAAAATTCACACAGGACCTTATGCTTAGCACTAGACCATCGAGGCAGGCAGGTGTGAAATAATAATCATATAACCAGTTTTTTCAGGCAACTGAAGGCCATAGAAATAATTTAATGTCATTCTCAGCAGTAGCGTTTTCACTCATAGGTATAGTCGACCAAGAAATTGGTTTACCACTCTAAGGTTGAATATCATTTGCACGTACAAAACATCAAGTGCTATTTTCACGTCAGAATCTGTCAATCTGTCATCCTTAGCGAATAATTATGTTACTGGGAGATGTCATCAAAAGTGGTAAACCAATTTCTTGGTCGACTATACATAAATTAATAAACAATATGAGCAAACGAGTATACATCCATTTTAAAACCTACGTTACGTTTACTCCAAGCGTTCGTGTTAAGTAAACAGTTGCGGAATGTTAACGTTCTACGTTATGAGAACCATGATTCATTGCCGGCTTTTCAGGCGTGCGTTCCGGTATTTCTGGGTAACCTCTGATTAGTTACTGTTTCCAGTTTAAGAGCAGGTTTGCCATTCTTAGGGCCGGTTTCACCGGTTACGGATAAAGTGTCAGATAGTTATCTGACAGATAATGCTATCAAAAATTGTAGTTTATCTGGCAGATAAGTTCCTGATAGGCTATCCGGGACTTTATCAGCAAGTGGTGAAACCGGCCCTTAGTGTCTGTTTCACCACCAACAATTAAGTTCCCGTTAAGTAAATTGGCGCATTATTTCATACAAGTTCTATTTCATTTTTGAATTTATTCAGTACTAGCGGACGTCCCGCGGTTTCACCCGCGTAGATCCCGCCGCGTTCCCGTGGGAATACAGGGATAAAAAGTAGGCTATGACACTCAGCAATAATGTGGCTTTCTATTTGTGAAAGAATTTTTAAAATCGGTTCAGGAGATCCCGAGATTACCCCTTACAATTTAACAAACACACACACTTTACCTCTTTATAATGTTAGTATAGATTAGCTGCAGGCGGTAAAATTAAATATTAAAACCTTCCTCAAGAACCACTCCATCCATTGGTGAAAACAGCATGAAAATCGGTGCAGTCGTTTTACAAGTTTATCGCGAAAGACAGACGCAGCGGAGGACTTTGTTTCGTGATAATGTAGTAGTGGTTATTCGGTATTCATCGTGAAATAGGCCCTTATACATTTTAACACCCACTGACATATAAGGAGCAAGGTATAGCAATTTATTCTGAAATCCCTGCTTTATTCTACCTATGATTTAGTTTTTCCTTTCTTGCAATATTGACTTCTAGATTTGTGCCCGGTTGATGTCAATTGGCTCGCCCTTAATTATATGGGACTTTTAAACATAACGGATGAAATATGGGTGTAATAATGTGTACACCACTGCCCAACCCTTCAGTGATTACACGCGTGATGTTATGTTAATAATGATTAAACGTCACGATGAAACACATTACCTATTCGAAAACACAATCAGTCAACTGTGATCTAACGGACGACACGAGGGCTTAGCGCGTATTTCCGCAATTTCAGTCATTATTACAAGTCCTCCGTTGAATAATGAATAAATTCATAACTAAACGGCAAATTATTAATGTATTTTGTGAATTTGGCCCAAGAATATACCAAGTATTCATGAATTCACTAGAATTGCCTGTTTTCGGCGAAGACTAAAATTATCGGATAACTTTGAACTAATAAAGTAGGTGTGGAAGACGACAAGCTGTGTCGGTCTAAATAGCGATAAAAATGAAATAAAGGCCAAGATAATTATGACCTTAGGATAATTAAAGAGTAACAGCATCATTTATGCACAGATAAAGTGCCTCAGAAACCGGGCATTACCTAGCCTTTTCCAACAATGTTAAGTTCTAGCGACTGCCTAACCCACCTGATCTCCACAACTTAATTACCTACTGTTCAAAATGACACCGCTTATTAAGACTGATTTTCAGGCTTATGACTACAAAGGCCAACGGCTTATAGTCTAGTCAACAAGTGCTTTTTTGATGAACTTTTTCAGCAGTCTCCGAAAATTATGATTGAGGTGTCATTCGATTCGGAATGGTATCCAGATGATTTTCGAAAAAAAGTTTCTATTTAGTCATGAAAGGTCCGAATGGAGCGTAGCTGGCGCAAGCCGGAGTACGCGTTTTCGGGCGTATTTTCAACCGGATGGGAAAGTTGTTTATATTGGTCCTACAATTCCAAGAGTTAGAACATTCTTTAGGAAATTTTCTCCTCTTTTCGAATCGTTTTTCAAATTTTAAATAATTTAATTCGATTTTGAGATATTTGCAAAAAACTAAACCCGTTTTTATTTTTTTAGTTAATTGTTAATAACTTTTGCAATTTTTGCAAGCGGAACTTCATTTTTCTTCGAAAATCATCTGGATGCCATTCCGAATCGAATGAGACCTCAATCATAATTTTCGGAGACTTCTGAAAAAAGTTGATCAAAAAGGCACTTGTTGCCTAGACTATTAACATACTTTTGTATTAAACTTTGCTTCACGCCATGAATTTCTCGTGCCTCGCGAGTGCATTTACAAACATTATAACTTACACAAGGACGCAGACTCTTCTGAGACTCGGAGGGTCTCGATTATATGTAATGGACGTCGGTCACCCATCTAAGTACTGGAAACTGCAAGCCTAGTTAAATCTTTGGTCCACCCTTGTGTGGGTTTATATTTAGCCATGAGCCCCTCTAGTTATGAGTTTAGTAAATGAATATACCTACCCTATACCCACGCCATACTTCAATATCTTAACTTCAAGCTTGACTTATTCGCATGTTAGAACATAAACTATAACTTTTAATAGTTCGGTAAGTGAATAATAAGTTAGGTGGAGCTTCATTAATGAGCTGTATGAACTTCTCGGAGTAGATCGCTCGTTAACTTGAGGAGTTTCCATATACTATAGAGACCATATTTCTATAACGAGCTTATTAATTCCTACTCGTATAATCCTTAAACAAGGTGTGACGGAAGCCGTCATCCAAGCATTCTATACATCAAACTAATTAACTCTACACCAAAAACCACGTTTTACGGAATAATTCAATATAACGCCCTCAAATAATTGTGGATGCATTAAATTAAATAATACGGGGTTCGTGGAGGTAGTTCAAGTAAAGTTATAATAACATTGTATAATAAAACTTGTAAAAACTTGGAACTTTGACCCCATTTTCTCCGTAACCTGAAGGTATAATCTACAACTAAAAAATAGTCAGAATGACGGAGAGAACGAGTGCCTTTCGACTTCATTAAACCGCGTTTCCACTAGGCAACAATTGACGCGCAACATGTTGCCCAACATTTTGAAAGTCAGCGCGGAACTTTTGTTGAACAACGTTGTCTGTCTATGCCATTGATATATGTCTACGCATCTACTACTTCACAATGTTGCGCGCCAGCTGGCAATGTCGCGCGCTGTTGTGGAGCGTTGCCGTAGATGTTGAGCGTTACGTGTCGCGCGCCAAATGTTGCCTAGTGGAAACGCTGCTAAAAGTGTATGGGAATTTAACGATGGAAAATTCGATGGATAAAGTTTGAAGAAAATAATAAATAACGTATTTGCTTTTAAATATGTTTATCTGTCAACGTGGCTCAAACGATATTTAATAAGTGCCCTTGTAGGTTCAGGCGAAAATAAAAACAAATATCAACATAGAAAATAATAAATAAAAAAAATAAAAAATAAAAATAAAAATACTTTATTTCAGACCTTGATCCATAATTATGATGTTAGTAATACACACTACTTATATACTATGTTAGTAACAAATGGGAATGGAATAACTTATGCTAGGTACTTATATATTCAGTTCATATACCGGCCACATTCACTTGACGCACTGGGTATATGTACATGGACACGTACCCAATGCGCCATAATGGTGCAGCACGGTTTATCACTGATGACCTTCAGGATATCATTGCCGCTCCCACGCACTCTGCGCATCATGGAAGCAGTCTTTTTACGAATGATGGTACTGAAACCATCAGTACGTGCATCCGCAAACATTCCTGATGCGCTACAGTAACGTGGGAGCCCCAACAACATCCTGAAAGTGTTATTATACTGAACCCTGAGGGCGTTGTATGCCCTCTGCGTATATCGAACCCACAGAGTGCACGTGTACAACGACTGGCAGAAAGCCTTAAAAAGAGTTACTTTTACTTCCGGTGTACAACGTGCAAACCTGCGGGCCAACATATTGCATCGGACAGCCAACGCCCTCCGTTCCCTTTCCATATCAGCATCATCTTTTAAGTCCTCTGTAACTATGTGCCCTAGGTACTTAAAATCTAGCACTCGTTCAAGGGCCACACCTTCCAACATAACCGGTGGGATATTATGTGCCGGTTTTTTATGTTTTGCCTTAAACACTAGCAATTTGCTTTTCTGCACATTGTAAACAAGTCCGTGCGTTTCTGCATAGGCCTCACAGACCGCCAACAACTTCCTGAGTGCGCTAATTGACGGACTCAGCAGCACCATGTCGTCCGCGTAACTAATACTATTGACACACAGACCGTCAATAGAACAGCCAACAAGAGTGCTACTGAGCTCGACAATCAGCTGGTTCATGTACAGGTTGAAAAGCGCTGGCGAGGTCAATCCCCCCTGCCTCACCCCGCATTCCAACCTGTACTCCTCCGACAACTCATCGGCCCACCTAACTTGATTGGTTTGGTGGCCATACCAATACTGAAACATATTTGTTATGGCATCAGGCACTCCCGCTTCTCGTAACTTGTACCACAGGACGTCATACCTTACCAGGTCGAATGCCCTGGAAAGATCTAGAAATGCCGCATATATAGGCGTACTTCTCTCCGTATAGTACCTGACAGTATGCTTAAGGGACAAAATAGCACATTCCGTTGATAACTTTGGCCTAAAGCCGAACTGAGCATCGTGTATTTTAAGATGTTTACTAATTTGTCCCTCAAACACGCCATCAAGTACTTTAGCCGTAATAGTTGCTAATGAGATCGGTCTGTAGTTACCTTTGTCACTGGCGTCACCGGTTTTATTTTTCAATATTGGTACAACCACCGTTTTCATCAACGCAGCGGGCAGGTAGGAGTGACGGATACAGAATGTAAACAATAACGCTAGCAGTCGCGAGAGATGCGGTCCAGCATACTCGAAATGTTCTATGCTAAGGCTGTCGTGTCCCGGCGATTTGCCTCGTCTCATATTTTTAATTATTGTTCTAATCTGCTTAGCCTTAATGCAAGCAGGTACCTCTAACACAACAGCCTCAGCAACGACACTGTTAACATCCGACTTCGAAGGTACTATTTTAAAATGCTCCTTAAACCGGTTTGCTATCTCCACGGGCGTACTTACACCATCGACACACACCGGAATGCCAGGCTTAGGGTTTAATTTTTTGGTGTGTTTCCAAAACCCGCGAAAGTCTTTCTTGTTGTGTCTCGAAGCCAATATATCCATTTTAATTTGGTCTTGTTTATTTTGACAAAACTTAAGTCTTTGTTTAAAAATCTTTCGAGACTCCACCATATCACTATAAATATATCCCGTGCTTGGTTTTCCATGCCAAACCCAATTCGTAAACATTTGCCTGGACTTCCGGTGAGCGTCCCTGACATACCTATTCCACCCCAAGATTGGTCGACCCCTTACGACACCCCCTTTACAGTGACTGACATACGTGGCCGCAGCAGCCTCCCGTAAAGATAAAACAATTTCATTATATAAATTATCAATTACCTTCCTGTGTTCTAGCTCTTTGCACATATAATCACAACATTCACTTAGATCACTGGGAAAATCAATTTGCCTTAGTTTAGAGTTACATTCTTTGGTATACAATTCAATCTGATCTATATTACGTTCACCCCACGTAACTTTATTTATTTGAATGTCATGCAATGGAGCCGACTTTGGCCTGACCTTCGCCATATCACATTGCAGCTCTAACGGGAAGTGATCTGACCAGTAGCTATCATAATGTACCCTAACAGATGTTACAGACTTCAACGCCGCCTCGGTTACCAAACAATGGTCAAGCCACCGACGGCTACCATGCACATCACTCACAAAGGTATAAGAATCCACCCCCAGCTTAATTAAATCGGCACAAAACCAATTTTGCTCTGAACAAAAGTTTGACAATTCTTTTCCAAAGAGTTCCCCTGGATGTGCATTAAAATCCCCTAATATGTAAACATTTTCAGTATCACTACTATCTATAATGGCCACTATCTCACTTAAACACTCGACAAATTCTAATAAATTATCGGGTGAATCAGTAGGCATATACACGTTAAAAATCAAGCTAGATCGGTTTAACACACTAACTTTAATAGCAACAACACGATTACTACTGCATGGAATAACAGTCACTGAGTCAAATAGCGTATTTCGCCATAATAGGGCTACGCCACCGAACGGACGACCTTGTAACAATACACCTGTGTCCATTGCAGACTTGCCAAAGAAACTAAAGTCCTTATTTACTTCCCCTAAGTACGGTATTTCACTAGGTTGTAACCAAGTCTCTTGAAGTCCTATTACATCAGCGTCACTACTTAACATCTTAACACACTCAAAAGATCTTTTAAAAGACTTAGGGCCGGTTTCACCACTTGCTGATAAGTCCCTGATAGCCTATCCGGAACTTATCTGCCAGATAAACTACAACTTTTGATAGCATTATCTGTCAGATAACTGTCAGATAACTATCTGACACTTTATCCGTAACCGGTGAAACTGGCCCTTACAGTTGAAACTAATTAGTTTAGTTGAAGTGTCCTTGTCCTTAGAGTTCACATCCATTATTATTGTTCAGAATTAATAGCACTCGATTGGTTATTATCACTATTAGTCCACTTTTTGTAGAACGTAACATATCTGCGGAAGGATATTCCACTCGGCCACAGGTTTTCGTCCATAAATATAGATAATTTATCTTTAGGAATCATGAATTTATATGCCTCATAATCCTTTTTTAATTTCATATTTATTTTTTCTAATTTTACTTCTACCCCCGTTTTGCATTTAATATATTCGGAAATCTCAGACGAGGCGCAGTCCTTGCTTACATTATATATATAAAACGGTATGTTTATTGTTGCGGCATGGAACTTACATCCAGTCGAAACATCAGCGGTCCCTTTCTTGCCAATAAATTTATTTTTATTCCGTTTTCTCTGAACCAACGTCCATTCGTTCTGATTGACCTGCATTTGTTCATTTATTTTAGTAGACATCACTTTATGACTATGTGATGATCTTACAACGACAGCCGCGGCCCCAGCATACGATTTTTTGTCATTCTGTTTCGTAACTATCGTCGAAACCACGGTGCCGGCCTCAATTTGCTTGTTTTTTGCCTCCGGTAAACAGGTTTCGCCGAGCGTCCGCGTTTCCGATAAGGATTGCACGAGTGAGACGGTATTACGATGCATTGGTGTAGGACTCCGCGAAACTGATTTATTTGAACACTGCGGTACCTGCGAGTTATCAATTGTTGAGTCCGTTATTTTAACCAGCTTATCTGGCGAAATATGCGGCAGTCCGATAGGTCCACTTTCGCAATCAAAACTTTCCATAAGTCCCGCTCCTCTGCGCCGGTTATTTACGAAATTCTTCACTTCTGGAGATGAGACTTTCAACATATCCTTGGTCACATAACTGTCTTTTATAACAGCTATGTCGTGCTGCAACAGTACGATATCTTTTAGCAGCCTCGTAGCATCCAGATGGTCGAAAGTTACCGGAGGTAGACGATGAAGGTCTCTTGCAACAAAGACCGGCAGGCACTCAGGGTCGGTTTCCTTGATGACACATAGGATGTCCTCCACGTCACGTTTTTCTTTTCCACCTCCTTTACGATTTATACTGCGACTACTAGTTTGCACGGATTCAAAAAGTAACTTTTTAGCCGTTACAATTTCTTCACTTTTGAACGCCGTATTACACAAACGTATTATACTGTCTTCGTCCATCACATCCGCCTTATTTTGCACAAAGGCGAGCAACTCCGATATAACAATGTTGCAATTGCTACATTTAACAGTTTTTAAAGCCATTTTCACTGGCACTCGCGTCGTAATTACTTAAATCGTTCGCTGACACATAGGTACGTCACGCGTCGATCGCGTCGCTGAGCGGACTGATAGACTAATAAAATCGCTCATATTTTCCTCATTTTTAAACCTGAGAAGTCGCGTACGACATTTTAACCAAGTACGTATTATAATACGCACTTGGTTAAAATGAACTTTTGGAAAAATCCAATAACACTTTGCCCATCTCGGGTACCGAATCTAACTGTAACTCTTTTCAACCCTGTTATTTCTGTCCTGTAAATAAGAGACTGTCAGTGAAGGCCCAAGGTGCGACGAAGCCGAAGTTAACAAGCAGAAAAAAATATTCTGTATTTTTACAATTTCTGCATTTCATTTTTCCTTGTTAGTGTCATTACCACGACCCGTCCAAATTGACAGTCTGAAGTAAATTACTCCGACTACTGAAAGCTAATTTACCAGCGCCGTGGGTATTTCTGTGTGAAAATATTCTCAACATTTGTCAAGTAAATAATATGTTTGCTCTTTTCTAACCTTGGTCTGGAAAGAGAGTAATGGGTTTAAAGTGTTTTTTGGTGGAATTGGGTACTTGCAAAAAATACTAATTAGTCCGTCAGATCATCATCATCATTCTCTTGCCCTTAAGTATCTTAATTCATTTGGGTTCGGCATACCATGTCCTCTTCTACCATACTTCTCTATTTCTCCTCATCTCATTTTATCAAAAAAATCTAATTAGTCCGTTAGATAGATTTCCAAAAATTATTAGACACGTATTTTTTTCTTTTTTCACGTAAACAAACAATGAAGAAGATACAGAGCTTCAAAAACTCGTGTGACGTCACATTTTAGAAAAACTTGAAAAAAAAGTGACGTCACAAGCCCCCAGTTCCAGCCAGCACCTTTGACGAGTTTTATTTTCGTATTTTTTTATCAATTTAATAAAATAAAAAACACGTATTCAACATTTTTCGATAATCTAACTGACAGACTAAATCATATTTTTTTTAATCAGGAAAGTAGCCAATTGCACATAAATTGTCAATTCTTTCAAATCAATTGTCGTAGTTGTAGTAAGTTAGAGTTACTTAGTACTTAGGTATATTAATTTTTATGTTCAATCAATAAATTGTAGGTGAGTCGGTTAAAAATACCTAAATCTCAGACCGATGTGTCAGATCCTGTTTAAAATATAACATAACAATAAATGCATTTTTCTTATAATATGTCGCCGTTATTGCTGTTCCGTAGATTTTAGTCATAGTTTAGGTACGGCTAAAATCGGAGATACGTCTGTGAAACTGAAGCAGTGTTTGTAATTTCTGGATGGTCATATTTTCTTTACCTATAAGTTGCTGGAAAAACCACGGACGTGTCTAATGTAGACCTTGATTTTATGAAAAGAAAATTATTTCTCTTGAGGCATTACTCAGGAAGAAAAACGCGAGGGTAGAATACATTTGTATGGAGAATCGCAGCCTCTCTGAGTGCAATGTTGGATATTAATGACGTGTGCCATTTACTTCATATTATTTTCTTTTACATTTAATTTCGAATTTGTCTGCAGTTTCCAATAGTCCATTTCACCTTCTTGAATTTTATTCAATAACAATATACCTACAAATAGAACAGGAAATCGAAAAAACGACCTCATATTTTCATTTCCGCTTTTTGTTAACATTTCAATGGAGAATATTCGAAAGGAAATAGCTGCCTGTCATCAGATTTAATCAAATTCTTATCACACATCATAAAATGATAAAGCAGGTCATGTTGACTTGACGGCTTTCACTTATAATCATAAGAAGTTACGATATTTATGTTCTCGCCCGTGAAACTGAATTAATAATACATGTTTGAGCGATCACTTTGATATTCGACTAGAAGCGAGACGTGAAAATATCAAAAATCCTTTACGTATACACAAAGAACAGTGGCTATATTATAGCTGATGGAATTAATAAGCGTCTACTTAAGTCACCGTGATAGATACCGACGAAATAATTTACTTAGTTTTATCAAATCAAGCATAAGGCCTATCAATCGCTGGAAAAAAAAATCATCATAATTATGAGCTCAATTGACTAGATTACAGGTGATAATGAATAATCATAGCTTAATTTATTTTTTCTATCTGACTTGACTTTACAACTTTTGACTTAGCTATGCTTTTAATATTGGCATGTAATAAACCTTTGTAAGTTAAAAGACATTTCAATTGTCAACTGTACTGAACTGACAGCTTGTCATAGTCTGCACGAGCATCTCAATAAATTATTTTCCATCGATTCTCCGTGATTTTCTAATTCATCGACTAGTTCTGCTTATGAACTCTGATATTTACTGTTCCCTGTGTGACTTGCCTAAGGATGACTCTAGATTCCGATTCTGCCTCTTTACTTTGGACTTTATTGTGTGTACATCGAATTGAATATCACAATGGGTAGCCGTGTAAGGCCTACAAGCATTATACAACGTGTTTGCCATGCGTGCTGGTTACGCACAAGAAGAGAAGTCCTACCGTGTATGAATAGTCAAGATGATAGTAGTCCTCAGCTAGACACAACTGACGATGTGCAACCACAAGAAAATGTAATCCAGCCTGATGCTGATGCATCAACCCAACCTGAGCCAACACAAGTTGTGGAGTTAGCCAATTATAGACGAATAGCAAAGATGTTTAGTTTTTACACATTTTATTTCTATAACTTTACGATGATATAGCTTTATTGTACTTAGGAGAGTTATGCAAATTGATACCTTAACATCCCTTGCCTGCATATTGTCATGAATGATTGTGAAATTTGCATACTATTGGTGTACCTATTCTAAATAAATAAATAAATTGTGTTAAACGTGTTTTTCTGTACCTATCTACTAAAATGGTAAGGGTAGGTAAACCTTTTTTTTTGGGGTGGTTGGGAAATCAACAAATAACCCCTCCCGCTCTTGGACAGCGAAAAGGAGTGTCAGACTTCTATACTGACTAAAAACCATCCATGTTCCTTCTTAGCCCTTTATGTCGAGGCCGCGGTATCTTGCATCGGTTGGACTTAGTATTCTGAATACCGTCCGTAGTGTAAAATGTGTAAATGCATTTCTATCTATATTTAAAGGGTAAGTAGGGTGATTAGTCCGTTGTTTGTACGACATAACCTCTAAAACTTTAAACAGGAATAATATCTTTAATTCTGGCGTAGCAGAGCAAGCTCATTTTTACTCGTTTCCGCTCGACTCTTTGTTGGTGTTTCGTTGGTGTTTGTGGAAACACACACGTAAGCAGTTTTCTATTGCGAGGTAGGTAAAAGAAGTCATTAATGGGTCCGCTCAGCTTGCGACCGACACCGGGCTTTAACATTCTGAAAACGTCCGTAGTTTATTTTGTATTTCTATAGTTCTTTTTCGATTAGTCCATTGTTAATACAACATAACCTCTAAAACTTTAAACAGGAATATCTTTAATTCTGGCGTACCTATATAAATATAACAGAAGACAAAACTGTTCAGGAATTCAAACTCTATACAAATATATTTTTTCCATAGGCTGACGCAAAAAAAAATGTCAACAAAAATTTGTTCGAGCGTTTGCCACTATTCTTTAAGATAATTCCCACTAAAAGCTAATTAGCATTTCTGTAATTTATTATTAAAATTATTTAAGTAAAGATCGACGTTGAATAAGGCCGTGAGTAGTCGACGGACTATTTGTCTAGTACCACTTTGATAGCTTGTATATCTCGAACACGCCGTTTTAGAACATTATGTCTTTGAAACTTGTTTGTATTGATATTATTTGCTATTGGTTGATATAGGGTTTATGCGTGGCTAATCAAATCAAAGTTAGGCTGAATGTGCCATCAGTGAATAGATTTTAACTTCGATAGCTCATAATAATCTCGGTACGTACATTAAGATCGACGTAAAATAAGGCTCTGAGCAGACGACGGATTATATAGACCGCCGCGCGCCGCCTAGAAAGCAATTACTGCTGAAAATGAACTGAATCCTGTCCATTGGTTGCCGTTTTGTGGGTGCCAGGAAAAGTGTCAAAATACTAAGTGATTCGATATCGCTCCCCAGACTATTGAAATAAAATTAACTAGGTATACGTACAACTTTAGAACGATGTCGCTCTGACTACAATTCTGCCCTCGTAAATGAAACCACAGTAACCCCGAAAATGCCATTTTGAGAAAAACGCGGTTAAAGTTTAATTGTTAAATCGTTTCGTTCTGAACATAATATTTAAGTTAAGTCGGTTTTTGTTTTTTTATATGTTGTAAAACTAACAAAGCTTTAATTTAGAGTATTAAGAACTAATATTTTATTGTTATATAATTAATTAAATCAGTTAATGTGTTCTAAAATAGAAACAAAATTCATGAAATTTCATTTTTTTATGCTAAAACCTAGTAATTGAATGGTTACTATGGTCTAGTTTAGTTTTAAACGTTACTGTGTATTAACCATTTAAAGACATGAACTCTAGTGATGATACTAAACAGTAACCGTACACATACTGGATTGAAACCTAATAACAGTAGACTTCGATCACTAGATGAATACTTAGTAAGTGAAGATGCTATTTTTAAGTCTAATTTATGATTAAAAAATCTAAAATGCAGTAATGAGTATCTAAATATACTGTATTCTAAGCTAACCTTTTTTCATTTATGTGTGATTCCTTAAAATAATAATGACCCTGGTTTTGTCATAAAAGGTATGAAATAGAACAATAACACCACTTTAAGTTAATTTATTTTTATTTTTAAATCTACTAAAAGTAAAATCACGTTCTAATTATTAATTGTAATTGCTAAATTCGAGATCAGTTTCTTATTAATCAGTCTACTTTCTTATGTCTTCATTAATTTAAGTTATCCATATGGGGTACAACGACAAGATGAGGAGATAGTGAGATCAAATTAATCTAAGTAATTGCCCTTTGCCAGTAATTATTTTATAATTACTACATAACAAACTTAAAAATATAGCAAGCAACATAAAAAAATAACTTCTTCATTAATAATATAAATGAAACAATAAAATAAAATAATCGTAATATGCCTTAGTCACAACATCGTCATTATTGGTATGTAAATCAACGACAAGATGACTAGTGAGATCAAATTATTCTGAGTAATTGCCCTTTGCCAGTAATTATTTTATAATTACTATTTAACAAACTTAAAAATATAGAAAACAACAAAAAAATAGCTTCTTCAACCTTACATAGTATAAAACAAAGTCGCTATTTTTGTCTGTTTGTTTGTCTGTATGCTTAAATCTTTAAAACTACGCAACGGATTTTGATGCGGTTTTTTTAATACATAGAGTGCTTCAAGAGGAAGGTTTTAGTATATAATTTGAACGACATCCACGCGGGTGAATCCGCGGGCATCAGCTAGTTAGTAATATAAATGAAACAATTAAATAAAATATTCATAATAATATGCCTTAGTCACAACCATCGTCATTATCTTGTAATCTGTGACAAAATATAAAACCGCGCGAGCGTAGGTGTACAAGGCGAAACCTATTTGCAAAATAGTAATAGTTTTACTTGATTAGACATTGAGAAATGTGGCATAAACAAACTTCAGATCTTTATTGCATCTCAAAAACACTTTAAGCAAAAAAAACACAATAACACGTCAACATAATATCAAAGATTGCAATAAAAGGAATAAAGTTTGTAAAAACATTTCAAATACAAATATGAGGCCTGTTTCCCATTACATTATGTTGCTATGAATAAAGCAAACTAGCTCATTTACGTAATTCAATCAATTCGCTCCTTCTTAACAATACCTACTTCGCGTCATTGCAATCTTTCGCGCCTTTTTTATGTTATAATTATGTATTTCTGTTAACAATAAAGTACTACTTATCAAAATATAGATAATTAATTATTTAATAAAAGGAATACTAAAATAAAATATCCTGCGTGGTTATATCTCGTTTTCAATACCTGCATTGGGCGTAAGACGTGTGTCAAGGAAGAAGGTCACTCGAACGAATGCGCCGCTGTGGCCGGCGGTGGGCAGCGCGCGCGTGTGGATCTGTCCGGCACACCCCTCCCGAGCCCTTATTTATACGTACTTATTCGCAAAAGGTTAGCTTAAAACCTAGTAAGCCAATCGTTACTGTGGTACAGCTTAGTAGTTTCGAAATAAATATTAAAACTGCAAGCATCTAAAACCGAGTAAGTAACATACTGTGATTAATTTAAGTATATCCTAAGAAAATTTTACGGAAATTTTACACACAGCCACAGTATTTGAAAATGCTGTGTTATAACTAAGCAAAACATACTTAAATAAATACATGAACACATATTAAAGCAAAGTAAATACTAGTTCACTGTGTTTAAACCTAAAAAAATTAATGCACTGTGTATTTTCTTAAAAATGTATTGATTTTTAGAAAAATACTGTGTTTTTATGTATCATATCTCCGCAACGGTGGTAGATAGAAACAAACCGAAAATTTTCTCAGATAGCTCTCGGCCGCCTTATTTCAATAACTAATACAGGCATAAACACAGTAACTGAAGATACTGTGGTTTCATTTACGAGGGCAGAATTATTGTACAATGAAGAACAATTTTGTCTTCAAATTGTTCTTTACTGTTTTTTTTTTGAGAATGGGAATGGGGATTAAATGAATTCTTCCACTCTGGGCGAAGCAGAAGGGAGTGTCAGACTTCTTCTGACTAAAAACTATGCATTTCCTTCTCAGCCCTTTGTGTCCGGGGCGGCGGTATCTTTTTCGAACAGCAGTGTAGAACCTGAACACAGGATTCGCTGCAGTTTCTTTCTTGCTTTTTCTAACTATAACTAACTGCACTCTCTCGGACTTAATTGAGATAAACGAATCCCACACTACGCTTCGGTCTGGCAAAATCTCAGTCGTCTATGCAAAGAACAGAAAAAGAATTGTAATCTCATTTTTCTTATGTAAATAAGAACTAACATGAATAAAACGAACACTACCGATTTGACGAGGGTAAGCACGTAGGCATTTTAAGCAGTCAAAAACTTGGCACAGATGCGATCTACGTCTATAATATTACAAATGCGAAAGTAAGTTTGCCTCTATATCTGGTAGTGGCGGTATACTTTCATACAAGCCTAAAAACATGGGTTGACCTTATAACCTACTACTCTTCATGATGTCAGGGTTTCTTTAGTCTGCTAGCCTTATTGGGGTGCCGTATCGTTTTGGCTCATAGACACGCCACGGCTGTTGGGGACCTGTTCAAGTGTTCACACCTAAAGACCTGAAAGGAATCAGATAGGCATGCCATGAACTGGCCTAGAATGTAGATATACATTGTACAAAGAAGGAAGAAAAAAAAATGGCCCGTAGACAAGACGTGTATATTAAAACTTATGTATATTAATATTAAAAAGAAGTAAAGTTTGTATGTAGGTACTGATCCGATTTCAAGTGCTATACTTATAAGATATTTTTCTTCGACTTAAATGTAAAAATAAAATACAGACAACGCAACGCAAGAACAAACGCGAATTTATAAAAATTAAAGGGAAGATGACAAAATGGTTGGCATGCACGTCGTGACTGCGACAAAGAAGGCTGCAACACAGCTTAGGATATAATAATATGCGGTAAATATGTAATATGCTTTGGATTCCTTTTACTTTTTATCTACTTTGTTCGTTCGCCCTTCCAAACAATGTTCGGGTCGACTTCCAGTCTAACCGGATGCAGGTGAATACCAGTATTTAATATGGTTCAACTGCCTGTCTGACCTCCACAACCCAGTTAGAACTAGGTAATACGATACCCCTCGGTAAGGGTGATTGTCAGACTTTCGAGCAACGGCCGGGACCAACGGCTTAACATGCTATGCGAGGCACGGAGGTATGTAATGAATCGTCACCAATTCCCAGACCATCGCAAACGAGCTTTATCCTTGTGTCACCGAAAATCCATGTAAAGCCGCGGGCATTCGCTTGTTCAATACAAAAAATATCACATCATAACTATAAATAAATAGTGGCGGCAGGCTTTCCCTTCAAATCGGAAGTTTTTCGCGTTTGGAATAAGGATGTTGGATCGTATAAAAAGCTTATTGTGTTATCAGGGTCGGGTCAGTGCAGATGTATCATGGGAATCATTCCTACCCGACGGCACACGGGAAGGGATGATGAAAACGTTTCTTATGTGAACTAATCAGGGATTTTATCACGACGAGAAGTATGTGAGAGTGTTTTTCTCTTCAATTTGTATGAAGACTTTACATAAAAGAAGTACGTAGTTAGTATGCTAAGGTGGTTTGGTTATGTGGAGAAGATGAGTGAAAGTCGATTAAGGAAAGGTATTTACAGGCAGATGTGAGTGGCAACGCCGCCGCCCCGGGAGGGGGCGCCCTAGAAAATATACACTGATCTTATTGGTGACGTTCTTCAGAAAGAACAGATTCGTAGTACTCGTAACCGGCGTGTCTTTATGACCAGATATATGAATGTGGACGAGGCAAAAGGAGTATGTAAGGATCGTAGTATGTGGCGGTCTGTGGTTTCTGCCAACCCCCATGGGAAAAGCGCGTGAGATTATGTATGTATGTAGTTCATATATATTTGTGTCCTAATATATTATAACCTTTTTTTATGCATTTTCATTTATCAAATGAAAGGGTTTGCTGAGAACAATACGAGAAATAAAGTGATGTCACTCTAAACTTTTAAAGCGTGTATTTTAGTTTCACTAAACTATTAATGTTTTATTTTATTGTAATCAGTAAGTTGCAAGTACTTGTATCTTGCTAATTAGTACCTAAAGTGTGATAGTTCATAATTATCATTTGTTTGTCTGAGTATGAATGCCTAAACGTAATATTTTGAAAAGCAATAGAAAACACAAAAGTCATTAGTACAACATTTTAACGCTACGACGAATGAACTTCGCGCTACGGTAAAGCTAAATGCATTTTCCGAGCAAATATGGCGGAACGAGTTCCCTTTGAATAGGAGATAAAACTAAATTAATCCCGAGTCGAAGTTTCCAGAATTTCAAATAACCTGTCGAAACTGCCATCCAACTGAAGTCGGAAGTTAATACCAAACGCGATCATCGAATAAACGCTTGACAAACAAGATTAGATTTCTTGCACCAATATGATTTCGCTTCGAGATTTTAAATTTAATTTTGTCTTCAACGGGAAGTGTTTAACATTTTCTTATGAATCTTCATATTTTTTAAATCTGTTTTTCGATTAGCCACGTGCTACAAAAAATACACAAACAAATTGTATTATAGAACCGTAATATCTACATCTACCATCACAAAAAATGTTAGCGATGCGAAGGGATCAAAAGATTCTCTCGACTGTGCAAAACTCAGGCGGTTAACGATGAACATTAATCCGGCCAGTTTAGCAAGATCCTTCATCTAGTAGGGTAACATGGATTTAGTAGATCGGCATAAAGCGGCTGATTTATGGAGCTCATCGGACACGAAGCAGCTCTCAAGCACAATGCATCGTCGTTATTCTGTATCGAAAGCGAGCTCCGAAGTGGGGAGCCACTTTAATGCTTATTAGATGTGTGAACTTCGCGCTGAGCTCTTTCGAATGTTTTAAGATGGTTTCTAAGTAGGTCTTCTTCTTATTATGTCATACTTAATGAGAGTCGGACCAAAATTCGGCTAACTTGCATGTTTGCTTAAAAAAATTGTACTTTGTTCACTTTATCGTATTTTCAAACTTTATGATAACAGCATTCGAGTATCAGTATTTTAAATTTCGAAGATCAGTAAGACAGTCCATTTCGAAATAATTATGTATCTACATCATAATACTAACAAGTTTCAAAGAACTATATTATATAGTAAGTCAGTCAATAACAAAAATTGATGAATGGTCGTTCAAGAACTGAAAACGAACATTGGCTTTTTCAGGAGATGGCGTCGTCGTGCCAATAGGAAATTAACAATTACGCCGCTGTAGTTACAAAAGATAAGAACAAAGACCTCGATAGAGCCCTTTCACCTGACAATAATTTGATTGCCTCAGACAGTCGCTTTGATACTGTCGTTAATGGAGACTATGCATTTTAATTAAGATTCTAATAAAAGCCGGTTTTTCATCAAAAAAAAGGAAAAATTTAATAATTCTACTGTTAGTCAGTTTATTGGCCTGTAGGTAATATTCTTTGTGAATTTGAAATAAAGGTAGCTTCAGTTTCTAATTTTGTTTCTCGGGGAATCGTTTTTATAGTTTGATACAAAATTAATTTACTGTTTTCAAGGAATAGAGAAATGAATCTTATACTTTATACTTATGTTATATTTTATCGGTGATGAAACTTTTTAAGAGCATAGATGGGCTGCATTTTTCCATACAAATGTATTCCCCTATTCTCTTCCTGGATAATGCCTCTAGAGTAATCGTTTTTATTTATAAAAATCCAGGTCTATTGAAGGCATGCCCCTGTCATTTTTTTTTCTCAAAAAATTTATTACAAAAATAAATATGACTTACCAAAAACCTAAAAAAATACCCCGTTTTTACCTACGTAATCAGATGACTACCAAAGAAAATTGAAAAGTTTTTAAAATAAAAACAAGTAATAGGGGCATAGATCTATTCTTCCTTTAAATTTTGATACCAAATATAATTTAATTGGCTTAGGTTTCGAGGAGAAAACAGGAGAATACGAAACGTCGATCGGTCAAGGTTTTTTATAGGTAAAATCGTTCTGAGCTGCAGTTGTCTCTATCGCACTCACATATTGATACCGCCCGGTTGCTAGAGCGCAGCGCGACGGCAATAGTTATATATACGTATATTATACGCAGCCCGTCTATGCTCTTAAGTGTAATATTATAGGTGGTTTTAGGTGTTTCATTTTTAGGTAAACAAGATCTTGTAAAAAAAAATGATCAGAAGTGAATCAATAGCTACAATTACACTACAAAAGATAGACAGAAAACCAATTATAAATAATCATTAACACTGAATTAGGAATGTTTCCCATGTTTACGATTTTTTGAGTTCTCGATACCTATATTGGTGCATCCCGATACTTCGGATTTGCAAACACGGATAAACTGAACAAATAGTAATCATGGTATAAATGTCCCGTTTTAAGTGTTAATGTTAGTGACCACGTCAGTTCGAGAACTTATAATATTTTGGAATATGATTAAAGAAATTAAAATAAATCAGCTTTACTTACTGAAGACTGACTGACTGTCTTATTTTTCTTAAACTTCAAATCAGATAGTTTACAGATCTTTAGAACCCATTGCCACATCACGTTGAATAGGGTATTTCACAATTAGTCCGTCTGTTAGATTATCGAAAAATATTAGATACGAGTTTTTTGTTTTATCAAATAAATAAAAATTGACGGAAATAAAACGTGTCAAAGATCATGAGTGGGGGCTTTTGACATCACTTTGTAAGTAAAAAAGTACTAACTTTGTGACGTCACACGACTTGACACGACTTTTCGAAACACTGTATCGTCTTCATCTTTTGTTTATACGTGAAAAAAGAAAAAATACGTGTCCTTTATTTTTTGATAATCTATCTGACGGACTAATTAGATTTTTTTGGTGAAATACCCTATTAGAGTTACCTAGAATTGAACAGGGAATAGTCGAACAGTGGTCTTCGTTGTTCAAGCGAAGTAGCTAGTGCTACATAAAACCTTATTCTGAAGATAATGGATATTTAATTAACATGTTCAAACATCGCTTTTCTGGATGCGGGTCCCTAGAGACTACGTTTAAATTATCTGTTCAAAAAAGTAGCCTCCATAAAAGACTGATACACAGAGTAACTACTCTGTTTCAAAGTCTCTTTGAATCATAATTAGTCAGCAAAGAAGAATTAATTAATATCTTGGCGTAGATGGAACGTTTTCAAATTATTTTACAAGTAATATGTACCTATTTCTGTGCGATGTTGTAAATGTATCCTAGGGGCATTCCTCCACCGTGCACGATACAAGTGTAATGTGCTTTAAACTATTCTACGGAAAGTTTTGAATGTGGAATGTGGTAAGGAATGTGAAGGTATACCTACTTAAAATAAATATTTTTGAATTATAAATATTTTAAAATAATAAACACAGTTTGGTCAAATCACTAAACAAAACTTAAATCGGTATTCAAAAAAGATGGCACGTGTGTGATGTTATTTGCCAAGTAGTAGCGACCCACCCCCTGAATGCACACGGTTGGCCTGATGACATATTACAAAATTTTGCATCATATTTTTTCAAATTTGATAGAAATCAAAAGTCATTTATTCAAATTGGCTGATATTAGCACTTATTGAACTTCAAAGATTACAAGAGACAATCCCCACAACATTTCTTGGACATTCCCTATACATTTTTAGTTTGTTATTATGACATTGTTTTTTGAATATCAATAATTTTAAAAGGTAAAGTTTAGTACTTTTCAGACTATTCTGCCTTGTAAATCAGTTAAACAGTTATTGAAAATTGCGAGCAGAATAATTAATAATCATTTTATATTTAAGTTTATATTAGTAGAAACGTGTGATAGGCCTTTTTCTACATAAATATAACTACTGACTACACGAACAAAAATTTCTAAAAATAAATAAAATGAAGTACTGGAAGAAGATACCTACATTCCACACAAATTCTACACAAATGGTGTTCACGGTACATATGATATGAGTTATTTATTGGCACATTAGCAACGTTGCACAGGAAATACCAGGTTTCCCTAATGGGTTTCCGAAACCCAAAGGAGATGTAACAGGGCTGAGGGTGGAAAATTGAAGTGTGGATCGAGGGGAAGTATCCTTAATGTTGATGCTACAACGATTTACACAGAGGAAACACCAGATTTTGTTAAAAAATTAACGGCCTTTAAGCATTTTTAAATTGTTTTCATAACATAACATCATGCCTGTAATCTCTGAAGGGTTATGCAGAGGTGTAGGTACCTATCTAATAGTACACACACATTTAGCCCGTTATGTTCAAGTCCCCAGTACCTAATAGGGGCCACGCCTATTGGCATCAGCCGGGCATAAATCCAGACTATTCCAGACTCCGTAGTTGCTACTAGATAACCCAATAACAATTTACTCAACCCGGGAATCGAACCCAGTACCGCATGCTTAGCAGTCGTAATTGCGACCTCTAGACCAACGTAGCAGCGTAAATCGTTTTAATGTAAAGAAAAAAACAACCTGAATTTTATGAATCATCTCGAAAGGGTGAACATGATGGAATAATTCTCTCTAATATATCTCGAATCTGTACATGTTTTCTGCGTATTTCATCCTACAATGACATAAAAAAACGAACGAAAATAATAATATTTTTACGGTCACAATTACTGCGAAGAAATTTTTTATTGAGTTTAGTAATGCGTTGTGGAACTTTATCACATTAAATTAAATTACTGGGCACTGTTCTTGCGTGCTAGTTGAATAAAATACCCATTATAAGGGTAGTAATTCTCTTTTGCCGTGTGAAATGGCTTAGAAGATTAGTCCGAGAAAATATTTTAAAGCAAAATAAAATTGACGCCAGATTTACGAGTAGGTACCTATTTACGAGTCAATTTGAGGAAAGTATTATTTATTAATGGCACATTATTTCTTCCCTTTAATGGCATACGGCTACTCAGCTTTATGACTTGTGCCTTAAAAGTGGTGTCCATCAAGAATGTACTTTTCGTTGTGACAGTAAAGCCCCCAAGACACGGCGTATTTTAAACACGCAGATGACGCGCGTTTCATGAACGCGTATCGTCTGCGCCGTAAATGCCGATTTTTGCATTTTAAAGATACAAACGCGTGTTTGAAGCGCGTTCGAAACTCGTTTGAAGCACGTACTAAGGGTTGCAAGTAGTTGGTAGTTGCAAGCGCGTTTCACGATCGGGCCGTGTGCTTAGCTTACAAGGTTGCGTTTAATTTTCGTTCGAATGGCGAATACGCGCGTCATCTGCTAGGGGCATTTTTTTTAGGAGAGTGGAAAATCATCAAATGACTCCCGCTTTGGGCAGAGCCGTAGGGAGTGTCAGACTTCTATTGACTAAAAACCATTGCACCCATGTTTCTTCTTAGCCCTTTGTGTCGAGGACGCGGTATCTTTTTTGAACAACCCGCAGCCCTGACGGGGAAAACTAACTGACTTCTAATTAAAATTGACAAATTACTGAAGAAACAAGTACCTATTAAGTGTCCACTTTAATTATTACATTATTAGCTACTCCTATTGTTCTGTTTGTACTTACATAAATAAAAATGAATGACAGGTTTCTAAGAATGGTATAATACGTAGATTCACAATGGTTGTTCTTGACAGAACAGTGAGATGCCTGAAATCGAAATATGCATAGATAGGCTATTTTATTTTTAAGATTAATATAATAATAATTATTCGTTTATTTGGACTACTTTCTGAGTACTGAAAACTCTGTGAAAAGCATGGCAGTTGGTCTTTGGAGTGATTCTTGTCCGGCCGGAGAGTAAAGGAACAAAGCATGCACACTAATGGGCCTACTACACGCACGCACTTCCCCAGTTTTCGTTCACACTTCACAGTACATCGCGCGTATGGTTGGTAAAACTGTATTACCATTACAAACCACACGCGCGATGTACTGTGTGCACCGTGTAATCCCGCAGGCAAAACTGTGAGGAAGTGCGTGCGTGTAGTAGGCCCATTAGTTTGCACACACGTTTGCCTTCTATTTTTTCCTGCGTAGACGCTACGCCGATACAGCCTGTCCCAAAACCGATAAAATTGTATAAAACATGAAAAACAATTTATTCGCTTTTGGCTCGTTCGTGGATACTGATTACCCTGATTTTTTGTGACTACACCAATTAAGTAAACTATTTATAATTATTGCAGGCTCGAGGTGAAGGAAAATATTGTGAGGAAGCCGGCATGTCTTTAGGACCAGTAAAATCGAAGAAATGTGACATCTACCAACCCACACTGGGTCTGCGTGGTGGATTATAGTAGCCCATCCCTTTCCTAGAGAGGTCCCTGCAGTGGGAATATTATAGGCTAATATATATAAATTATAATACATTTAATCGTTAATTGTGTGTTTTTAGCATTAAAGTAATATGTTTGTAAGTTTGTTCGCTGACCTCTAACTAAACTTGTCTTACTAGGGGCGCTCGCCATTCTGCTTTAAAAATATTTGCTTTCCTCGTTTTACCAAGCATTTTACTCAAAGAGTTTATTGCCGTCTATCTCAACTAATTATAAATAAATGAGCATTGCAGCTTACTTAAAAAGTTTAAAGGAAACGCTGTGTTTTGCAAAGGAAATTATTTTCATAAAATTATAAAGTAACATTTAAATGATGTTGGAAAAATAACGTCGGAAGAGGAAAAATAAACTAAGCAGCTACGTAAATAAGTTGTTAGATTCCTCTGCATTATATTTTTATATAATTATTTTTATGAGACTTGGCGAGACGAGCTGGACAGAAACAACAACCTGTGGTCCACATAGGTTCAGGATCGAAAGATTTAGAATTCGTGGAGGCCATCCTATGTCCAGCAGTGGGAAGACTCAGGCTAACAGTAACAGTTTTTATAATCATCATCATCATCATCCTGAATTCACCCACTGCTGGGTATAGGCCTCCCTTTTCTTGTGCCATTCTCCACGGTCCTGTGCCAGCCTCATCCAGGTTTTTCCCCCGATGGTAACTATGTCGTCTGCCCATCTTGCCGCTGGACGACCCACACTTCTTTTTCCAGTTCTTGGACGCCATTCAGTGATAGCCTTAGTTTCGAATGTTGAGTTTTACAAGAAACTTTTGATATGATGGTGAAAACCGTATCATAATCTATTAATTACAAATACTTTTAGCAAAAACACTAGTACACATCATCAGCCTAGCCTTTTTCTGAGGCAGCTGAACACCAGTATTTTACATGGAGCAACGGCCTATCTGACCTCCAAAGCTCAGTAAAACTGGGCAATACAATAACCAATACAAATTGTAGCCCACCGGTATCGGGAACAGGGTCCAAGCTACCGGCGCGCGCGAGTCCACACCCCACATGTCATAACCCCTTGGTAAAATTGGTTGTCAGACTATCAGGCCACTGACTACTTATAGCGACTGTCAAAGTTCTACAAATGACATATGGAACCAACGGCTTAACGTGATTTCCGAGGCACAGAGGAAACTCGGTATGTAATGGACGCTCACCCATCCACGGATTACCCTAGACTAGCGCGGCTTTTAACCTGAAGATCACCCATGGCAGCTGCTATTATTTACCCAAGAGCTCCTCAAAAACATAGTACACGACGGAACCGAAATAATGATTTTGTAAGCAAGAGTTTAATATCGTCCTTGAAGTTTCACTGGGAAGAAAATTGTTGCACTCTACCCTTTAGTAAAGTGCCTTGGATGTATTCAGGTTGCTTTCAATAAAGTCTTAAGATTGCTCCTAAAATATTAAAAGCCAATGTTCCAAGCAAGTTCGTCGTACTCTTATTAAATTTTGCATAATCTTCCTGCCGGGTTGAAAATGAATTTTTAAATAAGTCTTTCCTTTTGAATAATTTGTTACAGTTTTGGTCTATTAAAATATGGTGAGTAATTTCGTGACCGCGGTTTGAAACTTTATTAACTTTGCTGTGATAAATTGTCTTTGAAAATGTTTAATGGTTATATTATAATATGCTGCCTCGTTGGTCTAGAGGTCGTAAGCGCGACTTCTGAGCACGAGGTCCTGAGTTCGGTTCCCGGGTCGGGCAAAATGTTATTGGATATTTCCATCAGGAAATTTTCCAGAGTACCCACGGAGTCTATATTTGTGCCCGGGTTGATGGCAATAGGCTCACCCGTGTGGGTATATGCTTAACCTTTCGAGTATTATATTACAGGAGTGATTTTATGTTAATAAATTACAGGAAGGAAAAATAACGTAAAAAACTATTATTTCAGAAAAAAAAAACTTTTCCTGGCAACAATGTTTCGGTTTTCTAATAACAATATCTACTAACATATTTCTAACCTTTGTTCTATTCTCACGGTTGTATTGTAAAACACGAGGATCAAAGGTAGGATGTTCTCTTGACCGAAAGATGTTCAATTTAAGGTATAAAATATAATCAAGGGAAACCAGCCCTTATTTCCATTCATCTGCTATGATTAATTCAGTACAAACCCTACGAGTAAATGTAACGTTATATTTTTGTGCCCTACATTTTTATCCTGTTTTGGCTGTTTAGAAAAAAATATTTGAAGAATATTTTGGTCTGTGTATGGTGGATGAATTATTTATTTTAGTTTTCCTTTGTCTTGTTTTACGATTATGTTATTTATGTACCCTTTGATAAATCTGCTTTTACAAATGAGGGATCTAAAAGCTTGTTGTTTATAAATTGTAGGTAGTATAGTGTTAGTGTCTTTGACAATCTTTGTGGACATACCCATCCTTTGGTTAGGTAAGCTAAACTAACACAGTAAGTCGTAAAGCAGTTCTTGCCTATTGATAGTTTGTCTTTCAATATTGCTTTAGTTATTTACACAGTATTAAGAACATACTAGGCAGTCTTAATAATTCATAATACTGTGTTAAACATTAGAAACTTGTATTTTTTTTAAACTTGTGTAAAGTTGGAACTTTGACCCAGATATCTGCGTAACTAGAAATATGCTAGGTATATTCTAGAACAAAAAATATCGCAAAGACAGGGGCAACAAGTGCTTTTAGGCTTCGTTAACGGTTTTCGGCTTCACACCCAATATTCAACAAGAAACCAAGAGACAGAGAATCAATTCCGTATATTAAAACGACTAATCAAATAAAGCTACGTAATTCATTAAGTACAGAAAATAGAAATCAGTGGCAATTGTAGGCTCGACAGCTAAAAGGTGGCACGTCCACTCAAAGAGAGGGCTAGGAGGTGTTAATTGGCAAAGAAGCCCTCTTTATATAATTACATCAAGAGCTTTTCCTTTGGGGGTCGCTTTAATTCTTAATAAGTCCGTTTTATTACATTTGTTCATTTTATTTTATATTAATTTGTAGTTGCCTGTTGCCGTGTTGTTAGGTTTTTAATATGTGCGTGTGAACTGAGGGACCAAAAATAAATCCGCAAAATGAATATCCTAGGATTTAGTAGTACACTTAAAACAATTGTAGAAGGAATCTGGGAATTTGTAAACAAATATATCGAAAACTACGACCCATAAAGTGTGGTCCCTCAGTTCTCACAGACGATTAGCCAGATCTCGGAAAGTATCTTAAAGAACAAGATTTTGTGAATACAGACATTTAGTAGAGAGTTTGAAAAGATATTTACAAAATAACAGACCATGAAGCATTAAAGATAAAAAAAATATAACGACTGAACTGTGGTCCCTCAGTCCACATAACAAAGATAAACATTTTAGCGAATCTTACTGACTAAAACCGTTCTTTTTCTACATAAAGTTTTAGTAGAAGTCTTAAAACATATTGTAAAAAAAAACGGAGCTTAAATATCGAAGCATTTTGAAGATAGCAATGATTAATAGTGGTCCCTCAATCCTCACATCCACTGACATATGTGCGTGTCCTAGCTGCTTGACGAGAGGAATATCAGAAAGTCTAGTGTACTTAACTTTTAGTAGTAAGTTTCTTCTAAATAATAGGTATCTAAAATTGTGTATTTCTTACTTTTTGACTGAGATAATACTATTTTTTAATCCTATGAAAATGTATAGAGAAGTGTGACCACACAATTAAACAAAATGTAGACAGTACTATTATACTTTATTTAACACTAGCTTTTGCCAGCGGCTTCGCCGGTCGCCCGCGTGAAAATGACAATTTTCCATACAAACTTTCATCCCCTATTTAACTCCCTTAGGAGTTGAATTTCGAAAAATCCTTCCATATTCCTTGTCTACATTGTCTTAAGGTAGGCCTTCTACAAATTGTGCAAAAATCTGAATGAATTCATCAATTCTGTATTTCTGTGTTTTTGTTTTGAAGGTCAATTAATGCTTCACTGTTTTGAAAAAGCTTTCCACACCCGCAGACGATGGCGTCATGTTGTCGGATTTGAAATACGAGAATAATACATTTGACCACAGAGGAAGTTTAAATAATATCCTACGCAGTGTTGCCACAATCGTCGACAAATAGAATGGATTATGATATCTTGACCGAAGACGAGCGAGTGTCTTGACCAAAGATGTGCTTGCGCATTAAAAATGAATTATTATTTTTATTTTTCACTATCTGTTTCATAAAACTCGCCTAGGTATTTGTTTTTGTTGGGTGGGATATCATCAAATAACCCCTCCCGCTCTTGGGCAGAGCGAAAGGGAGTGTCAGACTTCTACCAGACTAAAAACCACTTATGTTCCTTCCTTTATGTCGAGGCCACGGTATCTCTTGCGAACAAACCGAGCCCCGACAGGATGTATCTATTAATATTTGTAGTTTTATCCTAATTCTTATTAGTGACTAATAAAACACTATTTGTTCCATTAATGTTTTTCACGAAATCTCTTTTTGTGAACAAATTGTGCATTTTTGTTTGGTTTTTATTTTGTAATATACCGCATTAAATTAACCGTACAACCTGTTTTTTTCTTTTTGGGGCATGGGAAAGCATCAATCATCATCGAGCGGTATAGGCCGTGTCAGACTTCTACTGACTAAAAACCACCCATGTTTATTCTTAGCGCTTTGTGCCGAGACTGCGGTATCTCTTTCGAACAAAGTATAATAGTAAAAATATATATTATACTTTATACAATAAAGTATAATAGTACTGTCTACATTTTGTTTAATTGTGTGGTCACACTTCTCTATACATTTTCATAGGATTAAAAAAATAGTATTATCTCAGTTAAGAAGTAAGAAATACACAATTTTAGATACCTATTATTTAGAAGAAACTTACTACTAAACGTTAAGTACACTAGACTTTCTGATATTCCTCTCGTCAAGCAGCTAGGACACGCACATATGTCAGTGGATGTGAGGATTGAGGGACCACTATTAATCATTGCTATCTTCAAAATGCTTCGATATTTAAGCTCCATTTTTTTTTACAATATGTTTTAAGACTTCTACTAAAACTTTATGTAGAAAAAGAACGGTTTTATTCAGTAAGATTCGCTAAAATGTTTATCTTTGTTATGTGGACTGAGGGACCACAGTTCAGTCGTTATATTTTTTTTATCTTTAATGCTTCATGGTCTGTTATTTTGTAAATATCTTTTCAAACTCTCTACTAAATGTCTGTATTCACAAAATCTTGTTCTTTAAGATACTTTCCGAGATCTGGCTAATCGTCTGTGAGAACTGAGGGACCACACTTTATGGGTCGTAGTTTTCGATATATTTGTTTACAAATTCCCAGATTCCTTCTACAATTGTTTTAAGTGTACTACTAAATCCTAGGATATTCATTTTGCGGATTGATTTTTGGTCCCTCAGTTCACACGCACATGTTTTTAATTAGTCTACATTAAAGCTAGGTAATATAATATTTAAATGAGTAGGTTATCTGAGTTAGTACTTAATATAATCTTCTGTAGGAATATAATATCGCGTATTATCATGTAAATACAAAAGCAAGATCACAGACAGGACATTTTTTGTTCTGAAATCATCCCATTTCCGCCGAACACGCAATGACAAAGATTTCTGTAGTGATCGGTTCTGATTTTACCACCCTTTTTTCTGGCACGCATTTTTTTATTTTACCCACGACGGAACGGAGACGGTATATGCGTTTGGGGTGAGAGGTTGTTTGTTTGTTTGTTTGTGTGTTTGTTTGTTTGTGTGTTTGTGCAAATACATGTTGCCATTTTTCTCCAAAACTACAAGTCCGATTTTGATGCAGTTTTCAGTTATGGGTTCAGGTTTGATTGGTGCATGTTCTTAGATAGGTGTTACGGTGACAACTCACCAGGGGGCGCTGCAGCAAAGATTTTTTGTGCAAATCAAAGTTGCCATTTTTCTCCAAAACTACAAGTCCGATTTTGATTCAGTTTTCAGTTATGGGTTAAGGTTTGATTGGTGCATGTTCTTAGATAAAAATAAATAAAAATAAAAGTAAAAAGTTTAAAAAAAGTTTAAAATAAAAAGCAAAATTAAAAATTTTGAAAAAACCCACGACTGTTAAAAATTAATTGAAAAAAGGATAAAATAACATAAAACACCGGTGGGTGTTTTATGTTATTTTATATATGTTTAAAAAAAACCCAAGAATGTCCGTCGGGAGCTGAACATTGCAAAACTAGTTCATTTAATGTCAGCCCCCGACGGACATTCTTGGATTTTTTTAGTCATTATTAAAATTGACACAGGACGACGCAATGCATCTATTTGTGCAATAATTTATATGTTTGTCTTGGTCTTCAACACGTAATTGCTAATCAACTCTGTTGCTTGTAGTATTATTATGTACATACTTATTATCCTGTAGTAAATTATTATGCAACAAGCCGTGTTCTCGCCGAGATTTCCCATCGGAAAAAAGTTTCTTTGTCTTTTACCCCATTAGCTTTTGATAATATTCAAGGAACACGGAAATCATAATTATGCAAAGTTGTATGCGCCCAGAAACTACGGCTGTGCGCTATCTGTTAGTGAGTAAATTGAGTTTAGTGTTTGGCATGAAATTAAAAAATAAATAAATGATAAAGTTTATTAATGTTTAGATAATTGACTTTAGTGTTAGGAGCCTCCTTTTAAGCAAATTATATGCAAATTGTGACATCAACTTAAATTTTAACCTTATTTTTTTAGGGTACCTACCTTAAAAGGAGAAAACGGAACCCTTATAGGATCACTCATGTGTCTGTCTGTCATACCATTCCCCCCCCCCCCCCCCCCCTTATCTTCGAAACTACTGAGCCTAAAATTCTGAAAAAAAATACAGAAATTAGTTCAGATTATAGGAAAACCTATAAGAAGTCATGGTACGGAACCCTTCATGTGCAAGTCCGACTTGCACTTGGCCAGTTTTTTATTTTGTTAGTTGACATTTGATTATACCACGCGGCATATAACTTGAACCTGCGCAGTAGTCGTTTTTAAGACGTCCCATACAAATCAAGCAGAGAACCTGCGCAGAACGACGCCATTTTGGGTCAAGTTATTTGCCTAGGAGTTAACCTTCGCTGCAGGTTTGCATGTCTAGTGTCTATGTCTTGGGACATAGTATGGCCCAACATAATAATATGTTTATATAACATCTGTATATTTTTACCATTTGTTCACAAAATTAATAAATTATTTTGATGATTTGCATATAGAATAGAGCAGTCAATTGGCCTGAACATTTTTGTCATTGCACTTGAGCATCGATAGATAAAGAGCCAAAAGAAACTTAGTACACTAATACCAAACTGTATTAAAATTAAAGCTTATTTACTTTCTAGATAAAAAACTTCAATACTTCGCGTATCAGAAATGTGCGCTATTTTCCGTAAATTCATACATTCAATTGCTCTCAGTAGACTCAGTAGCATTTAATTTGTTAATTCCTGGGATTCATGTTAAACATTTATATTGAACATTGTTCGTATTTGATCCGTACTTCACAATGATTCTCAATAATTTATCTGTAATTAAAACGATTTCGTCGATATCAATTCAATTGTTTGCGTTGGAAATTCAATATTATTGCTAATTTTCACTTAATTGTGATCAAAATTTTATTGATTTCATGAGAATTAGGTATGTCTAAAATTAATTGCCAATTGATATTGTAGGTACTGTAGTAGGTTACTGTTTTATTATTGAAGAATTTACAAACAAAAACAAAAACATTTTCGTATTCATACATCACGCCTGTAATCCACAAAGGGAAAGGCAGAGGTAATATGGGACGATCTCGAGCCTATTACCATCAACTGGGCACTAATCCAGACTCCGTCGCTGCTATTGAGAAATTCATCAATCATTTTGCCCGACTCGGAAATCGAACCCAGGAACTCATGCTCAGCAGTCGCTTGCGACCACCAATGAACCAATGAAACGTTAAAAAGCGTTTAGAAAGTTCTTGAGCAACCGACCCATAAATTTCGAACAGAAACTTGATGAACACTCGAAGGACAAAAAAAATAACCCTATTTTTTATAAGAACCTTCGTTCTAATTGACCAGCTCGGGATTCCTTTTTAATGTTTATTGAAAGGCGCTACATAAAGAACGGATCGTAATTGGCGCGAGCAGGCGATGTCAGAACGTCTGTAATTGCTTTTACCCGATAAATCGCTTCCGAAGCGGCTGCACTGTGGTATCTGTCTAATTAGCTGGTTTATATAATATATCTCGGAGAATGTTGGAGCTTTTAACCAAAGAATTTTCTGGTGAATAGATTTCCGATTTGAGTCTTTGAAATTATGCTGCGGGTTGTTCGAAAGAGATACCGCGGTCCCGGATACAAAGGGCTCAGAAGGAACATGGGTGGTTTTTAGTCAGTAGAAGTTTGAGACTTCCTTCCACTCCGCCCAGAGCGAAAGGAGTCATTTTTTTTTTAATTATGAATGAATTTGATGATTTCTCACCGACCGGCTTTTATTTGTATAGCTCTAGGGTTTATGGCTAACTTAATATTCTTTATTACGAAGTACCACGTCCGCTTAAAATACGAGAAATTAAACATTTACAGGAGTGTGGGGGTAGTCAGGAGAGGTAGGTGCTGCCTAGAATAGAAAGTGTAAATAAAAGTGGTTCTTAAACTGAGGTTTTATAGAGTGGAGTCCACAATTTACTGCGTAGACTAAAAGTTTGTTTTCAGACCAGGTAGGCATTTTTAGCCTTTTATGAAATTCTCACGACATTTGCTACTAAATAAAGAATTCATCGTAAATAGGGGCGAGCGCAAATAACTCCTGAAAATCCCGAAGACACATTTTCTGGTGCGGGCAAAGACGGTAACTTTCTTTTTTGTTAGTTTTTCTTTTTAGGACAAAATAATAAAACTTATACCTACTTTCATTCATAAATAATCTATGGACGAAGTTTGCGCTATTTTTATCGCCCTGGCCAACAAAATTCAAAAAGGAATTGTTTTTGTTGTGATTGTAATCTGAGTTTCTAAATAAATATTGTGGAAATAGCAAAATGAAAAACACGTTGTACGATGGTTGCTATATTTGAACTGAGAAGATCTTTTTACTTGACATTATAAAAACATATTTAAAACCCAACAAAAAGGTTTCACAAATAAGTAGGTTTTACAACATCCGCCCTTAATGGAAATAAAAAGATAAAGTAGTAATGCTAAACATAATAAGATAAAAGAATAAAACATTACTACCAGACTAAACAGAAATACCAAACTTATACCGACGAAAAATAAATAAATAGAAAATTATTCTACCTATTTATCATTAAACCCATATTAACAACGCACCTAAGATGAGCTATGCGCCTTATGGGCTTGGTTAAAACATCGGCTGTCATTTTATCCGTAGGTATAAACTTTATATCTATAAGACCCTCATTAACCTTTTCACGAATAAAATGATATCTCGTATCAATGTGTTTGGTTCTATTGTGGTGGACTGGATTGAGCACAAGTTTCTGTGCACTTTGACTATCATTGTATAGCAACACCCTATCAGCAAAACCAGTAATGTCACACACTAACCGTCTGAGGAAAATAGCCTCCTTTGCAGCACTGGTCAAGGACATATACTCAGCTTCTGTAGACGATAAGGCTACCGTCGGCTGCTTCTTACACTCCCAGCTAATAGGTCCACCTGCTAGCGTGAAGTAGTAACCAGTGTACGACCGACGGTCATGCACACAGTTCGCCCAGTCAGCATCCGTGTATCCATACAGACGTCTACCGACTTTCCTGTAAGTAATACAGTAATTCATAGTACCTTTCAAATACTGTAACACCCTTTTAGCGGCCAACCAATGCGTCTTATCATAACAGTTATTAAACTGACTTAAATAGCTTGTGGCATAAGCTATATCGGGTCTCGTATTCACAGCTAGGTACATGAGACATCCTATCAAGTTTTGGTAAGGATATTCACCAAGAGATGTTGGATTACCTTTCTCCAACTTGTTATTCTCCAAAGGCGTAGACATCTCCTTGCAATCTTGCATATTAAACCGCTCCAACACTGCCTGGATATAGGTCTTCTGACTGACCACGATTTTATCGTCAACACGGTTAATATTTAAGCCTAAACAATACGATAATTCACCCAAATCTTTAAGCGAGAAAAATTTATTCAAGTCATTTTTGACAGCGTCAAACGAACTTTTTTCTTTGTAAAAAACAATTAGATCGTCAACATAGACTGCAAGTATTATCGTTTCATTACCAAACTTTTTCAAGTAAACACATGATTCCGCAGGTGTTCTTGCAAAGCCAATTTTTGATAGAATTTGATGCAATTTGATATTCCAGGCTCGAGCTGCCTGTTTCAAACCATAAATGGATTTTCTGAGCAAACAGACTTTACCTTCTGCCCCATGCTCAGCAAATCCCTCAGGCTGTTGCATGTACACCTCCTCCTCTAAGTCCCCATTGAGGAATGCGGTATCGACATCCATGTGTTGGATCTTTAAATCCATTTCTGCCGCCAATGCTATAAGGGTACGCAGAGATGAATTTCGAACCACAGGGGCAAAAGTCTCGTTATAGTCAGTCCCCCAAACTTGACTAAAACCTTTCGCAACTAGTCGCGCCTTATACTTGACTATTGCACCGTTCGCGTCCCTCTTCATCTTGAACACCCATTTACATGGAATAACCTTTTTATTTGGTTTATCCACTAATGTCCAAGTCTGCTTATTCATTAAGGCATTGTATTCATCCTTCATTGCGGAGATCCAGTTATCTTTATCATCGCTATTAATAGCTTCACGATAACTATTTGGATCATCACACAACAAAACAACACCGTGAGTGCCGTATGAATAATAATCTGGAGGTTTACGTACTCTTTCAGGATACCTTCTCTCTGGACATACATCGTTGGGTTCATCTGAAGGAACCAGGGACAGATCACGTTGTTCACCCGAATGTAGAGACTCCGTGTCAACAATCCCACCAACTTCATCATTCGCGTCCTCAAAATCGTCAACTTTCTCTACCTCCATGTCCACACCTTCTGAAGTAGGTGAAGAAGTAGAAGTAGATGAGATAGAAATCTCCTGTGGCGATGTGGTATCTGAAGAAGTTTGTGAAAAAAGATTAGAGACATTAGGACTCACAACAATTTCAGGCTGAACAGATTTATCCTTCAATCCTGAAAAATTATTTTCAAAGAACGTAATATCCCTTGACTTAATGAACCTACGAGGGTTTTCCGCGCTACGGAAATAATAACTCCTTGGATCGTCTGAATATCCAACGAAGATATGTTCAGAAGCTTTCATATCTAGCTTAGTTCTCTGGCATGAAGGCACGTGAACTAAAGCTCGGCAACCAAACACCCTTAAATGAGACAGGTCGGGTTTGCTACCACACCACATTTCATATGGCGTCTTACCATCAAGTGCACGATGAGGTGACCTATTCTTTAAATAAACGCTGGTCTCAACAGCATCCTGCCAAAAAGCTTTCGACAGAGAGCTCTGTGCCAGCAAGGAACGGGCCTTCTCCACAATACTACGATTGCAACGTTCACTTACCCCATTTTGTTGAGGGCTGTATGGTACAGACGTTTCATGTCGAATCCCTTGAGCCTGCAAATAGTCTGACAGCTCCTTGTTGACATACTCAGTACCATTGTCTGACCGAAGGGTTCGAATCTTTGTGCCAGTCTGTCTCTCAACAAGTGCTTGGAAAGCACAAAAATACTTCTGAACTTCTGTCTTAGATGACATACAATAAAGTGATATAAAACGTGTATAGTCATCTACAAAAATAATAAAATATTTATTACCTTTAAAAGATTCAGTGGTCAGGGGACCACAAACGTCCGTATGGACCAATTCTAATGGTGACGAAGCCTTCTTATACTTTATCACTTTGAAAGGCTTCCGGGCCTGCTTACCCTCTACACAAGGTACGCATGGTTCTTTGTCAACCTCAGTATACTCCACACCAACAGCTAGCCCTTTTTTGAGTAGAGCCATACCAATACGGCAGAGATGTCCTAGACGCTTATGCCAAAGCTGAAACTGGGACAAATTAGTGTGAACATTATAAGCTGAAACACCTTGCGGTTTTACTGTACAATCTAAAGTGTACAGTCCACCACAAACAGAACCATGTAAAACAGGATCATTTCTAAAAGAAACATCATTAGAATTATAAAAATTACAGCCATTCTTATCAAAAACAATCGAGAAACCTTTCTCTACTGCCTTTTTGACTGAGAGTAAATTACAATCTAGGCCAGGAACATGTACAACATTAAAAATCTTCTTGAAATGGGTTTTTGTGTCAATGGCAACATCTCCTAAACCCACAGCCGGCAAACTTTTACCATTTGCAACAGTTATCTTCCCATCACAGGGTCGGTAACTATTGAACCATTCAGCATGTGGAGTCATGTGAGTTGACGCACCAGAGTCGATAATCCACTTCTCAGACATCTGAACACTTGGTGCAGACAAAGCCAATTCCGTGACACCATCCAAAGCAAATTCCGTGATACATGCATCCATATTCCCTGAACTAAAAGCAGTCAGTCCCTTATCTTTAGAGCAACCTTCTGTAGAACAACTCGCCTTTGCCTTTTTCTCCTTCTTTTTGAGAGGACAATTAGGACTCTTGTGCCCTGGCTTCTTACAACGAAAACAAATAACCTGCTTGTTAGTATGCAACGCAGCCACATCATCTTTAGTCTCCTTTGTCATTTCGCTCAACAACTTAGTCCTCACCAAATCTGTTGTGACTTCAACGCTCCCATTCTCAAGCGCCATTATCAAGGGCTCGTAGCGAGACGTTAGACCTCCCAATATAATAGCTGCTAAAGAACTATCTTCTATGGTTTTGCCAATATCGGCCAGGTCTAGTACTGTTGTAGTTATTGCCGTTAAGTAAGATTCTAAATCAGAAAAATCAGATAAGGAGTACCTGTACAACTTACGTTCCAACGACAGTTTACGACCCAAACTTCGATCCTCGTAGGATTTTATAAGAGCATCCCACGCTTCCTTTGCGGTCTTAGCTGGTCGAACAATCGAAATAGCAGCGCCATCCACAGTAAGGCATATTTTAGAAAGAGCCTTTTCATCCTTCCGTACATCGTCGGGCGTCTTTTTCCCTTCGACAACTACTGCGCTTACGGTTTCCCACAATCCTTCATGGATTAACAACATGCGCATTTTAAATTTCCACACAGTGTATCCTTCTCTATTACAAAGTATAGGAATACCATTTATTAGAGACATACCAGAAACTGCAGACAACATGTTAACGAGGTATCGAGGTATCTAAAAATTTCACCACCAATCTTCTTTTAAATTCGATCGTAGATAAAATATACAGAGCTTCGTGCTGATAACGTGTTGTGATTGTAATCTGAGTTTCTAAATAAATATTGTGGAAATAGCAAAA
This sequence comes from Diarsia mendica, assembly GCA_949316265.1. Classification (NCBI taxonomy): domain Eukaryota; kingdom Metazoa; phylum Arthropoda; class Insecta; order Lepidoptera; family Noctuidae; genus Diarsia; species Diarsia mendica. Next base: position 12,567,002 of record OX438902.1, on the reverse strand, counting down.
TGAAAAACACGTTGTACGATGGTTGCTATATTTGAACTGAGAAGATCTTTTTACTTGACATTATAAAAACATATTTAAAACCCAACAAAAAGGTTTCACAAATAAGTAGGTTTTACAACAGTTTTATATAAGTTAAACAAGGACATTTACATATTCATGGATAATAAAGAGAATATAAGAACAAATTTGAAATAAGTCGTGTCCTTTGACCCGTCGCAAAAACGCCGTTATTCAGATATTCATATCGAATATTGTTTATAGGATTTGCGAACCATTGGTATTTGAATGTCCCATACAGTTGACTTGTTTCAGTGCTCAGAGCAAGGGTGAGTGCTCAAATAATCATGTAAGTATTACAATACAATAAAGTTATAACGTTGAAATATCTCAGATATTGTCGGAGTCTGAATTTGTGCTTGATTGATAGCAATTGGCTTGCTCCGTATTACTTACATGGGAGTTAAATATAACAGGGTGCTTACTCTGGAATATAATTCCGATAGATCGACATTGGTCAAACGTCAGTTGGTTGAGTTAAACGTCAGGGATTGGCTAGACTCAGTGAGTCCAGCCAATGCCTGACGTTTGACTGACAATTCCAATGTCGATCTATCGGAATTATATTCGAGAGTAAGCACACTGGTCTTTGGTTCCACTAATGTGTGTACCTCTGACTAATCTTTCGCGGATTACAGGCGTGATGTTATGTTGTGTTGTATCTCAGAGAAACCCTTGGATGTTCGATATATTATACGCACGCATACTAACGAAAGATACGGTTGGCGCAGTTGCTGAGTGATTGTTGGTTCGATTCTCGCATGAAACGAATATTTGTACAGCGAACAGGTAGTTGCTCCGGGTGCTAGACCCGGAGCAACTACCTGTTCGCTGTTTGTTTAAGTGAGTATCAAATGTTTGTAAATACACCCACGACATATTATTATCAGTAATATCAAAAGTGGTGTGGTTAAGAATGTGTTGGTGAAATCATTTTTTGCACAAAAGTAATTTGTTGTTGTTGAACTGTTGTATTTTGGTTATTTGTTTATATTCTCCGATTGTGTTACTTTGTTTGCTTATTGTTACCTTTTTTTTGTTGTTTTTTTCTTTGTTTTCGTGTTTTAACGGTGGAAACCTATAATTGGCCTTCAAGTGTTTATATTTAAATGTCAATCTGTATTAGCTGTAAGTTTCCCAAATAGAGTAAAATAAAATAAAATAAAGGTAAAAACAAAAAATAACATGTCGCGTAAACTACGTCATAACGAAAACATAGTTAAACTTTATTCAACTCATACTCTGCTTCACCTTTTCCTTACTTTTGTAGGTGTCGACAACCAGTCTCATTAGATGTAGCTGTACATACCAGTATATTACAAGGAGTTACTGCCTATATCCGAATTCCCACTTTAAAAAGATTTAACTAATAAGTAGAAACAGGAGCACGAGCATGTAGTACACAGGAGTCACAGGACACACACACATTGAGAGGCTCAACTAATACTAAAACTCAAACTCTAATACTTAGGTTACATAGGGTATGTAAGTTGCCAGTGACAAAGCAAACCCCAGAACCAATCCCCAAACAAGACATAGTCTGTTATCTAATCTTGGGACTCGGGACTTGATTTCCACCGCCGAGACTAAAGAGAAGTGTGTGGTTTTGTTAGTTATAAATTGGTATAAACTGGGGGCCGAAAATGACCGCTTCAGTAGAAAAAAAATTAAAAAAAAAAAATTGGTTGTCTGTAAAGTCGGTTTACTGACGATAGTTGAACGTGACAACGTCTTAAGAAAATACTGATTTACATAAAATTCTTCATTCATAAAATCATTTTAATTTAAAAAAATAAAAATACAACAAAATACTTGAATAAAATTAGATTAGATTAGATTTAATTCGTAATAGATAACACTCATACATGCAACGCATGTACTCCATGACGCGGGCTCGCTTCGCTCGCATATTAAATGACACTAATATCTTCTGTACCCGAAGTGCCGGGCCTCCACCGGCCTTCTTCGTCGGCCTACGGCCCGGTGCCCATGCCGCCCATAAAGGATACTGTCGCGAAACGGTGATTCATCCACTTAGCGGACGACTAGCAACGCCTATAATTTTGCGTTTTTTATTTTATTACGTTATTAGTTCGACGATCGAACTAATGAATCGAACTAATGGGAATGAGCCAGAATCATTACCTTTATCGCTGTAATTATCGTTGCTATAAACAATTGACAACACATTCACTTTTCACTGCACTTGATACTCGATCAAAACATGTAAATGTACTATAGTATAGCAGCTGTCCACGCAGACGCATCGCTCACTCAAGTAGGAGAGAGACGGATGTCGAACACTGCCGAACGCAAAGGCCGATTGTGCTTCTTTGTCGCTCGTTCCGCGCTCTCGCTTGCACTTCAAGCCTTACATGGAACGCCTCAGAGCGAGGTAACGCCTCAGAGGTAACGCAGAGGTAACGCCTCAGAGGTGACGCCTCAGAGGTAACGCCTCAGAGGTAACGCCTCATGAGTCATGTTTTTTCGTGCGTGCAGCCGGCTCTATCGAATTATAAGACGTTGTCACGTCAAAAAAACTCACTAGTTCGACGATCGAACTAATGAATCGAACTAATGGGAATGAGCCAGAATCATTACCTTTATCGCTGTAATTATCGTTGCTATAAACAATTGACACCACATTCACTTTTCACTGCACTTGATACTCGATCAAAACATGTAAATGTACTATAGTATAGCAGCTGTCCACGCAGACGCATCGCTCACTCAAGTAGGAGAGAGACGGATGTCGAACACTGCCGAACGCAAAGGCCGATTGTGCTTCTTTGTCGCTCGTTCCGCGCTCTCGCTTGCACTTCAAGCCTTACATGGAACGCCTCAGAGCGAGGTAACGCCTCAGAGGTAACGCAGAGGTAACGCCTCAGAGGTGACGCCTCAGAGGTAACGCCTCAGAGGTAACGCCTCATGAGTCATGTTTTTTCGTGCGTGCAGCCGGCTCTATCGAATTATAAGACGTTGTCACGTCAAAAAATATAAAAGGTTCAGGACGCAATTAATACATATTATTATTACTACTTTATGACCATTGTACGCATTATATTTTAATCTCATTATAATTCTGTCAAACTGACCATAAATGCACGCTTCATACCTACTCGTCGAAAAGTTAATTCAGAACAAAAATATTGATTTTAAACCTACGGTCCTTTTAAATTTATTAATCAGTAGTCAAAAGACCTAAAAATGCACGAATAAAATGCCATAAAATAATCAAGAAAGGAATGGCTTACTTATTACATGGGCGCTGGCGCGTCCATATTTTTGACGTGACAACGTCTTATAATTCGATAGAGCCGGCTGCACGCACGAAAAAACATGACTCATGAGGCGTTACCTCTGAGGCGTTACCTCTGAGGCGTCACCTCTGAGGCGTTACCTCTGCGTTACCTCTGAGGCGTTACCTCGCTCTGAGGCGTTCCATGTAAGGCTTGAAGTGCAAGCGAGAGCGCGGAACGAGCGACAAAGAAGCACAATCGGCCTTTGCGTTCGGCAGCGTTCGACATCCGTCTCTCTCCTACTTGAGTGAGCGATGCGTCTGCGTGGACAGCTGCTATACTATAGTACATTTACATGTTTTGATCGAGTATCAAGTGCAGTGAAAAGTGAATGTAGTGTCAATTGTTTATAGCAACGATAATTACAGCGATAAAGGTAATGATTCTGGCTCATTCCCATTAGTTCGATTCATTAGTTCGATCGTCGAACTAGTGAGTTTTTTTGACGTGACAACGTCTTATAATTCGATAGAGCCGGCTGCACGCACGAAAAAACATGACTCATGAGGCGTTACCTCTGAGGCGTTACCTCTGAGGCGTCACCTCTGAGGCGTTACCTCTGCGTTACCTCTGAGGCGTTACCTCGCTCTGAGGCGTTCCATGTAAGGCTTGAAGTGCAAGCGAGAGCGCGGAACGAGCGACAAAGAAGCACAATCGGCCTTTGCGTTCGGCAGCGTTCGACATCCGTCTCTCTCCTACTTGAGTGAGCGATGCGTCTGCGTGGACAGCTGCTATACTATAGTACATTTACATGTTTTGATCGAGTATCAAGTGCAGTGAAAAGTGAATGTGTTGTCAATTGTTTATAGCAACGATAATTACAGCGATAAAGGTAATGATTCTGGCTCATTCCCATTAGTTCGATTCATTAGTTCGATCGTCGAACTAATAACGTAATAAAATAAAAAACGCAAAATTATAGGCGTTGCTAGTCGTCCGCTAAGTGGATGAATCACCGTTTCGCGACAGTATCCTTTATGGGCGGCATGGGCACCGGGCCGTAGGCCGACGAAGGAGGCCGGCGGAGGCCCGGCACTTCGGGTACAGAAGATATTAGTGTCATTTAATATGCGAGCGAAGCGAGCCCGCGTCATGGAGTACATGCGTTGCATGTATGAGTGTTATCTATTACGAATTAAATCTAATCTAATCTAATTTTATTCAAGTATTTTGTTGTATTTTTATTTTTTTAAATTAAAATGATTTTATGAATGAAGAATTTTATGTAAATCAGTATTTTCTTAAGACGTTGTCACGTTCAACTATCGTCAGTAAACCGACTTTACAGACAACCAATTTTTGAAGTGAAAACTTCTTTAGCGGCGTTGAGCACTTTGGGAAATTGTTCTGTGATGGGTATAAAATCTTAAACTCGCGTCAGGATACGTGACCACGTGACCCTGATCGAAAATTCGTCAGGACACGTGACCACGTGACCCTGATCGAAAAAGCGTAAGACGGATGGAGAGTAGACAGCTATCCCCTCTCTACGGCGCGGCGAAAATGTATGCCTGGGCCTACTGTTTCGTTTAGGCAGCGCAGGGCGCTTAATAATAATAATAATAAATATCTATGGCCCGGATTGTCAACGTGACGGAACATTTTTTCTGCTAATCAATAATTTTATTTGCTTTTTTGATCAATTTTAACGAAATAAATATGTTTTATACTATCAAACCACAAGAAAAAGTATTCGGAATCATCATACATAATAATTTGGACCAATCATAACGAAATAATCATATAAAAATGCAGAACGAAGGAAATATCAATACGTCAAAGAAAGAACAATGCTGACCAGAAGCCGGGCTAAAAGGCAACAAGCACACCCACCATCTCCGGACTCGCCGCTGAACTCCGCCTCGCAGCCGCCGGGACGCGCCACACCCGTGAGGGCCGTGTCTCCGGTAGCTGTAGCTGCGTCGAGTTCCAGCGACGAGTTTTTCTCCCCGTCGTCAACGCCATCACCACCGCGACGCGAACGACGAGGAAGAGGACGGCCACCAGCGGGCTTAGGACCTCGAGGCCAACCGGCCCCGAACAGGGTCCCCGCTGCTGGTGGAAACGTGCCGCGCATGAGATGGACTCAGTCCATAAACGAGAGTGTCATGCGCGCATATTATGGGGCTACTGAGGGGGGAAGTAACTTGACTGCGTACCGTAGTCGGATGCTCTCTCTGTTTCAGGTGTTTGAGCCAGCTATCAGCGTGTCGGCGCAACGACTGTCGGATCAGGTGAGGGTCATTCAGCATAACCATATGTTGGATGACACTGTGCTTGATCGACTACGCTCTGAATCACGGAGTAACCCAGTCACACCGCCTTCACCAGTGGTCGCAGTGCAGCTGGAAAATGTTTCTAGTTCTCCGCTGCGATCCGAACGTGGTGGTGAAGAGGGTGATGATGAAGTTATATCCGTGAGTACCCAGTGCAACGTTCAATTGAGGAGCGCTTTGGAGGGTGCATTCCGGGAGTACCGTTCCACACCGCCTGAACTTAGACCACGTTTACCTCGCTTGCCCATGCACAAGAAAAACAGGGCGCTGGTGTGTGCTCTAGATTCGGAACTGTCTAATTGCTTTGACAACAGCAAAGACCTCACCGATACCCACTCAATTTTGTATTGTGCAGCTGTAGCGGCTTGTCGTGTGGCTCACGTTAAATTCCCTAACAACGACAGAGCTACACGACCAAAGTCAGCTGTTCCAGCCTGGCAGTGCAGGATTGAGCGGCGTATTGGTGAGGCTAGAACACTCATCGGCAAGTTGATCTGCTTCAGGGAGGGCAATACTCGCCCTAGAGTGATGCGCTTTGTGAGGCGGGCGTTCTCGGGAACAGATATTAGTTTTCCTGATTATTTATCCCGCGTCACAGAGCGCATCGACTTCCTGAAGCAGAAAATCTGTGCATGGGCAAGCCGTATTCGTCGGTATAAGCGACGAGTGGAGCGGTACACGCAGAACCGCACTTTCCAAAGTGATGAAAGGTGGGTATATAGAGCTTGGGAGCGACCAGACCAAGGTGTGATTGACACGCGTCTGCCGGATGATGACGCCATGACATCGTTCTGGCGCAACATCTGGTCGGTGCCTGTCAGTCACACTGAGGGCGATTGGATCCGGGAGGTTGAACGAGCGTGTGATCCTATATCAGAAATGGGGGCAATTATCATCAGCCCCCAAGACGTAGCTCGTGCAGTCCGTCCGTTGCCTAACTGGAAATCTCCGGGGCCGGACGGACTGCACAATTTCTGGATCAAGTGGTTCATGAGATCGCACGCACGCTTGGCGTCCCAGTTTCAATCTGCCTTAGAGTCAGGAGCGCTGCCCCAGTTCTTGACAACAGGAATTACCCACCTGCTCCATAAATCAGGTAGTACTGCGGAACCTAAAAATTATAGACCAATCACTTGTTTACCAACGGTCTATAAAGTTCTTGCATCCATTTTGAGAGTTAAAATCAACCAACATATCGAAAATAACTCTATCATGTCTGCCTCTCAGAATGGATGTAGGAACGGGTCCCGTGGTACTAAGGAGCTGCTCCTCATTGATATGACCATTAGCCAACAGGTTCTCCGCTCCCGAAAGGATCTGTCGACATGTTGGATAGATTATAAGAAGGCCTATGACTCAGTGCCTCATACATGGCTCATGAGGGTGCTGGAATTGTACAAAGTAGATGCAACTCTGCGCACCTTCCTGATGTCGTGTATGGGGAGCTGGAGAACGGCCCTTCGCTATCCAGGATGTCGACAGATCGGGGGGAACAGTGAACCGATAAGGATCGAGCGTGGTATATTCCAGGGTGATAGTCTGAGTCCATTGTGGTTTTGTCTGGCCTTGAACCCTCTTAGCACTCTGCTGGAGGGTTCAGGTCTAGGCTATCGGTTGAGGAGAGGTGGTCAGGTAATATCTCACCTTCTTTACATGGATGATCTGAAACTCTTTGCCCCCAACAATTTGCAACTCATGAAGCTACTGAAGGTAACAGAAACTTTTAGTAGTGGCATCAGAATGGAATTTGGTGTGGACAAATGTGCAGTCATGCATGTGAAGCGAGGGGAGATTATGGAATCCGTGGGAACTCAACTCTCTGATTCCATACAACTTAGACCCCTCTCCTCAACAGATAATTACAAATATTTGGGTATGTCGGAAGCATTAGGTATCAATATTGCCGACATGAAACAATTGTTGAAGGAGCGCTTCTTTGGCCGCCTGAACAAGGTGCTGAGCAGTCTTTTGTCAGGCGGGAACAAGGTACGCGCCTTCAACAGTTGGGTCATGCCGGTTTTGATGTATTCTTTCGGCATACTCAAATGGACTCAGACAGAACTTGATGCCCTGGATAGGAGGGTCCGCTCACTATTGACCGCAAATCGGATGCATCACCCACGGTCGTCGGTGATGAGACTGTATATCCCGCGGAAGTGTGGGGGTCGTGGTTTCTTAAATGCTAAGACCCTACACAACCGTGAAGTATACAGTCTCAGGGAATACTTCCTAGAAACCGACGTGGGGATGCACCGAGATGTGGTCTCAGTGGACAAGGGCCTTACCCCGCTCTCCTTGGCTAACGGGAACTGGCGCAAACCTAAAGTATTAGACACTAATGACCGCAGGGAGGTATGGCAGAGCAAGGAGCTGCACGGACGCTTTTACCGGGCCCTACATGGGCCCGATGTAGACTTCTTAGCGTCCGTATCCTGGCTACGTTTCGGTGACCTTTTCGGGGAAACCGAAGGTTTTGTCTGTGCAATAATGGACGAAGTTATGATGACGAACAACTACCGGAAATATATTGTGAAGGATGGCACGGTTGACATATGTCGGGCATGCCACCGTCCTGGAGAATCGATCCGACACATTATTTCTGGGTGTTCTAGTCTGGCTAATGGAGAATATTTGCATAGACACAACCTCGTTGCCAGGATTATCCACCAGCAACTTGCTCTAAAATACAACCTTGTAGAAACAGAAGTGCCATACTATAAGTATGCGCCCGACCCAGTTCTCGAAAATGGTAATATCTCGTTGTATTGGGATCGACCTATCGTCACTGACAGGACTATTGTTGCCAATAAGCCTGACATTGTGGTGATAGATCGATCGGAGCGTCGCGCAATGATTGTTGATATAACGGTCCCGCATGACGAGAACCTCGTGAGAGCGGAGAAAGATAAGCAATTCAAATATCTAGATCTGGCTCGCGAGGTTGTCGACATGTGGCACGTGAATACAGCAGTCATTGTGCCGATAGTCGTGTCTGCCAATGGCTTAATAGCCAAGAGCCTCGACGAACATCTAAGGAGGCTCTCGCTTGGTAGCTGGATCAAGGGCTTGATTCAGAAGGCAGTACTTCTAGACACGGCGCGCATTGTCAGGAGGTTCCTCTCTCAAGAGCCCTGACCACCGGTAGCTCGGACCCTGTTCCTAATGCCGGTGGGCTACTATTTTTTATATTTTTAAATGTTTTTTATATGCTTTTTTGTAATAAATATTTAAAAATGTATTTAATATGTTAAAAAATGAATAAAGGAAATAATAATAATTATTAATAATAATATAATTAATAATAATAATAATAATAATAAAATTATTATTAATAATAATATAATTAATAATAATAATAATAATAATAATAATTAATAATAATAATTAATAATAATAATAATAATAATGATGACAGCTGTCAAAATTGAAACAGCTATATCTCGGAAACTATCGACCTTAGACTAGTTGTGTGTAGGGACAATTGATAGGTCTCAATGAGATCTACATTTCGGATGACAGCTGTCAAAATTGAAACGGCTATATCTCGGAAACTATCGACCTTAGACTAGTTGTGTGTAGGGACAAGTGATAGGTCTCAATGAGATCTACATTTCAGATGACAGCTGTCAAAATTGAAACGGCTATATCTCGGAAACTATCGACCTTAGACTAGTTGTGTGTAGGGACAAGTGATAGGTCTTAATGAGATCTACATTTCGGATGACAGCTGTCAAAATTGAAACAGCTATATCTCGGAAACTATCGACCTTAGACTAGTTGTGTGTAGGGACAAGTGATAGGTCTCAATGAGATCTACATTTCGGATGACAGCTGTCAAATTTGAAACGGCTATATCTCGGAAACTATCGACCTAAGACTAGTTGTGTGTAGGGACAAGTGATAGGTCTCAATGAGATCTACATTTCGGATGACAGCTGTCAAAATTGAAACGGCTATATCTCGGAAACTATCGACCTTAGACTAGTTGTGTGTAGGGACAAGTGATAGGTCTCAATGAGATCTACATTTCAGATGACAGCTGTCAAAATTGAAACGGCTATATCTCGGAAACTATCGAACTAAGACTAGTTGTGTGTAGGGACAAGTGATAGGTCTCAATGAGACCTACATTTCGGATGACAGCTGTCAAAATTGAAACGGCTATATCTCGGAAACTATCGACCTTAGACTAGTTGTGTGTAGGGACAAGTGATAGGTCTCAATGAGATCTACATTTCAGATGACAGCTGTCAAAATTGAAACGGCTATATCTCGGAAACTATCGACCTTAGACTAGTTGTGTGTAGGGACAAGTGATAGGTCTCAATGAGATCTACATTTCGGATGACAGCTGTCAAAATTGAAACAGCTATATCTCGGAAACTATCGACCTTAGACTAGTTGTGTGTAGGGACAAGTGATATGTCTCAATGAGATCTACATTTCGGATGACAGCTGTCAAAATTGAAACGGCTATATCTGGGAAACTATCGACCTAAGACTAGTTGTGTGTAGGGACAAGTGATAGGTCTCAATGAGATCTACATTTCGGATGACAGCTGTCAAAATTGAAACGGCTATATCTCGGAAACTATCGATCTTAGACTAGTCGTGTGGGAGTTGGACATTTTGACCCTGAACGTTAACGATGTCCACTGTACAGTCAATAAAATACAAAAATAATTTATTTTGAACTAGACTGTACAATGTTTTTATGATGCTTAATCGGAGGCATGGGAAAAAATATTCCCGCTCCTCCTACCAATCGGAGTTCCGATCGGAGGACAGGGAAAGACAAAATAAATGGGTTAGCATAGTTATGGCGGAATAATTGAATTTTTAAATAATGAATTTGGTTTAACTATGTCGAATGATCGCAATCTTAGCACAACGAAATACAAAACTACTATTGATGCGGTCTTTATTAGACATTTAAATAGGTTCGAATCAAAACTGTTCGTTTCTTACTTCAGCTACCATAAACCTATCGTATCAGTTTTAGAGATTGGCGATGATAGTTCTGGTAATGATGATGGTGAAAAAGTCGTTGAAATTATGGATGAAAGTTGATTTTTCGGAGAGATAAACTTTTTAATGTAAAATAATTGTAATAGTTTTAAAGTGTTAAATTTTTAATGTAATATAAATTGTCATGTTTGTGTACGATAGCGCAATAAATGAATATTGTATTCTACCACATAAATGATAGTACTTTTATACTGTTAAAGCAATTGGTGCAAAATTATTCCCTAACCATTCCAAAATAACAAACATGCTCAACGTTAATAATCAAGTTTTCACTTCTGCCGGCACTCCCGGAGTGCAACCCGTCTTTTTTTTTATTCTCTTTTTAGGGTTCCGTACCTCAAAAGGAAAAAACGGAACCATTATGGGATCACTCGTGTGTCTGTCTGTGTGTCTGTTCAACCATCCCCCCTCCCCCGAATCTCCGAAACTACTGAGCCTAAAATGTTGAAAAAAAAAATCGGTTGTCTGTAAAGTCGGTTTACTGGCGATACTTGAACGTGACAACGTTATAAGAAAATACAGCACTTACATTGCTAACAAACAATTAACACGCCGTTGCTATGGAACGCCTCAGAGCGAGGTAACGCCTCAGAGCGAGGTAACGACTCATGACGTCATCTTTTTTCGTTCGTGCAGCCGGCCATCGAATTAAAAGACGTTATCACGTCAATATAGAAATTAGTTCAACACTTAAAGATTAGTAAGTAAGATAAGATTAGTTGGTGCTAAAATAACATGGAAAATCTCCCAATATCTACTACAATGGTACGGAACCCTTTTTTTTTTTTTTTTTGGTGGGTGGAAAATCATCGAATGACCCCCCCCGCTCTTGGGCAGAGCGAAGGGGAGTGTCAGACTTCTACTGACTAAAAACCGAACCCATGTTCCTACTTTGCCCTTGTGCCGAGGCCACGTAATCTATGTAGTACAAAATACCGCGGCCCCGACGGGCGTCGGCCCTTGCGGACCCCTCCTTGCTGACATCTCTTTGAGGCGCGCGTGGAACACGAACGCGCCGCCGACACGGTCTGTTGCCGTCATGACGACGGCCGGACGGCGAGCTAGCCCATTACTCACCGTCCACAGGCCCGCGTCTATGGTGGCCGGAAGCCATCACGTGGCCCCCGACGCCCGGAGCGCCTTCCGCGCCTTCCGCGGCGGCTGGGACGCTGAGAGGTTCTCTCCCTCTCTCGTTCCGCCACCTCCTTCGCTAGCATCACTGCTTCGCAGAAGGAGGCGACGGCGTCCCATTCCTCCTCGCCCCGGACCATGGCTTGCACCAGGGCCGGACGCGAGAGGTCGCCGCCGCCGATCGCCGCTACGAGAACACGGCGGGGCTCCGCCCAAGCAGGGCACACCTCCACAGTGTGCTCCACCGTGTCCTCCGGTCGATCCTCGCAGTGGAAGCATCCGGGCGTTTCCTCCCGCCTGATTCGGTGCAGGTACCTCCCGAAAATGGTACGGAACCCTTCATGTGCAAGTTGCACTTGCCCAGTTTTTTATAGGTTTAAATGTAGATGGTGGTACAACGGTAAAATGTTTTGTAGTTCCTGAAGCAAGGTATAAGCTATACCATTGCAATGCTATTAAATTTTAATCAGAGTGCATTAAGATTAACCGGACGGTTCTTCATAAAGAATAATATAATTTTGAAGAGTCTTAACAACTACAAAGGTAGACGAACACTCCCTGCAATACTTTTTACGCGAAGGAAAATGCATTTTACATTATAAAAGCTAAAGGGATGATCCGCCTCACCGTACCGACTGCTCTCAGCTTCGGAGCAAATTAAATTTCTGTACTGCATTACTTACACTCAGCGTTATATTAGAAATAATGATATTCGCCGCTCGCTTATTGTAGAGGAGTCTGGCTTAATTGAATTTTAAAATGTCTTGTTTGGGAGTGTTTTTGGAATTTTGAGAGAAAGCAGTTTTGGTCTCCGACAATTATTGTTAAAGGGCTCACGATATGGATCATGTTGACCTGTGGGTCGTGAACTCATGAATATAGTAGTAATTGTGCTGATAGTCTTTTTGGCCACTGGCTAAATAGCCAAAAACCACGACCAAAATCTATTGAGGCTCTCGCTTTTAGCTGGATCAAGCGCTTGATTTTTTAATATGTCTGATCCAGTCACATAAAATGGACATAAAACGAATTGCAAGCGCACCACAAGTCTATCATCACATTTACAGCGCGCTTTTATAGAGTCGTGATGTTTTAAGCTCCAAGCACGCAAAGGAAGGAAGACATTCAGTGTCTGATTGCAGTGGAGTTAAGACTTCCCGAAACTGTACCCGATTCATTGCGTCCACTGTTATTGTTATATCAAGTAATTGGTTAGTTTAATAAAAGCAGTGCATTGCACCCAGTGTTTTCGTTGCATGAATAAATGCTGACAATCCGATGTGTACAATTTAACATTTCAAGCGCAGAATACAGAGGTGAACTTAATGCCTTAAGCCAATATGCACAAGATTCAGAAAGCAGTACTTCTGGAAATGGTTCGTATTGTTAGGAGGTTCTTCTCTCAAGAGCCCTGACCACCTGTAGATTGAACTCAACATAGTTAACATAGGTAACAACCTATGCTGGTGGCGTACTACTTTAGGCAACTGTAAACTTATTTGTACCGTAAATGGTGAAATTACTGCCTGTTGTGGTTTTCATAAAGTATCATAGAAATCTAAAGCACGTAGCTTGTGCTTTGGACGTGGAGTTAAGAACACTAGCCCGTAATACCATAAAAGGGAGTCGTTTCTCTTCGGTCTTTTATGTCGACTCTGATGTTGCAGTTTGCGGTGTAGTCGCCATACGACTTGCACCTTCAACCATTTTCGTAGCGATATTGATTTTACGCGAAGTACCATTTAAAAACCTTTACCTACTCTAAAATATATTCCGGACAATTTATACAAAAGTAGTATGAGTATTAGAACAGTTTCTCTCCAATACATTTTTTGCCGTCATATCCCAACTCTCAAAGTCACTTCATATTGCCATGGATCGCGTAATTACAAAAACTGTTTGGTCGGATCGTATTACCGAGCTGTCATCGGTTACGTGGAGTGTGAACGAATGCGAGTTTCATTAGATGTCACTTCGGTGTTGGTTTGAAGAGCTCTGATTGGCGGTTGTGCGGTTAGGCTGTTTGTACTGTCTCATTTATTAACTCGGTTCGTTTGATATCTGTATTTGCGCTGTGAATGTCGTGTAGGATAGTCATCTAATTTAATTCCAGACTCAGTCTTATTTAATTACGAGTAGGTACCGATACGTTAATAGCGGTGATTGATCACTTTTCACTCTTACGACCTGACAAATAAGGTTTAAAAGAGGCCAACCGTCACTGTCCGTTATGATATCTCACAGAAACTGTGCCTTCCTAAAATCAGATGAACGGGTTGGTCTTCAAAATTAGTCAACGTTTTCCGAGTTTCAGCCGAAGATGGGTGATCATCCATAGACTAAGACCGCCTTATCTCAAAAGCACGTAAAGCTGTTGGTTGTGGCAGTCATTTTTAGATCTTTAAAAGTTGTTACCCTTATGTCCTTTACGAGTAAGTAGTCAGAAAGCCTAATCTGACAACCAGTTACTAAGGGGTGGCTTGCTACTTAGTAAGGTTTGTGGAACTTGTATGTTTTAAATGATCCTTAGGATGGATTTTTCCATAAGTTACGAACACTGTGACTCATTTAAAACCTTTCAGATTATAATATTCATTACATTGTCCATCAAAGTGACGAATCGATGAATTTTTAATGTATAAATTATTATTACAACTCTCTAAACCTACAGAGAGTTGTAATAATAATCCGTCAACGTCATAATTACTAAGTTTTTCTTCAATATTCATTGACTTTCGGTTGAATGCGCTCATGACTTTTGAAGACAAAGGGCTGCTTAATTGAGTTCGTAAAGTTTCTACTTTTATCAGTAAATCGAAAAAACGTCTAATAATGGCCGTTTTCTCAAAACCTTGCTTGTTATCTTAGCACTTAAACGCATAATTTAACGTTGTATAGTTGCTTGTACCTACGATAGCTTATTTGGCCTTTATTATGACATATCAGGTCTTTGTCCTGTTTTTCATCATCATTTTCAGCATTTTTTTCCCTCTCCATCCATCAAGATTCATATCGTCTAGTTTTCACTAGCCATTTTATTCGAAGAAAAAAAAAGTAAATAGTCCCAAATAAGTAATTCAAATTACGAATACAATATTTTCCCAACGACTAGAATTCAGATTTCGAACGTAATGCGAAGCCACACATGATGCGAAACCTAATAGGAACAAAAATACAAATTATGGCTTTCGAACATTATAATATCTGGCATATTTTTATATCAATTTGGTAACGGAATTCAGTGAACATCGCGCTTAAGCACAAAGAGAACCTCAGGACTGCTTCTGACATCGTTAAATATATATTTGGAACATACGAGAATTTTCCAAAAAGTGATAAAGAATTGCCGCTTTTACCGGGAATGACGGACCTGTGTTATTTAAAGAAATGTTAAAATATTAATTTTGGAATGGACATTGCCAACGGTGGAATGGTCACACAAAGAGAGAAATTTATTACGATGAAAATAACGATTTTGTCACGTGAACTTTTTGTTGTTCTAAAATTTTTTTTTGGTAAGCATTTCAAAAATACTACATGAATGAATGAATCCAATGAATGGTTGCAAGAGCCACTGCTGTGCATGAAGCCAGGTTGGGCAAACGTATTATAGGGGTTTTCCAGGATTATGTCAGTAGCAGCCACCAAGTCTAGATTAGTGCCCGGTTTATGGCAATAGGCTCGCCCCTTTTACATGGGACTTATATATAACTGGAAATATGTTAGGTTACTAATGGGCACATCTTTGCCTAACCCTTCGGGGATTACAGGCGTGATATTATTCTTTTAGGCAGTGCATCAGAGATGTTTGCATATTGTCAAGTTATTACATAATTTGCAAAAAACTGCTTTATTGCGGGTAAGTAACAACAGCATTCTGAAAATAGTTGCGGAGAATTTTTACTCCCCTCTTGAACTATTTCGTGTGTGTGGTGAATCTTTGAAATTAGTTCTATGTCATGCACCCAAAATGAATTAAACTGTAGAGAGTTTATATAGTTACATTAGCTGCGTATTAATAACAATATTAAGTGTTTTTTTTCCTTAGCCTATATTGTCCCACAGCTAGGCAAAGGCCTCGCCTATGGCCTTCCACTCTTCTCTCTGTGCACTTTTCTCCGTCCAATTTGTCAGAAACCCTTCTAGGTCGTCACGCCATCGTTTCCGAGGCCTCCCTCGGCGACGACGCCCGTCTACATAATAATAATATATTTAAAAACATTACCAAAAACTTAATAATTTACCCACTATACTAGCATAAACTATATGAAAACCTTGTAAATATATACCTAGAAGCGTTTGTAACAAATTGGACGAAGGAAACCAGGCCTTGGGGGAGGAGGCTTTTGTCCAGCGGTGGAACAAACTAAGCTAAGGAAAAAAAAAACTTCATAAATTACTAAATCAGCATAAACTATATGAAAACCTTGTAATAGTACATTATGATATAAGTGCGGTAAGTTGAAAATTACAGCCGAGGCGATATTGCTAGCCCGAGCCGTTAGGCGAGGGCTACAAGAGAGCAGAGGCTGTAATTATCAAAGCGCACGTATGTCATACGACGTTTTATAACACACTTGCGAGGAAACAAATAAAACTCGGACTTTCTTAAACGAATTAAATCTTTTATTTGTTCACAAATTAGCGATGCGCGGGCATCAGTGCTTTTTTTTTAAGGCAACGGTACAAAAACAGCCAGTATTACTAATAAAGTAAATTAATATTTTTTTGTTTCTGTTACAGATGTAATTTACTGTCAAAATGAATTAAATTAAAGAATTACATGTTTATTTTTTATATTTTATCTCCCAAAGTTAATTTTATTCATAAAATATTGACCACTTTTCTGACATAAAAACTTTTTGATTTGCTTTCTTTGCTTTTTTTTTCTTAAGATTTAAAAAAGTACCGTTGGTTTTAGACGGAGCATGATAAACCGTACGTGTTACCATAATAGAAAGAAACTCGTGCGTTTTACTTTACGATTACGCACAAGTACGTAATGACATACATTACGATATTGAAATTGGTGAAATAAGAGGCCCTTTACGAGCAAATGTGTTATAAATATATTATTATACCTAGAAGCGTTTGTAACAAATTGAGCGGAGGAAACCAGGCTATGGGGGAGGAGGCTTTTGTCCAGCGGTGGAACAAACTAAGCTAAGGAAAAAAAAACTTCATCAATTACTAAACCAGCATAAACTATTTGAAAGTCTTGTAAATATTCAATCTCGCCGCCTAGAAGAGAGTTCCCGTGACCTTTAAATAATTGCTTGCCCTTTTCAGTTAAGTTGGTTAACAAGGAACATAATGAACAGTTGATTCATTCAATTCATTCATTCTTCATTTAATTTAGTATCTGTGTACAAGCGTGTAGGCAGGTAGATACAGATAGCGCGCGAGTTGAATGCAGTCGGGGTCTGAGGTAAAGAGCGGGAGCATCTCCCCCCGCTATCCCGCACGCCCCACCTCACGCGCCTGCAGTGTAGTGCTGTGCTATTCACACTAGTGCTGTGACAGCACTACCGCATTCCTAAGCTCTGCATTCAACTCGCGCGCTATCTGTAGGTATGTATAATAAATCAGATACAATATCGACGTCATCGGTGCCCATCGTCGTTAATGTTAATTTTGACAGAAGTTTTTGTATCGATATTCACATCATTGCGATTGTGTAAGCTTAATGGACATCAAGGTGATGATCACTCAGTTTGAAGTGGCTTTCGTGAAAGGCACTGCTCAATGGTAGTGCTGTTCAGACTCCATGCTACTTGGGGACCACAGGGGACGGTGAAAACCTTTTTATTCCATTCGCCTCTATCAACCGCTATCATTTACTCATTTTTCTTGCAATTCTGATACTTCCCATGTATTGTTTGTTTGCTCTCTTGAAGATAGGTATATTGGATTAATTGATAAAGAAAATGGTGCCAATCACTACTTAGTTATGATGTCTTGGAACAATTAATATAAACACTTTGACACTGAATTAATTAATTGCTAACAATCCATGCACCACACACATAATAAATAAACATAAAAAGTATTAGGAAGCTGCAAAATAAATACGGATTATAGTAGGAAATACATTTAAATCTAGCAACCCGCAGTGGTCATATCCTAGTATTTACTCAAGCTCGCGCACTAAAATGAATTCTGACTGAAATTGGAATCTCACAATTTCCGTTGGGTATAACTGTACTCGTATTTTCATATTATAAACTCTCAAATTCATGTTCAGAAGCAGTATGCAAGAATTTAACCACTAGAAGATATCGGATATTTAATGATTAACCTCGATATATCCGCCTCATCAGTGAACCGGTTAATTATTTTTTAATTAACAACCACTACGTTGGGTTCGGATGTTCGCGGTGATACGGTACTCAGAGGCCTTAGCACGAACCCGCGACGTAAACTTAGTGGTGCTTTGGCATTGTTTTGGAGGAAGTCTTCCATAAATACGAATAGGGTCTTAGAAGTAAGGGGTTAAGTTGTATTTACTAAAAGACTATAATTATTATTCATTTTTATATAATCGGTCAAAGATTTTGGGCATATTACCAACTGACAGCGTTGAGGAGAAATTTGCGTTCTGAATGGTATCTCGCGGGTGTACCTATGAGGCTGGTTTCTGCTTAACCGGAAAATCCTGTAGAAGCTTTGAATGTAAGGACTACAGCCACGGCCGTCGAGGCTGCAGATTTTTCGAAAGAGATACCGTGGCCTCGTCACAAAGGGATTGAAAGAAGGAACATAGGTGGTTTTTAGTCAGTAGAATTGTGACACTCCCTACCGCTCTGCCCAGAGCGGGAGGAGTCATTTTAAAAGGCCTACGGCCTGACTCCCTGCAGTGAGAACATCATAGGCTGATGATGATGTAATTTTGCATCTTGATTATAATTACAGACAATGTTTATGAACCACAATAGTACAGCTAGTATATAATTAAGCCCTTGTCTAGTCTTACAATATTAATGTACGCAATTAATATCAAAGATCCCCCACCAGATAAGTGTAAATGGGCTCGTTCCAAACAAGAACCGGTGTTATCTATACCAAGGAGTTATTGGGGTAATCTGTAGCGTAGATTTATGTAGTCTAGATTTTAACAAGTTTAATAGTGACGACAAAGTCGACCCTTTACGGTGTCGATACAACAGAAGTTGATACTCCAATGTTTTCGACCGATAGATATACGATAAGTCGATACAAAAGTATGCGAATGAAGCTATCATATCGTACCACCAATATGAACAGTCACTTCAAAATAAGAGGCAAAAGCATTAAAAAGCCGAAAGGTATGGTCGTTGTGGGAACAGTGAATCAAGTGTACACAGTGAATCATCGCCGTATTGGACAGAACTAGTAGCGTGACACAGGCTTAAATCATCGTTAAATCATACGACATACGTGGTGTCGTATATGAATGAAACAGAGCGCCACATTGAGTTATTCCGTTTAACGTGAGCATTCAGCCCCAAAACATATTATTATTATTTTGATAATCTTTTCGAGTACAAATATTCGATACGATTAGATCAGGGATCGACCCAAAGCATCAATACAAATGCAAGTATCGTGTTTCTGTACCCAATAATATTGTATTGCTAACACACTGGGGCTTAAGTATTAATCTCCTCATTAATTTGTAGTTTCTATTGAAATACCTAGAGTCTGTGGATTAGGGATAATACCGCGATTTATTGCTCGATACACGATATAATTGAATTGGCTAGTGAAACACCACAATGGTGTAGGTAAGTATCGATATCAATGAATAAAACGTCGAAAAACATGATTGAATAAAATGACAGAGCAAAATTAGTGTAGTTTTTTAAACAAGCTAATAGACGTGTGGAAATCGGTTGTCGTGGTATGCAGGGCATGTGATGCGGAGGAATGAGGAAAATGTCGTAAGGAAGGTTTTGAGTATGAATGTGGAAGGTATAAGAGTAGAGGAAGGTCAAAGAAACGATAGATTTTAACATATAATTCTTAACACAGTCCTGTTGTGTTAAGAATGATATGGTCAAAAAGGAGGTGTCTCATGAGATGACGTGAAACAATGAAGTATAGAAGAAGAAGATATGCAGCGCCGACCCCAAATTAAATGAGATAGGGGCTGGAGAATGATAAAGCTTATAAACGTAAATATCTCTAGGTACTTTAAGTAATGAAAAGTTCAACGGCAGAATGCCAAAGTTATTGAAATCCACGCTGATAAACATGTTAATATATATAATAAATTTATTTCAGACCATAATCATCATACAGGTAATAGACACAGATCCATATTAAATGTTAGTAATCACTTAAAAACTATGTTAGTGAAACACACAAATAAAATAGGACAAAATACAATGATACACAATAATTTATACAATAAGAATTGCAATCACACCGATGCAGCGATGTGTGGAGTGCGATCCAGTGCCTTACAAACGGGCCATCGAGCCTGTCCGCTATTACTTTCAAGATGCTGTTGGAGCTTGCCGTATACGGTGTAACAGTGAGGCCGCTCTCTTTCTCATGATGGCATGAAAGCCATCAATTCTAGCTTCACAAAACATGCCCGATGCACTACAGTATCTCGGAAGCCCCAACAACATTCTAAACACATTATTGTATTGAACTCGCAGGGCAGAGTACAGCTGACCCACAGGGTGCACGAGTAAAACGAAAGGCAATATGCACGAAACATAGTGCACTTCACCTCACCCGCACATCGTTTAAACCTGCGAGCCAGCATGTTCCCACGGACAGCCAATGCCCTACGTTCCCTCTCAACGTCCACGTCATCAGTGAGGTCCTCCGTGACCCAGTGGCCCAGGTACTTAACTTGCGTAACTCTATTAAGTGGTATAATAATTAGTGTAACAGTTGGGACAGTGTCAACTTACAGATTCCGTGGTTGAAATACTAGCAACTTACTTTTCTTCGCATTGTACCTCAGCCCATGGGCCACGGCGTACTCCTCACATTTCAAAATGAGTTTACGTAGGCCGCTGATTGAAGGACTCAGCAGCACCATATCGTTAGCGTAGCTTAGATTATTAAAACAAGTGCCATCAATAGTACAGCCGACTGCAGTGCTAGTGTGCTACTGAGACCCTCAATCAACTCATTTATGTATAGGTTGAAGAGCCGAGGGGATGTTAACCCGCCCTGCCTCACACCACACTCCAACCTGTACTCATCAGACAAAACGTTAGCCCACCTTACAACGTTAGCTTGATTGCTATACCAGTAATCAAAAACATTAATGATCTCAACGGGAAGTGAGGTGGACCTCAGCTTCTCCCGGAGATGTTTATAAGACACCAAATCGAAAGCTTTTGATAGATCAAGGAAGCATCCATAAACTGGAGTCTTCCTGTCCGTATAGTACCGGCCAGTAGGCTTAAGACATAAGATTGCTGTTTCCGTGGACAGTCCGGCTTTGAAACCGAACTGTGCATCATTAATATTCAGGTGTTTACAAAGTTGTTGGTCATACTGTCCAGCACCTTTGCTACAGTGGTGGCAAGCGAGATGGGTCTGTAGTTGGAGCCATCCAAAAAGACTTTGATTATATTTGGCCTATGTACAAATTATTATTTATGTATCTAGTATTCAATTTCCAACCATTTAAGAAATTTCCATATGTATCTCAAGAAAACAATTGGCTGTAACTGCAACTTCCAATAAACACACTGCAGTACGTACTGCAGGGTATCACCGATACCTAGTCGACATTCCACACATTCGAACGAAGCGCTTTGCTGGGTCCTTTATTATGCGCACAGCCAAGGAGTGGAATTCCCTGCCTGCGTCGGTTTTTCCGAGTTCATATAACCCTAATCTGTTTAAGTCGCGAGTAAACAGGCTTCTACTGGGGAAGCTCGTTCCATCGTTGACATCATCTCTGCCCTTAGGGCAAGATTGAAGTCAAGAGCAAGGCCATTTATAATAAA
Organism: Diarsia mendica; assembly: GCA_949316265.1. Taxonomy (NCBI): domain Eukaryota; kingdom Metazoa; phylum Arthropoda; class Insecta; order Lepidoptera; family Noctuidae; genus Diarsia; species Diarsia mendica. The sequence continues at coordinate 12,545,252 of OX438902.1, read as the reverse complement.
AAAAAACACACATTTGTTCAATTAAGTAGGTATAATTTACCCCAGATTACACGGACACACGGTTAAAAAAAGGGAACATTATGTAAACGTATCTAGATTGACACATTGAGTGACGTTCATCTTCGCTTACACCGCCACTATGAGGGGTCAAAGTAAACTGGCCGCTCCGAAAGTGCAATGTTATTATTACAAAGTGGTTATTCAATATCGGCGGTAAACCACTTACATTGGACAGCCAGTGACCAGCAGTCCTGAACCCTCTTCTCACACCACTTCTTCTTTATACGAGGGGCAGGTATGCTGGGCACTGACTGTACTTGCGTTAATAAAGTCAATGCAGTCTGAGGGCACACTGGCCGATTGACCTATATATAGGTTCTCAGGCTTATTATGTTAGTGTTCCTTTGCCTCGAGGCGCATTGGCTGTATAGCGCTAATAGGGTGATAGATGTTCAGTTTTCGATTACAGTTAGGTTTTATTCGTTTTGAGTCTTTGGTCAACTGGACCCAATAACTACTGGACCCGTAACAATAATTATTTTACTTGTTCGACTGATCAGGTGGGATCATTTCGAGTGGGTCGAGTTGACCAAAGACTCTTTATTAAATTCATAAAAGAGAATGAGATGTTATTTACGTTTGTTGTTACTATGGCTCATATCTTTTGTTAATCTAATTGCACAAGATTCTGTAATATCTCCACTTGGGAGAAGCACTAACACCTGTAACACAGGTCTTTTACCCAGCACTGGAGTCAGGGACTTTACACAATTTTGTAACCACTAAATCACACAACCAACATATGCAGGGTTCTAGACATCGTGACGAAACATGTAGCAACGATTCAATTTATGATTATACCTACATACGTAGATAAAACAATCTAGAAACATCACCGTTGGGGGCCTAAATTTTTCTCATCAGACGAAAAATGCTGGTGGGTCTGGAAGCATGTCACTGAATCCCCCTGCAGGTAAGTTTGAATCATGAATGTCCGTTAAGAAAATAAAAATAGATAAAAGCATATTTAGCATAATGCATTCTAAATTACGTAACATACCTATGTTGCCATTTTTCAAAACTCTCTGCACCTGGAAAGAGAAACAGATTATAAATATGACGTGTAGAAAGAGTACAGTTGTTTGTAAAATAAATATTTATATTAATGTATATTCTTTAGTATGTACGTACTACTACTGTTGCACGAGATCTGCGTTCACGGAAATTATTACAAAAGTATTAAAAATCTTCCCAATTTATATCGGACTTTGTTAACAATTTCAAGGGTTTTAATTTTTTTGCACAGGACCCTTATTCTATTTCTAAAATAAATGTTGCCCAATTAACTCCTTGTAATTTTTTTTATCTGCCAGTTAAAGTCTCCTCAAAATCGGTCTAACCGGATATACCGAACGACCTGTTTTGAGATATCGAACGATTTCGGTATAGACAAAACACTTCCTATTTTGATTGCATTTTGGTTTGACTTTTCGACAAGCACATTTTTTTCCATGAAAATCTTAATACCAAGTTATTTTCAAAATCATATGGTTCAAAACTTTATCGCCAAAATAAAGTCACTAGCCTTAGTTCATACCTACACTTCACTTCCATCATATAAATACTCTTCGAACCGACAAAGTTCAGATCAAGGCATCCTCTTAAAATAGTCCAATAATAACTGACTCAACGAAATCTATTGGATCACAATAAAACTATTTAATGTTTATGTACCTATTTCGAGGGATCTCCGGTACAATGGTGGGCTTGGCTCTGCTCCAGGAATCCAACTAGATGTTTGGATCTGTCCGACAGACGAATGCATATCTGATATTGTAAACTTGTAAACAGTTGCAGCTAAATGTTTTGATAGATCTTCTTGGTTTCTCCGGTTAAATAAGATACGGTCTGGATAAATGTGATGAGTAGGCTGAACTTTTTGTTGCCTTTGCCGTTTGATGTTGACAGCTGTCAGAATTTGAAACACGGTACTTTGCAGTTGACGGCTTTTGCTTCTAAATAAAAATTACAGAGTGACTGTGTAAATATGACACAGACAAAATGAAAAGGATTAGATGGAGGTGTAGATACTTACCTAATGGTAGACCCACGTTTATACAGTAATGGGTACATATTAATAAGTTTAATTTTATACAAAAATAAACTGACTTCTGCTATACTTACATACTACAATATTATTCTGGGAACTGTGTTGTCTAAGAAATATCGAACGGCGATATAAAGTAGCTGTATGTAATCGTAAATACACATAAAAACTTAAAAAGTAGTACTTACAAAAACTTTTCCGCTTGTAAATAAAAATAACTGTAGTTTATCAAGTAAACAATCTTTTTTGACTTAGTTGCTTCTTAATGCTTGCTGTTACACAATATTTATGTCGCAACGGACCTTACTAAATAAAACTTTCATAAAGTGTGCCCCAAACTTCAGCCATTATTATTTTTACACAAAAAATTCCAGTGTTTTGTTCTCTATTTACTTCTTGACCTTGTTTTGTTTTTTAGAAACATTTGTTTTGAGGATTACATGTTTGAGACTCAACGGGTTAATGATATTTTTTTAACAGTCTGATAAACTACTAATAAGGTAAATTACGTATTCCTGATTGATCAAGTACCTATTCTTAAGCCAGGAGCATAATTCATAATTTTGTTTTTCATGCATTATTCTATCAACTTAAGCTTGTTCGAGTAAACATCGTGGAAAATGAACAACCCAGTAATTTTAACACATTTGTTTACTTCCAAAGTTTTGCAGCTTTATAAGGATTAAGTACCTACGATGTTCGAAGTTGTTTTGTTTTACATGAAAACAACGACTTCAGGATAAATGAATAAACCTATTTACCATTCTCACAGGATTAATTTTACTGGTTGATTTCAAACTTTTGTGTAATTCATACAATATAACATCACGCCTGTAATCCCCGAACGGTTAGGTAGAGATGTTGCAGTACAAACAGTAACTCAGTATAATATAACGTGTAGTTTTACGACCGACAGGACTTATATACAAGCTTTTAAAATTGATTTTGGCTGTGTTTATTACCATTTTGGTGGATAAAGATAATGAGAAAACGGTTTCATAATCACCCACCAAAAAAAAAAAAAATGGTAACTTCATGTAACAAAATGCAGGGAGTATCCACAGTGGCCCTGTGAAAAAAGCACCAGACACAGTTTGAATAAAAAACCTATGCGGTAGAGGTTCTATAATTCTAATTCACGATCATAAGGTTTATTATTATAGCTAGCCCTTATTGTACTAACACCTTCTAATGGTCTCGATTCTGTGCTTGTTCTTTCCAACTCTCAAATAATACATCTAGTTCATCTGACCATCTTCTTTGTGTTCTGCTGTGCTGTGATCCTGTGTCACTGTTCTAAGGCACCAATCCTGAGTTTTACGGCCCCACAACATGTTCAGCGTGTGACAGACATAAAGATTTATAAAAAAATAATAAAAGATCTGAACACATTATTCTTACTAAAGTTTCTCAGAGAAAAACGCCGCTAGGCACGTTGTAAACAAAACTTTATTGTTTTCAAAGCACGGAACATTAGGTCGAGCTCATTCCGTCTTATGAGTAAACAAAACAATACAACAAACTTCATTCAAGTTAGCAATCCAAGTTGTTTTGCTTTCAGACTTTGTCGTTGTCGTTAACTCAAGTCTATTTGCCTTTTGACAGCAACAATGTTAATTTTGTAAAAATATTCAAGAGTCATTCTCATGTTTTTAACATATTATTTATTTAAAAAAGTAATAAGCTATGAAATAAGCAGTAAGTATGTGCTCTTCTATTTTTTTAATGTTTTTATCCTTTTTTATTGTATTTTGTGTGTACATAAATAAAAAAAAAAAATTCAGTTACTTACAAAAAGTTATACTTAACACCATGATTTGGGCTCTTCCACCTAAGTTTAAAGAATATTATTATTTAAATTGAAAAAAAAAATGGTTGCAGTTTAGGTTTGTGACATTGTCATGGGATCGCAAGAAGACGAGCACAGGTCCATACACTCACGATTTCGTAACCATGGTCCTATATGGAAGCGATGACACCAAAGTTTCAATATCGTCGTAGGCTTTATTCTTGAGCCAATCAGTACAACTCCAAAATTGTAACTTACTGTACTGATTGAACAGTAAGTTACAATTTTAGAGTTTCACAGGATACAGGTGTGGCTCTTTATTCAACAGGTTGTATAATATGTAGGAAGATTGTCTAGCTCACTGCCACTACGAGGCCGTAATCTTCAAAGGGTTTGGCAGATGTGTACCTGATACTACAACCACATTTCACCAGATATATAAGTCACATGTCATTTAATATTGGCCGACCGCATCCGGATGATGACACATCAACCGGGTATAAATCCAGACTCCATGGCTGCTGACCGGGTTTTGTGATGCCGGTCGTATTTATAATGCAGGTTCTTCTAATTTTATATATTTTATGCGAAAAGGAAATAAAATGCCAGTTTTCAGTTTCACCAAAAAGCATAGTGTTTATTTTAATTTTATTTTTTTACAGTAATGTTCGAGCATGGTCCATAGACAAAATTAGATTCTATAAAGGTAGATCTACATCCTAAAATTAAAGTATTTTACACACAACAACAACAACAGCAACAACAACAACAACAAACAACAACAGCTGCTACTGAGAAATGCCTATAGGAAAGATACTTTACTGGGCCGGGTTGAATTGAACTCACAATGCTCAAAACCAATTTGAATTGTGACATTTCATTGTATGCCTTTCCTTCGCAATTGTTGAAATTGTGGAATGCAATTTTGATCTCAAACTTCAAACTTAAAACGGCGAAAAGTCTCTTTGTTCCTTTTTTGAACAAAACAGTGACAAATGACTGTGTAAGTGGGGTTGCTTTTAAGTAAAAGTAGTTTTTGGTACAAATGGTTTTTACAACCACTTTGAAAGGGAGGGCCAAATTGCTGTCATTGTTGAGAGTGCTAGGCGCTGGGGCTTTTAGCCAAATGCTTGATTTTTACATTAAAAATGTCTAAATAGTAGTGAGCTAGCTATATTTAAGTATTTATCGTGTTGATAATATTTAAGAGATAAAGATATTATGAAACATTCATAAAGAAATATTCCAACAAATAAAAAGTACATAATTTATTTTCACATTTTTGTCAGGTTTCGCGGGCTACCACGGCGCTTTCAAAGACCCCAACACATCAAGCTATCCGAAACTAAAATTTTCTCAATCAGCCTTGAACCTAATATTTTAACGATAAAGTCTATTGAAGACATTTCCCCTTAATTTAATACTTTGATGTGCATAGTGTTTGTACGAAATTCAACTAGAAAACACTTTTTGTGTTTTATAACACTCATAAATGAAAATAAACCCTTTACAAACACGCTGTTTACTACGAATGATTCACACTACACCGGCACAGAGCAACAAGCGAACAATCGCCTCTTAGTAATCAGTCGAATAAAATATACGAGTGGAGCTAACAACCTCCTTCCTGCACAAACTCGATTGAAATCGTGTCAAGTACAGGAAAATGTTACTAGAGGTGAGAAATAAAATGTATCAAACGTTGCCGCTGCACCGTTTTACTGGGACGACTTTAGTTCGGTATATATAGAAGAGAAGAGATACAGGTTTCTATAAGATGTTGTCGATAAATTAGGGCTGCTTTAGAAAGTTGTAGAGATAATGGCATGATTTATATAAATCTAATTTGGGAATTAATGTTTTATGGTAGCTATAGAAGGATTGTTCTCAATTCCTTAACTTAAAATATTTTAGTTGTTATTGAGTATTCAATTGATCGTGAGTACGGTTATAGTAGTGTGAGATTTGCATAATTGCGATATGACTCATCATCAGTGATTTTATAGGGCAGATTTTTAAAAGATGGTCCAATATTACTCACGAAGAAATTACACACTCAAAAGAATTGTCGAGGTAGTTAGGAAAAGGCTAGGCAGATGATGATACTCATTATTTTCTTAACCGGATTAAATCACTAAAGATACTCGATCACTAATTAAATGTGACACATTTCTTATTTATGTGTCTAGAACATTGGCATCGGACCAACTTACTACGTACGACCATCGATTCATCAAACGTCTTGCGACAGTTTAGTAGTTACGGCCTATGATGTATCGCAAACGTACTGTGTTTGTATACAGTCCTATCTAGCGTTGAAAATTACAATGAAAGATTCCCGTTTCTTGCAATTGCCGTTATTGTAAGTTTCGTAAGTTTCAAGAACATTGCCCAGTGTAAATTTCACGTTTTTTTCGAATAATACGGTAAAAAACGGAAAATTACGGAAAGATTAGAAAAAAACATGAATCTTTCATGTTGTTTTGTTTGTTTTGGGTGGTAGGTAGGTGGGTGGTAGGTGGGTGGTAGGTGGGTGGTAGGTAGGTAGGTAGGTCGGTGGGTGGTAGTAGTGAGTAACAAAGAATTTAAACAATGTTTATTACATATTAAAAAATTAAATAAAATTAACTGTGCAATGCAATTTGTTAGTAGTACAATAATTCGTACTGTGAATTTGTCACTGCAACTTTCGTATAATACGGAAAAAAACGAGAATTTGTATTTTACCGTGTAAAAATAGGTAAAAAAACTTTTTAAGTTAAACGGTTTTATGTTAAACATACATTGCAATGTTTAAGATAAATGTACTAAAAACCAAAAAATAATAAAATAGATACAGTCGTGGGAAAAAACCGTGGGGCACGTCAATTGTAATTTCCGCAGCACGACAGTTCCGAATTGACGTGCCCCACGGTTTTTTCCCACGACTGTATCTATTTTATTATTTTTTGGTTTTTAGTACATTTATCTTAAACATTGCAATGTATGTTTAACATAAAACCGTTTAACTTAAAAAGTTTTTTTTACCTATTTTTATTTTCTAGTTTTTAGCCGCCATCTTGAATTTTAATTTTATATAGTAGGTATATTGTATTCTGCTTGTTGAGCCCTTTCATTTGATACCCATATTGATGGGATTAATAAAACATAAATTATCCGCCATTTTGTAGCGGCGGCCATCTTGAATTTATAATGATAATGAATAAACATAATTGTATTGTCACCAAAATCCAAAGTGTATACAAAATTTCAGATTAATCGGTTGACAGGAAGAGGGTGAAATTTGAATTACTAAATTTGATCCAAGAATAAAACAAACGGGGTGAGCTAAATAAAACCGTTTAAAAAACAAATTGAAACTTTCGTAATTTTCAACGCTAGTCCTATCACAGGAATTTTACCTTTTTTTTTTTTTGGTGGGTGGAAAATCATCGAATAACCCCCCCCGCTCTTGGGCAGAGCGAAGGGGAGTGTCAGACTTCTACTGACTAAAAACCAAACCCATGTTCCTTCTTCGCCCTTGTGTCGGAGCCGCGTTATCCTTTCGACAAGCCACAGCCCCGTCGGGCAGGAATTTTACCTTAGACAACATGACTGTCAAATTCAGTGATCTTTAGTATTATAGTAATAAAATTAACTGCCGCACTCAGAGATATTTAATGATTAGGTACTTAAGCCATCACTTAGTAAAGATTTGACATACAAAAACTTCACTAAAGAGTCAAAATCTTTACTAAGTGATGGCTTAAGTAATCAATAAACGTCCCTGAGTGCGACAGTTAGTCTTCAAACTGACACGGTCACTAACACTGTCATTAAACACTGAAAACAGTTTGTGTTTATTAATTGTTTTGAGTTCCCGATATTTCGACGCTGTTGCAAGTACCATGATTACAGATACGCAAATACGAAGAGTTTATGAGCAGAAAAATCGGTCTACTCTATTTATTTTCGTGCTTTGCTTTCGGTATTGTTACTACTGTCAGTACTGTCACTCATAACCCGATTATGTTGGGTCCTGTTGGGTTTCAACTGTCCAGAGCCCGTAATGTAATGTTTCAACTGTGTAAAAACCGAAAAGGGACGAAAAATCGTCGCGATCGAACGCAGTGTGTTTCGTGTGTCGAGAACAGAGAGTACGTAGAGTGCGACTATTGAACTATTCTACCAAACAGAAATAAAAAAAAAACCCACATTAAAATGAATACATGAAGTTTAAAATTCAAATTGGCCAGGTCTCTCTTTTGGTTGATGTCATTAAAGGTATTTTGAGAAATAGTATTATGAAGAAATTAAAAACAATTCAGTGCAATAATTGTTTTGGTAGCTATTTCATGACTTGAAAAACAAAAGAAGTTGAAAACTGACAAAGATTTAAAAGTCTTGATCACATTTCATCCACTTAGATGAGAGGTCAGATGTGCAATTTATCGGTTTGCCAACTATGGAATCGTCACAGCACCCGAACGTCCACATAAAATGCAGTGAGTTCAACCATATTGACATATTCACCTCCCCTCTTCTGAACATGAACACAAGGAATTTATGACGTAATTTGACAGTGAGAGACCTACTAAGAGATTTTAGTGTTTGGTGTTTTGATAAATATATACTATACCTACTCCGATTTATAACATAACATTTATTGGTTCTCAGGCGACTATTTGCCCATACATATAAACGAACATAATTATGATATATAATATATAGCGCGTTATTACATGTTTATTAACGCATACACTTGCTCACATTTATAATTACATAATACACACCATAATATTATACATAAATACATCCCCATACACACACACATACATCCCATGCATGCCTCTTCCTCTTCTTCTCCCATGCTTGCCTTCCTCGAAATTCTATAAATATTAATAACTGGCATAATTCTTGAGTCTTCATTACGTAAAAAGTTACGGAAGAGTGGAGTGTTCTTATACCTCTTGGCATTTACTTGCATAAAAGGACACTGCTATCACATGCTATTTAGTAACTTTGTTAAAGAAAATTAACTAACTGTATTTTTGATTTAATTTCTCAGTGATACATTTCATCAGTAAATGAAAAAAATACCAATGCCGATCTGAATTTTAAATATTGTTTCGAAATTATGAACGCATTTACAATCGCTACTTTTAAAACTTTTCCAGGGTGCTTTAATGAATATTATTGTATCGAATAAAATCGTTTAGTAGCGAGTTTATTTATATGAATACCCTACACAGTAATGAGCGAGCCGTGTATGTGACGGAAAAAGTTTTACTCAAAAATTCGATACGTGTTCAATGAAATTGTAATTTGTTGTGTTTCGACTTCGTTTTGCATTTGGTTTAATGAACGATATTGTTTCTGCAATGAAAAAAAAAATATGTTCCCAATTTCAAATTTGGATATTTTTCGGGTTGTTAATAATTTTGGACACACAATAATTATTATTGTGTGTCCAAAATGTTGTAATACGAGTATATTTTTCAGTTTATAATCTATCTACCGCATGGTTTATTTATTGGTTCGGCACACCAATAACAGCAAGCATATCGACTAAAATTACATACCTATATTATTACAGGTTTATGCAGGTTTCACCATGGTGACAACAACTCGTGTCCGACTGAAGCTTCGGGTTCATCTTCGGCCAAACCTTGGGTGCGGGATGGATTATTATTATAGCCAAATCCTTCTCTTATAGGCTTGTGTCCCAATAGTGACACCTTTATAGGCTGATTGTATTATACCATTGTATACAGTGTGGAAGGAACACTGGTTACTAAGTATTCATTCAGTACTGTTTGAAAACCGACGAAATCACGAATAAAAAAAAACATTAATTTTCATACAGATTGATGGTTATTTAAACGAAAAACTTTTTTATCGGGTTCACCGTTTTTACCTTGTTAAGTGAATTTGATTTCCGTTCCCTTGCAAAACTTAGCGAAATCACATGTCAAACAAATATGATAAAACCGTGAAGTTTCCTGGCAAAACTGAATTTGACGAATACAAATTGGTGACCGAATCAGGAGTTTACAGAACATTCTTGAACAAAGTTGAGAAAGTCTGGGAAACTATGAACATCGCTCCCTTGTCGAATACATTAGGAATTCGAAGTTGGTATGCGAGTATGTGGATGATAGATGTTGAGCTGTCTTTTGTCCTAAATTTTTGCATACTGATCCACTCGAGGAACTTAAGAGGAGGTTCTAAGTTAACTGCACTTCTAAGCTGAAATTTCGATCTCAAAATCATTTTCCTAACCGTATCTTAATAGTTAGAGGTAACTTATTAATAAACCTTTAGGTATGACTAGCTTCTGCCCGCGGCTAAGTCCGTATCGAAAATGGCACTCAATAACAGTGTAGGTTTTATTTCAACAGAATAATTTTTGAAATCGGTTGAATTGTTTCATAGATTATCCCCTAAATCCAAACTTACAAACTTTACCTCCATTAATAAGTTGGGATAACTTTCAATGGTCCGCTGGTCCTCATATTTTCTACTAAAAGCTCAAGCGACATCATTTATTTCTATATATTTTCCCTAAAGCCATATATCATAGCCTTAGGGGAACTCTTAGCTAATAACAAAGTTACAGCAAGAAAATATCGTCGAAAGTTCCTTTAACACAAGTATCCAACCTTGGCACTGCAATCAAAAGAAGGAAACACGTATTTCAACCCCCAAGGGTTGACACACCGATCCTAAGTCGCGTAAATGATAACTTATATACTCAATTATATGGCGCGTGAGTTACAACCGACATAAAAGACGAACATCACCATGAAACTCGATCACGTAATTCCAATTTGGACGACATGTGACCAGTTTACGGGAAAATAAAAAAGTCTTTCGTACGCCAGATTGGTTATAAGATTGAAGCTGTGCCTTCGATATAGGCCACAGTGTATCCAAAGGCGGTGGTCGAATTGATAGTCAGACCACACCTTAAGCCAACCATTCACTTGGGGACTGGGTGTGCCTCTTAGATATAGCCGAATTGGATGTGTTGACACAAGCTGTGTATCCTGATTTCTTCCTGTCGCGTCTAATCAGGTGGGCAGGCACCTTAGGCCTCTCGTAGTACATTAAGTGAGGCTCCGAGCAATCATGATGTCGTCACGTAGCTTTGTAGTATCAGAGAGTATGAGTAGGGACTTGCTGACAGGTTGTTAACCCTACCGTGCCGGGTGAACTGACCCATTTACCTCTTCCGACTTTTATACGAGTTACTCGCGCGGGAAGGTACCGAGTTCTGTTTTTGTTGTACACGGTAAAGCTGTATGTTTGTTGACATAGTTTATGACTGTTTCGTCATTGTGAAAGGTTCCACTTGTATTCATAAAGTATATAACAGGTAAGTTGTGTCCGTGGCTTTGTTTTTTGTGATTACTAAGTGCAAAGGGTAAATTGAAAATGATGGTAATCACGCGGTTTTATGAGCTATTTATGTCTTCAATACTACCACAGTAATAGTAGTATTCTAATATGCATACTTTTCCAAGAAATAAAACTAAGTCTTCGGGCTATATTTCGTGTATATAAGTGATCATCTTAGTTATAGCCGTAATCGATACGAAGAAAACCTTCAAAAATAAAAACAAATAAAAGAACAAACAAACTTAAACTAAAATCATAAATATCGTCTTATCTGAATAAAGTAAATAAGGCTCAATTTCGCAAATAAGATATTTGATACTTATCAAAGTTGAGGCAGCCAAATGTCAGTTTATCTTCTAGTTCAAATGGTGTAATCGGTAGCTCTTTGCCAGCGAAAATCTCATTTGGGGCCGGAAATGGTCGGGTGTTCAATTTGCGCTAGCCTTTTGGATTGGCTTTATTTCCGGCGAGGGTGCGGTTCTTAATTAGCGATACAACCATACGGTTCCCATGATATGCCTTAAGAGTATCGACGATGGGGGATTTGGGTCGATTCATATGACACAACGTTGAACGATATGGTCTGGGCCGATACCACGCACACAGAATTTAAGTCAAGTTTAATATAACTTGTTAGAAGAAAATAATACTGCTATGAGAGGTAACCTTAGTGAAGAAAATAATACTGCTATGAGAGGTAACCTTAGTGCCTAGATATAGATATACTATGACATTAGACCTCAAAATGATTAGTTTTTAAACATCGGCTTTCAATACAATAGAGAATTTTATTATATTGACAACACTACGTATCAAAACTAGAAAACTGTGGTGTTTTATTTTCAATTCACTAATTAATAAAAAAAACCGGCCAAGTGCGAGTCGGACTCGCGCACCGAGGGTTCCGTAAAAAAAAAATATTATGTGATGTAACTAAAAATTTATGGTTTTCGTAATTATTCCTTTATCTATGCTATAAGACGTTGCTTCGTACCAAATTTCAAGATTCTGAGTTCACGGGAAGTACCCTGTAGGTTTTGATTCCCTTGCGAGTGTCGAAAATTTGCGGCATAAACGGGAGTATCTTGATGTAACTAAAAATTTATGGTTTTCGTAATTATTCCTTTATCTATGCTATAAGACGTTGCTTCGTACCAAATTTCAAGATTCTGAGTTCACGGGAAGTACCCTGTAGGTTTTGATTCCCTTGCGAGTGTCGAAAATTTGCGGCATAAACGGGAGTATCTTGATGTAACTAAAAATTTATGGTTTTCGTAATTATTCCTTTATCTATGCTATAAGACGTTGCTTCGTACCAAATTTCAAGATTCTGAGTTCACGGGAAGTACCCTGTAGGTTTTGATTCCCTTGCGAGTGTCGAAAATTTGCGGCATAAACGGGAGTATCTTTTGATCGCGTTGACTTAGAAGTTTGATTTTTTCACAGCTCCAAGAGACCATAGACTTGAGTATTTGATATGAATTTCAGCTTGATACCTCCACGCGTTCCTGAGAAAAAAGGTCTTGACAGACAGACGGACAACAAAGTGATCCTATAAGGGTTCCGTTTTTTCCTTTTGAGGTACGGAACCCTAAAAACACGTAGGTATTGGACGTTTTTTCTTTAAAACTGTCGTATGTTAGTGCTGAAATAAAAGTTTTTTTTTAAATGAGTACCTATTACTTGGTCTGCCTTCTTTTTAGTTTGTTTCGTTAACTTAGAAAGTCTTCACAATTTATTTTATTTTTAGAAATATTTTAATGTTTTTTCATAATTTTGTTTCTCCTCTACTTTACCACCACTTGTAGGAAGAGAGCATTTAAAACATTAAGTTTAAAGATAGAATTCTCAACATTAACATAGCAGGTATGGTTATCACAGAGCATAAGTCTGTTTTCAGATGAGACCAATTTTCCAAACGTGTAATGGATTTTCTTAAAGGCCTATTCACAAAATGAAAGTGATAGTCTCACACAAGGAGTGTCGCAATTAAGGCGTGGGACACACATCTTACCAGATTAACTACTTAATGAATTAATTGATATTTCGGCGTCACTAAGTAGTCGGCTAATAACCAATTAGCCGTATATCTGTTTAGTAATCCGACCTTTGTTTGATAGGAAGAATAGTATGGTGTAATATAATGGTGGGGTATTAATTATACTAATGTGTTGATTTTGTGATAGTGTATCGAGTGTTCGTTTACAAGATTAGGCTCGTGTGGGTGTTTTTATTACAGAGCCTTATGTCAGTTGTCACTAACTTTAAGCAGTGCCTTAATGAATCATCAGTCTGCCTAGCCTTTTTCCAATCATGTTGGGGCCGGATTCCAGTCTTACCGGATGCAGCTGAATACCAGTATTTTACATGGAGCGACTGCTTATCCGATCTACAGTATTGGGTAATACGATACCCCTTGGTAAGTTGTCAGATTTTCGGGACCTCAATGTCCCGAAAATCTGACGAAGTAATAGATAATAAAAATATAATAGAGAAGTGTGGAAGAAGTGAACTATGCCACGGTGACTTTAAATAAATTGGGTTATGGGCAGATGACTGTTGAATGGATGACAAAACTTACAGCTAGGACGCAGAGTAGTCAATCACTAGCAAAAAACCGGCCAAGTGCGAGTCGGACTCGCGCACCGAGGGTTCCGTAAAAAAAATATATTATGTGATGTAACTAAAAATTTATGGTTTTCGTAATTATTCCTTTATCTATGCTATAAGACGTTGCTTCGTACCAAATTTCAAGATTCTGAGTTCACGGGAAGTACCCTGTAGGTTTTGATTCCCTTGCGAGTGTCGAAAATTTGCGGCATAAACGGGAGTATCTTGATGTAACTAAAAATTTATGGTTTTCGTAATTATTCCTTTATCTATGCTATAAGACGTTGCTTCGTACCAAATTTCAAGATTCTGAGTTCACGGGAAGTACCCTGTAGGTTTTGATTCCCTTGCGAGTGTCGAAAATTTGCGGCATAAACGGGAGTATCTTTTGATCGTGTTGACTTAGAAGTTTGATTTTTTCACAGCTCCAAGAGACCATAGACTTGAGTATTTGATATGAATTTCAGCTTGATACCTCCACGCGTTCCTGAGAAAAAAGGTCTTGACAGACAGACAGACAGACAGACGGACAACAAAGTGATCCTATAAGGGTTCCGTTTTTTCCTTTTGAGGTACGGAACCCTAAAAAAGGCCAATTACAAATTTCAACAAGTAAATGCCTGTATTAGGACAATCCAATTATTCGAAATTACTTAAATTTTATATCTACTATATGTACCCCTGTGTACCTACAACAATTTCCAATTTCCAGTATTTTTTTAGAGAAGATACGAAGACAACACTACAGTTTTTTTTATTTCAACTAATTTTAATGAGAAATAATATGTGAGTTGAGCATGTTTTATATTTACGTGTGTAAAAACTACATAAACCAAACAAAATAAATTCTGTAAGCGACAGAGAAAACCGCACCAAAATCTGTTGCGCAATCTAGAAACACAACGGGATTACACAAAAAGCCGTGTAAACTAAGCTTTACAAGCTCACTTATGTCCATCATAATTGATCATCATGTTGCAGCCGGCACTTACCCCATTAGCAACGGATACCACAACATAGCCGAGGTTTGGATTAGACCAATTACTAGCCATTACTAGGGAGGTTTCACTTTGCTTGAGAGGAGCCTATTATTGAGGTACATTAACTACTTAAGTTTATAACGCTTGCATATCTTGCGCCCCCACGGACTATTGCGGTCTGAGCTGGGGTAAAAGGTTATTATATTTCGGAGATAGTTTTAATAGTGAGTTGTTTTCTGTCTCAGTTTATCAGAGGTTATTTAAACAGTAACTAACGAGGAGCTCGTGGCTTAATAATAACTGCCACTCGGTTCAACCTGTAGGCGTGCCTAGGTTGGTTTGTGGACCAGCCATTGCATACCGAGTTTTCTCCATGCCTCGGAAAGCACGTTAAGCTATTGGTCCCGGCTGCCATATATATAGATCAGGCAGTCGTTACAGGTAGTCAGTGACCTGAAAATCTGACAACCAGTCTTACCAAAAGGTATCGTATTACCCAGTATTAACTGGGGTGTGGAGGTCAGATAGGCAGTCGCTCTATGTAAAATACAGGTATTCAGCTGCATGCGGTTAGACTGAAAGCCGACCCCAACATAGTTGGGAAAAGGCTAGGCAGATGATGACGATGATGATGATGATGACTTAAACACTAACTCACGTAATTTAATTTATTTAAGGCCTGTGTTCATGTAAATGATGATACGATTGGTGCAGTGGCTGAGCGATTGGCTGCTGCGGTGTGTGTTGCGGGTTGCAAGTCAGATCGTTGATCTTTAGTCAGTTTCTCGTTATCTACTGACCTCTGCCCGTGGTTTTGCCCCGTGTTAGGAAAACCTTGATAAGAAGTAGGTATTCTATGTAGCTATGTACCTACTAAGTTTAGGTCATGGGCCATTTTTTTTTTTTAACAATCGAACTTTTCTTTTAATTTAATTTATATTACTGCAGTTGACCTTTCCAAATCTTTATGGAGAAGAATGGTCAAGAAACCACGTACAATGGTCCACCTTAAGGACTAAGTGCGGAAACCAAAAACCCATTAAATGGTCAAGAAACTCCATGGACACTCTTTTCAGTCAATATATTATTATGATTACAAAATGTGATTTTGTTGTATACTGTTATAAGTCGCGCTGAGCGTAGAGACGTACGCGCAAAACACGCTGGTCACTCATATATAACTATAGCTCTCTACTGACCAACCTAACACTTATGATGTGACCTGGATAGTTTTAGGTTAGATTTATTTGATTCCGGTTGATTGTGCTGTTGGTAATATCCAAGAAATGATATGACAATTAGAGATACAATTCTGGTTAGCTTTTATTATGTTTGTATTGTTTTCCTATTAAACCGACTATAATGTTTTCATTGTATAATAGTTGTACCAATTATGTGGCGCTTTCGACATAATACGAAATCCACACGGATGAAATCGTGGGCGGTGAGCTAGTCTTATATCAAACGACCATAAGTAACAAAAAGCTGTTGTTTAATATCACTACTGGGACACATTTACTGCCAGTTTCATCCATCTTAACTGTCAAGCCATTTAAAAGCTTTTAAAGCTTACTGTGAAGACCACCACAAAGTTACTCTCTTTCACTATATCTTACACATTACTGTGCTATGCTATGTCATACTAATAAAGTAACTTTACTGTTCATTTTTGCCATAAAATCCTTACTTCCTTACTTTATTAATACTGTAAATGTGAAAGTAACTCTGTCGGTCTGTCGCGTTTACGCGCCAAAACTACTGAACCGATTTAAATGAAATTTTGTACACAGATAGTTTAGTGCCTGCGACACAAGGGTTGTAAGGGGGAGATGAAAACATTACTTTTGGTCGCGATAACCGATATCCATCGGTGCCGCGGGCATCAAATAGTATAAAAAATAAAATATAACTATGTTTTTTGCTAACGCCCAGAATTGCTCTTCAAAATATTGAGCCTTCATAAAAAGACACAGCTCAAGTTTTAACACTGAACGACTTAGGGCCGAGCGTCTAAAAGTTCCGGAATAAGTACCTAACACGTAAAATAATATCACAGCTGTAATCCCCGAAGGGTTAAGCAAAGGTTTACTTCACAAGAAACGCACATTTCGTCGGTTATGTTTAAGCTCATTGTAATAGGGAATGGTTATTACTCACGCTTGCGACCCTAGACCAACGAACCAGTCAATAAAATATCAAGTAGGATACAAATAAATCTCTTCAAATGTAACTCTATAACACTATTCTTATAAATACTTGATTTCCTTGACCTAGTTTCATAGTCCAAATCCAAGGAGGGTCCAAATTTTTTATAAATTATTTGAGTTAAAGATCTCACCTGCACGCCTTCTTACTTTAACATCAAACAGGGGAATCTAACACATGTTTTTTGACTGCCCTACTGGTCCGATTTAAATATGTAATTATTTTTTTCGTCAAGAATTTCTCACTATGATCCACCGTGCATTTTTGTCCAGTTGATGTTAAAAGATTTGCTCCCTAGGACTTGGAAATTACTGGCTAAATGTGGGGGTAGTATAGGCCAGGCAGACCTCTTCATAACTGCAGTTTAGATGGCTAAATATAGGCAGGATCATCTTTTGCAGCTGAATACCAGTCTTCTAAATTAAACGACTGTATACCTATCTGATTTCCACAACTTAGTTATTACTGGGTAATAGGATAGTCCTTGGTAAGACTGGTTGTCAAAACTTCAGATTACAGTAATTGTACTGTTAGGTGGTACTAGTGCAGGGCACGCCACGATAGTGGCGGTAAGTCCCCTCTTTGAGGAGTGGCTGGAGAGGCGCCACGGCGCCCTCACCTACCGTCTGACGCAGGTCCTCACCGGACACGGGTGTTTCGGGAGGTACCTGTACCGAATCAGGCGGGAGGAAACGCCCGGATGCTTCCACTGCGAGGATCGACCGGAGGACACGGTGGAGCACACTGTGGAGGCGTGCCCTGCTTGGGCAGAGCCCCGCCGTGTTCTCGTAGCGGCGGTCGGCGGCGGCGCACTCTCGCGTCCGGCCCTGGTGCAAGCCATGGTCCGGGGCGAAGAGGAATGGGACGCCGTCGCTTCCTTCTGCGAAGCAGTGATGCTAGCGAAGGAGGTGGCGGAACGAGAGAGGGAGAGAACCTCACAACGTCCTAGCCGCCGCGGAAGGCGCTCCGGGCGCCGGGGGGCACGCGATGACCTCCGGCCACCGTAGACGCGGGCCTGTGGACGGTGATTAACGGGCTAGCTCGCCGTCCGGCCGTCGTCATGACGGCAACAGACCGTGTCGGCGGCGCGTACGTGTTCCACGCGCGCCTCAAAGAGATGTCAGCAAGGAGGGGCCCGCAAGGGCCGGCGCCCGTCGGGGCTGTGGCTTGTCGAAAGGATAACGCGGCTCCGACACAAGGGCGAAGAAGGAACATGGATTTGGTTTTTAGTCAGTAGAAGTCTGACACTCCCCTTCGCTCTGCCCAAGAGCGGGGGGGGTTATTCGATGATTTTCCACCCACCAAAAAAAAAAGGTGGTACTAGTGCCAACTTGCCATACGATCTTCGCTAATTTTCAGCTGCGGTAGACCTGTGCTCCACCTAACGCTTCTGGGAAATAAATATAAGTGCGAAAAAACGGTGAAGGAAACCAGCATGACTTAGAACCAAAAAATTCGAAGACTTATATGATCTACCAACCCGCACTGGGCCCGCGTGGTAGATTGTAGCCCTAGAGAGAAGGCCTGAGTCTCTGCAGTGAGAACATTTTATTTTGTAAATAGGTTTTTACAAACACTTTCACAAGTCACTTTTTGGGCTGGTGCTGATGATTATATGCTGATGATGATGATTATTTTTTATTTACTATCTCTATTTATCCTATCTATGTCATTTATTTGTCGTATCATATCCTCCCGCCGTGTTGACTTGTAAACGAGTCAATAAAAGGTCGTAATAACCTATGGGCCGGCCGAGACATCTATTGTCCCTTTCATCCGCCTGTACCTTTCCGTTAGCCTTTAATACGCCTCTTTGACTTTCGTATTATGATATAGATATTGGCCTCTTTGATATATCTACTGGGTGGTTGAACTTTGCGGCATATTCTTAGGTCAAAATTGATGCTTCAGCTTTTGGTCATAATCTTAATATTTTAACGATATCCTGAAAAAGAATGTCTGAAGTTTAATGGTTTGCACTACATCCTTCAATACAACCACCTTACCAACCAACCTTTCTTATGATAGTTCTTCTTATCGTGTGGGCAGTAAGGTCTAACGACCCCACACACCCTAGTGTCAGAGTTTCTTAACCGCCTCAAGGGCCTCTGACATGGTTTGACGACCGCCTTTTGGCGGCCGGGACCACCGGCTTATACGTGCCTTCCGAAGCACGGAATCATCTTTTTATCAGACAACCAGTTTGGTTCAAACTGGAAACAACTTTACAAAGATGCTTCCCGTGGGAATCAAACCCACGACCACCGGGTCACTGGCAATGCGTAAACCACTCGACCACGGAGGCAGTCACGGAGAAGGTACTGTAGAGTAATGGTATTATAATTGGGAAATAACTTACCAAAATGGTTGATAAAACAGAATTTATGAATTGGTAGAAATAGTAGGATTTTTTTATAATATGTTTAAAAAATATGCATTTATCGAAGAAAAAGACGTAGGGAGACAATAATATGCTTACCAAAAAATTCTCTGTTGTGACACTTTTATTGTGTTAATTAAAAGAGATTAGTAACAACGGTGTAAGGGAAGCGTTTGTCAGACTA
Organism: Diarsia mendica; assembly: GCA_949316265.1. Taxonomy (NCBI): domain Eukaryota; kingdom Metazoa; phylum Arthropoda; class Insecta; order Lepidoptera; family Noctuidae; genus Diarsia; species Diarsia mendica. The sequence continues at coordinate 12,525,617 of OX438902.1, read as the reverse complement.
TGAAGAGTGTCCATGGAGTTTCTAGCCCATTCTTCTTCAAAGATATCTATACGTTTTGGAATGGGCAACTAGTACTTACCTTACTTATCATGCCTTATGAATGTGACCGTAGCATCCATTTTTTTTTGTTTATCTGACATCCTAAAAGTGCCTGTAATGTGCCTCTACTTGAAATAAATGCTTTGAGTTTGAGACCACAATACCCGTTAGTAAAACAGGTTTTTGTATCTCATAATTAATTAACCTGTACCTAAAATTAGGATATTGCATGACTATTGTACGTCGTTACCTCCTAATTTTAGTTGCTTTGTGTTAAAACCCTATTGTTTATTATTTTGTTTATGTAATTTTATCTCTATTATTAGATTTATCGCTTACCATCACGTTGTAGGCCGCATTGATAGAAATGTGTTGCTTAGCTAACTTACAGTCGTAATCAGAAAACAATGGATGTACTGTGTGATGGATAATATGGCTGGAAAGGAGGTTACTGCTGAGATGGTGAACATCTATACAAGTATTGAAGACGAAGACATGCTGCGCACTTGCGCAGACCCCAAATCAGGGCTTTGAATACCGTTAAAAATTAGGTATCGTTACCTCCTTCATTCGAAGGTAACGTTAATTTCATAGGTAACGTTAAGTCTGGTATCGATAGTTGGGTGGACTTTTACCGGTAATTTGACTTAACGTTATCAATGATTTACCGTTAAATGATAGTGTTATCAGGTAACGATACTTGATACCGATACCAAATTAACCCTATAAGTAACGGTATTTTTCTTTCATCTCTTTCTTACGACGCATTTATGTCGTCACTCAGACCAAGAAAAAAAGAAAGACGGCGCGCCGCGAACACCAACAGTGAAGCCACAAAACCACACGCCTATAGCAAGTAAACATACAAGCTCACGCACACACCTACACTAAAACCACACGCATTTCTCCTAGTACGTCACGACTTCACGAGACATTGTCTACACACATAGACAAAAAGTTGGCTTCACTTTTGATGTTCGTGGCGCGTTGTCTTCCTTTTTTTGTTGGTCTGAGTGTCGTCATAATAGCTTTTTTTTCTGTTTCCACTTGCTGTGAGTTTAGTCGCCACCCAAAACCGAACGCAAACGGTTTATCTGTTCATTTAGTATATAAAATTACCTACGTGGGTTAACCGAAATGGAAGGTAAGTGACTGTAACGGTAAAAGTATCGATACTTTTACCGTTACCAGGGAACATTAATAAACTGATCCGATACCAAATTACCGATACCAGTGATAACGTTAATAAATTAACATTATGAAAATATCGTTACTTACCGATACTTTTATCGTGAATTTGGTAACGTTAACAAGCCCTGCCCCAAATACTTTGGAATAAGTGCAGGAGAATGATGATTTACCCAACTATGATGGTCGTGAACATTGTTCTTTTCCTAAACAATATCCTCATAAATATGTCTATGCAGAATTCAAACTATGCTAGTAACTTAACCTTTTAGTAATCTGTTATCTATACATACACACCTCAACACGGTCTAGGGATATTTCATACTCAATTAAATAACTCGAAAAGTACTGGCCGCATTGGAATCTTTAATACACCGATTTGTTTGTAATTTATCTCAGACTAATTCCAAATTCAAATTTTTGAAAATTCTTTTGTTTCGGTGGCATAAAAATGTCTTGATGTATAGGAGAGGGAATTTTCATTTGTGCGAAATTTAGAAAACAATACGAATTACGTTTAGTTACAGCTTTTTTTCATTTTTAAACGAAAGATAAAGTTAAAATTGAGGTATTGTAGCCATGCAACGCCGGCATTTGACGAGGGCGGAGATGTTACGAGCTGTGGGAATGCTGGAAGCTGGATCTGTTCAGCGTAATGTTGCTGAGGCCATAGGGACCCATCAAAATGTAATTTCAAGATTGTGGACACGCTATCGTGCCACAGGTGAAGTAGCGGAGAGGCACCGGGGGCCAAGTCGCATCATTACCCCCAGACAAGACCGATTTTTGCAAATTACTGCGCGAGCTCAACCAAATGCAACGGCGACTCAATTGGTCCAAAGGCTGCGAGTGGAACACCAAGTGCTTGTGAGTGACCAAACTGTAAGAAGGCGACTGCATGAAAGCAATCTACGCTCTCGTAGACCACTCCGGGTCCCACCTTTACGGAGAGGCAATCGTGGACGACGATTAGAATGGGTTCGGAACCACGTGGACTGGGGCCGTGAGCAATGGTCCAATGTGCTGTTCACGGATGAATCCAGGTTCGGCTTCCATCCAGATTCACGAAGGACGCGTGTTTGGCAAGTTCCTGGACGATGGAGCCGTCTCCAGAACCCTCAGGAAGTTCACCCATACCAAGGAGGAACAATTATGGTTTGGGCAGGAATTCGTCTTGGAGGACGGACGGATCACGTTTGGGTGCGGGGCAATATGACGGCAGAACGATATGTCCAACAGGTGCTGGGGCCCGTAATCTTGCCCCACAGAACACAAATGGGGCAAGATTTCCTGTTCATGCACGACAATGCCCGGGCACACACGGCGAGAACGGTAGCAGCTTGGTTACATACACATAATGTTAGGGCCTTAGACTGGCCTGCTCAATCGCCAGATCTAAATCCCATTGAGCATGCGTGGGATATGCTGCAAAGAATAGCTCTGAAGGAAGTTCCCGAAAATTTGGCTACAGAAGATCAACTTTTTGCGCACCTCAGAAGGACATGGGACAATATTCCGCAGCAAGACATTGACAACCTTGTTCTGAGCATGCCGAATCGTTGCCGATGTGTTATGAACATCATGGGCGCTTTCTCAGACTACTAACTTCAAGTTTATAAACACAAATTAAATGATTTTTCTATTTTTTTCAGTTTTTACTCACAAATTAAAAGTTAATTCATATACGGTTTCCGTCTATGCTTCATTTTTTTTCCATAAAATCCTGAAATTTTAATCAGTACCTTAACCATTATTAAAAAATGGTAGAATATTAAATAACGCATATTTTAAATATATACATGTCATATAAATAATTAACACATTGATAGTAATTCGCTTTTATAAAAATATCCCTAGACCGTGTTGATGTGTGTATAATAAAATGGTAGGAAAGTCAAAACTGTACATTGAATATTTTTAAAAAAGAATACTTGGGATGTGATCTACAATCGATACCGAAGCCAAAAATATAGTTTTTAGAATTTCTGTCTGTTTGTCTGTTTGTCTGTTTGTCTGTTTGTCTGTATGTATGTCCGGGATAAACTCAAAAAGTACTGCATAGATTTACTTCAAATTTGGCACGAATATTACTAAGAAGTCGGGTCATCCTATAGGCTACATATTATCACGCTATCACCTACGGGGAACGAGCAGTGAACCTTTATTTCTTCAACGCATTCTGTAACAACGTGTAATCTAACGACGCATATTTAAATGTTGTTATTATGTTAACCATGCTATAAGCTAGCTTCAAACTATAAAAAACACGCAATAAAAGTAACTTAGGCCGATAAACATAATTAAATGAATTTATGTAGTACCAAGAATTTTTTAAAGCAGCGCCATCTATGAGATTTCAAAAACATCAAGTCGAATTACATGTGTAAGCCTTTTTGCGTATAAATAATTTAAATTTGATCATGTTGGCGAGCTTAATAGTTGTTTTCAAAAGTCATAGATGGAGTTGTGCATGTTCTTAGACGTCCACCTGGAGAACAGCCAGCGCTTAAATTTTGATCCCGACAACGTTGCTGAACGCTTAGAAAATCCGCGCCAAACAACTGTCTTGGCATTTTACAGGCTATGTGAAATCGACCAGTTTGCGAGGTTCCTTATGTATGACGAAGTGCCTTCATATTACACACACGACAAGCAAAGGGGTGTAATATTAATAGTCCTCCTGACCGTTTTCGGCCACGGCGGCCAATCTAAGCAGAGATTAGCCAACTGTGCGGGAGATATTATAGTGCACAAATGTGTGCGCAGGCACAGGTGCACTCTCTGTTCCTTTCCTCTCATAGTCCGATGGGACGGCAATCCGACACGACCGGAGAGAGATCAGGCGCAGGACCAACGGCTTAACGTGCTTTCCGAGGCACGGGGGTACTATACCGCCAACTTCCAAACTCCGGCCTACTACTGGGAAATTTCTAATGAAAAACCCAATAGCACTTTTTGTCCGACCCGGGAATCAAACCCAGGACCTCATGCACAGCAGTCTCGCTTACGACCACTAGACCAACGAGGCAGTTCAAAAAAAAGAAAGGGAAAGGGGTGTATTTAACCGACATCGACAAGGACGTGCTGTGGAAGGTTTTCCGGGAATTTTCAAGGATACCGCATTGGGTAGAGTTTATAACGTGCACCTGAATAATGGTGAATGCTATTTTCTGCGGTTGTTACTTCACACGGTCCGAGGCCCAACGTCTTTCGCCTTTCTGAGGACATTTGATAGCGTGGAGTATCCCACTTACCGCGCAGCCTCGAAGTCACCTTCTCGACGGTGACCAAAACTGGGATGACACCTTCGCGGAGGCGAGCGTCAGTAACAGTCCCAGCCGCATGCGTCATCTGTTTGCCGTCATCTTGGTGTTTTGTGGAGTCGCAAACCCGGTAGCATTGTGGGAGAAGTATCGCCATCATCTGTCTGAAGATATTCTCCGAGCTTTTGAGGCGTGCTACTAGAGACGAAGTCGAAGTAACTGATGAACGCGTGCTGAACACCTGTCGCAGTTCACTTCAACACGTGGTCATTTCTATCGGCGGCAATCCACTGGTCGAATATGGGTTACCAGCTCCCCAATCATCACCGCATCAAGACCGCGGAAATCAGGAGTAAAACGCTGAGGCATTTTACGATCCGGGTGTAATGACTACCATACGAAATGACCATGTCGCTTTGTTCTCTTCAGAGCAAAAAACAATGACACCGTCCTTGAAAGCGTTGGGCAAAACCAGGATAAAATGTTTTTCTTGGATGCTCCTGGTGGAACAGAAAAAAACATTTGTTACAACTGGCATACTTGCAGAGGTCAGGAGGCAAGGCAAAATTGCCATTGCTGTAGTGTCGTCGGGAATCGCTGCCACACTGCTTCCGGGTGGCAAGACAGCACATGCCATGTTTAAAATTCCTATCGATTTAGAGAGTGCCGAAACGCCTGTTTGTGGTGCGTCACGTAACAGTGATAAGGCACCCGTGCTCAAGGATTGCTTACTGATCGTATGGGATGAGTGTACGATGGCCAATAGGAAGGCAGTTGAGGCCGTGGACAGAACCCTGCAGGACATCCGCAGGAACGAACATTTGATGGGTGGTGTCACAGTTCTGCGATTTCCGACAAACGCTTCCCGTGGTGACGCGGGGATTGAGGGCTGACGAGGTGAATGCTTCATTGAAACGATCTTCGTTGTGATCACGAGATCGCACTCTGCGCTTGACCATTAATATGAGAGCTCGGCTCGGCGGCAATGCACGTGCTCAAGAATTCTTCGATGTCTTTCTAAGTCTTGGCGAAGGCACTCTACCAGAGGAGAGAGGTGGACAGGTGGTGCTTCCAGAATCTATCATTATAGTTGTATCCATCTAAGAAGAACCCATTCGCTGTGTGTACGGGGACATCGGTCGTATACCGCACCAACAGAATTGTTGGGTGTGTGAGCGGGCTATTTTGACGCCCAAAAATTATCAGGCTGCAGCAATTAACGAATGCATTCTCTCGGAAATTGAGCGGAATGAAGTGGTCTACACCTCTATAGACATTGTGGTCGAGCAAGATGACGCCACACGTTATCCTGTGGAATTTCTGAACTCCCTGTCAGCAAGTGGACTTCCAGCGCATACCATCAAGCTGAAGGTCGGTGTCCCGATTATGCTTCTTCGGAACCTATCTGCGAACCGACCTCAGGACGAACTGCTTCTCACACGGGCAATTGTACTTCGCTTGCTCTCGCGTCACCAGTCTTGACTCTCTTTACATTTTGACTGCGGAGAGCCAAACCACTACTATGGTTTATCGAGAAGTCCTATAAGTACCTATGTATTTTTACCCCATTCTGTATTGATTATTCATTTTTTTCTTCTTCTGCTTCAGCCACAAGTCCACAACTTATGACTAAAGCAAGCTAAAAATCAGCACTTTTTGAAGATCAATATTTTACAAAAGACAGTCTCCCTCTGTTACTGCACTTTCTGTAGATATGAAATGTAAAGAAGAAACGGGTAAATGGAAAGGTATTTTTGGTGCTGTATAGCGTTCACGCAGACGACGTCGCGGGCAGCAGCTAGTAATAAATAACCCACAAAGATCTTTTGACCTTATTTACCTAATAAGTTATTATTAATTACATAGATAAATGCTTAGCCAATGGAATTCTCATTATCGTATGTTTGGTAATAGGATTTTCTTCACAAACGTTATAATTGGTATAAAATTCCTACAACTAGCGAAATGCTACGAGAAAATAATAAATTGATCTTGTGGGGATTAGTGTACTAATAAAAACTACTAATACTTAATGAATTCTGTTTTAACAGATCCACAAGTTTACACGCAGCTGCCAGGATACGCCTTTTTTTGAGATTGCGAAATCATCAAATAACCCCTCCCGCTCTGGGCAGAGCGGAAGGGGGTGTCAGACTTCTACTGACCAAAAACCACCCGTGTTCCCAGCTCCGACGGGGCCACGCCTGACAGTTATAAATGTGCATGCAAAACCATTCCCAAGACTACAGAACTTTTTTTTCCAACATACCTACGGTGTTGGACAGTTTGAAGTTTTGCATTTGCAAAACGCATGATCTGTGGCAAGTTTTATGGCTTTATTTTCGTTGTCCAACTGACTTTGCACTACTAATATTTGAAGCAATGAATTAGGAATTTATTTCAAAGTAATTTGAATTTCTTCCATTTCACACACAGTGGTACACAAATGCGTTTAAATCGACAGAACTAACTTATTTTAGAAATAATAGTCTATCTAGACATTTTTCGATCATGGTTGCCTGCAAATACCTACACAAGTCTTCGCACTTCGTTGATTGTCAATAGGATTACTTATTTCAATAGTTAAGTACTTACTTTACAATAGACGTATAAATCAGTAGCTAATCCGAAGTCTAGGTTATAATTGACAGATAGATATAAATAAGTATCTAGTTATAGTAGTTATCTATAAATGAAAGTAAAACAAAGCGTAGATACGGCTTATCGTCCCACGCGGGTACTTAGGCCCAGATTCACAGACCACACTTTGACTTTACTAAGTAAAGTATGATTTTTGGAAAGTAATTAACAGCTTGACAGGACTAAGAAATATATTTTTGCGTGAAAGTAGATCTTTCTATCAAAGTAAAGTCAAAGTGTGGTCTGTGAATCTGGGCCTAAGTGACAACACGGGGAGAAATGGTTTCCTAACGTAAACTAGTATCATCTCGTAACTCAATATCTAGTTGACTTGAACATGGTTTGATAGAAGTAAATATATCGTATTAAAATTTGATCTACTTACAGTCTTTTTACAGTTATTTCTGACAGCAGTTCAATAGGAATCTTAGGCTATGAGATTAAATAGCAGTGAGACTTTTATAAATTAATCATTATTTATTATTGTCGTAAATCATTTAAGCATCAACATACGACCTGACTCTACTGACTGACCTATAAATTGTGAGAAACGTAAGATAACTGAATTTTCAATCTCTACAATTGCGCTTTCATCTTAAATTCACAACCCTTATAAGGAGAGGGGCAAAAGTAAAGTTTCAACAGACATGGAATGTCATATGGCAATAGGACGGCCATATTAGCCGTACAACGTATGAATTTTGGGGTAGATTTGTGTTCTTGAGTGGAAACCGCAAATCAGCGGGACGCCCTCATGGTACTTGGAGTGACGATCTCCACAGGATAGCTGGTGACAACTAGATGAGAGTTGCAGAATCAAGCATACCGTGTTCAATTAAAGAGGTCTATGTCCAGCAGGGGACTGCTGTACGATGATGATAGTAAAATAAAAAAAGTTTATTCACAATATAAAAGAACAAATCCCAACAATCATGGGATCTGCGTCTACTAGTACAACCATAATCACGTATATACGAGTATTTATAAATACCGTTTCGGCTTTCTCCCATTTATTAAAACGGAAAGCATGGCACAACAACAAACCAAATGAAAAGGCCAAAAAGAGTTCTCAAATAAAAATAACGAAAAACATAAGCAGACAGTTCTGTGAGACTCATATTTTATTCCCTGGAATAGGATTAAATGCCAGCGCCTCTGTGCAGTCTATGGCAGTAATGCATTCAGAAAACTGTGGAAAAGCTAGCGATGCAAAATTTGCATACTGCCGTCATAAAAAGTGACATGACAGATATTTTTATTAAATTTATGCCTAGGGGAGACGCAGACGTTTGGTTTGTTAATAGTTATTGTAATGCAAAGGAATGAAAATACATTTTCTAGAAAAAAAATGTTTTGGCTAGACTAAGATTTCAGACTGTCGTAAAATTCAATGAGTCGTCTACGACAGAGGAGTAGAGAGTTCCAAATAGATTACACTCAACCTCATTAAACTTGTATTAGGTACAAGACCAACCCTGACATCGAGAGAAAAAACAGCTCCATACACGAGTGTTAGCATAAATCGTCAATGGTAAATTGTAATGTTTTTTCCGAGTAAAAGAGGTCCATAATCGTTATTACCTCATAAAAGGCCATTGGACTGCCAAGAGGGGATCGGACAAAAAAAAACTAATTAGTCCGTCAGTTAGATTGCCAAAAATTATTGGACACGTATTTTTTCTTTTTTCACGTAAACTTAAAATGAAGACGATACAGTGCTTCGAAAACTCGTGTGACGTCATATATAGTACATTTTGACGACACAAGTGACGTTTCAAGCCCCACTCCAAGATCTTTGACACGTTTTATCTTTGTCATTTTTTATTGATTTGATAAAACAAAAAACACGTATTCAATATTTTTCAATAATCTAACTTACGGACTAAACAGAATCATATTATTTTGACCCAGACCGATCCCCTAATTACCTTTTATGAGGTGTAGTGTAAACAAAAACTAAGGTTCCACAGGGGACTACAGAGGAACATTACAAAAGAATACAAATCTAGTGCGCCGTATAACTAATGTTTATATTATGGAGCAATTATGACCACAAACTGCTCAAGACAAGGTTTAGGGGTTAGATTAGGGTTAGAAGGAGAAAGAAAAAACTTTTGCCCAGAAGTGGTACAAGACATACGCTTGCGACTTGAGCAAAACCATAACCTTAGAACAACTTATTTATTTATAAAAACTAAATCTATTCGACACTAACCAACAAAACAGTTATTATTCAACAGCATAAAAATCTATATATAAACACTTAAATATTTAGTCTACGTAAACAAATATAAGTATCCTCTTAACTGCATCCTCTGACGTCAGAAATGGAGCTATAACAATAAAGCGAAAGCATGAAAATCGCATTAAGCGTTATAAAGCGCTGGAGAATGCAAAGATGACTGTAGCAGAAACTGAAAGTGTTGGAATGCGTTCGTGACTGCCACTTTAGCACGTCAAGCAAATGATCAATAGCTTATTATCGACTTGTTAGTCATTTTTCACATTTGTTTGGTTGTTTTTTTTGACACGTTTTAGGGCCCATGACCTGACTGCTGTTAGCATTGTCACTATTATAAGGTTCTTGTTTCTCTTTACCCAATTGCGACCACCGTTGTTAGATTTTAACTCAGAGTTAAATCCTGATAGTTGTATTTTTTGTTGGAAACCATACATGGAAGCAAAGTATCTAGCAGGTTTGTTTTTGGGCCTTAATCTATACTGTACACATCAACCACTTTATCTGTGCAGACGGGAAACAAAGAACTAAAGTAAATGTAAGAAGTTTGACATATCGATGCAAATTGTATTGACAAATAACGCCATCAAAAACAGTATTTTGTAAGGGTCTCAAAAATCAAGTTATTATGCTACTCCTATGGGTAGTATAATAACTATGACCTCCTCTTATGTGTTTTGGTTTTTTTTTTACAAAAAAGTTTTTTTAATGGTGAACCATTAAAAAAACTTTTATGTATTGAGCGATGAATTAAAATGCTTAGACATTTTTTTTTGTTTTTAGTTTGTTTAATTGATGTTGTTGTTATCTAGTTTAAGTATTCAATTGTTTTTAATTGTGGTATAATATTACTTATAAGAATCGTAATTTGACAGTATAAAATAAATAAATTATTTTCAGAACCTAGAACAGTCTAGACTCTAGCTAGAGCAATAGGGATAACTCCTGACAAAAAAAAATCTGTTTAGTCCGTCAGCAAGATTATCGATAAATATGGAACATATCTGGATACATAATTATGTATTTTCTTTTTGTCATCCTTTTCACATCCCTATTTATGTTTTGATTAAAGGTGGGCAATGCATAAATTCAACGTTTAGTGCGACTAGGTCAAAACACGGGACATGAAACGGTTTCATTAAAAAAATATGGAAGCACGGTCCTTTCAGGTTTATTTTACTATCTATCTATCTATCTATATATAAATAAAAAGAGAAGTCCTGACTGACTGACTCATCAACGCCCAACCCAAACCCTTGGACCTAGAAAGCTGAAATTTTGCATAGAGGTTCCCTTTATAACGTAGACAAGGAATAAGGAAGGATTTTTTGAAATTCAACCCCTAAAGGAGTTAAATAGGGGATGAAAGTTTGTTTGAAAAATCGTAATTTTCGATATTTTCCGACATCCACGCGGGCGAAGCCGCTGGCAAAAGCTAGTAGTACATAAACATAAAATAAAGAGAATAAATGTGGCTCTGCGGCACAATGTGCACATACACAAATAAACAATAAAAACAGAGTATATGGGACACTTCCTCACCAAGTTTTATATTTACCCGACTGCTTAGGTAAGATGTGATGACAGTGTGAATTAAAAGTCCCAAAGATTACCTGTAACAAAACAAAGAATATGTTTGAATTAATTATAAGAATCAGACCACACTATTACAAAACATTTAAGAAACCTTTTCTCATGTAACTCGAGAGGGTTGGCGCAGAAACCCGAAACGGCTCCTAATTCAGCTCCAGTAGCTTTAACATTTTTGTTCATAATACTGACCATAGCATATATTTGTATAGTAAATAATAACAAGAACTTTTTGTAAAAAACAGAAATAAACTTATTATTTTCTAATATGATATTATAGTAATTCTTTAATGGAAAATTGAAAACCCAAAAAACACCGCTGTAAACCTACTGTAGCCTTGACGGATGGGCCACAAGAACTGCTACGCATATATGGCATTCGCAAACCCATCCAATGCAGCCCGCCTCCGGGCTGCATTATGTGTGTCCTACCGTAACCTTTGTAAAATGATTTCTTTTATGAATTTTACTATTATGGAAGAATATTGTATTCTATTCAGTTCAAAAAGTGGGTCGCGGAATTCAAGATGCGCTCTTCATCACTCGTAAAATTCACGTGAACACGGCCCGCTCCCATTCATACAGCGGATGCCTGCCACGGATATGAACATTGTAGGCTCACTATGTTTTTTAGTAAAGGTCATTTTAATGTAGACATTTTTGATGTTTTGTTGCAAAATGGGCATGCACTTGATCGCGATCACACCTGATGAAAAGCGATCTATGAGGTCTATCATTAAACGACACGCTTGTTTAATGATAGACCTCATCGATCGCTCAAAAAGATCGACCAAAAGGTGTCTGATCTATAACAGTAAAGATAGGAATACAGTTTCAGAGCAAACAATACTTACTACTCTGTGTGAACTATATATTAACGCTTCGTTAGCGAGTCGTGTTCAATAGAAACTTCCGTCGCGTGGGTAAAAGGAATTTATAGTCATGTGATTTCTTTTAGCGTTTTGACACAAAATATCAAAATGTACCTAGTTGGTCTAGTGGTCCTAACTGCTGCCTTTGAGCACGAGATGTTAGTTTTGACTCCCCGGTCTTCCAAACACCCGTCGGGACTGCGGATTATCGAAAGAGATAACGCGGCCTCGGCACAAGGGCGAAGAAGGAACATGGGTGGTTTATAGTCAGTGGAAGTCTGACACTTCCTTCCGCTCTGCCCAAGAGCGGGGGAGCGGATTTTCCAGCCACGAAAAGTTCTTCCAAATAGGAATTCGCAGAGGCAGCCCGGAGTCAGGATATGTACCTGGTTGATGGGATGATAAGGTAAACTGCGGGTTATAAGGCATAATGAAATGTGGGTAACCTATTGGTACACCCCTGCCAAACTCTTCGATGATTACAGGCGTGTATGTGTTATATTATTTCAAAATACGCAACTATCCAGTAACACTGGTAAACCAACACGTGATATCGTTAAATTTATAAAAGCTGTGTATTTTGCGGTCTTCGTCGCGTTACCCCATGTTATTTTCAGAACTATACATAATTCGGTAATCTGAACCATGAAAATGTTGTGGTTTTCAGTGAATTGTTGTTGGAAATAAAATTGTGATATTAACATTTATTTTATACCAAGCTGTGCCCCGCGAACTTCATTCACGTGAAAATATTTAAAAAAAAGATTAAATATAATAAAATAATATAATAAGTATCCCTATTTGAATCAGATTTTGTTAACAATTTTAATAGTTTTCATTATTTTGGAACGGAACCCTAATCTTTTTTCTTATCAGCTATCTGCCAGTTAAAGTCTTGTCCAAATTCGTTCTGCCGTTTTGAAGATTACGCGGAATTAACAGACAGCCAGACGGACAAACATTTGGTGTATGTACTTTCATATGAATTCAGTAAAAAGCAGATATATTAATAGTAAAAACACTTTTAAAATATAATTATATAATAATATACAAGAATAATTTCGTACTAAGTGTTTATCTGCTGTCACTTAGGGTAAATAAATAAAAGAAAGGGGTGTCCTAAAACTAGTTACGACTCTATTAGTGCGCAGTGCACGTTCGACTTTAGCATAAACTTCAAAATATGTTAAATGTCAAGAGACGTGTTAGTGGTGGAAAATTCTGTTCTTTTAGTAGTTTGATGAAAAAAGAAACGTCTTGGTTTAATAAAAAAGAAAATTAAGGTGCCTTATGACGTTCACAAGAACGATTATTGTGGATGTCTGGCATACCGTGGGCGGTCAGGAATGTTAATAACTTAGCTAACTACCTTTGGTATTCTTTAGGAGATAAAAGACTAATTGGAAAAAAGAGCGAAGTTTCGTGTATAAAGCTTGGCGTGATAGGCAGTTCGATATTCCATAGCAATAATGACGTTGCCTAACTATATTATGTTGGGGTCAGCTTTCAGTCTAGCCAGATGCAGCTGAATACTAGTATTTTACATGGAGCGACTGCCTATTTAACTGGTTATAGGGTACCTCTTGATTCTCCACTTTCGGGTCACTGATATACCTCCGGCCTGTGACAGCTTTAGTTCCAAATGTTCCGTTATAGCGCTGCTGTCGCGATGATGCAGTCACGTGGTCATCGCCGCCATTTTTTATTCCATGTGACGTTTTGTTTGACAAGTTGACAACTTGTCATTATTGTCGAAATATTTCTCCCGTTCCGAGTTGAATGTCTGCTTTATTTAAAGTGTATTTCCTCGCATTTTGCTGAGTTGAGATCCTTGGTATGCAATTATTCCTCCGTTGTATACGATATGCACAATCAATATTATTAATATTGATTGTGCATATGGTATGTGCTCGTCATTAATTAACAGAACAACCAAACTATACTACACACACATACACATATGCAATTATGCATTACACACACAATACATATTATGCATAAGATTCTATAGTTGATATTATATAGACTGACTACAACAGCGCCAAAACGGAACACTGGGAAACTAAGCAGAAAAGTGACTGTCACATCTATAATAGATAATCTGTGATATACCTGTAACAACTGCCAAAGAGCTACAAATGACAACCGGGACCAAATAAGCCGTATAAAGCGCTTATGAGGCGCATACAAAACTCAGTAATGAGTCCATGTTCCATCTATGGGAAAAACCTAGGCAAACGAGGTTTAAGGTAAAGTCCTTCTGTACCGAGTATTATCACTTAGCCACGAGCTCCATTGCAAGTGGGCCTTGATAAGCCTTATACCAGAAAACCCTCAAAAAAAGACGTTTGTACACAACCCAATTTGCATTGAGACAAATCTTGTAAACAAACACCGACTTGTGAATCTATAAACCCTTATAAGTGAGACCAATGTCATTCGTATTACTATGTTGAGCGGTGACGCGGTGATCGACCGCCCCTGTCGTGTACAGTCAGTGCCCAGCATAACCTGACCCCTCGAATAAGAGGGCAAGTGATGTGAGAAGAGGGGTCAGGTAATACTGGGCGCTGACTCTACGAGTAAGTCGGCAAAGTCCGGCTTAATGTCAATATTGTTTTAATGTTCCGAGATTTGGGGGCGCTTGAATAATAAATTGCGCGCCCTCCTTGTTTTTCTTTTGGAATTCTTAATTTTCTTATGTTTTTTTGTTTTTGTTTGACATGAACGAATAACAAGGTAGCTGTTTTCAGAAAGGCCGTGTTCTATGAATTGTGCATTTCATGGGATTTATTTTGACAAGTGCTATTTCTAGCTCTACAGTTCATAAAATTATACTTTTCAAAGCACTCTAATCGTCTCCATTTTTTGTTTACATGACAAAATATGTGTCCAATATTTTTTTTGGATATCTATCTGACGGATAATTAGATTATACTTGTCAACTATTTATATTACTATAACTTTTTAAATGTATCCAATTTCCGCATTAAGATAAGATCCATTTTATTTAAGTACATTCTTAAGTAATAATTATGACCATTGCTAATACAGCAATTACTGCAATAATATAAAGCATCCAAGATGACTTCCACATAAAGCACTCCTCAATGTTCATTAGCACTGACATGTCAGTTGGTACACACGTTTAGAGCTCCATAATTTACTATTACGAGCTATGAACTTGTATTAAATGTGTACATAATTTATGGTAAATACAATGATCAAGTTAAGGAAACAGTGGTAACAATTGTTATTTTAGAAGTGCTGTATCTTGTTTATTTTATTGATTAGCGTCATAGTGTCTTTTAATAAAATATTATTATCGATTAGATCTTAACTTTAGTTTAATCTATCATGTTTAGTTTATCTATGGTTTGTTTAATTTTAGTTAACTTTTTAAAATTTGCATGCCTAATATTAGGTAGATTGTACAAGGCTCATCCATATTGTTAACCCACTTTTTTTATGTAGGTACCTACAATTTATGCAAATTAAATATTTTATTACTTTACTTACCAACTTTACTTTAAGATAAGTTAGAAAGACCTACAGAATGCCTAAATGATTATGCCCATAGCTTTAGCTTGCAGCTAAGCTTGACTAAAGCACACTTTGACGAGCAATAAATCACTTTGAACAACTATTGATATTGAAATTTGTAAAGCCAAGCTGTCGTTGATGTATGTGGTCATCGAATATTTATTTATTTATTATTTATTAAAACTTTATGCACAACAAAATCGTACAAAGGCGGACTTAATGCCTTGGGCATTTTCTACCAGTCTACCTTAGGGTGATGCAGAGACAACACATAGTAGGTGCAAAACAGAAAAAAAAACGTAATAGAAAAGATATATACCTCTAAATTATAAGAATAAATACATACATATATACATACATAAAATATATAAAGTTTTGAAAGATAGGCAAGGAAAACTATAACAACTTAATTTTGAGACGAATCTGCCAACTTCTTGTGAATGTGTTCACGAGCTTTTATTTTGAAAATGATCCGTTACGTATAAGCTGTTGATGGCCATACAGACTTTCCGCAGGCAAATATGGATCTGTTGTTATTATGTGATGAAAATGACGATTTTCCATACAAACTTTCATCCCCTATTTAAATCCCTTAGGGGTTGGATTTCAAAAAATCCTTTTTTATTCCTTGTCTACATTATAAAGGGAAACTCTGTGCAAAATTTCAGCTTTCTAGGTCCAAGGGTTTGGGCTGGGCGTTGATGAGTCAGTCAGTCAGTCAGGACTTGCCTTTTTATTTATATAGACAGAATAGAAATATAGTCTAAAATATATTTTTTATAAAATAACATCAAGCCTGTAATCCCCGAAGGTTTAGGCAGAGGTGTAACCATCACCAGTACACCCACATTTCGCTACTTATGTACAATTCCCGTGTAGGGGGTATGGGGATGGCAACAGATTTTCGTGATTAACGCTCTAAATAATGGTGAGATACACATCAATATCCGTTGTGCAGTTTCGAATATACATGCGGTCACACGGAAACATACGAAAAGTGACTACAAAAAATATATTAATAAAATAAAGATTACCTCTTTAAAGATCCTCTTCTTAGATTTACAATAATTTTGTAAGATTGTAGGTGAAAATTCTTTCACTAACGGACAGCTACATTTTTCCCGAGTGTCTTAATCTACATAGTAAATGAGTGAATCCGCGACTAAAAACTAATTTTAGTTTTACATAGGTGCACACACAACAGTCCCGTGATTGACTTACAAACAGACAAGAGACAACACACAGGAAAATCTACTTTGTTAGGAAATAATATCCCTTAGAGGGTTTAGAGGTAGGCAACTAGGCACTCTATCAAAAGTACTTCATAAACTTTTCAACTAATTGAGTGCGTGTTTACGAGGGGTCAACACTTTGGGGCATACGGACATTAGAACGTAAGATTTGTTGGGAATATTAACAGCTTAATTAATCAGCATGTGACATTCCCTGTTTGAACCTCTTCTTATGCAGGCTCGACCACAATGATTGCCCCTCATACTAGCTCAAGACAGATTTGCGATGTCAAACTTATAATAACTAAATATTTATAAAAACCTACCTTAACTGACTCCTTAATTAAAGCACTGATTTTCATTAAAAAAAAAATATATAATTATAATAAGTAATCCAACCAGGTTTCCTCACGATATTTTCGTTCACCGATCTCGGTGATGTCCAGGATAATATTTAAAAGTACTTAAAAATAAAAAAGGGTTATATTTAAATGCACATCTGTTTAATTTTTCAGCACACTAGGTAACTCCACTAATTAACTGAATGCCCAAAAAAACCTAAACATGTCCTACAAAAAAGTCTAAAAAATCACACAAAACGAGATGACCTTTTTTATCGAATTCACACCAAAAATGTAGTTTTGTAAAACAAAAATACTAATTGCTTATCAAAAATACTAACTTGCACTCTAAATTTATTGTACAATCTTACTACGGAATTTCTAAAACTGATATCTAATACGACCGTCTCGCGACAGTGTCCTTTATGGGCGGCATGGGCACCGGGCCGTAGGCCGACGAAGGAGGCCGGCGGAGGCCCGGCACTTCGGGGACAGAAGATATTAGTGTTATATAATATGCGAGCGAAGCGAGCGCGCGTCATGGAGTAAATCAGGTGTAGGTTTTCCTTAAAAAAGTTTTAAAATGTTTGTTAGACTAAGGAATTAATAGATATTTCAATTTTTTTTTATGGTACGTTGGTAAATGCACACGACTTCACACGAGATTTAAGTATCACAAAATGTGTTATGAGAATTAATAATTAAAAACGAGTTCCAAGTTCTTTAAGATTTTAATTAGGACAATTTTTATCGCCTCGAATAACTAAGCTATAATAATTGCAAAGACATTAACTGTGCAACATCCCCTAAGATTCCGTACGAATTGAATATTACAAAGATTAGGCAAAGTGTTTAATTTTGTATTTAGTTTCAAGGTTATACTTTCATTTACTCCTGAATATTATAATAGTACATCGTATTTATAATATGTATAAACACATCAGACAGCTACAATATAACAGACAAGATTTAGGTCAATGACCCCTTTTACGTCACCAAACTCAGTCGAGCCTTGCAATGTAGATACTTAAGTACGGCGAAACTCCGGCAATCATTTTCGTATTGTAAATAATATTTATTGTCCCATGTGGGTAGGCTTGTCATACAAACGTATTTTTGTGGCTTCCGTATTTAATATTTATTTAAAAATAGTTAATTGTTATTTACTTCTATATTAATGTGCTAAATAATTGATAAACCCACCTTCGCTCTGAACTATCCTATCACTTTCTCTCTACACAAACCACAACACTGCAAACTGACAACTCAACATGGACAACCAACTAGTGCACAGTTTGGAGCAATTAGAGAAGCTGTTTAGCTCTCGCA
The DNA here is from genome assembly GCA_949316265.1 of Diarsia mendica. Taxonomy (NCBI): domain Eukaryota; kingdom Metazoa; phylum Arthropoda; class Insecta; order Lepidoptera; family Noctuidae; genus Diarsia; species Diarsia mendica. The sequence continues at coordinate 12,507,341 of OX438902.1, read as the reverse complement.
TGAGTGAGTACGAAGATAAGCTGCAGAGAGCTGCAGCTGGAACTATCCCTACGCACTCAGATCTTGCTACACTTTCACTGGATTTCACCGAGTTCAAGTCCTTTGTCTGTCAAACATTTCTTCACTTCAAGACACAGATAGAACTCCTTTCTGTGAGTCTGGACAAGCACGAGACTGCGATGCGACGGAAGATCTTGCTGTTTCATGGTATTCCAGAGAAACCCAATGAAAAATTGAGTGACTTGATTCTCCATATCATCTCCAAGCAGCTGAAGATAGATGACTTTAAGTTGGATTATCTAGAAGTTTGCCACAGGCTGGGAGCCTCCCAGGGTAAAACTAGACCGGTGTTGGTGCGTTTCAGTGGCATGGAGTATCGTCGGTTAGTTTGGGACGGTAAAACTACTCTCAAGGGCAGCGGCATCACCATTTCTGAGTTCCTGACCAAAACACGACACCAGGTATTTATGGCTGCCCGCAAGCACTTTAATATCAATAACTGCTGGTCTGCAGAGGGAAAGATCATTGTCTTGACGCCTGACAAGTCTCGCCGGACCATAACAACTATGGGTGAGCTTGAAACTTTAATCGCGCTTTATCCCGCTGTCGCCCGTGCTGCCGCTCCCGGTGACCTCGTGCCTGCTGCTTCTACCTCTCCGGCTGCAGCTTCTACATCGCCTGTTACCGAAACCCCCAAAGGGAAGCTTGTGAGGAAGGCTCGTCGCTAAATTTGTTATCATGTTTTTCTTTGTTCGGTGCGCCTTCACCGGGTATTGTCGGTACATGTTTAAATTGTTGTTGATCTACCCATAGTTTTTACAATTCGTTTTTATCACTACTTTTTCCTCACTTTATTATTGCTAGCCGGTAGATGTTTGTTTTCGTTGAATTGTAATGACGTGACGTCGGTGACGTCTGTCAAAGTATCATTGTCAGTTTTGTTTTTGCATGGAACCAATTAAGTCCTTTCTTTTTATTGTCTGTTTGCATTTTTTTACTTTTTGCATGGAACTTATTAAGTCCCTAATATGATGTACCGTTACAATACTACTTTTTTATTTTAATTTTAAATGATGTCTGCTTGTAAATGTTGTGGCTGATATTCTAGTTGGTATTTTCTTTTTTTTTTTCTTAATGTTTGAACTGTTACCACTTATTCTTTGATTTCCTTCACATTATTACGCACTGGTTAGGTCAACTGTTGTTAATATCTATACCGACTACAGCGACTAGGTGATTTTATTAATTATGTGTATTTGGCTATTGTTGTTTTAGGTAAAACAGATAATAGTTAAGTTTACTTTAATAATTTAGTTTAGTAATTTTAATACCATCCATAGTTAGAACCTTAGACGTGTAACCTACCTATAAATATTTTATTAGTATTTTTATATTGTTCATGCAAACTATGATCAATGACGATCTTGATGATGATTTTTTCTCCTGCTCTTCCTCTTCCAGCAGTTTTCTCAGTGCGGCAAGCGGTTCTTCCTCACCTCTGACTCTTAGTGATCAGATTTCCTCTTTGCTTACCCACCTCCCAAACAACCTCAACATAGCCCACATTAATGCCCAGAGTGTTCCTGGCCATTACTCTGATCTTCTGGCTTCCTTCAACAGTGCACATATAGATGCTTTGCTGATCTCAGAGTCCTTCCTTAAACCCTCTCTTTTATCAGTACATTATGCCCTACCTGGTTTTGATCTAATCCGTAATGATAGAACTGGAAAGGGTGGCGGTGGTGTAGCCATCTACTTGCGTGCGGATATCCCTTATAAGGTTGTTAGCACATCACCATCTCCATACTCGGGGTCAGCGGAGCATCTATTTCTGGAAATTACACTACATCGCGTTAAAATGCTTCTGGGGGTTTTGTATAGTCCTAACCTCAGCATCGACTACTTTGACTCTTTAGATTCGCTTTTAAATGATTTCTGTCCAACTTATGACCACGTAGTCTTGATGGGTGATTTTAATACTTGCCTTCTTAAAAATGATATTCGTTCTAACAAACTACAATCCATCCTATCTTCTTTTAATCTCAGTATTTTGCCTCTTTCTGCCACTCATCATTTCCCTAATTGCACTCCTTCTCTCCTGGACCTGATAATTGTATCTAATTCTAATAATGTTTCTACCCACGGACATGACGGACAGCTTACTGCTTGTTTCTCTTACCATGATCTCGTCTTCTTGTCATATAAGTTACGTCCTCCTAAGCGCAAGCCGCAATATATTCTCCTCCGGAACTACAAGGGCATAGACCTGGAGGCATTATTGCATGATGCCGGTAGCATCGACTGGACGGACATCATGGAGAGTTCGTGTATCAACGAAATGGTTCGTATTTTAAACAGCAAAATACTTAGTTTATACGATTGTCATGCCCCTACGCGTCGAGTGAAGGTTAAATATGTTCCAGCTCCCTGGCTTACTCCTGCCATTAAGGATGCGATGGCAAGTAGCGATAAAGCCAAGAGAAGGTTAAAACGCTCTCCTTCCGAACGCAATCAATCAGCGTACAAAATGTTGCGTAATCGCTGCAGTCGTATGTGTAGGGATGCTAAGAAACGCTACTTCCACAAATCGCTCGACAACCGCAACTCTTCTGAAGTTTGGAGGTTTTTAAAATCTGTCGGCATTGGCAAGTCTCCAGTTGTTTCTGGTGGCGACACTGACGTGTGTGCTCTTAACAAACATTTCTCACTCCCCCCTGTTACGTTGGATCCGCACGTCAAGTCTGTTACTTTAAATAAACTTTCCTGTTTGCCTTTGCCGCAATGTACTTCCTTTGAATTAAGTCCTGTGAGTGAGAGTGAGGTCAAAAAATCTATTTCCGCTATCTCCTCCTCTGCTGTTGGTAATGACAACCTTTGCTCAAGAATGATTTCTCTTATCCTTCCCACTTTACTTCCCGTTTTGACTCACATTTTTAATTACTCCCTGTATTCTTGTACTTTTCCTGACGCCTGGAAACAAGCCCATATCATCCCGTTACCTAAAATCTCGAATCCGGTTGCACCATCCGATTTTAGACCCATTTCCATCCTCCCTTATCTATCTAAAGTTCTTGAGCACATTGTCCATCAGCAACTTACAGCCTTCCTTGCTAAGAATGACCTTCTTAGTCCTTTTCAATCTGGTTTTCGTCCTGGCCATAGCACTGTAACGGCTCTTTTAAAGGTGACTGACGATATTCGCTGGGCTATGGACCACAAATCTCTTACCTTACTTGTACTTCTAGACTTTAGCAGCGCTTTTAACTCTGTTGATTTCGACATCCTCCTGGGTATCCTTAAATCTCTCAATTTCTCCTCTTCCTCTATTGGTTGGTTTGACTCCTATCTCAATGGCCGCTCACAGCGTGTTCGTCTTAATGAGTCTTCCTCTGATTGGTGTCCTCTTAGCGCGGGTGTGCCTCAGGGTGGGGTTCTCTCTCCGCTTATTTTCTCTATTTTCATTAACTCTGTCACCAGAGTCATCTCTTCCTTCTTCCATCTCTATGCCGACGACTTGCAGCTTTACCATCATTTCTTAAGGGAGGATGCGGAAGCCGCCGTGTCAGTCATGAACAGGGATCTGGATTTGATTAGCGAGTGGTCGCGGTCCTTTGGACTGCAAATCAATCCTAGGAAATCTCAGGCCTTGATCATCGGCGGCAGGTATATGCGGAATAGGCTCGATGTTGCGTCGCTGTCTCCACTCAGGCTGAATGGAGTTCAGATTGATTACGCAATTAAGGCTAAAAACCTGGGGGTGACAATGGATTCCTACTTATCTTGGACTGCCCATGTTGCTGAAGTTAGTCGCAAAGTGCACTACACGTTCCACTCATTGAAATGCCTCCAGAGCTTCCTTCCCTTGAACACCAAAATCTCCCTTGCGCAAACTCTCATTCAACCCATCATAGACTACGCCGATGCCTGTTATTTGGATGCCACCGAGGAGCTTTTAAATAAACTTGAGCGCTTGCAAAATATTTGTATTCGTTTTGTCTTTAACCTTAAAAAGTATGATCATGTTTCTAACTTTCGCAAAATACTCAAGTGGCTCCCAATTCGACTTCGCAGGAACTCTCGGATATTATGTTTGCTATTTAATATCCTTCACAACCCTAAAACGCCATCGTATTTGCGTGAACGTTTTTCCTACTCCCGTCCTTCTGATGCGCCTTGCAGGTCGCATCTTAGGAACCTCCTTAAATCCCCTCCACACTCTACCGACTTCTACTCTTATTCCTTCACTGTACACGCCGTGCGGCTGTGGAATTCACTTCCGCCTGACATTAGGGACTGCCAGACTGTAGCAATCTTCAAAGGAAGAGTAAAAGAACATTATCTTTCCACTTCGTCATAGTTGCTTATCTATTTATTATTAGTTATCTTAATGTATTTATAGTATTGTTATATGTTTTGTCTTTGTATTTAGAAGTACGTTAGTTTATTCATGGATGGTATATTATTTTTAATTATTTCTGATGTTTTACGTTTTCCATTTTCTCTTCTTCTTTTACACACTATGTCTACATCTCTTTTTTTTTAGATTCTCCTTTCGCAGGTATGCTGGAAGAGATTTCTTTAGAAATAAGTATTACCTTTGTACTATTTTCTGTTCCTTTCTTCTTTTCTGTATTTAGTGTGTACATAAATTGTTAAATAAATAAATAAATAAATAAATAATATTCCTCCCATATGATTTGAACCAAAGTTCAAGGATTCAGTATCTTATTATATTTTCTGTGGGTGAGTGAACACGACAAATTGGGGCGCCCTTAAAAAATATATTTTTTTCACCGTCGAGTGCGACAAGATACGCCAGACATTATGTTACTTCTTGTTAGAAAAGTAAAAGGACTTCAAGTGGTAATATAATTTGTAAAATCATAATCTAGATTATATTGTACCTTAATGATTAGTTGAGAAGCTCGTAACTAAATAAAATTACAGACACAGCTCGATCTTTCAGGTAAGTAGTGTTTGTCCAGCTAGGTCATATTACATATGCCGAGTTTTCTTCGTGCCTCGAAAACACGTGGTCTCGGCTCGAGGTCATATGACATATGCCGAGTTTTCTTCGTGCCTCGAAAACACGTGGTCTCGGCTCGTATTTGTGGATCCTCGAAAACCAGTCGTTCCAAAAGGAATTTAAATTCGTTGTGTAGGTCAGAATTAGGTAATCGGTCTGTGTAATGTAAGTGATGGTATTTACTCGTAGTTGCATCCGGTAAGTTAGGCTGGAAGTTGACCCCAACATGCTGTGTGCAGACTTCAGTCAAGGTTTCTACAGTTAATTCTGAAAGCTGATTACCATAAACCACTGTAGAAAAGCAAAACAAGCAGAAAAGCACCCGTGCCACATTAAAGTCAAAGGTATCAAAATCTTACGAAACGAACTGTTGTGACAAAAGAAACGTAAGACGATCAACAAGGAAAATGTGAATAAACAGTATGAAAATTTAATCAAAGTAACATAAGCCCCCGTAAAACAGGCGTGATGTTATATTATATAAGGCGCAAGAAAACCAACAGGTGCGTATGAAGACATAAAAAACGTTGAGAAGGAAATACCTAATTATTTTTGATGGATGAAGATTGATCTTGCTTATTTTCTGAAAATCCAATAGATTCGATTAAGTATGTGCCTTATTCTTACGCAGTTGGTTTGATTTTCTGAATATTTTAAGCTATTGCATAGCTTCTATCGCGGGCCTTGAGCGTGGAGAGCGAATCCAGAAATTCCGTAACGAAAATATTAAGTAATCAACCAGGTTGCTATGGTTACGGAAAATGACAAGTTTGTCAACTGAGGTTGTCAAATCAAATAATTTATAACCTCACGTGTAACGGTGTAAAGTTTTTCTGTTTTGTCTCTCTGCTTTCTCCTTCTAAAATATTCTTACTCGTATAATTTGTGTACAAAGTGTTTTAAATATGAATAAACAAAGTGCATTTATTAATGAAGAAAGTCACGAAAAAATAGTGAAAGATAATGAGTGAGTACTCTATATACATTCATTTTATTATTATTACGCATCTATCATACGTTTTATTGGTTTTTGCATTACTATTCTGCGAATCGGTATTAGAAAACGATTCGTTTTCTTATAAAATATCTAAAATAAAATAAATAATTTTCATATTTTTCAATGTTATGACATTTACGTCAGGCTGACAAGCTGTCAATACTTTTTCTTTTAAATTTTCTGTCATAGAGTTTCTTACTAGCTTAGTCTATGAAGGTTACTTTTGATTTACTTATATAATTTAAATTCTTTTAAAAAAATACTGCATAAATAAAATAAATAAATAACTATTTGCGTATGTTGATAAAAAATGCTATGCAATAGCTTTACCGCGGCAGTCTCTGAGTGCCACATCAACTTTTTTTTGTATTGCTTTTTGATTATTGATTTTATTTATTTATTTATTTATTTATTTAGTTAACATGGGAGACTTACAGCTAAAACAAACAGATCAAGGACAGTACAATAGTCTGAAAGCCAATTACAGGTCTCCCCCAAGTAGCACACGAGGCTGCTTATCAGCCGAATAACGGATTTCCATCATGCTTGATGCTGAATAAAAATGCTGCATAAGGGCTGTATAAGGCCCTATTCAGTTCTTATAACTCTTAAATGGGCACAAATTATTCAGCCTTAAGTTCACGTAGCTGCTTAGGAACTGTTTAACAGCAATTTAACAGTGTTATAAAGGGTAACGACCGTACTATGCGCTGAATATCGACTGACTAAGAGATCACAAGTTACTCTTTATTCAGTAAATATGTCGCATCTCGGCTCTTAATAGTTGTTTTAAACCGGGAAAGGCTGCTTGCGGCCAGTGTAAAAGTGAACATTTTTGATGCAGCGAACATGTAAAAGCAAATAACCCTAGCTGTCAATTGAACACTTGTTCCGTGGAGTGAATTATACGTGGATAATGTTCATATTCCCAGGTAAGTATATTGTTTTACATATTAATAAAAGAAAAATGATTGGGAATGTAATTTCACTGACATTATACATATATATTGTCTTAGAAAATTTTAGCGCGCCACGAAAATATTCTGTTTTTGATTAGTTTTGTAATAAAAATAAGCATTGATGAAAACTTGAATAAACAATTTTTAGTGCTTTGAAAAGAATTATAAGATAAAAAGTTATTATTATGCTATCAGGAAGTAAAAATTAATGCAATACATTCCTAATTCATACACAAAACATCATAAAAGTTGGAAAATGAATCAGTATATTTATAGGTTACAATAATAAACATACAATAAAATGTTAAACAGCGACGTGAATAGTTAAAACCCTTATATGCTGCAAAAAGCTATCTAATAGTTCACTAGTGTACTGTTAATCAGCAAAAATATGAATAAAATTACACATGTGAACCGTATGCAGCTATAAACTGTTTTATTTATTTTTAATGGTCCACATGCTCTACCGTTAGCTATAATGTGAACAATTAAACAGTTGTTATACAGACTCTTTAGGGATCCGTAGTATCATATCTAAAACCACCGCATGGATAACTTCTAGTTCAACATTTTTAACACACCGTTTTACGCGCGCGTGCGAACTTTCCAAATCGCGAACCTTCCAAATTTACGATTGACATAAACAAGCAGGTACCTACAAACTGTAAAAAACTTATGCAAACAATACTACCTACCTACCCAGATGATACCTTTGTACAAGTTATGTATTTATTACTTATAACTAAGTGATTGTTTCATTTCTTTATTTTAGAATAATGCCTTTTAAGGTCGTTAGTACTTCAGAACCGGATGGTGATCGATTGAGCATTGTACCGTCGCTTTGGGAGTTTAATGGAATATTAAGTTGGCTTCCAAAGAATAAAAATATTTTGAAGCTGATCAAGGAAGAACGTTCGAAGCCGAGTCCTGATTGGAAGAAAATGAATTGTGATCTAAAAAGGCAAATTTTGTTTGATTTTTTTTACCCATTGATGTGAGCTAAATGAATAAATAAATATACTATAAGTTCAATCATTTCTTTTGTTTTATTTAAAAAATATCTAATATAGTCCGGTCAAATTAGTCCAAAAAATAGGGGTAAGGTTACATTAACTCCCACCCGGCTCAAAATAGGTAGAATGGTTCAAAACACCATTATAAATTAAATTTAAAAAGTCCCCATCGATCAGACACCTGGAAAAAAGTTATTCGAGGTCAAAGGTCAAAAGAACCGGTATTTTGCAATTTTCAGCAAAACGGTAAGTTTTATCATAACATTTGCTAAGACAAAATTATATATCAAATAATAATCTACAAAAATGTCTTAACACATTTATTTCTAAAAAGCCACCGTTTTTCGACATCGAATATGTATATGTACACCACGTGTATAAAATACGTGCTTATATTACAACTCTTTCAACTTTTTAAATTGTTATATCTTAAAAACATCTGAACTCGATATTTTTTCCGAGTTATATTTTCCGGTGGAACAATAATATTATCACCGAGGTTATTATATTTTGTACGGAACCATCCGGTTTCAAACTATTTGTCACGCTTTGCGCTACTTCCCGACTTGCAGGTTTTCTTTTCTGTCTTCATAATTCTTTGGTACTCTTTCGACAATTTTCTTCTAATGCCCCCTGTTCTAGCTTTAATTTCACACGAATTAATCGAATTCATATTTATAAAGCAATAAAATATATACGTTAGTATAAAATCGCCATCTGCTTCAACTAATTATACTGACTGATTACAGTACCACGTGTAACTTTTATTCAGGTATAGTCTGATTAAAAGTACTTATGCGAACCACTATAAAAAAGTAGCCGTTAATTCGATACACTAGTGAGTCTCTAAGCAGCTGCGAGGCATCTAGTGAATGTTTAAACAGCCGCTATGCAGACACTATCAATGGCAGTATAAAGGCTGATTAGCGGTAGGCATATTCAGCAATAAGCTGTAATGTGGGCCACAAATCATCCATTAAACAGCTATTAACGTCATAATAGTTCACACGTGGCCCTTTAATAAATCAGTGTAATAGGAGTTCACAAATACCTTCTTATACAGCATTTGGTGTAATTTCATCCACTAAACAGCCCTTACTACGGTTAAGGCATTAGAAAAGGTTAGAAGCTGAATAGAGGCGTTGAAAATCTACCTTTATAGCACTCTTAGCGTATTAATTGTAGTTTTCTCGGTCTTAATCAGCTTTAATGCCGCTCTTAATCAGCCTAAGCTGTTTAAATATCACTGAGAGTTATTATGCAGCTGTAGGATCACAAGTGTACTCTTAAAAGAGTCTTAATACGCATAGAGTTTCAAATAGATCTAAAAGTGAGTAGTTATACAGCTATCTGTGCTACTTGGGTATATAGAATACAGAGAAGAAAAAAGAATTAAATTCTACGGACATTCACATCAAGTTACTATATAGAAGGTACTACATCATAATTACTATGTATGTTGCTCACACTGCATAAAAACCATCATAACAAAATGAACTACGTGAAAAAACTTCGACTTAAGCTCTTCCTGGCTAACGACACACTAGTTTGGAATGGATCTATATCGTACTGTTTACAAAGTTTGTTTAAGTTTCTGCTTGCACGCACAATGTACGAATTTTGCCTATAATTAGTTGAAGCAAATGGCGCACACAAAGGAGGATTGTATCGTTTAGACTTCAAGGGAACGTTGAAATAAAATTTTGACAAAATATCGCTACAGTTTATGGTGTTATTAAAAATTTTCAACAAACACGCACAGTCAGAAATCTCGCGGCGTTTGAACAGCGGTAATATATGATATTTTTTGCATAGGTTGTGGTAGTTTTCCGAATGATACGGTACTTTTTGATGGTAACATGGATTTTGCCCAACTATGTTGCGATCGGCTTTCAGTCTAACCGGTTGCAGCAGAATACCAATGCTTTACTTGGAAAGACTGCCTGTATATCTGACCTCCACAGTATTCCTTCACGTTACTCCTTGGTAAGATTGATTGTCAGGCTTTCAGACCTTCCCGTCGGGGCTGCGGATTATCGAAAGAGATGACGTGGCCTCGGCACAAGGGCGAAGAAGGAACATGGGTTGGTTTTTAGTCAGTAGAAGTCTGACACTCCCCTTTGCTCTGCCCAATATTATCGGTAACTCATAAATCTTTCATAACTACTAAAACACTGAGGTTAAAAGGTTACATTCATGAGCCGATTAACGACCTACCCGTGCCATACGCGCTAACATTACTATGCAAATCTATGCCTATTTTTCATGTTAGAGCAAAAATCAAATTTGGTTCAGATCGTGATTAAATTTGAATACGTAAGTATAAAGCTAGTTAACATATAAATGAGGTTTACACCCTTAGCATGAATAAGTCATGGTGAAAAGAAAAGCTCAGAACGATCTAGAAGATCATTGGCGACGAATTCTGATTTTATTGGTTTGAGACCAATAAAATATGTCTGTGTTGATATCAATTGGCCACTAATCAATTGTGTGCTGTTCGTCGAGCTGTGAAGGTCGATGGGGTACAATAGGTGACATCTAGCTGAACATTTGTTGCCAAGTCAAAGTCAATACCCGGGAGTTTGTGCTTCATTTACTCGACAAACTAACAACGAAGTGCGGTTAGTATTCCGTTTGCTATGAACATCAGGCTGTTTACTCTGATTGTTCATAATAGGAGTTTCCATGCGTGGGGTTACTTGTTTGAACGTACAAAGCAGCCCGCAATAGGTTTTGCTGGCAACAACTTGATAAATGGCGTATGAAAGGAAAAAAAATATATTTATAGGTCGCAGATGTGCAAAATACAAGCAAAACAAAACCTAAAAGGAAAACAAACACAAAGCAAAACTAATATTACAAAAACTAAGGGTCGGAATAGGGTAGTTGGGTGCCCTTAGCGTATCAGCCGCTTAGTTTTTTTGCCTTACACTGACGTTACCCACAGGATATTCCGTATAAGCAGATGACAACCTCCTAAGCTAAACTGGGAGATACCATTCACAACAAAAAAAGCTACGGGATTGTTTGCAGATTCACATTATGACTTCCACTCAGCATGTTTTATGGTGGTATTTGTGTATGTGAGTTTAAATGTTTGTGAACGCACCCACGATACAGGAGAAATTCCTAGTGTGGGGCAACGTTTTTCTTAAAAAAAAAAAAAAAATGTTATTGTGGTATGAGTACGGCACAGGCTCAGCGCTAGTTTTACCTAACCTGGAGTCAGAGTATTTATGCCGCCCATTGGCCTCTTACTTGGGTTTACATGCCGTCGAGATATATCTCCCAGGCTTGCTGGTTTCTTCACGGTATTTTCCTAAACCCAAACAGATACCTACAACGCCGCCTGCTAAGAAAATCAACCCTTTAAATGAAAAACTTCCCACCCATATACGCAAAGGCATCTATTTTTAGCACGACGTATTTTTTGCAGTGACAGAATTACAGAACAGACCGACATTTTTCTCGTGTACCTATCATAGCATAAAAGAGTAGAATTTCCATTGACCGGTATAAAGTCATTTTAACTTTAGTTTTCGTAAAGCTTCTAGCTCTAAAATACACCTCTATTTTCACTTGAATTTACTTTGTACTTTGATATCATTCTTGTACAGAGTGCATTGTAAGCTAGCATCTATTGTAAAATAAAGTAGAGATGGCAGATTTTCTTTCCACACCTCTTTTTTTTTGTACCAACTTACTATAATTTCTCTGAAACTTTTTATTGGAATTAAAAATGTTAGTTCTGAGTAAATTAAAGATTTTTAGAAGAGAAGCTACTCCTTTGCTAAATTCTAAATTATTCTTGAAAGTTGTTTTTTCTGCTAGTTAAAGATCTTTAAAGGTTCACGTTGTTATCTCAGCACGTGTATGTATTTTATCATGTCTAGAAATGAACATGATATGAATTTTAATGATGGCAATTATATCTTTAGTTTGAAAAATAAAACATCCACAAACAAACCAGAATAGCTTTTTCGAGTTAACTTAGAAACATTTTCGTAAAATCTTGAGATAAGTTTATATTGCTACGCTTTCAACGAAAATGAAAATTTAAAATGGTTTTTAATAGCATATTTTTAACTAAAATTCAGTTTATTCGATATTCTACATTTGCAATTAGTAGAGGAATTTTCGTAGGTAACATTTAAAAGAATAAAAGTTAAGATATTATAGAGGTTTTTTTACTGAAAAGACTGAAATAGAAATTAAGTAAATGTTTCTTTAGCAAAATATTAAAACTAACTTTTATCATAAATATCATTCCTCTTCTTAGCGGTGTTGATGACAATTTTAATTCACTCATCACTCACTCACTACTCACACTACTTGTCTACTCATTTGGCGATGAGTTTTGCACTTTCAGTAGCGTACATATCATTAATTATTTATTATTGGACAATTTTATTATGCTCAACTGAAAACAAAATATTGATTTTATTTTTTGAATTATACGTACGTGTAGCTAATTCCGTTTTCTTTTCATAAGTTAACCGTTTAAACCTCTGGTATGTTAATTTCAACTTTTTTAAACTTTACGGAAAAGCATGTGTTATTTTGAGATCGTTGTAAAATCAAAAAAAATATTAAGCGTACGTCATTTCAGACCTTTGTTCTTCTTAGTAATAAATTCTTGTGGTATTTAACGCTTTACACGCATTTCACCTGATATTGTTTTATCCGAAAGGCATTAAATAGTTTTCACTCGGTCGAATCTTTCATTGATGTATGCAATTTACTAGTGTGGGTTTTAAAAGTCGTGTCTTGTGAAAATATTTTGATAATCTCGATGTAGCTTCATTTTAAGAGATCAAACAATCATATATTTTCTTAGGTTTCCATTATCCATGTTTTGATAATCATCATTTGGATAGTGTTTTCCAAACTATTTTGGCATCGGCTTCCAGTCTATCCAGATACAGCTGAATACTAAATTTCATAGAACGACTGCCTATCTGACCTCCTCAACAAAGTTAGTGCTGGGTAATAGGTACATACCCCTTGGTAGGACTGGCTGCCAGACTTACTAATGACTGCCAAAGAATTACACATGACGGTCGAAACCAACGATTTTACGTGCTTTCGGAAACACAGAGGACATTCGGTAGGTACGGAATTTGTGGTCACTTATTCACGGACCAACCTAGGTTGACGAGAGCGACTGTTATTGTTTAACTTTGTTATGATATAATGATTATAAAGTCATAATTGAACCTATTGTTGTGCCCCTTTGAACGATATTTAGAGACTTTTGGTTAACGGTGACGATGAAACCTTCAAAAGAAATATTGTCATTTAAAGCATTCACACGAAAACCCCTTTTTAATAAGACTAACAACGGCTGTCAAAAGATCGAACGGTTAAGTCTCTAGAAAACTGCAAATTATAAATAATTTAAAGAAAGCGCACCTAAATCAATATCAATAATGAATTTTATACAAAAGTTCTGTTTGAGACAATTATTAATGATCTATGTAAGTGCTGAGCATTGAATCTGTTGTTCTAAAAATATAAAAGGTATTGTGGAGCCGAACGCTTCATCGGTTTTTATTTCTCTCACGATCGTTTCTATACGGATGTTAGGTACTGAAGTATTAAATACTGACTGTCGGTTCTGTGAGGTAATTTACGAGGTATTATTGATCTTTGGTTTTCTTGGTAAGCCGTGAATGAAGTGGACAAGGTCCGTTTGTGCGTGTAAATGGAAAAGGTAAATAAAGTAACTCGTTTTTGAAATGTTTACTGTCAAACAAAAAGTTACTTTTGTAACGGAATATTACGACTGTAATACCTAAACACAAAAAGTGAATTTCAGATATCTCGCACTCTCGCATCAATTCAAATATTGATATTCAGCTGCACCAGGGGGTCTAAAACAGCCACTTTAGCAGATCATAATAGGAATTGCGTCAAAAAGCGTAAATGACCTTTCATAATAATAACAGCGTCTGGGACCATTAAGGAAAATAGATCATAGGTAAGTAATAATAGGAAAACAATATGAATTGCGTTAAATTCGTAAAATGGTCACAGACGCAGTTACTATTTTGAAAGGTCAATTCATATTCTGATCTGCTAAAGTGGCCATTTTAGACCCCCTGATCTGACAAAAGACATTCTTACTATGACTTAGACATTTTTACGGGGAGTTTTTAACGGGACTTATAATTATGTACTTTGAAATGGTTCGTAATACTATTATCAATTTAATTTTACTAAGGATACTAAAACCAATATTATATTATGGTGGTTATAATTTAAGTAAGTTTCTTAAATACGGTAGGTACCTGTTATTTCTCAAAAATAAATTAACTTAAGTCTTAATATTGAAAAAACCTATAACTAAATAAAGAGTGTTTTTGCGTTTTTCTATAAGCAAAGCGTTGATCATCTCTAGAAATCCTTTCGGATACAGGCGTGATATACATTACAAACACTATCTTATATTTTTTGAAATGTCAAGTTGCAACCTTTTAAAAATTAAATTAAAAGTTGATATGAAAGCCTGAATCATACATATAACCAATCCTACATATAACTAAGAGATACATAAAAACTAAAACGACATGCTTTGTCATGTTCCTACTAAGTATCGCTACAGGGTGTTCGATTTTCGCTCTTCATACAGCATTGTTACAGGGTGAATGATATTCGTTCGACAGGAAATCGCATACCCACTGCTAGAGCCCCGAGCACTTACAATACGTTCTTTGTTAGGTAATATGTACCTAGTATCTTCACCAGTAGGTTTCTAAATTGTATGAAGCATTGACTTTGTTTCAGTCATTTTATCGTAACAATAGGACTGTGGTTTCAACTTTCTGGTGTTTTAACCTAGGTCAATACCGTTGCGACGGCCTGTTTGATGTTGAGTTGCAAGCGCGTCTTCTGTGCATCCGCTCCTGGGTTCGGATACCCAGGGCGGGCAAAGTGCAATTGGGTTTTCTCTAAAGAATAGGTATCCTAGTATCAGCCACTGAGTCTGAATTTATGCCCGGTTGATGACAATAGGCCTAACCCTTCGTTAATTACAGGCTTGATGTTAATGAGTGATGAACCTTTAAAAGAACTCCAAAAAACTTGGTTATATTGGACCATGTTTTCATTAATGGATACTATCTATTTTTAATTCTTATCTTTAATCATAGGAGTTAAACACTACTGGTAAAATACCCACGATACAGGAGAAATTCCTAATGTGGGGCAACGTTTTAAAAAAAAAAAATGGAGAACTGAGCCGCAAAAAGGAAAGAAAATGTTTTATTTGGGTAAAATTTTATTTAATAGAACTTTCGGGAAAACATATTAATTAGCCTGGATAAAATCTCTTCTATTTAAACCGAGTTTTATGAATAGTAAACAGCTGTAGTTCTAGTTAGATTATTATTAATTTTAAAAACTTAGTCGCAACTTTCACTATCCAAGTGAATATTTAAGTAAATGGTCAGTAAACTGACATCTGCAGACATGTCCATCCATGTTTAAGTAAACAAAGTTAACGAAACTTGAGTGAGTCGTAGCTTATACACTGCTCACTTCTATTTACTTAATTTAATTTGTAGACATTGTTTCTAGAACTTTCTTTCATCTGGCCCTGTTGGGGTTCGTCTAGCTTTTGGAGTTTGGAATAATTAGTATTTGAATTATTTTTAGAAAGTTGGAAAAGAAAAAGGTTTTTGTTTAAGTTTTTCAGAAAGCAACGCAATATGGTATTTCACCAAAAAATCGAATTAGTACGTCTGTTAGATTATCGAAAAATATTGGATGCGTGTTTTTTGTTTTAACAAATTAATAAAAATTGACGAAAATGAAACGTGTCAAAGATCATGAGTAGGGGGGGGGGGCTTGTGACGGCACTTTCTGGGTAAAAAGTACAAACCTTGTGAAGGCACACGACTTTTCGAAGCACTGTATCGTCTTCATCTTTTGTTTACGTGAAAAAAGAAAAAATAAGTGTCCATTATTTTTTGGAAATCTATCTGGCGAAGTAATTAGATTTTTTTGGAGAAATACCCTATTGGTGGAGTATTTTGTACAAGATCGGTTAGATAATTTATTATTCGATAACACTATGTTTGTCAAAGTTACAAAGACGTTATTCCTTATTCGTTTAACCAGGATCAAAATATAAAAAGAACAGCGAATGAATTGCTCACACAAAAGTTGATCCGATAATACATTCTATTTGACATTGAATTATTAACAATTAGCCTGCCACTCGGATCGACTTTTGGGTTAAGCCGTGCTTGCCTATATTGCTCCCTGGATAGTGACAACCCAGTACATACCGAGTTTCTTCTTGGTCCCGGCTACCATTCATAAATCTTTCCCAGTACCTACTTATCAGAAAACCACTAATCCTGGCAACCAATCTTACCAAAGAGTATGGTATTACCTAACCAAGCCTAACTGGGTTGTGGAGGCAGTCGCTTCATGTAAAATACTTTTATTCAAGTGCATCCGGTTAGACTGGAAGCCGACCCATGCATAGTTGGGAAAAGGCTAGGCAGATGATGCGTCCTTCAATATTTATACCCTAGTGAAGTATTATAATATCTGTGCCCTAGTATTATACGTCATCATTATGAATATCTCGCCCTCACAGATGGTCCCAAACAAACAAGCTCATTAGAGATATAATATTACTTTATTATAATATCGGTACAATAAACTGAATGAGACTAGCAATTGATATTCCGGCAGTATCTAATAAGTGAATACAATAACAATAACCTGGTCAATTGGCAGCACTCATAAATACGTGCGTCGCGTATGGTAGGTACAGGAGTAAATTATTCAACAGAGACTGAACTTCATACAACGTCATAAGATGCGAAGATTTAAATGACTAAGTGACTAGTTGTGACGAATAATAAATTGCGATAACAAGTTTCTTTAAAAAATTTAATAGTCAGAAATAAAATTGTTTCGCCATTGTATCATCATCCTCCTGCCCCTATCCATATATATTTAGGGTCGGTGCAGCATGTCTTCTTCTTGCATAGTTCTCTTTTATTCGTCATCTCAGCAGTATGTATAGGGAACTCATCTTACTTCGTAATAAAGGCATTTGTAGAAATATAAAAATAAAGTAGGTACTAAGTATCAAATATCACCGAATTAGGCGAATCACAGAATTAGATGAGTTCACTAACTTAGTTTCATTTAGGTACAGATTACCACGCATTATGACTGTATTACCTAATGGATGACTAGATGATAATACCCTATATTCATAATCCTTACCTATATTAGACATTATGTAAGAGACTTTTTATCATTCCTTCACGCCTTAACAAGGGATTTCGATGAAAGTTCCAGACGTTCGTATGGGATAATTTCCGACTAAGACGGGGAAGGAAAAGGAGTTTATCTTTAAGTTGACTAGGTAAGTAATTGATAAGCATGTAGCTGTGTTAATAAGTCATTTACCTACCCTGCATTTCAGAAACGATGCTTGGTCTCTGTACGTTATTTCCTCTCATGTTACTAGTGCGTTCAATCAACATCTGATCAATTATTGTGGCGGACACATTGGCAACACGTTTCTCTGTACCATTTGGTGTTTAGCAATGTTTCATGAAAACACGCCTTCCAATAGACGTTTGATTAAGCTTCAGTTATTGTTTGAATATGTGTGAACCTTGTTGCCTATGTTTAGATACCACAAGCAATGGTACGAATGAGATGTCTGGTGTTTTCCGGCGCCTATGAAGATCAAATTTAATGAAGATCTCCTTTTTGGTTGCATTACAAGATTATAATGCATATATGTAGTAGGTACCTAAAGACGCCAGCACATCAAGCTACGGTGGTTGATGTTATACCATCATAACACAACTAAAAACACAGATTTTTGGAAGATAATACATATTTCTATTTGCAAAAATGTTTTCTGTGTTAACCCGGAATTGCCAGCAATCCATTTTGAAACGATGGATTGATACTTCACTAATCAATTCATGGAAAAATCTCGGAACGCAAGGAAGATTGAAAACTTAGTTCGGCGAAAGCATCGCATCGTACATACCTATTTAACTTTCTGTGAATTCACCACCGCCATACCTTCCTTTTGCGAGGATGACGTGTAGTCAGAATTTCAGCGCAAGAGTAAAGTATACCGGATATTTGATGACCATGTTTGAACTACGCTACGTTGTCAGTTGTTCTCAGAAAAACGATGTCAAAGGGTTCATTTTCAGTCCGCTGAATAACTATACTTTGCTCAGTAAAAATGTTTCATACGAATGTGAACCTTAATTTCATATGAATTCAAGAATTAAAAAGTACCTGCGTGCACCTGTAAGTATGCACTTAATTATATCTTTTTTGACCGTGTCTAGTAGTCTATTTTACTTTACTTTCTAAACTGTTTTGTTAGAAGTAGAATTATAACCCTTTCTATCAAAAAATTACGTAGTAAAGTCACATCGATCACTTTTACATTATATTTTGGACACAAAACAACTGTCATTTTGTTAGTTTTTGTGTTGATTGATGACATTAAATGGTTGTTGATAAAAGTCACTCAAATGACTATTGAGTAAAACGAAAGTAAACATTTGTAAATGTATTATTTGCCTTACCATAACATTTGATAACGTGTTTTCGATATTTTCAAGAAAATAAGCTGTGAACTCAAAAAGGGTTTTCCATTCGTTAAAATGAAGTTATTCAATCTTACCGAATGAAGCTGAATACTCCTATTTTACACTAGCTCTTGCCCGCGGCTTCGCCCGTGTGATAATTTCGATTTTCCATACAAAATCTGCCCCCCTTTTTCACCACCTTGGGAGTTGAATTTTGAAAACAAACCTTAGTCCTTAACCTTAACCCTACATATTAATGTTATATGCTTTGTCTTTTATATTTAAAGATAGATTAAGCGATTGCCTATCTGATATGCTATGAATACACTGCTTCAAGGATATGATATAAAAAATAGAGTCACAGATAAGTGTATTGAACCTCTTTACAAGTAAGCACATCATGCGCTACTTATTTCTTAAGTGCCTGCTTAGAATCAGATGAGTACTTTATAACTCACCGCACATAACTATAGTTTTAGTTATGAATATAACATAACGTCACGCACGTAATTCCTGAAGAGGTAGGCAGAGTTGTAGCACTGTATCTAATAGTACATTTCGAAAATAAATTTCATTAATTAAATTATTTAATTAATTTATTTCATTTAATTTTTTGTATATACTTGCAATTTAAATTAAATACACAAGCAAGCCTAACATTTGTAAACCACAGCTAACTACATTATTTATTATCTGTTTAAAAAATAACAAAATGTTACAAACAGAAAATCAGAATTGACAGACTATCACAAACACAGATTGACAAACGTATTATACTAAAACGAACCCTTTTCGAAGAATCTTACGAACAAATTCAAGTAGGTAGAACCGCTCACTGACGGTTGACCACTTTTCACCCTTATCCCCTGAATAATAAGGTTGAAAAGAAGTCGACCGTAAGTAAGTGAGTGCGGTATAGTACAGTCAGTGCCAAGCATTACCTGATCTTTCATCTTACAACACTTGCTATCTTTTTCTTTATACGAGGGGTCAGGTAAGGCTGGGCACTGAATGTACATGACAAAAATATAATGGGGTTGTTTTTCGCCGTATGGCTTTGACACCGTCTATGTAAATCAAGGCGAATTATTTCCGGTGACGTCACGTGTCTTGTTTACATCATGTCAAGGTTTATTGGGGTTTCGCAAATATTTGGCGTTTCACTACCAACCTAATGGCCGTGTGGAGTTGTGTGCGCATTTATGAGATCGCACGGTTTCAAGTGTAAATATACGCAAGGTAACAAAGTTCCCATCGGGGCTGCGGGTTGGCACAAAGATACCGCGGCCTCGACATAAAGGGCTAAGAAGGAACATGTGTGGTTATTAGTCAGTAGAAGTCTGACACTCCCTTTCGCTCTCCCCAAAAAGCGGGAGGGGTTATTTGATGATAGTCCACCCAACCCAAAAAAAAGGAAGTAGGTAACAAAGTTGGAATTTGGGTTTTGTTGATACGAGTAGAAAGATAAAATACTTTTTGTTTTGTATCTACCATATACCATATAAACTACGGATATAAATGTAATAAAAATTAAACAAATATTATACAACTTATATAGCCAAGTAAGTGGGTGTTTATCAGTGGGAAATTGTAAATGGCCTTCAAATGCATATTGTAACACAACACACACACACACACAACCACACAACAACACACACAACACCAACAACAACACTGAACAACAACACTGTATTAGCTGTAAGTTCTCCCAATAAAAATAAATAAAAAAGAGATATGAGCCAGGCCATAAAGTAAAGGTTTAACGTTTAAAAACACAATTGAAATATTTGAAACTTAGACCTGCAATATCTCCGTAAAACAAGAAGGTACACCGAAAAATTGTCGCAATAAGGGGAAGAATTAGTGCCTCTCGGCTTTCTTAATGGTGTTTTCCCTTTATGACTCGTTATTAAGAAAACGACGCGAATTTGACGATGCTTCCTGTTGCCAAACTTTTTGATTTCATTGCTAATTGCAATAAAATTAAAAAAAAGTAATTTATATCCTTGATAATCAAGGCACAACATTGACTACTTTTGTAGAAATTGTGTTTAATTATGAAATGGTTGTTTTACAATGTATTTAAATGATTAAAAAGACGGTTAAATAAAGTTAATACATAAATAGCATTTCTTAAAATAAAATTATATTTGTAAACCTCACAGATAAGACCGACATTACCAACATTACATAGGTTCCTCAAATTTTAGGTTAGTTCGGAATTTGAGCAATAATTTATGCAGCAGCCTAACCATACCCGTTATTAATCAACCCATAGAATATTAATACACTGTGAAGCTATTTCACGTTTTGCATAGTATTTGGTCATTCCTTACATAGTATAAAACAAAGTCGCTATTTTTGTCTGTATGCTTAAATCTTTAAAACGGTTTGATGCGGTTTTTTTTTAATAGATAGAGTGATTCAAGAGGAAGGTTTTAGTATATAATTTGAACGACATCCACGCGGGTGAAGCCGCGGGCATCAGCTAGTAATTAATAAATGAATTGAAGTGTACCTCTACCTACTATCTCATGTGTTCGGCAAACAAATGTTTGTATGTTTAAGACGGCACGGTTAGCGCAGTGGCTTAGTGATTGGCTGCTACGATGTGTGTCGAGGGTTCGATCCCACACGGAACAAATATTTGGCAGATCCCAATAAAGAAATGTATTTAATAGCAGCAGTGAGCAGGAGCAGTGGTGGCCCAGTGGTGGTGGCCCCGACTTACGAACAGTTGGTCGTGGGTTCGAACCCAGGCAGGCGCATTACTTTGTGTAATTTATTTCATCACCACTGCTCTCAAGGTGAAGGAAAACATCGTGAGGAAACCGGAAAATTAGAACCAAGAAATTCGAAGATATGCGACATCTACCAATCTGCACTGGGTCCGCGTGGTGTAATAAAGCCCATCCCTCTCCAGAGAGGAGACCTGAGTCCCTGCAGTGGGAACAATATAGGCTGATGATGATGATGATATTAAATAGCAAAAATTTTCCATTTTAAATTAATTAAATAAATATAGGTACAGCAGATTCCTTAGTAATTCTTAGATTTTTATTTTTGTTAAGCATAACTAAGATGTTAACATATTGCACCTATGCAAGCGGTAGCGGTAGTTTGTGATGAACTGACAAATACATCTCAAGCTAAATAAATAGAATTGAACAATAGGTTAAACAATCAGACAGACAATCGTCATGCACACACACACACACACACACACTCAAACACACTCACTCACGCACACACACACACGCTGTACTCTAAGCAATGTATTGTATAGTTGTTAAATTGTAAATCCGTAATTGGCTGTAAGTTTAGTTTGTAATCTTAGGATAAAACCTCAAGGGCTGTGGATTTTGTGATCAATAAATAAATAAATAAATAAATAAATAAACGAGATAAAGTTTTCTTTTAATAATTTATGTGGGTAATTTTGTTATTTAAATAATATTGTTAGAGTAAAATAACTTTCTTTTGAGCTATTTTTAGCCCGTGTTTTCGCCAAAGAAATTAGAAATGATCCTTAGTTAGTTAGCTAGTTATAAATAAACATTATGTTTTTCTTTCGCAATACATAATCAGCACCTTATAAGTATCTTGAAAGCATTAAGAGCGAATGCTACCTCAGATTAGCAACCCTATTTGTGGTGGTTCAAACTTCGCTTGTAATACTGTTAGAATAAAGTTCTAATCAGCTTGCACTACAAAGCGGTTGTTACGTCTTTCGCTGCGGCCGAATAGTGCGAAATTAGTGGTATTTTGCGATTTACAAAAAAACTATTGATTTGACTAAAAAAGTAAAACACTATGACTTTAGTTTGTTGCTTGTAGAATTATTTGGAAAAAAAATCAGAACGATGACATGTATTTTAGTATGGTTTTTACTCGTTAAAAGAATTTTTTAGAGGTATCTTCGCGACTTTTTTTCTATCGAGCAAAGTTAGTTGTATTATGTTTTCACAACACTATGGCACTAGCATATATCCTGAAGAATATCATATATTTTTCTGATGTTGATTACTGCAGTGAATCATATAGGTACTTTTACGCTTTATAAAACTCGCGTTTGAGGTACCATACGCTCTTAACATAACCTAACATATATTTATTTTCAGACTACTTTGACCCATAGATCTTATATCCAAATTTGTAACGGTCTTTTTCTTCTAAAATGGTGGGGGGTGAAGCGGGAACAGAAAGAAATAAAAACTGTTAAAAACATTTATTGACAAAAAACTTTCAAAAACTTTGTTTGTAAAAACCGTGTAAATCGAAAATAGTTAGGGCCCTGTTGGCGTTTGGCTGATCACGCACGAATAAATTCTATTCTAAATTTAAATTTCAAAAAAAGTTGAGATGTTTTTTTTTTAAATAAATGATGCCGGGGGTACCTCGCTACCGTTCCCAGGCATACAACAAACCCAATCCGCAGGATGGGATCCACAGGAACAGAACAAAACAGCTCAGCTTAAAACAGCTCCCAAACAGCCTAATACGTATCCAAATTTGTAACGGTCTTTTTCTTCTAAAATGGTGGGGGGGTGAAGCGGGAACAGAAAGAAATAAAAACTGTTAAAAACATTTATTGACAAAAAACTTTCAAAAACTTTGTTTGTAAAAACCGTGTAAATCGAAAATAGTTAGGGCCCTGTTGGCGTTTGGCTGATCACGCACGAATAAATTCTATTCTAAATTTAAATTTCAAAAAAAGTTGAGATGTTTTTTTTAAATAAATGATGCCGGGGGTACCTCGCTACCGTTCCCAGGCATACAACAAACCCAATCCGCAGGATGGGATCCACAGGAACAGAACAAAACAGCTCAGCTTAAAACAGCTCCCAAACAGCCTAATACGGGTTCAAAACATAATAATCCATAGACCTTGCAGACTAACATACTTACATAAAACATATTTTTTTTTTTTAGTAAATAGAACAAAAACAACTATATCACTACACTTGTGCACTATGTTACTGTGCGTTCATTGGTGTAAAAATTTAAGTAAGGTGCATTCGACATTGTTGTCATCGTGACTATATCCTTGATGAGGATGGCACTGGAATGTGGAGATTGGCTCGCCTTTGCTGGTTATAAGTTTTTCTTTGCTTAGCCCATTGGTCAATTAGGGCTGTGGATGAAAGAGAATAAATCTTACCAAAGGGTATCGTATTATCCATTCTAACTGGGGAGGGCATAGGCAGTCGCTCTATATTAAATACTGGTTTTCAGTTTCAGAAACAGATTTTGAATAAATGAAAAAAAAAAAAAAAAGTTGCATCCAGCTGAACTGAAAGCCGTCCCTAACATTATATAATAGTATCCTTTGACTTCTTATAGGTTTTCCTGTAATCTAGTGTTAAAGTAATTTCTGTATTTTTTTTCAGAATTTTATGTTCAGTAGTTTCGGAGATAAGGGGGGGGGGGGGGTTGGACAGACAAACACACAAGTGATCCAATAAGGGTTCCGTTTTTTTCCTTTTGAGGTACGAAACCCTAAAAATATAAAAGTATTTTTTTAATAGCAAAAGGAATCTGTCCAGTCTGAGTAGTACAGTTGAAAAACTATATACACAGCTTCGATCAATAATGATATACAGGCAGAAATCTTTATAATTGTAGCACCTACACTGAAAATATTGATTGCAATATTGTTTTATAAAGCGTTTATGGTTAGCTGCCTTGTATTCTCAATAGCTTGATCGACTGTACAGGACCTACATTATAATTTTAGCATTCCTTTGTAAAAGTTTTAAATAAAATTTGATAGTCGTGGGCCGTCACCGCTCAGTTCTTGCAATATCTCTTCGTTTCTGTCCTTACATTTCGGTGAACACGACGAAAATATTTCTGAAGAAAACCGAATTTAGGAAATGATATTAAAACTTTTTGGAGCATACTTTTAATATCTTTCAGTTTTAAAATGGAACGTTTCTTTACGTTTGAACACTGTCTTTCTTTTTTTTATTTTTATAGGCTTTTTTAGCTTTATATATTTTTTTTAAATTTATTTATAGAGCTTTTTCGCTAATACGAATATGGCACTGTATGTAAAAACAAAAAAATACTTTACAGCTAACCTAATAATAAAAATATAAACAAAATAAAACATCCTCAATCGGAACAATTTTCTGGAGCTGGACCCTGTTCTTCAAAGCGGACTTAACCATATTTATTATGAGAATTATTTTATCTGAAAGAGGGTTGGATAAATTTACATTGTGTATGCCGCCGATTTGTGACCATAATAACTGATTCCGGACACATCTCAAGCTTTATCATGTAAACATTTTAGAAGTTTTATAGAACTACACGACTCAATTTAAACAGAGTTGTCAGTATAAATTATTAACACTGAACAAGTTTAAAAATCTAAAACCCGACTACGAATAAAATATTGGTTTTTGCTCTATAAGACCTTTCATTTGTTACCAAACATGTTTATGATTATCTCAATTTAATATTTTTGAGGTAAGTTTTTGACATTTAAATTCAGTCATAAAAAGAATTTATAAAATTTATATAGCCTATGTCACCCGGGCTATTCTTACGAATCTATTGACACCTCATTTATTAAAATCCGTTCAGTATTTTAGGCGCTACGGTGGAACATACATACATACATACCTACATACATACATAGACTGCCAAAATCATTACCCTTCCTTTTGGCTTCGCCGTAGTCGGGTAAAAAGAGATACACGATGCCGTTTTGAGTATTAATGATAGTGCTAATGACCATGTCAGTGTAAAAACATAGAGAGTTCTCAATGCAAGCAACCAAAAGCAACTTTATTCTTATTGCATCAAAATAAATATCCCTATAATTTTGACAGTTCTACAAAATGATGCTACTTGTAAATAACTGTGAAAATACTCTATTATACTTTATACACTTCACTATTTATTACCATCTAATCACAAATTTTCGTTTGAAGTCACTCTTTGCGTTCGGAAACATCACTGGTATACCGTCATTGAAATGTCCATTGACAGCCGGTCACTGTCATCATTAATTCAGCCTCCGTCAATGCTAAATGTGGACAAAAGCTCCTTTGAAACAGTTCGTAAATGTCCATTTTGTAACGAACATTTCCCGTTTCATAGACTACAATATAATAGACATACGCACGGTTCCCATAGATTTACGTAGCTTGTTAGGTAAGTACCGTCAGTGGCCAGCGTTAGCTGAACCCTCATATATATGAAATGGTGTGAGAAGAGGGGTCTGGTAATGCTGGGCACTGACAGTACTTATCGAAGCACGGACCGATATAGAGCGGATATTACCACGAACATTACGCACGGCAGATGTATCGGTAAATGTAGTTGTAGTACATTCTGGGAGGAGAAGGGATTATCACAGGTTCACAAGTGCATTGTTAGCCGAGTGCAATTAGGGAAAGAGGTGGAATGAGTTTGTACAGAGAATTTTATAGGGCTTTTTTGTTGAGTACCTAGAGGTATAGATAGGCAGGCTGATTTTTTTTACACCTCTAGGAACTGTATAAAAATGTCTCGAAAAGCCGACTACTATAAGCTTTTTTAACAAAATTGCACTCGGCTATACACTAAAAAAACATTTAAATATGTCGGATCTTTGATGAGTATGCACTTAATTTTAAACACAAGCGCCTTTGTTTGGCGTTGTGCGGAGTCTGGATGTAGGTGTCGGATACGGACCTCAGTCCCATGGTTCGCCAGCCAGTGATCGTTCGGGCATGGTCGCGACACATACTATCTAGGAACTGCACTGTGTTTCCTTTTAAGTTCAGAGTATACAGTAGTGTTAGTAATTGACTGTACAATAGCTGTGTACAATTTAAAGGAGTTATTTCTCTCATTTACCCGTATCCCTTTCTGTGCCCACAACTGTTTGACACTATCTATGTCATTTAGTACTTCCTGACGAGCGTCCTATGTACCTGGATGCGACAAATATATTTACGATATGCAGGCAAAAACGTCTAATACGATCCTAGTTAAAACTTTCAGTTCTCAGTTGGGGTAACTACGTGTTTGAATTGCCGACACAAATGGGCTGAAATACATAGTTTGTTCCAATTATTTCATTGTTAATGTGGTGAACAATTTGTATGTTACACGTTTGTTAGGGATTACTTTGTATGAATTCATTGAGGATGTGTTAATGATATTATGAATGATAAAAAATATAGCACAATGAGGAGCTTGTGGCTTAATAGTCGATCTCTAGGTTAAGCCACCCTTGCGTAGGTGGGTATGTGGATGGGTGACCTATTATATACCGAGTTTCCTACATACCTCGCTGTTAGTCCCGGCTGCCATATATAGATCTTTGGTATCGTATTACCTAGTATTAACTGAGTTGTGAAGGTCAGATAGGCAGTCGCTCCATGTCAAATACTAGTATTCAGCTGCATCCGGTTAGACTGACGACGACCCCAACATAGTTGGGACAATTCTAGGCAGATGACGATGACAAAATATAGCATAGTATTGACTGCCTTGCTGGTCTAGTGGTCACAAGCTCAAGTTCTGCTGTGCATGAGGTATTGGGTTTTATTCCCAAGTGGGGAAGTGTTATTGGGTTTTTAAGCGTTCGAATTTACATAACTTAAACGTTTTACGTTCGTGCTAAGGCAAAAAGCTAAAGGAATAATAATTCATTCAAGGAGACCGAATACATATGGACTACATTGTTCAAACATAAAAGTACCTTTTTGAAGTGGTTTAAAAGCTATGCAGGGTCCAAGGTTGTCTCAATCGATTGTATTGTGAAGAACTGATTCTGAACACTTGGCACGGGACGCGAAGAAATTTTACTAAGTATTAGGTAATATTGGGAAGGCTATGTTCACTGGTTCAGTGTGCTTACTCTCGAATATAATTCCGATAGATCGACATTGGAATTGTCAGTCAAACGTCAGGCATTGGCTGGATTCACTGAGTCTAGCCAATCCCTGACGTTTAACTCAACGAACTGACGTTTGACCAATGTCGATCTATCGGAATTATATTCCAGAGTAAGCACCCAGTTCTTGGCAGACGAACTCTTAATAAAATATGGAGAAAATGTTGGTAGGTAGAATTATTCATTTGTTTTACCATCACGCCTGTAATCCCTGAGAGGTTAGGCAAAGGTGTACTTAATAAGTGCACCCATATTTCGCCAGTATGTTAAAGTTCCAAGTAATAGGGGTGATTCTTTTGCGGTCAATCGGACATAGATCCAGACTGAGGCCCGTAATCCACCAAAGCGGAGAGGAGAGGAGACGAGAGGAGATGTGCCACGAAGCTGGCAGGTTATTTCCACCAAAGCGGAGAAGAGATGCGTTGCGGAGAGGAGATGTGAGCTGTGTGTAGCAGAGATGTGAGCTGTGAGAGATCGAAAACAAAACACAACGTGCGAGGCGCGCGGAGAAGGCAGCGGGGTGAAGCCCAGCCGCCCGACTAGACACTTCTCCGCTCTGCCGCGCCGCTTGCTCGCTCGCTGCACAAAATTCTATAGAAAAATGAGACATCTCCTCTCCTCTCCGCTTGACCCATTTCCACCAAAGCTAAGCGGAGAAGAGATGTCGAAATTACGAAATCGGATTGGTTTATTCAAACACATCTCCTCTCGTCTCCTCTCCTCTCCGCTTTGGTGGATTACGGCCCTGAGTGTCTGCTACTGAAAAAGTCCTGATGTAAAAAACTAAAATCATGACCCAGGAATCGAACCTACGTCCTCATGCTTAGGCTGTTGCGATTCCAGCCACTCGAACAACGAGCCAGTCTAGTAAAATAATTGGTATAAATCGCTATCATTATTACTACTTTTCAGGATATTATAGCTAAATTCTTAGATTTATAAATATATCACGACTAACTATATACCTACTCGAAACTATGATATTATTATTATACCTAAACAAAGAAGGCGCCATTTGGCGATGTTTGGGGTGCGAAAAAGACACATTCTGTAAGTATTATAGCAACTTGTCACTTGTAACTAGGGTGGGTCAACATTTTCCTCATATATGACAATAGACAAACAATGTTTTGCCCGCAAACTGACATAGATATAGGGCTTCATTGTCAGGACTCAGTGAGTAAATAACCTCTCCAATACAGTAAGTTTTCGTCTAGAAATGAGTAGAATCTTCTTAAAAGAAGATTCTACACGCGCACCTACTTGTGTCGCCTCGAATTCGCATCTTATTGTTCTGTGTTTTATCGCCGTTATAATAACTGTTCTTCCGTGTTTCGTGTGTGTCCGAACTATAATCTGTGTTGTGACAATCGTGACTATACCTGTCTTCTCTGTACTCCTTCTTGTGTTTTGTGTTGTGTGTGAACTTTGACCTCAATAAAACTGTGAGTACCTAGCAGTGACTTTTACTTACGCCCCTGCCTACCACACCTTACACATCTCTAAACTTCTGCTTCTGCTTTCTATAATACTTTGAAACAAAATAACATCACGCATTTTTCCTGAACTGGGTAGAGTTTTATCATGGTCATAATCATCGTCAGCCTATAATTTTCTCACTGCAGGGACTCAGGCCTCCACTCTAGGAGAGGGATGGGCTATAATTCACCGTGCGTGCCTTGCGCGGGTTTGTAGATGTCACATGTCTTCGAATTTTTTGGTTCTAAGACATTTGTTTCCTTCACCGTATTGAGAGTTTTGATCATGTTATTCAGACATTTTACCAGTATTACGAGTCAGGCAAGACAAGACAAAGAAGTTGCTCGACGCACCGAGAACGCCTGGAAGAGCTATTGGTCGATGAAACAAATAATGAAGGGACCTCTTCCTCTCTCCCTGAAGAGAAAACTCATGGACATGTGCATTCTTCCTACCCTCACCTATGGAGCGCAGACATGGTCACTAACCAAGCATCAAAAGTCCGCACTCGGGGTCTGTCAGCGAGCAATGGAGCGTAGTATCCTTGGAGTTAAGCTCACTGATCACGTAAAAAACTCGATACTGCGTTCCAAAACTCAAATTGCCGATGTAGGTCACACGGCTGCCAAGCTCAAATGGAACTGGGCTGGCCACATTTGCCGCATGCCGGAGGAGCTGTGGGCCAAAGCAACCACGCAATGGGTCCCAATCAGCAGCAAACGACAACGCGGCAAGCCCAGAAGGCGATGGCGGGACGAACTGGATTCTTTTTGCAGAGATTGGAAAACCGGAGCACTGGATAGGGATAAGTGGAAAGAGGGAAGGGAGGCCTTTGCCCTGCAGTGGGACACAAATGGCTGATAATAAATAATAAAATAAAAATACGAGTTAAAGTTACCTTATTACATTTAATTAAACAAACATGTACATATTTTATGAATAGGCCATTGTAAACACAATAATGCAAAACGGAGAATTAAAAATCCTACCGACACAGCAGTGTGAATGCGGTGCTCCCGACCAGACGATATCTTACTTACTGGAATGGAAATAACCGGGCCAAATGGGGTATCTTCGACCCGTCCGAAATATATATAGTACAAATGCCAGTGTGGAGCCCCTCTGCAGGATATGCCCTACCTCCTTTTTTTGCGTATTTTGCACAGCCGTGGTGGCTACATACTGGTCGGGTATAATTTGAGTCCATCGACACACAAAGAAGAAGTAGAGGCGTAAAATATGTCTATACGAATGTATCAAAAGCAGAAAAAAATCAATGGGACCAAATATTCATCGCTGTCGCAACAGGGAAAGTGCCTATAGAAGGCTAGCAGCAATTATGAATAAGACACACGTCATAGAGGTGAGGCTATTGCCATCAATGGGACACTAATCTTTGATAACAATCAGATTTAGTGTGTAAACAATAAAGCAGAGGGCATTTAGAATGGCTTATTTACCATCAAGACAATCAATAACCAATAACGGTTAACCCAAAAGCTCTGATGATGGCGTTAAAGTAAGATTGCTATTCGATTCTCGATTCGCCATGGTGTATCGATACGTGTCGGAAAATAGACAGAACGAATTAATATCGAAAAAACAATCGAAACTTGTTTTAGGTGTAATCAATCATGTCTGTGGTCTAACTGCCTGACACATTGTGTTTGCGTCAGAACTTTGCATGTGCTATATTTTTATGATGGGTCGTCAAATTCTGGGCTTAATGGATAGGTATTGATGTCATGAAGCCTTGAATCAGGTTACTTGTTCGAAATTGAGCAACGACCGGTATGGCATTTTCGGTCGTATCTAATGTAATTTCTCGGTCTGTCTAGATCCATAAAAAAGTCAATGAATATAAAAATTCAAAGGAAAACGTGGGTGGTTTCTTTACATGTGACTGAAACGTAACTGGCGTAAAGTCGGTGTGCTATCAGCTCACTCCTGCTCAACACTCCGGAGATTACCAGCACGAAGTAATGTTATGAAAACATACTGAGAAAATCTTTCATTTCTGATATCAGGAAACGTTTCCTTAGTTTTCTACGAAGGTGTTTTTACGAGGATATATTTCATTTAACTCAGCACTATGGATAATGAGTAGGCGTTTTTACTCGCTCCACTACAACCCTATCTGTTACAGGAAATACGTCGTCATCGTTTCTGATTAATTGCGTTTCTTATTGCCCCTTTCCTTATATGGCCAGGATAGCAAATGCCATCAGGATATTACTACGAGACAACAGTCGCTTACAGAGAATGTTAGGAATGAGATCATTGATTGAAGAACATGATCAGTAGGTGCTCGAGAGCTCTCAGTGTCACTATTTCATAGCAATTACGATACAGACTGTCCTTGAACGCGTTTAACATTATGTCAATTGCTTTCAGTTCTGATTGGTGAGATTCGCACTAATAGATACGCATGTCTAATTTCGTCATCTTGTCTTCGTCTCATTCTACTTATGGTCGGCGCAGCACGTTTTTTACTTCCATTTTCCCCTGTCGAGGCATCGTTTACTACTTTTTCGTATTTCGTTCTGTGTGGCCCCGTAATTTAGGAATCCGGCCACCCCATCTCATCTCGTGGGTGTCATAAAAAGCGACTAAGGAAAAAGAAACTTATGATCCAGTGCAGACTATTGTATTGCATAACTGGCTGGTGTAGAGTTTGTATCTCTACTTCCAAAGCGTGTATTTTACGGTAACATTTTACTTTCAGGGCAGGCCATCAAGCACATTAAGTCAACGGAGTGGAGACGGGTAACCCACCAACAAAAACATTCCAAAGTGTGTTAGACTCTATTAAATCTAAGTTAAAACCTAATGCAAAATATTGCGGTGTTTTGAGGACCTAAAATTGGGCAACAGCATTTCTACGACGCATATAATAAACCCTTATCCTGATTAAGTGAATTAAGGCGGTGGAAAGTTGGTCAGTGACGTCATAAGAGGACAGTAAATCCTACGGCAATATAGACAAAAGGATCTTTTCGGCTTAGTTTAGCGATGACGTAACGGCACCGAGAAAATAAGCCGTAATACGGATAAAGTGTTTAGGTGACAACAAATCGTTGAGACAAAAAAGGGGCAAAACCTCTTGTTAGTACACAAGGTATCCCTAACCTTGCAACCACAAGTTCCTGAACTATTCAACCCGACAGCAATTGCAAACAGGCTGTGGAGAAATTACCCTCTCCAAGTGAGATGCGTAGCACTGGCTGCTGTCCCACGACACCATGTAAACTGGAACAAGTTTGCTTATGGTCTGACGATCGATTGCAAATGGAAAAGAAAAGAAAAACTTATTTGAAATGATTTCAGATTATCCTGGACCAGTTTAATGAACTTTTCCCTAA
This sequence comes from Diarsia mendica, assembly GCA_949316265.1. NCBI lineage: Eukaryota > Metazoa > Arthropoda > Insecta > Lepidoptera > Noctuidae > Diarsia > Diarsia mendica. The sequence goes on along the minus strand of OX438902.1, from coordinate 12,475,014 downwards.
CTTTCACCAGTGCGGTGTTCTTGGTCAAAGACTACGTCTGACGTCTAGGATTTAAAGAACGCCTCTGACACCATAATAACCGTAACTTCTTACTGGTTGCAAACAGTGTATTCATTGAAGTAACATCGATACCAAAAGATGAAGAAGAAGCCAACCAGGTGCAGTTGGCACAGGAACTTGGAGATTGACAGAAGCAAAAACCCAAGAATGTCCGTCGGGAGCTGATCATTGCAAAACTAGTTCATTTAATGTCAGCCCCCGACGGGCATTCTTGGGTTTTTTTAAAGGTGGGTGTTTTATGTTATTTTATCCTTTTTTCAATTAATTTTTAACAGTCGTGGGTATTTTCAAAATTTTTAATTTTGATTTTTTTTACTTCCATTTCCCCTGTCGTGGCATCGTTTACTACTTTTTCGTATTTCGTTCTGTGTGGCCCCGGAATTTAGGAATCCGGCCACCCCATCTCATCTCGTGGGTGTCATAACAAGCGACTAAGGAAAAATAAACTTATGATCCAGTGCAGACTATTGTATTGCATAACTGGCTGGTGTAGAGTCTGTATCTCTACTTCCAAAGTGTGTATTTTACGGTAACATACGCGCTTTATACTTTCAGGGCAGGCCATCAAGCACATTGGGTCAACGGAGTGGAGACGGGTAACCCACCAACAAAAACATTCCAAAGTGTGTTAGAATCTATTAAATCTAAGTTAAAACCTAATGCAAAATATTGCGGTGTTTTGAGGACCTGAAATTGGGCAACAGCATTTTTACGACGCATATAATAAACCCTTATCCTGATTAAGTGAATTAAGGCGGTGGAAAGTTGGTCAGTGACGTCATAAGAGGACAGTAAATCCTACGGCAATATAGACAAAAGGATCTTTTCGGCTTAGTTTAGCGATGACGTAACGGCACCGAGAAAATAAGCCGTAATACGGATAAAGTGTTTAGGTGACAACAAATCGTTGAGACAAAAAATGGGCTAAACCTCTTGTTAGTAGGTACACAAGGTATCCCAACCTGGCAACCACAAGTTACTGAACTATTAAACCCGACAGCAATTGCAAACAGGCTGTGGAGAAATTACCCTATCCAAGTGAGAGGCGTAGCACTGGCTGCTGTCCCACGACACCATGTAAACTGGAACAAGTTTGCGTATGGTCTGACGATCGATTGCAAATGGAAAAGAAAAGAAAAACTTATTTGGAATGATTTCAGATTATCCTGGACTAATTTAACGAACTTTTCCCTAACTTTCACCAGTGCGGTGTTCTTGGTCAAAGACTACGTCTGACGACTAGGATCTGAAGAACGCCTCTGATGCCATAATAACCGTAGCCTCGCACTGGTTTTAAACAGTATACACATGGAAGTAACATCGATAATAAAAGATGATGAAGCACAAACAGGTGCAGTTGGCACAGGAAAGTGGAGATTGACAGAGGCAAAAACAGGTATATAACCTGGAGTATTAGGTGAAAGCAGGCTGTGGATTATGATGATGAGGTTTATTTTTTATAACTGAACGCAAGCCGCGTTTAGCCGCAACTCGCCTGATGTGAGGCGATGAAGCGGCCTACGATTCTCTCGAACTTTTGAGAAATCTAGATTATAATGATCGGGAAGCAGAGAAATTCTTCAAACTGCGTAATAGCGCTTTGTTCGGGTCCGTGGAACTTCAAACATATAACAGTGATGCTTCGTCGTATCTCTGCTCTTCCAATGATAGAACTTGAGTGGATGGGGAATTAGATTGTTCACCGAAATGGAACCGATAAAATGCAGTTGACTATCAGTACCTATTTTGATCAAAACAACTGCCATTTAACTTTTGTCGTTTCGGGATAAAGTTAAAGTCATACCATTTATTTCAATTATGCCATTAATAGGGCACTTTTGAACATCAAACTTTAAAACAAAGGAATAAAATTGATTTCATTGCCGGCAATAACTAACACATTGTGTCCAAGAATGACAACTGGAATCGAGGGCTTAACTCTTCCTCAAAAGCGTTTAATACGGCGCCGACGCCGACGTAGCTACCAACTTTAAGCTTGCAGATCAAACTGTCATTGTGGCTGGCTAACCTGTATGTATGTATATCTATTGTGTATGTAAGTATCTGGAGTCTAAATGCTCATTAAACTGTTTATTTAGTAGGTTTTTAAAACGTTCTTCTGTTTATTACCAGCTAATGTGGAGTGGTAGGAACTAGGAAGTGTACCGGGGCTGCGGGTAGTTCGAAAGACCGGGGGTCCGGAGTCCGGACACAAAGGGCTAAGAAGGAACATGGGTGGTTTTTAGTCAGTAGAAGTCTGACACTCGCTTCCACTCCGCCCAGAGCGAAAGGAGTCAATTGGTGATTTCCGACGTTCCGAAGAAGGCTGCTAACAGAATCATCTAAGCCCCCATATTGCAATAACAGAGTATAACGACTTAACTGACGCCAGGCAGCAGGCAGTCAATGAAAACGTTCCAGGCGGCGACTATTTGGGCAATCACCTAAACCGCTTCAGTGTGCGGTTGTTTTCGTCGTGTGGAGCTTTTTTTTTGAAGCCACCCTAGGGCCTCTGACTTGCTGCGGGTTGTTCGCAAGAGATACCGCGGCCCCGGATACAATTAGGTTAAGACGAAACATGTGTAGTTTATTAAATAGTCAGTAGAAGTCTGACACTCCCTACCGCTCCGCCCAGAGCGGGAGGAGTCATCATCATCATCATTTCAGCCAAACGACGTCCACTGCTGGACACAGGCATTGACCGGTCCCGTGCGTCTCTCATCCAGCGGGTTCCTGCAACCTTGACCAGGTCATCGGTCCACCTAGCGGGAGGAGTAATTTGATGATATTCCACCCTCCAAAAAAAAAGAGCCCTGTGACGGCTTTACATGCTCTCAAGAAATATCTCTTAGAGCATGGTTTCCTCACGATGTAGTGTGAGAGTGCGCTTGAAGTTGCGTTTAAATAGGCAAATTGACACCCATGATTGATGATGTCAATAGAGGTACCAGCAAAGATAAAACTAGTTGCTTAAAATGTTACATTTATATTAAACTTTAAGCTTAACTTAAACTTTAAACTTTAAGTACAACTTCGCCTTTGTTGAGTGAAAAATGTTTTCACAGTGGCAGATAATAGAAAAATAAGATTTTTCATTTTCTCTAGAAAATTGTTTGTGGACACTTATTTAATCCCGCCATCAAAACAGTTTTCGATCACACTTTTATCGCTGAAGCTTGACACTTACAGGTGTAATTTTTCACATTTTCATGATAAACGAACATTATTTTGGGCACGAAATCGATTATTAAGATTTATTAAAGAATTTTCAGTCTTTGTGTGTAAACTCAGGGAAAAATAATTTAGACAGTTTAGCTACAGTCTGAGAGCCTTCATCATCATCATCATCAACCTATAATGTTCCCACTGCAGGGACTCAGGCCTCCTCTTTATGAGAGGGATGGGCTATAATCTACCACGCGGGCGCGAATTGGTAGATGTCACATATATCATCGAATTTTTTGGTTCTAAGACATCGCGATTTCCTCACGATGTTTTCCTTCACCGTTTTGAGAACAGTGGTGATAAAATAAATTACACAAAGTCTGAAGCCTGACGGGGTTCGAACCCTCGAATCACTGTTCGTAAGACGGGGCCGCCACCACTGGGCCACCACTGCGCCTAAAATAATAACGTGGTATTTCAGTATCAGTGGTTCTATTATTACATATTGTGTATTTAAACAAGCAAGATGCTAGTTAGCTACTATGTAGATACGTCGGCACTGCAATTTGCAAATCCAATAGATAATTGGTGTGGCTGGCTGAGGCGTTTTATAACCCTTGGTAACCCAGTAAATGAAGTAGCTTCATCAATAGATACGCAGATTGAGAACGAATACAAAATCTGGCTGGTGATTTTGAAAACGAAGATACCTACTAGCTTGTTTTAGAATTTTCAGTTTCTAGATACGTGTGTTTTTTATTATGAATATGGATGGGTAGAAGAGTAGGAAAACCAGAGAAACGGTTGATGAACTGTGTTAAGAATGATATAAGAAAGGAGGTGTATCATGAGAAGACGAGAAACAGAGAATTAGGGAAGAAGAAGACATGCTGCGCCGACCCCAAATGAATCGGGATAAGGGTAAGATTTATGTTAGGCGCAGAATGTCTTTTTTTTCATAACATTCTCTTTTGCGGTGGTAAGAAATGACTGAGCCTTGATATTTTATAACAACTATTGTGATTGGCAATACATCATACTTGTATTACATTTTTTTGTTTGTAGTAGTAAATAGTTCGTTAATAATAGTTGTATTATATTGTTTTACATTATTATTTACAAGATTCTATTTTTATTTATTCCTGTTATACCCGAAGGCAGACAAAGATGTAAGTACCCAATAATAGTGCACTCACATTTCGACAATTATATTTCAGTCCCATGTAATAAGGGGCGAGTCTATTGCTATCAACCGGACACAAATACAAACAAGGCGGATGCTATAATAGTAGATTATTAACCAAGGGCTGTATGACATCAATTGCATACGAGGTTTTTGGCGCCTGAGCGAAGCGAAGGCGCTAATTAACCCGAGTATGCAATTGATGCTTACACCCGAGATAAATACTCTGCTTTACATATCGATTGTGAGGTAAGTAAACAACAAGACAGCAGGTTTCAATGAACATTTATTAAGAAGAAAAAAATGTGTATTTAATTAAAATTAATAGTAAAATTATTACAATTTGTAAGAGATATGGTCACGTTCTTTTTAGGTATATTTATAGTTTGTACTAGTAGACTGCCTTTTTTTTTTCACGCACGCAAGCGCGTCAAATCTTGCTGGCCAGTTTGATTTTTAAATCGATTCCTAGATGGAATCGATCGATCGACATACGATGTGGAAACAAATAGTTCCATATTTAAAATAAAATCTTTATAAAATAAATTGTCTAGATTCCGATTCGAGTAATTAATCGATACCGAGAAAAAAAAATTAACTTTTTAAAAATATTCTTCGTGCAGTATGAGTATGACAGTTCTTTTTTCAAATTCCAAAACCTATGCTGTAATGATAGTCATACACCCCGGCATTCAGGGGTATAAGTTTTACTTACAGAGCATGAGATATGTAAAAAAATAAAACTAATGGAAAAACCCAGGCAGTGTAAACTGCTTGGAAATCAACCCGTCCCTCATACTCATCAGTCGTGCTTGCGACCATTCGTATGAACCTCTAAATAAATGTTTTAATTATTTGTATAAAACTCATACGTTTATAATTATGATAATAACCCACGTTAGAACAATTTTATTCTCAAATTAATTTACTGCGGCATTAACTACGAGCAAACCCCTATGAAAGTTTCCTTTGTCATTTAGTAAGTCTTAGGTTTGTGTAATTTGTGCACGTGTGGAATACTTTGAATGGAATTTCCATTAATATCAAGAGATGTATGACCGTGGGCGAGGCGAAAGGAAGCGTGGTTTCTGCCTACCCCCTTGGGAAACGGCGTGAATTTATACAAATAATAGTTGGTTTTGGCTTTAGTAATAAGTTAAGATTTGTTCTTCGATTCCAAGCTTTTTCTATCAGGCTTTTTAATCTATTGCATAGATTCTATCGCGGGCCTTGAGTTGAGCGTGGAGAGCGAATCCAGAGATTTCGTAACGCAAATTTTGAAGCAGTTTGCTATGGTTACGGAAAATAACAAGGTTGTCAACTGAGGTTGTCAAAAAAAATAATTGTTTATCTCTCTGCTTTCTCCTTCTAAAATATTCTTACTCGTATAATTTGTGTACAAAGTGTTTTAAATATGAATAAACAAAGTGCATTTATTAATGAAGAAAGTCACGAAAAAATAGTAAAAGAAAATGAGTGAGGAGTGACGAGTACTCACTCTCTCTCTCTTTTTTTTTTTTTTTTTTTTGAATATTATGTCATATCTATCTCATCATATCTGCCTCGCGAGGCAGCCTCGGGCGTAAGCCACGCAACATGATCATTTTCATTTTTTCATTCTTTACCTCGGGCGAGCCACGTCCTGACCGATCGCATGAATTGCCTCATTGCGATCTAGACGCGGCTAATAGACGTTACGGTTTCGCTGGGTTAACCAATACCCCCCTATGTAAGTATAATCACCGGCACAAGCTTATTTAGTTCAATACAAGGTGTAAACGTATTAACGAAACCTTCAATCACGCTGTACATCAAACTATTACTTAGCCGGCGACGCAGGTTCCGCTGGCGAAACCACAGGAAAGGTAGGAGGTTTAAACTTCATAATAACCATGTATTCAACATGTTCATGCTAAAGTAACTGGTTAATAAAATGTACCGCTGAAACGTAAATTAATGAACATTACGATAGCTGCTAATTTTATGTCTGGCGTAAAATTTCTATTTTATCGACGAGTTTTTTTAAGTAAGTAGGTTAGTTTTGATAACACGTACCTGGTCGATTATACCTCTATACAAGTAATTTGTTAATAAGCAACAGTAATTAAGCGTTAATTTGTAACATTGCCGAACACAGAGTTATTACCCGCATGACAATTTATTAAAGAAGCCAATTGGTAAAATGGGACCCCGATGGAATAAAAATCTTCAAAAAAAAAGAATCATTTCATCGAAATCGGTTCACAACTGACAAATTGATAACCTGACAACGAATTGGTAACCTCCACCAAAACCTCCTTTTGGAAGTCGGTTAAAAAGGTACTGAGAGGTTTGTATGCCCCGAACATAATTTAATTTATTTGTTTTGTGTAGGACACCATTTGACATATGTATAATGTTTACTTTGGTTATAAGATGTAATTTGACACTGTAATATGATTATGATTAGCTTTTAAGCATTTTGGTGAAAAACTGTAAGCTTAAAATGTAATCTATTTAAATAAAAGAAAGTCGTGTTAGTTATATACTATTTATAACTCAAGAACGGCTGGACGGATTTAGCTGAAAATTGGAAGAGCAAAGAACCAGGAGAAGGACATAGGATACTTTTAATGACATATATATATATTTTTTTTGCGTCTAAGGCGGAGGCGGAACAAAGTTCGCCGGGTCAGCTAGTAATGAATAAATTAAATTAAATTAAATGGAGCGGATCGGTTAACGTCATAACTCACAAGTCTCCGAATTGATGTTTATGCATCTGCCTCATTAGTCTAGTAGTCGCAAGCGTGACTACTGTGTTCTGGGTTTCCCAGGTAATTCCCATTCATTTCCAAGTCGGGCAGTGTTACTTTTTTTTTCCATCAGGAATTTTTCAGTAGCAGCCACGGAGTCTGGATTTGGGTCCGGTTGAGTGCAACCCTCTTAGATCGAGTGCGTAACACCGAAATCCGCCATCGGACGAAAGTCTACGATGTCGGGGACCGGGCGGTGCGCCTCAAGTGGACCTGGGCAGGACATCTGGCTAAACGTGGAGATGGCCGATGGAGCAAGACTTTGACCGAGTGGTGGCCAAGGTTAGGCCAAAGAAACCAGGGCCGTCCTAAAGCTCGTTGGGTTGACGATATCGTCAAAGTCGCCGGAAACACGTGGACAAGATACGCACAGAACCGGGAAGTGTGGTAGAAAAAAGGGGAGGCCTATACTCAGCAGTGGGTCATTCCGGGCTGATATGATGATGATGATGAGTGCAATAGACTCACCGCCTATTATATGGGACTTGAACATAACTGGCTAAATGTGGGTGTTCTAATCAAGGATTAAAGGCGTGATGTTTTGTTATGTGTAGATCTGTCGTTTCAGAAGCTCTCGCGTTTTATGTGATGTTTCATGACTACGTTTCAAATTAGTACTATTCCATATAAAACATAAAAATAACAACGTAAAAATATCTTTCATATTGTTTGTTTAGGTACATAAAATCAAGGTCCATCTCAAATATTATCAGCTCGTAATGCATTAAGTAATTACATTATTATTTATACGTAACACTCTTTATCTCAGTTAAAATAATGTAATGTTGTTACCCACAAAATTATATAAATAAATTGCGAAATGTCAAGAGCAAGGAATATCTTTGGTCAATGCTGTGATAAACTCTGCTCTGGGGTTCTACCAGCATTACTTTGTGTAGTAGACAGAGATAGAGCTATACAGGCTGTCAAGCTCCATCCTTTTCCTATACTTAAGTGACGTTAAACTAGTACTGGTTCAAGAGGAGGTGGTATAGTCCCGAGCACAAATATGTATACACGCAGCCACTTTTAAAAGTGGTTTTCTCCTACTGTATTAATTGTTATCTTACTATTACGAAATATGTCATTAAAGAGAAACGGTTGTTTCACGAGAAAATCGAGTTTGAAATTTATTGGGTGCATATAATATTATGTGTATGCATTGTGGTTTGTTCACTACCTACAAGCATTGATGGACGCTACCGAAAGCGCTAAACTTTAAGTAGCTCTGTTCTACATAGCTATTCACAAACAATAGAATCGAAACTGAATTGAACATATCGTATGTCTATCTCGCTCACTTTCATAATGCCAAAAAAAGATAGACATACGACTTGCCGAAATCGAAACCGAATCGAAGCGTTGTGAATAAGGGGTCTAGGCCGAGACAATTTAGTTTGCCATTCGCCACGCTAAGAAAAATATTAGTGCTCGTACAGGCCCTGATTGGACGATTTTATGACGTAAAATGATAGTGGTATCTAAACAGACACTTCACTTATATATTATGGTATAAAATGTAGCGTTAGCATAAGCTGTAGTTTAATTAATTAAATGTTGTCAAGTGTGACGTTAGGTTGAGCGTTTTATGTTGATATGAGAGTGTAAGTAGGTACAGTTTATTGAACAGGCCTGTTAAAGCAGGAGACATTTTAAAATCCCTATATCATCACAAATCATCATCTTCCTGCCCTTATCCCGTGTCATTTGGGGTCGGCGCAACACGTTATTATTTTCTTCTATTCTTCCCCGTCAGTGGTCACGTCATCATTCATTATATTTTCCTTCATATCACTCCATGCACACTCCATCCATTTTTTAAAAGGCCTACATCAAATTCATTTAACGTATATAGTAACATCATCATCATCATCATCATCAGCCTATAATGTTCCCACTGCAGGGACTCAGGCCTCCTCTCTAGGAGAGGGATGGGCTATAATCTACCACGCGGGCCCAGTGCGGGTTGGTAATAGTAACATATTAAGTACAATTGTATGACAATTGTTAAATGTACATTGTACATACCATATTCCATACCTAGTTTGCTTCGAGCCTCGGAAAGCACGTTAAGCCTTTGGTCCCGGATATCATTTGTTTGACAGTCGTTACAGGTCCCTAAGGCCCGAAAGTTTGACAACCAGTCTTATCAAGGGGTATTGTATTATCCAGTATTAACTGGGTTGTAGAATGGTTTCCATTTTAACAAGTAAATTGACATTTTTTTAGGAAATAAGATATAATTTTAATTTTGCTCTGAAGCGAACAAATATAGGTAGATACGAGATATTTTCTCAGCAACGGGATAACGCAGGCTGATATCTGTATCAGCAACCGAGTCCTGGCTAGCCCAAACAAAATGACAAATTGTAGACCCCCAGTAAATGCGGTCAGAATGTCAAACTTTGATATAGGGTCGTGGAGTATGTGACTCTTGTCCGGCCCCATAAATCTAGTTGCTCAAATTAATCCTGATATATCGAATGTAACTGTATCAGATTCTTTTTTATGTTCGACGAGGCGATCTTTTTTCCTTTATGAATTTGTTCAAATCAGCTTTATTTGGAGGGACTTTCATTTTGACGGTAATTTGGAACTGCCTCACAGACTATTTACATAAACTTGTATGTTAGGTGGAACAGTTTTATGTCAGGAAATTTTAAAGAACTTTCTTTAAAATTCCCTGACATGAAACTTACTATAAAAGTGGTACTTATATCCGTTAACGCCCGATTATAATACTTTCACATTTTACTGCAAAACTATATATACTCGACAATCCTTGGAAAAGCTGTACTACCTACCAAAATCTGTAATCTTCCTTTCAATAATCTTTCCTTTCGTCCTTAATTACTGTACCTACATCAATGAAAATAATAATTAATGGTCTTATTTTATTCGGATGCTGGTTATTTTTTTTTGTAAAAATATTTTTCCGCGTATTTAGAGCAGAGTAGATATCCTAAACAAACTCTTGCCGTATATAAACAAGAAGTTATACTAACTATTAACTACAACAGTAAGGAATCATGTCGGCCTGAACATGTGTATTCAGCTCGGATCAAAAGATATCCGGACTTCCAAACAATATGTAACAGCTGACACGGCTAAACTTTGGGATCACAATGTCTGTTGTTCCTTGCTCCGGTTGTAAATGTTTGCTACTATTAATGTTATTTAGCTTTGTATGCCGCTTTTCACTTAATCCATCCATCTTAGTTTAAGTTTCAAAGTGAGCCTACAATTGAGCGTTTAATTTTGAAGATGTTCGACATCGGACTTAAGAAAACTGGCGAAATGTGGGTGTTATTTCTGACACAAAAACTGAATTTGATTCGAAAAGAAAATATAGGCTACTTTTCTTATTACCTACTATTATAATTATGGTACAGTATGTGAAAAAATCGTTTCGGTAACTGTAAAAAAAGAAGTTTTGAAGTGTAATTTTATTTTCACCAATATTTTTAGGAATTAAGAAGTTTATACACTTACGTCCGTTCACGCCGCTAAACACGCATTGAAAACATAATATTGTCTTTACACTTTAAAACATTGACAGCCGGGATCGATATTTCAAATATCTACGTATTATGCATACGATGATTCGTGGTGCAACCGGCTCATATTTCTATTTATATTTTTTGCCACGTCATTCCGTACAATATTTTTGCTAAGATCGGACCAACAGAGAATGGTGTAACACTAGTAAGTAATAGGGAAGCAACCAATTACTTCATGGTCTATTCTTTAACAATGCACCTGACTAGGAAATCCGAGCGAATTCATCTTGTTTAAAAACAAGTATAAAAAGGTATTGGGCATCGTCGCAGTCGGGCAATAATTGACAAACAAGATATTTAATATGAGACAAGATATTGCCTTGGAAATAGACATGCTTATATAATCTATAGGTACAAATAAGATGGACATTTTATAAAAATAGAGCCTTACAGTCTTTTGAAATTGTTAAAAATATAATGCATATAGATATACCTTATTAATACTATTGATAGTAGAACCATTAAGTACAATAAATATCCGCATCATTCGTTCGATGAACGATCCTTCACAGTCTGATTTACCGTGGTCCAATTTATGGAGTGTCGAAAGTGTCCCTACGCTTGCACATAAGGACTCAAAACGACTCAGGCACCGCGATTAACGTAGCGACCTACGGGGCCCGAAAAATTTGATAGGTAAGTCGTACGCACGACGATCAATCAAACTATAAGATCCAGTATTAGCAGATCTCTCTTTGTTGGGGAAATCTATACAAAGCGAGGTCACTTTTTTACTGGAAATAAAAAGCTTGATAGGTCGTGTGTGTACCATGTATATACTTAAATGAAGAAGTCGATGAATACTAATGTTGCTAAGTCTAGTCTAGATAGTAGTCTTTTTACTAAAACTTATCAAAAAATACGTACTGAGATAACTGTCTATCACTATCTGCAATACTATTTTCTCTAGCTATGTTTTAGTAGTACCTAATTCTATCAAATAAAACACTTAAAATGGCTAAGTGTGTCGTATAAGTACACTATTAGACAGACAGATGTAGTCTTTATCTACAAATGAATACAAACGATATTTGCTTACTTAGTAAGTAGTTGCTAGGACAAGGGCCGGTCTACACAGACGCATTAATGCAGACTATGACACTACACAGATGATTCATTTCCTAGTTTCCATTCTCACATGTATCGTAGTGATAATATAATCAGCTGTTGTTTGTTTCTTCTCCGTTCACCCGAGTTGCGTGGTCAACTCATTAAAATTATTGCTTCGATATGTATTTATACACTTACGTTGCCGTTATGTCTGTTTATTTCGAAAGGTATGTGTGTAAACACGTGGGTAAGGTGTAGAGTCTAGAATTCTAGATCGATGTTAAATTAGGAAAATAACATGGGATGACGTATTATCCTTCTGCACTTATTAATCATCATCATCATCATCATCGTCTCCTGGGTTCGACTTAGCACCTTTTCTTCTTCCATTCTCTGTCTGGAAACCTTTACGCTAGCATACACACCGTTTTCTTTCATATTAGTCCGTGATACAGTTTATCTATCTCTTGTTTGGCTTTCTTTTTATTTCTTATTCTCAACATTTACATTCATTAGTCTTTAAGTCGCATGTGTTTTTCAGACAACCTCATTCTCCCTTATCCCATTTCATTTGGGGTCTGCGTAGCGTATCTTTGCCTTTTATATACCTAGATTTTTACTAGCCCCCATCTCCGTTTTTACTTTTGCTTTTCTAGGTACAAAATCCTTCACATAATCTCCTCATTTTTTTATGAGAAATAATTAATCGAGCCACAGTTTTTTTAATTGGCCACAGGATCAAACTTCTAATTTTATAACTAAGCCACGGAAAAATTATATAGCCTCTAATATACTAATTCGTCTTCTTTACAACGCCCACTAAATATTCTATAGAAAGCATCAAGTGACGATCAACATTTATATTAACTTGTCCTTGTTATTTATACATAGCCACCTAATTTACTAACTCAGCCACGGAATTTATATCTCACCACCATTTTACATTTTACAGCCTCAACACAAGGCCCTCAAAAAGATATAAATGAAGCGACCGTAGTCAACATAATTTATTATATCTTCGCATGTAAAATAATACATCACATTCTTTTATCGTGAAAATAGCAACAGAAAGATTTGGCGCGAGCGCGCGAGACGACAGCGACCGGCCATTTGCACCAATCAGAGAGCGCCAACTTATACTCGTATTGTATATGAAATGTCAACTTTGGATACACTTTAGATTATTATATTGATTATATTTACGTTAAAAATACCTATTAGTTACAGAAATGTTTTTACCATTGTCTAATTGACTAGTCACAGGCAGATTGTATGATTCGTTATTGTAAACTGAGGGAAATAGGTTAGGTTAGGTTAAAACTGTGACCAAACTACTTCCGAGTTGCTTGCAGAAATGTTTTCACAATTTATTGTCTAGTTTTCCGATAAAAATGAAGTTCTGAAGCGATTCTGTCGATAACTTTTGTAGCACAACATGTAAATAAAATCGATCTTTAGGACTTTCGATACTCTGAACTTCAATATTTAGGTCATTAAGTACTCTGAACTTCAATATTTAAGCCTTTCGATGACACGACAGGAGTTTAAACATACTATTAGTGGCCATAATATAATATTTGATGACAGTTTTAATTAAATTTTGATGCTCAGTTAATGTGGCATGAGTTATAATTTAAACGTACTGAGTAAATAAATTAGAAGCTAATTGAATATTTTTTTGATGCCATATATTAATATTTTAGAAGTTTACTGTTTGAATTCATGTTACAAATTTAGATGCTAAAAAATAATCACGATGCTGAGTTGTATTTAGAGTGGCTTTAAAAAAGATAACTTGTGGCTAAGATAGTATTATTTAGATGCTCGTTAATTGTGGCTGACTTAGTAATTTAGAACGCAAGTTAGATTTTTAGATGCAAATAATGCTATTAATAATAAGCCGTTTTAATTAGCACCCTTTTTTTATTAGTAATTTTTTACCTGCTCTTACAGTCTTAAATCGTTCCTAACAAAATTTTTGGCACAACTAGCATTAATTCCCCATCGTCATAAATCTGTCCTTTTCGAAACTATTTTCGGATCAGCTTCTAGTGTAAGTCACCAGTATCTCATATAAAGCGAGACCTATCTAATCTACACAACTCGTTTTAGATAGACAATACATATCATCACCATTCTCTTGCCCTTATCCCAATTAATTTGGGGTTGACGAAGCATTTCTTCTTCTTCTTCCATACTTCTCTACTATTAGACGTTATCCCATCAGACACCTCCATTCTTGCCATATTATTATTATAGTACTAGCTCTCTTATTAATTATACAAAAATCTTTGCTACAAAGCAAAACGTGACTCTAATGCGCATTGTTGTTCTCAAGTGCTCTCTAACACTACGATTTCACCGATATTCCGATTGAATAGGTTCAAGTTTATGAAACGAAGTCTTGGAGAGGGTGTTTTATATTTTATTTTATTTAAAGACGGTATCGGAAATACATCACCGTGAGATGACCAAGGCGACCAAGTATGGAAGAAGAAGACATGTTGCGTCGACCCCAAATGAGTTGGAATAAGCACAAGACAACGATGACGATAATATATTGGATACTTGGGAAGAAGGCAGTTGAAACCAAGTATCCATCACCTCTCTAACCATGGCCACAGTTGTGGGTGCAAAAAGTAGGTATAGTTTACATGCATGCAATGGTGGTCTCAACGGCGAGTCCCATAAAATTACAAACCTACCAAAGAACTATATACAATCAAAATGTAACCAAACTAAACTTAACATTGACCGCTGTAAAAAAGCATCCAATCACCCAAAATATCACCGTAAAAACCCAACATTAAGTATTAATATCAATTTTCAATCCACTCCCCCATATTAGACACAGCAGTGACCATCTGAGTAGGCAATAAAGCAGCGTCCACAAAGTGCGACAGTATATAAGTAAGGTGTGGTTATTTCAATAAGTAACTTTATTGTATCGCCGGGAAGTACTTGGGTTAACGAGCCCTGGCCTGGCTTTATAGCCATTTTTACGGTGTAGTGTAGCCTACGCTTGCTTACTCATGCTAGTATCTTTAGTAGAACACATCAAGTTTTAATAGAATGATAGAGATTCCTAATAAAATGATTTGATAAGTGAAGTGTTTTGTAAACAATGTTGATACGAGAACTAGTAGTACGGAGATTGTGAATTTATATAAAGACTGAAGTTTTGCATTTATGCTTACTTTTACTGATTCTTTATAGCAGTGCTAGTTTACTGGTGTGACCGACGTCGGACTACGAAGTCATAGGTCAAAGGTTCAAAACAAGTCACACAACTCGGATTTTTCAGAACCATGTGCATATTGTATAATTATCACTTGCTTTGGTGAACGAAAACATCGTGAAGAAACTAGCATGCCTGAAAGTTGTTTATGTCAATTTTGACAGGTTCTCCACGGCATGAATAGACAAGTCATAGGCTCATGGTCGGCATAGAACCTCTGAAACCAGGTTAGGCAATGACTACTAGAAGAAGATAATCAAACTGAATTAGATAAACCATGCAGAAATAATCAAAGGGGATTATGAAGGGATGACGGCATGAATGTGTCTATAATCCTTCATTAAGATGTAGAGTTATGTCTTGTAGTTTACCTTTGTTGTAATATTCGAAACAGATTCGTATGAAGCCACAAGCAAACATTATAATTCTCGTCAGTTCCGTGGTTAGCAAACATGCCAAAAGGGTTCCACCCTATGGAAAGTGATGTAGCAAAACCCTTGGAACATACAAACAACGGGATGTCAGAGTTATTCGGTCGATTAGCATATAAACAGAAAGCTGACAACAACCGTCATGCTCACCAGACACAACACCCTCGTATATAGTCCGTCCATCTTAGGATACATGATGAGGGACTTTAAAGCCTATTGCTCATACCTAAAGTAGTAACTGCCAAATAAAGACATCAACAGCATCCAGTAGTCTGCTGATAATTAAATATTCGGCACTCAAAATAATAAGGATGTCCTTTTTGAAACGTCAATACGCCATTAGTACCAAATATCATAGAATAAAGCATTACATAGCATTTACCTGCTTACCTTTTTAAGGTCACGTATTACTTTGTCAATACAACATTAGATTTAACATCTACATCATCCCCTTAACCGTCGGCTGCTTAATATGGGCATGTCAAATTATTCAGACAAGCTACAATCAACGACCTTGGGTGGTAATGGTTATAATCATCATTTTTGGCAGAAATGGCGTACGTTTTGGGTTGTGGACGTCATACAGATGAAATGGGCTAGGGTAGCCATATTTGTACTCAGTACCCTAGTTGTGTTGTATTGTATAATGTTTATGGATGAAGAGGGAGAGAGGAAGACAAAGTAAAAGATGGATGGAGTGTGTGAGGAATGATGTGAAGGAAAAAGGAGTAAATGGTAGTGTGACGTTTGTAGGGGAGAATAGAAGAGAAAAATGTGTTGCACCAACCCCAAAATAACAGGGGATAAGGGCAGGAAGATGATAATATCAGTACTCTAGTATGGTATAAAATATGGGCATTGTTCTTAACTCTACAGTGCGATCAAATTATCTTGGCAGGTCTGAACATAGGCTCTGCGAACTTTTACGCATGTAAACTTGTGAAGAAAACTGTTATTGCCAGATAAACCAATACTTAAACGATCAGAAAATAAACAGTGAGAAATAGAAATAAAATAAATATTATAACACTTTTATACATTAGTTGTAACAAAATGACCTGCACGAAGTTCGGACCTGTCACGATAATTTGATTGCACTGTACCTATGTTTGTTTGTGAGTGTTACAGTATCACGTCATGTTCTACAAAAACAACAGAGGACTTGCATATTGCGACAAATAAATTTTTCAAACCTACAGAAGAGTTCCATTAAATTGTATATCCTACTTACGAGTATCTCAACATCATAACTTTTTCATATAAAAGTTTAGATCAAGTAGTTCTATCCTATGAGCAAAAAAAAACTTTTCAATAAGTATCCCGCCAAGTTTGATTCAATTTACCCAAGTTTGTCATATTTATTTGTTGGTAGACATTAATGTGCTATCAATTTATTAGTTGTGTCACAGTTTACTTCTTACTATCGTATACAGAAACACATATTATGTTTCGTAATAAGAAGTTGAATCAAAATAATGCGTAGCATTCGATGCGTACGTGCTAATAAAATTCAGGAAGATTTTCATTGATGAAACCAGTCATCTTAAGATCATCAATTATTATTGTTATGGTACATTGTTATCAAAATGATAATGCTAAATGTAATCGAGTATGTTAATAATATAATTAATTTTATTGTCTATCTGGCGCCTTACTACCGTATGCACTTAAAAACGCAATAACCCATTGTTTCAATACAATGACAACTAAATACTATTATCTACATACTTACATAACCGTATTGATTAAGCTAGTGATTAGAACTTTTTTTAAACAATTTTGGCACATCCAAAAGTGATGTGGCTATAAATCGTGATATTAACAAATTGAACAAACATCTCAACGCCGGGGTCACTCGATAACAAGAGTGATTCGATAGTTAGATGCTTCATAAAGTGGGATCAGACAAAATTACAAAAACAATTGTTACCTCAAGACGTTAAATCTTCGTGGCACTTGAAGTGGAGAAACTTCACGAGAACTATCACTGGCACTCACTGTTCACCTTGTATTAGTTGTTATTTGTTTGTAATTATTTTATTATCTCGATACGTTTACAAGTTTGCGAAGAGCGTGCGTGTCTGCGAGCGAAGTGCGCGCGCCCGCGTCCCGTCGCCGTTCGAATTGCACTGAGACGATCAGACAGCGAACCTCGTCTCCGTTGGCGAAAATTCAGTGGTTGTTCGCCCTTTTGGTGTGAAAATCACCTTTGTTCGGTTTTAATTAGTCGGGACCACGGCTTTAATGGATACCTAGACTAAGCCTAGTACGAAACGCTTTCTTTTATTCGTAATATTTTATTTATAACTAAAGTTTTGGTTAATTGGTTTTACATAATCTACGTAAACAACATCAGAAGACAACAACAACATCAGATCGTAGTATCAACATAGGAAAATAATTACAGGGCGACAAAAAATCGTGCCCATAAATAAGGCTGGCAGTATTGGCATGTTTATTGGAATTGTCGATTACTATACGAATATTTTTTTACTGTGGTCTTTTTGTTGTCATAAATACGTTGATATTTGTATTACTTGATTGAAAATTTATTTTCAATATTAATAAATCAAAAAGTGTCAATTATGTCTATTACGCACCATGAGAACAATAAAAATTCATAAGAAATTTTACGCCAGGTTTTCATGTGTAGGAAGGAAACATCGTTTGCACCTCTCAAATTTTCCGACGAATTTTCTTGTAAATATTCTCGTAGGTACCGTAAAATATTTCCTAAATCCGCTTTACCGGAGAATTTGATATCATAACCTTCCAAGTGACCGGTAAAGTATGTTTGTAAAGATTTCCAGAATATTTTTAGTTTTACTTGTGGTTTGTAATTCTAATCATTTTTATTAAAAACTAGCTGTTCCCGGCAAACGTTGTTTTGCCATTTTCAGAAAAAAAAAAAAAAAAAGATGAAAAATAGATGTTGGCCGATTCTCATAGATACCCGATACGCACAAAAAATTTCATCAAAATCGGTCAAGCCGTTTCGGAGGAGTTTGGCATCGAAAACTGTGACACGAGAATTTTATATATTAGATATTAAGTTTAGTCTACCTTGTTTTAAGAGATGTAAAATAATGTTAGTTTATCTGTAAATATTAATAGAGTGGTTAATACGTAATAACCCACACTTGGCCCGCGTGGTGGATTATGGCCCATTCCCTCTCAGAGAAGAGTCCTGTATCTCAGCAGGAGGACCATTATAAGTAGACTATATATCATCATCAGCCTAGCCTTTTCCCAACTATATTGGGGTCAGCTTCCAGTCTAACCGGATGCAGCTGAATACCAATATTTTACATGGAGCGACTGCCTATCTGACCTCCACAACCCAGTTAATACTAGGTAATACGATAGCCTTTGGTAAGACTGGATGTCAGAATTTCAGGTCACTGACTACCTGTAACGACTGCCAAAGTTCTATATATATAGCAGCCGGGACCAACAGCTTAACGTGCTTTCCGAGGCACGAAGGAAACTCTGTATGTCGGGCGGTCACCCATCCATAGACCGACCTAGGCAAGCACAGCTTTACCTAAAGATCGACCCGAGTAGCAGTTCTTATTAAGCCACGGGCTCCATAGACTATTTATGATGAACGAAAAAGAGTGGTGAATCCAAATGTTGATGGATAGCGAGGGAAAGAAAGACCAAAGAAAATATGGATGTATTGTGTGAGGAATGACATTGAAGGAAAAAGGAGTGAATGATAGCCTGGAGAATGAAAGAAAATAGCGTGTTGTGCCGACCCCAAATAATGTCGGACAAGAACGTGATGATGACATATTAATTTTTATCGTCATTATCTGGAAATGAAAATCGGTCAATTTTTCTTATAAAAGACCCAGTTTTTTTATAGCTTTTTTATTATTTTATTATGATATCACTATGTAGCGTTATTACACTGTTCGTAGACATGTCGATGGATTTAGCTTGTTATAAAATAACTTTTTCTCATAGATAGGTATGGTTATTCACCTATGTGTACAGTACGATACGTAAAATTTTCTCCATGACGTATGTAGGTAAGTACAGTAAATGTAGGACAGTGGAGACTGAAGTTGGGTAGTGAACAGAAAAATCAAACTAAGTAGATAATTTTGGTCCTGACTGTTATTTGTATAGCTTTGACAGTTGTTACAGGTAGTCAGTGACCCAAAAAGGCTGACAACCTGTCCACCAAGGGATATCGTATTACCTAGCACTAACTGGGTTGTGGAGGTCAGATAGGCAGTCGCTTCACTTAAAATATTAAGTTAAGCCGACCCCTACATAGTTCGTAAAAGGATTGGCAAATGATGATGACTGCCGCAAATAACTATTAGCTTAGAATACTCCCACTGCTGGGAGTGGGCAGTAATCTATCGCGCGAACATGGCGTTGTTTGGTAGATATTTTTTTGTTCCCAGTAGAGCACAACGTGAAAATATTGGTTGGTGCTCTAATGCGAATACTTTTGGTGCTAGCATAGGCGCTCTAAAAATAGGTGCTCAGATAGGAATACCTCTAGTAGATGGTTCTAGCTAGGACATGCCTGTTTCCTTACAAAATTTTCCTTTGCCATTTAGAGAGTAGTAGTGATGAACTCAAAGTTTACCGAGTAACTCGTATAAATACCCACGACTTACAACTTACTCACGTTACCAATATACCACCACAGTCCTAGTTATGTAGCAACACTGAGATAAACTATGTGAAAAATCTTCCGTGGATCTATGTAAAAACCAAATCACAGCAATGCTAGCCGTGAAACAACACTCCAACCCACAAAATAGGTCGGCAAAACGTGTAAAGCATCAAACTTTACACTTTATGAAGCTTACAACAAAGCGGATTCTTGTACGCACATTTTTCCAAGTGTTAAGAGGGCTGGCACTTCTGCCGACGTTATTATTGACACCAGGAGTGCGGGAGTGACCCTCGAGAGATCAAGGCGGCTCGAAGGACCTCTTGTCAAACTCGAAAATGCTGGGATGATACCAAGAGGTTTTTGAAAACACGTGCGGTACCGCGATGTTGATGAAAACACCGGTGTCATTAGGTAAAAGTTACGGAATACGGTTACGAAAATGTTATTTTATTTTTTTAGCGTTGAAAAGATCCGAACCAATCTTTTGAGACTTTTTGGTAGCGACATATTTTTTTTGTGAACTTTTGTAGTAGTTTTTAATGAATAGTTCCCGTAACATTTTCCTATACGACTTGAACCTAAAGGCCGAGTTAATATAAAGGGTAGAAGAGACGCTGCGGGTTGTTCGAAAGAGATACCGCGGCCTCGACACAAAGGGCTAAGAAGGGAACATGGGTGGTTTTTAGTCAGTAGAAGTATGATACTCCCTACCGCTCTGCCCAGATCGGAAGGAGTCGTCATTGGACAACTACACTCACTCCAAAAAAAAGGGTAGAATGGACACTGACGCACAAACCACGCATTCAGTTCATGATTCTAAACCCTCCACCCTATCTGTGTGGAATGGGTACCTCATTCCGCACAGATAGGGTGCAAGCAAGCGAAAACCGTTTATTTATTTATTTCATTTGGGAAAACAAACAGTAGTAGGTATATTAAGTATACACAACCTTAAAAACTTCTTAAAATTAAAATCAATAATATACTACCCACAACATTTTCCACAGATTACTATGTTATATAATAAAAACAAACTGTAAACAAACGTTAGCTGTAGCAGGGCTAAATCAAAGAAAAATAAATTTAAGGTGAATCCTCCAACCAGCTCGGAGCGAGCTACATGAGCTCGGAGGGTTGTATTAGTGATTTTGATGATTTTAATTCTGTAACTACAACGTCTTACAGCCGCGAATCAAATGTTCATCAACATGCAACCCATCACTTGCTTGCAAATTGCAAAAAACTTAAGAAAATTTGAATTTCGCGGGCTACCCTGGAACATCAACCATTAAAGAAAAATAAAGATAAACAATATTTTATAAAAGATGAGACAAACTAAAAAAAAAACAATTTCATACGTGTCGTGTATCATACAGGTCCCTATAAAAAGTGATATCCATATTGTGGAATATGGAGCCTACAGCTGATCCCTTAAAACGGAAGTTACTTCATTTTTAAAAATTTGTTTAGGAACAAATATATGTCTATTGCATCAAAACGCGAATTGCGTTGCCGCGTTGGTGGCTGAAAGGGCCAGTTCATCAAACTTAACTTTAGCTCGGACCACACTCACCGAGGTCGTAATCTATTCTATGGAAACGTGCTTTCCATGCTAAAACTAGGTCTTACTCTACCTGTAAGCCATTATCGGCTGGACCATATTTTGGTTAACGAACGAAGATCCACGCGAGATACAATGGCTTTTTAGTTGTGTCAATATACTCGGCATACAATGAGCTAACGTGAAAAAAGGTTACAGACAAACTTCCTATTGCAGCTATTGGATTAATAATTTAGTAGGTACCTATGTATTTTCTTCAACTAATGGAACACTTATAATCGCGTAGGCGTATGATGCCAATTTTACTAAGTGTGAATGACATTTACTGGCTACAAAGTGTCTCACAGAAACCCACGTAAACACAATTTATTAACTCCATTATTTCTAAATTGAGGTGTTGACTTACTTTAAAATGATATGATTGTCAGTTCTTCTTCAAAATACAGATATATTATTGTTTTTCGCTGGCAATTTAGGTAATAACCCAAATATTTACTGCTCAGACAAGTAGAGTGGCTATACGTTATAAAAATTGATGTAGGTCGCGGTTTTATATTAAGAAATAAAAATACCGGCCAAGTGCGGGTCGGAATACACATAGAGAAGGGTTCCGTAGTCGGAATGAATTCATGCATAATTTCGTAATGCGATATTTGGTATAACATAACATCACGCATGTAATTCCCGAAACGTAAGGCAGAGATGGACCTAATAAATAGTCTACCTACATTTTACCAGCTATGTTTAAGTCCCATGTAACATGGGGTGAGCCTATTGCCATCAACCGGGCACAGATACTCCGTGACATACTGAAAAAAATTTAATGGAAAAACCAAATTAAATAAGCTTTTATTATTTCGTAGTATTTTCGGCAAAATCCATGAAGAATTTATAATGGTCACGTTTTTGCAAATATTGTTAACAAAATATAACAACAGGGATAAAACCTCGTTTAAATATTTGAAAACCGTTTGCCATTTTCAGCAAAAATGCCATTGTTTGCACAAATTAGGGCACATTCATGCAAACATGACGATATGGTATAAATCCAGAGGGGTTTCAGGAGGGTTTCAGCATCATTATTTGAATTTTGTGCACCTTTGTTTTTTCGGATTCTGTGAAATTATCGAATGACTCTTCCCGTTCTTGGCTGAGCGGTAAGAGTGACAGACTTCTCCCATTGTCCCGAGGCCGCGGTATCTCTTTCGAACAACCCACAGCCACGACGGGTGATGATCATATTAATTACTATATAATTTCCTGCACCTTGGAACTTAATTACTACAACGGAAACGAGGTTGCACGCAAAACAACCTGACCCTGTAAGTAATGTAAATTGAGCAAGGATTTGAAAAAGGAAACCGTCGCCGTCTTTAGTACTTCTTCCACAACATTTGAAATAGTGTGTTTAGTTTTTTTGTGTTTTATTTATTTATTTAAGGTTGCCGTATTTGTGAATGTGAGTTTAAATGTTTGTGAACGCACCCACGATACAGGAGAAATTCCAATGTTTTAAATATAAATATATAAACTCCTGTATGAATCGTGGGTGCGTTTACAAACATTTAAACTCACATACCAGAGCCAACTATCTGCAGGTCATACAAATATTTGTTCCGAGCGGGGATCGAACTTGGGACACGTAGCGCAGCAGTCAACTGCTTGAGCCACTGCGCCAACCGTGTCGTCAATTGTAGGAAGTCCTCGACATTACCTGACTCCTTTAAACAAAGATGAAGTAGAATATAATTTCCTTCTACTCTACCTACTCTCCTTTACTCTACTATTTTCATTGTAGTTTGATGAGTCCACTAAATACGTATAGCAGTCAGCCAATCAATAAAAACTGGCCAAGTGCATGTCGAACCCCGCTTAAAGGGTTCCGTAGTTGCTTATCAAAATATGTGGACTTACTAAACTGATTAACCTCCCTGTCTACCTGCCTTCGAACGAAATATTATGTACTAGCTTTTGCCCGCGACTTCGTTCGCGTGGAATAGTGACTTCCGGCAGATTTTTGGTTTATCTCGCGAAAAAAAAAAAAAAACTATCCTATATCCTTTCTCAAGTTCCAAACTATGTCTGTACCAAATTTCACACAAATCGGTTCAGTAGTTTAGGCGTGAAGCAAAGACAGACAGACAGACAGACAGATCGAGTTACTTTCGCATTTATAATATTAGTTAGGAAGTTAGGATTAGGATAGTAGCTTTGATAGTTTTTCTTTTAGTTTCGTTATAAATACTACTACCCTGGATTTTTCACACGACCAAACACAACCGTTTAGCTGGTAGAGGTGGCCACACTTGAGCCTTAAAAAAATGCACTTTTAAGCTTGTGTTGTCCTCCTACCAATTACTCCCTTGATGCCGTTTGACTTTCTAATTATCATCTATATATACCTTGTGTATGCCTTGTGCATAGCAGCTTAAATTGACGAGAATAATGTTTAATGGCGTTCGTAATGGGAGACCTATGTAAAATCTGATGATAGCTAGTCTTATCAATCAATCAATCAATTTATTTATTATCAGGCTACTGAAGCCCATAGATAAAATACATACAATTAACTTTTACAATAATAAACTAATACACAATTAACAAACAACAAAAGAAAGAAAATATTCATAATCTACTTAAAACTATACACGTAACGATGCCGGCGTCGTGTTTCTCAGCTTGGTGTCGAGTAGCCGACCTCTGAAACGTCGAAATAGGACACCTGTCGGCCAAAAGTCCTCTTTTAAGAAGGTCTGAAGATGGTGAGTTGGAACACGTATCACAAATGACGTAAAGTTGGTGTTGTGACGCGACTCCAACCTTTCGACCCGAACCGCCTTATTACAAAACGTAGTTAAACCTGGTTTAACTTAGACTAACGAAGCCGGTGGTGATGAAATACGTTCATTGAGAGAGGCCATGGTAGAGCGAACGAATTCAGCCTTAAGTCTTGTCTCCAAGTGGGGTGACGACAATCTGGTTGATTTCAACGCCACCAAAACGCAAGTGTGTCTGTTCACTGCTAAAAAGAGTCCGTTCAATCTGGCCCCCACTTTCCGGAGTGCGTCTGTACAAGTTACCGACAGTCTCGAGCTTCTTGGCACGAAGTTGAATGCAAATCTGAACTTCGGCGCCTACATCGAGTCAAAAGCTCAAACTGCGGCAAAAAAGCTGGGTATCCTAAACAAGGTCAAGCGGTACTTCAAGCCTGGACAGCTTTCAATATTGTATAAAGCTCAAGTCCGGTCCGGCATGGAGTACTGCTGTCACCTTTGGGATGGCTCAGCCAAATACCAACTTGCCACACTAGACTCAGTAGAACGCAGAGCCAGGAGGCTGATTGGTGACGCCAAGCAGGTTGCCAAGCTACAAAGCCTGGCCCACCGCCGCAAAGTTGCATGTCTGTCGGTCTTCTACAGACTGTACTTCGGGGAATGTGCGCAAGAGCTCCACGAGCTTATTCCACCATCTCCCTTCTTCCATCGAGAGACTAGGCGTACTGCAGGTTATCACCCATATCTTGTCGATGTTCCACACATTCGTACGAAGCGCTTTGCTAAGTCTTTCATTATTCGTACAGCCAAGGAGTGGAACACCCTGCCTGCGTCGGTTTTCCCGAGTTCATATAACCCCAATCTATTTAAGTCGCGAGTAAATAGGCTTCTTCTGGGTAAGCTCGTTCCATCGTCGACCTCATCTCTGCCCTTAGGGCAAGATTGAGGTCAAGAGTAAGCCCATATTAAATAAAAAAAAAAAAAAAAAAAAAAAAAAAAAAGACTTGGTTTATCTCGCATGACGTCTCACTTCAATAATATTCAAAAGAAAGTGACAGCATGCGAGATAAACCAGGTCTAAGTTAAACCAGGTTTAACTACCTTTTGTAATAGGGCGCCTTTTGAGCGCCACAGTCACGTATAGACGACAAGCCGAACAAGCAAAAAAAAAACCGGCCAAGAGCGTGTCGGGCCACGCTCAGTCTAGGGTTCCGTAGTAATAATTCTTTTTTTGTTTGAAATACGGGCCAATGAAACTTGACCTCTGGATTGTATAGGCGCTCATACGATTCAGGGACCAAATTATATTGGTTAACTGCAGTTTCCATCTGTTGTTTCCATCCAAGTTCAAAATAATTTTCCTAGAAAGTCCTTATAAAGTTCTACTTTTCAGAATTTTTTCGTATTTTCTAAACTTATGGTTCAAAAGTTAGAGGGGGGGGGACGCTTTGTTTTTTACTTTTGGAGCGATTATTTCCGAAATTATTGACATTATCAAAAAATGATTTTAGTAAACCCCTATTCATTTTTAAATACCTTTCCAACAATATATCACACGTTAGGGTTAAAATTTAAAAAAAAATCACTTCCCACTTTACATATAGGGGGGCTACCCTAATAAAACATTTTTTTCCAATTTTTATTTTAGCACTTTGTCGGCGTGATTGATACACATATTGGTACCAAATTTCAGCTTTCTAGTGCTAACGGTCACAGAGATTAAGCGAGGACGGACAGACAGACAGACATGGCGAAACTATAAGGGTTCCTAGTTGACTACGGAACCCTAAAAAGTGCCCTAAGTCAATGTCTACTTAAGATACTTTATGGCATGTCGTCTTACTTGACCGTGGAGGTCACAGAGTCCAGTTGGTCTTAATTTTCAGGTACTGCACAACTTCCTCAATTTTTGTGGAGTGATGCAGACGCGAAATATACAGCTGCGTCGAAGGCACAGCAGGGCGCAGCAGCATGTTAGGTCCGGTCGGTGCAGTACCGCACAGGTTCCGAGAACAAGGCTTCTTTTTCTTATTTTCTACTTTAATGAAGCCCTCTTCATCAACTTGGCCCGTACTTGGCATGACAGACATCCAGGCATTAAAGCTATGTCAGCAATTTCTCTCTGCACGTCTAGTGTTAACCAGATCGTATGATGCTACCAGGGCCTGCAGTCTCTACACTAATAACAGCGCTACGAATGTCGCTGAGCCGTATCGATGTCAAATTTCGTTAATAGATTTTCGGCTTTATTTCAACGGCATAAGGTTGAAAATCTATTAAAGAAAGTTTACGATTTTTCGATTTTACGACATTCGTAGCGCTGTTATTAGTGTAGAGACTGCAGGGCCTGAAAGCACCCGTCGGGGCTGTGGATATCGAAAGGTTACCGCGGCTCCGACACAAGGGCGAAGAAGAGGGAACATGGGTTGGTTTTTAGTCAGTAGAAGTCTGACACTCCCCTTCGCTCTGCCCAAGAGCGGGGGGGGTTATTCGATGATTTTCCACCCACCAAAAAAAAAAAACAAAAAAAAGGGCCTGAAAGCAAGCTGAGATAAGTACGATAATATCTTTTAGACGTCAGTGCCTGACTAGAGATTTAACATAGCATCACGCCTGTAACCCCCAAAGGGTAAGGCGCGCGGGTAATGTGGGTAGGTATCCATTAGTATACCCACATTTCGCCAGTTATGTTTAAGTCCGATGTAATAGGGGGCGACCTTATTGCCATCAAGCGGGCACAAATCCAGTCTACGTGATTGCTACTGAAAAATTCCCGATAGAAAAACCCAATAACACTTTGTCCGACCTTGGAATCAAACCCAGGACCTCATGGTCAGCAGTCGCGCTTTACCAACAAGGCAGTGGATAATTAATTAAGACTGCGGTGAGTAGCTAATTGTTCTGAGCTCTAAGGGAATTTAACAGTAGAAGGACTGCTCCTAGAATATCTTCAACATATTTACATAAACAAATAAAATTGAAGTGTCTGTTTGTAATGTAAAAAATAACAGGGTTTTTTACTGAATGTATATGAAACAATATACACTAGCACTTAAGAAAAAAATATGTATGTTTTTTTTCTGTTACCTCCGAAACGACTGTGCTGATTTTGACGGGACTTTTACTGGCACATAGCTGATGTTGTAGGAAGTAACAACTTATTTTAAAGATTTTCTAAAACATAAGCAATAGTTTTTATTCCGCTTTCTAAATTCAGTATGCAACTAGAGTACTAATACAATTATTGAATTTAACACCTTCTATGTCTAATGTATTAGCAAAACCACATTACCTGCGCACCTCAGACATTGAATGCATCTTTCTTTGACGACGTCGAGAAAATATTAATCTCCTGATAAAAATATCGTTTATTTTTTATCGAAAAAATAAAGAAGGAAGTTGTCGAGTCGTGAAGAATGTTTATATATCTTCCGAGAGGCTTTTGGAAGCGACATGAACACACATACAAACAATATTTGACGTAATTCGGAAAATCGGGGCAGCTATTGTGAACTTTGTTTGCGAAGTAAATAAATATGGGGCTGTATTAAAGGGGCGTGAACGTCGTTCTTTAGCAGTAACTAACATACTTTTGAAAATCTGCTACTTCAGAATGACCAGCGATATTTCTCGACGGCATGTAAGGGCAAGTCAGAGGCCCATGGGCGACATTTAAATTCTGACATCAGGTTAGGGACCTACTAACTGCACGCTTAATAAAAAGAATTACGTAATTATTTTAATCATCGGATACATCAGACGCATCATAAAAACACTACTAAAAACCACCCATGTTCCTTCTTAGCCCTTTGTGTCCTTTGCCACGGTATCTCTTTCGAACAACCCGCAGCCGAGGGGACACACCTTATGCATGAAGTGCCTTAGAAAGGTTAGGTGCATAATGCGTAGTAAAATGATTTCATGGAATAATTTTCGCCCATTACTTGAGCGTAGCCGGAGGCGAAAGCTAAGTCACCACAAAGTTTCGTTTGATAGTCGTGACTTTAGAAACAGTTAGGTACCTACTCTTTGACCACATGTTCTGGGCTTTGAAAACTATAGGTAAACACTAACTAATAACCAAGGCAAAGATTAGTTTAGATCTCTTATAAGGTCAGAGTAGACTAACATAACATAACATCACGCCTGTAATCCCCAAAGGGTTAGGCAGAGGAGTAGGTACTTAATGTACACCCACATTTCACCTCATACCTACTTCCTGGCTGCTACTGAGAAATTTCAGTGACCGACCCGTGGTACAACTGCGATGTCCAACTGGTTGTACTACGGAGAAGTAAATTTACCCATGGTTCAACTGGGTTCAACTGGTTGTTCTATGGGGAAATATCTTTACCAATGGTTCAATTACAGTGAGTTGTTCTTTCCTTGGTCCAACTAGTTGTACTTCTGGGAATTGAATGTATGATCTATGGAACAACTACTGGTAATAAACAGGAAAAGGTTATCTATTAATGCTGAAGTGCAATGCAATTACTACCTCCTCTTTTAACCAAAATTATAATACGACCGTCTCGCGACAGTATCCTTTATGGGCGGCATGGGCACCGGGCCGTAGGCCGACGAAGGAGGCCGGCGGAGGCCCGGCACTTCGGGGACAGAAGACAATAGTGTTATGTAATATGCGAGCGAAGCGAGCGCGCGTCATGGAGTACAACATGCGTTGTGTATGAGTGACGTCATTATTATTATTATTTCACATCTTTATTGCACCAATCACTTGCACCCATTTTTTAACCGACTTAAAAAAGAAGGAGGTTATTACAATAGCAATCGTTGTCAGATCACTTAACGATAGTCATTTGTTTTAGACGTTCATTTGTTTTACACGATCATCCTATCCCCGTGGTCCAACCAGTTGGACATAATTCCACAGTTGTGCCACGGGTCATAATCATAAATATCAGAAAAAAGAGTTGAACCATGGGTAAATTTACTTCCCCGTAGTACAACCAGTTGGACATCGCAGTTGGACATCGCAGTTGTACCACGGGTCGGGGTGGGAAATTTCTGATGGAAAAAACCAATAAGACTTTGCCCAACTCGAGAATCGAACAAAGGACGTCATGCTCAGCAGTGCTTGCGATCACTAGACCAATAATTATGGCAGTTAGAGAGTTAGGCTAGTGTTAGAGTAAGTGTCATTATCATCATCATCATCAGCCTATAATGAGAGCAGCGGTGATGATAATAATATAAATTAGTTAAAGCTACACAAAGTAATGCGCCTTTTGGGTTCGAACCCACAACTTACTGTTCGTAAGTCGGGGCCGCTCTAGTGTCATTATAAACCACATTAATTGTCGTGATGAGCTCTTGCGGCGTAGTTGAGTTAACAGGGACTACCTATATATTAACATTATGTGATGAACTTCTCAAGCTACTAACTATTCTAGTTAGGTCAGACTGCGCTAAGCGGTAAGCTGGGACTAATTTGAGAAGGTCTGTGAGCCTCGAATCAGTGCTTAATTGTTCTAGTTAGATAATAATATTTATGTGGGAAGATGGATACTCTACTAGCACTCCAGTAGAATGGACGTATGTCAGTAATATAATCGATAATAATATGACGTTAAAATAGTATTAAAGTGATCTGTGACCTAGAAACCGAATTGCATTTTTTGCTACGATGCTGACTTACCTACTGGGCGAATAACAAGTACCTAATGATGAGAAATATATAAGAACTAAGAAGACAGTCAATGTCAAATAATGAAAACATCCCTGCAATGAAATCATGAACATGGGTTGATTTTAGTCAGTAGAAGTCTGACACTCCCTTCCGAAGAATCACTAACTTGATGATTACCCACCCACCAAAATAAATGCCCTATCCGCTTTTAATTTTTATTATAGTTTACTCGTAAGTACCTATATTGACTTTTACTAATTGACTCGCATAAAAAACTTTTTAACAAAAAATAAAACCGACTTCAAAAAAAAGTAAAAAATAAATCAGTTTCTGAAGTCGGTGACTTTTGTTTGTTTGATTTCATTTTTTTGTCACCGACTTCAGAAACTGATTTATTTTTTACTTTTTTTTGAAGTCGGTTTTATTTTTTGTTAAAAAGTTTTTATTTTTCACTTTTTAGTGGTTCACCTAATGTGGACAATGTAGTATTTTTTTTGAGTTTTGTTGATTTTTCAAAAACCGCTTGTCCGATTTCGATAAAAAAAAATATGGGACCATTTGGGAAGTATACCCTTTCCAACAAAAAAAGAATTTTTCAAATCGGTTAGCAAGTGACGGAGTTATGCCCGAACAAACATAAAAAAAAAAAAAAAAAAAACAAACATCCGAATTGAGAACCTCCTTCTTTTTTTAGAAGTCGGTTAAAAAAAAATGTTTTAATCCCGTGTTCATTATTTACATTTTAACGACATGACATTTTTCTTTAAAGACACAAACGTAAACATGACCAGAAATTTTGAGGAATGCATTATATAAATTAATGCTTCATTGCAAATTATTAGAATATTGTAATCATATTTCTAGAAATTATTTACTACGTATCACACACGTGCTGATTGTTTGTCCATTGACCTGAGCTAGTAAATAGGATGCCCTAAACACTTTGTATGGCAATATTTTTATTCTTACAATTCACCAATATTGTGGTGAGTAGACAAACTTTTGAAAAGATAGACTTGTTTGTAGTTTTTTAATTTTATTGATTTACTATCACTATCATCACAGGAACACACAAAGCAAGGAATTGACAAAAACTAATACGCAATGCATAGTTAATGGTTCTGTCGGTCACAATCTTCAAATCCAATCAAATTTTCTCTCTGGGTACCTGGATGGAGCTCCAGGTTGAATCGTGGTCTCTTACCCTTGGTGGTGTTCTTTGTTCCATGTTATGTGAGTTAACATATACCTTTTACAAAATGGTACAACTTTTGAAAAACTATACAGTGTAGTAAAGTCCAAAGATGGAGGTGAAACTCAAATTCATTGTTTCTATCTAAATTATTATCATTGTAAATGAATAGACAGATCAACACATTTGTTATGAAAAAGGTTACAATTGCTCGTAGAACATATGTCCATATGATTACGTTTAGTAGTTGAGCAGGCATGGCGTTTCGTTTGATTTCAAATCCTGTGTGTATCTGAAAAAGAAACATAAAGAAAGTTAAGCTGTAGGTATTTCTGGTGTAGTAATACGACATTAACTATCTGCCTAGCCTTTTCCCAACTATGTTGGGGTCGACTTCCAGTCAAACCGGGTTCAGCTGAATACCAGTATTTTACATGCAGTGACTTTCCATCTGGTAGACTGGTCAAACCACAGATATAGATAGACCTAAATAACGCAAGTATCACGATTTGTATGAAAACTAAGCATGCCATTTTTTGACTACCTATTATGACGTCACAAGCATTGAAAATCGAAAAATTAAATCAATTCAAAGACGCCCCGCCGCGTACGGCGCCCCCTTCGCCCCAACCCCCGCCTTTTGCACCAGCGCCGACGTCCGACTAGCGCTATACACCGATGCAGACTGAGCGCGAAAGTGGCCACTTACGATTTTTGTACGTAAGCTAGGCACGAAAAAAGGCACGCGAAGTAGTTGCTCTTGCGTTATCTAGGTATATCTATATCTGTGGGTCAGACTTTTGGGCCACTGACTACCTGTAACTACTGTCAAAGATCTTCAAGTGACAACCGGCACGAACGTTAAATCACTGGGACTTAACGTGCTTTCTGACCGACGCATGGAGTAAAGTCTGTATTTATTACTATGTAATGGGTGGTCAACGATCCACAGACCAACGTAGGCAAGCGCAGGTTAACCTGAATATTAATCCAAGTGGCTGTTATCTATTGTCTAGCTTGAGCTCCTCCTCCTGATATGTAGTAATAAATATAACATTACAAATGGTAAGTACGAAGTTACAATAAACGCCGTTACGCCGTCAATGTGGCTGAGTTCTGGTCAAAACTAATTTAACATCAATGGGAATCATCGAAACGACGAAGAAGAAGTACCTTAATAAGATTTCATTATAGTTATTGATAGTTTTAGATTTTAAAAATATCAATAAATCACACAAAAACACATGAAATTCACACATACATTAAAATATAAAACAATCAAACAATTTTATTTTCTGACACATGCTGTATTAAATCTTAAATTAATCAAAAATGCAAACACTTTGTACACACTTACTTGTCTATAGCACTGATATTTCTCCGATTATTAAAAATTATGACAAGCTGCAATAACAACTTTCTTAGGTCTCCAATCTGTTAAGAGAACCGATTAGGTGGAATGAAATATGAAACCGTTGTCACTCCTCGATATTTCAAAGACAAAACTGTGCTAGTGAAAAAGACGCTCTGTAATGGTTTTTATATCTCAAAGTAACTCGTTAATGATATTTTAGGGTTCCTTGTATATATATAGTAATATTGATTTGAAACGCTAAGAAAGCTACTACATATTTTAGTTATACTCAATTTTATTTCAGTTTTACTTTGTTTCGTTATTAAGGCGGGGTTGCAGTAATTTTAAGATTTTTGAACAGTATAAAAATCGAACTAAATACGAGTTTTTTAATAAATAAAAATCATTACATAAAAATTGAACATACTCTCTAGTAAATCGTAAAGATAGAAACGCGATTTAGAATGATCGGCTCGATACTTTTTTTTATCAAACATGACTCTAAATCACAATTTCAAACGTGTGCTGCTAAGACATTTCATCATGAATTTATATGAAAGTCATATCAGTAGATCGAACTTTTTATTCTGAAGTAAATGGTGAAAACAGATTGTATAATTTCTTTATAGTTTTTCTCCAAGAAGCAAAAACAGTCAAAATTTAGGCATTATATCGCTCGCGCGGCAGTGCGGGGGGCGAGGTCGTGCGTACATAAAAACAAAGTACTGCAACCTCGCCTTAAGAATTAAATCGTTGTCAATTATTATTTTGCCACAGGTCGTCTTACAACAAACAGTTTCTGACTGACTTGTTACAAAACGTTCACTGTCTTGGACAGTCAACTTTTATAAGTTTTTAAACTGACATGGTCACTGACTCTACTATTAATATCATAAACGGGATAAAAAGTAAAGTGTCGAAAAAAGTTCGCGAGTGGACACAGTGAGTTTTGTGTGTCGGGAACAGAATCGTGTAGTGAGTGACAATGGTAGTGGTGCCGAACGCAAAAAACGAACTAGAAAGAGGGTAGACCGATTTGTCTGCTCATTAACATCCACCCGCAATGACTTCAGTTTATCCGTGATCATGGTGCTTGTAACAGCGCCGAAATAACGGGAACTCGAAACAGTTAACAAACATGGTAAATATCCCGTTTATGATATTAATAGTAGAGTCAACTTTTAGTTTCGAGAAACTCAGCCACTAAGTCAGAATAAGATAAAACTGTTTTCAGTACCTACTGTACTGTTTTGTTTTGTTTTAAGTATCTTGTACTTACTGGCGTACTTTAGAGAGCTTAAATGATTACTTAGGCTATCACTTAGTAAAGGTTTCGATAGTTGTGTCATACAAAAAACTCTCAAAACCTTTACTTAGTGATTGCCTAAGTATCATGTATATGGCCTGTTGGTCTAGTGGTTAGTGACCCTAACTGCTATGCCGGAGGTCGTGGGTTCGATTCCCACCCAGGACAAATGTTTGTGTGATGAGCACGATCATTTGTTCTGTGTCTGGGTGTAATTTATCTATAATATGTATGTATTTAGAAATATATAAGTATGTTTATCAGTTGTCTAGTACCCATAACACAAGCTCTGCTTAGCTTGGGACTAGATGGCGTTGTGTGATAGTTGTGGAATATTATTATTATTATTATATATCAGTGCGGCAGTTAATGATACACTTCCATTTTTTTTTCATGAAAAGTTCGGTTACTAAGTAAAATGGCTAACTTAGGATAGTCCTGCAAACGAGTTCATAGGTGTATAGAAAACGGATCATACACGTTTCTATAAAAAATCGTTATCCCACACTAGGAATTTCTCTTGTATCGTTTACAAACATTTAAAATCAAACCAAATAACCAGACCCGGAACAAGTATCTGTAGGCCATACAAATAACAAACAATGACATCATTATTTACTTTTCACTATTATATCCATAGCAAGTTGTACGGAACCATTGCAGAGTTAAACCGACTCGAACCTGAAGAATAAGTTAATGAGCTATGATAACCTAATTTACTTGACAGCAGTAAACCGTACAGTGGTTGATAATTATGTTATCGACGATTAAAGAGTAAATACCAAATACAAAGAACAACGACACTCATTTCATTTCGGGGATTCACCAAAATAGAGACATTACGAAACCGTGTTGTCTCTATTTTGGGGAATTACCTAAAATAGTTATTCATTCATGTCTAGGGTGCGCAAAGGAAGTCCGCAAAATTCGAATTTTCTTAGGTTTTTTGCAAATTGCTGGTCAGTGTCAGGTAACCCTAGAGCTTTCACCTTAACTTAGCATATGCATGATCTGGGGGTCTAAAACGACCGCTTTGGCAGATCATAATATGAATTGCGTTAAAAATCGTAAAATGGACCTTTCATAATAGTAACTGCTTCTGTGACCATTAATTTATAAAAATAGATCCTACTAGGAAATTAATATGAATTGCGTAAAAAATCGTAAAATTGTCACAGACGCAATTCAAAAATCAAAATCAATCAAAATTCATTTATTCAAACTAGGCTGATAATCAGCACTTTTCGAAGGTCAAAATTTACTTTACTTTACTTTACTTTACCACAGTGAAATTTGGCTAACTGGGACATGGATAAGTGAGAAATCTCTATAACTGGAACTCATACTGGGGTCCCATGAAACAAATTGAATATCTGAGACACATTTAACCAGGTTTCACTGTATTTACATTTTTTATAAGACAGTCCCCCAAAAACGCCCACCCATCGGCACTTCCTAGTGTTTAGCTGGAAAGAAAAAGTGGCGGAACAAACTCCCCAGCACACATCTGTCTGTTTGGTTGGTTAGAAGAACCAGACTCGATACAATAGCAAGGTGTCAGTTAAATTTAAGATTTACTACAGACACAATCAGTAATAAACAAAAGTATATACAAATTACAAAGTAAGTGTAAACAATGTAAAAATAAAATAATAAATACATAACATAACAGTAAACTAATTTTGGAGAAAGAACACAAATAACAAACATTGTCTTGTGTTCAACTCAGCGACCAACTATTCTTATCATCTAAGTAGTCGTTAATAGAATAGTAAGCTTTTAAACAAAGATTAGATTTAACTTTGGCTTTAAACTCATTAAATGGCAAGTCTAGAAAAGAAGATGGCAGTTTATTATAAAATGTAATCCCGAGCCCTACGAATGAATTGTGAACTTTGTGAAGCCGGTGAAAAAGAGCACGTAGTTTTTGCTTATTTCTAGTGTTAAAGTTGTGGATATCACTGTTTTTAGTGTACAGATGGATATTTTGTCTAATATATAAAATGTTGGCAAAGATGTACTGAGAAGCAACCGTGAGAATACCAATCTCCTTAAAAAAATCTCTAAGGGAAACTCGGGCACCCAGCTGATAAATTGCACGAACCGCTCGCTTCTGCAGAACAAATATATTTTGAATATCAGCAGCTTTGCCCCACAGCAGAATACCGTAGGACATAACGCTGTGAAAGTAACTAAAGTAGACTAACCGTGCTGTATCAACGTCAGTGAATTGTCTTACTTTTCTGACGGCGTATGCGGCTGAACTTAGCCTTCCCGCTAGGCTTGATATGTGTGAACCCCATTGTAATTTTGAATCTACTGTTATGCCCAGAAATACAGCAGAGTCGGCAGTTTCCAGCTCCTGATTGGCGAGGATAATATTGGGACCTAGATTTCTAACATTGGGTAAAGCGAACTTAATTATTTTAGTTTTCTTGGCATTAAGAACAAGGTTGTTTGTTGTGAACCAATCCGTGACCATTGATAGAGCGCTGTTTACGTCGTCAAAATCGTGTCTATTCCTATCTACTTTAAAGATAAGAGAGGTATCATCTGCAAATAGTACGACGTCACAAAAACCCTTTAAATAATATGGCAGATCATTAATATAAACCAAGAATAAAAACGGACCCAGTATTGAACCTTGAGGTACACCTAGCCGAACCGGTAGCCCGGAAGATTTCGCGCCATTTACGTCTACACATTGGAATCTATTTTGTAAATACGAATCTATCACATTTAGGGCCTCATTTTGAACACCGTAATGACGCAGTTTCCGTAAAAGCGTGTCGTGATGTACGCAATCAAAAGCTTTAGAAAGATCGCAGAAAACACCGATTGCTTTTTGCGCTTTCTCCCATGCGTTAAATATGTGTTTTAGCAAAGCAACACCTGCATCCGTAGTCGAACGACCCTTTGTAAAGCCATATTGATCATTATGAAGGAGTTTATTTAAATTAAAATGTACTAACAACTGTTTGAGAATTAATTTTTCAAAAATTTTGCTAAAAGCAGGTAAAATAGAAATTGGTCTAAAGTTCCCAATATCATTTTTACTGCCTGATTTAAATAGAGGGATGACTTTACTGCTCTTCATAAGGTCAGGGAAAGTACCCAAATCAACGCATTTATTGAAAGTAACAGCAAGACAGGGGGCTACGATGTCGATAATGTTACTTAAAAGTTTAATAGAAATGCCCCAGTAATCACCTGTGTTTTTAGACTTAAGTGAATTAAAAACGTTAACTACATCACGAGGTGTTACATGTTCGAAACTAAATACGTTACCACATTTAGACACGCTGCTATGCAAAAGATCTTCGGCTTTAGACGGCGACGAACTCAGGGAACGAGTCGTCGCTATAGGTATGCTGGCAAAATACTCATTAAAAGCCTCGGCTACGTCGGCTGCTTTATTAACTAATTTGTTACCCACCATGATCTCAAGGTGATTATCTTGTTTAACAGATTTACCTGTTTCATTGTTAATGATTTTCCAAGTGGCTTTAACTTTATTATTAGAATTTTTAATGGTTTCGCTTAAGAATTTAGATTTTGCAATAATACAAATCTTTTTAAATAATTTGGAATAATTCTTAACATACTCTAGAAAAGTTGTATCAAACCTGTGTTGTTTAAGACCATACAACTCGTATAATCGGGCTCGACTTTTGTAAATACCTGGTGTAGCCCATTGGTTGAAGCCAACAGAAGGTCCCTTAATGTTACTATGAATGGTTCATTTTACGATTTTTAATGCAATTCGTATTATGATCTGCTAAAGTGGCCGTTTTAGATGCCCAGATACTTTAACTCGAAATTTATTTCAGAAGTCACAATAGTGATGTGATGTGACATCCTAGGTGAAACTTTGAACAGGTATTGTATCTTAATTCCTTTCATTTTTATCGTGTTTGTTAGTGATCCTAAGTATCCATTTCTATATTTTTTTCCTTTCCTTTTATTTTTTTAAGGCATGTTGCCACTAGGAATTTTTCCTGTATTCCTCTTGTACCGGTATCGGTGTCACTGTGCCAACCATGCCATCAAAATCAAATTGGGTCTGTGTTGATGGATGGGCGGAAATGTAAACACCAAATAAGATTAGAATAGATTTAAATTCAAACACGTCGGAGCAAATAAAATATCAATCGCAGTAAATTAGCAAGATGACAGCTTGGTTGTTATGAGAGACCCAATCACTTAGTATCTATTTACAAGGTAAGTTACAGTGAGCATTGTGCGAGACCTACATATTTCATGCTGTATGACGTTGTGTTTACAAAGACAGCTCTAATATGTGTTACCTAATTCAATATTGTTATTCATCTACTATTACTGTTGGTTTTCTTATAATAAAAACAAATAAAGTCTTACTAACATTAACTATCTAAGTCTCTAATAAGTGTGCTCTTCCAAAAGTCAAAGCTCTAGAGAATTATCATCTACCTAGCCGTTTCGCAACTATGTTGGGGGCTGTTCCCAGTGTAAATGAATGCAGCTGAATATTAGTATTTTACATAGAGTGAATGCCTATGTGATCTCCACAACCCAGTTAATGCTGGGTAATACGAAAGCCTTTGGTAAGACCGATTGTCGAGAGTTTATACCTGTAGTAGCGACTGTCAAAGATTTATATACCATCCGGGACCAACAGCTTTACGTGCTTTTCGAGGCACGGAGGAAAGTTGGTATGTCATGTAATGGGTGGTTACCCGTCCACAGTCCAAGGCAAGTGCAGCTTAACATAAAGGTCGACCCGAGTGGCAGATATTATTAAGCCACGAACTCCTCAATTTCGGATTTTGACTACTTGTAAAATTCTAGAGAATCCTGCTATACGATTCAGCGGCTGTATACAGTGCAGTTGCATTATACCAGGGCGCTTGTTGATCGAGTAACAAACAGCTAATGAGCTAAGTGCCCTAGGGGCATGCTTTGATAGTGAAGTTAGTAACTGTGATTGCCAGTAATTACGACACGAGAGCGTGCCTGTATGTCGTAGATGTTGGGCAGATTAAGGTTTCTGTCAGAAAAACCAGGTATTTATTTATTTTATTTTATTATAGGCCTATCAAACATTATGCCAATTAAGAAATAAGAAAAAAAATTGGAAAACGAGTGAAACGATCACAATATTAAAAAATAGTACATTTTGTATGTTTGTAAGTAGGTGATTATATTCGGAACTACTGTTCCGATTCCGAAAATTTGTTCACTAATGGGAAGTTGCATTAGCCCTGCTGAGTATTAGAGGCTATTAATTATACTGTAATTGCTCGCAGGATAGTTATCATTCAAATATACAGTCGCGGCGAGCGAATCCGCAGACGAAAATTAGTGATTGATAAAACTATAAAATTCTAATAACAGCCAATTCAAACAATGAAAACGATATAGTGCCGGAGTGGACCGAAAAAGTTAAGGAAAAACTTAGTCAACAATACTTGTTAGATATTTGTTTTTCGATTCTTCTGCCTAGTATTTTTGCAACTATGTTGAGAAATACTACAAGGAAAAATTCCTATCGTCTCCTAAAATATTGGATCGTCTTTTTCTGTTCCCTCATTTTCCAAGATGGATATAATAATGTCATAGACGTTTCATCCAAAGGCTACTTATTTGATACGTCTGTGACATAGAGCCGTCCCGCGTCGACCAACTCCCAGAGTGAAGAGTGTCGTGCAACCCTAATTTGTCACGCTTGACCTAAATAAATACAGTGTAAGTAAGAAATCTTAAAAAAAGGAAATTTGGCTGTCACAGGACTTCACAGCAGGCTGTGAAACATCTATGTTAGTATTAGAATTCATAATTAATAAACAAGTTTGAGGTTTGTACTAAAATGTAAAATTAAAGTTTTCTTTATTTACAATATTTACAAACTACAATTTACAGAACTAAAATAATGATAAAATATATACAAGTAGCAAAAAGAGATGAATTACAGGGCGTCAAAAAATTCGTCCACATTGCTGCCAACAGGAAAAGTGCCCAGAAGGCTGGCAGCATTGCCACGTTGGATGGCAATGCTGATTCTTTGGCCAAAGAATAGGCCAGCCCTCTGGTCACGTGAAGAGTCGACCAACCGCTTGGCAATTTCCTTAAAAATTAGGTGAGCACTCGGACCCCAAGGCCCCAGAGTTTCAACCCCAAACGGCTCAAACACATAACTGCCAATTAAGTTGTTGTATTTGCGCCGCTTGAGGTTTTCAGCACCTGCAGCAGCCGCCCCAGCACAGCTCACCGTGCTAGGAAGATGGGATGGCGCAAGGGTGTCGACGCAAGTTGCGTCCCACACCAAAGGCCTACCCAACTTCCACGGCATTATGGTCATACCATCTGGTCTCTTCCCATCGACGCGTGCCAACCCATTGGATTCCAAAACAGCAGGCACACCGGCGGTGGCCAGAGCACGTCGGATGAGATCATTAATGCTGGCGTGCCGCGCAATCCGACCTGCGCTCTTGCTGCAGGAAAGGCCATGGTGTCCGAGGCTGTCGACTACTTCACCACATTGACAGCGATGTGGAGCCCCACACGCAGCACCCAAACGCAAACATGTAGCGAGCCGGAAGGTTGTGTCACCTAAAATGTTAAGTAAAATATAAACTTATTAGTAGTACATTTAAGTTTTTTTTTTTCGATATCAAACCTGCCTACGACCGTTCTAAAACTTTAGAGAGAAGGCTTCTCGCCATGGCAACGTCACTTCCGTCTAGGCATACGATTCGGTTTTATTACCAAGGCGCGCATGTTCACATTAAAAAGGCTTAAAAATACTTTTTAACATTTTTACTTGAGAAGTGGCTCGTGTTGTTTTAAGCATTACTTTTTTTTGGTTTGTGGTAAATCATCAAATAACCCCTCCCACTCTTGGGCAGAGCGGAAGGCAGTGTCAGACTTCTACTGACTAAAAACCACCCATGTTCCTTCTTAGCCCTTGTGCCGAGGCCGCGGTATTTCTTTCGAACAACCCGCAGCCCCGACCGGGTTTAAGCATGGCATCACTTTTGTCAACTTTTGCCTTTTGCATTACCGCACGAAAGTACTAAATAGATGAATTACATACCCATGATAATTTAAGTATTTCCAGTAATCATGGTGAATCATTCTGTGTCACTATCCTTTCTAACATTATAAATGCGAAAGCATCTGTTCTGTCTGTTTGTCGTGCTTTAAATCCAACACTACTGAACTGATTTAACTGTTTGGTACACAGATAGTCTAGACTTCTACCCCCTTATTAATAAAAAAAAGTTAAGCCTGCTTAAACTTACGCTTGGTTTATCTCGCATGCCGTCCCTTTCATTTGAATATTTTTGAAGTGAGACGGCATGCGAGATAAACCAAGCGTAAGTTTAAGCAGGCTTAACTTTTTTTTATTAATAAGGCCGCTAGAGCCTGAGAAAAGACGAATACTACCTTTTAATGCGAAAACAGGGATGTTGTAAGTGGTGGAAAATGGGGGGTCCCGTCGGGGCTGTGGATTGTCGAAAGGTTAACGCGGCTCCGACACAAGGGCGAAGAAGGAACATGGGTTTAGTTTTTAGTCAGTAGAAGTCTGACACTCCCCTTTCTCTGCCCAAACGGAGGGGGGGGGGGGGGGGTTATTCGATGATTTTTTTTTTTTAGTGAAAAGATTACTTTTGGTCGCGATAACCGACATCCAATCGGGCTAAACCGCGGGCGTCAGGTAGACACATAAACAACTCAACTTCTAAAGTTCTCCATGCCTACCTAATATAAAACGTAATAATATGATAATCGGGGTGTCCAAAAAGCTCTCCAATGTTTAGTCAAGTTTCAGAAAAAAATGGTGGAAACGCGGGATATCCTACGAATACCTACATATTAAGTGGATTATTAACCTTGCTTCAAAAATGTGAAATTTTCGTTTAATTTATGTAAATCTGCCAAAGCGCTGACGTGATAAGAATAACAATTTACTAAAAAAATTGTAGTTGTGATATTACGTTAGGTATTTTAGTTCGTTATTTATATTGTCGGACTGGTAAAACGTAGCCTGTCCAATAAAATTACATACCTTACACGTATTAAAGCAAAAAGATAAATTAAGAAAACTCTTCTATTGAGTTGCCTATAAAGCCGATTTCACCAATTAAATAGAACACATAAAGTGCATTTAAGAGCGATCTGAGAAATTGCTAATGGAAAAACCCAATAACACTTTGCCCGACCCGGGAATCGAATCAAAGGGATCATGCTCAGCAGTCGCGCTTGCGACAAGTAGACCAAATGGGCAGTTTAATACTATTAATTAAATAAATGAGGAGAAGCAATTAGGTAGTCAATCGAAGCAGCGAAATATTTGACAAGGATTTGCGACGATGCCAAAAGTTCAGAATACAACTGAGAGTATTATTTATCTTTTACACTTTAAACCCATTGTAATCTTTACATTTCCCATCATGTAATAATTATCTTCATATCACATACTCCTCGCTTCTTCAATTTGCCGTCATTCTGGTTAGATCTACTTATGCGGCATCCGAAGGCAACGACGACCTTGATTTGGATTCAAGGTTGAAATAAATTTGAAGACTCTTCCATTTATGGAAAATAAGTTACGGGAAGATATTTAATAAGCAGTACCTTTGTGCTTTTCTATTTGTTATGTTTTTAACCTTTTTTTGTATTTTGTGTGTGCATTAATAAATAAATAAAATAAAATAAATAAATAATATTTTTATATCAAATGTAGTTTTATGTGGTCAGATCGCAAAAACTATTAATAATTGGCAAATGAAAAAACTAAATGTACATTTTCTTTTTTCTTTTGCAGGCGAAACGGTAGTTGTTTTTTTTGGGTACTTAGTCTGAACGGCCCAAATCGAATGGCACGTGGGTCATTCGAACGTAAACAAAAATCGTCTACGTACAAATGGCCCGTTGGTGACACAATCTATCTTAATTCAATGGATAAACTACATTATGTACATTCGGGTGCAAAAGTAAAAAGTTTAAATAAAAGATGATTTTTTCTTAGATTTGTATTATCTTCATTAAAACAATCAACAAAATATACAATAAGATAAAATAAAACAACAAGCCAATCAACAAAATGTAAAAAAATACAATTAAAAAGTTAGTCAAAAGCAGCCTAATTTTAAAGAATAAAAATCCTCAATTCGTGGGAATTTACTATTACACAATAAGATTTAGTGAAAATCAGTCTTATTCTAGAAAAACAAATCAACAAAATATAAAAATACAATATTAATCAATAAGATTTAGTAACAATCGGGCTTATTTTAAAATAAAAAACCAACAAAATAAAAAGAAAATACGACTGAACAATGTAATTGATTAAAACTTTAATTTTTCTAAGCAATGCCCCACGCTTATCTGTCCAGTCAATAATTCTTCTACAATACATTGAATTTTCCAGTTTCTTGATAAAGTTTCAGGTTTCCTTTTTGAAATTTTGATGCCATCAGGTTTCCTTATCTGATTTGAATAATATTTGAAGTCGTTATGCAACCCTTGCAGAAGTTGACCAATATTTGGTTTGACTTTTATGAATTTTCTAATTCTATTGTTCCATGACTCTACAATGTTATTTGTTTTATGATATTTATTATATGTACACCAGATACTTGAATTCACCTTATCGTCTAGCCATGTGCTAACAAAATAATCGTTGAATTTTGTAAAATTATCACTGCACGGACTTTCTGCCATAATATAAAGCCAACCATCGTCAACGAATTGTGGAGGAATGTGTGATAATGCTGTACATAATTTTATATGTGCCTTGCCTGAATGGGTCTTGTGTAGATTTAATTTATTTGCTTTACGCCACAAGCATTGACTAAAATGAAAATTGCACCCTGTTATTTT
Organism: Diarsia mendica; assembly: GCA_949316265.1. Classification (NCBI taxonomy): domain Eukaryota; kingdom Metazoa; phylum Arthropoda; class Insecta; order Lepidoptera; family Noctuidae; genus Diarsia; species Diarsia mendica. Next base: position 12,431,192 of record OX438902.1, on the reverse strand, counting down.
AACATTTGGAAAAATATTTTGTAATGCAACTATGGTAGCTGCTTCAAAATCCATAGTGGCATAAGTTGGTTTCCATTCTGGTTCTTGACTTTTTATTAATTGGAATAGTAACTGATATGTGTCAAGCTTCTTATCAGGTAGTAAAGCATACAAAATAGGAATCACGTTAACAAATTCTTGAGTGCTTCCTATATCTGCATGAACTGTAAAAACTTGATAAAATCCATTCGGGCAGATCTTAAATGTCCCATCAAAGAAAAAACTTCTTGACTGCCGCAAATAAACAGTGAAATCCTTATGTCCAAATATCAATATTCTTTTTTGTCTGTATTGATAATCCGCAAATAACATAAATAAATATTTTTGAGGGATAATAACGTCAGCTCCTTTTCTAAAGCAAAGTCTCTTGGCTCCAATTGAGCTATTTCGTTTTTGGTATAGATGTTTGCTTATATTTTCAAACTTAGGTAAAATTTGTACTCCTTTTTGTGTAAGTATTTGCATGTGCACATTAAATATTTGAGGAATCGGAATAGATACGTCGTGTTGAACAGCGTTTATACATTTTTCCATTTGCTCTTTAATTTCCCTCGTTTCTAAGTCTTTAGGTCCATGATTATGTGATGTTTCACGTACAACTGTTAAAGGGTTACTTTTGGTTTTAATAGAAGCACTGCACGTACTTTTTTTTGCACAACGCCAAAGTTCTGTTCCGTCTTTGTTCAGCCTTTTCCAATTATATTCATAACCACCTTTACGTAGAAGGCGAGCACCTTTTCTTGATATACCCTCACTTGCAGATTGTGATGTAGAGGGATGTGCGTCATCCATTTCTATGATTATTTAAACCTAGAAAATACAATATGGGCCTTAGAAGTGTGAAAGTATATAATACAGATTTGTATGTGTATGGTCTAAAATCTAGTCCCTGTCATTATTTATGTTCTAAATAAAATATGGTAGCTTAGTCTTTAGCCCGAATATTGATGTTGTTTACATACGAGTTGAAAGAGATGTAAGTACTTATATTAAATTCGATCATATTATGTTCTTGGACCCAAAAAGATAGAATACATATGAAACGCCTTTAACTGAAGAAACATTTTGAGAAAAATATTGCAGTATATGCAATTGGCTTTATAATATATAAAAAAAAAACTTACCAGGATCCAACAGTAAACAAAACACAAAACTCTCGAAAGTAAAAGTTCAATGCACAACATTAATGGACAATTGCAAAATTAACAGTGGTGTTACTAAGTTGCATACTATTAAACATATTTCTCCATAGTCCTCTGACGTCACAGATAAGCATCCTGCTTGTGATTGGATGACAAGAAGGGTCATTGTTTATCTAGCTACCTGAAATCGTGCCGACCGGTTATGAAGATGTATTCCGTTTATTTAGACGATTTCAAATAATTAAATATTTATTTAGTTAAAATTCATAAACTACGTGATTAATAGAATGTTTGCGACTGTACTTTTGAATTATTTTTAAATTCATTTGACCACCGGGCCATTCGAACGTAGACAATTTTTGTTTACGGTCGAATGGCCCGCGTGCCATTCGATTTGGGCCGTTCAGACTAAGTACCCTTTTTTTTAAAGCTGTGCGTTTTTACTCTCTCTCTTTATGATATGTCGTAATCTAAATGTTAATTACCTTTAAGTATGACATAATAATATATACATGAATAATATTCACAATTGAGAGAAAAGGTAGGTAATTCATTTGATGGCGGCGCTGCACGTTTTCCTAACATACATCTTTATTATTCGTCATCTCAGAATTCACTTCCCTCTTGGCGGTATCATTTTTCTCCCAAACCCGTCCATTTTGGGTCAGCATATTAATTTCTCATGACTGAATAGTCGGAAGCATTTTGCTGTGTGTATGTCAATGTGAAATGTTTCGAACTGTCATAGATGTTGGATGGTTTTTGAACTATGATCACACTTCACACAAGTACTTAGTAGAAAGGCGAAAGTTTGTGTGTGAGTGTGTATGTTTGTTACTCTTTTACGCAAAAACTACTGAACGGATTTAGATAAAAATTTGGTACACAGGTAGTTTATAATCTGGATTAACTCATAGGATAGTTTCTATCCCGATTTTAACTTCTCGTGGGATAATTTTCGAGCTGCAGCGGGCGAAGCCGCTGGCAACAGCTAAGTAGTATTTTATTAAATGTATTTTGTTACATGTTTTGCAAGAAAAGCTAGAACTATAATAAAGGTTAACTTTAAGAATAATTCGAACTAAATAGTTAAAAGAAACGGGACTAATTTAAGTAAAATTAACGAACAAACGAAATTTAGCTCAATATTAAGTTGTTGTTTTATTTACAGAAGAATGTTTATTATACAAAATAGTAAGAACCATCTTTTGTTTCATTTAATAAAATCACTCATTTAACTGGCAGTTTACCCGCGTCTTCGTCCGCGTGTATTTTGAAAATATAATAAAGCCTGTGTTACTCGAGAAGATGTCGCTTTCTAATGGTGATAGAATTTTTGAAATCGGTCCAGTAGCATTTAATTCGTTACATATAAAAATACATATCCTTCCTCTTTATTATTGTAATAATTATATTAATTAATTAATAATAGTGTAGATTAGACGTGCGTGTACTTTTTCTTTTTTTGATGGTCGGAAATCATCAAATTAACGTCTCCTCCCGCTCTGGGCGGAGCGGAAGGGAGTGTCAGACTTCTACTGACTAAAAATCACCCATGTTCCCTTTTAGTCCTTTGTGTCCGAGGCTGCGGTATCTCTTACGAACAACCCGCAGCCCCGATAGGACGTGCGTGTACTTGCGTGTACAATCGTATACAAGTACCTAAATCTAATTATACATAAACACGAAAAGTTTGATATTATTTATTTGTTTGTTTTAACAATTATAATAACAGTTTATAGTTCGCTCAAAGAATAATCAAAAAGCAGGTGTAGAGTGAATGAGCTGGAACCTAAGCAATTTCTTCAGAAATGTGTTCAGGATGCTCAGAGGGTAAACATACTAAAAGTCCCCGCCTCTAGGGGGGGAGCCGGAGTGGGGGGAGGGGGTTAAAGTTCCCACTTTAGAGTTTTTCGCTAATATCTTTAAAACGGTGCGTCGTAGAGAAAAACTGTCTTCTACGTAATGAAAGCTAATAAAATTTACTACAACTTTTATCCTAGTCACTTTTTCGAATTCCTAACTATTTTTGAAGTACACGTTCTGGAAAAGTGAAATTTTCGACAAAAAATCGACTTATCAAACATTACCTCCTGCCTGCTACTTCAATCGTGTTTTTTCGGGATGAAAAATAGCCAGCATGTTAATCCAGGGCCTAATTTACCTATATATCAAATTTCATACAAATCTGTTCAGCCGTATAGCTATTGAAAAAAATTTCCTTTCTTAATTTTAATTTTGTAACTTCATCCGTTTAGGTCGTGAAGGTCCTGACAAGGTTCCTTCTTCCAAAGCACCCTCATCTACAGTGGATGGTTCTTGCTGGAGAAACTCTTCACCATCTTCATCATTGTCTTCATCTTCACCATCGTTTTCGTCAAGAGACATGCTGTTGAGCCATTTCCCTTGGCAGTGGAGGCATGCCGCAGAACATTGAGCATTGCTTTGCGACATCCACATTTGCCACTACCACAACTCTTAGCGTATGGGCAAAATATTGTTTTTAATAGGACTTCTGGTGCGAGCAAATCATCAGTGGTTATTGGCACCAGGCTGCCTCCTACATGTTTCCATCACCACTCTTGGGGAGGTAGCTCATTCCCAAGCCACAGTTGTACTTGGTGGTAGGTGCGCCGTGAATGCTGTTTAGCTGCGTTCTCAGTTGGTGGGAGGGAGCTGAGGTCAGGCTTAATTTTTGCCAATGATCTCATGAACAATTGAAAACGATACTGGTTGAGGAAAGTCAGTCTTGTTGGCGCCCCATGCCATTGAAGAAAGTACGTCTTCCCAGCCTCATCAACTTCATTGTGCGTGGAGGCGGGGTTATCAAAGATCGCTGCTGCTTCTTTGATGATATCAAACTTTAAGTAGGTACAATCTGTTTACCCCTGGAGTGATCAATACTCGATCCCCATATTTTCTTTACAACTCAGCCTTGATGGTTCGCCAATGAGGCTTATTAGAACAAACCTCCCTGATACGATATTGAAGAGTAAGAGTTTCAACTTTATGTACTATTCTCCTTTTGCTATGTGGCGTTTTGGATTTTTCTTGTACATAATGCGCACACAAAAAACAATGACTCCTGAAATCGAAATGGGGAGCTGAAGACCTAAGCTGAGACGGCCCTGCTTCTTCTTGAGGTGTGGGTGCATTCCTTACAACTTTATTAATTGTTTTAGCTCGGGTGTATTTTTTACGACAGTTCTTGTGAATTAAAAGGAATTTCAAACCACGAAAAATTTAGTGCTTTTCATCTTTCCGTTCTTGACTAGCTTTGGTAAGGCCCAGTATTCCCTTTTCTTTCATCTCAATGACGTCCTTACTCCCTTTAACGACGTCCTCGTCACACACGGTCGTGTTCTGCGGCATGCCTCCACTGCCAAGGGAAATGTCCCAACAGCATGTCTCTTGACGAAGACGATGGTGAAGATGAAGACAATGGTGAAGATAGTGAAGAGTTTCTCCAGCAAGAACCATCCACTGTAGATGAGGGTGCTTTGGAAGAAGGAGCCTTGTACCTTGAACCTTCACGACCTAAACGGATGAAGTTATAAAATTAAAATTAAGAAAGGAAATTTTTTTCAATAGCTGTACGGCTGAACAGATTTGTATGAAATTTGATATATAGGTAAATTAGGCCCTGGATTAACATGCTGGCTATTTTTCATCCCGAAAAAACACGATTGAAGTAGCAGGCAGGAGGTAATGTTTGATAAGTCGATTTTTTGTCGAAAATTTCACTTTTCCAGAACGTGTATTTCAAAAATAGTTAGGAATTCGAAAAAGTGACTGGGATAAAAGTTGTAGTAAATTTTATTAGCTTTCATTACGTAGAAGACAGTTTTTCTCTACGACGCACCGTTTTAAAGATATTAGCGAAAAACTCTAAAGTGGGAACTTTAACCCCCTCCCCCCACTCCGGCTCCCCCCCTAGAGGCGGGGACTTTTAGTATGTTTACCCTCTGAGCATCCTGAACACATTTCTGAAGAAATTGCTTAGGTTCCAGCTCATTCACTCTACACCTCCTTTGTTAAGTGGACTATTATGATACATTAGTAATGTTATAAATCCATACTATTCATACTATAGTATTTTAATTACGAAAGTAACTCTGTTTGTTTATTTGTAACCTTTTCTCCATTTTACTACTGCCAACAATTGTCCCACTACTTCAAACAAGTGTTAGTTTGGGACCCAATTCTCCCCATAGGGTCAAGTGTGCCATAGTACAAACATTAACACGTATTGGTTTCGCTACAAGCTATTATTGGTTGGGGACTCCGCACGTAATTGACCTCAATTTTAAATCGTCTCGACGAAATAGTTACTGTATAGGAATGATCAGAAGGGCAGTTTATTTCGACTTTCATTAGCAAATGTGCAGTTGTTTGGGGTGGTCCTTACAACTCGGTCACATTACGATGACGTCATTTTGGCTATAACAATAATGTTAAAAAACAATATAACAACAACAGAAAACTAGCCAAATTATCGACGAAATATTATTAATAATATTTCGACATAATTCGCGTATTTGACGAGTTAAAGGAATTTGGGGGGAAGCGGGCCCTCGAATTCCGGAGATGCGTCAAGCTATTGTGACCGCGTAGTAGTGTGATTTAATTGTGGTAGAGTGGTAGAGAGTGTCAGACTTCTACTGATTAAAAACCACCCATGTTCCTTCTTAGCCCTTTGTGTCGAGGCCGCGGTATCTCTTTCGAACAACCCGCAGCCCCGACGGGTGATGTAAACCTCGTCCCTCGTGTTTGGAAACAGCACAGCACGATCCTTTAGCTCTCCGTAATCGTTGATCGGTTGACTAACGAACATCTATCTATCTAGAGAGCAGAGAGAGAGATCAGAGAGCGCATACGTGTGTGCACTAACACAATGTCTTGCGTTCTAAGCTCGGTTAGATTGCCGCCCGTGACCCAAAATTCGAAGAGAAGGATTATGAGTGAACCTTCTGCTATGTTCTGTTTTATAGACAACATAATATATTGGAGGATCTTAGAGTGTCTGTCTAGATGTCAATTTAACGCCGCTTGGCAGTGACGTGATTATGTTGAATCTGTTGCAATAGAACTGAAAAGTTTAAAGAATTTTCTCGGCTTGGAGATGTGTAAGGTATTTTTGAAGCGTGTTAGCTTTGAGAAAATACTCCATGTTTCAACCTGTAAGTTGCTACCTTGGACAGTGGACAGCTTTATTATTTGTTTTGAGTCCTAAAATGAGCAATCGGTTACACTGTAGGCGGTTACACTTTAGATAGAAAGAAAGAGAGAATAAAAAGAAAAAATTGATCTAGGTGCTTCCTAGGTGGCATACATTTGTTTTGCCGGAATGATAAAGTGTGGATGGGTGAAGGATGAAATGTTTTTAGTTCATGCAAACAATATTGAGTTTGTTATTGCAAGACGTGGCGGATTTGAAAGTATAAAGTTGCGTCTGTTAAGGGCATCGGGAGTCATACTGGATACTTGGATAGCCAGGATGGCTGCTGATGCCCTTAGAGAAGATCCTCTACGCACAGAACCATACATTAATTAATCTATAGAATAGTTTGTTTTGTTACAGGGTTTTCAAAAAACCTAATTATCATTTCATTTTGGTGGAGGCAAACATTTGAATTCTATGATAGAGTGGCTATAATATTTTATACGACCATTTGTTTTTGCGCCCGAATCTGGCTAGTTCCATTGAAGGTTTCATCATAAAACCTTTTTAGCGTTTTGTATGCGATACTTATGTTGGTAGGTATCTCGTTGCTTCCTGAAAGTCCTATAAACTGGGCTATAATGGAACAAGATGTAGATGTAATAGGGGGCGAAGCCTATTGCCATCAACTGGGCACTCATTCAGCTACCGGGTTTCTTTTAAGATGGAATAACCCAATAACTCTTTTCCGGGACGGGAAGTACAAGCAAAAGTATTTGATACCGGCGACGCATATACGTGGGTTTTTAAAAGTTAGTGTTATCGAGACCTTATTAACCTAATGCTGGTTCAATTTTGTAAATACAGAATCTATAGAAAAAGGAAAATAGACCAATAGTGATAAAATATTGGTCATTATTTAAATGAGCGGTCTCGCAATGTATTTCGCTCCGAAATTCTGAGGGAACTGCATTTAATCGACGTAATCGTTTTCCATTTTCGAAATAGAAAACCAGGGACACGTGGAACGTAAATTCTAATAACATATTAACATCACACCTGTAAAGGGTTAGGAGGTGTACAGACGGCTACACATCAAACTATACATTTCCAGTATAAGCTGGTCTCGCATTGTATAGGATTTCCGTACAGTGCGAGATCAGCGTAAACTGGAAATGTATAGCTTGATGTGTAGCCGTCTGTACCTACTAATACAACCACATTTTGCCAGTTATGTGAACGTCCCATATTTTTTTTTTTTTTGTAGTGGTGAGTCTATTTCCATCAAACGGGCACAAATCCAGACTCCGGGACTGATTAATTCCTGATGAAAGAACCCAATAACACTTTGCCCGACCCGGGAATCAAACCTAGGACCTCACGCTCAGCAGTCGTGCTTGCAACCACAAGACCAAAGAGGCAGTCAGTTCTATACACCGCGCCTTTTTTTTTGGAGGCTGGGAAATCATCAAATGACTCCTCCCGCTCTGGGCAGACCAGTAGGTAGTGTCAGACTTCTACTGACTAAAAATCACCCCATAATCCTTCTTATCTCTTTGTGTCGAGGTCGCGGTATCTCTTTCGAACAACCCGGAGCCCCGACGGGAGGTACACTGTGTCTCAAAATAATAAATATCTCGCAACGTCTTCCCCGTTTGTTAAATTGTTAGAACAGGAACAACATCTGTATCCCTGAAGGTGAATTAGTGAGGAGGAGATAAATCTCGCGGTGCGTTGATGAGTGCTCGGTTAAGACCAAGGGAAACATTTGTCAGAGTCGCAGCCATGTCGCAGCTAATGCATAGTTCCGCGCGAAGTAAACAAGACCATTCTAGAAAGTTTTGTTGCCTTATTGTTTTATTGTGTATTTTTCTTATTATATTATGTACATACACTTTCTGAGAGTAGTTCACTCTCAGATAGTGTTGTTTACTACAAAATATATTTGGTAGTCTTTTAGAATGAATGAAAATGAATACATAATATACATGGTCCAGTTTTGCACTGACTCACCGATCCCACAGTCAAACCATTGCATCGGTTTTGTGGGGTTTAGTTTATAAGTTTCTTACCTTTCTGGAATAAAATAAATTAATAAAAAAATATGTTAGGAATAATTTTCATTATTAACTTTTTAAATTATATTCATAAGTTCATAAGTTTTAAAATTTTACTGTGCTGCGAAACGAATACTATTTTTCGCTTAGAAGTTTTTATTTTTGGGTCTTAGACTAAAAGTAATTAACGAAATTTTTTGTAACAATAACCGTAACCAATTTTTTTTGTGAGACCTTTAGTTCTTCAGATTAACCAAAAAAACCCTTTGAATCACTCCTTTTTCCAAGATGGTGGCCGTTGGGGCAGGAGTTGTAACCCCACAAACTAGGATTAAACTTAAAACTAAGCCCCCCTAGATATTCTCACGAACCGTACTGCAATCAAAGCTATCGGACAAAACTAAAAACTCGATTTTAGAAAAACCATGCTACATCCCTTATAAATTCGTTTTTGTATCGATACAATTTACATATTCTTTGTCTTCTCAAAATACAGTTTAGTTTAGTTACCGCTTTTGATATTACAGTTCCACCGAAGGATTGGTATCACCGTTTCCCTGGAAATCCTTGCGCCATAACTCACGTTCGCTGTAAAAATCCTGGAAACTATTTGAAACTTAATCAACATGTTGCTGTGAAGCTTGAAAGCTTCCGTTTTCAAGCAACCGGATATTCCATTAATTTGTTTTTCAGTTTTAATGGAACCCACATTATTTTTTTTTTTTATTTCCAGGGATGTAACAACACTGAAAACGATATGTTTTACCATGTTTAGGTACTTTATGTTTCGAGATCCAGATATTTCGGCGATGTTGCAAGATCATGGATGAACATGGGATAAATTGAAGATATTGCAGGTGGGTGTTTATGAGAATAAATAGTGATGATAATGCTCCATTTTTTACTAACCCTAAAGTGTCAGCTGTGCTTTTATTTGGTATCTAGTTATCTACCTCACAAATGGTGGCAAATTCAAACCTTGCGTAAAGAGATACTTAATAAAATCTGACAAATAGAGGTACGTTCGAAATGTATATTAATAATGTGTGTGGGTGTGTGTTGATGCGTGTGTGTGTATTTGTGTGTTTTACAGTTTGGCAGAAGTAATGTACAACACACCACGGATGTAACCCCGAATTAACGCTTTTTCATTTTTTTTTAAATATAAATATCCAACAAAACTTCGAGAACTGTTTTTTTTTTCAGTATAATATACATACCATATATTTTTCTAACTTTGGGGGTAAGTTGCCTCTCTCTATCTCGTTACTCTAGATAAAAAAATGTAATAAGCCGTGAAAAGCTGAAAGACCGCGCTTTCCTTGCGTTGTCATGGCGATCATTTATCATTGCTTGTTGTAGACAAATTGTGAAGACCGGGGAGGATGCAGACCAATCCTTACAACTCGCTGGTATTATTCTGCAGTGAAAATGTTATTTAATAATACGTATACATTATACAGAGTGGTGCCGACGATACATACGACAATAAATGAAACCACTGGTAGTTCTAGTTCATAGGAACATTTTTAAACTATCAAATAAATCCTAACACACTGCAAAACTAAAAAAAACTTTTAAAAAATAAGTAGCATTAAACTGTAAACGAAATACAATACAATTTACTAGCAAATATTGGTTTACTAACCTCAGGAATAATTTGCACAATGTAACGAACGAATTTGGCATTTGTTTTTTTTTTTTTTTTAATGTATGTGTAAATAAATAAATAAAAAATAAAATAAATAAATAAATAAATAAGATAGGTTATTGTCGTATCGTCGGCACCAATCTGTATGCAAAAGTAGGTGGAAATAAAATTATTGTGCAATTATTTAACTAAAATCCTGCCAGTAATTAAGTCGAATATGTTTTTTTATGACTACACCATTGGTTGAGTGGTATCAACTCACAAGCGCACTGTTATGCAGGAGATCCTAGGTTCGATTTTCATAAATTCTAAAAAGAATTGGCGAGTGTATTGTAATCCGATGTCCAATTTTCTTGTTAAGTCACTATATGAACACTTATGACCAAAATTGTAAAAAGGGTTGTGAATAAACTTTTATTTTATTATTATTTTTATATTATTAGTGTAAAACAGATACACCTTTGTCTAACATTTCAGGAAATTGCTCCGTATTGACTAGACTACAAACTCGATATTAGGTATTTATAGAAATAATATCACATCATTCTGTACGGTTATCACATGCCCGGATAATGCTGAGATTACTACGTGGAATAAGAATAAGAAACCCGGGATTGCGTGATAAGGAGCATACCGCAACGACGATCCCAAGAACTTTTCCTGTTTATGCTTTTAAAAGTACACTTCAGAATGCTTTCAGAGATAAAAATATGTAGCCTAAGTATGAAATGTTACTTCAAACTGACGGTATTCTGAAATAGGGTACGTAAAGCACTTAAGCGCTTATTATTTGGAGTTTCTTATTTGTATTGCTCTCCGGAAAATCGGTCAAACGTGCCTCCAGACCTTACAAATGTTTGAAGATTCGTTGTCCTGTAGATAATTCTAACATTCGGGGAGCGAGATTTGCTCCGTAAATATACGTCTATGATTTCGTCGAAGTGATTTGAGAGCAATAAATTAAAGACAATATTGAAATAACTTCGTTTTGTCAAGTTTGCCATCGTAAGGTTTGATTTGTGTAGCAATCACAAAATCATTTGTCGAACGTTATTGTTTCACAGTTTCTTTAAAAATCGTAGATTCGTGAATTTTTGCAATAATCTTTACACATTTTAATATACATTGTTTGTTCTTTTCTGTATTATGTGTGAGTTTATGATTATTATTACTGCTCGTGTCAATCTTTAGGGTTAAGCCGCTCTTGCCTAGTTTGGTCCGTGGATGGGTGACCATTTATTACATATCGAGATTTTACCGTGACTCAGGAAGGCCGTTAAGTGATCGGTCTCAGCTGTTATTTATAGATCTTTGAAAGACTTTACTATAAAGCTAGTGGCGTGGCTAACCAGTGTAACAACCAATCTTACCCAGGGGTCTACATTGTGGAAATGTGGAGGTCAAATATGCAGTCGCTTCATGTAAAATACAGGTATTCAGCTAAAACTATCTGGTGAGACTGGACTCGTTCAGTAGCGCAGTAGCGTTTGCGATCTGTGCAGCGGTACCGAAATGCTGCTTGCATTAGAAAGAAAAGAAAGAAAGAAAGAAAGAAAAAAAATATTTATTTGTCGCCGAAAGAGATACATACAATCAAATGCAGTAAACATGCAACTAATATTAAAAAATAGGTACAAAAAAGAAAAATAACAGTTTTTGTTTAAGTACCTACATAAAAAAGGAACACAAAGAGAAAAAAAAAAAAAAACATTTTTACAGATTACATTATTATATCGTGAATGCGACAAAGAGGTTACCCACTCAGCATGGTGCTGTGCTATGGACCGTATGGAGACCCACAGCACAGCGCTGGTTTTCAGTGGGCACCCGTGGGAAAAAAACGTGCGAAAGCCAAGACAGTTTTATTAATGGGTAATACTAGAAAATAAAATAAGATGTGAAATACAAGTAAGATTACAATTAATAAATAAAAATTACAAAAAAAATAAATAACAAAATTAAAACTAAAAGTATAATCTGCATGAGAACAGAACAGACATTAAAAAATAAGGTACATTTTGACTATTGAGTGATACCGTGTTTTGTCTCGCTCCCTCCCCACCCTTCCGCGACCGTCACGCGTCACCGCCGCGCTGAGCCAGCGGCCCAGCGCGCGCGCTGCGGCGCTGTCGGTCAAACGACTTTGAAAGCGACCGGCGCGCAGACGCACTATGTGTCAGAGTCGGTGCCGCTCGCCACCAGCCACAATAAGGCGGCGCAGTGTCGCACGGGTCTTGTGTGCTCACGTGACGCGCCTCGTGTGATTAGTAATTACTATGGTGTTGACGATAGCCACCTTGCCATGTACGTACTTGCATCCAGTCGACGCTTAAAGACAAGTAACGTGTTTCTTGGAAAACGTAAATAATAATAATAATTTATTTATTTGAAAAAAGCCGTCTCAAGCCGCTTGGACAGCTGATATGCCTTGCCAATAGATAATAAACCATAAGTGAGTATTCATTTATAGTGTATTTGTTGATCATGTTTTTGTTTTTCTAAAAGGAGTTTTTTTAAGTGTAATTTAAAATTTTCTACTGTTTTTAGGGATCTAATGGGAGGTGGCAGATCATTCCAGCAGCGAGTGGCGGCATACTTGAAACATCCCCTGAAGGCTGTGGTCTTATGTCGGGGCATTGAGAGTGGATTGGACGTGGAACGGGCAGAGTAGCTGTAGTGGTCGTGCCTCCAGCTAATTTTTGTGTAGAGATATTCCGGTTTGTGTGTTTTTATGATACCGAACATCAATACTGCTAAGTGTAGTTTCCGACGTGCAGCCATTTTTAGGATGTTGTTTTCGTTCAGGTACGGTGTGATGTGATGCCTTCGGGGTATGCTAAGGCAGTAACGAGCACATGCATTTTGCACCCGCTGTATTAAACGTTCAGTGCGTGTAAGAAGACATGGCCCGTAAACAGTGTCGCAATAATTTAGTTTGGATAGTACTAGGCTATCCACCAGTCTCTTCCTTACTGCGACACTAAGGAAATCCCTTACTCTGTAAAGAACCTTTAGTCTATAAAAACAGTTCTTTACTACGCCATTGATGTGTTCCTCAAAACGCAGTTCCGGATCAGTAATCAGGCCGAGGTTACGAGCTATTTCTACCCTTTCTATACTTTCTCCCATAACTTTAACATCGGGCTTAGCAGAAAGAATCGTTTTGATTTGATGTCTGCTACCCAATACCATGAACTTGGATTTTTGAGGGTTAAGTACCAGAGAATTGCCCTTGGACCACACAGCTATTCTATCAAGCTCCTCGTTAAGGGTACGTACGGCGGCAGCAGTGTTACTGGCGTTAAATGATAGATACAGCTGAGTGTCATCCGCGTATACATGGTACTGGCAGTTCCTTATACATGTTGTTATGTCGGCACTATATAGTATGTAAAGTAGCGGACCGAGCAGGGATCCTTGAGGAACTCCCCTGGTTATCGCAAGTGGGGAGGAAGATAACGTAGAACCGTCTTTCTTGCGCAAATCGACCCGTTGCGACCTACCAGTTAAGTAACTTTCAAACCAACCCGTCGTCCGTGTATCAAAACCGTAATACGACAGTTTGGACAGAAGTAAGGGAATATTTATTGAGTCGAACGCGCGCGAGTAGTCTAGCAATACCAGGATAGACCCCTCTCCACGGTCCCGCGCTTCCAGAATAGTACCAAACACATCTGCCAGGGCAGTTGCGGTTCCGCGCCCTTTTCTAAAACCCGACTGCAGTTCGGGCAACATACCATGCGCCTCGAGAAAATCGGTGACCTGTAAATACACCACCCTCTCCAACACCTTGGACAAACATGGCAAAATGCTTATGGGTCGAAGGTCTTTATAACTTTGTGGGTTATTATTTTTCGGAAGAGGCCGAACAATTGCATTTCGCCACAAACCAGGAAATACATTTGAGGTTATGGATCTGTTAATAATCTCTGTAATTGCATTTAGTGATTGCGGAAGTGTGAGCAGTAACATGTCTCTCGATATACCGTCAATCCCTTGAGCGTTCGTGGATATTTTTTTTATTATATTCAGAACCGTTATCGGGTCTGTAGGTATTAACGAGAAACTGTCAGACCCAAAACGGTTACCTTTGAAAAAGGATTCTTGAGTGGTGTTGACATTAGGGTCGCCTGGAACATCTAGAAATGCCGAATTTATACTATTAGGGTTGTCAAATGCTTCTAAGAGCACATCGTCATTCTTACTCACTGGAAGCACATGTTTTTTTATATTGTGCCACAAAGATTTGGAGTCCTCAATATTGTCATTAATGTATTTGGTGAAGAATGCTTTTTTTTCGTTTAGTAAACCAACTGTTGCTTGGTGCTTAAGATCTAGGTAATATCTGACTGGCCTGTTGGTCTAGTGGTTAGTGACCCTAACTGCTATGCCGGAGGTCGTGGGTTCGATTCCCACCCAGGACAAATGTTTGTGTGATGAGCACGATCATTTGTTCTGTGTCTGGGTGTAATTTATCTATAATATGTATGTATTTAGAAATATATAAGTATGTTTATCAGTTGTCTAGTACCCATAACACAAGCTCTGCTTAGCTTGGGACTAGATGGCGTTGTGTGATAGTTGTGGAATATTATTATATTATTATTATTATTATTATAATATCGTTTGTGTGCTCCCAGTTTGGTTTGACGATATCTATTTCGGGCCTCATTTCTTAGTTTAAACATTAATTTAATAATGTCAGTTATCCACGGTGTTGGTTGCGTCTTGAACACCTTGGTTTTTGTAGGTGCATGTGTATCAAACAGCTTAATTAGGTGTGAATTAAAAGAATGTACCATGTCATTTACATCCTTTAAGCCGCAGATTGAATCCCATGGGATCGCCTCCAGATCTCTCCTGAAATCATCAGCCGATATATCTCTTAGCGCACGATATGTCACCTTTTTACGTATAGGTTTCTCTTTTTTAAAAACAATTTCGCACGACACTAAAGAGTGATGACCGAGCTCCGCTATATGGTTCACAGCAACGTCCCGATACCGCGCATCCGTACATACCACATCGATTAAAGTGGCGCTTTCCCCTACAAAGTGCGTAGGCGTGGTTACTATTTGTTCCAAGTTACAATGATCAAGGAATTCAGCGAGTTTTTTTGTTTTTGAGTTGTTGGGATCGAGCATATTTACATTAAAGTCGCCTAATAAAATAATGTTGTCGTACGGAGCCAGTGCACAGATGCTTTCTGTGATCGCATCTAGGAATATATTTAAATCCAACCAAGGGGGCCGGTATGCAGTTCCTATCAGTAGCTTTTTCTTTTTGGCCGTTATATTCAACCACATTTGTTCAACCTGTGGATGTTGCGGATGAGCTCTGATTCGAGCGCTGGTTCCGGTTTTGATAAAAAATGCAACCCCTCCCCCCCGCCCCGCACGGATTGACTCCGGGCGAGGTCTATGACGCAACTGATACCCAGGTACCACTGGCGCGCGGCCCTCCTCTCCCTCACGCAACCACGTCTCATTAATTGCCATCACGTCGACTGAATGATCGCTCATAGCAATAATAAACTCATCATGGTTTGTCGATAATGAGCCTGCGTTCAAAAGTCCAAATTTAATGTGCTTATTTCGCGGCATTGATTATGTAAGAAGTGTGGTTGACTAATAATTGAGCGAGACAAATTAGGTATGTACAGATCATATGAGCAATACAAGTACATAACTTGAAAAAGTAAACTATTAGCAAATAAAGGGTTCTGCAAAACAATACTTTGTACAAGTAGTATAATTATGAAAATTTGTTGTTTATAAACGTACATTGTATTGATTACAGCTACACAAATGCTTATCCTACTGTTAATGTATATAGTGCTAAAAATTATATGGCAAGAAAAAACAAAAAAAAGCTGACTCAACCATTCAACAAACATTACACAACCTGGTATAATAATAAAAAGTCCTAACAAAACATTTACAAAACTAGTTTTCAATAAGATTATTTGCGTCCGGTCCAAAGACCTCACGTAGGTCTGTCTCAGTACGAATGAGTCTAGATTTATCACCGGGCTTACGGCGGGCAAGGACACGCCCATGCTTCGTCCACACAAATTGCCATCCGAGACGTTGGCCCGCTTCCCGTGCGCGCCGAAACAACTGCCGGTTTAGCTTTGTTAGGCGTTCATTTAGGTAGTACCTAGTTGGTGGACCGGTAAATTCGAGGTCCGCGGTGTTAGCCCCTCGCCGTACTCTAGAGGCGCGCAGCAGCTGATCGCGCAGGTCGCGGCGCACAAGGCACACGACGACGGTACGCGGCCGGGTCTCCACTGGGCCTGCGGCGCTCGTAGCGTTCACCTGTCTGCGGCCCATGCGATCCACACTCACTATGTCGCTATCTTCGAGACTTACTCCTAGTTTTGTCGCTATGATTTTAACAGTATGTGTCAAATTTTCCGAAACCAACTCCGGAAGATTTGAAATCTCCAGGTCATTAGAGAAGAGCTGCTGGTCCCGGTCATTTAGATCACGCTTTAGTTGCGCAATTTCCTCGACCGCTCCTGAATGATTCATGGTTGTTATTTTATGCTCCATGGTGACCATTCTGCTTTCCATCTCCTCAAACGCCCCCCTCATCTGGTCTCTGTCCGCCTGAAGCTGGGCCAGGTCTGTGCGAAGACTTTGAAACTCGCACTGGAATTGCTTCTGCATCGCCTGCAACTCCTCCTTAAACATCTGGCGCAACTCAGTTTGCAACTCTTCCTTAAAAGTACGTAGGAATGTAGACAAGCCTGGGCCGACATCCTGAGTGTCAGCCTGTGTGCTGCAGCTTAAACAGCTAGTATCCATGGACTCCTCATATACCTCAGCTGGCGCAGTATCCACCTTTTCCCTCAGTGATGTGGTTTTGCAACTAGTGCAAATCCAAGTGGGAGCAATAAAACCAGTTAGTGGCAGTAACCCACAAGCGCGATGATATAGGGCGTTGCAAGTGCCACACTTAGCGGCCTCTAGTGGCGAAATAAATTTAGCGCAACCGCCACACTTCGCTGCCGGCATTGCGTACACGGGATAATTAGCAATGCTCGATCAACGATTGATGTATGCTGTCTTAGTACCCCGGAGCGTCAATAGATGGCGCTGTAACAGATATTTGGCTATTGTAGAATCTATGGTGTAACAAACCCCATAAAACGCTGCACCTCGCTTAACTCGCCACAACACACACACACCGCAGACCGCACCGGATGCACTCCAAAAACGAAAGCTTTCGGTATTGTTGCAAATAGTCGCTTGTCAACATTCACTTTTTACTTTGGTAGGTACTTTTTTTTCACTTTAGATTTTGAGTTTTGTATTTTTGCACTTTTTTGGTCCATATATATCACTGTATCACTATATAACACGATATGTTCAGTATAACCATGTATACTAAAGTTTTAAGCAATAAAAACTTGCAAAAGACTACCTATTGTATTTTTAATTGCAAAAGTAAACAAAACGAGCTCTTAGCTGTTTGACGTTCGTACGTTATCCCGTTTGCATTGTATGAGGAGAGATGAAACGCATGTGATATGCATAGTACATACCGAATCCAGTTGAAAACAATGAAGAACTGATGTATATGATCATTTTAGATTAGGTACAGGCGTTATGTTATGAAATTATGCAAGAAAGGGTGACTTGACTCTACTTTGAGCTTTGAGGAATTAAATAATTTTGAGGATCTTTAATTTTTCCCGACTGCTTCGAAGCCCAAAAGGAGGGTTATTATCTGTACTTCTTATAAAAAAGAGCTCTTACTAAACCATTGATAAAATAATATCTCAATAATATTTTGACTTTATAATGGTGCAATTCTAAATTTAATTCAAGCCTCATTGAGCTGTAAATTAAGCAATTATTTACAAGAACGCCTGAAATAATGATCATAAACACAACATTTTCACTCTGAAGACACAATTTTATTAAGTACTAGCTGACCCACGCAACTTCGTCTGCGTCACATAAATATAGCTATAACCTTTCTCGATATATCGACTATCCGACATTAATTAAGCTAAATCGTAACAAAAAAAAATCTTATCTTTCCTCTTTATTACAATAGTTTAGATGGTTTAGATTAGCTTAGATTAAATATTAAAGTGTGAATTACTATAAAATCTATCTCTTACTGTTAAATATACTATAACACTCTGTACTTGTAAGCATTATGATGCAGTAAATATTTTGAATTTGAATTTCCCGGAGGCCAGCCAGAATCCCCCGTACCTACATTGCGACGCAACCCGCGTAATTATTTTTCCGCGCGGGTATTTTTACATTGCGATATCTTCTAAGATATTTGTTTAAACTGTATAGAGTAAAGAGCACAAATATTCTATATTAAATTTCCGTTCTAACGAACACATTTATTTAGATATAGATTAATACCTTATTGGTTAAATAAGCTTCGCAAAAAATAATTCTTTTTAACCTAACATTTTAATAGTAAAAAATGGTTACAGTGAGTCAATCTTAAAAGATAGACAGATGCTGTCGCGGACTTTTTTTTAGAACTTTTAAAGACGAATAATTACTTCATACATGATATTCTCGTAACTTAAACCGTTTTCGCAGCGCACGCAACGGAAGCTCTCAGAAAGGAATTTTCTTTTCCCGTTTTTGCAACATTTCTCATTTATGCTCCGCTCCTTTTGGTAGTAGCGTGATGTTATATAGCCTATAACCTTCCTCGATAAATGAACTATCCAACACAAAAAGAATTTTTCAAATCCAACCAGTAGTTCCAGAGTTTATCGCGTTCAAACAAACAAACAAACAAACAAACAAACAAACAAACTCTTCAGCTTTATAATATTAGTATAGATTAAATTATAGTAGGAGCTTTAACAAAATACGGTGACGGAGAAATCTTTCTCAAGTTATCTACACAATATTTTAATATTATAAAGAGCTAATATCGGGCTCAGTGGCGGTCGACCACTTTTCAACCTTATTATTTAGGTCATAGGGGTGAAAAGTGGTCGGCCGTCAGTGAGCGCGATAATACCTACCTAAGGTTTGCAAGTAGGGGATAATCTTCGGAACTGCTGATCCGATTCAGTAGATGCTTTCAGTAAAGGAAAGCGACGTTATCCCTGAGTGATCATAACGCGAACGAAGACCCAGGAATAAACTAGTATTAAACTCACGCCTTTTCCCCATTTTCACAGAACCCCACATGCTAAGTAAGAAACTTTTTTTTCTTGGCGTGTGGAAATCATCAAATGGAGCTTCCCGCTCTGGGTGGAGTGTCAGACTTCTACTGACTAAAAACCACGTGGTCCTTTGTCTTTCTTAGCCCTTTGTGTCCGGAGATGCGGTATCTCTTTCGAACAACCCGCAGCCCACATGCTACGAACCTTAGATACTCCATTTGCCTCGTCCAAGTTCATACATCTAGTCAAACACGCACGTCGTTCGGTTGCAAATCTATACTAATATTATAAAGCTGAAGAGTTTGTTTGTTTGTTTGTTTGTTTGTTTGTTTGAACGCGATAAACTCTGGAACTACTGGTTGGATTTGAAAAAATCTTTTTGTGTTGGATAGTTCATTTATCGAGGAAGGTTATAGGCTATATAACATCACGCTACTACTAATAGGAGCGGAGCATAAATGAGAAATGTTGCAAAAACGGGAAAAGAAAATTCCTTTCTGAGAGCTTCCGTTGCGTGCGCTGCGAAAACGGTTTAAGTTACGAGAATGTCATGTATGAAGTAATTATTCGTCTTTAAAAGTTCTAAAAAAAAGTCCGCGACAGCATCTGTCTATCTTTTAAGATTGACTCACTGTAACCATTTTTTGTTATTAAAATGTTAGGTTAAAAAGAATTATTTTTTGCGAAGCTTATTTAACCCATATGGTATTAATCTATATCTAAATAAATGTGTTCGTTAGAACGGAAATTTAATATAGAATATTTGTGCTCTTTACTCTATACAGTTTAAACAAATATCTTAGAAGATATCGCAATGTAAAAATACCCGCGCGGAAAAATAATTACGCGGGTTGCGTCGCAATGTAGGTACGGGGGATTCTGGCTGGCCTCCGGGAAATTCAAATTCAAAATATTCACTGCATCATAATGTTTACAAGTACAGAGTGTTATAGTATAATTATTTAACAGTAAGAGATAGATTTTATAGTAATTCACACTTTAATATAATCTAAGCTAATCTAAACTATCTAAACTATTGTAATAAAGAGGAAAGATAAGATTTTTTGTTTGTTACGATTTAGCTGAATTAATGTCGGATAGTCGATATATCGAGAAAGGTTATAGCTATATTTATGTGACGCAGACGAAGTTGCGCGGGTCAGCTAGTGTTTAAAATAAAGTTGAAAAATATAGGTACCTTTTGTTATCCGTAAAATATCCTCACTAAACAAACTTTTATAGGTAAGTATTAAAATGCTACGTTCCAACGTAAAGTTAAAGTTTCAAAACCAAAGTAAACTGGATGAAAAGTTTTAAACAAAGTTTTTCAATATTAATTCTTCACATCGAGGAACTTAGTTCAAGTATTAATTGAACTTGCCGCTTTCCGTTGATACTTCGATTAAAACAATAATAATTATGAATTCGGTATTTCTGACGAGAGCATAATGATCCGTGTAACTTTATAGGTACCTAGAGGATCTCGTGGTTAGATAATAACAGCCGCTCAGATCAGTCTTCAGGTTAAGCTGCATTTGCCTAGGTTGGTCTGTGGATGGGTAATCACTAACCACTTTCATACCGAGTTTCCTCCGTGCCTCGGAACACCACGTTAAGCCCTTTTTTTTTTTTTTTTTTGGTGGGTGGAAAATCATCGAATGACCCCCCCCGCTCTTGGGCAGAGCGAAGGGGAGTGTCAGACTTCTACTGACTAAAAACCGAACCCATGTTCCTTCTTTGCCCTTGCGCCGAGGCCACGTAATCTAGTACATAATACCGCGGCCCCGACGTTAAGCCCTTAGTCCCCACGTAAGTTGAAACAAAATGGCGGTCGTCCGCATAGGTAAAATGACAAAAATACAGTGAGCTTCGAACGAAAATGTGCAACTGAGCATTCAAGATCATAATTCAAGTTACGGGATGCAATTCTTTATTACATTATCGGGTCTCAGCCGACTTATTTTCATGATTGTAGCTTCGCGAACGACCGCCATTTTGTTTCAACTTACGTGCTATACCAAGGAAGGGGTATCATAATGGCCGCGGATTTTAAAATGAGATGACGTGGCCTCGGCACAAGGGCAAAGAAGGAACATGGGTTCAGTTTTTAGTCAGTAGAAGTCTGACGCTCCCCTTCGCTCTGCCCAAGAGCGGGGGGGGGGGGGGGGTCATTTGATGATTTTCCACCCACCAAAAAAAAAAGGGTATCATAATGGACTAGGCAGTTTACACGAAGTGCCTATCTTATCATTCTTTTGCTTTCATCCTAATTTATTTGAGCGCAGCATGTCTACTTCCATACTTCTCTATTACTCATCAGACACTTCCTTTCTTGCCATATAGAAAGAAAAGAAAGAAAGAAAATTCTAACACAGGGCTACACAATATTGATAAAAACATAATAAATTAATTCCGAACTTAGCATGTCATTAGATTCATACTCAAAAGTTTCATCACGACCATCACCACATTCCTCAGCATCACAGGCGGTCTGGCGCCTACCTTATCTTCGCAATACAATAACTGGGTAACTCAAAACCCCCCGGTAAGACCGGTTGTCATACTTGTTCTAAGTACTAGTAACGACTGTCAAGAATCTACAGTGACAACCGCGATCAACGTTTCTAAAAGCAATCTAAATTGCAGACCTAACTATAATTTTACGGATATTTAACCAAATCCTCATGCAACAAGTCTAGCTATCGAAGAAAACCTTAACAACATAGAACCTCCATTTGCTCAGCTAATGCATGTACAAAGCGGGGATGATAGGAAGCTTTACGTACGAGTACGGAGCCAATCGATACGATAACTAAGTTGGTGGTGGATATTGCATCTGTCGCGCTCAGAGGACGTCGAGCCACGCTACCGGAAAATTTATATTGGCTAGGAGATAAGTTATTGCTTCTTGTGGCGTTTTTGAAGTGAAAACTTCTTTAGCGGCGTTGTGCACTTTTTTAAGGATGGGTAAAACATGTTAAACTCGCATCAGGACACGTGACTATCAGAGATTCATTCACTTCATTAGAGATTCATAAGTTGGTTGGGAAGTACCTATCCAACAAGCCCGTATGATCGGGATTATCTTCTTTTCGTGGTTAGCCTAGGGTCATACTTTTTATGCCGTCCATGGGTCTCTGACATATCTTTCAAGAATGCTGGTTTCGTATACAATACGCACATAGATCCCAAAAATTAGAGGTTGCTCGGTTAGGTGTTGATTTAGGATCGAACTTGACACCTGCTCACCTGTTCACTTGGCAGTCCAATGGCTACACCTCTCGGCTATCACTGCTATTGGAATAAAATGTATCAGATAGCGTCAGTCAGGTCATGGTCTATCCGTATCGCAATTTCATACACACAAATCCATTTAGCCGCTAAGGTATGACAAGCTAGCAGACAGATAAAACACTTTTTGAATAATTCTAGTTGACCCAACTTAGAACTCACATAAAAAACTATCGATATAAAGTCAAAATTAAAATGACGTAGTATAAACCGATGCCTGACAATTAAGTTAGGTCTTCAATTTTTCTGCGGAGTTAGAAATTATCTTTTGTGAAGGAGATAATAAACTTTACTCGGAAGTCTATTAGTTATCGTTAACAAGTTTTCGATGTCTGCTAACGACATTCATATAACTTACTTATAACTTTTGTACTCCGGACGAGTTTTCAATATTGACTGAGGGGTAGGAAAATCGGGGCTGCGGGTTGCACGACATAAAGGGCCAAGAAGGAACATGGGTGGTTTTTAGTCAGTAGAAGTCTGACACTCCCTTTCGCTGTGCCCAAGAGCGGGAGGGATTATTTGACGATTCCAACCGCAAAAAAAAGGGTTTAGGAAAATGTATGGATGTTTGGTAAGGGTTTTAGCAAACTGGCAATTTGTACGCGTGTTTCTAGCGTAGTGATTGTTTAACACACACGCTGGGTGTGCGTAGCGGGCGCGCCACGTGTGCAAAACTTCTTCACTGCGTTCCGTGCCCAGAGCATTGTCGGAAGAGTATAGAGTTTGCAGAGCCATGATGTAAACAATGTCGTATGTTACTGCTGGAAAGTGAAAACTATAAGAAATGTTCGGCATGTATCATTTCGATATTACCAACCCATTAACATCGATACTCCTTTATGTAGTAAAGTTTAATTGAGTGACTTTAAATACGTATCCTATACCATAACAAAATGAGAAAACTCATAAACTGCTCAAGCTAAGGTAATAAAATATGGGCCAATTAATAAAAATAATCACAAAAATCGAACAGGAAATCAGAAATAAATCGCTGTACTATATATCGCTGTTTGTATATATCGCTGTGCTGTTATTTTTTGTAGTTCCTGTGCTTGTCCCAAATAAATATTTTTTCTTTCTTTCTTTCTGTACAAAAATGCTAGTCGAATACATAACACCCGAGCAGAGCTCGGGTACGCATTTAAGTACACTGTGGCACCAGCACATCGAGCTACTACAATCTCTCAAATATCTTTAATAGGTTTAAAACTTGATCCCTAATGCACTGGTTTCCTTGGTGTGTATTAATTGGACTTTGGACTGTTTCAGGTTGCTGGATGTACTGGCGTCTGTACTTAAGGCGACATTAGCTGCCCGCGACCTTGAGCGCGCGTTTAACTCATCGCCTAAACAAATAAGGTTGAAAATGGCGATGCGTTTGATGCTCGTGACTGCCAAAATGAACGATAGTTCGCAGATTTAATTTATTAAAAAAAAATACGCTGTAATGTTAAAATATTTTTACATATGTCTTTAGTTGGTTAAATTTCCTTTCTGATAGTAAAAAAATAAATAACAGTTGTCACTCAAAATATTGAGCATTTCGAGACGAAAAAGTTTTTTCGTGTGATTTTTTTGTGATTTTGTGATTTTTTTTTTCGAGGTTCTTGATTACTTTTAGAAAATATTTTTGCATAAGTCTTTTACCTATACATTTGACTAAACACTGTATTTTTTTTGGAATTGTAATAAGTAGCAATACGGCTAACTCTGCGACGAAAAACAGGTCGTTTTTACGGTTCCCCCGTTAACTGCGCCTTAAATGTAAGGAACAATATGTTAAAGAAAGTTACACTATCATTAAATCTTCTAACATCCTTATCCTAGACTAGCTACTCCAAGTTAATTAATAACTAAGCTAAATCCAGCTAAGCTCTATCCATGCTGCAAGTTCCTAACATCGTAGCACGACATGAAAGCTTTCCATAACACTTTTAACCTAGTTTCAAAACTCCTTGTCCTCTATAAAATGAGGAATATACGGTACCGTCCGAACCTGATTTCAGGCCATACTTTGTTCTAGGCCAAACTAGGACTCATCAGAAAATAACGATCCTAGAGCAAATCGTTTAAATGGGTTAAGTTAGAATTGTGAAAAACCACGTGCGAGCCGAGCGAGCGCAGCGAGCGGTGCATCCGGGTTGGGTGCAGTATAATTGTTTTTTTGGGTTCATGTACCCCGACACGATAAAACGGTTTGACCTAGGATAAACTAATTTTGCCTGAAATCGGGTTTTACCGGTAACTTAAACGGCATATACCTATACCCATGGGCCAAACCATCAAACGCTTGTATATAGGATTAGGTACCGTAAAATAGAACGTGAACTTTATGTCATAAACTCGGAAGTTTTCCCCTTGAGAGGAGCTGAGTATTTGCTAAGAGAATTGAGAACACTTTCGAACAGTGAAGGATCTCTGTATGAGAGGACTTTGCCCTGCATTCGGTTAGTTACAGGCCGATTATGATGCTTGTCTGATTTTGCCGTTACATTTATTTGGGTAATTTAATTCGAACAACCGTCTGCGTGTGTTTATTCTATGCGGAGAATAAAAGGTTGGCGCCATCGCAGTACGAGTAAGCAAATTGAGTGAGGGCACAGATAAATTGGAGTTTATTCATTTCAAAAAGAGGATTAATTAACTGTTATCTTCTATGTTTATATATCTTCTATCTATATAAATAAAAAGAGAAGTCCTGACTGACTGACTGACTGACTCATCAACGCCCAGCCCAAACCCTTGGACCTAGAAAGCTGAAATTTTGCTCCCTTTATAATGTAGACAAGGAATAAGGAAGGATTTTTCGAAATTCAACCCCTAAGGGAGTTAAATAGGGGTTGAAAGTTTGTATGGAAAATCGTCATTTTCACGCGGGCGAAGCCGCTGGCAAAAGCTAGTTGAATGGATATTTTGGTTTCCTCGTTAGTCTAGTGGTCGCGAGCTTAATTGCTGGACATTAGATCTTGGGTTCTATTCCAGATAGGGCGTAGTGTTATTCGGTTTTTCGTAAGGTATTTCTCAGTAGCAGCCATGAACTTTGGATTTGTACCCACCCTGTATTTAATGGGATTTAAACATAACTGGCGAAATTTGGTTAATCTATTAGTTAATCCTCTGCCTAACCCTCGAGGATTACAGGCTTGATGATATTTAAATATGGATTATAACAACAGAGGGCTTTGAAAATTGGCTATCGTTTGCAAAGCGTCTTCAAAATAATGGTGTAAAGTCATAACATTTTTTGCGAACCAGGTGTACAATGTTTGGCAATGTTGATGACTAACAAGTCCAAATGGAAGCAAAAGTAGTGTTGCGCCGATCCCAAGTAATGTGGGACCAGGTCAGGAAGATGGTGATGATTCAAAGCTCCAAAATACTCGAAGTATTAACATCAAATCAAGCAGGAGTGTTTGCTTGAATACCTCAACAGAACAAAAATATTTGTTCGGTTGCATAGAATTCCAATTCCAAAAAAAAGAGAGTTTCAAACTGCCAAAGCCTACTCGCGCAAATAACATTATTTTCACCAGACGACGCCCTTTCACAGAGGCATTCAGGTAGGTACGTTGACGTAAAGCAAAGGGTGCTAATGGATGAAATTGAACGGAAACGTAATTTCAAATCTCCTACACCCCGTACGAGCTCGTTCAATATCTCAACGTTGCAAAAATTGATGACTCGCGACAATACGACGCGCGACGGAGTACCTTATTTCCTGTCCATTGAGGGTTACTTAATTTTATTTAGATCAAAAGGATTAAAAAATTCTCTCCTTTGGGAAATACGCCCTGTACAACACAAAATAAAAACTTTTCATCAGTATTTTCAAACCGTGTAAGTATTGTACTTTTGTTGAAAACAGTTGTTAGATTTTTGGAGGGTGGGAAATCATCAAAATTAAATGACCTGCCGCTCTGGGCAGAGCGGTAGGGAGTGTAAGTCTTCTACTGACTAAAAACCACCCATGTTGCTTCTTAGCCCTCTGTGTCGAGGCCGCGATATATCTTTCGAACAATTCGCAGCCCCGACGGGCTGACAACCAGTCTTTCCTTCGTATTACCTAGTATTAACTGGGTTGTGGAGCTCAGATAGGCAGTCGCTCCATGTAAAATACTGGTATTCAGCCGCAGCTCTGGTTAGACTGGGAGCCGACCGCGACATACTTGGGAAAAGGCTTGGCAGATGATGACGGTATTCAGAATGATGTACTGAACAAGTGGTAACTGTTTGTCTGTTTGTGTGTCGGTGTCGCTTCCAACTTGTTTAATTAATTGGTTCCTGTATGTGCAGTCAACAAAGGCCGAAATCTATAACTATACACAACGATTTTCCTTAAAAAGTTACTTATGATACTGGTATATTTTTAAGATCCTAAGTATTTTCTTCATTGTAAATGCATTAAATGCTCTATTGAATAAAATAGAAGTGTTTTTTCAAAGAAAGTAAACAATGCTAGTTCACTTATTATTGTTTTACCTTCTTTGACAAACGACGCGAATAAAAGCGGCAGGTATAAGTTGTTTAGGTACTTTCAATATCCAATGGATAAATATTGCAAAGTCCAAGGTATGCAACTGTACAAACAACACGATTGGACGTATTATAATATTTTAACACTGAAATATACACCAATAAGATAAGTTTGGATGGAGGAGATAATCTTCGGATCTACTGACCGGGTTCCAAAAATTCTTTCGCTAGTGGAATGCTAAATCATCCCAATTTAAAATTAGTTTCAAGACCAGTGCTTGTTCCTTTAATCAGAAACGTTTTAGTCAAACATCAACCTAAACATTCTCTTTCCTCTCTACAAAATTGACTATCAGCCCCATTGGTTAAGTCACAAGCGCAACTGCTGAGCTTTATAGGTCTTGAGTTCGATTACCAGTAGGGCTATTGCGTATCTTTTTAACGTCAGTAGCTATCAGAAATGTCCATAGATTAACTGTAAATTGGTTATGGTTTGGTACATTTTTTTCTTAAAAACTCACCATTTGACAGTTATTTGATAGACATTATAAGTTATCCACTGTCATTAAAAGATACGCAATAGCCCTGCAGCCCCCTTATTGCGTATCTTTTTAACGTCAGTGGCTATCAGAAATGTCCATAGATTAACTGTAAAATGATTATGGTTTGGTACATTTTTTTCTTAAAAACTCACCATTTGACAGTTATTTGATAGACATTATAAGTTATCCACTGTCATTAAAAGATACGCAATAGCCCTGCAGGTCGGGCAAAGTGTCCATGGGTTTTCCATCAGGAATTTCTCAGTAGCAACCACGGAGTCTGAATTGGTGTTGATGGCAATAGGCTCGCACCCTAGTAGGTACATGAGATTTAACGTAACTGGTGATGTGTGGGTGTACTATATTATTAGATACATCTGCCTAACCGTTCGGGGATTACCAAGCGTAATCTTATGCTCTCTAGAAAAATCGCAAGATTTTCGCAGATCGCAAATCAAAATACATCATCAATCTGCGCAATAAAACCCGGCACACGGCATCCAGTATCAAGTAAATTATTCTATCAATCGTCGTTAAGCGCCTGTCAGCCTGAAATCGGGTCGCTGCGGTACTTATTGCTTGTCGAAACGGACTAGTGAACTGTCAAAATACAATAGTATCATCATCCTGTTTAATGGGCCGAATCTGGCCTTGATGTATGGTGAATAGTGGCTTTCGGTTACGTAGATGTTTGGGTTTTAGATTGGCTTAAGCCTTAAATCATAATGTTTGAAAAGCATAGAAACATCAAAAAGCATAGAAAGCCA
The DNA here is from genome assembly GCA_949316265.1 of Diarsia mendica. Classification (NCBI taxonomy): domain Eukaryota; kingdom Metazoa; phylum Arthropoda; class Insecta; order Lepidoptera; family Noctuidae; genus Diarsia; species Diarsia mendica. The sequence goes on along the minus strand of OX438902.1, from coordinate 12,402,906 downwards.
TAAGCATAACCGTAGTGCGCAGTTGAGCTTGTTAAGTTGTTTGTTGTTATTTGTTTATTGGTATGTGCTGTTTTTTTGTGTTGCTGCTGTCCATTAACGAATAAATACGTATTCTATTCTATTCTAGTGAATGTATTGTATGTGTTACGTACATTATACCTACTATATTGTATGTACGTAGTTCAGTTTAACATAGCGCCTAAAACCCTTGAGGGGTTAGGCAGATATGTACCCATTAGTACACCCATATTACGCCAGTCATTGTCATATTGTCATCATCTATAAAAAAAAGAGAAAAAAAAAAAAAAAAAAAGATCTGTGTAAAGAAAATAAATGATTGTGATATGATGATATCTATAGCCTGAATTCACCCAATGAATGAAAGAAAGGAAACATATTTAATTGGCACATGCAAAAATATAAGAAATTGTAGCCCACCGGTATCGAGAACAGGACCCAAGCTACTGGTGGTCAGGGCTTCAGAATAAGGATCCGCCTAACAATACGAGCCGTGTCTATATGAGTACCGCTTTCTGTATCAAGCCCTTGATCCAGCTGCATAACGACAACCTCCTCAGGTTTTGGTCGAGGCTCTAGGCAATCCCGTCGGGGCTGCGGGTTGTTCGAAAGAGATACCGCGGCCTCGGCACAAAGAGCTAAGAAGGGACATGGGTGGTTTTTAGTCAGTAGAAGTCTGACACTCCCTACCGCACTGCCCAGATCGGGAGGAGTCATCTAATGATTTCCCACTCTCCAAAAAAACTCTTGGTAATTAAGCAATTGGCTGAAACAATACATTTTAAGTTAGCTTTATTGTTGTGATTTCATAATATGTAGTTGTTTTTTTATGTACCTAATAATAATTATTTTATACTTATATAATAATGTGTGTGGTATTTATAACAAAAAAAATCCTCTTTCTTATAATTTTTTTCAAATTGTTCTTCGGCTGTTTGTGTCCGCCAATCTCCCAAGAAGACACTTAGGCTACTTTAATTTTAGAATAAGGACAAAATACATATTACATCGTAATTTTTTTGCACGGTCTTTGGGTCCCGTGCGTAAAACTTAAAACTCATGAAATTGTTACTAACCCAATTCAAATAGGGAAATAATATTTTATAATAATTGCGGAAAACAGCGAGATAAAAATAAATTTATTGTCAAGAGAGTACACCTAAATGCGTTTATATGGAAACTATCTTTCCTAAGATCTAGTCATAAGTTTAATATCCCGGATTCCCTGATGCTCCGGCCCCAATAATGTTAGAAGGAAACTCATTTTTCATCCCAATAACTTGGAAAGGGTTCTTTGATATGAAAGTAATGGAAATGAATTATTTCGTGAAATGGATATGCGTACGTACCTACACATCACTCAATGTTTGAATTTATCAATTTGTCTGACGTTATTATAAACATATTTGTTTGATCTCTAGTGGATATTATGCAGTATTTCTCTAACCCGATGTATTCTACCCTTTCTAACCGACTTCCAAAAAGGAGGGACAAACATACAACATGTTTGTTATCGGATATCCCCGTCATTAATGAAACGATTTATTTAAAAACGAAAATTAGCTTCTGAAGTCGGCAGAAAAAACGAAATCAAACAAACAAAATGTCACCGACCTCAGAAGCCAATTTTTCTTTTTTTTTTTCTTTTTTCTGTTGGTACTAATTATCGTTTATATTTTTTTCAATTTTTTGTGTTTTTTAGGGCGGTTTTTTTTGCAAAAAAAGTTTTATTGTTTATCATCAAAATAGAAAATACATAACATCCTGTTTAACTATCTCGTTGGTCCGACCACCAGTCGAGTCTAACATGAGGTCCTGGGTTGCATTTCTGAGATGAGCAATTTGTTTTTAGATTTTTCTATCAGGAATATCTGAGTAGCAGCCACGGCGCGCGGCGTCCAGATTAGTGCCCTGTCGATGGCAATTTATAGCACGTGTGGTTGGGTGATTTTGGAGATTATTAGCGTCAACGAACATAGTAGGTAACACGGTCCAAATTGACGCATATCAATAAAACAATTTCGAAATTGTTCGGAGCTGCACTCAGATCTTTATTGGCGTGGTTAAATATTTCTATGGTTTTATTCAGATTTCAAGTTATAAACGACTTTATTTATGGACACGCTTAAGTTGGCGGAATGCCATGAAGTGGGATGAACGTCCGAATCACTCAATAGGTACTTTCAGGTTTCTTTCTGACTTATCGAGATCCGATTTGCGAGCAGTAAGTTGCAGGTTCGAACTCAGGCAGGCGCATTACTTTGTGTAATTTATTTCTTCACTGCAGCTCTCAAAACGGTAAAGGAAAACATCGTGAGGAACTCGGCATGTCCTAGATCCAAAAAAATCGAAAACACGTGATATTTACCAACCCGCACTGGGCAATCTGAGAAATCCGCGTGGTGAATTATAGCCCATTCCCTCTCATAGAGAGAACGCCTGGATTCCCAGTAGTGGGAACATTACAGGCTGATTATGCGTATCAGGTCATACATTCGGGCCACCGGCTACTTAGTTGTAACGAATGTCAAGATCATAATAACAGCCGGGTTCAACCGTTTCTGCACTTGTCTAATTAATTCTGTTGAGTTTAGCAGCTGTGACCAAAATTCATCCGGGATACTGATACCGGGAATAGTATTATGGATTTACTTACTGTTACTGTTAGCCTGTGTCATTTCACTGCTTGGCAAAGACCTCCCATGATTTCCATTTTTTTTTTTAATTACCACATTCAGAAGCCCTAACATAGTCAGAATGCGACGCGGTAGACCTCGAAGGAGATGGCGTGACGAGCTAGACAGACCCAATTTAATAATGTTTTACAAAAAGGCCAATTTGCCCTTATCTTGTGAACAATATCTACAAAGTTTCCTTCAAGTCTTTACTAATAAGTATTTAACGAACTTTATAAAATAAATGCTAATGGCATGCACATACCTAGCTATAGTATGCGCCCAGTAGTACTAATTTTCGTTCTAAATTCGATCTAAAGGAAAGATCTGGTCTCATGGGAATTACTTTTGAAACGGAGATAAAAAGGAAATAGAATAAAATGAAATGTCTTGACAAAGGAAAATGTATAGATTTCTGTTCAGACAATTTATTGGCTTTCCCTCTATTACTTTTTATTCTGAATGGTTATTAATGAGAATTACGCAGGTTCCTTGTTACAATCGACAGCTTACTTTGTACAGGTTTTTGTTACATTAACACTAAGGTACAATTAAAACGGTTTTTTTTTTTTGCGTGTTAAATGAAAATAGACAGAAAAAATACACAAACAAAAATACATGTTTTTCAAACAAATTCTTTTCCTGCTAATATTGGTTTTGAACTTAGATTAGAAAATTTCCTTTAGGCAATCTTCCAGTAAATATATCTCGAAGTTCTGGCTCGATTCCTTCGTATCCGAACGTCTGCACCAGACAACGTTATTGTTAAACTTTTCTGCCTACGAGTGTGCTTCTAAACATAATTTAAAACACGCGAAAGATTAGATTGGGCTGTCCAACCACTTTATTGATGCCTACCAAACTTTATAGGCTTGAAGTTTTTCATTTTATCGCGCAGTAAAAATAGAAACCATAAAATATATCGCCCTTGTAAACATCACTGTCTTTGCACATCAGTCAATAAAAATGTAGTTACGTGTGTAAGGAGGCACTTTGCAGACAAATGAGAAAATTGGATTAAAGAAAAACATTTCAGCATAGTGCAGTCTACTGTCTAGTATTTTAAAAACACTTTCTTCAGGTTTCAAAAGAGTTTTTTATCACGTCTGGACAATTTGGGCAATGAAAAAAAAAATACCTGATGGATTAATTTTGGTTGTAATGGTACTTTCTAAACCGTAATCATCATCTGCCTAGCCTTTTCCCAACTATGTTGGGAATGGCATCAAGTCTAGTAGTGTAGGATGCAGCTGAATACCAGTATTTTACATGGAATTACTCCATAATATCTGACCTCCACAACCCAGTTATTAATAATGGGAAGTATGATACTCCTTGGTAAGACTGAGTGTCTCACTTCCAAGTACCTCGGACCTGTAACTACTGTCAAAGCTCTACAAATCTAGGCAAGCGCAGCTGAACCTGGATGGCGATGGCGGTTCGAGAATGGCTCTTCTGAATTCTCCCATTTGATGACTCTTATCATTTTCCCGTAAACGTTGTGAATAAGAGGTTAGTGACGTCATAAATTGCTAATCTGTATGTAACATATTAATTTTGTTTCGTGTCAATATTTGTCAAGACTCATGAAGAATTCTATCAGATAAATTTAATTGAATTGTCGGACGAAGAATGGACTGAAGGGATTAATTAAATCATTTTCTATATTTCGCTAGGTCACCTCGTTCCAGCATCATCATATCCACCATCTTCTTAGTCTGTTGATGACAATATTTTGTAGTCAGTCCGAAATTAGGCGACGAGTTGGGCCCACCATAAGAATGGAGGTCTACCTTTCACATAGATGATAGTCCAACTTAAGCCCCGGCTATCCTCAGACGGTTGATTCATGAGTACTTTTGGATTTCCATATGAAGAAAAGATACTAGTACTTGTCCTGTAAATACTTCAATCACAAATGATTGACTCACAAAGCAAGAAGGCACAAGTAACGTTCGGACCTTTTCCGCTTTTATTGAGTGAGAGTATGTACACTTGTAAAGTGTCATTCACACACTTTGAGTCTTGTTCAAATGAGACGAGGGACTATTCCTTGTTCAAAGCTTTTATTGTAAGTTACAAGAATATGTGTGCCGTGATGTTATTTATTATTCTTGATTTACGGAGAAAACTAGTGACTCAGCCCCTGCTTCGCATCACAAAATATTAGGATAGAAATCTTGATCGATTATGTTCTTGGTTTTTGAATTTGTATCGTAGCAGCTGGCGTTCTGTGGTTTCTACCGAACGACCCCCATGGGAAAAAGGCGTGAGTTTATGTACGTATGTATGTGTCCTTATACATGAGGTTGTGGTTTGGGTAAGTTGGGACCAATGTGTCTTTTCCAACTCATTATAATAATATGTACCTTTACTTCCTACTCTATCTAAGTTTTTCTTGGAAATTAGTGTTATCGGTGAAGGTGTGGCCTGGTAAGGAAACCTGAACTCGTAATTCCATTAAAATTAACGCAGTGATTTTAATGGAATGATTCAAATTAATTATTTTAATTTTTCATTTTCAGTCGGTCAGTCGTCTTCTACTTCTGGTGCTTCTCTCATTGCTGAAGATCAGCAAACAGCTCAGAATATTTAGCATTGTAAACAGTTAAGTCACAGCCGTGATTCTGGTTCATTCGTGAATGTTTGCCAGTTAAGTCTTTTTTCTCCCCATCCAACACTATAATATATTTCCCTGCTATAAAGTATTACTCATCATTACCAGTTAGAGTAAGGACGAGGGCAGGATGGTGATGATGACAGACAGACAGACATGAAAACCACTTCATTCAATAAAATATTGTACCGTGTACACACGGCTACACATCAAGCTATACAAAACTAGTTAATCTTGGCCTCACTTTACTAGATCTTTTCGCACAATGAACGATCAGATTATACTGGTTTTGTATAGCTTGATGTGTAGCCGTGTGTACGAGATATTTAGTAAAGAGGAATTTGCATTAGAGTTACCTACATAGTACATTGTTCGGATATGACGTGGGTATGCTTTATCTAATTCTGTTATTGTTACGCTATTTTATCTCTTCTGTATAATATTCTGTCTTCTTGAATCTTCTTTTGGTAAAATTTTGTTATACCTACATAGTTGGCGTTCGTGTGTAGGAAATGAGTTTGTCTTTGTAAGTTCATGCTGAAAATTTATTCCTTTAAATATGCACCTGAGTTTCCAACCACACAATTTACACATAACCTAACATCACGCCTGTAATCCCCGAAGGACTAGACAGAGGTGTACCTAATAGTATAAAGTCCCATGTAATAGAGGGCGAGCCTCCATCAATAAATTTGCTAAGGTAAATAGAAAAATAAAACATCAAGTCTAGTGATAGGCATCACCAATAAGGTCCCAAGTCAAATGGTCTGAGCCTATACTGCCTCAATTACTCTGCTTACATTAGAGACTTTTTACGACCAGTTCAGTAAATAAAACTGAACGACATGCTCCAAATGTCCCTAGTCATTACGAGGTATAGTAATTATAGTAAGTAAGTACAATATGTCGTTTTTCGTTCAGACTTTATGTTCGTGACTGTACCTTCGGGAAGATAAGTTTAAATAAATGACTTTTCACCTTTCTTGTCGTGACATCGTGAGTTCGGCTTGGGTAATCCCAGGTCGCATTTATTGTAACAAATGTTTTTGTTAGATTTTAGGTTATATGATACTTGGACAGGTGTATATTTGCTAGGTAGAGGTAATGTTCTAGAAAGACATTCGGGAAAGTAATTATGAACGCCATATTTACTATTCCAAATAGTGTTGCCGTGTCCCAGATTTAGGAATGATTAGTTACACGACATACGTGTCTTACCAGCGTAAATACTAACTCATATTAGCCCAGAATAGTCCACTGTTGGACAAAGGCCTCTTCAATAGCACGCCACTAGGTAACTCGATTCTCATCCACTTTCATTCAGTTGCTACCAGCCACCTTGCGAAGATCGTCGCTGCGCCGAGCCTGAGGGCGTCTTATCTAACGCTTGCTTATTCACGGTCTCTTTTCAAGAACACGTCAACCCCAGCAGTCATCGGTTTTACGGCTAAGTGCATGTTTACGTACAGGCAGGGCGTCGCGCGGCGCGTGCTGTGTTTTTAATTCAAACACATGGCGATGTATGAAAAAGTTAACGATTTCAAACGTCGATTTTAGCTAAGCAATTTTTCGTTCGTTAGTTTAAAATGCAGTGATTGCGGTGGACCCGTCTCTCAGTAAATTAATAAAAAAACACGAGTCTTCTGCACGCGCCGCGCGACGCTCCGCGTCTCCGTAAACGAGCACTAACATGGTCAGCCCCAATAAAAATTTAAATTTAACTTAATTTGCTAAAGCTTAAAAAATTTAGGAGCAGGTGATAAGATTATGTTAATCCTGTAATCAAACTAGCGTACCTCAAGATCAAGTGGGTACTGTGTAAATAATTTCATGACTTATAACTAGGTAATGGCGAATACCTTGCGCCTATTTTTTTTTAATACCACTAGTGACACTGAACTGAATGCCTCCTTATTTTTGCACTGTTTTAATTGATACTCTCCGTACTGAAACTGAGCGTTCAAATTCCAAGTCTAACAACATTTCGTTATGCATTTAAGAAAAACTTAGTGTTTAAAACGGGAAATAAAATCACGAGTTTAGAATTAATGAGTAGATTATGTTTTTATCTCGGTGTCTCGTGAGATAGCTCTTGAAAGTAATTTCAGCTGAATCAGAAAAACAGCTGTAAAATGGTGACGTCATCTGAAAGTCGAACATTTTCATGTTTTCTTCTGTTATCAGGATTTCATCATGATACACAGTGACTCTTTTATTATAGTAAATTTCCTAATGAGTAGCATGTGAGCAACGTGTGTACTGAAAATATAACTACAACCCTAAACAGAAAGCTGTTTGTTTACTTCAGTTCCTCCTAAAGTGCAAGGGGTTTATCCGCAAAATTCAATTTTTCATACGTTTCTTTACAATTTGCAGGTCTGTATCAGATTACAAATGCTAATCGCGATCTTAACTCAAACACAAAGAATTTATTTCAATTAGACCATTACAAGCAATTTTGAATGCCAGAAGAACGAAGCTATAGTCGCAGTCACAAAGCATAATAACTTCAGAAAGTACTTTAGTTGTTCATTTTCAAAGTGTAGATCTCCATGGACACCTTTCAAGGTAAACTCACATTGTAATAACCTATACCTAATCGAGTCAGATCTATTGTGCAGAGGAAAAGTTGGAAAGCTAAACGTTTCTACACTACACACTTAGGAATATTTAGTTAACAAATCTTTCCATGATTAACAAAACAACAGAATTATCTCGTCTAAATATTCTAAACTGAAGAGCTCACGGGTTTTCACACAGTTCCCTTGGCAACACTAAAGCTGTGTGCAGACATGTGTCAAGACAGTGTTTTAGAAAGCACAATCTACGCTCTTTAAAATAACATTGTGATAAAAATGTCCTAAGGACTTAGAGATAGTGTCGTATTATCAATTTATCAATAAGCAATAACAATGATGTAAAAAATGGATTAGGCAATTGAGAGCTAAATGTTTTGTCAATTCTGTTTAAAGTCGTTGTATGAATAATATGTTTTTATCTTTTATACATTTTAAAACGCAAAGCGCAATCCAACGTAACACATACCAGTTGATTGCCATAACACCCCTCTCTTGCCCTCTGAAATTGTTACTAAACATTTTCCTCATAATTCTTTATCTATGTTTAATGCTTACATTACATGAACCTAGTTTTAAAAATTCTCTTTAAGCTCTGACCCAGTTTGTAACACAACAATGCGTTCAAAAACGGGCTCACTAGATTTCAGCAATAAGAAAAGAAAATCGTGCGTATCACGTTAGTCGCAAGCACTAATACACAATGGTTTGACTAAAGTCAAAGACTCCACACACAATGGATGGACGGCGCTGAGACTGGCATAGAAAGAGGTGGGGTGACGACCATGATTTCCGCGAGGGTTGGTTCGAGGTGGCGTAGGACAAGGGTTCATGGAAAGACTTGCAAAAGGCATTTGCCAGCAGTGGGACAGCATAGGCTCTAGAGGCTCGTTACTTTACTCTTTAGGCACCTTGTCCTATTAGTTTTAGAGGTTATCTGTCTAATAACTCAGTGTATAATCATGAGCACCTATATGTATGTATACACTTATCGACGTTTAGAAGCAGTTTTCGCCTACTGTGTTGATTTTCATTTTCATGTTATGTATTGAAACTGATATTTGGAACCCATAAGCATAACCATAAGGTAGGTCATATCTCCAAGTTGCAATCGTTACTACACGAGAAGTCCACGTTTGAACTTTGCCAAGCCACATATAGGTATTATAATATTAATCGTGACTATAAATGTAGAATCTTAACACAAACAAACTTTCATCTTGAACGGCATCCCCTGTCAATCGAAAAAAAAAATGTCTTTTTCTCCAATTGTATTTTTTTTCTTGTGTAGAGGGTAATTGCTACTAACACTAGATAATAAGTTACTTAATATTAGGTTGATAACACTCTATGGATCTTTTTATGTAAGAAATAAAATAAGTTCATTAGTTCATTTAGATAAAGTAGTGTGTACACAGCCTTATTAGCATATTAATCGTCGAATAATTTCGCCTAGACTGTTGCTAATCCTCATAACTCCATAGTATTTGCAAACAGATAATAGACCATTGAACTTCTCATCTAAATAAATATAACACTCATGTCCAAGATAACAAAACGTATATTTCTTAGAGATTTCATTTTATAATTATTGTTTAATATTAACAATTTACAAATATAACATAGCACAGTCTTAGTTTACTTATTTACAAAGGGTTTGTTACTCAAACATTGCACATAGTAAAAGATATCTTTTTAAAATTCGTGGCTGAAATTAAAAATATTTTTATAATGGAGTAGGTTATAATATAGGGGTCGTTGAGGGAACAGTGAATCAAGTATACACAGTGAAGCATCACCGTATTGGACAGAACGAGTGGCGTGACACAGGCTATCTCTTTCTCTCGCCTCCCGTTAAATCATACGACATACGTGGTTCTGTCCAATACGGTGATGCTTCACTGTGTACACTTGATTCACTGTTCCCACAACGACACTACATAATTATATAAACACACGCCTGCTTCCCATGGGGGTAGTCAAAAACCACAGAACGCCAGCCAGCTGCTACGATCCATGGTAGGTTATATTGCTACTAAATCATTTAGGTTTTGTAATTATAATGTTTGCACTTCTAAAATAGATTCTACAGATAAATCACACCTTAAACACCGAGGAGTTAGGCAGAGATGCACCTAATAGTACACCCACATTTCGCTAGTTCTGTTCAACCCCCACTCCACATGGGGCGAGTCTATTGTAATGAGTAATTTGTGACAAAAAAATCCAGTGACGCTTTGTCTGGCGTGATGGGAATCAAACCCAGGACTTCATGCTCAGCATTCGCACATACAGCAGTCTAACGTTGCAGGTATTTAATTTTGTGCTTGTACAACATTGAAGTAAATGACTTATTCTAGTCCATTTAAATCCGACGCTCAAAATTAATTAAATTCTTTCAAGTCACTTGTCTATTATTGTGCAGTTTCAAGACTTAGAATTTAGAAATGCATTTCCCTAGTTTATTACTTACTAGCGACCCGCCCCGACTTCGCACGAGTGCAAATGGATGTTATTATACATGTCGCAGATTCAACACCGAGGCACAATATTTAGAGTTGACAATTTAGAATAACGCCATCTATCATCGTTTTTCGGATCTATCATCGTTAAAGTCGGAAACGTCAAGCAGTGAGCTTGGGTGAGGTCGATGCAGAGCGTGGCAGGTCTGGTTTGACAGTTTTCGGTTGACAGATGACAGCTGTCGGTTGTCATATGTCAAATGTCAGTTGTGAGTGGTCGGTTGACGTTGACGTTAGACGCATTTGACTGGAGGGACGTTACTTTTTGGTGAGACACGAGCGCGAACGGTTGTTCTGCCCGGCTGTATCGAACTGACCGCGTTTCCGTACTTTAATCCATTTCCATCGGCTTGATCGTTTGAGATTTTGTTAATTTGTTAACGAAAGTAAATAAATAGGCGGTTGTAATCAGTGTTGAGACTATTATTTCGTACCTCCGCCATGCCGAACTTGGACTCTGACAACGATGAACCCGAAATAGTTGAGCTACCGTCGTCATACATATAAACTTCCTCTTGAATCACTCTATCTATTGAAAAAAACCGCATCAAAATCCGTTTCGTACTTTTAAAGATTTAAGCATACAAAGGGACATAGGGACAGAGAAAGTGACTTTATTTTTTACTATGTAGTGATCTATTTTTACTAGGAAGGGTCTAGGTGTCAAGTCAAGATGTGAGTATAGCTACAGTTGTTTAGTTGGAGGAGTGAAGTGATATGAGTGGTGTTAACGTCCAAATTTTTTTGGCGTTTTTGAGAGACCCCAACATTTATCAATCTACCTGAAACTATATTTTTTTCTCAATCCACCTTAATCTTAATATTTTAGCAATAAAGTTGAAATTTAACTGACTGTTATAGCTGGATGTGCTGGCGTCTGTACCTGTAATTTCAGTCTCTTACTCCTGCCACAGTTACAGTAAAAGGAATCTTACTGTGATTGGCATAGAGCACATTGTTCTAACTGGAGTTGCAGTCGTGGGAACTCTCCCTGAAAGGATAGGCAAAGGTGTACCGTCATACCGTGTACCGAATAGTACCACCCAAATTTCGACAGTTATGTTTTAAGTCCCATTACTACGTACCTAAGCACGAAACCCGAAGTTTCGACCAAAGTTACGGGGGTTTCCTAATGCATATGAAATTTCATGCTTATCTCACTACATAATGCGCAATTGTAAAGTCTGTATCACCTAGTCTAATTTATGGCATTTTTTTAAAGAACTTTCTTTTCATTCACATTCAGATCGTTATTTAGTTTTACGCTAATTATAATTTACATAACAATAGTTAAAACTGAGACACTTCATTGGATCTTGCGAATTCTTCCTTTTTACTCGGATCCGTGACGGTAGCTCTCATTCTCCGCCTCACCAGTATGTAGATGAATCTGTAAAACAAAAAACAAAACAATTTATAAATATGTATGAAAATAAATTCTGACCGACATCATGCAAATCCTTTCTTGTGTTCATTATCATCTGCCTTTTCCTAACTATGATGGGGCCGACTTCCAGTTTATCCGATTGCAGCTAAATACCAGTATTTTACATGGAGCGAGTACCTAATCTGACCTCCACAACCCAGCTAGACTGGGGGTAATACTTAGTGGTTCTGGGTAAGACTTAGTGGTTCTGACTAGTTGGTTGACTGGTTGGATAGTGGTTGAATCAGTTCTTGTTATCGACCAACATAATTATTTTACCAACTATTTTCAGTATAAATGGGGAAGAAATCTACCAAAGTATTGGATGGCGCTTCGCTTGTGTTTATTTCTTTTAATTAGACTGCCAACGGAGTTCCTTGCTGGAAACCTTGCCCAGATAATATGGTCCGGTATACTGGTTAAATTTTAAAAATGTCAATCTCAACAAATACATCATCTTTCATCATTCTCTTGGGGTCGGCGAATTTTATCGTCTACAATATTGATCTGAATTATAAATAGCAAAAAACCCATAGGAATCGAAATATTTAAAGTAAAGCTACTGTTGTGACCTTTGACCTTAGATTTTTAATAGACGCGAAGACCCTACCATGTGGGTTTTGAGACAACTTTTAGAATGTTCAAATAAATGTTTATACGAGTTGGTAACTGGGTATCTCAAATTCCGAGGTGAAACTACTATTATGACTGGACTATTATCTGTAGGTACGTATGATAACATAAAACTATTTGGTTTTTTCTATTTTCAAGTTTCAAGCCGTAACTCATTAAGATATGATTCTAATTGCTCGTTAACATGGTTTAAAAGACATGGCGCCACAAATAATGTTCATTATAGATTCTTGGTGAAAGTGTCATCGATGTTTCTGAGACCTTTTTTAGAGTTCCGTACCCAAAGGGTAAAAACGAAACCCTATTACTAAGACTTTGCTGTCTGTTCATCCGTCTGTCTGTCACCAGGCGGTATCTTAAGAATCGCGATACCTAGACTGTTGAAATTTTCACAAATTATGTACTTCTGTTGCCGCTATAACAACAATAATACTAAAAACAAAATAAAATAAATATATAAGGGGGCTCCCATACAACAAACTCGATTTGTATAGATAACTAGCTTTTGCCCGCGACTTCGTTCGCGTGGAATAGTGACTTCCGGCAGATTTTTGGTTTATCTCGCGAAAAAAAAAAAAAAAAAAAATCCTATGTCCTTTCTCAAGTTCCAAACTATGTCTGTACCAAATTTCATCAAAATCCGTTCAGCCGTTTAGGCGTGAAAGAGTAACAGACAGACAGAGTTACTTTCGCATTTATATATTAGTATGGATGGTATGAAACCCTCCGTGTGCGAGTCCAACTCGCACTTTCCGGTTTTTTTTTAAAACCTGCCCCTCACTACGGCTATTACACTACACTACACTATTACTACACTATTTTTTATGTATCGAGGGTGCGTTTAAATGTTTTTAAACATTTAAATTCACAAACACAAACATCTGGGTCGGGGGACCGGGACCACGGTCCCGAAAGTCACCTGTATTATTTTATTTATTTTAGAGGGGTTCATTGGGACCACAAGAAAAACGAAGGTATAGTAAAGTTAGCAAAAAAGTGATATATTATTATGATCAACAATTACAAGGATTTATTTATTAGTACGGGTACAAAATAAAGGGTAATTTTATTAGGTTACATACATACAATCAATCATGTTGATAGTACAAAGTTCAAATATAAGAAAAAAAATCATTTATAAGTTATTTTGAACTTTGTACCAGGGTGTCATGATTCAGTTGAAGATTAGCTACGGGGTGACCGTCTGAAAGAAATTATTAATCTTCTAATAACTTATGATACCCTAGTACCACATAACACATTACATGAGCCCTGTTAACTCCTGTATTTGGTGACAGCCCGAAATAAATTATTAATCTCCTAATAACTTATGATACCCTAGTACCACATAACACATTACATGAGCCCTGTTAACTCCTGTATTTGGTGACAGCCCGAAAGAAATTATTAATCTCATAATAACTTATGATACCCTAGTACCACATAACACATTACATGAGCCCTGTTAACTCTTGTATTTGGTGACAGCCCGAAATAAATTATTAATCTCCTAATAACTTATGATACCCTACATAAGTTATTAGGTGTAATGTGTTAGTACCACATAACACATTACATGAGCCCTGTTAACTCCTGTATTTGGTGACAGCCCGAAAGAAATTATTAATCTCCTAATAACTTATGATACCCTAGTACCACATAACACATTACATGAGCCCTGTTAACTCCTGTATTTGGTGACAGCCCGAAAGAAATTATTAATCTCCTAATAACTTATGATACCCTAGTAATAAATAACACATTACATTAGCCCTGTTAAGACCTGCAAATTTTCAATTAAACTTTTGTATGCAAATTTCATAATATTTAATTTTTTATGCTTCATTCTAAGTCAGGCTACTATTTTTGAAATAATAGAAATATTTTATCATCTAATAAAATTGGTTTTATTTCTATAACTTAAGATTTTTTGGTTGACCGTACTTTTTAAAGGCATAAGTTGGTTTATTTTATTTGTGGTCCCGATGAACCCCTCCAAAATAATTAAAATAATACAGGTGGCTTTCGGGACCGTGGTCCCGGTCCACATCCAGACCCGGATTAACTACATGTAGGTCTTACACATTGTCATATTTTTTCCGTGCGGGATTCGAACCCGTGACACGCAGCACAGCAGCCAGTCGCTCAGACACTGCGACAACCGTGCCATCATTTTTGATAGATTTTTTCTTGATTAAAAAAATATTTATGTCAATACCGACCCCTATCGTATTTACCAAACATTTACTATCCAGCACGGTTCATTCCGTGCAAGAAAAAAATGTCAGGCTTATCAACTCGACCCGCATGCAGTTACATAACTGATAACAAAATGCTATTTCAGTTTTATTCGCAATTTAAAAAATATGAATGGATAATACTATCAAAACAGTTGAACTTGATAGGTTAAGAGGAAACAGGGGCTGCGATTCTACTTACAAATTAATGTTTTCCCATTTTTTCTTCCTGAATAATGCCTCTACGGCAATATTGGTTTTGCATACAATAAAAGCATATTGTAGATACGTCATTTCTATTTTTTTCAGTAGCTAATATATAAAGAAAATTTGACCATCCAGAAATATCAAAAAATAAGTTTTTACGATCGTGATTTATGATCGTGATTGGAAAATTACCAGAGAAATATGTAAAGTTTATGAAATTTAATTAAAAAGAAGTTGATAGGAACCTAACAATACATTTTTTTTAATTCAATAATATGCTGAGCTAATACAGCTGTACCTACCACACTGTACGGGAGCAGGCTTGACGCAGTGCTTCAGCCTTCAGCAATAGTTTTTCCAATACCTAACTGATAGGCCATATTCCCTATTATAGAGTAAATGCGATTAAAGTAAGTTAGCTCAAGCACGCGGCTTCGCCCTCGTGGATGTCGGAAATTGTTTGACTTGAGCCATATTAGATTTAGGTCATCAAACAAAATTAATTAAAACATGACAAGGAAAAAACAGACAGACTGACAAACAATGTTACATATAATCTTATTATTAGTTTATGTGTATTATTTTATGTGTATAAGGAAGTATGGATAAGATTTTGCTTTAATTTACTTTATCATCGATGCAATAAAAACGAAGTATAATTTCAAGAATGTAAAGGAGATGGAAAAGTCATAGTTTATCAATGCACAACTGCGACATTTTTTTCGCATTATGACCCATTTAGTATTAAAATATTAAATGGGTCAAATTAAGAAAAAAATAACGCGTAGTTTAAAATTTCCATGCTGAGATGGGGTCTTTTGATATTGTACAGTCGAACAAGCTAATAAGTATATCGGTAGAGTTTTTTATAATTGTAGTACACTGAAAATATGGATGGCAATTTTGTTTTATAAAGCGTATCGCATTAAGCGACTGATGGCAAACGCTGTATCGTTTGGTCTACTATTACTAATCTGTATAATCATATTAGTAAATAGAAGTTAGCTGGCAGTATACTTATTCGCTGGTTCAACTGTACATGACCAATTTTGTTCGTTTCTTATGTTTATTTTTTACGTAATTTAGTTTTATTGTCAATTTTGCATTTTATTTTGTTTTGAAGTGACTAATACTTTTCTTTTTTTAAATTTTCGGAACAATAAGTGATTGTATATTCTGTTTTGCAAAGCTAATTTACGAAATCATCCAATAAAGTCTTCCAAAACATTAGTGTAAACCTACAATCTATTTTCAGAATTTTATTTCAGTCACGTCTCTACCACTCTCTCCTGAAACCTGTGCGATTAAAGGTTTTCATCAATGTCACCGATCGTACAGTCAGAAAGAAAGGAAATTGTGATCATTTATTTGTTTTTATGTGAACACTGATTACGTATCTACCATTTATGTGTACTTGTTTGTGTCAAATAAATTATTATTGATTGGCAAAAAGACCTTAAAATTATACAAAACAAATAAATTAAAACACATAACAAACAATTAAACAGCCGAGTCTTAATATTACGTCTTCGTCCGTTTTGAGTTCCCTTCCTTTACTGATAAAAGTATTCAATTAATAGGTGCGAGCATATTGCCATCAATTGGGCATAAACCCAGACTCCATAGGCAGACTGAGAAACTCATGAACTCAAAATAATGCTCAACCAATCGATCCTTGGACCTCATTCTCAGCAGTCGCGTTTGAGACCACTCGACCAATGAGGCAGCAGACGAAGGAGTCTTTTATATGGAGTAGGGAAATCATCAATTATTGCCTCCTCCGCTCAGGGTGGGCCCTGGCAGGCCCTCGACTAGGCCCGACAGGCCAATCACGGAGTCTGCATTTTTACCCGGTTGATGCTGGATATGCTATAGTGGAAGAGTCCTCAAAGAGATGAACATAGTTTTACTTCGACTTGTACCTCAAGACAAATCTAAACTAGAAGTGACATTTGTTATTTAAATAAATGTTGAACTTGGGAATAAATGGCATTAATCTATGGGAAGCAAACTTAGGAAGTACTGCATGTCGTTCTTAAATTTTCTTTAGATAGTTATGAGTGTAAATGACACGGCAAATATTGCTTAATTTTAAATCTAGTATAGTTTACCTATAAATGCAATCTATTTCACCATGATTTCACCGCTATTTACTTCTTTTGTGCTTAGATACTTTAAGAGGAAAACTTCGATGCCAACACCTCTTTCAAAATAAAGATAACAGTTAGTAATATTGCTTCTATCAATGCCATGTCTCATCATCGTGATTTATCAATTAAACTATTTCCACAAACTATTGTTAGGCAAATAATGAATCACGAACGTGTATCAGTCAGCACACCTGTATATACAAACAAAGTGGGTTATCCCACAAAGAAGTGTTTAGGGTGGGTCAGTTATCAATACCCTGTAGAGGACAAACACTTCCCACTAACCGGGCGCAAAGAGTCGCTATTTCTTCATTACAAACCTAGATCTAGAAAAAGAACACAGGATTACCAAGTTATGTAATCTTGTTTGCGATTATTCAACCTTGTATATTTTAAAGACTCTTGCACATTGCAATAGTTTGATGAAATTTTCCAAAACAAACCCAAAAGAAATCCGTACTCCGTAAATTTAAAGTAAATAAATATATATCGTTCTGTTTATTTTTGACACATTTACTTTTGCATTTTTAGAGGATAGATGGCCGGCAATAAATCATCTGCCTAGCCTTTTAATAACTATGTAGAATTGTAGAGGTCGGCTTCCAAACTAACCGGATGAATTTGAATGCTATTCGATTTTATGGCCGACTAAACTTGACATAATCTATAACAATATCTCACCCGAATAATCCTAGGGCGACCACAGTCAAGGTGGCATCGAACATGTAGAAGGCACCGGGGAAGTGGTCGATGGTCATCATGTAGATGTAACTCGTCGCCGGCATGTATATAGACGGTGCTATGGCCTCCGTCACTCCTATGAGGGCACTCAACTTTGCTGTAAAGAAGATAGGAAGAATTAGAATGTTGAACTTTCTGTAGGCCCTATCTCGCCCAATTGAAAACGATGGAACGAGCTTCTTGATAAGATGCCTCTTCACCCTAGTTTTAGAGACGTTGGGAGAAAGTTCCATGGTATGACCGTCTCCGAAAATAATCAAAAGTCGTAGATAAGTGTCGTGTCGTGTTCAATAAATTTTTCATCCAATTAGACAGATGGCATAGGAAATGTGCAAATTAACACAAAACATAATTATACTTCTAAAACGTTGCTTATTGTTTCAAAACAAGAGGCATGTTCTTGACTCTGAAATGCAAACAAGTCTCTAAATAAAGATCTACTGAAGTTCATGAATTTTGAAGTACAAACTTCGCAAAGCCAACAGGACCGAAACAAACAATTTCTAATTTCCACGTTTCTCCTGATTAATTTAATGGGTGCGCTATAACACGAAGAAAATTTACGCAAAAACGAATCTTCTGGCGCGATATCAACAGGTGCTAATCCTTTGAATAGCCATTTCTCCCTTGTATAAACTGCTGTTTTTGCCCTTTTCGGGAAATTTTGTCTTATCAAGTCGTAACGTTTTATTGAGCAATTTCTTCCGTCATTTATTTTGTGTAAACGCTTTTAGACGATTTGCTTCCAGATAAATAGAACAATCAAAGTTGCTCCTCGGAATTTCTGGTACTGTTAGAGATTCTGAGGTGAAGTTACTTATAAGTAACGTAACGCGCGCGCGCGTACGCGTAACGTAGTTTTAGTTCAATTCTGGTAAGGTATAGGATTGGTTTCAATAACAATACTCTTTTGTTCGTAGAGTAAATTGAATTTTAGTTCTAGGGATTTTGGTACTGGGGGGTTTCAAGGACGGTATAAAATGTTTTTTTTCCTAGGTAAGCTGTGTACAGGAGCAGTAGCTATAATAAACTGCATGAGTACTCGTAGTGGAACCATTGAAATTCCGGGATTACACTGGCAGGAAAATTACTTTTAAAACATAATTATTGATTTAAAGAACTATTTCTTATCTGAGGGTACTTATCTAAATAGTAATAACAAAATTAACTTACCAACTTCTTCAGTAGGAACACTCTTGGTGGCTAATGATCTGACAGCAGTCAGTCCAGTATGGCTGAAGATGTTCAGCACCGGAGCTGAGTAATACCACGGTCGCGTCGGTGCAAACGCAAACATGAAACAGCTAGCTATCCTGCTCAGACCTGCAAGGACGCCGATAGCGCTGTCCTGCACGTTCATTCTTTTGCTGAGAACTGATATGCAGAAAACGGTTCCTGGAGAAGAGAAGTTATGATTAAATATTAATTTATAGAATTAGTAAATGCCTCACATGAATTATGTTCATTAAGTGAAAATTATAGCAGTTATGGTATTATAAAAGGTGCTAATTATATACCTACGGCATAAAGAGAAGAATGAAAG
This sequence comes from Diarsia mendica, assembly GCA_949316265.1. Lineage (NCBI taxonomy): Eukaryota > Metazoa > Arthropoda > Insecta > Lepidoptera > Noctuidae > Diarsia > Diarsia mendica. The sequence continues at coordinate 12,383,561 of OX438902.1, read as the reverse complement.
GTCGAAGAGACCATAAGCCCAATTTAAGATAACACTGAAAATGTGTTATTTGTTTCGTCAAATAAGGCCTGTTAAGAAGTGCGAGTATGATATTAGTTGATTACAAATTGCACCTTACGTCTACCCTGTAATTAGCTAAATCTTGGACGTCTCTGCACCACTCTGCTTGTCTCTGCTTTAATGGAAACCGGGCCTTATCTCAATGGTTATTGCACCTTACTTAAGGCGCAGTTAAAGGGGCACCGTAAAAACGACCTGTTTTTCGTCGCAGAGTTAGCCGTATTGCTACTTATTACAATTCCAAAAAAAATACAGTGTATAGTCAAATGTATAGGTAAAAGACTTATGCAAAAATATTTTCTAAAAGTAATCAAGAACCTCGAAAAAAAAAATCACAAAATCACAAAAAAATCACACGAAAAAACTTTTTCGTCTCGAAATGCTCAATATTTTGAGTGACAACTGTTATTTTTTTTTTTACTATCAGAAAGGAAATTTAACCAACTAAAGACATATGTAAAAATATTTTAACATTACAGCGTATTTTTTTTTTTAATAAATTAAATCTGCGAACTATCGTTCATTTTGGCAGTCACGAGCATCAAACGCATCGCCATTTTCAACCTTATTTGTTTAGGCGATGAGTTAAACGCGCGCTCAAGGTCGCGGGCAGCTAATGTCGCCTTAATTAAAACTTGATATCGTAATTTCCCGAAAATATCCTCCCATTTGAAGGGACTTATACCAAAGTTGCGTGTTTATCTGACATTCAACTAACGCATTCACTTCAGACTCTAATAAAATGTACAAATTACGGCCTTATTTGGCATTATTTTAAGTCCTGGGTCTTGATTCCAAGTGTTTACGATATTTGGAGACAAAAATACATATTATTCAAGTTTTGTGTGTTCAATTTACCGGATTTTAGGTAAACGACCCGAGAGTTTATGGACATGTCGCATAAATGTTATAAAATAATAATAAAGCTGGTAAAAAAACGTGTTTTTGACGAACCGGTGTAAGGAAAATTTGTGAGGAAGTTACTGTGTCCTTAATATAAAACCAATAATTCGAGAATACTATGCCACATACACAGGGTTACTGGTAGGTAACTCGACGTTTCCTCTACGTTCGGACGTATTCCAGTGGATATACGTCCTCCAAGGAATATGTCGGGTTACCAGTAACCCCATAGAGGAACACGAGTACTCGTGGGTTCCAAATTTCGTCTAAGTCAAAGTTCGTCTGCTACGCGGACGATACGCTGGTGCTGGCACGAGGGGAGTCGCACGAGGCGGCGGCCGCGAACATGACACGCGGGGTTGCGATAGTCGTTGAGAGGATCCGGCAGCTGGGTCTCGAGGTGGCACTTCACAAGTCGGAGGCCATGGGCTTCCATGGACGTGGGAATGTGCTACCGTCGAGATCCCAGCTAATGGTGGGAGGGGTTCCCATCGGCGTTGAGTGTACTTTGAAGTACCTAGGACTCGTCCTCGACAGCCGGTGGAACTTCGTGGAGCATTTCCGACGTTTGGCTCCCAGACTGGAGCGGGCTGCGGCTGCCTTTAGGTGGCTCTTGCCCAATCTGGGGGGGCCAAACGCCTCCTACCGGAGGCTCTATGCCGGGATCGTGCGGTCCAAGGCCCTTTACGGGGCCCCGGTGTGGGCGCGTGCTTTGTCAAAGCGGGCCGCCCACTACCTGAACGCGCCCCAAAAGGTGCTGGCCGTAAAGGCTAGTCCGTGGGTACCGCACTATCTCCTGCGAGGCGGCGAACCTCCTTGCCGGATTGCCACCATGGGATCTGGAGGCGATAGTCCTCGCGCGCCTGCATGAATGGCGCGTGGAGGTGCTACACCGGGGGTCACTCCGTTGCCGCGGCAAATTGCCGCTCTGCGGACGGACCTCCGGTGCGATCTCATGGCGGCATGGAGACAGCGACTGTCGCAACCCAGTGCAGGGCACGCCACGATAGTGGCGGTAACTCCCCTCTTTGAGGAGTGGCTGGAGAGGCGCCACGGCGCCCTCACCTACCGTCTGACGCAGGTCCTCACCGGACACGGACGTGTTTCGGGAGGTACCTGTACCGAATCAGGCAGGAGGAAACGCCCGGATGCTTCCACTGCGAGGATCGACCGGAGGACACGGTGGAGCAAACTGTGGAGGCGTGCCCTGCTTCGGCAGAGCCCCGCCGTGTTTTCGTAGCGGCGGTCGGCGGCGTCGACCTCTCGCGTCTGGCTCTGGTGCACGCCATGGTCCGGGGCGAAGAGGAATGGGACGCCGTCGCCTCCTTCTGCGAAGCAGGGATGCTAGCGAAGGAGGTGGCGGAACGAGAGAGGGAGAGAACCTCTCAACGTCCCAGCCGCCGCGGAAGGCACTCCGGGCGTCGGGGGCGATGACCTCCGGCCACCGTAGACGCGGGCCTGTGGACGGTGAGTAACGGGCTAGCTCGCCGTCCGGCCGTCGTCATGACGGCAATAGACCGTGTCGGCGGCGCGTACGTGTTCCACGCGCGCCTCAAAGAGATGTCAGCAAGGAGGCGCCCGTCGGGGCTGTGGTTTGTCGAAAGGTTAACGCGGCTCCGACACAAGGGCGAAGAAGGAACATGGGTTTGGTTTTTAGTCAGTAGAAGTCTGACACTCCCCTTCGCTCTGCCCAAGAGCGAGGGGGGTTATTCGATGATTTTCGACCCACCAAAAAAAAAAGGTCTCAAGAGTTTACATTAGTTGTGTAAATTATTTCATCACTACTGCTTTTACAACGGTTTAGAAATGAAGTATTTAAAATTAGCATTACATAAGAAATAATTCCCAGCAGTGGGTTCTTTATAGGCGTAAGATTTGCTAGATTGACTAGTTGGCATAAGCTTGGGTGGTCTAAAACAGTTAATGATTTCTCACAGTCAGGATATTGGAGTCTCTTCGTAACGTCTATCAGCCGCATGGTCCACTACACTACTTATGTGAAACTTTATGCTAAACCTTTGAAGAAGGGTCCAGCCCATCCTGCCATCTCCTTCTGGCCCGAATTTTGCCCATTGAACCCTCGATTGTTTTAGTAAAATATTCATCCATTGTTAATTACTGCGCTGTGTTCTTACAGTGGACAAAATTGCTAATGCTATCGCAACGTTCTGTAACCCTGTTTATACAAGGACTAGTAAATAAGCAGTTGTGCTGGACTGAATCTCATGTATTATGCAGTACTGCGTATTTGGACACGATTTTGTACCTCCATTCAGAAGGTGCACTTAAATTGAACTTTTGAAATGGCCAGTTTTGCGCATTGCGTAACAGCTACTGTATCTGTGGAACGTTTCCTATCTGCCTTATTTACTTCTAAAATACATTCAAACAAGAAGACTAAAAGATCTTCTTCTTGGCGGGTGGATGAGAATTTAAAGTGAGTTAGCCTATTTGGCGATGAGTTTGACACTTTGAGTAGCGTTCATCAGCTGTGTGCAAGCAACAGGATAGGCAGGACATGACATTATGTAGCCCATCGTTGTTGAGGCAACGCCACATTTACACTCCGGGTCATCTCTGAATAGTTTTCTGTTTATTATATATTATTGTCTTCTTCTACCTTCTTTCTCTTACCCATATCCTAATTAATTTGGGGTCGGTGCAACATGTCATCTTCTTCCATACTTCTTTATTGCTCGTCATTTCCTTTCTTACCATTTCATTCCTTACACAACGATGGATGGACATCCATCGTTTCTTTGGTCTTCCTCTACTCATATACGTATTCACATTCGTATGTTTTCTTAAATGACATGGTATTTTAATAGTCATCAGCTCCTATAATCCGTGGACCTTCTCTAAACTCGTTTATTTTGTGAATCTTATAGGTAGCTATGCAAATAGGTTACGGATTATTAGTTACGCCACATTTCCAAATGCAACAGTTTTAGTCTCGATATCTCAATTTGATTGAGAACGGATACCTCAAGCAGAGCGGTTTTAATTTTCCTTTTAAATAATTTATCAGATACACCTACTTTATTATGTGCTTATATAATTATTTGTATAAACTTAAGTAATTTAAATCAAAATTTTATTTTTTATTTAAATGTGTTTTTAGAAGCATCAGTCATAATTATTATCTTGCGTCGATCACTATTGAAGTTGGTTTGATTATTAAGTTAAACTTGTTGTTGTATTGTTCTCGATGATTCAGAAAACTAGTGTAGATTTATTGTTTAAGCAAATAAAAAACTTTATGAAAATCTTTAAACATTTCAAAAATTGTTCAATAGCGGGATAGTACTTCTTCTACATTTGTTTTCTGTTTTTTAACTTTTATAGAATTAGAATAATGTTGAGATTGTTCAAATACCTAAATGGAAACACTAAATAATATGGCATCAGGGATTTAAATAGACAGAGGTTCCTCTTTAGGTAACAAATCACATAAAATCTTCGAACTATGTATGACAGCTGTTCTAATGAATTTTCTTGCAATTGGAACATTCAAGTGCAGTTCACGGTTTTTTTTCGATTTTTTCTCTGTAGTTTAGTAATACCTTGAAGTTAGAACTGTCAAAAGTTAGAATTCTAAGGGCCGGTTTCACCACTTGCTGATAAAGTCCCTGATAGCCTATCAGGAACTTATCTGCCAGACAAACTACACCTTTTGGTTTCACAGGTCTCGGATAGAGATATTAGCAGATAAAGTATTGGTTAAGTTATCAGCCGAATCAAGTGGCCGCTAAAGACGTTATCTGACAGATAACTATCTGAAACTTTATCCGTAACCGGTGAAACCGGCCCTTAGGTTTGCTTTTATTGACGGTTCTAACTTTTTTAAATTCTTGTCCATTGCATAAAAATGTTTGCATAAGTAATTACTTAAGTTCAAGTAATTACTTTAACTTGACTATAGATACGGATGTAAGTATGTTAAGATGACTGCCTTATTGGTGTAGCTAGTGGATGCAATGGCAACTGCTGCGCATTAGGTTCTGGGTTCGATGCCGGGTCGGTCAAAATTTTGTTGGGGTTTTCCATTAGAAATCTCTATAAAGCACCTACAGAGTCTGAATTTGTCCCCGATTGTTACCAATAGGCTCGCTACTTATTACATAGGACTTAAAACATAACTGGCGAAATGTGGGGTACCTCTACTTACCCCTTCGGGGATAAGACGTAATGTTATATATGTAAGTATGTAATTAATTTGTAGAAAAATATCATGAAGTCAAACGAATCTAACTTATTTTCGTCTTAGATTACTTAAAGTAGTTTCTTTGAAACATCATATTTATTGTTCAAAACAAGCGCATTTTATTGTCAAGAACTAATAGGTATAATTATGATGTCACATTATCGCACAAGTGCATGCACTATTAATCTCATTATCATTTTAACTTAATTCGCGCCTATTCCGCTACAATATATTTATTCAAAGTCAAAGTCAAAGTCAAAGTCAAAAATATTTATTTCAAGTAGGCCAGTAACAGGCACTTTTGAATAGTCGAATTAAACTAACTGCGGCACTCAGAGATATCCAACGATTGCTCAAGCCGCCACCCAGCAAAGGCCTGACATAGTTTTGTATGACAAAACTGCCAAAAACCCTTACCAAGCGACGGCCCAAGCAACCACCGAAGCTCTCCGAGTGCGGCAGTAAACTACTGAAGCTAAATAAACTAAGCTACAGTCCCAGTCACAAGGCATAATAACTCGTGAGTGTACTGTAGTTGCCAATTCCAAAGCGTTGGTCTCATGAGAAGAATGGCAAGAAACTTCATGGACACTCTTTTAAAATCGTTTGGGTTTACAATATGTTCAAGGTACAAACATAATCTTGGTATAATACACACATGAAGACTATGCAGATTAGTGTTTGAGATGGTCTTTTGAAGAAAGCACCACACAGATTTGAGTGGACCCGTCCAGTCAGTGCAAGCATTTGTCAGTTATCGTGGAGCTCGACTTATAACTCAAGGAGCTCAACGTCACGACGAACAATACCAAAGAAAGGACATTTGGGTGGGTCGCTTAAAATACTCAAACTGCCAAACAATCGTTAAAATTAAATAAAAACCCACACGGTCCTCACATTCACAATATGAAAATAATAATAAAATACATGAAGATCATGCAGATTAGTGTCTGAGATGGTCTTTTGAATAAAGCACCACACAGATTTGAGTGGACCCGTCCAGTCAGTGCAAGCATTTGTCAGTTATCGTGGAGCTCGACTTATAACTCAAGGAGCTCAACGTCACGACGAACAATACCAAAGAAAGGACATTTGGGTGGGTCGCTTATAGTACTCAAACTGCCAGACAATAGTTAAAATTAGAGAAAGACCCACATGGTCCTCACATTCACAATATAAAAATAATAAAATATTTGTCATATTAAATAATCATGTCAAGTTATTAAATGTCAATATACACAAAACTAAATGAAAAATAAAATATTTAACAAGTAAATATTGATCAAAAAAGCAAAAAATAATATCATACTTAAAAAAGTAAATAATGTCATTGTGTATAAAGAAAAATCATAAAATGTCAAATTGTAAAAGGATTGTAAATAATGTATAAATAATTAAAATGTCAAAGTGTAAGAAATAAAAAGGTACAATTAATAAAAAGATATAAAATCAATTCACCTTCAATTCAAATTGGAGCAGTTCAATCCCAAGCTTTTTTGTCCTCTATATAATCTTTAACAGTATAAAAAGCTTTCTGGCAAAGTTTACGTTTTATAAAAGATTTGAATTTATTAATGCTTAAATTTTGAATGTCGCTTGGAAGTTTATTATAAAAGCGAATACATTGGCATCTAAATGATCCACCTATTTTCTTGAGCCTTGTTGTGGGTACAATAAATTTATGTTTATTTCTTGTATTTATATTGTGAATATCACTATATTTCTTAAAAAGCTTAATATTTTTGTGAGCATACAAAAGATTTTCATAAATATATTGAGAAGGAACAGTCATTACATTAATTTCCTTAAACTTTTCTCTAAGAGAGTGTCTCGGACTCAATTTATAAATTGATCTAACCGCCCGCTTTTGCAAGACAAAGATGGTCTGAATATCGGCAGCATTCCCCCACAACAGAATGCCGTACGACATTACGCTATGAAAATAACTGAAGTAAACTAATCGGGCTGTCTCTACATCGGTTAAATTACGAATTTTCCTAACTGCGTATGCCGCGGAGCTCAGTTTCTTCGACAATTTATCTATATGGGGTCCCCACTGAAGTTTAGCGTCTAAAGTTAAACCCAAGAACACCGTGCTATCTTCCGGATTCAACTCTTCGCCCTTCACCAACACACAAGTTTTCACCTGCCTAACGTGAGGTAGTGTAAACCTTATGCATTTAGTTTTTTTTTCATTGAGGAGTAAATTATTAGCGTTAAACCAATCCACTATTTTTGAAATCGCGCTATTCACATCGTCAATAACTGGCTGCTGACGTTTAAGTTTAAACAAAAGCGAAGTGTCATCTGCAAACAACACAATATCGTGGTTATCCTTTATGAGGTAAGGCAAGTCATTAATATAAATGAGAAACAAGAAAGGGCCAAGAATTGAGCCCTGCGGGACTCCCATTTTTACAAAAGATCCGGGAGATCTTTTCCCGTTGACGTCAACTCTTTGGATCCTATTACTCAGGTATGAGGCAAGAAGATCCAGAGCGCTGTTCCGAATTCCGTAGTGGCGGAGTTTCCTGATTAACGTTTCATGAAGAACGCAATCAAATGCCTTGGATAAATCGCAAAAAATGCCTAAAGCATCGCATTTATCCTCCCATGCACTATAAATATGTCCTAAAAGTTCGACACCGGCATCAGCAGTTGATCGACCCTTCGTAAAACCGAACTGTTTGTTATGTAATAATTTATGTCTATTAGAAAATCTTTGCAATTGGTCTAAAATCAATTTCTCAAAAACTTTACTAAAAGTAGGCAGCACTGAAATAGGTCTATAATTTGTGGGGTCTGATGTACTACCTGCCTTGAATAAAGGAATAATTTTGCTATTTTTCATAAGGTCAGGAAACTCCCCACAATCAATACAATGATTAAAAATAGAAGCCAAGGTAGGTGCCACAATCTCAATAATAGACTTGGCAACTTCTACAGAATTACCCCACAGATCTGCAGTCTTCTTAACATTTAAGGTGTGAAAGGTTTTCACTATATCTCCACATGAGATATGTTCAAAATGAAATTCCGAGTCACAAGCTTTAACATTTTCCTGTAACAAAGATTCGGCAACAGAAGGTGACGAGTTTAGGGATTTTGTCGTTGAAACGGGAATGTCAGAAAAGAAACTTTCGAAAGCTGCGGCAACGTCCGAATCGGATTTAATTACTCTATCATTAATAGTTAAGCAGTAGTCACTGTTACGGTTACTAGACCTTCCCGTTTCATTATTAATAATATTCCATGTCGTTTTAATTACATTATTACTGTTTCTAATTTTCGAGCTCAAATAATGTGACTTAGCAATACAACACACTTTTTTAAATAGCTTTGAATAGTTTTTAACATATAAATTAAATTCAACAGTATTTACAAACACTCTTTCATTGTACAGCTCATAAAGCCGCTTTCTACTCTTGTGAATTGTGTACTCTTTCTATTTTCTGATTACCTAACTTGAAGATAATAAAATTGATCTTGCGCTGACCTTTCCGCGTATAATAAAAAATATGCAATTGGGTATTTATCTACTGCGTTTCAGAAACAGCATTCAACATTGTATGTTACAATTAGTGTTGATAAAGTACCTACTACCTATATACGATATTTTAAAAAGTTACTGCGGTTACAAACTGTCTACGTGTGAATGATTCATAACTAGCTTTTGCCAGCGGCTTCGCCCGCGTGAAAATTACGATTTCCAATTCAAACTTTCATCCCCTACTTAACTCTCGTTGAATTTAAAAAAAAACATACCTTTGTCCTTGTCTACATTATAAAGGGAACCTCTGTGCAAAATTTTAGCTCTCGGTTCAAGGGTTTGGGCTAGGCGTTGACGAGTCAGTCAGGACTTAACTTTTTATTTATGCTTCGATTCAACATGTCGTATGTCTATTTTTTTTGTCATTACGAAAGCGAGTGAGATAGAAATACGAAGACTTTAGACATATACAAAAAAGTTTAATGCTATTTCTGTAACACTATCCCAGAGTGCATTTGCGGAAAGGTTGACGCAAATTCAATTATTTTATAGAATCTTTAAGTATTTGTCTAGTAGCAGTCCTCACAGTCCATACATTACAGGTATTTATATTACCAACTTTCATCAGAAAAGCCAAGTCCCATGGGCCTGGGTCATTCATGGGTGGCACAAAAACTCTGACATCAGGTTAGGCACCAACCACACAGAAAAATAAAAACTTTTTAACAAAAAATAAAACCGACTTCAAAAAAAAAACAAAAAAGTCAAAAATAAATCAGTTTCTGAAGTCGGTGACTTTTGTTTGTTTGATTTAATTTTTTTGCCACCGTCTTCAGAAACTGTTTTATTTTTTATTTTAAAGTTTTTATTTTTCACTTTTTAGTGGTTCCACATGTTCATGGGTCATAATGTGGACAATGTAGTATTTTTTTTGAGTTTTGTTGATTTTTCAAAAACCGCTTGTCCGATTTCGATAAAAAACCAACATTTGGGACCCATTCCAACAAAAAAAGAATTTTTCAAATCGGTTAGTTAGTGACGGAGTTATGCCCGAACAAACATAAAAAAAAACAAACATCCGAATTGAGAACCTCCTTTTTTTTCAGAAGTCGGTTAAAAAGAAAGATCAGAAAAAAATACTTGCTTTCCTGCTAAACATGACTATCTTTTAAACATTGTGTCTGTTACAAGTAATTGTAACTCTTAACCGTCAGTCATTAAAATTGGTATTTCCGTGACCATATGGCTCACACTTAGCAAAAACCTAGGTTGAGGAATGTTCGAGAACCTTTTAAAGTTGATTTTAGTACAGCGATCTCCGTCCAATCGAATAAAACTGGCTGTATAACTCGAGTAGGTACCTGCTACAATTAAAGGCACCCAGTGAACGACCGAAAATTAGGTTTAACATTGAAAGTATAATGTTTTAAGTTAATTTGTAGAACATCACCTGCTCAGTACTTGAAACCTGTTTTGATAAAAATAATTAGTAAATTAATGAGCGCCTCACCATGTACCCTTGTAGGGAATACAGAACTCTACGATGGTAGGAATAAAGTTGACTTTCGTAGAGAAGAAAATCGGTTTCGTGATAAAGGCAAGAGTCTATCGCGATCCGCCATCCTTGACCTAGGTTGATAAAGATGGCGTTACACCGCACGCACGCAATGAGATGCGTTTCTTATTTCATCGTAAAAGATAAAGATGTCTAATACCTCACTCGGATGAGCTGGACTCTTTCTCAAAGGATTTTACTACAAATCGCACTAGATCGCGAAAACTGAAAGGAGGTACTTAAGAGAGGCCTTTACCCTACAGTGGGACAATGGTACTGTTCCTCTAGCAATGGGGGAATATCGTATCCAGCGTGTTCTGTTGGTTGTTCGCTACAGGAACTGAAGGACGCTACCAAAAGCGCCAAACTGGTATTTCAAGTCCGGGCCGACGCAATTTAGATTTCCATCGACACGTTAAGAAGCAGAAGCTTATAATAATAATAATATTAGTCCACTTAACAAAGGAGGTGTAGAGTGAATGAGCTGGAACCTAAGCAATTTCTTCAGAAATGTGTTCAGGATGCTCAGAGGGTAAACATACTAAAAGTCCCCGCCTCTAGGGGGGGAGCCGGAGTGGGGGGAGGGGGTTAAAGTTCCCACTTTAGAGTTTTTCGCTAATATCTTTAAAACGGTGCGTCGTAGAGAAAAACTGTCTTCTACGTAATGAAAGCTAATAAAATTTACTACAACTTTTATCCCAGTCACTTTTTCGAATTCCTAACTATTTTTGAAATACACGTTCTGGAAAAGTGAAATTTTCGACAAAAAATCGACTTATCAAACATTACCTCCTGCCTGCTACTTCAATCGTGTTTTTTCGGGATGAAAAATAGCCAGCATGTTAATCCAGGGCCTAATTTACCTATATATCAAATTTCATACAAATCTGTTCAGCCGTACAGCTATTGAAAAAAATTTCCTTTCTTAATTTTAATTTTATAACTTCATCCGTTTAGGTCGTGAAGGTTCAAGGTACAAGGCTCCTTCTTCCAAAGCACCCTCATCTACAGTGGATGGTTCTTGCTGGAGAAACTCTTCACTATCTTCACCATTGTCTTCATCTTCACCATCGTCTTCGTCAAGAGACATGCTGTTGGGACATTTCCCTTGGCAGTGGAGGCATGCCGCAGAACACGACCGTGTGTGACGAGGACGTCGTTAAAGGGAGTAAGGACGTCATTGAGATGAAAGAAAAGGGAATACTGGGCCTTACCAAAGCTAGTCAAGAACGGAAAGATGAAAAGCACTAAATTTTTCGTGGTTTGAAATTCCTTTTAATTCACAAGAACTGTCGTAAAAAATACACCCGAGCTAAAACAATTAATAAAGTTGTAAGGAATGCACCCACACCTCAAGAAGAAGCAGGGCCGTCTCAGCTTAGGTCTTCAGCTCCCCATTTCGATTTCAGGAGTCATTGTTTTTTGTGTGCGCATTATGTACAAGAAAAATCCAAAACGCCACATAGCAAAAGGAGAATAGTACATAAAGTTGAAACTCTTACTCTTCAATATCGTATCAGGGAGGTTTGTTCTAATAAGCCTCATTGGCGAACCATCAAGGCTGAGTTGTAAAGAAAATATGGGGATCGAGTATTGATCACTCCAGGGGTAAACAGATTGTACCTACTTAAAGTTTGATATCATCAAAGAAGCAGCAGCGATCTTTGATAACCCCGCCTCCACGCACAATGAAGTTGATGAGGCTGGGAAGACGTACTTTCTTCAATGGCATGGGGCGCCAACAAGACTGACTTTCCTCAACCAGTATCGTTTTCAATTGTTCATGAGATCATTGGCAAAAATTAAGCCTGACCTCAGCTCCCTCCCACCAACTGAGAACGCAGCTAAACAGCATTCACGGCGCACCTACCACCAAGTACAACTGTGGCTTGGGAATGAGCTACCTCCCCAAGAGTGGTGATGGAAACATGTAGGAGGCAGCCTGGTGCCAATAACCACTGATGATTTGCTCGCACCAGAAGTCCTATTAAAAACAATATTTTGCCCATACGCTAAGAGTTGTGGTAGTGGCAAATGTGGATGTCGCAAAGCAATGCTCAATGTTCTGCGGCATGCCTCCACTGCCAAGGGAAATGGCTCAACAGCATGTCTCTTGACGAAAACGATGGTGAAGATGAAGACAATGATGAAGATGGTGAAGAGTTTCTCCAGCAAGAACCATCCACTGTAGATGAGGGTGCTTTGGAAGAAGGAACCTTGTCAGGACCTTCACGACCTAAACGGATGAAGTTACAAAATTAAAATTAAGAAAGGAAATTTTTTTCAATAGCTATACGGCTGAACAGATTTGTATGAAATTTGATATATAGGTAAATTAGGCCCTGGATTAACATGCTGGCTATTTTTCATCCCGAAAAAACACGATTGAAGTAGCAGGCAGGAGGTAATGTTTGATAAGTCGATTTTTTGTCGAAAATTTCACTTTTCCAGAACGTGTACTTCAAAAATAGTTAGGAATTCGAAAAAGTGACTAGGATAAAAGTTGTAGTAAATTTTATTAGCTTTCATTACGTAGAAGACAGTTTTTCTCTACGACGCACCGTTTTAAAGATATTAGCGAAAAACTCTAAAGTGGGAACTTTAACCCCCTCCCCCCACTCCGGCTCCCCCCCTAGAGGCGGGGACTTTTAGTATGTTTACCCTCTGAGCATCCTGAACACATTTCTGAAGAAATTGCTTAGGTTCCAGCTCATTCACTCTACACCTGCTTTTTGATTATTCTTTGAGCGAACTATATACCGTATTCAGCCATACAAAGATGACATTGAACTGACAAACAAATTAAATATTTACTTATGCAAATAAGAGCGATTTATCTGGTTTTTATACGATTGTATTATGGCAGGTGCAAATAAAAACGTGCTGATATTTTCGTATTGATGTATTTTGAGCAACACTTGGAGGTGAAGATTCAGAATTAGTTTTTTCGTAAATTACAATAGTTATATAATTATCATTTTCCTTTATGTTTAATCTACGATACACGTGATAAAACTTAAGCACACGTACCTACGTGTGTACCTTCGAGTTTCTTTTGGTTCGGTTCCAAAAGGAGAAACTCATGATTAAAGTCATGTCGACTTTGTCGATTTCAAGATTTTATGTACCAAGGTAGGCCAGTCTTTTGAAAAACTTCAAAAGGTTAATAGGTATCTGTTCTAAAGCGTGTTCATAATAATTATTACACGACTGCCCAAAAAAAAAGAGTGTTATGTTTTTAACTAATACACATATATCATCAAAACCTAATGGATTATTCCCAAACATAACTTAATGGGTTCCAAACTTGTGTCTCCACGTCTAATTAAACATTTTACAAGCCAATAAAATTGGACCCTTTTCAAATAAAAGAAAATAAAGTGCCCAATTAAGGATAAAACTTTATGACTGACGGTCTTACCCAAACCTTACTATGTTTTACATATTATAGGTTTTTACGTATGTAAGGGTGTTTGTATAATTATAGTTATAGGATTTTCGGCCCCGACCACTTAAATCTCTTTCACTTTTTTATATCTATAAGCTAAACCTATTTTTTTAAATCAGCAGATACAGAGACAGTTTTTTCCCAACTATCTTGGAGTCGGCTTCCAGTCTAACCGGATGCAGCTGAATCCAAGTATTTAACATGGAGCCCAGCCTATCTGAATTCCACAACCCAGTTAGTACTGGCTAATATTTTAAGACTGCCAGTGCAGGACTATTCAGACAGTGTAGGACTATTTCTACTGTACCTAAAATTGGAACGGATCGGTATCGATACACAGATCCGATCCACCTGTACCGTACTGAAACCAGTATCCTTATGCGAGCATCCTTAGTAAGTAAGAACCCTAAGAATAAGTGCTAATAATTGTACTTACCAATGAGACCCAAGACGATGTTTATGGTACCATAAACACTGTATTCGACCTCCGTGAACCCGAATTTGCGAATCACGTAGAGATACGCCACTTGCGAGTCACCTGAAAAACACAAAAGATATAAGTTGTGTATTCTTTTGTTTAACTCAAGGAAAAGACGGCCGGTAAATAAATAAAGGAAACAAGGATAAGTAGGGGAAATGCGATCAACAGTAATAAAGTAAATAAGGTTGTATTTGCCGCGTTGGTGATGAGCAGTAGGTACTTGAGAGTAGTATCCTCGTTTCGCTGCTTATAAATTCGCTGTGAGAAATCTGTTGGCACAGCGATGTGACAGCGATTACCAGAGGCAGCCTAAATTCAGAAGGTGTTTCATTTAGAAGGTCTTCATATCAAATTCAAGTTTACGACTTGTCAAGGAAAAATATATATTCCTTATCTGAAGCCTACATTTCAATGGAATAAAACATTGTACTCAAAATGACACTGGGTTACTATTTTTTAATGAGAATAATTATTTTTAATGCCTTACTTTATACGTTTGAAACCTTCATCTGCTCAAAACTATTATACTTATATTGTTAATCCTTCTCTGCTCGCGCAGTATCCTTGCGGAACTAACTTCCGCGTTACATTCAAGACCCTGAAACTTTATTTATCTTCAATAAGCTAGCCAAAGACAATTTCAATTACCTCTCCTCTGTACTGCAATATTCGGTACATATATTAAAAGTACCAGTATTTTTTTTATATATTTGTACCTACTATGATTTTTTTATACTTGTACTACGATTTTTTTTTGTATTTGTACTATGATTGTCTTATATTTGTACTATGATTTTTTTATATTTGTACTATGTATTCTTTATCTCTTTATTTTACTCTCGCAGGTCTGCTGGAAGAATTTTTTTACGAAATTACCCGTAAAATTGTGCTCTTCTAAATTGATCTTGGTTTAGTGTCCTGTTTTCACCTGGTTGATATCACCCAGTTAAATTATTAGTTGATTTATGCAACTACTACGGGAATTTGTATTATTTTATGTCCTTCTAAGTATTTTGTGTGTTCCTACATCAATTAAATATCGCATTGAATGTTATTGAATTATCAAAATGAATGACAATGTCATGTTCACATCCCATGTGTTACACAATCATCCATCTGATTAAACCTCCGAAGAAATTAAATCCCTCTACAATCGAAATGGTGCCCGTATTGCCAAATAATTTATTTGCCACAAACGCTAATTTCATTGTGGGTTACTACAGCCAATTGCCTGGTTACTACGGATAATAATAGCGTGTATTAAATCGACTAATTAATGCTTACGGAGTAATTATCAGGCTGTTACGCTAGACTGGTTTAAATTAGTACGAAAAGCGAGTGTGTAACATAATATCACGCATGTAATAGCTGCTATGCAGCAATGTAGCTTTAGTAAAGCCAGATAAGATTATTTCCCATTTAATAAGGGAACGAGATTGCATAGAGAATACAAAATCTCGATCTTGTCAACATTTTTGCGAATTAACCGCCACAAGGATCTGTTAAATAATAATACTTAAAAACACTGAAGTATTTGTTTTTTACCTAGCCTTAGCGCCAAGCATTTCAAATGGATGCACAGGTAAAACAACTCTTTGCCCTCTATTAGCAGCGCAAAGGACACAAAAACATATTTCTTTTATGATAGGAAACAAAAAAATATAACGTCACACACTACGACGTTTTAAAAGTACCTCTTTAAAAGATATTGTTTTATTACTACAACAACAAGCTAAATTGTAGGCATTTTTTAAGGTTGTTTCTTTGTACTGATGAATTCTTGAACAAATCTGTTTCACGCATGTGATTATTTCGCTGTAAAGTGCTGATATTGGTCCTTTACGTAATTATTTCTTTACTTTTAAGTATAGGGCTCAAAACGGTATATTATCTTAGAAACAAAAAATTGAAGATAAATGTGAAATCTACCAAACCGCACTAGGCCCACGTGGTGGATTATAGTCCATCCCTCTCCTGAGAGGAGGCTTCACGGGTAACAGTTGCAGTTTTTCGTTACACTTCGCAATATCCATATGTCCAAGAAATATAGGAATTTCTACTCTCATCTCCTCGGGTAACAAAAATATTAAATACTAACACTTTACCCGCGACTTTGTCCGCAAAAATTGTTATAGCGCGGCTATTAAGCTTATCATGAATGTAACTAATAGCCTAATAATGAAAAATGTAGCTTTCTGCCACTGAAAGATTACCCCAAGCAAACAAATTAGTACATCTTAATTAACATAGAAATGGCTACAAAAAAACACGATAATTGATTAAAAAACCAATCGCCTGCTTTAATTTAGGCATTTATTTAAGTGCCACCTATTTTTTTATGAAATCGTGCATTAGTATCCGAGTAGCATGTTTAGGGTGACAAATCAACATCGAGCTATGCTGCGCTGTACTGCGCTGTGCTATGTTTGGTCAACTCGCTCGTCTAATATTTTAATGAGGATACAAACAAACCATGCTGTGCTGCGCTGTGTGAGGCTACGCTCTGTTTAAAAACGCAGCAGTCTAGAGCGAGGCGCGCTACCCGCCGTGCTGAGCCGCGCTGTGCCGAACTGTGCTATGTTTTTTATGGAGCTCTGCCATGCTGCGCTGTGTCGAGCTATGCTAGGTTTGGAGCACGCTGCGTGCCCCTCCATCGCCTTCAGACGTCTCTCTCACTCTCATACTCCCATCTCGCTCGCACTTGCGTATGCGTATTTGAAGAGATAAACGACTACACGAGCTGCTGATTACTTTATACTGAGCTAGATTGTTAAAAAACGTAGCTTAAGAAACACAGCACAGCACAGCGCAGTACAGCGCAGCATCGTTTAATTTTTAAAAAAACGTAGCTTAAGAAACACAGCACAGCACAGCGCAGTACAGCGCAGCATAGCTCGATGTTGATTTGTCACCCTTAAACTGTACAACACACAGAGCTCAGTGTTGGCAGTAAAACTTGCTTTTACGAAAATAAATGTGAATTTATTGCTTTCTGTATTTACCAGGTAGAATCGATTTTGTCTCATACAACTAAAGATTCTACTTTAGATACAGGTGAAAAATGGACCAATAAACTATTGTATCCCGTAAATATACGATTTGAGAAGCAGCAGTGTGTTGTCATTGTGAGCTAGGTTTTCGATTAAATATGGCTGAAATTATGCGATTTCTTAGTTTGTTACGTCACTAAAGTAAATACGGTGTTTTACTGGTTGTAATTCGGAGACTGTGTGCAGGAACTCCACGACCTGATTCCACCATCGCCCTTTTACCACCGGCCTCAACGCTTCTCCTCCTCGTTTTTTATGCTCACAGAAATGTGTGGAACTCTCTACTGTATTCCCTCCCATATTTAACCCATCATCCATCGTTCCATAACAAGCGTCTTCTAGACGCTTGTTTGATCATAAACCAACATCCAGCGCTTTCTATCAGGCGTGATCGGCGTCAAGTAGGTCAAAAAAAAGTTGGAGGTATGTGTAAAAAACATTACCACAATTTTGTATAATTCTCGGGTTCAATTTTTAAAATATTTACGCTATACCTGTTACAAGAACAATTGAACGCACTTCGCCCAAAGCTGCGTGCTGTCCGCAAAGGGAGTTTTAATTTTATTTGGGTAAACACAAACGAGTTTAAAAAACAAAAATGGAATTTGTATTAACTTTCATTTTTGGCGACTTCTTGTTTTGCTGTATTGCATTCTAAAGTCGATCACTTCTTATCATAAACCCGAATAATTGGCCCAGAAACCATAGAAATATTGAATGCATATTTTTTTGGATTCGCCCTGTTTTTTTATTATTATTATTATTTTATTATTCCCCATGGCGTGTTTTGCATATTAAAGATTTTTTGACTATTAATTGACCTCGATCACGCCTGATAGAAAGTGATTTATGAGGTCTATGATGGAACATGGGAGCCCAGGAGATGAAAATTTACCCTTGCTTTGAAGGCAGACGGTGAAAATGAGGTATAGATGCAGACAGTATCACACTTTAGCAGTGCTTTTGTACTAGACGGGTACTTGCGGTCAAGGCCTGTTTTACAAATGAGTCTGTGAATTGCACGTGGCGAAAATGTTAATTATGGTTACGTCCCTGGGTCCAATAGTCATCAAGGCCAGGTCAAACTATTGAGTCCTACGATAGTGATGTGATTCAACGTAACTATTGCTGGCTAATGTAGGGCAAATTGTATCAGGCACTTAGTTTTAGTGGCTTGCGGTGCAGTTGTGATTGGCAGCGGACTATTGTCTTTAGTACTCTTAGTGACGCACTAGGCAGTAAGTTACGTAGGTCTCTTTGTGGTTGCTAAGACAGTGTGACTTAATGAATGAATTAGTGTGTTTCAGGGAAAATACGCCGGTAGAATGGTTGATGACGTTTGTGAAAGCATCTAGCTAGTGTGATTTTGTTCGATCTGTTGCGCTATCTATGAGAGAAAAACGCACGTGGAATGGCTGATAACTTTTGTTTAAGCAAGCATCTAGTGCGAGATGGTTATGCTGTCTTTGGTCATAAGATATGTCTAGGGCAGGACATTATGTCTGTTGGTATCAAAGATATTGATCACTGAGTATTAAATATCACTGAGTAGTTAAAGTCTGCTGTTTTGGTTTGCTTGCAATAAATTAATATTCAGTTTAATAGCCTTTAATTTTATGTTATTCACGACAAAATAACATTGATAAACGGAATTTATTTTAATTATTAACACTACAAAATATGGTTTACAAATCGAAGTTAAAATTGATTTCCTTTAAAGGTGGATGTTTTAGCACTTATAATTATGCAACTACTTCTCAATACTTTGAGAAATTTAATGTATTCATCGGTTCCCTGGCTTTGTTATTCAACAAACTTGTTGCCTTAAAAAGATTGTGAAAGTGGGTGTGTTTGCGAAATTTTTAGGGATCTTTAAAATATTGAATGTACTTAATACTAAACTTTTATGGCAAAAATATCTTTTAACTTGAAATATTGAATCATCCATTTTTATTTTAGTGTCTTTTTCTAACGTCATTTTTAGCCCGTGTTTTACATTGTTATTATAACTCCAATGAAATAATAATAATGTACAAGAAAACTAGCAAAATATGATAATTTAATAATAAAAGACGTTTCACAACGTTAAAAGGTAGATAACTGTTTCTGGAAAATAAAAGTGGGATGCCTCCGATAGATCTGATACGTTTTTGCGCAAGTGTTAGTCGTAAATGGGTACGGGGCCCTCGATACGCCAGTACCACTTGCACTTGACCAATATTTTTAAACCATTCTCAATTAATCAGCACAGTGTTGCAAACGGAAGTCGTGAGAGATCGTCTGTTTAGTGAGATTGAGATTGATTCAAATGAGCACTAAAAGTGATGGTTTTTTCACAGATTTGAAGAAAGAAGAAAATAAAGAGTGGCGATATAATTAATATCTAATAATTGAAAGAAATAATAAAAAATATATATTAATATAAATTGTCGGGTAAATTATGGCAATTACTGTCTTGTACCACCTTATGATGTGGAGATTTTATTTCTATTTGTTTATCCTACTTGCCTGGTTTTTATAAAATTCAGTGAAGAATACTTACCAGTTTATAATTTTTCATGCCCGTTTTAAATAGTATAAAGGTAGGTAGTGAATAGTACATTATGATATAAGTGTGTAATGTTGGTGATTACCGCCGAGGCGCCATTGAGACCCGAGCCGTCAGGTGAGGGTCTTAAGATAGCCGAGGACGGTAATCATCAATACACACGTGTATCATACGACGTTTTTCAACACACTTGTGAAGAAAATAATACTAAAAAGTCATCTTCAACAGTTAGAGCGAGTTCTGAATTTTTTTTCACACTAGCGGGAAAAAATTATCGGTTTTCCTATGCGCGTGCATCTACAACTTATCTGTGCAGGCGGGAAAACACGGAACTAAAATAAATGTACTGAGTTTGACGTAGCGATGCATATTTCTTGACCAGTGGCGCCACCATGAAATTCAAACTTAAATGACTTAAAATGGTCATACTGTAACAATCACGATCGACCATAGACTAAAAGAATGAGGTTAATTTATTTAAAAAAAAAAGTTATATTTATAATATTACAAAAGTTACATTATTTGTGTGAAAGTTTCATTTATTAAAAAAGTACTAGTTAAATTTATCTATTTAAAATCAAAGTTGCATGAAATGAGCAAGCACAGTACATTAATTTATTTTTACTATTGAACACGATCTTTTTTGTATCGAAACTTTTTTAAGAACATAGCAACTCAACCAATAAAATTAAAAAAAAACGGTATTACCCGGTTAAATTGAAAATGCTCTGTTTACTCGCATACAATTTGCAGTAAGGTACTAACTTTACTTTGTAGTGATACTTCTATTATGCACTAGTGTATAATATTATTATGCACGTGTTAGTTATAGTTCGGTTTATGGCCCTAAGAACGATGTATCATTATGGCTCACTTTACGAGCAAGTGTGTTGAAAAAATTATTATATTATATAGAACCAGCCTTTTTTGATAGTCAAAAATTTGTTAATACAGTCCCCTAACACATCCGCTGTTATATTCCTACGTAATATACCCGTTCCTACGTAATGTGTATGTATATTTTTTCGTGGGAGCAAAATGAGGAAAATTATCTTTACTTCTTTACTTCGTAGAGCATACAAAAAACTTTAAATGAAAAAAGACAAATATGCAAAAAATGTACATACATAATTATCTCAAGGATATTTAAGTGCGTGGGATGAATATTCTTGAGAAAGTTTAAAATGTCAGTAGGTAAAATTAGAAGACTTTTTAGATTTTAGACGACAAGAATATTTATATTCTTGTCGTCTAAAATCTAAAAAGTCTACACTTCAAAAGAAAAGTCAAATGTAAAGGAGTAGTCATGCCAGTGTTTTATTATTAATTTATTAAACTGTCATGACTTCTTTTTTACGTGAACTGGTCACGTGGTTGTGTCTGCAAAGCACTAGGTTTTTGGTTGGGTTGAAGGAATTAGGGTCACCCCCTTTTTTATGAGGTACCTATTTGATCACATCTGTCTACCCTTTCAGAGATTACAGATCTGATGTTATGTTATTTATAATTGCCAAAAATGATTCCCGATTAACTCATTTCAGTTGCATATTTATCCAAATAAATATCTCATACCTACATTGAAGACTATGTTACCGCGGCTTTACGTATTTAAAAATATAAAGAGATAATAATAATAAATAATAAATCATTTATTTGCATAAAAACATGGTATACATTGGTGTTAAATAAAATTACAATAGTTCAAGCATGTTTAGCCAAGATAGAACATAGCATGCAAAATTTTAAAGTTTAGCAAAATTATACAATGCATCAAAATCTATTTTCAATAAATTCTTTCAAACTATAGAAATTATATTCATTTATCCACTTGTGCAATTTAATCTTTAACAAACTTGAATTTAATATTTTAAAGTGGCTTGGTACCTTGTTATAAATCCGTACGCACATTGCTAAGCAGTTTTAATTATATTTTGTACTAGCTGATGCCCGCGGCTTCACCCGCGTGGATGTCGTTCAAATTATATACTAAAACCTTCCTCTTGAATCACTATATCTATTAAAAAAAACCGCATCAAAATCCGTTGCGTAGTTTTAAAGATTTAAGCATACAGACAAACAAACAAACAAACAAACAGACGCGACTTTGTTTTATACTATGTAAGGAAGTCTTGGCAAATCATTTAATACTAACAAAAACGGATCTCGTCTGTTGCGAGGATTTACATCGTTTGCTTTAATAAAAGCGTTGCGTTTGATAAAAGACTAAGTACAATCATGAGCACCAATATGTTGTAAAAAAACTGATTTTCTTCTACTGAGCGGAATAACGGTTTACATTTTTGCGAAAATAGCATTTTAGAAGCCAAACTATAGCAAATTAGGTCTAATCTCAAAGTAGACACCGTTATTTCACAAGAAAATACTTTTAAAATTTCCAAATTATACATATTTGTGCTCTTGACTGTACTTTACGTTTTTTCGAGCATGTGCAGTAAGCGAACAGGAACCCAATGGAGTCAAGGCTTGCTAGTTATTTACCGGCTTGCCTTCTAGATAGTGGGCTAGTGAAGCGGGCCGCGTGCTTCACTTACGGATAAACAATATTCGATTCAATACCTGTACGATGCAATTGTAACTCTATATATATAAATAAAAAAGTGTTGTTTGATATCCCATAGCTGTTGTAAAAAATATTTCTCTTTTATTATATATATTTTGTTTTCATGCAAAATATGTCATTAAAATCAGTAAATCACGCTTACGTGTAATATGCTAGCGTCGCATTTTCTTAGCTTCTACTATAATTGATTGGTTTGATTGAAAATTAATTACCTACTCGTATTTATCAATGAAACTTAGATACCTACAGAGATCGAAAGTATTCTTCGAAACTATGTATTTTAGGTTCATTATCATATTCTAGAACTTATTATATTATTTAATCGCATACCTATAATAGAGTCGAAACCCTAGAGTAATGCCTACTATAGTAATATCGAATAGGGAAAAGGGATATCGAAAGAACACGTTGTATTTATTTAACTCTACCATATAATTTAAAGGAAGTACTTTCGGGTAATTTTGATGTGATCTTCACCATTGTTTAGAGCGTGTACTCCTTTAGGTTTTTGTGTATAGTTAATATATAAATATACCTCAAACTGCCAAAAGTGCACAGATTTAGAAGAGGATGCTTGACCAAAAGTTTCTGAAGAAAAATAAATGAATTCGTCATTATTGTGTAAAGTTACACGATACAGTACACGTTGTGCTATTTCTTCCGACAATTTTGATTTAAGTTTTCAAGTTAATGGTAGGTACAACCTTTTGAAGTTGAACACTAAGATCAGAGTTATTACATACATTTTAGTGTCTTGAAAGTAATAAAATATAGCTGTATAATTTATGACTAGCTAAAGTACTTAGTCGGAAATTTCTCACGATCTACGAATGTTCACGGTCATGAAAACAACTGAAGCAAAAATCTTAGAAGTTATTAACATTCAGTTCACAGCAAAACAGGTTTTGTATTTTTTTAGCAAAACAACAGCCATTTATGTATCTACAAGTAGGTACATACGTGACTACCTTTTGTACATTAGACAATAGGTGTTCAACAAAAATCTTTTTAAAATTTTGTTCACGACATGCGCAATCCATTAAAAACAAACGCATGGCAAAAGGGCCAGCATCGGCCAATGTATACACATCTCTTAACGAAAATTTATTAACTGAGAGCCAAGAACAAATCCAGACGGAGTAATGAGTTAATGACCCACTTTCGACGTCTCATTGTGACAAGAGCAGTCTTTAGTATTTTTACCGCAGTGTTGTTAAAGAAATTAAAGATTTGCTTATTATTTTACAAAAAAAAAAAAAAAATACATATTTTAGTTACTCACCATAAAGTGGTCCAACCATAAGCAGGTACAATAGCAACACACAAAAGATCTGAGTCCTGCCCCTAAACGCACGAGGCCTCACCGCCACCATCACGGTGTTGCCAACTAGTTCAAACACGTCCTTCAACACATTCCGTTCCTTCACCTTTTCAGGAGCATTAAAACTCTTCACTTCATCAGGAGGCAGTATATCCTCAAGTCTGAACAGACCGTACAAGAATGATAAAGTGTACAACGCTAACAGTATAGAAAACACCCCATAGTACCCCACTACACGTAATAATATACCACTCAAAGCTGTCCCAGTGGGCGTTCCCGCAGTCACACATATCGTTACGAGTCCCAGGCGGAACGTCCTATTTTCTATTGTCGTTCTATCGGCCATAAAACTGAACATTCCCATAAATATGATGATGTAGCCTCCGCTGAACGCTGCCGGCAATGCTTCTATCAAGACTGTCGCTCTCAGTGACAATTCGTTAAAAAAGTACGTAGCAAATAGCAGCCCAATATTGGCAATAATCTCTCCAATAAATGGGAACAAAATGCATATTTTTCTCTTTTTGTACTTATCGCTCCATGCTCCTACGAATAGCACCATCACCGCTGGTATCGCTGTCTGCAAAGGGAACTTCCAAGCAACCACACTAGCAACCAACGATTGGATTTCCTTGTCCTCCTCATCCAGACCGGTCGTATTTCTTCTAGCGATACGGTCACAAATATCCTTTCCATAATTTAAATTAACCCTGCAGGCTTTATCCAGGTGCATGTTCATTACAGCTAGCGAAGATATAGCGGTGCACAGCATGTAAATAAACAAACAAGGCTCTACCGTGGTCTCGCGGAAAATACTCTTGACGTATTTTATTATATTTTTGGATTGCTCCTTCCATGTCGTACATTTTTGGGAGCCCGTGAGCCGTATATTTGACCTGGTGAGCTCGTTGACACTGCTGATGTTCTCATTGCTCGTGATCATGTTCACTGGGCGCCAGAAAAGTGAGAGTCAGTAAAAGTTCTCCGGATCACGTCTTATATCACACACTGCACTGTACGCCACTAGCACCCGAAGGTGACTATACGTTTAATCCGTAGTTATTCGTCTGTAGTTTCCAAAAACCTGAGCAGTAAATGTCAGGTTGTAAAATTAAGCGCGATATGAGAGTGCGTCGGCGCATACGAGTCGCTCGCATCTCGCCCGATACGATAACACAGGTCTCACTGTCGACGACACACCACTTTTAATAAATATGTAGCTCATTTATCTTGTACCTTGAGTTACGCATCGAGCAATACTGTTTCGATAGCTTGACGACTTGACGCTTAAATAACAATTAGTATAATCGTAACGATGCAAACACCATTATTGCGAACTTATTGTTTATTTTCACACAGAGCTGTAGATAGAGAAGGCGCTACTAAAATCTGTTAAATCACTCTCATTAGCAATGTGTTGACTTATCTAGTCACAGATATCGTGAGTGTAGTAGTGGCGTAAACTTAAGGTTGTTCACCTTTTTATAATTCAATAACCATCTTGGTGAGAGTCATTTAGTACTAAGCCAGCTATTTGGACGGCTTAAGAAGAAATTTTTTAGCCTAACGTCTCATCATAGACGTCAGCGTGACCGGCCGCTTTCCTAATATTATGTTAAATACCCATCAGTAGGGTTTCTTCCATGAATAAATCACATTTCTGTCATATACTGTATTGCCATATTTGCATAACTTAAAAATATATCTAAACTAATAAGATAAAGATGTAAAAATTGTTTGATTGTAAGTTTGTATGTAAGAGGTAATCTCCTGCGGGGTTGTGGGTTGTTCGAAAGAGATACCGTGGCCCCGGACACAACGAGCTAAGAAGGAACATGGTTGGTTTTTAGTCAGTAGAAGTCTGACACTCCCTTCCGCTCGGCCCAGAGCGGGAGGAGTCATCTGAAGATACTCCAACAAAAATCGAAAAATTTTATCACTTTCAGATTCTACATTATTCGTGGTAGCTTTATGGTATCAATTATTGCATATTAGTCGAGCTATCGTAATTTTTACGGACACAGTTGCGGGCGAAGTGTTAGTCTCCCAAAAAAATTTCTTCAAAATTAGTATAGGCTTCCTGAGTGAAAGTTTAAGGTAAATTTTATTTTTAACTCAAAATATATCAGTTCGATTGTATTTTGACCACCAATCAAAGAGATTGGCAACATATCTCGAAAACGAGTTAACCAATAACAAGCCATACTTATTTATTATGTAATGTAACACGTTACGGGCTTGAGTTTTTTTTAGCAAGTCAATAAATGATTTTTAATACGATAATTATTTTTTAAACGATCAGTTATTTCTTTTCACTTTTAATGGGTAAACACGGTAAACATAATCGCGTCCCAACTTGGCTCAGTACCCTGAACTAAAAAACTATGACTACTTACTATGATTTATTTATGATAACCATTTTTTTTTTAAACCTGTTTGAATCGGATTTCGTCTGCAACTTCAAGAGTTTCATTTATTTACATACATAGAACCCTAATACATTTTCTAAAATATAAGCCTAAGTTACTGTTTATAATATCTGGGAATTACAGTCGTTTCGGAGATTAGCCGGAAAGGCCAGACAGCCAGACAATAATAACAAAAACGTATTTTTTAAAAGTACCGTTTATTATACTTTCACCAATAAAAAACTGTTATCTTGTAATACACTTTATTTAAGGGTATAAATAATTTGACACTAGCATTTTATTTTGTGTTATAAGTACTTTTTCAGCTTATGTTGCTGTTATGGTTATATGTTTAATGCTGCTGAAACCAACCTAAAGTTTATGTCCTGAAAATATTAAAAATTCATGACATGGAGCGGGAGAGTTCTATGACTACCTATAGTGGTAGAAATAAAACATTGTCTTTCATAAAGCTAAGGGGTGTAAACTTCTCACCAAACCATCAACCGTCCATTACAAACATCAAACTAAGTAACCCTTCGCAAAATATATTGCTAGGAAACGCCATATTTTTTTTTTGGTAAATGTTCTTTTAAACCGGCTAACGGTAAAACTCAACGTAACACACACAACACATTGTGTCGATAGATGAAGGAGTATGTTTTGAATATTAAACATGGTCATGGAGGTAATTAAAGTACAGTTATAAAAAAAATGTATATTAAAAGCTAGCTTTTAAAAAAACTTGTGAATAATTAGGAACTTTAATAAACTTTAATTCCAATAACTCCGTAAACAGAAAGTTTCCAGTTCCATTGTTTTATTCTGAAATATGATCCAGGTCGCAATGACGAGAAGAACTAATGCTTTTCGGCTTCAATATGGATATTTATACACCCTTTACTTTCCTTGAAAGAGGAATAAATTTTACCTTTTAGTGATTCCCCTTTTCCTTTTGTAACTACTAACCAGCGGTAAAGGATTGACGTAAGTAGCTATAGCAATGTTTAGCATAAAACTTATAACTAGATGTTTAATACAACTTAAGAATGTTATAAGGTTTTTCCATCAGGGGTTTACTAACAGCCTAGAGCCAGGGCTGTGTCCGGTTGGTGGCACTGGCAATAGGCTCGTGCCCTGTGGCAATGTATGGGTGTGCTATAATGTACACCTCTGCTTAATCTTTCGGGAGTTAAAAGTGTAGTGTGATGGTATGCAGTACTTTTAAAACTATCGAGATTTCTGCAACACCTTACTTTCGAATGTACTCGTATTCATAGGTAACGGTGTTAGTATAGTTATTTTAACGGTATCATTTAGCAACAAAAATAAATGAAGGCAGGACTTCTAATTTACTTGTCAAGCCGGTATGTTCGTACGCAATGTCGATATGCATGCAAATTCTTGAAACGTGCAGGTAAAATTATTGCCGAATCATTACTTCAGCCGAAATACGTCCACTGCTGAACATAGGCCTCCCCCAAGTGTCGCCACATTGACCGGTCCCGTGCGTCTCGCATCCAACGGATCCCCGCAACCTTCACCAGGTTATCGGTCCACCTAATGACAATATTGCAAAGACCTAATCTGAGCCATTGGTAAGTGATGATAGCAGATGAAGTAGAGGCCTTACTGAATGGTTACCGAGAGATGGTAAAAGAAATGTTGGCAGACTATTCATAATATAGCCATCCATATGAAAGTTAAAAATTATAAATAATTAATGTTAAATATTAAAAATTCAGAAGATCGCGAGTTAGACTTGGTTGAAAATCACGCACACCAGGAAGAGTTCCACAAAGGAATGAAGCCTTGACTCAGCAGTAGGTGGATCAAGGCTGCCGATGATAATGATTCAATAAGACTATTAAAGTCACGTGTTCTATGTCCAGCAGTGGACATCGAACACGTGACTGTTACTTATTTAGTCACGATGTTATTTAATTTGTTTTATTTATACTTCACTAGCTGATGCCCCCCGCTTCTCCCACGTCTAATTATATACTAAAACATTTATCGAGAACCACTCTATCCATTAGTGAAAACAGCATAGAAATCGTTACAGTAGTTTTTTAGTTTATCGAGAACAGACAGACAGACAGATGCGGCGGAGGACTTTGTTTTATAATATGTAGTGACGTACAGCAGTTTGTACAAAGGTGGTATTATAACATACCACAAGTCACAAGGCATTTTCTACTAGTCAACTCAACCACCACCACCTTACATCACTATTAATTTAAGTTTTAAGGTCGGGTCAATTGGGTTTTAATAATAAAGAGAAGGGATAAGAAGTCAAAAATTTGTATTGTTTATTAGGGGAAATGTGTCTGGAGCTCCTAAAATTAAAGAAACAAGTAAATTACCAAAACCTCCATGAATTTCTCAGCAGCGGTATAAAGAGTCTGGATTTATGTCCGGTTGAGGGAAATAAGCTGACCACCTATTTATTGTATGGGACTTAAACATATAACAGACAATTTAGGTGCACATCTGCTTACAGAGGATTACAAGCCCCCTGAGATTACAGGCGTGGTGCTATGTTATATTTATCATCCATCACACACATAGTCGTGAACATTTAAGTAAGTGCCTCTAACTGTACGTTCTCTCCTGCTGATTTGGAGGGAAGAGGAAAACTATGTTTTTAATAATCCTCCGTTATTCTTTTCTGATTAATTTGGTTGCGGGATCCAAGACAATTAAGGGGCTGACAACACCAAACTGATGTTATTTAAGCAGTTTTTTAAGAAAAACTGTTTGTTCTAGCACATTAAAAAAAATATATGTTATTATTCATCATATTTCAAAGACCGTGGATGGACTCGATACTTAATTGGACGAAATCGGTTCGATAGAAAATAATTGCAAAGATTGGTCTTAAAATCATCGTTAAGCGGTTCTATGTCTTTATTTTTTTTTCGTATGGGTCTGCAATTAAAAACATGAAGTCAACATATTCATACCTAAACCGCTGACGAGTCATATTTCACAAATAATCCATATATTTCTTTTAAATCAATATATTTTATTCATTATTTTCTTCTAAAATCTGGCCGGCCCAGTAACAGTGATAGTGCGCTCTCGTTTACTCCGATACAAATAGACAGTGTGTGTGACAGTGACAAATCCTCAAGGCCATTTGGTGTTGACAGCGTCTTAAATCGTTTCCCTAAGACTTCGTTGAGCTTTATTGTCACGGCGTTTTTCTGATGGTCGCCTATTTTGATTCTGTCTTTAAGGAGTTACAGTACTTTGGAAACAGAGTGGTGGACTTGTCCCACAAAAAAAAACATCATTTCAGTAGGTAGGTACATGAATCTTTAATTCTGTCCCAATTCTTGGCCTTGTAAAGGACTCAAACCCGTCGCGTCTGATTTCATTTGTCTCTCAGTGCAATAAGAGCAAATAATTTCATAAATGAGATCAAGGCCGACGACTGAATCGTTACTTACATTATTAGGTATTATTATTGGTTGGTGATGCACATTTTGTCTGGTCTTTGTTTTATTTTTATTTTGTGCGTGTTGCCGCGAGATGTTTTGTAGGCGTTTCTGCATCGTCATGAAATGAATAGATTGTGTGAAAGATGAAATTTTTGCTGCATTTAGCGCAAGCATAATTGGTGTATAAAATTTCAGGGTTTGAAGTGATAGTTATAATTCATAAGTATCTTCATAATAAAATAAATCATTGTCACCTCACGTACCTACACACGGCTACACATCAAGCTATACAAAACCAGTATAATCTGATTTCTGATCGTTCATTGTGCGAAAAGATCTAGTAAAGTGAGGCCAAGATTAACTGGTTTTGTATAGCTTGATGTGTAGCCGTGTGTACGTGAACACTCTTTGTTGCTTCCACGTGTATCCAAACGCGTTAAGTACCTACGTACCAAATTAAAAAAAAAGTCAATAACATTCTGTTTAATCAACAAACTAGTTTTTTTTTCACTATAAATATAGGACTAGAGTGATAGTCAGTAAATAGCGAAAAATAAAGACCCCGTTGGACTGAATTAAAAAGTACTTACTAATCGGCATCGATGAATATTTGAAAATACTATCCGCGAATTATCAGGATATTAAATATAATAATAATAATAATTTATTTATTTCAGATAACAATGATCCATTATGGTTAGTAACAAACGAAACTTATAAACAATATAATATCCTATAATAAAAAAAAATATTGTAAAAATATTGTTGTATTGTATTGTATAAAATAATATTGTATAATATCCTGATAATTAGCGGATAGTATTTGCACGGTTTATAATTATTAATTATTATCAATAGATAATAATATTTTATAAACCGTGCAATATTTCCACCACAAGAACACAGGTTTCCTCTTTAGGACGAGAGTGAGCCAACCACGTGGGTACCACAGTGTGAGGTGAAGTCACAGGCTTTTTGAAGTGAAAACTTCTTTAGCGGCGTTGAGCACTTTGGGAAATTGTTCTGTGATGGGTATAAAATCTTAAACTCGCGTCAGGACAAGTGACCACGTGACCCTGATCGAAAAAGCGTAAGACGGATGGAGAGTAGACAGCTATCCCCTCTCTACGGCGCGGCGAAAATGTATGCCTGGGCCTACTGTTTCGTTTAGGCAGCGCAGGGCGCTTAATAATAATAATAATTATTAATAATAATAATATAATTAATAATAATAATAATAATTAATAATAATAATAACTAATAATAATAATAATAATAATAATGATGACAGCTGTCAAAATTGAAACAGCTATATCTCGGAAACTATCGACCTTAGACTAGTTGTGTGTAGGGACAATTGATAGGTCTCAATGAGATCTACATTTCGGATGACAGCTGTCAAAATTGAAACGGCTATATCTCGGAAACTATCGACCTTAGACTAGTTGTGTGTAGGGACAAGTGATAGGTCTCAATGAGATCTACATTTCAGATGACAGCTGTCAAAATTGAAACGGCTATATCTCGGAAACTATCGACCTTAGACTAGTTGTGTGTAGGGACAAGTGATAGGTCTCAATGAGATCTACATTTCGGATGACAGCTGTCAAAATTGAAACAGCTATATCTCGGAAACTATCGACCTTAGACTAGTTGTGTGTAGGGACAAGTGATAGGTCTCAATGAGATCTACATTTCGGATGACAGCTGTCAAAATTGAAACGGCTATATCTCGGAAACTATCGACCTAAGACTAGTTGTGTGTAGGGACAAGTGATAGGTCTCAATGAGATCTACATTTCGGATGACAGCTGTCAAAATTGAAACGGCTATATCTCGGAAACTATCGACCTTAGACTAGTTGTGTGTAGGGACAAGTGATAGGTCTCAATGAGATCTACATTTCAGATGACAGCTGTCAAAATTGAAACGGCTATATCTCGGAAACTATCGACCTTAGACTAGTTGTGTGTAGGGACAAGTGATAGGTCTCAATGAGATCTACATTTCGGATGACAGCTGTCAAAATTGAAACAGCTATATCTCGGAAACTATCGACCTTAGACTAGTTGTGTGTAGGGACAAGTGATAGATCTCAATGAGATCTACATTTCGGATGACAGCTGTCAAAATTGAAACGGCTATATCTCGGAAACTATCGATCTTAGACTAGTCGTGTGGGAGTTGGACATTTTGACCCTGAACGTTAACGATGTCGACTGTACAGTCAATAAAATACAAAAATAATTTATTTTGAACTAGACTGTACAATGTTTTTATGATGCTTAATCGGAGGCATGGGAAAAAATATTCCCGCTCCTCCTACCAATCGGAGTTCCGATCGGAGGACAGGGAAAGACAAAATAAATGGGTTAGCATAGTTATGGCGGAATAATTGAATTTTTAAATAATGAATTTGGTTTAACTATGTCGATTGATCGCAATCTTAGCACAACGAAATACAAAACTACTATTGATGCGGTCTTTATTAGACATTTAAATAGGTTCGAATCAAAACTGTTCGTTTCTTACTTCAGCTACCATAAACCTATCGTATCAGTTTTAGAGATTGGCGATGATAGTTCTGGTAATGATGATGGTGAAAAAGTCGTTGAAATTATGGATGAAAGTTGATTTTTCGGAGAGATAAACTTTTTAATGTAAAATAATTGTAATAGTTTTAAAGTGTTAAATTTTTAATGTAATATAAATTGTCATGTTTGTGTACGATAGCGCAATAAATCAATATTGTATTCTACCACATAAATGATAGTACTTTTATACTGTTAAAGCAATTGGTGCAAAATTATTCCCTAACCATTCCAAAATATCAAACATGCTCAACGTTAATAATCAAGTTTTCACTTCTGCCGGCACTCCCGGAGTGCAACCCGTCTTTTTTTTTACTCTACGACACGTTGGTTACCTTACGATTTAAAGTTCTGCTTCTTCATGCAATGAATGGAGCCGGACTGCGGGTTGATCCAAAGAGATACCGCGGCCTCGGACACAGAGGGCGAAGAAGGAACATGGGTGGCTACACATCAAGCTATACAAAACCAGTATAATCTGATTTCTGATCGTTCATTGTGCGAAAAGATCTAGTAAAGTGAGGCCAAGATTAACTGGTTTTGTATAGCTTGATGTGTAGCCGTGTGTACGTGAACACTCTTTGTTGCTTCCACGTGTATCCAAACGCGTTAAGTACCTACGTACCAAATTAAAAAAAAAGTCAATAACATTCTGTTTAATCAACAAACTAGTTTTTTTTTCACTATAAATACCTATAGGACTAGAGTGATAGTCAGTAAATAGCGAAAAATAAAGACCCCGTTGGACTGAATTAAAAAGTACTTACTAATCGGCATCGATGAATATTTGAAAATACTATCCGCGAATTATCAGGATATTAAATATAATAATAATAATTATTTATTTATTTCAGATAACAATGATCCATTATGGTTAGTAACAAACGGAACTTATAAACAATATAATCTAATATATAAAATTCTCGTGTCACAGTTTTCGTTGCCATACTCCTCCGAAACGGCTTGACCGATTTTGATGAAATTTTTTGTGCTTATCCGGTATCTATGAGAATCGGCCAACATCTATTTTTCATCCCCCTAAATGACGCATTGCAACGCATGCGCGGGTTCAGCTAGTATCCTATAATAAAAAAAAATATTGTAAAAATATTGTTGTATTGTATTGTATAAAATAATATTGTATAATATCCTGATAATTAGCGGATAGTATTTGCACGGTTTATAATTATTAATTATTATCAATAGATAATAATATTTTATAAACCGTGCAATATTTCCACCACAAGAACACAGGTTTCCTCTTTAGGACGAGAGTGAGCCAACCACGTGGGTACCACAGTGTGAGGTGAAGTCACAGGCTTTTTTACTCTACGACACGTTGGTTACCTTACGATTTAAAGTTCTGCTTCTTCATGCAATGA
Source organism: Diarsia mendica (assembly GCA_949316265.1). NCBI lineage: Eukaryota > Metazoa > Arthropoda > Insecta > Lepidoptera > Noctuidae > Diarsia > Diarsia mendica. The sequence continues at coordinate 12,350,093 of OX438902.1, read as the reverse complement.
ATGGAGCCGGACTGCGGGTTGATCCAAAGAGATACCGCGGCCTCGGACACAGAGGGCGAAGAAGGAACATGGGTGGTTTTAGTCAGTAGAAGTCTGACACTCCCTACCGCTTCGCCCAGAGCGGGGGAAGTCACAGAAAAAAAGGGCGTTATTCCAGTTATTCTTATCATGTCGATGACATATTGGCAGTGGATCGGTTGGGGGGGACCGGAATAACTCATGACAATTTATTTAAAGTGTGACGACCCAAAAGGCGATGAGTTTGGCACTTTCAGTAGCGTGCACTGTTCCTGTGTTGTGTTAGCAATAGGACAGACAGGACACGATATCAAGTTTCCCACCGTTTGTATTGCAATACCACATTACACTCCAGCTGCTCTGTAGTCAGTCATCTATGAATCTCAGCCTGAACAAGTTTTCCTTGCTTCGTACAATCTGATGTGTCCGTATGTTAGATGTCGATAGACACAGATATTAACTGTTGTTGTTTTCTGTGTAATTGTGCCAATTTGTTTACTTTACTTTATTTCATCTAATAAAATAACTAATATTTTGTCAGTTGATTGGCGTCGCCGTCGTTGGCAATTTACAGAATGCAAGCTATAAGGAAATACTACCGTGACACAGTAAACATAGACCCAGACACCAATCAACGTGAGATGTGGTGTGAGGAAATGTTAAATTATCATATTTAACCAACTAGATATCTGTGCTAGACCTAGGGAATGTGTGAAGCAACACTTAAAGTACCTAAGTTAAACCAGAATTTCAATGTTCGTTTGAGAAGATTTCTTGATCATCTAAAGATGTTTTGAAGGTTCCAACATTCCCGTCGGGGCCGCGGATTTTAGTACTAGATGACGTGGCCTCGGCACAAGGGCAAAGAAGGAACATGGGTTCGGTTTTTAGTCAGTAGAAGTCTGACACTCCTCTTCGCTCTGCCCAAGAGCGGGGGGTCATTTGATGATTTTCCACCCACCAAAAAAAAAAAAAAAAGGTTCCAACATTGACAGGACTACGTCATCTTTTTAGAATTCTCATCATGTTCCTGCTCTTGACGAATTCTACTTGGGGTCGGCGCAAAATGTGTTCTTCTTATTCATTCATATTTTTAATTAAGTAATACCAGTTTCTTATGGGTAAGTATCCATTAAGTACTCAGAGGCGTGATTATGGGGCCCGCATGGGCCGACGCACGTCGGCGCTGCAGGTTGTTCGAAAGTGATATCGCGGCCTCGACACAATGGGCGGCAAAAGAAGGAACTTGAGTCGTTTTTAGTCAGTAGAAGTCTGACACTTCCTACCACTCTGTCCAAAGCGGGAGTAGTCATTTGATGATTTCCCACCGAATCAAAAAAAAAAAGCAAAAGAGGCGTGATTATCTTTATATTAAACAGTTAAGTAATCTCGATGCAACAACTGAATGGTATGTAAGCGCAGTCTATCTCGCAAGTAACATAAAAGTAAGAATAACAGTTATGCATTTAAACTAGGACAGATAACTAGGATCACTACTTGATGGGGAAAAAGTTCATGTTCTTTTAAGTGTTTCTTAAATGGGATGAAAGGGAATAGAAATTTTGTCAACATGTGGGCCCAGTGCAGTGGGTCGGTAAATCCTACTAATATTATAAACGTAAAAGTTTGTAAGTATGGATGGATGGATGTTTGTTACTCTTTCATCCAAAAACTACAGAACGTCTTTGGATAAAACTTGGTACACAGATAGTTTATAACCTGGATTAACACAAAGGATAGTTTTTATCCCAATTTTATCTTCCCGTGGGACAATTTCCGAGTTGTAGCGGGCGAAGCCGTAGGTAACACCCGGTTTTAGATATACCAGTAGCCTCTACATTACGTGGGCCTACTCTTGTCCTGAGGAGAGAGTTGAGGTTGATGATGGAACGAGCTATCCCAAAAGAAGCCTATCAACTCGTTACGTACCTAAATAGATTGGGGTCTTAAAGACTTGGGAACACGGCGGAACATTAACGCACGCAGGGAATTCTACTCCTAGGTTGTGTGTATCCTACACCGTTTTGAGAACAGTGGTGGTGCAATAAACTCCATAAAAAAAATCATTTACCTGCTTACCGCTGGAATTTTTCTTTGATTTTTCTGGATTTTAGAATAAATAAAATAGACTTTTAGTAACCTAAAGTAAAGGGTTCCCCATAATATTGACACCATTATGGGATGAATTATCGAAACTCGTTTCACAGTCCTTCTGTGTATTTTTGTACATTTCATGCGTAGGTATAACCCGTCGTTGCTGCGGGTTGTTCGAACGAGATACCGACACAATGGGCTAAGAAGAAACTTGGTTAGTTTTTAGTCAGTAGAAGTCTGACACTCAGTATCGTTCTGCCCAGAGCTGGAGGAGTCGTTTGATGATTTCCCTCCAAAAAAGAAAAAGATTTAGACCCAGAGGTTAGCAGTAGACTCTGTCAATATGCATTTAGATTAAATATTTTGATTTGATATTCCCCTAACCCTTCAATGGGTTACAGTCATTCCCTTAATTTCGCATGAAAGATTGTTTCGTTAGAGAGAACCATAAAAAATAATTAAAAATGCCTGCAGCTCGAAACATAGCAAGTAAATACATCAATAAAATGTATTGCTATTCGATCGTTGAGCAACATTGCTCAGTAAAAACACAACCAATATTTTATCTCTGGCAGTGGATTGAATTTTATTAACAGAACGGGTTCGATTCCCGCATGGAACCAATATTTGGATAGCCGACGGATAGTTTTTCCAGGTATGGCTGTTTGTTTGTTGTAGGCGAAAATTCTAGTGTTCACTTATCCACGAAACGACCGCGGCAAGCGTTGCTTAACCTTGAAGATAGACGCCTGCGCCTTCCACATACTACAAGATCATTATACTAAACTATGAAATGTTATAACTAAACATTAATTTGATGATAATCAAGATAAACATCTTGGGAGTCGAGAAGAAGATACAAATAGCGTTGTTGACATTGCATTCTGTAATACTACTCCCCCTGCTAACCTAGACCGGGATGAATGTAGGTGCCTTTGATTGTACGGGTCAATGGCCACATTTGAATTGCATAGCTAATTAGAAATTGTGGCCAAGTGCGACTAGCTACGTATATACGTGAGCTTGAGATATTGATCAATGTTACTAATTTTGATCTATGGTTGGACCTTAGACAAAGGGGGAAAATCTGTAGCACGTAGCTAGGGGTTCATTTTTGTTTTATTGTTCATCCAAAATCCGCCCAAAATCACTTACTGCAGGCTTTCCCTGTTTTTGCCTGTTTTGGGCTTAGTAGGTGGCCACGATTTAGGTATCATAATTATAAATCCAATGTAGCGCACGGATACCATATCTGTAAAGGGTGTTTTTAGTTTTTACTAGCTGATGCCCGCGGCTTCACTCGCTTGGATTTCGGTCAAATTATATATTTTAGTATATATATCTTCCTCGAGAACTACTCTATCCATTGGTAAAAACAGCATGAAAATCCAAAATTGGAAAATCGAACAGACAGACAGACGCGGCGGAGGACTTTGCTCTAAAATAAGCAGTGATAGTAGTATTTAGTATTTACTCGAGGTCGTGGCAGACCACGAAGGAGATGGCGGAACGAACTGGATGTCTTCCTTGAGAATTGGAGAGACGTTGCACAGAATCGTGACCGTTGGAAGGAATGGAGGGAGGCCTTTGCTCAGCAGTAGGACAACATAGGCTAGCTAGAATAATATAATAATAATAATAACATGTTTTTAGTTCTAGGCCAAGCTGGTTTACTAACGATATTTAGTTCACTCAATCCTAACACAATCGATAACCCACTGGATAAGTTATTTGTCATTCACTCTGCAGTTCAATATTTCTAGCTGAATTACTTGTTTTGGCAACGGAACGAATGCAATGTCACGTAACACTTAGGTGATTGTGGTGACACACTGGCGAATACATGGACATTCATATCTCTATCGAAAGATATGAGATGTCTGTGATATTGAGTCTCTAGACCTTACCAATATCTTTGATCTTAGAACTTCAAAATCTTATGTGTTGTGCACAACCAACGGGCAAAGGAGGAGCTGCAGCTGTGGCATATCTTGTTTTGGAGATCCACACTCGCATTTTACTTATCCGAGATGGGTCGCTTATTGTGGCCAACTTGAGCACGCATTTTTTTAATGATTTCCAAATCGGCCACTGCAGTTCGTGACCAGGGGGTAGGTTTTCTGCCAGTGCAATGAAGTGTGGAGGGGGGAGGGGTATTTGTTCTTTCACAGTGTGCTTCGTTCATAGGCTTCGTTCGTCTGTCGCGCTGTCTGCTGTGTGTTTGAGAAAGCTTTTTTGGTTCTACAGACGGGTTTGTGGTAGTTGGTGTTCATACAAGGGGTGTCGGCTATCGACGAGCTATACGAGTCGCTATTTCCCATCGCATATGATAGGATCACCTTTAAACACGCACGCACGCTTAATTGAACTGAGATACCCTGGGCAGCTAGCACTCGGTAACGCAGAGTCTAGCTGACTAATCCTTTCACCACGATGACTAGTACATACTTACTAATAGTTTTAGTTATATTGTTCTGATGACCTATTAGGTATTTTGATCTACAAATATTTTTGTAAATTCAAACTCGAATAAATATAATACACGTTTTATACCATAAATATATAGACTCAGGGAATGTGGGTGTGGATAATCAAATGTCAAATTAGCATAACATATTCTTATTTTTATATTAATCTCTCAGGTTTTAAAAACCTGTTCATATCACGAACAATGAGTTATGGCAATAAACATCCTTAAATATCACATACACTATTCACTACTGTGCCTGTAGATTTGTCATATAGCCACTCTCTTTACTATGCGGGATGAAGAACTTTACCTACACCCTGTTCTTCATACCCCATGCCGACTCATGTTGTATGGTACGCGCTTGATTTGACTTTCGGACACAAGGAGTGTGGAGTGTGTTCCGTCGTATCCGCGGGCAAGCGATAAGGCTCTATTTACTAACAAAAATTGTATTTTATTATATTAACTAGCTTTTGTCCGAGGCTTCGCCCGCGTGGATGTCAAAAAATATCATAAGTCAGTGCAGTAGTTTTTAAGTTTACCGCGAACAGATAAACAGACGTGACGGAGGACTTTATTTTTAAACCGACTTCAAAAAAGGAGGAGGTTATATGTTCGTGTGTATGTATTTTTTTTTTTTTTTTATGTATGTTACCTGATTTCTGCCCCATTTGTGGACCGATTCTCAAAATTATTTTTTTATTTGAAAGAGTATACTCCTGAGGTGGTCCCATTTTAATTTGGTGAAGATCTGGTGCTGATCTTCGGAGATATACAATGGAACTCTTCAAAAATAGACGGCAAATCTGTCGTAATTGCTGGAATCGCTTGGTTGTTTATTGAATATACATTATCATGACGTAACATCACGCCTGTATGCTCTGAGGGGGTATGCAGATGTGTACAATACACATTTTTTTATGTAAGTAGGTATGTTACCTGATTTTGTGTATCGCGAATAACTTCGTCGTTTATGAACCAATTTTGATGATTCTTTTTTTATTTATAATATGAAGTGATGTTAGTCTTTAAGGTCTATGAGTCACAGTTGCCTGAGAAAAAAATGTTGTTGTTGTTTAAAATCTATATCCAGCCGTGGGCTGCTGCTGATCAGTTGATACTATCTAGATTGACAAAGATTGACATAGTTTTGCCGACAGGTGTCACTGTTACTTAGCTTCATCGGTCGGCATAATAATAATATGACAAATCTACATGCACTACTCATTTTATGGCAATAATTTTTCGCTACCCTTACTACAGCCACCAAAAACATAATTATATTGAACACCAACTATAACGCTGTGACGTCATTGTCGTGCGCGTGCGCCTCCTTCACTACTGGATCCTTAACTATGTCTCTTTGCGCCCGTCTGTGTATGATGTAGAGAGCTCTGGAAAAAAAAAGAAAACACAAGTTTAACTTAACTAAGTTCTTCTTGATAAGCGCAGGAGAATGATTGTGATGTCGTTGACGACTCAGAGATCTTCCTAGACCAATACGGGAGGTATTATATCTTCCTAGTATGGCTAATAGAAATTGCAATGGCAAATTCGTTATTTGGACTTATTGCCAAAATGCATTCTCTACCAGTCAGTCAAATACAAATAGGCATTGGCAAATTATGCTTCTTTACAATCTTTGGTCGCTCGTAGGAGATGTTTTCTTTAATACCCGACCTTATGCAAAATTTCATGCTTGCAGTGGGTTAGGCTGTAAAGTGTCTGTGAACTTATAAATTCAACTTTATTATTAAGTAGTTACAACACACCATTTAATTTTGTCATTATCATTTCAGCCAAAAACGATCACCGCTGGATAGATATCTACCCCAATTGTCACCACACCATTGACTGGTCTCATTGCTTTCGCGTCAGCGGAATCTCAAGTCATCAATTATGTAATATATTTTAGCTTAGCTACAATATTAATAAAAATCTTATCGCTTAATGCGTTGAATTTATAGCTGGGTAGTTACTCAGTAAAATCCATTAGTGACGATAAGAATCTTGCTGAAAAGTTAGTTCGGAGTCTGCGGTTTTCTAATGAGGAGCTGAATTCATTTGGGTGCTCACAAATGTGCAGCGTACAATGTTGATATGTAACATAATCCCCGAAGGGTTGGGCAGCGCTGCATGTAATAGAGGGCGAGCCTATTAGCACTCATCATCATCATCATTCTCCTGCCCTTATCCCAATTCATTAGGGGTCGGCGCAACATGTCTTCTTCTTCCATACTTCCCTATTTCTCGTCATCTCAGCAGTAACCTCTTTTCTAGCCATATCATCCTTCACACAGTCCATCCATCGTTTCTTTGGTCTTCCTCTACTCTTATAGCCATCTACATTCATACTCAACATTTTCCTCACATCATTTCCTTCATTCCTTCGCATCACATGTCCATACCACGACAATCGATTACCAATCAACTTTTCATTCACCGGCGCCACTTTCAGACTTCCTCTACACTAACACTAACGGGGCACAAATGCAGACTCCGAGGTTGCTACTGAGAATTTCAGTCACGCTTGCGTCTTCAGGGGGTCGGGGTAGGTACCTATATGTAAAATACTAAGTAACAAGCAAAAAGTAGCCTCTTGAAGTACCTACCTTGTATTACACCATCGGCCTAAACACATCTTGCACAAAAAATTGACCCAGTCAACATCATCTACCTGGCCTCTTTCCGACATGTTGTGGTCAGGTACCAACCTAACCGGATGCGACTGAATACCAGTATATTACAAGGAGCGGCTGCCTGTATGACCTCCACGGTAAGACTGGTGTCAGAGGGTTGGACTCCCGTCGGTGCTGAGGGTTGTTCGAAAGAGATACCGCGGTCTCGACACAAAGGTCTAAGAAGGGACATGGGTGGTTTTTAGTCGGTAGAAGTCTGACACTCCCTACCACTCCGCCCAGAGGGGGAGGAGTCATTGGATGATTTACCACTCTCCAAAAAAAAATGACAAAAAGAAGAAGAAAAAAAGACCCCTAAAAACCCGTAACGAGAGTAGGTAATGGGCCTATCACACGCTCAAGTGTGAACCTAAAGTGTGGTGAAACACTTTAGGTTCACACTTCACAGTACATCGCGCGTATTGTTGCTAAAACAGTATTAGAGTAAGATCCCAGAGCAATCAGACATAACTTATTTTCACACGGATGAAACCTACAGTTTTCAGTAGCGTCTCGTGTGCCTTGAATACCTACGCGCTTTGTGGAACTTGCCGAGTGACACCTGGGCAGGTACCAGGTGAGAAAGGTGACTAAAAATAAGAACTATTTAACTTAAATTCACATGGCTGATTTTTATATATGTCATGTAGAATATTATTTTAAAGTAATATCATATAGTGTCAGACACTTTTGATGGACCAGAGGTTTTGTCAGACGCTTTTAAGCTTGGATTTTGAAGCGCCTGACCGATATAAGCATGGCAATATCCCGCAAGTATTAAATCATATGGAGTTTAGTATTATTTAAAGCGTCTGTAAAGCAATACGGCCGACGGAAAGTGTCTGGGAGTAGAAAATATACGTAAAAAAACAGCTTGGAGAAAATACGTGAAGTATTTTCTCCAAGCTGTTTTTTACGTATATTTTAGGAATTATACTTAAAAATAAGTCGCAAATACTCCCAGACACTTTCCGTCGGCCGTATTGCTTTACAGACGCTTTAAATAATACTAAACTCCATATGATTTAATACTTAAAGCTAATTGATCGGGATATTACCATGCTATAACGGTCAGGCGCTTCAAAAACCAAGCTTAAAAGCGTCTGACAAAAACTCTGGTCCATCAAAAGTGTCTGACACTATATGATATTACTTTAAAATAATATTCTACATGACATGTATAAAAATCAGCCATGTGAATTTAAGTTAAATAGTTCTTATTTTTAGTCACCTTTCTCACCTGGTACCTGCCCAGGTGTCACTCGGCAAGTTCCACAAAGCGCGTAGGTATTCAAGGCACACGAGACGCTACTGAAAACTTCAGGTTTCATCCGTGTGAAAATAAGTTATGTCTGATTGCTCTTGGATCTTGGACTATATTACCATTACCAACCACACGCGCGATGTACTGTGTGCACCGTGTTATCGCGCAGGCAAGTCTGTGGTGAAGTGTGAGCGTGTGGTAGGCGCATAAATGTAAATGACATTGCAGTCGGGACCAACGGCTTGTGATTTTCCAGGCACGGGGGGAGTCCGGTCTATGTAATGGATGGTCATCCATCCGCAGACGGACCTTGAAAATTGAACCTTGTGGCCGTTATTATTCAGCCACCACCCTTCAAAATACTGACATACCCATAGCCTCTAAATACTCTACACAACCCACATGTTTTTGGCCACAGACAGATATACCTTAGATAACGCACGATCCGTATGACATGAAAACCATGAGTGCTCTTTTTTGACTAACTACTATGACCTCATAATATTAAGTACTGTTTAGATAGTTAATACAAACAAGATAGTTTACAAAATAAAATGCATTTTTGTTCTTTAAATGTCTAGTATTTAGTTCCTGACTTGATATTGTTGTTATATACAAATTAGCTTCTGCAACGTTATAGTCATAAAATGCTATAGCCGGGCAGGTGAATAAGATGTTCTTGCTTTATCTAGGTAAAGATATCTGTATCCGTGGTTATGTCGCAGGGATATGATAAAAATAGGGATTTGGCCAAATTCCTAAGGGATTTGATCAAACCACGGAGGAAGATAAAATAACAACACGGTTTTATCATTTCCCTAAACAAATCTAGTGAATTGAACAAATCCCAGTAGTACTCTGAAACGCGCGCTCGCTTCGCTCGCATATTATATAACACTAATATCTTCTGTCCCCAAAGTGCCGGGCCTCCGCCGGCCTCCTTCGTCACCCATAAAGGATACTGGGATTTGTTCAATTCACTAGATTTGTTTAGGGAAATGATAAAACCGTGTTGTTATTTTATCTTCCTCCGTGGTTTGATCAAATCCCTTAGGGAATTGACCAATTCCCTGTTTTCATCATATCACTGCGACAGTTATATCACATGCACTATATTAGAAATTCACCGCTATTGTCCTTACGGTCGGCCTTTGACCGAATAACGTGATCAATTTCGACTGACGTGAGCTATTTTGATCAAATATTGTCGTCGACCGCAGTTCAAATCGTACAGTGAGCAAAATTCCGTCATGTATTATACTGATTACGTGATCGAAAACAACCTCGACCTTTTTGAGCCTTTGAATTTTTTTCCGAGAGCAATCAATCGGTTTTTGTTAAAGATTTGAAGTACCTTTGTGGTGTCTATTAGACACATTTTTGTCGTAATTGCACTTTATTGAACTTAAGATCCTGGTCCCACATTCTAAACGCTTTGATTCGATTCGGAAAGTCGTATTTCTATCTCGCTTGCTTTCGGAATATCAAAAAAAGATAGCATACGACTTAACGGATTGAACCGAAAATGAATTGAAAAAAAAAAAACAGTCAATTGAAAATTATTTTATTCTCATTTGCAATGAGAACTTGAAACATTGTACCTAATAGTAAGAAATCATCTTGTTGTAACATTTCAAAGTCAAAGTCAAAAATATTTAGTTCAAGTCCCACGAGCTAAAACGTTATTAGTAATTTCGCTCACAGTAGATCCAAATTACATTAGTGAAAATACATTTTTCAAAATGACAAACTTGAACCATGTTTAAATTTTGCATCAATCAAACACTGAACCTCTTAATCTTAAAAAAATATATAACGTCAAGGGATTATCTGAAAAACCCTTTTAAACGTATTTGTTCTCTTTTAAAAGGGTTTTTCAGATAATCCTAGACATCATCATCTTCTTAGTAACTAAATAATACCTGCAAAGAAAATATAATACGACTAAGTACAAGATCACAGGGATCAACGGTGGCCCAGTGGTGGCAGCCCCGATTTACGAACCGTAACTCGTAGGTTTGAACCCAGACAGGCTCATTATTTTGTACAATTTATTAATTCATCACCAATGCTTTCAAAACAGTGAAAAACGTAGTGAGGAAACTGACATGTCCTAGACCAAAAAAAATATCGAAAACATGTGATATCTATCAACCCGCACTGGGCCCGCGTGTTAGACCCACTTACTCTCATTTTCTCTCATACAGAGGAGACCTGGCCCCCTACTATGACGTCTTAAAACAGTCCTAACTTAATGTTATTCCAGTGTGGAAACGTGACAGAACTATACAGGGTGTCTAGCGCCATCTCTCCTCCACACTGGATTAAGAATAAGTTAGGACTGTTTTAAGACGTCATAGTAGGGCCCCAGTGGCTGATATTGTGGCTATACTAAGTCAAATAAAACAAAAATACTCACATAAATATAAGGAAGGCCGGTATGGTCATGGTGCCGCCCAGGATGTATGTCGCTCCAGGGAACGTCTCCAGAGTGTTCGAGAACAACTTGCTGTATATCGGAATGTAGATTACGGGTATCAGTGTTTCTACGAACCCGATCAATGAACACATTTTTCCTGAAAAGATAGATATTAGATCATATTATTATAAGTACACAGGCGGAGAAAGTAGATAATACTTATTTGGTATTCCTAGAATAAAGTCTAGGTGAAAATTTTATATTAGAAATTGCATTTATATTGTAAACTAGCTGAACCCGCGCATGCGTTGCAATGCGTTTTTCCTACCTACCTATCTACTACCCTACGTACTACCCTACGTACTATACCCTACGTACTACCCCACGTACTACCCTACGTACTACCCTACGTACTACCCTACGTACTATACCCTACGTACTACCCTACGTACTACCCTACGTACTACCCTACGTACTACCCTACGTACTACCCTACGTACTACCCTACGTACTACCCTACGTGCTACCCTACGTACTACCCTACGTACTACCCTACGTACCTACTACCCTACGTACTACCCTACGTACTACCCTACGTACTACCCTACGTCCTACCCTACGTGCTACCCTACGTACTACCCTACGTGCTACCCTACGTCCTACCCTACGTGCTACCCTACGTCCTACCCTACGTGCTACCCTACGTACTACCCTACGTACTACCCTACGTACTACCCTACGTACTACCCTACGTACTACCCTACGTACTACCCTACGTACTACCCTACGTACTACCCTACGTACTACCCTACGTACTACCCTACGTACTACCCTACGTACTACCCTACGTACTACCCTACGTACTACCCTACGTACTACCCTACGTACTACCCTACGTACTACCCTACGTACTACCCTACGTACTACCCTACGTACTACCCTACGTACTACCCTACGTACTACCCTACGTACTACCCTACGTACTACCCTACGTACTACCCTACGTACTACCCTACGTACTACCCTACGTACTACCCTACGTACTACCCTACCTACCTACTACCCTACCTACCTACTACCCTACCTACCTACTACCCTACCTACCTACTACCCTACCTAGTACCTACCTACTACCCTACCTACCTACTACCCTACCTACCTACTACCCTACCTACCTACTACCCTACCTACCTCCTACCCTACCTACCTCCTACCCTACCTACCTACACTACCCTACCTAAAAAAAAAAAGTATCAAAGAACCTTCTCCTGGTTCTTAGCTACCTCCCTACCAATTTTCAGCTAAATCCGTCCAGCCGTTTTCATGCTATGTCGTGAGTTCGTGACAACGGAAAACAAGTTTCATTTTTATATATGTACTAGCTGATGCCCGCGGCTTCACCCGCGTGGATGTCGTTCAAATTATATAATAAAACCTTCCTCTTGAATCACTCTATCTTTTAAAAAAAAAACCGCATCAAAATCCGTTGCGCAGTTTTAAAGATTTAAGCATACAGACAAACAGACAAAAATAGCGACATTGTTTTATACTATGTAAGATATAGATGTTACCGGCCAAACCCGATTTTAGGACAAACTGTTTCGCCTAGGTTCTACTTAGTTCTTACTATACGCGATAGTGAAGGAAGAACGGTCGACGTCAAGGGCACCCCGAGGTTCGGTTAGTTAGATTCCTTTTAACCCTGCAGACAGTAATAGGAGCCCTGCGCAGTGAGGTTCCGTTGACCTGCTGACGGAAACTCTAACCCTTAACGTGAAGGAAGAACTAGTTTAGCCTAGGCAAAACTAGTTTGTCCTGAAATCGAGTTTACATATACATTTAGAGACCGGTTACATATACATACATGCAATAGTAAACTTTTCATAAAACATTTTAAGTTTTAGGAAAACTTAATAATATGTTCAACAGAGGGATTAATTAAATTAAAATAAACGATATAACTAATTAAACTACAGGGTGCTTAAGTACTCCTCCACGGCACTGTCATCCGGAAATTTGCTCAGAAGACTGGCAGCATTGTCACAATGAATGCAGGCAATGAAAATTCTTTGGCCAAAGAAACATGCAGAAAATAAGAAAGTAAATATAGGTAGTAATATCTTCGTACACTTTTATTTTCAGTACAACGTACCGTAACGAAATCAAAATCAAAACATTTATTTCAAGTAGGCCAGTTACAGGTACTATTGAATAGTCGAACGTATCTCGATGAAAGATGAAAAGTGATTTGTGCAGTCGGATTTTTTACCGACCCACTGCTTCGTCAGCCTACTTTAATCTACAAGCAGTACACGTATCAGTTAATTCGCTTCTTTGCGCGATCAACTGAACATATTCAGTTTAAGTGAAACTCCTGAGGTAAAAAGATAAAATATTACTAGACCAATCTATTATTTCAAATCAATTCCTTTGCGATGCAAGATTCATTGAGGCGAACAGATAGACAAATGGGCAATTCGTTAAGTGCAGAAAGCAAGATTGACTCTATTTAATTGATTTATCTTATGGCTTGATAACATCAGTGATTAAGCAGTTTTCGTTGGGAACGCTTTTCGGCGTTTTCTATAAAGAATAGAGATTGAGTAGGACTTTAATAAATTGATCTACTGCTGGAGCTCCTGACTTAGAAAGAACAATAATACACAACAATATACATAATTATGTGATATTGTGATGATAATATTTGTTCAAATTCATACATATTATGTATTTATGAGTGATATGTTATGTGTAGAGTACTGCAATATTTCAAATATAATAACCCCCCCCCCCCCCGCTCATGGGCAGAGCGAAAAGGAGTGTCAGACTTCTACTGACTAAAAACTAAACCCATGTTCCTTCTTCGCCCTTGTGTCGGAGCCGCGTTAACCTTTCGATAATCCACAGCCCCGATGGGTAAAGAAGATGTCTCAGATCTATTTAAAGTACCTATACCTAACCTACCTAATCAAATATTTGGAAGAACATTATCTCCCTAGCCTTTTTCCAACCACGTTTAGGTCGACTTCCAGTCTAACCGCGGATGCAGCTGAATAAAAGTATTTTACAAAGAGCGGATGCCTATCTGGCCTTCACAACCAACTATGTTATACTGGGTAATGTGCTACCCCTTGGTAAGACTGGTTTGTCGGACTTTCAGGTCACTGACTACCTGTAACGACTGTCAAGGATCTACAAATGACAGCTGGGACCAACGGTTTAATGTCATCATCATTTCAGCCAAAAGACGTCCATTGCTGGACATAGGCCTCCCCCAGGCGTCGCCACATTGACCGGTCCCGTGCGTCTCTCATCCAGCGGGTCCGCGCGGTTTAATGTGCTTTCCGGAAACTCAATATAACATTTCATACTATGATATGGGTGAAAACCCATCCACGAACCAGCCTAGGCAAGCGCGGCTTAACCACATACTCCTTAAATATTTGAGAGTTAAATTAGTAATTTTGTTTGATTTCCCAAATGTCAACTCTGAAGTACTTTAAAACTCAGCTTGCCCCAAACCACAAATTTTTTACGTGAAATACTACTATTTTATATAACTTTCTATTAAAATTTAGACAGGAGCTATGTAGCTGTGAAATGCAATTTGCCCAGCAGTGCATAGGTTAAATTCTCACAGTAAAGCTGACGTGCAATGCCCGCCACGCTCTGTTAGAGCAAGAATTTAGAACAAACTCTAAAGAGACGGATGGAGGCCACCTAGCTCAGTATTAGTTTTTCAAAAAGATTTGTACAATTTAGTTTTACATGCTAACAGCACAGTGAAGCAGTCGAAGCCAACCATTTATTTATTGTCCTTTATTATGCGCACAGCCAAGGAGTGGAATTCCCTGCCTGTGTCGGTTTTTCCGAGTTCATATAACCCTAATCTGTTTAAGTCGCGAGTAAACAGGCTTCTACTGGGTAAGCTCGTTCCATCGTCGACATCATCTCTGCCCTTAGAGCAAGATTGAAGTCAAGAGCAAGCCCATTTATAATAAAATAAAAAAAATCTGTTTCTAATGTCAAAACAATACTGAATGCATATCAATAAAATATGTAGCACATTTAATAATAAATCATTTTTTTTGTTTACCTGTTTGTTTTTTCCACCATAACTCAAAAATAAGCCAGACCGATTTTGACGAAACTTTTACTGATAGATAGCTGATGTTATAAGGGCTTACTAAAGGCTTAGGAGTAGTTTGGGTAATTTTCTCTAAGATAACAAAGTACAACTTTACCTACTACATTCTTAGCGCAAATATTTTAGACTTCTAGGCAGATTCCCGTGCAGTCATCGAGCAAATGAAAGTCTTTGACGTCATTTTCACTTATAGCTATGACTAATGATAATTACACTGTCTTGAATGTCATAATGAAAACAAATAATATGTGAATAAAATATCAACGACAAAATTCAAGTTCCAACAACGAATTTACATTATCGTTAAAATTTATTTCCAATGATGTATAGCAAGATCCACAAACATAATTACGTGTTGTTTTTTATATAATTTAAATAATGTTTTGCTTGGTATTTCTTATAGAATCCGGTTGGCGATTGTGGTTGATGGTGATTATAATAATAATGCCACACGCCTTGAAGCTGACATCAGCGTATCACAAAAACATATAGGTAAGTAAGCTTCTTCGGTTGTTTAAGAATCCGCACTTCCTTGTGAGTTTTATCAGTAAATAACACCTAGCATCAAGCCTGTATTTCAGACGGGTTAGACCAAAATGTATACCTTAATGACATTTCAGCATTTATGTTTAAGTCCATAGATATAATAAACAGGAGTCACGTGTATTGGGGCGAGCCTATTGCCATCAAGTAATCAGTTACTATATCATAAATTAAAATACGTATTAAACGTGGTAGCTCATTACCAAAACAAGTCCAAAAATGATGCAACCGCAGTTAACAAACATCGCGTTGCGGAACTTAAATGGTACTCCATATAACCTTCGTAACGCGAACCCGCTCCGTAAGCTCCGTAACCTCATTGTTTCCTACTGGAAACAATGAAGTTAAATACAGATACCCTACCCGTGCCCTACCTCAATGTTTTCAGTAATTAACAATGAGGTAGGGCAAGGCGCAGTGATGACAGATGGACTGGCTGTCACCGAATGGCGTCCAAGAATAGGGAAAGAAATGGTGGCCGGACAAGAGATAGGTAAACGACAAAGTTGCCATCAAGGGAAAACTCTGGATGAGGCTGGCACTGGAACGTGGAGATTGGCACAAGAAAAGAGAAAGAAAGAAAAAGTATTTATTGGTTTCACAACAGGACAAAACAAATTACAAGCAGTGAGTGAAACGGGCTGTCGATGATGATGAATTTAACAAACCAAATAAAACTGTTGTTGAGATCCTGTAACTGTCCATAAACAGTATGTTTATAATAATAGTAATAATTTATTTAACCAGGCATTAAATCCCAAATTAGGTAGGGACATAAAAAATACAAAGTTATTTTTTACAGAAGCTTTCTCTTAGTAAGGAACCCAACTCTTCCACAGGTTTGCTCACACTTGGCTAATATTTGATGGAATTGAAAAGCTCACGCTTATGGTATCGGTGTTTTTTGCTCGAATCTTTTTATAGTAGTAGTTGTTCTGTCATCAAGTTTGGTGCTTATTTTTATCTTAATACTATGAGTGACATATCCGCAAGTGTTAACTAACTCATTAAGTATTTGAAATTAATGTTTGTTCAACTATAGTACTACTTTGACCTACGGTAGTACAGAGTTTCAATAGGATTTAAGTTTCCTGCTTATATTGGTTATGTTATCACTGTTGTGTTAGTTTAATTAAGGTATAAGTACCGACCTAGCTTTACTAAAATATTGATGAGCCTTACCTAAAACATTTTCAGAATTGACATTAAATATAGCCCACCATTTATTAACTTCTTCAATATATCTTTTTTTTTAATTATAATAACCAACCATAAAACCAAAATAACCACTCTTGGGCAGAGCAAAAGGGTGTGTCAGACTTCTACTGGCTAAAAACCGCCCATGTTCCTTCTTAGCCCTTTATGTCGAGACCGCGGTATCTCTGTGATCAATCCGCAGCCTCGACGGAACCGAATATACCTTAAAATAACATTTAGGTAGGTGCCATGCAAAGTTCATTATTAAAGCACCGACGTCGTTTCAATTAAGTGTAATTAAAAGACTCATCAGCAAGGCTGTGTTTTATTGATGTATCACAGGTTTTAAAAGGGCTGGGCTTTTAACAAAATTAAATATCAATTATCACTATACTCTTTTCCGCTGAGAAATATTACAAAACAGTAAAGGCCTCCTATTCTGCTCTTTAAGCTTCAAAATAATTATGTAAGTCAAAAGTTTTGGGCCAGCAAAATATTACATTTAATATTGTCTAAGCAGAGACAAAAAACAAGAAATTACAAAATTGCCTCTTATTTTACTCAGCCCATGGTGCTGGGAAAGAACAGCAATAAAATTCTAAGTGGGCTGGCCATGGAGCACGAATGTACTAAGAGAGGTGGATACGGAAGTCATAGCGTTACCAACAAAGCGTTGACCAAACATGCAAATATTCTATTCTATATAATAAATATAAATAAAAAGAGAAGTCCTGAGTAGTCCTGACTGACCGACTGACTCATCAACGCCCAGCCCAAACCCTTGGACCTAGAAAGCTGAAATTTTTGCACAGAGGTTCCCTTTGGAATAAGGAAGGATTTTTCGAAATTCAAACCTTATGGGAGTTAAATTGGGGATGAAAGTTTGTATGGAAAATCGTCATTTTCACGCGCGCGAAGCCGCTGGCAAAAGCTAGTGTGAACATAAAAAGGTCAACAGACTTTTTCTTGTAGATTAAAAAAAACATGATTGATATTCAAAAATAACAAGCGAGGCCAAAGTTATTATTATAAAATGTTCAATATTTTAGTTTTTCATGAGCTTTTCAAATTCGTGAAAGTGATAAAGTTTTCTACCAAAATTATTCATAATCTAAAGGCTTTTACAATCATTTGTATTTTAGGGATTCACGTTAAAAGCATCAAATCTACACAATTATTTTGATATTTTAGATTAAACAAACACTTTTATTATCTTTCAGTCCTAAGACAAAGCCCTAGGGTTCAAAATGAGTTCAATAAGTGGAAAATTTATGTTCAATTTTAAGTATGAATTACTGTGAATTCTTTTCGATATTAATCTAACTTTTAAAATAACTTGAACTTCTTATTATCGTCCAAATTGTAAGGATAACATGTAGCACCCCCGAGGGACATTTTCAGGCCTGGTAGCACTTATTTTACTACATGATTAATGAGATTTGTGTTGATAATAACATCCATCGCGGGGTTATTTAAGGGTATCTAAAGAATATCAACAACAGGGTGAAAAAGGTACTAGGTATTTTTAAGAATTTAAGATTTTGTATTATTTCCTAAAGAGTTTGAGCTTTGACTCATAAACGACCAGCCAGGTATGCAAGATGGGTACACCCATATTATATATTATATTAAACACCATGCATTTATGGGGACAAATGATGGAATAATTAGATAACAATATTGTGGTAAATATGTACACTAATTTGCGAAGAATATTTTCATTACCTGAATCAAAACTGTCGTTTTTGGCAGAGGTGTACCTTATAGTACACCCACATTTCGCCAGTTAAGTAAAGTCATATAAGTCCCATGTAATAGGGCCGAAACTATTGCCATCAACCGGGCACAGCTCCAGACTCTATGGCTGCGACTAACAAATTCTTAATATATTTTGTAAAAAACCCATTCAACTCACCAACTTGATCTTGCTTCACAACCTTAGTGCCAAGTGACCTGATGGCAATAGCACCAGAGTTCCCGAAGAAGTCGAACGCCGGAGCGGCAAACAACCAGCTTCTATTAGGAGCCAACCCGTACACATATCCTGATACTGTCTTGCAAGCTGTGGCTATCATACCGAGTATACTGTCATGCAAGCCCATTTTTTTGCTGAACAGCGTTACGGCTACTGCTGATCCTGTAATAAGAAGTATTGATTAGTATTGTCCAAAGGAATTGTGTTGTGGAGACAGTCATCATCGTTATCATCATCAAATGTTTATCGTCTTCCTATCTATGTTTTAACACGACGCTACTGAATACCGGCTCTCAAAACGGTAAAGGAGAAGCTCGTGAGAAAACCGCCATGTCTTAGATCCAAAAAATTCTAAGACATGTGACATCTAGTAATCCACTTGGGCCTGCGTGGTGGATTATAGCCTATCCCTCTCCTAGAGAGGAGGCCTGAGTCCCTGCAGTGGGAACATTATCTATAGGCTGATGATTTACTAACATTACAGGTCTTAACCTAATTCGTTACCAAAGTACTGAATACCAGTATGTAGGTTGCGATTAAGGCAAGATAGAAAGGTAGGCACGCCATAATAATACTGTATACACACTAACTTTTTCTGAACTAAATGTTCAGAAAAAGTTAGGTGGATGTGTAAAAAGCATTAAAGTATGCCTGCTACAGACTCAAATAGGTACAGCAGACAGAAAAGTCTATATGTGATGATGTTAGAATGGTGGTAGCCCAGTGGAAATCGTCCCGGCTTAATCATCGCAGGTTGGGTCTTTGCACCCAGACAGGTTTTTTACTTTGTATATTTTATTTGCAGTACCGAAATTGTGAGGAAACCGGTACAAACATTTCAAGACATCCTTGAATCCACTCTGGTCTCGTCTGATGGATTCTCCAGGTTGCTACGTACTGGTCGAACCAAATCTGAGTGATTGATTCGATAAGAAAAATTTATTTTCAAGACCTAACCTACAAAAAGTCTTGATATAGTTGTAAATTCAAAAATATGGTCTTACTAACAGTGTCGTACACCTACAGATCCCAAATATGGCCAAAACGTTTCTAATTGGCAAGAGTCAATGGTCTTTCAAATTCTTTATTGGGTATTGAAAGTTTTCTATCACAATTCAGCTAAGTGCTGCTTTCATTGATTTAAGGCGCTAACAGCACCAAAACTAGCACCACCCACATCTTTTTTTCTTTTACTCTAAAATAACATCCAATTTGAAAAATCCTAAACACTATCATGCTAGTAAATAACCTGTAGTAAGTATTTTTAAAATCACTTTTCATGATCTAGACTTGATAAATTAAGAAAATAACTGATTAAGGCGGGGTTGCAGTACTTTTTAAGATTTTTGAACGTTTGAAAATCGAACTAAATATGAGTTTTTTAATAAGTAAAAATCATTACATAAAAATTGAACATACTCTCAAGTAAATCGTAAAGATAGAAACGCTATTTAGAATGATCGGCTCGATCATTTTTTTTATCAAAAATGACTCTAAATCACAATTTAAAACGCGTACTGCTAAGACATTTTATCATGAATTTATATGAAAGTTATATTAGTAGATAGAACTTTTTATTCTGAAGTAAATGTTGAAAACATATTGTATAATTTCTTTATCATTTTTATCCAAGAAGAAAAAAACAGTCAAAAAGGCATTTTATCGCTCGCGCTGCAGGGCGGGGGCTGAGGTTGCGTTCATAAAAACAAAGTACTGCAACCTCGCCTTAAGACCACTTTTTAATCTTATAATAATTTATCAAGTCTACAAAAAATCGCAGTGACGGGGAGAACAATTGCCTTTCGGCGTCGCCGCGTCGTTAAGGGTACTGTTCTACTGTTACACCATTTACGTATAGATAAATCGGATGCAAGGTTATGGGAAGTGTGTCCCGTAATAAGACACAAAAGGCTCGGGATTATTCCCAATAGTCCCCTCTAGCCCTGTCCTCCGGGGTGACAGCTGGGAATTGTCTTCCCAGTTGTCACCGGGGTGACAATTTGTGCCGACTGTTCCCTTTGAAAACTGACTAGAGGGGACAAATGGGAAGTCTTTTTCTCAGTTGTCACCGGGGGGGGTGACATTTGCTACGATTCCAAAAAAATATTAACTAAGTATTAAGTAAGTAAATAAAAATTTCAAAAAAGTTATATAGAATTTAATAAAAAAAAATCAACATTATGTTTCCGACACACGATGAAAAAAAAATTTTATTTTTAAAGAAAGGCAGAAGAAAATATATGTACTCAAGGACGAATTCATCCAAAAAATGCAGATGGAATTTCTGCATGGCAATATGTCTGTTGGACATTTTTTGGAAATACTTAGACATAAGTTTATGTCTATGGTATAGTACATAATTAATTAATTAGTAAAAAACATCATTGTTCGGTTAAAGTTACACGTGCTAATTTAGTAGCATGTTTTTTTGTAAACTTGGTCATTGATTTTGTGCCTTGCGCCGCTGGTAGCATGACAAAAAATAGAACGTCCGTCGATCTCATTCCTCCATCTCTCTCTGAACACTCTTGAAATAAGCAAGTACAAATGAGTTCGACAGACGTTCTATTATGTGTCATGACATCTGCGGTGCAAGGCACAAAATCAATGAGCAAGATTTCAATTAAGCATGCATCTATTAGGCACGTGTAACTTTACCTTTAGTGATTATCTATGATTATACGATTAGTATTAATTAAAGTTAATATATAATTATAATAACCTGTGATTGTACCTATTAAAGGAAACATAATGTTGATTTATTTGATTCTATATAACTTTTCTGAAATTTTTATTTACTTACTTAATAGTTAATATTTTTTTGGAATCGTAGCAAATGTCACCCCCCCCCCGGTGACAACTGAGAAAAATACTTCCCATTTGTCCCCTCTAGTCAGTTTTCAAAGGGAACGGTCGGCACAAATCGTCACCCCGGTGACAACTGGGAAGACAATTCCCAGCTGTCACCCCGGAGGACAGGGCTAGAGGGGACTATTGGGAATAATCCCGTAAAAAAGGTTTTAAAAAAATGCAAAAAATGAAAACCCTTTGTATTTTCTTCTTTCTTTTCTTCTTTGTACTTTATTATTAGATATTTAAAAGCTACGCATCATATTGAATAAGGTAAAATCGTTGTTATTCCAGCCAAAGCTATATACAGCTGAGTTAATAAAGGCCCGAGGGCACTTGAAACAATTTAAATACAATAACATCATGATTGAACTTTTTGCTTATTATTTTGTTCAAATTAGATTCCAAGTTTGATGTAACCACGTAATAAAAGTTTATGATACTCAGGGTTAGGCAGACAATTTAATTGTTTGTACGGTATCTTTGTGAAAGTTCTACTTACCTACATGATGTTAATTTTTGAACTTTTGTAAATTCTACAGTTTCATTAAAATAAAGGGGGGTGTGTAAGTTTGGATATTTTTAAGAGTTAATCTCAGAACGGCAGAGAGTGGTGGCGACCTAGACTTATGAACAATACGTCGTAAGTTCGAACCCAGGCAGACGCATTACTTGTGCGTAATTTATTTCATCACCACTGCTTTCAAAACGGTGAAGGAAAACATCGTGAACCAACAACCAAACAATTTGAAGACATGTGTCATCTACCAACCAGCACTGCGCCCGTGTGGTGGATTATTATAGCCTATCCCTCTCCTAGAGACGAGGACTGAGTCCCTGTAGTGGGAATATTATAGACTGATGATGATGATGAATCTCAGAGCCTACTCACCTCGCTGGTAAACATCATGATTGTCTATTCCCACCACCATTACCATAATAAATATTATTTAAATACATTAAAATGCTGCCTTTGCCTCATCGAGTTCATGTTCATCTAAATTCTACTGCATTTGTATCGATGTTACAGTCAAAACTGTTGATCGATCGGTCAAAACAACTTTTGAGTGCAGTTGTCAGTCAAACTACCTATAAAGTTAAAAATGCGTTTTACATAACATTTCATAACATCATTCCTGTAATTCCCGAAGGGTTCGGCAGAGGCGTACCTAATAGTACACTCACATTTCACCCGTTATGTTTTAAATCATATGGGAAAAGGGCCCCCTATTACATAGGATTTAAATCATAACGGTTAAACGTAACGGGCAGAGGAGAGCCTACTGCCACAGAGTCCGGATTAGTGCCCAGTGGATACACTGGGCACTAATCCGGACTCTGTGGCTGTTACTGAGAAATTCCTGATGAAACATCGCCCTTTGTCACTTTACCCGGCCCAGGATTTTTTTTTTTTTTTTTTTTTTTTTATTTATGTCGAACCACTCGACCAACGAAATTAGGTGTCTAGAGTAGGTACACTACATGGATGTTTTTCAAAGGGACATAATAAAATCTAATAAGGTTTAATTAGTTTAAATGTTTAGGAGGAGCTCGTGGCTTAATAAGAACTGCCACTCGGGTCGATCTTTAGGTAAAGCTGTGCTTGCCTAGGTCGGTCTGTGGATGGGTGACCGCCCGACATACCGAGTTTCCTCCGTGCCTCGGAAAGCACGTTAAGCTGTTGGTCCCGGCTGCCATATATATAGATCTTTGGCAGTCGTTACAGGTAGTCAGTGACCTGAAATTCTGACATCCAGTCTTACCAAAGGGTATCGTATTACTACTACTAGTACGTAGTACTAACTGGGTTGTGGGGGTCAGATAGGCAATCGCTCCATGTAAAATACTGGTATTCAGCTGCATCCGGTTAGACTGGAAGCCGACCCCAATATAGTTGGGAAAAGGCTAGACAGATGATGATAGTTTAAATGTTTAAAATGTTTTTGATCGATCAACAGTAGTTTTGATTGATTATCAGTTTTGAGTGTGTCATACACAAGTATTACAAACAAGAACAACATACCTGCAGTGCCCATCAATATGGAATAGGTGCTAAATAAACTGAAGTCCACAACATCAAAATTGAACTTAGTCCACATATACAGGAACAAGACGGAAGCTTCGCCTGAAAACATAAAATTATTGTTAGTCAAGGGAAAATTTAATTACGATATTCCGTGTTAAGACAATCAGAACAATTATGAAATTATTGTCTGTTTTTGCTGCAAACTAACTTGTTTATAGAATAAATTATACCTTGAAATCACAAATGAACTAAAAACATCTTCATTTACAAACTTGTGAGAAACTATAAGGTTGAAAATAGAACGGACAAATTTTGTATTAGGTACACCGAAAAGTTTTATAGCAATGTGCAGGTAACTAATTGTTTTAATTTGTTCAATAATATGTTGAAATAATTACAGTAAAAAAAACAACAAATTTTGAAAGTAGGCCATGGGGGTAATTTTCATGTATTATTCTCTATTTGGTAATGAGTGTAATAATTTAATTTAACTAGCGCGAGATAAAACTTGTCAACTCAAACAAGTTACAATACTTTGGACATGTTGAAATGTATCCAGAAAAGTCATTTAAAAATAAACCTTACCAAAGACCGGTCCCATGATTATAATATGTGCACAAATAACTAAAATTATTTGTCTCAACTGCTTCCCTCTCGACAAAAACACTAATGATAATGTGTCCCACACATTCCTGGGATGGAAAAAGTCTAGTAATTTCTGCATTGGAGTCCCTTCCAACTTAACAGTCCTGACATTCTTGATTTTCAAATAAGTATAGATGAAAGCAAAAACGTATAAAGCTAGATTGATGCTGAATATTCCATAATAACCAACAGCTTCTGTTAAAACTCCACTTATTGATGTACCGAACGGGATTCCTAATGTCACGATGATTCCTACTAATCCAATTCTGAAAGTTCTTGATTCAACAGTTGTAAGATCTGCTATGAAACTGTATGAGCCCATCAATGCGATTGCATAGCCACCTGTCATTGCTGATGGTAAAGCTTCTATCAAAGCAGTGGCCCACAAAGGCCATTCGAGAAAGAAATACGTTGCCAGTAGCAGACCGCATGAAGAAATAATTTCTCCGACAACAGGTATCAGCATTAAAATTTTTCTGTTGCCAGTTTTGTCGCTCCATGCTCCTACGTTCAATATGACAATGGCTGGAAGACTGCTCTGTAGCGGGCTCTGCCAAGCGGTCATATCTGCCACTAATCTTGATGCATTGGTTTGAGCTGCTGCTCCGATTGTATCATTCTCACTGATGTCACCGTTCACGGCTCTAAAACATATTTCTTCAGATAGATTCAAGTCTGCGCGACATGCTTTCTCTATGTTAAGCTTTTGGACTGCTAATCCAGATATGGCAATGGGCAAAACGTAGCAAAGCAGAAATGGTTCTACTGTGAAAAAATTAAAACACTTTCGAATTCGTTGTCCACAAGTCACTGGTTCTTCTTCTTTTTTGTTCTCACTTTTCCCATTGGCTTCAAGAGTGTCTGTATTAGAGTTGGTAAGTTCTAGTCCCTTTTCACTTTTCCCGTTCATTTTGGTTGTTTCATGTCACTCACGTTGGATATTTTAAATGTTCTCGTCTAACGAGTGCGTTTGTTTGTAAATACTTAAGCCGACTGGCAGCTTGGCCGTAGGTCACAAAAATCATCACGGAAACTTGTTTCTTATAACCACGGCGGCAAGTATCTTGATTATACTCACAAGTTGAAGAAGATTCTACTTGATATGCCCTTGAACTAACATGTATCAAAGTTTAGCCACATTCTTCACTTTTTAGATACTTTAAATTTAATGTCATTGAATATAATTATTTTAAACACAAATAGGTATGTAGAGTAGAGAGCTTAATTGCGTTTAGATTGCATGTATCGCATTTATTTTAATAGGTCTGTTTATTTATCTTTATGGAAATTGATGCTAAGTTTTATTTTTAACCCTCGGCATGCCTGGTGGTCAAAAGTTACACGCTATGCCTGGTGGGTTTATCAGACCCGGATTTTTAACTTGTAAATTCTAAAATATTTTATTGATAAATAAGTTATTTAAATGTACTAATATGTTTACTAGAGGTGTATGTTAGAAAATAAAATGAAAAAATATTGCAAATTAACAACTTTTAATAATTATAATGCCAATTAAACTTACGTAGTGTTTTTAAATCGTTTAAAACTTAGTTACTCTTAAACACACTTAACACCTTCAGTGCCGGGAGCCCTCCTGGAGGGCTCACTCAAATCGTATCACCGATGCCGGGAGCCCTCCTCGAGGGCTCATTTTAAATGTAGGTTTTTCTTTGCGAAAACAGCATGAAATAATGTAAAAATAAAAAAGTTGTATATTTTAACAAGATTTATAAGAATACGCCGTGGTTTTAAATTACAAGCACTATTATTTTTAATTAATTTTCTACCTCTTCCTAGATGCCGAGAGCCCACGTGGTAGGTTCTATTTCAGAGGTGGAAAACCATTGGTACGATTTTCAATATTTTCTAAAAATAGTTATTTAAAGAATTTTTCCAATGTTTCAAGAAAAGTGACGGCACGGTTAGCGCAGTGGCTCAAGCAATGGACTGCAGCGCTGCGTGTCGCGGGTTCGATCCCCGCACGGAACAAATATTTGTAAGACCTACAGATAGTTGTTCCGGGTCTGGGTATTTGTTTATGTGAGTTTATACGTTTGTGAACGCACCCACGATACAGGAGAAATTCCTAGTGTGGGGCAACGTTTTTTTTTAAAAAAAAAAAAGACCAGTAAATATTTCATGTTTTTTTTTTTCAATAAAATCGAAAAAAAAATAAAAAACGGAAAATTTTTCATGTTTTAAATACATTCTGAGTCAATTTAACGTAGGATATTCTATGCTTTTACTCTTTCCATCATCATCCACCTAGCCTTTTTCCAACTATGTTGGGCGCGGCTTCCAGTCTTACCGGATGCAGTTCGGATGTAGTACGTTACATAAAACGACTACCTATCTGACCTTCACAACCCAGTTAGACGACAACTGGGTGATACGATCAACCTGTCAAGTCTGACAACTGGGCAGCAACAAGTCTTACCAAGCATAAGACTAGTAGACTGGTCTGCAACCAGTCTTACCAAAGGTAAGACTAGTAAGACTGGTCAGCAACCAGTTTTACCAAAGGTAAGACTAGTAGACTGGTCTGCAACCAGTCTTACCAAAGATAACACTACTAGAACTAGTCTGCAACCAGTCTTACCAAACGTAAGACTGGTCTACTACCAGTTTTATCAAAGGTAAGACTGTAGGTTATGGTATGCACCTAGTAGGTTACAGTCTTACTTTTGGTAAGACTGGTGGTCAGGACTTGACAGGTGATCGCATTACCCAGTACTAACTGGGTTGTGGAGGTCAGATAGGCAGATATCGATACCCATCACAAATGTGTGGAGTATCGCTAGATAATTTAATTTAACTGATTATAACATAACATCACGCCTGTAATCCCCGAAGGGTTGCGCAGAGGTGTAGGTACCTAATAGTAGGTACACCCACATTTCGCCAATTATGTTTAAGTCCCACATAATAGGGGGCGACCCTATTGCCATCAATCGAGCACAAATCCAGACTGTATATGTTGACTGTATGAGGGTGTATGTTTGTTACTCTTTCACACAAAAAGTACTGAACGGATTTGGATAAAATTTGGTATACAGATAGTTTATAAGCTGGATTAACAAAAAGGATAGTTTTTATCCCGATTTTATCTTCTCGTGGGATAATTTTCGAGTTGTAGCGGGTTAAGCCGCTGGCACAAGCTAGTTTTTCAGTACATTGTGGGAATAAAAAAAAAAAATGACGAGCGCGCAATTTTTTTTTTTTAACTTTACTATTTGGGCTTTTAACAATGCATTTCAAAAGTTTTTATGAAAATTCATTGACCGGTCCTGGATTCCGAGGTATAAGTCTTACGGCACTCCACTACTATAAACATTTCAGATTTCTGGTCCGAAAGCAAATTGCACATTGGAAAAATAAACGCACGTCCTACTTCCACGGGAGTGCGTTCTGGTCTCAGGTAGTGGACTGCGGGTGCCTAGCAATTCATAACGGCCAGCTACTAAGTGCGGTTAGGCGAGAAATTCGAATTTGAAAGAAATACAATGGTTTATGTACACAGGTGGGTCTGACGGACCCTACTAGGCATGTCGAAGGTAATTAATTAGGTTTTATCTAGTAATGAACTCCTTTACCCTACAATAATTTACTGTAAAACCTGTTAGCAGATCTATACCCTATACCAGGGATGGCGAACCAGTGGCACGCGTGCTGTGTGTGATGGCACGTTGCAGAATATTTTAGGCACGCCACCGAATTTTAACCATATTTTCAACTATGCCTAAGAGTCATTATTTTCAGAGATGTATTTAAACGTTTAGTAGAGGAGCCCAGTCTAAGGTGCAATCTTACTTTAATTTGAATTAGGTACACGAAGAATTGAAACATTATTACGACATAGGTCATTTTTTTTCTTTTTAGTAGCAAAGAGAGAGCTTTTAGTTGAAAATATTTAGTTTAATTATCTGCCAGTTATGACTAAGCAATATTATTTGACGGCACATCTAAGGTCCCAATAAACATTTCTTTAGAAAAAATGGCACGTTGAACCATAAAGGTTCGCCATCCCTGCCCTATACTAAGCATTTATTTTCCAAGTGATAAGAATACTCCTCTTTTCTATTTTCCTTAAATGTATAATTAGATAAAATTACCGTTTAATTAATAGCTAGTAGAAATATTTTATTCGAATTAGTGATGATAACTTAACTTTCTCATAGAAACACTTCTGTTAATACTTTATTTCAAACAAATAGGTATAACCCGGTTCATTAAAGAAAGGAATCTAAAATGGCAACACATGGCATGTCCTCTCGCTCGCTCACTATAGTGTGCGAGCGTGAGGACATGATAAAAACCGCCATTTTAGATTCCTTTCTTTAATGAACCGGGTTTATACCTAAAGATTTGAAAAAAAAAATAAAAAAATGATAATGGTACAGATGTAAATTAACGAACTAAACTGCAGCCCGTTTACGATTATTTTTCCTCTATTAGCTGCTAGTCAATGGCAACCTCATTTCTTACGAAAGTAAAAAACCCTTCGATCTTGACAGTGATGCAAGGAGTGTGAATAGACTGGATCATTGCGTTATTCAATTGTCAAACTTTTTTTTTATGGGGGTTGACAAATCATCAAATGACTCCTCCCACTCTAGGCATAGCGGTATAATAGGGAGTGTCAGACTTCTACTGAATAAAAACCACCCAAGTTCCTTCTTAGTCCTTTGTGTCGAGGCCGTGGTTTACCTACCTTCCGTAATGTAATTTTATTGTCACCAAAAACAGGAAAATCAGATCATATTGTACGAAACTGAAGTGTAGTAAATCAATTTTTCATTACTCATACTCTGAAAGTAGGTCATAACATGCCTGCGGAGCGGGTTGAAAGTACTACTTTTCAGCCCTAGGGAGAATCGCTTTCTACTGACAGCTGTCAAATTATTTGATGTAATTGGGAGCAAGCCTATTGCCACCAACTGATGTGATTAGGTGCAAGCCTATTGCCATCAACAAATGTAATTAGGAGCAAGCCTATTGGCATCAACCAATCTAATTAGGAGCAAGCCTATTGCCATTCACCGATTTAGGTTGGTAATTGGGACCATCAACCAATTTAATTAGGAGCAAGCCTATTGCCATCAACTGATGTAATTGGGGGTAATCCTATTGCCATCAACCAATATAATTAGGAGCAAGTCTATTGCCATCAACTGATGTAATTGGGGGCAAGCCTATTGCCCCCAACCGATGTAATTAGGAGCAAGACTATTGCCATCAACCAATCTAATTAGGAGCAATCCTTTTGCCATCAACCTATGTTATTAGGAGCAAGCCTATTGCCATCCACCGATTAGATTTAATCGATTTTAAGTGTTTCTCATAAGATTACTTTTTTTGTTTTTGTTTTGTCCTAAATACGGTAAATAAATAGGGTACTTTTTATTTCTTCTTTCTTTCGATTTAGGTAATTGGGCGCAAGCCTATTCCCATCAACTTTCCTTGTATTCGTAATGAAAAGCACAGTGTTTACCTCGGGTTAAAGACTTATTTAGTCCCTCGAACTATTAGCGCCCTCGCTGCGCTCAGGCGCCAAACCCCGTCTCGGGGACTAAATAAGTTACTTTCACCCCTAATGTAACAATGTACTAATGAACGGGTCGCGCCTGTTGCAAGCGGATGTCAATTCGTCGTGCGACCGATTGATGTCAGTAATGCAACAGGCGTTTCGTTAAGGTCGATTTTCATGGAGCAGTCTGATTTCCTGTTGAATGCAATCTGTTATCTGCTTCGTTCAATCGCTGGTCTAATTGTCGCAAGCTCTAAAGATAAGCAAGAGATCTTGAGTTTTATTCTCAGGGTTCATTAGGAATAGGACTAATGGTACAAGATGCCAGAGTCAGCAATAGGTACTTATTTTCTGACTAACAAAATTTGTGGCATCGAGTGGTGTTAGCTTGGGCCGATCACGTTCAGTGCCACCGACTCGCCCGGAGAGTCCACGTAAATTTTATTCCAGCGCCGTAGACTCGCCCGGCGAGTTCAATGTGTTTGCTATTTTTTTCCAAAATGCATGTGTATTTTCTGCTTAAAATAATACTGAAGACTAGATATTATACCCTAATCTAAAGAATTACGTGGTGGGCCGGGTGTGCAGACCCAGTTTAAAATCGAAAGAAAATAAACTATTCTGCAATGCCTTGAACTCGCTAGGCGAGTTCACTGACATAGATTCTCAAACTTTTATTAATGAAATATCTATAATAATATGGTAGATACTTTTATTTTCATTTTACCAAAAGTCACATTCACTCGTAAAACAACGGCGGATTGTGTTCTACACCTTGCAGGGCCTCGAATTTGGTGTTATTATTTAAGCAAAGGTATTGGGTACTTCTAAGTTTTTGAGCGTGTCCTTGTGTTTCATTGTTAAATAAACGGTGCAGAAAACACAAACTCAACTCCAAATAGATTTTTATTTAGTCGAATTGAAAACCTCCTCCTGTTTATAAAAACAATATTAGATATTCAACATATAACCTCAACAATAACCACTATCTAAAAGATTGACAGCTACTGCATAAATTACGAAACAAACTTAACTTTTCTTTTATCTATAGTGTTTCTTGCAATTTTTATATGTTAAATTACACCGTATACTAGTAAAACACTTTTTAATTGCGTTGAACACGTAATGTACACTGTCACGGCCACAAAAATAACAAAACATTGTTTTTACCCTAACGCAATGCCACTGAACTCGCGTGGCGAGTCGATTCAATTCGTGTTGCAGCGCCGGCGACTCGCCTAGCGAGTCCAACGTAAAATGTAGGCGGCATCCGAGAAAACATCGTGAAAATCGTAGTGGTAATGAACGTGTTAATGTGGTGGGCATTTTTGCGTCTAGATATTTTTGTAGTCGCAAAAATGCTCCAGCGTCACCCATTTCCTATAGAATTATGCAGTATAAGGTAAGCTGAAATCAAGAATAACTTACTCTCTAGTTAAACAATTTAATAATCGTGGTCATTCATTGTTTTAATTTGCAACTGGTAAGACACTTACCAATATTTCAGCCCTATTTTCCCGATTCCGGTGACATTATTATAAACAATGTTGTGACAGTTTGAGTTCAAAACTCATGTTATCTCCTATTGTCTGCCAGTCAAGCAGTATTGCAGTTATCTGCTAACAATGAATGAATTTACATTTCAAAGAAATAATCTTCTTTGATCAGATTATCTATTTAAACTGGATAATTGAAGCTTAATCATGATCATCTGCCTAACCTTTTCCTAACAATGTTGGGGTAGGCTTCTAGTGTACTCCCTTCCGGGACGACACCCGCATGTCCAGTAGATTCCAGTCACATTATGTAACACCACGACACTCACGCTTACGACGCAAGTGTGCGAGTGAACACCGATGTGATATTAGTCAGTACAAGTGTGACAGAACAGAACCCTCTGCTCTCCACAGGGTGGAGGACATCCATTGAGGATTTCAACATCGTGAAAAAAAGGTTTCCACTGCAAGCGAATGCAGCTGAATACTGATCGACAATAATTTGACAGCCAACGGCTTTGCAAAACGCGGAGGAAACTCGGTATATATGTAGTGGGTTCTCATTCACGAACCAATCTAGGCAAGCACAACCTGAAGATTGCCTCGAGCGTCTGTTATTATTTAACCCCAAGCTTCTGAGAATGAGAACATGAATAATTATGGATATTTCTGTTTAGTTGTTTTAACTGAGGAGCTCGTGGCTTAATAAGAACTGCGAACTCAGGTCGATCTTTAGGTAAAGCTGTGCTTGCCTAGGTCGGTCTGTGGATGGGTGACCGCCCGACATACCGAGTTTCCTCCGTGCCTCTGAAAGCACGTTAAGCTGTTGGTCCCGGCTGCCATATATGTATATAGATCTTTGGCAGTCGTTACAGGTAGTCAGTGACCTGAAATTCTGACATCCAGTCTTACCAAAGGGTATCGTATTAGTCGGGGACTATCTGACAGACAGGGCTGTCATCTACCCTGGTCAAGACGGACAGTGGAACCGGCGAGAGATGTCGTGCGGTGTTCCGCAGGGTTCGGTTCTGGGGCCGCCCCTGTGGAACATCGGTTACGACTGGGTGCTGCGTGCCGACCTCCCTGACGGCGTCAGCGTCGTCTGCTACGCGGACGACACGCTGGTGCTGGCACGGGGGGAGTCGCACGAGGCGGCGGCCGCGAACATGACACGCGGGGTTGCGATAGTCGTTGAGAGGATCCGGCAGCTGGGTCTCGAGGTGGCACTTCACAAGTCGGAGGCCATGGGCTTCCATGGACGTGGGAATGTGCTACCGTCGGGATCCCAGCTAATGGTGGGAGGGGTTCCCATCGGCGTCGAGTGTACTTTGAAGTACCTAGGACTCGTCCTCGACAGCCGGTGGAACTTCGTGGAGCATTTCCGACGTTTGGCTCCCAGACTGGAGCGGGCTGCGGCTGCCTTTAGGTGGCTCTTGCCCAATCTGGGGGGGCCAAACGCCTCCTGCCGTAGGCTGTATGCGGGGATCGTGCGGTCCATGGCCCTTTACGGGGCCCCGGTGTGGGCGCGTGCCGTGAGGAAGCGGGCCGTCCACTACCTGAACGCGCCCCAAAAGGTCATGGCCGTAAGGCTTGTCCGCGGGTACCGCACGATCTCCCGCGAGGCGGCGATTCTCCTTGCCGGATTGCCGCCGTGGGATCTGGAGGCGATAGTCCTCGCGCGCCTACATGAGTGGCGCGCGGAGGCGCTACACCGGGGGGTCACTCTGCTGCCGCGGCACCTTGCTGCGCGGCGGACAGACCTCCGGTGCGATCTCATGGCGGCATGGAGACAGCGACTGTCGCAACCCAGCGCAGGGCACGCCACGATAGTGGCGGTAAGTCCCCTCTTTGAGGAGTGGCTGGAGAGGCGCCACGGCGCCCTCACCTACCGTCTGACGCAGGTCCTCACCGGACACGGGTGTTTCGGGAGGTACCTGCACCGAATCAGGCGGGAGGAAACGCCCGGATGCTTCCACTGCGAGGATCGACCGGAGGACACGGTGGAGCACACTGTGGAGGTGTGCCCTGCTTGGGCGGAGCCCCGCCGTGTTCTCGTAGCGGCGATCGGCGGCGGTGACCTCTCGCGTCCGGCCCTGGTGCAAGCCATGGTCCGGAGCGAGGAGGAATGGGACGCCGTCGCCTCCTTCTGCGAAGC
The DNA here is from genome assembly GCA_949316265.1 of Diarsia mendica. Classification (NCBI taxonomy): domain Eukaryota; kingdom Metazoa; phylum Arthropoda; class Insecta; order Lepidoptera; family Noctuidae; genus Diarsia; species Diarsia mendica. Next base: position 12,316,589 of record OX438902.1, on the reverse strand, counting down.
AGTGATGCTAGCGAAGGAGGTGGCGGAACGAGAGAGGGAGAGAACCTCTCAACGTCCCAGCCGCCGCGGAAGGCGCTCCGGGCGTCGGGGGTCACGCGATGACCTCCGGCCACCGTAGACGCGGGCCTGTGGACGGTGAGTAACGGGCTAGCTCGCCGTCCGGCCGTCGTCATGACGGCAACAGACCGTGTCGGCGGCGCGTACGTGTTCCACGCGCGCCTCAAAGAGATGTCAGCAAGGAGGGGCCCGCAAGGGCCGACGCCCGTCGGGGCTGCGGATATCGAAAAGTTACCGCGGCTCCGACACAAGGGCGAGGAAGAGGGAACATGGGTTGGTTTTTAGTCAGTAGAAGTCTGACACTCCCCATCGCTCTGCCCAAGAGCGGGGGGGGTTATTCGATGATTTTCCACCCACCAAAAAAAAAAAAAAGAAAAAAAAAAAAAAAAAAAAAAAAAAAAAAGGGTATCGTATTACCTAGTTTTGGGTTGTGGAGGTCAGATAGGCAGTCGCTCCATGTAAAATACTGGTATTCAGCTGCATCCGGTTAAACTGGAAGCCGACCCCCCAATATAGTTGGGAAAAGGCTAGGCAGATGATGATTAAGGCGCTGACAAGAGCCAAATAGGCTTGTATTGAACAATTTTTTAGCCAAATCTATACAGTTTGACACGGCGGAAAAAATATATGTTAATCTTGAACATATTTCTGATAATTTCGTTGTTTTCAAAACGCGTTTTTGAAAAGTTTTCTCGATACAAAAAAATGGTAAACTAACCTCTTATAATGATGTTCCAACAAAAATATCTGTATTATTGATCAACGTACGTTGGTAAAATTTATAACAATAACGTATCATATTTAAATACAAAATTTCGTTGTTTTTAATTTTTGATTATGTAATAAATTATTTATAAGTAATTAATAATTATATGGTTTATAAGAAGTTCGAGCGTTGCGTCATCGCGCTCTCTTTCTTACGTATGCAATCCGACAGTGAGCGCTTAGGCGCGGTGCTAGACGGACGTATGTCACTTTGCGCCCCACTGACAGCTATCCGTTCATCTATAAATTATTATTGACCGCGTCACAATGTTAGTCCAGGATCCACGGTACATTTTTTCACTTGATTACTATCAAGCTAATTTTCCGTGAGCAGCTGCATTTTGATGAGACGCCAACATTACCCTATACGAAAACTCTCGATTGTGGTAGGTAATAGGGGTAGCAGGGATAAAATATATATTGATTATAAATATAAATTGATTATAAATATATTTATTTGATGATTTTCAAAAATCTATTACTAACAATTTTTTTTTTGTTAAATCTGATGATCATTATCTAAATCTAAATCCAACATGTATTGATAACGAGCTCATCAAAAATTATTACAAACCAGCTGTTTTTTAGGGGTCCGTAGCCGAATGGCAAAAAACGGAACCCTTATAGATTCGTCATGTCTGTTTGTCCGTCTGTCCACCCGTATGTCACAGACACTTCATTCGGAAACTATTGAGACTACATAGTTGAAACTCGGTAGGTAGATGTATTCTGTGAACTGCTTTACGATTTTTATACAAAAATAAAAAAAAGGATTTATGGGGTCATATGGAACTGAAACAATTTTTTTTTCAACAAACCTATACCTACGCGTGGGGTGTCTATAGACATAGACAGGTCTTTAAAAATGACATTGAGGTTACACAAACAATTTTTTCTCAAAGCCAATCGTTTGAAAGACAGACACTTCAAAATTGGTAAAATGGCGACCGGCCTCGCGGTCGCTTGCCTTCGGTATTGCCAACAATGACCAGCTTTTCAAGGCTGCTATCTCCTCTTTGCATTATGTGGCCGAAATAAGACAAAATACGCTGTAGGCAAACTGTTGACAATCGAGTCTTGATATCGAGTTGGTAAAGGATAGACACATTTCTGCGTTTGGCTGTCCATGGAATTCGGAGAATCCGCCTAAAACACCACATTTCGAATGCATCTATCCTCTGTCTTACTCTTGTTTGGATTGTTGTGAGAGTGTTGTGAGGAAAATCAGGAAAACTAGTGGTCTGACCAAACGGGCCTTCGTTTTAAAACTTACACCACGTTTTTCCCAGATGTTCTGGGGGCGTAATATAGCATCTTTAGCCATAGCTATCCGCCGTTTTATTTCTGGGACGCAGCTACCTTCATTACTTATATTGGAGCCCAGTTAATCGAAGCTGTCCACAGTATAGATGCCTTAGATGTTGTAGGCGCCCGATAGCTTTCCCGCACGATCTACCACCATAAGCTTGGTTTTCTGCCTATTTATTGCAAACCTTACTTTGCCACTTTCTACTTCCAATCTGTGCAGTATCTCTTTCATGTTGCTAAAAGTTGTAGCAAGGAGAACGGTGTCGTCAGTGTACCTCAGATTGGAAATCCACTTTCCACCAACAGTAAACCCCTTGTCCCAGCCCTCAAGAGTCTTGAATGATATTACTCTTCATACACATTGAAGAGCAGAGGTGAGAGGATGCATCCCTGCCTAACGCATTTGAGCAGTCGGTGTCGATTTTGACGAAAGAGCGGTTGTTGATGTAGAGGCATCGGACTAGGTCAATAAGATGTTGAGGCGTTCCCATTGCCTTTAAGAACCCCCCACAGCTTGCCCCACTCCACGCAATCAAATGCTTTGGTATAATGTATGAAACATATCAATACAGGGCTGTTAAATTCCCGGCTTTTCTCTATAATTTGGCGAACGTTCAGGATTTGTTCCCGCGTGCCTTTGCCTTTAACAAAACCTGCTTGCTCTTCTGGAATTTGTGGCTCCAGAAAGTGTATTAGCCTGTTGTTTATGATGTACAGGAGTATTGATGGTGCGTGGAGTAAGTGCCAAACACTTATTATAATTTTAGGAATTTTGTAGGTAACTTGTAAAGAGTGGGTTTAATAGAAAATATCCAATCCCCAAAACCCAGTTAGTAATCATTTTTAATGACTTCGTTATCGATAATTCGATACATATTGGAAGGAAGGAATTGGACTCTTTGATCAAACCATACCTACATTTTGTAGGACAAATATTTTTTCAAATAATTTAGATAATTATCATCAGATTTATCAAAAAAAAACCCAGCTGATGATTCTCAAAAGTGTTTGTACTAACACTTTTGAGAATCATCAAACCAACATATTTTATCCCTGCTACCCCTATTACTTACCACAATCGAGAATTCGAGAGTTTTCGTGCAGGAAATTCTTAGGCGTCTCGCCGTCTCATCAAAATTAGCTTGATAGTAATCAAGTGCAAAAATGGACCGCGGATCCTGGACTATTTGTTTCTTACTTGGTAGTATGGCGCTAGGGTATCGGAAAAATTGTGGGCGTGACCAAAAATACTGAAACATCAGAAGTCAATAGCTATTGTCATCGTCTTAAGTAATTATTTTAATAATGTTGGGACCAATGTGAATGTGGTATTTGTGTCTTTCTCAGCCTCATGTTGATTAATAAATGTATGCTTTATTGTTAAAACCAATGTTCGACACAAATGTAATTTGTTGAAGTATAAATATATAAATAAAAAATCCGTGTTGGGCAAACTTTAATTGTGTTTTATCTATCAAGAATTTTCTCAGTAGCAGGCACGGAGTTGGGATTTATTTTTTGGTCTTCTTTTTTTATGGAGGGTGGGAAATAATCAATTGACTCCTCCCGCTCTACTAGCTAAAAACCACCCACGTTCCTTCTTTGTCCTTTGTGTCGAGGCCGCGGTATCTCTTTGGAACCATTGTATCCGTATAGTTCTACTGTTCAGTTCAACTAGTAGGACTAAACGGAGAAAAAAATCCATTTAGTTCTACTATCTGCTGTATGAATTTTAATTGAACTAAACGGACAAAAAAGTTCTTTTAGTACTACTAATTTCCATTGTATTAAATGGATTTTTTTCTCCGTTTAGTCCTACTAGTTGAACTGAACAGTAGAACTATACGGATACAAGTTCTGGAACAACCCGCAGCCCCGATGGTCTTACTACAAATGTTTTTGTATCAAACTAAAACTTGTAACCATTTACAATGTTTTTTTCAACCTTTCGCGTTTACCTTTCATGTTAAATTCCATTGTTAAATTTCATGAATGGTATCATGAAATTTAACAATGGCAAGTAATTTCCACCAGGTCATTGGACCAGTCGTATCTGATAGAAGGTTGTGACCGCTTTCTACGGCCTTAACTCAAGGTCCTATACAGCAAACTGTAGGGCCCACAACTACGTGACCAGCTCAGCAAAAACAAATTAACTTATTTCTGTTATCACGTACATGTGGTTTGTAATATCATGAGATTACATTTTTTTTTTTTTAAAAAAAAAAAAAAAAAAACGTTGCCCCACACTAGGAATTTCTCCTGTATCGTGGGTGCGTTCACAAACATTAAACTCACATACACAAATACCCAGACCCGAAACAACTATCTGTAGGCCATACAAATATTTGTTCCGTGCGGGGATCGAACCCGCGACACGCAGCGCAGCAGTCCATGGCTTGAGCAACTGCGCCAACCGTGCCGTCATTACATTACATTACAAGAGCTAGTACCTCCTTGCCATGATCTTAATACGTTGGACCGTTATTGCTTTTTTGTAATGGCACCATTTAGGGTCTACGTGAATGGCAGTTGGTGCCAACAGTTCGATATTACCTTTTTTTTTTTTTTTTGGTGGGTGGAAAATCATCGAATAACCCCCCCCCCCCCCGCTCTTGGGCAGAGCGAAGGGGAGTGTCAGACTTCTACTGACTAAAAACCAACCCATGTTCCCTCTTCTTCGCCCTTGTGTCGGAGCCGCGGTAACCTTTCGATATCCACAGCCCCGACGGGGTTCGATATTACCTTCATGAAAGCTTTGCATGACTGCCCCGTTGATCGAGTGGTAACTGATTCCCCTGCTATCGTCGAGGTCGAGGCTCATCCTACATCGTGATTGTTTATGTCCCCACGAATGATTTGGTAAAAGTTAAACCAAGTCTAGCACATTATCTGCCTTTTATTTCACGGGGTGGGAAATCATCAAATACCTCCTCCCGCTCTTGGGAAGAGCGGAAGGGAGTGTCAGACTTCTACTGACTAGAGACCACCCATGTTCCTTTTTCGCCCTTGTGCCGAGGCCGCGGTATCTCTTTCGACATCCCGCAGCCCCAACGGGTCACATTATCTGCCTAACCTGAAACTATGTTAAGATTGGCTTCTAGCAAACGTGATTCCGCTGATTACCACTAATTTACATGGAGCGACTGCCTTCCTGATGTCCAAAACCCAGTTAGAACTTGTGTAAATGCGATAGGAGGACTGGAACTACTGGGCTAAAACTGAAGCTGCGTGCAGTATATCTGATTCCAGACTCTCTAACTTGGTTTGAGCAACTACCCTCATGTATCCCGGTAAAAACAGTAAGCAAACTATAAGCAAAAACCTACTTGATTTAAAAGCTAAACACGACTCAACATTTGCATAAGAGCTAAGAGATACTCAAAAATTGTTAGGAAGCCCGACCGAAAGTCTGACTTATTAGTTCATGGGAAAATTTGATGAAAATGCCCACGAAATATTGAATTACTGATTTTATAAGTATTTAACAAACCAAAGTACTAATAAGTAACAATGGTGAACCAAATATAATTATGTATTGTGCAATTACTTTTCCATGCGTCAGTAATTTTGAATAGACTTGATGCTTATGGTGAAACCGAAGCTTGAATTATAAATTGCTGATTTTAATACAAAGTGTACCTATCGAAAAGGGGCAGAAATAAAGGTTCTTTGCATCATGTGCTTGTTTTATTTCGTTTGTTTTGGGGTCAGCTTCCAGTATAACCTGATTCACCTAAATACCTGTATTTCACAGGGAGCGATAAACAATTTAGGTTCTTTTCATTTAAAATATTTAAGCAACGTCGATTAGCATAACCTGCAACTACTTTAGAAACCGTGAAAGCATAAGGTGTGTATGAATTTTGCAAGATTTTGCTTTCTAACATAAAAATCCTGGAACTTTTGAATTTTGCGTACTTTTGTATTACATTAACACTTGCAAACAGCAAGGACAACGCCCATTAAAAAACAGCTGGTTTTCGTAAAAAATTTGCATTTAAACATTTTCAGGACCTATGAAAACTAATATCTCATGAATAAAATTTTAATCAATGGTTTTCTTACTCATTCCGATTACTTTAAGTGAACAATATAACCAGTCATCAAATCTGTTAATGACATAAAGTATAGCACGTAATATATGCGCTCCAATTTTTCCCATAAGTCGGTCAAGAGGACTGGCAAAAGTTGCGTAATGTGTATATTATCAAACAAATTAGATGTCTTTGACAATGACCATATTATTTTATAATAATTGAACGAACAATCACACCCAGCGTTTTTGTCTCAAGGTGGAAATAGTTTTGCAACTAATGCCCTAGATGTTTGTAAAAGGTATAACATTAAGACCCAAATTGATAATTAAAGCAAATCATAAAAAAGTGGTCATCACAAGGCTACCGAAATTGCGCAGAACTAATGACATATATAAGAGGACTTTTTGGTATTCAAATGCAACAAGTTTTGTCATCATCGCATAATTAAATCGTACTTACTATAGATACATTATATTATATCTTACTACTAATATTAATTTATAAATGCATTTTTCGATGGCTGGATGTGGATGTTAGATACTTTGAAACGCCAGAACGGCTGAACAGACCTGGGTAAAATTTGTCACCAAGACCGATTTTTTTTTTTTTTTTTTTTTATATTCCACAACTATCACACAACGCCATCTAGTCCCAAGCTAAGCAGAGCTTGTGTTATGGGTACTAGACAACTGATAAACATACTTATATATTTCTAAATACATACATATCGATGGTCATAGGTTGACAGCTCGTAACCCACACTTTTTCACAAAATGAGTTTTATACACCAAAATTTTTTAAATTAAACGCCGAATCTTTCCATTGCTAACTCGTAATTTACAAAAAATGTCATTCGAACAATTTATGCCACAATTGACAACTCACAGTTATCAGGTATCAACTTGCCCTCACTAGCGCGCGAGTTACGAGATGTCAACGCAAATACAGTTCGCAAGAATTAACTGACAGCGTAAGATTACGACGCGAGTTTTAATTGTTTTAAAATAGTTTTATGTTTAATTAGCACTTTAAATACGTATATTTATTTTCGAAAAGTGTCCTAAAAGGTATATTGGTAATTCTTTTTATTTTATTTTACGTAAAATGGTCAATAAAACCTCACTAATTAAATTTTAAGCCATTCTATCATCCGTAGTACCTACCTTAATGTAGGTAATACAATTAATAAGAAGTATTGAGTTAATCAACATTTCAACAATATTTGAGGTAATACTCGTAATCATAATAAAACCATATTTAATAAGTAGTAGGTGTGAGACAGGGAGACGTCATATTATCTCCGAAGCTGTTCACCGCTGTACTGGAGCATATCTTCAAGGTTCTGGACTGGAGAGGACTAGGCATCAACGTCAATGGCGAGTACATCACTCACCTTCTGTTTGCCGATGATAGGTATAGTTGCATTGCTGAGACCATGGAGGACCTCAGTACAATGCTCAATGAACTCAGTAGAGCTTCCGAAAGAGTGGGTCTTAAAATGAACATGGACAAAATCAAGTTCTGTTGAATGCCCATGTAACATTAAGATCGAAGACTACACTCGAAGTTGTAGACGACTATGTCTACCTGGGACAAACGGTCCAGTTAGGTAGGTCTAACTTTGAGAAAGAGGTCAATCATCGACTCCGACTCGGCTGGGCAGAGTTGAAGTAGCGGGAAAGCTGAGTCTTATCGTCCAACTTACCGCAGTGTCTCAAGACGAAAGTCTATGGCCAGTGTGTGTTACCAAAGATTACATACGAGACCGAAACGTGATCGCTCACAATGGGCGTCATCACCCAAAGGACAATAAAGAAGGCTATGCTCGAAGTTTTCTTGCGTGATCGAATCAGAAATGAAGACATCCGCATGAGAACCAAGGTTACAGACTTAGCCCGAAGAATTGCCAAACTTAAGTGGCAGTGGGCAGGGCACATTGCGCGCAAAACGGATGGCCGATGGGGCCAGAAAGTACTGGAGTGGCGATCGTGAACTGGAAGACGTTGCGTTGGAAGGCCTCCCACTAGGTGGACCGGTGACCTGGTGAAGGTTGCTGGGATCCGCAGAATGCAAGACGCACGGGACCGGTCAATGTGGCGACACTTAGGGGAGGCCTATGTCCAGCAGTGGACGTCTTTCGGCTGTCGTGACTGCCTCGCTGGTCTAGTGGTCGCAAGCACGGCTGCTGAGCATGTTGGCTTTCTCCATCAGGAATTTATCCGTAACAGTCACGGAGTCTGGATTTGTGTTGATCGCTATAGGCTCGCCCCCTATTACACGGGACTTAAAAAACATAACTGGCGAAATGTGGGTGTTCTATTAGACGTACACCTTTGCCTAACCCTTCAGGGATTACAGGCGTTATGTTATCTCTCTTTTTACGATAATTTGCCGCACATGTAATCTAATGAAACATTGTTTTTTTTTAATTGACACCACGTAAGTAACTGTTGACTGCTCGTAACCACGTAAATAGTGAGGATTTTTTAACATTGTTTACTCGTAATTGTTTTATTATTGATTATTTAGTAAAAAACCTATGTGGTGATTATATTTTTTTAATTATATCAATAAATAATTCGATTACCTACCAACTACTTTTTTGTTTTATTTTATTTCAACTTATTTTCGAAATTATACAGTTTTTTGTCTCTCCTGTAAAATTTGACATAATGCAGATACGTGCTGTCAACCTATGACCATCGATATTATAGATAAATTACACCCAGACACAGAACAAATGATCGTGCTCATCACACAAACATTTGTCCTGGGTGGGAATCGAACCCACGACCTCCGGCATAGCAGCTAGGGTCACTAACCACTAGACCAACAGGCCAGTCACAGTCAGTATTACTCTGGAATATAATTTTTTTCCAACACTTTCGCACCATAGTACCTACATCTAATAACATCGTCGTCGTTATCGTTAGTAATTTACATCTTCAAAGGTGTCTTATAAGGTAGGTAGGTAGGCAGGTGATTATTTAAAAATAAATTAGAAAATAAAGAAAAAATAGAAATATCATAAGTTACAACCCTAATCTTATCAAAATAGCTGAAAATCAGAAATTTTGGAAAATCAATTACTTACATAAGTCAGTACCCTAAAATGTCCGACACTTCCTAGATTCATCTGGAAAGTAAAAGTGGGGCAACATATTCCCTGAAAATTTTTAAGAATCATCCTACATAGTGATTATTTATAAAGTAAGACCAACTCTAGCTCATCATCTGTCTAGGTTTTTTTCCAGTTATGTCGGTGTCGCCTTTCAGTCTAACCAGATATTTGAAAACAAGTATTTTCATAGTCCCTATCTGATCTCCTCAACCTATCTTTAAAAAAAAAACATAAAGTCAGAGTGCAAAAACTTAAGCAACATTTTATCTACAAGTATGGCCAGCAATTTGGATGGAAATATAGAAACTGAAATAGTTCTGTAGACTAATTTGAAAAAGAAAATTAACTAACAGTTCATAGGCGAGAATGAAACAATAAAACGTGTTGTACCGACCCCAGGTTACATGAAACAAGGGTACGAAGATTGAAACGTATATTCCGAAATGGGACACCACTTTTGTTTTCAGTTGTTTCGTTCTTCAAGACTTCATTGTCCTTCAATAGGGGATCGGACTGGGTCAAAATAATATGATTCTGTTTATTCCGTAAGTTAGATTATCGAAAAATATTGAATACGTGTTTTTTGTTTTATCAAATCAATATAAAATGACGAAGATAAAACGCATCAAAGATCTTGGAGTGGGGCTTGAAACGTCACTTGTGTAGTCAAAATGTACTATCATAATTATGACGTCACACGAGTTTTCGAAGCACTGTATCGTCTTCATTTTAAGCTTACGTGAAAAAAAGAAAAAATACGTGTCCAATAATTTTTGGAAATCTATCTGACGGACTAATTAGTTTTTTTTTGTCCGATCCCCTAATCTCATTTCTTAAACAATGATATTTGGATCTAGCGAAATGCATCCAAAACACATTAAGTAGGTACCATATAAGAGTATATCATGTCACATTTATCTCAAATTCTTTGCAGGTGAACAGATTTTGATTTAAATTTGATTTGAATGCCAAGTTCAAGAACATTCAGTTTTAAACCAAACAAGTAAATTATGTATTTTCTAAAAGTGTATTATATAAGTAGTTCCTTTTCTTAAATACATGATGACTTGATGAGACATTTTTAACTGTAAAAACATCCTAATTAGATTTATTATCTGACTCACTTTATGCGTTAACAAAATTAAGCCTGCAGTTAGAAATTAGCTTCTAAACTGCTTGTTTGCCATAACTCTGATTTCTGACTATACAATACTCTCCTTTATACTTAATTCGTGGAAATCTTAATTATGTTTTAATAACGTATCCGTATTTCTAATGTACCGTTGTGGAATATTTTGTGAACTTATAAAGGAGTTACGGTCAAGATTCGATCAGCTTATATTGTTGCATATGATCAATTACAATTATTAATCGAAGTTTGAAAACATGCGAGTAGGAACTCAGCGCAGCCACGTGATAACATAATAAAGTACAAATTAAACTGTACCAGCGGCGAGCTGATAGCCAGTAACAAAACTAGGCTCGCGCGCACCAGCCGCTGCGCACATGCAATCAACCGTCGCACGCGCAACCGAACGCTCGCCCCCGGTAAAGGATATCGTGCGCCCCTGTGATACAAAAACAAACTACATTGAAAAAAAATACCATTGAAATATATTTTTTTATACATTTGCTAACGCACGATTTTATCCAAAATTGTTCTCGTCCAAATTATGTTAAAAAACAAATGAACAATAAAGTGGTAATCGGTTGTCAAAATGACGTTACGGGTCGAAGTGCCCGGAGAAAAGATCGTGAGTGTGGAACCATGCAAGTGCAACATACAATACAGCACCGAGATAAAAAAAACAGAAACGAAGTTGAGCAAAAGACTGAAACAATTCCTCAAGGAGTCCTGGGCTTTTAGAACAAAAGTTACAGTGGAACCTTTTATTGTTTGTTACTTGCTGCCGAGTGTGCTCGCAGGGTTAGCTGTCCAGAATTTGTGCTTAGAGAAATCATGTCTAGTAAATCTACAATACGACGAGCAGACCTGCTCGCATATAATGCAGGGACGCACTCACAACTATACGGAACAAGAGAAAAATGTGCAGACCATGGTCGCCTCAATGACCGCGTGGAGTTTCCCGCTACAGACGGGTCTGCCAGGAATACTAACACTTTTCTTGGGAGCATGGAGCGATCGAACAGGAAACCGAAAAGCCTTTATGGTGTTACCAATTCTAGGAAAGTTTATATCTGCTATTGGTATCATACTGAGTACGGTATTCTTCCTTCAAGTTGGGGTGAATGAGACAGCGCTGATGGAAGGCCTGCCACCGGCGCTGGCAGGTGGGCGCGTTGCCATGACCATGGCCGTCTACAGTTATATTACTGACATCACTAGTGAATCTGAAAGGACTTTCCGTTTAGGAATTGTTACTGCAATAATAACTCTTACCAGGCCCATAGGGCTAGCCCTTAGTGGTATAATGATCCGTCGTTTTGGTTACTACGGTGTTTTCTCCATAGCGTGTGTGTTATATCTAATTGGGTTTGTCTACATCGTCTTAAGACTTAAAGAGAAGACAAAAAAGACGAAAGAAGTAGAGAGCGATAAAACGCCTAGTATATTAACAGTGCTTTCTGTGAAAGACTTAGTGGCGACTGTGAATGTGGCGTTCAAAGTGCGAGAAGGTTCGCGCAGGGTACAAATAGTACTCATCATGTTAGCATACATGTTCATCGTTGGACCAGTATTAGGTAAGCACTTTAAATTTTATTTAAGACTAGCTCTTTTCTAATTTATTTGCTAAAAATATTCATGTTAGAAAACTGGATTCACTCAGTCCACCTAGTGACTAGACTAATATTCATAATAACCGAGGACAGAATCTATTTCACTAATTGATTCTGATTTTTGTATTTGTGTGTCTGTATTTTGCAAGGAATATTCAAATAATATTATCGCAACATAAAACGAAATTCGCCATATGTGCTCGGATCGCTTGGTTTTATTGTGATTTTATTGCGGAATGTAAATTTTCTCTTTCTCTTGATATTGCAAATACCGATCTATAACGAAATCGTCGACAAGAAATAGCTGTACAGCCGAACAGTCATAGACTTTATTCACTTCAGTTTTCTGAAACCGTTTGTGGTGTTGTCTACAAGACACAAAGGTTTATGATTACTTTTTTATATAAAGTAGTTTTCAATAAACTTGATGATGGTCGTTCTAAGTTAACGTTGTGTAACGGTAACTTGGAACATTAAATTGTTTTATCTGTCATCATTACGATCGATAATAAATTATTCTAGATCACTTATCATTCGCTAACAGACCACGCGTAGTCTGAGTTGGTCTGACTTCTGCCGATATTAGTATGTACATAATGCCGAATCAAGACCACCAAAGACTTACATATTTTTTTTCTGTTTTCGCTAGCATTAAGTGATTACTTATCTAAATAATATTGCAATAATGGAATTTGAACTCACAACGCTGACTTGAGCGTCTAAAATTCAAACCAGTCTAACACTATCTTTACAAGCAGTAAATCGTCTGGCATCACTTTTATCTAACTGTCTACTTTACATACTTATTGAAAAAAACTGATATAATTTCACGTAATTCTGATGAATTTTGCATCCTTTCAAACGCAACGTTACTCAAAAGCCAGACTGGCATAGGTAATGATAATCCAGAAACACGCCAGAACATAGGTAATAGTAATCTCATCAATTCATCCACACTAATATTATAAATACGAAAGTTAGTAAGTATGTACATACTATTTATTTGTTTGTTACCTTTTCACGACTAATAGAGCGTAATTAAGTTTAGCTAGGAGATAAAATATGTCCTGGAGAAGGACAAAATTGCGGGCAAACGAAGTTGCGGGTAAGAGCTAGTCTACTTATTATAAAATCTATGGCGAATATCTATGGCTGTTAAAAAGTATTCATAAAACCAAGCATTACAATATAACTTATACCTTTTTAATTGGTGGGTTATAAATCATGAAAATAAAGGAAGGGAGTGCCAGACTTTTACTGACAAAAAACCACTCATGTTTCTTCTTACTGCTCTTTATGTCCCAGGCAGCGGTATCTCTTTCGAATAACCCGTAGCCTACCAACAAATTAAAATTGTTCTTTTTAACTTTTTCCTAGCAGATCTCTGGTCTTTTTTTCCTACTTTTATTACCAAACGTATTATTTGTGGGACATTTCCGTCACCTTCTGAAGGTGTCAATTAATTATTTACCTATATTTGCCATCGTGACAAAACTTGTTGAATTTCTATACAATGATAATAAAGGGACATATTTATTTATTTATTTATATATACTTTATTGTACACCACAAAAATACATAACAAAAGAAAACATAATATACACTACAAAACATACAATGGGCGGCCTTATCGCTTTCCGCGATCTCTTCCAGGCAACCTTAGGATGGACATATTCGTCTAAATACTTCCTAATGGCCTCCTAATAATCCAATATGGCCAGCTTTCCTTATTTTTTTTTATCTTATGTTATGTTATCAATGCATTTTTACCCAACTGACCCAGAAAGAGAAGGGCGGGGCGTCTTAATCGGCCCATTACTGCTGGTTAACCCACTACACGGGAACAGGGCTGGTTGATAGATGTCACAAAATTCCACATAAAATTATCATCAAATGTTTCAGTTGTGGATTGTGGTAGCAGTTATATCCTCACGATATTTTCCTATACCGCTTCCAGTGCAGCGGTGATAATCAAAATGAATAAATAGCAAAGTACCTGCTGTAGGATTAAAACGGCCTGGGGGTCTAAAATAGTCACTTAGGAAAATCGTCATAAGATAATTAAAAACCGGCCAAGAGCGTGTCGGGCCACGCTCAGTGTAGGGTTCCGTAGTAATAATTCTTTTTTTGTTTGAAATACGGGCCAATGAAACTTGACCTCTGGATTGTATAGGCGCTCATACGATTCAGGGACCAAATTATATTGGTTATCTGCAGTTTCCATCTGTTGTTTCCATCCAAGTTCAAAATAATTTTCCTAGAAAGTCCTTATAAAGTTCTACTTTTCAGATTTTTTTCGTATTTTCTAAACTTATGGTTCAAAAGTTAGAGGGGGGGGGACGCTTTGTTTTTTACTTTTGGAGCGATTATTTCCGAAATTATTGACATTATCAAAAAATTATTTTAGTAAACCCCTATTCATTTTTAAATACCTTTCCAACAATATATCACACGTTAGGGTTAAAATTAAAAAAAAAAACACTTCCCACTTTACATATAGGGGGGCTACCCTAATAAAACATTTTTTTCCAATTTTTATTTTAGCACTTTGTCGGCGTGATTGATACACATATTGGTACCAAATTTCAGCTTTCTAGTGCTAACGGTCACAGAGATTAAGCGAGGACGGACAGACGGACAGACAGACAGACAGACATGGCGAAACTATAAGGGTTCCTAGTTGACTACGGAACCCTAAAAAGATATGAATTGCGTTAAAATTCGTAAAACGGTCACAGACACACATACTGAATGGTCCATTTACGAATTTTAACCTTTTTAGAGCCCCTGGACTACTGCTTCCTTACTTTTGAACCTCAGTATAATTGACAACCAGTCTTACGCTGATGTATCGTTTTATCCAGTAACTGAGTTTTGAAGGTCAGACAAGCAGTCGCTCTTTGTAAAATACTGGTAAATTTCAGCTGCATAGGGTGAGAGTGGAAGTCGATGACAACATAGTTGGGAATAGGTTAGGCAGATCATGACAATCATCTCTGGCATATTTGTAGGTAAATTGCAGTACTATTGGGCCAATATTTTATAGACACTGTTCGTCCAATAAAATTATGATCGAGAGCCAAAATTAAACTATTTTATTTCAAATAAGCGTACATGGGCACTTCTAATGGGTTTGCGTTGTCGGTAGAGAATACAATACCGAGCATGTATTTTAATCCCTGGATTACGGGATTTTTGATGGGCAATCCCGGGATCAGACTTGTGGAAATTGGGTTTGAATAAATAAAAACTCAAGAAAAAGTTCTCGAAAAATATTTTCAATTGTTACTAGCTGAAAAATAAAGATTTAAAAAACAAAAACACTATCAAAGCATCCAATGTTTGACTTCCTCGCCTGTTTCGTAATTTATTTCCAACATAAGCAGCAGCTGAAAACGCACGGGATCGCGCTCAATAACTATAATCGTTGAAGGTATAGATAATAATAGATACTTAGATTCTAAGTGATATTCACGAACTCCTCCATTTTCCATGTCCCCTCTAAGTCCTACGATAAAAGTATTATTAGGGCTGTACCTGTGTAGACCGTATCGTACGACGTAGGTACTGTTATGTAATAAATGCTAGTGATCTAATCTAGGTCCTATGGAAAGCGCAACGGATTGTAGAATGCAAAATGGCCCTGTTTATAGCAATCCCGAAAATGCCGAGATTAGCCAAGTACAGTCCCGAAATTTTCGGGGTCGGAAAATTCTTCAGCTGTCGGACAGTGATACAAGATTATTATGAAGTAAGGTCATATCTGTGTGAAAGTACATAATCGACCAGATCGTAAAAGAGGCCAAAATCAAGGGCTATGAAATGCACACAATTTCGTAACAATGAAACGCAGAAGACTATTATTTGATAGCAATACAAATATTTGTATAACCATAGTATAACCTACAGATAGTTGTTTTGGGTCTGGGTATTGGTGTATGTGAGTTTAAATGTCTGTGAACGCGCCCACGATACAGGAGATATTCCTAGTGGGGAGCAACGTTTTAAAAAAATCTATAGTTGTTTGCCTGTCGCAATGGTGTTGTGGTCGCAAGTGACATCACTGAAAGAGTTTCAGCTTGTCAAAATAATGTGATCAAACTGAAAAGTTGTGTGTCCTCAATGGCTTAGCCAGATGTGTACCTATATTAGTTAGTTTTTCAGACCGCTTCGATTATGGCGGTGCCGGCGCATCTCACCGAAGACTAGCAATCTCATCTTGGCTTGCGTCGGTGGCAGAAGACTTTCCAAAACTTTTTTGAATGTTGATCTGCATGAAATTCACAGATTTAATCAAATAAACAGTAATTTCCTAAACACATTTTTGTATGCCAATCGATTTTTTATGTCTAATAGCGATCAAAAAAGACATTCAGATGTGTGATTAACGTTCAAAACTACCCCTAAAAGAAAAAGTTTTCCCCTCTCTCGAGGGGGTATTGAACTTATGGGAAAGTGCAAAATAAACACGGATAAATGATACTTATCAATAACATATTATAATCATTAAAATGATAAATCGTACTTTGATTACATGTGAGTAGGCCGACCACGTCATAACATGCTAAAGTTCGAATTTAATTGAACGGTCCAACGCCCAGCTGATGGGCTCAGTAGCCAAAGAAGACTCGTCCGCTACACCCGCCGCTGGACACGCGATAAAAAGACGCACGCGGAATCTTTAATCTCATGTGATAAAATTTAAATACGCAAATGATATGTTAAAAATCCAATGAACTATAAAGTGGTAATCTGTTGTCAAAATGACGTTAAGGGACGAAGTTCCCGGAGAAAAGATCGTGAGTGTGGAACCATGCAAGTGCAACATACAATACAGCACCGAGCTCAAGAAAACAGAAATGAATTTGAGCAAAAGACTGAAACAATTCCTAAAGAATTTTTGGGCCTTTAGAACGAAAATAACAGTGGAACCTTACCTTATTTGTTATGTGCTGCCGAGTATACTCGCAGGGTTTGCAGTTCAGAACTTATGCTTAGAGAAATCATGTCTAGTTGATCTACATTACGACGAGCGAACCTGCTCGCATATAATGCAGGGACGCACTCAAAATTATACGGATCAAGAGAAAAATGTGCAGACCATGGTCGCCTCAATGACCGCATGGAGTTTTCCGGTACAGACGGGTCTTCCAGGAATACTAGCACTTTTCTTAGGAGCATGGAGCGATCGAACGGGAAACCGAAAAGTCTTTATGGTAGTACCAATACTAGGCAAGTTTATATCTACTATCGGTATCATACTGAGTACGGTATTCTTCCTCGATGTTGGGGTCAATGAGACAGCGCTGTTGGAAGGCCTGCCCCCGGCGTTGTCAGGCGGGCGGGCCGCCATGACCATGGCCGTTTTCAGTTATATCACGGACATTACTAGTGAATCTGATAGAACTTTCCGTATAGGAATTATTACTGCAATAATAACTCTTAGCAGGCCTGTAGCATTGGCCCTTAGTGGAATAACGGTCCGTCGTTTCGGTTACTACGGTGTTTTCTCATTAGCATGTGCGTTATACCTAATTGGGTTTGTTTATATCGTTTTGAGACTTAAAGAGAAGCCAAAAAAGACTAAAGAAGAACAGAGTGATAAGACGCCTAGTATATTGACAGCGTTTTCAGTGAGTGACGTTGTTGCGACTTTGAGTGTAGCTTTCAAAAAACGTGAAGGTTCGCGCAGACTACAAATGGTACTGATCATGTTAGCTTACATGTTCATCGTGGGACCAGTTATGGGTAAAATCCTTTTAAATTATTTTGTAACTACTTTTCTATTTTATTTATTTTGATTAACATTTTGATACACATTACGTATTCCTCTTCTATCTATGTCTTACTGATTCATCAAGTTCGCTTAGAAAGATGAGCAATTAAACTAACTTCTACCTACGGCTTGAGTAAATTATTTTTTCTTTACACAAAATCTGCATGACTTGGAATGCAAGACTGTGTGTTATTCTGCTTTATAATATGCCATATTATTGTACAGTTTTAACCAAGTCAGTTCTGTCAATTTTGCATGAAAGAGTAACGACCAAACGACCATCGGACCTTTCATCTTCACCAATTTTACCTTTTTTAATAATATTGTTAAGAAGTTTCTAAGATAAAAATTAACATTGATCATCCCTGAGGAAAGTATTTCATTAAATTACTATACTGTTTATGAAGGTACTTATGTGTTTAATATTTTTTTGTGTTCATATATTATTGCGCCATAAAATGGCTACATTACATACTGGTCTAACACCATACGAGTTCAATGACACGTAAGGAAGAAGAATTAAATTAAAATCACAACACAGGCTTAACAAATTCCGTCTTTGAAGAATGTAAATAACCCTCCTTTTGGGCTTCGCCGCAGTCGGGTAAAAATAGTTGTACCAACTTAATAATAGTCATTATGATTGAAAACCCTACAAAGAAAGAAAATAACCCTTTTTTTTTGGACGGTTGGAAATCATCAATTGACTCGATTGTCGGAGTGTCAGACTTCTACTCACTAAAAACCTACCATGTTCTTTCTTAGCCCTTTGTGTCTGGGGCCGCGGTATCTCTTTTAAACAACTCGCAGCCCCGACAGGCGTCGGCCCTTGCGGGCCCCTGCAATGTTACTTGGCATCTCTCTGAGGCGCGCGTGGAACACGAACGCGCCGTCGACACTGCCTGTTATCGTCATAGGACGGACGGACGGTGAGCTAGCCCATTACTCACCGTCCACAGGCCCACGCCTCGGGGTGGCCGGAAGCCATCACGTGGCCGCCCTGAGCGTCTCCTGTGGCGGTATGGTTGTAGCCCCTGGGCCTCTGGGGGTTAAAGTTAGTTAGGTAGGTTACAGAAACGACAGGTAAAACATGATAAATTACATTACATTAATGATTAGGTATAAGGCTGCGTAATCTACCTATTAAACTTGTCACATTAATGTTACCGTGAATAATTTATTATATTATGATGTAATATGCAAAAATAAATTTCAGTACATTATCAAACAAGTATTATTACAAATTTTAATGATTTAAATAATTATAAACATGATTAAAATTAAAATTAATTTAATGTCTTTGATAAATTAATATTTGATGTTTAGCGTTAACGTTATAAATAAATAGAAAAATAAACGTAACGGGTTTTGCGCATTTATGTTTACAGAAAAACACAAAGATCACCTTCCTAGACCGACATTCAGTGACATTAAATTCAGTTTTATGATTTCAATATTTGCATTATTTATTTGTGATTTTAAGAGTCATTTAAGGAGGAGGATCTAAAAATTTACATTTTTATTGTTAAAGTTCCATTTAGTTTTACAAGGTAATTATCATTGTAAATTATTTTATTTTCATACGTTTTTATTAAAATTTAAATTATTTCTTATAGATTGACTCTTTATTATATACTCGTAGCAACTCGTTGCCACGAGCCGAGATAATATCAGCCTTTCCGATCAATGATCAGATCAAGCCACGGTTACCTAGGCTGGTCTGTCTCTGCAACCTATTACGAAAATGCGTTAATATTTATTATATTATGATCCCGGCGGTCAAATGTAGATCTTTCTTTTTCTTTTCTTTTTTTTTTTTTCTTTGACAGTCGTAATAGGCAGTCAGTGACCCAAAAGTCTCACAGCCGAAGGCGTATCGTATCACCAAGTACTAGTTTGTGGAGCAGGTCGCTCAAGTAACATACTGCTATTCAGCTGCATCTGATTTGACTGGAAGCCGACCCCAACATAGTTTGGAAAAGGCTAGGCAGATGATGAAAGAATGATCATTTCTTAACGAAGAAACCAAGAATATTTTTAATATGGAGCAGAAAGAGTGGTTGGAATATTAAATGAATAGTACATTTAACAAAATAATGTTAGATGTGGTGTGATTAAAATAAAGTTGTTTTAACAAAATAAAACGAGATATGTATCTCGTGTTAGAATAATACCAATCTAGGTATGGTAAGTCTAGATGACAAAATTAGTTTTATTTTTAGAGAAACTGGTTTGACCAAATGGCAAACTTAGTATTCGATTTTTTATCGTGTGGTGCGAAGGAATGAGCACAATTTCGTGATAAAAACGTGACTAAAACGTGAGGAAAGTTTTGAGTACCTATAAATGTGAATGGTAGTTATAGTGGGATACCCTCAGACCAAGAAAAAAAGAAAGACGGCGCGCCGCGAACACCAACAGTGAAGTCACAAAACCACGCGCCTATAGCAAGTAAACATACAAGCTCACGCACACACCTACACTAAAACCACACGCATTTCTCCTAGAACGTCACGACTTCACGAGACATTGTCTACACACATAGATAAAAAGTTGGCTTCACTTTTGATGTTCGTGGCGCGCCATCTTCCTTTTTTTGTTGGTCTGAGGGGATACCTACTTCAGTGCGACAAACGTATCATCGAATATCGTTTCTTCGAAAACCATTCATCGATGTCACTATATTGCGAGGCTTTGTTAAATCGACGCCTTGTTACTGCGATGTTTCATTACATCGAAAAACTGTACTACGAACGATTTTACTTCGTGAATATCATACTGCGAAGCCTTGGTTGTTGGCAACATAAACATGTAGGTACTTGTATCACTCAATGTAAGTTTTCCTGAGTAACACCAGAACATCTCAGTAACAAGACCTGGATTAAACAAGGCTTCGCAGTATATTCACGAAGTAAAATCGTTCTCTGTACAGTTTTTCGATGTAATGAAACATCGCAGTAACAAGGCTTCGATTTAACAAAGCATACATAGTGATATATGCATATATGTGTGTTATAGTGATATCGATGAAAGTTTTTCGAAGAAACGATATTCGACGATACGTTTGTCGCACTGAAGTAGGTATCCCGTTATAGTAGTTGATTACTAAATAAGACTATGTATGGAGAAAGATGATAAGACAAAACGGTGTCTGACTGATGAGATGGCGAGTAATAGAGAAGTATGGAAGAAGAAGACAAATGCTGCGTTGACCCCAAATTAACTGAATAAGAAATCTTTTTCATTTTGTAATTTTACAATTACACTAACTTTCCACCACCATTATTTTAGGTTAGGTAGGTACCTAGTTGACCAAAAATATATAATTATTATTAATATTGAAAACGGAATATTTACCATGTTTACTTTTAATTCCCAGTTCCCGATATTTCGGCGCTTTTACAAGCACCATGATCTTTTTTTTTTTTTTTTTAATATGGGATTACTCTTGACCTCAATCTTGCCCTAAGGGCAGAGATGAGGTCGACGATGGAACGAGCTTACCCAGACGAAGCCTATTTACTCGCGACTTAAATAGATTGGGGTTATATGAACTCGGGAAAACCGACGCAGGCAGGGTGTTCCAGTGCCTTGGCTGTACGAATATTGATGATCACGGATAAACTGAAGTCATTGCGGGTGGATGTTTAACACAGCGCCGAAATATCGGGAACTCGGAATTAAAACTAAACATGGTAAATATCCCGTTTTCAATATTAATAATAATGTTAGTGACCATGTCAGTTTAAAAACTTATTATACCTACCTATAATTAGGCCGTCAGATAGATTTCCAAAAAATATTGGGCACATATTTTTCTTTTTTCGCGTAAAAAAATAATGAAGACGATACGGTGCTTCGAAAAGTCGTGTGACGTCATAGTTTGGTACATTTTTACCAGAAAGTGAGGTCAAAAGTATGATTTTAGACACGTTTTATTTTCGTCAATTTGTATTAATTTGATAACTTCATCATCTTTTTAGGATGTAACACTGAAGAGTCTTTGTCAAAATAGCTGCAAGACAAACAGATTGAAATGATAAAATACAATATCTCGAATAATAATTAATTCATAGTATTGCGTCAAATTAGTGCCATAGTCCCCGGAAACAGTTACGGTCGGTAAATGTTATTATTTCTTGTATTTTGTCGAAGATTTGACTACTACATTCAGTTTATAATTTAATTTAAATTCAGATATCAATGATCCGTAACGTCTGGTAACAATTTAAATTTTACAAAATACTTTTATTTTACCATTCCAACCACAAACAAACAAACTTTTAAAAGCGAGCGTAACGAACCGAATTCAAAATATACAAATTAGTTTCTAAAAATATACTGGTTCGATTTTTTGAACTGTTTTAATCTCCAACTATTTTAAACTTTGACATAATATCATATTATATATATATGACATAAAATCGGGTATACAGTCTGACCACTTTAAATAATTATGTTTGTAGTTTTTGTGATTGACATGTTGTAGAGCCGCCTAATTTCGTCGATTTGTCACACTTATGTAGTACATTTATTTCAATGATGTGTTTTCCTGTTTTTGGCCCAGAAGTGGATGAAGTCGGACTATGGATGATGATGTGTCTTCCCGCCTGCACAGATTGCTGAAGTATAACTTGAAGTCCATAGAATACATTTTTGCCACCGGCATCATCGGTTTCGTGAATAAAATTCACTTTGGCTAGGATAAAGTATGCTCAGCAGAATAAAATATATCAACTGAGATCCATTACAAATCTGGCTAACGTAACTGATTATTTTCAATTCATGTTTATGTTGTCTTTTTGTACAAGAATGACTCCGAGGAAAAATATATAAAGGGTTAACAGGTTTTTAAATGATATGAAGCGGTTTAATTACATTTAAGTGCAATGGAAACATCGTAAACGTTTATACTTTATGTGCATAACACACGTGCTTAGGTCATAGATCGTTTGTGTCATACTTAGTATCTTTGCACTAAGATACTAATATGTCTATCGCGTCACAAAACTACATCGGCACCGTTGGATTCGTTTTAAAATACCTTTCCAGTCACTGAATGGAGACACAGACCATCTCTTCTTCTTATCGTGTCGATGGAAATTTATGATTTATTAAACTTAGCACAAAATTCAGCTATGCGAACTCTGCTTGCTGATTAAGTTATAAGACTGTCAAGCCAAGATAATATATATTGCGAATATGACTAGGAACAAACCCTGCAACGCAATTCGAAGAATTTTAAAGAAATTCTTAATACTGAAAGTATACTGATAGTATTGAGTATTTCTTAAATGATAGCGATGTTTAATAAACGAAGTTTTATTGTGATTTAATTGTCAGAATGCATATCAGTTGGAATGCATTAAGTCCCCTGAATTTCTAAGAGCGCCTTTGTATGATATGGCAGCAGATAAAGAAATAGAAAACTAACAATTTGCGCAGTAACACACCGTGTTTTCAATGCAATGATAACAAAAAACCACGAATTTTGTAATAAATACTGTAACCGTTTCAAATTCGGTAGCGAACAATGCTCTCATTGTTAACTCAATATGACACGAGGAACTGTCATACCAATAATAATATATCTAGGAACGTTTATTTGTTGGTTAGTTGTCATGTCAATAAAGTAAAATAAATATAGTATAGATATGCATGTCAGCATAGTTACTTGTCTAAAGGTGAACCTGCAACTACTTTAGTTGACGTAACGATTACCTACTTGAATTCTTTTTTAATTATGGCCTGATAGATGTGTAGGTACATAATCAATAAATAAACATGACTTTTCAACATCATAGTTATGTATTTGTTTAGGACTTTGTTTCTAATTTATTTCCAAATGATTAACATGTCAAACTCTTATATTATGAAATCGCTTGAACTGCTCATAAAATGGCGGAGGAAAACGACATAGAACCAAAAATACGAAGACATGTGACGGAATTTTTACAAGCAGATAGTTGATGTTATAGGTCTAGCGTAGGCTACTTTTATTTTAGAATCAAGAATTAGGTTTCCGTTCAAAAACAATTAAAACCTTTGAAATTGATACAAAACCCGATCAAAAAAGAGAAATAATATTTTAAAATAATTTCACACGAGCGAAGGTCTCGGGCAATAGCTTGTTTTAAAATAGAATCGTAAACTCTTTTAGCTTCTTCATCATGATACAGAAGCTTAAAGATCGTCGAAAAGATCTTAAATTATCATTAGACAATCATGTTTCATCACGTTTGTCTGATGCTAATTAATTGTCAAGGACTTTATTTAGAATACCTACCTACTCCTTAGTAGTATTACGATACCAAAAATAATAATATGTAAAAACCCAGAAAATTTGTAGGTAATAAAGTTCAGGTTTTATTTATTTAAACTTCATGCACAAGAGTGGTACCTACTTAAGCGGACTTAATGTCACAAGGTATTCTCTACCCGTCAACCTTAGGGTCAAATAGGACAGCACTGTGGTAGAGTACAAAAAATAAATAAATAAGTAGAATACCATTTTGTTAAATAAATTGATACACATAAATAGGTCCATCCTAAATCCCTCTAAACACACATAAATTATAGAATATAATAATCTAATATACGTATGTATTAAAATAAAAACAGTCTAATACACGAGAAACCATATAATAATCATTGTAGCCAGAGATTCGATTATGAGCAATTCAGTCCGATTTTAAAAAGTATTTCCGAACTACTCTTTTGACCATTTTATCATCATCATCAGCCATTAGACGTCCACTGCTGGACAAAGGCCTCCCCCATAGAACGCCATAAAGATCGGCAGCCTGCCGTTTGCATCCACCGGTAGCCCGCGACTCTCACGATGTCGTCGGTCCACCTGGTGGGAGGCCTGCCAACTCTGCGTCTTCCGGTTCGTGGTCGCCACTCGAGAACCTTTCTTCCCCATCGGTTGTCCGTTCTTCGAGCGATGTGGCCTGCCCATTGCCACTTCAACTTGCATATTCTGCAAGCTATGTCGGGGACCCTGGTTCTTCGGCGAATTTCCTCATTCCGGATTCAGACCATTTTATATTTACATAAAATTAAAAAAAAAGGATTTTTCAAAGTTTTTATATATATTCATGTAGCATTTTTTAATCCCACTGAGGACATGATTTTTGAGTTAGAAAATTAAGGTAATTTATATTTTTTTTCACAGCATGACATGTCATGTATTGCAAACAAACATTAAAGTCAATTTTTGTGTCTAATGCTGTCACTACCTAACAACAATAATTTTGAAGTTTTTTTTTTTTTTAATTTTGGCAATTTGGTGCGCATTATTAATGATGAATAAAAATTACAGCCGAAATAGAGCGTGGGAAAATTCTTTAATTATACGGTTAGAATCATTTCCTCATTATTGACCTTAGTTAGTGTTTTCTATTATTATTATTAATACCTTTAAAATAATGTTAGAGGGAAACCTAAAGTTACAGATGCAGTATTAGGTGGATTGTTTATTTTTTCCGTTATCCTATTCTACTAAACATACAACCTGATACTGATCATCAATTACAAAAAACGTAAGAAAATGCGAATTTCGCGGGTTACCTTGTCGCATTCACCTTTCGCCTAGAGGCTAGAGAGTCGCCTAACGTGTTTTGAAGTAGCGTACTTACCTCTATGCGCTAAACAAGCCTCTCGTCAGTGCGTTTGTAGCCTAAAAGATTATTTAGTCATTGTTATTTGACATAATAAGCTTTTTGTTTGCTCAAGTCAATCCAATACGTAATTTTTAACGTATCTTCTATAATTATCGCTGATGAAATGCCACTTTATCTACACTACGACCATCTTATCTGTGCAGGCGGAAAGTACAGAACTAAAATAAAACCAATATGACATACCGATGCGTTTTTTTCTTGACAAACAGCGCAAGCTTCAGCTGCAATCCTTAAGTGGTTGTACTGTACGGTCTCTTGTAATATTTGAGATTAAGTATTTAGAGAAAACGTATTTGGATTATTATCATTTATGTAGGGACAGCAACAGTTTTCATTTGAACCAAAAATTCAACTAAATTGGTTTTATAATTCTGACCACCAAAGCAAAAAAAAAGTAAAAAACTAAAACCCGACTACGACAAAAAAAAACGTAGGTACCTACCTATAACGTGTGACTACGGCTTTTCTTTTTGTTCTATCTTGAAAATCTTGTTTCATATTTTTTCAGCGTCGTTTTTTTTGTCGTACCTAGTCGGGTTTTAGTTTTTTACTTTTTTTTATTTATACAATTTTGGTGTTACATTTTTTTTTACTCTCGACTTTATGTCCTCTAGAGGGCGTGATTTTTAATTTGAGCAGTATTTTGGTAATGTACAAGTGAGGCCCTTTCAAATGATACCAAACACGGCGTATTTATCTCCACTTTTATTTTTAAGCCTTACTTTTTGTCCGCTAGAGGGCGCCAAATCGCGTTTTGTGACACGTCACGTAGCCTATTTTCAGTGGAAAATTAAGACGGTTCTAACGATACCTCATAATAATATGTCGAGTTCCGATAAGTAGATTAGAAGCTATGAGGAAACAGATGAAGATACTCACATACATACATATAAACATACATACATAGCCAGTCAAAATCATAACCCTCCTTTGGCTTTGCCGTAGTCTGGTAAAAAACAAGATTTTAGGTTAACACGATGAGATTTTGATTTAGGTAAAAAATAAACATTAAACTTTGTCAATTCAATTCATTCAAAAATATCAATGGAAAACGTGTACATCACAGTTTGTTTCTAAGAGATTCGTTATAAATATAAGACAACATACTTGTTATCATTATATGATTTTGCTTTTTCTGTCTGATTGTGGGTTCTCGTATGTTGAATGTTTATTGAAATAAAATGATTTCATTGGCCGCAGAATCCGAAGTTTTTTTGCTGCTGGATACAGGTATCCTCATATAATATTTCCAGTTTTTTCACCTTTGCTTCGGCCTCTCACTGACCAAACCGTTGTGAATGAGTCCAGATCATTACGCCAGTGTTTTTTAGGCTCGCCTCAGTTACGAAGCGAGGAATATTATGCCTTGAGGACTATTTCTGCCCATCTGACAGGCTTTATTTTAAAAATTCTATTGCTCCTTCTCTATGCTTTATCTGAAAAAATCTGTAGGATAACATAACTTCTTATGCTTTATGTTTTCGACAGTTTGCTTGGTAAATTACCTACCTAGTGGGAAGTTTTTTATTAAGTAACTTTCATCATCATCAGCCTATGATTTTCCCACTGCTGGGACGGCGGTCACCCATCCAGAGACAACCTAGGCAAGCGCGGCCTAAATAGGTTAGTTTGTTACCGCCTTATTAATAAAAATAGTTAAACCTGGTTTAACTTACGCTTGGTTTATCTCGCATGCCGTCTCACTTCAAAAATATTCAAAAGAATGTGACGGCATGCGAAATAAACCAAGCGTAAGTTAAACCAGGTTCAACTATTTTTATTATTAAGGCGGTTACAGTTAGGTTATTACAGAAAATATCATGAAAATACGAAACGTGTACAAAATTTCAGCAACCCTAATTTATCACAGAAGAAACGAACAAACTATATTTTTCAGTAAGAAGTTCTTCACGACTCTTTTACGTTATCTATCTGTTCCCTGCGCTCTCTCGGCGTTTCTTATTGCTTATTGTTCGCCTCTTGCATAACAATGACAGTCGCATACCTTCCCGTATATCTTCCGTTATTAATTGTTTTTACAGCTTATATTTGCTGAATTCTCTCCTGCTGCACTTTCAAATCAGAAGTCCAGTCACTATTTCTTCTTCTTCTTGTCAACTAAGCATTCTGCATATGATTAAGTAACTCTAAGCTAAGTTTATTGCTAGGAAACCAATATTTTGCAGTGAAACATCACGTCCTACGGTAGAACTCAAAGGTTTTCGTATGTTTGCAGTACACATAAATGTTGTCGGAATAGTTTGACATTAAATTGTAGTGCAAACATTTCAAATTGATTTGAAGTAAAATAAATAACAACTAAACGCGACCATGTCAAGCTCAAGCAGTCAACTTAAATATAAGCTCGATACTCAAACTATTTACTAAAAGTTAGAAAGAAAAAGTTAAAGACTGCAGAAAGATAAAGTTTGTGAGAAGATTAAGCTAAGTAAAGTCGTGCAACCATTAGGACCATAGCTAGATACCTACATACACATAGTTGAATGGTCACAGTTCTAAACGACTTTACGAAACTTGTTCGATTTCTTTTTTTGATATTAACTTTAATTTGACGTCTGTAATCACTTTTAGTTATGATTAATGAATTAAGTTTTGGCACGATCTTGAGATAATATTGGTTTTAATTAAATAGCTATTATTACTGTAAGGTCAAAAATTCTATCTAAACTTTAGCACTTCTACATGCAAAGACTTGATATTATTTTCAAAATATACTGTTTGTATTATGATGACACCATAAACTACCACTAACTTTTATTGTTTGGTCAAAACTGACTTCTGGATGTGGGAAATTGTACGACATCCAGAGAAAATAAACTAGATTTTTTTATTCCTTCTAAGCCTTTCGGTGGGTTAACTTTTTTAGTAACTTACAAGGTGAGAACGAACCTTTCACCAAGCCATTTTGTATTTGCCAAATTCTAACTTAGTTTTTTTTTGGTAATTATTGGCGTTTATTAGAACATATTTTTTTTTTTATTTATTTAAAATGGGCTTACTCTTGACCTTGGGAGTTCCACTTCTTGGCTGTGCGGATAACCTCAAAAAAACATTTCAAATAAGACATTATTGCGACTTCATTACATCTGCTTTGTTAACTTACACATTTTACTATATTAAAATTACCTATAGATATTTTCACGTAACGTATAATTAATTTAAATTATATGGTACCAATCCAAAATGCTAAATTGTACCTATAACAAAAAGTTAATGTCTTAGGTAATTCCTAAGACACCAAAAACGATTTAGCATGTTCAGTTATGAATACAAATACTAATTAAGTAAGAAATGTTATTTCTATATTATTCTTAAACAAATCAGTTCAGTTTAATGCCACTTTGTTTCTACTCGTCCCCTATTTCTTACGTACCTACATCCCTGTCTCTATAAACTGAAGTATCTCAAGATAAGTTTATTTCGGGACGAGATTCGTTCTAATTCCACTTCTTTGTGAAGCTACATGAAGACACACTCTCGGTTAAGTTAATAACTTCAGTCAGTTGGTTGTGACTAAACAGAATTTACCCTTTGTGTATACAGGGTGCTTGCTGAGATCGAAATGCAAAACTAAAATTCGGACTTAAAAAAATACTGAATTGTTTTTGTCACCTTATTCGGCGTTAAAAGATTTCAATTTCGGCTTATTTGCCGCTTGAATCAAATTGTTAGGAAGCAGCTGTTAGTAAAATCTAAGCGTTTGTGAAAATGTCCATGGAAATCTTATTGAAAAAACAAGAGACTTTATTTTGACTATACCCATACGCAAAAACAACCTTTTAGCTTTACATTTTCGTTTAAATTCCTATTCTGTTGGGGTGTAAATATATTCGGTTGGGGTGGATGCACTCGTTAGTGGCGTACTGTAACATTTATATCAATTTACGAAGACGTAATCTTGTTTGTCTCAGGACAATATATGCTAGCGTAATAGATTTTAGAGTCGTTCCAAAAATAAATGTCATGAATTCCCTGGAGATTGTATTGAAATTGGGGTAGAGACATAACATGCATAAAACTTGACAACAGGGTTAGGTTAGCTTAGAGTAGCTTGTGTACTATTCGTTACACGTATGTACCGAATAGTACACAAGCTACTCTTGAATCCCGTCGGGGCTGCGGGTTATTCGAAAGAGATACCGCGGCCTCGACACAAAGGGCTAAGAAGGAACATGGGTGGTTTTTAGTCAGTAGAAGTCTGACACTCCCTTCCGCTCCACCCAGAGCGGGAGGAGTCATTTGATGACTTCCCACGTTCCTAAAAAGAAAGAAGATGTTAGGTATAGGTGTACCGAATAGTACAGTCGAACAAGCTAATAAGTATACAGCCAGCTAACTTGTCTTTACTTTTAAGATTATACAGATACATTTAGAGACTGATCTCAAACGATACAGCATTTGAAATCAGTCGCTTAATGCGAAACACTTGCTAAAACAAAGTTACAATCAATAGTTTCAGTGTTATAGAATTATAAAGATCTCTACCCTGTATACTAATTAGCTTGTTCGACTGTACACCAGCTACTTTTTGCAAAACAAATGTTGAAAAGTCAACGACCAAATCTAATTGAGATAAATGACAAAACACTAACTTTGATGTTTTCGAACAAGTTAGATGTTGATAATAATAATTATTGAAACTAACGAGATATTAATTTATTTTCTTCTGAATAGATACTAATTGAAACTATTATAAACTTTTAATTTTATTTGTATAAGTATATTTTTGATTTTGCATGTAATAATCCAATGTGTTTAATGATTTTGATATGCATAGACTACCTATTGTCACTCCAGTGGATAATAATTGTATGGTACTTACCTACTAATCGTGTACGAAAAAAGATTAGAGTTTGGTGCAAAAAAAATTTTGCAACATAATCCGATTCAATAGTGAAGTACTAAACATTATTTATAATCCATTCCATTCCGACTAACGAACAGTAATTCGTCGGTTCGAACACTTCGAACCCAGGCAATCGCATTACTTTGTGTAATTTATTTCATCAGCACTGCTTTCAAATCGGCAAAGGAAAACGTGACGAAACCGGCATGTCTTAGAACCAAAATATTCAAAGACATCGTGCCATCTACCAACCTGCACTGGGCATGCGTGGTGGGTTATAGCCCATCTCTCTCCTAGAGAGGAGGCCTGAGTCCCTGCAGAGGGAATGTTATAGGCTGATGATGATGTTAATCCATTCAGGCGGACGAAAGTCTCATGCAAGAGCTAGTATGAAATAAAATTTTCGTTATAATAAAGCGTAGCAGAACCGTTTTCGATGACGTTTATAATCAGAAATGTGTGTAATCTGCACATTACCTAGGTGCGATTTTCAACAGTCCTAGATTAAACTATAGTTAACGGTTTTCTATTTACGTTTCGGTAATAAGCCGGGTACACGTGTACAAATAGAAATAAACAACGGAAAAAAGTGTGTTCGAAAAAAGGTACAGGTCAATAGGGGATTTATATTAATGCCTCCAATCCGTACCGGGTCCGTGTGTTGGAGTTACGACTTCGGCATGTGGAACCCAGTTTCAATCCCATAGTAAAACCTAGGTAAAACTTGTTTCCACATGCCCTAATTGCGGCCCAGTTGCTTTCACAGAGAGAAAACCGACCCTGGTAGAAGGAACGTTACAGGTTGATCATACAAAGCTATGACTTATATGGTGGAGCAAACCGCTTGGTAAATGCCCTTAAAACCCGCTTATCTGTTCAGCTCATCACAGTTTTCTGCTGGAAATAGGTTTTTCCTAAAATTTGCAGCAGTTTGTCTATGGCCTGCCTTTAAAGGACACACACAACAGCAAAATAATTATATAGGTTATGTACCTGTTCCTATATAATCTTAATAGATTAATGCATATTATTTTATGTTGCAAATGTAACTTTTTATGATTTCACCACGAGTTTACATAGGTAATTTTATTAACATACAAACGATCGATTTAGATTTTTTTGTTACGTTACAATGTAGAGTTGGGGTAGTACGAGTATGTTGTTACCGTTTTGCGCTACCATGATGCATTTACATCGGGAGGTGTACCCATTAGTACACCTACATTTCGCCAGTTATGTCGACGTCTAGGTAATGAAATAGAGGGCTAGCCTATTGCTATCAACCGGGTATAAACCCAGACTCCGTGGCTGCTAAGAAATATACCAAAACACCTTAATAAAATCTACCATGAATACCTATTTATAAAAATGTAAATTGTCATGTCATATTCAAATGTTTATAGATATGATATTTAGTTACTCTGGTACATGTGCATCAAACAATATAAATGCTAATATAGTACTTACTGCTAACATAGCTTGATTTGTATCTGATTGGTTAGCAAATAGCTTACGTGGCTCACTGCGGCAGACTATTAATTTCAAATGTATTGTCGGCAAGCGGAATGTAGTTTACTAAACATAGGATTGAGTAAAAAAAATATCTTTGGGTACTTTATATTTTCACCTTTATAAATTAACTAGTGACCCGCCCCGGCTTCGCACGGGTGCAAAAAAGGTATTAAAACCTTCCGCTTGAATAACTCTATCTATTAAAAAAACCCGCATCAAAATCCGTCGCCGTAGTTTTAAAGATTTAAGCATACAAAGGGACATAGGGACAGAGAAAGCGAATTTGTTTTATACTATGTAGTGATGATGTCTTAAGGAAAGATTGAAGTATGAATGTAGATGGGTATAAGAATAGAGAAAAACCAAATAAACGATGGATGGACTGTGCAAAGGATAATTATATGATAAGATTGAATATATAAATGTTTGATGAGAGGTCGAGTAATAGAGAAAACTATAGAAGTATTAATAAGACATGCTGCGCTGACCCGAAATATTAGGTTTTGGGCAAGCGAATGATGATGATATTCAACCTTTCATTTGTTTTCTTTTACAGCAACTGTTTCAGCTTGTTTTTCTGTCTTTATGCCTTTTTTTTTTTGGTGGGTGGAAAATCATCGAATAACCCCCCTCCCCCCCCCCCCCGCTCTTGGGCAGAGCGAAGGGGAGTGTCAGACTTCTACTGACTAAAACCCAAACCCATGTTCCTTTTTCGCCCTTGTGTCGGAGCCGCGTTATCCTTTCGATAATCCACAGCCCCGACTGGGTCTACATCATCATTCTCATTTCAATTCATGGACCTTGTTTCAATAATCTGTTTTCGTAATTTCTCACCTTTTTTACTCTATTTAATTTTGTCTAAGTCTTAAACCAGTTCAATACCCTTGATAACACCTTACAAATAGGTACAGGCACCAGCTTATCAAACTACTACAATCTGTCAAATTTCTTTAATACATTTTCAACTTTAACCTTAAACCATTAGGTTCAAGGTTACTTGGAAGAGTTTAAAAGTTTCGGTTAGCTTGATATGATGACGTATGTTCTTTCTAAATCACATTTATATTCGTATTGATATTTCACTTGTTTAGCTCAAGTTATATTTTTTTATGTCGGTTCTTGTATTCTTCTGCAGCCAATTAAAATATCATGCATATAATGGCTCTAGCTCACCGTCCGTCCGCCCTATGACTATGACAGGCCGTGTCGACGGCGCGTACGTATTTCAAACACGCCTCTAATGCGGCCGCCAGGAAGCCAGGAAGGGCCGACGCTGTTCGAAAGAGATACCACGGCCTAGGACACATAGGGCTAAGAAGGAGCATGGGTGGTTTTTAGTCAGTAGAAGTCTGACACTTCCTACCGCTCCGCCAAGACCGGGAGAGTCATTTGATGATTTCCAACCTTCCAAAAAAAGGCATATAAATTAACTTTAATCGAAAAGTACACATAAGAGCAAAATAAAATAGATAACAAGACAGGCGTAGGTATAAGAAAGTCGTACGCGCTAAACGATTCGTGACTTATCTTCGACATTTTAACATTTCACTTCGCTCACGTAAATTCATACGTGACACGTATGATATTATGTAAATACTAATAGATGATATTCCTTCTATCTATTTAATATTTCCGTTTATTTTCTTGATAACTCATAACTGACTGACTAGATTTTTTTATTTAAGTATTTACTTACACTTTAGCACTTATCACAAGAAATTACATTAAGATTGGAGAGCCTAAGGTACTGCTTATTTAATTGAAATTCCTTCCAGCAGACCAGTTGAATGAGAGACGTAGAAACAGTGCATAAAGAAGAAATGTTCGCCTTTACAACAAAATCAGTAGATAGTAAATAATTATATACATAAATTCAAGCCCTTTTTCTACAGGGGTAGAAAGAAATAGCAGAACGCCATGCTACGATTACATAGGTACTCCTTTTGCCTCGTATAAACGCACATTTCTCAGAAAACACAGGTGCGTAGTACTTACGAGTACACACGGCTACACATCAAGCTATACAAAACCAGTATAATCTGATCGTTCATTGTGCGAAAAGATCTAGTAAAGTGAGGCCAAGATTAACTGGTTTTGTATAGCTTGATGTGTAGCCGTGTGTACTACGCACCTGTGTTTTCTGAGAAATGTTAGTTTGTATATTCTGAGAAATGTTAGTTTCTCAGAAAGGACAGGTGTGATATTATTAATTTAAAAAATAACAGAAAACACATGCCAACTTCATATTGTTATTGAATATAAATTAGCGGGGAAAACCCTCAGATTTTCTCACCGTCTCGACGTCAAACTTTTAATGAAATGCAACAAATTAATCCAATAAATTATTCGTAATTGACAGAAACAATTTATTTAAAAAAACTTGTCAGTCTTAATATAATTTACAAGCGTTTACCACGTATTATCTTCAAACACGTTTGTTAATATAACACTATTCTAAGAATACAAAATTTAAATAAGTAGGGAGATAAATTTTAAAATCTATCGTTGATAGTAGGTAGTAGTAACCGGTTCAACAAGCAGTTTCATTTAAATTATCTGGGATAAAGCTGTGTTGAATTTGAGCGAAAAATAAATAGTTTGTACTATCAAGGTGCATTTCGAAAGTTGACAACGATGCAAATAGCTGTAACAATCATGTCGATGTTCTGAGAAGCTAATTAATTTTATTACATTAGCAGGTAATAATTGAATAAATAAAATATATTAATTTCGTAGGAAAATTAATTATGTGATCAGAAGAGCGAATTAAAACACCAACAACTGAAAACTTTCCATCACAATACATCTGTGTTCTCCGAAAGGCAAGCCTAATATTTACGTACAATTTCTGTCCTCATTAATCCTCTAACTTCGAATTTAGTCCCAACTTTAGCTATAATTATCATTACAAGCTAATTTTAGCTACGGAAAAATAAGGATAACCCCTTAATCGTAATAAATAACAATGATAATAGTTTGACCCAACGATAAATCGACTTCGTAAATACAATGAAAAATAATGGCACAGTGCCGCGTTCCAAATAACTAATCAGTTGTTTGTTAAACATAGTAGAAACAAAAAAAGGGCAATACCAAAACAGTTCACCATCTACGCTGCTAGAAAATTGCTTAGCGTGGCTTTTTTAGGACAAACAGCGGTACACAATGACCCACATTTCGTAAGTTTAAACAAAAGCAACATAAACATTAAGAGAAAAATCATTACACTACTGTTACTAATCTAGTACTTATGTATAAATAAGTCTACAGTATTACTTTAACTACTATTTTCTTATATTCAAAGAAACACAAAAATATATTACAATCTTGCGAAAAAGTCACTTTTACTGTGCTCTTAAGGTTTTGTACGATAAGCCACCTTTATTTTACCTGACTAATTACTGGCCTAACAGAATCAATTACTTGTATTACCCATAGAAATTTAAAACGTATGGTATTAACTGTGGGTTTTTCCTACCAAAATAAATAAATGTCCGATATGTACTTCTGAAAAGAGACGCCTTGCGGGAACCAAAATATCTGAAGATTCATCCCCCTGAAAATAATCCTGCCAGCGCGGCGCCTAAACCTATTTACACGGTGATCAGCACTTGTCTCTTCGGCATAAATCTCGAGAAAGGCTTTAAAAATAATCTCTAGTAGTTCAGGTCGTATAATCCAAAACTTTTTAGCTAATCCTATTTTTCAAAGCCTTGGGCAAAGACGCAAAGTTGGTCTGAGCCTAATTAATAATACTTTAATCTGATTTTTGCTCTGAAGCGCTTTCATGAGCGTGCTGTGTAAACGTAAATACGTCGTTTTTTTACAATTATCTTCATCATCATCATCAGTCTATATTGTTCCCACTGCAGGGACTCAGGCCTCCTCTCTAGGAGAGGGATGGGCTATAATTCACCACGTGGGCCCAGTGCAGATTGGTAGATGTCACATGTCTTGGATTGTTTTTTTTTTCTGTGTTATGACATTTTGTTTCTTCACCGTATTTTCCTTCACCGTTTTGAGAGCAGCGTTGATGAAATAAATTACACAAAGTAATGCACCTGACTGGGTTAGAGCTCACGACTCACTGTTCGTAAGTCGGGGCCGCCACCACTAGGCCACCACGGCTCTCATCATTATAGGTGATTCATAGATCAAATATATATATATATTACATATAATAAAACAGTAAAAAAACTGTGTCTGTACATTGAATATATTAAAAAAATAATAATTGAGGAGGGTTTAGAAACAGTAATAGAGCACGAATCCAAAAAAAAAAACTGTCTGTTTGTCTGTATGTCTGTTTGTCTGTTTGTTTGTACACGCTAATCTTCGGAACTACTCGACGGATTTGAATGTTTTTTTTTTGTTGTATAGTTATTAAGTCTGGGCAGCATATAGGCTATAATTTATCTTGGAAACTTGAACACCTGAAACTATAAGAGATACAAAAGTGGTACCATAGCAAGAATTGTTCAGCCTGATGAGCACTCTCTGTTGTCGTATAAAATTTGAAGATCTGGAACAGCTGATGTGGAAGTCCAAGAGCCCAGCTACACTATAACATATATAGGAATGACGTCTTAGCAAGAGTTGTTCAGCCTGATAAGCACTCTCTGTTGTCGTATATTTGAAGATCTGGAACAGCTGCTGTGGAAATCAAAGCTATCACTAATTCTCGCTCATCAAAATTTTCACGTGAACGAAGTCGCGGGCATCAGCTAGTCAGGAATAAGTGATTAAAGTTATGAAAATATTAGGTTTATGTGTTCGTATTAAGGGATGTAATTATTTTTACAATTATTTCACGTGGACAACAGTTAAAAAATTATATTAATTATTAAAAAAAAAAATTGAAATAATAAATTCAAGTGACGCATAAAATTTTTCTTTCATGAATCATAATATTTTTTTCTGTGAATTGTGTTTACAAAACACACTTCTTATCATGTTGTATTTTAAAACCAGATGGGGCCAGTGTTTCATAACTGACCCTGAGAAGAAAACAGCCGAAAAAACTCATAGACTATCTTTTTTTGAATAAGACTCGATGACTATGTCAGATTTGTCATTTTAACGATTGTACTTTTTAACAAACGCTTTCCGTAGTTCATTTTCTTCTTTGTTTCGCTGGCGCATCACATCAACACTTCCCCACTTCCACGGCTACATCGGTGGTAGCGCAGAGGTCGCGTCAACTGCATGTTTTGGAGCTCATTAGGAAGAATAGGAATATTTATTAGTTTATTCTATATTTTTATATTTATGTATTAGTATAATTATTTAAGTATATAGTTTAGTTTTTAGAGTTGATGTTGTTTTTTAGATATTTTGTACCCTACCACAATGTTATCTTATTTAACCCTAAGGTTGACTGGTAGAGAATGCCTTGTGGCATTAAGTCCGCCTATGTACCACTATTGTGCATGAAGTTTAAATAAATAAATAATAAATAGTAAAGGGAGCATGATTTCCACTTCTGCACGATGTTGGAGTTGCACCTTTCCACTGAAGTTCGCAGGCGGTTCAGGGATTTCCACGTGGATCTCTTAGCTAGGTAGTATAGGTACTACAAACACATAGAACTAATTCTGTCCCTTTACTATACCCGCCCACAGCCTTCTTGTATGACAACGGTTGAGAATAATCCCGGAAAGGGCTTAATTTAATCCCCTGTACGTGCAACTCCGTAATATTGCGTCTTTGTAATCTGGTCCCAAGTCGACACTATTAATATCACTTTCTAAGCTTTATTTTCACTTATCCCTACTAACTCTCTCGAGGGTTTTCTTATGTTCTTTATTACTACTTTTGCAGTTAATTTAAAGTCTCGTATATCTTCAGCTGGTGAAGGTTGCGGGGATCCGTTGGATGCGAGACGCACGGGACCGGTCAATGTGGCGACACTTGGAGGAAGCCTATGTCCAGCAGTGAACGCCTTCGGCTGAAATCATGATATCTTCAGCCAACAGCAGTCCACTGCTGGACAAGCCTCTCCAATTGCATGCCATTGAGCTTCATTCTCTATTCTAATCGGCGGTAATTGTTTTGTAAATTACATTTCTACAAAGGAAAAAATAATAATTTTAAGAACAAATTAGTTTTTAATTGCGTTTTAAATTCCAAATTATTTGGATTTTATATATTTTTTATTAGACTGTCATACTTTTGATACTACTTCAAACCTGGTAAAAGCACAGCACCCAAAAAAGCAAATTAAATCAGTTTCCTAATTTTTCATGACAAAAATACTTTTAGTACAGACAGTGCCCAGCATTACCTGACCCCTCTATTCATACCACTTGCCTTCTTTTTCTTTGTCATCTGCCTAGCCTTTTCTCAACTATATTGGGGTCGGCTTCCAGTCTAACCGGATGCAGCTGAATACCAGTATTTTACATGGAGCGACTGCCTATCTGACCCCCACAACCCAGTTAAACTAGGTAATACGATACCCTTTGGTAAGACTGGATGTCAGAATTTCAGGTCACTGACTACCTGTAACGACTGCCAACGATCTTTATATATGGCAGCCGGGACGTTGGTCCCGTTCCACAACACGTTAAGCTGTTGAGCTTAACGTGTTTTCCGAGGCACGGAGGAAACTCGGTATGTCGGGCGGTCACCCATCCACAGACAGACCTAGGCAAGCACAGCTTTACCAAAGATCGACCCGAGTGGCAGTTCTTATTAAGCCACGAGCTCCTCTTAAGCCACGAGCTCCTCCTTCTTTTTCTTTGTACGGGTTAGTTAATGATGGGTAGGTACTGACTGTACTATTATTTAAAAAAAATTTAAAGGTTATTGAAAATAGTAGACTAAACAACAAGTGAATAAAAAGGGAATTTAATTCGAGGTACGAAGTTGGATCCCGAGAGCAGCGAAGGATTCTAGAGTAGAATCACGAGCGTAGCGAGGGATTCTATACTCTAGAATCCTGAACGGAGCGAGGGATACAAGGACCTACCGAGATAATTTTTTTATTCACGTGTTGTGTACTCTACTTTTTACCATTGACTTTGAGAAAATAAATAGGAGCATTGTATTTATTTTCGGAGCTAAGCACTCTAGATTTCTTTGGCTTATTACCCACGAATAGAACTAACTTTGAGTATTTTGAAATATCAATGTTGTGTTTGATTCTCACTGTGGCTTTTATCATAGAATATATGCTCCAAAGTGTCGACGGCTTCTTAGTCTTGGTTAATTCATTGAAATAGTTAAGAAATATGCACTCAGAGAAGGAATTGGCGCCATTCATGGTTTTCCAGTCGCAGAACAAATTGTATGTTTTCAGGTACAATTCCCGAGATTTTGGCGTCAACATCTACTATAACTGCTGCTTTAGAACGAAATGATTCCGGAGTCAGTCTCTCATTTTCGTCATCGGAAGAACTCATTTTATTATAATTACTTATATGTTATTAGATTTTCCAATAACACAAAACAACCACAATAAAAGACAGAAAAGAACGTAACTAAATTGGCGGGATATTTTTTTAAAATTTAGAATGGAATAGCTCCATTCAGCCACCCAGTACGTACTTTCAGCAGCAGCGATTTTTTTGTATACTTAATGCGCGCGGAACTAGTTGGCCGCGCCTTAGGCATGTTTTTGTTTTTTTATTTAAGTATTCTTTTCAATAAATTGAACAATTATTGTTCACGATATCTCGAGATTGGTCATCACTGTCTAATTATAGTCTCCTGTGCATTGCGAGCTGTAGGCAACCCGCCCCCTCACCCCTGTCGCCACCCAAGGCGCGGCCAACTAGTTCCGCAAGCACTATACGTAATTCGTGTTTGTTCCTAATTCAAAATGTCTTTATTCACTCAGTGACTAAAAGAGCGTTTTATTCACTGTTATCGATGAATAAAATGCCCTTTTTCGAGTGGCAATGGTAAAATAGTAGATTATACAACAAGTGAATAAAAAGGGAATTTAATTCGAGGTACGAAGTTGGATCCCGAGAGCAGCGAAGGATTCTAGAGTAGAATCACGAGCGTAGCGAGGGATTCTATACTCTAGAATCCTGAACGGAGCGAGGGATACAAGTACCTACCGAGATAAATTTTTTATTCACGTGTTGTGTACTCTACTTTTTACCATTGACTGTGAGAAAATAATTAGGATATTAATTAGGTATTTATTTTCGGAGCTAAGCACTCTAGATTTCTTTGGCTTATTACCCACGGATAGACGTACTTTAAGTATGTCACTAACTTTGAGTATTTTGAAATATCAATGTTGTGTTTGATTCTCACTGTGGCTTTTATCATAGAATATATGCTCCAAAGTGTCGACGGCGGTCTTGGTTAATTCATTGAAATAGTTAAGAAATATGCACTCAGAGAAGGAATTGGCGCCATTCAGGGTTTTCCAGTCGCAGAATAAATTGTATGTTTTCAGGTATGTACAACTCCCGAGATTTTGGCGGCAACAAATCATCTACTATAACTTCTGCTTTAGAACGAAATTATTCCGGAGTCAGTCTCTTATTTTCGTCATCGGAAGAACTCATTTTATTATAATTACTTACTTATGTAAATAGATTTTCCAATAACACAAAACAACCACAATTAAAGACAGAACGGAACGTAACTAAATTGGCGGGATATTATTTTAAAATTTGGAATGGAATAGCTCCATTCAGCCACCCAGTACGTTTTCAGCAGCAACGTTTTCAGCAGCAGCGATTTTTTTGTATAGTGCGCGCGGAACTAGTTGGCCGCGCCTTAGGCATGTTTTTGTTTTTTTATTTAATTATTCTTTTCAATAAATTGAACAATTAATATCTCGAGATTGGTCATCACTGTCTAATTATAGTCTCCTGTGCATTGCGAGCTGTAGGCAACCCGCCCCCTCATCCCTGTCGCCACCTAAGGCGCGGCCAACTAGTTCCGCGCGCACTATACGTAATTCGTGTTTGTTCCTAATTCAAAATGTCTTTATTCACTCAGTGAATAAAAGAGCGTTTTATTCACTGATATCGATGAAAAAAATGCCCTTTTTCGAGTGGCAATGGTAAAAACGTCATTTGATACATGTTGGCGGTAGATAATGCAATTCGGTTTCATCACACTTGCAGCTCGCGTGTGAATTTCAATTAGATTTTCCTACTTCTAACAAAAAGTATTATTTTATCATCACTGCTTGTAATAATATGCTCTTTGCTTGTGCCTCCTCATCCCTCATCTGCCAAATAATGGGTTTCGGCAATCATCGTTTATCTTCGGAAACATGATAGTGACATTTAAAATGAAGCTGTTACAATCATTGTACATAATATACCTACGTTGCATTACAATAGACAATAAAACTATACAGATAAACTACCTACTCTATGTAATCCTATTTAATGCGGTTACTAAATTATAAATACGATATTGGTACTTATGTAATCACACGTGGTCTTGTAATAAGTATTGTGTATGAATTACATGTACATAATTCGAATAAGTATCGATTCATTTGTAATTACGAACAATCGACCTTTCAAAATATCTTGTTAGTTAGCTACACTTAATAACTGATGTTTAAAATAACAATAATATGATTATAATTTACTCAATCCTTTAACAGAATATTTATCCGTATTACTTAATATGTAGTCGTTTACATTTTCCATTCTCAACTACAAATGCACACTACATCAAACCACTACCATGCCATTACATCAAAGTGTTTCGTATTCCTAGAGTACTTTTCAACAGGGTTTACATAAACCTTTCGGTAGCGTATGAACGTCAGTCCCATACTTTTGAATTTCCCGTCATTGTTTTCGATGAAAAAATGTGAGTTTGTCTAGTAACACGGCGACACATCAAGCTATACATTTCCAGTATCATGACCTCGTTTTGTAAAGATTTCTCGTACAGTAAGAGATCCGCATAAATCGGTTTTTATAGCTTGATTAGTCGCCATGCGTATCACTTTTCGAAATGTAACTTTTAGTTTTAAGTATTAAAAATAATACTTCTTCGATTGAAAGGGTATTTGTAAGGAAAGAGAAAGAGACAATAAAATAAAATCACCGTTACAGTTATATTAATTACATTTCGACACAGTTAATTTATTTTCAAGACTTGGATATTCTTTAATAGTTACGTTGTTAGATAATATTGTTTATTTGATCTTTCATATTCAGTTTAGGTAAAGATCAATTAATTAATAGACCTAATTTCGCCAATTATAAGCTCAATTATTTTTCTATTTTATCAATTTTGCAATTTTTCTCAAATCATACGAACAGAACATCAACTTTTCTTGAAATTTATCATGTATTCCCCCATTTTTTTGTGTTTGTCTCCAACATCCCAATGTTTTCCCCCAATTTTTCTCTTAATTTGCCCCATTTCCATACACACAAATTCCTATTTTTTTGCAATCAATATCCCTTGTGTCCCTCCAACTTGCATTCTTCAAAATATTTATTGTGTTCCATGACATCCTCATGATATCTTCCCAATTTATATGTCTCCCCTTAATTGCACGACTCTCCTCTTAATTGCACAAGTCTCCTCTAAATTGAACAAGTCTCCTCATAATTGCACGAGTCTCCCCATACCCCATTGCGCCAGTCTCCCCAATGTTCCTCCAAATTTCCCCAATTACGGCTAGAACAGAGCCTTTTACAGGTGATGTTTCCAGATTGCCGTCCTTCGCTGGCCGATTGACTAATACCTGTTTCGTTTGGGATAAAGGTGAGGCGCAGATGACGTACTGGTTCACACGGTACAAGTACAAGTTCACCGAGGTGGACTACAGCTTATTCCTCACATACTCCGTACTAGTTGGGAGTGTTGGTAAGTTTTTTTTTTATTTTTTATTAAAAGTACGTTATATCTTGTCAGCCTGTAATCCCTGAAGAAGAAGGAGGATGACGGGTTTTCAACTTTTCATGACTATTTAATTAAGCATCCTTAATTCTGTTTTTATACTGTTGGTTGAACGGAAGTTATCGTCCTTATAAAATTTAATCAGAAGATAACTGACAAATCCCTTCCTTCGGGGATCACAGGCTTGATGATATTACCTGCTGCTAATTAGATTACCTATTTGTCTACTTAGAAGTTTTACGTTTCAGTTCTTTTAGTTGGCAGGTAGACAATAGTTTTTGAACATTAATAAGTTAATCCATGCCATTTGCTGTAAATTAGATAAAAAGTCTTTAACCAAACAAAGTTTAAGTTTCACAATCAAAAACAGATTGAAATAATTAATTTATTTTGTCTTATAAATCTGACAATATTTGAAGAAGTATTAACACGTGGTTAATACACAAAAAATAAACACAACGTAATATCAAAATAAACGCAGCTGTCTGAAATACACTTTACGTAATAAAAAACTTTTTTACAAAAAATTAAACCGACTTCAACAAAAAATCAAACACAAAAAAGTGAAAAATAAACTTAAGAAGAAAATCAGCTTCTGAAGTCGGTGACTTTTGTTTGATTTATTTCATGATTTTGCCACCGACTTCCGAAGCTGATTTTCTTCTTAAGTTTATTTTTCACTTTTTTGTGTTTGATTTTTTGTTGAAGTCGGTTTAATTTTTTGTAAAAAAGTTTTTATTTTTCACTTTTTAGTGGTTCACATGTGCTTACCCCTTCACAGCGTACTGGCGTGAAGTAATGTTATGATCTGGTCTAAACAATAGACAGACATGACATTTCAGCAATCCCAGTCCATTTGCTATCATTCGTTGAGGAGTTCCGTTGCCTATCTCCGAAGTTCTTCATCAGATCTTCACTAAATTGAAATGGAACCACTCCGAGAAAGTACTCTTCCAAAAACTACTCAAATCACTTCAAGTGTGCCTATAAAATTTGAAGAGTTCCCTCTATTTCTCCAGGATCCCATCATCAGATCCTGACTTGGTGATCATGGGACCACTTGGGAAGTATATCCTTTCCAACAAAAAAAGAATTTTTCAAATCGGTTAGCAAGCGACGGAGTTATGAGGTAACAAACATAAAAAAAAAAAAAAAAAAAAAAAAAAAAAAAAAAAAAAATACAGTCGAATTGATAACCTCCTCCTTTTTTTGAAGTCGGTTAAAAATACAAACATGTTGCTTTCAATTAATCACGATTGTTCACTTTAGTAACTAAATTTATTAATTAAGCGGTTTGTAATGGCAACTCTGAAATCAATTTTGGGTTTAGCAATATTCCTAGAGATTCTCTCTGCTTTTTTCTTGGCTTGTCGTGGGTTGGAGCGCGTCGGCGCGCATTAGAGTGTCCTCGTCTTGAAACCGTCATGATATTTCAAAATCCTTAAAGGTTGTGCCAATAACATCAGTTTCTCGTCTAATCGTGAGTGTGCTATTGAATA
The DNA here is from genome assembly GCA_949316265.1 of Diarsia mendica. NCBI lineage: Eukaryota > Metazoa > Arthropoda > Insecta > Lepidoptera > Noctuidae > Diarsia > Diarsia mendica. The sequence goes on along the minus strand of OX438902.1, from coordinate 12,272,378 downwards.
ATGCTCAAGCTTGCATGATAAGTACCTGGATTCAGCCGGGCCGATAATTAAGGAAGGTAACTTGTACAGCGACTGGGTAAGTCTGTCGTCAGTACTGGGTAGCTGGAAGGGTTCCTTCGTGAAGGTCCTGGTTTCGAAGACATCGTCCAGGGAGCAATCAGGTGAATGCCTATTCAAAGCACACCCTTTTGTCGTAACATAACCCTTGGGCCTTATCGTTGCCGCCCCAATAGTACAGTCGATTTAATATCTCGTTAAAAAACAACGATGATACAATATAATATTTCAGAATACAGAGTAAACTGATAACCTTTAATCAACGACTGTTATGTTTCACCATGAACACCCATCGACCCAGCAACACTATAAGGATATTGATAAGAATAAAGACGACTGGACTATTTGACAGTCTAAAATTCAAAATCAAAGCATTTATTTCAAGTAGGCCAGCCCTTTTGAATTTTCGAAACAAATACAACAACAATCAAATCGAGCTACAAGTTAAGTCACAAGACATAAAAGCTGTGAAAGTATTGTAGTTGCCCATTCTAAAGCATACAGCATAATTGGAGAAGAACCGTAACGGGCAAGGGACTCCATGGCCGCTATTTTTTAGTAATTAAACAGCAACGTTTTTGTAACGATTGTAAAGGTCAATGTCATCTTTGACACTCACTTAATCATCTAGAGCCCGACTTCACCTACTGCTGGGTGAAGTCAAGCCTCTCTTTTCTTGTGTCAAGTTCCACGTTTTTGTGGCAACCTCCGCGTGCTTGTGCCAGCCTCATTGGAAATTTCTACGATGGCAACAATGTCATCTTTCGAGGACGCCCCGCCCTCACAGCTTACTTTAGTTACCATCACCGCGCCTTGATAGGTGCCCTGCCCAACTACACTGCGTTCAATAACGTGATTTCCGATATCGAAGACCTACGACTCCGGATTTCTACTTGATCCAGTTTCATTTTGGCAGTGATGCCCAATCAGAAGAAAGCGATCCGTTCAGGCACCAGCAGGAACCAATAACTCTAATGATGAATGCCAACTCAACGTAGTAGAGTGACAATGAATCTAGAGCGACTAGATACAGGGCGAAGCAAAAGGGGCTATAAATTCTGTTGCACACAGGGTCCATACATCTTGATACTGACTGATGCACGAAGCTAAATGGCTGCACGTTGAAAAATCACGAGGATTTTTTACACGTACGTGTTTTTTAAGGTTTTTTTTTTTTATTGTTTACATAAGTTTTTCAGAACAAACAAAATAAGTAAAACTCGTTAAAACACACGATACCAGTTTTAATCAGAACGTAGCTGTCTGTGAACTTCTGCAAATGTAAAGATTTTTTTACAAAATTTTAATCTTGCGCAATATATCAGCAAAATGAACCTGATCAAACAAGAATTCATTATTGCCACATAAAAAACAAATAAGCAGAGATTTTTTTCTTTATTAATCAAATAAAGTTAATCAACAGAAAAACCGTAAAAAATCTTTTTTAGGAAAAATACACGGTGAAAAAGATTAATTATATTACATGATAAAGTTTTAAATAAATATTATGACAGCGTGCGATTTCAAGAAGGTAGTTCTGAAATATTTTGAGGTAACGTCGTTGTGTAGGTACTTTTATAGATAAGAAAATTACGTTGTACTTATCAATTGTTACAAAACACGTGGAATGGTATTTCAGTAAAAAATTACAAATGACACAAACGATATGTGTTTTTGGTCTATGTTTATCGTTCTAAACTAAAATATACATAGATAAGTTGGTCATTTCATTAGTCAATAACAATATCAGTCTATACTAAACTACGTTTAAATCATCATAATATTATACAGTTATATATAATATAACGATAACCTTTGAGCCCTTTGGATTGTTATACTAGAAACTAAACTTGACGACAAATCTATATTTTACCTACCACATTGTCTATTGCGGTGTGACATTATCCAGCATTTGACCTTGTAGAATCTCCGCGTTTTCTCTTAAAATAATGTCTTTTAATCCCCAAAGGGTTATTAGAGGTGTACCCATTAGTACACCCATATTTGGCCAGTTATGCTTAAGCCCCATGTATTAAGGGCGACCTTATTGCCATGCAGACTCTGTGTCTGCTACTGAGGAATTCCTGAAGGGAAAACTCTGACCGGGGAATCAAACCCAGGACCTCACGTGCACCAGTCGCGCTTGCGACCACTAGACTCACGAGGCAGTCAATAATAAAACCTGTAAAAAAACAATTTTCGATCGAATGACAAATAAAAATAAAAGACAACTACATTCACTACGTTTAATAATGTTCAAAATGGGTAGTGCACTTGCCAACGTTTAGAAAATCTAAGGCCCATTCACAAACTTTGTTTTACACAACAAAAATAATAGTTAACAATAGTAGTTTAGTTTAATAATAGTTAAGGAACTGTATTTTGGCAGTTATTATAACTGGTTTACTAACCATTAAAAATCGTATCATTGGTATCTGTGTAAAGGTATAGGTACTTATGTGAAGATATATTATCTAGTAATAATTTACATAAACGTGTTTAACAGAAAAACAAGAAGATAATTTTACGATTGTCACTATTAATTTTGTTATTTTGTGTAGTTTTGTCACTGTTATTAATGTAGTAGCTAGTTTAGTTGTATCTTACTCTTAGCAGTCTTTATAATAGTACTCTTACACTCGAGAAGCTCGTGGCTTAATAAGAACTGCCACTCAGGTCGATCTTTAGGTAAAGCTGTGCTTGCCTAGGTCGGTCTGTGGATGGGTGACCGCCCGACATACCGAGTTTCCTCCGTGCCTCGGAAAGCACGTTAAGCTGTTGGTCCCAGCTGCCATTTATATTATATAGATCTTTGGAAGTCGTTACAGGTAGTCAGTGACCTGAAATTCTGACATCCAGTCTTACCAAAGGGTATTGCATTACCTAGTACCTATTAACTGGGTTGTGGAGGTCAAATAGGCAGTCGCTCCATGTAAAATACTAGTATTCAGCTGCATCCAGTTAGACCGGAAGCCGACCCCAATATAGTTGGGAAAAGGCTAGGCAGATGATGATATAGGTTAACACTTTCGGTACTAAGTACCCAGCATATGGGTCGAACAATAATTCGTTCGCGTGCCCACAACTCGTCTCCGGGTCGTCGCTATAAGTAGCTATAGATGACTTGCACTCACACGGTATACAATTAAAAATGTATAATTTGAACTTGGCAGTGAAAAATAGAAGTAAACCATAATTTTAAACTTAAAAAAAATCCAATGCAAATAAAACACTAACTTAATCGAGTAGATTACAATGTGTAAAACAGTGTTTCTTGCTTATCGGATCGAATCACCACAAGTAAATCTAATTTCACAGTTCACACTTCCATCTAGCGTAAAAAACCGACAAAATCCGATAAATAAATATCTACAGGAGAAAATACTGAATAATCGATGTAAAAAGAGCGATAGAAAATCCGGTAGATTCTTTTGAAGAAGGCCGGCAAGGATTTTTGAAAAGTAGACCCGACTGAATCAAAATTAAGAACTTCCACCATTCAGCCGTATGTTAGTCAATTTTATTACGGTATCGTATTTTCTTGACCTCTTTTCGTCACAATCTATTTTTAGGCTGTTATTCAGACAAGTAAAAAAATTACAGAACCACATTTGTCTGTAAAATATAAAATAACCAAAATTGGAAAAAATATAGGAGAAAACTAGTCTTAAAATAGCAAAACACAAAAAATAATTACAAAAATGTCCTCAATATGAATTAACTCTAATTCTGTTGTAGCCTACAAGCCTTCGCGGTCTGTCTTATGTATCTAGCAACGCCATGACAGTTCTAAGCCTCGTTGAGTTGGGGCGAGTATACTTGACATGAGTCATGTGATTCAGCTGGGTTCTTCAAATGAGTGACGGCTTTGGACTGAAGTCGCCTTTTTTGGGACGGGGTGAAGAAAATCACAGATATTTATATTTTTTGAATTGCATACTAAAATCGGAGAGTTAAAATTCATAGAGCGAGATTCAAATGCACTGTTTTCTAGAATTTAGACAGCTGTCCGGACCATGGAACAGTATTATAAATCAAGCGTACTTAGACAGAGTAAACGTGGCTTTACAAGTAATTTGTCTTCTTCTGTCTAGCACTGGTTCGATCTCAAAACAACCGCCCGTCTATCTTCAGAGTGACATCTCAGAACTCGGTAAACAAAATGAGACAAACATTAGAAATGCTTACAATTAAATGATAGTGAAATGGCATGGAATATCTTAGAATAGATCACAGACTACAGACATTGGGTAGCCGATATTTTAGCATAGCAATGAAGAATGATTACCCTCAGTTTGTAGATACTTAATTAAGTCTAGGATCAATGAGTAACTTGAATTGCAGATATTTTAATTAACACAACAGCTGAACTGAAAGGCACTAGTTGAACGGGTAGCACAAACAGTAACCCATTGAAAAATAACTCTGTTCTGTTACAGTTAAGATTTGGATTCTCCAATCACTTGCTCGCCTGAACTTGAAACCTTTAATGTTAAACGAACAACATAGATGCAGTCACTTTGCCGTGGACCAGTTTTGCGATAAATATAACTTTATCACCGTATTGTATCTGATAATGAAATACTATTTAAAATAAAACGACATTCAGTTGCGTCATCGTACACACGGCTACACATCAAGCTATACAAAACCAGTATAATCTGATCGTAAATTGTGCGAAAAGATCTAGTAAAGTGAGACCAAGATTAACTGGTTTTGTATAGCTTGATGTGTAGCCGTGTGTACGTGTTATGAGAGAAATTACAGTATGTAGGTAAAATACTGTACAAATACAATGCTGTGTAAAAAAACGGTTGGTAATTTCCATAGAAGTGATATTTGATAACATTTTACTCAATATCATTTTCTTGTTCAGGCTGGTCAAGGTAAAATTTGTTATGGCTGTAACACGCAGGAGGACAGTAGAGCTTAGGCTACGTATTCCCAAGCGAAGCGTTGGTCGCCATTAGTTAGCCTAACCACCTATGGTTAGACCACAGCTTGGAAGAGACGAGTATCCAGTAATAGATTACTAAAGTAAAGCAATTTGTTAAATCATATTTTCAGCAGGCAGCCTAATATGCCCAAAATATTCAAGCTAGGACAATAATTTGTGACTAGTGGCGCATTTTCTTGACATATAATTGATGGATTTTGTTGGTAAATTTGTTAAATCCATTCTCAAATTAAAAGGCAGTCTATTCTATGTCACAATTTCTTTGCACAGGTTCCTTCATAACAATATATTTGTTCAGCAAAAGATGGAAGATTGAGGACAGTATCATTGGTGTGGTGGCCTGCCTGAGTAGGATAGCTGCTAGCGTGGTGTACGCGTTGGCTCCTACCAGGACGATCTACTTCCTGGGTCCAGTGCTGGACATGTTCAGTTCAGCTGGGGCCACTTCTCTACGATCAATCGCATCTAAGTTGGTGAATGCTGATGAAGTCGGTGAGTACTTTTGAATTTTACTAATTTGACCGAGTATTGCCTGTCATTTGGGCACGTTTTTGGATGACAGCTGTTAATATACTTCGATGTCGTAAAGTCCTTTTGTCTTTGTTAACCGACTTCTAAAAAAAGAAGGAGGTTCTCAATTCGGATGTTTGTTTTTTTTTTATGTTTGTTCGGGCATAACTCCGTCACTTGCTAACCGATTTGAAAAATTCTTTTTTTGTTGGAAAGGGTATACTTCCCAAATGGTCCCATATTTTTTTTATCGAAATCGGACAAGTGGTTTTTGAAAAATCAACAAAACTCAAAAAAAATACTACATTGTCCACATTATGACCCATGAATGTAACCACTAAAAAGTGAAAAATAAAAACTTTTTAACAAAAAATAAAACCGACTTCAAAAAAACACAAAAAAGTCAAAAATAAATCAGTTTCTGAAGTCGGTGGCAAAAAAATGAAATCAAACAAACAAAAGTCACCGACTTCAGAAACTGATTTATTTTTGACTTTTTTGTGTTTTTTTGAAGTCGGTTTTATTTTTTGTTAAAAAGTTTTTATATTAAGTGTGTAGTTCTTTACTCACTAACCAAGTATAAATATAAAGGTTGAATCGCTTTTTAGTTTTGCGGAGAGACCAGAATATTAGTCCAGTAGCAGTAATATTGTGTTTACAGTTTGCTTTACATTACTAATACATGCTAGTCAACAATGGCAACAAACTGCTCGTTAGATTAATTTGTAAACAGATTTATCTTCATAAGTGCAAAGGTCGGAAGACATGCACGGATTCAGACAATATTGTGGGCTATCACCACATAATAGACTGTTTCTAATTATGCAACGTTAAGAATTTCTCTCGCGTGAGGTTTATCAGTAGTATTTGCACTCATCAGGAGTAATGTTTCTCAAAGCTAATTGGTTTGCGATGAGAAGGATTTTGATAATCTTACGCAAAATGTATGACTTTTATCAAACTGAAATGACGCTTGATTATCATTTTACTACTATTCTAAACTACTCTCTCTTACAGAGGAACCAGGATTGCCTTTAATTAATATACTAATATTTGTTGTGACCCTTGTTCAGATTTATTTTTGGTTCGTTCCCTTTTTTTTTTCATTCGTTTCTATCAAGTGTCATCTCCTATGATCACTACGACACTTTCTTTCTATCATGTAATTTCTTTGGCTATTATTATTTTAGCCTCTCTCTTTCTCTTTTAATAAATTAACCATTAAACATTACTTAGAAAATTTTATCCATAAAATTAGCTGCAAAGGTCAGTGGTCTTACACACTGTACAGGTCGTTAACACTTTCGATTCTAAAAGACGTTGACAGTCACTTGTGGCGAGACCGCCCATCCGCCTTGCTCGTTAGTCAAGGACAAATAACTAATTTAGCCATTTTATTATTTTCATTACAAAACTAGCAAAACAGATTCGTGTTATTGTTTTTCATTCTCTACAGTTTAATCTTCCCTGTTTAAGTCTTCCTCTCAGAACAGCAATCCATATTAAAAATCAGAAAATAAAATAGAACACACGTCATGCATCCTACTCTTCGGTTAAAATTAAGGAATTTAAATCCTTGTCTCTCACACATTTTCGATGGATCCCAAAATTCTCATCGATTCATACATTTTCAAACCAGCTGTCCAGTTTATGAAGATAAAAACAAAGAAGCAGTAGGTAAGCCATTGTTCCATTAAACTAATCAACTAGGGTAATTGGTTACTGTTTTACTGCATCCAGACATTAACTAATCAGGACAGAAGTAATTACATCGGAGACTTTTATTATGAAATTGAATAAAAAAGTATTTTAAAGTTTAGAATAATTCATCTAAAAAATATAAGTAAGAGTCAAATTGAGATCCTTCTCCTTTTTTTTTTTGTCGGTTTATAATAAATGTTACTTCGCAAAAACAATTATGATTTTGATCGTTTTTCAATTAAAATTTCCTCTTCTCGTAATATTAGTTGAGCCTACAATCCAGTCTGCGATGAAAAAATACTATTTTTAGAGTAGGTATCGATGTATAACCCATTTAAAATGAGGACAGCTTAGTATGGGCGATAACAGTTTTTTAATAAAGTATTACAAAAGCTTCCGACGCACGCTAGATCATGTAATTCTCCAGGCTATTGATCTCGAACGCTTCACCGAAATCGATTTTTTCTTGTTCAATGTCGGTTGCTTGTAACTTTAGGATGTTGCTGTGTTAGGAAATGGCTGCAAAAATAAAAAGAGGCATCCCAAAGAACAGATGGATGGATTGTGTGAAAGATGATTTGGTTAGCAAGAAAGGGAGTGAACACTGATAGAAATGTCTGGAAGGAAAAGCAATTCTTATTAAATAAGACATTTGGGTGTTTTTTTCTTAGAAAGTAGCAAGACTTTACCAAGTTTAGGATTACATCTAATACTAGGTGATTCTTGGTTTGTGTAGAATATGATTTGACTAGCAAAACACTGTTATCACAGCTGATAAAAAAACATAGGTAAATCTGCAAGAAATTGGTGTACCTCAGGGCAGTAAGATGTTACCAAGTTTAAATACTTTATGTACGAGTACATCCAGTAATCTTTCTTCTTTGTTGGTTTAAACAAATAGTGTGAACACAAAGGTTAATTGTTTTTAAATAGTAATAGCTTCAAGTGTTTGCACTTACTATCGATATAATTGTTTAATGACAGCTGATCAATATTATTATTAAGTATTATGTCTGGTGATAAATGATATTTATAAATGATAAAGATATTCATTGTAACGTGATGAATGTTGTTTATATCATCTTCATTGATTTCACACGCATCGCACACGCCATATCAAGTATTTTTAAGTACGCACTCCGTACAATCAACCTATGCAAAAGCAAATCAAGCTGATCTCTCATTGTACAGGAATCTAATTCAAAGCAAGGTCAGGTTATACTGTAACTGTAAAGCTTGATGTGTCGCCGTGTACACATACTTTTCTGCAAATACCATTTGTTTCTAGATTTTGTTGATAGATGATTCATAGCTATTTCTAGAACACATCTGGGGGCACGGCAGTGCCCCCGCCGAGTCGAGCGCGAAGCAAACACTGCCGTACCATCCTTTACTGGAACCATTTCACCGCATTTTCAGGCCCTTATTTGAGAACCTCTGGATAAGACCAGAACGCTGAAATTTTCGTCATCCAGTAAGCTATACAATCACACTTAAAATAAAAAGTTTCAAGTCTGTAAGTCATTTAGTTCCGAAGTTAAGCGAAAGCAAAGTTTCGCATTTATGAAACTCACTCACTCACTCACTCATGATCATCAAAATAGAACTAGTACTTCCCATAAACTCAGAGAGCTGAAATTTGGTACAGAGTTAGGGTTTAATGGCCACATATAGGAAAAACTATAAAAAGTAGGAAAATCGAAAAAAAAAACTACAAAAAAAAATTTGTTTTAAATAAGAAAATCTAATAAAATAAATCAATATGCCCACGTTTCTGCAAAAAGAAGTGAAATCCCAACAAAAACATTCTGTAAAAAACTAGCCAAGTCTCGATGGAGCTGCTTGTTTATCTCTAAAAAGTAATGAAATCTAGACAAAGTCGTGCCAAGTCTAAGGTTCCTTATTGCGATTTCTTTATTATTATAGTGAATGTTGTGTGACTTGGCCGTTGTTCGTTTCGTTTAGTTCGGTCATTTTTCTTCTTGGCGTCCAATTACCAATACCAGTATGGGTTATTATCTCACTTAACAATCATAGGTAACTACAACAGATATAACATTACGTATAAACTAAATTGACTTGTACCCACTAACGTATAAAGAATGTTCAACGGCCAAGACACACACAATAACTATAATAATAAAGAAATCGCAATAAGGAACCTTAGACTTGGCACGACTTTGTCTAGATTTCATTACTTTTTAGAGATAAACAAGCAGCTCCATCGAGACTTGGCTAGTTTTTTACAGAATGTTTTTGTTGGGATTTAATTGTACCTTACCTGTTAATAGCTGTATTCATTTGAATCTTTCATAATAATTCTAGTTGTTACTAGTGTCAACAACAAGATTATAATAACTAGTTATATCTACTTGTTTATGTGTAACTAAGTTATTAATAATATATGACGATTACGTTTATTACGACCAAGTGGCGCTTAGTAAGCGTACTGATTTCTTCTGATGATGCACACGTGTAATTGGTTTAGTTTTATCGCTATATTATTCAATAACATTGTAACTACTATTACGATTGTAATAGCCGATAACAGTAAAATTAACAATGAGTAAAGTATTTATTGTCCTGAGGACAAAATTGACTGATATAGATGGGTGGGACTTTTACTTATTCTTGAATCGATGACTCTGATTTTGTACGACCAGTAGGTACGTAGCAACCTGGACAGCTCTGTCGTTTACTTCATTCAAGTCTTGGTAGAGTCTTACGGGTAGGTAATGTCATAAGGAGTAACTTAGGCTTTTTAAAATAAGAATTACTGTTTCGTTCAAAACAATGGAAAGGAAGTTGATAGTCAAATCTCGTCTGCTCTATTCATAAAGATAACAATTTTCGTGAGAAAATAAAATATTATCATACTAGCACTAAGAACTTTTTGATTTACTTTCTTCTTTTAGTAAGTATTGCTAGTAATCCTTGTAAGTCTACTTTGTTTGAGTCACGTCCACGTGAAGACTTCGATGGACTCTAAGACTAGGCTGGAATTTAACAGCTGAAAACAACTGCGTGAAACATTGACTATACAATTCCAGTTGAAATTATTCAGAACATGGAGCTGAATGCACCCTGTCAATTTGCGGAGGATTGTCATTTACACACCCTTATACTTTCTCTTCTCATTTATGCAGAATTTACATGCATAAATGTTAAACCATCTAACAAAGATGAGTTTTGTTTTTTTTTTTTTTTTTGAGCTTTAATGGCAGATTTTCCAATCATCAGGAAAATTCCAGTAAGTAATCATTTACTCGAATTTACCCATTAATACTTCCAAGAAAATACATTTTAATGCTTCTATGTAGGTATTAGCTGAATCACGTTGCACGTAGCCATGTGTATACACGTACAATAGCCCGAATTTAAGGAAAACCAGTAAGAGAATCTTATTAACGTGTTATCACATTAACTGAGGTAGTTAAACAAACAATCTCAAATGACCTTCTCTCATTTTGTAAGATTTTTCAGAACAAATATGTTTTCAAGATTACAAGGCTCTGCATTTAACTTCCTTTGCAGGTATGAGTGTTTTATATGCGTTCATTAAAACTTGATTTATTTCTATGGTAATTCATGGGTCGAGCCCGTTGTCTCCGAAACTTTATTTCGTCAATTTAGTATAAGGTCCAAGTAAAAAACATAACAAAATTACTCCTTACGGCTAAGAAAAATATTATAAAGAAAGATATATACGGAGAAAGCAAAAGATGAAAGTATGTATCTTCTATGCAGTAACTAAGACACACAAAATATTTATAGCTACAAATAAATAATAACAAAAAATGACAATTTTCCTTCCTCCTTTAAATAAAACACCCTAACCAGTTGGGGTCGGTGTATCACGTTTTTTCTTCCATTCTCCCTCATTACACTTCAATGTATTCCTTGTAAAAGGATAAAATTACCTTACAAAGTTACCTACTCATAAACGCATAACAGTTCTCTACATTCCCACATAGTCACTGATTGTTTAATATTACGCTGCCCGTGCGCAGTTTTCACTCATTTTTTCGAACAATGAAGGTTTCATAATGGTTGGTGATAAATTCTTTGACGCGTGCTAATTGTTGATGAACTAGAATAACATACAGTAGGGTAGGTCATAACTATACCTACTTTAATAATAACTTGTATGTTTATTAATAAAATTATCGTTAAAATATTACTTCTCAATTCGTATCAGATTTTTTTAACAATTTCAAGGGTTTTCATTATTTCGCTCGGAACCCTAATACTTTTTCTAAAATAAAAGTAGCCTAAGTTAGTCCTTATAACAGTATCACCTAGTAAAAGTCCCGAAAAAGCGGTTTAGCTGTTTCGCAGATTAGCCCGAACAAACAGACAGACCAAAAATAATAAAAAAGTTGTTTCAGTATGTGCATGTTTGTTTTGGTATCTTATCTGTCATACAAAATGTGATAGAAAGCTGGGTCAATTATTATTAGTAAACTTTCTCAAGCGACCTTTATTTTCCCATATACTCACACCATTGACCATACTATGAGAAAACTCCAAACAAAGATCTTATTCTGCGTGTTATAGAATGAAACTATTTCCGGTACCATGAAAGTTACCACGGAAAATTGAACTAAAACAACAGCCAAAGTGCACAGCAAATCAAATGAAAAGTTTTATTGAATGAACGTAGATTTCCAATTAACGATAACGTTCTTTACTTCACTAAAATCGTTCAGTCGTATTTAACTTTTGAACTAAATGAGAGCGGGAAGTTTTTGTTCAAGCTATTAGTGGTATTCTACATCCCTCCTCTTCTGGGCAAAGTCTTCTTTTCGAAATTTTCAGTTGTTTAGTCGATGGTTTTGTCCAGCTCGCCCCAGCACTCTTCTATGGGGTCTGAGAGCGCTTACTTGCTGTGTTAGAGCTTCACATAGAGGCTTTTTTAGCACACAGCTCATTGAACTTACGGCAAAACGTGACCAGCCAAGTCACACTTTAGCATATTGGCTTCTTTGAGTCAGTAAAACGTTGTTTAAAGTCAAGACTCGTCGTTTACCAACTTTAGTGCTCTCTTTTTGTAAGTTATAGAACTCTAGTCTATTTGGCTTCCGAATAAATCAATCTAAACGAGCGATCTAGAGCTAGTAGTAATTTTCAAATAACTTAACATTCCACGTTGTTCTTATAAATCAGCCCTTCGAAGCCGAGTTCCAGGTTACTTTACTAATAGCATCTTCAGACCATCTTATCCCAAGTTTACCAGAATTATAAAAGACATGTACTTCTGATTTCTCGGATTCATTTATGTAATATAAGTATCGCTTGGTTTCGGTGAAGGAAAACATCTAGAGGAAACCAGCATGCCCGAGAGATATTTCTCGACATCATGTAGTCAGAGCAAAAAGTCAGTAGCCCATGAGTCATATAAAAATTCTGATACCAGGTTTAACGCTATCCACACGAAAAAAAAAACAGATTGTGGCTTCCAAGATCAAAGTTAGTCATCATTATGCGTAAAGGATATCCTACGTGCAATCTGCAGGTAACCTGACCTCAATTATTTAAACGTTAGCCTTTGAAGATGAATATGATATGATTATGATTATAGCCTTTTTAATTGTATAATCTATGGCACTAATTCGATAAAAATCATACAGGTAGTAAACGACGGTACTCATTGTAGGCTTAATACGTATTTTTCAAACGTAGGATATATTATATCATACATGTCATCTTTATTGTAGATTCGCCCACGTCATGGGTTTAGTATACATAAGCACCTATTTGTAGTGATAACTGGATATAAAATCTTCATGCGCAATTAACGTTTATTTTAAAAACACATGTTTCATTAGTTCTCTTAAAGATGGCAGACAGTTCTGTTATCTTTTAGCAAATATTTTAAAACTTGTGCTCACAAAATGCCCCTTGTTTCTAAGCATTACTAAATATGCAAATATTGTCTAAATGTAAAGGAATGTGTATGATTTCGTTCAAAATAAGAAGAAATCGTTTTTAACAACATGTACTTAGTAAGAGAATCACTTTGTAAAACTGAAGCATTAAATTATCCCGTCGGGGCCGCGGATTTTTGTACCAGATGACGTGGCCTCGGCGCAAGGGCAAAGAAGGAACATGGGTTCGGTTTTTAGTCAGTAGAAGTCTGACACTCCCCTTCGCTCTGCCCAAGAGCGGGGGGGGGGGGGGGTCATTCGATGATTTTCCACCCACCAAAAAAAAAAAGCATTAAATTATTACAATTTATCATGGCATTCCGAAAACTGCTCATCAAAATGAGTTGTGAAGGTCAGATAGGCAGTCGATCCATGTAATAAATACTGGTTTTCAGCTGCATTCGGTTTGACTGGAAGCTTACCTGGAAGCTGCTTAGCTTAGTTAGAAAAAAGCTAGGCAAATGATAATGTAGAAATAATTTAGTAATTTTCGTTTTATTCCATTTTTCCCTAAAATTCAAATTTTCTTTTAGTTTACAATTCCTTATCAAAACACACGAAGCAAACATGGCGTTAATTTGTTTCGAACGAAAAATACTCTTACAAATATCAACGTATTATTGCGGGAATTTTCTATTTACTATAATAGTATTAATATCGGAGTTCTTGAAACAATGAATGGAGTGATACCTGTCATGTTGTACAGATAAAAACGGTCGTAGTATGACGATTGTTTATTTTGACAAACTGCGCTACTATCACACAGTTTTTTGTTTATTTATTGCGTAGTATAGAGAGGCTGGTGCGGCAAACTGGAGATAAAGAAAAATAATGTGTAATGTGGGATTTTCCTACTTATATTACAACTCACATCCGGAGGAAATTGTTATTAAATTAAATCAGTATGCAAACGATACATGTTTGGTAAAAGTAAACTTGTACACTGGTATTTTTGAATGTGGAATTTTTTGACGTCTGAACTCCTTTTGAGGAAAATATCATTGAACTATGATAATAAACATTTTCAATTTTCTTTTGGTGATTCTAAAAAATATGTGTAATGTAGTTTTTCATGAAATGACTTGGTATAATTTTGGTTTTACGCTATTGCATACATATTTTATTATTTGAAAATGTTAGCACTATCTTGAAGTTATTAAATAAAATGCTTGATGTTAGTGTTAAAAACAGTTTTCTTTGCAATTAGGTACGTCGGCAAAGTTTTTTAAATGTTTTTTGATGGTCCTTTACGGCAGATAAATTACTAAAACTACCAGATAATAGATATGTTGTTGTAAAAAACCACGTCTTGAATAACCCCACCGTAATGTTGTTCAAAAAGTAGAATAGAGAAAAATTATGAAAGAAAGAGGAATAAATAATAGCGTGACTTAAGACAGAGAAGTATGGAAGAAAAAAACCTGTTACGCTGACCCCAAGTAACATGGGACGATGGTAGGAAGCTGGGCAAGGCTGCGGGTTTTACGAAGGAGATACTGCGGCCTCGAGACAAAGGGCGAAGTAGGAACATGGGTGGTTTTTAGTCAGTAGAAGTCTGACATTCCCTACCAATCTGCCCGGAGCGGGAGGAGTCTTGTGATGAATTCCCACCCTTCAAAAAAAAGGGTAGGAAGTTGATGGGACGGTTTTACGCGGAGAGGATGATTCTGTTCTGTGCGACTTGTGGCCATTTATAGGTTGACTAGCACTTTGCCCACGGCTTCGCCCGCGTGGATGTCGGTTCAACTACAAAAGTGACGATTTTCCATACAAACTTTCATCCCCCTTTTCGCCCCCTTAAAGGTTAAATTTCCAAAAACCCCTTCTTAGTGCTCTTAAGGGACTTAGTTATTATTTATTATTCTCTTATTTTTTAATGGAACGAGAATAGAATACTTTGTTGCAACAACGTCATCGCACGATAATAAAATATTTATTACTTAAGTACATAAATATTTATAAACAATATTACCTGATCTTAAGCCTTTTCCTTTTGTGTTAAGACTTTTTCTATTAAATAAAGAATATGGTGATAAATCATGAAATTAAAATACTTAATCCCCATTAAAATTAATTTTAAACATGGAAAATAATTAAATAAATAACTCTGCTACGATACCACAAATCAGGTAACGTAAAAATAATGTTCAGCAACATTGAAAGACAATGGAAAATTATTACTGATTCAGAAATTGCATTGTCAAATCAGTTTTAACTGCAATAAATATAATAATTAACTGAAAATTTCCTTGATATTATCTTATAATCGTTGATAATCGCTTTATTAACCTTAATGTCACTAATTGTGAATGAGAACACTAAGCTTGACAATCCATTAAGAATTCCATTGTGTTCATTCAACATTTAGAACGGATAAACAATATTGTTTTTTGTTTTTTCTATTCTAGATAAATCATTGATTAGGTTCATTATGAGTGGAATATTGGCAAGAAGTCAGCAATTAAAATTAATTATGATGGCAGCAATGACAATAAATTTAATGTCGGTTAATCCTTGGGGTGTCACTGGATTAGTGCTAATACTGTGCTGTTTTAAAATCATTATAATATCACGATTGTTATTCTCAAAGGGTTAGGCAGAGGTATACCTAATGCCCGTCGAGGCCGCGGAGCCCGTCGACTTTTGTACCAGATGACGTGGCCTCGGCGCAAGGGCAAAGAAGGAACATGGGTTCGGTTTTTAGTCAGTGGAAGTCTGACACTCCCCTTCGCTCTGCCCAAGAGCGGGGGGGTCATTCGATGATTTTCCACCCACCAAAAAAAAAAAGATGTGTAACTAGTAGTACATCCATATTTTGCCGTTTATATTTAGGGTCTATGTATTAGGGGAGACTCATTATTGGTTCCTACTGAGAAGTTCCTAATGAAAAACGCAATAACAATTTGCGCGGCCTTGGAATCGAAACCAGTATTCCATGATCAACAATTGTGACCACTAGACCATTGATTTTCTAATTTAAACTAAAAATCTTCGAACATCCAATAACAACAACGTCCAACTGTTTATTTAAATTTTCTACTTATAATTAAGTATTGCTTTTCATTGACGATTTATTCCATATTCATTAATTATGAAGGTGCCTATTTAGTCAAGCGTACTTAATTAATGGGTAATGCATTTTTTTATGCCGGTTTGCATTAAGTGTGTAAAGGAAAGATTTGAGAAAATTTCCTTCATTTTCTCATAGTGCCTTATGAATGATATTTTGATTAAGATCTCGTAGGTATAATTATAATTATGAAATATAGGAAATCGATTATTTAAGAGTGAATATTAAGTCAGTGTAGCTGTGGTATGGATGAATTGTGAGTATAAGTAAGACGATAGGTATGGCTGAAAGGTGATGAACCGGTCGGATAAAGTATTACAATGCAAGACGTGTATGGCAGGGTATTATAATTTCTCAGTAGCAGTTACGGAGCCTGAATAAGTGCCCGGTTGAAGGCAATAGGCCGACCCTCACACTAAATTATTGCTCAAATCTGTCCCTGTTGTCCATTTCTGTAGATAACGACGTCAGTAACTATGTAAATACTTATTTGACATCCTTTATAATAAATTATCAACTAATGACGATAATTACAAATATCAGTTTTGAGGTCTTCTAATCTTCGAACTGTGGCTCAAGATAACCTCTGTGGAATTGTTTCCGAATATTATTAGGTCAATA
Organism: Diarsia mendica; assembly: GCA_949316265.1. NCBI lineage: Eukaryota > Metazoa > Arthropoda > Insecta > Lepidoptera > Noctuidae > Diarsia > Diarsia mendica. The sequence continues at coordinate 12,255,535 of OX438902.1, read as the reverse complement.
ATTTGCGTAGAATCATATTTCCGCTATTAATGTTGTAGTATTAATTACGCGTTATTCCGATATTAATTATGTTTTTTTTTTAATATGGCAATCATTTGAAATCATGGGAAATTCACGGATTTTATCAAATAAAGTTACGAAAGTCTGACATCTTTCTAATGGGTATCGTACCTAGTTTTAACTGGGTTATGGAGATCAGGGGGTCTTAAATGGCCACTTAAGGTACAAGTTGGTAGCGGGCGACACGAAGCCGCAGCAGACGACGTGTCGCGGCGACACGACGCGACGTTTCTACGTATTTCTATGATATTCCCTCCGTAGTTAGCGACATGAAGCTAGCGACGCGTCATCGAGCGGCAGACGCACGTGTCGCCCGACCGCAAATCAGTAGTGCCCATAGATAATGATAGAAACAACAGGAGATATGTCCTTTAGCCGAAAATGTATCGGAACCTGTGTCTTCAGTTTAGACCAACTGGATGCCATCTGCAGTTGCCGTCTGCAGTCGGGTTCGAAATCATGAATGCAGCGACATGACGCGACGACGTGTCGCGGCGACATGTCCTTTGCTGCTGCTGCGTGCAGTCGGCTACCAACTTGTACCTTTTAGCAGATCATAATAGGGTCAAAATATGAATTGCCTTAAAAATCGTAAAATGGACCAGTCATAATAGTAGGGTCTGTGACAATTTTACAAATGTTAACGCAATTCATATTGTTTTAGATAGATAGAAGATAGATAGAATACTCTTTATTATGTACACCAAATTACAACAAAAACAATAGTAAAACATTTTACAAGGGAACCTTTCTTTCAACCGTTTTCTTATTTTAATCTGCTACAATGGCCATTTTAGACATAGGCCGTTGCTCCAGGTAAAATAGCCTTAGCCGCGACCGATTAGACTAGAACCAACCCCAACATTGTTGGGAAAAGGGAGATTATTACATTTATTTCATCAAAATGTCTTTAACTCCTAAAAAATAATAGTTATAATTTGAAATAATTATGAACAGAGAATATAAATTCGTCAATTTGCTAAACAATTTTCATGATTTCCTAACGTTTACAGCACACAATTAATGTTATATTGTTATGTGATATGTCTATGCATTTATAGCGTAATCTTAATAAAACTGGGTATTACCATATCAACAACAATTTTCATAATTATTCATGTAGGAAAATATAAACTGACGTAGGTATATTATTAGAAGTACCTATATGAATAGATTGTGTTTTAAATAAGCTTTATAACGTTTGTGCTAATCAAGTAATATTGGAAGAATTTTATGGATTGTCACATTGTTGCAACGAATATCTTGTTCAGCAGCAGAAGAAGAATGCACAAGATTTCAATGAAAATTGCCCAGCATCTTTTAAAATGCTGTTTCTGAATTAAATATTATCATTATTATTTTCAAACACAACACACTACAGATGTAGGTATATCACCACAGGTTTAGGCAACAGTTAACCCTACTGCAGTTCTATTATAAATTAAGAAAAAATAACATACTCTTATCTTTATAAAATGATTGTTCTAACTTTAGGGTCAAAAGCCTAACAGACCCAATAAACAGTCTTTTTTGTCCATCGTCCTTTTACTGTCAGAGTTCTTGATTGGCGGTTACACCGTCTAATGACTACATAGATTCTAGTTAGAACGCCAATGTCATTGTACCTAAGAATACGACCTACTTAGTAACAACAAGAAGTAATAAAAACACAGATTGTCGAGCCTTGAACTTGTCAAATGCAAACTCTCGGCGCATTCAGTCTTATTACAAAACGAGTTTTATTTTTATTATTACTGCAAGCAAGCCTAACCTTTCAGTATTTTTATTGTAACTAGGAGAGTGGGAAAATGGTACATTATGAATAGAAAATTGATGAATTTGAATTTATTTCTTTTGAAACGATAACGTCTTGATACGTTGTTTGCTTAATTATGGTCTCACTTGTTTGTACACAAAATATGATAAAATTGCTTAATAAGTTTCAAGTGTCAAGCTATACAAATACCGGATCTCTCATTCTACGAGAAATCTGTACAAGAAGAGGCCATTTAATACTGTAAATGTATCACTTTATGGTCATATTTATGTGTGTATGTTGTGAATTCCACCAAAGTACGCAATAAAAAGTAGCTTTATAGTTAATAATAATAATAAAGTATAATTTGGATACAAAGATCTCGTGGTAATAAGGCCCCTTTGAGCAAGAATCTTGTGATAATAAGGTCATTTTAAGCAAGAATCTTGTGGTACTAAGGACCCTTGAGCAAGAATCTCGTAGTAATAAGGCCCCTTTGAGCAAGAATCTTGTGGCAAAAAGGCCCTTTTGAGCAAGAATCTTGCGGTAATAAGGCTCCCTTGAGCCATAAAAAGATCTCTCTCATGTTTCATGAGTACAAACCTAATTAATAACGTTATTTCCTCTTTTCCAGGCAAAACAAGCTCTCTAATAAGCATATCAGAGGCCCTGGTGCCTGTGATCTACTCGCCGGTGTACAGCAAGGTGTACCTGACTACCTTATCCACAATGCCTGGCGCTTTCTACCTCATCAGCGCCGGTCTCGCCGTTCCTGCCATAGCCATATTAATGTAAGAGTTTTTTTTTTTATAATAATACTGTTTCCTCAGAACCAAAAAACTCGAAGACATGTGACACCTACCAACCCGCACTGTTCACGCGTGGTGGATTATAGCCCATCCCTCTCCTAGAGGCTGATGATGATGATAATAATACTGTACCTGTCTTCGGAGTACGACAAGAACAGTCTTGATAGACAGTTTGAAAACTGTCGATGAAGACTTTACCGAATTTTATAAGGAAATTTGGTTGTAGCTAAGTTAATTTAGCGCACCCTTGATTTAAATAGGTAGGGTTAGGGTACTAACTCAGAATTATGGTAGCTTCGTCTTAGCTCATGCTAAGACGAAGCTACCATAATTCATAAAACAAACCTTAGCTCCGCCCATTCCGTCTTAAAAATTAATTAAAATCTTCCAGTCTGTTTGTGTAAACGTTGAGAAAGCACCCCAAAACTCCAATTTCCAAGCTTTTTCTCCGTAATGTATTTTTCATGTCTTCTCATACAAGTGCTTTGGTAGAGAAGTTAGCAACCTCTCGTTAAACTTTTATCTTTAGAACCGTTTAGACAAGGAGATACCCCTAAGACAGCTCATTTGTCAAAATTAGTGCAAGAGCTAGGGGCTTGGGTGTGCTATCGATCTTATGCAAGCCACGCTTTAAAGCATCCTTATTTAGCTTCGATTTTTAGATACAAATGGCTTTAAGGTCTAATTTTTAAGAAATTGAATACTTTTGTTATTAAAAACAATTCAAAAATATTTTAATTCTGGTAGACTCTGAATTAAGTAAACATCACAAATGTCATGAGAATACGTGTTTCAACTGAGAAAAAGTTGTGCAACTAACTTCAAAGCTCTCCCGGAAGCCTGCAGCAGTCTGGCAAGGCTGCTGAAATTCTGGGACGACCTATGTTGGTTGGAGTAGGTATTTTTAAAACATCACGCACAATGGCCCAATCAAGAGGCTAAGTGCGGATAAAAGCCCCGTTAAACTAAACTAAACTAAACTTCAAAGCTCTGGCTCTATACTGACATAACATTATCAGCCTTGGCTACCTAACCCTTGAAAAAATGCTAGCACATAATATACCTTCTAATATACAAAAACCCCCGATTTTTTGCCGAGTAACAAGTGCATAGCTCCACGTCTCGTCCAAGCAATCGTGGCAACATTTCAACACTTCAACAGAAAGTGACCTTGTGGTTAGCTCGAGAGTCGCCCTTACTATAATTTTGTCATTTGCGACCAATAAACGATTTCTAATATCAATATAACTGTAGTAACCTTGAACCGTTATCTATTTTCTATTTCCATACCTTTTAATTGACGACCTTAAAAGCCCTTCGCGATTTCACAGCAATTTTCTACCGACTTCTTATTAATTGTTGTGGAATTTTTGAGAACCTTGAATAGAACCTCTATCGATCTTGCGAGACATTAAAAGAATGTAAGTAGGTACTCTAATTGGTAAAATCGTAAACATAAACTAATTTATGTTTATTATTAACCCTGGAGACCACTGTACCGTAAAATAAAAGTCTAATGGTACAAATAGAATGGTAATAACACTTTTTATTCTCGATTTAGTAATGTTTAATAACGTTCGTAAAGGTTAAGCATTTTCTTTTATATCTTCAATCGAAGAATTGTGATTGTTGTCTGGATTATTTTTAGTCTGCGGAAATGTATAATTCTGATAAATGTGTTGACATAATAAAAGTGGGTAATTAAGCACCATCCTATATAATGTCAAATGTGTGACGAAGCTTCCTGATAAACCAGTTTGTGTGACAATTAAGCTAACACGCACATCAGGTGCTGCCTCTACAGGTCGTATTATTACGCGTCTGTCTGTCTGTTCGCGATAAACTCAAAAACTATTGCACCGATTTTCATGCTGTCAAAATATCATAATGATATATGAATTTGAATTGAATTAAGAATCAAAAATGTATGGAGTCTGGGTGGTGTCCTTTTCCTTCGTTTATTGCAATTTACTAGTCAGACTTTATGTTGATCAAAAAATCATAATATGATGGGCTACCCTGGAGCTTTACCTTACCATGGTATTATTTTATTGAAATAATCGAAACGTATTTGGTGTCATGTCTAGCCATCTAGCGATTATGGCGTTTTATTTATATTTTCGACATCCTGGATTATCCAAGTACCATAGTGTGCGTGTTTTTCCAAACAAACTACTTGTACTGCCATGAAATTCTATTTTCCTTTGAATCCGAAATTTTATAAATTAAACTGCTCGCGAACAGCACATTTTATCTGTGTTTATTTCTATTATAATAGAAACAAACACAGATAAAATGTGCTGTCAGTGCCTATAGGCACTGACAGCACATTTTATCTGTGTTTGCTCTCTTGAAAGCGATTTAGATTTATGCTGATCGTGTTCAATTTTACTGGTGAAATTAGCCCATAACTTTTAAGCCTACGATAACTTATTTTTATGCAAACTTATTATTCTTTTATTTAACTTTATACATGTAAAATTACATTTTTTTACTTATTATTATTTAGTAAATAGCACAGAAATGAATGAATAATTACAGTGTAAAGTTGACGATAGCGAAAGTCTTAGGAAATCGTTCCAATTGTATTGAGTTAGGATAGTTGACAGTTTTACGATAAAACAAAGAGCATAGATAGGTACAACGGCCTTATAAATTACTAGCGACCCGCCCCCGCTTCGCATAAGTTGAATGTGCTACATACAAACCTTCCTCTTGAATCACTCTATCTATTAAAAACAACCCGCATTAAAATCCGTTGCGTAGTTTTAAAGATCTAAGCATACATAGGGACAGACAGCGGGAAGCGACTTTGTTTTATACTATGTAGTGATAGTGATTTATATTTAATTGTTGTTAAAATTTATTTTAACAATAGTATTTCAGATTTTTAATTTTAAAACAATATCTCTAGGTGGCCAGAGAAATAAATTGATAAGCAAATTGTTGAAATCACATCTCTTATTCTGTGACTTCTAAATGAATTTACTATTTCTCGGCTAGTACCTATAATATGTAGAATATAAAACATTAGGTAATATCTTTAATTGAACAGTAATTAGAATCGTTTAACGTTTTAGGCGACGGACTAAAATGCATTAAACATATCTTTGTCATTCATTATTATTCTCCTAATCGGGTGAGGATTACACAGTACAGAGTGGAAGAAACAGGAAAGTATGAGAACTAATCTTAGCTAGTGAAATGGATTGTGGGGGCCAGATGGATCTATCTATTGAAAATCTATCCCAGCAAAAGACAAGTCGTGGTTTGATACCATGAGGAGGGTAAACGACCAATAGGTCCCTTGATATCAATTCTAATCGCGTTTTACGACCCATGTGTGGAAAACGGCATTCGATTTAATTTTTTCCGGAAATCTCTGAGATACAAAACTCTACCGGTAGGTAGAGATACTATAAAAATCAATATTAATAATATAAACCAGCAATTTGTATCCTTTTCAAAGGCCTCTGCCTTATCTTAAGCAAATCTAATAAAGAATCCTGTTGTGTTAACATTTAAGCGGAGCCATTAGCAAACATTAATACATTATTTATTGGCCACATTAATTATTTAAAACTTATTTTTAAACAGCCGGAGAATTTGGTATTTAAACTGATTCATCCGTTTCGCCACTGCGTATTTGTTAAACATAATTCAAGAAAAATAAATTAAACCTTTATGAATTATCTTCCTACTATTTAACTGCCAAAATGTCAAGAAAGGTTACCAAACCTTTGTTGTGTGATTCTTCTCAGAGTAGTCAGGGACGAAACACCTCTGGTTTTTAAAAAAGTGACTTGTAGTAGTTTGTAAAAATATAATTGCAAAATAAATATCATTAATTATCATTTAAAGATGCGATCGAACTAATGTTTTTCTTTTACATCAGATTTACACTAATACCTACGAAATTTTAACCCACAGCACAGATTACAGCCAAAATCAACTTTTGTTGTAGTAATTTTATAGTTCAATCAGTTCGTTAACTACGAGCACACGTGTTTTCTGATTGAGTGAATTTGACTGAAAAATAACAAAATACTTATACCCCAAAATACTGCACAACTGCTTAAAATCTACATCTATCTATATAAATAAAAAGAGAAGTCCTGACTGACTGATTGACTGACTGACTCATCAACGCCCAGCCCAAACCCTTGGACCTAGAAAGCTGAAATTTTGCACAGAGGTTCCCTTTATAATGTAGACAAGGAATACGGAAGGATTTCTCGAAATTCAACCCCCAAGGGACTTAAATAGGGGATGAATGTTTGTATGGAAAATCGTAATTTTCACGCGGGCGAAGCCGCTGGCAAAAGCTAGTTCTTAATAAAAATAATTTACAGATTTTTTGACGCCTAAGCCATTTTTTAATCACTCGATGAGAACAGGCCTGTGTCCCAGCTGTAGGAACAGGTTTATTATGACGCCATTTCAAGTCAGTACCTAAAAACAACCATAAAAAGGACAAATAAAATCCTACAGCATCCCAACGATGACAATTAGTCCTCATTTTCCTCAATCCAATTCAATTAACGACTGCGGTCATCCCACACTCATTAAACTAACAATTTTCATTCAATGAATCAACACAAAACCAATCGTTAATTAAAACTACACTGAGAAAAAAGTATTGTTAAATTAACAATAAAAGTTTGCGAAATAGGAGCCAACAGAGTAAGTTTGTTGCCGCAGCAACTTTTTTATTGCGAAAAACTATTGCGAATGTGACAAAGTGGAAATGTGTACTTTGTGGATTATCACATAGCGAATTTCACAAACGCTCGTTTTCACAAACTTACTCTGTTGGCTCCTATTTCGCAACTTTAAACGTGGAGATATCACAGTGTTAAACTTATATAATCTAGCAACGTACAGTTTGCTATAGTTGCAATCTTACAGTTGCGATTAACGCAATGTTATCTTTCAACATTGTGGTTCCAGCTATGTACACTTTGCTTTGTTAGCAACCTTCAAGTTGTGGTTCCAACAAAGTTGTGATGTAAAAACTGGCCTGCAGTTGTGATTAACGCAATGTTATCTGTCAACCTTGTGGTTCTAGCTAAGTACACTTTACTTTATTAGCAACCTTCAAGTTGTGGTTTCAACAAAGTTGTGATGTAAAAACTGACCTGCAGTTGCGATTAACGCAATGTTATCTGTCAACCTTGTGGTTCTAGCTATGTACACTTTACTTTATTAGCAACCTTCAAGTTGTGGTTTCAACAAAGTTGTGATGTAAAAACTGGCCTGCAGTTGCGATTAACGCAATGTTATCTGTCAACCTTGTGGTTGTAGCTATGTACACTTTACTTTATTAGCAACCTTCAAGTTGTGGTTTCAACAAAGTTGTGATGTAAAAACAGGCCTGCAGTTGCGATTAACGCAATGTAATCTGTCAACCTTGTGCTTCTAGCTATGTACACTATGCTTTATTAGCAACCTTCACGTTGTGGTTCCAACAAAGGCGTGATCTAACATTGTGATGATCGCCATTTTACCATTGCTATTTCCGCAGTACCATATTGCAGGTATAGCAATGTTACCATTGCTGCTCCCGCAGTACAATATTGCTGGAGTAGCAACATTGTACTGTGGGAACATAAATGGTAGCATTGCTATTTCTGCAATATGGTACTGCGGAAATAGCAATGGTAAAATGGCGATCATCACAATGTTAGATCACGCCTTTGTTGGAACCACAACGTGAAGGTTGCTAATAAAGCATAGTGTATAGATTAGCAATAGTAGAATTATTTAGCGTTGCACATGCCAGCAATGCACAGAGCTTCTAGAGTGCTAAAATCTGAAGCCCGGTGTATTAATCATGTGCAACGTCTTAGAAACGGGAATGACTATCTACATAATAAAAAGCAGTTATCAAAATGTCACCAATTTTTAATCAAACATTAAATTATAATTAAACACGTAGGTACAGCTTGTAAACCCCTTTTTCACCACAGATAACCACACCACAAATAACACTTTTTCACCACACGCACTTTTTTACAGTTTTACTTTTCACGACGATTATCGACGCACTCGCAGATGCGCCGACGGTCATAAAACCTCTGTAATAATGTCTCTGTGTGTCCGTGCGGTGTACTTCCTTCTTCCTTCCTAAATTCCGAAAATCCGAACGGCTAGAAGAACTAGAATTAGATAATTAAAATCAGGTGTACCAAGTGTACCGTACCAACATAACGCACGCGCCGCGGAGATATATTCTCTATAGACTATACGCTATTACGAGTAGTGTTGCCCGCCACTGCCGACCGAAGACTAAACTAGATACCGATCGACTTTAACAACTTTACCAAATTCAAACATTGTCGAGAATGAACTTTGTGATTTTCACTATAGTTGATTTGTATTTTTATCTATGTTAGGATACCCTCGCTAAGTTTGAATTGTGTTTATAGCAATTTGAACATTGTTAGAGAATTATGCACATTGTGAACTCGTGCCCTTAGAATTGTTAACCCCACAGAGTACAAATTTGCAATTTTATAAAAAAAAAAAAATTCAATGCCACAACATAAAAAATCAATGTGCTGCTTAGGTATATTGCGAACGACACAAACTTTAACTTTGTGAACGCCTTTTAATAGATATTGCAATTTTATCAAAGGGGATCTTTGGTAAATTTAATTGTTAATGGTGTAATGTGATGATTATATAATATCATTGGCCAAAGCATATAAAACAAGTGCAACTTAAATTGCATACTACACAAACTTCAATTATATGAACCCCACCCACAGATTACCAACTTATACGATTTTAACAAAGGGCTCGATAATTGCTAACGCCACAACATGTCAAAGTTAATGTCGAACACCGGAACCATGCACAAACGTATAACCTGTGAACCCTTTCTTCTTATTGTTAGCTTCGCTAACGAAACCAGCATGAATGGAATGATAGATTTAGATACATAATAGGATAAAATTACTTTTGACCAGAAATCAGCCATGCCATAAGTGAACCTCTAGATTACCATATCGTGATTTTATCAAAGGGCCCGAAAATTGCTAACGCCACAGCATATAACATTAATGCACAGCTTATATTGCAAACCACACAAACTTTAACTTGGTAAACCCCACAGATTCCCAACATGTGATTTTAACAACGGGCCTGAAAATTGATAACGCCACAACTTATAACATCAATGTACGGCTTACATTGCGAACTACACAAACTTTAACCATGTGAACCCCGCATATTAACACTTTGCGAATATATCAAAGGCCCCAATAATTGCTAACGCCGCTATATCTAAAGTCAATGCGCAGCTCACATTGCGAACTGCACAAACTCTAACCATGTGAACAACGCATATTAACACTTTGCGAATATATCAAAGGACCCAATAATTGCTAACGCCGCAATATCTAAAGTCAATGCGCAGCTCACATTGCGAACTGCACAAACTCTAACCATGTAAACCCCGCAAATTACCACTTTGCGAATTTATCAAAGGGCCCAATAATTGCTAACGCCACAACGTCTAAAGTCAATGTGCAGCGCACATTGCGAACTACACAAACTTTAACCATGTGAACCCCGCTAAATACCACTTTGCGATTATATCTAAGGGCCCAAAAATTGATAACGCCACAATATTTTACTGCGGGGTTCACAATATTTGCGTTTCACAAAAAAAAAGTTGCTGTGGCAGCAAAGGTTATTTTGCTGTAATCTCAAAATTATTTTGTCACTTTCGCAAGAATTTGCCCGCAATGTAAAACTGCAGCTTTGTCTCAGGATTTTTTTCTCAGTGTACCGTAAAACTCAAGGATATTGCAACCACTCGTTTCATTTTATAATAACGTTCTGGTGACAATATCACTTTTTTGCTTTATTGTATTAATTTGTTGAAAATTATATTACGAGTATCATTCTCTTGCCCTTACCCTAATTCTTTTGGGGTGGTGTAGTATGTCTTTTTTTCCTTATTTCTCTATTAGTAGTCAGAGTGGAGTGGAAGTAAAACCTCGGGGAAAACCCTATCAAACCAGGGTCAAAAAACTAAAGTAGACGACAACCTCCTAGGTTGATCTGCCAGATGCCATTCACAAAACAAAAATAAAAAGTAAAGGAGAATGACACATTTACCGACATTTCGCATCATATCTCACATGTTCAATATTCGTAGGGCCGTCGTAAACTTGATAGGAAAATAGGAAACGATATGACATCAAATATAGACGGATTGAAAGAGGAAATCGAATCAAATCCAGCTCCAATCTTGTTTGACTTTACGTTTGTCGAGTCGCACACTGTGATTTTTAGGAAGATATATTGTGATGTCGAGGTGATGTCAGTGTCACCTCTGGAATGGTACATGTACATTCGATCGCATAGGAAACAAACTTTTTTGTTTTTTTATGCAAAATGCACCTACTCTTGGCCTCGATCTCGCCTGATGGAAAGCGATGCATGAGCTCTATGATGGAACGAGCGTGCATACACAGAAATATATCGATAAAAGATTGATTGATTCTTAACACTCTCATTTGGTTTTTGTCATCTTGGTAATCCCCGTTCAAAACCTGTCTGTGCACGCCATTGTGTGCACCCGCCGAAAATACACACATCAACACGGTCTAGGGATATTTTTAAAAAAGCGAATTACTATCAATGTGTTAATTATTTATATGACATGTATATATTTAAAATATGCGTTATTTAATATTCTACCATTTTTTAATAATGGTTAAGGTACTGATTAAAATTTCAGGATTTTATGGAAAAAAAATGAAGCATAGACGGAAACCGTATATGAATTAACTTTTAATTTGTGAGTAAAAACTGAAAAAAATAGAATAATCATTTAATTTGTGTTTATAAACTTTAAGTTAGTAGTCTGAGAAAGCGCCCATGATGTTCATAACACATCGGCAACGATTCGGCATGCTCAGAACAAGGTTGTCAATGTCTTGCTGCGGAATATTGTCCCATGTCCTTCTGAGGTGCGCAAAAAGTTGATCTTCTGTAGCCAAATTTTCAGGAACTTCCTTCAGAGCTTTTCTTTGCAGCATATCCCACGCATGCTCAATGGGATTTAGATCTGGCGATTGAGCAGGCCAGTCTAAGGCCCTAACATTATGTGTATGTAACCAAGCTGCTACCGTTCTCGCCGTGTGTGCCCGGGCATTGTCGTGCATGAACAGGAAATCTTGCCCCATTTGTGTTCTGTGGGGCAAGATTACGGGCCCCAGCACCTGTTGGACATATCGTTCTGCCGTCATATTGCCCCGCACCCAAACGTGATCCGTCCGTCCTCCAAGACGAATTCCTGCCCAAACCATAATTGTTCCTCCTTGGTATGGGTGAACTTCCTGAGGGTTCTGGAGACGGCTCCATCGTCCAGGAACTCGCCAAACACGCGTCCTTCGTGAATCTGGATGGAAGCCGAACCTGGATTCATCCGTGAACAGCACATTGGACCATTGCTCACGACCCCAGTCCACGTGGTTCCGAACCCATTCTAATCGTCGTCCACGATTGCCTCTCCGTAAAGGTGGGACCCGGAGTGGTCTACGAGAGCGTAGATTGCTTTCATGCAGTCGCCTTCTTACAGTTTGGTCACTCACAAGCACTTGGTGTTCCACTCGCAGCCTTTGGACCAATTGAGTCGCCGTTGCATTTGGTTGAGCTCGCGCAGTAATTTGCAAAAATCGGTCTTGTCTGGGGGTAATGATGCGACTTGGCCCCCGGTGCCTCTCCGCTACTTCACCTGTGGCACGATAGCGTGTCCACAATCTTGAAATTACATTTTGATGGGTCCCTATGGCCTCAGCAACATTACGCTGAACATATCCAGCTTCCAGCATTCCCACAGCTCGTAACATCTCCGCCCTCGTCAAATGCCGGCGTTGCATGGCTACAATACCTCAATTTTAACTTTATCTTTCGTTTAAAAATGAAAAAAAACTGTAACTAAACGTAATTCGTATTGTTTTCTAAATTTCGCACAAATGAAAATTCCCTCTCCTATACATCAAGACATTTTTATGCCACCGAAACAAAAGAATTTTCAAAAATTTGAATTTGGAATTAGTCTGAGATAAATTACAAACAAATCGGTGTATTAAAGATTCCAATGCGGCCAGTACTTTTCGAGTTATTTAATTGAGTATGAAATATCCCTAGACAGTGTTGAGGTGTGTATATCCGAACGAGCGACGCGGCGCATCTCTACCTCCGGGGCGACTTACCTGGCAACACTGCGCGCCGCCCGACAGAGACAATATCCGTATCCGGAAGACTAATAAGCGCAAGCGTCGGTCCGCGAGTGAATAATAACTAAAACTTTGTAAATGCAAGTTTTCTAATAAAAATGTTAATGCAAAGAAGAGCATTTTAATGTAGTCCCCTTCATGTGGCGACCGTGAGGATTTTAATGTAGTCCCCTTCACGTTAATAAAATTACAACTTAAGTTATGCATATGGAAAATGTCCACGTTAGTCTTTTGTTTTGATGTGTTCAAAACATTATATAAGTACTGCTCTGCACAACATCGCCATTAAACTTACTTGGTGAAGTAACCTTTACACGTGATTAGGTACCTAGTTGTTAAGATATTATAATTATACATAAACGAGTTTAGATCGAGTTAAAGATCATGTTCCTTTGTCTCTTTTTGGATTACCTTTAGCGCAGGAGTATTTTTGTTTTCTCAAAATCATGTATCCTTTTTAGATACCAGAACCTTTCAGTTATTATGAATATTCCGTATAATGCTTCTTTAATGACTTGGGTGAATTTATTACACGATATATTATTTGTTACACGATACACTAAGAAACACAAATTCTGTAAACACTAATCTTATGTTTTCTTTTCTTTCACAGAGCAATTTTCGTCCTCCGAAGAAATGATGAGCTCGCACTGACAGCTGCAGCCGAAGCCAAATCTAAAGAGAATGAAGTGACTCGTTTTTGATAAATATTTATTACTACTAAGCGTTAAACTTAATTATAATTATGCGAAAAATCTCAATAAAATTAAGATTTGTATAGAGTCGAGTGTATTTTAATTTTTACATTCCCGAACGAATTTTAAATAAATATAGCCCAAAAATTCGTGTTATTTATTTTTAATTACCCTCACCCTTGTTCATTTCACAGAAAATATAAGTACTGGAAAAAAAAACAGCCTGTATTCTAGCAATAACCCAGAGATTTTAATCAGGAAGTAAAATTGTAAAATGTGAGACAACTATGCCATACGCCTGTCCTCCGAAGGGTTTAGGCAGAGTTGTAGGTACCTAAAAGAACACACCCACACTTGGTCAGTAAGGTATGTTGTACTTATATCCCATGTAGTAAGGAGCAAGCCTATTTATTTATTGCTATCAATCGGGCTCTAATCCAGACTCCATGGCTGCTACTGCAATATTTCTGATGGAAAATAATCATAACACTTTTCCCGATCGGAGAAACGGATCCAGGACCTCGTGCTGAACAATCGCACTTGCGCTCACTACACCAGCAGTGATACAATTTCCAGTTAGATAAAAATTGTGAGAAAAAAAAATTTGGTTGTACAGTCGAACAAGCTAATAAGTATACAGCCAGCTTCAACGTTCATAAACGCAGCCTTCTTGAGAGCACGTCTTACATGAATAGTGGCACGTTTTTGGTGATAATTATAATTAATTCTAAACTATATTATATTCTACGTATTATAGTTGCTAGGTATGAGTTAGATAACCTTTCACTTAAGTTTAGATACCTAACAACTAAAATGTAAGTATGTACATAGGTACCTCAATAATCAACTCCCTGCAGCGGCTCATTCAAGCTATAAGCACATCCAAATTAAGCTGATGTTCTGTCAAATTTCCCCAATGAACCGTGACGATTTGGACTTATTCCTGACTGATTGGCCAGAGAAGGCAAAAAACCGGGAGAGTTGTTTGCCCAGCCGAAACGAATCCGCTCACTACACCTGCCAGCAGTGATAGAATTTCCAGTTAGATCAAAATTGTGAGAAAAAAAATTTTGGTTGTACGTTCAACGTTCATAAACGCAGCCTTCTTGAGAGCACGTCTTACATGAATAGTGGCACGTTCTTGGTGATAATTATAATTAATTCTCAACTATAGTATATATCTACGTACCTACTATAGTTGCTAGGTATGAGTTAGATAACCTTTCACTTAAGTTTAGATACCTAACAACTAAAATGTAAGTACATACATAGGTACCTAAATAATCAACTCCCTGCAGCGGTTCATTCAAGCTATAAGCTGATGTTCTGTCAAATTTCCCCAATGAACCGTGACGATTTGGACTTATTCCTGACTGATTGGCCAGAGAAGGCAAAAAACCGGAAGAGTTGTTTGCCCAGCATTTGGAGAGAATAAGCTTATATTAATAAAAAAACCTCGAACCAAAGCTTTATAGATAGAGTTGAAAATTAATTAAAGAAATTTGGCAGATTGTAGCTTGATGTGCAGCTGGCTGTACGTTCTTCCTAAGTACCTACCTACTTATTATACTTGGGTTTTTGATTCATATGTATCTACATATCGTGCCCTTACTTCAAAACCCAACTAACTGCACAAAATGTAGTTTCGAGAAAATCGTGTTTAAAGGTTCGAATCGTAAAATTTTTATTAAAATACTTGTTAAAGAGGCGAGTACGTGTATTTTGATTCTTATTGTATTCATTATTCGGGCGGTGAAGGAAAAATAGCTTAATTCTCAAACAAGTAGGAAAAATGAAGGATTGGCTTGATAAATGCTACAGATAAGTGGTTTTTCCTGTAGTCGCAATGTTTTCTTATGTTTTGAAGAATAGAGTTTAGACAGCAGTATTTTATGAATTTAATTAAACGAAATATTTATGTTCACCTAATGGGTAATTGCTAATACTAAGTAGAAATATTTAGTCTCAGTTATTGTTATTGTTAATTTGACGTGAATCATGACAAAACCACTTAAACGCAGATAGAATGTTTTTCCTGGCGAGAAAATTTGCTTACAGTGCAAAAACATAGCTTTAACCGACACTTACTGGGTTTTGTCTGTTCTTTATTTAAAAAATCTCCTGATAAGCTACCTTAGCTAAAAGCTAAATCCAGAACGGAGCGTCACCTCGGAAAACGGGTTTTACCAGTATGTAGATCTTGAAAAGGAGATTCTAACGGTATTTGTAACTCATTTTTGCCCATAAGTGACTAGTTGGTTTTCGCTTTAAGGGCACGATATTAATAAAAAAAAACAAGTTCAAAGTTGACACGGAAGTAGGTACCTACTTACTCAATATTTATTAAATTAGCACCGACTGACATCTTGTAAGAATAAATTAATCATTGTTTATAATAATGGCTTATTGAAGATAACCCACGACTCGATTGTCGTCAGTTCATTGCCTTGAGGTATTTATCTGATCGCGTACCCTTGTCACTGTGTAGGTAGGTACCTACTTGTAGGTAGTTAGGTAGGGTATCGCGTAGGGTCACCATTTCGAAACTAAACAGTCCTGAAAAAAATTTCATGGTATGCGAACTCAGAAGGTTTTTTCAAAAATACATAGTCAGCATGAAAGTTGAATAGGAAGAGCGTGATGAAAGAACGCCAAAACTACCTACATATTTGAAAATTTTAGATAGAAGACCTGCGGGCAGAGAAGTACCTATGAGAAAAATGTAGAGAAATGGGGAGTAGTTACGAAAATGTTGAGTCTGAACTTAGATGGCTAAAACTTATAAGATTCAAGGAAGACCAAAGAAACGATGAATTGACGGTGTAAAGGATGATTATGGCAAGAAAGGAGGTGACTGCTGAGATGACAAGCTACAGAGAAGAAAGTATGGAAGAAGAAGACATACTACACCGATCTCAATACATTGGGATAAGGGCAGGAGGATTTGGGACAAAAACATACAACGGTATGTTCAGTTACGTTAATTTCGATCTCATCGTACGGTAAGTGAACGAAAACGACTTAATTAGGAAAAACTCGATAAAGATATTTAGAGAAACAAATCCGGCCCACAAAACCGAATATTTGCGAACATATTATCTGAACGAATGGTAACCCTTGTACTGTGGCAAGTACTAGACGTGGGTAAAGTGAACAACCGAACAGTGTCACGTTATCAATTGGGAAAATGTGGGATTTGGGTTTGTAATTATAAACCAAAGACTAACACTGCCAAGTTTGTGTAGTACAGGAATTTGAGGAGAATTTGTAAAAAATTGGGGCAACCGATATATTTTGCGAAGAGTAAGTAGGTAGACTTAATGAAGTGGCAGTGGGCCGGCCATGTCTGACGAAAAGCCGACTGGCGATGGAGCATACGAACTCTGGAGTATAGACCACGTAAGTTTCCGCAAACGCGGCGTAGGACGCCTCCCTAGCGTAGGCGAACATGGGACAGACTGGATAAGAAATGCGGAATTAACGGTGTTATATATCAGCATAGGCCTATGTACAATGCACTGCAATTATTAGATTGCGATTCAAAGACCAGAATGTGCCAAGATCGTAGTGACAAAACTAGAAGTTGATGATGGAGAGTGAAGAGGCCAGATGATACCTTCCACCTTTTCTTCAGTTAGAGTCATAATTAGACTTGTCTTGACCATCCTGCCAGAATTAACCGATACGATAAGAAAGAAACAAATTGCACAACCTTTAGCACAAAATTCGTATCGGATTAGTAGGATCAGTTGGTTCTGATGTAGTTTTTCTCCTCGAATTTATTGATCTGCCTAATTTTCATTATTATTGTGTCCTATTCGAAATCCTCGTACCTAATCAAATATTTGCATGCACGCTCAACTGCAAGAATTCTGGCTCAAACAAAGAGTTACCTATATCTGCCTAAAAGTATGTGGATTAGATACTAGTATTTATTTAAAGAAGGACATAATTAGGCCATTTAAACAACAAATACCATTAATTTGGGGTATTATCAAACACGTGATTAGCATTTTGTATTATTGACAAATGATTGGCGTTCATTTGTTTTAAGATTAGGACCTGCCTGGACTGTAATTTATGCATTCATGTGAGCGCGTCATTCGTTGCAATTAAAACCTTGTGGACATTATCTAAAATACATAAACATGTCGCATCCTCGACATTTGCAACAAAATTTTTGATTTTGTAATCTGTCTTTACATTAATCCTTAGACATTCGCCTTGACCTGGGCCTATTTGGTGCAGCCGTGAGGCACATTGAGTATTTATTCTTCTTTTACTATTTTTGTTTTATTTTGTCTACATAATATGTGTCAAATTAATTAATTTTCTTTCTCAACGCCTAGAGTCAAGCGAAATAAACGCGCCTTCGACGGCCTGTTAAAATGTCACTAGGCTCTATCTAGTAGGCGCTAAACCTGTCAGTGTGTACTTACGGATTACAAACTATGTAATGAACCAATGAGTTCAGGTTTCTGACTATTGACAATTTAGATGATGCTTTGATTGAAATTATCCTGTAAAATAGGTAACGAGAAGAATAACGTAAGATAATCAGTCATGGACGGCTCAGTTCTCAAGACCGTATGCAGCATCTCCCCACGGACAAATGGTCTACCTTGCATTGCATGTCCTGTCACCTACGCTTTGGGCCTTGTAGTTGCGGGGAAAACAGCTCCTTTTGAGAAGCCTGTGCCGGAAAAGGCACCGATCCAGGCTGATGATGGTTTCGTGACGGTGTTGAGGAGGAAGCGCCGTCAGCGAACCATCAAGAACCGCTGCGGCACGGCACCACTACGACGGAGGACATCGTGGAATATGTGCGCCAGAAGACCAAGTACGTGGTGAGAGTGTAGAAAGCTTGAGTCGCGCCTCAACGTCAACTTTAAGGCGTTTGTGGTGCAAGTACCGACATGCTATCTGCACCTCGTCTTGGAAGAGGACTTTTGGCGGCAGAGGTTGGTGTTTCGACACTTCCGCGGGCAAGTGTCACATGAACGTAGGGGCGTATTTACCCTAGGGCCATCCGGACCATGGCCCGGGGCGCCATTACGCCAGGGGCGGCGTAGCCACCCAGCCATGCTAAAATTTTATAGTTCGCTACGCTCGCTCTTGCCACCGAGTTTTTTCATTATCCAATTCAATCCCTCAATGCATTAGTAGTAAAAGTAAGTTAAATATATTTTTTGAACGTTAAAAAGAAAATCAGTTACTTTTCCGAGGCAGGGGGCAAAAATTTTCGAGCTCGCTCCGCTCGCTTTTACATTTGCCCTCAAGTCTGAATCATATCACTTCTCCCCCCCCCCCCCTCCCAGGAGGGGAGGGGAACAGACCAGACCTTCTTTATCACTTCTTCTTCTTTATTTATTTTTTTATTTTTATGTTAAATGCAATATATTTTTTTTTTAAGCTGTATTAAACTCATAATTATGTACTAAAATATTCAAACACAATGCAAATTGTTACATGAATAAATGAATTGAATTGAATTTCTTAAAAAAATATCTATCTATATGAATTGATGAAAGAAAATGTAACTTAACCGATGTGTCAAAATTGTTCGAGCTCGTTCGCTGCTTTTGTTAATTTTCGGAACGGCAAACCCTAACACACTATTAGCTATGTTGGCAATCAAAAGCAAAAAAAATGTATAAATAAAATAAAAATAAACCCGAATTGTAACATTTTCAAATAGGTAATGAAAAAAAAAGTACTTTGACTTTTAGCTAGTTTTCTTGGCCAATAATGAAATTAGAAGGGGCGGCAAAATTAGGGTGGACCTCCGGCGGCAAAAACGCACGCCACGAAACTGGTGTCGTCACAGACGTTGAGGTTGTTTCCAAGCTCTACGACTCATTGATTAACTACTTACTCGAAACTGCGGTTTATAAAAAAGAAAGCAAAAAATAAAAGTTTTTTTCTTGACTTCTGGGGCGGCAAAAGTTATTGGCCCGGGGCGCCAAATTTCAAAATACGCCCCTGATTGAACGCACAGTGACATAGTACAAGTGTAGTTATAGGTATTAATATAGTTTTAAGGTTCTATTTACTAACACAATCTGTACTATACATACCTACTATAGTACCTACAGGAACAAGAAATAAGTAATAACGAATAATAAGAAAAAGTTACCTTTCGTGCATCATCAATTAAAACAAGCTTAAGAAAAAATCATCTAAGTATGTTATGTTGATCATCCTTTGTCCACAGAGTCTTCCTCAATTTGGCCCAAACATATTTGAACTTTTGCTAACGATACACTACGAACAAAAATAAGTAGGTACCGAAAATATAGAAACTTCGGTAAAATTATTATAACCGAATAGCAAATGGCTGACCATTTCTAGTACAAATGGCCAGCCATTTACCCTACCCTACCTACTCCCCCTCCACCTACCCCTTCCTACTAACTTACTCAGTTTAGGTCACGTCATTTGGTACTTTATGGCTCTATGTTGTTATAGGTAGGTACTTTATCTAAATAACATCAGTGTTGGGTACCTTTGTCAAATTAGTTTGTTAGTTTTGTATAGTATCGCTGAGTGCCACCTTCCTTTACCACGCAACTCCCATTTCCTTGAGCAATTATTTGGAACTTCTAAGGCTACTTTATGGATTCAGAGTACCTAGAAGCAGTTAGAAGTATTCGTGTTAATGGATATGAATAGTAGGCACATTTCTCATTCGAAAAATAATTGTGAGTTGTGTAGATAAGTAGAGTTTGCTCGACAATAAAGCTGGATTGCGATTCGATGAATACGGGGAAATGGAGCAGTTGATACACAATATTCAGCCCTACACGGGCCGGGTTGGTGACCTCCGTTAGACATCTACCATCACTGAATCATTTCCGATCAGCTCTGCAGTGGAAATTACGATTTCCTACTCCTCCGCTATTATTTTCTGATTAATTTCGTTGCGGTGTCCAAGACAGATTGTTTCTCCGAGACTTCGTCGAGCTTCGTTGTCTCGGCGCTTTGGAGGTCGCCAGCGCCACTGTTGATTCTGGCTTTCAGGACTTGTATTGGTTTAGGAATAGTTTGGTGGTCTACCCAATTAAAAGCTCGGCACATTTAGAGCTAAGTCGAGCGGTTTTTTCCCGAAAGTATAAGGAGTTAATGGTAAGAAAAAAAAAAACAATATTTCAAGTTATACCAATCATAATTTATTCTTTACAACCTACTATACACAAAAAAAAAACTGTACAAAAATACTAGAACTTAAGTTTGAAGTCCTTCGACGTTGCCTTCGTAGTTTGAGCCTTGGGCCATTGTCTCTTGTCATCTATCAACATCTTGATGTACCGTCCTTGTTGATCCGAGGGTAGGTTGACACCGAGCGCCTCACAATTTCTGATGATCTCTGAACATCCCCGGATATCTCTGTTCCTTACTGGAACAAATAATAAGTAAAATTAATATTTAATATGAATCAGGTTGCCTGCCTCGTTGGTTTAGTGGTCGCAAATGCGCCTGCTGAGCATGAGGTCCTAGATGCGATTCCCAGGTCGAGCAAAGTGCTATTGGGTTTTTCACGATTTTGTTCTTATAAGCAAACCAACAGGACCGGGATAACTAACTTTTTGAACTGGACGCGACGTACCAAATCGGGACATGTTGCGGTGTACCTACAGCTCGAGTGTAATAAAACTACAATTATCCTTTGCCAAAAAAGCAGACTTGGGTGCTTACCTACTCTGGAATATAATTCCGATAGATCGACATTGGTCAAACGTCAGTTGGTTGAGTTAAACGTCAGGGATTGGCTAGACTCAGTCCGCCTTATTACAAAAGGTAGTTAAACCTGGTTTAACTTAGACCTGGTTTATCTCGCATGCTGTCACTTTCTTTTGAATATTATTGAAGTGAGACGTCATGCGAGATAAACCAAGTCTAAGTTAAACCAGGTTTAACTACGTTTTGTAATAAGTTGGTATGAGTCCAGCCAATGCCTGACGTTTGACTGACAATTCCAATGTCGATCTATCGGAATTATATTCGAGAGTAAGCACACAGATTTATACTTAACATGACATCACGACTGTAATCTCCGAAGGAATAGGCTGAGGTGTACCTAATAGTACACCCACAATTCACCAGTTATGTTTTTAAGTCCCATGTAATACCCCCGCGAGCCTATTACCATCTACTGGGCATAGATCCAGACTCCGTTGCTGCTACTGAGATTTTTTTTTATGGAAAAACCCAAGATGACTCAGGGCGGTATAAGCTCAGCGTGTTGACATAGTATTTTTATCATCGTAGTGCGTGAAACAGTAGATATTCGGTTGGTATTTTAGTATTTTTATCTTTATAAATTGTGTGAAAGAACTTAGATAACGTAGGTCAATGTACTTATTGTTAATTCTATTTTTTTGCCTATCACTGGGCTTAATTATCATAGCTTTTTGATGTCAAGCCTTTTACTTAATTAGAATTGTGTAATCTACATTACCTACATTCATTGACATAGATTTCTATTAAGAGAATAAGCTTTCGAAGGAAATGGAAAAAGAAAAAATATTTTAGTTAGTGTGAACATTTTAGATCCTGTGAAGAGATGAAGCCTAATTCAGTCTATAGATATCGAAGCAGTGAGAGCCCAGAGAGCAATGGTGCTCGTCATAGGTTCGAATATCGACAGACACTTAGAACAATGATTTCTTTATGAAGCAAAACATCCCGGCGAAACTAAACCGAAAAAGTAGGTACGACCTCGTTCCAAAAACTTTAAAACATTGTGACATCACTCCTATACACAGATATGAGACTTCAGTCTTAGCACGATAGCATTAAGGACGGGACTCCACCAAAGCGACGATGTGCCAAGCGGAGAGGACATGTGCCAAATTCGACCAATCACAGTTAGGTACATCTGGTATTTCGCACTTCCTGTGATTGGTCGAACCCACTAATATCACACCGCACAGTCAAACACATGTCATGTAACGAGCAACCGTAAACGTATCATCACGACAGCATAAGTGAGCAAACTGCAAATGCAAACTCAGTTTGCAGTGCGACAACTCGTGTGAAGTACAGTCGAATAAGCTACTTGGTATACACGCAGAAATCTTTATAATTCAAATACGCTGACAATATTGGGTGCAATTTTGTTTTGAAGAAAAGCCTGGTTTCGTGAACGCCTAAAGAACTTCCTGCAACCGGGTCAGACTTTCCTCTTTAAATAACAATAATTCATTTATTATTTTAAAATCAAACAGGTTCTAATAATGCAAGCGTTTGGCATTAAGCGACTGATGACAAACGCTGTATCGTTTGACATCAGTCTCTAACGCCCGGGATAGACGAGGCCAGTTATTCAAGCCAGGATAGCAAGCTAATGTCAGTTAGCTAGACGTACCTACTTCTGGCTTCGTGTATACAAAACTAGCTTCCTTTCCAGCATGTTCACAGCCAGGGCATTAAGACAGGACAGTTTAGTAGAGAACTAGCTTGCTGTCCTGGCTTGAAAAAGTGGCCTCGTGTATCCCGGGCAAAAATGTGACACTTTTTTTTTTAATTGTGGGAAATCATCAAATGACTCCTCCCGATGTTCCTTCTTAGCCCTTTGTGCCGAGGCCGCGGTATCTATCTCTCGCAGCCCCGACGGGATAAATGTATCCCTGTAGGTAATCTTAAAAGTAAATGCAAGTTAGCTGGCTGTATACTCAATACCTTGTTCGACCGTACAAGCCACCTGTGGCATCGGAAACGTGCAGCTCCGAACTGAAACTGAATTGGAAATCGAGACAGATGCTAAGAGCGTGCAAATGTTTGGAATTGGAACAGTTGTCAATAGGAACTTTGTCCTGAACTAGAGGCGTGACTTTTATATGTGGGAGTTTGAGCATATTATTAAAGTTTACTAGCTGCGCTCGACAAGCGTTTTCTGCCCACCTTACTACCAATACCAAATATACACAAACAAATATAAATCGGTCGAGTCGTTTCGGAGGAGTACGACCACAATCACTGTTACACGAGATATAATATATTGGATGAAACATGTACCTAACAAAGTACCTACAACTACCCTATCGTTTTGTAACCTAGTTATGTACCTACGATCAGTATACCTACCAAATTTTCAGAATATTCAGACAACTAAACTCGACGACCCGACGTCCATCAAAGTTATAGGTAGGTTCCTCCTATCCTATAATTAACCTTACCAGACATCAATTTACGGGATAACTATTACTTATCCCAAAAACAAAAAAGATGTTATCGTACGTACCTACCTCTTCTTATCTTTTTTTTTTCAAATTCAAATAGTTTATTGCAATCCATAATGTTTACAGGTGGTATAAAATAATTTTAGACACAATTATGGACCCTGTCGGGCACAGCAATTTTTTAATTTTATTTTTAAATTTTAATTTTTTATCTATGAGAATATTACAGTTCTCGGCAAGAAATATGAGCCAAATAGTTTTAGCAAACGTCGAATAGCATAGCTTGATGCAGTCATCAATCTTACCATGATGATGATGATGATTATCATGATGATTGATGCAGTCATATCATACATTTGGGTAAAAGGGACATCGACAAAAGATTACCACGTATCCAGTAGGTAGGTACATAATTCTAAACACCACATAAAAACTTTTCATGAGTGGTTTTAAGAAAAAAAAAAAAACAGCCGTTCCATTTTGTACGTGGCAGGAAACAGCAGCTCTTTTTTTAAATTACCAAATAAAAATTTCCATAGATTGGGGATGATGTACAGACAGCCAGCACCTCCAGCTACTGCAATCTGTCATAGGTATTTCTTAAATAGACTTTCAATTTTATCGCTAGAGCATTAGGTTTAGGTTCCACTCTGTACATTCCTCGAAGGATTGAGCATAGGGTGCATCACCGTTTGTGTCATAATAGTCAGGTTCTGTATTTCGTTTTACGACCCAACATGTAGGTATTGTAAGTATGATAGGGTCGACAAACAGATCAAGTAATTGTTCTAAGTTCATGAGGGCAGTTGATTAAGTGCGCAAACAATCAACATTAGACAATGCGGTACAATTAATAATGTTATATGCACCTATAACCTATCTTTGTTCCAATTGTATAGTGTTTTAATCTTCCAATATTATACAATAATTGTGCCTACTTACACAAACATAAAAACAGACCCTTCGCCAAGCCGACAACCAAGCATTCTGTAGTAGGTAGGTATATCAAACTAGGCAAAAATTATTCCTGGGAAACGAATTTTTTTTGGGGGTGAAACATTATGTCGATGGATGCATTGAATCGTAAACGGGTCATGGGAGGTCTCATTAAAGACTTGTGAAAGTTCCGTGTGAAAGTGTGTGTAAGAGGAGCTCGTGGCTTAATAAGAACTGCCACTCAGGTCGATCTTTAGGTAAAGCTGTGCTTGCCTAGGTCGGTCTGTGGATAATAATAATAATATATTCCACAACTATCACACAACGCCATCTAGTCCCAAGCTAAGCAGAGCTTGTGTTATGGGTACTAGACAACTGATAAACATACTTATATATTTCTAAATACATACATATTATAAATAAATTACACCCAGACACAGAACAAATGATCGTGCTCATCACACAAACATTTGTCCTGGGTGGGAATCGAACCCACGACCTCCGGCATATAGCAGCTAGGGTCACTAACCACTAGACCAACAGGCCAGTCCAGTCAGATGGGTGACCGCCCGACATACCGAGTTTCCTCCGTGCCTCGGAAAGCACGTTAAGCTGTTGGTCCCGGCTGCTAGATCTTTGGCAGTCGTTACAGGTAGTCAGTGACCTGAAATTCTGACATCCAGTCTTACCAAAGGGGTTTTGTATTACCTAGTATTAACTGGGTTGTGGAGGTCGCTCCATGTAAAATACTGGTATTCAGCTGCATCCGGTTAGACTGGAAGTCGACCCCAATATTATGTAGTTGGGAAAAGGCTAGGCAGATGATGATGACTTGTGAAAGTTCCAAACTTAACTTTGACCCCCGAATAACCCCGATATCTACGGAGAATACCACCATATCTTCCCACCCTTCTACTTATACGGACATAGAAAGTTCCAAGGTAGGTTCTCAACCAGTGGCTGTATGGTCGTTGGTCTCGCGAATAACTTTGATTGCGCTATGATTTTAAAGTAAGTTAAGTTCTCAGGTAGCTGGGTCTACTAAATACTTTTAAATAACTATTACTAGCTTAAGTTTGATAGAGATGAATGTAAGACAATTTTACACTCCGGAAAACATCGGGCAGGAGCACCTGCTACGTCAGAATTTAATACTTACCAAATTCGCGTTACTCGAATAATCTTATCATTAACACTCTTCTTTTTCGTCGTGTGATTATTGCCTAACCTTTTTTTTATATATTGCCTAACGTGGTGTATGACTGTATGCCGCCCATGTGCTTCTACCGAGGTTTTACATACCGTGTGGATTTCTTCACCGAAGCAAGTGATAATTAAAAAATACGCATAATTAATCTAAAAATCAGAGGGGCGTGTCTTGGGTTCAAACTCGAGACCTATGACTTGTCAGTCTAACGGTCACACTCAAACCACATTTTTTTTTGGTTTGTGGGAAATCAACATGGGCAGAGCGGAAGGGAGTGTCAGACTTCTACTGACTAAAAACCACCCATGTTCCTTCTTAGCCCTTTGTGTCGAGGCCGCGGTATCTCTTTCGAACAACCCGCAGCCCCGACGAGGCACTCACACCACTTAGACTGCTTATTTATGATATCAAGCAAAAAAAATAATATTAAAAAAATATTATTATTTATTTATATTATTTTTTTTTTTTTTAATATTATTATTCTCTTTATTTATTTTTCTTACATACTAATTTACATTTTTAAATATTTGTTAAAAAAGATATCAAAAAACATTTAAAAATATAAAAAGTAGTAGTCCACCGGTGTCGGGAGCAGGGTCCAAGCCACCGGTGGTTAGGGTTCCAGAGACAGGAACCTCCTCACAATACGGGCCGTATCAAGAAGTACTGCCTTCTGAATCAGGCCCTTGATCCAACCGTCAAGCGAAAGTTTTGACAGGTGGTCGTCCATGCTTTTTGCTATCAGGCCATTGGCCGTGACGACTATCGGCACAATGATAGCCGAGTTCACATGCCACATATCGACAACCTCGTGTGCTAAGTCCAGATATTTTATTTGCTTCTCTTTCTAATATTATTATTATTATTTGTTTGTATACTTTTACATATCTCGGCTTTT
This sequence comes from Diarsia mendica, assembly GCA_949316265.1. Lineage (NCBI taxonomy): Eukaryota > Metazoa > Arthropoda > Insecta > Lepidoptera > Noctuidae > Diarsia > Diarsia mendica. Next base: position 12,228,737 of record OX438902.1, on the reverse strand, counting down.
CAACCGGATTTATAGAATAGCACGGGCCGAAGCCAAGCACTATCCCGAGAAAGAGATGATATGATGAGATGATGATATGATTGAATTTTGCGATGATGAGTTTCTGTGTCTGTTGAATTGTGCATGTGTGATTGTTCGAGGTTGTGTGCCTGTGGTGGCGACTACAGTTTCACCTTCATTTTGCAAAAAATTTCTGACTATCCTGCATGTATTCAGGATTGCGGCTTTCTGAAGACTTTGGTATGTGTAAGGTGGTAAGTCAAGAGTTATTAGAGACTGGTGGAGTTGCTTGGGAATAACTCCAGTTGTTGATAGCACAATAGGGACTATGGTGACTTTGCTAAGACACCACATTCGGCTGATTTCTATTTTAAGATCTGTATATTTTGACATTTTTTCTGCTATTGTTTTTTGTAGATTGTGGGTATTTGGTACGGCGATGTCTATGAGTTGTGCGGTTTTGTTACATTTGTCTATTAACGTGATATCTGGTCTATTATAGTGTATTGTTTTATCTGTAAAAATTCCTCGGTCGAAGTACAATTTGTGGGTAGCGTTTTCAAGAGTAATTTTGGGCTGGTATTTATAATAGGGCACAGATGGGGTGGAGATTAAGTTATATTTTATAGCTAATTTTTGATGTATTATGTTCGCTATTTGGTCATGCCTGTGTTTATAATCAGTCTGAGCGACTGCTTTACACGCACCTGTAATATGCTGAATAGTCTCGGAGGAACTATTGCATCGCCTACATATATCTATTGTTTGAGGAATTCTCATGATGTGTTTCTGATAATTGCGGGTTTCTATGACTTGGTCCTGAATCGCTATCATGAACCCTTCGGTCTCAGGGAACAATTCTCCACGCCTTAGCCATTCGTTCGACGCTAACTTGTCGACGTTGGGTAGGTTAAGGTCGTGTCGATGTCTCCCATGCAGTGACTTTTGAGTCCACTCTGCGATTTTAGTCTGTCGGTCAGTCTGTTGTTCATTGTTCTGTGTTGTCCTGTCATGCATGTTTAAAGGAGTAAGTTTTTTATCATTAAACGCTATTGCTTTGTGTAGGGTTGAAGTAGAGCTTTTATTGTGAAAATATGTTCTTAATGTCGTAATTTGCTTATTATGTAGGTTTGTGATATCTATGATCCCCCTGCCACCTTCGTTCCTGGGCAGTGTAAGCCTCTGTACACATGACCTAGGATGATGTCTCCTATGTTTAGTGAGGGTTGTATTCACAATTCTTTGTAAGCTTTTGAGGTCGGTCTTGTTCCATTTAATGATGCCAAAGGAGTAGGTGAGAATAGGGATGGCATAAGTGTTAATTGCTTTTGTTGTATTTTTAGCGTTAATTTGAGTATTAAATATTGTTTTTAACCTATGTTTAAATTTTTTAGTAAGTGTATTTTTTATTTCCTTATGCATAATCTTTTTAGCTTGTATATACCCTAAATATTTGTATGTCCCGGTTTCGTTTAACGAATCTATTATCGCGCCTGTCTGCATTTGGTATGAATGTGTGTATGTTTTTCCTGCTTTTATTGAATTAATTTTACATTTATCAATCCCAAATTCCATGCCTATATCGTTAGAGAACGTTTCAGTTACATCAGCTAGATTGTATAAGTCATCAGGGGAAGTTGCATACAGCTTGATATCATCCATATAAAGAAGATGGTTTATTTTACAATTTTGTTGGTCAGTCAGTATGTCAGTCATTGTGTCATTGTATTGGAGTTGATAGCCGGGTTTCTGCGCATTTAGTTTGTTGGAAAGGGGGTTTAAAGCAAGACAGAACCATAGTGGGCTGAGTGAGTCTCCTTGGAATATTCCTCGCTGGATCTTAATTAGTTCTGTTTCCACTATTTCTGTTGATGTGTTCAGTAGTAAACGCGTCCTCCATTTTTCAGCAATATTACCTAAAAAGCTGATGAGTTGTGGATGTATTTTATATATTTTTAAAACTTTGATTAACCATGAATGAGGAACTGAGTCGTATGCTTTCCGATAATCTATGTACATTGTGTGTAAATCATTTTTCGTACTTTGAACCTTTTTATGGATAACTGCGTCTATTGTTAACTGTTCTTTACACCCTTGGCTTAACCTCTTACATCCCTTCTGTTCTTCTGTTAATATTTTGTGTGTTTCAAGATGTTTATAAATAATATTAGTAACGCATGATGTCATTATTTTATAAATGGTTTGCAGACAAGTAATTGGTCTATATTTTGCAGGATTCAATGGGTCGCTAGGATCTTTTGGTAGCATATAGGTCTTTCCTTCGGTTATGTATGAGGGAAGTGTTTTAGGGTCTTTTATAAAATCGTTAATATGGTTAAATAGGTGTGGATGTACATGTGTAAATTTTTTGTACCAGTAATTGTGTATGTTATCTGAACCAGGCGCTTTCCAATTGTGTATTCTTTTAATGACGTCGTGAAAAGTTACTATATCAACCTGATCAAAAGTCATTGCTTCAGTGTTTGAATGGATTACCTCTTCTTCTTTAATCCATTCTGCTTCGGCGTTGTGGCAGACAGGATTTTCCCAAATGCCAGCCCAAAATTGATGTAACTCTGCAGTTGTTGGAAAAGCTGTATGTGTATTATTACTAGATGTTGTTTGATTTGTTGTTGATTTATTTAGTGATCGGTAAAAAAGTTTTTCGTTATTCATGAACTGGTTATTTTGTGTTTTACGAAGTGTGCATTTAGTGTATCGATTAAGTCTACTCTTTATTACTGCTAGTTTCTGTTTAAGAGTATCTAGGAAATGTTCAAGTTCGGTGTTAGGTTGTTCATGTATTGTATGTATTCTGTAGTCTCTTAATATTGCCTCCACTGCCTTGTTTAGTTTTCTACTTCTATGGCCCTGCATATAATGGCTTAATCTACCAATTTTTGCTCTGAAAACCTCAATTTTTTGCTCTAGCCTTTTCTGCCATTTAGGTTTGTGAACTTGATGGAGTCTACTTCTATCTTCAGGAGGTGTGAGTGAAATTTTACTGCCGTTGGCTTTAGCAGCTGTCCATGCAGCGCAGTATATTATTGTCTGGAGACTATTAAAATCTGTATCACTAGTAATTTGTTCCTGTAAAATTATTTTGTTTATGTAGTTAACTATATTTGCAAACTTTTTTGATGCCTTTTGCTTAGGTATGTAACATCTCTCTGTAGGGTGTGTGTCTTTGTAGTATTGTAGCGTTTGCGAGAATATTTCATCTATGTCAGAATTTCTTTCTAGGCTAGTAGGTGGTATGTTAAGATGTATAGGGTGATCTGTACCTAAGTTATTAAGGTTATTATCATTTATGCCTTCTCCTATATACTCGGTTTGTGATGGCTGTATATTTTCCATCTCTATATTTAGTGTATCTGTATTTGTATGTGACTGTAAATTTTCTACCTCTGTATTTGACCTACTAGTATCAGCTGGTCTTAGGAAAGACTCTGTTTCAAACAATTCATTCTCTACTATTGATTTTACCATTTGCAACCGTGCTTCTGAAATCATATTATTATTTACTATTATTCTTTTTTGATCTGATATACGCTGTTCTGATAAATGTGCTAGATCGGGATAACATTCTGTGAATTTTTCTTTCAAATTTTTCCGCCAAACTGTCATATCCGTCTCCATCTTTGTTGCCCTATAATAACATTTCATGAGTGTTTCGTTGAGTTCGTTGGACCATTTCATTCTAGGTTTAGGTCCTGATTGTGAATGCAGTTGTGTGTCTGTTTGAGATGCAAGAAGCTCCGGCAGTGACTGTAATTGCGACTCATTGTTGTTCGTTTGCAAATAATTACTTACTTCAAGCCTAATTGTATCGAGTGTGGTGGAAGGTAGTAACTTTTTGGAAACTATTGCTCTTCTTTGATCTCCAATTCTTTGCTTGGAGACTTTCATGTTTGGAAATTTTTCTGTGAATTGGTGATGTAATGATGTAAGATATGCTTTTGTGTCAGATTCTAAGCATGTGATGATTAGGTAGTTACGCCAAATGAATTCATTCATTTCTTTACTCCACTTCTTGCGCGTAGTAGTTGAAGCAGCAGCGGGTGAAGGATTATTGGCTAAATTAGCCCCCGACACATCATCTTCTGCCATTGGTGATAATCGTGATGATGATCTTGATGAAGGTGATAAATATGAAGGTGGTGATGATGGAATTGATGAAAAGATGGACCTCGGTGAGGACGATGAAGAAACCGATGATGTTTCAACATCTACAGAAGGCATATTTGCCTGATTATTTTTTTTTGTTTTCGACCTTGTTAACATATTATTCCCACGAGTAGCTAGGGACTAACAAAGTCAGCCACAGCAGAGCCCTGCGTTCACTGTGGTAAGGGTAAATAAAACTGGAGGTCCCCAAGTATCCAGAGTTGGCACACTAGTGACTAGACTCTCCCCTAGCCATGCAGCCCTCGGCGTGTGCAACCTTGGCTTGGATTGTGTTGTATCTCTCTTGGTCTGGTCCCTCACCCTAAACCTATCTCAGCAAAGTAAACTCCACCAGAACAGACCCAGGGCTCATTGGAGCGCACAAGCCCCACCACGACGTCAACGTAGAGATACGGCGGTGGGGTTATTATTATTATTATTATTTTTTTTTTATATTTTGAGCAAATATCCCGTTTTAAGTGTTAATGGTGAATAAACTTCTTGTAAAATTAGTTACTAGGATAATGTTCATTAGTTTATCATTACAACCATATAACATTGACAAACAATATCAATGACATATTGTACTGCACCAACAATAAACTAACAAGGCCTACATTGTCCTAGATTTATTATAAGTAATATCGTTATAGGACGCCGGGATCACAGACCTAACATAAACTAGTACTGATAATACTATTGTCAGAGATGTCTAACTTACCTATAGGTACTATGTTAGCAACTTAATTTCTAAAGATATAAACAATAATGTGCATTTGGAAAAGCAACTCTACTATCGTCATTCCCTTGCCTTTCATCAGCCTATTGCAATCCACTGCTGGATATAGGCCTCTTTAATCTTACGCCACTCAACTCGATTTTCGGCAACTCTCATCCAGTTGTTACCAGCCACTCTGCGAAGATCATCGCTCCACCGAGCCTGCGGGCGTCCCACCTTACGCTTGCCGATTCGCGGTCTCCACTCAAGAACACGTCTACTCCAACGGTCATCGGTTCTGCGTCTAATATGGCAGGCCCACTGCCACTTCAGCTTACTTATTCTGTGAGCTATGTCGACAACTCTGGTCCTCTGTCGGATCACCTCATTTCGGATGCGATCCCTGAGAGAGACCCCTAGCATACATCATTCTCTTACCCTTATCCCAATCTATTTGGGGTCGGCGCAACATGTCTTCTTCTTCCATACTTCTCTATTTCTCGTCATCTCAGCAGTCACCTCCTTTCTAGCCATGTCATCCTTCACACAGTCCATCTATCGTTTCTTTGGTCTTCTTCTACTCTTATAGCCATCTACATTCATAGTCAATGTTTTTCTCATAAAGTTAAATTTGCAACATCACTTCAAACCTTTATATAATTGTATACTAAACATTTTGAAATGAACAATTTATGAATGACATAATTAAGTTGATAATCGTTTAAATGTAAATAACAATTGAATATGGAATAGATAGTGTGCAGAAAATTGACCTACTTTAAGGCTGACGCAAATGTCTTAAAGATGGGTGGTCTTTGGCCAGTAAGGATAAGAAAGTATCTTATCTTCTCATTAACAAATATTAGGTACCTATTATAATATGATGGTCCTTTGTGCATATGATGCCCCTGAATCATCATTTGCTTAGCCTTTTCCCAAAGTATGTTGAGGTTGCCTTCCAATCTAACTAACCTGGTTACAGCTGAGTACCAGTATTATACATGATGCAACTGCTTTCTGACCTGTATGAAATGGTATTTTGTCTTATTTTATTTATTTGTACTGAATCACTATGCACTATTTGACCCAAAGGTTGACTGTTAGAGAATAACTTGTGCCATACAAATATATTTTGTTCCGTGCGGGGATCGAACCCTCGACACGCAGCGCAGCAGTTCAATCGCTCAGATAGGTACTGCGCCAACCGTGCCGTCAAAAGCGCGCCTACCTATCGTACGTCTGTCGTGGACTGTGTGTGTGGAGTGCGTCTGCCTATGTGTGGTACTGGTACATAAGAGTCAAAGAAATTTAAATAAATAAATAAATGAGATAGGTATACACTGATGAACCATGCATGCAAAAGTTTTTCACCCCTGGCCCTTATGTTCTAGGTTTGTCCATCAGTCACTTATCGTTCAGTATTTTACATACATTTTGTCTATAACAGGTGACCAGGCCATCACTACTTACATTTATAGTTGAACAGCACTTGCAGAACTGCCACATACTCGATCATCATGTCATACTTGATTAACGTCTGCAGCAGCCGGACCACTGCGTCTTCATTGAAGTCTTTTAATGCCATTATACTGAATGCTGTAGCTCTGAAAAATAGTAATTAAGTATGTTTTATTATCTGTTTTGCAGTTTGCATAAAAAAAAACTCGAAAGTAGACTGTTTATACTTTATACAGTCGGCTAGACAAAAGTAGGTAGGTAACAAAACTGGTATAAGCTTGCCCCTCTTTCTACTTTGCTAGACCAGCTTAAAGTGTTACCCTGACATGCAGCCAACTGTGGCTTTATCAAAAATATTTGCAAATATAATTATTTGCAAACATTTTTGATAAAGCCACAGTTGGCATCATTCTCACTAAGTAGGTATTATAATTGTGTATGTTAAGTAACAAATGATTTAATATTCATTAATCTGCAAAATCAATTTTAAACTTACTAAAGGTTTTATTTTTTCAGTAAAACACAAATAGGGATGTCAATACTTACTTTTCTCCAACAATGCCCAAAAGAACTTCCGACTCCTCCAGAAGCTCATTACCCAACATCTGGTCAGAAAACCAAGTACTTGCCCAACAAATGTGCCAGAAACAAACCAAAGGGTAATGGTCTGACCACTCATTGCTAAACTCCATTACATACTTCCTAAAAATAACTAATGATGCTTCCGATCTATTTAATACTGAGTCTTGAATTAATTCTCTAAATATTATCCTATAAAAACTCCTCAGAGTCTGATACTTCTTATAGGAACTCTTGAGTATTGATAGACCTTTGTCAGAGTTGCCCTTAATACATTCTGCTTTTGCGAGGTAATGTAGGAATTCACCATTTCTCTTGTACGAAGCTGGGTCTACTTTTAAACAATATGTCTGTATTACAGCAACCATCCTAGGCATTCCATATATGCTGTAATGTTTAAAGAGTTTCTTAACAGTATTGTAAGATAGGTATCTCTTACAATTCTGGCATTGTGTGACTAGTTCTTCAATCTTTTTGTGTTTGTTTTTTGCAAGCAGTTCAGAAAATGTTTCTTCCAAGTCTATGTTGCTCATTTTGGACACGTTACACGTGTCACTTGTGTACGTGCAATGTCGTATACTCGACTCTGCGATGTCATTTCTCTGAATCATATAAGATCTGTGTCTTTCAAATATCTCACTGGTGAATGCATCAATTGTAAGGGTCGAGTAGTAGCCACTGTTTGGAGCCATTCTTTGTATACATTGCACATTATTTATCAGTCTTGCGTAGTTTAGAAGTTTCTTTGTCATGTGCAATCTAGTTATATTCATTGTTTACCTGAAAATCTGTGCTCTTTCACAATCACCTTTTTGAAGGTTGAAATACGTAAGCGAATTGATCAATTTGACTTTATCTGGCAGTAATTCGTGTCTTGTACTTCATTTTCTTGTTCTGTTTGCCTTAAATACTAAATATAAAAGCAGAAAACACGGTTAAAAACATAAAAATTAGACTGTAAACAGGTTATTTTTATTTACCATGACAAAGTCGATTTTGACATTGATTGAAGGCATTTGATTGAAGTTTTGAAGGTGTCAATACTGTCAATTTGACTTTGACAAAATTAGCTGACGTTTAATTTGTCTGGAACACGAGCCTTTCCATACTAATCGTTAAATCTAATGATAAGTCAAAATATTATTATATACATCTATGTTGTCAATTATTTTAATATTTCTTCTGTTAATTAATAAGGTGTCTTATTTCCATCATTTGAAATACAAAATAAGTCATCTACTACTGCTGCCATCTTGTGCCGTAAGTGCCAACTAGCTAACTAACTAGCCGTAATGCATTTGGGAGTTCTCATTAAATAGTATCTCTACTCAACAACAGATGTCGCTACGCGAATCACGAAGCTAATTGCATGACTGTCTTGTTCTTTTCATTTATCTAACATTTTATCATTTTAGTGTTGGTACTATGGTGGCTTAATTTGCATCATATTATTTTAAGACATCATAAACATAAAACGGTCTATGAAATAGGTACTCAAAGCATTAATTACCTACCTACAAGTCATCAGTTACTTAGCTGGTTAGTCTATTTTGATGATTTTGATTACAAAACAGACAAAAAAAAAAAACAAGTATAACAATCGTGTTATGTCTATCCATCGATATTCAATACGTGGAACGGATTACGAATTTTATCTTTCGAGATATCGTATGACGCTCTAGTTTTTTATTTTCCGAAGTGATTGCCGACAATGATCGGCTGTCGATTAACATAGAGCTATTAGTTGTTAATGCCAAGCGCTCAGCAGGGGTCCACGATAGACGCTAGTTCAAACTTACACGCTACGTGTTTCGAAGCCAATTTTTTAGAGACTTAAATTAGTCGGCTATTTTGTTGACCGAGAGTGGGAACGACACGTGCCTTATTAGATTAAAGTTATTCGGTGCTTACTTAGGTACATTAACTTCGTAGTTTGTTTACTTACTTATTAGGTGCATTGCCTACCTAAACTACCTAAGTAAGTAAGAAAAAAAGAAAGAAAGAAAAAATATTTATTTTCGCAGAAATAAAAAAAAAAACAGGTAAACACACAACTTACAACTAATTATTAACAAAAAAAAATTGGTACAGAAAAGAAAAAACAAGTTTGCGTTTACGTAAACTTACTTAAAACGGAACACTACTGCGACAAATGGGTTACCACTCAGCATGGTGCTGTGCTATGGGGACCCACAGCACAGCGCTGGTTTTCAGTGGTAACCCTTGAAAACAATAACGTACGAACGTCAAAACGGATATTTAATTTTAAAACGTAAGTATGCTAATTGTTACCCACATAAACAGAAAATAAAATAAAACAGAACCCTTATTACAATTTAAAGCTAAATATACTTAATATGGAATACAATAAAATAAACTTTACAAACAAAAACAAACCCAAATAGGTAAATAGGTATAGTATTAATTTTGTAGTAGGTAGGTAACTGTTCTACACCTTCTTAAATATGTTTTGAACAACAATAATTAATAATAAGTAGGTACCTACCAAGGTCATCTCCTGTGTAAAAGCTCCTTCGTCATAGAAATTTCGTATTTTTCATAAAAGCTACCTTTCTAGTGATAGAACTCAGAGATATAAATCAAAAATAAAAAAACATCGTGTGTGCAGGGACCTCCCCATTAGACACCTGTAGTCGTGCTTAAATTATTAAAATGTGTAGAGTTTCGTCGATTGATTGGCATGAAAAAAATACTATCGCTGCAGTACCAAGCAACTTCCAGTTCCAATTAGGCACAATTATATTTGAACTCTGAACACATGACACCTTTGTCTGATAAGGTTTTTACATAAGTCACGCATGGAATACATTCACTTTAAAATGATCGCCAAATTATCTGTGATCGATTGATCACGCACACTTTTTATGAGTACCTAGCCAGCAATAGCTGCAGTAGGCAGCAAAATATCTCTCTCAATTTTACCAAAAGTTGACTGTTTACGCGTTGGGTTCGATTCCCGGGTAAAGTGTTGTTGTGTTTTTCAATCAGTACCTATATTTTTTTTTAAACTTTGCCCCACACTAGGAATTTCTCCTGTATCGTGGGTGCGTTTACAAACATTTAAAGTCACATACACACACACACCCACACCCGTAACAATTATCTGTAGGCCATACAAATATTTGTTCCGTGCGGGGATCGAACCCGCGACACGCAGCGCAGCAGTCCAATCGCTCAGCCACTGCATGCGCGTAGGGTTCGATCCCGGGTAAAGCGTGGTTTTTCCATCAGTAATTTCTCAGTAGCAGCCGCAGAGTACGGAACTGTGCCCGGTTGATGGCAATACGCTCCCCCCTATTACTTAGGTCTAATATACCTAACTGGCGAAATGTGGGTGTACTATTAGGTAGGCCTACACTAGATAAATAGTCAAACTCACATAGAAAAGACACACACGTACAATAACATTATTAATTCTTATTGATCAAGGAACCTACTATTACTTCCCAAGTGTCCACAAAGCCAGGTCCTTAAACATTCAAGCAAAAAAAAAAAAAACTGCACTTCACCACACCATTTAGATGGCCACGAAATCACCCAATAAATAAACTCGAGCAACCAGCCCATAAACTGTGGTTACAACTTTATTTTATAATTTATGACATTGTATGGTAATTCAGAAAGGGGCGCACCGCGTACTTATTTGGTCAATTAAACTTTTTATTAATATGTTTTCTTGTTGGTGAAATGTACAGCCCATTAATTATTTTACAAATATTATTGTATGGGTCGATCTTCAGGTTAAACGACACATGCTTAGGTTGGCCCATGGATGAGTGACCACTGGGTGATACACATATCTCGGAATTGGTCCAAAGTCTGTGAACCGGTCCTACCAGTAAGTACCTACTGTATTATTCAATTCTAACTGGGTTGTGGAAGTCAGAAAAATACTGATATTCAGCAGCATCCGGTGGCCAAGACTGAAAGCCTAATAAAGTTGTGAAAAGGCAAACTTACAAACAAATACCTACTTCTTTTTAATATTAGTATAGAACCATAGTATTGGTGGTTGGTTTGGTTGGTATAATATCTACGTAATGTACCTATTAGTGTAGCTCTCTGTCCTAGCTCTTCTTTTGATCTGTTCTGTGCAAAAATACCCCAGTATCACGGAATTCCAAACGTTTCCTACAACAACAATCTATTTTAGGTACCTACATTACGGCACATTGACATTATGTAATTGAAGTTTAATAGTCATGTTACAAAATGATAAGATGAAAGTTCAACTTAAGGTCGTGAGCTCTTATCAATAAGTTTTACTTCCGACGTATGTTATTACGTGTTTAGTATTGTTTAATTGTACTTTTTTATGTATATCCGTTGGTTATAATTATAATCATTATGTAAGTTACCTATTCAGAAATGAAATACCGGAGCAGTACGGTATCTTCTATAAAATCATTATTTCAAACGAGAGAACTGAAATAACAAAGACCAAAGTTAACTTTTTTAAAACACATCTTATATAGGTACTTCCCCAAAGTTATAATAGGCCAATAGGCAGGACAATCTCATTCTGCCAGGCGAATCTTTTACCACGAAACTGTGGGATCAATCAAGACTTCAAACTGCTTCTGAGAAGTCCTGATGAAAAGCAGCAATGAACGATGACTTTGCTCCACCTCTGAATTTATTCTGGAACCTGAAGGTTCAACTGGCCATTCACCTGCTAACAAAATAGGAAGGTTCGTATAAATGACAATCGCTTTAAAAGCGCTTTGCAATATCTCTACAACGTTAATCCACAGGATTCTCACAGCTTATTCGGTATAGCTTTATGTCAAATATTTCATCATTGTTGTTTCAACTAGTAGTACAGACGCTACCCGAAACTGATAAATTTTCTCAATCAACCTTGAACCTAATGCTTTAGTGATAATGTTGAAAATCTATTAAAGAAAGACAGATTTTAGTAGCTTGATGTCCTTGTACATGATCTAAATACACACTTCAAATCAGACAATAGCATGCTTAGCGATCACATTACCAACCAAATGTCCTCTCAAACAAGCTTCTATCATTAGGTAATATTAATTGCACCTCCACCCACAAGCAAGCCGTTGTTAAACAGTCACCGACAACTAGCACACAATTAGTCATATTAAAATAGGATTAACACTTTCTCGACGTCACTAATATCTGCTTAGTCGCCGCCGAAGATTAACATAACCAGTTTGACTAGCACCGTGAAATTTGTGCAAACGTCTGTCGAGTAGAAGAGGCTGAACTTTTTTGGAGGGCTCAGTAAAATGGTTGAGTTTCTTAGTAGGGTTACAATTAACCCGGCCCGCAGTCGGTAAACTCACATCTTAATCGAATGAGTTATGCTTCGTTTCTCCCAGAATGCAGTTATCATTGTTAACAAGAGTTTCTGGGCAACCTTTATTAATGAAAATGTTTGGCGTCACCACCCCACCATTATGTTGTCCTATGGACGTTAAAAGTCTAAATTATCCGTTACGAATTGTACGGAGTTTGTGAAACAATGGGGAAATTATGGCGTTAACGTGGACGAGAAATTGTTGGTGCGTAGGCCTTTATTTATGCTGGCGATAAAATTATTGTAATATACGAGAAAATATTATTATGTTATTAAAATGGAACTAAAACCGTCTATTCGGTGAGTACAAGTAATAGGCAGTGTTAAACATGGAGAAAACTTCTTTTCAACACACTTGCTCATAAAGTGGCTATAATTTCACCGCAATTAGGCACGTAATGACACCTATAATCAAACTGTGACTTTTTCATTGCTATTATTCACTAGTGAGTTATAGGTTTTTTTTTTTAATTTTATTAGTTGAGTTGCTATGTTTAAAAAAAAGTTTCGATACAAAAAAGATCGTGTTCAATAGTAAAAATAAATTAATGTACCTAGTGCTTCCCCATTTCATGCAACTTTGAATTTAAATAGATAATTTCAACTTATACGTTTTTAATAAACGAATCTTTTACTCAAATAATATAACTTTTGTTTTCTCTGTAATAAAGAAAAAAAATACCCATTTTGTCCGTGGCTAAAACTCTATTATCCGCGAAAAGTCAAAAATAGTGAAACCACATTCTTTTAGTCTATGGCCGATCGTCATTGTTATAGTAGTGGCGCCACTGGTCAAGAAAAAATGCATCGCTACTTGCATACCTAACTACCTACCTGCATAGATAACTTGGTAGAACTGTAGATGCGCGTGCATTAATTTTTCCCGCTATTGTGAAAAAAAAAAACAGCACTTGTTTTAACTGTTGAAGTTGGTAGAACTGTAGATGCGCGCGCATTAATTTTTCCCGCTATTGTGGAAAAAAAACAGAACTTGTTTCAACTGTTGAAGATGACTTTTTAGTATTATTTTCTTCACAAGTGTGTTGAAAAACGTCGTATGATACACGTGTGTATTGATGATTACCGTCCTCGGCTTTCTTAAGACCCTCACCTGACGGCTCGGGTCTCAATGGCGCCTCTGCGGTAATCACCAACGTTATACACTTGTACCATAATGTACCTACTATTACGTATTTTGCCATCACGATAACCCTACCCTTTGTATGAAATCTCAGCGATTGGAAAATAGATTAACCAGGCTATTCACAGAAAATCACATTTCAACGTATTCCAAACTAAGAAAGTGCAAGAACTTTTTTTCACGTGTCCTAAATTAATATAAGTAAAAGAAACAGCAATTGCACAAAATACTACAGCACCTTATCCAGGAACAACAAACAATGACAGTACATTATACTTCGTAACATAATACATTTCTAATTCACTTACTTAGATCGAGTCTTAAGTTAACTTACAAGAGATAAAGCGGCAAGCGGTACGGTATCGCCATGAAATATTACGTTGTTACAATTTGATACCCATGGCGGTACCGTATCAGTAGTACCCGTTCCTTTGTTGATCTTTATCTAACACAAGGATTTCTTGATGATTCAATAAACAAATAAATTCGGGATGTTGGTATTGTATTTCTTTAGTCATTCGTGATTTAGTTACTGACGGTACACTTGTTTGATTACACAATCGTGGTTTGTTGGTTTCTTAATTTTGTAATCATCATCATTATTCTTTTGTCCCTGTATCAAATTATTTAGGGCCAGCACAGTTTATTCTTCCATTGTTCTCTAGACATCATCTCAGTACTTATTATAGCTATATTCTACCTGTCTAGCTATTAGTCCTCTCCATACAGATGACTGGCAGTTTCAAACGCATTCTTTTCTCCATCTTGCCAAATTACTCCTCGTACTTGGTTAAGTCGACTGACTTCATTCTCTTCATTGATAAGTACTACGTGACCACGAACACAATCCAGTACCAGATATTCAAGTTTAATTCGCTTTAACCAGGTTCCCATTATCTTTATCTACCTACCTGTTTCCTCCATTCCCAGTTTAGCTTAGAAACAGTGCTCTAGTGTTTCGAACTTCGATAAACGTTAATTTTAGCTGTCTACTTCAGTTTTACAATGTGTACATAACTAACACGCTTCTACACTACACACGCTCGTAGGTATATTTACATTATCTATTTGGATTTCGTTTATCGCTAAATTATAGTTCACTCGTTAAATTGAGCTTGTAAATGTTTTAAGATTTTTAGAATTCTTCTAGTTACGTGTGAGGGATAAAAGTTTTGTAAGACATTTCCGGTCGTTATACGAGTACGTTTCGTCATTTCCGTGGAAATGAAGGTCATTTAGTTTATGGAATAGCATTATAAATTTCTCCGGGTAGATTAATGCACTGACCAAACTTCGTATCATGATTGCCGTAACTAAAAGTAGTGCATGGGTACAACCTACTTTACCAGCTTAAAATAATAACTCCCCATTTTAAACAAACTTGTTTGTCCACAAAATAGATAGACCATTAATCTATTCTTGTCGACGCCCATACAGCTTTTAACCAGTATTAGCGACAATATTTGATAAAAGATACCAGTTATTATCAACGACACCAGTTACAGTATCAAGTATCCAGTACATCTCATTGAAATCGACACCAGCTTCAACATCGATCATTTTCAAACGCATAATCACTAAAGATTGAAATACTGCCCGTTTATCTACTGGACAACTATTAAGGCTGACTGTCACAACGTTACCCACAATGGCTTGTCGATGATATCGCCACGGTTGAATATATCGGCTAAAGATCGTTGGTGCCCTTATTGTACTGTCTTCACCCCTATCATGGGAGGCTGCTAAACTATGCCGCCTTGTAGATTGAACAAAAGGTTCTATAACATGCTTGTCTGCGGCGACATTATCCTATCTGGAGATTGTATTCAGATAAGCGTATCGACTTGCTTTATTTGGTATCGATCAAGTTTATATTGGTTTGTGTTTGACTGGTTACTCGATCGCCTACGTGTTTAAGTCGAGAATTTGACGTTAATGCTTTCTTTTGCAAGTTAGAGGCAACTCGTCGAAGTGTGTCAATTTTGAACTTAAGTTAAGCCAAGAGATGACAAACCATTTTCGTTATCAATAAAGAAAATCAATTTTTTATCAATTAATTAATGACTTAAGTACATACGTATACATAAACTCACGACTTTTTTCCATGGCGGTATGTAGAAACCACAAAACGCCATCTACTACGTTACTCACAAGAATGTGAGAATATTAACGTTGTTTTCTGTACCAAACTAATTGCTCAACTAGTGCTTTTTTTTCGCAAGTAAAAAAGTTTAGTCGTCAAATTGTTTCAACTAAAAAAAATATCAGTTCTATACCACGAGTAAAATCAATACAGTAAACCTCCAAGCAAGACGAAATCTAATAACGCACACACAAACCCAATACTTAGAGCCTAGAATTTACAAACTCCCATACTCCTCCAATTCGCCTGAAGCTAGTATTTTCCTGGTACCGACACCTGACTCCATGCAGGAGCATGATTCGTATGATTAGCCGATCTTATCACCGGTCGATTGTCGTGTGTCTGCCACGCGTCTGAGATGTTTGCTATCGCATCTCAGATCGTATGGGGAAACGGGACCTTATTTGAGTAAGCATGTATCAAGTTTATGCTGATGCAAATTTGTTATTGAAGACTGTTTTCTGTTCGGCGAGTTTAATAGTTATTGGTACCTATACCTATCGTTAAAGATTTCATAGTTGCTAAAGCTTTCAAAGTTTACTAGCAATTTTGGTACAATTAGTTAGGCCCGTGATTTTTTATCTATCCAACAACAGCTATTGAGCTAGTAGAGTAGGACAAACTTGATTCGTAACAAAAATTTTACACGAAGATTGATATTTTGCAAAGAAATCCCTAAATCGAAAAAAAAATTACAATATTTTTAAAAAAATATCAAACACAATAGAATGAACGAGAAAGAAACATCCTACCGATTGCTACCTAGTCTACGTGTATGGAAGGTATCTTAAATCACTTGCTCGGAGTGATTAATGTTTTCATGTATACCCGTGCCAAATTACAGCTTTGTATCAGTAGAATATCTGGGTTAAGCCGCGGACAGACAGACAGACAGACGGATATGGTTCACGTTCCTTGTTGACTACGGAACCCTACAACTCATCTGTTTCTAAACGATCCAAAGATGTTGTTTTATTAAAACAAAGTGGCTGACAGGTGAGAGTTATCAAGCGTTAATGGATACCAATCATTTAATAATAGGTTGGCTGGTTAAAACTATGAATGGTATTATTAATAACGGCTAATAATAACTACCGTTTGAGATTGTGTGCGGTTGTTTTAAGACCAAAGTTCGATCACTTACTAACATAAATTAAGTATCGCTACATGTATCTCCTGCATGAGATCCATCGTTCGATTTCCAGGCCTGGCTAAGTGTTATTGGGTTTTTCCGGCAGGAATTTCTCTGTAGGAGTCTTGATTTGTGCCCGGTTGTTGGCATCAGGCACGCCCCTTATTACACGGCACTTAAACCTAACTGGCGAAATATGGGGGTACACCTCTACCTAAATATTTGGGAATTACAGGCATGTCATATCGAGTTGTAAATTCGCGACAGACTTTACGGAGTTACAATCATTCAAATCATCAATACAATCCTTTATGTTCATTTAATTCTTTGTGCATTTATTTGAGTAACTTTTTCATGAATTAGTCATTTAATTACATTTTGTTTTCAGTTCCGAATGTGCAGCCCGTACTATGACGTCTTAAAACAGTCCTAACTTAATGTTATTCCAGTGTGGAAACGTGACAGAACTATACAGGGTGTCTAGCGCCATCTCTCTTCCACACTGGATTAATAATAAGTTAGGACTGTTTTAAGACGTCATAGTAGAAGCTTAAAGAAGAAGAAGAAGAAGGTGGTGGTCGATGGCCTTTTAGATTCGATTTTCAGGTAAACACTCCTTTCTCAGAAGAACTGTGCGCAAACCGGCTACCGGCTATATCGCTCGCCTATTGCGTTAGCGATATCCGATATCCTAGCGATATCCTTGATTATGTAATTAATAACCAACCTCCGATCTTTAAGATAATTCGACGAAACCGATGAATACACCGATTATATCGAAAATCAATGCGAATTCTCAGATAGTGATCGATAAGGCCCGATCATTGTGAAACAATATGCCACAGTTCTCAATGTAATCTCATTCTGAGTGGAAATCGATTAATTAAGTTCATTTAAGTACACGATCTACTATCTTATCGATGTCTTTGATTGCGCCGCATCGTAAACAAAGCTTGCAGTAGCAATCACAATCGGTTGATATGGTGAAATAATTGCGTTACAGTGGGTAACACTCGACATCCTATATTGGGCGCTGCCGCGCTGGGTGCTTAAAATTGCACTTTGGGACGCGCAAATACAATATTATGGCAAACTTTTTTGTTGTTGAGGGTAAATTGAGAATTGCTTACAGTGAAGAGATGTTGTTTGAGTTTGTTTAAAGGCAGAATAAATTATTATTCATTCTATGAAGAAATTAATTACTTATTGAAACATAATATGTGTCCATCATCAGATACAATGTCCCAGTCATTTGGTTTATTTTAAACAGAGCTTCCAAAAGTAAAATTTTAAAATGTACAAATAGTGATATCACAAAAACAGCTCCCATTCATCGTTCACTTTTAACGCTTTAAAAATAAACTACACCGTATTCCAGGTACACAAGAATCAATTACAGTTTTCAATCATCAACGACATAAAGTTCTCAAGGACTATCCATAAAACTTTAGTATCGGTTCAATACAAACAGTTTCCCGGAGCGTCATTTTAATGGCAATGTATTTGCGAATCTGCGGGCGGTCTGTTTTCTTAAACAATTTATGCGTTCGGCGCCTTTGCGACCGACTATCAGGAGACGTGCTAACCAAATCACTGTGAAATACTGTCCGTCTGTAAGATGCCGCTAATCTAGAGAACTAACGGCCCCGTTTTCATGAAGTTTGCGCGTTTGGAAAGTTGTGGTTTTAGGAGGAAAACTTTACGACTGGCTGTTTTAGAGTTTTGATGGAAACAGTCAAGGAAATAAACACTTTATGACTGCAATGCATTCATATTCATAGGCTTTTGTTTCTCTTTTTGGATGCGATTTCACTTTTCATGTGCCTGCGGTTGTGCATTCAACAATGAGATCACAAAACACAGGTTCATCATCATCTTTCTGCTCTTGTTTCTACTTGAGGTCGGCGCAATACGTTATCTTCTTCAATTCTTCCCTGTCAGACACCAACACAACATTTACCTACTCCTTTCTCTCTCCTATCATTCCTTACACAATCCATCAATCTTTTCCTTTGCTTTTCGTTTCCCTCGCCATCCATCAACATTCATATTGATCACTCTTTGTCTTTTAGTCACATTTGTTTCATCTCCCTTCATTCCTCCATATGAAGTGACAAACGACTTCCTTGAAAACACATCTAAGTTGCAGGTATTCTTATCTATTTATGATATTGTTGTCAAAATCTTTAGCACTGCATTTACTTAATAAGTAATGAAAAGCGGAATGCCTGTATGTCCAAAAGTGCTCATAAGTCGGTACATCCAAATGTGTTGCCAGTTAATGATAC
Organism: Diarsia mendica; assembly: GCA_949316265.1. Taxonomy (NCBI): domain Eukaryota; kingdom Metazoa; phylum Arthropoda; class Insecta; order Lepidoptera; family Noctuidae; genus Diarsia; species Diarsia mendica. Next base: position 12,209,764 of record OX438902.1, on the reverse strand, counting down.
CTAATAAGTAATGTGCGTTGATAATTTACTGCTATCTACATTCAAGAAATGCTATTTGCGACGATGATCGGAACACTGATTTGCTAAATTGGCAACACTGTGCGACGCAATTCGGGAATCTGTTCACCGAAGACGGTTTCATGAATATAAATGAGGCTATATTTTCAGTAATTAAAAATAATTAGACAGACAGATTTTTTATAGACTCTCCGCTGCCGTCCCGTGATTGTAGAATATACATGTCCAGTCATAATTCAGTTAGTTTACTAATAAATCAACTTGTGTCTGACTACTTATTACGCTAACAATTAATAAGAACTATTATTATGTAGGTACCTTGTTGTTATCCATTTAGAGTTTGGTGAACTTCCGTTTAATTGGTCTTGTTGTGGTTCATTTTAATACGGTAAATCATCAAGATACATGGCAATTCCATTACCTATAAGCCTATATCTGTCGTCATCCATTGAAGAACGTAGGGAGACAAGTTTTTATGCTAAGTTAGTGTTAGGTACTTAAATCATTACACACTTCCCAAATGCCACCACCTGATCAAATAGGACATTTTTTTAAAACCGTACAAATAATATGTAGCGTCTCGACAATAACGCTCTAGACTGCTATAAAGAACTTTTAGTGCTATGCCGCTGAAGATATTGATAAATACCTACATAAAAATAAGAAACTGGGAATTCATACCCAGTTGCGGTTTTCACGCGCCAAAATATATGTTTTCACCATTATAATAAGGTAAGTATGTTGATTATCAATTCTGTTGTCTGGTTTATTCTATTCAACCATTTTAAGCTGCAAGTTTGCCGTAGGTTTAAGAACTCCATAAACTCTGTTGAAAGTCATCTCATGAGTTATCTTCTTACAAGCCACATCTTTTGTCATCATCTATAAAAAGGTCCATCCATTGCATTGTTTCTTTTATAATCCCCGTCTCATGTAGCCATCCAAATTCACATCCAAAAACGTTTCTCATAACCATTTCTCGCCACGCAACTTTAAGGCTAATAAATAACAATATTAAACAATCCCTCACAATTTTCGCTATTTTCCAATCAAATGGCTGTCTCCTCATTCCTATCGGGTCTATTATTAGCCGCGCCCGATTCACCGCGAGCCGCGACCGCAGCGCCGTGGTTTGACCCCTTGGACATTGGATCAACATAATGTTGTACCTACATTCCGAATGGGAGAGATGAAGCTTGAGGACAGTGGCGTGTAATGAGGTGACGGGCTGACTACTTTGTTGTGACGAACTAACTACTTTGTTCAACGAGAGGAGGGAGAAAAGCTATAGCTTTTCTGGTGGTTGTACAAGTCATATTATAATTAACTAGCTGATCCGAGCCCACTTCGTTGGGCATAATTAGTCGAAAGTAAGCTAATTACGTTTCGAAAAATTCAATTTCGAGGACGTCCGCTGCGTAAGGAGCCGACCACGCGACTGAGCCGCGCGGGTACCTACCTCTCAGATCAGATGTAAAAGGCCACGCCCCTTTCTCCCGAAGCGGGCACGAACGCGAACCGAATTAAACCCGAAACCATCCCGCGCCCGCCGGAAAGCAGGCTTTTTTCTCCGATTCACTTTGCAAAACGGACTACCACGTAAAAGCCTTTTTATTTTTCGGTTTTTTATATAGCCTATGACACTCAGCAATAATGTGGCTTTCTATTGGTGAAAGAATTTTTAAAATCGGTTCAGTAGATCCCAAGATTACCCCTTACAATTTAACAAATATACAAACAAACTTTACCTCTTTATAATTATTAGTATAGATTAATTACGTAGTGATCATAGATTCTGGATTATATTCTCGGGTCTGACAAAGTGTTATTGGGTTTTGTCGTCAGGAATTTATCAGTAGCAGCATCATCTTCCTGTTCTTATCCCATGTCATTCGGGGTCGGCGCAACACTTTATTTCCTTCCATTCTGCCCTGTTAGTCGTCACGTTATCATTTATTCCTTTTTCCTTCATATCACTCCTCACACACTCCATTCATCTTTTCTTTGGTCTTCCTCTCCCTCTCCATCCATCCACATTTATATTCATAACTTTTTTAGTCACATGCGATTCATCCCTCCTCATCACATGCCCATACCACGACAGTCGATTCCTTTTAACTTTTCTGTAATTGGCGCAACTTTTAAACTTCCTCTGATATACCTAATCGTTCCTTACTTTATCCATTCTAGTCACACCACACATCCACCTCAACAGTCTCATCTCCGCAACATGCAACCTTATTTCATCCATCTTCTTCACAGCCCCATCAGTCAGTCAGTTAGTCTTCACAGTCTCATTTATCAGTAGCAGCCACGGATTATTGCAATATGGTTGAATTTGTGCCCGGTTCTGTACCTGGATAATGGAGATAGGCTCGCCCTATTACATGGGACTCAAATATAACTGGCGAAACCATCAAGCAGATTAAAGATTTATTAAATCACGGTAGTAGCACTCGCAATGTCAAAGCTGTTTAACTACAAAATGACAATGTAAGTAAACTAATAAATAACAGACAAAACGACAATAATTCAAAGTGTAGTGACACTAAAGAGTCAAAATAGAGCTGTCCTGAGTAGCAGTGTTGCCAACAAAAGATTTAAATTAATACTCTCTGGTCGATTGTCCACAATTCATTGAATTCACACAAAAGTCCTCGCATCTGCACTTCCGGGGCCCTATAGTTACATCATCATACGATTTATAGTGGACAACACAGACAAATATTCAAGTCACGTTTTAAACTTTATTTTTGTAACCGTTAAGTTGAAAGCTCATTAAACAAGCAGCATCTTAACAGTTCAGTAATCGAACAGAATATTAAAAAAAAAAAAACAATCGTCCGTAGACAAGAATGATATATTTCTATTTATCACACGGAAAAGAGGTTATTCAGTTATCATTATCAAACTAATAAAGCAAAAAGATCACACATTGTAGGCTGAGATTAAAACTAAAAAGATTTACGGCCAGATAAACGGATTTATAATAAGTAGAGATAATGTAGCACATGTCCCAAGGTCGGTATATTTAGTGATTCTTTAAACAGGGGTGACAGAGACAATTTATTGTGAACCAATTGAGTTTTCAGCTGTGGGAACTGATAAGCTGATTGTTTATGATATAAACTGTCATTATCATTTACTTTTTGACTTTGTAAAAAAATAAAAACAAAACCGCGAAGCTTCAGGATCCCTCCCTTTCCCGAATTGTGATGTAATCAAGGATATCGCTAGGATATCGGATATCGCTAACGCAATAGGCGAGCGATATAGCCGGTAGCCGGTTTGCGCACAGTTCTTCTCACACAACGGGACAATTTATGTAGATATCTAGATTTGTTTGTTGTTTATAATGTGGCCAGTTTAACAACAAAAGCGGTAAATGAAACTTTGTAATTTCATCACAGACTATGTCTGCTTTACTGCATTTGGTCCTCTAAAAGTTGCAGTAAAGTGAACTCTAGCTACCGCCGATACCATGAAAGTGGCTAAGGATAAGGTCAATACAATTTCTGAAGAAGAAGTCAACAAAATGTACAGACGCCAGCAGATCAAGCTATCTGAAACTGTAAAATATTCCGAATCAACCTTAAACCTAATGCTTAAACGATAAAGTTGAAAATCTCATAAAGTTTGGCAGATCTTGATGTGCTCTCGAATCTCGGGGGTACTAAGCATAAAATCATAGTTTAGAATGATGTGCTAGGTCATAGATATCTACTACTTACGTGGTGGGTATATTCATGTGGCTGAAAGCTTCATCGTAGGATAGGTTTACTTTAAGTATCAGCATAACTTTGCCTAGATCAATAGGATTTAAAATTAATGTCACAAAATTGAATTCTGAAATAATTGTCCAGATTTTCTGACTTTCTGAATTTGTTTGAAACACCATCAAGATTATAATCTAACTGAAAATTATCGTGGATGACAAGATTTGTTTACTATCGGAAGAGATCCTTGAAGCGACATGACCGTGGTTTGCAATAACATTATTAGTAAAGTTAACAGGCGCGAATTCGTGACCGTTCAAACTGTTCCTACCTGAGAGAATTCTATCAAATTGTGGTAAAGATATTGATACCGCCTCGGGTTCTGACCACATTTCATCAATTTCAGGTTATATTAAAGACAAAGGAAACCAATCTTGAAATCAATTTTGATAGACATTGGGAGTTCTGAACTGGATGACAGAGTAAATAAAAAAAAAAATCATACTGCAATGCTCAATTTTATTATAGGCATCGTATCAGCATCACCTTGGTTTGGGATCAACTAGTAAAACAGGGTGAGGATGCCACTAACTCAAATTACATTTACTTCCAGTGACTCGGAGACAGAACTAGGTACCTACAAGTTAGACTAAACTAATAGCATCCACCACACCTTGAGACAAATATTTGCGACTGCCACAACTCACACCATACCGGTAGGGACAGACGGGAATAAAGGTGGTTTAGAGCTCATACGTGCTCGTTGAGCTTTTAATTTAAATAATCCTACGAAGGCACAAATTAAGAGCTTGCAACAGGCAACATATTTGCAGGCACCTTCTCCGACCTAGCTATTCATCTTTCCAACATATTGCAACCTTTAGACCCTACGTCATTATGTTAGTTAGGTACATTGCTGTGCCCAAGTCAGGATATAATTCGTCCCTTACTTATGCTTGGTGACTTTTTAGACGGAATTTATTTTGATATATTATATTATGCTATATTTATTTTGCTATATTTATAAACTATTATTTCAGTCAAAATAAGCATAAAAATCGTTGTTAATTAACAATAATTCCTAATTAAAGAGCTGAAAATTGGTGGGGATTTAGAATACCCAACTAAAAATTAAATGTCAAAAATCTTCACCATTCCTGTTTGTGCTAAAAAGTTATTCATTGTTGAATTCCAAACCTCAAAAAAAAAGCTGCAAATGCTGTTTCCTAGAATAGTTTAAAAACTACACGGTGAGCTTTTCAGCTTACGGCAAAACATAAAGCAGCAGCAGTTGCAGTGATGCAATAAACAATTATATTAGTAAAAGCTTCAATAGAGACGGTTTGAAAGTTAGTTGTCAATGTTATTTAGTTGTTTCCTAGAATAGCGTAATTATTGGGTTGTGTACGTGACATTGCATGCTAGTGTCAGTTCCTTGCGGTAGTAGATATTGATTTTCTAGTTTGTGTTGAACAAGTATTTATGGCTAAAGTAGGTGGCATTGCAATGTGGGCCAAAGAAAGGGTCAAATAAGGTTTTTATTAAACGAAAGTCGATTATTCAAGAGGGATTATTTTGCAGGCGAGTAATGAAGGTGGATACAGCCAGCCAGCGCTGAAAGCCAGCTCTGGTAGCCAGCACAATCAGCTGTTAGTACAACAAACGATTCACCCGAGCCAAGCTTGTCGTATTTTCATACAACGACTTGAAATAGGTACAACATTATTTTCTATAGTTTCTCCTATCACAAAGTTAACAGGATGTTGACAAGCGAAATATGTAATGAAAAATAATTCCCTACCTAACAAAAAAGGATCCATAACAAAAAAATCAACGGTATAAAATGATAGAAAAGCTTCAATTTTGCAAAAGGAAACATCAAACTTTTAATAACCAAATCGATAATCGTCTATGTATTGATAAAATACATTTAGCTTAGTGATAAAAATACATAAGCTTTTAAATAAAGTGTATCATCATAATATACAGGATACATATATCCAAATTATTACTACTTAGCTTTTGACTTTTGATAAACGTTATTAGGACATTTAATTAAAAATATTTGTCCAATTCATGAAATTTTAAAACCATTTTTATACAAAAAAAGACTTTATTGGAAACTTTCCAAAATAACCTAAGCGTTTTGTGTGAAATTCAAAATGTACCAAAAAATAATATTGAGTAATTCGTATGTTAATTTGTCCATATTTCTTTCTGTAGCATTAAGTATAAAAGTAGATCGATGTTAATAAATATTATTATTTCTCTATTAGACTGGACCAGTTAAAATCCCCCTAAGTATCAATAAATATGAAATTAATTGCTATATTATTGCAGGCATTTTAATATATCCGTTATTTTTAAGACAGAACTGTATCACAATATTTATACTGATATAGTTTTGTGTGACAAATCATAAAACAATTTCCGTTGTATTAAAAGCTTTTCTCTCACATTAATTATTTTGTTTGGACAAGATTTAATTAAGTTGTGAAAGTTGCTGACATTAAGGGCATAATAAGGGTTTTTGACATTTCACGATGTCCGATTAACTAACTTTACGAATAAATTAAAAATGAGAACAAATTTATATAAAGTTATCTGTCATGAACAGGAAACTTATAATGTATATACATATAACTTATTTATGTTATTAGTCGTGGGCGGCGATTTGTTCCAAAAAAAAAAAAAGATTGCAATGACAGGGAAACCTTTTGTCTTCGTGATGGGTATTTTTATACCTACTAGTGTAAGAAACACACTACCACAGTATAACACATACCTTTATAACTTAGGTAGACTATACATAGGGACCATCTTAGCATTATTGATCTCGTTGGAACCACCATTATTAAATCAAGCATAGGCACAGTAAAATACCTACGAGATTTTCGTGAATAAACTGCTCTTCATACAAATCTTTTCCGTAAATCTACGGCACACGCAACCTCTATACAGGATGTCTACATCCTGTACACTAATCTAAAAAAAATATCTTGTATTATCTTTAGACTGGCTGACATTTACCTTTTCTAACTAGATTTTAATCTATCTACTTATTTGAATATGTTTGCCTATCTATTTCTCCATCTTTATTCGCTACGTTCATCTCGGGTACCTACTGATGTACGTCATATGGAAAGGAGGGAATGCATCCTAGCGGGACAGTCCGTGTTCATGTAAATGTATGTGCTGTGAACAGTTTCATGGTTACCCTCGTTATAGGACAATTAGCTGTCATCGCCGCTTCTCACTCCGTGAAGATCGGATCGGGACAGGAGAGGTGTGGAGTCGCCATCGGGGATTATTGTTTTTTTACTGCAACATAACAACATAACCTCACTCCTGTAATCCTTGAAGGGTAGGGCAGAGGTGAACCCATATAATTATCACCAGTTTCATCTCGTCGTTTATTATATTTTATTCTAAAAAAACTGCGTGTCCAATTTAAATTTTGTATTTTTATGTTCTGGTACCAGATCCGACCATTAGTATTTGTAATCAAAAAGATAAAGCAATGTTATTAGAAAATCATAAGTTTTATGTTATTAATAATCTAATCAAAATGATCATTAACACTTAGGTTGGAATAGTGCTCGATATATTCATCGATTAGTAAAACCAACAAAGTAAAAAAAAACTCGTGTGAAAATATTTGCAATCAGCATTTAGAGCTTTGACCAAACGTAATGACTTCCTGTGGTATTTTTTATGCAATTGATTAGTGTATTTAAATCTATGTTAAAATCAATTTAGATTTTTGTTAGCTATCCCAGAATCTATGGAAGATAAAAAGTTCAAATTTTAAAAAGCTTAAATATTATGTATGTATGTACAGTCGAACAAGCTAATAAGTATACAGGGTAGAGATCTTTATAATTCTATAACACTGAAAATATTGATTGTAATTTTGTTTTATCAAGTGGCGACAGATGTCAAACGCTGTGTCGTTTGACATCAGTCTCTTAATGTATCTGTTTAATCTTAAAAGTAAATACAAGTTAACTGGCTGTATACTTATTAGCTTGTTCGGCTGTACCTACCTATTATTTAAAATGCATATTTTTTTAATGTATAGGAATAGCTAATGAATAGATATAATTTAAATTATTAATATTATAATTTCTATACCTAGGTAGTGATTGTTCCTAATACGTGACATTAGATAATAGATACTCACCGCCCTTTTTTTTTGGGCGTTTGTAAAATCATCAAATAACCCCTCCCGCTCTTGGGCAGAGCGAAAGGGAGTGCCAGACTTCTACTGACTAAAAACCACCCATGTTCCTTCTTAGCCCTTTATGTCGAGGCCGCTGTATCTTTGTGACCAACCCGCAGCCCCGACGGGGACCCAGCCCCGACGAGATACTCACTGCCCTCTGGTTAGCTTTAAGTTATCTAGCTAAAAACGTTTTTTTATGCTTCCGGTCTTACCAAATGAATACCAGTATTTACATGCGAAGACTGCTTAACTGACCTCCACAACACCCAGTAAATAATCCCATAGTAAGATTTAGTAAATAATTCACACTACATTAATACACTCCATTAATTTCAGATAATTCATAGGATCATAGTTATTTTTTTAATACGCTGATAAACTCCACCCCACTCCTGTTCAATCTCGCACGGGCGGACCCGGCGGGTGGCGTCACCGCGGCGGCTCCTCTGATGCTGTTAGTGCGACTTTCGCGACACATCATCGTGACAGAACACTACTAGATGTCCTAGCTAATGAACTCGTGTGCTAGCAGCTCTGACAGACCATTTATAGTAACTAAATACATAGGTTGTGTGTTGGTTGTGTTGTGTCTGAATTTTTATTTTTTCGCATGGATATAGGTTGTTGTGGTTTCGTATTACCCAGTTATTGGGATGTGGAGACTGAACACCTCAGGCAGGCAGGCTCCTAGGCATCATGTAAAATACTGTTGGAAGGCCTCCCACTAGGTGGACCGATGACCTGGTGAAGGTTGCGGGGATCCGCTGGATGCGAGAGGCACGGGACTGATCAATGTGGTGACACTTTGGGGAGGTCTTTGTCCTGCAGTGGATGTCTTTCGGCTTAAATGATGAGGATGATGACAGTTAACGAACAGTCAAATTAGGTATAATTCTATTTCCGACCATAATTTAAGTCAAATAAAACATCGCTTTAACTTTTCAACAAAGGTTGAGTGACATACGACCCTGTAATTGAAAGCTTTCGACCTACTTTTCTTCTACTAGCCCACTTCCTTTGTCACAAATACTCACAAACAATGCCAAATTGCAGCGATTGTAAAACTTTCATCTCTACATTAATTAATTATAATTAAGGAGTTTTAATAGGAACAAAGAAACTCTCATGTAGCACTTCAATTAAGGGCCAGCTTCGCGGACGCGCCGCGCGAAGTTTAGGTTTTTAGCGCTACACTCACAACGATCGAGGCTCGCGCACCGCATACGCACACATGTAGGTATGCACAGTGGGTCGCCACGTCAGACTTAGACTCGCCAACTAAATTGTAACTTTATTGTCACTGATTTTGATAATATGTGGTCAAATATGTGATTATTAGATTTATTAGCATAGCGAGATTAAAAATGTACATATATTAAATTGTACTACATAATTTTATTATTTTAGATGCACAATACAAAATGAAATTGTTATTCCCAATTACAAAAATAATATTATATTGTACTGAAAACCGTGATCACATAAATCTTGCAATTGCTTAAAAACAAAGTCAACGTCGACCAATCTGCGGCCAACAACCAGTTCATGTTCATCAGGCTGCAGCTCCGGTTCCATGATTAGTGCCGGATATTCTTGATTCTGCAATAAATATAACATATCAGATACCTAATGAAATAAAATGAAGACAGACAAGCACACACACACACAATGTGCAGGGCTCCTCCACACGGCCGGACCTACAGGGCTACAACGATAAATGCCTACACTGTTATTCACAAATAAAATTTAATAACCATAGTACCTATAAAAAAACCGGCCAAGAGCGTGTCAGGCCACGCTCAGTGTAGGGTTCCGTAGTTTCCCGTCCGTCCGTCCGTAAAATATGTAAACGAAGTTAAAAAAAAATGCTTGCATATATACGATTATACTACAAACTTAGTCCAGAAATTATTTTGTGCAACTTTTTGTCTTTTTTGTACAAAAACTGTTGTTTCCATCCAAGTTCAAAATTATTTTCCTAGAAAGTCCTTATAAAGTTCTACTTTTCAGTTTTATTTCATATTTTCTAAACAGGTTCAAAAGTTAGAGGGGGGGAGGGGGACACATTGTTATTTTACTTTTGGAGCGATTATTTCCGAAATTATTGACATTATCAAAAAATGATTTTAGTAAACCCCTATTCATTTTTAAATACCTTTCCAACAATATATCGCACGTTAAGGTTGCACAAGCAAGTCATTCTTCCATACAAACGTAGTATGGTGATTACTCCTCTGGTTGACGGTGTAGGTTCAAAATTAAAAATTGTATCAACTAGTCTTGTCATTATCTAGGTCTCTATGGAAGCAGAATTGGAAAAAAAATATTGGTTTGAAAGTTATGAGCGTCGAAACTTTCATATTTTAGCACTAATTTTAACCATCTTTGGGCGTAAATAAGTTACGTTATAGTACGAAAATTAAAAAAGTAAAACCATACAGACATAGATTAGTTATTAAAGAATTCAAATAATTCTATTTTGAACAGATACATTCAATGGATTTTTCATGGTATCCATACTACCAAAGGTCTGCATAGAAACAATCGCGCGCCCGTTTTAGTTGTGTCTCTTTCGCTCTATGCATTTCGCTCGTGACGTCGGATGAAATAGCAGGCATTTTAGCCCCGCCCACCAACTAGTTCGTGCCGTTGGCTTGTTTACCCTTAAGGTTGAAATTTAAAAAAAAAAACACTTTCCACTTTACATTAGGGGGGCTACCCTAATAAAACATTTTTTTCCAATTTTTATTTAACCGCTTTGTCGGCGTGATTGATACACATATTGGTACCAAATTTCAGCTTTCTAGTGTTAACGGTCACAGAGACGGACAGACGGACGGACAGACAGACATGGCGAAACTTTAAGGGTTCCTAGTTGACTACGGAACTCTAAAAACCGACTTCAACAAAAAATCAAACACAAAAAAGCGAAAAATAAACTTAAGAAGAAAATCAGCTTCTGAAGTCGGTGACTTTTGTTTGATTTATTTCATGATTTTGCCACCGACTTCTGAAGCTGATTTTCTTCTTAAGTTTATTTTTCGCTTTTTTGTGTTTGATTTTTTGTTGAAGTCGGTTTAATTTTTTGTAAAAAAGTTTTTATTTTTCACTTTTTAGTGGTTCACATGTGCTTACCCCTTCACAGCGTACTGGCGTGAAGTTATGTTATGATCTGGTCTAAACAATAGACAGACATGACATTTCAGCAATCCCAGTCCATTTGCTATCATTCGTTGAGGAGTTCCGTTGCCTATCTCCGAAGTTCTTCATCAGATCTTCACTAAATTGAAATGAAACCACTCCGAGAAAGTACTCTTCCAAAAACTACTCAAATCACTTCAAGTGTGCCTATAAAATTCGAAGAGTTCCCTCTATTTCTCCAGGATCCCATCATCAGATCCTGACTTGGTGATCATGGGACCACTTGGGAAGTATATCCTTTCCAACAAAAAAATAATTTTTCAAATCGGTTAGCAAGCGACGGAGTTATGAGGTAACAAACATAAAAAAATAAAAAAAAAAAAAAAAAAATACAGTCGAATTGATAACCTCCTCCTTTTTTTGAAGTCGGTTAAAAAGGGGGAAGTACGGTATCTTCATACATACAAACGCACCGCGCGCGGCTTATATCTGTGCGCCATAGTAGGTATCTTTTTTGTTGGATAATTACGAGAGCAACTTGAAAATGAGATTTTTGTTTGTTGAGATATCTTAACGACTTTTTGTCAAATGAAAATTCTAGGTATAAAACCATTCTATCCGTTTGAATCATATAAATCGGTCCACGCGTTTATCAGATAATTAAGAATTAGTATAATGAAAATGTAAACAACCAGAATTTTTGATGTTTTTGTTCTACGAACGAAATGTAATGTCAAATCAGACGCACAAAAAAAAAACACAAATACACAATAAGAAACACATACCTACCAGTACATTGCCTACTATCTAATTTACGAGTAATATAATGCAAATTCACAATAATATAAAAAGTATACTTACTCAATTTCAAAACTAATAAGGTATCACAAAAGTTTGTCGCGAGACCACTGTGCACTGATTTTGTGTACGTACACGGTTCGACTGCGATCTGCCGATGCGGCGCAAACCGACGTGCTCTCACGTTGGAGGCGCGTGGCAGACTGAGCCACGAGTGGGTCCGTCGAAGCTTGCTAAGAAAGCGCTCCGCTTCATAGTAATTTGTATGAAGATTTTGAGCGAAAAACATGGGCAAGTTTGTGATTTTTTTACACAAAATGAGAGTATGTTTATTAAAAAATGAAGCTTTCAGTGACTACTTTATACTTTTAACTTTATTATTTAATAAAATTCATTTAAAAATTCTCAATAATTACGACTCAGTTGTTACAATACGGGAGTGCGATTTACTCGTTTTTAGTGATTTTCTGATTTTTTTTTACACTTATCCATAAGCATTATCTTAAATTCGAAAGTTTCAATAACAAGCTACATTCATTGGCTAGCTGTGTGATTTATTTCAAGGTTGTGGAGCATCGTTTTCTATCTATTTCTATGACATTCCCAACCTTCGATTTCCGGAGCCGGCCCTTAATTTCAAGACTTCTTTGACAACCCAATTTGTTTACAACGAGTTAGGGTCACACAGACCGGCAGATTATAAAAATATGCATATGTAGTAGCTATCGTAAAATCATCATTCTGCTGCGCAATAAACACACATCAACACGGTCTAGGGATATTTCATACTCAATTAAATAACTCGAAAAGTAATGGCCGCATTGGAATCTTTAATACACCGATTTGTTTGTAATTTATCTCAGACTAATTCCAAATTCAAATTTTTGAAAATTCTTTTGTTTCGGTGGCATAAAATGTCTTGATGTATAGAAGAGGGAATTTTCATTTGTGCGAAAAGAGAATGGGCGAAAATGTATGAAAGCTGGTACACCCCTCCAATAGCAATGAGATATACGTCATTGCATAGCTCTTTTTAACTGTAACAATATTTACAATTACAGTTTTGTTGAAATGTTTGTCCGTTTTGAGTTATAGCTCAAAAACAAAAGTAAAAAATGGATACCTATTAACGTTATAATATCTTAGTGTGTAAGCTAAAATAACATCAATGTCGTTGAATATTACGTAATTCGTAATTATCATAACAAAACATAACATCACGCCTGTAATTTCCGAAGGGTTAGGCAGAGGTGTAGGTGCCTAATAGTAGGTACACCCACTTTTCGTCAGTTATGTTTAAGTCCCATGTAATAGGGGGTGAGCCTATTGCCATCAACCAGGCATAAATCCAGACTCCATGGCTGCTACCAAGAAATTCTTCAGGAAAACCCCAATAACACTTTGTCCGACCAGGGAGAATGAATAGAAGCTGGTACACTCCTCCAATAGCAATGTCATATACGTCGTTGGATAGCTCTTTTTAAATGGAACAATATTTAATAGGACAGCTTTGCCGAAATAGTTTGTCCATTCTGAGTTATAGCACTTATAGCTCAAAAACCAAAGTTAAAACAAGTTTTTAGTACCTATTCCGAAACAAAGTACTTATCTGTTTACGTACATTTTAATTGCTAATTTTTGAATGTCTCGTTGGTCTAGCTAGTGGTTGCAAGCGCGACTGCTGAACATGATTTGCTCTCAAGAATTTCTCAGTATCAGTCAGGGAATTTGTATTTATATCTAGTTCATGGCAATAGGTTCACCCTCTACTACATGGGAAACATAACTGCCGAAAACATGGGTGTATTATTAGTTACACCTCAGCCTAACCCTTTAGGCATTACATGCGTGATGGTATGTTATGTTATTTGCGAATTATATTTAATTATTATACAACGACGTTAGTGTTATTTTCCCTTACACAATACACACCAAGATATCACAATATTAATAATATTAATTTTTACTTTTGTTTTTAATCTATAACTCAGAATGGACAAACATTTCGACAAAACTGTCCTATTAAATATTGTTCCATTTAAAAAGAGCTATCCAACGACGTATATGACATTGCTATTGGAGGAGTGTACCAGCTTCTATTCATTCTCCCTGGTCGGACAAAGTGTTATTGGGGTTTTCCTGAAGAATTTCTTGGTAGCAGCCATGTAGTCTGGATTTATGCCTGGTTGATGGCAATAGGCTCACCCCCTATTACATGGGACTTAAACATAACTGACGAAAAGTGGGTGTACCTACTATTAGGCACCTACACCTCTGCCTAACCCTTCGGGAATTACAGGCGTGATGTTATGTTTTGTTATGATAATTACGAATTACGTAATATTCAACGACATTGATGTTATTTTAGCTTACACACTAAGATTATTATAACGTTATTAGGTATCCATTTTTACTTTTGTTTTTGAGCTATAACTCAAAACGGACAAACATTTCAACAAAACTGTAATAGTAAATATTGTTACAGTTAAAAAGAGCTCTCCAACGACGTATATCACATTGCTATTGGAGGGGTGTACCAATAAGCCCATTCACCTTTAAAAAAACAATACGAATTACGTTTAGTTACAGTTTTTTTTTAATTTTTAAACGAAAGATAAAGTTAAAATTGAGGTATTGTAGCCATGCAACGCCGACATTTGACGAGAGCGGAGATGTTACGAGCTGTGGGAATGCTGGAAGCTGGATCTGTTCAGCGTAATGTTGCTGAGGCCATAGGGACCCATCAAAATGTAATTTCAAGATTGTGGACACGCTATCGTGCCACAGGTGAAGTAGCGGAGAGGCACCGGGGGCCAAGTCGCATCACTACCCCCAGACAAGACCGATTTTTGCAAATTAATGCGCGAGCTCAACCAAATGCAACGGCGACTCAATTGGTCCAAAGGCTGCGAATGGAACACCAAGTGCTTGTGAGTGACCAAACTGTAAGAAGGTGACTGCATGAAAGCAATCTACGCTCTCGTAGACCACTCCGGGTCCCACCTTTACGGAGAGGCAATCGTGGACGACGATTAGAATGGGTTCGGAACCACGTGGACTGGGGCCGTGAGCAATGGTCCAATGTGCTGTTCACGGATGAATCCAGGTTCGGCTTCCATCCAGATTCACGAAGGACGCGTGTTTGGCGAGTTCCTGGACGATGGAGCGTCTCCAGAACCCTCAGGAAGTTCACCCATACCAAGGAGGAACAATTATGGTTTGGGCAGGAATTCGTCTTGGAGGACGGACGGATCTCGTTTGGGTGCGGGGCAATATGACGGCAGAACGATACGTCCAACAGGTGCTGGGGCCCGTAATCTTGCCCCACAGAACACAAATGGGGCAAGATTTCCTGCTCATGCACGACAATGCACGGGCACACACGGCGAGAACGGTAGCAGCTTGGTTACATACACATAATGTTAGGGCCTTAGACTGGCCTGCTCAATCGCCAGATCTAAATCCCATTGAGCATGCGTGGGATATGCTGCAAAGAAGAGCTCTGAAGGAAGTTCCTGAAAATTTGGCTACAGAAGATCAACTTTTTGCGCACCTCAGAAGGACATGGGACAATATTCCGCAGCAAGACATTGACAACCTTGTTCTGAGTATGCCGAATCGTTGCGAACATCATGGGCGCTTTCTCAGACTACTAACTTCAAGTTTATAAACACAAATTTAATGATTTTTCTATTTTTTTTCAGTTTTTACTCACAAATTAAAAGTTAATTCATATACGGTTTCCGTCCATGCTTAATTTTTTTTTCCATAAAATCCTGAAATTTTAATCAGAACCTTAACCATTATTAAAAAATGGTAGAATATTAAATAACGTATATTTTAAATATATACATGTCATATAAATAATTAACACATTGATAGTAATTCGCTTTTTTAAAAATGTCTCTAGACCGTGTTGATGTATGTATTTAAGTTATTTTTTTATATAATACTTGTAATGAAAAATATATTTTTCATTAATTTGAATTCCCGCGCAATAATGGTTCTTGAGTTGACCGCAACATCAAAACAGTTTATAGTTCTACGTCTAAGTCTTATCTGTGGTAAACAAAACTTTATGGTAATCTATGTACCTCACCAAAAAGCGCTCGTCATTGTGGATAAAATTTCTATTAATCCTTTATTGTGATTTAACTAAGAAACGACACAATTATAAACATTAAATGTTGTTTCTTTATTTACAGGTACGATCTTTTGTTAGTACTAAATGTGAAATTGTAAATCATATACCTATGTAAACTAATTGTAATAAAAACTTTATTTACAGAGAAACTCAATTGTGTTTTGTGTCGCCTAAAACTTGGGAAAATACCTTATAAAACAACATTTATTGAAAGAAGATGGAAAAATTAAAATTTACGTTTCAAGTAAAACCAACAACAGATGGAAAGTCAAACTTTATTGCCATAACCTCAATTGCCACGCAAGACGACAAAGGAGATTGCCCGCGTACAGTACTCTTGATAAATGACTTGTGTCTCAAAACCTAGACCGGCATAAAATATCTAAAATAAAAATACATTTTTCAAATAAGTTTTAACGATTATTTACAATGGGATAGTTTTTCTAACAATAATTAAGTACTTTTATATTTCCGACGTCATAATACTCCATTTTTTTACTGTCACTTGCCAATACTAGGGATTATAATCGTAGTGTGGGTACATTGACATTTATTGTGCGTTTGTCACATTTTTACAATACAGTATGCCGGGTATGTTATTTTTGCTGGTTTTGTTATTTACGTTGTGCTCGAGTCGAACCTTTTCGTTTCTCCGTTACTGCTGCCAACCCATTGACAATAAACATACTTCTAACGCCGCTGCACCGTGTGTGTTGATTATAGCTAAATACAGGACTTTTTGTGTTGTGATCATGGCGAACGCAACTTATGCACAGACATTGGTTGTCAGAGATTCCGAATATCGTCATGAACATTTTACGAGTGTGGATCTCACCAACACCGGTAAGAATAAACATTGCCTTTTAACGTAGAATGGTGTTTTTATTTAGGAACTGTACTTTTATGTTTATCTACCAAATAACAAATCTTAGAGGCAAAAGTACAATCCATGTGTGTGTATTAGTTCCTCACCTTACCAGTTGAGTTACCGGATTTTAATATAACTTATATAGATAGGAACTTCATACTGATGTGTTGTTAACTTGTTAATAACCAACTTATTAACTTAGATTTATTTATTTCAATCAGTCAAGTGTATTCAAGGATATTAATTGTATGCAGTATATCATCATTTAAGATTAGAGTTGCAAAGAAATGTAATTATTTAAATATGATTTTTTTCAGCTGTCAACCGAAGGCACATTGTGTCAGGACTCAGGAGTGTTTTACACTGTTGCAAAATGCACTCACATCCCAGGGATAGTTGACACCTGTAGTAGGATAAACGGCCATCTGCTACGGCTGTGGGGTTTCCGTACTGAGATCAAGAACTCATCGAGTGCCATTAGACTGCCCCACAAACAATCATATTACTGCGAGGGGTTCTATCTCATCAGGTAATATATAATTATTTTGTATACACATACGACAGAGAACGTTTGCTTGTTTTTCTAGTCTATCAGCTACGAATTACCTAAGGTGCTAAACTAGTCCACACTGCTTACTGTTATCTTACTAGTGATTGTACATGTTTAGGCTGGTCAAATTATAACCAAGTCATTGTATTGATCTACAGGTGTCACGTCTGGAAAGAGTTTGCCGAACATGCTGGATAACTGCAACCAGACAAACTCACGATGCTGACTGAGTGGAAGATTCTGCTACCTAAAACCGATCTCAGAAACATATTGAACAAGATTTTAACATTCCAATGCGGGTGGCATTGAAATGTTAGCCCTCCTGCCAGAACCCTGGTCGACCAGTATTATGGATTGTTAATAAAGTTAATTCAGGAACATATTAACGTGTTGTTGCCAAACCAAACCATTGCTTATTCAGTAACTGCAATAATAATGAGCGTCTTTTGGTATCATCAATAGTGAAAGGATTAGTGATACAGCGCGGCGCCACAAAATATAAGTTTCTTAGAGTACCCGAATCTGCAATTTCCATTTAAATAAAAACTTGTGAGACGAAGAAGAACTGAAGGTTGCTGTGTGCATAATTAATGTGCATAGTATGGTACCTATTTGAGCTGGTGACGGTGTAACAATATTAATCTTCCAGCTCCATTATTTTTTTTTAGAAGAATAAAATATACTTATGTCCAGAAATAATCATTCTTTCATTTATTGTATTTAGTATTGTGTGTGTTCCCTTCCCACCCTACTTACAAAGACAATTTCATGATTTCCACTATCTTAAGATTTGAATAGGATTTAGAAAATATAACACTGAGCGATTGATTATCTTAGTAATGATTTCTTAGACAGAAAACATTGTAATATTCTCGCATTTCATGGCAATGAAACGCGAGAATATGATTTTAAAATGCTCAAAATCTAAATCAGTAAGACTTGGTGAAGTCGTCACAGGTGGTCACCAGGAACGGGCCACCTGAAACCTCTAAATCGTTACAGATATTACAAAAATATGCTTTAATAAATACACAAATCTCACTATATAAACTCATTCAGACCCTTTCAAATAGCTTTTTTCAACTAATTTTTGGTTGAGCATAACCTAAAAATAGTTATTTCTTTTTTGTAAATATCTCGAAAATGCCATTGTTGATTGTGTTCAATCTTTTGAGGTAGTATTTAGAAACGCCATCGAGTATTTTAAAGATGATTTGATGAAGACACAACAATGTTGAATTGAGTACATTTGCCCATAGTGCCGCTGGCATTCTCCTTTACTTAATTCCTGAAGAATATCAAACAATATCGCTTCACAAACATATCCTAGCCTCGAAAAGCTTCGCCACTGTGAAAAATACATTATAGAAAAAATATCAAAGTCAATTTACAGGATAAACACCGATCATAGGAAGTCAGAGTCAAATTTTTTCCACATCTCGAAACTAACGCCAGCCCCTGACTGCACTTGAAGAGTATGTATGAGCAAGCTCATTATTTTATTTTCTCTTTGGAGGGGAGATGTAATGAAAAATATATTTTTCATTAATTTGAATTCCCGCGCAATAATGGTTCTTGAGTTGACCGCAACATCAAAACAGTTTATAGTTCTACGTCTAAGTCTTATCTGTGGTAAACAAAACTTTATGGTAATCTATGTACCTCACCAAAAAGCGCTCGTCATTGTGGATAAAATTTCTATTAATCCTTTATTGTGATTTAACTAAGAAACGACACAATTATAAACATTAAATAAAATGTTGTTTCTTTATTTACTGGTACGATCTTTTGTTAGTACTAAATGTGAAATTGTAAATCATATACCTATGTAAACTAATTGTAATAAAAACTTTATTTACAGAGAAACTCAATTGTGTTTTGTGTCGCCTAAAACTTGGGAAAATACCATAAATACTTTTTAAACTAAATTATTTCAGAATCGATGCTACACAATACATTTCCCGATACAACCAAAAAAAAACATATCGATACTCTTGATCCCCACCTCCTTAATTTTAAAGCTCCAACCACAAACCGCAGCTAATGGTTATATTTAGCGATCAAAAGTAACACTAATAAGGTGTTAGAAGAATTCGGTAACGAATGTGTTAGACGATATCGCTCAGTGTTCGATTTCCCGACGCTCAGTGCCGTGGGGCGTGAGAAACAACACGTCTTTCGGCGATAGCTCGTGTTTCAACCTACTCGTGTTGGAATTGGTGGAGTCTTTCTTGGGCTTGTGATTAGTTGTTCTAATAGGGAAAAGATTTTCTTGTATACATATTTTCAGGTGATTTAACCCAATATTAAACGGCCGCTGCGGGTGCTGAAAACTTCAACCGGTACAAATACTAAATTTTTAATTGGTTGGGTTGGGAACTAAATAGTTATGTGATTGGCCCGTTTGGGTTTGAAACACTAAGAACATGCTGTTAGTCGACTCATAACGTGACAGAGGACTGGCTGGAGTGGCAGAGACTGGTTGACCTATGAACATAAAAATATTTTAATTACGAACACTTAAAAATATTTTTTTGATGTAAAATATTATGTGGTTCAATATGTATGCACACATACATATTGAGCCACATGATATTTTACTTTGTTAGAAAAATATCGAGCCATTACCGCCTTCTTATCGTAAGCGACATTTTTACTTAAACAGCGTTTTTTATCGCAGACGACTTTTTAAACTATAACGGACTTGTTCTTCGACTTTTCCCGCCAAAAGAACAAAGTTATAGCAAATGCTAAGTTTATCGTTAGCACAACATTTTTCTATATTTTACAGTAACCGACATAATCAAAATTATCGTAAGTTGAGTAATTATCTAAGAATTGCAGCGTAAGCGACCCTACTTGTTATCGCAACCGACACAGTACATCCAAATTTTGTCGTTTACTATAAACAAAGTGGCAAAAAACGTAGTGACGTTTTTTTGAAAATTTTAACCGTTACACCTAAGGTTTCAAAAATCATTATTATACGTCAAAATTTCAACTTAATAGCGCAATTATTTATAAAGTTATTCAAAAAAAACCTTCTCCTGTAAAATTTGGTTTTTGTCGGTTACACTAAGTCGGCGGTAATGGCTCGATATAATAAATAAATTATTATTAGTACCTATTAAAAAAAATGGACCACCAGTTAAGAAAGACAAAAACTGTAACGATCTTGCTATCGTCTCTGATAAAATCTTTATTACGTATTGTCTAAAAGATTATCCCTACAAATACCATAAACAATTATTTTTTCAGAGTAGGCTGTAGAGCGCACGCTATTATTTAGAGCAATCAATCAGCAACCTATAGATTGCCGATATGATAACATTGCTCGAGTAACAAGCCATAGCTTATCTATCAAGCTATCAAGTCCTAGGCAAATTCTTAGAATTAAGACTATACCTACCTATTTATCACTTGATGAATAGGTTTAACACCACGCCTGTAACGCCCGAGAGGTTATGCAAAACCTTTTTTTTTTGGTGGGTGGAAAATCATCAAATGACCTCCCCCCCCCCGCTCTTCGGCAGAGCGAGGGGGAGTGTCAGACTTCTACTGACTAAAAACCGAACCCATGTTCCTTCTTTGCCCTTGCGCCGAGGCCACGTCATCTCGTTCTAAATTTCGCGGCCCCGGCGGGAGGTTATGCAAAACCTTATAGCGCACCGCATTTCGCCAGTTATTTTCAAGTGTCATGCTATGGTGGCGAGCCTATTGCCATCAACCGGGCACAAGTTCACCCACTATGGCTGCTACTGAGAAATACCTGATTAAAAAACTCAATAACACTTTCATGCTTAGCAGTCGCGCATGAGAACACTACACAAACGCGGCATCTAAAAGAAAAACCCGATTCCTTTCAAGGCAGGTCAAAATGAGTCTTTTCCAGAACTTTTTTACAAAGGTCTCTAGTCTCTACATCTACGAGTATCTACTTAAAAGGGAAAACCTAGTGACGAAAATTTACTATAACCTTTTCCGCTTAGGTATTTCTATGCTTGGCCAGACTAGGTAAGTACAAAGTGGCACAAACCTTTTTATCCACACAAACGCCAGTGACTTCGCCGCTCACGTGTCAAGTGACAATCAATTATTGTGGCCAAGTAAAGCAGGCTACAAACAACTTGGGCACACAACAAAGGGATTAGCTTACCAACAACTAACAGGAAGGAATCGACTTGTGTTGAGTTGTTGACACACTGACCGCTCTAGTGTCATGTTCTTGCGAAGGTTTGTTTTTAAAGCTGGTATATTTAGACCAGGGTCGATAATTTTTGAAACCAAAAAAAATTACAGTAGGATGAAACCCATTAGAAAAGGAGGGGAATATGATCAAAATGAAAGGAAAAATAAATTACGGTCGATCCGAGTTCGGGAAGTGGGGGTGGGGGGGGTTTTAAGGGGGGAAAGCGGTTTATCTCGATTTCCGGCAAAACTGCAAGTCCTATGGAAAAAAGTTGAATGGCAAAGTTGTAGGTAATAAAAAGATCTACAACTTTTGCATTTGCAATTTTTTCACATAACCTCAAAATTTAGGTGAAAAATGGAAAAAACCAAGTTTTTGGTTTTTAATTTTTATCTTTTACAAAAAACTTTTTTTTTTTTCACAAAATTTAGTGAAAACTTACATTTTTATGCCCTAAATACACAGTAATTTTTTTGATTAAAAATATTTATTTTTCACCTTATTATTGACTTAATATCGAAAAATCAGCCATATTTTCAATCGAAATTTCTGACGTCAAAATATCTGCTTTTTTTAAAAAGTCGGTGGGCGTTGTGTTCCTTATAATCTCTACTTTCTGATGATGTATAAAAAATATACATTGCAATAGTAAATTTTCTCAGAAAATGCAAAATCAGCTGCTGCGAAATAATACCCACTACCAAATAATGGCCTAGACAAGAAATTATAAGCGTATTTATTGCTGTTTTATGCCTATTTATTGTTATGTTAAGATAATTTATATATCGTGGAGATACTACGGAAAATTTTGGCCCATCAAAAGGTATTTCACAGAGAAGTGGAAGGGGCTAGGAGGGTTTGGCCCTTACTACCTGTTATTTTGTAGCAGCTGATTTAGCTTTTTCTGAGAAAATTTACCATTGCAATGTATATTTTTTATACATCATCAGAAAGTAGAGATTATAAGGAACACAACGCCCACCGACTTTTTAAAAAAAGCAGATATTTTGACGTCAGAATTTTCGATTGAAAATATGGCTGATTTTTTGATATTAAGTCATTAATAAGGTGAAAAATAAATATTTTTAATCAAAAAAATTACAGTGTATTTAGGGCATAAAAATGTAAGTTTTCACAAAATTTAGTGAAAAAAAAATGTTTTTTGTAAAAGATAAAAATTAAAAACCAAAAACTTGGTTTTTTGAATTTTTCACCTAAATTTTGAGGTTATGTGAAAAAATTGCAAATACAAAAGTTGTAGATCTTTTTATTACCTACAACTTTGTCATTTAACTTTTTTCCATTAGTCTTGTAGTTTTGCCGGAAATCGAGATAAACCGCTTTCCCCCCTTAAAAAACCCCCACCCCCACTTCCCGAACTCGGATCGACCGTAATTTATTTTTCCTTTCATTTTGATCATATTCCCCTCCTTTTCTAATGGGTTTCATCCTACTGTAATTTTTTTTCATTTTTTACCATTTTTGAAGGCTTCGGCCCTGGTCTAATTTGCACGTGGTTTATTTTGTGCAATAATTTGCTTGGTAATGAAGAAAAACAAAAGACGGCGACGAATTTTGATCGATCGAATACGATGATATTCTTTGGTTTATGGGTGTGAAGCACTTATTTTGCTGACTGATAGATACAATCATAATATTTTCAAGAACCCTTGCTTATATCATATACATAAAAGATGGATGGATTGTGTGAAGAATGATATGAAAGAGAAAGGAGTGAATGCCACCGTGACGTCTAACAGGGAACAATGGAAGAAGAAAGCGTGTTGCGCCGACCCCAAATAGTCGGATAAGGGCAGGAAGATGATGATAATTGACAAGGATAACTTGATTGTGCTAAGGCGCAGATAAGAGGGACACCGTAAAAACGACCTGTTTTTCGTTGCAGAGTTAGCCGTATTGCTACTTATTACAATTCCAAAAAAAATACAGCGTATAGTCAAATGTGTAGCTAAAAGACATAAGTAAAAATATTTTCTAAAATTAATCAAGAACCTCGAAAAAAAAAATCACAAAATCACGAAAAAACTTTTTCGTCTCGAAGTGCTCAATATTTTGAGCGATAACTGTTATTTTTTTTTTACTATCAGAAAGGAAAATTAACCAACTAAAGACATAATATGTAAAAATATTTTAACTATATATTTCAATTTAGTACTACTTAAAGAGTTGGTAGTTATTCTGCCAAAATCACAGTGTGATTCAATACCAGATCTAATACAATACCTCACTGAAAAGAAATTGTATAAATTCAACCTTATTTGTTTAGGCGATGAGTTAAACGCGCGCTCAAGGGCGCGGGCAGTTAATGTCGCCTTAACATGGACTGTGAATCCTCCATCCAAAGGTTTTCCCCTATTTTCTTCTTGATTTTTTATGGGATATAATTGGTCTGAGCTGCAGCTGTACCTAGGACACTCTAGGCGGTCTAGGGGGCAGTCAAGGCGCAGTGTGATGGCAAAAAAAAAATGTTCCTTCAAATACCCATTTTTCGGCCCTATTCCCTCTAAACAATTTACACAAGAACTTCAAACTTTTGTACCTAGTAAACAAAATATTAAATAGTTCATGACTTCCTTCCCCGAATAAACTACATAGTTAAATCTATTTTAACCAACTTCTCATCAAACCAGGTAAATATGAACTCATAAATATTTGCGCGTAATTTCGCATTCTTACACAGCTGATATTTTGCACACTTATTAATCTATGTATTCATTTACTAGACAAGAAACAATAGACAATCTATAGAATGAGGTTGAAGTTCTTTCTCCTAGACTTTGCTCTTTGGAAATGAGTGCGATGACCCATATATTATACGTCTCAATTTTCAAACACGGTTTTTCATAGTTATTTAGAAAGTAAATATTTTGAAGGGGAATTATTAAGTGTTAATATACTTAATGCAGTCCTGGAAATTGTGAATCCGGTTTCGTTTTCATGTTATGTGTAGTTTTCTCGTAGTTAATTTACATACAAATCCGGTACTGAAACAACTACGGTGGAAATGCGTTGAATTTTTTAACATAATGGCTCCAGGGCTTTGTTCAACTGGTTTTATTCGTTTTATAGACTACCGACGTAATTAAGAATAAAAAGGTTTGTTTGGGTTATGATAAAAAATGAAATCGACTTAAAAAAATTACTAAAATACTTTACTTTTGAAGTTTGTTAATTTCGTTGGCTCTTTTGGCACCAACTTTCGATAGTAAGGTTACTTTAAAGAAGTAGGTTGTGTTTTTGTTTTATTTTTTCAGCTTGTAAGTAGTATATAAAAAGATTGGAACCATTGCAACCAATGTATCTAATAGGCTGGTCATTGCAATCGTTCAAAATGCTTGGACACAAACATCTTCTTTGAAAGGGAATAAACCGTATAATTCTAATATTCTGAGCATAATATTTTTATAATTTCTAAACATATCCGAAGAACAACTTACTCACCAATAGGCTTTCATACTATTTTCATTGTCATCTAGAAATAGAGCGGAGCTCGTGGCTTAATAAGAACTGCCACTCGGGTCGATCTTTAGGTAAAGCTGTGCTTGCCTAGGTCGGTCTGTGGATGGGTGACCGCCCGACATACCGAGTTTCCTCCGTGCCTCGGAAAGCACGTTAAGCTGTTGGTCCCGGCTGCCATATATATAGATCTTTGGCAGTCGTTACATCTAGTCAGTGACCTGAAATTCTGACATCCAGTCTTACTAAAGGGTATCGTATTACCTAGTATTAACTGGGTTGTGGAGATCAGATAGGCAGTCGCTCCATGTAAAATACTGGTATTCAGCTGCATCCGGTTAGACTGGAAGCCGACTCCCTAATAGTTGGGAAAAGTCTAGGCAGATGATTATCTAAAAATAAATCATTCTAAATACTGTTTATAGTTTCATTTTTCCTTCACTTGGATACCTATTGGTTGTTTGGGCGTAAAACATGGTTACATGAAAACTATGTTTTTCCACAAAAAGTTCAGACACAATACAATTTATGACCAGCTCTAAACGAAACAGAAGAGCATAGTGTTGAAAACCGTACGTCAGTAATAAATCCTCGAAGCGATACCCCTCGTCTCAATGGAAAGGCTACCTGTTGTTGAGATTGTGTCTTGATGTATCAATAAGTGCTAAGTCTACGCACATAAAATCACACCTACGATTCGCTAACGCTTTACTATCGTCGACATTTTGTGTGATTAGAGATAAAGATTCTTTTAGTGATGTGTGTCAAAAATTGTTAACAATTTAATGTTCCAAGCTCATTTATTTTTTCAATATATCGGTGCTGAAAAAGGTTTCAGTTTTACTGCACGAAGCTACTTATTTTTATTTGTATCTTATTAAATTTATTTTTTCTCAGGTCAACTTATGAGACTGGTTTCTGCTTTATTTTTTCAGATTTTCGATCTCTGTTCAAATAGGTATTACAAACTTAAATGAAAAAATAACTGATTTCTAAAATGAACACAACATAGCGGAAAATAATGTTATTTATATATTTATGTACACAAAAAATACAAAAAAAAGGAAAATACATCAAAAGAATAGAAGAGCTACTACTACTACGTCGCAGCAGTAGACAGCAGTCTTTTGCGGGTGAGATTGCGGTGTTGCCTCCTGAATTCGTCCAGGCCTGACACTTTTTCACGAAATTAAAACTAATTAATCTCAAGAATTTCCGCAAAGTAACTCCTGATTGTACCACCATTCGTGTTAATTATTTATACGACCACCTTTACTTAAAGCTCTCCTCTAGTAAGGTATTTAAGCTGTCACATTCCTGACACCATAGAGTTTACAGCACGTGTCTATAGTCAACGTGTGAAAGTTATAGCATGTGTAACAATCGTGTACTATTAATTGACACATGTGTTTACGCTTCTGCTGCTCCGAATCGGAGGTGTTAAGGAAGTGTGTTCGGTTGTATTGTGCTTCGGTCATTGAGAGGAGACTGTTTTATTAATTTATGATTTGATGAGTGTTTGTTAGCGTAGTTTTTTAGATATTTACTGAAAAGAATTTAATTTACTTAATTTTTATATCGGGAACTCAAAACAAATAGTTAACGAGGCAAATATATTTTATCTTGTTTTCATAGTTAATGATAATGTAAGTTTTGTTATCCTTAATTTACAAGGTGGACGACGGCCTACTCCGTTGGTCTAGTGGTTGATAAACGGACCGCTGAGCGTGAGATTCCAGGTTCGTTTCCAAATCAGGCTTCTCTGTAGCAAACACGTAATCTGAAGTTGCACTAAGTTGATGGCAACAGGTCCCTTTAACATGGATATTAAAAACATAATACTAAGGTCTTCGTATTGTCATTTTACGAAAGAACTCCCTGAAAAAGCAAAAATTCAATTCTCCTAAAAGTGTCAATGATAAAGAAACACAGTTTGAAGTTAGAATGCATTGCTCAAAGACGATGAAATGAGCATTAATAACCAAGAAACCACCACAAAAACAGTAATTATCCGCATAATTAAAACGAAAAAGATCTTTTGAGAGGAAATTAATGAAGACATTGACAGATTGACGGGAAACGGGATCTTTGATGCGACACGACATGACATAATATTATACATTGCGAAATGACTCTATATTGGCAATGGTTAGACTAAGTTAAACTCAGTAATATTGAATTTCAGATGTGCCATCTATTACATTGTCGTTCCCAATGACAATAATAGTCGAAGGCGAAATTTTAGATCTTCAATTGATCAAAGTCTTCTAAGACGCGGAAGTCTTTTGTTAGATGTACAATACAAAAGTTTATGTTCTAAGTTTTTATTCACAGTGCAGCTTAAATTTAAAAAAATAAATAGAACAGTTGGTAATTAACGAATGACGTACTACATATTTGCGGTATTTCTTACAAGTCAGGTGACATTCATTACAGGAATTAATTTCCATTTTACAACGAAAATTGATGAAGTATGCATATTTTAAATTAGGAATTTCGTCGGTCGGTACTAGGTACATACATAGGTGTGCGTCGCGTACCAAAGTAAAATTCTAGTAGAATTTATGCCGGTTCATACGAGAAGCGGTCATAGTCGACGACAAGGCGCGTTAGTGTTAGGACGCGTCGCTCGGCAACCCGACGCGAAGAGCACGCGGAACGCAAAACTTGCACGCATTCGATCTAGTGATAAACTTAACAGACCCAAAAAAACATTAAAACTTTTTTGTTTTTTTTTATTGTTGTTCGATAGTTTGAAACATAGACACGACTGTCTGTCTGGTTTTTTTTGTTTGTGAATGAAATGGTGAATGATTTTTCCAGTGACCCGTAGTTGAAAGGTTAGTATGTTTTTCCATAAATTACACAGTGTTCCAAATAATACGTCATTGGAAATTATCAATGGAAATACGTTTTCGATCGCTAGCTAGACGTGCAGAGTTCAACGTATAACCTTAACCCTCTAACGAACACAATACGACGTCGGAGAATGTATTTACATTTTCTCGTAGTTATGAATTAAAATTAATTGACAACTGACGTTTTTAGTGGCGAATATTATTAACCATAGAGAAGTGATGTCTTCAAATTGAAATCTCACGGGAAGTGGCGTGTAATTAGCATTAAATAATAATCTACAAAACTGTGAACTGTAGCGGACAGACGATTAAAGTCTATCATATTTAATTAATTAATGGGATTAATTCATTAAAATGTAAATTTATTCAAACGACTTATCAGCGAATTGACATGTGGTAGGTATCGATATTTCCAATCGATAGTTTTTACCGGGTTGTTTTTTATCGATCAGCTGTGTGATCGATAATGTTTACGTCAATTTCCCTTGCTATAATTTTTATAATGGTATCGATAGTTTTTTCTTTCGGTCATTTGCCTATCATTGGTTCCTATTGATCCTTAATGAATGTCCATTGGTTTTTTTGCGCTTTTTGCCATCATAAATGAGATGTCATGACTTTATAAGTCTAAATTGATATAGTTATCAGTGACATTGTCATTTTTGATGACTTAAAGCATTTTTAGTCGAGACTCAGGAGAATGACCGTTCACGATTTCGGCAAAAAAAAAAGTAACGAACAATATTTTTTTGTTGTGTTAATAGATCATAATAATGTGTTTGTGACGTATGCATTGTGTTGTGGTATTTCATTCAGTGCGACTTTCAAAATATTATAGACGCGATAATAATATGTACTTCCTACTTAGTACCTAACCGTTTAGTTTTTTTTTCTAACTTTTTTTATTGAGACGTAAGCGCAGACATTTCATGCGGTGATCTGAATGAGTTGACCAAATTGAAAGGCTGTATTTTTTACGCATTACTTTATGACATCAGTTAGGTAGGTACTTATCGGCAACAAACTAACGGTTTTAGACGGAGTGTCTTCAAATAACTTTGGACTTTACGTGGGTAGATAGAGATACTAGGTTATTTACCTGTTGGTGGAAAATTTGCTTGAACATAGGTAACATAAAATCACGCTTGTAATATTTGAAATATTTGGGATAGATATACCCCATAACAGCGACGATCCCATTCCCTCTATGCGTCGAGTTGCCCCTGAGAAATTCCAATACTGCCTGACCGAGGGATCGAACCCAGGACTTTATGCTCAGCAAAACTGATTGCGACTAGACTCAGTAGGCAATGAATTACATTACAATTCCAAAAGTCCTTTTAAGAACACGTAAGTGTAAAATATTTAATTTTGTGATTTACTTACAATAGTAATACCTACCTATTAATAGTAGTTTATGCGACTGTGCATAATGAAGGGCATTACAACACAAGTGTGGGTTTAAGAAACGAGCCGAAGGCGAGTTTCTTAATAGCATCACACGAGTGTTGTAATGCCTAATTATGTATAGTTGCATACACTAATTTATCTACCCGAATATCATAAGGGCTCTATGATGGGCTCAGGAACCATAGGGAAATGACCAGCATTGTTACCAGTGTAATGCAATAAAAAATAAACAGGTTATTAGTTGCATTCGTCGCTGCATTTACGATATCTGGCGGAGTGTTCATGTTAATATCTGAGTCACTATCACTCATTTTCGACAGAAATAAAGAACTTATCAGAAAATTTGTCTACTCAATGAAAGGGAATAAAAAGCTAACGAACAAATGACAGCTCGAAATGGCGGCGTTTCGGATATCTGTCATTTTTTTTTAAATCATAGGCAAACGAACAAAGTCACTATTCTTGTGTCACTCGAGATCAAAATGTCGTGCGATTTATAATTAAAATCATACTGAATTGGGGTTTCGTATCGATAGGTATCTGTTTTAATGTAGATACTAGAATAGCACACTCACTTGAATTTGACACCTGTTCCAAATTTAAACTCATAACCTACTGTTTTCAGTAGGTTATGAGCTCATTACAGTTCTGTTAATTTCTGCTGGTTGGTAATGCTGGTCATTGCCTATGGTTTTTGAACGCATTAGAGAGGGTTTATGATATTTGGGTAGATAAAAACATGAACATACCGTTTACAATAAAATATCTACGTTATGTACACTACATAAAATAAAATAATCTGCTGTTCTATTTCCCCACACTAGGTACGTTTTATGTTAGTACAGTTGTAATACTCGTAACATCGTAAACAAAAGCTTGTTTATATTTCCTTTTCTTCCGTTCTCCATTACGCGTGTGTAGTTGTTACTTGTTAAATAATTTCTTAGCTCTCATAATTAACACTTCTCTCTATGACGTCACCGTTTGCTACCATTATGATTCATAAGTGTAAGCATTTCTGCTTAATTAACATACTTCGATTAAAGTCGGGGAACTTAGCTATACTTAAACTTGTAAAAGTTAGGTTAGAGCGGATTACATCAAATCTATCATTTTCAGATGATCACCACATCTAAACGGTGTTCATAATATTTCAGTGCGAGTGTTCCATAACAATTGTGATACTGAACAGGTCTTAAACGCGGTTCAGATAATTATACTTACCTACTATATAGGTACTGATCGTAAATAATCTTAGAGCAGATTAAACAAAAAAAAACTGTCTAAAATGACTCATTTTAAGACAGACAGCTTTTAAACGCGAGTTAGAAATCACAGTAACTTTATAGTGTCCCATTTTGCCAAAGAAGAATGAACATGATTAGCGTGTGTGCTGCGTCCAGAGTTATCAGAGTCAATATTAGATAGCAATTATGACACTGACAGCAGTTGAATGCGGTTTAGATAAACCTCAGATCACGCTCAGTTTCAGTGGTGCAAGTCGCCCTTTAAATTTGGAGCAGTTTTTAGTAATCCTTATGAATTCAGTTTTAAGGTTAACGCTCAATTGTAAAGTCACTCGGCAATATTAGACCGAAGCTGTAAATTATTTGGATAATAAGATAAGGTTCCAATAACTGTTTACAATATTTCAGTCATTACTATCTTGAACTCAGATTAATTTAATCATCATCATCATCAACAGCCTATTAATGTTCCCACTTCTGGGACACAGGCCTCCTCTCTTTGAGAGTAAGCTATGGTGAATCTACCACGCGGGCCCAGTGCGGATTGGTAAATAAAATTAATTTCAGTAGTGATTTAAGGAAGTCAAAGGAAACGGATTTCATACAAATTTGCTTGTGTCCTCTGGAATGCTTCGTTCTCAGGTCGAGCAAAATGTTATTGCATTTTTACAACGGGAATTTCTCACTAGCAGCTTCTCCGAACAAGTTCTCCGATGACGGCAACAGACTCGCCTCCTGTAACGTAGGACTTAACATTACTGGCGAAATCATCATCTGACCAGCCATTTTCCAACAATATTGGGAAAGAAAACATAAATGGAGTGTGTGAGGAATGATATGAAGGAAAAAGGAATAAATGATAACGTGACGACTGACAGGGCAGAATGGAAGGAAATAACGTGTTGCGCCGACCCCAAATGACATGGGATAAGGGCAGGAAGATGATGATATTGATGATGATGATTGGGATCGGCTTCCAGTCTTACCAGAGGCAGCTGAATACCAGTATTTTACATGGAGCGACTGCCTATCCGACCTACACAACACAGCTGTAAGACTGGATGTCAGATGTATCATGCGAAATGTGTGCGTACTATTAGATACAGCTCTAACTGCCAAACTCGTTGGGGATTACAGGCGTGATGTTATCCCGAAGTTTTCTAGGTAAAGTGGCTGTAACTCACTGCTAGGGATGTGGATAAAGTACGCTGGCGAGCATTCGAAACAAATGCTATCGATTCGTCAGTGTTCATACCGTGGAGCCTTCTGGCAATGTGTGCAATCACATTTATTTCCGTCGGCACAGCCCTGCAGCTTGTATGGATGGGAATCGATCCGTTGCTCTTTATTAACTAGCTTTTGGCGTGACTTCGTTTACGTTTTTCCGGGTTTTTCAATGAAAGTTAAATATTTCGGTGCTTTCTTAGGTTAGGCTGATTGTTGTAGAAAGTGTCAACTGAAAAGGGTTGCTTTAGAAAACTGCTTCGGAAAAGGGACTGGTTTTGAAAAAATCTGTTGAAAAAGGCTTAGAAAAATTCTATTGACAGAGATTTAGGTACCTACATATTCGAGTCCACCCTCGTTTCATAGAACTCATGTGCCATCCCACCATACATATTGCAATTGGACCCTCCAAGTGGGTCATTGTGATTACATTTGGACAACAGTGAACATACCAGGCTCTGAATCTGTATCCAGCACTGAAGGTCTTAAGGAAAACTCAAATCAAATCAAAAACTGCTTAATTTTAGAAAAAAATACTTTGACGTGTAAAACTTTCGAAAATATTATGTCAAATTATATTTCAGCTATTTATATTTCATAATTTCCTGTGTTGTCCGTCCACCGTTCACGAAACAGCTTCTACCAATAGATATTAGTAATTGGTTCCATTACCCGTTTGCACTGCAGTGTCCTGTGACATGTTTTAGGGCCAGCCGATAACGCTATCGACGGATAGTTTAACGTTTAACGGGCCCGATCGTGTGATTTTTCTATTGGACTCGCTTTGCATTTAGGTCGCTCGGTTACGATGTGTTGCCGATAAGCCGTAGCTGTGATATGAAAGGGCAGGTTGCGTCTGCGTTCACGCGTGCTATTGTTGGTTTTTGTTTTTATGTTTTCAAGGTTGTAGGCTATAAAGGCACACGTGGGGGATTGTGGCCCTCTGTCTCAGAGATAGGCGGTCTGTATCCTAACAGTAAGCGTGCAATTTTTTTAATTTTTCAAGGTTATAGTACTTATGTGGTCGTGGGCCATAAAGGCCCAGATAGGCGATTACGGCCCAATCTCTTTTTAGAGTGTCCCAGTAGTTTGAACGATACCTTGTCTCTGCTTGCAAATCCATAAATCAATTTGTTCTTAAATAGAGACATAATATGAATAATAGAGATCACTTTATAAAGACACCTCCATTATGTTTAAATCCGGCTGTCTAACAAATTTATTAATACATGATTATTGGAGCTTAATAACATACTTTATAATAAATCACAAACATCCTTATGCTAAAATAATACACTAAAAGCTGTCCATTTTAGACATGCTACTTTGGACCTGTCTCTCCTAAAGAGAACTTTTTATTTATAAACTCTTTTAAGTTCTTTGATTAATGGTTTTAGTCCTGCTGTAAGGCAAATACGTTAATTAGTAACAATATGTTAACGTTTAAATGACAACGTTTAGATTTCGCTTCCCTGTTTGGAAGGTTTTTTTAGGAATGTTGAGATACTTATTACCTAATGATTATTTATGTTATCATATTTTTTTAAAGACGAATGTTCTAAAACTAAACGAATCGAGGGATTTTCAAATCACACAACATTTTTTAATGTTTAGATATTCCAAAATTTCTGAAAAAACTTTTCAAAAGGATTTTTATTGGTAGGTATTTCATTGATAACTAGATACGCGAACCTATATCATGTAAATTATAGTAAAAACATATTTTTTCGTTAGTTTTTCCTGAAAATGTAATTACATTTTGTCAACGATAGCAACATGAACCCAAAAGTCCGTTACGCAACTGCCATAGGTCTATATTTCACACAAGAATGTAATTTTAATTAACGCAATGTCTCGAGTTATTTGTGTTCTGAATTATTTTTAGATGAACTAGTTGAAGATTTAAATGGTCAAATTGGACACGAGCCGATTACGTAACAAATACGAAGGGTTTATTGGTATAATAGTGCCAACGACATTGACCTCTGAGAGGAAACGGTTATAAAGTTTCATGTAATCTGTCAATTTTTTTTGGCAATAAAAACTTCTTACTGTAGTATCTATTTCGTCGTCATAGTGACACTTCACTGGAAAATGTTTTTTCTTTACTAGATATTTATTTTTTTATTCTACATTCGAATCGTTTTTTTTATTTATTAAACTGTTATAATTTATCAGCACCTATTCCTGTAGTCTGCCAATTTTTTTTTTTAATAAATACTTTTTAGTTTATTTCGTCTCGTAGCAGAGACACTTTGACACTGACCGGAAAATGTTTTTTCTTTTCTTGTTTTGTTTCTTAGTCTTTCTATATTCAAATCGTTTTTTTTTTTTATTTGATTGTCGCTACTAACTTGATTAGTGTGGTCCGTTAGAATACCAGTTGTCATTTATTTATCTGAAACCAGAATCGATCGTCGATTAAAATGCAATGTCGATGATCACTGATCAATCGGTGACCAATTAGTCAGCCATTGCGTGTACCATCTTTTCACGTTTTTTATTTTTGAGTAATCTTTCTGTGCGTGTAAACTGTGTTAATTCTAAAATTATGATCGCATTCAAAATTCACTTAGGTACCTGGATTCATCCATTACATAACAATTTATTATAAAGTAAAGAAAACACTTTTAAACATCTCCGTGTGTGGTCACTCGATGACTTTCAAATGAAGGATAGAAACTCTACAATATAATTCAAGGCATTATAAACTTTACCTTACAATTTAAAAGGTTCAGTATTTGTAAATAGCAGATAGCGTATCGATACTAGCAGTAATTGAAAGGTGGACAACTAGTTATAATTAGAAAAAAATCCCGAATCGATAAAGATTCCACTTATAGACCACTTTCAACAGGACTGGACGTTTTTGCTCGGAACGACATAATTGCTTTGAGCAAGTCCACGTTTATCATTAGACGGTTGATAAATTGAAAAATCTTATTTGAACCGGTTAGTTGCCTAGGTTTTTTAAAGAGGACTTCAAAAATATAAAGGTGACATGACTGTATCAAGAAAGGTAAGATGAGGTGAAGAAAAATGTTAAACAGGGCAACTTTTTAAAAAATTTTTTAGAAAGAAGATAATAATATATTGTGCCAGCTATGTATAATTACTAAATACTAAAGAGCGAATTTATTGCCATCAATCGTCCAAGAATCCAGACTTCAGGCTAAGTTGAGAAAGTCGGGGGCTTTCGAACGGGTTAGGTTAAGTTAGAATGGAACCTAAAAATACA
Source organism: Diarsia mendica (assembly GCA_949316265.1). NCBI lineage: Eukaryota > Metazoa > Arthropoda > Insecta > Lepidoptera > Noctuidae > Diarsia > Diarsia mendica. The sequence goes on along the minus strand of OX438902.1, from coordinate 12,174,661 downwards.
CCCACATTTTGCCTGTTATGTAATGTCCCATTTTATAGAGAGCAACAAAAATAAATATTATAGGTAGCCTATTGTACGTTTTTAGTTAGCTATAGATATAATAAGATTATCTCATGTTTTGCTACTACCTACTTAACATTGTCACCTTTTATAACGTGCTTTTTGCTGTTTTTTGATGCAAAAAAGCGTGAACCGTTTGAATTTCCAGCTACCTACACTGCGAGTCGCAATAATTTCAACAATGGAATCACATTTTTTAACTTTTTTTTATAGTTCGGATAGTGATGTTCTTGTTTTTATTTCATCAAATATTTCGACGTTGCTTTTGGCCTCTGCTCCACCCGCTTGGATGTTTGAAATTATCCTACCGAAACTACCGGGATAAAATGTATCCTACGTCCTAATCCAGTTTGCCTTTAAGGCATGAAAAGGTACGTGACAGTCAAACGGGCAGATTTACTTTCGCATTTATTCTAATAGCGTCGTCTGCGATTTCGTCAATTTCCTTAGCGGTTTCACTCCAGGTCCACAGACTGTCTGGTGCACTCATCATCATCTGCCTTGTCTTCTTCCAACCCAACTATGTTGGGTTCAGCTTCTAGTATAACCATATCCAGCAGCAAACCAGTAAGTATTTAACATGGGGCGACTGTTTATCAGACCACAACCCAGTTAGTTGACCGGCCATGACTGAACACTTTTTACGACTTTCAAAGATCTACAAAATTAAATGACAGTCGTGATACAATGGTTTATTCAGCCATTTCTAGTGATTCATTTCAGCTAGTGATTCATGATTTCAGCAAGCATTTAAGCCACTGCAGCTAGTAGAAGAAGAAGAAGAGCTAGTAGCATAGATACAGTCTCTTATACATCATTCGCATTCATGGTTACATATTATATAGTGTGTGATTTAAGAACGGATATCAAAACTCGCTTCCTTGTATAAGTAATCATCATCATCATTTCAGCCAAAAGACGTCCACTGCGGGACATAGCCTGACATAGGTCTATCCCAAGTGTCGGCACTTTGACCGGTCCCGTGCAACTCGCATACAGCGGAACTGTTCTATCATTGTACTATGCACCGAATACATTTCGAAACAGCGTCTGCTCTGCAGTATATTTTTCAAACAATCTATTTGTTTACGAGATGGGCACTACGCAGATAACCCAATTGCGCTTATCGCACTATGTATTAGAATATTTTCTTCAGTAGTTTCTTACGACAGACTATGAATGAGATGTTTATTTTCTGAACGGTGTTCGTTTTGTTAATTTTTGTTTTGTTTTTTGGATGATTGAGCTTTTGATGAATAGGTATAATCAGACTATGTTACTGATGAAAAACATAATACCGCGCCGGTTTTAACCGATGAGAGAGGCAGAGTTGAGAAGTACAAAACTGTTTACGTCCGACACATAGCCATCTCAGGTCCAATTGAAAACCAGTGTCTGGTCTATTTGGCGTAGCCTTGAGACACAATACCCAAATAAACATAGGTAGTTACCTAGCATTTTAATTTTTGCACAGAGTTATTTAATTAAAAGCTTATAATAAATTCCTGAAAATACTTAGCCCTTGCGTATGTCCATGAATACCAACAATAATGTATGCACGACGACCTATCAAACTTTGAAAACAAACAAAGCTAACCTCCCGTTGTACCGGAAGCTGCATATTTGTAGCAGCATCTGAGGTCAGGTTATACTGGATGTTTATAACTTAATGTGTCGCCGTGTACTATGATATTGTTTAACATTATTATGTAGGTGCCCTTTATTGCGGTTTAAAATAAATAAGATGTGTTATTTATGTCAACACGTTGCTAATGCCATGAATCTTACTTATTACGATGATTGTTTGAGGAAAACCCATAAAATACGCCTTTGCTAATAGGCTTAAATGGATAGGATTTAAAATAGAATATGGACCGCAAGGATAAATTGACAAATTAGAATAGATTACTTAAAATTCATAGTTGTTTTGATGAATATAGTTGACCATGGCGCGAGTAAGTAATCCATACTTAATATCTAACACCTATAAACGAGCAATAAAATTCTTGTATCGTATAAATGTAAGTATACCTAAATATCGAAAATGGAAATGGGATGGAATATCGGAAATGGCTCCAAAAATTTTCATGAATTTTAGTACCTATGCAGGGCCGGCAGTCTCTACAGAGATAACGACAAAATCGCTAACTTTCGATTGCTAATTACCAACGAATAAATTCGGTTGCAATAATGATACTTGCGAGAAACGCATCTTGGATGTAGAGACTTGCTTTACTTGCAAGCATCATTAATGCAAACGAACCCAGGGGGTTAGCTTGGTTTCTAAAAACGAGCAAAGCTCGGTCATCTAGGTGCTAATAGAATGTATGCGAAGTTAGTCCTGACTCTTGTTCAACTTGTTCCGATGCCTCCAAAAATATAATACAAAAAAAAAACCTAAACAAAAAGATAACCAAAGAGGTTCTATTGACCGCAACCAAACAGTGACGTCACAGCTATCACGAACAGTTACAAACGCAAGTTATTTCACTCGACGTGCAAAGATTACGTGAAACAACGCAATCGCATATTTACTCACGCTAAGACCGTCAAAAGACAAATCAACAGTAGAGATAAGAAGTTACCTAACGCTATGTAATCTGCATAATCGGTCAGTGATACTGTATGAATCATAAAATTTGTATGAAAATTATTCGCAAGATCCTACTCTTAACACTAGTGTTACAAATTGTGAGTGTGATTTTGTTTGTTTGTATGTCGTGTCTTCCCGCTCTGTAACAGGTGCATGGATTTCGATGGCATTATGTAAGTACCGGTATTTCACGGCCTAGTTTCGGACCTAGGATACTGTTTATCTCGCTAGAACAGTAGTTTCCCAAACTTTATCAATTCGCGGCTCACTACCATTTTGAAAGCGTGATTTGTTAAGTTTGACACCTCTACTCTCATTTCTTACTCCACTCCACATTGATCTTTGAGTTATATTTACTCTCAGTTAAAGCAACAGCAGAAAATCCAGCTTGACATAAATAAGATGCTGCAAAGGGAATGTAAATTATAGGTACGAGCGTCTACTTCAAGTTCATAACTCCAATAAACTGGAACAGGTGAATCTTGCTTCAGTGAGACTCGCTTCTTCTTGTGAAGTTAGATCTTCTGGTGGATCTAGTGCATTGAAAGGAGCACCTCACTGCGCCCCGAGCCGCACACTTTGGAAACTCCTATGCTAGGATGTTTCTCTGGGTTTTTTGTACTCTACCGCGGGCGAGGGCGCGGGCAAAAACTATAATTCTTTATTCTTTTAAGACCTGTTTCTTATGTAATATAAAATTGATGTAAGTAGATAAAATGGCCACATTAAATTAGAATTAAGAGCATAAAATTGATACAGATCATGTAAAGTATTTTTATGTTTATATTAACATTAATATTTTATCCAATACATAAATTAGATGTCACAAGTTAATGCCTATTTTTTGTAGATTTTTTATAAATCTAGTTCAATGTCCTGTCCAATAAATAACCTTGTAAAAGTCAAAAGCACATAATTATTTAAGTGAGAAAAGTTGTAAATAAATAGGCTGGTCCCGTGGATTGGTGACCAGACAACCCATGGCCATGACATACTAAATTTCCTCTGTGCCTCAGAAACCACGTCAAGTCCTAGGTTCCGGCCGTCATTTAAAGATCTTTAACAGTCGTTACAGGTATTCAGTGGCTTGAAAGTCTGAAAACCAATGTTACCAAGAGTTATCATATTCCTCCCGTCGGGGCTGTGGATTATCGAAAGGTTAACGCGGCTCCGACACACGGGCGAAGAAGGAACATGGGTTTGGTTTTTAGTCAGTAGAAGTCTGACACTCCCCTTCGCTCTGCCCAAGAGCGGGGGGTGTTCGATGATTTTCCACCCACCAAAAAAAAAAAAGGTATCATATTCCAGGGCTGCGGGTTATTCTTAAGGAATACCGCGACCCCGGAACATAAAGGGCTAAGGTTTTTAGTCAGTAGAAGCCTGACACTCCCTTCCGCTCTGCCCAGACCGCTAGGAGTCATTTTGATGATTTCCAAGTCACCAAAATATGGGGTATTACTCAATGCTAACTAAGTACTCATTTAGACTGGAAGACGATTCGACTTAGGTGACAACTCATACGCAAAATATTTCATCCGCGGATGAAACGTCACCCTTTCAAAATTTTAAGGCGACGACTCATACAGTCATACGCAAGTTCGTCCAATATAGTTGGGGAAAAGCTAGGCAGACGATGAAAGTTTTGGACAAATAGATCTGAAATGGGGCCTTGATTTTCTGGATAAAAAACGGCAAAGGGTTATTAGGTTTTCCCCTCAGGAATTTCTCAGTAGCGGCCCATACACTCGCCCCCCATGAATTAGCATGAGATTACTATTAATTTATTATTACAGTTTTATTGAGCAGTAGAATTTTTCAATACCATAAATATCTAGCGATGAATTGTGACTTTCAGGCGCAAAATTTTTTTTTTTAATATCTCGAGAAATTATTATTTATCTACTTATTATTAAAATTTTCGAACCATTTTAAAATATCGCGTGTCAACCATCGATATTTCCATTTGTGCTGGCCAACTCAATCGGTTCTATGAAAGGGCACACATTCGATTAAAAATAAACAAGGACATAATAAAAGCACGCGATTCCATTAGCATTTGACCTGCTTATATTTTATGTTAAAAGAATAACAAAAGCTACAATAAAATTTTATTATAATGTCTTTTATCCTTTTAAAAAGACAAACCCGTACGCTTTCCAAAAAACCCGATATGGAAATATTTTAACGCCAGCAATAAATATTTATTTGGTTTTTGCATGGAATTTATCATTTATTTATTTTGTTTAGACATGGAAAATTTAAAAACATTTAATATATTATGATAGAAATGCAGGAGGCGCCTAAAATGTGAACATTATTTAAATTATTGTTTTAATTTTATTTTACAAATTATTATGTAAATTGAACTTCGAAAACCATTGATTTATAGCCAATTTCACAGTTCAACACCATTTTTAATTGATAAACTTAATTTAAACCCAATAGATTTCTCCAAATAAATTAAGGCGACCTTGAGCGCGCGTTTAACTCATCGCCTAAACAAATAAGGTTGAAAATGGCGATGCGTTTGATGCTCGTGACTGCCAAAATGAACGATAGTTCGCAGATTTAATTTATTTAAAAAAAAAATACGCTGTAATGTTAAAATATTTTTACATATGTCTTTAGTTGGTTAAATTTCCTTTCTGATAGTAAAAAAATAAATAACAGTTGTCACTCAAAATATTGAGCATTTCGAGACGAAAAAGTTTTTTCGTGTGATTTTTTTGTGATTTTGTGATTTTTTTTTTCGAGGTTCTTGATTTCTTTTAGAAAATATTTTTGCATAAGTCTTTGACCTATACATTTGACTATACACTGTATTTTTTTTGGAATTGTAATAAGTAGCAATACGGCTAACTCTGCGACGAAAAACAGGTCGTTTTTACGGTTCCCCCGTTAACTGCGCCTTAATTGATTTTAAACATCACTAACTCATTTTCTAATCAAATAAAATATAGAGACTGCCTCATTGGTCTAGTGGTCGCAAGCATGACTGCTGTACATGAGGTCCTAGGATCGATTCCTGGGTCGGGTAAAGTGTTATTGGGTTTTCCAACAGGAATATCACAGTAGCAACCACACAATTGTACTAATGGGAACCTGCCTAACCTTTGGAGATTACAGGGGTAATGTTATATTATTAAAATAAAATAAAGATTCAGTTTTATACTGATGAAGATACGAAACACTAAAAACACAACAAAATGTCAATGAACGATTAAAGAATTCCTAAAGAATAGTTTCTGTCAGTTGCTATTGTATGCTCTAAATGGTCGTATATTTGTCGTGTAAATTGGTTCATGGCTCGTATTTGTGCAGTTGTTACATCGCTTAGACAATTGCTGTAACTATAATGATTTGACACCATTTCTTCCAATTCCGGTCAGGGATAGAACATTTCAATACACAGATAATGTTGTAATGTAATAAACGAATAGCTTTGACTGTAACTGTTATGAGTATTGAAATTAGATAGGTATCAGAGGGAAAGGAAAAATTAACCAATAGTTCGATTGAAAGTTGGGAAAAATTGGGAGAACAAAAAAGTTAAATCATCATCTGCCTAGCCTTTTCCCAACTATATTGGGGTTGGCTTCCACTCTAACCGGATGCAGCTGAATACCAGTATTTTACATGGAGCGACTGCCTATCTGACCTCCACAACCCAGTTATTACTAGGTAATACGATACCCTTCGGTAAGACTGGATGTCAGAATTTCAGGTGACTGACTACCGGTAACGACTGCCAAAGATCTATATATATGGCAGCCGGGACCAACAGCTTAACGTGCTTTCCGAGGCACGGAGGAAACTCGGTATGTCGGGCGGTCACCCATCCACAGACCGACCTAGGCAAGCACAGCTTTACCTAAAGATCGACCCGAGTGGCAGTTCTTATTAAGCCACGAGCTCCTCTTAAAACAAAAACAAAAAAGTTAAATAGTGAATGAAAATGATCATCACCACTTCTATTTTGGGGTCGGCTTTCAGTCTAACCGGACGCAGCTGAATACTTGTGTTTTTCATGAAGCGACCACACAATATTAACTTCCACAACCCCGTTAGTAGGTACTGGGTAAGGATGCCCTTTGGTAAGACTGGTTATCAGACGGTTAGCCTACTTACTACCGGGACCAAAGGCTTAACGTACTCTTAGAGACACAGAGCAAACTCGGTATGTAATAGACGCTCACCAATTCACGAAACAACCTAGGAAAGTAAATGCGAAGCAAGTGAATAAAGCTGATATTTTTATTAAACCATCGCGATCGCATACATAGACAAGCACGATGAAAATTAAAAATTAAATCCCACATAATTTATAAAAACAAAACTCGTCTACTAGCAACACGGTTCCACAAAATTAATACATATAATAGGACGTCTCGATGATACACACATCAAAGTCAAAAGAAAAAGATGCAGTGAAAGACAGGTGAAGATTTATAGTCATTACTGCGGACGGCGCGCGCGCATTATCTCAACTATGAGAGATATTTATTAAGACAAACCCGACACAGCTTCCGAACACATAAACAAAGAGAAGATTAAAAACGTGTCAATATACAAATTGAAACGTCAGATATATTGATTTGTTATCGCCAGAGGTCAAGTTACGGGAGTGAAATTCCTTGACCCAATATCTAGTTATATTTAAATGTATGTATATAAAATAAGTTATTATCAGCCGTTTGATCAGAAAAGAAAGCATTCTGTTCGACTTGTAACATTAATATTCTGGTGGTATCTCATGCAAATTGGGCGGTGTTAATAAAGCTGTTAACAATATCATTGCTTGAAAAAGTCGTCAACACTAAGACGTTTGACTAATAAAACCAATATTAATACAAAGTCTTATTAACTAAGAGATTCAAACAATTTTGATATTTCAAAGAAGATGACGATGATAATAGAGGACTGCCTCGTTGGTCTAGTGCCCGTAAGCGCGTCTGCTGTGAATGAGGTCCTGAGTTCGTTTTTCAGATTGGGCAAAGTGTTATTGGATTTTTCCATCAGGAATAACTCAGTAATAACCATGGATTCTGGAATTTTGCCTGGTTGAAGGCAATAGCCTGCCTCGTATAACAAGGGACTTAAACATAACTGGCGAAATGGGTATACCATTAGGTACACCTCTGCGTAACAGCTCGGGGATTACAGGCGTGATGTTATGTTTATTAAAATCTATTAAGTTTTAAATTGCAATGATTAGCTAAAAGAAGATAAAATTCGTAGTAGTCCATCTGAAATTACAAACCGCGCTATTTAACACCATATCGTCTGCATGTTCGAATGAGCGACAAAACCCAAACTTTATTATCGTATTAAATGTTAAATTATGACGTGTTTTCGCGTGTAGGAGTTTTTTTTATCACGTCAATGTGAATACACCTTTTATGGAGTCACAATGATGAAGACAAAACCTGTCGTGGCATAGGATTCATTATATAGGCAATAAATTGTGTACACACGGTGACCAAGAAAACTATACAAAACTATGTCATCTCTCTTTCTACGGGAAATCTATGGAAAGTGAGGTCAGATTATACTGGACATGTACAGCTTGATATGTCGCGCGTGTACCTTTATAAGATAATGATGTTCGATGGTCACCATTAACTTTGACAACTGGCTATTTGCGTCAGAATGTTAGAAAACGAGCAGCATTTATAAATAAACAACGAAATATTAAGAATAATTATTGCAATCTTGGTTGACCAGTTGACCACCCAGACGATGAGAAAGAAAGTGAAAAGGTTGCTATTGAAAGTGGAATAAATTGAGAGCTAAAAGACAACAAATTAATCCTGTTTTACGAGTCATTCGTTTATAACACCTATGTAATATTATCCTTATTATAATCAAGCAATAAATAAAATGAAATGTTTTCATCAGCCTGATATGAGCATTCTAACACTCGTGGTCAGATCATTATTCACCAAATTAATATTATTAATTATTATTTTAATTTCTTAAGATCCTAGTGACAGAGGTAGATAGACCAGAAATAGGTAGAAATCACTAAATCATCGACTTAATGGCCTTTTGACGTGTTTGCTGACTATCATGTTCATCAAGTAAAACCTGTCCAACATGGTGGAGAAAAACCGAGAAATATTTTAGACTTTGTTGTACTGTTAACCACTTGTGGACAAGTTGGGGTTGGACATCGGGAATCATCGTTCTCCCTGTTAAGGCTTCGTAGGCCATTAATCCACCAGGTGGACGCAGTGAAAGTTATACCTCTTCAAATCGGTTCTAGCCAGCCAGTTACCCCACGATATTTTCCTTCTAGATTCTGAACTTTCCATCAACCACTTTCCAAACTCGATATTTTGTCAGCACATCTTTGTGTAAGAGCATTAGAATTTCATCCAAGAATAGAATGTTACACATTGCTATTAGTTGGCGAGACTCACCTGTCAGGGCGCATCGTCTGGAAGTTGTCAGGAACTCGACGGGATCGGGTATCGGCCAAAAATGAACGTTGCGATATTAAACTGATCGTGTGAATCTGCCTATATTTGTTCCGGTGTAGATACAGTTTTATTTAGTATCTAAATTAAATTTATCTGTACCGAGTCCCAGTTACCAAGGGGTATCGTATTACCCATTACTAATTAAGTTGTGAAGGTCACATAGGCAGTGGATCCATGTAAAATACCTTAAAACTAGTCTAGTGTCCTGTAAAATTTTATAAGAAAGAACAAGTGAAATCAAACAAAAAATAAAATCTCGTGTGGAAAGTTTTGAGTATAAATATAGCCTTTGTTCGGTTTATGGCAGATTCGCTTTAAGGCAGATTAGCTTTACGACAGATTCGCTTTACGGCAGAAATTGTACAGTTGTATTAAGGTCTCTACGAAATTTTTGTGGAAATGAAAAAAAACTAAATTCCCACGATTAACAAACGACGTTCTTCAATACACTTTCGAAGAAATAAAATAATAGTAGCTATATATTATTACTAGCTGACCCGCGCAACTTCGTCTGCGTCACATAAATATAGCTATAACCTTTCTCGATATATCGACTATCCGACATTAATTAAGCTAAATCATAACAAACAAAAAATCTTATCTTTCCTCTTTATTACAATAGTTTATATGGTTTAGATTAGCTTAGATTATATTAAAGTGTGAATTACTATAAAATCTATCTCTTACTGTTAAATATACTATAACACTCTGTACTTGTAAACATTATGATGCAGTAAATATTTTGAATTTGAATTTCCCGGAGGCCAGCCAGAATCCCCCGTACCTACATTGCGACGCAACCCGCGTAATTATTTTTCCGCGCGGGTATTTTTACATTGCGATATCTTCTAAGATATTTGTTTAAACTGTATAGAGTAAAGAGCACAAATATTCTATATTAAATTTCAGTTCTAACGAACACATTTATTTAGATATAGATTAATACCATATGGGTTAAATAAGCTTCGCAAAAAATAATTCTTTTTAACCTAACATTTTAATAATAAAAAATGGTTACAGTGAGTCAATCTTAAAAGATAGACAGATGCTGTCGCGGACTTTTTTTTAGAACTTTTAAAGACGAATAATTACTTCATACATGGTATTCTCGTAACTTAAACCGTTTTCGCAGCGCACGCAACGGAAGCTCTCAGAAAGGAATTTTCTTTTCCCGTTTTTGCAACATTTCTCATTTATGCTCCGCTCCTATTGGTAGTAGCGTGATGTTATATAGCCTATAACCTTCCTCGATAAATAAACTATCCAACACAAAAAGAATTTTTCAAATCCAACCAGTAGTTCCAGAGTTTATCGCGTTCAAACAAACAAACAAACAAACTCTTCAGCTTTATAATATTAGTATAGATATCCGACATTAATTAAGCTAAATCATAACAAACAAAAAATCTTATCTTTCCTCTTTATTACAATAGTTTATATGGTTTAGATTAGCTTAGATTATATTAAAGTGTGAATTACTATAAAATCTATCTCTTACTGTTAAATATACTATAACACTCTGTACTTGTAAACATTATGATGCAGTAAATATTTTGAATTTGAATTTCCCGGAGGCCAGCCAGAATCCCCCGTACCTACATTGCGACGCAACCCGCGTAATTATTTTTCCGCGCGGGTATTTTTACATTGCGATATCTTCTAAGATATTTGTTTAAACTGTATAGAGTAAAGAGCACAAATATTCTATATTAAATTTCAGTTCTAACGAACACATTTATTTAGATATAGATTAATACCATATGGGTTAAATAAGCTTCGCAAAAAATAATTCTTTTTAACCTAACATTTTAATAATAAAAAATGGTTACAGTGAGTCAATCTTAAAAGATAGACAGATGCTGTCGCGGACTTTTTTTTAGAACTTTTAAAGACGAATAATTACTTCATACATGGTATTCTCGTAACTTAAACCGTTTTCGCAGCGCACGCAACGGAAGCTCTCAGAAAGGAATTTTCTTTTCCCGTTTTTGCAACATTTCTCATTTATGCTCCGCTCCTATTGGTAGTAGCGTGATGTTATATAGCCTATAACCTTCCTCGATAAATAAACTATCCAACACAAAAAGAATTTTTCAAATCCAACCAGTAGTTCCAGAGTTTATCGCGTTCAAACAAACAAACAAACAAACAAACAAACTCTTCAGCTTTATAATATTAGTATAGATATGAGTTTATGAAGACCGAAGAAATGATGAATGGACTTGAAAGGATGATATGGTAAGAATGGAGGTGTCTGATTAGATGTCGAGTAAAAGAGAAGCATGGAAGAGGTCAAATATGGGTCAAATAAATTAAGATAGCGAAAAGAGAATGGCGATGGCGAAAAGAGAATTTTTCAGTTGACTTTATAACAATTTTTTTTTTGCTTGTAGAAAAAGGAAAATTAGAAAGTTATTGTGTACTTCCTAACAACGAATATAAAACGACAACAATGCGTTAGGTCAGCTCGTAATGCTATATTTTATTGTTATACCATCATTTATGATAAATAACTCATTTAAATAATTGTTTATACACGCCTATTGGCTAACAAAAGACTCGTTATAATATATGGTGTTATTTAAATCAAAGGTTTATGATATAACGGAGGTATATTTGGGCCATTCTTAATGGGTTCAATAGATTTGGTCATAACCATAAGTTGTCATAATAATAATATCACCATTGAAAATTTACGGAAAACTTTTCAAAGTATTTTATAATAAGACAAGTTTGAATTTGAACTTTATTGTAAAAGAATTATGGATGAAAAATAATCGACGCACCGTCATGCTACTGCAATTGAAAATATCTGTACACCCGGTAATCATCGCGTGTGCCTCAGCTAGTGTATCGCTCAATGACAGAATACCTGATGCTCCATGCTTCATTATTTATGATCATCATAGAAGGGCCTGATAACTGGGTTGTGGACGTGAGATACGCAGTTGCTCTGTGTCAAATACTTGTATTCTGCTGCATCTGGCTAGACTGGAAGCCGACCCTAACATAGTTGGGATAAGACTAGGCAGATGACGATGATGAAAAGCCCTTGTAAGTTTAAAATTTCAAAATAACGAAGGAAATATTCAACGCTTTCGTGATTACTCTGGATTCGCAGAATGCTAATCAGCTTACCTATGTCACGCCTATGTACCACTTCTACAGTTGCAAAAAAAAACTGATGTTCATTTATTTTCTAATGAAAATCATTGCGCCTCCAACATCGATTTATTCGAATTGGACTCTCAATCAAACTCACCATGAAAAATTCGATGAAATAAGTAAAAAATTGGTTAATTACTTGCCTATATATTTTTTCGTAGTATACTCAGTTAGGTACTTGTAACAGCTACTTGAACTGTTATAAGATCACGTCCTATAACAATGTATAGTGTGAATCACTGATCGGTATGCCGTTGATACTTGTATTCTAATTTTCAATGACTGCCTACCTATTTATAGAGGACTTTTTGTCATTACCCACATCTATAATACAATATCGATGAGATTTTTGAACTGTGCAACTACGATTGTTTTTTTTTGCTTACTTACTTTAGTATGTATCTAGTTGAGTGCAAAAATGGTTTCTATTTTGTTACTATGTTCTTCAGGCAATACACTTCTTCTGAAGTAGGTTCCTGTTCAACTGTTATTTTATCAAATTACTAAATCATTCTAAAGTTACAAGAACTAATTTATTTCCTTGATGATAAGGTAAACGATGATGTTTGAGCCTCTAAATTTAGTCATGGTGACATAAAATTTGCTAATATATCATGTCGAATCCGTTTATAGCTAGAACCACGGGCTTAGCATGTACTAAGACCGAAATGACCACTATCCTAAGGCATGCGGCAAAATAAGGAACTACAATGTTCATTTGACAGCTAATTGACGTCTACATTTGTTAGCAGCGCGATGAAGTATCAAGACATGTTGGTCGCACTTCGCTGTGACAAAATGGGGTTTGTCGCATCTGTCACGCAAAACGACAAACAGAAATGTGACACCTTGTCTTGGTGCGTATCTTGTCAGCAATTTCTAACTATTGCGTGTTGTATTTGTAGTCATGCCCTTCAGATTTACACGATTTATAGACCAGAGTTATTGGTTTTACGTCAGAAAGTGATCGATCATTGAATGTTGTCGATATTTTCTCTATTTTTATAACTCGATTCAATGTAACACGCTCTCATACTTCATATCTTATCCTTGGTGTAATTATAGTCACGAGTGAAGTCGGGAATGGCTGCGTAGAAAATGTATATTTGATGTATGTAGAGTACTACGAGCTTGAGAAATAGTTGTTTGACACTAACCTTGATTTGCTGTAGGCGTAAAAAGCTTATGTTTTAAGGGCAATAGAAGCCGGATATACCAGTCCACTTCATCACAAACAGTCAGGCTATTTTCCATATTTGGAAGTAATAATGTTTAATATCTGTCTACTGGCGCCGCTGGAGTCGCAGTCGGCGACACCAAACGTTTAATATTTACGTTATTTTTGCATTTAGTGTCAGATATGAATAATTTACTCATTTCCTTTCTTCGCAGGTCTCCAGCGAGCCCTCGAGTCTTCTGCAAGATGGCCGGCGTCACATAAGCGTGGAAAATGAAACTTTTGTCTATACAAGACAAGCAATCTATGTACAGTTCTTCGAACTTCAATCAAGTGGAATTTTTCAATCTAATGCTAAATCGGTGGCGTGACTCAGTGGTATCATTTCACTATAGACATTCTCAATAAGTGATATTTCGTTACGGTGATCGTGTGTGAAACGATACAGTGCCGCCATGACGCTTCAAGGGCCTCTTCTGTTCTACATTTTGATAATGTGAGTATTGAACAACATCTGCGTCGAGTGCGATTAAATCACTTACTTCGAACGTATCTATAACAATAAATCCTTATTAGGAAAAGTTTTATTGCCGTTTATTGACTTATCTTAACATAATAGGCAGGCTATCAAATAGTTCTGCTGGTACAATGTTTTAGTGCCCAATCAGCTTCAGACAGCTATAAAAGTCTTCGAGATTTAATTATGATTTACAAATCGCTATAAAATCGACGGACTATAGTAAATAGTCGTGGAGCTGTCGACCAACGCCTTAGCGTATTGTCTTTTAAGATTTATTTTATGATTCTTCAACTTATGATCGAATTTATGCGGCATCGCATGCTCGTAAATTATATTTATGTTCGTAATAAGTTCTAGTATAATTCTAACACAAATGTATCGGAGATATGATCTTGTTTAACTAGTTTAACACTCGTTTGTATAGAGATAGCAAAATATCAATTATTTTATGTAAATACAATGTCATGGCGTGCCTTAAGGCTTGTTGTGTTCGTATTTAGAAATATTTTCCGTTTGAATGAAACAGTTGAATGAGAGTGTAATCGAAGCTCGAGTAAACTAACGCCTCGGGACGTAAAGATTAATTTAAGATAAACTAATAAGATTATAACATAGCTTAGTCTTTGGCTTATTAACTTTTTACAATTATTAATTAAGTCATTAAGATCAGACAAGAAAGAGCAGTCTAGTTTTCTTACTACTTAAATATTGCTCAGTGCAGTTAAACGTTGATGGCTATTTTAACCAAAAGCACTATCGGTAACATTCAGTATTTCTACGGAAGCAGCTTCATTAAACAAAGTGATTTGAAAGAGGAATCGTTAAAACCACTTTGGCTTTGAAAAATGTTTACTAAAAAAAAAAGCTACCAACGTATAAAAATATATGAAACAAAATGTGTGTAATTCAATGAAAATAAGTGCATATTCTACGTACCGCGTAGTAGGATGTCAGCGGTAGACAACACTTGGGACTTTTGCGGAGGTCAAAAAAAATGTATTATAAAAATAAATGTGCATTATTTTAACAATTATTTAACATATATATCTACGATTCCCATGTTAGTAAACAGCCCGAAAATAACTATCAAACTTAGATACACATACCTATAAGGTTGGCCTTAGCAATTCCTAGAATGAATGCGTCCTTAAGTACATGAGATTTAAGGCTCGGACACTTAAAACCATTACTTAAATAAAACTGGTTCTAATTGTTCCATAAACTTATTTTTGCTTTAGAAGTAAATACTTACGTCCGTATCTATAGTCAAGTTAAAGTAATTACTTGAACTTAAGTATAATTACTTATGCAAACATTTTTATGCAATGAGCAAGAATTTAAACGGAGTTTAGAGCCGTCAATGAAAGCAAACCTAAGAATTCTAACTTTAGACAGTTGGTAACGCCATCTCATTTTGAAATTTGGTTAAATAGTTTTGTTCCCACATTTTGACGTTTACTGTCAGAACGGACGACCATTCCCTCTCCCTACCCCAAAAAAGCATGTCTGCCACTAATAGATGGCAAACGATGACACCGCAATGACAGAACGTGTCAAGTACGCCTCTCCACGCGGACGTATTGTCGATGTCTTACCGTACTCCGCCGTCCGTGTGTTATACCGCTAAACTCCGCTTATTTATCTATATAAATCGTGATTGAACTAAGATGAACCGCCCGCGGGTGTGATTGAGTGATTTGGTGCATTCTGAGATCAACACGTCGTGTACTTCGAAGCTCGAAGCAGGCAGGCGCCAGCAGGCGCCATCTTGAAGACTTCAGGTAAGACGTGCTTTCCTTCACAATCCCTCAAACTCGGTCGCCCGTTCATCATCCTGTTCTTTCTAGGCGAAACCAGCCATCCTCAAAATACAGTCCACTTAAAATCAAAACATTTTCAATTCGCCTACATAATTTGGTACATCTCCGTACCAACAGTTCTAACATCAAGGAATTACTAAACTACAGAGAAAAAATCGTATCTTAAACAATTACTTTTACTCAAGTAATCACTATGACTTGTTTATAGATACCGGTGTTAGAGCTTCATCTAAATAAAATCGTCCTGGGAAATTCCACCACATGAACTTGGCACTAAATAGACTTTCCATTTTCTGAAGTGTAAGGTTGAATTGACTGAATGTAAAATTCTATACTTTTAATGTACCTAACTACCATACTACATTAACTGCCTCCGTGGTCGAGTGGTTTAGGCGTTTGCCTTGTGACCCGGTGGTCGTGGATTCGATTCCCACGGGAGGCATACTTTGTAAAGTTTCATTAGGACATTGCAGGCTTGAATCACCTGATTGTCTGATAAAAAAACTAAATGTGGCACTCGGAGACTGCCGCGGTAAAGCTATTGCATAGCATTTTTTATCAACTTATGCAAATAATTAATTATTTAATTTGACAACCTCAGTTGATAACCTTGTTATTTTCCGTAACCATAGCAACCTGATGGTTGAAAATTTCGTTACGGAATTTCTGGATTCGCTCTCCACGCTCAAGGCCCGCGATAGAAGCTATGCAATAGCTTAAAAAAGATGGTTCCGTGCTTCGGAAGGCACGTATAAGCCGGTGGTCCCGCCTGCCAAATGGCGGTCGTCAAACCATGTCAGAGGCCCTTGCAGTGATTTAGCAACTCTGACACTAGGGTGTGTAGGGTCGTTAGACCTTACTGCCCACACGATAATAAGAAGAAGACCACACTACATTACATATCATAACATCACTATAATCTCCGAGGGGTTAGGCAAAAGTGTACCTTATAGTAGGAACACCCACATTTCGCCAGTTATGTTTAAGTCCCATGTAATAGGGGGCGAGCCTATTGCCATCAACCACAGAACAGATAAAGAGAAATCCTTTATCAGTTCTGTCCCATCAACCATACCCTAAAGGTGCTTTTACGTAAACAACTGCTACCGTAGACTGAAAACGCTTTGGAAGAAGGTGGTCTGTTTGTGTTTTGCAGTTGACCACTTTCTAGGCAATACCTGGGCGAACACATCATAAGATGTGTACTCAGGGCACGCTTCAGGCAAATACTGTGTGTGTTGGCACTATGAAATAGTCTCACAATCACTCAAAGTTATCTTTCCACCAAATCCACCATAGTTGAAGACCAGAAATAAAACCACTACTTCAGACGCTAAAGACTACAATTTATACAATTTGTTGATTATAACTTCTCTATTGGGTAAAACGGAACCAGTATCAAGTGGCAATAATCTATGGTATTCATTTGCCATGCAATTAAAGGTTTTATTCACATTACGATTTAATGGTTTTGACTTGTAGCACTGAAGTAGGGTTACCACGCCTGGACTTAGTCTGGCTTTGCCATTTGTATTTTGAACGGGATTTTTGATATAGGAACATTTAAAAAAAAATGTTGCTTAAGCAGTAGTCAGTACCAAAAAAAGAATAAAATATCCAGTTTTTTGATAAAATCGGGGTTTTATCACGATAATAAAATAGAAATCGACGTAACCCTACAAGAGTGTCTTAACCTTCATCCAGAAATATTCCCGCGCAATCTCTTATCTCTATTAAACGCGTTTTAATTCAGTACACCATTACTGAGTGTTAATCTAAATTGCGTAATTGCGTGGTCGATATTTATGAATGGTTCGCTCACCGTTCGGTGGGCGATCCGGTCCGGTACGGCGAATTCCGTGTCACCGACAACCGGAGCAAGCAACCTCTTTCCCAACTAAAACCAGAGAAATGTTCAGGGGTGTCAAATGTACAGTCAGCGCCCAGCATTACCTGATCCCTCATGTAAAGAAGAAAAGGGCAAGAAGTGGTGTGAGAAGAGGGTTCAGTTAATGCTGGGTTTTGACTGTACGTGTAATTTATTACTACTGCCTGAATGAGTGGGCTTTATCTAGCATGTTAATGTGGATGACTTCGTTAGGTGATGCCGATGCTGGTTTGGTTTTAATTTGATCAGAAAGATGGCTGTTACGTCTCCTGTATATACGATGATGCAAGGGAAATGGTTAAAAGTGTCTACTAGAAGGGCTTTTTTAGAAGAAAACCAAAACATTTGTTTGGCAAATGCCATACAACAAAAAATTAAATAAAAAAACTTAAATCACCCATAATCTACAGAAAAAAGGAGATAGGTAGGTACTGCATGCTATAGTTGCACATACCAAAACAGATGCAGGAAAGCACTCAGTTTATTTACCTACATTCAAATAAAAGTAACACACGCAACACAACACGAATAGATTTATTAACAGGACAGTAACACTTGCTAGGATTGCCAAAATTATCAAACATGCACCCGCATAAATAAGTGCAGTAAGCGTCACCCGTCAGTCAAAGATCTAAAACATTAATCCATACCTAATTGATAGCAGGATGTATCTCTAAAAAGAACACACCAGACTCATTTAAAAACCAAACTCAATTGTCAGACACGTCCAAAGCCTCAATGCATGATATATTGGCTTTGCAGGCTCCAATTACCACGAAAAGAAAAACACAAATCAATTTATTTGCTATCCGTTAGTAGGTACAGTCAAATTCAACAATGATTGAAACGTCAAAACATATGTCAATGTTGCCTTGCCTGCCCACTTCAATACACTTAATTGAAATCCTACTTCTGATGCTACAATGATTGACAAATGCGTACCTATTATAAAAGTAGATTTACAGTGTGTAATTGATTACATTTCCTGTACGGCTAATGGTATATGTTTCATTGAAGTAGCTATCTGTACCACTGTTGAATTGTGTTACTTTATTGGGCACACTATTGTTGTACTTAAAGTGAATGAAGTACTTAGAAATTGTAGCGGATATGACGTTTCTGTATCAGTAACTAACATCAAAGACATTTCTTTGGAAGTTGTCTATTTATGTGACGTGAAGAGACAATGATATCTACCCGGTTTGCAAAATTACTGTTTAAAGCGGACATGAAATGATAGTCAATAATTTAAGTGACCAGAGGGCGTAGACCAGAAGCTATAGCTATTATGAACCATTTCATATTTGTCTAAGCTTTACACTTTACAGTGCAGTGGCTTAAATAACATAACCTCCCGGGTCGAACTTTAGGTTACCTAAGTTGTTTCGTGAATGATTGACCACCCATTAAGTACATAGCGATTTTTTTCCATGCCTCGGAAAATACGTTAAACCATTAGGCCTGGCTGTGTCATTTGTAAATCTTGGACAGTCTTTGCAAAGGGTGTCTATAGTTGAACTGGAAGCCGATTCCAACATATTTGAGAAAGAAAAGGTGAGGCAGACGATAATTTCCTTGGAAATATTACCAATCAACATACAAACACAAGCAATCTTCAAAATGATAGACAAATCTTTAATCCCGATCAGTGAATGCCCACACCATGTTATAACACTGCAGTTAATGAAAAAACTCAATCCCTTTGATGACCTACTCACGCAAAAGAATAAATAACCGAACCTTCTAACATCATAAAAGAAAACACTTCTAATACACATGCTGCTAATTTTACAACGTTCAAAGAGCTCATATGATTTGAACTTGAACCAAATATGAGATAAAAGTGCGCATATTTAGGTCACATGCCTTTTAATTTAACATAACAACGTGCTTGTATACTCTGCAGGAATAGGTAGAGACATTTATAGTGCCCACATTTTGCCAGATAGTTATGTTAAAAATCTGCGCTAGGATGTTTGCATGGCGTAGAACATTCAATATCCCACACTAAATGACGGAAATCATTTCGGTTTGCCCTAGTCGGGATAAATGCTGGAAAAGTTCACTATGAAAACCAGGCTAAGGCCCATCCACGGCTGTAAAGCCTTTGATGATGATGGTATTGGAAATAACTATCCATATATCCATACTCTGAGTAACTGCTGATTTACTTATGAGGAATCCATCAACTGTTTAGCTCAGTCAGAGATCTCATAGACAGGAACCTCACCTTTCAGTCAGCAGCTATACTAGTAGACCCAATGCAATGAATCACGGTGTCCACCACTGGGTGGGTATCATTATATCGTATATTATTCTTAGAAAATATTTCGCTGTTTACCATTGGTGGGTAAACCGGTGGTGGACACCGGGAAGCATCAGACCATTGCAAAGAGGCAGTCTCATTTCAATAATCGAGAAAGCAGATCTACATAGTAGTTTCGAGTCCGAGTTACGATTACGAAATACCGCCTACAATTCGTATTTGTTGTCAGTATTCCTGGATGGTATAAACATAATCAATGGCTTATTCGTAACATCTAGTTTGACCAGGTACTGTCACCAGCACCAATATGTTTAAACTTAGCCACTTTTACAATAAATTGTCTCGTCAAAAATTTCACGATGTTACGAAAACAATATTTTGAAACACAATATTTTATGAAATAGGTTGTATCTCAAAGTTGAAATAGTTATTTCAAAATTATATTATTATATTACAGAAGAAGAAGACATACAGCGCCGACCCCAAATGAATTGTAATTAGAATAAGGGTAAAATTGACGATGATGTATATTTAAAAAACCTTTTTTGATTATTAAATGTTGAATATTGCCGAAAAGTCTGACAACCAGTCTAACCAAGAGGTATCGTATTACTAACTGGGTTTTAAAGGTTATATAAGTAGTTGCTACCAGTCAAATGCTGTTATTCAGCTGAATAAAGCCACATAGTTGGGAAAAGGATAGAAAGATGAATATTAATGCTGAATAGTGTTGGTCGTGCTTGTACTTGTAACGTTTCCGGATATTTAGTAGCTTAATATTCATTGATATAAAATTAATGTTGACGGGGACATTGTGCAGTGTTATTATTGCGTTTATTGTGGAGATAATAATATGAAGTTAATCGAAGGAGAATTGATGGTAAATAGTTTGTTAGCCTGAAGCTTGGCTGGCACAAGCAAGAGAGGTCTATACCCCGCAGTTAGTGAAATCGAGCTATGGATGATGATGATGATGATGAGTTTGGTTGAAACTAGCGGTAGAAACTAAGGTTGTGTGTCGATACTGGATATCATAGCGTTAATTAACATAATCCATACTTTATTTATTATTTATATTATTTATTATTTATATATTTATAATATTATAAATGCGAAAGTAACTCTGTCTGTCTGTCTGTCTGTCTGTTACTCTTTCACGCCTAAACGGCTGAACGGATTTTGATGAAATTTGGTACAGACATAGTTTGGAACTTGAGAAAGGACATAGGATAGTTTTTTTTTTTTTCGCGAGATAAACCAAAAATCTGCCGGAAGTCACTATTCCACGCGAACGAAGTCGCGGGCAAAAGCTAGTATCTATATAAATAAAAAGAGAAGTTCTGACTGACTGACTCATCAACGCCCAACCCAAACCCTTGGACCTAGAAAGCTGAAATTTTGCACAGAAGTTCCCTTTATATTGTAGACAAGGAATAAGGAAGGATTTTTCGAAATTCAACCCCTAAGGGATTTAAATAGGGGATGAAAGTTTGTATGGAAAATCGTCATTATCACGCGAGCGAAGCCGCTGGCAAAAGCTTGTATTACATTAAATACTACGCTATATTTTATTGTTCATCATCATCATCATCATCATTTCAGCCGAAAGACGTCCACTGCTGGACATAGGCCTCCCCTAAGTGTCGCCACATTGACCGGTCCCGTGCGTCTCGCATCCAGCGGATCCCCGCAACCTTCACCAGGTCATCGGTCCACCTAGTGGGAGGCCTTCCAACGCAACGTCTTCCGGTTCGCGGTCGCCACTCCAGAACCTTCCGGCCCCATCGGCCATCCGTCCTGCGAGCAATGTGCCCTGCCCACTGCCACTTAAGCTTGGCAATTCTTCGGGCTATGTCGGTAACCTTGGTTCTCATGCGGATGTCCTCATTTCTGATTCGATCACGCAAGGAATCTTATTGTTACCTATTAAAAATATGGTATGAAGTAGGTTATATATAGCTGTCAGAAAACGTTCGAGTGATATTTTCGAGTGTCACAGTATTTTTTCATGATACATGAACGAAATATATATTTGCAAATAGGCAGAAAATAATAAATAAAAGTACGCAATTCTGTACTTTTATACATCCTAAAGAACACCCCATTATCCATTCAGTTACAGTTAAAGGTGTAACCAGAGCTTAGACTATAAAATGATATGATAATTATTGCGTATTGTGTAACACTGGTACTGTTATATTCTAAATCCCGTAAGACACTGGCCAGTAATTGTACTGGCTAGTAGCCAGACTACTGCCGTTTGTATGGGTGACGACAAAACATGATATATTCTAGACTCATTTATTTTAATGTACATGAAAGGGTGAAACCTCTTTCATGCATGCTGTCAATTTTTAGAAATAAATCTGACTTCATTTTTTTTAAATAAAAGTACCAAACTAAAACAACAATTTTAGAGGTATGACTCAGGAGGCCCTTGAGGGTATTATACAGTCAATTAAAAACAGATAAAAAAGGAAAATATTTCTGTTCTTCAATGTTTTTTTTTTTCTATTCGGGAAATCAGAAAAAAAAAAGAAATGGAAGATTATAATCATTATAATATAATTATATTATAATGCTTGTGATTCTGGCTAATCAGAGACTCTTGGGAGTTTGTTTCGCCGCTTCTTCTTCCTAGCTAAAACAGTAAAAAGTGTCAACAAGGGGTACGTTCAAGAAGTGCTAATTAATTATCAAGTTAATTTGAATAAATAAGATTTGATTTTGATTTATGATTTTTTTTTCAAGAAAAACTTACTGTGTGTAACAAACAAAAAAGTAACACTACTCCAGGTTCCTAATTCATCCCTTATATGATTAATATAATTCATGACGCAATAACATTATAATAATCAAGAATATCAGTCAAATTCGAAAGCAGGAATCTAAACAAGATCGGTTACTCTACAAGATTTATGACTGAGAAATAGAGCCGAGTTGTAGTGAGTTGCGTCGATCTAGATCTAGCGTGTTATCGAAAATCTTTTAACGTGTTTATTATGTCTTCCTAGTGACAATTACTGCCCACCATACACTAAAGTGCAGTAACAGCAAAATCACGATTTCGAGTAAAACGCATTTAAAGTTAAGAATTGATTTTAAAAAATCAACAGAATGTATAAGCAAAAAAATTTGAATGCAGAAAGGTTGTAAAGGCATAGGTTCACACGTTAAAGCAATAAAAAAAAAAATATCTTAATAACTGAATTTATTATGGCCATTTATTCTTTTTGGTGCCTATTACTGCATAGCCTTTTTTGTAAAAAATACCATTTTAAACTTAGTAAAATGCAGCAAAAAGCCCTATTACTGCGTTTGGATCAGTTATTTTGTCAAGAAACCCAACTAACATGCAGTAAGGTCAAAAAAATACTGCATTTTAGTTAGTTTTTTAAGAAAAAAGTGTTCAATTTACTAGTGCAGTAAGAAAAATAGCTAGTTCACATTTTAAAGACCGTTTATTTCTTATTATTTAATCACAATAATTCAACTCACTTATGTAAAATTTACATATCAAAAATAAAAATAAACATCTAATTAATAAAGGACCCTGCGCAGAATGCACAACCTCCTTTGACAGTTTTCTCTTAATATTTTCATTAACTGCACTTTAGCTAGGAATAATCATATCTGTGTCATTATGCTATCCAAACTAATCTGCAGTAATGCTGTATTTTACTGCGTGTTAGTCAGTTTATAATGATAAAAGAATGTTAAGTATTCACAACTAAAATGCGACAAGCTTTGATTTTACTGCATTTTAGTTGGGAGTTCGTGACAATAAATTGTATTTTCTTAATTTGCAGTAAAAATAGCTTGTATGGCGGTAAATTTTACTGCGTATTAATTTTTTTTTTAATTTTTTTCCAGAAATATAAAACTATCTAAAGAACTGTAAAATTATATTGCTTACTGCATTTTAGTTAGGAAACCTTAAAATTTAATCTGCAGTATAATTTATACTGTATTTTAGTTGGGAAATCACGCCAAATTGTAAATTTTTTTCGTTTGCAGTAAGTGAAAACTGTTAAATAAAAACCATTCTAATAGTCTTAGAAATAAGTAAGTTAATTCAATAGAAAGCTTAAGAAACCCGCTTTCAGAATCACTAATAAAACGAAAAATCACAAAAGGGCTGTTACTGCTCTTTAGTCTCTGGTGGGCAGATTAGGTATATCAGTGATGTACTGCCGTGCTTACAATGTTTTCTATGTAATTGATGTTGGTACTGGGTAAGGGCGGGTACGGTATGAAAATTAACTAATTAATTTGGTGTAAGGTTATTTTGTATGCGGTTTTCTTCTTTTTTGCGTGTCGATGGACTTAAATTATATGCGACCAGTATGCACTACCACCTGCACAACACTACTGTGAGTAGATTTTATTCAAATCCTGGAAGAAGCAGCTATTAATGCAGGATGGGCAGGTAATAATGTGAGGCATAATAGTGCAATGATTTTGCTCTTCAATCTTTTATAATTTTTACTAGCCTATATGGTGTCCCTGCTGGGCAAAGGCCTCCTCTCTTTGTCCTTCCATAGGTACCTCTCTATCCTGTGCGATCTAAGGCCATGTTAAACTGTACCATTTTAAAATAGCATTATAACTTTTGATGATTTTGCACTCTGTCTGAGTGATAGTTTTAAAATCGTAAAATATTAACCTATAAATATAAGGATTACTAGCTTAAGGTGTGTATTAATAAGTGCTCATTATTTCACTCACATCGAGACATTTTTAACATTCCTTCACAGTCGTGCCGCCTGACTCACACTCAAATCTATACTAATATTATAAAGCTGAAGAGTTTGTTTGTTTGTTTGTTTGTTTGTTTGTTTGAACGCGATAAACTCTGGAACTACTGGTTGGATTTGAAAAATTCTTTTTGTGTTGGATAGTTCATTTATCGAGGAAGGTTATAGGCTATATAACATCACGCTACTACCAATAGGAGCGGAACATAAATGAGAAATGTTGCAAAAACGGGAAAAGAAAATTCCTTTCTGAGAGCTTCCGTTGCGTGCGCTGCGAAAACGGTTTAAGTTACGAGAATATCATGTATGAAGTAATTATTCGTCTTTAAAAGTTCTAAAAAAAAGTCCGCGACAGCATCTGTCTATCTTTTAAGATTGACTCACTGTAACCATTTTTTACTATTAAAATGTTAGGTTAAAAAGAATTATTTTTTGCGAAGCTTATTTAACCCATATGGTATTATTCTATATCTAAATAAATGTGTTCGTTAGAACGGAAATTTAATGTAGAATATTTGTGCTCTTTACTCTATACAGTTTAAACAAATATCTTAGAAGATATCGCAATGTAAAAATACCCGCGCGGAAAAATAATTACGCGGGTTGCGTCGCAATGTAGGTACGGGGGATTCTGGCTGGCCTCCGGGAAATTCAAATTCAAAATATTTACTGCATCATAATGTTTACAAGTACAGAGTGTTATATTATTTAACAGTAAGAGATAGATTTTATAGTAATTCACACTTTAATATAATATAAGCTAATCTAAACCATCTAAACTATTGTAATAAAGAGGAAAGATAAGATTTTTTGTTTGTTACGATTTAGCTTAATTAATGTCGGATAGTCGATATATCGAGAAAGGTTATAGCTATATTTATGTGACGCAGACGAAGTTCCGCGGGTCAGCTAGTCATTAATACACGAACAGCCATTAATGATTGTTAAATAACTTTGAAAAACAAAATTATTCATTATCTCTATGATAAATCGGTAACTATTACCGTATGAGAGTCCTGTCAAGTGGTGAGCATGTACCCCGACTGAATAGGTGATAAAATTATTAATTATAATTAATAAAGGCTAAGTGTGAGACTTGATTAATGACTGTACGATAAAGCAAGTTAACTTGTCCGAAGCGCACGAGTTGAACGGTGGCGTTCACCAGGAACCAAGCAACAACTGTTTACAGAAAAATATTTTTAGTTCCAATTAAAATTCAAGATGTCTGCGGAAAGTAATTTCTATATTTGGTAACGAAGAAAACGGAACGTATAAAAAAAAAACAAAATGGCGGCGGTATAAAAATAAAAAAACGTAGTAAAAACTTTATTAAAGTCGTTATTTTAAGGCTAATATATAATTTATTGGCTGTGCTGATTAAAATTACATTAATATGAATTTAGATAGGTATTTCGCCTACACAATACATATTTTGTTAGATTTTATTAAGTGGTTTGAATTAACAACGGTGCGTTTGTAACTGGTTATCTTTGCTATAAACTCTTCCAAAGTTGTCGAGTAGATAATAGTGTTAATTAAGTAAACTACGGGGCTGTTTAATAGTGACCACAAAGCTCTTAGGACTCCCACACATAAACACGATACGACGTCGCGTCGTAGATTTCCCCGACGCGACGTGCCACGGCACGACAACGTGCCTCGTTGAACGACGTCGTCGTATTGACGGTGGCACATTTGTAGAATTGCTGCAACTAATTTCGAGAAATTGACCACACTAGACGTGTTCTCCTCCTGCTAATATTAAGAAGACGGATGAAGAAGAAACAAATACAAAGAAAATATTGGATCCATCCATAATATCTTTCTTATCGTCACGACGACCTGGCGTGTCGTGGCACGTTGCGACGTCGTACAACGATGCGGCGTCGGGCGTCGTATCGTGTTTATGTGTGGGAGCCCTTTATGTGAGGTACTTTGAAAATGTGAGCTGTCTTTCTATGTTGCCGATCTACAATATAAGTATCTAATATTGAAGTCGACCGATTTGGTAAGGTTTTTTTTTGATGAATAAACAATTTTTTTTTTAATTAATGCAGTCAGAAACGATGTTATTTTTGTACGAAACTCTAAAAATAATGTTGCACTGTACAAGTGCGAAGCGTAGGTGGGTCCTTGAACAATATGCAAAAGTGATACCTAGTATTGCACCGAACGACCGATTTGTAAAAGTATCACAGCCAGTCAGGTACTTATTTTTTTGTCTAAAAGTGCAGTTATTTCAAAAGAAGACAAAAATCCTACCTAAAGATGACAATTCACAAATTACCGTAGTCAATTTTGTTAAAATTACTCTCTGAATTGCTAGGATTTAAAAGCATGCAATTTCTAACTATATATAGTCATTATACGGTATAGCAGTAAGATCGGTCTTTATGAGACTTTATTACAGACATCATGTTGTAGTAATATACTGAATTGTTATAATCACAAGTTTATAAAACTACCTATAAAATGTAAAGAAAAGTGAACGTTTTCTTAGAAAGTTTGAGCTACCTTCCTGACTTGTTTTACATCATGTAATTGCATTATAATAAAATGAATTTCCCTATCATAAAATTTTATCATTTAAAATTCTATATATGCCATCTCCATCTGAATGAAGGCCTCCTCCATTTGTTTCCATCTATTTTCATCTTGTGCCGTTCTCGTTTACTCTATCTCCACTCAGCGACGATATCATCTCGCCATCGTTGCAATGGCCTAATGAACGTATTGCACTAATATTTGACATCTACCGGGCTTTCGTGACATCTAGGTACCGGGATTTCGTGATATCCCTAGGGATTTTGTGAAATCCCTGATACCCTTATTTCCCTGCGACATATACAAGAATTGCTTGTTTGAAGATAATAGATGTATGTAATTACAATAAACCGGGACAATTTTAATAAGATATCAAATCCTACACACATGCCGCAAAATTTCTCAGCCTGCGTAGTTTCTCTAGCCGATTTATATTGAACTTGCCTATAAATGGCAATACTGACAAGAATATTATGCACCTTATAGCATAACATAACATCACGCCTGTAATCCCAATAGGGTTTGGCCGAAGTGTACCCAAATATTTAAGTTCCATGTAATAGATAGAGTGAACCTATTGCCATCAAACGGACTAGAATCTAGACTTTGTGTCTGCTACTCAAATATGCAGGATGGCAACGTCCGACTCGTGAATCAAACACGGGCTCTCATGCTCTGCAGCCGCGCTTGAGACCACTAGACCAATGAGGCAGTCTATATGCACCACTAGCTTTTGCCAGCGGCTTCGCCCGCGTGAAAATGACGATTTTCCATACAAACTTTCATTCCCTATTTAAGTTCCTTAGGGGTTGAATTTTGAAAAATCCTTCGTTATTCCTTGTCTACATTATAAAGGGAACCTCTATGCAAAATTTCAGCTTTCTAGGTTCAAGGGTTTGGGCTGGGCGTTGATGAGTCAGTCAGTCAGTCAGGACTTCTCTTTTTATTTACATAGTTAATAGTAATCCTATTAACCACACAACCGCAATGACCTAGTTCAGTTTTAGTTCGTGTTTTGAAGAGAAACGCCATTGAAGTCACTTTACCACAATAGCGAGCTGGCTTCAAACAATACCGTAATGTAGTAAATGTCGTGTTAAAGTCCATTAGCTTTCTGTAATAATAACTTCAGCGTAAATTATCATTGCGCCTGGAATCTTAGAGGCAAAGTTGAAGTGCGCTACAAACGGTATTCGGATCTGTTACAGAAGATTTAACAGTATAAGAACGATTGTTCTCTATAGCGGATAGTATAGGAAGATGTAGTGTTCTAGACCAAGTGATTGCAATGTAGGTATTTTGGAATATCATCATCGTCATTTTAGCGTCATGGTAGTTCGCGAAAGTCTTTCGCCCGAAGCGAAGTTCAAATTATGAGTTGCAGTATTTTTTAAAAGGTAGACTAATCAATGATGACAGGTGGACCAAGAATGTCACCGAATGACATCTTAACACTAGAAATGTGGGTTATCCGGCGGCAAGATAGACAGAAAGCTGCCATCGGGACGAAAACCTGGATAAAGATGGTACAGAAGCTTAGAACAAGAAAAGATTTACCATCTATTCATTTTAGATTTAGATTCAGGCGGTGGATGATGATGAGACTAATCAAATCAGGAGATGAGATTTGACAGCAAGTTTTTTACCAAACCACAGACCTAATTTTAAGATGACGAGGTCGTACCATCAAAAGATTTACAACACAGTGGCATTTTATAATTGCAACAATAAAAACTGGTTATGCAAGTTTCATGCTAATTAAAGCGAATAAATCATTAATTAATCAGATGTCTACGGTACTAAATTCTGATGATTTATTGCGGATATAAACGTTTGATTTTTATGGACGTTTCAAGTTAGGTAATTAATATTATTTAAATAGTTTAGCAGGTTCAAATGTTACGCGTCATTTCGTTTTTATATTGTTTCGACAGCGATTCGGATTTTTCATTAGTTTTCTTTGTAATACAGGGTGTCCCGTAAATAATGGATCAAACGGTAACGGGTAGGTAGCTTACCTATTTTCCAACAACTAATTTGAATATTAAAAAAAAAACCGTTACAGTAACCAAGATATTATTTTTTTTTCGAATTTTACCATTTTGTCTTCCAGAATTAAGTTTTTTTAATGCAGTTGCTGCAAATGATGACATTTTTAGGTATGATTTTTATCTAACATTTCTGAATAGCTTACTAATGTTATAAGATGCCATTTTTTTTAATACCGTTTTATTTGTCTTAGAAAAAAAATCTTGAGTTGAAAAGTTTTTTCTTTACGATGTTAGGACCAAAATTGAAAAATTTCTCCTGTAAAATAAATGTATGACACCGAAGACGACCATTATTTTAAAAACTTGTACATTTAATAAGGTTTGCAAATTGGTATAAAACTTACGTCTAGTCCTTATCTTTACAAAGATATTGCTATGAATGTGATGAAGAAGACAGAAAATAAATTAAATTGGTACTATCCATTTTTTTCCTTTTCGTTGTGGCTTATGCTTGAATGCTTGTAAATAATGGATCAAACATAACGGGTAGGTAGCTTACCTAATTTCCAACAACTAATTTGAATATTTAAAAAAAAACCGTTACAGTAACCAAGATATTATTTTTTTTTCGAATTTTACCATTTTGTCTTCCAGATTTAAGTTTTTTTAATGCTGTTGCTGCAAATGATGACATTTTTAGGTATGATTTTTATTTAACATTTCTGAATAGCTTACTTATGTTATAAGATACCATTTTTTTGAATACCGTTTTATTTGCCTTAGAAAAAAAATCTTGAGTTAAAAAGTGTTTTCTTTACGATGTTAGGACCAAAATTGAAAAAATTCTCATGTAAAAAAAAAATTAACTACCTGCTTCGATTACAAGCATAACTACCTTAACTACCTGCTTCGATTACAAGCATTCAAGCATAAGCCATAACGAAAAGGAAAAAATTGGATAGTACCAATTTAATTTATTTTCTGTCTTCTTCATCACATTCATAGCAATATCTTTGTAACGATAAGGACTAGACGTAAGTTTTATACCAATTTGCAAACCTTATTAAATGTATAAGTTTTTAAAATAATGGTCGTCTTCGGTGTCGTACATTTTTTTTACAGGAGAAATTTTTCAATTGTGGTCCTAGCATCGTAAAGAAAAAACTTTTCGACTCAAGATTTTTTTTCTAAGGCAAATAAAACGGTATTCAAAAAAATGGTATCTTATAACATTAGTAAGCTATTCAGAAAAGTTTGATAATAATCATACCTAAAAATGTCATCATTTGCAGCAACAGCATTAAAAAAAACTTAATTCTGGAAGACAAAATGGTAAAATTCGAAAAAAAAATAATATCTTGGTTACTGTAACGGTTTTTTTTTTAATATTCAAATTAGTTGTTGGAAATTAGGTAAGCTACCTACCCGTTACGTTTGATCCATTATTTACGGGACACCCTGTATAATAACAGTCCTATATCTTCACACGATCTATATTTGTGAAGAAAGTCGATATTGTAAGGCGCATACTTTTCTGGGATATCTGTTCGTTTGTCTCGTATGTTTCAATTCTAATTATAAAAGTGATCTTACAAATAGATAGACCTACCTTATCATGTAGTGTGTTTACTTCAATCACGAAAGTCTGACTCGTTTTTCAGTCCTTTCCATTGTTTTTGGCAATGACCAATAACAAATTCTTGACCCTGTACATTGACAGTGATGTCAGTCTCTCCTTCAAAGCTAGAACTAAAATCCAAAATATAGTGCTTTATCTGAACTAAGTATCTGTCAGAGAAGCATCCTATACCTTTTTTTTTTTTTTTTTTTTTGGTGGGTGGAAAATCATCGAATGACCCCCCCCGCTCTTGGGCAGAGCGAAGGGGAGTGTCAGACTTCTACTGACTAAAAACCGAACCCATGTTCCTTCTTTGCCCTTGCGCCGAGGCCACGTAATCTAGTACATAATACCGCGGCCCCGACGGGCGTCGGCCCTTGCGGGCCCCTCCTTGCTGACATCTCTTTGAGGCGCGCGTGGAACACGAACGCGCCGCCGACACGGTCTGTTGCCGTCATGACGACGGCCGGACGGCGAGCTAGCCCATTACTCACCGTCCACAGGCCCGCGTCTACGGTGGCCGGAAGCCATCACGTGGCCCCCGACGCCCGGAGCGCCTTCCGCGCCTTCCGCGGCGGCTGGGACGTTGAGAGGATCGCTCCCTCTCTCGTTCCGCCTCCTCCTTCGCTAGCATCACTGCTTCGCAGAAGGAGGCGACGGCGTCCCATTCCTCCTCGCCCCGGACCATGGCTTGCACCAGGGCCGGACGCGAGAGGTCGCCGCCGCCGATCGCCGCTACGAGAACACGGCGGGGCTCCGCCCAAGCAGGGCACACCTCCACAGTGGCGTTTCCTCCCGCCTAATTCGGTGCAGGTACCTCCCGAAACATCCGTGTCCGGTGAGGACCTGCGTCAGACGGAAGGTGAGGGCGCCGTGGCTCCTCTCTAGCCACTCCTCAAAGAGGGGACTTACCGCCACTATCGTGGAGCATCCTATACCTAATCCTTTTTTACAAGAAACTCACAAAATAAGCCAATTCCAAAATTCACGTCAAATTCATGCCTAGACAAAAAACGCATACTATCAGCAAAGTATCCTTCTAATGGCAACTCGTGCTTCATCATAAAATCATAACACTCGTAATATTATGCGGTTACGATACGATACGATAACCTTTCGACTCGGAATGAGACTACTCAAACCGATTCGTTACGGTAACATTCTGCTAGTATTATTTTATAACTGGCTGCTGCCACATTGTTAAGGGCTGTTTGGATGTGCACAGCGTTATTATTGTGGTGAAAAGGATATTTTTGGTGTATCGTGAAAGTAATGACTTTGCCCATGAAAAAAAAGAAGTTAATTTTCGTTGATTATGTTTAATTTTTTCCTGTTTATGAAATCAAAATTGAGAGGTGCCATAATAATTTAATAGCTGTTAGTTAACTTGAGAAGTATTCTTAAATCTCGGCCTTTTGGCATGAGGATGTAACTATGTGAGACACTAGTGCAGGTACTTTTAACTTTATATACGTTTAGATTTTCTTTTTTTCTAAAAGAGACGTGATATTAACGATCTTTATTAGTACATTATGATATAAGTGCGGTAAGTTGAAAATTACAGCCGAGGCGATATTGCTAGCCCGAGCCGTAGGCGAGGGCTACAAGAGAGCAGAGGCTGTAATTATCAAAGCGCACGTATGTCATACGACGTTTTATAACACATTTGCGAGGAAATAAATAAAACTCGGACTTTCTTAAACGAATAAATCTTTTATTTGTTCACAAATTAGCGATGCGCGGGCATCAGTGCTTTTTTTTTTAAGGCAACGGTACAAAAACAGCCAGTATTACTAATAAAGTAAATTAATATTTTTTTGTTTCTGTTACAGATGTAATTTACTGTCAAAATGAATTAAATTAAAGAATTAAATGTTTATTTTTTATATTTTATCTCCCAAAGTTAATTTTATTCATAAAATATTGACCACTTTTCTGACATAAAAACTTTTTGATTTGCTTTCTTTGCTTTTTTTTTTCTTAAGATTTAAAAAAGTACCGTTGGTTTTAGACGGAGCATGATAAACCGTACGTGTTACCTTATTAGAAAGAAACTCGTGCGTTTTACTTTACGATTACGCACAAGTACGTAATGACATACATTACGATATTGAAATTGGTGAAATAAGAGGCCCTTTACGAGCAAATGTGTTATAATAGTATATTTCATTATAAGTGCGGAAAGCCTGTCATTGCAAAGAGTTCCGACAAATGTCTAACCGAGCCGAGGCACTGCCGACGGCGAGGGTTGACAGTCGGAACAAGTTGCAATGACGGTTCCGCACGTGTACTGAACAACTATTTTTAATACAGTTGCGAAAAAATGAAGCAATTTAATAAAATAATAAAACCGTAAATAAACTCGCAAAGAACATTTTTTGAAAATGGCGCCAACCGTAAAAGAATATAAGCAGAGATTTTTTTTGTTTTCTTCACCCATTCTGGGTAGGCAAAGGGAACTATGCCCATACAGCCAAGTCTTCAGTAGATTTTTTTATTGATATGAAATAAAAATTAAATTTAATGAGATGAAATGGAATGAAACCTTTAACTCATTGAATCAAATAATTAAATCTGATATTGAAACAAATTAGTAGCTTCTTTAGAAATATTTGCATGAATCATAAAAACTTCTATGATTTTATTTAGTAAATACATCGTGGTTGTTTTTTTTTTAATGGACATTATTTTGACAGTTGGGAAAGAGAACGCACGAGTTCGGGAAAGGTAAAGAAAAAGCACGAGTACGTAATAGCCCACATCCCGAACGCTATACGTCCCTGCAATACGCCACTTTTTGAGCAACTGTATTAAAAAATAATAAAACTTTCCATGCCATACATATCCGTGTCTTTGACTCTGAAATAGGTAAACGACAGTTTCAAGCCGTTACAAAAACGGTTTTCAACACAATTAATAAAATTCTAACACACTTTTCCTTACAAACACAAAAAGCATTGTCTGAAACATGATTCCATTATTATCATACAAATGTATTCTGCAGCAACGATTTGCGCGGACACGTCTGAAGACGCCTTAGGCGTGGCATAATACTTTGGTATGACATTAAGAGGAAATGCGAGTGCTGTCTCTTTCTACTATCGCTGTCTCTCTCCGTCCTCCTGCCCTCAAATTCGTGCGATAAGGACAACTGTAGAAAAAAGTTAGAATTCGAGGTTTGGCTCTCGCCTGTTTCCTCCTCCAATATTGAACCAATTTAAAAGATATTTTAGACAATGAATAAGGAGGTTATATACTACGCCGCTATGTTTTTCTTTTTTCGTTAATAGTTGTCAAATTTGTACACTAGGACTCTGTTAACAGCGATCTAAACAAGCAATTTTGAGCATTTTTTGAGGGTTCTAGTGCTAATAAAAATAATTTATCACCAAAAAGGAAAACATAGGGGCATAGAAATAGTTAATATTTATTATTCTGTAAAAAACCATTGCTCTAGGGTCATTAACCAAAAAGAAAACAGGCGAGAGCGTTTGTATGGAGAAAAGACCACTCGCGTTTCCTCTTATGGCGGGTCTAAATAAATTCAGTTGTAACCATAAAAGTTGGCGGGACTGTACATTATCCTGCAAAAATGCATGGACTATTCAGAAATAAAATCGCGTGAAGCGAGAAATGACGCAGGTTCGGTTAAGCAGTAAACCATCCTCTCTAGTGATGAACTGCGAGTGGCCCTTACAATAAAAAAAAACGAGAAATGACGCGATCTAAAGTAAACGAGTTACCGTATCGGCTATAAACGTTCACAGGAAAATAGACACTAAAGTATCCATGCAATTTTACAGGTGACTGTACAAGGTGCGTTTTGCGAATATTTTGTATACCACAATGGGTGGTCTATTTCGTCATAGATAAGGTATTGAACTGAACGCCTGCCGTTAAGATAAGATAAATATATTTAAAATAGTGTCGATGGAAATAGATCTTCGTAATGTTTCTGTTTAAGTTTAAATGTTATTGTTTACTTAGGTGATGGGAGTCTTCTTAAAATAAACTTAAAGAATGCTGTAGTCAACTTTGATTGTATCAGAGCAGAGAACCTAAATGATAACTTTCAAAACGTTTCTCTAACGACTTTCAACGGGATCGAAACTTTTCGGTAACTTATGTCAATCCGATACATTTGAGAGTTAATCATCATCGTTATCGTTTACACAATGGAGGAGCTCATGTCTTTTTTTTTTTGGTGGGTGGAAAATCATCGAATGACCCCCCCCCCCGCTCTTGGGCAGAGCGAAGGGGAGTGTCAGACTTCTACTGACTAAAAACCGAACCCATGTTCCTTCTTTGCCCTTGCGCCGAGGCCACGTAATCTAGTACAAAATACCGCGGCCCCGACGGGAATACCGCGCATGTCTGGACTCTGAATAATAATAACCGCTCTTCTTTGGTTTAATCTCTAGGTTAAGAGGTGATTGCCTAGGTTCGTTCGTAGATGGGTGATTACATGTTTCCTTCTTGCATTGGACAGGATGGAACCCGGCTGCCAATGGCAGATTTGTGACAGTCGTGATAGGTATTTAGTGGTCTGAAACTGAAAGATCAGTCTTACCTAGGGGTGGGTCGTTCGTCGTTTCGCACCACGAGCGGTTCGGACCGCGGTGTGAAACGCAGAAGAGCTCTTAAGAATGGGACCCAGTACTTATTGAGTTGTGGAGGTATTCAGCTGCATCCATTTAGATTGGAAGCTGACCTCAACGTTAAGAAAAGGCTATAGCCAGATGAGTTATCGTTGATTGAATGTCTGGTACTCTGGTCACTTTGTCTAGTCTAGGCCCCGCGCGGCTA
Organism: Diarsia mendica; assembly: GCA_949316265.1. Taxonomy (NCBI): domain Eukaryota; kingdom Metazoa; phylum Arthropoda; class Insecta; order Lepidoptera; family Noctuidae; genus Diarsia; species Diarsia mendica. The sequence continues at coordinate 12,138,971 of OX438902.1, read as the reverse complement.
AAACAAAAGACGATCAATTAATTTGCCATTTAAATTTCTATCTACGTAGATATTCGGAAATGATACAATTAAGTAAGGTAGCTACTTAATTAGATAATATAGTATGGAAATGATTCGATCTAAAAGGAAGCTACATAATAGTGTCTCTCAAACAGTTGCTAATTTTACGAGCTCCCATTTTGGTAACTGAATCATCTATAGCGCCAAAATTGTGTAACATAGAACACTATCTCTATGTATTAGCAAAAATAGGTTTTGCTAATGGATTTTTGCCGATAAAACGTTATCAGTGGCGCCATACATAAACATAGGTAACACAAGTAAGTGTTATAGAGTAAGGCGTTACTTTGAGGAAATACAAGACAGTAAAATGTCAAAATAGAATAGATATTTATTGAAAGTTGTAGTAGGGATAGTAAAGATAGTAAAAAATAAATTAATCTCTCAGTGTGAAAATAAACAAAAAGAGATATGTAAGTGCTTTAAAATATCTATTTAAATAAAACAAAAGCTTAAAAACAAAATGCAGCACTACACCGCCTTTTCACCCGTATATACTTTAGTGGAAGATACTGCTTACCATGCAACCGAGCCTGAAATTTGCAGAATTACCTACAACATTTTTTTTTTTTTAATTCGTTCATGAACCCACATGAGTACTTATGAAACGTCAAAAGATAGTTGTGCATTAGTACCGTAAGTTCCAAGTCGTATTTTGGTGTAGGTATAGCTATAGACAACAGCACATCAACTACGAAACTGAAATTTTCACAATCAACCTAATGCTTTAGGCTATAAAGTTGAAAAGTTAGAGAAATTTTACAGATTGTTATAAAATAGAGTAAAAACTCTATCTATCTACTTATTTATGTATCTATCTACCAACCGAATACGTTGTCACCACATCTAGTTTCCCGCGCCCCACAGCCCGGGGGCACAACACAAATAGCACCTTCCAGTGCCTTCCACCATGATCTTGATACGTCTTGTGAGACCAACTGTAATTCAATAACTAAAATTTGCATGCCAATAAGGAAGTACGGGGTGAATCTGATCTGTATTATATTGTATCAAATGTTGGTGCTTGAAATAAATTAGTGAACGACGACGGGTCTGATGAGGCGTGCGAAAATGGCGTCTTGATGGGTATTATTGCGTGTCCCCTCTTGTGCCACGGAGAGCAAATTAGATTTAACTAATGTGATCGAGATCAAACGAGATGTGATGTTGTTTTCTTGTTTGTTGAATGTGTGGCTTGTTGATTAGTTAGGTCTTATTTTCACTGAGTTGTTTGTTTTGAGTGTACCTCACTTTGAGTAGTAGAATAGCAACACTCTATCATTGATTGAGTTACAACCCATTACAGTGATTTGTACAGTCGGCAACACATAGCTTTACATTTTCTTTACTTTCCAAGCCTTGGTTTATATAGATTTTCCATATAATGAGAGATCCACATAAACTTGTTTTTTAAACAGCTTGATTGGTCGTTCGTACTGAGTTTAGTTCTGAAAGCTAACCTGCCAACATTTGGTTTTGAGTTTGGACTGCCCAGAGTTAAAATACCATTTTTGTTCTTCTTCATCTTTGATTTAATGTGTGACACACTGCAATTAGTAGGCGCACTAAATCGTCTAGTATAAGCCCCATGTTAGCCATAGTCTCAGACTTTTTTGTGGTATAATGTTGCATAATAGTTTACGAATTATGTCAAGCCGCTAACTACTTCCTAGATTTCCAAGCGTGTTATGACACGCAACGCGTAGATCCTAGGATAACGTGTCGTCATCTTAAGATAAGGTAATATTATCTACCATCCGGTAGCGCCGCAAAAATGGTAATACAAAATGGTTTACGGTAATGTTGAAAGAACCTGTTCATTTCAATTAACTTCATAAGATATTATTCACGCATTTTCTTTAGTTCTCAGGAAATAATAAAGAAGAAATGTTGTGATTTGTCGTTGACAATGTTTAGTATTATTTTATTATTATTATCATCAGCCTATATAGTCTAGTCAACAAGTGCTTTTTTGATCAACTTTTTTCAGCAGTCTCCGAAAATTATGATTGAGGTGTCATTCGATTCGGAATGGCATCCCGATGATTTTTGAAAAAATTGAAGTTCCGCTTGCAAAAATTGCAAAAGTTATTAACAATTAACTAAAAAATTTAAAATGGTTTTTGTTTTTTGCAAATATCTCAAAACCTAATTAAAATTTTTCAAATTTGAAATAAGATTCAAAAAGGGGAGGAAATTTCCTAAAGAATATTCTAACTTTCGGAATTGTAGGACCAATATTAATAACTTTCCGATCGGGTTGAAAATACGCCCGAAAACTGGTACTCCGTCTTGCGCAAGCTACGCTCCATTCGGACCTTTAATGAATAAATGTTATTTAAACTTATTAAATATGAAAATTAAAAATTGAAAAAATTCAGGCGCCTGCAGGATAGATCAATACACAATAATCTGTGATCTAAAAATTTTTATCGCGAATTTTCAATAAGTTATCCATTAATTAATTAACAAATTTTTTGTAGCACGAACACTGACATTGCAAGTGCGATAATTATAACACTATTCATCTGAGATTTTTTTCCTTTCGTGGAGCTATTTTTCAAAGGTCTAAGAATAGGCTCTCGTTGGAAAAATTATTAAAATGTTAATTTTCGTTTTTTTATTAACAATTTACTGAAATGAAAAATTTCAAACCTTCATTAGACATTAAAAAAATCTTTTTTTTTATTATATTATTATTGAACCGTTTTTGTATGATCAGAAGCTACTTAAAAATGATTTTTTATATTTTTTATATCCTGTTTTTTAAAATATTTTTATAAACAAATGCGTTGTTTATGAGATAATTTATTGTTTTTTTTTTATATCGTAATCTTTGATAATAATCTTTTTTTTTTTTAAAAAACCGTTTCTTAAAAAAAATGTTTTATTGCTTAAAAACGCATTTGTTGATTAACAATTATTTTCTCCCACTTCTAATTAACATTAAGGTATCATTTTTTTTAAATCACCATTATTTGTTTTTTCTTTTCGTTATATAAAAAAATATATATTGTTTTAGTAAAACTTTCATTGTTTATGTAATAAACAATTTGTTAAAAACAAATAAATTTTTACTTTATATTTTTTTTCTTGTTTTACTTATTGTCACAAAAACAGATATGATTTTTTTTTTCAAATTAAAAAAAAAGTTGAAAAAAAAATTAAATGAAAAAAAAACAAATTCATATCTGTTTTAGTGATAGTAAGTAAATATTGTCACAAAAACAGATATGATTTTGTTTTTTTCAAATTAAAAAAAAACTGTAAAAAAAATTAAATGAAAAAAAAAGAATCATTCTGTTTTTGTGACAATAAGTAAAACAAGAAAAAAAATATAAAGTAAAAATTTATTTGTTTTTTACAAATTGTTTATTACATAAACAATGAAAGTTTTAATAAAACAATTTTTTTTTTTTATATATCGAAAAGAAAAAACAAATAATGGTGATTTTAAAAAAATGATACCTTAATATTAATTAGAAGTAGGAGAAAATAATTGTTAATCAACAAATGCGTTTTTAAGCAATAAAACATTTTTTTTAAGCAACGGTTTTTAAAAAAAAATCATGATTTGTATCAAAGATTACGATATTAAAAAAAAACATTAAATTATCTCATAAACAACGCATTTGTTTATAAAAATATTTTAAAAAACAGGATATAAAAAATATAAAAAATCATTTTTAAGTAGCTTCTGATCATACAAAAACGGTTCAATAATAATATAATAAAAAAAAAGATTTTTTTAATGTCTAATGAAGGTTTGAAATTTTTCATTTCAGTAAATTGTTAATAAAAAAACGAAAATTAACATTTTTTTAATTTTTCCAACGAGAGCCTATTCTAAGACCTTTGAAAAATAGCTCCACGAAAGGAAAAAAATCTCAGATGAATAGTGTTATAATTATCGCACTTGCAATGTCAGTGTTCGTGCTACAAAAAATTGTTAATTAATTAATGGATAACTTATTGAAAATTCGCGATAAAAATTTTTAGATCACAGATTATTGTGTATTGATCTATCCTGCAGGCGCCTGAATTTTTTCAATTTTTAATTTTCATATTTAATAAGTATAATTATATAACATTTATTCATTAAAGGTCCGAATGGAGCGTAGCTTGCGCAAGACGGAGTACCAGTTTTCGGGCGTATTTTCAACCCGATCGGAAAGTTATTAATATTGGTCCTACAATTCCGAAAGTTAGAACATTCTTTAGGAAATTTCCTCCCCTTTTTGAATCTTATTTCAAATTTGAAAAATTTTAATTAGGTTTTGAGATATTTGCAAAAAACAAAAACCATTTTAAATTTTTTAGTTAATTGTTAATAACTTTTGCAATTTTTGCAAGCGGAACTTCAATTTTTTCAAAAATCATCGGGATGCCATTCCGAATCGAATGACACCTCAATCATAATTTTCGGAGACTGCTGAAAAAAGTTCATCAAAAAGGCACTTGTTGCCTAGACTAATATTGTTCCCACTGCAGGGACTCAGACCTCCTCTCTAGATATTTATTATGTTTTAACATTACGCACATTTTCCCGAAAGGTTATGTTTTAGAGGGAACTTAATAGTACAGACGGCTACATATCAAGCTATACATTTCCAGTATAAGCAGGTCTCGTATTGTATAGGATTTTCATACAGTGCGAGATCAGCGTAAACTGGAAATGTATAGCTTAATGTGTAGCCTTCTGTACACCTACATGTCGCCAGTTGTATTTAAGCTCCTTGTAATAGGGGGCAAGACCGTTGATATCAACCAGGCACTAATTCAGATTATGTTGCTATTGTGAGAATCCTTATGGAAAAACCCAATTACACTTCATATTCAACAGTCGCGCTTGCGACTACTAGACCAACGGGGCAGTCAATTAATTCTCAGGAAATAATAAACAGGAAACGTTGTGATTAGCTGTTGCCAACATTTTGTATTAATTTGTGTTAAAACATCGCACCCGCACTTTTTAATTATTTTAATCGTATATAAATAAAATTATATAGTAGACATAAAATTTAAATTAAGTAAGTATTAGAGATTTCAACGTTTATCATAATTAGCAATCATCAGTTCTGAATATAATTTCCTGTGATATAATTAAAAAGTTGACAGTAAAGCATATTAGAAAATTAGATTTATGTAAAATATATGGACAATAAATTGGAAATGTCTTCATTATAAATATGGTCCTAGCTGTCAGTTTAAGAGCTTAATTTGGTTTGATTATTTAATGAAGTAAATAACGCCTTGGTTCTGTTAATATTACGTAATTGCTAGGTTTGAGTAGTTATAGGCAATTTGCTCGTGGCCGTAGGGAAGTCTTTATATAACTAGTGACCCGCCCCTGCTTCAGACAGATGCTATATCTGCCAAAGTGACAACTTGCTTTATTTAAATATTTCATATTAATTTTGCACCTTTAGCCTTCCAGAATAAAGTCTCTAAATGAATGCTAAAATAGCAACAAAACCCAATACTGGGGTTTTGAAAAAACAAAGCCGTCACACGAAAAGTGGTTTTAATTTTTTCGAATAAAATCAATATTTATTTGTTTGTTTATAAATAAATATTTGATCATTTCGAATTCAATTAACTTTCGATTCATCAAATATTAGATATGGTAATAGATTTATAAGAGTTATGGTAAATATAAAACTGTTGACGTAAAGGTATTCGTATAATGATTCGTAAACCTGAGAGTACTTACCGGCGACAAATCAAGCTAAACATTTCCAGTTGGTATAACAACAGTTTCTTAGATAAATATGGAAGAAGAAAGGATGCGCTAACCCCAAATGAATTGGGATAAGGGCAAGATAATGATGATGATGAAAAACAGTACTTTGCTAAGCTTTGTAATTTTTGTTTATATTTGTTATTTTATGTGTGTAATAAAGAATAAGAATAAATTATATAAGAATATACTTTGTATGGATTCCCAGTACAATGAGAGACCTGATTATAATTGGTTATGTATACCTACGTTGATTGGTCGTCGTGCGTACGTTGACATAATTTTTATACAATCATTATTATTTTGTAAAGGCATAAGTATGCTTATGCTATTAATTTACCCATGCATAATTTATACTTCAAGTCAGTTTTCACTGCCATTTTATACGTAGGCAGCCTTTATAATTATAATTTAACAGATTATGTTAAAATTTTGCGAAAACTGTGTTACTTTAAGCGAATATTATGCGAACACTATTATACTTCGTTATTATTTTAGCATATTATTTGTTTATAGAATTAGCTACGCATATTTCGATGAAAAAATACGTGAGTATTCTGGTGTAGCACCTTTTTAATATTAATAAATTAATTTAAAAGATAAAATGTAAAATAGTTGGTGCCAAAATTCGGAATATGGCGAATTAATCAACATGGCGGACATTGACATGTCAACTTGTCATAGATTCATAGAGTTGCGCGCGCACTGGTTCAACGACTTTCACAAAACTTGTCAACGCAATAAAAAAAGAAGTTTGAAAATATTTCCTCATCACCATATCTATTATTGTGTATGACTCAATATTTTCTCATACAGCTTTTTTATTTGATTTGTTTAACACTTTTATGAGTAAGTATTGGTATATCTTTATACTGTCACGTAGTTTTTGTATGATAAATTCGTTCTCAAGAAGTATTTAACCTCATTTTTAAAATAAATACTATTTGTTACGACGTCAATCAATCTTCTGATTCATCGGTGCAAATGTCATTAGACGCAGATTCGATTTGCGTTATTTATTTTATTAATACAGGCTTACTTTAAAAATCATCAGCCACTTAAGTACCTGTATCCAATAAAAGACCTCCACACAATAAAATAAACAACTACCTAAAGATATTAAAACACACTTTGTAAATTAATGCTAAATACAATTTTATGAGTCTTCCGCTGCCGCTCGGTTGTAATGTAAGTCGCAATTAACTTCGTAGGGGCTCATTTATAAGAAATTATAGCAAATTGAAAAGCTGGAGCTAGTACAAGTTCGCCGTAAATACATACAGCTCATAATTTGTATTTAAATCGTCGATGAACGAGGATGTAAAGGGATTATAGATGCAAAACATTTTGCTATTAAAATCAATGGTTGGGTGGCAACAGGCTTTGAAAAAGTTGCAGGACTCATTATTTTAAAAGTCGTAAAATATTTATTTGTTGCTGTTTTTATTGGTTTTAAGTTTAAAAAAAAAAAAACGTGTGACTGCCGCGGTAAATCTATTGCATAGCATTTTTTATCAACTTATGCAATAATAGGTATAAATAATTAGGTATTAATAGTGTAATTACACCCCAAAATAATTATTCATTCAAAAAATTTGAACAAAAATAACGATATTAAGAGTTTATCTTAGAATTTCGCGCTATGTACATTATATGAATCAAAACTAACCTTCATAGACTAACAGTAACTAAGCTAGTAAGAAACTCTATGACAGAAAATTTAAAAGAAAAAGTATTGACAGCCTGACGTAAGTGTCATAACATTGAAAAATATGAAAATTATTTATTTTATTTTAGATATTTTATACGAATAGCAGAATAGTAATGCAAAAACCAATAAAACTTATGATAGATGCGTACTAATTATAAAATGAATGTATAAAGAGTACTCACTCCTCACTCATTTTCTTTCACTATTTTTTCGTGACTTTCTTCATTAATAAATGCACTTTGTTTATTCATATTTAAAACACTTTGTACACAAATTATACGAGTAAGAATATTTTAGAAGGAGAAAGCAGAGAGACAAACAATTATTTAATTTGACAACCTTGTTATTTTCCGTAACCATAGCAAACTGCTTTAAAATTTGCGTTACGAAATCTCTGGATTCGCTCTCCACGCTCAACTCAAGGCCCGCGATAGAATCTATGCAATAGATTAAAAGTTGTTATCAGTCATATTTTGTAGGGTTAGTGCTTAGCGTAATTAGTTTTTTTTTTGTATCGTGCAGCATCCTCAATTTATATAATTTCAAATAATAAAAGGGCTATTCCAATTTGCAAAATCGCACCCAAAACTTCGTATAGGAATTTTTCAAGTTGTAGGTAAAAGCGAAGCAAAACGCAAAAAAGACATCTTTCTAAGGAAACTAAGTCTATCAAAGGGCAAAACAAAGCCATGTAGGCCACTAGGCCTTATAACTTGGTCAGATCCCAGAAACACGCAACATTTCAGAAATCAGATTCAAAGCAAGCATACACTTGCATAGTACAAGTAAAGTGCCGTGTACACTTACTTGACACTGTATCTAGTAAACAAGCGTCAGTCACACTGAACTGTTGGCACTTGAATGCAAGTACTCGCCACCAGTAGCTCACAACTAGTGTGACGTGTGACAGCTGACAAGGGAGTAGCCGACGCCGTTTACTGTCGTTCTCACGACATTATGTCCGTAATGTGCGGACAGTGTCGTTAAAGTGTTCCGATCTGTGAAGGGGTCAGCTTAATAAAATACAAGGTGTAAACAAACCCTATATGAAGCTGCATTCTGTAGATCAAATTAAGTAGGCGTATTGACTGCTAAAATAAGTGCCTTTCGGCTTGTATTTTCCTGACCACACCAAATCTAACCTAAAAGTCCTGTTTACTTTTATTGGAAATTTAAATTACAGAAATTACCACAATAGAAATGATGCTTACTGCATCGCCCATTATTTTTAACTTTACTGACCATTATTTTAGAGCAAACTTTTCAGCTTTCCATGCAAAACCGGTACCGGTTCAGTAGTATGAACCGTTTCTGCATGCCCAAAACACAGTTAAACAGCAAACACTATAGGTACCTACGTTAAAAAAACTGGTAATCTCATTTCCTAAAATTTTGACTATCACATCACATAGCATGGAAAACTTACAAAGCGAGCGAAGTTTACAAAAGTTTCGTCAAAGAACATAACGATCACATTATAATGATAAAGTTAAACAAGTCGCGTGCGCACGCACTTATGACCATATAGTGTAAACTAATCCAATCTGACTTTAAACACGTAAATTCCTATTAATGTGAAAATGGTGTCGCACGAAGTGTTACAGTTTTTGGAACAAATAGTACTAAGAAACACAATCAATTTGAAAAACAGGAAATTGACAGAAAAGTCCAAGCAGAAACAGTCGGTATTAGCCGACCTCACGTCGTCGCTCGGCGGCTCAACATGTTAGACGTTGAGCTGGCTCACAGCCGGTTTCTGATTTGAGAAAAGTAGCAAATCTCAACTGATTATTCTCAAATACATAAGTATGTGCTTAAGTTTTTTGCGTTTCACAAGTTAAAATCGATTTTCGTCAAACCTTATTCAACTGATCATTTACTTAGGTATTCTTGATCAAAGCTAACACGTTCCAATTCACATTAAAAAACCGGTATTTTTCCAAAACTCATAATATTAAATCATTTTATTCTTATAAATTTAAAACAGACTTAAAAAGTAAACTAATTTTAAATAACAGCGTTAATATCAACAAATTTATTTTATTAAAGTTACATTATGCACATTTTAGCAATTTCATATTTGACGTCTTTGAACCGAATCGTGAATCGAAACGAATCGTGAATCTGTGAATGTCATTGTGATTTTGTCAGACTGTTAGTAAATAGACAACAAGTTTTATTGGAATTCTGATAATCATCAGCAACATCGTGGAGTACGTGCGCCAAAAGATAAGGTACACGCCAAGGGTGCATTTACTGGAGTCGCGCCGCAATGTCAACTTCAAGGCGTTTGTGGTGCGAGTACCGAATTGTTATCTGCCCCAGGTGATGAAGGAAGACTTTTGGCCTCAGGACGTGGTGTTCCGTCGCTTACGCGGATAAATTCCACTGGACAGCCAGCACAAGTGATGTGTTAAAAAGTGAAGTGCTACTAACATAGTCTTAAGTATTTTTGTTAACAAAAAATTGTATTTACTTTATTTATGTTAGTTTATAAGGTATATATCTCTGGGCCATTGTAGCCTGAAATAAAATGATTGAATTGATAATATTTTTAATAAAACTTCCCATTGTATGAAGAACCCCCATACAAACATATTGTCATCTCAATTTAAAACGCTATCGCACTAGTCACCCTCTCTATCACGCGGCTGACCTTGCTCACATTCACAGTGTCCCCCACAACAGCTTGAAAGCTACCAGTCGCGTAAAATCTGAGAGCTATTAAGAACTGCAACATGGGAGAAATGCAGTCTCGCCGTTGAATACGACAGGTCAGTTTAGGCTTTATTTTGTTGAAAATAAACCTAACCGACCCCATCGTGAAGCAGAACCGAACCGAAACCGGGCCGCGGATTTTTGTACTAGATTACGTGACCTCGGCGCAAGGGCAAAGAAGGAACATGGGTTCGGTTTTTAGTCAGTAGAAGTCTGACACTCCCCTTCGCTCTGCCCAAGAGCGGGGGGGGGGGTCATTCGATGATTTTCCACCCACCAAAAAAAAAAAAAAGGCCGATGTCTTGCTATTCTTCTTAGGCGCGGTTGTCTGCGTTGATGCATCTCCAGAGACGACAAGGAAGTATCATCGTCACTCATTTCGATCAAAATCACTTACAAAATCACTAGAAAATTATGTTGAGTACAGTTTGAGTAGCCGAAATTGGTGTGTCAACGTTCAACTACTTAACTTGTCGTTGATAATGCTTTGAGTATAGTCAAACACGTTTTTCTTAGTTCAGAAACGCAAGTGCTGGTCTTAAGCATGAATTGAGCATGCTTTCTGTCAAATTTGAGTAAATGATGACAGATTACTCAAATCTTGATTAGAGTTTAAAAAAACTCAATTCAGAAACGGAAAAATGTTTAAGTAGTACTTAAGTATAGATTGAGACGTTTTCAACTTCAAATACTCAATTCAGAAACCGGCAGTCAGTGTCGTCGTAGAGAGTTTCAATTGCGTAAGCTTGTCTAAGCTAACTCTAGGTTTGTTATTGCTGACGTCCATGCCGTCTACTGTACATTGTTTAACTGCAACCAAATGAAATTTTTACAGAATAAAGGAAAGTTTTCAAGCTCACCAGAGTCACTATTGAGTTAATGACTTTATCTATTTTGTATATTATTGCATCTTTATTCTCCTGGCACTATCCCAATTTATTTGGAGTTAATGCATTTTATTATATCTTCTTCTTCCATGCTTCTCTATTTCTCGTCATCTCAGCAGTCGCCTTCTTTCTAGCCATAACATCTTTCACACAGTTCACCTATCCTTTCTTTGGTCTTCCTCTACTCTTATATCTACTTAAAACATACCTTTATTTTTTGCGACTTATTGTCTATTTAACACTTATTAATATTATATATTATGATTTAAATGCATAACAACTCTTGATATTGACATTGCTTGCTAAAATTATTCAAGACCATCATCATCACTCTAACTAACTAACCAAAGTCTACAGAAAATTGCGCCACTGACCATCTACTAACAGGAAGATTGTCGTAAAATTATATTAAGACCTCTGTTTATACTGTTAAAGGTCCGTGGGACAACGAAACAGGAACCATTACTCACGCGGAGTTAGCATCAATTTGTCAACATGTAATTATAATTTCTGGTAATAATAATTACATCAAAACGGCCACACAGCAAGACGGTCGGATGTCATGTTTACTTACTGATGTTACTTGGATTAATTAAACAATGGAATGCCATTCCTAGAAGGACGAAGGCGCCTTACTATGAAATGTACGCATTTCTAGTCACGTTGTCGGTGGATCTTAAAATTAAATATTATTTAGGGCAGCGTGGACTTCGTTACATTAGAATATGGGGCGTTGGAAAAATAGTATCACGCATACAGCCTTCTGATTAAAGAGTTTTAAATTACATAGATGTGTGTGTTCAATGTTGATAGTTAAACTATTTCTAATTTTATGAATTATTGTTATTTTTACTCTAACTGATACCTTTTCAGGCATTCCCGGCTGTAAAGATTTTGAGATAATTTAACACACAGGTAAATACACCAGGACCTGGGTTAAGAGAAGGACATATATATATTTTGGTAGTCAATAGTCAATACCGTGCAAAAATGTTCACATTTTCACTAGCGTATAGCCAGTGATATGTACATAAATGATACAGAAAACCTTTTAAGTTCAATTCAACAAAATTTTCGGAAAAAAAATTTGCTAAGACGAATAGCAAAGATTCAGAACACCCAGTTTTGCCACCCAACAGACACTTCACTTGACAACCGTGTCATTTCGGCTAGACTGAATGACATGTCTAATGGCGATGGAACAACAGCTACTAATAAAAAGCCGTTAGTTCAAGAACAATACACTCCTTACATAAATATTGTTACAGCTGGTAGAATTTATTCACAAAATTCTTGCTTTTAACACTTAGTCTGAGTCTACGTTTATAAAATTTACATATTTACTGTCAACGGCCATATTTTTAGCGAAGGTAGATGAACTTCAAAACATGATAGATGGCGGAAGCCATGAAGGCTTCACTATACAGTGTATAAAAACACCCTTAGTTAAGTTGGAAAAAAAGGAGCTCGTGGCTTAATAAGAACTGCCACTCAGGTCGATCTTTAGGTAAAGCTGTGCTTGCCTAGGTCGGTCTGTGGATGGGACCGCCCGACATACCGAGTTTCCTCCGTGCCTCAGAAAGCACGTTAAGCTGTTGGTCCCAGCTGCCATATATCTGCCATCTTATAGCTGCCATCATTGGCAGTCGTTACAGGTACTATAGTCAGTGACCTGAAATTCTGACATCCAGTCTTACCAAAGGGAATTGTATTACCTAGTATTAACTGGGTTGTGGAGGTCAAATAGGCAGTCGCTCCATGTAAAATACTGGTATTCAGCTGCATCCGGTTAGACTGGAAGCCGACCCCAATATAGTTGGGAAAAGGCTAGGCAGATAGATTAAGTTGGAAAAAAATTGTGATCTTCCGTTTGTCCTCGTATTCCTTATAATTTTGTTGATGGATGGAGAGGGAGAGGAATGATGTGAAGGACAAAGGAGTGAATGATGCCGTGACGTCTGACAGAAGTGAATGGAAGAAGATTACGTGTTGCGTCGACCCCAAATAGAATGAGACTCGGGCAGGAAGATGAAGATGATATTCCCAAGAACTTTCTAATTTCGAATAGAATACACATTTTTTTAATACATGTTTTATTATTGTAACCCCCGTGCAATGCATCCATCATATTTTTACATATTATTAAAGAGTCCTAATGTAAAACGTGATATTTTGCAACAACAGGAAAAGGCATTTCCTAGCAATTTTTTTGCACATGTGTGCAGTGCAGAATGCTTGGTTTACGGCTTAATGAAGGTTCCTTTTATACCCTGTATGAATTTAATTTTCAAATTTTACACACTTTTTGAGGCAAGTAAATAACTTACAATAGAATACAAAAATTTTCTACATCGATGCTTAATATACCATAGCTATAGGACAATAAATTTCAAACTCAAACTCATTGATATTAATGATGACCAATGTATTTCCAATAGGAATGATTACCGATGAATCTGTTTCTCCCAACAAATCTATCTTGTTACAATGAACGTTGTAAATCTAACCGTTTTCTCTTGAAATGCGACTTTAATGGCCTTTAAAGATCGTATTAAACAAGTTAATGGTACCGTTTGGGACCAAGGTTGTAGCATTTGGCTACAAATTGAAATTCTGACCTACATTTTGTCTTTAATCAATCACAAATTAGTTGATTTTATCTTGTTGCGTCTTTGATTTACCATTGCACGTGCAAATTATTGTAAATTGTTGTATTTTTATCGAATTCATTTTCCGAACATATTTCATCGTCTAGTAGCTTTCAGTAATTTGGTTCTTGTAATTACCATCCGGTTCTTAGAAAACGATAACAAGAGAGCTATGATTTTAAGATGCAGTTAAATATTATAGCGTTCTCGTTCCCTGCTCATTAAAACAGTCTAATTGCTAAATTAAAACATTGCACAAGATAAGCTTTGTTTCCCATTAGGAAATTTTATCTTTCCAGTCTTTGTTCCTACGTCCTATTTTCTCTAGAAACATTACCATTACTGTTACTGGAACCAGGATCTCTCCCGTCACATTTATTTATACCTACATGAATATGCTTACAAGCACCTACATGCATCAAGATATTCCATTAATTTCCATCTCCAGTCTCCAAGTTAACGGTTACACATTACGCAATACAAACAGCTGATAAACGGTTTCCCATCTCTAGTTCTGTTATCTTAGGACGTTTAACCGTGTTTCTGAGGAAACTGTATTACGAGTCAAATATAATGTAAACTGACATTTTATTTGCCATTTCTAACATTCAACCTTTTGACTGGCAAAAACTATTCAAATACCCAACGACGTTCGCAGCAAATAAAAAAAAAGAACTGTCACCAAGCTTCAAAAAATTCGAACGTTTAAAAATTCAACCGAATTCGATTTTGTCCAAATTCAAATAGTAGGTCCTGAAACGACAAAGAGACAGTGTCCCTTTGTTCCGTGTCGCAACGCGGCTGACGGGCGCGACGATTCGGATCATCGGCCACAAATATGGGACGCATGTCATTCATGGCACATCCTGATTGAGATTTTTGGCCCGAGATATAATTAAAGCTGCGCTCCGTGTAATTTTTGGCCAACGATGCGAGTTATTCGAAGCATTGCGGTCCAGTAATTTGTGTTGCAAATTATAGCCGTAAGTCGGACGTGGAAAGGGAATCACAGAGCGGGCTGGTAGATGATTTGATGTGGTTGTGGCGTAATCACTTTTATCAGTGTGCAGTCACAGAAAGCATGGGGTTTGTAGTTTCTGTGTGAAAGGTTAATGATGTTGCTTTATAAAGACTTGATGGAACCATCGATCGGTTAATTCTTGGAAACTTTTCCCAATGATTGTTGGTAAAATGACTGTCCTGATCTTTGGGATTTGAGATATTTAGTCGTGCTTGATCCTCTTCTTTACTTCGTAATCAGAGCTCCACGAGCTTATTCCACCATCTCCCTTCTTCCATCGAGAGACTAGGCGTACTGCAGGTTATCGCCCATACCTTGTCCATGTTCCACACATTCGTACGAAGCGTTTTGCTAAGACTTTCATTATTCGTACAGCCAAGGAGTGGAACACCCTGCCTGCGTCGGTTTTCCCGAGTTCATATAACCCCAATCTATTTAAGTCGCGAGTAAATAGGCTTCTTCTGGGTAAGCTCGTTCCATCGTCGACCTCATCTCTGCCCTTAGGGCAAGATTGAGGGCAAGAGTAAGCCCATATTAAATAAATAAAAATAAAAAAGTAATCTCACTTTATTTTTACTGTCAACAATTTCCTTTGAACTCGCTAGACTATTATAATGTCAGTATGAATATCTACTTAGGTACCTACTGCTGTAACCTGACCTTCGCGATCCAACAGGGTTGGGCAACTACCTGTCTTAAAGACAGGTCAGTTCCAACATATTTTTCGTCTTTGTCCCATTGTTAATTATAATTAGCGAGTCGTGTCCGAATCCTCAGTTTACAATGAGCATTTGGTCACATTCTGGCTTGAATACAGGTATTTAGTTCGAGTAATTAGTATTCACTTGGTTTAGAGTATCACGATGTTTGGCTACTGTTCTGTTTTGTGTTTAATCTGGTAATAACGTAGACTATTTATCATCATTACTGCCTTTGGAAGATAATTGTTGAATGTTTTGTGTCCATTTATCATAGCTAGAGCTATCAGGTCGTCATGCATGACTATAATTGCTAAATGCTGCATTCATTGAAAACCCGATTTACAATTCTTGATAGAAGTAGTACCTAATCGCCAACGTCAGACCTACGTCTCCATAGTTACCTATAGTATGTTCGAAAAACCCTAGTGTAAAGGTTAACACGTATTTTCAAAAAAGTTCCGGACTTAACCTGCGCTAGGTGTTTTAGTCTCTTTCCTTCTTCCCTTTGTTTACCGGTTTCCAGAACGGCTAAATGGATCTGAATGAAAATTGGCACACAGATAGTTTATAGTCTGGAATATCATAATATGGGTATAATTATCTACTTTCTATCCCGGAAGTATGATCCCGTACACTATTCCCATACTCCTAACGGCTGCAGCCAAACATAAATATGTTATAGGTCTAACTGGTTTATCTTTGAACCTGAATAATAGGTCCCTGCTTTTTTAGCATTCGTAAATACACCCACTTCCAAAAAGATTTCATTCATAAAGAAAACGGTCCGTCTCTCACTTTAGAAGCAGCAAAAATACGAGTTTTATTTCTGGCTGATCATAAACGTTGAGTGTTCTCAAAAAGCACTTTGTATTTTCAACGAGAGGTCGAAACATACTTGTAACAGCTTGTAACGGAAACATATTGGATACGTGAGTCAATTGCCACTGGCCACTCAAATGGCACTCGAGTAACTCATAAGTATCAGCAAGCGTGGCAATTGGCAGAGACATGATTCCGTTAATTACACGCCCATTTCATTTGCGGTATTTTCTTTATGTTAATTTACCTGCACAAATAAACTTTTGCAGATAAAATAACGGTATAATATATACTTGACGAACAATATGAACAAATTATTGTTCGTCACACTGCACTTAAGTTTGAGTCTCCGTATTAAATGAAGCCATTCTAATCTCTAACATGATTCGTGTTCACTAACACTAAGTGCTTAAAGCTTTCTGCATTTTCTATTTTCAACACAAGTGCAATAATATTTTAGCATTCATTAACACTAATAGATATACCAATGAAAATTTACGTAGGTAATTATTTCAGCCATGAAAATTTTGAATAACTTGTCATCACGTTACGTCTATAGGTATTCTTTCCTTTAATTTCCACATTAATTTTCATCCATATACACAATGTAATGAATATTAAAGCCTGATACTTTATCTAGTCATCGATCTAAAATCTAAACAGAAACCCACTCAACATCAGAGACAAAAGACGCGTGCTCACTCGACACTCAGTGTATAATCAGCTTAACACTAAATCACAATGTTAAGACAGGTAACACGTGTCGAGTTGTCGACTATAGTCCTCTCACAGTAAGTATACCTTTTCACAGAAGCAATTAATAGCAATCTTGTCGTAACGTAATTAAAGATCACTGTCAGTGCTTACCTGATACAGTGCAGGGACCTGATACGGGTTGTAAACAGGACCTTCACAAAGTAAGTTTTTTTTCGTGTGAAAAGTCACTACTCCACTTATTTTTGATACCATAAAAAGCTAGGCTAAGCATGAAAAACTCAATGTATGGCACTAAAAACGTTGTGCTTGTGAATGCATTGCGTAGTAGGTACAGGGGTCGTGGAAGATTTAGAACTTTTATACAGAAAATTGAGAAAATTCCCAGGTTAACAAAAACAAAATGTTTGCAATGAAGAGAAGTCAACGTACCTCTGCGTTAAGAGTGTTGTTATACCCTATAGATCCCAAATAATGATCACTATAATTTTGACAGGCGTGAAGCCCTTATCGTAAAGTTAAAGATCACTGTGATTTTATCTAAGCCGTCAGTAGACATCAACAGTTAACAGCCATCAGTCCTTAGTGTACCAAAAATAAAAATCCCTTTGTTTTTGACAGTGACACTAAATCATAGGCAAATTATCTGCGAATGGACTGTAGACTAATCGCAATGATTGATCGTCAAGTCTGACAGTTTAGTCGCATAATTGCAAAACCGTTCAAAATGTTTCGTGTATGTGGTAATTGACTAATTGCACAGTTTATTTGGTAAGCAAATGCGATGATTGATGATGTGTGAAACTCGTAAAAAGATGTGAAGGCAAAACGTTTAGTGTGAATTGCTGTTCTTGTGTCGTTAATGGGCTAGCAGTAGTAGGTAATTCATAATGAATTTATTAAAATGTAATTTTAATGCGGTTGGATTAGAGCAGGATTTAAAAAATTAAATTATCCAACAACAAAAATAGACTTTCAACTCGATGGGGTCTTACTACAGGATGTACACACGGAGACACGTCAAGTTATACGTTTTCATGATAACATGGCCTCGTTTTGTATAGATTTCCCTTACAATGGACAGACCCGTCTCAACTCATTTTCTGTATCATTTTTTTTGGGATGGTAGGAAATCATCAAATGTCTCCTCCCGCTCTGGGCGGAGCGGAAGGGAGTGTCAGACTTCTACTGACTAAAAACCACCCATGTTCCTTCTTAGCACTTTGTGTCCGGGGCCGCAGTATCTCATTCGCTAACCCGCTGCGCATTTTGTATGGGTACCTTGACTGGTCATCGTGCGTACAAACCTAAACTACACGGTAGCAAGTGGACGACAAACAACCTCATTAAACGTACTAAACGTGCCAAAGATATTATTCGTTTAACATGACTTTAAGTATCAGTAAAAAGCGCATATAAAATAATCGGTAAACAAATTAACAACATTCAAACTACTAAGTATTCAATTCAAAACTACTATACTACTAAACTACGTGTGACAAAATACATCAAAGGTTCGCGTATGTCCTTATACGTTTTTACGGCATCAATGAAGCACCTTAACTTACACAACAAACATTTGTAAACTACCGATGACAATATCGTAAAAAGTTTATAGGAAAAATCTAGCGATACGGATTACAAATTACCGTAGACGTGTTTCAAAATCGTTGAATAGTGTCATGAAGTGATTACAGTTATGTGCAAAAGCATTTAAGTGCCATAAAAATGCTCCAATCGATGTTACTATGTATGTGCGGTTGACTGTACACACAGTGACATATCAAGATATACATTTCCAGTATGAAATGGCCTCACTTTGTATAGATTTTTTGTACAATGAAAGATCCGCATAAACTGGCATTTTATAGCGTGATTGGTTGTCATGCGTACCTCTGTCAATTGTCATCATCATCACGATTTTCATTTTGCGATAATAATATTTGACCCTGATCGACACAGGGGGAAAACCGACGTAGATACTAATATTAACATTATTTGAAATCGTCATCCTAACCATCCTAATATTAGAATTAAGTTCGGACAAGTGACGAATGTTTCTGCAACCACTTTTAACGGGACTGTTATACCTTTTTCTATTAACACCTATGTTTTTTCCATTGTCGTTATCATTAGCAAATTATCTCTTTTTGAGTCCTACAGTGCTGTTGTATTGTACGAGGAAAGTTATTTGAAAACAATGAAAGGGTTGACTAATCTCAACCTCGTCTTTACATAAGCCTCCTCCCTTGCGAAAATTCTCTGTAATTAAACCTACTGATTAATTAAATATAGGGAGAACAAAGCACACTAATTATTAACAAAGGCGTTGATTGATAGAATGATTATAGTATTAATTTGGGTGACATTACAAAGAAGTCTTTGATGCTAATTGGTGCTAGTCAATCATCGCATCGTAATTGGTGTCAAAACTTCCTATTAATTTGTGTTCCTATTTTCATTCCTTTATAATCCGTGTTAGGTATATCGATGAAACGCCAATTGTTACCTGATTCATTCAGTATATTATGTTTAAAATATAAACCACATAATTATTATAATGTATGAAACGGCTAATTTATTTTTGACGACTGTAAAAAATTACCTCAATTCTAACTTTAACTTTTATCTAGAATCAGGTGCTGAATCCGTGGTAAAGTTTCTTGTCTGTGGTTCTTACACCCTGAATGACATTAATTTCAACAATTAATGATCCTTCAAAACTATCTATTCTAGTATTAGCAACAAGTCACTATGTTCTACGAAGTCTGCAGAAAAATATATATTATGAAACTACTTCTTAACTTTAGGTGAACTTAGCATTCATGTCACAGATATTATGTCATACATTCCTTTTATAGCAAAGTTAGTTGATCGATCAGATCTGACGTTGCGAGATAGCGGTGGAAATAATCCATTATGTGACCAAATGACAACAACAGTTTGTTGGTTGAAAATTCGACCATTATTATTATTTTTTACTTTCTGTGTTCCTCTCCGTATGGACTTTAAATATTTCACCCTTACACTCCTCCGTGTACGCTATATGCATACATAGAGACCAAGAGTCTTTTCTTCACTTGATATAAGTATAGACTAAATCAATTATTATTGTTTTCGACGGGGACAAAAATCAATCGGGCCTAAGCAAGTGACAATAGTTTTCGAAACATTTCATGCAACGACTTCAAAACTATTTACAATCTCTCTATAGCTTCAAATAAATAAAATAATAGAAGAGTTAAAAATGTATTGGACATTTTTAACTCTTTTATTAAGTTTATTTATTTATTAATACTTTAAGCACACTGTATTATAGAGGTGGACATAATGCCTACAGCATGCTCTACCAGTAACATTGGTAGAGTATCAGTTTGTCTAGGTCCCAGCTGTGATTAAAGTCAACCAGACGGTCGTTACGTCTAATAGCGAACTATGATAAGGTTAAATGATAGATTGACAATGCCTACAGATTTGCTTGATTTTTTGTGAGTCAATTAGGAAGCAACCAGTGTCTGGGAGCAATTGGCCACTTGGGTACGATTCCATTACATTTACACCTACTTCGCAACTGTAACAATTAGCAACTGAAACATTATTTTTTATTAGCTTTTGCCAGCGGCTTCGCCCGCGTGAAAATGATGTTTTTCCATACAAACTTTCATCCTCTATTTAACTCCCTTAGGGGTTGAATTTCGAAAAATCCTTTATTCCTTGTCTAGATTATAAAGGGAACCTCTGTGCAAAATTTCAGCTTTCTAGGTCCAAGGGTTTGGGCTGGGCGTTGATGAGTCAGTCAGTCAGTCAGTCAGGACTTCTCTTTTTATTTATAAAAGAAGATATTTAAATATAGAAAAAAAAATATAGAAGATAGATAGATTCTGATGTTAGAGACAGAAACAGACTTTAGGTAATATTCCCATTGCTGGGATGCAAAACTGCCTGTGGGACTTAAGAGTCCTGTAACCCACCATCAGCATTGCTAGAACTGTACGAACTAAAGAGTGTTGATAAGAGACATTATTATCATCCGCCTAGCCTTTTCCCTACTATGTTGGGTAGACTTCCAGTCTAACCGACAGCAGCCAAAATAATTTGGCTGCAGTCGACTGAATAAACTACTAGCGCCCAAATACTCAAACGTCACACAATTATAAGTAGCCCTCAAAACTCCTGCTATCTCTGTCACTCTGCGTTAAAGTAACAAAGACAGCACGAGATTTAAGTGCAACTTATAATTGAGTGACGTTTGAGTATTTGGGCGCAGGTCTGGTATTAACCAGAATTACACGGAGCGACTGCCTACGTGACGGGGGTCATCATGACCCAGTTAGTCCTCGGGAATAAGATGTCCCTTGGTAAATCGGGTAGTCAGACTTTCAGTTTTTTTTTTTTTAATTATAAATGGGCTTGCTCTTGACTTCAATCTTGCCCTAAGGGCAGAGATGATGTCGACGATGGAACGAGCTTACCCAGAAGAAGCCTGTTTACTCGTTAAACCTGTAAGAACTGTCAAAGATCTAAAAATGACAGCTGTCACCAACGGCTTAACGTAGGTACTTTCCGAGACACGGAGGAAACTCGGTATGCAAAGTGTGGTTACCCATCTACGGACCAACCTAGGCAAACGTGGTTTGTCCCGAAGATTGGAATTCCCTGCCAGAGTCTGTATTTCCTGATAGCTATAACCTAGGGGTCTTTAAGTCAAAAGTGAATAGGTTACTTCTAGGTAAGCGTGCTCCATCGTCGACCGCATCATCACTTTCCATCAGGTGAGATAGTGGTCAAACGCGAACCTATCAATAATAAAAAAAAAAAGATGGATCCGAATAGCAGTTATTATTTAACTACCTAACTAACCGATAACTTAATGTAAGGTATGTACTATTTGTGTCACAATTATGTAATCGGAACGAAGAAGCCTGAAACTCACGACACAGGGAATCCTAGTGTTCGTTTCAGGAATCAACGAAATGATTGTAATTTTTAAACAATAAACTATTCCTATTCTTATTCTTCTTAATAAGAGCTCCTCGATCGTAAACTTAATAAAATAAAATGTCCGTCAATTAATCATTCTTATCCCACACTAAACTTAGTAGCACTTCGACTACTTGTTACAACAAGCAACAAGTTTTTGCGGGGCTTAGAAATTGTAATATATTTCAACGGTTGCTAATCTTCAAACCAGTTGGATGCGTCTGATTGCTCTGCGGTCAGTGTTGACGCAAATACGTCAGCGAATTGATGGGGCACCTTGTACTACAGCTTAAACTGGTGTAATACATTGATTTATTTGTTGCAGGGACGTTACGGTTATGTAATTTCGTATCTGGATACGGATACGGATATGAAATTATTTCGGTTTATCCGTTAGATTATTTCGGTTACGGATATTACAATATTACAACACAATCTGACTGAGACTGAGAAGTGACGGCTCGGGCAAAACTTTCAAAATAATGTATCCCTTTGTACTAAAATAAAAAAAAACTCCCAAAATTTCCGCCAATTACTTTAAAATATCCCTAAAAAATTATCATCATCTGCCTAGCCTTTTCTCAATTTATGTTGGGGTCGGCTTCCAGTCTAACCGGATGCAGCTGAATATCAGTATTTTACATAGAGCGACTACCTATCTGACCTCCACAACCCAGTTAATGCTAGGTAATACATACCCTTTGGTAGGACTGGTTGCCTGTTTTTTCTTTACAAAATATTTTCTAAAAAAAAAAAACTGAAAGTTTTAAGTCAGTTTCGGTTACGGATATTTTTATATTTCGGATATTCGATAGTTTCGGTTACGGAGTTCCATAACATCCCTAATTTGTTGTACATTTTTAGCTAGTCGTTTAAGCCAATGCAAAACAGTGTTGGTTTGCTTTGGCACGTTAACTCGACATGCTGAATGCCAATTTGTTTTGCGAGAACGACACGTGCCAAAAGACGTGATCCTTTCTTGAATGTGTCCTGATTTGAGGCTTACAATTGGGATATTGTTTAGGTTACGTGTTGAAGTAAGGTTACTGGGTCAAATATTAGTAATGTACTTGCATCTACACTTCTGCACTTCTGAGTAATAAGAAGACGAACCACCAATAAGAAAGAAAATAATAGTTTCTCTATAGGAACAACATGTGCCAAAAGACGTGATCCTTTCTTAAATGTGTCCTGATTTGAGGCTTACAAGCGGGATGTTGTTTAGGCTACGTATTGAAGTTAGGTTACTGGGTCAACTTTTAGTTACCAAGGTACCTATATCTAGCTACAGGGCCTAAGTAATTTGAGAAGACGAACCATAAGAAATAAGGAGTAATCAAAAAATTATACTTCTCTCTGTTCATAAAATTGGATTCTTCAATGTTAAGTTTTTAATTATTTAAAAGGTTATATATATATAATAGAGCAGCCATGCTTATCCCTCGAAGGGCTAATCACATGGTTTTTAAGCGATAGAAATTTCTGATGGAGAAACTTTGAAACACTTTGTGCGACTTGGGAATCAAACCGAGGTCAACCTCTTCCTCAGCAACCGCGCTTACGACCACTAGACTAACGAAATCAATAAACTATTTTCTTTCTTTTTTTTAGAAAACATTGTTAATTTTTTAAAACTCGCGAACAAAAACACTACAGCGACACAGCTCGAACTCTGTAATAGTTTTCTCAGCAAACAGCCCTTGGTCGCACTAATGCAAACTACATGCTTGGCTTGTGTTTACAGTGTTTTGACACGGCGTCGGCCTTGTCGGAAATGTACCAAGTCTGTTCTCACTGATTCTAAGTGAGAAAATCGGGCTACGTTTGACGTATTCGACGTTTATTTAAGTAGAGTTTTGAGAATACATATTTCGAAAAGATTTGGAGGGTTTCTAGATTCCAGTCGGGGCGGTGGATTATCGAAAGGATAATGCGGCTCCGACACAAGGGCGAAGAAGGAACATGGGTTTGGTTTTTAGTCAGTAGAAGTCTGACACTCCCCTTCGCTCTGCCCAAGAGCGGGGGGGGGGGGGGGGGTTATTCGATGATTTTCCACCCACCAAAAAAAAAAGGGTTTCTAGATTCATAAGGTTATGGGCTGCGGGTTGTTCGAAAGAGATGCTGCGGCCCCGGACACAGGGCTAAGAAGGAACATGGGTGGTTTTTAGTTAGTAGAAGTCTGACACTCCACCCAGAGCGGGAGAAGTCATTTGATGACTTCCCAACCTTGACAAAAAAGGGTAAAATTATTGTTTCATGTTTGGCTTTTCCTGTTGAAGGGGGGTCGCAGAATTTGTAACAAAAGATAGTTATGAGATCGTTAAGTCACGGTCACGTATGTTAGTCTCTGAAGGTATTCATATCACAGGGTTCATTTCATTCTGGCACAATAGGTCGTATCGACCCAGAGAGACCTATTGAACTATTCATCTTCATTCTTCATACTGGGAAAACCCAATAAAGTCATTACGTTATTTGGGGTCATAGACCTACCTTGACAAAAGAAGATTAGGACTTGTATTTCGCTGTTCAAATATTTGACCTACAAGTATGATTGATTATGAATATTGAAGCAGATTGAATTTGGAAAACACACTGATTAGTATTATCTCAAACTGCGACCTTAAAATACAATTTGGGTCGGGGCATTCGGTACTTAGGTGCAAAGATTACATAATTTTGATTATTGAATCAGCCCAGTTACAAAGTAATTGGTAATTTACCAAATAAAAGTATTTTGGAAACATAACATAGCATCATTTTTTTCAGGTTACAATGGTCCAGAATCCAGATACATATATTATATATATATACCCACAACTCCCCTCCTGAAAACCCGATAAAACCTCGAGGGTGAAAACTCTCACTACGATAATTTACATAATTATCCTCGTGAGGGTTTCACCCTCGGGGTAATAGTTCAAGGAAACCGTAGGATGCAAAAAAATAAGAAAGAAAAATAAATAGGAAAGTAATAATAAGTATGAGGATATAGAAAAGAGACAGGCTATCTGAAATTACTTATTCCTTACTATACTAAGGTATATCTTTCCTTACGTCTTGCCCAAGATAAATCTATTGCCACAGATACTGCTAACACAATCTAACATAAGCGTGGACACTGCTTTCACCACACGCTCCAAATAATTAATTCGTACTATTATAATAATCGTGGAACAACAAACAATAATTCCTTCCATAAATTTAACATTCCACCATTTCCATACTCATATAAGGAAGTGAACTAAACTTGGTTAAAGCCGATCACGATTTATCTCTTCCTGTAACGAATATTTTATATCTTGGATAACGTAAACATTTGGGCCAATGTTTGTCATATGCTGCGTGAGCTGGCCATTTGATCTTAATAACTGTGCAAACATACAAAGTGGCCGTAACGAGACACATCTCAATTATACAATGTTGTGTTTTCATATTGAAATATAGAACTTAAAAAGTTTAGAAGCCGCACCTACAAAATTGCAAAATACCTAAATGTTGCAGATAAGTATGCAAAAAAATACGACAACGGTAAATAAGAGAGACGCAAGAAAATGTGTAGGGCTAGGAAGACCAACAGCCAAATAGGTGGATGACATACAGAAGAGCATAGATAAGACGGGTGAGTTTCGAGCAGGATAAACGTATGAAAGAAATTAGAGACACTTTAAATGTGAGAGGCAAAAATAACTTAGTAAGTACAAGAACAGACTCATGAATTAGACTAAACGCTCCAAAAAGTACAACAATAAGAAAAACCAGTAAAAATCTTGATACCAATCATAAAGTGTATCAGCTTTTGTTTTGTTGTTATCAGCTAGTTTATCTCCCGTATCTGGCTATCTTAGTTTCTTAACACTCGCCCTGTTTACGGTGTCACCGTCTTTTGAATTGGGCAACATTTTCATTTTTGGGTACAAGTCCACTTTTGTAACAGTGAGAATAGATACGTAATTGTGATTATGATAATTTTTGTTGCCTTCCCGCTGTCGGATATTTCATTCAAATTAGAGCCTATCCGTGTGCAAAGTCATCTTCCTACCCTTGTGCCATGATATGTAACTTGGGGGTGCAACATGTTTTTCATCCCTTCAATTCGAAAAGTGTCGTTTTGTTCCTCTATAAGTGCGAGCAAAGTAGCTCTTTTCTCCATTAGACTTTTTAGCGGGCAGTAATGAGATTTGAATTTAGAACATGAATCGTTCATTGAAATCGAACGCAAATTGTATTGTGTTGGCTGTACGGTGTGGAGACGCGGTAACTAAATTAAAAAAAAAAACAAAACCGCGCGATTTACTTCCTTGTTCTAATAATCGGTACGGACTTTATTGTATTTTGTGCAAAAGAAAAATGAGCTCTACGTCGAGTTCTGAAAGTGATAGTGCATTAACTCCTGAAACAATAAAAATAGAAGCTAATAACGTCATACAAAACTTAATCCCTACGAAATCCCGAGAGAAATATTTAAAGGCATACGACAATTTCTTAATATGGAGTAGAAGGTTGTTTAGTAACGTGTTGTCTTAATAAGGACGTAAAACTGGACACATATTCGTAATTAATATACATGTCTGATGGATTTAAACGTGTCGTCGCTCTATTTTTATTAAATAATAATATTACATTAAAATATGAGGAGCCTTTTATTTTCTCATAGAGGGTGATGAAAAGTCGAGTGTATCACTCGGGTGCAAAATATATTTTGGGCTCGGGCGACGTACTTTGAATCCCTCGCTACGTTCAGGATTCTACTAAAGAATCCCTCACTACGTTCGGGATTCTACTCTAGAATCCCTCACTTCGCTCTGGATTCAAAAAAGCGCCCTCGCCGTAAAAATATTATTTTGCTCCCTTATGATACAATCTACTATTTTTTCTTCCTTTCTCTTAGTCAACCTTCCTGCTATTTTTTTCGTATTCCTCACAAGATCCATCTGTTGCTTCCTTGGTTTTTCTCTCCGCCTTATGCCTTGTTCTTGTTAACATTTATTCATGATATTAGTACTATACTGAGCCACTAGTTTGGTTGGTTCAAATTTTACTATATAATAATTGACACATTATATCCGTTATTTTATGTAATGTGTAAATAATAACCCTTTGTTTAAAAACTCATTTATTATGGAAATCAACAAGCTATATTATAATATCACTTATTTTATAACAATTCCCCAACTCGATTCCACTGAAATTAAAAGTTACATTTTTGCATAGGCTCTGTTTATCTTGCTTGTTAATGACTTATATTAGCCAGCTTTTAGTGCTTTTAAACTACAGACTAAGATCTTTCAAATTCCAATTCTTTCAAAATGCCTTCAGCCATTTATAGCCGAGTGCAGTGCTCTTCAGTTATAGTCAAAAAATTCCATATTTGTATAGATAAGCCGCGGCAATAAAATGCATGCTCATAAAAACCTCATTATCATCATCAATAAGTCTGTCCAATTCTGTTAGTAAACGGAACTTCACAAGACGCGTACCTACTCGCACATTGACCTAATAACTGTCCCATGTTTACTTTATGACGCTCTGCTCTAGACAAATACAACAACTTAATGGATTCGAGTATTATCAGATATTGAAGATGATGTCAGTGTCACTGACCGTAATCTATTCATTTTGGGTCTATCACGAGTTCACCTAGGTTAAATGAGCCTAAAAATAGTTCAAAACAGTGTTGTTCGGTTTTTGCGCTCGGTACCGCTACCACTGTCAGACATAACTCGATTCTGTACCCGGCACACTAAACTCAGCTATATCCACGCACTCTCGAACTGTTTTCGGCACTTGAAAAGAAAGGGTAGAACGATTTGTCTGCTCATAAAAATCCACCCCAATAACATCAGATTTTCCGTGATCGTGATCATGCTTGCAACTTAAACAGTAAACATCGCAAATATCCCGTTTTCAGTCTTAATCACAATGTTAGTGTTCATGTCAGCTGAAAAACACCAATACTTATGATCAAAGACTTATGGTTTTTCGCAACAAGTGTGCGAATAACCTCTGTACGTTTCATTGCTCTGTGTGTATCAGATTCCTAACTAAATGGAAGCAAGTCATTAATTTTGCCAAATCACTTTTTGGTCTCCTTGGTCGGCGCCGATGGCCGCCGCAAGCTAGACCTCGTTGTAAAACAATTACGTGGCCTCATATTTCATTTAACTATTCAAATTTTATGGGTGACGCTCTAGCTTGATTGTAACGCCTAGGAAAAACACAAGTCCGAGGTTATTTACATATCTAACGTCAAAATATTTGCAGCAACAGCCGTCCTAATGTATGATCACAATTTGTAAAACAAGCTTAGAAATAGTCGCAATAAACTACCTACAGCTTTCTAGAGAACTATAAACTTTATTGAACGTAGCGAATTTATCGATTTATTGAACCAATAGTAACTGACAAAGTTAAGTGGTAACAGTTTTATTCCTTGTACGGTTACTGGCTTTTTTTATAATCTTGCGAAAATGATGAACTTACTCAATAAATATTAAAGAGGCAATAAATCTTGTATAAAATATCGCGATGACAAATTGTTAGAATAAAACATTTTTGCTTTAATTAATGTTCTTTTCTGTAAAAGGAAAATTTTATAGCTTTCAACTTGTTAGTTGCAAGAAAAGAAAGATTTAAAGTAACCTTCCAAACAAAAAGCTCTTAGACCTTCTAACGCTGACCGTCATCAAATTCAACTCAACGTTTACACGTTGAGTTGAATTGCTCAAGATTTAAATAAAAAGTACCAACGCAAAACAAACAACCATAACAAATCGCTTTAAGTGAAACTAAAAAGAAGGTAAACACCATTTAATTAACCGAGAACTAGCCTATGACCCGATTTCACTCGACCGTACAAACATATCAATCCTAATAAACTTTTATGATACGATATACAGCGGCAATCAGATTTATTTGATTGTACGATTTCAGTACAGTTCGCAAGTACAATACAGAGGTTCGTTTTAATCAGACAGACTTCTATTCACGACCTGTAGGTACAAGAGTCCACAGGTTAGCGTTTACTGGGTCAAACGGTCGGCATGCACAATTCGCAACACGTGGGAGCAATATAACGTGTAACAAACGCAAGAATATGCCGATGACAGCATGCAAGTATGACTGTATGACATAAACCTTACCGTTCCTACAGGCACTGGCGCCATAGACACACGCCGTGAATGCCCAAAGCCGCTTAAAGCTACCTATTGATTTATGATTAAAATTCTATGCATCTATCTATGACTGCAATAATTGCATTCGCCTCAACCTGTTTTGCATAGTCCGACGGCTGTGCACCTCCTATGGCGTTATGATAAACTAACTAAGGTATTGCGAACTTATTATACTCGTGTTGTTCTGTGAAGGCTATCCATTTATCGCTTCCTATCCTATTTTGAGTTCCACTAGTAAGGTGAAAATTAGGTAGGAACGAGATTTTCTTGATTTTATCTTGTCTATTCTGAACTTTGTAGGCAGTGACAGCTGCGTCGTGGTATGGTCATCGGACTGCCAAGTCATATGTCCTAACGATATTTTCTAATTACTCAGAAGGTATTGTATAATTACTTATCAACTGTTTCGGTGAAGGAAAACATCGTGAGGAAACCAGCTTGTCTTAGTGATATTTCGCGACGGCATGTAGCTGCGGTACAGCCAAGTCAAAGGCTCTTGGGCAGCATAAAAACTCTGACACTTGAAAAACCACACGAAGAATATTTAGTAGCAAATAAAGAACTTAATAATTATTAACTTCGAAACGAATTAAAAACAAGTCTCTACTATTTCCTAGGCGACATAAAATTAATGGATCATTCTCATTAGTTTCACCAGCAATTACTTCCATGAATTAACATCGTCATAAAAAATATCAGCAAGCAATAAAACATAAAACCTTCTCATCTACATATTCGCACTCCAGACCAGTTTATTATCGAGTAAATATTTTAATTATTTCAAATTGAACATGAAGCAGACTACTCGTAATCAAGCGCAATAAAATTGTACCAAGTTTTGCTTCGGACTAAACCTAAATAACCTTGTTTTGCTTAGAAGTTAAACATCCTCCATTTAGATAATACTCATCATCATTTGATGTGCTTAGCCTTTTCCCAACCATGTTTGGGTCGGCTAGGCAGATCAAATGATGACGAGAGATTCTTTCTGAGCAGGGATGTTGCGAATATATTCGAATCCGCATCCGCAAATGCGGAGCTTCCGCATAGATTTGAACATCCGCATCCGCATCCGCAATAATCAATGCGAATATTCATGCGGATGCGAATGTCATACAAGTTGCGGCAAGAAAGAAATTGGGCGAGGCCGGCCGGCGAATGGCACATGCCGTTTCCCTTGTGACAAATGACAATGACCAATGGGAGCGAAGAAATTGGTGACAAGATCCGACGCGTTTGTTGTGGTGCATCTTTTGTTTCTTGTAAATAAATCATTACGTGTTTTTTTGCACTGTTGATTACTTATCGTATAGATTGATATTGCGAGTGTTGTCGTGAGTTGTGATTGTGATCATTGTGTGTAAATAATTGTATAAGGGAAAACTTTATATTAGTTAAGTACACTAATCTAAGACTACTTTAGTCCTAGCTCAGCTTATTTCAATCGTCAGGTCAATTCCATTATGTTACACCGGTAATACGTTTTATAAAGAATTTTGTTTTAAGAACTTTACCTACATAAAGTTCTTAAAACCAAATTCTTTATTTTTCAGCGTCTAGTTAATTAACAATGTCACCACCGATACAAAGTACCTAATCTAGAGAATGTTTTAATAATTCTTCATTCATATACGTAACATTCAATAAGTACCTACCTAGGTACTTCATTTTTATTTTACTTCATTTTTTTTTTTACTTCATTATATCTTAAACATTCCCTTTATATCTTAAACAAGCCTTCAAAACTCCGCATCCGCGGATGTCAAAAAATCGGCATCCGCAACATCCCTGTTTCCGAGGCACGGAGGAAACTCAGTACGTAACAGGTGACCACCCAGCCACAGACCAACCCAGGCAATCACGGCTTAACCTAACCCAAGCGGCTGCTATTATTTAGCCCTGAGCTCTATGAGCAGAGTAGTCATAAGCAATCGCAAAAAATTGTACCAAGCTCTGCTTCGGACTAGACTAAAATACCTTGTGTTGCTTTAGAATTAAACATCCTCCATTTAGATAATACTATTAATCTATATTCCGTATTTATGTAAATTTAATCACCGTATGGAGCTAATAATTGGGTTAATACACGAACTGTATAGTTATAAACCTGAAGTATCAGGCGAGTTTGTGGAATCTTGTGAGCGTGCACGCGAACATTATGTTCATACATAGGTTCATTATAAAGTATTCGCTTATAAGCTAGAACATGTGCTTATACCACATCTCGTCCTATTCTGAACCAGACCTTGTTAATTGCGGGCCTACTACGTAACACACCGTTACTTAGTTTGCGTATACGCACTGTGCTTGAAAACCGTCACTTGTTTTATGAAATACTAGCTTTTGCCAGCGGCTTCGCCCGCGTGAAAATGACGATTTTCCATACAAACTTTCATCCCCTATTTAACTCCCTTAGGGGTTGAATTTCGAAAAATCCTTCCTTATTCCTTGTCTACATTAAAAAGGGAACCTCTGTGCAAAATTTCAGCTTTCTACGTCCAAGCGTTTGGGCTGGGCGTTGATGAGTCAGTCAGTCAGTCAGGACTTCTCTCTTTATTTATTAGAAGATAATTTATGGCTCTTACTAATAGACTGAACCGACTGAACTGTGAGGAAACCGGCATGTCTTAGAACCAAAAAATTCGATGACATGTGACATCTACCAATCCGCACTGGGCCCGCGTGGTGGATTATAGCCATAGCCCATCCCTCTCCTAGAGGGGAGGCCTGAGTCCCTGCAGTGGGAAAATTATAGGCTGATGATGATCGATGATGATTAATAGACTATTAATTTCTTTTCAAGCAGTGATAAAGCTTAGTGGTGTGAGCGTCGGACTGTCATTCATAGGTCATATGTCTCTAGTTCGGACCCAAGACAGGCATCTCTGATTCACGTACGTGCTGTATTGCTTCAGTTTATACATATAAGAAACGTTTGTGATTAAATCTGCATGCCTGAAGATGTTTCTAAACATCGTGAAAAGTCAACTCTGACACCAGATTTGGCACTAACAAAAGAAAGAAAGAAAGAATTTGTATTCATTTGTAAAATCAAATAAATCAGTATAAGGGCAGGAGTATGATGATAATTCTTACTCAGCCTTTTGTTCTAACTGTTCTACATAATTTCATACCGGATTTTGCGTTGTGTACACCATGTTTACAAACATAATAAAAAAATATTACTACGGCTTTGTCCATTCAGTGAGAAAAAGAACTTCATAATGAATGTTGACAAAATAAACCAAAATATAATTGTTGCCATTCACATAATTTCTAAATGTTTAGAGTAAACAAAAAAGGTACTAAGAGGCTCTAAAATGAGAGCAATTTAAAATTATGAGCCTACAACAATTAGTAACATAAAAGCACGTGTAATTATTACCTTGTCTAATTTCAAAGGGTTATGCATAAACCTACGTATCATTACGTGTGTACGTAATATGCGTACAGAATGTTCAGTAATTAGTCCGTAATGATTATACCGTTAAAATAATAACTGCGTGGGCTGTTCTCATAACGTCTCTTATGAGCGAGGGATTATGTGGGGAGAAAGAACAGGAGCGAACACTTGAATACAGATGCTGTTAAATTGCAAACACAAAATTAACTAGGTACATAGATGAATGGAGTATGCTTTATTGAAAAAAATACAATACAATTGTACAACATTCACGTGAACTGCTGTTGTTGTGAGCAGAGCGGTAGGGAGTGTCAGACTTCTACTGACTAAAACCACCCATGTTTCTTCTTAGCCCTTTGTGTCGAGGCCGTGGTATCTCTTTCGAACAACTCTCAGCCCCGTCGAAACCCTTCAACAACCCCTACACTTAAAAATAAATTTACAAATGATGAATGGTATGGTGGTTATTTATTTTAGTAATGGTGATGATTATCCAAGTCTCCAAAAAACGCGGCGTTTATTGCACAGAATGCGAATAAAACGCTCACGGTTTAGGAATCAGTAAACCCGCGCTATTCCTTATTATTGCTCAGAAATTAGTTGCTTGAATTTCTGGGTCAAATGATTTAACTACTCCAAGTAAAATGGAGTCTTAATACTACCGCCAAGTAATTTAGATAAATGTAATTGCTGTTTTGCTATCGGG
Source organism: Diarsia mendica (assembly GCA_949316265.1). NCBI lineage: Eukaryota > Metazoa > Arthropoda > Insecta > Lepidoptera > Noctuidae > Diarsia > Diarsia mendica. Next base: position 12,105,688 of record OX438902.1, on the reverse strand, counting down.
ATCACTTCATTTAATGCAACTGTATTATTAATTGGTTACTTAACTTTGCTGGTGCATGTGGTTACATGCGATATTGCTGAGCATGAGGTTCTTAGTTTGATTACCAGATCGGACAGTGTATTGGGTTTCGTTATTTGAAATATCTGACCCTACATTTTTCATTTAAAAATATAATTCATTTTCCAGTCATATTACTCCCTCAAAACGTTTAGCCAACATAATTGCTGGAAGAGTAGGTCTTTCAACATAAAAGCTCTTTTTTCAGGACACTCTTTCCCAGTAAAAATCCGTAGGACAATTACTGAATTCCATGCGGCCGAAGCCAAAGCTGCTTGTTAGTACATGTCAATGCATACCAGTATTATGTCCGTACATCTCTATGTATAGACATCGGCGGACGTCAATATATCCGGGTTGGGCCATATTTATCCTATGCACGGTATTCGCCAGATTATAGGAAGTTATTTTGACGCGAAGCATGTGTCTTGTGAGATTGGAATAGATCGGGGAATAAATGTTATCGCCTGCGTATTGCTATGGGACGTTTTAGCGGAAAAAAAGAAGAAAAAGCTTGATTCTGTTTTTTTTTCTTCTAAACATGTTTTTTTGTCTCAAGATAGTCATATTCGATCTATAAGCTATAATAAGAATAATCTAACCTAGCTGAAAAGACGACTCAAGAATAGTAGGTATGGCAGAAGAAGACATGTTTTGCCGACAAAGAATAAATTAGTATCATTCTAAGAGAAGATGAACATCGAAAATAGATTCATTGTAAATAGTGCTAAAGTAAATCCAACACTACGGAGGGCATCTACCTGACATTACCGAAGCGTCTACAGATCTTTAACGTGTCGTAAAAAAAGACGAAAACAACCGAAAATCTTCGAGTGTTGATTAGGTATAAGTATTCGCAGTTCCATATGAGTGAAACATTCATGTCTTAGTCACACCTTGTCAAAGAAATCGTTTCGATGCCGGTAGTTACAAAAATTTGATATAGCACCACTGAGGTACTTTTACAGTTTGGTAAGTCGATTACTTACCAAACTGTAAAAGTTTGAAAAAACAACCTAAAAACATAACATAACATAAAAACACACTCCTACTGATCGTGTTTTGTTTGCCATTCTTTGTAAACGTAGGTAATATGAACTTTCAGCAAGCTTTTAACGATAATCGCTACTGACATTACAATATGCAAACAATTTAATAGTAATTGTATAACAATTACAGTAATTAGTCAGTCACGAAGGCAATGGCTGTCATTGTCGGTCTGACCGACTTCCAGCCAGTTATTATTCCATAGGAGTGGTCTATAGATTCGCCAGTACTTCGGTACTTCAGGTAGATTGGTGACATGGTGTCAATATGATGTCATGTTGTCACGTAAGCCTGTGTCACAGATGTCATAATGGAAAGAAAACATTCCGGCTGATGTATGTTAATGTTAATTTAAGGGTTTTAGTGTTTGTGTTATGTTGTGTGAGGTTTGTGTGCATACGCGCCCACGGTATGGGAGATATTACAAGAGGGCTAAAGTTTAGAAAAGTTCGACTTTGACAGAAAAAATAAATAATAATTATGCGTGTATTACTTAAAGCTTACGACTCTGCCTAACCTTTCGGGTTTAACAAAAGTTATGTTTAGAGGTTACGAAATGACTTTCCTTGAAAGTATAATACTTACGTGTTAGTTCATCTGGTTTTAAAAACGCCACTAGTTTTTGAAAATACTATGAGCTTGACCCATGCTCTTTAACTGTTGAGAAAATTAATCATCACACTGTATGATATTATTATGATAACATTAGATAATTTGATATGCCAGTTAAATTTATTGTTTTCAGATTATGAGCTTTTGCAACACGGGAAGTTTTTGTAAAAGCTCTCAATATAAATATTTACGTATGGTAGCTACTGTGACAAATCCATTGTCAAATCCAATAATATACCCAAGAGTGGATGTTAGTTTCGTTCGACAAAACGAAGCTCTCAAATTAATTCATAAAACACGTCGTAAATAAATGATTACTGTCAATAATTATCTGAGAAATAGTTTTACTTTCTGTTTAGTTAATCTTATATCGTAACAACTCCATGATACAAACTGAACTGAAATTATCAAGAGTATCATAGATCTTCTCTATCGCTATCGTGTCTATGATATTCCTAATCCCTGATAACTTATCATTGATTTAGATGGGAAACGGATGGGATAAATTCTACGATGTCTATACTATCTTAACACAACATTTATGGACTATTTCCCATCAAAGTCGGATTCGATAAGTTATTGCATTTCTTGTAAGAAAGTTAAGAATATAAATTATTGTTGTTCTGATTTGCCCTTCAATGGATAGAAATAGACCTCCTTTTTATTAAAAACTACAAAGATTAATCCACAATTTGTGGGTGGTCAACACCTCTTGGACACTCACATAACCAAACTCAAAGAACATGCCAATTAAAAACAAAAAAAAAGCAGTTATTATAAAAATTATGAACTCTCAACCAATCACCCCATCAATTAGGCCCATAAAAATTACTTAGAAATCCAGGTGCGGTTGCACCCCGCGACTTAACCGTGTAATGCTCACGTGGTACTCCGGACCCACGTTATAGATCCAATTGTCAACTAAATCTCTAGGCCTGATGATGATAATTATATTTTGGTAGATAGGGGTTATTTTCAGGAACTTCTTACAAATTATTCGCTACGGTTATTTTCAAGCATTTAACTGACTCAAAGCACATATAAGTTAACATACGCAATATTTAGCGACTAAAGAAACGATGGATGAACTATGTGAAGGATGATATGTTTAGAAAAGAGGTGATTGCTAAAATGATGATAACAAGATTTATCGGCAATTCGTGGGTGGTCAACACCTCTTAGACACTCCCATAGCCAAACTTAAAGAACATGACAAACAAAAAGCAAACAATTATTAACCAAAATTATGAACTCTCAACCAATCAACCCATCAATCAGGCCCATAAAAATTACTCAGAAATCCAGGTGCGGTTGCACCCCGCGACTTAACCGTGTAATGCTCACGTGGTACTCCGGACCCACGTTATAACCCCAATTTTACAACATAAGCTATTGAGATGAATTACACCAATTACTTTTATAGTCGTTTACACAAAGGGCCGCTGTTATCTGAATTGTAAACATATTAATAATTCTGAGGCAGTGCTACCGTGCGGGCTTCAATGGCCGACACATTTGCATGTAACACTCGTAAATTAGAGTCACGTTTAATGTTGATAAGTTAATCTAATTAATGTTTTTTGTGTAAATTATAATTTTAATTTGGTGAGAATGTGTTGCGGTGAGAATGAATGGTCTGTTTGTTTCGTTAAATGTCACTTTTTTATAATTTGGGATTTTAATTGAGTAATCTAATAAGTGTAGGTCTCATTATCATAATCATCGTATATGTTAATTAATTTCTACTGCTTTATTGCCCTAGTCACAGTTTGCAGTAGCTCGAACTGAACACACTTAATTTCACTCTTCATATTCTATTCACATTGATACTATAAACCACACAAACACATAAACACACGCAACAGGTACCTAACCCTAAACTCAAGAGCAGTAGCTACCTCAATATAGCCCGGAACGGGCGCCGGAAAAGATTTTATCACCACACTAACTAATGCCACTGCGTCTATCGCCCGGTAACACACTTCATGTAAATAAATACGAGCAGCAGTTTAGGGTTGCTTCTAGTGGCAGATGGGTGTTAATGATAATACTGATAATTAATTAAAATTGTTCTTATTTTTGACCCATTCCAGTTTGTTTCGTCCAACTAATTAACTTTTTAATTCAGTATACCCAATAAAAGATCGTTCAGAAAAACCGGCATGCGTGACCTGAGAAATGTTTTCTGTCCGGATGTAAAGCCAAGTTAGAGGTCCATGGGCAGCATAATAACTCTTACACCAGATAAGGCACTGGCCACACGATAAAGAAGTAGAATATAATCTTCACGGGCAATTTCACAAAAATGTTTACCTACCAATAGAGCCCTCTTGACAATGTCAAGTGCCAAAAGAACTGTGTAAAACTACAAATATTTACTTGGGAAGATGTCACTCCAACCTCGTTAAGTGGTGCTACCGCAATGAAACAGCAGCGAGGTTTGGTTGTGGAGCTGTGTGTCAAACTATGCTCCACCTCCTATCCTGCTCTCATAGCCCTAAGACATGCAGCTGTGGTAACCTCTGCGCTGCCACCGACGACGAAGTTGTAATGGCGATGTTCTGGACAAAAAATATAAAATTATAAAGCCAGCGACACGAAGAAGAATAAGGAATATTAACGATGTTTTTCTTGGTTCTCAGGGTGTCATAAAAGTTTCCAATTCAGATTGTTCAAAATTATGATAGAAAAGCTTAGATAGGTGCACGTAGTTACCAGCTTGTTTTACATAGCTCAAACACTTTCTCGAGCTGATTTAATTCAACCGTTTGACCACTGTGATCCTATGCGAAATCTGCATCAGAATATCCTCATTGACACGATACGAAAGTGTTCATAATTTTCAGCCTAATAAGGTGCAAAAATGCAGACTGTGTAAACTTTTACCAAATTTTTGGAATTGAACCTATCCCTTAATATTTCAAGACAAAACACTTCCGTCTCTTGAAAATATTATATCTGATTTAAAAAAATCAAAGGTTTTTTTTGGAAAAACCACTATTGTAGTCAGAACATCAAACCTTGTTTGAAAATAATGGCACAGAAGGCCTAAATCTCAAAATGGCAACAATCGCGCCTTTATTGCCAGTATTGGTCATTCAGAGAATTTGGATTTTAGAGAATTGGCCATTCATGACCAATACTCTAAGTGCAGTTCTCATTCAAATGCATTGACTGGTAGCCCTCACATTAATCGTGTGTGGTACAGATCTCAGGTATTAATCGGTAGTTAAAGCGAGCGTTTACCTTTGAACCAGATCAGTTGAACTTGAACCATTCCTAATTATAGATACAAAAAAACCATTGGGTAACTAAAACAGCCATGGTTTGAAAGGAAGAATGATCTGGGTAAAGTAAACAACACTTAAAACTAAGTAATTACTCTAACCTAATTCGTAACATGACCTATGAATTGAAGCATCGTTAGACGATTGAATCATAATATGGCATTGAAAAAGGAGGAATAGGTTTATGACTTCGGGGATGGTGTTGGTGACACAGTACTGGATCCAGAGTGGAAAGAACATCGACACGAAAACGGTTACCACGTATCCAGTAACCAATCTGAGCCCATAGAAATCAGCTGTTTCATTCATTATAGCAGGTACTTTTGTAGGAACCAGCTGTTTTTTTTATAACCGATGAAAATATCTATATAGGGCTTCACAATGATGTACTGAATACGCGGTAAACGTTTTCGAATCGGTGTCCCTTCCACCCTTTATAGCAAACCTTTTTAAATGAACTCTACAAATCTAATTACAACAAATCAACCATTAACCCTTTTACGATAAAAGGACAGAGAAAGCCACAAACCAACTAAACCCCATTCATCATTATTTGCGCAAATTGCACAACCAATTAACCACTTGCAGCCACACAAAGCAGACAAAGGACATCACTAGACAACAATACTGATTTAAAACAACAAAAGAACGAACAAAATAAATCGTGCACGAACGAGTGGTTTACTCCAATTAGGCCCGTCTCTCATTTAGTATCGATTCGACCCGTGATCTCATTCCGATCCAGAAACCGAGTGATTTATCGTCAGATTACGCCGTGTCGAAGCGCTGACGCAACCAGCCACCCATCCATGACCGTCGAACACTCCTCGATGACTGGTACTCTTGTACCTAATGTGTCCTATTTTTACACATGGCAATGTGAACTGAAAAATGCCATTGAATGACGCCATGCGAGTGTTTACTTAAGATTTGTAAACATTATTCTGTCAAGAAGCGCTGTTATTGACACTGGTGATTGCTGTCTGGTTGGCCAAGGATTTACTGAGCTTTATTTATGAGGAAGGCCTTAGTTATGATCTTAAAAGATTTGCCGCCCAGAATTGATCAGAATTACAAGGGACAGAGAGAAGTCGTCGGAAGTCTTTGGAGGAGGCCTTTGTCGAAGAACCAGCCGTTATTATAAATTCCGATCGTAAGGAACAAAAGTTTATTTTATGATATTTATTAATATCTAAACAAAAGTCTTCATGACTTTATTTCCATAAGGAATATAAATAATTTAATGTGTTAACATACCAATTTTTCAGTGACCTTATTAGTGACAGATGTTCTTTGATCTTCTGTGGTTGTTTCGTCTACGAATGAAAAGAAGTATGATCGGATTATCGCAGACGCTTTAGTTTCTGCTTATCCCTGTAAGATTAAATCATGAATTCATTCCAAATGCAGATTCCGGACTTTCTTGCTGAGTCTACTTTATAGCAGTAATATTAAATAGCCAATATTCCTGCCCATAAATTGTTATTGGAGTGATAATGGTCCGGTCACGTCGTCGATCGGGAAACGTCCACAGTAATGGATTACCTAAGTAAACGCGCGCTCACTGACAGTCGAATGCATTGAGCTGGGTCACTCGATCCTACTCTGAGAGAGTACGCTGCAAAATTAGACTGATTTATTTCAAGTAAATGCATTTGGTAGCTTTTATACGTGACGTGTTGAATAAGAAGACATATTAATATTTGGCATCAGGATTTGGAACGGTTAATGGCAATAGGCTCGCTCACCATTACATGAGACTTATACATAACTATCGAAATACAGTTGTGCTATTAGGAGCACCTCTGCCTAACCCTTCGGGGGTTACAGGCGTGATGTTATATAAATAATGATGATATAGGTGATAGTGCGCGTTTAATCATAAAATAAACTTATATTCTATTCTATACGGCTTAAAATGGGGTTTATGAGAAGTATGGAAGAAGAAGACAAGGAAAAGGCGTAGACTCCAAACAACTTTGACAGGGACACCGAATGATGGTGAATTGGTGATGATGAAAAAGACCCACGAGCCCGTGATCCAGAGCTTACGCCAAAAATATATTTGTATTGTCATCAGGTAATATGTTACTAAAAATTCAATCAAAAGCAATTTCCCATACTCTTACAACTTCCACAGACTATAAAGTAGAATCAATCTAAAACATCTGAACGGATGTTCGTGCAAACTCATAGTCGTAAAGTCGAAAATTCCATAAATTTTAATAGACAACAGCTCCCTTTATGTCTGGATTACGTATATTTTACTGCAGGTAAAATGTTCCTATCTAATCTGTATCGAAATCTCAGGAGATACAAACTACGCGGAAGTTGGTGGGACGTTTCAAATATTCAAATGCGAGTAGATAAGGACAAATTTAATGATACAATAGGACAAAGACTGGAGTTATGGTCCGAGAAATGCTTGGAGCTTTATGTTTTAGTTAAGATTTTAAGAAATATTGAAGCTACTTATATAAAATGCACATGTTCTTCCTTGAACTTCGACTTCATGCTAGCGGATATTTAAAACCTTTGAAAGAAAAACTGAATGAATGTGAAATCGTAGTGGTTTTCACATTCATTCAATTTTGGTGCAATTTTCCCGAAAGGTTTATTTGTTACATCCTAAGAGAAGAAGAATTATTAGGAAGATCTACTATGTGGTCATACAGCCAAAAAGCAATTTAGTATGAAGTGATTACCGTAGTTCCTTTTCACTAACTTCATGACATGGGATGAGACAGATGACTAATCCACTAGCCCGTCGTCGGTCTAGTGGTCGCAATTGCAACTGCTGAGCATGAGGTCCTGAGTTTGATTCCCAGTTCAAACAAAGTGTTATTGGATTTTTCCATCAGAAGTTTATTTTACCCTCACGGAGTCTGGATTTCTGCCCGGTTAATGGCAACAGGCTTCCACTTATTGAGTGGGTCTTAGGTAGGTACACCTCTGCTTACCCCTTCGAGAATTACAGGTGTGACGCTAAGTTTATGTCTTAATTCATAGGTATGTAAACTACTTCAAAACAGTTACATTAGCAAAACTGTTTCCTATAAGCCTATGAATGGCTTATTCTAATAAAGCATTAGCACCCGATCTTATCGCTCACTTAGTATTCAGAAGCGCCCTCTATCGGCGACATAAAGTACTAGCGCCGTCTGTGATGGAAATTATAATTATCATTTGACACTTCCATAGGATATTAAGAGCCCTTTGTTATTTATTATATTTGTAATGTAAGTATTGTTTGATTTGAATGAAGCCGTTCTTGGTATTGGTTTGCCGAATATTGAAGCCCTTTATAATTGAATCTACATACTAACTTATGTCATCATAGCATTATCATATCATATTATCAGGCCCTGATGACTCATGAGATTGTAGATTCGATTAATTACGAAGATACTGGAATAGTTCTTTATATATATATTTATGTTGTAAGGCAACAACGCCGGGAGGAGACGCCCTAAAAAGACATACACTGACTTATTGGTGAGGTCCTTCAGAAAAGGCAGGAGCATATACAATTATTATGTAATAGTTTCATAACAAATAAAGAACTCAGCATGAATCTTATCTTAGTTACCTACATAAGTTAAAACAATAACGGTCCATTAAAACCTGGAATTAAACCAATTTGTTCCCAGCACAGTAACCAATTTAAATGCTGAAGGGTTACACAGCGGGCAAAATAACGTACAAAATATAAATTCTGAACGCGCGGAATGCTTGAGAACGACCACCTATCATGGTGGCCTAACTGGTGCAACTTGATGCTGTTGCCAACTTACTATTAAGTATCAGGGATTTCCGTTCTATCTGTAGCGGCTTTTAAATATACCATTACATAGCATCAGTTTTTCTCAAACATTATTGCATAAACATTGATTACCATGTTGTTAATTTGTTATTTTTTGTTTATTTGGATTTCAGTCTATCACAAGTCCGTGTTTTTGCTCTCCTACTATTTTTCATTGCACTAATTCCTCTTGAAAGAAGCTTCATGATAAAAGAAATATTCGAGTTTCTTGATAATGATTTAATAGACTCAGCTTCGTCAGTATAGCTTTAACCGATTGTCTTCTAGATTTACTCGTAAAGCTTTACTCCCAAACGCTGAAAGCAGAATATTACCGGTTGACACGACGTCATAATTAGAGTTGTTTAATAGAACAACTGCACTGAATAGAACTTGACGAAACAAACCCAACCAAAGCAATATACATAATTTTAACTTGCACCCTGAACAAACCGATTCGTCATCGCAGAATTAAATTGACATAAGGTCAATGTGGGCAAATCCGTCTACGGGGCTATTCCATACACATTCGTTTACTATTCATTCCAGAATAGTTACGCTGTTACTGGTTCGGTCGATAAAACAGGGTCAGTTTTTAGTTCTAACTATGATTCGTAGATGGAGCAAGGTTGTCTACAATTGTCAAAAAATGCATTTGAAGTTTAGTTGTGCTACGAACTCGAAACTCAAGTGTGACGTGCCGCCGTTTCTTATAAGATAAATATTAAATTTTACAAGTTACGACTTTCTGAGTATGCATAACATGTAGTTTAATAAGTGTTTCAACGGATTTTTCTATTTGTTTTGAATATAAACCAGTAGATACAGAAAGAATTGTTAAAAAAATACGTAACCTCAGAATGTTCAAGTGGGAAAATCCGTCTAATTTCGAAGGGGCTAAATCGTCATATACAGGAATTACCCCATTGCATATGTCGTCAACCTTTTCATCCTTCCTATTTTTAGTTTATACTTTGAAAGTCCACTGGTAACTAACAATTGGGTGTTTGAACTATTATTTTTTTTGTAATTATTTTTACAAAAACAGTTTCACAACATAAAGGAATTTACCAATTAATGAATTAATAATACTTATAAATCAAGGCGTTTTACAGTTTTCGTCACAAAAGTATTCTGAAACACTAAAGTCATGTGCTTTATGAACGAGACACTACTCCTCCGGGGCAGCGACTGTGTCGTTATTAGGAAGAAGAAACTGACTCCTGAAATACAGATATTTAATATCTAGCTCTGGAGTCAGTGCTTCACAAATATTGTAAAATGTTTTGCAAATAAAGAATTTATTATTATTACTATTATACCTAACCGAATTCATTAAAAATAACCCTGTTTATTTAAGTTAATACCATAAATATTGTCATAATAAGATAGGATTGTTTCAATGTACCTGAAAAATTAAACTGATAAATAAAAATATTTAGTTTTCAAACTTTTTAGAAAGGTTTAAAGTCCCTGGTTATAAAAATAGGCCGGAATAGCCCCCAAAAAAGATTTTAGGGAGTAAAACGTAAAATAAACCTTATTTTTATGATGTTAAAAAACATTTTTCTTCATCATCTGCATTTACTTGTTTACAAATTGCATAGTTTGATAAAACGGCGTAACTCGAGGCAAATTTGCTACTAGACGGATTTGCCCCCAATCGTCGGGAAAATCCGTCTAACGACAGACTTTTAAAAAAACCTTGTTAGTTACATGTGGTTGGCTGTTTTGTTGTTTAAAATGGATGGTATACAAGAGAATAAAATTTTGTATCGCTTACAACCATCAAATTTATAATAAAGTAGTAAGTGTACCAGATTTAGTTAACCAAATTCGACTTTCAAAAAAGTATGACGGATTTGCCCACATTGACCTTAATTCTACAGTTTTACGACAGACACAAGACAGAAGACCTATACTTATCCATCGCAAAGCCTTTGTTTTCCCACATTTAATATCTAAGCTGACTACAAAATAAACGTATTATTACAGAAAACCGACGCTACAAACTTCTAAAGCTAAGAACTAAAGACAGCTAGCAATAAAACCTCGAACGTTGTTGTCAAAGCTTTACGAAGTGAAAGCATTTCTTTGTTCTATAGCGATGAGTCGACAATCACAAACGGTTGAATTATTTCCGCGCAACATTTTCGTCAGTCAGTAAATTCGTACAAAGCATTCCCAAGCTGAATAAATGTAATAAATCATGTGAGTAATACTTTCACAGCGTGTTTACAATTGAAGATATTGAGTTAAAATGGTGAACCGACTTCCAAAACAGAGGAGGTTCTCAATTCGTCTGTATGTATTTTTTTTTTTGTTTCCGAATATCTCCGTCACTAATACCGATCTTCAAAATTATTTTTGTATTCGAAAGAGCATACTCCCGAGGTGGTCCCACTGTCACCAAGTTAGGGTTAAAGTGATGAGATCCCAGTAATATCGAGGGCAACCCTCAAATTATATAGGCACTCGTTACGTTTTCCATATATTTTCTAAAGCTGTTCATGTTTTTTTGTTGCAGGTTCCTCGCTTGTTCGCGAGACCCACTCATATACGCACAAACGACTAGCACGGAGGTTGGACGACCGGTGAGTAACTGACGTCATCAATTATTAACCCTTTGATGTTGACTCACTGATCTCAGAGAAAGCTTTCGCTGAACAAATCGCCTGTTCCCGTGTATTGCAACATTGATAGCTCTTTGACTTTCATCATTTGTTTCTGTACTGCTTCTGTAAATAAGCAATGGTATTATAATCAACTGATTTGGTACGTATACTTTTGAATACATGTCTGTAGGTGTGTTTGTTACTTTATTATGATAAAGCTGTATTCAAAGAGACGTGACTGAAATTCGTTTCACCAATGTCCAGTGTCCCCCACATAACAATTCAAAGAATGGAGCCTATAAGACTGAACATCTGGGCCAATTTAGGCACAATTTCGACAATGATATAGCCAAGTGGTACATTTCGTAGAACGCCAATGACCCATCAATCTATCCGCCATTCATTTAATAGAAATGGCTCTTTCTATCAGCTGAATTAATGTTTCCTTGACTGTTATTGTGATTTCAAAATTTGGTACACGAACATTCTAGAACAATAGGGATGTGTCCTGGGTAAAAAAATAAGATTTCGTTTAGTCCGTCAGTTAGATTATCGAAAAATATTGGATACATGTTTTTTGTTTTATCAAATTAATAATAATAATATAATAATATTCCACAACTATCACACAACGCCATCTAGTCCCAAGCTAAGCAGAGCTTGTGTTATGGGTACTAGACAACTGATAAACATACTTATATATTTCTAAATACATACATATTATAGATAAATTACACCCAGACACAGAACAAATGATCGTGCTCATCACACAAACATTTGTCCTGGGTGGGAATCGAACCCACGACCTCCGGCATAGCAGTTAGGGTCACTAACCACTAGACCAACAGGCCAGTCAAAAAAATTGACGAAGATAAAATGCGTCAAAGATCAGGAGTGGGGGCTTTTGACGGCACTACGTGGTAAAAAATGTAGTGCGATGTGACGTCACACGAGTTTTCGAAGCACTGTATCGTCTTCATTTTTGGTTTACGTGCAAAAAGAAAAAATGTCCAATATTTTTTGGTAATCTATGTGACGGACTAATTAGATATTTTTTTGTCAACTACCCTATTGGCATAATTTGGAAATATTTATTATATTAGTAGTCTTCACTACTTCACTTCTTTGACTGGCTCGTTAGTCTAGTTGTCGCAACCGCGACTGTTATGCATGAGGTCTTGGGTTCAATTCCCAGGTCACACCATGTAAATTGGGATTTTCCGTCAGACATTTCAAGGCAATAGGCTCTCCCTATTAATATAATAATATAATAATATTCCACAACTATCACACAACGCCATCTAGTCCCAAGCTAAGCAGAGCTTGTGTTATGGGTACTAGACAACTGATAAACATACTTATATATTTCTAAATACATACATATTATAGATAAATTACACCCAGACACAGAACAAATGATCGTGCTCATCACACAAACATTTGTCCTGGGTGGGAATCGAACCCACGACCTCCGGCATAGCAGTTAGGGTCACTAACCACTAGACCAACAGGCCAGTCAATTTATTATATATATTACATGGAGCTTAAACATAACTATCCCCAAAAGGCTTAGGCAGAAATACACCTCCGCCTAAACCTTCTGGGAATTATAGGCGTGATGTTATGGTATGTAGTCTTCACTAATGGTGTTATTTCAGATATTATGTCTGGATGTGTTGTTAAATTAAGCTTTTACCCTTGACACAATAACAGATTTCAAACGAAAACAGTTTAAAAATTGTGTTTACAAACACGAATCAATAACCACATCAAAGAAATCAATCAAATTACGCAACGCGAGGAATTTTTCAAATTGTTAGCATTGAGCTTATGATTTAGTAGTTCAATAGACCTAATACAAAAATAATATACGAAGGTAATTTCTAGGAATTCTTTAGGCATTCCCTGGGTATGACACAACAATAACAGACTCCCTTGTGGACAGCCTTGTTGGACTAGTGGTTACAATCGCGATGGCGGAGTACGAGATCTTGGTTCGATTCCCAGGCCGGACAAATCGCTTTTAGCAGCCACGGAGTCTGGATTTAAGCCCGGTTGATGGCAATGGTTTCGACTGACTGGCAGACTTCAAACTGGCGAAATGTGGGTGTAGTAATGGCCTTACCCTTCGGGAATAGGGATGTGTCCTGGGTAAAAAAAATATGATTCCGTTTAGTCCGTCAGTTAGATTATCGAAAAATATTGGATACGTGTTTTTTGTTTTATCAAATTAATAAAAATTGACGAAGATAAAACGCGTCAAAGATCAGGAGTGGGTCTTTTGACGGCACTACGTGGTAAAAAATGCAGTGCGATGTGACGTCACACGAATTTTCGAAGCACTGTATCGTCTTCATTTTTGGTTTACGTGCAAAAAGAAAAAATACGTGTCCAATATTTTTTGCTAATCTATGTGACGGACTAAATACATTTTTCTTGACAACTACCCTATTACAGGCGTGATGTTATGTTATGCCCTTGGAAAACGTGTCATAGCCAGCACTGTCCAGCTGTAAATTGTCCACTGTTGCTTGATTCGTATTATAATTTCCATTACGTCAAAATGCGACTTGCCCAGCAGTGGGACAGTTCACAGTAATAAAAAAAATATGTAAAAAAGAGAAAATGGTAAAGACTACTGAAAGGCGCAGACTTTTTCAGCAGAGTGATGCGCCCAACTTGCAGTGGACTGTAGATAGGGTTGTAGTCTCAGGATGCTCAGGAACTTCAGGTAGATTAAATTAAAGACGATTTCTTCAGAGAAACAAGGTGCTGTGATGTGGAGTGTAGTGCGTGTGGAGTATAGAGGTGACGGGTGATCTTTCTTCTATATGTCTTCAAGCAGCGGTCGAGCGAATAGTGAATCAGAATTTTTGGGCGTGCCCTATTTATAGCTTTTACATCTTAGCGCTAGGTGCGCCCGTGAGCAAATGTGGCAACTTATGACTGGCCAATGAGAGGCGACTATTTATGATGTATATGTGTGAGTGAGCTGTAAACGCATGTCTGTATATGTGTGTAAGCAACTGTTATTTATTGTACATAAGACACAAATTGAAATAGAGAGTTACATACTTGGAAATAGTAAAATCTAGTACATATTAAGTTAAAGTTGGACATACAATGCAAAAACTTTATATATCTAGGTTACATGTATAGATTATCTATGTTTTAGTTGTACATAGCAAGTTAAACAATGAAATCTTATGTGTTAGGCACTAAAAGGCACTAAACAGTAAACAAAAGGTACACAAAAGTGGTTCTTTACGTTAATACATAAGGAAAAAGGCCATAAATGCCTCAATGGGGTCATAAATGCCTTATAAGTGAATAAAACTATCCTAACAAGGACTAATAACAAAAATAACACGTTATCATGGCTATATTTTACATGTATCTAGCCTTATATCTAAGCTGTTATTTACAACTACTAACAACTAACAAAGCTTCTAAACATAATCTTCCAGGTGCCAAGAACGACAGATGCGATTCGAACGAACGCGACGATGTACGCGTGGAGCTCGTGGGGGTCATGGAGTCCTTGCTCCAAGACCTGCGGGGGAGGAGTGGCTGTGCAGGAGCGACACTGTCTACCCAGGGATCCTGCGAGGTAAGAAAAGCCTTTATATTCCGAAGTATCTATAAGCTAGTTATCAAGCTATATAGCCTGACCCACCGTCGCAAAGTCGCATGTCTGTCGGTCTTCTACAGACTGTACTTCGGAGAGTGTGCGCAAGAGCTCCACGAGCTGATCCCACCATCTCCCTTCTTCCATCGGGAGACTAGACGTACTGCAGGGTATCACCGATACCTAGTCGACATTCCACACATTCGAACGAAGCGCTTTGCTGGGTCCTTTATTATGCGCACAGCCAAGGAGTGGAATTCCGAGGTGGTTTTTCCGAGTTCATATTATTATAACCCTACTCTGTTTAAGTCGCGAGTAAACAGGCTTCGGCTGGGTAAGCTCGTTCCATCGTCGACATCATCTCTGCTCTTAGGGCAAGATTGAAGTCAAGAGCAAGCCCATTTATAATAAAATAAAATAAAAAAAGTATCTACCTATTATTCTATTCCAGTATTGGTGGTGTGACGATCTGATCTTGTTTGCTGGGTGAACATGACCAGCAGATATGACACAAGATGGCTTTCTATTTTGTGCAATATCTGGTCATTTTTTGTTGTTGGAAGGAGAAATGGCAGGCCTTTGTGTAGCAGTGAGACACTTGAAAAGTTAAATAAAAGTGTTGGGTGCCATTTGACCTCGTGTGAACGGAATCACGTCGCTATACTCGGTAATTACTTTTAAATATTTAAAAAGGTTACCTAAGTTTTTAAAACTCACGATTTTTCACATCGCTGTCCACTGGTATTTGCTGAATCTGGCAGCATCACCAAGCAATGCTGATAATGCTTTAAAACCCTTAGGACAAGACCATGGCAGTCTCAACAAAATGTCGAAGCTTGATACAGTTAATTGTATTTACGTAGGTATGGGATAGGTTTTGTCCATGACACCTTACAAAATAAGGCATGGTAATCTGCAAGTATGTAACTTGTGAGATCAAATAAGCGTAAAATATTTTACGGTTTAGTGTTGAGTTAAGATTACTATAATAATCAAAGACACTAACACCTTACTTTCTTAAGTGAAAACGTATCTTTAAATGGAATGAAAGTTTTACCATAAGACGCCCCTCACATATTGTAGTCTCACTGTCAAGATAAAGTTTTACACCTTTCAGGCTACAAAATAGTTGGAACTGCTTAATAATTCATAATACTATTATTAATATTTATTCATATAATGGCATTACGATGAATTTATAAAAAAAGTTTTACGATAATATTTAAACCAACTTTGACGAAGAAAAAATCGAAGACTTGTGACATCTACCAATCCGCGCTGGGCCCATTCCCTCTAAAAGAGGAGGCCTGTGTCCCAGCAGCAGTGGGAACATTAATAGGCGGTTGATGTTGTTGTTGTTGACGAACATTGAACTGGCACAGATATTATTATAGATATTGACAAAAAATTAACGTACACACGGCAGCATATACATTACACATCCAGTCTAACTTTGAATACTAACTGAGACATCCGCATAAAGTAAAACAAAAAAAAAAACAGTTTTTGCATAGTTTTATTGCTCGTTGTGTGAACAAACGAAGTTTCAAGACATACAGCCCTGTAACAGACGGTGGTACCTTACTAAAAGGCTCCCGTATCACCTTTTAGGTAAGGACCCCTAAAAACAGCAATAAAGCACTACTCCTTGTACAAACAGAAAAAAAATTAAATCGTAAATCAAACCAAAAACCTATCCTCATTACAAGCTATTAATAAAACAAAACAACTCGGAAGTGAAGATAAAAGTCGAATTAATACGTCTTTATTCTAATTTCTCAAAGGTCCTAAAGACCGTTTTCGTGTTGAACAATACAAAAACAAACAAGCGAACACGTGAAGAAGATTAATGTGTTAAGTTTTTTGTATTGTTCGTGACGTTTCGTATTAATTGTTTCATTATAGAGCCGCTATGGAGATACGGGGGTTGCCGTATGGTTAGAAGAAAAGTTGTTCTTTTTATAACACGCTGTTGCATTGTTGGAGTAGGTCAGGGTTGACGATTTGATGTATTTTTTGCCGCAAATGATGAAAGTTTTTCCCCAAGTGATTTGTGACTACTTGCATAATATTATAATTCAAATGGAATTGAAGTAAATGTCTTTCCTCATAATTATAAAGAAGTGCCATTATTCATGCAATATAGTCATTACAACCGTAAAACATGTAGCTATGTAGTTGTAGATGTGTGTATGTACAGTCACGTCACGGCCTATAATATGTATGGGTACACTTTGCAAAATTTAAAAGTGATTTTGATCTTCTTTAGCGAACCTGTGACTTCCAAAATACTATGTAGGTAAATCATTTTAGAATTTTGCTTAATGCATTACATTGCTCGTTCTGGATTTTTTTTTTTGGATACAATAACAACTATGAAATTATCACCAATCCTAATTGTATTCCTACAAAAATAAAATTGTAACAAATAAAACACTATTACCAAAAAATAAAAATAAACAAGAATAGTTGTAGCGTCCACCCTATAGCGTCGCGAGCGCATTGATCATAGATCACAATGATATCTAATGATAGGGCGCGTGATCGATAAAGGAGCGAGGACTGGCCACCGCGGGAGAGCCTTGCAACCTGCGCCGCCGATAGGGCACAGTGACGTAGTAGATACGGTACTTAGGGAAGCCGATTGAGTCATTTATTTTATTTAAGTTTATCATAATAATGAGATTTTTTGGGACATTTTTTGTATTTAAAAAATAATAAAAAGTTTTTTTCTAAAGTTCAATCAAAGCGAAATTAATTTTCAATTCTTATTTTTTTTTTCTTTATTTTACTCGTATATTATTAAATAATATGCTGCATTTAAAATAGGCTCCATTGATCATAAATCACAAATTCACAATGATATCTAATGATAGGGTGCGTGATCGATAAAGGAGCGAGGACTGGCCACTGCGGGAGAGCCTTGAAACCTGCGCCGCCGTACGGGCAGTGACGTAGTAGAAACGGTGCTCAGGGAAGTCGATTGAGTCATATTTTATCTTAGTTTGTTAAAATAATGAGAATTTTTGGGACATTTTATGTACCTATATAAAAATTTAATAACGTTTTTTTAATGTTCATAGCGAAATTGATTTTTAATACTTAGTCAATTCTTGTTTTTTTTCTTTATTTTACTCGTATATTATAAAATAATAAGCATGTATAAAATAAGCTCCATTGACCATAGATCACAATGATAGGGCGCGTGATCGTTATAGGAACGAGGACTTGCCACCGAGGGAGAGCGTTGCAACCTGGCGCCTACATCGCCGACCGGCCATAGTGACGTAGTAGATACGGTACAGGAAGTCGATTTTATCTTACTTTGTAAAATAATATTTTTTGGGATATTTTGTTTCATATTTTGTTTTAGTTTGGAACGGTCAGATTACTTTTTTTTCGTACATCGTAAATTAGCCGGAACAAACACAAACAACGAAAATTAAAAAAAAAAGTTATGTTATACCTAATTGCATGCTTTAGGTAAAAATATGTTATTTTGAAACTAAATACACGCACTTCTATCTTAGGTACGAGTCTGTAGTGAGGAGATTTGCTTCAGAAATATAATATTAAGCGTATAAGTCGAAAGTCACAAAAAAGGCAAACTAAAAATATGTTTTCAAGTAAAGTAGTAAAACATATATATTTTTATTTATTTAATTGTGTAACAAAACCCTATTCCGTGAATCTAATTTAGTTGAGGGGCTAGCCGTAGGTAATAGTTCCACACGAGATAGGATACTTAGGAAAGTCGATTGAGTCATATTTCATTCCGAATTGTATTTGTGCAATAAATGAATGTATTTAACTTTTAGAGTAGCCGTTATTATTTAGATTAGAAACAGCTTCCTGCTAAGCTAGATCATACCATACAATCATACATATTTCTAACTAGCTTTTGCCAGTGGCTTCGCCCGCGTGAAAATGACGATTTTCCATACAAACTTTCATCCCCTATTAAACTCCCAAAGGGGTTGAATTTCGAAAAATCCTTCCTTGTTCCTTGTCTACATTATAAAGGGAACCTCTGTGCAAAATTTCAGCTTTCTAGGCCTAAGGGTTTGGGCTGGGCGTTGATGAGTCAGTCAGTCAGGACTTCTCTTTTTATTTATATAGATAGATAGGTAGAATACAACCCTATTAAAGAGAGACAATTAGAAGGACAGACGATGATGTAACCAAAAATATGAATTATCTTATCGAGCACGCATGACGACCAATCAAGCTATGAAAAAACCAAATTAAGCGGATCTATCATTGTACGGGAAAATCACAAAAAACGTGGATAAGGTTATTCTGGATATAATTATGTAGGTATAGCTTTGGTGTGATGTGTCGCAGGGTGTACCATTTATCAGATTAAGCTACAACAGTTTAACAGACTGACGAATGCTTCTTTAGCGGTAAATATCATAAAATTGGAACCACAAGTAGTTAGGTACAACCTTTTTTGTGAGATCAAGTATCCCACAATCTATAACATGCGACCCAAACTCAAAACCCCAACAAGGTATAATCGATTAACAGATTTCAATAAAATCGTCTATCACGTCACAATTCAATTACAAATACACACACGCATTGAAACCTCCTTTCACTACGTAACTCCGAACCTCCTATCCCATTACCCTCTCAATTCATCAATCTTCTACATTCAGATTAGCCCTGTCTTCCCACATCACGGCCAAGTCATCAACCCTCAGATATAATAGAGGATCAAGCTGAGACAAACGATGGCCCACGACTGGCCATGACTAATGGCCCATTGGAACAAGCCAGGGACTAGCAAAACGTATCGCTTCCTGGCTATCGAGGGATGCGACCGAAATGATAATGAAATACATTACTTGAATGGAAAATGTTTTAGCACTTGGTGTTAATGGAAGGTTTTGTAGTTAGGAATAAACGGGTGTAGTTTTTACAAGCGTTTATACTGAGAATGAGGTTCGAGTCTCCGGTCGCAAAAACTAGGTTTTGTCATTAGTAATAATTTTTCAATAACCGTCACGAAATCTGGATTTATGTCATTGGAATGACAATGTGATCGCCCTCTATTACATAGGGACTTAAACTAGGTACACCACTACTTAACCCTATGAATAAATTGGTAAATAACATGGTTAGTTCTGTGGTTGAAAGTTGAAACTGTATCTCTATGACATTGTGCTCCCATTTTCCAAGATGGCGGATTTAGAGCAAAACCAATACCTCTGTGGTGAAAAGACCTGGTGGCTTACTTACCTAGAACCATAAACATTGGGTTGTGAATGTTTTCCTTTATCATCAATAATTGCACCCTAAATAAATACTTATGAGAAAACTTATGATCGCTTTACTTTTCATCTCGCTGATTATCGCTTGATATCCTACGCCACGCCATCAAAAATCTCATTCAAATATGACCCAAAGTTCAACACGTTCCTATTTTAAATCAGGATAATATTTACTTTTCAATAAACTAACCTAATGCCCTGAACACACGATCGGTTCGAGTGAGATGTGATGTGATTAGAACATCGATTGGACACGTAAATTTCCTTCGCCCATCATACAACATTAGCGACGGATTATCAACACTTTCACATTTTTATGTCGACTAGGTTGTTCCGCTGTGTTATGTGAACGAGCCTTTATAACAGTCCTTTTTAATAAAGCAAATATGTTAAAGCGTGATAAATGGAATAGGTTAACAGGTGTAGATAATTGTTCTGGAAATAGAATCTACTTGAAACCAAACCGACAATGCTATTGACACTAATTCAGCAAGATCATCATCAACTGTAGTCAGTTGTTGATGATGAAGCCAAGTTGGGCAAAGACAATATAGTGCCTTTGCCCAACTGGGCTTATAATGGGGTCGGCTTCCAGCACAGCCAGAGTACCTAGCTACTGTACATGGAGCGACTGCCTAACTGACCAGAAACATCATCATCATCCCAGTTAGTACTATGTATTTGGGTAAAACGATACCCTTGGTGAGACTAGTTGTCAGAATTTTTATTCTACTGACTACCTGAAACAACTGTCATAGATCCAAAAATGACAACCAACCAAACCAACAGCTTACGCTTACTTTTCGAAGCACGCAGGAAACTCTCAAGTATGTAATCTAGCGCCGTTTAACCTATTAAAATTGTACTTTTGTTGTGCACGATTGTACCCATGATGGTGTACAATCGTAAACCGCAAAACCTTTTACTGCACAATAAGAAGTGGTGGTTAAAGATTTAAAAATAAATCAAATCAGTCAGTCGATTAACAATAGGTATTTACAAGGCAAATGTGAGTGGCAACGCCGGGACGCCGGCGCCGTAGAAACCATATACTGATCTTATTGGTGCCTTTCTTCAGATAGGACAGGTGCGTAGTACTCGTAACCGGCGGGCTTGTATGACCAGATGTATGAATGTGGACAAGCCAAAAGAAGTATGTAAGGATCGTAGCAAGTGGCGTTCTGTGGTTTCTGCTTACCCCCATGGGAAAAGGACGTGAGTTTATATTATGTATGTAAATCAAATCTAACGTGTTAGTAATCTAAGAGTGCACCAGATCGAATTTAGAATGAAGTCACTCAGCAAACTATGTACTGTTAAGCAAACTAAAGATGAATGCAAAATTTCTGTCATGCAAACTAAAGATGAATCCGTAAGCTGAATCGGAAACCTGGAAGCGAACCAAAAAAAAAGTCTGAAAACTTGTCATGAAAACTTTGCAAGCGAGTTCTATTTGTCTATTTATGCCCTAATATAAGGCACATAACAACGCCAATGTTTTCATGTTGCAAGTCATTATTTGCATTTCCCCGGAGCCCCCAAAACAAAGTATTTGGCAGACATCTTGTCGAAATATCCAGTTGATAGATCATTGATCTCCAGGGCCAAAGGTTAACAAAACGTTTAGACGTTCGACCCTGTAGCCTTGATCACATCGAACATGCCAAATTAAGGCAATATAGAACTGAATGGGACAAGTGAACAACTGGCAACAAGTTCGAACTGCTTTTCTACAAGCTATTTGATTGACGGACAAAATAGCATTTAGGAGTTACATGATTGTTATCATTCGTTTTGTTTATGGCAATATTTGTTTCTTTCGTTGGAAAAAAGTTGTAATTTTGTTTACCTTTAGATGATGAACTTAAGTTCATCGTAAGACGTTAACAATCAAGTCATCTCAATCCGTGGTTTTTGATCATCATCATAATTATCAACACGGAATCACCCACTAGTATAGAAGAGTATAGAACTCTCCTTTTCCTGCCACACTTCCTGGTTCTATGCGTCCCTTATCCAGGTGTTTTCGAGGTTTTTAGTTGCGCAAAAATTATCATCTCTTTATTTAAAGAGTGAGACAAGCAAAAATAATATTTAAGATAGCTTTAGAGCTTTTGCAATGACGAATCGAAATTTCCCAAGCATGTACCAGATTTGTAATGGCGTTTGAAGATACATATTTAATCAGCTAAATGGTCATGTTAACTAGAGACAAGCAAAAACGTATAGCTATGTACTTTCCAATATGTTTTTACAACTATTTAACGAGCGGAACCGACAAGGCCCGAAGTTTTACGATGATGCTTTGAACACCATCGCAGGCGCATAAGACGGGTTACTCAAATTCACATCAAACTTTTCATATTGACTGTGTAACTCAACGAGAACAGTGGGCAAATATTTGAAGTGTTAAATACGAATGTGAATGATAATATAACTGACAAATACTTGTGTAAGTAATGCAATCCTACAGGTTTTTTTGTCGTCATAATTGTTCTTAAATATTGATTTCGCACTTATGCAGTGTAAACCTGACACTACCCTTTTTATATCCGTCTTCATAAATAATATGGATCTTCACTACTGCTCTTATAATGGTAAATGATCTCTCCATGGCCATCTGTATAATGCTCTACAAAAATCAGTTATCCCAGACATTTCTGGTCGAGTAGACCAAGTACTGAAGTTTTGTACTAAACAGCAGTTTTTTGTCGGGATTTCGATGGAGGTCCACGAAGTAAACTATTCAGTTTGATGGTCTGAATCACACCCTGAAAAATGACCACACTATCTGGTACACGCTGAATAGGCTGATCATGCAATATTTATTAAAAACTTTATGCACAACAAAACGTACAAAGGCGGACTTAATGCCTTGGGCATTTTCTACTAGTCTACCTTAGGGTGATGCAGAGACAATACACAGTAGGTGCAAAAACAGAAAATCATGTTAGAAAAGATATAATTATACTTATAAAATAAGAATAAATACATACATATATACATACATAAAATATATAAAGTTCTGAAAGATAAGCAAGAAAGACTAAAACAACTTAATTTTGAGACGAATCTGCCAACTTCTTGTGAATGTGTTCACGAGCTTTTAATTTGAAAGTGAACTGAGTGTTTACCATCCTAATATCCTGAGGGAGGTCATTCCAAAGGAAAATACCTACACACGATAAACAATAAACATTCCTAGATATCACTCCCTAATAATAATAATAAACAAATGACTGGCGGCCCGGGCGCGAAGAACTAATTAAAACATATCATCAAAAGAATGAAAGAACCAAACTATCAATATCTGAACCGATTACTTGTAGGCGTATTATAAGGCGAGGCAGTTTCATAATTTTAATTACTAGACAAAGGTCGTGTGTGGCGCCCCGTCGCGGTGGATTCCGGTACTAATGATGAGCTGAAACAATGAGGTTTCATTATGAGTATACGCGTGCCGGTGAAGGTAGATATATATGTAGTATAATTATGTATATTTCTTTATATTATTATGTATAAAAATAAGAACAATAATGTAGGCGGTAAGTCACATATTTCTTGGAATGAAATTATTCATCTAAAGGCGCATTCCTTTATCGATATTTGGGAAATGGAAATTGTATTCGATCAGCCAAATAAAGATTTCCTCCTCAAATTATCACATAATGTTTGGGTACAAAGGAAATCACAATTGTTTTGGCTGAAGAATGTCGATGTTACAATAAAAGTGGCCAAGATACGCATTTCGATTTTTCGGAAACGGAAGCGTGAAGGTTGACAGAGGAAAATGTAAGAAAACAACGTGTGGCGCCGATTCCAAGTAGCATGGGACAAGGGTAGGAAAAAGATTGTATATTACAACTAGCTGATGCCCGCGGCTTCACCCGCGTGGATGTCGTTCAAATTATATACTAAAACCTTCCTCTTGAATCACTCTATCTATTAAAAAAAACCGCATCAAAATCCGTTGCGTAGTTTTAAAGATTTAAGCATACAGACAAACAAACAGACAAAAATAGCGACTTTGTTTTATAAAGGATTATCACTTGTTTTGGTGAAGAAAAAATGTGAGGAAACCAATCCAGCATGCCTGAGAAATATTTTTGGACGGCATGGAGAGCTAAGTCCGAGGGCCTATGGGTGTTGAAAGTAGTTTTTATCGGTCCTTGTGAAAATCGGAAATATTCCTAAGAGAACATAATACCAGCAAAGAAAGTACCCTATGTCTGAACCGGTATCACGTTCTATACCTGAATGAGACAGATAAATAATAATATGCGGTCACGAATTCAGACATGTAAAAATGACACACTGTGAATGAATGCAGCGTATGTTTGTTTCAATGAATAGTTTTTAAAAAGAAGTAGACGCCACTTCACCGTTATATTTAGGTATGCAAGCGCATTAGCATCCTATTTACAAGCATCCTTACTTAAACAATACCAAAAAATGTCTGACATTAACACAATGCAATTGTTTAAATAAAACAGTATTTCATGTATTGGCATTTCAACGTCTTCGTACCATTTCTGTTTTGATTAATTTATAGTTCGGTTTTAATTGTTTGATTGATCTTTACTTATGGATTTTAATTATCTATTTAGTTCTGCATAAAGGTTCGTGTATGACGAATCGTTCAATGTCAATGGTTAATTGATACTTCATTCTCATGCGTTAGTTTTGGTAGTCACTATCTACGTTTTTATATCGCGTGTCTACAGAGTCTAAGACGTGTTACAATACAACAATATTTGGTTTTTAGATAATACCCCGCACAATTGTAAATAAAGAAACTAAGTACAAGCTCATAGTCAATGTAATTAAGACCAAATTCCTTCATATACCATCTTATTTTCATAAAATAAAGAAAACAAGTCTGACAAAAATATGAAGTCATTTCAAAGGCATGGGTATATTTTTAAGGATCACCTAAGTAAATATGTAAAGACATGCATATTTTAAAATTTCTTGCCTAAAAGTCACTAAACAGCTGTTTAACACAAACAACTTCACACCGTTTTCTTAGTATTTTAAAAATAAATATGTAGGTAATTTTAATGATATTTTCAAGTAAATAAACGTATTTACTTACTTTAATATACTCCAAAAAATAAGTAAGTACCACTAAGATATTTTCTGTGTTACGGCGCCGGCGCCGGCGTTAAAATAATATTAAGAGAATTGATTGTTTGAACAATTAATACGTTTAACAGATCATTTCATTGCCTAAGTATTTGTTTAGATTTTCTAGTGAACTTTTTAACCTCAATTTAACGGTAAATAAATCAATTAAACTCATTGAAAACAAATTATTTCACCATATTATTTAGACCGTGTGACCATCTCAATTTTGTTTAGTTAAGTGGCATCATTGCTTTTCGAAAAGTTTTAGATGCCTCTTTGGGTTAGTTGTCACAAAGGTGACTGCTGGGCAGGATTTGATTCCTTGATCGGGAAAAAGTGTTTAAAATTTGAGGTTTTCCATACGGAATTTCTCAGTATTAGCCACGGAGTCTGGATTCCTGCCTGATTGATGGCAATAGGCTCGCCCACTCTTACGAGAACTTAAACGTAACCAGCGGAATGTGGGTGTACTGTTTAGGTACACCTCAATCTCACCCTTCCGATATTACAGACGTGATTGTATTTAGAAGACCAACAACTAGGTCCTTAGTTTTTCGTTTTATCCTAATCCACGCGGAAGCTTTTAATCTTAAACCGAATGACGTGATTCCCAAGTATACCTCTACCTCAAGTGCTCACAAGATGACGTACGAAAGCTCGGAATTTAGGATGTCTAAGATAGCATCTCCAGTGCTGTCTCAGTACCACTTTACATACTAATGTTAACCAGTACCGATCAATATGTATAAACATTTGACACTATTAGCCGCTCACGTCCATCACAGATTTTCATTTCATGAGGGTTATTGGAATTAGAGGCTGAATGGAACGGATCTTGGCGGGATTTTGTTCTACTTTGTGTTCTTGGGAAAGACTACGATTCTTGAATATCGATTAGTCCGTGCTGCAAATGACTCGACCACCTGTTAAGTCTAGTTTAGTACCTGGTAAAAGGTTCTATAATGGTTTGTTAATCCAATCTACTTTACGAATTAATTTACGAATTAATTTACAATATTTCTTTATCGTGTGGTTAATGCTAAGCCTGGTACGTAGTACTATTATGTATTCTGTGGCCTGGTGTCAGAGTTTTTGCCGCCCACATGGACCTCTGATTTGGCTTTATAATTATGTCGTCATGAAATTTATGTATCTCAGTCTCTTTTTTGGGAGGTGGGAAATCATCAAATAACCCCGCTCTGGGCAGAGCGAAAGGGAGTGTCAGACTTCTACTGACTAAAAACCACCCATGTTCTTTCTTAGCCCTTGTGCCGAGGCCGCGGTATCAGTTCGTTCTTTCGCGTTTCAGTCTCTGCCTTAGGTTTGAAATAAAGACCTATGACTCAGCACGTAGTGGTACTAACAATTTCTTTGCTAGTCATTAGAGCCTGATTAGAGATCAAGGTGAATTAAATGACTGTAATCCTTTTTTTATGCCTATGTCCAGCAGTGGACGTCTTTTGGCTGAAATGATGATGAATCCTTTTTTTTAAACGTTGAACTTGTTCTTGCATAATTTCAAAAAGCTAGCCTCAAACCGCCATCTCAAATAAACTGTTAACGTTCCAGACTACGGCGCAGCAGAAAAAGAAGGAAATTGGTGAGAAGCATTGGACACACGAGACGAGCACGCAACGTGATCCACGGACCGAGCTCATCGGGGCCCGACTGTCCCGGCCTCGCGCGCCGGTATCATGAGTGTAACACCGCTGTAAGTTTTCTTGCCTTGTAGCCCTACCCTATTCTCCTTCTTAGCGAGTCGATGACAATTTAAATTAAGTCAGTCTAAAATGAGCCGACAAGTTTGGCAAAAGTTCAGAGTAATGTGGAGAAGGATCCTTACATGCGACACAAAGATGACGAGTTGAAAATCCTCTCAAAGTAAATATAATAAATTTCTGCAGCCTATCCAAAAAAACGGTCGTATCAACAAGATCAGCAAGAAATCACAAAGCTGCCATCATGCCTAACCTTGACCGAATTAAACCGACATGGTAAATCAATCATGAAAGCTTCGAATTCACTTGACATGACTGCGCCTTACAGTAAGAATCGATTTTTCAAATTGATAGTCCTGAAAGATTGGCTCCACATGTGTATCCCCTCTCATTGTTATACCTCCTGCCTGAGCAATTATTGACGGCATCAATACATCGTAGGTACACTAAATTAAAATGTCGATGGGCTACCGCGATACCATTGTCTCCATTATCAGGATAAGTTTCAAAAGATATTATACTATTATCTCTTCGCCTGAGGCCACTGTTGATACGTTCACATCTCTGCTGATCAACGGGCGAAAGGGGCATGACGGTACACAATGCTAAATAAATACAAATCATTGTTGAGGCGGCAATCTCTCTGTATGGGGTCAATGACCGGTTTTACTTCTATCAGTTGGGTATTAGTCATGCAGTGCCAAGTGTTTGCCAAGGTTTGTTTTATCAATAATCACCTGAGTTACAATACCTAGGTGGTTCGTAGTACCAACGCAACGAATTTAAGGTTTCTGACACTGATAGGTAGGTACTGTTAACCTGCATCGTCCCAATGCTGGGCAAAGGCTTCTCCTCATGACTACCAGTTGTTTAAATCTAAAGCCCATATGGAACACTGGTCGTTGGCCTTGTCCAGATCGTCCCGCCATCTTCTGCGAGGTCTGCCGCGACGCTTTCTGGCTGTATCAGGGGCTCCAGAGAGTAGTTCTTTTTGCCCACAGTGCATTGGGCATGCGGCAGACGTGCCAGTCCAGTCCCACTTAAGCTTAGCGGCTTTATGAGCTACTAAAATAAAGTGTTAAATTCGTCATAAAAAATACACCAATTTCCAATTACATACTAAATCTTCAGTCATTTAATGTTTCTAATCAAATAGTCACCAATTTCGAATTGCTCAACCACATCTTCGGTAGTATAGTGGTAAGTATCCCCGCCTGTCACGCGGGAGACCGGGGTTCGATTCCCCGCCGGAGAGAATCTTTTTGTATTTTTTTCTTTTGTTTTGATATTACTTGTTATTTTTCTCACAGTTTTTATACATAATTACTTCTAGAATTATTTATTTAAATTTTAATTTTAACTCGGTGTTTGTCCATAGCCGTGTCCCGGTCCACTTCGAGACGCCCGGGCAGAACAGTGCGCAGTGTATGACAGAAGACCTTTCCGAGGCCGGTTCTACACTTGGGTGCCTTATGTTGATGGTAAGTTCCATATTATTTTCATAATCAGCCTATAATGTTCCCACTCCATGCGGAGGCATGGACCCTCGTGGTGGAATATAGAACATTTCCTCTCATAGAGAGGAGTCTCTATGAGAGGAAATGGTCTATATTCCACCACGAGGGTCCAGTTTTCTTGTCATGGAATATTGTGTCAATAATTCCTTCATGGACAAATGGAAGCACATTAGTTAACCCCTTAGTGTATCTGTGGTAGGAACCACTCTTCATCACGGCCCCTCAGCATGCCTTTGGTTTAACCTAATAGAACGTTCACGCTTGTAATAACCACTCTCTTTATTGCAATGTAGTAAACCAACAAAATTTTTCATCTATGTTTTCCAGGAGATTCACCTTGCACCCTGAATTGCCGGCCGCGGGGGCAGCAGTTCTACGCGTCTCTGGCGCTGGTGGTGGACGGGACGCCTTGCACCAAACCAGGGTTCAGAGCCATCTGCGTGCAAGGAGATTGCAAGGTAAGTGCAAAGTTTCGACATGGGAAGCTTCCTTTTGCAAGGGTTCCCAGTTGCAGTCTGTAAATACATACCTATACTATTCTGCCTATTTTTTTGTAATGCTCTTTCAAGGTTTTAAGGTGTCAAAGACAATGTAATGTAGTTTCCCTGATAATGACCTGAAATATTTAATTTGGCAAAGTTCGGTGATGCCGCGACTTTGACAGATTGGACTAGGTACTTTTTTTTTTTTTTGGTGGGTGGAAAATCATCGAATAACCTCCCCGCTCTTGAGCAGAGCGAAAGGGAGTGTCAGACTTCTACTGACTAAAAACCAAACCCATGTTACTTCTTCGCCCTTGTGTCGGAGCCGCGTTAACCTTTCGATAATCCACAGCCCCGACGGGGGTTTGGACTACCTACCTTTAGTTTGCAATTGACTACAAGGACGTTAAAGTTACAAATTATAAATTGGCAATAAGAAATAAAAATGTAGTACCTACGTCAACTAACGCGAACGGTTGAAACAATAATTTTATTATGCGGTGTGGCTTTGTACAGAAAAAGTTCGGTACAGCAACGCCATCTAGTATCGAATAGTGCAAGCTTATCTATGAACTAGGTTAACGACATTGGCAGTGAGCTTCGCTCGTGTTAAATCTGTAACGGACAGCGCCATCTATTGTTGAATAGAAGAACACTACATCGTTATTTTTTTTTTCAATTTATACAACTTATTACACAGAAACAGGGGAGTTTTCGAGTTTTCATTTTTCGTTTACGTAAAAAAAGAAATAAAAGTGACCAATATTTTTTTTTAATCTATCTGACAGACTAATAATTTTTTTTTTTGTGATCTACCTTTATATTGTTTTACCTAAACAACTAAAATTAAAATTACGAAATTTTATTACAACAATACGACTTTTTTTTTTTTTTTATTACGAAATGGCCTTTGTTGACCTCAACCTCGTCTGAAGCGATGAATAAGGTTTATGATAAAGCAAGACAGTGTGCCCAGTAGCTGATGCACTTTTACTTTGACTCCAGCTATTTAGCCTCCTTTACCAAAACCTATGAATATGAAAAATCACCCACTGGTACACACGGCTACACATCAAGCTATACAAAACCAGTATAATCTGGTCGTTCACTGTGCGAAAAGATCTAGTAAAGTGAGGCCAAGATTAACTGGTTTTGTATAGCTTGATGTGTAGCCGTGTGTACTTTTGGCTATGCTTTTTATGGGACACAGTACCAGTGGGTGGTTTTTCATATTCATAGGTTAATTTTGGCAATAACAAATATTTTAAGCCAAATTCAAGATACACCTTCACAACAAAATTCAACAACTCATCCTCAACGACGTAAATCCTTAAGACCACACTAATAAAGACCTCCGCATAAACAAACACCAATTACATGCATTTACTAATAGCTACCTATGTGCGGCAATCAGCGATGCATGTCGGAATGTCCGAGGGCGCATGTTCGTGTGCCGAGCGAGGCAACTTCCTACCCTGGCTCGTAACGAACCCACAGGCACTGATCTATCATTTATTTTGTATAACTACACACATGCAACAGTGTTGTACTAGCTTAAACGTAGAAAGCTGATGTACGTAACCTTGCATAGAATAAGCTGAACTTGACTTACATAATTATTATATCGTTTTAAAGCTTTTACCGCGTTTTTGTAAAGTTGTTACAAATTTTTCCCACCGGGACGTAGATCAACTATTTTGGGGTTGGCTTCCAGTCTATCTGGATACAGCTAAATACCAGTATTTTATATCACCACCACCCACCAGAACGTAAACTAAGTACTTCCAATATGGAAAGTAGGTATTCATCTTCAGGTCCTGGTGCAGTGTGCACTGTGCACATACGTGTGAGAGGTGGAAAAAGTTAAACTGGTTTGATTTGAGATTTCCGAGGCTCGGCTCATGACTCGACATTATGGTCAGCCGATTAATGCCCGTTTTCAGTAGCACTAGGTCGGATAGGTACATAATAAAATGTTCATACATTTTTGCACTGTAGTGAAATTGCAACTTCATGGCATAGGCCATGAAGTTGCAATTTCAGCAGTACGACTGACTAACGCTTACAACTGTGTTTTTTAAAGAAAAAGCGGAAGAAAAAACTTTAAAGTAGCTGCTAACGTAGTTTTTAAAAAAACATTAGCAGACATTGTTAATACTCCCAAATATGCAAAAGTTTACTCTTGACGTGGGTTCCCTACAAACTTTTAAATCCACTGCGTAAATAAGTTTCATACTACCACCTATAACAGTACAAAGTTCATCAAAGAGAACAAATTATGAATTCGGAATACAAAGCCGAAACTACAATAATTAAACAGCAAACACAAAGATTTGAGTAAACCGTAATTAACCAGGTTGGATTCCCTGAGGCTGGGCTAAAACAATGCCTAATTAGTGCTTGCTCTAACGAGAAGTACCTACAATCAACTAAACTTTGCCTTGAACATGTATGTACGCTCGAATTAAACCCGAACACTGAGATGATCCTATTATAGATGTTGGTAAACTTCCGAACAATTTCTGGGGAAGTTGGACAGTTAACACTCCTAAATTGGAATGTCCAAAAATGGTTTATTGAAATTGAAGCACCGGACGGGGATATTTTAGCAAGTCCTAGTTTAGCTTTCTTAGTTTAGCTATGCTTTATAATCCTTAGTGTTGAGATATGTGATTAGGCAGGAAAATTGTAAATTAAAAACTGGAGCTGTGATATGCGTATGTATTCCGATGAACAACAAAAAAGTACAAAAAAAAACACAATGTAGGTAGACTTATGACTAATAAACTAGCAATAAACGCCTGATGAAATGTTGAATGCATCAAGTTGCACGAAGTTGAAGAGTTGCTAGCTTTTGAGTATAGTTTGGTTATTAAATCGTTTTGGTGTCTAAATCTGAACATGCCCCCGGGCGTTGAAAGGCAATCTTTCAACCAGAATGCTCGTTTAATGGCAGTGGGCATATCTTGCTGCATGCACGCCGGATGGTACCGCTCGCAGTCCTGATTTCGGCTACACGACTGATTCCATCACGTCCTGGGTAGACTGCGGTGATCCGGCCCAATCGCCATTTCAATGGCGGTAAATTGTCTTCCTTTATTATAACAAGGCGATCAGTCTCTAAGACCGCCTTTGAAGACCTCCATTTTGTCCGCTGCTGTAGCTCAGAGATGTATTCTTTATTCCACCTCGACCAGAAGTGTTGACGTAATGCCTCTATTCTCTCGTATCGTTTTAAGTGAGTAACGGAGGCAGCTTCATACGATGACACGGGCAAGGATGTGAGTGTGCGCCCTATCAGGAAATGTCCGGGTGTCAGCGGCAAAAGGTCATTAGGGTCCGATGACAACGGCGTGAGCGGGCGCGAGTTCAGGAGTGCTTCAATTTGAACCAGTGCTGTGTACAGTTCCTCATAAGTTAAATGACAATTTCCCATTACTCTTTTTAAATGAAACTTCACAGATTTGATACCTGCCTCCCATAGACCACCGAAATTTGGAGCGTAGGGCGGAATAAAAATGAAGTTAATCCCTTCAGCGGCCATGTCACCAGACAACGAACTACAGTTAGCCTTCAAAAATTTGCCGATTTCATTATAAGCGCCTACAAAAGAGGTTCCATTGTCGGAATATATATGAGTAGGTTTGCCTCTACGAGACATAAAACGACGAAGTGCTGACAAATAACTTTGACTGGTTAAGTCACCCACCAACTCAATGTGAACTGCTTTCGTCGTAAAACAAACGAAGAGTACAATGTAAACCTTTACAAGTCTAAAACCACGACCTTGACGAGACGCTGACAATATGGGTCCAGCGTAATCAACCCCAACACATTCGAATGGATGACCACCAGACGCCACCCGTCGTTCAGGTAAGTTTCCCATTATGGGATTAATTGGTTTAGCTGTAATGCGACTGCAAGTGACACAACGATGATAACACGATTTAGCAAGGTTGCGACCACCTATTGGCCAGTAAGTATCTCTTATACAAGCCAACAGTAGTTGAGGGCCTGCATGCATTAAAGTTTTATGATTAAATTCAAATAATAGTTTGGAAAACCGATGAGTGGACTGTATTACTAAAGGATGTTTTTTCTCATACGAAAATGAAGAATTTTGTAAGCGACCACCTACCCGAATTAATTTATTTTTATCTAAAAATACGTTAAGTTTAGTCAAGGGACTACCTTTTGGTAAGCACTGATTTTTTATTAATATTTCATATTCGGGAAATGATTCTATTTGAGACAATTTCACAATTAAGTTTAACGCATTATGTAATTCATCTTCACTAAGATGTAAAGTGGTCGGCGGTTGCTTTTTACAAATATTAATAAATCGTAACATATATGCTACTGTGCGTTTAAGTCGAGAAAGGTTTGAAAACCGATTAAAATCAAGTAAAGGTATCGGAGTTTTAGAAGTAGTTAATAAAGAAATCTCAGTTTTAGTTTCTGGTAGCGATTCCACAGCAGTGGTCGGAAAAGAAGGCCACTTGCTTGTTTCCTGGGTTAAAAATTGTGGTCCCGACCACCATAAATTATGATTTTGAATTTGACTTACATCAATGCCTCGAGATACAAGATCAGCGGGGTTCAGATGTGTGGGAACATGTCTCCAGGTACAATTATTAGTGCTAGTCTTGTCAACTATTTCTGCTACTCGATTGCGCACGAATGGTTGCAGCTTACTTGGCAACATTTTTAACCACCCTAGCACTATTGTAGAATCACTCCAAAATGTACTACTTTGAATTGGCACGCCAAGTGACTCAATCACCTTGATAAATAGCCTCACTCCAA
This sequence comes from Diarsia mendica, assembly GCA_949316265.1. Lineage (NCBI taxonomy): Eukaryota > Metazoa > Arthropoda > Insecta > Lepidoptera > Noctuidae > Diarsia > Diarsia mendica. Next base: position 12,071,714 of record OX438902.1, on the reverse strand, counting down.
CCAAGGCAGCACAGAGCTCGAGCCGAGGAATTGTAGTTGGCTTAATGGGGGCCACTCTACTCTTTGCTGTAAGCAAACGCACCTTAACTTCATTATTGTCAGGAATACTCCTAACATAGATGCATGCACCATAAGCGGTTTGTGATGCATCACAAAATATGTGTAATTCTATCACCTTCCAAGAATGACAAAAAACTAAACGTGGTATGCGTAAACTATTCAAAATATGTAACCTGTCAACAATATCTTTCCATGTCTTAGCGACATCTAGTGGTAAGCAGTCGTCCCATGATAACTTGTGTAACCAAAGTTTTTGCATCAAAACTTTCATTGGAATAATACAAGGAGATAATAGACCCAGAGGGTCGAATATTTGGGATATTACTGACAGAACGTCACGCTTTGTTACATTATTCACTATTGACATGTTACTAATTGAAAACCTGAGCTCATCTGAGTCTGTTAGCCAGTTAAGACCTAATGTTTTACTTGGCTCATTTGAGCCAATGTTTAAATTTAATGATGGACTTGTGACTTGATCTGGTAAGGCCAGGATATTGTTGGACTTCCACTTCCTAAGTGGCATACCAGCGGCAGCCAACTCGGCGGTAACTTTCTGACGGATATTTGTGACGTCAGATATTGTATCCCCACCTGTGAGCAAGTCATCAACATAAAAATCATGGATTATAATACCAGCAATCCTTTCATCCTTACAATCTAAGCCAACTTGTTTTAAACACCTAGTTGCTAAAAACGGGGCACTTGCTGTTCCATAAGTCACAGTGTTTAATTCATAGGTTTTAATAGGCTCTAAAGGGTTTTCACGCCACATTATTCTTTGCAAGTGTCTGTCATCAGGGTGTATGATCACTTGCCGATACATTTTTTCTACATCAGCAGAAATAATGTATTTATGTTTTCTAAATCTAAGAAGTAGAGACATTAAGTCGTCTTGAACAACTGGACCCACCATTTGTAGGTTGTTAGATGAAACACCTGAAGTAGTAGGACTACTAGCATTAAATACTACTCTTAATTTTGTAGTTATGCTATGTTCGCGCAGAACACCGTGGTGTGGAATAAAATATGCCAGTGTTTTTGGATTAAAGGAACACTCGGACATGTGTCCTAACGAAATGTACTCTTTCATGAAATCGCAATAAAGAGTTTTTAAATCTGGCTGATTTTGAAATCTACGTTCAATTGAAAAGAGACAATGTTTTGCTCTAGCCAGTGAATCACCTAAAACATGGGGTGATTGTTTGAGTGGTATTCTAACGCAAAACCGACCATCTGCCATTCGAGTGGTGGTCTTTACAAAATGTTCTTCACACTTAGCTTCTTCATCAGAATATGAAGATGACTGATTGGGGACTTCTTCCAGTTCCCAGAAACGCGATAAAAGGTTTTGAATGTCATCTCCTGAAGTGGGGTTGTGAGAAGAACTGACATTGAGTTGTGCAATGTTGACTTTTAAAACTGATGATGACCGAAATACTTGGACACTATTAAGTAGTGGTCCTGAAACTAGCCAACCTAGCCTAGATTCAAATAATATTGGTTTGCCTTTACCTAAGCTGATTTTTTGCTGCCCCAGTAGGTCCCAGAAAACATCTGCTCCTATTATTAGATCCACTGCCGATGGCGTGTGGAAATGAGGATCAGCTAAACAAATATCGCTTGGTATATTTAAATTATTAATGGATAATTTATGACTTGGCACCTCATCCGTTATGTATGGTAAAATAAAACAATAGAGATTAGTAGTGAAGTTTTCACTTAATGATTTTACAGGGACACTGCACAGTTTACTAATGTTTGTTTTAGAATTATTAATGCCTTGTACAGATTCATGAACTTGTACGGTAGGTTAATCCAATAAATCACATAACTTATCCGTCATTATACAAGAAGTACTGCCAGTGTCCAGTATAGCCCGAGCGAGATATTCGCGGTTATTCTTATCGTAAACCTTTATTAGTGCAGTAGCCAATAGAACTTGATTTTTATTGTTATGATAAGTTGTGGCACGTGCAGATAGTGTCACATTTGTATTGGGTCTTTTATCAGCCGAGTTAGCATCTAAAGTAACAGCGCTGTCAGTTTGCGAAGTAGAAGCATTAGGAGTAGATTTCTGTGACGCACCTGCTACATGGACCAGAGTATTGTGCTTACGCTTACATATCTTGCAACCAATAGCTTTGCAATGATTTGCGTAATGACCAGACCGAAAACAATTAAAACATACCTTGTATTGAGGAAGAACCTCAAGCCGTTTTTCGTTGCTGAGACCAAGAAACTGTGGACAGTTAAATAAGTTATGTTTATCACTACAATGTGGGCATGACACCGGTGAGGAACTGGTATTATTTTTATTTTTCTGTGGTGGTGTATCACTGCCCACTGATATCATGGTTTTATGCTTGTTAGATTTAGGAGTACTAGTGTGATTAGCCTGACTGCGAGACAAGTCTACTGTTTCAAGCAAAACTGCACGATTTCTCAAGAATTCGAGAAATATTTCTAATGTGATTGTTTTGTCTTTATCTATATGAGCTTTTTCTTCCTCCCACTGTCGATAAGTTCTTGAGTCTATCTTGTGGGTAACTATATAAATTATTAACGTACTCCAAAACTTAACTGGTTCTCCTAAAGATTCTAACGCACGTAGGTTTTTGTTTAAATTATCAATGATGTTTTTAATATTATCTGAGGATTCTTTATTAACCACTTCAATGTTAAATAAGGCTGCCACTTGATTTTGAATGAGAAGCCGCTTGTTATCAAACCTTTCACATAATAAATTCCACGCAATAGAATAATTGTTTGCCGAAAATTCAATTGCACGTATGACTAATGCGGCTGTCCCTTCCAAGGAAGCTCGGAGGTAATGAAACTTATTTATTTCATCAATTTGGTCATCCAAATGTATTAGGCTCGAAAACGTGTCATGGAACTCTAACCACTTGTCGTACGTTCCGTCAAACTTGGGTAATTGAATGGTTGGTAGCTTAACCAGCCTATTATTGCTAACGCGAGAAAACTTATCTTCATTAACTATGTCATGCTGTCTGGCTAGTAATTCCTGTGCCCTTGCGACAACTTTGAAATATGAGGCTTCAAATTCAGTACGCTCTGATGACTGTGTAGTCATATCCTCAGCTATGCATTCCAACCTTAACTGAACGTCGTCATATTGCGAATAAACAAGTTCAATCTTACCGAGGCGTAACTGCAGTTCGTTCAACTGGGCTTGCGTTAAAGAATCCCTCTTCAACTCCTCTAAGTAATTAGAAAATACTGTTAATCGACCTTTGTAACTTGCTCGTTTTTTAACAAGCTCCTTTTCTTCCTTATCAGTCATTCTTTGGGAAGCAGGTAACCAGCTGAAATGTGACAAGTTTAAATTTAAATAAATACAATATTGGTATTGTTAATTACTATAGTTTAAACACTTAGAAGGATTACAATAATAATTGCTGCTTACAACTGACAATGTTGTTCTAAAGTAAAATAGAAAACAAAATCTACTGGTGATAATATCAACACCATGAAAGTACAAATCTGCTTACCTACTAGATTATGGATAATAACATAAATGTGATTGCCGGTTTTACTATTTACTTAATATTAAATTATGAACTTTACTAAAAAGTTAAAATGTAGTGGAATACAATACATTTAATGTGGGTAATGCTTGACAAAGTAAGATTTCTTATGATATTGCAAGATAACAAAGGAAACTGCTTATTAATGGTTAACAATTATTGTTAACCTAGTTTGCTGCTTAATTACCTTTAATACAATAGATTGACTGCAAATTATAACAATAATTTGGTAACTTATTAGAAATCAAACATGTACAACTGAACAAAGAAATTATGTTGTACTAACCTTTACAGTTCCATAAAAAACGTTTAATACTAGGTACCTGAATATGAGTAATGGGTTCTGAAATAAACGTAAATAGGAACACTGTACTGGACTATGCTGCGCTGTGACCCTTTTGACCTTAGCCAGCTGTTCACAAAACTCCAAACGGCAGTATTTCTTGACAAATTTTATATTTCCTTGATTTATCCTTATTCCTGGATCACTTATCCGGCTCGAAGGACCAAATTATGTTGAGATATGTGATTAGGCAGGAAAATTGTAAATTAAAAACTGGAGCTGTGATATGCGTATGTATTCCGATGAACAACAAAAAAGTACAAAAAAAAACACAATGTAGGTAGACTTATGACTAATAAACTAGCAATAAACGCCTGATGAAATGTTGAATGCATCAAGTTGCACGAAGTTGAAGAGTTGCTAGCTTTTGAGTATAGTTTGGTTATTAAATCGTTTTGGTGTCTAAATCTGAACACTTAGATCTATGAATTCTATGATACATCTAAGATAATTAAAATAAAATGTAATCAGCCTGCAACATTCCCCTGCTAGGATACAGAAGGATTTTTCGTTTTAGGATAATTTACTTGTTACGTGGTTTAAAACTAAAGTCGTGTGTCGAGGTAAATTAATTCTTCTGCAGCAGAATACGTACATTTTACATGGATTTCCTATCTGACTTTCACAGCTCAGTTTGTACTTCGTAATATGATACCTCTTACCGATTTTCAGACCACTTACTACCTGCAACGACTGTCAAAGGTAGCCTACTAAACTGGCTTCACCTGAAGATCGACCCGATCTACGAGCTCTTCCCATGGATTAATTAATATCAACTGTTCTAAATCTTAGTTTAGTTATCCATATTTTGTATAGAATATTTCGTTGAGGTTTAAATCACACACTGAACAACACGCGTAGAGACAGCATAAATATAATGACGCGGCATTTTCTAACGCAATCAAATACATCTGTCATAGATGTACATTTAATATGAATTATGTTTAAATCTGCCCAGCTTTCAATACATGTGGCGTTAAGATGTGATTGGACCGAGGTTACGGATTAGGACCAGCCACTGACGTCATACGAATCATATTGGCATCGTAACGTAAAAATCTGTCTATTAGAAAATGATTGCACGGATATTTCTATCTACAAGTCTACCTGAAGATGTATTAGAAAGTGATGTACCAGACTACGAAAATAAAGATACATTAACGTCATCGATTTTTGGCGCAATCAGTCCATGTCAGTAATTCCCGGAAAAATCAATTGATGGATGGCTGAATATCGAGTCATCTTCCAGAAATAAAATAGAGAACAAACTATGACGGTAATGCTTTAGATATGGGAACAACAAAATACTTAAAGATATTCTTAGGAGTAGTACATAATATCCGCAAGGCAAGTGCACAAGCAATGTAGGTATCGCAGAATCTGGCCACACTTGACCGAGAGGCCGCGGGCTGTTAACGGTACAAAAGATCGGTTGCTATTGTTCTGACAGTAATTGTTGTCGATTGCCCACCGACTACACAACACCAGTTTCAGCTGATCCGTACCTACCCTCTTACTACTACAAACATACAGAACTAATCCCAAACGAAGGTGTCTCCGTCACTGGTATGGTAAATCATGTGCACATTACAGGTTTTGGTCATGTCTCCGTTGAATTTATACTTAATGATATTTTCATAAGTTATGACGCTGTAATTTTGAGGCTAGCTTTTGGATATAATGCTTTCTCATAAACTGAGTTGACACTACTTTAAGAGCTGTGGAATATGTATACTATGTTTCTCAACACTAATCCTTAGTGTTGAGAAACATACATATTCCGCAACTCCGTTTGAGTTAGAAACATGTCTTGAACTGACTTCAACTACTGATTTATTTCTGCGTTCAATATTTTCTGGCCATAAGATCATAGTTGCGTTTCATAGGGACTATGTTTCATAGGGCGCCATAGCTCGTGTTCTTTACCATGACCACTATAACGTTAGTCATCGTTTGGCAGATTAAGCGGCGAACAATACAGAGTTGAGAGTACATGTCGAAGTTATAGTTTTGTAATGAGCCGCAGATGGGCGCAAACTTATCGACCAGTTTGACTCACTTCAATGGCGCCCCGAGTGTTCCGGAGCGTTTGATTGCTTGGTCTCCGACTGTACCTACTTTGTGTGACTAACGAAAACGGTACATCTAAGAAAACAAACATAAGCGACAGACAAAAAGATGAAGCTGTAAAAACACATCATAAAATGTTATTATTAATTTAGTTGCAAATCTGGTGAAATCCTCAAAACATTGCGTGTCTTGAGGTAATAAAAATGACACTGATAATATCAGACATTAAAGGAGTAATAAAAATGTCTAGAAATCTTAACTAGAGGATCAGGTTTAAACTCCAGAAGACGCAAGACAGGGTAATGCAATTCCATCGCCAGTAGATGACAAAATTAGTCGCAAACTACCGCCTACTAGAACGACATCAGAGAAAACATTGATGGTTTTGATGTCCAATGCTGTTGGCACAAGATATAGTTGAGATAAGATCTTGATATAAGTCGCAATGTAAATGCAATAGAAAATACTATCGGAGTACAGATTGGTGGATCGCCTGCAGCAGTATTTGCTTTGCATGGAACGACAAATTAATTGTACAGTAATGACAAGCCGGCTCTGCTTGATGCAGGTACGACTTGTTAGTCGATTTCTATCGGTCGCTTATTACCAATCCGTCGGTACACTAACTACTAGTTGTTTTGAGTGAGCAATTCCCTTTTTATTAATGTTGGGTTTTACATGAATGTTGCGGTACAAATATCTTTGTGATACGTTATTTAAAAGCTTCTGTTGAATAAAACCTTGTATGTTTTCTTTACGATCTGTGAGTACTTCCTTTTGTGTTGTTTTAATAGTCTCATCTACTCTTTATGCTAACGAGTCAGACGAGTCATCTCATTCCGCTTGTTTTCCTAGAATGTTTACTATTTATTGCACTTGTTCAATCTATTTTAATAAAACTACATCTACCATTAATTATTAGTTGCGTACACAATTGGTTTCGGCGTAGTTAAAAACAATGTTTAATTAGTCATACTTGCTTAACAGTTTGTCTATTACTGAGTCAACATTTGTTTACGTTAACAAGTATGGTATTAATAAAAATATGTTTTACATGAATACATGGTTTTAATAGGTTTCGATTAGATTAATTATTATCTTAAACATTTAACGGGTGATAATTGTGGATTCAGTAAATCATCATCCGCCTTTGGTCAACTATGTTGAAGTTGAATTCCAGATGCAGCTGAATACCAGAATTTTACATGGAATGACTACCTATTTGAGTTCTTTATCCCATTTTATACCGTTCAATATCATACCGCCTTGGTAATACTGGCTGCCTGACTTCCGGCCTACTACCTGAACTGCCTGTAACGTTTCTCAAAGATCTTTAAATAACAGCAGGGATGTTGACTTAATGTGATTTCCAAATCAGGAAGGAAACTCGATATATTACGAAAGGTCACCTGTCTAGGGAGCGTCATCGGAAAACTCTGCATAACCTTGAATATCGGCCCATGCAGCAGTTATTATTTAGAAACAAACATCCAACAGATGAATTATACTCGAAGATTCAGTGAAAACGTTAGAAATTGTGTTAACTACAACTGCCATATAATTTGTCAGATCGTTAAGTGAACAGATAAAAGTGGGCTCATGCATAATTGAAAGTGCCGCTAGAACAGCTAGAAACACCGACCACTTATCTAGCCAGTAGTGTAGGCGAGCAATCACTGCCATGGTTTCACACTGAGGACCGTTTAGATGAAACTGGCATAGCTAGAACAGGGCACGAACTAGAAAATTCTAATTTTGAACATAGAGAAAAGTACAATACTGAATTGGATCCGTTCTATTCTTCTATAGCAAAGATCAGTGAGACAATTTATCTAAGAGTTCTTATTCTTATTGTAGATCCATTAGATCTAAACGCACCTTGAAGGCACTCTCATTCGAAGGGTTATAAATGAGGCACGCGGACTCGTTAATGTCGTATTTATTACAGTTGAATTAAATGCTTTATTTACATTTCCAATTAACAATGACAAATGTAAAGGGTTTGTGTTTACAAGCTTACTAAGTTTACGAGGGAGAAAGCACGTGAATATATTTGTCTGTGGCTTTTAGTTTATCGGTTACTGTTATAAAGGTATCTGTAACAACTGTGTATTTTCCGATTATTAAAATAACGACAGTTGTTTTTAATAAACTGACTGACTTGACTGACTCGTTGAGAACAACGAGTCAGTCAAGTCAGTCAGTTTATTAGTAGAAACTAGATCGCAAGCGATTGTTGTACATGGGTTCGATTCCCAGGTTGGGTAAAGGGGTTTTCCCTCATAGGAATAGACCCCGCTCCCTATATTACACAAGACTTAAACACAACTGGCGTAATGTGGGTGAACTAGGTGTACTATTAGGTACAACTCTGGCTACCCCTTTGAGCACTATTCCTCAAAGGGGGTGGGGGGGAGGTGTGTGTGTCTGGATACAGTATTTGTCTAAACTATGAACGATTTTTGATGCAGTTTCTTTCTTCATAAAAAATTATACCTACATTATTATCATAATTAAATCTCGATATTTTTTCAAAATGCAGGGTGAGCCGAAAAATATTTTAATTAAGTTTAAACATGACATAACATGAAATCATATCACTCTGAAAAACATTTGTGTAACGTAAGAAAACGCCGATCAAATAAATCTTAGTTCAATTTAAATTTCTGTGGCTGACGAATATTTTCAAGAGACGAATATCAAATTCGATATCATCCGAAAATATTTGCTTTCTAAATTATTATTATTGAACTTCAACATGACTAATTTCAATAGTATTTTTAGTTAAGGACAAAGTCATAGGTTATTAATTATTTATGACTAAACTGAAATTACTGACTGTAAAATACACTCAAAATTTGATTATGGTCATAGTAGGCATGACGCATTTTGGTATGGTTTTCCTTTCGTGGGAGTACGAATCATAGTTGCTATGTTTAGCACTTGTTGTTATGTACTTAGGTACTTCTGTACCCACCCATTTAGTCAGTAGAACTAATCTATTAAAAACTTATTATTTTCATATCCATTTCGCTGATTTATCAACCCATGAGGCACTAAGAGGAGAAAACGTAACGTAAATTTGAACTATTTTTTAATCGAAACTACGTCAAACAGCATTTGTAAATTTATTCCAACATCCAACACAATTAGTATGACCCATCGCGATGACAAAAGTTGCTTTGTAAGTAAAATTTTCAGCGGAAAAAGATTTTCCAGCTTTAAACTCGTGCGAATTTACGTTACGTTTACTCCAAGCATCGTGAATGCTTGGAGTAAACGTAACTAACTAGACCGACAATTCCGTCCATCCCAGGTTGACCTAGTCCCGCTGATTGACCTTCGCTAAATTAATATCCTCACAGCCATGACGTGATACTCCCAGCTCGATCGATAACATTGTTAAACTCTAGAACATAAATTAATTAACGGTATCTCCTCCCGTGTCATATGCGGTCTACTTAATACGCTTCGGTGCTCCGTTCTCGGAAGTTAGGTCATCATAATCCAACAAAGAAAACGGACCCAATTAGGGACACATTTTTCTTTCATTTGGTTTGACGTGTTTGTGAAATTGGTCGCAGGAAATTATGGTTTTGATCAAATAAGCTTTACGGTTATCTATACGATGGCGACGACGGACTTTTGTATATTATTATAGAAGCTAGTTACTCTTTTACACAAAAACTGCTAAACGGATTTAGATACCGTTTGGCACACAGATACCTATATAGTTTACACCTACACACAGGTCGGCAGATCATTTCTTTGCAGGTAAGTATCATTTACCTGATGACCTGGTCAAGGTTGCGGGAACCCGCTGAATGAGAGACGCACGGGACCGGTCAATGTGGCGACACCTGGGCGCGCTATGTCCAGCAGTGGACGTCTTTTGGCTGTAATGATGATGAAGTATCATTTTTGAATTTCACCATGTAGTTCTCATTCATCACTGAAATTATTCAACTTGTCTTTCATTTTTTAGCTCTATTTTTGACAAGGCAGGCGTGTTTTTTTTATAATTGTTTATTTTTTGAATGTGTAACATGAAAGTTAATTTGAAAAATCTGTCACTTTACGTACAATTTCGTACTTTACCAGAAAACCTTCAACGAAGTCATTTGCAAGTTTTTGACGGCATTCCTTATGTAGCAATATGTAAACCACAAATGACTTGCCTCACAAATATTTCAAACCTACAGAAGCCACACAGCGACTACCTAATTTGTAAATATAACATTCTGATGACGCAACCACCATGAAAGTCAAGGACAAATCTCGGTTTTATTAAAAATAATGTTCGAAGGAATTGACTAAATAGTTTTATTATGTCACGCGGTCATTAATTAATAAAGGGTTTGATGATGAGGTAAGCGACATTTATTCTCTGTTTCTGTCATAGCTTTCTTTTGAAGTCGGTTTTTTGGTCTAATGACACGAGTTTCTGGATTTGTTTACCGGGCCGGCCAAAGTGCTATAGAGTTTTCCATCAGGATATTCTCAGTAACAGCCACGGAGTCTCATTTGTGGTACATTGGACTTGGACAGAACTGCGGAGCAGGACGTGTGAGCAAAGTGTTATTAGGTTTTATTCCAACAGGAATGTTTCAGTTACAGCCATGGAGTCTGGATTTGTGCCCGGTTGATTGCAATAGGCTAGCCCCAATAACATGGGACTTTAAATATGAGTTGATTTTGTTTTTTTGTCTTCTGTTTTTGATGTTTTTGTCAGTTTGTGTTTTACGCACTCATTTGAGTGTGTGCTATTAAGGTGATACGTGAAACGGCAGTGGGCGGGAATAAGAAAGGGACAGAGTCAATTACTTCCACATGCGAAAAAAGAGAGCGCAACAGTGCGCTGGGGCCAAAATATATAATAATGTAAGCGCCAAACCAAATGAAAATTGTTTAAAAATAAATTATGCTATCTATCAAAAATGTGTTCAGTCAGAACTTTCAATTACCTAATACGCACATTTTGAATGCAATTTTGCAATGAAATTACTTAGGATTTTAAAATTACAGAGAAAATTATAGAAAAGTGGAGGTCTTTTCGGAATTAAATTCTATCGAGCAAATTTAACCCAATTGTGTTTTCCTTCAGTCAAAGTATAAACCATATAGTCAATAAACATATATCCAAAAATGAAATCAATACATGCTGTAATAGTGAAATAAATGGATACGAAAAAGACCCCAAGTTATTTTGGTAGCGCCTTAAGTACCTTACACCTCTACCTAACCCTTTGTTTTTGGTGTGTGGAAAATCATCAAATAACCCCCCCCCCCGCTCTTGGGCAGAGCAAAGAGGAGTGTCAGACTTCTACTGACTAAAAACCAACCCATGTTCCTTCTTCGCCCTTGTGCCGAGGCCACTCTACCTGACCCTTTGGGGATTATGATAGATAGGCGTGTTACGTTATCTTAGTACCAACATCGTATTGGATTATAAATAACTTCAAAGTGATGGTGTTTTCATCCATATTTTATATGTTAAGTACTTTCTTTAGGAAAAATAAACAATGAAAGCTTTGTATCAGTACTTAGCTAAGAATAGAATACCCAAAATACTTGTTGTAAAGGCCGAGCCAGGGATTATAACAGGTGGATGAGCCGGAATATGGTAATTACGGCAATTTCCTTCTGCGGACGCTCTTTGTGGCCTGTGGGTAAACCTTTTATTCAGAATTGCATGAGTAAATCTCTACTTGTATAAATAATAAAACTAGCTCTTGCCCGCGACCTTAAATTAAAAAATCTATATATTTGATCGCATTTTTGAAGAATATCGTGGGTTTTATTTTTTTTATAAGTTACCCAAATTCATTTTTCTAGAACAAAGTTATTCTTTATAACATCTGCCAGTAAAAGACCCTTCAAATTCGATCCAGATTTTTCGCAGATTATCCGGAACAAACAGCAAAACTGAAATTGTACAAAAATTACACTTTTTTATGTTTGTATTTGTAAAGTACCATGACCGTATACTATCATGTATTCAGTAAATATAAAAAGCAAAATAGGATAAAATAACATAAAACACCCGCCTTAAAAAAACCCAAGAATGTCCGTCGGGGGCTGCCATTAAATGAACTACATAGTTTTGCAATGTTCAGCTCCCGACGGACATTCTTGGGTTGTTTTAAGGCGGGTGTTTTATGTTATTTTATCCTTTTTTCAATTAATTTTTAACAGTCGTGGGTTTTTTCAAAATTTTTAATTTTGCTTTTTATTTTAAACTTTTTTAAACCTTTTTACTTTTATATATATTTTTTTATCTAAGAACATGCACCAATCAAACCTAAACCCATAACTGAAAACTGAATCAAAATCGGGTTTGTAGTTTTGGAGAAAAATGGCAACTTTGATTTGCACAAAAAATGTTTGCTGCAGCGCCCCCTGGTGAGTTGTCACCGTAACACCTATCTAAGAACATGCACCAATCAAACCCGAACCCATAACTGAAAACTGCATCAAAATCGGACTAGTAGTTTTGGAGATAAATGGCAACATGTATTTGCACAAACACACAAACAAACAAACAACCTCTCACCCCAAACGCATATACCGTCTCCGTTCCGTCGTGGGTAAAAAGCCGTTATATTGAAATCACTCATGAACAGTTCAATTTTATTTGTTTGTATAAAAGTATGTACGTTTAGATAATGTGAAAGTTTATGTAGTTGAAGCTTTTAACTGGACTGAAAGTTTGAACGAGAGCACCGATTTGGCTGAAATCTGTCTGCCAGACGAATAAATAATATTCTGAATAACATTAGCTAAAGAAGTTCCTCTACGATGGCCAATGCGGGCAACCCAGTAAAAGGGTAACGGGTTACCTACCTAACTACGACATCTAAGTAACCCACATACCCTAGGTCTTCATGTTTGAGGTTCTGAGAACCTTTCTTTGACCTTTTGGCTTTTACCTACAAACCAACCAACCTTGCATTCTTGTGGATATCCTAAAAGTCTATTAAAGGATCTATCCTTTAGTTGCCTTTCAGGGTTCTAACCCTAACAGGCTTATAAAACTTTTATGCTAATGAATATTCGACCTTATAATAATAGCTGGAGCTTTAAGAATTTCGTTACTAGCGCGTCCTAAAACGACAAAGTATTTGGTCTATCGGGCAGTTCTATAGTCTTAAGTATGTAGTGAAGTTTCCATTTGCTCGGAATTGTTTTCAAAAGTGGTAAAGTAAATACGAAGATGACTAGACTGATGAATTCAGTTCCACAGTGTAAAGTTACTGCCAAATTACCCTTTTTTTGTCGGGTGGGAAATCATCATAACCCCTCCCGCTCTTGGGCAGAGCGAAAGGCAGTGTCAGACTTCTACCGACTAAAAACCACCCATATTCTTTCCTAGTCCTTTATGTCGAGACCGTGGTATCTCTAGCGAACAACCCGCAGCTCCGACGGGCTGGCAAATTATCCTTGGCTGAAAAAAAAAATAGTTTTTTCCTAAATCATATTTACCATATCGTATTTTTATTTTATTAATTTTAAGAAAACTTACAGCTACAACATTTGTAGTCAAATTACCATGTAGAAGAAGGATGGGAAATCATCAAATGACCCCTCCCGCTCTGCGGGTGGAGCAGAAGGGAGTACCAGACATCTACTAACTAAAACCTACCCATGTTCATTCAGCCCTTTGTGTTCTTGGACTGCGGTATCTTCTTCTCATCTATCTATATAAATAAAGAGAGAAGTCCTGACTGACTGACTGACTGACTGACTCATCAACGCCCAGTCCAAACCCTTGGACCTAGAAAGCTGAAATTTTGCACAGAGGTTCCCTTTATAATGTAATCTATATAAATAAAGAGAGAAGTCCTGACTGACTGACTGACTCATCAACGCCCAGTCCAAACCCTTGGACCTAGAAAGCTGAAATTTTGCACAGAGGTTTCCTTTATAATGTAAACAAGGAATAAGGAAGGATTTTCGAAATTTAACCCCTAAGCGAGTTAAATAGGGGATGAAAGTTTGTATGGAAAATCGTCATTTTCACGCGGGCGTAGCCGCTGGCAAAAGCTAGTAATAGATATGTAACTGAATTTCGCAACAGACCGTCTACGTTACAAAACATCCTTTCTAACAGTTTAAGAAAAGTATTAACGTTTATCTTAAATGTAGTGGTAGCTGTTATGTAGCACTTACCTGTAATGCGTTTAGTAATTTAGTTAGCGCCAATTTTATGACTTGTCAGTTACCTAAGTATATAAATCTTAATCTATTACGGGTATCTTAATAAAAGATCTGTTTGTCTGTAGGCTAAAATAATAATAATTAAAAACACGTTGAAAGCATCTTGAAAGGTCAGGAGAAAAGTATTTTCAGCAATATTTTTAAAATCATCGAAGCAGGATATTTAAGATATTTTTCGTAGAAAATGGTCTCTTGTGACGAGTTTTAAATAGCTTTTTGTGCCACTTAGAACCTACCTGATATTTTGTACAAAGTGTCTTTCTTAATCTTATTTAATTTACACTTTCTTTTCATTTTATTTTTGCTCGTTTGCTACACACCAGCATAATCAGCGCTATCACATCGTTAACACAGCTGGGAAATAGGCCTCCCCACTAATATACCTGAGAAAGGACATAGACTACTTGTTAATGCGAAAAAAGGGTTGTAAGGAGTTGAAAGAGGGGGATGAAAATATTACTTTTGGTCGCGATCACCGACATCCACGCGGACTTAGACGCGGGAATTAGCTAGTGGTAAATTATATTTATTGGGCTGGTCAGCGTTATCTTAATGTAAAACTGAAAAACCCAAAACATCCCGCGTCAAATCACTAGTTCCTCTCAAATAACAACGTTAAAGGTCTGAAGCGTGAAACGTGATTGTCCAATCAGAGTGACTAATTGGTGAATTACAACAGTTAGTCGTACCCGACTCGAACCTTCACCCGGCCTGGGGCGGTACTGCGAACATACTATTATGTACTTAGTACTAACTTGTACACCAGAGTTACCTGACCCCTCGTATTAAGAATAAAGAGGGCAAGTGGTGTGAGAAGAGGGGTCAGTTAATACTGGACACTGACTGTACGTGTTTATATGTGCTCGGCCCGTTAGCTGACCATTAGGAGCTAGGTAAACGGAGGTTCGGCGTCAATTGTTGTTGTTTTACACTGGGTGGTATTATATGGGCATTTCAATAATAGAGCTTATACATACACGCATTAGCTCAAGTCGTTTTTTCACGTAATCTCTCTGTTACATGTTTTCGTGGGAACTGACGGAGTAAAACTAAAAAATGGAGCTTGTGTAGAAGATAATATCAGTTCCCACTATGTGGAATTATCATCACCAATCTCCTGCGCAGTATGTCTTCCTTCATACTTCTTCATTCGTTTCTTGTTATTTCATCAGACACGTCCTTTCTTGCCATATCATCCTTCAAACAGTCCATTCTTCCATCCAACGCTATTATACATATTATTCCGGCTAGTCAATTAGCTACTGAGCTACTGCTGTGTGCCTGTATGATATACTGATTTCACAAGACGTACCAGCCAGACAAGAGCTTTTTCCAAGTTCTCGACCCCCCCTGCCTTGGCTTTTTGTTTAAAGTTGTTGGTTATAACACCCTGATATTTCGTCGATATTTTAATTATATCGATTACTACGCGAACTCATATACGCAAACATGACTGAAAATAGACGGCCTCCAGCCTGAGTGACATCGCAAGGAGAGTTAACGCCACGCTTGTCCAGCGATAGACCGTTTGATAGACACCGAACTGATTGTTTTGTTCTAAATCGGTTTAGTGGCAACAATTAAAATTCCACGATGAAGCGAACTTCTAACAATAGGGCATTCTTGAGATTCTCCAGCGCCCTTGAGGATATCTCTGGATAAAAAGAAAATCGTACTTGATGTGCTGATACTCTTAACTGAAACAACCGTAGCTATCACGAGTGCGATTGGAGTATATTATCTGAGTTGGGATACAGGCAGTATTCGTCTCAGACACTTACTTGGAGTGACTGTTTCACTGGAGCAAATGATTTTTTATCCAACTGCAACATTACCTACATGTAACTTTCAATAACGCATTTCAATTCATTTTGTATTATAAGTAATATCATTCGGTAGTCAAATTAAAGATGTCGAGTCAGTTCAGTATCAGTTCACTGGCAAATATATTTTTGACTGTTGTTATTTTATCATCAGACTTTTGACTACTGGTGAAAAGTGGTTAGTGAAAGTCATAAATGGCCTTTAGTTGAATACTATTTTGAACGTACACATAATTTAGGAACGCATGAAAATCGAATCGCATTCATTTCTTCAAAGATCACAAGTCTTGAACTTGTTCGAACTTCGAATTTTAAACTAACGTTGCAGAGTAATTCACCCCACATTCAGTTGTTTTACAAAGAAACACAGAAAAAGTATAATAAACAAACAAAATACTAGAGTCAACGACCTCTCATGATACCTACTCGATAACTCGAATTCGTATTTGATAAATATTATTATTAAACTAATAAGTAAGCCTACATTATTAAACTAGTTGTAGAATAACGTAGAACTTTCAGGTTGCCAGGAAATACAAGACGACGCAAATACTAGACATAAACATAGTGCTATTACTCTTCGCCTCATCAGACACCTTTTTTTTTTGGTGGGTGGAAAATCATCGAATAACCCCCCCCCGCTCTTGGGCGAAGGGGAGTGTCAGACTTCTACTGACTAAAAACCAAACCCATGTTCCTTCTTCGCCCTTGTGTCGGAGCCGCGTTAACATTTCGATAATCCACAGTACACCTCCTTTCTCGACATACCATTCTTAACACAGTCCATCCACAGTTTCTTTGGTCTTCCTCTATTGTCAAACCCCTTCATATTCATACTCAAAGTTTCCCTATCACATGTCAAGACACATAATTATAAGAAAATAAATAATAAAAGCTCGCTCAACACTAACACACATAACATAACTATAAAACTTTAAACATGGCACGTCTTGTTACTCTGTGCAAGAAAATAAACAATCGAGTACGCTTACAGAGATTTGAAAATCGAAGTAAATTAAACGTATAATAACTAGCTACTGATGCAGAGGCGGTCTGCGGTTTTTCTCTTTAATTTGTTCTAGCAACATTTATTACTGGAGTTTTCTGTGCAGACATTTATTTTTACTGGCAATAAAATAAGCACTTTGCAAAATATATATAATATTCTGATAGGAAACTAAGCGTACCTAAACAAATATATATTACGTCCTTTCATATTATTTTTATTACCCTTTTTCTAAATAATTTATTATGATAATAATTTAGTATGATCAAATGAATTTTATTTTCAATTATTTTGTTTTGCTATCAATTTTATTAAAATGTTTTACGATGTGGTGTACCTACAACATGTTTTTTTTTTTTATATCCTGCATAAGTCTAGGTTTATATTCTATTAGCAAAAATAATACAAAAAGTTCTTGTTTATTAATATAAATATTATTATAGTAGAACAGTAACTAATAGTAACAGATATAATAGTCGAAAAATAATTGGTTTCGAAGGTATCTAAATTTCATTGATAAATATGAGTAACTCATTTTCATTCACAATTGGTGTGAATGAAAATGTGTTACATTCATATCTAAAACCAAGAATGATTAATTTGATTTTGTCACATTTCACGTAAGACAGATTTACATTAATAAATATTGATACCTAGTCAAATTATTATTAATAAAAAATAAATTTGAACAAAGATATACTTGAAAATTATTCATTTGCCAGTTCATTCTCTGAAATGGTCTCATTCATGCCATAGTAGGATATAAAAAAACACCTTGTATAAAAAGGGTAAGTTCTTTATCGAAAGTAAAAGCGCCACAATAAAGTTAATCTCGTACTAGACCGCATATTAAGTACGATGAAAATTGACCATAAAATGTATGATTACTGAAACCAGAATGTGTTACATTCATATCTAAAACCAAGAATGATTAATTTGATTTTGTCACATTTCACGTAAGACAGATTTACATTAATAAATATTGATACCTAGTCAAATTATTATTAATAAAAAATAAATTTGAACAAAGATATACTTGAAAATTATTCATTTGCCAGTTCATTCTCTGAAATGGTCTCATTCATGCCATAGTAGGATATAAAAAAACACCTTGTATAAAAAGGGTAAGTTCTTTATCGAAAGTAAAAGCGCCACAATAAAGTTAATCTCGTACTAGACCGCATATTACTTACGATGAAAATTGACCATAAAATGTATGATTACTGAAACCAGATAATATCATAGAATTATCAGTATAATATTATATAAAAAGCTCATTTTATTTCACCTAATTTTCTGTAAACTACACCTCGCTTTAAAGGGTTGAGTCTATGTAATTATTGTGGTGATTTTCACAAGAAACCTATCAAATAGATTATTACATTTTTATTACCTACTTACTAGGTTTTCATGGAACTAATAATCGTAATTGAAACTACATATATATTTCGTTCTGCAATAGTGGTTCTATTAAATCGGTCCTCAGAGGGGTTTTTTGCAAAGACGTCTTATAAAGTGCATTCACGACATCGATGTCGCTTTAATACTGTTCCTTAGTATGTTCATCAAGAAGACTGATTGAAAAATGCTAAGAAAGTGCCAAGGCAAAGAAAAAGGAACTTCTGAACGATCGTACCATCAATTTACTTTTCCCAAAAGATTTTATCTAGAAGTTAGATTTATCTGTCTTTTGAAACTTTAATGAAAACACTGACTGCCTCGTTCGAAGCGCGACTACTGAGCATAAGATCCTGTGTTCGATTCCCGAGTCGGGCAAATTGTTATTGGGTATTTCCATGACTAATTTCTCAGTAGCAGCCACGGAGTCTGGATTTGTGCACAGTCATAGGCACATGGCCATAGGCTTGCCCCCTATTACACGGGACTTAAACATAACTGATGACATTTGGGTGTACTATATGAGGTACACCTCAGCCTACCCCTTGGGAAATTGCAAATATATATTATGTAAAATAAAAACACTTATTTCAACAGTGGGTTTGAAGGTTGACGACTTACGAGTATTTTGACGGCAATTTTGTCAAACTACTGAACATTATTAAAGCTAAAACGGTAATCAATCATTATTGGTTGACAGCTGGACTGGCCGTTAAAACTGACATTGTAACATGTTGTAGGTGCATTCTGAGACTATTGACTAACACTTGTGGTTGACAATGGTTTGGGATACGAAAAAAAACAACAATGCCATAGTTTTTACGTAAGCGTTTTTTCAGTAAAAGCATATCTACGTTAGAAGAAAATTACGCAAAACTGGCCAAAGCTGATGATAAAAAAATAAATAGGGCCGGGAAAAAGTCGAAAAAAATTCGCGACTGGACTCAGTAAGTTTCGAAAAGAACCGCGTTGTGAGTGACCAGCGGTACCGAGCGCAAAAAGCAAACAAGAAAAAGGGTTCACCGATTTGTCTGTTCATAACCACCCACCCGCAATAACTGCAGTTAATCCGTAATCATGGTGCTTGCAATAGCACCGAAATGACGGAAACTCAAAACATCATTGTTACCCACGACGGAACGGTGCAGGTATATGCGTTTAGGGTGAGAGATGTTTGTGTGTGCGTTTTTTTTTTTTGAAGAAGTTATCAACATGGACGCTATCTGCTATTGATAGATTTTTAAGGGACCACTTTTCAAAACTTCATAAAGACCAGTTATGTCCATCCAGTTAGGGTAGATCTGAGTGAAAATGAATATCTCAGATATAGGAATCTTTATTTCTCGAACACGGTAGGTCAATATCTAAAAATAGCCAAACTCCAAACCCTACATAAAGACCCACTAACCCGGAATATGACGTCCCCTCACCGATCAGGCAATGAAAGAAAAACATGATCATCCCTTTGAATGTCACCTGTCATCACGCGTCCTAAGTCAACTGAGGGAAATGGGTCCCGTATGTACCCGGGTGATGTTTGCGTCAGCGGTTTACCAAACGGAACCCTAGCTTGAATTGAATGGTAATATTAGGGACAAGTTTGTTTATAGATTCGAGTTACTGGTTAGGAAGTAAGGTACCAGCGAAATACTGCTTAGAATTTACCTTTCATGCGTTGCAATGCCATGTAAGTATGGTTAGGTACAGGCACCACCGTAGAAATACACATATGATCCCAAAAAAGTATCATCACAATCAGTTCAATGATTTGAGAAAACAGAGGGGACAAACATTAAATATAACCACATCAGCATTCAGAGTATAACACGGGCCTCCTCTCGAGTGGGCAGGCCCAGGGCCCAGGTGACCTCTTACTAAGTATCTTCACCATGTAGAAGCCAATTTATGCAAAAAATGTTTTGACTTTGACTTAGACTTTGTTTAATATTGAGAACAAAATATCGTGTTTTGCGAGAAATAGGCACACGCGGCGACACATCAAGCTATACATTGTCAGTTTATCCTGACCTCACTTTGTACGAATTTTTCGTACAACGAGAGCTCAGTTTTATTTGGTTTTTCATAGCTACTACACAAAAGTTTCCCAATACTATTATTTCATCATATTTCAACAAAAATGATTTATTTTCCAACTTTCATATTTTTATGTTTGTTTTTGAGGAAACATAAAATACAATGACCATTTCAAAACGTTTTAACTGCCCAACGAGTCCGTTTTCTCATCAATGAGTTCCAATTACGGTAGTCTCATAAATCAAAATAAGGCTTTGCGTAAACGGAGGTAATGAAGGAAACTTCTATTTGTGCTTTTGGTACTAAAACCAAATAAGCATTGAAATACATTTTCCTACTTTGGAAGGCTTATGTGCTTAGCGGGAAGTGCGGGAACCGTGTTAGACAGAAGTGGGTTAACGCTAACAAAGTCACGGGCATCGAAATGCTAGCACTAATGCTTTTTCTCAGAACACACCTGCCGAACATCGGCAACCTTGACGTCAGCTTACAAGTCCCGTGAGACCACACTCAACAAATACCTCACAAATGCGGTAAAAACACAATCGTAAATTCCGAAAGAATGCAAAATATTTCGAATTGGCGTTTTAAGACTTTTAACTGTCGGAAATATCTGTGTTATATGCGGAACGGTATTTATTGAAGCGGTCCCGCCCGAATGTATTTTAGAACTTCCCTCAAATCTGTTTATTTGTCCTGTACATGACGCATTGCTCACGTTACGCAGACATTAATTCGCATTTTTACATGAATCAACTCAGTTCGCATTCCGCATAAATTATATCTCAGCTAAAATCCGGCGCATGAATGAGAAAAATCGAATTAGCAATGCTAGATACATTAAAGATTACAAAATTACAGTACAAGAGAACACTGATCACTTAATTTGAGAGATTATCGATAGCCTGTAGCGCCATTTATACTTAAACGAGCCAAACATTGAGAAATACGTGGTTTACATTATTTTTGCATCTTCGTAACTGATAGAATAGGGAAGGTTCCTTCTCGCCCGGAGCTCTGAACATCGTAAATACAACTTAACTCTGATTTAAAACCGGATTATTATTATTCGTACGGTTTACTCCTGCTACCGCTTTTCGACACTATGATAAGGTAAACATTATTTATTTGCAAGCAACTGTAAATAATCGGCATTAGGAGATCGACTCCGCATTGGGTATGGTCCTGATAACCGGTGGTTCCGAGGCTGATGTCAAAATAAATTGTTGCTACGCGATTTATATGCAGTATCTACGAGTATTTATTACGCCGAACAATGCATGTTTGATAGTAAATTGTAATTAAAATTCCTATAAGAATGAAATGTTATTTATTACTAATGAGTGAAATACACAGTTATTCAAATTCGACTTTACTGTTAATTTGCTATTTTAACCGAACGTAAAAAGGAAGAGATTGTCAATATGACTGAATGTTTTCTATCCTGGACTAATTCTTCAATAGAAGACGAGTCGAAGGTTGGTATTAGGTTCTACCTTGTGGGCTGCGGGTTGTTCGAAAGAGATACCACACAAAGGGCTAAGAAGGCACATAGGGGGTTTTTAGTCAGTAGAAGTCTGACAGTCCCTTCCGCTCCGCCCAAAGCAAGAGGAGTCATTTGATGATGTTTTGATCCCAAAAAAAGGTTCTACTTTGAGTTTATAATTATCTAAGATAGCAATCTAAGTCGAACTTAAAGCACAAAAACAAACGTGCGAATTAAATCAAAAGGAAACCAATTCGCCATTCGCTATTTCAATAAAATCTTTAAAATAAAACGGTCCCGACAGATAGCACGAGTTTAAACACGATTTGATTTTGATTAATGTAATTCGAAACAACCTTTGAACGTACCATAGACAATAAGTGAATGTTTAACTCGATACTTATCTTGTAATTTGACAGCTGTCAATCTTAATACAACAATACACCAATTGAGTTGAGCACTTGTTATCTGCGTACGAGTGTACGAATAATCGTTTATTGCTGTTGCTACTCTGTTGTGCTTATACCTGCTTGAGTGCTTGAAGTTTTTGATTTGATCACTTGTAACTTTTGCCATGAAAAAACTAGGGACAAAGCTTATGGGTTAGCTCTTTCCATTTTCGACCTCATCTCCGTTTTTGGGACAAGACTGAAGTGAATAGAAGGCTTATTTAATATTTATTTAAAAAAGCTTGAAAAAAATAATGAATCACCTTGTGACTTTGGGAATAAATTCAAACTTTTCTGACATTATCTTACACACTTGTTTGAGTAAAAATAAACGAAACACGTTTTATACCCCCTGAAAAAGATGTAGGTACCTAGGTACTTACCTACATAAGGATTCTGATCTACTTTTAAAACCCCAATGTTTTCTTCCAAATAAACACGTAACGGACGAACCCCACACGTACCGAACTAACCGAAAATTTCAGTTTATCTGTTCAGCAAAATAGTGTCTATAAAAACTGAAGAGGTCTGAAAAGACAATAAATGTTCTACGTGCTTCTGTAACAACCTTTCGTCCATAGGTGACACCTAAATGGACGCCTAAATATAGGGAACGGACTCTTCACGAAGCGGTCTATCAAACTTTTGTACAGCAAACTAAGTAAACTTTAACAAATTATTGAAAATGATTTTCTTTAGATCTAGGACATTTGCGCGAAGGACACTTGCACATAGACTTTTGCGCAATTTTTTGTGGTGAAAAATCACGTTTCACGGTAAGACTCAATGTGACGCACTCAAAACACTGTGCTGGGGGATGCATCAATGCATGGAATAGTACGGGAGTCGTTTTTCATAGTTTTCAGTGTTATAACTTATAAAATATATTAATAACAAACTTGGAGGTTTAAACCCGAATATCTCCGTAACCAGAAGGTTCCCAGGTATGCGGTCTAGCACAACGTAATGGTCGAAACGACCGATAGGGAGAACCACAGACGTATTGGCTTTGTTAAGTGTATTTTTTCATCCATTATTATTGCACTAAGTATTTGTTTCTTTTTTTTTAAGACTTTCAGCCTTCAGTCTGGGAGCTGAAATTACAACTGTCATTTTTAGGCATTCTTTTAAGTAAAACCTAAAGTTAGTAAAACCGAACATTGTTCTACCATCTTTGCCTCGTATACATGACACCCTTTCAACGCGTGGGAATACGGACAGCTTCCTTATAAAATTTTTACAGCTCGCCGGAATACCATAGATTGATTTGTAGAACCAACTATAAATGTTTAAATTGATATTTATTGTAATGGAATCATGTCATCAACTGACAGGCCCCTTTGACTTGTTATTTTATTGCTACCACGCAAATCTATTTAAGAGGTTATTGAAATCAGAGCTTACATTATTGTTGCTTTTTATTAATAGCCCAGGTTTACTTTTTAATCGATTGGAATAAGAAAGAGGTCATCAATTAGTTTTTTTTTTATAGAAATCAGGCACTAACTTCGGATCCCTAGTCGGGTAGCGTGTTGTGGGTATGTCCATTCGAAAGGTTTAAGTTGGTCTGAGCCACCCAGATTGTGAATAATGTGGCGAATGAAGTTCTATGCTGTCTCCTATACCTACTACTAATATTTTTGTGACGAAGGAAAGGGCAAGAGATATACCTACTCTTGCCTTGTTCTTCGTCACAAAACAATACACATTTTCTTGCCATATGAATTCTAGTTTACTTCATCAAAACGCGTAGACACTCTAAAAATACCTTGTGTAGTTATTGAGAGTAACAACCATAACTATCGTAATCACAATAATGTCAAATAAACGTTTTGTTAGACTCTCTGCGAGAATTTAAACGATTTTCTTGATAACAACACAGATAACACACCCAACGTTTAATGTACAGTTACGAGAAATTAACCTATGTTTTCACTTAGCAAAATTCATAAGCAATAGGGGATCGGACAAAAAAAAACTAATTAGTCCGTCAGATAGATTTCCAAAAAATATTGAACACGTATTTTTTCTTTTTTCACGTAAACAAAAAATGAAGACGATACAGTGCTTAGAAAACTCGTATGACGTCATATGATAGTACATTTTTAACCTACAAGTGACGTTTCAAGCCGCACTCCATGATCTGTGACGCGTTTTATCTTCGTAAATTTTTATTAATTTGATAAAACAAAAAACACGTATCCAATATTTTTCGATAATCTAACTGACGGACTAAACAGAATCGTATTTTTTTGAGTCAGTCCGATCCCCTATTAGTTTTCTCAAACTGTATTAACGTACACAGAATTTGGAATTCATAGTACTATACTATTAAGGAATCATCATCATCATCCACAGCCTGAATTCACCCACTACTTGGTATATATACCTCTGTTTTCTTGTGCCATTTTCCATGGCCCTGTGCCCACACTTCTTTTGCCATTTCTTGGAGACCATTCGGTGAAAACCTTTTTCCACCTATCATCACTGTGCCTGGCTAGATGTCGTGAGGAATAGGTTGGTCTTATCACAAAGTAAAAACCATAATTCCGCGATAAAATCGATTTTTTTATTTGGCTAAGTGTCATTTCATTGCTCGTGACTACCTATACAGAACTAGTTCGCTTCATTACGTTATTTGCAATGTATGACAAATGCATAATTTGATAAGATAACAAAACGCCACGGAATGTACCCAACGATGTCTCAGTAAACTTGATATCAAAGGTATGCCAAAATATTTACCGTGTTCAGTTGAAACTATGGCGTTTGAGAAAATCATTTTATTCATTTACTGAACGTTCATTTTGTTACTGAAAATTCGGTTTGATCCCACTGGCGTGAATTAATAATTGGCATGTGTTCTCTTTTACCCGACTACGTCGGAGTTAATAGGAAGGGTAATGATTATTATTTAATAATATGCTACCAGAGCTTGAGGCTAAATAATAAGTCGCTCAGGGGGTCTAAAATGGCCACTTTTGCAGATCATAATGTGAATTGCGTTTAAAAGCGTAAAATGGACCTTTCATAATAAAAACTGCGTCTGTGACTATTTTACGAATGTTAACGCAATTCATATTATTTTCCTATTAAGATGTATTTTACTAAATTGTTACAGACGCAGTTATTATAATGAAAGGTCCATTTTACGCTTTTTAACGCAATTCATATTATGATCTGCCAAAGTGGCCGTTTTAGACCCCCAGGTCAATAATCAGGGTCGTTTTCCTAGGCTGGTTCATGAATTTGTCATTTGTATATCTTTAACCGTTGTTAAAGCTTCCTAGTAGTCCAAAATCCTGATAACTATTCTTGATCTGAAGCACTTAGTGACTAGTTCTCTGTACAATGAAAAGACTGCATATTTCCAGCATGACATAAATGCTAAAATTAAAAACCCTAAATTACTCTGGAAAAATCTGAAATCCACGTTATTACCTTTTAAACCTAGACAAGACCTTCCGTCGCATTTTAATGATCCTGACCTAATTAATAGAAACTTTTTGATTGTTCCCGGTAACCCCGTGGCAAGAGCATCGCTCATGAACCACTATGAAAATCATAGCCACGGTGAGGTGATTTTTACAATCGTCCCAGTGGATCAGGACAATGTCTTACGCACTATCGCTAGTCTGAAAAGTAACGCCGAAGGCTACGACAACATTAACCTGGATATGATCAATGTGACCTTGCCGCAGACGATAAATGTTATAACGGACATAATAAACCGCTCCATCGTGACGTCAACATTCCCTGATCAATGGAAAACTGCGTCCATTAGACCCTTGCCAAAAAATTCAAATCCAATTGCTTTGAAAGATTTACGCCCTATTAGTATACTACCATGTTTATCCAAAATATTAGAGAAGATCGTCAGTCGTCAACTTACGCTGTTTCTAGAACAAAATAATATTCTACCTGATTTACAATCAGGGTTTAGGAAGCAGCGTAGTACATCTACTGCTTTACTGGATGTTACTGACAATATATTATCTGCCCAAGATAAGGGAATGTGTACAGTTCTGGTTTTACTAGATTTTTCCAGAGCATTTGACGCTATTAACATCTCACTTCTATTGGCAAAGTTAAAATATTACGGTTTCGACCCAGAAGCTTTACAGTGGTTTCGTAGCTATTTGAGTAATAGGGAACAATTAGTGGACCTACGTTTGAGTGACGGCACTACCCTTAGATCAGCCCCTATTTCTGTAGAAAGAGGAGTTCCGCAGGGTTCTATTTTGGGTCCCATTCTTTTCATTCTGTACTGCGCAGACATAATACGATGCCTCCAGAGATGCAAGTACCATATATACGCCGACGATGTGCAGCTATATATTTCATTCAGACCAGACGAGTATGAAAACGCCATTAAAGATCTTAATGAAGACCTTCTACGAATCGCCGTTTGGTCTGAGGAGAACTGCCTGTCGCTGAACCCGAATAAAACAAAATATGTGGTATTTGGCTCCAGGCAGCAACTGGCCCGACTACCTCTGTCTTTTGATGTGAAACTGATGGGCGAACCGATTGAAAGAGTGTATGAGGCGCGAAACCTCGGTCTAGAGATGGATAAAGCCCTTCGTTTTGAGAAGCACGTAGCAGACTCTGTCAGAAACTGTTTTTACCGCCTGAAGGTTTTGTATAAGATGAGGCCTTACTTATCCGTACCACTTCGGGAACAACTAGTAGAAACCTTGATACTATCTAGGTTGAACTACGCCGACACAGTGTACGGCCCGCGCCTATTAGCTCGTACAGAACGACTTATTCAAAGAGTACAAAACGCTTGCGCGCGGTTTTGCTACACTATTCCTCGGCGTAGTCACGTAACACCTTTTTTAAACCAACATTGTTCACTAAAAATGAAGTCCAGACGGAAGCTGCACTTGGCGTGCCTTCTGTTTGGAGTAATTAAATATAAAAAACCGGACTACTTATACAATAAACTTAGTTGGTTAACTAGTAGACGCGAATGTGAGAGAAGGCAATGCTCACAACAACTCTCGACTCAGTCACATAAAACAGCAGCTTTCAAAGGTAGTTTCCGCTATGCAGCATCCAAAGTTTGGAATAATCTGCCACCACCGATTAGAATGATCAGCACAATTGATACATTCAGAAGACGTCTGCGAGAGTATCTAATGGAATCGCAACGGAAGTTGGATATGGTCGCAATCGATGTCTCCATTATATGATGTACTTACTAATATACCATCTACCTTGTTAGCTTGACCACAGTACAAACATTTTTTGTTTACTAATGCTGTACATAGCTATAAAAATGATGGTTTTCTTGTTTTATCTCGCACCTAGTCTCGTTTATTTCTATATACTTATATATTATAAATATATATTTTTATTACTACATATTTCTTATTTGTATACAAACACAACACACACATACATAATCACCTATACATACACTAACCTACCTAATAGGTACATAAAATACAAAAACTGTTTAACGTCCGTCACTTCACTTACTCAGGTCCAGTTGAAAACCAGCGTCGGGCACTAGCTGCTCGACAATATGCTGAACTGGGCCTATTTGGCGCAGCCGCGAGACACACAATATTATTATTTTTCTGTTTAGTTTTTAGTTTAATTTTTATATTTTTTGTTGTGTGAACTTGTGGCGTGTGTCAAATAAATTTATTTTCTTCTTCTTCTTTCTTACCAAAGGGCCAGTATTACCCAGGACAACAGTGAAGGTCAGATAGGCAGCCTCTCAATGTAAAATACTGGTATTCAAGCCGACCCGAACATTCTTGGGTAAAGGCTAGGTAGATGATAAAATTGATATCCCCAATAGCCAATAATTGTATTGGATATTAAGATGACCATGTCCAGCAGTGGACCCACAATATTCATTTTTGTATAACTAGGTTAATATTAATAGGATTACAATTAATTTATATCTTTACTGGAATGTATGCGTAATGAACGATATTAGATCATAGCTTAGGAAATCGCAGATCCCTTCTGTATTAATTGCTTCATATTATAATTTATACGCGGCGGTCAAACATTAGAAGTGATCATTTTATTAATAGCTTGTTTCTATACCTTTTATTAAGCAAATATGGATTTAATGGAACGCATATACCTATGTTAAATGAACATTACCTATAATTCGATTAGTTGGCGTCATTAAATTTTTACACAACATAACATAAAATCAAGCCTGTAATCCGTGAAGGGATAGACAGAGGTGTACTCTATTACACCAACACTTAGCCAGTTATGTGTCCAATAGGAGTCGAGCCTATTGCTATCAACCTGGGGCCCGAGTCTGCTTTTCAATAGTGTCAGAATGGTCAATCATTGATCTCATAATTGTTGATTTTGACAACACCAATCATTGATCTCATATTGTTGATTTTGACAAGTTTTGTGTTGTCAAAATCAACAATTATGAGATCAATGATTGACCATTCTGACACTATTGAATAGCAGACTCGGGGACCTGGTAGGAATCAAGACACCGTGGCCGTGGCTGCTACTGAGTAATTCCTGATGGAAAAACAAAAAAAAAAAAACCTAATAGCAATAACCACATGTTTAGAAGTTGCGTTTGCCGCTAGACCAACGAGGTAGGCATCTTTATTGGAGTAAATATACATTGAATAAACTTTAAACAACCAAAATTCAATTACCTAGTCGAAAAAATTAAGTTTTTAATCAATCATTATTTATAAGCGATGATTATTATTTAATGAAACTGCTTGCTTGAATCCATTATAGTCTACCGACAAACAAACTTTTTTGTATGTGTACTTTACGTGTAAGCGGCGAAATATTTTTATTACATTTGTAGAGCTGCCAAAAGGCCCATACGTGATAATTAATTACTCCGTTAATTGTTTCAATTCGACGGATTATTGAGCTGTACGTTTACACAATGACTGCTACATGAAAATTCCGATGATGCTCTAAAGCAATGGTTCTCAACCTATGGGTCGTAGATCACCACGGGTCCGTGAACCGCCGAAGTGTTTAAATATGTTTCGCATTTTCTAATTTGTACTAACGATGCGCCTTGAAAGAAAAAATGTATTTAAGAAAAAAGAAGAAAGATGTGTCTTAAATTGTGCTTAGAACTCGCATTGAACAAACCAAATTTAGTTTTTTTTTAATAATAAATGTTGTCTTTTCTGTTCAAAATAGATTAGTTACTGTCTTGTTCTTATTTTTTAATTTTAACGACTATGCTAAAATATTTGATAAAAATTAATTATTGTTCTGCCTTATCATCGAAATTACTGTTATCCCTAGTCAAATAAAGATTGGGAGCCACTGCTCTAAAGGTTGGCGCCAAGTGTTAGCGCATTGACCGAATATAATCGTCTGAATCATGCGCGCACGCATACGGGGTTACTTAACATTCCTATCGGATGTTATTCACATAATTACTCAAATAAATCATTTGATCTCATACTCTGATCTATTTTTAATGCTTATTGAACGAAAAGTCATGGTATCACTTTGTATCTATTAATAAAATATAGGTTTATGATACTTTTAGATAGGTAACCGTATTTTTGTGGTTGAGTTGTAGATCTCTCTGGAGCTCGTGGCTTAGTAATAACTCCCACACGGGATGATCTTTAGGTTAAGCTGTGCTAGCCTAGGATGGTCCTTGGATGGGTGACCACCCATTACATACCGAGTTTCCTCCGTTCCTCGGAAAGCACGTTAAGCCGTCGGTCCCGCCTGTCATAATATTGACAGGTAGTCGGTGGCCTTAAAATCTGACAACCAGTCTCATCAAAGGGTATCGTATTAACCAGAACCTACTGGCTGTGGAGGTCAGATAGGCAGTTGCTCCATAGAAAATACTGGTATTCAGCTGCATCCAGTTAGACTGGAAGCATTGGGAAAAGGCTAGGCAAATGATGAGTTACTGTTATAGATCTGTCTCTCATAGATCTCTATGGTTCGTAGGATGAATCAGTTCCTCGTCTTGTGAAGGGTCTGCCTTATTGTTAAAGAATTTAGGTCAGTCGTGAATTTAATCGCGAAGTCGGTTAAAATAATATGCACTTGAGTAATTGATAAGAGTGAATTATCAGATCATGAGGTCAAATTATTCTTAGTTCAAACGTTACGCCCGATCTTCCGATTTTAATTGTTTTATGAATGTAGGTACCTAGGCTGATTAGACTACATGTTATTTTAATGTTAACAGATAAGCTAATTGTTAAATCGACCTCTTTACATGGATCTTGGCCTTTTCGGCAAGTTTCTTGGCCTCTGTCTTAAACCGTTACAATTTAAAATTTATGGATAAATACAAACAGCAACTACCATTCGAATTTTTAATGGAGGGAATCAATACAGGCATTTAAAAATGGAAACAAATGAATTGCTCCGTAAAATGGCTTTCAATTCATCAGTGACTGGCACAAAATGCGCCGAAAACAAATAAATGTAAAACAATTACAAGCATTGTTAGTAGTATTTCAGTATGGGAAAGGTATTTCGATCAGTATAGTAGGTAGTGAGAAAAATATACTATTGTACAAAGATAAGCTCGGTACAAATGTGTGTAAATTTGGTCAAATCGTTGGCTATTTTTGACCAAGGTCTTGAGTTCAGTGCTCGCTTGCCGTATTCGGTGCTGAGAACACAAATAGAGATAGCTCTCACTGGAAGGCACTGAGAGCAACTACACTCTTCACAAAAAAGAAAAAAACAAACTAATAAATATGAAAATTGCTTATCCTATGTATTACGTTATTTTTTCGAAAAGCGGATTACTATTATGTCCTGTTTGGAGGCGAATAGAACATACCTACATGTAATTATTAAAATCGTACCATAAACAAATAAAATACCGTTATTTTGTTTTATTTTCACATTCCATAACGTTTAAGTAGATTTGTACAAATGTACATTCCATTCATCTTGACCAAATAAATATTTGTCTATTGAACTCACGCAAATATTTTTACATATCTACATATTTCCACAAAAGGCCGCCTCCATTATTCTCAAAAGCAAATAATGTCATTATAAACGAACAAATATAATGATAGTAATATAACTTAATAATACCTTAGTAAATCTTAATGTATTTGTGAATCGTGTAATTTACATAATGCATTGGTTATCAATCATCGTCAATGGTGACATCTCCGAAAATAAGATTACTTACGTAATTTATGCGAAATTACTCTTAATGATATAGCCGATTAATGGTTAAATATTTTGTAATACATATAAAAATAATAAATTATCCATATATTTTTTTTTAACATGATAGTTATAAATGCGAAAAAATAATTAATGAGTGGCGTGACCCAGTACCAAATTCGCCATAGTATTAATATAAAACGTGTTGTATTTTGTCTGTTGAGGTTCAATAAAAGCTTCTAATGATGAAGTCGTAAAAGTCCCACAATGGAGTTTGAAACAATCGTAACACGGAGTCACTGATCTTATGAATCATAAATTACAAGAAGGCGTTAATGTTCCAATGTTTGCACATTGTAAACAGGCGTGAAAAATTCCACTTCTAGATTAATCTTTACATCCGCGGTATCTGTGAAAATGTACGTATTACCTCGGTGGGTACACAGGAGATGATTTATGAGCGAATCAACCGACTGTTTGCCGATCCTTTTAAGGGAAATCTTCTTTGTTGTCACCGCCGCGGCGTATCAAAAACCTTCGATGAAATAAGAAGTACCTACCAACCTATTATTGAACGCATATGGCTTGCCTACCGGCGCGATTCATTAAATATGGTAAATTACAATTTATTTCTTTTGACTTTTTTTGTATTTTGATTTCGATATGTTTTACAAAGGACAATGATACATTACCTCATTAATCAGATGTGTTTTTTTGTAGTTTTCGTGTTTTAAGACCAAAAGCGATGTTGCAATGAAACAGAGATGATTCACCAAGAGAGAATTTACGACGACGACGACGTGTGTAAACATAGAATGCTTTTAAAAACAAGAATTTGCAAAGAGGAATTCAAATTATGCGACATAGTAGATTCCGCCGAAATCTTTCCCAATCATTTATTTATACTCGAGTTGATACGTTTTACCAAATATTTCTCGCCATTTTACTCTAACAAGCATTTTCAACGTGTGCCAAAATGCAACTTAAGTTTTGACCATGTTTCGCAAATGGTAAAGTTAAAGTTCAAAAATTCTCGTACATCGCCGTGGCAATTTGCCAGACTAGATTGCCTATTACTTGTGTGGCGGGAACCCTTTCCCTGACTTGACTTTGACCAATAGCGTGGAATGACACGCTGCAGATACAATTTCCAAGCGAATTGATACATTACAATGTAAAACATAATACCTAAAAATAAAATATATCTACCGTAAGTCTAAATTAAGGTAACTTTTTAAAATAGCCGGAATTTTTAGTTTTACGTATAACACTGAAACACTGGAGACCGTCGTAAAAAAAACCGTTTAATATCCAGTCAAAGAGTAAATTACCGTAACCACTACACCTACCTATTTTAAAAACGAATTTAAGCTGCATGCTTTTGAGTGTCTCTTTCTGAGACTAATGGAAGAGCTCTGTTTTTTTAACATCTTTGATAGATGTAGGAGCATTTTCTGGACCACGTCTCCCTGGTTGGTTGGTCGAGCTCGTCCCACCCTCTTATATGCAGTCTGCCGAGATGGATTGCCATTCATTGAGTACACAACAAACCTCGCCACTCCAATCCCATCACTTTACCTTAGTGAGTTTTAAGGCAACGTTTCCATGTAACGTTACGTTCAATCTCTGTCTTGAAGCGGGGTGTGGTTTTGCGAAAATGATCTATAAAGACTCCTTTTTTTTGGAGGGTGGAAATCATCACATGAATCCTCCCGCTCTGGTAGGAGCAGTAGGGAGTGTCAGACTTCTACTGACTAAAAGCCACCCATTTTCCTTCTTAGCCCTTTGTGTCCGAGTCTTCGGTATGTCTTTCGAACAATTAACCCACAGCCCTGAAAGGATGAATTTGACTCCTTAAATATCTCAAAAAAATATTCGTTCATCAACTAATAAACACGTGAATCGCATATTTTCGTCGATAAGCCTAACAAGCTCGTGACGCTAATTACCCGCGGGGAATGCACTGAGCTAACATCACTATCAGTTTACCAAACTATTGCATAATAATTGTATTATAATACCGCGCTAATATTCGCGTATCGGACAAGTTGACATAGGTTCTGTTGCTCTGATAGCGACCGTGATTCCCAACTAGATATTAGTGTTGTTATTGTATAACAATATTTGATTGTAGTTTCATTTGTTTGTTAAGGGCAGATTTGCAAGTGAGCCTAGTTATGAGAATTATTAATGAAACCTTTACCAACGTTTTGTATGTGTTATAGCAATAAAAAAATCAAGCTTGAACACTCTCTCAATTCGTCTTAGCGTGCCTGGCAGAACTAGACTAAGTAGGCTATCGTGAGTTGGGTGCCTTCAGTAGCATCGCTCAGTTCCTGTAATGAACTGAACGAAAGACCCGACACCTCTTCAATGAAAGAATTTAAAGATCGCCTTTCGACAATAGATGCATATATTTCGTAAACAAAAATTAAACTTTTAGTTATGAAGCAGATAAGAGCCTTTTTTAGGGTTACGTTATAAATGGGACCCGATTACGAAACTTCCACTGTCCGTCCCTCTGTCTACCCAGGTAGACAGTTCGAATTTTCACAGATTGCGTATTTCTGTTGCCTAGAGATATTTGTATTTTAAGTTGGTAGAGATAAATAACATAAATAAATTAAAATTAACTCCCTTACTACGATGATACGGAACCCTCCATGCGCGAGTCCGACTCGCTCTTCGCTGGTTTTTAAAGTAGTTTTCTTTGTTTCCTTTTCTAAACCATAAAAAACAAAGTGCCAATACAAACACAACTAATAAATTACTTCACACATCAGAATAAGACTGCGACCTTCAATTTTGCCAAATAACATTGAACTACATGGTAAAAAAAATGAATTATAAGGACAAACACCTCGTCAATTATATAGTTCTCAATGGCTATCAAATTGCAATGTCAACTCGTAGTTTCGACGGTTTCACACTACCGTGCGATTTGCCTATCTTGGTTAAATTCGCAACATGTGTGTACGTTTCAGCGGAAGACTTTGAAATACGAAGTGTATTTTAAGCAATGTTATTGGAAATAGGTGTATTATGTTTCTATGAATGTAATTTGAAATTGGTATTGTTATGACAAAAGTAGTTATTTGACTATTGGCCTATTTATGTCATTTTTAAATAATGGAAAATTATCACATTAAAGAAAACTCGAACGTCACTCAATTATAAGTAGCCCTCAAAACTCGTGCTATCTCTGTCACTTTGCGTTAAAGTAACAAAGACAGCACGAGATTTAAGTGCAACTTAAAATTGAGTGACGTTCGAGTATTCGGGCGTCAGACTCTTACTCGCTAAAACCCGTCTATGTTCCTCTTAGTACCCTTTTTTTTGTTTTTTTTTTTTTTGGTGGGTGGAAAATCATCGAATGACCCCCCTCGCTCTTTGGCAGAGCGAAGGGGTGTGTCAGACTTCTACTGACTAAAAACCGAACCCATGTTCCTTCTTTGCCCTTGCGCCGAGGCCACGTCATCTGGTACAAAAATCCGCGGCTCCGACGGGCGGAATACCCTTACTTGCGTTCCAGGGTCGTGGTAAGTCTTTCGAGCAGATTCCTAAACCCTGGCATGCAATGGTCCTAGCGGGTCCCGTCCACTATGCTGACATTTTTTGCCTATTTTTGCCTACGAAGACAAAAATTTGCTAGATTAGTCGTAGGCAATTAGGCCATATTATACAACCAACACGTGTGAAGCCTTCTAAGTCTACGTTTTCCGATGACCTGAGGCCCTAGAACGAGCGCGCGTTATAAACGTTACGTAATTATACGTCGCATTTCACACATAATATTTTCATAATTTTAAGAATATAATTATATTAATGGATGATACTGATTATACTTGATGCAAACAGCTTAGCGAAAATCATCTTAAACCTTGCCTTTTCTCAGACTATGTTTGAGTCAATTTCCAGTCTTATCAGATACAGCTGAGCCTACCTACCAGTATTTTCATGAAACGACTGACATTCATAACGTAACGCACCGATACCCCATAGTAACACTGGATGTCAGACTTTCGGCTCCAGACTACTCGTAACAAATTCATCATCATCATCAGCCTATAATGTTCCCACAGCAGGGACTCAGGCCTCCTCTTTAGGAGAGGGATGGGCTATAATCCACCACGCGGGCCCAGTGCGGATTGGCAGATGTCACTCATATCTTCGAATTTTTTGGTTCTAAGACATGCCGGTTTCCTCACGATGTTTTCCTTCATCGTTTTGAGAGCAGCGGTGA
Organism: Diarsia mendica; assembly: GCA_949316265.1. Taxonomy (NCBI): domain Eukaryota; kingdom Metazoa; phylum Arthropoda; class Insecta; order Lepidoptera; family Noctuidae; genus Diarsia; species Diarsia mendica. The sequence goes on along the minus strand of OX438902.1, from coordinate 12,035,896 downwards.
TGAAATAAATTACACATAGTAATGCGCCTGCCTGAGTTCGAACCCAGGACCTGGTTACTGTTCGTAAGTCGGGGCCGACACCACTGACTGGGCCACCGCTGCTCTTAACAAATTGCTGTAGGGTAATTTGATTTTCGATTCAAACATCAACGTATTTACTTTACGTTCACACAGCGCCCACTTTTAGGTCTGGTGAAGGCCTGAGGACTGGAAAAAGCTCCCAACAAATCTGGGAAAAGGCTAGACAGACTGATGATTATGAGTTCGTAATATTTGGTGTTACTAGGAGTTAAACATGTCATAGTAAACACTTGACATCCGTTGGATAAGATTGACAGATTTGAATATCTACTAGATACGAGATTATTGTTACGACGCGCGACGGTCATCTAGAATCTTCGAGAAACCTTGCTAATAACTGTGCAGTACCTAGAAAAGACGAGTAGAGACGAGTTCATTTTTTTTAGGTACCTATTTCCGTAGTAGGTATAGTTACATTGTTTTCAAGGTCAGCCAACGCGAGGCGTCAGCGGCAATTGACATTGTAATTTCGACCGTATGCCGAGGGCGTAAGGTAACTTCTTCCTTGTCGGTTCTTTTATCTTTAAGTTTATTTTTTTGTTAATGTTTTTTTGTAGATGCTTTCTTGAATAATAGAGAATTATCTCGAATTTCTTTTGTTTGTTTGGGTATAAAAGGACCGATAGAGGACGGAGTCGGTCAGTTCACTTTTAAGCGAGACTACGAAAAGTTCGAAGAGTTATCTAGTGCGATAAAGTGTTCAGTACTGTTTTGCGATTGTGAATAAGTGTATTGTGACTTTGTGAGTAATAAAGTTAATTCGTGTGTTTATTTGGTAGTGTTTTTATTTATCCCATACCCAGCTCGTAACAATTTGGTGTCAGAAGTGAGGGATAAATAATGCCGATTCTACCGAAGGACGACACGGATAGTATCCGTAGTACTAGGAGCCAGCGGCAACAAGGGATGGACCAGAGGCGATTTGGAGACTCCCCGACACAGACACCGGGCGGTGTCCAGCCTACGTCAGAGCCAGTCGCTGGCTCATCTGGCGTTTCTCCAGCACCAGCAGTACCAGACTTGTCTGCCTTAATGGCGCTGCTGCAAGACCAGGCTCGCCAGTTGCAGGAGCAGCGTCAACAAGATAAGGAGGAGCAAGCTCGCCTTCAAGAGGAGCAGGCTCGTCGTCAAGAGGAGCAGGCTCGTCGTCAAGAGGAGCAGACTCGCCAGCTGCAGGAACAATTGCAACGGGATAAGGAGGAACAGGCTCGCCGTCAAGCGGAACAGGCTCGCCGTCAAGAGGAACAGATGCTCCTGATAAAGGATCTTCACGCATCAGTAGGAAAAGAGCTGAGCGTGATGAAGGAGCAGGTACAGCAGCACGACAACCGTATCGCAAAGGCCGAAATTCAGATCGCCGATGTGAAGAAGGCCTTAAGTGAAATTAAGGTTGGAGACGGGGCTGTGGCTTCGGTGATTGCTGCACCTTCAGTACGCGGGTTTAAAGTGCCGCCCTTCGACGGAACATCTTCGTGGTCGGCCTATAAAATCCAATTTGAGGCCGTTATGAAGGCGAATGGGTGGACCAAAGGGCAAGCCATGACCGCGCTCACTTTGGGTCTCCGAGACCAGGCCCTTACCATTCTTGAGGCACTCGGGAAGGATGTGACCTACGAACAGCTGCTGGAGGCATTAGAGTCAAGATATGGCGACGCGCACCTGGAGCACGTTTTTCGTGCTAAACTAAGGGATCGCGTTCAACGTAGTGCCGAGAACTTACAACAGTGGGCCCTGGAAGTTGAAAAGTTGGTTCGGAAAGCTTACCAGTCTGCCCCTGCGCTTATTGATGGCAATCTGGTACAGGTGTTCATCGATGGAATACGTGACTTGGAGGTTAGAGCTGCTGTGAGACTTGGGCATCATGAGACGCTGAAAGATGCCTTGGCCCATGCCTTAGAAGTAGAGGCAGTAAGGCAGGACCACCGTACGCACCGGGTCAGGGAGGTTGTAGCGTCACCTGCACGCGACCGCCCGCAAGGATACCGCCCTAGGTGCTACACTTGTGGAGAAAGGGGTCATCTTCGATCAAGCTGTCCTAAGCGCAGCTCACCAAGAGAAGACCAACCTCAGCAGGGAAAGGTGGCTGAAGTGGCTGCCCAACCACAGCAGGGAAACGAGTAAATGCCAGGACTGGGGGGCGGGTGCTGGCTGGTTTTGAAAGAGCCCCGAGGATCTCGATCTCACAAGTACATGACGGAAACAGCCTGACCATCAACGGCGAAGTCAACGGAACTCCATGCAAACTGACGTTGGATACTGGAGCTTCTCACACGGTCGTCAATTCACACTTAGCAAATCGGTCTCTTGGGGGCTACTTCAATAACCACGACCGTCTTCAATTACTAACAGCTACCGGTCAGCACATACCCGTCCGAGGCAAGAAGGAGGTGGAGTTAAAGTTAGGTGATAGAATTTACTGGCACAACGTCATCGTGGCCGACATAGTGGACGATTGCATCTTGGGCTTGGACTTCATGCGGAAATATCGTTGTGAGATCGACATTGACCAAGGAGTATTGAAATGTAGTTCCGAGGAAATTTTCATGGAAGGTGCACCATCAGGGAAAGTGTACTGCTTGAAGGAAATTGTTCTTCCTCGCAGATCAGAAACCATCGTGCCAGTCAAGTTACCACCGAATTCGGGACACAAAGATCGAAGTGTTCTGATAGAAAGGGTGAACAATGATTTTTCATGGAAGATGGCACGAACTCTGGTAAAGGCCAACAACATCTCAGCTGTACGCATCCTGAATCCAAGTGACAAGGAGCAAGTGATTAAGAAGGGCACCTTGATCGGCACTTGCGAGGAAGTAGCCTGGATGCGTCAATTGCAAGATCTACCTACCGGAAACAAAATGAGTAGTGCCAAATTCGACGTGTCAACGCTTCTAGAAAATTGTCATTTAACTGAAGGTGAAATGGACAAGGCTAAGAAGATGTTACTCCAGTACGCCGGTATTTTCTCTACGAGTGATGCTGACATAGGGAGAACCGGACTGGTTCAGCACAGGATTAATACAGGCAACGAGTTACCTATCCGTCAGCGACCAAGAAGACTGCCAGTTGCACGGGAAAAAGAAGTGGACACCATGATTGAGGGAATGGTGAAAGACGGTGTTATAGAACCTTCATCCAGTCCATGGTGTTCTCCTGTGGTCCTGGTGAAGAAAAAGGACGGCAGTATGCGCTTCTGTGTGGATTATCGACGACTGAACGACGTCACGAAAAAGGACAGCTATCCACTGCCTAGGATCGATGACACACTGGATACGCTGGCGGGAATGAAGTGGTTTACGACACTAGACCTTAAAAGTGGTTACTGGCAGGTAGAAATAGACCCCAAGGATAAGGAGAAGACTGCATTCTCAACAGGAAAAGGGTTGTGGCAGTTTAAAGTTATGCCTTTCGGTTTATGTAATGCTCCTGCAACGTTTGAAAGGCTGATGGAGCAAGTACTTGCCGGGTTGATTGGGGATGCATGTCTTGTCTATCTAGACGACATAATCATTGTGGGCCGAACGTTTGATGATCACCTTAGAAACCTCAACCGAGTGCTGTCGAAAATCCAAACAGCAAACCTGAAATTGAGTCCGAAAAAGTGCTCGTTTTTCAGGAAACAAGTGAACTTTTTAGGACACATAGTTTCGGGGGAAGGTGTTCAAACCGACCCAGATAAAGTAGTCGCCGTCAAGGATTGGCCAGTTCCAAAAGACAAGACACAGGTCAGAGCGTTTTTGGGTTTGTGCTCCTACTATCGCCGGTTTGTGAAGAATTTTGCCGACATTGCGAAACCTCTACACAGACTCACTGAAGAAAAGCAACAATTCTGTTGGGATGAGAACTGCGACGCCGCATTTCAAGAATTAAAGGGACGTCTGTGCAATACTCCTATTTTGGGATATCCTGACACTGAAAATGACTTTATAGTCGACACAGACGCAAGTAATACTGGAATTGGGGGCGTGTTATCTCAACGGAAAGGAGATCAGGAGGTTGTTATAGCTTACTTCAGCAAGTCTTTATCCAAACCGGAACGGAATTACTGCGTAACGAGACGAGAGCTGCTCGCCGTAGTAAAGACATTGCAGCACTTCAGTAAATATTTGTTGGGACGGAAATTCCAGCTACGAACCGATCATGCTGCATTGAAATGGCTATTAAAGTTCAAGAATCCAGAGGGGCAAGTGGCGAGATGGATTGAACTACTGCAAGAGTTTGACTTTGTAACCGAACATCGCAGTGGGAAAACTCACGGTAACGCAGACGCCTTGTCAAGAAGACCTTGTCCTGAAGACTGCAAGCACTGTGCCAGGCAAGAGACTAAGGAAGTAGTGCCCGTGAGGATGCTTAGAACGGATCTCAGCGATGAATGGAAGGAGACTCTACAACAGGCTCAACAAAATGACTCGGACATCAAGCCAATCTTCGACTGGATCAAAGCTGGTGCTCCGAAGCCCAAGTGGAGTGATGTGGCTGCGATGAGTTCCATCACGAAGAGTTATTTTGCACAATGGAACAGTTTGGAGATCCAGGATGGAGTCTTGTGCCGTAAATGGGAAAACGCTCGAGGGGACAGCTGTCATCTACAAATGGTGGTCCCTAAAGCCAAGGTACCGGATGTTTTACGGCTCTACCATGATGGATGCTCAGGAGGACATATGGGGGTAAAAAGGACTCTTCTGAAGATCAGAGAGCGGTTTTACTGGATCCACTGTCGAGATGATGTGGAGGACTGGTGTCGCAAATGTACCAGCTGTGCGGCTGTGAAAGGACCCCACACACGAAGCAGAGGTGCCTTAAAAGTTTACAACGTTGGAGCCCCCTGGGAGCGGATAGCACTGGACGTTGCGGGGCCATTTCCAGAAAGTGATAGCGGAAATAAGTACTTCATGGTTGTCATGGACTACTTCACAAAGTGGCCAGAAGTCTTCGCCATTCCTAACCAAGAAGCTACAACAGTCGCAGATAAATTGGTTCAGGAAGTTTTCTGTCGTTTTGGAGTACCCTTAGAAATTCACAGCGATCAAGGAAGGAATTTTGAATCGCAAGTTTTTCAGGAGACTTGTCGATTGATGGGTACCCACAAAACCAGAACCACCTCTTACCACCCACAATCTGATGGAATGGTGGAGCGATTCAACCAGACGTTGGAGAGATATCTGGCAAAAGTTGTGGAAAACAGGCAAAGGGATTGGGACAAGCACATACAGCCGTTTCTTCTGTCCTATCGGAGTGCAGTTCACGAAAGTACGACTGTAACTCCAGCCTTCGCGAACTTTGGAAGGGAATTACGGTTGCCTGCAGATTTAATTACTGGAACTCCCCCTGAAGTCCCACGCAGTGTAACGGATTACGCGAATGATCTGCGTAACAAGTTAAATGATGTGTATGAGCATATCAGGCAATCCGGACAACAGATGTCTGAGAAGATGAAGACCCGTTATGACCGGAAGGCAAACAGTCGTGGTTTCGATGAAAGTTCGCTTGTGTGGTTGCATAACCCAGTGCGGAGCAAGGGAAAGTCTCCGAAATTGCAAGCAAAATGGGATGGACCATACAGAGTGGTGACCAGGATCAACGATGTCACCTACAGAATACAGAAGGGTACGCGAGGTGCGCCTAAGGTTGTGCATGTAGACCGACTGGCGCGATATTACGGGACAAATGATGCTCGGGACGAGCATGTCTAAGGAGGGGGCAGTGTTACGACGCGCGACGGTCATCTAGAATCTTCGAGAAACCTTGCTAATAACTGTGCAGTACCTAGAAAAGACGAGTAGAGACGAGTTCATTTTTTTTAGGTACCTATTTCCGTAGTAGGTATAGTTACATTGTTTTCAAGGTCAGCCAACGCGAGGCGTCAGCGGCAATTGACATTGTAATTTCGACCGTATGCCGAGGGCGTAAGGTAACTTCTTCCTTGTCGGTTCTTTTATCTTTAAGTTTATTTTTTTGTTAATGTTTTTTTGTAGATGCTTTCTTGAATAATAGAGAATTATCTCGAATTTCTTTTGTTTGTTTGGGTATAAAAGGACCGATAGAGGACGGAGTCGGTCAGTTCACTTTTAAGCGAGACTACGAAAAGTTCGAAGAGTTATCTAGTGCGATAAAGTGTTCAGTACTGTTTTGCGATTGTGAATAAGTGTATTGTGACTTTGTGAGTAATAAAGTTAATTCGTGTGTTTATTTGGTAGTGTTTTTATTTATCCCATACCCAGCTCGTAACATTATCTATCTTAGATTACGTATTAGAATAACAAATAGGCGAATGTAATAAAAGCTAGTTTTTTTCCCTACTGCAATCTAGAAAACTAGATCAATTATATCGGATATCTTCTTACAAATAGCCAGTAGTGATAAGCTGAGCAAGTGAAACTTATTACCTATCTACAAACCACAATATAAATTATTTCTGCAGTAATTAACAACTGGAATCAACGATTAATGGTGAGATCAGATATTTCCGAAAGCAGACTCGATTCTAGATATGAACTTATCTTTGGCAGTCGAGTATATAGTGACCCAGTGGTCCTAACCCGTTGGGTTGGTAGAATATCGTAGTCTTCTATTGCCTGCAGTTCATTCCCTATAAGGTAGAGTGCCAAGGTAACCTACGAAATTGATGTAGGTTTCTTCAAGTCAGTATCACGCTGTATGTTGACTGTTGCTGTATGTTGTTCGAAATAGATACCGTATCGAACACAAAGGGCTAAGAAGGAACATGGGTGGTTTTCAGTCAGTAAAAGTCTGACACTCCCTACCGCTCCGCCCAGAGCGGGAGGAGACATTTGATGACTTTCCACAATAAAAAAAAACTGTATGTTGAACAAAATGTGATTCACGTCGCGTTCGCGTATTTATAGAATTATAGCCATAAAGCAATCCTCTAAGTTAATTTAATCCTATTCATGAAACAGTCAATTTCATGAAATAATAATTTATTTTGAATTATGCGGACTTCCCTGGCGTCTCACCCTTCAGGGTGATTGGCACATATTTAAGCACCGGTATGAATATGAAGGTTGATGATCCGAAGAGACTTTCGTTTCTAATGTCATTGATGTGGAAATTCTTTTAAAACAGGATATATGTATATAGGCAGTTTATTTTTTGAGACAAATTGTTCCAAATTTTTCCTAACCAACCCAGCTCCTGAAAAACGTAGAGACAGTGAAACTGGGCTAGTTTCAGTGAAATAATTCAGCTGTATTGAAAACTTCGAGGCTCTGGAAAAAAAATTAAATAAAAGAGTATTAATTAACCACATAGATCATTTCTCCAGCGTGCTCTTTCTTTTGCTGAATTAATCGATTTTCTTTATTGAGACGATTTTTTGCATGTGTTTATTCTAATAAAGATCATACCTTGAATCAGTCGAACGTAAACTGAGCGACTTGGTATTTCGCCTCACATTTCCGTATTCTAACCAACGCGTGTGGAAATCCTCATGGCTGCCCTTGTGAGCCCTCCGCGTCGATTGATAATGTCCAAGCTGTGATTGATGAGAAACATTAAATTTAGATAACACACCCGCTAATTGATGATTAGTATCTTAATACACGCTTAGCTAAAGGGTGTGACAGTGAAGATATAAAAAGTACTCTGTTTTGAGTTTTTGACCCCAAGTGCATAAAACTAAGATAACATCTTATCGTGAAATGATAATAAAATCCATTAACATCACAATAAAAATCAATATTCAACACTGTCGCCATTCATAAAGTTGCGTCCATTCATAACATTTTCTACGATTCGTATTACCGGTTGGACTAAGACCCATATCTATCTATCCGTATTAATATACCATTTCGCAATCCCACTTAACCACTTAGGTAAGCAGATGTAATCACGAAGGGCATCGTTGTTTATTCTGACTCCCGTCGTTATCATTACGCTTGCATTTGCCGGTAGCGAGTAGAGAGGCTAATTACACCTGTCCGTCAAATACCAGTTATCTACGGAGCTTTATCGTACATTTACCCGCTGCCGAGTTAAGACGTACCACTCTATATTTATTCAAATATCTGATATTGTCGCAACTACGTAAGATTTATGCCTGGTTTAATAGATACCGGGTACTTAGTCAGGAATTCGCTCCGCAAGACTTTCCCTGTCTAGCTCGTGGTACGGGGGAAATTGGTCATCATTGTGACTTAATTAAGTTAGATCAAGTTCCGAACTCCGAACAAAAGCGGGATTTGCAAGGCGAACTCTGCTCACCTTAATTAGAAACCCAATGTACCGCAGCCAGTCTGATTAAAGAAACATGTTCAGTTTGGTACCCGTTAAACTTACACCCATGTTCGACATTAAACTACTTACGAAAACAAATTATTCCCAGATGTAGTTCAATATATGTCTATAACACTTAGGTTTTCCATAAAAAAGGAGTCCATTTTCATCCATTACTTTAATCGACACAGACGCGTAAAACAGGTGGTAGGTAATAAATACAGAAATGCCTCCTGTAAAAACATTATTTTAAGATAATGCTGAACATATTTTTATAAAGAAAACTGGGGCAGCCTTGAACAAACAATCAGTTATACATTTCCACTGAACTCGTAACTTAAACACGTGTTTCCTTGAGCGTGTGCGTACTATGCGTATGCGTGGACCGATGAGCAATTTGCTCACTAAATGGATCAATCGCACAATATCGCAACGTTTCTATCGGCTGTCGGAGTCGGGCCAAGTTTAAGAGCATATTGTTATGACGAACTTTCATAACATTGTACATTTGTTTGCACTACATCAATTTAATTGACGTTTTACGTTTCGATTTGAAATATTACAGAATTTAAGTAACACCGTGGATTTATTTCTTTATTTTCTTAAATGTAGCTGAACACAACTGGCCAACTATTATATACAACTGTAATATCTTAATTTTCTCAATGATACAAAACATAAAACGTTTCTCATTCTGACGTCGATCGTCTTATCTGAATGAGAGCATCTTTTTTATCGCGCGGAAACCAACGAAGGCGTCCGTCAGGGTCTCTTATCCGTTTAGGGTACAAGATGGATGTACAGTCCCTGGGTTTTTTTCTCAGGCTATTTAAAATGCTAGACAGGGAAATCAACGAGATTTAATGTCCCAGTCCAAATGGATATTGATAGCATAATACGGTTACCGGATAACGTAGGCCTAGAAAATCAAGAGCTATTAATATATTTTTTTATACCCGGCCATCTAATCTGAGTTCCTAAGACGAGGCACGTGGTGTGCGGTGCCGAGAGCGTCGCTACGAATTTTGTCCATTTTTGCGTCACGCTCATAAATCGTAAGGTAGTAGATGGGGCACAGAGCGACGCCGCCACAGTCCACACTGAGCGCGCGGCCGCGCCACCGACCGTGCACCCGACTCGTTCCCGCGCGAACCGGAAAATTGGCGCGAAAATGCGGAACTGTCAAAACGCATGATTGACGTTTCAATTTTTCTGCATTCGCGTATTGCAACGGCGCGATCTTATTCCGCCAACGGACCTTATTTTATGTGAAGTGTACGATTTTTTTGGATGTTATTTTTTATTGGTGTTTGGTTTTTCTCAATGAGTTTTCCTGAATGATTCGTCTGCTGTTTAAGAAAATATTATAAATTTTAGTTTAGAATAATGAAAAAGTAAAATTTATCCGAGTTCAACTATTCTTCATTTGTCAAAATTAATCCTCAACTTAAGAAATGAAGATTAAACGCACGGTGTTAATACATTTCGTTTTGTTTTGACAAGCTTAACGAGTTGTTCACAAATCCTGAATATTTTTGATCTGTCGTCGTGATTAATGGATTATCTACGCCGAGTAGAAACTTACGCGTGTTTAGCAAAAAAAGAAACGTATAGACAAGAAAAATTGGGAGCGAAGGGACATGCCAAGATACATAATCTATTGGAAAATTTATCGCGAAGCTTTTATGAATATTTTCCTCTCATTTGGTAATGTAACCAAATAAAGTGCTTTTACTAACTCAGTTTAAACGCTATTACAATACCTATTTTAACAAAACCTAAATAAATATCACTTGCTAAAGTAGGTCATACAGTTCTATTAAGTCTAAATCAAGATAACGTGAATAATTAAATATGCACTTATCATTCTACAAATAAACGGCGAAACTGTCACAGTGTCTCACGTTTGCCGTGAGACTGGCAGGTTAGACTTTTATTATTGTTTTTTCCTTAAAAATTCAAAGACGATTCTCGAACATATTTTTTTTATAGGTAAATGAATGCATGAACTTTTTGATAGTGATGATACGTGATCCAGAACTTTTCCGAGATTTCATAATAAGAAATTTATAAAAAAATAGAGTTATAGAAGACTAGCTGAAACGATTATCTTTAAAAAAAACAGCAAATTGAGACGTATAAAAGTATCAAAATCTGTCAAAAAATTGTCTTGGTCAAACTTGCGTTGGTTTTTTTTAATCCAAGGTTGCGTGGAGGCCCAATGTCATCGTAGGTAAGGCTGTTATCAGTACCTACGGCTATCTATTTTTTTCTTATCAGCCCAGTAAAGAAACTGGGTTAGTAGAGTTTAAGGCACACACACAGTTGCAATGTGTAACAAATCATGATTTTCTTAGACAAGTCTACATCGCTTAAGATTTATAATAACTTTATAACCAACTAGCTCAGGGATGGCAAACCTTTTTGGATCAACGTGCCATTTTTTCTATAGCAATTTTTATTGAGACCTTGCAAGCGCCGTCCAATAATATTGCTTATTCTTTATTAGCAGATAATAAAACTAAATATTTTCAACGACAAACTCTATTTACAACCAAAAAGAATACCAATAAATGTTTCAAAACTACGCGTAATTCATATTAAAGTAATGTTAGTGTTACTTCTGTTGTTGCTGATTAGTTGTTAGGTAACTTAAATGCATAGTAAAAGGGTTCTATGAGGTTACTTTTAGTAGATTGCATGGTTGAAATGGACTCTTCTACCAAACCGTTTTCTAATCGAATCTCGTGCTATTCATCTCTGAAAATAATTACTCGTAGGCATATTTGAAAATGGTTAAAAATTCGGTGGTGTGCCTAAAATATTGTGTAACGTGCCATCAATGGCAGAGAGGCGTGCCATTGGTTCGCCATCCCTAATTACTAGCTTAAGGCGCGTCCCCCAGCAAAACGTAGCTCTAGCCGTTTTTTATGCAGTTTTCTGGAGCTTATAACTCTTAAAAAAAAAGATATATCAACCAACAAAAAATACATTAAATTTCTACATACTCTTACCTTCAAAATGGTACGTTTTGTTTTTTTCTTTTTTAAGTAAAATATTTAATTAATCCCCTCACAACGAAACCACAGAAATGAGAAATTATTATTGAAAACATGCTACTTCTCCAAAACTAACAATTGTTTTTATTTTGTTTTTACACTAATGGATAAGCAATTTCATAATGAACATTATGGTACGATTTTTTTTTTCAAAAACCCAAAATTTGATTTTATAAAGATTTTTATGCAAAATTCTGAGCGTATTCGCAACCGTATCTATTGACATTCAGTATGCCGCCAGGCCTCGAAGGGGGAACCCGTGTCGCTCGTCACCGCGCCGCGTCGGCTCATGCGCTCGCTCGCTTACGTCACATTATCAACAGATCTAAGAAGTAATTTCAAGTAATAGATATGGCATTCAATGAAATATTTATTGGTGCGTCCAAATACTTTTGGTCATTATGAATTCAGTTATTATACTCACGTCGATAAATAGGTAGGTACTTTCATCTTTTACTGTGATACAAAATAATATTGGCACGATTACGAAAATGAGCTCAAAATTAAATTCCAAGATGGCGGCAAGGAAAATTTTAGGTTTTTCCGTCATGGGTGTCGTTTTCATGGTTTTTGGGGTCGCTGATTACGAAAATGAGGTCAAAATGAAAATCCAAGATGGCGCCGACGAAAAATTTTGGTTTTTCCGTCATGGGTGTCGTTTTCATGGTTTTTATGGTCGCTGATTACGAAAATGAGATCAAAATGAAAATCCAAGATGGCGCCGACGAAAATTTTTGGATTGTCCGTCATGGGTGTCGTTTTCATGGTTTCTGGGGTCGCTGATTACGAAAATGAGGTCAAAATGAAAATCCAAGATGGCGCCGACGAAGATTTTTGGTTTTTCCGTCATGGGTGTCGTTTTCATGGTTTTTAGGGCCGCTGATTACGAAAATGAGGTCAAAATGAAAATCCAAGATGGCGCCGACGAAGATTTTTGGTTTTTCCGTCATGGGTGTCGTTTTCATGGTTTTTGGGGACGCTGATTACGAAAATGAGGTCAAAATGAAAATCCAAGATGGCGGCTAGGAAAATTTTAGGTTTTTCCGTCATGGGTGTCGTTTTCATGGTTTTTGGGGTCGCTGATTACGAAAAGAGGTCAAAATGAAAACCCTAGGTGGCGGTCAGGAAAATGTTTGGTTTTTCTTTCACGGGTGTCGTTTTCATGGTTTTTGAGGTCAAAATGAAAATCCAAGATGGCGGCCAGGTAAATTTTTGATTTTTCCGTTATGGCTGTCGTTTTATATATATACATTATATATAGTCGAAAAACCAAAATTTTCGTCGGCGCCATCTTGGATTTTGATTTTGAGCTTATTTTCGTAATCAGCGACCCCAAAAACTATGAAAACGACACCCATGACGGAAAAAACAAAAATTTTCGTCGGCGCCATCTTGGATTTTCATTTTGACCTTATTTTCGTAATCACCGACCCCAAAAACCATGAAAACGACACCCATGACGGAACATCCAAAAACCGTCGGCGCCATCTTGGATTTTCCTTTTGACCTCATTTTCGTAATCAGTGACCCCAAAAACCATGAAAACCACACCCATGACGGAAAACCTAAAATTTTCGTCGGCGCCATCTTGGATTTTCATTTTGATCTCATTTTCGTAATCAGCGACCCCAAAAACCATGAAAACGACACCCATGACGGAAAAACCAAAAATTTTCCTGGCCACCATCTTGGATTTTCATTTTGACCTCATTTTCGTATTCAGCGACCCCTAAAACCATGAAAACGACACCCATGACGGAAAAACCAAAAATTTTAATGGCCGCCATCTTGGATTTTCATTTTGACCTCATTTTCGTAATCAGCGACCCCGAAAACCATGAAAACGACACCCATGACGAATAAACCAAAAATCTTCGTCAGCGCCATCTTGGATTTTAATTTTGAGCTCATTTTCGTAATCGTAATATTTGTATCACTGTAAAAGTTGAAAGTACCTACCTATTTATCGACGTGAGTATAGTAACTGAATTCATAATAACATTTCATAAAAAAATATTTCTTTGAATGCCATATCTATTACTTCTTAGATCTGTGAATTTTACTTGTATTCGTATGAAGTTCGCCAGGTGGCGCAAGTAATAGTTTACGAAGTATTGTAGAGGTGGGGTGCGGCAAAGAGGGAGCAAATGCTCAAGGTTATTTGCTCAGGGTACCACCTTAAATACCGATGACGTTCAGTAATTTTCCCACGGAATCGTACTACCGGGATAAAAAGTATCCTATGTGTTAATTCAACTTATAATAAACTCTCTGTGTGCCCATCTAAATCTGATCAAGAGTTTTTGTGCGAAAGAGTAACAAAATTCATCCATCCATCCTCACAAACTTTCGTATATAATATTAGTAGGATCCATCAATTTTCATAATTTGATATAAATCAATAATATTGATTAACGGAAAATGGATTTACGATATCTTGTGATGAAAACTGATATTAGTCGCGATAAAGTAATTGAAAGCGTTTTAACTCATTTAGAATTAAAATGTTTTTAATTACTTAGTTAATTTTATCAAAGTGTTGTATAATTGTTTTTAAATCAAAGATAATCTTGTTTTTGATTCGATATTATTTTATGAGTTCGTTAAATGATAATTTAGGGGTATTCTATTTGTTAAATTATGTCTCGAGCTCATTTTAGTTTCTCCAACAAACGAGATAAATAGGTATCGTGTGCTTTTATTACATGTATTTTTATTCACTTGCTAGAAATATACGCGCGAAGTATTCTGAATCAATTCGCGCGGAAAGTTGCCGCAGGTTTGCGACTTTTCAGTGCGGTTTAATTTCCTCGCAATTCTTTTGAGTAATTATCAATTAAGAGCACAGTTGCACATGACAGATTTTAAATACTAGTATTTGCGTCGGCGTTTGTTACGTTACGTTAATTTAAATACCCGACCACGTAGAACATAATTGATTGCTATCCGCTACTGTGTTGCAACGTACATCTGTCTATATAAATAAATCTATACATATAAATAAAAAGAGAAGTCCTGGACTGACTGACTGACTCATCAATGCCCAGCCCAAACCCTTGGACCTAGAAAGCTGAAATTTTGCACAGAGGTTCCCTTTATAATGTAGACAAGGATTAAGGAAGGATTTTTCGAAATTCAACCCCTAAGGTACTTAAATAGGGGATGAAAGTTTGTATGGAAAATCGTAATTTTCACGCGGGCGAAGCCGCTGGCAAAAGCTAGTACCTAATAAAACACCTGTTAAGTCTGAAGCTAATTTTAAAGCCCGGGTAATAGAGGGCCCTATGCCACAAATCAGAGACTTCGTGGCTGAGGAATTCCTAATGGAAGACCCCCATAACACTTTTCCTAACCTGGATTTCGAACCCAGGACCTCAATCTCATCAACCGCGATTGCGACTAGACCAACGCGGCAATCGTGTCGCAACTCCAAGTCGTTTATTATTTAATCTATGACAGCCAAGATAAAACGCCTCAAAAATGGGCCAATTACAAAATATAATAAATATTGTAAAAGTTTGCCTACATCGTCCTCGAAGCACCCTAACCATAACAGTTTACTTGCCCTAAATTGGTTAAAGGGACCGTATTATCTCGCTATGTCAATTTGAGATACGAATAACACAATTTCCTTGCTAGGTATACGTTTACTTAAGAGGATCTCGTGACTTAGTATTAGTAATAACTGCCACTCGGGTCGCGTCTGCCTAGGTTGGTCTGTGGATGGGTGACCGCCCATTTCATACCGAGTTTCCTCCGTGCCTCGGAAAGCAAGCTGTTGGTCCCGACTAACATAATAGGGGATCGGACTGACTCAAAAAATAGAATTCTGTTTAGTCCGTCAGTTAGATTATCGAAAAATATTGGATACGTGTTTTTTGTTTTTTCAAATCAATAAAAAATCACGAAGATAAAGCGCGTCAAAGATATGGAGTGGGGCTTGAAACGTCACTTGAAGGTACAAAATGTACCTACTATTATAATATGACGTCACACAAGTTTTCGAAGCACTGTATCGTCTTAATTTTTTGTATACGTGAAAAAAGAAAAAATATGTGGTCAATATTTTTTGGAAATCTATCTGACGGACTAATTAGTTTTTTTTTTTTATCCGATCCCTTATTATATTGATCTTTGGCAGGGTATCGTATAACCCAGTATTAACTGGGTTGTGGAGGTTAGATAAGCAGTCGGTCTATGTAAAATACTGTTATTCAGCTGACCCGGGTTAGACCTGAAGAAAGAAAAGGCTAGATGACGATGCCTACGTTTACTTTGCTTAAACTTACTGTGAAAACGGGCGTCCAATCAATTACAGTAACGGACTCAATTTAATAAACAATCGTAATTCATTTTCAATATAAATCAACTATTGGAAATACATTTAATATTATAACTCTTGGAGCGGACTGTTATTTTGTATGGATAAGCATGTTTTAAGTGCCTCTAAGCTTAGCATTGGTTCGCTGTAACTATTTTCATATAACGTGCTTAAGCGTATTTAATTTCGATGCAGAATTATATTGTATTTTACAACACCGATTTTTAAATAAAAGTTTACGATTTTCTGGATTAAATCTAAAGCAGAAACTATACAGCAATGATTGACTCTTTGGCTTAGTGGTCACACGTGCGACTGCTGTGTGTGAGGTCTTTGGTTCGATTACCGGGTTTATCAAAGTGTTATTGGGTTTATCCGTCAAGAATTTCCTAGTCAGTCAGTAGTCAGTCAACAGTCAGGGAACCTGGATTTGTGCTGGTTGATAGCAAAAGACTCGCCTCCTTACATGGAACCTCTACCTAACCCTTCTGGAATTGCAGGCGAGAAGCTTTTATATAGAACAATAGAAAAGCCTGTTTGTTTTAACGTTTGTGTTATATCATCAAAATATCTCTCTCGCCCTTATTCCAATTTATTTCTCGCCTTACATAAATAATCGCGAAATAGACATCTCTACAAACTGATAGATACCAGAATTCAATGCTAACACCATAGACATGGTTCGTCTCGAACAAATTAGGTCACTAGGTATTAGGTTTAAGGTCAAAATAAATAAAACCGCATACCTCACTCTTACCCTAGATTGTTATTCCGAAGTAAGAAAAATAAACGATAACGTTGAGAATAACTACATTAAATCCACAAACTTCTATTTACTTTAGAACTACGGAGTTCTGAAAGTATAATAATACTTTGTTTGGACAAAGAAAAGTTTGTTTTTACATCTTTTAGTTTAAATAGGAACTTTTCTAAGAAATTATTACCACCCTCTTAACCAAACTGCGTATTCGGTCGTGCCCTGGGAGGTTTTAACGAAAACGAAAAGTTTTTGTTTCATCAAAATGTCGTAAACTTAATAAAAACCTCCACTTATCTCATCTTTAAAACAAAACCGACATTAAAAATCCAAAAGGTTTTTACAAAGAAGGCTCTACTCTAAAATAAACACGCGAATTTTCGTCGTGTGCGGCTTACCGTATTTAGTGAGGCTAATAATTTATAGATTCGATCAGAACATAGGCTGATTCTGGCCCCATCTTCGGCTAAAAAGATTTACCTGTAAAGCTATTATTAACTTCCAAAACTTTTATCGACTCAGGAAATTTATGTATCTATCCAGCTATTACCAATTTATTTATAGGTTCAGTATTTAATCCACGGCCGAGACCCCACAAGAGGAATGGCTCAATATAGAAATAGTCCGTCTAAAATATCGATTGTGAAGCGTTTGTGGGGCCAAACGTTAATTAAAGAATATGTTTGATAAATTCCTTTATCTTCCATACAATAAACAGTCCCAATGCCAACGATTAGCACAGAAATAGTCCCTCTTAATTAAATTGTTGGTTCTGAAAACAATATCATGGTAATCTATAAGTGACCACAATTTATTTACAAAATTTTCATACAAATAACCGTAATAGAAATATTTAACGCTTAAAATAGTCAGAAATAATATTAGTTCATAAATAACTGCCTAATATGAATAGGTTTTTAACATAATTATCGCATTTATAACTATTTACGAGCTTGTCATACTGAATTCGATCACAATAAAAAATGTGGCCAAACTGGTATAATTAGTTACGTTAAGAATGTTTTTTATCGCAGAAATCTGCGGTTTAGTAGTGAAATTCTTTAAAGATTACACGTTTAATCCAATCAGCGTGTTGATTTATAAATTATTGAACTTTTAGATTAGACAGCCTTGTTATTCTGTTGCAAAAAAACTGCTGATGATGTTCCGTAAATTCCAGAGGCTAATTTGTTTTTATTACGATAAAAACAAGGTCGGGATTAAAGTTTCTCGTTTGTAAAAAAACGGTTACTAATTGTGAAATAATCTCCTTTTAAAATAGGTACTTTAGGCGACACATCAAGCTATCATTGCCAGTATAACATGGATTTGCTTTGCATATGTTTCCCGTCCCATGAGAGATCTGTATGAACTGATTAGTACAGCTCGTTTGATCGTCTTGTCTACATAAGTGTTGAAACTCTGTTGACATTGATAAACTGTGAGAAAACATTGAAAAACTTCACACCAGCCCTTCGGGGCTCCCAACCGTTACAACACAACGTTCAATTACTCAGCTCACTAATCTGAAAGTAAATCTAACACTTAACGACGTTGAACGAACAATTTGTGAAGAAATCAAAAATAGTACAAAACTCCGCTTAAGAAATCAAAAATAGTACAAGACTCCGTTTAAAAATAGGGAAGCGCATACATTTTATAAGAAATAAATCTTTCGGTAATTGCGTGTAGTGTGGACCACACCTATCAAGGGGGACTATTATCATCACCGGTCTATCGGACCATCGACAAGGCTATTAACACGCCTCACTCACTTAAGGCACAGTTGCACCCGTACACGCTTTAATATCGAACACTTATCTATTTTGTCATAAACGTATGAACTTAATAACATGATAACGTAATGTAATAAACGATTGATAGCTTTTTTGCACTTCGAAGTTACGATTAATCGATGTATTTAAGAAATATAGACGGTAATAAGCGGTGTAACGGATAGGTATATATTTTAAAAAGTCGCCTTATTAATTTTTATAATCACTGTTATTATATTTGGTGTTGCTGAGTTATGAGCTCACGATAATTTTCCTGTTAGCGGGATTTAACGTTGCCTAATCGAATTTATTACTCATGTTATAATTAAATACTATGAGAGAGTAGTCAATATTATTAAATTATCCTTAGTAAATCGTGCACCAAGCACACATGAGACTCACAGAAGTCATCAGTCCATACCTCACGTATACCTAATAGGTAAACAAAGTCATCCATTAACCACAGAAAGCACAACAAACACACAAAGAAGGAGTTAGGGATAGGAGGAATTGGACATCGTTTTTTCTGTGAGATGCAGGACGGGATTTTACTAAACCGACGCAATGTCGAGTATCGGAAAACCAAAGCAGAAAAACACATTATTCTTAAATAATGATTCTCCCTTTTCCATAAATTTAGAGCCCACCCTTAACGAAAGATATGATGAAAACAATGATGGTGTTAAACTTCCTCCTGTCGACACTTAACTGAGATAAACACCACTTTACTCTAAAGTAGACCTATTAACACTACAAAAAAGCTACCAACATGAAACGATATCAGAATAATAAAAAAAGTAAAATATATTTTATTGTCAGGCATCAAGGCCCATAGGGTGTTAGTATCAATGAAAGATACTCCTCGTTAAAAGTTAGTTAACAGCCATAAATTAATAAAAAAAATTGTAAAAATAAAAATATATAAAAATAAAAGTGAAATATTTAGACAAAGATTAAACAAGAAAATTGAGATGTTTCCACAAACCACATCAAAATATTTTTACGATGATGGCACCATTAGAACTGAAAGAAGTAACAAACATTTTAACGCGCCAGCGGTGATCTGAGTTATAGGTTTTCGAAAGAATTCACTCTAATACAAAGAGATTAGTAATTGCGTAGTTAAATATTATGAGAACGGAATAATCAGCCGTGTTGGAGGGAAGCCAGGAAAAAGTGAACGGTTCTCAATGAGACCGTCATTCATGTACATTTAAACTGTTACAATCTTAAGGGGGAAGCTCACATCCTGCCCGCGAAATTCAAATTTTCTTACGTTTTTTGCAATTTGCAGGCCAGTGCTTGGTTGCATGTTGATGAACATTTGATTCGCGACTGTAAGACGTATTTAGTTACAGAATTATAATCATCAAAATCACCAACACAACCCTCCAAGTTCATATAGATCGAGAAACTATTTTTTCAAGGTCAAAGTTATTCCTCGATCTATATTAACTTGGAGGGTTGTATTGATGATTTTGATGATTATAATTCTGTAACTAAGTACGTCTTACAGTCGCGAATCAAATGTTCATCAACATACAACCAAGCACCATGGCCTGCAAATTGCAAAAAACGTAAGAAAATTTGAATTTCGCGGGCAGGATGTGAGCATTCGCCTTAACGTAAGAAAGAACGTAACATCACGCCTGTAATCCATAAAAAAGTTAGACAGAGATGTAGAGTCACGAGCAATAATATGGCACTTGGCAAAGTTCAAACACGAATTTCTCGTGAAATAACGATTGCAACTTTGAGATAAAATAACCTGCTCTATGATAACATTCGTTTTAACGTTCCAAAATATTATTTTTGTTACAAAGTCAAAGTCAAATCTTTTATTTCAATTAAGCCATTACAGGCACTTTTGAATGTCAGAAGGACGGAAGAAGAACGAAACTATGAGTGCAATACGTCATTCCGAAAGCCACCACGCCGAACCACACGCCACCGAATGCCCGCAACAACGAACCCTGCGAGCACGAAAGCACGCAGCGACGCACACCGCAACAACGAATGCACAAGACCCCGAATCACGGAACAACGAATGCACGCCACCAGCGCGCAACCGCCACCCCGCGACCCGGAGCCCCGCACACCCGCCGCCACGGCCCACGCCACCGCGCGCCCCCGCACCCACAGCACTCGCCGCCGGTAACATCCGGCGCCGCGCAGCCCAACGCAACAACTCCCGAAACGACGCATTGCACTCCTAAGCTACAGTCACAATCACAAGGCATAATAACTTGTGAAAGTACTGTAGTTGCCAGTTCCCTAGCGTAGATCTCATGAAGAAGAACGGGCAAGAAACTCCATGGACACTCTTTTCAAATCAGAATATTTTTACAAAATCTTGGTACATTATTTCATTCATATTGAGATGGTATATTATGTGAGAACTATGTAGCAAGACGTGCAAGTTAAGAGCGTCCAGAGTAAAAAGATATAAAAAAACAAATCAAAGAAAAATATATAAACCATGGCAGCTAAGAGATGACCAGTCTCCACTGACAGCGCCCGTTCACGAACATGACGCATGGATCAGCACCATCTAACTCAACCATTTTGAAGGGAACCAAATGATCCGACACACCCGCCACCATCAGCGAGACATTTGAGTGAGCATGACATTCTTTCAGCCACCAGGTCAACGTCACTAAAATATAACTAAATGTAAAAAGTGCCTTTATAGTACATAGAACTCACACATGTGCCATGCAATTATATAATATTAAGATTAAGATATATACATACCATGAAAATGAAATCAATACAGTAGTTAACATTGGTTATAAACGTTGCTAATACGTTTATTGCCTTAAAGCCCATGTTATAGATGGCGAGCCTAATATTGCCATTAACCGGGCAGAAACTCAAACTTCGTGGTTGCTACTGAGACATTCCTGATGGAAACCAATAACATAATATAATTATGTTATTTTTCTGTGCTGTCTCTGTGTGTACACACGGCTACACATCAAGCTATACAAAACCAGTTAATCTTGGCCTCACTTTACTAGATCTTTTCGCACAATGAACGATCAGATTATACTGGTTTTGTATAGCTTGATGTGTAGCCGTGTGTACATAAATTGTAAAATAAATAACAATTAACCAGACCTGGTCATCGAGCCCAGGACCTCATGATTGGCAGCCGCGCTTGTGGGCAATGAGGCAGACTAGACTCCTAGCATTGTAAACAATAATTTTAGCTAAACCTGTTTCTAAAGACATTCAGGGTTTTACCACACACGCGGTTTTACCGTATCAAACATCATTTTCCATGCCTAAAAATCGTGTTTGTTTAGCCTTGTTTAATATTAACAACTGTTGAACACGACTTTGTTTATGGTAATTGTTATGTGCGTTAGACCCATCTCTAACAGTCCATGTACAGTCAGCATCAGAAGTAGTTTAACAGTACTCAAAGTTTCAAAGCAGGTTGTATCTCTAACAGTCCATGTACAGTCAGCATCAGAAGTAGATTAACAGTACTCAAAGTTTCAAAGCAGGTTTTTTTTTTATAAAAAAATGTTAGGCATTACTCGTTACTAACAAATTATTGAAGAGTAAGGAATATTTTAAAGAATAATCTTCTGAAACATTAAAAATAAATAGCTAGAGACTTGTTCATCAAATAATTAAAATTCCAAAATGTTAAGCTGCTTCTGTTGCTAACCGTACTTGAATTCTAATTTTAATTACCATCTTATAATCTTGCTCCACCTAACCCGTGTTCATGATCTAACTGTATTACTGTTACTGTTCCACTTATGGAGGTTTCTTACTTATCCAGGTCCCACTTAACCAAGTTTCACTGTACTAGTATACAGCTGTATCCGGTAAGACTGGAAGCCGACTCCAATACATTTAGGAAAAAAGGTTACGCAGACGTTGATCGACATCTGTGAATTATAAATAAAAATAAAATCTTTGTGACGCAAAATACAACGATGAACTTCACATCACGATGATCTATTTTAGGGCGTTGTAAAAGTTGTTTGCTTTTTACTACACGCCCTTGGAAAGGTTTAGCAAACCGGCCGACAGAAACATTTTAAATCGTAAATTATTTACGATTTTATTTATAACATTTTCAAAAATACAGCCGTTTGATTTGTAGCTAATAAAAAACGTCACGAATTGATTGATGCGCCTCGGCCGGCTATTTCGCCTGTTCCGAACTACTAGAATAATTAGATATAAAATATGTTATGTAATACATTGAAAACAGCTGTAATTTCATGCATGGAATACTTAAGGATTCTGCCCACTATACCGTACCATACCGTGCTATGAACGTATCTATCAGACGGACCCGTTTAGTAGGCATAGTCTCATACTTTTCAATACAATGTTTTTCAGGGATTAACCTTATATAAGGTTGGTGATTGATGACAATTCTAAACCCGTTATAGCCGCGTATGAAGACCGTTCTTATTTTGTTTAAAACAGGTGTAAAACGCTCTTGATACTATAATCATCCCTGCCATGCTTTCCATCCCTGCTTGATCCGATCATTCCACGGCCATGGTATGGTACGGTATATTGGGCAGTCTCCTTTATAGTCTGTTCGTTACAACTACAAATGTTTTCCACTCTACATACAAACTAAGATGAATCCCTCGTAACTATTTTGTACCGAGAAAGGAAAATGAACAGAATATAGAAACATCATACATATGGAAATGAGAAAAGGAATTGCATATTATAATAAATGAGTTCGGGCAACTTATTACTGTTCCCTTTTTGCCCGTAGGCGCTGTAGCGATGAATGAAACTTAAAAATGTACGTAAACATGGAAAAATGTGCGTCTCGATGGTCGGCCGTATCTCCGTCGTTTGTTATCTCTCCTTCAGATGTTTGCATTAGCTCAATGTTTTATTAACACGTAGACTAACTGAGAAAAAATTTACGAAAGAATGTATTTTTTACAACTCAGGGCTAATCATCATTGCCGGTTTGATATCCTTGCGGAATTTGTTCCACGGTCAGTATTTGTTAATAGTGTCTGCGCTAAATGAGACAGTAATGAGTTCGCTATGCAAAGATATGCACTTGTGAATGATCTGTATTGTTCGTTAGTGCACAGACCTTTTTATCTGCCAATGCCGTTTGTATAAGTTATTGTCACGTCGACGTTTATAATAACGCGAAATAACCTTAATTATCTAACTAATGAACTAATTTGTCAGGAAAATACATGAGATTCTGAACAACAAGTACCTAGATAATTAGACGCGGTCCACAGATTAAGATTTAGGCAAGCATTAAAACGTAACTAATGAATGTAAATACAAAGTTACACTCAATTATAAACACTTGTGTCCGTAACGAATTCTTGTTTGCGTATCTGCCCGATCTGAATAGAAACTTCGGCATTAGAAACAGATACCAATGTTTATTGTTGTGCCTAAATAAACATACTAAAAACTAGGTTATCACCTGTTATGAACAAATCATAAACTAGTCTTATCAATAATATTACATTAAGATATTAATTCATATCAATTTAATCGTACTTAAATACAGAGATGTAATCATTCAGATGTTTTAACTTACTTTTTAGGATACTACAATCTTTTATCTTAAGAGGATTTTTATCGATAAAAGATAGTGTTGTTGTCAAACAAGCGACTCTTTACTGACCAAATTACACGTTTGTCCAGTGTAAGAAGTGACATTATTTGTGAGTGATATAAATATAAAACGACAATGAAAATGGTGAATGTACCAGTGATTATGTTGGTGATCGCCTTGGTGAGTATATTTTTATAATCTTTTTCTAACTGTCTTTAAAGTTTTAATCTTAAATTTTCTAAATATTAAGCGAATATTCATTCAGAAAAATTTATCCAGTGAAATTATCTTTCAGGGGAATATTCTGAAATCACATTTTTCAACTCAATATCTTACTTTGGTAGCGCCATTTCGCTTCCTCTTAAAGACGTGCGTATTGTAATGCATTGGATTGTCCATAAATCTATCGATCATTGTCAATTAAATAAATCACATCATTGGTAACGTGTAAATTATTGTAAATTGCAAAACTGTCTAGACAGTCCATCTCAAATGATTGTGGTCACCTAGCGTTGATTAGAAAAATTGTGCAGATGACACTTGAACACTCGACAATTTAGGTCAGACGAACGCCAATTTGTAATATCATTTTGTCATTGATTATTGATCTCATTTTTGGGGTCACCCAATAACTTCTTCTTAAATTAAATGTGTTTTAAATTGTTACTGTCCCCTGAATAACATTGTTTAAAACAAACGACCTCATTGGTAAAACGACGTGTTTTCTCCTCGTCATATCAAAGCAACAATAAAGCCTCATAAAATACTACTCGAAGATTAAAGACGATCTTGAAATTCTTCAGAAAAGATTTCTAGCGTTATTTAATTTACTCATCGTAAAGTCTGACATTGAAACCGTTTGCTCAATTTTTACTACCAGGAAATCAGCATTATCGTCGAAAATTCTTGCTTGGTTATGGAACATTGGTCAGTGATTATTTGGCGAGTGCTATGTACTTAGGTACAGCCATGTGTGTGGCTGTCTTACGGTATGGGCGCGGAATGTTGGCGCCATTCATGCCGTAAGTCTGTTTAGATTTGACAACGGATATCACGTAAACGCCGTGCAAACCTCGAAACTGAATAGTCACGCGTCTCTCATTTGCTCATCTTTATGACTATCGGCAAATATTAAACACTGTGATATGTATTGTTGCTTAACACTTCAAGTTCTAAAGGTTAGCATCTAGATGTGGCTCCGCTATTGTTGGAGAATTTATACTTTGTTAGTTGTTTGGTCATATTGAATAAGAGCTATTATGTTGCATGATAAACACCGCGCGACCCAGTTGCCCGCGCGCACATGGGTGTTTGCATAGTCGCTCCGACGCACTCCCTAGCCACCTTTGTCTTAGTTGCCGACTACGACTGAATGGCTAATTTAGAATCCCACTTATCTGATTCAGTTGTTCATTCGACCTGAATATTCCGGTTTCATAAATTTCGTGCTCACGTCATACTGATGGCATGCCATTGTCTTTGCTATACTATCAATAACGTCGCGACCCTATCTATATGCCTGAAGACGAATAAAACTTTCAGACCTAATTTAGATCAGGCGCGGTCAAGCGTAAACTTATCTAACGTGAGATAGAGCAGAGTCGCTGCGGTTGTATTTAGATGGATGAATGCGAAACAGGCCTTTCAGGAGTGAAGTCCTGTCTGAGTCATTAAAGTTGCACGTTAATGAACACGGTACGCTCGACGTTACCCTGGATACTGTCTGTGTTATTCTGTGGAACAGCAAAGAGACAAGCCAACTAATAAATTTATAATTCCCAATGAGCACACCTCATCGCATATGATAATGGAAAGTCAACGACTGGTCCAGTTAGAATAATAAATGTAACCTCGGCAATTCATACTCAAGCCATTATAGTTGGTGCTAACTACTTGCGTAAATTATAATGGTAGACATTTTTATTTCATTCACCTTGAAGATTTTTTCCTTTTTTTGACGCAGGTCTAACAACTCGGTGTCCTATTTTTCGTCTGTTTGCGATAAATTGCATGCCCTAAACGTTTCGGCCTTGGGGTCTAGTGTGCCGTACCATAAACGACAAACAATTGAAAGTAATAAAGTAACATATGCGTAGACTAGACAACTGATTGCACAGAGAAAATACAAACTTTGGACAGTTGTGTGAGTGGGATGCGAGTGAACCAAATGCTCTAGTTTTAATAGAGAATTCGTATTTCATAAGAGTAATTTGGTATTTTATAGTAACACCTGTATTCGATAATAGTATCTACCTTGTAGGTACTCTTAAATATGAGTGTAGGTACTACTATTCTAGTCGACATTTATTTTATTAGATTGTTTACCTAGAACTGTAAAGTCATCGCTCTTGGTATTTTTCTCATTTTCAGCTTCTCCGTCGATTTTCTTTGATTCGTAAAAGATGCCAATGACACAGATTGCCTCGATAGGTTGCCAAGTGATTGAATCACTGTTTATTTATTATTTAATGTTTTGTTCTTTTCGGTACGTTTCTTTTGAATTAGTCGTTCTTTGGGACGGGATTTGTTTTGTTTAGAATTTGATTCTACTCACCTATTTTTCGTTAATTTTAGGATTGAGATTTTAGTTTTTTTGTTTAGTTAACGTAGTTAACGGAAACTGTCTAAGCCTATATAAACTTGTCAAAAGGGGGAGCGTCCCCTCCCCCCTCCCCCTCCCCCTTTGTCACCTTTTTAAGTCTGAACGAATTTGAATGAAAAGATATTTATTTATTAATAAAGGTTCACCAACAGTTTCTGTGTACAACATACCCAACAAAAACTAATAATTAAATTCATACGTTCTAGTGGCAATGGTTTTCCTCCACGGAGCAGAAGCCGCAGATAAAAGCTAGCCAGCTAGTAATTATTTAGTTGCCTCTTCGATCATGCAGAGAGGAGATGAGTTGCCCCTTGGCGTAGTCTATTTTTAATTAAGGACCACACGCAGGATTCCTTTACGAGTTCGTCATTATCTAATCATCATAACTAAAGATTACTGCGGATTATTTCATTAAGCATCGTTCGACGTTATTACTGATAAGTACTTTAAGTTGAACATTATATTAATCTATATCAACTTGTGTAAATGCGAAACTTTCACAGCCTTTTGGTCTATCTGTGACCTTTTCACACCTGCACCGCTGAATCATTTAGGCACATAGGCAAAACCGCGGCCAGAAGTTAATTCGTAACACATTACAATTATTTATTTATTACTAGCTTTTGCCCGCGGTTTCACCCGTGTGAAAATGGTGATTTTCCATATAAACATTCATCCCCTAATTAACTCCCTTAGGGGTTGAATTTCGAAAAATCCTTCCTTATTTCTTGTCTACATTATAAAGGGAAGCTCTGTGCAAAACTTTAGCTTTCTAGGTCCAACAAGGGTTTGGGCTAGGCGTTGATGAGTCAGTCAGTCTGTCAGTCAGGACTTCTCTTTTTATTTATATAGATATAATATAGAAAGATAGATGTGCAATGTTTCTCAGATTAACTGTACTTACCTTCCGTATTTCTAATTTTATAACCAATACGTGTGTGGTTTAAATTAGAAAATATTTTAATGAAATCAAAGTACAATTTAGGTTGCATTGTCAAACAGTTCGACGAAGCCTTTAATTGGAAATGTATTTTTACGTTCAGACAGTTCATGGCTCAAGTGACTATAAGACAAAGTGACAAGCCTCATATTTTATACGTTTAACTGCCCTGCTGAATTCGGCCAGCCTAAACAGTAATGAGTGGGTTTTATAGAGGGCCGCAACGATCGTGCCGGTTACTGCAACGTTCTCAATTAGTTTAAGATTGGTCACGTTATTTACTTTAAAGAATTGACCTCTCGTATGTCATTTTGACGTCTGGTTGTGGCCAGTGGTATAGTTCATTGTTATCAATGAGAAAGTATGATTTTCTGTTAGTTAGTTTGTCTGTCTTTCTGGCTCGTGGCTAAGTAACAATAGCCTCTCGGGTTGATATTCAGGTAAAGCAGCGCTTATCTAGGTTGGACGTTGGATAGATGACCACTCATTGCGTACCAAGTTTCCTCCGTGCATCGGAAAACACATCAAGCCTTTATAGTCTTGGCTGTCATTTGTAAATCTTTTATCGTCGTTACAGGTAGTCTGTGGCCTGAAAGTCTGACAAGTAGTCTTACCAGAGGGTATCGTATTACCCAGTACTAACTGGGTTGTGGTGGTTGTGCAGTCGCTTCATGTAAACACTGGTATTCAGCTGAATCCGGTGATACTGAAAGTCTACCCCCATCATGATAAGTCTGTCTTCCACGCAGATAATTTATCCCCATTCGGGTCGGGGACATAATAAATTCTTATCCCGCTACAACCGTTTATGATCCTAAAGGATCATTTCCGACCAGGAAAAAGTTAGTCGCAAATAAATCTTGGGAACACGACTTGAGTCTTTGTCCAGAGCTTTGTTGATTTTGAGAAATATTTATGGCGCGTTAGTAATTGTTAGGCTGAACGGTCCACCGGAACCTTTAAATCAGTCCTCCGTACCTCCCTTGATTTATTCTCCCCTCCCCGACCATCTGTCAGCTTTGTTCCTTTAATAATAAATAATGTACCTCTGTGTCAGCATAAAAACACTTCTTACTTTGTTAGTTATCTGCAAGTCGTCTCTTTAGATTAAGTAAATTATTGCTTGCAATAAAACTGATTCAGTAGCACTTACGGGCGGCCCAGTATATCAATGTCGACACCCTAACTCCCGAGAACAGAACTTCGCTACACAAAGGGCGAGTCCATTACTGCCTTTAAAAATGATTCATCATCATCTGCCAAGCCTTTTCCGAACTATGTTGGGGTCAGGTTCCAGTCTAACCGGATGCAGCTGAATACCAGTATTTTACATGGAGCGACTGCCTATCTGACCTCCACAGCCCAGTTAATACTGAGTAATACGATACCCTTTGGTAAGACTGTTTGCCAGATTTTCAGGTCACTGACTACCTGTAACCACTACCAAAGATTTATAAATGGCAGCTGAGTGAGACCAACAGCTTAACGTACTTTCCGAGGCACGGAGGAAACTCGGTTTGTAATGGGTGGTCATCCACAGACCAAACTAGGCAAGCGCAAATTAACCTAAAGATGAACCCGAGTGGTAGATATTATTATTAAGCTACGAGTTCCTTTTTAAAATCACTATCACTACAATATTATAAACCAAAGTCCTCCGCCGCATCTGTCTGTCTGTTCGCGTTAAACTCAAAACTACTGCACTGTTTTTTGCTGTTTTCACCAATGGATAAAGGGGTTCCTGAGGAAGGTTTTAGTATATAATTTATCCCTAGAATATTATAGATTCCCATGGATTGCGGGAGCGGGATCAAAATTTTATGATTACTTTTGGTCGCCATAACCGATATCCACGCGGGCGAAGCCGTAGGCATCAGCTGGTGATTCATATAACACTTAATTAAGAAATAGCCTTCTTACATTGAGGTCGGTCCCAACGTGAGATTTAGCCGTCCTTATCTTGTACTGTAGCCTCATAAAAGTGCACATTAGTGGGGACTAATGTTCTAAATGCATTAGTGTCACATTAATAATTACGAAATGTTCGTAAGTGCAGTGTTGGCCAGATGTTTTAGTACACCACCCTCGGTCCTTGTGACCTCGCGGCCTTGTAGTCCGGTTTTGTAAGGATTTACAATGAGATCAAAATGTACATACCAGTGAGTTAAAATGTTCTAAAGAGGTTCTGGCTATTAAGATGTTTTAAAGATGTCGTCTCTACGTAAGTAGTAAGAAGTAGTAAAACAATTTTGTAGGTCACTTTTACAAACTTTAGGTATGCATAATATCACGGGTATAATTCCCGAAGTGTTATACAGACTGAGGTGTGTTAGTACACTCACATTACGCCAGTTTAAGTCCCATGTAATAGAAGCCGAGCCAACAAATGCAGACTCCGTGGCTGCTACCGAGAAATACCTGATGGAAAAACCCAATAACACTTTGCCCAAACTGTAATCAAACCCAGGACCTGATACAGCTGACACTCTTGCGACTACTAGACCAACGAGGCAAAATAATAAACAAAAAGAAATCCTCATCACTACTACACTACATAGCATATAAAACAAAGTCGCTTTCTCTGTCCCTATGTCCCTTTGTATGCTTAAATCTTTAAAACTACGCAACAGATTTTGATGCGGTTTTTTTAATAGATAGAGTAATTCAAGAGGAAGGTTTTAATATATTTTTGGCACCCGTGCGAAGCCGGGGCGGGTCACTAGTTGTAGATAATTGAAAACTTTTAACAGAAAAGTGAATGAAGCACTTTTCAGCATTGAAATAGAGTAGTATTCTGAAAATACATGCACTTAAAAGTAACAATAGCTGTGTTAAACACACTGTAACACAGCTAGATAAATATTGACAGAGCGAATTAGTTTACGTTCAACTAATGTTATATCTAAACAAGTGGAAGGAGACCGCTATAAATTATCTACTAAGAACATTATCCTTCATCCGCCTTAGCTAATTGACAAATTGTACGATACCAGCATATCGAACAAGTCGTCGGTGTTATAAGAAGACGGTTCATTAACATTAAGAGACGGTGAATACAGATACTGACATGGTTAAGAAAATGTTTCAATGTTTGCGTAAGAACTGAAGATACCGCAGGTGCAGTCTTTGCCAACTTTTCTGCATTGTTAATCAATCGGTGATGAAGTGTGATCTGTTACATCACGATTGACTGAAGTATTTTATTCACGAACTGTCGTTTGTAAGAGCGGCCTACAAAATAGTTTTACCTACTACTTCTTGCTGCGTAGAGAGTGCCTCGGTGTAGTGGTAGCAAGCGTGTCAGCTGTGCATGAGTTCTTTGGCTCGGTTCCCCGGTTGGACAAAGAGTTATTTCGTTCCTTCATTAGGATTTTCTCTGTAGCAGCCACGGACTCTAATGGGTACACCTCTGTCTAACCCTGTTGGGGATTACAGGTGTGATGTTATGTTATTATTCTTCTTATTTACATCATCATCATCATTTCAGCCGAAAGACGTCCACTGCTGGACATAGGCCTCCCCTAAGTGTCGCCACATTGACCGGTCCCGTGCGTCTCGCATCCAGCGGATCCCCGCAACCTTCACCAGGTCATCGGTCCACCTAGTGGGAGGCCTTCCAACGCAACGTCTTCCGGTTCGCGGTCGCCACTCCAGAACTTTCCGGCCCCATCGGGCATCCGTTCTGCGAGCAATGTGCCCTGCCCTTCTCCTCTTCTTATTTACATCATCAAACTTAATTTTATCATGGAAGAAATCTATACCCTTTTAGACATCTCATTATCTGTAAATTATATACCTATTAACTACTGGACCGACCCGTAATGTTCCTATATTTCAGCTCCATCTGAGGCCTATTAAAACGCGATTAATCGTGCTATAAAATTAACATTAAACAAGATTGGAAACAACAATAACATTATATCAAATAAATAATAACGAGCTCGTGCTTTATATTTCAATGAATTTAATCCATGAGTTGAGAATGTATTCACTTAATCAATGCATTCCGTTCGAAATATAGATATTAGGGTTTACAGAAGTAGCTTTAAATATAAGTTTAAGTCATAACAGTATACTAATATTTATCAGCATTCCATCTATCTATCTTTTATAAATGAGAAGTCCTGACTGACTGACTGACTCATCAACGCCCAACCCAAACCATTGGACCTAGAAAGCTGAAATTTTGCACACACGTTCCCTTTAAAATGTAGACAAGGAATAAGGAAGGACTTTTCGAAATTCAACCCCTAAGGTAGTTAAATAGGGGATGAAAGTTTGTATGGAAAATCGTCATTTTCACGCGGGCGAAGCCGCTGGCAAAAGCTAGTTTGTTCATAAACTTGAAGTAGACATAGCAATTTCTCTGATACACCAGTTTTCATATTATTTGTTTTTATATTAACGCAACTAAGTGGTTCATCATTATTCATCATTCTCTAGCCCTCCCATCACAATTCATTTAATGGTCGGCGCATCATGTCTTCTACTTCCATACTTCTATATTACTCGTCATCTCGACATACACCTCCTTTGTTGACATATCATCCTTCACACAGTCCATCCAACATTTCTTTGGTCTTCCTCTACTCTTATACAGTGCGATCAAATTATCTTGGCAGCTCCGAACTTCGTGCAAGTCATTTTGTTTTAACGAATGTTTAAAAGTGTTATGATATTTATTTTATTTGTATTTCTCACTGTTTAAATTAGATATTTTCTGATCGTTTAAGTATTGGTTTATCTGGCAATAACAGTTTTATTCCCAAGTTTACATGCGTAAAATTTCGCAAAGCCTATGTTCAGAGCTGCCAAGATAATTTGATCGCACTGTACCCTCCACATTCATACTTGAAACTTTTCTCACGACATTCATCGGAAATAACTAGGTACGAGTAGTTATGCAGAATAATATTGTACTAGTCAAATTGGAATATTTCTATACCTATTTTATTCAATCTATGAAACGGAGATTGAATTATTCAAATCGATGTTACATTAAATTACTTCCAGATCAAAGGTTCTCGCAACTCTGAAGACAAAATTTTCTACGAATCTCTACCGTAAATAAAATGGAAATAAACTTATATTTTCTTCCTGCCATGACTTACTAAGTTTTCAGACTGAAAAGACAATGGCCAGCAAAAGGTTGACAATTAGCGAAGTATTATATTCAAGTCAAGAGATTAATTACGTCCTTTAAGGAAACAAAAGAACCCAAATCAAGATCACACAAGAACAAGAAGCTTTTGAGAAAACTTTTAACAAACAAAGCTTTCTCAAGTCTATTACGGAACCGACTTACTTTAATTAAGTAATTACGAACATCCGCGCTTTCATCTCGAGTAATTTTATTATCAATTAGCTGATGTTTTGCGGTTTTATTTGCATGCCAGGGAAAAGACTTTAAGTGGTCAGGATAAAAAGTATCCTAAATATTAATCTGGGTTAGCTTACCACTGCTCAACACTGTGCCCAAATTCCAACAGTCGTTTTACATCAATTTTATAAAAAACTTTGTGTACCCCTACAAAAAGTATTCTCATATGTTAACCTAAGTCATCAACTCGTATGCAAATATTCATTCAAATCTGTTCATCCGTTACAGCATGTTCGTGGAACAAACCAAAAGAGTTTTAAAATACCCTTAAGGAAACCAAGCTACTTGTTTTCCTCGTCATGGTGACCTATTTTATTATAGACTACCACCACAATACCTGGAAAGGTACGGAGATATTGGAAGGCAAAGTTCCAAATTTTTCAAATTTTTTTTTTATTATTTTGTAAGGTTACAACTTTACTCTAAAAACCACCATGACCCGTTTTTTTAAAAGCCTCCATCAGTGTAATGATTTGAGTGTGCTACATGGGGTTTTACCGTAAAGTTAGTTTCACCCGAAAAATAAAATTGGTTTCCAGCAATAATTTTTGCGTAGAGTTACTTAGTTTGAAGTACAGAATGCTTTGTTGACGACTTCATGAAGGGTCCATTTACGCCCTGTGTAACAAACCTCATTTATATAAAAGAGAAAGATTTTAATCCAGAGGCAAGCAGTTCAGTTGTCAACATACGTTATGAAGCTGTAATCCTGGCTGCCCAGACAGCCGTGTAATACGATGACAAGTTAATACTCACGGTGTAAATCATCCTAGCGCTCTACATGAAACTGTGGCCAATGCATCATAATCTAGGAGCGTGACTAGTTCACTACTTTTATCTGACATGATAGGGGCGGAAAATTGGTTGTGTAATCGCTCCGGCGTTTATTTATATCATTTAAATTGAGTAGCCGTTGACATAAGAGAGTGAGAATACTGTGAATTAAAAACTACGTAACATTTATTTGATCTTTTCTGAATGAGGAAAACTATGTGAAATTATCACTTTGCTCTGGTGAAGAAAAACATCTTGAGGAAACGAGCTTTCCTGAGAGAAATTTCTCGACGGCATGTAAAGCTAAGTCAGATGTCGATGGGTGGCATAACAACTGTGATAAAGAAGATCTAGGTTAATATAACTCACGTCTTAGTGTGAAATTACAGTGGGAGCGGCGCGGGTAGCGGAATCCGCTGGCGTGTAAGACAAGCACATACTTGTGTACCAAGGTGCACCAAGTACGGGCGGGGCGGGCGAGCGGGTATCGCGGCGGTATCTCGACGCGTCACCCGCTCATCCGTCCCGCCCGCTGCCACTGTAATTTCACACTTATAGAACGCTATTATATAGTATGTTTGTATGGGGTGCACCAAAGTTCACCTAAAATTTCAACTCCGATAATTGGAAATCCGAAAATGTTCTTCCTAACATTTTTCATCCTAACGATCGCAATTCCTAAAGTCTCTGTCTCTAATGTTTTAATTCCTAAGCATTCAACTTCATAATGTCAGTAGCAATAAACATCTATTACACTATTATTTGTTTTCCTATATTTTCTCAACATAACCATCTTTTACACTTTTATTCAAAGTCATATCTTTTTTGTTTATATTACTTTTTAAACATAATAATCAGTATTATAAAAGGTCCCATTAAAATAGGTGGACAAAATTTTAGAAATCATTTAGACCGCTAAAATAAGGACAATAGTAAAAAAATATATAAGAAAAAGACATTAAAATACCTACTTTTATAGGATGAGTTTGTTCTAGAGTGCCGGCAATTTATTATTTTAAGTCAAAATAAAATCACTTTATATAGTGTTTTTTTTTTTGTTTAGGTGTCTTTAGTTAGGCTTACTAAACGCTGTGTTAAATTTTGTCCACCTATTTTAATGGGACCTTATATACTATGCAAAGATATCCATAGGTTAGGTTAGGTTAGAACTGTGAGCAACTACGCGCGAGCCGAGCGAGCGAAGCGAGCGGTGCCGCGGCAGCGGCTGGCGAGCGCTACCTGGAAATTGGTCGCGAAATTTTTCTAAGTATTTTTTTCATAGTGCCCCCAAGACGACACTCTGACCTGAATTTCATTCATTTATTTCATTTCAAGACAAAAATCAGTGAAACGACCTTTAATCATTCTAAACAGTTGTATGAGTGAAAATATTATGGTAATTATGTTTAGGGATAAAAACGTTAGGATAAAAAACAGTAGGAGTTGAAATATGTTTACAATAACGATATTATGAATTAAAATTTTCGGAAACATGAGTGTTAGGAATATCGCCAGTAGCATTACAAATAGTAGGAATTCAAACTTTAGGATGAAAAATTTTAGGAGGAGCGATCATTCGGATTACAAATCGTTAGGAAGAACAATTTCGGGTAAAAAACTTTAGGTGAGCCAATATGGACCCGTTTGTATGATATTTCTGCACTATAGAGTCTAAGTACGCCTTATAAGTTTGTACTTTGCCTAAATGGCAACGCTGATGCCGTATTCAGAACAAATGAATATCATAAGCTTAGTCTAGTATAGGGAAGGGAGCATTTATCGATGTAAGTTTATTTCACGTTCTGAAATTGCCTCATCTTTAGTAGAGCAGTTAATATGTACCTAGTTGCAATTTGACAACGATGGCGATTGATAACATGATAAAACCGACATATCCAAGAACCCATGTTCGACACCGTGACATAGGTACACCAATACGTATTGGACTCGCTCTCTCACAGAGAAGAGACGCCTGTATCTCAACAGCAGACACGTTATAGGCTGACTGCTGTGTTTGATTAAGAATTTACTTACTGATGCTGATCTCTTTTGTCTCCAGGCGGTTGGTCGTGAGGGCGTGCTGTCTTCGGCAGCGTCACGGGAGTTACACTGCGGACGGCGCCTGGTGTCGGGGCTGTTCTCCCGGCCACGGCTGCCTCTAGGGTACTCCTACGTCACCACCGTGCCGCGCGGTGCCTGCCGGCTCAACGTCTCCGAAGTCACACCCAGTGACAATTACATTGGTAAGAGAGGAACTGCAATTAATACTGAACAAGGTTTCTCCAATTTGGGACGCTCAAAGTCCAAAAAAATTGGTAGTACAAGTAGTTCTCATTAAACCGTTACTCATCATAACCGTCTGTATCGGTTTTTTTATTGAAAATGTCTCGTATATTATTAATAGCGGTCACAAAGAGACATCTTAATCGAGAGATGAAGTGTTCGGTAGTGCAAAGATCGATGTCGAATCGATTAATGGAAATTGCACATGCGCACCGCAGCGCAAGTCTTCAATAGAGGCGCCTACGCCGCAAATTGTGAGATAAATGGAGGTAGCCGTCTGCACAATTGGTGGTTAATTATTCGCATGACGCAGCTAGTAGCAATTTAGTCGGGTTCAACAATTTGTTGAACAGTTGTTTATTCAATTACTTTCGTTTAATTTCGATAGGTACAACTGTTTGTTTCTTGTTTAGCGTTGAAAGTATCCAACGGCTCGTACATAATGAACGGCGAGTTCGCGGTGTCGGCGGCGGGCACGTACGAGGCGGCGGGCGCGCGCTTTGTGTACTCGCGCCAGGGCTCGCTCGACAACGTCGTCGCGCATGGACCCATACACCACCCCATCGACATCATGGTATGACTTCATAGAAAAACCTGCAATAATTGGGTTCCAATTTGATCAATCCAACTAATAATTGTCCTCTTCTTCCAGATTCTATACACGCAACCAAATCCGAACATAAAATACGAATACTTAACTGACTTGGAACCAGACGAAACCAGTAACGATATACCGACGGTCAACCCTCTGCCTCACCACTCCGCGCAACGCCATCACAGGCATCACAACACTGAGGCACATCTCAGAGATCTCGAAACAAAATCCGAGCCTTCATTGTCAAAAATACCCGATTTCAACAATTTGGAAAGCCAATCCCAAGTCGAGAGCAATGTCATTGGTAGCAGGAAGTTTGTCTGGAAGATTCTCGAATTTTCGCAATGCTCGCGTAGTTGTGGAGGAGGGCTTCAAATTGGGAAGTTCAAGTGCGCTGAAGTGACGGAGAAGGGAGATAAGGAAGTGTCTCCTTTCCATTGTAATGGTGTTCCTCCACCGGCCCGAAGACGTCGTTGTGGTGGGAACCCATGTCCTCCACGTTGGAGAGCAGCCGCTTGGGGACCCTGTCCTGTTTGCGGACCTGCACACAGGACACGCATTGTGGGATGTGTTCAGGATCATGCCAGAGGAATCACAAAGGTACAGTAAAGACATTTAAGTCCATTATATTCAGAACATAAAAAGCACTTGTAGCTAACTGCCATTAATATTTCCAGATTAGCGACCAAAAATGCCCTCTACCGATGCCTCCAAGCAATGAACTATGTGACATTCCGAACTGTGATGGCACAGCTGCCACGACTAGTGTACCCCGGTTGGACGCCAGACGTCAAGTGCGACCGAAGGACCGGACTGATAACTTTAGAGACGGCCCAGTGATATCTCTTGCTACCAACTTAACTGATAATGATATTGGGACTACCCCTGCACCACAAAGTTACAGCCACAGTGCTGGAGGAGGTTGGTTGTACACCGAGTGGTCTCAGGTAAGTTCAGAATATATCCATACAAGCCCATTTTATATTGAATCCGATTCATAACAAGAATACCGTAATA
This sequence comes from Diarsia mendica, assembly GCA_949316265.1. Taxonomy (NCBI): domain Eukaryota; kingdom Metazoa; phylum Arthropoda; class Insecta; order Lepidoptera; family Noctuidae; genus Diarsia; species Diarsia mendica. Next base: position 11,998,499 of record OX438902.1, on the reverse strand, counting down.
TCTTTAATCCCTCCCACGGGTCAGTGTACTTATGTTCGCCAATAAAGGTATTAATTAGACTTAAATGTGATAAGGGTCTGACCCAGGAGTTATTTATGAGAACACGGCCTGGATCCCAAATTATATCCATTTTCCGGCAAAAACTTTGTGGATTACTTAGGTCCTACATTTCTAAACGGTGCGTAATCCAAGAAGGTTATTAAGGCTACTAATCTATGTATTTGGTCAAGTGGGCCTCATTTAAATAAAGGTCCTGTATTTTAGTGCGTGGGTTGGTGTGTGGGAGGAGGGGTCCAGTCTCGTGGAGTTCGCTGCGTCGATCCTAACGGGTGCACTTCTCATCGTGCGCCAGAACAAATGCAAACCTGTGCAGTCAGGAAGCAGTGTGATGCGCAGTGGTTTACCAGTAAGACACTTCCCATAATATTTTCTAATAGATGACGTTTCTGTGTTCGTCAGCCTTAAATTATGCGACGTTGAACTAATTTCGTAAGGCCATTCGAATTCAATTGAATGCAGATGTTTCAATACCTACCAGTCACCAGATTTGGTTTGTTCAACGATGAATTGAATTCTAAAACACTACTGTGTACTGTTTCTGACTTAAGGTTTCTGTTTTCAATGGGTTTTGTGTGTAGTACATAATAACTCCTTATTCGGATATTCCGATGTGTCCGTAAAGGTAACAATAAGTCCTAAGCTTATTGTTTTAAGATAATTTTGTCTGTGCTAGGTGAATGGTCAGCTTGCTCTGCTAACTGTGGCGGCAAGCAAGTCCGAGGGGTGATCTGCATCGGCGGCAATGGCAGGAGGTTACGAGATGGCTCCTGTAGGGGCACCAAGCCTGAAGCTGAACGCACTTGCGGGGGCACTTGCAGTCCCTCGTGGTATCTTAGCGATTGGACTGAGGTAAGTGAATAAAACAAAAGCTGGAATGTTATTGTGTCTATACTGACACTATGTTCAAGATTTAGATGAACGAGTTTTTCTTGTCCGCTAGTACTCTTGTTTTTATTTTAGCTGCTTTGTGTGTTCTACTCTGTTTTCGAAGAATAACACCAACAGCACGACAGCGCTATTTCCAAAACACGACAGAAACAAAACAATTTGAGCTATACCTATAGACGTATGTACACTGCCGCACTATTTATATAGGCAACATGTGTATGTAGACGTTTATATCTATAAAAAACTTCTGTTACCTTATAATAAGCCATCTAAGCGAAACCTCGAAACAAAACTTCTACTCGTAAAACAAAGGAAAAACACCCCTACATGGCGAAGCTAGACTAAACGATTTATCTAGACAATCTCACGGTCCAACAGACAAAGGAGTGTTCACAATTTTCCTTGTTCCAAATCAAGAAACGAGCGTTTTGGTTTGTAAAGCTAACAACAGATCTCGACATTATAGTACCCAGTAGTTAGACGGTCGACCCATCAATTTAAATAAGAGAAATAATTGCAACCGCAGTGCCCCATTAAGTATAGCTTGCTGGTGGTTTCGCAATTTGTAACCTTCAATTCTGGGATGGATTTACTTGTGATGCCTGTTCTTCATACAATTTTAGGGACTGAGACTTGAATAGAGTTAATTACAGATGGAGAAGAAGCTAAAGCAAATATAGTTACACAATTATATTGCTATTTTACCAGGATAGAATGAGAGTGCGTAATGCGTATATTATGGAACTCTGTACGATGTACGTATGTTCGTTTGACATGCCTGCCTGACTTTATCTGAAATTATGCAGATGTAGATACATCGTCTGCGTAATAGCAGGTGTCTCAAATGTTTGAAAGAGCTTCGACATTTGCAAGAACAAAAAAATCATCCCAAAATAAAACACACTCATTTTTTTATTTCGCCTGTGACTCATTATAACTACTTCTTGAATTGAAGATCAAGGTCCATGAAGTGGAATGTCCGTAGCGATTAGGACAATGATTCCAAATATGCCAATGTTGCTGGGACCGCCCTCACTAATAGTACTAATTAGAACAACGAGTACTTTACAATCCCACTAATTAATCCAAACCTTGCTATTTTTTTTGACGCCAGTCTAATCTTTATAGACGTCAGCAGCAATTCATCTGTCAAAAACATTGTTCGTCTATAAAAAATGTAATTGAAATCACAATAAAAAGAAAATTATGGAAATCAAAGGTTTTCTTTTGTGTTTTTTCTGAAAGAACTCAGGCACTTGAAAGAAAATTGCTAAGATGCAAATTTATAGCTCTTGTAATTAGGGCTCTATTGTGCATTACCTACTTTTTTACTCTGGTCAACTAGCCATTTTGTCGTAATTATACTGAGATGGCTTACAAAGGTATGATTTTCTGAGTTCAACGAGAAATTAAATACATTTTCATGAGGCAAAAAATGGAGCTGTAACTAATTCTAGATGGTGTCTTGAGGTTGATTCTTGAGGTCCTACACCAGTGACAATCTTCTTTCACGTTTTGTTTTTCTGCAGTGTCTTTAAGATTGAAATTATCTTTTTGGTATTTTGTGCCAATTTATTACATTTTTGATTCCCTTCACAATATTTATTACTGTTTGTATGTTAATTTCTCTAAAGCATCGGATTCCATTACCTCCGATTACAAACCTTCTAATTTTGTCATTTGCTCCAGTGTCAAGGTCCATGTGAAGCGGGAGTCCAGTCCCGAACAGTATGGTGCGCCCGCGGTGGGGCGGAGGGTGCGGGGGGTGCGGCGCGTGATGCGGACTGCGCAGGAGTGCGTCCTCCCGCAAGACGGTCTTGTGTACCCTCACGGTGTTCTACAAGACCGCCTGTTAAGACAGCTGTTGTGAATGCACCTCCTTCAGGTTTGAATTTTAACCTGTTGGTAATAACCCAAGTAACACATTTTGCGACAAAAGGCTTGCATATAGAATATTTTTGGAAACTTTAGTAATAAAATCCACCGTAATTAAGTTCTATAAAGGTGGTTAGAACCGATAAGCAACCTGTATGTTACCAAAGGGAGAAAAATTGCAACTTATTTATAGATGCAAAAGCGATGCATAAGAGTTCGAATTGTTACCTTGAGTGGCACTAGGAACTAGCGGTGCAAATGCGCGCCGTAAATGAATGATTGAACGGTATAGCGATACAGTTCATTCGTTGAGTGACAAATAAGATCACAAGTTCTTATTTTCGGTGGAGATAAACAACAACGGCTGTGTGTTGTGACAGCTTTTATTTGGATTGTAGCATCTATTTTGCGAGTATTCAAAACTTATGTGTTTAACGCAGGATAACCATCATGGAGCCCTTGCAAATGGTTTTTTATTGTGAAACCATGGTATATTTACTAAGTAAATTTTGATGCGCCTTCGATCTAATCAAGAATTAGCAAAAAATATGCGGTGATCAAATAAATAAGATAATACTTCATAAAAATTTGGTTGTTAAAAACCTAACATTATGGTTTCACAAAAAAGTATAATGTCAAACTACATCAGAAACAGTTATCAAAACTCATTTTATTGTATGTTAGTGTAATAAAATACCATTCAACAAGATACTTTTCAAGGACTCCATTTTTAAAAATGGCGATTTAGATTAGAACTTGCAGTTCATTTTTACACTCATTTGTTGCCATAATAGAGCTCCTAGGTCCAAAAATCCCTCATTAGTACATAGTAGTGATTATTTTCACTTAACAGGTCTCGTTGCCTTTGCGTTGAATTGGGGATCCTCAAGACGGGTACAAAACCCATTTAGGAAGGTAAATAAAGTAAAATTTACTTAAATTGTAAATGTTGGCTGGAATCCTCGACTTTTTAATTCGATGCCTGATTTCCCTATTGATAGTTTGCAAATTTTCATTTATACAAGAGACACCCAGAAGGGTTACTCATAAAAATGAGCTGATCATGCCTTGCCTACCAGTCTATGATTTACACCCTGTATAACATAAAAAATTACAAAGTGAACTAGTGATTTCATAACTGTTTCATAAACTATTCAATTACCTAAAATGTAGGAAATTTACTTAAATACAAATCATACTCTATTTAAATTTATTAATATGTACGGAACCTGCGATAGTGTTAGAACTGTAAGATCTTAAGTGGTTCTAAATGAGAGAAAATTGTTGCTTAAGGTTTTCAAGAACCATCTTTTGGAATCGATCTACGCGTTACAGTGGCATAATAGAGTATATTAGACCTTACAAAGGCAATTACACTAGGTTCCAAATGAGCTGCAATAATAACTCTTGAGCCACTACAGGTGATAACTAACTTATATATACTACCTATTTAGTACTAAAGGTGCCATATAAGGAAAAATTACCACCTATTAAGGTACGGTTCTTAATGGGAGATTTTAAGATGTCTTAAGCTTCTTTGAGTGCTAAAAGATTGAAAATTGAAACCTTTATGCATCTATAACTAATAAATTCGGCTTAGTGCCACCATAAGTTATAAAGCAGAAACAAATATCACTCAAAAGCAACTGTTAGTGATATGAGTTACTCATATGCAAATTCGAGCGCTGTTTGCATCTATAAGTAATACCGTACACTCTTGCATCACTTAAATGCTACCTACAGTTGCAGAATAAGTTCCAAAATACACTAACGTGCTACTTGGGAAGGCTTGCACGACTTTATTTAGAGCTGAACATCATTTTGTGTATGTTGTCTTCAAAAGTCAAAAAGTCAAAATTCATTTATTCAAACTAGGCTGATAATCAGCACTTCAAAGGATTGACGAGGATTTTCTGAATTAATTTAGAGCCAAGTTTTGTGTGAGATGTAAGTAAGCGGGCCTTAGTACCTTAGCGAATGTGTTTGGAATATTTTAGTATTGAATTCTTGATTCATATCTTGTTTTTAGTTTCAGACCCACAACAGCGTGTGACAAGACACCAAAGCCATACCGCACAGAATGTTAGAGACAGGTCTTATGCTGATGGTAATTATTTTAGAGTTATTTACTTCCGATCGCAAATCCCAAGATGTATTTTTTTCAACCAGTTCTTATCGTCACTTGCTTTTTCCTTCTATCTCTTCTTTATCCTTTGGTGAATATATCTTTGTTCTTCTCACTGTCCAGCTTTTTGGTTTATTTTTTCTTACCTATTTGTCTTCATTTCCTTCTTTTTCCATGGGGAAACCAGCTCGTTATACCTACAATACAATTGCCTCTCCTTTCCATCTTATCTTCTTCTATTATAAATACTGACTCGGCTTTAATAACTCTTCCTTGGCCACAACATTTATTTCATTATCTCTCATGTTATCCTTCATGATAACTAGTCAAGGAATTTCTGATTTGCCTTTTCAATTCTCGATTATGACGTCATCGTGGTTTTTTATGCTAATATTACTTGCTCAGGAGCATGTGCGGACAAGTTGAACAACTGCGCGCTAGCGGTGCAGGCGCGGCTGTGCCATTACCCGTACTATGCGGACTATTGCTGCAAATCCTGCCACGGACGGTAAACCATCATTGTTGGAGTAAGAAGTTTTTACCTTATCATCTTTACTATTACCTACGTTGTTATAACCAATTAATAAACAGTAGCTAACTTTAAGAGAGACTGTTTTATATGCTTCATAGTTTTCTAAAGATTGGAGTTTTTGAGATTGGACTTTTTAGTATCAGCCACGCATTTGTGCTTGGTGGATGGCTATAGGCTCGCCTCCTATTCCATAAGACTTAGACATATTACAGGCAAAATGTGTGTACTAACGGGTTCATCTGTACGTAATCCTTCGGCAAATTTTGACAAGATTTTCCCTTTCCCAGGTACTAGCAGTGAACCACTAAGGCGCTATGACACGTATTGTGATACAAAATGGACGCATAGTGAGAATACGTAACGTAATGTTTAACAAGCCGAGTCCCGCGGCGCCGCCTGCGCACACACACGCTAAGCTCGTAACTGATCTACGCGATCCAATACTCACTGTTACAAAGAACCCTTCATGAAGAAAGTGGAACGCGTAACTACGCTTCAATTAATACGTTAGGAAAGGTATCAATATTAATGCAGAGTAGGGATGTTACGGAGGTAGTTTTATCGGAACCGAAGTCGAAATCGGAGTTTTTAAATTTGGTTTATCAGAGTCGAAACCGGAATCGGAATCGGAGGCGTTGCCGAGATGGTGGCAGAAGAGAGAAGAGTTAAGAAGGGCGGGCCTTGATAAAATAAAATGCATGCATAAACCTGTTCGTACACTTCGACCTCCGATTAAAACATCCGATATAAAAGTGTCGGAACCAAAGTTCGAAACGGAGGTGTAATATCAATCGGAAGTGGAGACGAAGCTCCGTGACATCCCTAATGCAGAGTATTAAGTCTGAATCAAAGCCAAAGTGAAACAGACTAAGACTAGATATCGGATTGACTTACGTAAATTAAATCACTCATTCAAATGCTCTATGAAATTGTTAATTACTCAACGCTTTATTGTGCTCCACACTAAAACGTTTGGCGTTATTGACGACGAGTTCGTACAGTCATTGCCCAGCATTGTCTGATTCCTCGAAGAAGAGCGCGTTGTGTGAAACGAGGGGTCAGATAATACTGGGTACTGACTGTCTCAGTGTGCGCGCGGCTCAATACTGAACTCTAAACGTTCGAGTTTCTGTAAGTATTAGAAATAGTTTCGTGATCTCCAGATTAGTCGAGTTTTGGAGTCGATCTGTGAACTGTAGAACTTTCAAAATTATAAAAGTAAAAAAAAATATTTCGTTTATCTCTTCTTACATTATATTGCACGACATGTTATCGAGTTGAGCACCCCTGTATGCGTAGATTTGTTTATAACTTGCTTGTAACCAAGTAATCGGGATGCATTTTTACCGAATTTCGTATACTGTATTTTACTTAGGAGATTAATTATTGCATAAACGCATGTTTGGAACTACAGTTCATTTTGCATTTGTAATGCAATGTAGGCTATGCTATCTAGATTAAGAACAAATAGTATTTCTTATTGTTGTAATAGTTTCTTCGGTATGTACTTATAGAAACTATAATGCCGATTCCACACGTCTACTAATTAAGTTGATCAAGTTTGTCAGTGAGGGATGTTTATGTAAAATTGTATGATTACACATCCCTTACGGTGACGAATGGTATTCGCAGATGTGTGGGCCAGGCATCTGCAGTGTTCATAATAACTTATTACACCGATTCTATTGTCAAAGAGTCAGTTCTGTATTATTATAGTGTCGAGTTGTGTAAATAGATAATTATTTTTATATGTATAGTGCATTTACTTACTGGCTGTTAAGTATTTATACGATGATTGTATTAGTTAAAACATTGTACCATCACAATAATATAATATGTATTAATTGGTTTTTGCTAAAAGTAACTAGAGTTTTGCCTACCGTTTAATAAATTTTGTCTGTACTAATGATGCATATAACAATGTACAAAAATAATAAGCTTTAAACACTGGTTGTTGTTATTATTTACATTCCTAATAGGGGATCGGACTGGGTCAAAATAATATGATTCTATTTAGTCCGTAAGTTAGATTATCGAAAAATATTGAGTACGTGTTTTTTGTTTTATCAAATCAATAAAAAATGACGAAGATAAAACGCGTCAAAGATCTTGGAGTGGGGCTTGAAACGTCACTTGTGTCGTCAAAATGTACTATCATATTATGACGTCACACGAGTTTTCGAAGCACTGTATCGTCTTCATTTTAAGTTTACGTGAAAAAAGAAAAAATATGTGTCCAATAATTTTTGGAAATCTATCTGACGGACTAATTAGTTTTTTTTGTCCGATCCCCTATTCCCAACCCAATTAAGAAGAGAAAATACTTTGAAAATTTACATGGAGTGACTGCCTGGCCTCCAACTAGTACTAAGGATCTTTGACCTCCCGTCGGGGCTGCGGGTTGTTCGAAAGAGATACCGCGGTTTCGGCACAAGGGCTAAGAAGGAATATGGGTGGTTTTTAGTCAGTAGAAGTCTGACACTCCCTACCGCTCTGCCCAGACGGGCGGCCCAGACATTTTATGATTTGCCACCAAGCAAAAAAAAAAAACTTTGCCCTAAGCTGCGGACAGATATGGCGACACTATAAAGGTTCCTTGTAGACAGGAACTGTAACAACCAGAGTTAGAAACGGAGCGTGCTGAACTCATCGTCGATGCTTGAGATTGAGAAGATTAGGGGCATGAAAAGGGGTCATGGTATTCCTGCTTCTAGATGTTGAACAACCTTAGATAGGGTAGTTTATGATCAAGGCCACTGCCTCGTTGGTTTAATGACCGCAAGATATACTACTGAGCATGAGGTCCTGGGTTCGATTCCCGGGTCGGGCAAAGTGTTATTGGGTTGTTATCAGAAATTTCTCGGTAGCAGGATCTAGATTCTGGACGGAGTCTGGATTTGCTCCCGGTTGATGGTCATAATTTCGCCCCTTTTCGGCTCAATATAACTGGCGGAATGTGGGAAGTACTATTTGGTAGGATACACACACACCACGTAGAGCAGTGGTGGTAGCCCCGATTCACGAACCGTAAGCCATGGATTCGAATTCAGGCAGGCGCATTACTTTGTGTAATTAATTTCATCACCACTGCTCTCAAAACGGTGAAGGAAAACATCGTGAGAACAAAAAAAAATCGATGAGATGTGACATTTACCAACCCACACTGAACCCGCGTGGTGGATAATAATAGCCCATCCCTCTCCTAGAGAGGAAGCCTGAGACTCTGCAGTCGGGACATTATAGGCTGATGAGGATGATGGCACACCATGTCTCCCTACACCTCTACGTAACCTTTCGGGAATAGGGGATCGGACTGAGTCAAAAAAATATGATTCTGTTTAGTCCGTCAGTTAGATTATCGAAAAATATTGGATAAGTACGTGTTTTTTGTTTTAACGAATTAATAAAAATTTACGAAGATAAAAAGCGTCGTGACGTCACTTGTGGGTAAAAAATGTACTGACATGTAACGTTTTCGAGGAGTTCACGAGTTTTCGAAGCACTGTATCGTCTTCATTTTTTGTTAATGTGAAAAAAGAAAAAATAGGTGTTTAATATTTTTTGGAAATCTATCTGACGGACTAATTAGTTTTTTTTGTCCGGTCCCCTATTGCCACACATTGCTCACAGGCGTGATGTTATGTATGTATTATTATCGTGGAGGACAAAGAAGGACAGCAATTACACAAAACCAATAAAATCCGTATGGAGGGTCATCAAGGACTAATCCTTAGTTGTTCACTACATCTCAAATCAGCAGTCACGTAGAACACAAAATAAAATTTACTACCAATATAGATTTGTAGTCTTGAAGATATCACGTACAAACGGTACTTCAGATTAAAGAGATACTCTATCAATCCTGCGTGCATATCGCCTTAAGGTGCGTATAGATTTACACGATTTTCGACAATTGTTATTACCTATAGTCTGTTATGTTGAGTTTCGACGAACATAATATCCGTCATTTTCATACATTATTACAGCATTGTTCGATACCGTCGACCGCCTGTTAATGATCTATAAATATTTCATATTTATATTTCAGATGAAACCGGACAGATGGGCGAAGATAGTAACACAGTGGGTGCCTGAAGACGGCCGACGTAACCGAGGCAGGCCCAAAAAACGCTGGCGTGAGGATCTGGACTCATTCTCAACGGATTGGACGGAGAAGGCAAATTGTAAAAAAACTTGGAAAGCCATGGGGGAGGCCTTTGCCCAGCAGTGGGACAGTGTAGGCTAAGGAAAAAAAAAAATTCACAGTTAAAATCATGCAAAGCCACAGTTGGTGGCAGACCAAAGTTGGTGCCTAGTATCGAAATTTTATACCTACATGTAGCGGAGGAGACTGCTAAGTGGTCTTAAAAATCATGACCTCGATTTCAAAGGAATGCTGAACAACAGTTTTCGATTTTCAAAAATCTTTTGGTGGGTCCAGGAAAGCTATAATTCCTTTGAGCACTTTACTTAGCTGCTCGACCCCATACCGCCGCCGAAAAATAAACAGACAGTATTGCTTCATTTATTTTGCCCATTGACCTGTTGGAGTGAATGAAAATTAGTTTTTGTTGCTCGATAAAATATGAAAAACGTGATCCACAAAGGTAAAAAATATACCAATAGCGGTCATTTGTTGCTATAGAATTTAGGTAGGTACCTATGTTTTATTGATCACACGATATTATCGATTGACGAAAATCGACCAAATCTGCAATCGTCTTTATGGACTAGAAATTGTTTTGAGAGTACTACGAGTAAATACATATATTACAGCTTATACGCGATTTAATTTTCAATGCGCATAGTTCTTCAAACGTTACGCACGAATTGAAAAAAAAATGACGGAAAATACAGACAATGGATACCAAACAAAAAATTCGAAAGTTTTGGAAAATGTTTGGTATAAATCAGTGAGGTTATCGGTCAATTTGCTAATTAATATCTTGTTATTTTTCACAGTGTTTATTTGTTTGTTTTATTGTTTTAATGCTCGGTTAGATTGGCACATTATATTATGTGTTCTTGGGGTAAGTTATTAATATTATACAATGATTTATTTTATCTGTCTACATCGCTTGTGTGGCGGTCGAAAGCGCGATTGCTTAGGATGAGGTTCTGGGTTCGATTCTCGGGCAAGTTTTTCCTTCAGAGATTTCGCAGTAGCAGCCATGGACTCTGGATTTGGTGACCGGTTCTTGGCTACCCCCTATTTATATGGGACTAAAAACATAACTGGCGATATCTGGGTAAACTTGTTTGGTTCACCTCAGCCTAGTCCTGTTTTGTTATGTATGTATTTATTTTATCCCTGGGTTAGTTTCCTGCAAATAATTAGGTAGCAAGTGCATATTAGAATTATTAGACCACTATCCAAAAAGTTAATTCTATCAATATTTTTCAATATTTATAAAACCAACCAGGGCGGCATAATCGCATGTGCGACAAAGACCTTTTTATTGAAAAAAAAAATATGCAATTTATTTGCATATTTTTGCGGCTTGCGGCAGTGAGGGTGCCGAATGTTCTTGTCAATTATTTTGTTGACTAAATTGTCTTGTTAGAAAAACCCTCGCTTTTTTCGCGTTTTCAAATTCAAAGAACACAATAACAATTATAATTTCGTAACAAGCTTTCTAAGATGACTGAACTCGAAATCACATTCTGATTGACTTTACTTTTACCAATATCTGTCAATTAAATATTTCAATATTTGGACATAGTTCGTTAGTCCTGAAGATCCTGATCAGGATAAATAATTATTGCATTGTCATTGGTCTTTGATAAGTGTGCGAAGTTTCAATTCAATCCGACGTTCTGAAGTGGGTAGAAATCACGTTCAAAGATTCCGTTACATAAATACGTAGATACATCTTATAAGATGTAATTAAATATCTCGTGTCACGGTGTTTGTAGTCGCACTCCTCCGAACGATCCTAATTCTTATGTTTTGATTTGTAATTATATTTTTTCACTTATTATTCGGTAGAAAAAAAAGCATTGCAAATGCATTGGACGAGGTACTGCTAGTAGATAGGTATATATACCAAGTCAATAAAAGCGTATTAAAGAATGACCACAGAACTATCTAAATGTTTTCTAGTCAACGCATACAAAGGAAGTAAACATAATTTTGGGGTCAGAGCAACCTGAGTAAGACGACGGCACATTCATAGATCACGAATTAATTTCAAAACCCTTATTTCCAGTACCAATTCTTCATGTTCCAAGGAACGCTGATGATGTCGCCATACAACAGTTGGTCCATGTTCATGACCCGTCGGTACAAGAAGCACACGCACTGGGTCATGCAGGTGGTGGCAGCCGCCCTGGTCACTGCTGGAACAGTTATCATCATCAGACAGAAGAGCGTACACTTTAACACGATACATGGCAAGCTTGGTAAGTGAAGAGAGAGAATCCATCATCAGCTATTCATATTGATGTAATGTCTACTCATCATCATCATATCAACAGAAAGACGTCCACTGCTGGACATAGGCCTCTCCTAAGTGTCGCCACATTGACCAGTCGTCTCGCATCCGGCGGATCCCCGCAACCTTCACCAGGTCATCGGTCTACTTAGTGGAAGGCCTTCCAACGCAACGTCTTCCGCACGCAATGTCTACTATGACTTTAATATTATTTATTAGCCTATTCTGGCCCACTGCTGGGCAAAGACATCCCCCATTCTTTTCCAACTCTCCCGGTGTTTTGCCTTCTCGAGTCAATCAGCCAACGTTTCTTGATTAAGTGGTGCTTTAAAATACCGTGAAGTTTAGAAGACCCTTAAAATAACGAAAAATCTTAAAACAAAATTGGACTAACTAAATATGATACAGCAAAGCTTGCTTACTGATTTAAAAATTTAATACCTTGAGAAAAATTCGCTGTACCAAGAAATTATCGGTTTAAACAAACTTGCACGTAGCTCATTTAATAGTGAAACCTTTTAAGTATAGAGCATATCTTTTAGATTTCACTTAAAATTATATGTGTGATAAAAATAGCAACTAAGGTTGAGTTTTTAGTGGTAGAGCGAAGCGAACAAGATGTTGATATTATTACACAATCTTATTTTGTTTCTTTGTTTATGGTTGAATTTGTTCCGACCATGTCAGTATTCAGCCATTAATTAAATAAGAGGAAAAACTAAAAGTAAGAAATATAATAATATACTTAGAATAACATGGTAATATTTCTTTAAAACATACTCTCGAAAAACATAACCCTCCTTCTGCCGCAGTCGGGTAAAAAAGTATTAGCACAGTAGAAGCTTCACCTGTAGGTTTTGTTAGTGTAGGCCATACAAATATTTGTTCCGAGCGGGAATCGTACCAGCGACTTCGACGAAATCGTAATCACTCAGCCACTGCGCCAACCAAAAAACAAATTTATTACAAAGCTGGAATAATTGTAACTTTAAATGTTCACCCAAGAAGAAGCTACCCAGATAAAGCTGCTTACAGCCCCATACATCTCATGGCAACTAGTGGGAACTAGCCAACGACTCCGAGTTTTCTTAATAGCGATTGATGTCCCCACGGCTAACGAAACGAACATTAAAAGGAAATGGACAAAATGACTAGGATAAATAAAGTAATCACTGTCACTGTCCAATCAGGGAATTGGAATTTGTATTTGTTCCTCTCGGGACATTGAATCCATCAAATAAGGGATGATTAAAGAAAAACTGCGGGCTTTCTTTTTTTAAGTACTTCAGGGCCTTTTTTTTTTGGTTGGTGGAATATCATCAAATGACCCCCCCGCTCTTGGGCAGAACGAAGAGGAGTGTCAGACTTCTACTGACTAAAAACCGAACCCGTGTTCCTTCTTTTCCCTTGTGCCGAGGCCACGTCATCTAGTACTAAAATCCGCGGCCCAACTAAAATCCGCGGCCCAAGTACTTCAGGGCCTTGCTTGGCAAGTTCAACTATCCTCCTGCTCATACATGAAATAATGATGTTGTTTTTATGACTGTTTCATTATTAGAGTTCTAGTAATTATCGCTTCGGTCAAAACCACAGACCATGTCGTAACAGCCACGTCTAAGGGCTCAATCAAGTAGCGATAAACGGGCTCTGATGGCATACAGTGACAACTACTAATTGGGTTGTGGAGGTCAGGTCAGTCGCTCCATGTAAGATACTGGAATTCAGCTGCATCCGATTGAACTGGAAGCCGCCCTTAAAATGACTGGGAAAAGGCTAAGCAGATGATTACGATACCAAGTTCATTTTGGAGTTTATTTCTAAACTCCAAAATCGCCTCAATACCACCACTGTAACCCCAGCCTGTGTTTAACTGTACAAGTTGTAAAAGTTAGCTGAGGGAAATAAGTTATTATAGCACTTATTTATAGATGGCTTATGTATGCACTCCGCGATTTACAAGCCTAACTTACGGCCTCTATACGTGGCATGATTTCAAACGGTATTTATATGAATAATCATTTACAATGTTGTGAAATACTGCCTTCGCAGTAATCTTTCTTGCTTTTCCTAAGTGCGTTGAGGTCGGCTACCATCTCTTGCAATGCAGTTATGAGCATCTTTATACCTACTACTATATTATGGCAAATCATATACCTACTAAAACTTTTCTCAAGAACTACTCTATCTATTGGTGAAAACAGCATGAAAATTGGTGCAGTCGTTTTTGAGTTTATCGCGAACAGACAGACAGACAAACGCGACGGAGGATTTTCTTTTATAATACGAGTATGTAGTGATTAGATGCCATCCCTAAAACAAAGAAAAACAATTCCGGCCTGAATTCACGAACTTATTAAAGGGATTATAGTGTATCGAACTTTGAGATAATGACCATTAATTAAGGACGCATTTCCGATTGATAAGTCAAATCATTACTTTTTTAAACAAAAGTATGTTTATTAAATACAATGCTTTGTATTTTTAAAATGTTTTTGCTGCTTATTGTAGGTAGATGTGCAAGGTACAATTCTTAACTATAAATATAATTTTAGATATGTCCAGTTTCTCAATAAATGTACCGAAGTGAAAAATTTTTACTTCGGTACATTTATTGAGAAACTGGACATATCTAGATGTGCAAGGTACAATTCTTAACTATAAATATAATTTTAGATATGTCCAGTTTCTCAATAAATGTACCGAAGTGAAAAATTTTTACTTCGGTACATTTATTGAGAAACTGGACATATCTAAAATTATATTTATAGTTAAGAATTGTACCTTGCACATCTACCTACAATAAGCAGCAAAAACATTTTAAAAATACAAAGCATTGTATTTGTGAGATCATGAACGCAGTTTTACCTTAATGGTGCGTTCACCTTACTCACTCGCACTTATATTGCTCTCTTTTTCTCTCAATATGTCTGCGATGTAATGTGTGGCTCTGTATTGAATAAAGATCTATTAATAAATTAGAGAGTTTATTTGAGATACAACAAATTGGCGACGAAAGAAGAACTCACAGTGCAGTGATTTAAATAAGAGGAGAGCAAAATTAAGCAATTTAAAGCGATACATATCGAAAAAATAAAAGTGCCGGGTGTGAAGTTGGCTACAGGACGCCGAATTGCATGGCAAAATTTTCGTAGACGCCATATTGCATTCCTTCAAGTTGAAAGTGCTACCAACTGCACGTTAAGATCCAACTTCACAGTTGTTTACATATGTCAGATAAAGAAAACATCAGTCTCGAAAAAAAGATTGCTTTATTACAGTCAGGAAAAAGAACCTACATATACCAATGTAATAAAGAACAACTACAGCAAATCATACAGGAACTGGGGTTGAAATATCCAGAACAAGCAAACATTGATGAACTTAGAAAATTATTAAGTGTTTATTACAAGAAAAAACAATTACTGAAACCAAAAACCATAAATAAAACAAAAATGTCAACAAGCGGCGAAATAAAAGCGTTCGATGGAGAAAAATGGGAAGTATTTGAACATCAGTTGGAGTGCTTCATGATTGTCAATGAAATTGATGAAGATAAGAAAGTTCCACTACTTATAACAAAACTAACCCCAAAAGTATACGAAACATTATCATACTTATGTTCGCCAGTCAAACCCATGAAAATATCTTTTGAGGAACTGTGCAATAAATTAAAGGATAAGTACGCCAAACCATTATCAACTGTCTTAGAAAGAGTAGAATTTAGAAAAAGGAACCAACTTCCGGATGAGAAGGTACAAGATTATATGCTGGAATTAAGAAAATTAGCAGGGAAATGTAAATTTAAGGACATGGAAGATCAATTGAAAGAAAAATTCATAGAAGGAGTTTTCTCCAAAACAATTAAGTTTGAATTGCTGAAAACTGAAGCAGACATATCACTTGAAAGATGCGTGGAGGTTGCTCGCACAGTGGAAGCTGCCCTGATGCACACTAACAATTCAAGTGAGCTAATGCAAACTAAAAAGTCAAATGTAGAGACGGAAACTTATTATAACCAGAAAAAGACAAAACCAGTATATAAACAAAATAAAACTAACAGAGAACAAACGTCCGTCATATGTTATTGTTGTGGAAAAAACAATCACAAAAAAACAGAGTGTAGTTTGAATAAGAAATATTGCTCAGAATGTGGACAGCAGGGGCATATTTTTAAGATGTGCTCAAAGAAAAAACGGCTTCGACAAACAAATATATTGGAAGTTGATTCAACAGAAAAAGGAAATAATGGTGATGTAGAAGAGGATATTAAGAATTTGTATAGTGAACAGGACACTTATACGGTAAATAGTGTAAGTAGAGTACCTCCTCATTATTTAACACTTAATGTTAATGGACAAGATATATCTTTTCTACTAGATACTGGTTCAGATGTTACAGTCATCTCAATGACAGATAAAGATAAATATTTAAATTCATTTAAAATAGAAAACTGCTGTGTATTATTTAAAAATTTTGATCAGACAATAACACAACCTCTAGGTATGATACAAAATGTAACTGTTAAATATCGAGGATTTTATAAAAAGTTAAATATTTATGTTGTAAAAACCAAAGTTCCAAGGGTAATTGGAAGAGATTGGCTGAACGAATTAAAGTTATGGCCTCCTAAATTGCAGTATAATTTAGATATTGGAACTAATATGGTACAAAATATTACAGATGCACAACACCTGGTAAAGAATCAGTTCGCAGAGATATTTAGCCCGGGTTGGGGAAACTTCAAAGGTGAGGAAATAATATTGAAATTAAAACCAAACACCATACCGAAGCGCTTACCGGTACGGCGAGTACCATTTGCGTTACGTGAAAAAGTAAATAATGAAGTGCAAAGATTGATAAAAAATGGTCGACTAAGTATCGTTGAACAAAGTGAATGGGGTACACCAGTTGTTCCAATTATGAAACCAGATGGCTCAGTTCGTCTGTGTGGTGATTACAAACTAACAGTCAATCCCTTTTTAGAGCCCGATCATTTTCCACTTCCACATGTTGATGACATTTTGAACAAACTCAAACATGGCGAATATTACTGCGAACTGGATTTAAAGGAAGCATATTTACAGGCTGCTATTAGTGAAGAAAGTAAAGATTGCACTACAATAGTGACAGAGGTTGGTACTTTTAAGTATAATTACCTTCCCTATGGAGTCAGCACAGGACCTGGTTCTTTTCAGAGATTAATGACTAAAAAGCTGGATAAGATTCCCAACACTATTGTATTTATAGATAATATCTATATAAAAGGAAATAACTTAAATGAAACTCTTGATACTTTAGTTAAGGTTTTAAGTAGACTTCAAGAAAGTGAATTTAAGTTAAAATTAGCGAAATGTAAGCTATTTACTACTAGTTTAGACGTATTTGGTTTTCGTGTAAACAAAAATGGTATCAGTGTTATAAAATCAAATATTGATCCGTTATTAAAAGCTAAAGCACCAACTAATTTGACATTACTGAAATCATTTTTGGGTAAAATAAACTATTATTCACGGTTTTTAGAAAATATGGCAACAGTTTTAACACCTTTATATGATTGTACAAAGAAAGATAGATTTAAATGGTCACCAGAATGTGAAAAAGCTTTTCAAATAATAAAAGAAAAATTGGCATCTGCTAAAAATTTAAGACATTATGACCAACATCTACCACTGATTTTGACATGTGATGCATCAGAAACTGGTCTGGGAGCAGTTTTATCTAATAGAGATAAAAACGGTATTGTTAAACCAATCTGTCATGCTAGCAAAAAACTGAGTGAAGTGGAACAGAAATATTCCACCATTGATAAAGAGGCAATGGCAATAATTTTTGGAATAACAAAATTTTATAATTACATCTATGGGCGATTTTTTGAATTAGAGACAGATAATGCAGCGTTGGTACGAATTTTTGGACCAAATAAAAGTATACCAAAAATGGCTGCAAAAAGATTACAACATTATGCAATATTTTTGTCAGCATTTAATTATAAAGTTAGGCATATTAAAACTACTTCAAATCCAGCAGATTATTTGTCAAGAACAGTGGAAGATGGCACAAAAAATAATAAGGAATCTCCATTTCAACCAAACAATACTAAAACAGAGTATAGCTTTGACTGTTACATTAATGACTCAAAACTAGAAACAATAAATTGGAGAAATATAAAAAATGAATCGAAAACAGACTTAATATTATCAAAAGTCATAAGGTACATTGCAGATGGCTGGCCAGATAAAAAGAATATATCAAAAGAAATATTACCATACTATAACCGTAAAAATGAAATAACAGTAGACAGGGGTTGCATATTTTGGGGGTATCGCATAGTAATTCCACTAGTAATTAGAGAAGCTGTTTTGTCTGAATTGCACAAAAGTCATTTTGGAATAGTTCGTATGAAAGAAATAGCACGTTCATACATCTGGTGGCCCAATCTAGACTCGGACATTGATAATGTAACAAAAAGGTGTACAGTGTGTTTACAAAATAGTAAAACTCCTGCTAAAATTCAGAAACCATGGCCAATACCACCGTCTTCTTGGTATAGAATTCATGCAGATTTCCTTGGACCATTTTACAATAAAATGTATTTAGTAGTTGTTGATAGTTACTCAAAATGGCCAGAAGCGTTTGAAATGTCAAATATTACCAGTACTCGTACTATTGAAGTTTTTAAAAATTTATTCACTCGGTTTGGTTACCCAGCACATTTAGTGACTGATAATGGTCGAACGTTTGTAAGTTCAGATTTTGAGGATTTCTGTAAGACATATCAAATTAAACACACATTCACTCCACCTTATCACCCTGCAACTAATGGTGCGGCAGAGAGGTTTGTGGAAACTTTTAAATCAGCTGTAACTAAAATAAAAGAAAGTGGCTGCAGCTTGATCGCAGCCATCAACTTGTTTCTGTTCGATTATAGAAGTACACCACAGCGTACTACTGGGGTGTCTCCAGCTCGGCTCATGCTAGGGAGAGAAATCAGGAACAGATTCAGTTTATTACGCCCACCTCCATTGTCTGACACTGTTCAGGAAGTAGTAGACAAAAGAGATCAAGGAAAAAGGGATATTAAATGGGAAATAGGTCAAAAGGTTATGGTTAGAGACTATAGAAAAGGCAGAAGGCCATGGGTTTTAGGAATAATTTTAGAAGACTCAATACCAGGGGTTACCTATATAGTCGATGTAGAAGGTCAAAGATGGAAACGTCATGTTAACCAAATTGTAACTTGCTCAGAGTCAGTAGATACATGTTAAGTAATTGTAGTAAGTAAGTAAGTTAATGTAGTTGTTTAATTTAAATTAGAATTACAGTTTTCGTTATTTTCTAACCAATATTGTTAAAAATAAGTGCGGGAGAGTGTGAGATCATGAACGCAGTTTTACCTTAATGGTGCGTTCACCTTACTCACTCGCACTTATATTGCTCTCTTTTTCTCTCAATATGTCTGCGATGTAATGTGTGGCTCTGTATTGAATAAAGATCTATTAATAAATTAGAGAGTTTATTTGAGATACAACAGTATTTAATAAACATACTTTTGTTTAAAAAAGTAATGATTTGACTTATCAATCGGAAATGCGTCCTTAAGTACATTCGCTATCGTATTACGTACCTCGGCGTATCTCGGTCCAAAACGCAACGGGTGCTACGTCACGTCTGCTATATTATCTTGCCAGTTCAATACTGGAGCAAGCAGTGATGCATCAAAGAGTAGGTAGGTAAGTCACAATTCACAATAATATAGCAGACGTGACGTAGCACCCGTTGCGTTTTGGACCGAGATACGCCGAGGTACGAAATATGATAGCGAATGTCCTTAATTAATGGTCATTATAGCTCAAAGTTCGATACACTATAATCCCTGTATTAAGTTCGTGAATTTAGGCCGAATTCTTTTCTTTGTTCTAGGGATCGTATCTAATCACTATATCATATATATCGATGGTCATAGGTTGACAGCACGTATCTGCATTATGTCAAATTTTACAGGAGAGACAAAAAACTGTATAATTTCGAAATTAAGTTGAAATAAAATAAAACAAAAAAGTAGTTGGTAGGTAATCGAATTATTTATTGATATAATTAAAAAAATGTAATCACCACATAGGTTTTTAACTAAATAATCAATAATAAAACAGTTACGAGTAAACAATGTTAAAAAATCCTCACTATTTACGTGTTACGAGCAGTCAACAGTTACTTACGTGGTGTCAATTAAAAAAAAGACGGGTTGCACTCCGGGAGTGCCGGCAGAAGTGAAAACTTGATTATTAACGTTGAGCATGTTTGATATTTTGGAATGGTTAGGGAATAATTTTGCACCAATTGCTTTAACAGTATAAAAGTACTATCATTTATGTGGTAGAATACAATATTGATTTATTGCGCTATCGTACACAAACATGACAATTTATATTACATTAAAAATTTAACTTTAAGGAAGCTCAGTGGACGATTACAACAACGACGGGTTCGTGGAAACTGTCCACACGACTGGGTCTAAATTTTTTAAGATACGTCGTGCAAATAAGATCAAGAAACTCTCAGATCACACTCTCCAGCTCATGAAGGAGCGGCGTGAGATGATCCTGCAGTATTCGGACGAGGCTCGGCAATGCCGGCAGCTCAATAGACGGATCTCCAAATCCTTGAAGAGCGACCTCCGCCGCTTTAATACCGAGCGTATTAAAGACGCAATTGAACGGAACAAAGGCTCCAAGGTATTTGCAAGAGATCTGGCTATTGGGCAGAGCCGGCTCACGAAACTGAAAACCGACGATGGCAGGATCGTGTCCGCCAAACCGGAGCTTCTGAGAGAGATCGAGAGTTTTTATGGGCAGCTGTACACGTCAACTAGTCAACCCGTCGAAAATCTAGCGAAAGACCCCAGAGCTAGACTGACCCGACACTATACCGAAGACATCCCGGATGTCAGCCTGTACGAGATTAGGATGGCTCTGAAACAGCTTAAGAACAACAAGGCGCCGGGTGATGACGGAATTACGGCCGAACTGCTGAAGGCGGGTGGCAAACCGGTCCTTAAGGCCCTTCAGAAGTTGTTTGATTCCGTCATACTCGAGGGGAAAACGCCGCAGGCTTGGTGCAGGGGTGTGGTGGTGCTCTTCTTCAAAAAGGGTGACAATGCCCGGTTGAAGAACTATAGGCCCATCTCACTTCTAAGCCATGTCTACAAGTTGTTCTCAAGAGTCATCACGAATCGTCTCGCACGCAGGTTCGACGATTTCCAGCCTCCCGAACAAGCCGGATTCCGAAAAGGCTTCAGTACCGTAGACCACATACATACGCTGCGGCAAGTTATACAGAAGACCGAAGAGTATAACCTGCCTCTCTGTTTAGCGTTTGTGGACTACGAGAAAGCCTTCGATTCGATCGAGACTTGGGCTGTACTGCAGTCTCTCCAACGGTGCCAAATTGACTACCGGTACATCGAGGTGTTGAAGTGTTTGTACAAAAACGCCACCATGTCAGTCCGACTTCAGGACCAGACCACGGAACCTATCCTTCTGCAGCGCGGTGTGAGACAGGGAGACGTCATATCTCCGAAACTGTTCACCGCTGCATTGGAGGATGTCTTCAAGGTTCTGGATTGGAAAGGACTTGGCATCAATGTCAACGGCGAGTACATCACTCACCTTCGGTTTGCCGACGATATAGTGGTCATGGCTGAGACCATGGAAGACCTCAGTAAAATGCTCGATGACCTCAGTAGAGCTTCTGAAAGAGTGGGTCTTAAAATGAACATGGACAAAACCAAGGTTATGTCGAATGTTCATGTAACACCCACTCCTATCAAGATCGGAGACTCTACGCTCGAAGTTGTGGACGATTATGTCTACCTGGGACAAACGGTCCAGTTGGGTAGATCTAACTTCGAGAAAGAGGTCAATCGTCGAATCCGACTCGGCTGGGCAGCGTTCGGGAAGCTGCGCGGTATCTTCTCGTCCAACTTACCCCAGTGTCTCAAGACGAAAGTCTATGACCAGTGTGTGTTGCCAGTGATTACATACGGGACCGAAACGTGGTCGCTCACAATGGGCCTTATCAGAAAGCTCAAAGTCACCCAAAGGGCAATGGAGAGGGCTATGCTCGGAGTTTCCTTGCGTGATCGAATCAGAAATGAGGACATCCGCAGGAGAACCAAGGTTACCGACGTAGCCCGAAGAATCGCCAGACTTAAGTGGCAATGGGCAGGGCACATTGCTCGCAGAACGGATGGCCGATGGGGCCGAAAAGTTCTGGAATGGCGACCGCGAACCGGAAGACGTTGCGTTGGAAGGCCTCCCACTAGGTGGACCGATGACCTGGTCAAGGTTGCAGGAACCCGCTGGATGAGAGACGCACGGGACCGGTCAATGTGGCGACGCCTGGGGGAGGCCTATGTTCAGCAGTGGACGTCTTTTGGCTGAAATGATGATGAAAAATTTAACACTTTAAAACTATTACAATTATTTTACATTAAAAAGTTTATCTCTCCGAAAAATCAACTTTCATCCATAATTTCAACGACTTTTTCACCATCATCATTACCAGAACTATCATCGCCAATCTCTAAAACTGATACGATAGGTTTATGGTAGCTGAAGTAAGAAACGAACAGTTTTGATTCGAACCTATTTAAATGTCTAATAAAGACCGCATCAATAGTAGTTTTGTATTTCGTTGTGCTAAGATTGCGATCATTCGACATAGTTAAACCAAATTCATTATTTAAAAATTCAATTATTCCGCCATAACTATGCTAACCCATTTATTTTGTCTTTCCCTGTCCTCCGATCGGAACTCCGATTGGTAGGAGGAGCGGGAATATTTTTTCCCATGCCTCCGATTAAGCATCATAAAAACATTGTACAGTCTAGTTCAAAATAAATTATTTTTGTATTTTATTGACTGTACAGTCGACATCGTTAACGTTCAGGGTCAAAATGTCCAACTCCCACACGACTAGTCTAAGATCGATAGTTTCCGAGATATAGCCGTTTCAATTTTGACAGCTGTCATCCGAAATGTAGATCTCATTGAGATCTATCACTTGTCCCTACACACAACTAGTCTAAGGTCGATAGTTTCCGAGATATAGCTGTTTCAATTTTGACAGCTGTCATCCGAAATGTAGATCTCATTGAGACCTATCACTTGTCCCTACACACAACTAGTCTAAGGTCGATAGTTTCCGAGATATAGCCGTTTCAATTTTGACAGCTGTCATCTGAAATGTAGATCTCATTGAGACCTATCACTTGTCCCTACACACAACTAGTCTAAGGTCGATAGTTTCCGAGATATAGCCGTTTCAATTTTGACAGCTGTCATCCGAAATGTAGATCTCATTGAGACCTATCACTTGTCCCTACACACAACTAGTCTTAGGTCGATAGTTTCCGAGATATAGCCGTTTCAATTTTGACAGCT
This sequence comes from Diarsia mendica, assembly GCA_949316265.1. Taxonomy (NCBI): domain Eukaryota; kingdom Metazoa; phylum Arthropoda; class Insecta; order Lepidoptera; family Noctuidae; genus Diarsia; species Diarsia mendica. The sequence continues at coordinate 11,975,143 of OX438902.1, read as the reverse complement.
GTCATCCGAAATGTAGATCTCATTGAGACCTATCACTTGTCCCTACACACAACTAGTCTAAGGTCGATAGTTTCCGAGATATAGCTGTTTCAATTTTGACAGCTGTCATCCGAAATGTAGATCTCATTGAGACCTATCACTTGTCCCTACACACAACTAGTCTAAGGTCGATAGTTTCCGAGATATAGCCGTTTCAATTTTGACAGCTGTCATCTGAAATGTAGATCTCATTGAGACCTATCACTTGTCCCTACACACAACTAGTCTAAGGTCGATAGTTTCCGAGATATAGCCGTTTCAATTTTGACAGCTGTCATCCGAAATGTAGATCTCATTGAGACCTATCAATTGTCCCTACACACAACTAGTCTAAGGTCGATAGTTTCCGAGATATAGCTGTTTCAATTTTGACAGCTGTCATCATTATTATTATTATTATTATTAATTATTATTATTATTATTATTAATTATTATTATTATTAATTATATTATTATTATTAATAATTTTATTATTATTATTATTAATTATATTATTATTAATAATAATAATTATTATTATTAAGCGCCCTGCGCTGCCTAAACGAAACAGTAGGCCCAGGCATACATTTTCGCCGCGCCGTAGAGAGGGGATAGCTGTCTACTCTCCATCCGTCTTACGCTTTTTCGATCAGGGTCACGTGGTCACGTGTCCTGACGAATTTTCGATCAGGGTCACGTGGTCACTTGTCCTGACGCGAGTTTAAGATTTTATACCCATCACAGAACAATTTCCCAAAGTGCTCAACGCCGCTAAAGAAGTTTTCACTTCAAAAAAAACAATGTTTCGTTAGATTACATGTGCGGCAAATTATCGTAAAAAGAGAGATAACATAACACCTGTAATCCCCGAAGGGTTAGGCAAAGGTGTTCGTCTAATAGAACACCCACATTTCGCCAGTTATGTTTTTTAAGTCCCGTGTAATCGGGGGCGAGCCTATAGCGATCAACACAAATCCAGACTCCGTGACTGTTACTGATAAATTCCTGATGGAGAAAGCCAACATGCTCAGCAGTCGTGCTTGCGACCACTAGACCAACGAGGCAGTCACGACAGCCGAAAGAGGTCCACTGCTGGACATAGGCCTCCCCTAAGTGTCGCCACACTGACCGGTCCCGTGCGTCTTGCATTCTGCGGATCCCAGCAACCTTCACCAGGTCACCGGTCCACCTAGTGGGAGGCCTCTCAACGCAACGTCTTCCAGTTCACGGTCGCCACTCCAGCACTTTCTGGCCCCATCGGCCATCCGTTCTGCGAGCAATGTGCCCTGCCCACTGTCACTTAAGTTTGGCAATTCTTCGGGCTACGTCTGTCTGTAACCTTGGTTCTCATGCGGATGTCTTCATTTCTGATTCGATCACGCAAGGAAACTTCGAGCATAGCCTTCTTCATTGTCCTTTGGGTGATGAGGCCCATTGTGAGCGATCACGTTTCGGTCTCGTATGTAATCTTTGGTAACACACACTGGCCATTGACTTTCGTCTTGAGACACTGCGGTAAGTTGGACGATAAGACTCAGCTTTCCCGCTACTTCAACGCTGCCCAGCCGAGTCGGAGTCGATGATTGACCTCTTTCTCAAAGTTAGACCTACCTAACTGGACCGTTTGTCCCAGGTAGACATAGTCGTCTACAACTTCGAGTGTAGTCTTCGATCTTAATGTTAATGTTACATGGGCATTCAACAGAACTTGATTTTGTCCATGTTCATTTTAAGATCCACTCTTTCGGAAGCTCTACTGAGTTCATTAAGCATTGTACTGAGGTCCTCCATGGTCTCAGCAATGCATCTATACCTATCATCGGCAAACAGAAGGTGAGTGATGTACTCGCCATTGACGTTGATGCCTAGTCCTCTCCAGTCCAGAACCTTGAAGATATGCTCCAGTACAGCGGTGAACAGCTTCGGAGATAATATGACGTCTCCCTGTCTCACACCTACTACTTATTAAATATGGTTTTATTATGATTACGAGTATTATGATTACCTCAAATATTGTTGAAATGTTGATTAACTCAATACTTCTTATTAATTGTATTACCTACATTAAGGTACTACGGATGATAGAATGGCTTAAAATTTAATTAGTGAGGTTTTAATGACCATTTTACGTAAAATAAAATAAAGAATTACCAATATACCTTTTAGGACACTTTTCGAAAATAAATAGACGTATTTAAAGTGCTAATTAAACATAAAACTATTTTAAAACAATTAAAACTCGCGCCGTAATCTTACGCTGTCAGTTAATTCTTGCGAACTGTATTTGCGTTGACATCTCGTAACTCGCGCGCTAGTGAGGGCAAGTTTATACCTGTTAACTGTGAGTTGTCAATTGTGGCATAAATTGTTCGAATGACATTTTTTGTAAATTACGAGTTAGCAATGGAAAGATTCGGCGTTTTATTTAAAAAATTTTGGTGTATAAAACTTATTTTGTGAAAAAGTGTGGGTTACGAGCTGTCAACCTATGACCATCGATATATATATTAGTAAAGAAAATTCTCTACCGCGTCTGTCTGTCTATCTGTTCGCGATAAACTCAAAAGAAACTGCACCGATTTCACCGACTCAAAAGAACATGCTATTTTCACCAATGGATAGAGTGGTTTTAGTATTATAATTTGTCGCGGGCGAAGTCGTGGTCATCAGCTATTAGACAATATAGAGGGAATCTGTAATGGATCTTCTTAAACATTTTGAGAATCTCAATCACAAGTTTCATACTAGAAACTCTCGTACATACAATACTTCACCTGCAAACCCCGACGTGTTTTCCAAAGTCAATTTCTAATAGTAAACCTGGTACATTCTGACAGTTAGGTTATTAAGAGGCGAGACTATTGATATCATGAGAGCACAAATTCAAAGTACATTGCTACTACTTTGATATACCCGATGAGAAACACAATAACGCCTTACGTGGCATATAGGAATCGAATTTAAGACTTAATGTTCAATAATAACACTCGCGACCTCTACATCAGCGAGGTTAACATTTTGATAAGTATTTTTATTAATTACTTGACTGTTCTCACCATCAGTTGGAGCACGGTACCCTAATTCCCCACGTTAAGTCCCATGCACCACCCAGGTGGAGAAACTAGGTGGAGCACGGGCCCACCTCCAAAAAATAAATTGAATCCATGTTAGTGATACTTTAAATATGATATGGCTAGAAAGGAGGTGACTGCTGAGATGACGAGAAATAAGGAAGTATGGAAGAAGAAGACATGTTGCGCCGACCCCAAATGAATTGGGATAAGGGCAGGAGAATGATGATGATAGTGATACTTTAACCTTATATCTATCTATATCGATAGATGTTTTTTACAAAAGCCGCTCAAATGACGCTGTTATAATGGAAACACTATCTCATCTCAACAAAGATTCCTAAAATAGTGCGATAGGTGATCGCTGTAGTGGTGACCCAGTCGTAGTAGTCTTATGTAACTGACCTACGTAGGTTGTATCTTCGAATCCATTCAAACAATGTTTTCTTCCTAGCCTCTTTAATTCCACTCCTGGGCAAAAGCCTGTCTCCACTCTTTCAACTTCTCACTAACCCACGCGACCTCCTTCTAGCAACTACTTTTTTGAGTTAGACTCGCGTATCATACGTAGGGTATACTTTTCCTTCTTTTTTGGTGTATTTGAAATCATCAAATGACTCTGGGCAGAGCGGTAGGGAGTGTCAGACTTCTACTGACTAAAAACCACCCATGTTCCTTATTAGCCCGTTGTATCAAGGCCGCGGTATCTCTTTCGAACAACCCGCAGCCCCGACGGGAGTACGGTATCCCTTAGTTTTATTTTATTACTAGCTTTTGCCAGCGGCTTCGCCCGCGTGTAAATGACGATTTTCCATACAAACTTTCATCCTCTATTTAACTCCCTTAGGGGTGGAATTTCGAAAAATCCTTCGTTATTCCTTGTTTACATTATAAAGGGAACCTCTGTGCAAAATTTCAGTTTTCTAGGTCCAAGGGTTTGGGCTGGGCGTTGATGAGTCAGTCAGTCAGTCAGTCATGACTTCTCTTTTCTATTTACCTATATAGATTTCTTTATTATTCTGTGAAAATAGCAACTTTCTACCATAATTAGATTTTCTTCTTCTTATCGTGTGGGCAGTAAGGTCTAACGACCCCACACACCCTGGTGTCAGAATTTCTAAGCCGCCTCAAGGGCCTCTGACATGGTTTGACGACTGCCGTTTGGCGGCCGGGACCACGGGCTAATACGTGCCTTCCGAAGCACGGAATCATCTTTTTATCAGACAATGAGGTGATTCACGCCTGCAATGTCCTAACCAAACTGGAAACAACTTTACAAAGTATGCTTCCCGTGGGAATCGAACCCACGTCATGGTCACAAGGCAAACGCCTAAACCACTCGACCACGGAGACAGTTCATAATTAGATAACAGCATCAATTACTTTCACTTGTATACAGGTACATACCTATCACCAGATAAGGTGGTTATCAGAATTCATAATATTACTATGATGCCTCTATTATGCGGCCTCATAATAATCAATAAACAAGTGATTATTGTCTGCTCCAGATAAGTAAACAATAAAGGTCATTGATCCGACTTGTACTAGAAATTGCCCAAAACTTCGATTTGCGATCACTTGTAATTCAAAAGTGTCGCTACCAGGAATCATCCTTAAAAATTTGCTTACACTTCAACAAAATTATCTGTGTAGGCGGGAAAACACAGATCTAAAATAAATGTATCAGTCAGTGTCCAGTATTAACTGACTCCTTGTATACAGAAAAAGAGGGCAAGTGGTGTGAGAAGAGGGGTCAAATAATGCTGACCACTGACTGTACCAAGTTTGACATATCGATGCTTATTGACAAGCCACGGCACCTTAAACTGCAGACATACTATACGACTAGGCGAGACGCTATAGACGAGAGGGTAGTGCCAACCCGACATTAACCAATACACAACATCACTCACTACCCCCCCCCCCCCTCATTACTCTTCTTCTCCTCTCTTTCTGTTAAGCCCATTGTATCAAAGCGGAGACGAGTAAAGCGGAGCGGATATGTGCCAAATTCGATCAAGGGCGAATGGCCTAATGTGATTAGTCGATTTCCGCTTTGGTCGGAACCGGGCCTTATTCTTTTCGCTATAACATTAACAAAACGTTTCATTTCAGGACTTGCAGCAATGGTCTGCTGTCTCTTTAGTTTGCTCAATGGAATCCTCGCGATGTACCCAACCAAGCTGGGTTCCTGTATCGGCGTATTCTGGATCAGGTTCTTCCACTACATCACTGGACTTGTCAGCATGTTCACGGCAACCGGGAGCCTTTGCGCAGGCTACAAGTATAGATCGTTCTCAAACTGGACTGGAAATGGAGATGTCTTCGTACCTACCATGATCGGCATCACCTGGGTGTTCACCATATTAATATCGTTAGACTTCTGGATAATAACAGGAAATAAAGTTCGGAGTATGGTCTCTAAGTAAGCACTTTATTTGTTTTTCTATCTCTAGGTAAAAAATGTTGAACGCAATAATAATAATAATTCTTTATTTTTCAGACAACAGTGATCCACACATAAGATAGAAATTTCATGGAACTTCGTTTCGCAGAGAAACGTTTCATATAATATTTATTTTGGTCTTTATCATTTTGTTTCGAATATTATTATTTCAAGTTAAACTACTATTTACATCAATGAAACGTTTTTTACGGAAACACAATTCAATGAATTTTATAATAACATTTTTTTCATTTACCAAACTTATCAAACAATAGAATTAATTTTAACGAAAATTTTTGTTCGGTGTATTTTGCTATGGTATTTTATTTCAATGAAAATGTAAAAAATAGACGTTAAGCTATTCATAATTATTATTGTATGAATAAATATGGGTACATAATATTAGAATGTCGAACTATGATACTGGCTCGATCTAGTAATTTAACTATTAGGGAACTCCAAAACAAAATTAAGATTATTAGGTTAAGTAAGTTAGAACTGTGACCAAATAACGCGCGAGCCGAGCGAGCGAAGCGAGAAGTGTCGCGGCAGCTTCCAGCGAGCGCTATGTTAATGAAGGTGAATCGTTCTCTATATTACGGCACTCCGACAGTTATGAACAGTTTTCATATAACTATACCGGATAGTGTTAACAATTGTAAAATTGTCCAAGTAAAATTATTATTTTTTTCACAAGTTGCACACAACAACTTGCATGTTTTAATAATAATATTAAGTTACTGCAGATGTCGTCTGTTTTTAATAAGTGTGTTAAATAAAAAAGGAGATTAGAAAATTAATTGTTATAATACCTAATACGAATTGAAACGTTTAGAAACTGTCATTCGATTAAATTTTATTCTTGGTACCTACCTAATAAGTTTTATATTAAAAAAATAATAAAAGGATAAAGTGTATTTTATTTGTTATTCTACGATATCAATATTCCAACATTAATTTGTTAAAACAACAACAACAACAACATAATGTAACAAAAATCTATGATTTCAATTTCTTCAAATGTAGTAGGCACCTACATATTTATGGTATAGGTACTAGCATATTATTGTTATTCTATGGAATGATAATTATGACGTAAACGTATTAACCGTTTAATTCAGACTTCGTCTAGAATATTTTATCCTTCTGATCCTATAAAGCGAATTACAAAAAAAAAAATATAGTATAAAATAAACTCCATAAAAATACAACTTAGTACACTAGTTTTGATTTTTTTTCGCCGACTTTTGAAACAATGATTTTTTACAATCTACAGAGGTATTTTAGACTATTCACTTTTTATCAGGGTTCGAAGTGATAATAATTAATTATTGTTGATAATTATCACTTCCTTCTTTTTACTTTCTTCACTTCGATTATAATACAAGCGCGATTACCTTGATCATTTTTAAACAAAATATTTATCTTGATAATTTTGAACCCTGCTTTTAACACACAGAAAAGTGTTTTATTTGAAAGATAATATTAATTATAAAGGAATACAAATTAAAACTAAAATCTTAACATTTTTCCATTGTTCAAGGTATTCATATTTATTTAGTAAAATATCCTGAAATAGAACATGTACACGTATAATTATTGCTTCAAAAAAGACAGTTTCTCAATATTCAGAAAATATTAAGTTTTGCCAGAAGCCAAAAAAGATCTACGTCCAAGCATAAATGTTTATTTAAATGTGATTTTTGCAACTACTTTTTTTTTGTTGATGCATGGAAATAGTACATTGTTCACCGAGAGGAGAAAGTGACCGATTACCGTCGAGGGTGTCGTTTAAAGCCCGGAGCCGTAGGCGAGGGCTTTAAAACACCCGAGATCGGGAATCGCACTTTCTCTCGAGTGATACATAGTGCTTTATACTACACCTACGAGGAAAATAAAAAACTAAATTTAAATTCTAATTCAAATTGAAAATGGAGCCAATGGCGTCTGCAATTTTCACATGTTCTTTTTTCAAATTGTAATCTGAGCGGGAGAGAAAAGTGTATGAAAATCCATTCTCTCCCGCTCAGATGCGTTTTCTCCCCGCATATTTGTTCGATAAGCAATGACGTACTTTCTACCGTAAATTTGACAAAGCATCAAGGTACTTTCCAAGCAGGTGTAGTATAAAAAATATCTTAAAATCTAAGGAATTTTACTAGTTCTAAGAACTGGGGCCTAAAATGGCCACATTATCAGATCGTAATAGGATATATGAATTGCGTTAAAATTCGTAATATGGTCACAGTGTAACAATTCATAAAAGTAACTGCGCCTGTGACCATTTAACGCAATTCATATCCTTATCCTATCCTTTCCTTCGTTTCCTTCCCTTCCTTCCCTTTTTCCTCCAATCCTTTCCTTCTTTTCCATTCCTTTCCTTTTTCTTTCCTTTATCTTTTTATGAATCTGCTAAAGTGGCCATTTTAAACTCCCCCTTAATTCCTAATTCAGATTCAGAATGTTAAAACCAAATCAAGACGTGATTTCGTTTTAATTTCTGAATTTGAATCTACTTTTCTCAACTGCTTTACAAATCATCATCATAAACATGCCTGTTAAAGTAAGAAAAACAAATGATATGGCCATCCTGGTAGTCTTAATATCTCTCATGCCCCACTCTTCGTCAAACGCATATGCAATTGCTATGAAGGCCATTGCGAGTGCCAAAGTTACAGAGCAGGATTGTAAAGTTCTAAGAGTTTTCTTGTTTTCCGTATTCTTCTTGAACAAATGATAAAGTGCTCCTACAAAGCTCACCGTAGTCAATATCATGGCAACTAAACCTGAAATTATAGAAATAGAACAAAAATTAGTCATCAACATCTGCCTAGCCTTTTGTCCAAATATATTGGGGTCGGCTTCCACTCTCACCAGATGCAGCGGAATACCAGTTTTTTACCTGCACAACTCAGTTATAGTGTATTCACGGAGACGAGTTAGTAGAGCGCTATCTCACTCACACAATTTTTTAACTGCGATTGGTCAGTGATAAACGCTAAGGCGGTGTACACAGTACGAGTACTTTTTAGTCTACTCATACTTCCCGTACTGTGCAGACGTGCTCTTACTTGTGACTGTATGCTCAACTTGTGAACCGGCTGGTGTATTGGATTTTATGATTGATTGCTTTGATTGTTTTAATGGCGGATATCGAACAACCTGCTGAGAAAAGAAAACGGCAGGCTTTTTTTGTCTACCGAGAAGACTATGATTTTAAATATGTACCGTTTATTGTTCTTTTGTAATAAATGAGCATTATCATAATAAAATTCTTTTTCCCAATTTTTGTATCGTAAACTGGCCCAGGTGCGCTACATCCATTGTTATTATTATCATTAAGTTATTGTTTTATTCTCATTGTACACGTGTTTTATAACATGTTTTATATTCTCGTTACAAAATGGATGCCATGGACAGAAATGTGGAAGCAATGACTGAAAGATTCATAATAAATGTAGGAAACGACGACAGTAGTGATAGTACGGAGAGTGATGATGATGATATGTTATAAACTTGTATAAGTAGGTAGATATTATAATATAATAAAGAAAATTTAATTATTAACTCTCGATTTTATTTCGTGCCTTCATATCCATCAGTTAAATAAAAAGTAGCTACCCATAAACAAATTCTATCTAATAAATGTCTCTCAATTTATACGACAGACGAAGCCGCAGGAATAAACTAAGCGAACTTTTAAGAAGCGCAGTGTGAACGCACATTTACATTTCTAAGGTATTGTTAACGCCCACTGACCCTAAAAAAGTTTTTTTTGTCCTTGTCATTTGTATGATAATGTGCGATAGAGAAGGCGCTATACTAACTCGTCTCCGTGAATACACTATAGTATTATTTAATACAATACCCTATACTAAGACTGGATGTCAGACTTTCGGGCCACTGAGCTGTGCCTTTAACATGACGGCCAACGCCTTACCATGCTTTCTGAGGCACGGAGGACACTTGGTACATAATGGGTCCACGGACTAGAGACGTGCCGTTGCCGGCAATATTGTCAGAAGTGGGAATTTTGGTGGCAAAATTGCCGGGAATATTGCCGGGAGTGGATATATTCGGGGAATATTTCTTAATTATAAGTCAAATTAAGTACGGAAATACACTTATAATTAGCATTTATAGGCCCCAATCTACATTGACCGGCAACTTTGGCCATATTTCCAATGCTGCTGGCAATTTTGGTATTTTACCGGCAGTGGCAATATTCCCACCAGGCACATCACTACCACGGACCAACCTGAGCAAGCGCGGTGTGAGCCCAAGAGCTGTTATTTTTTAGCCACATTAATGCAAAACAAAAGTTGGCGTTAGCAGATGTACTTCCCCGAGGGGATAAGCAGAGATCCCACGCACAGCACCACCCCAAATTTCGACAATGTGTTTCATCTTAGAACTCATACCGATTCGGGAATGTGGAAGTCGAGTTCCGTCATAAACTTCGGTCAACAGACAGTGGGCCGGTAGATTAAGTAGATAAATGATAGAAAGGGGTACATATTTGAATGTTAAACATTGAAATACCCACAGGTAAAATATCAACGTTTAAAATATCGAATATTTAAATATCGAACAACCTTAAAACCGAAAATTATTGTCAAATGGAATACACTATGGGTACAATATGGGTAAGTACACTACAATAATACAATAAACTTTATTCGATATTCATTATTATTAACAAGAGATTATTAGATTTATTATTAACAAACTTGTTTTGTTACAAGTTTGCTACTTAAGTACAATCACAGAACGAGGAAAACTGTTCCACCGTAATACAGTCTATACTAGTACGGGGATCAGAGTGAATCAGTTTGTGTTAACATCCATCATTTCTAGATAACAACATGTAAGTAACGAACAAAACTGTAACATCTAGTAGTGTACTGCCTATTTGTAACTTACACCTCGAAAACTGCAAGGTTGTTATTTTGATTTTACGATTAGAGAACTTATTCACAAATACGAATTTCAAAATACCGATTTTTATAGTTCCGAATGATTTTTATAATTCCTAATTTATTAACTCCGATTTATCATTGATCCTATTTATATATTCAGAAACAATATTCCTGAAGTTTATTATTACTATTCTTAAAATTCCGAGTCTCAATTGAACGAATAACAAAAATTTCGACTTAATGATAATTCGAAACATCAAAAATACGAATTCCGATTATTATAGTACCGATTAATTAAAACTCCGAAATACTCCGAATGGAATAATAGGAACGCCTTGTAAAAGTGAATAGCAAGACATAAACAATTTGCTCGTGAGAGAGAAAAAAAAGTATAATAATATAACGTTTAGTACAAGGAAGTACAATTAAAAATCGAATGACAGATGTGTTATTTAAATCTTTCTCATAATAACATGTTTATCGCAACCATGCCGCAAGCATGCTGAATGCATGCTGCAAGCATACCGCAAGCATGCCGCAAGGATGCCGTAGATTCAACGCTTCTTGTGTTTTCTTAGCTTACATTTTATAGGATTTAGACAACGGTGAAAAAAAATCTGCGAGCAACTTGGAAGAAGCGTTTGCCGGGCACTCGCTCGGCTTTGGCGCGCAGTTCATAATGACGAATCATACAATCTACCGCAGTTCAGAAATGTTTTTACCGTTGTAACATTTCGATATTTTAACTTTTATGTAGACTGAATATTACGTTACGGCCAATATTAAAATTTGTGAAGTTTTGAACGTTGACATTTAAACCCAATAGAAAGGTCTACATATAAAATGAACGAACACTTACCAACGACTTGATGAGTCGATTGTAGGTGACGGCCACTAGGTATGTGATTGGAATCGTGGTTGTATCCCTTTACCGCTATGTTTGCCATAATAGCAGTATAGGGACCTATGATTGCCAGGAAAGACCCGAGCACTTGTAACAACCAGAATAGCAACGTCTTCTTTGGATACTTGAAATTGTTCGCCAACCCCATCTGAGGGTTTAATGAGAAGATAGCTTGACTCATCAGGATCGTATACTGTAAATATAAAGGCATTGTGTTACCAAGAGTCATTTTTGAACGCTGCCTCCCTGTACGAGCTCCCACATAACTCGTCGTGTCACACCCGTTAGGAGCTCGCCCCGCAAAACTCAGCCGAGTCCGATGATAAACAGTAGAGGGCCCAGAACCGAGCCCTGTGGAACACCGCAAGACATCTTACAACGGCCCCTGCCGTCGCGTCCCATGTAGGTGACACACCTCCCCGGCAGATAGGATATGCGTTTGACAACACAATGTTGGAGAAGTAGGAAGGTAACGTAGGGCCTCTATTATGCAACTCCAGGACCGAGAAGCGGACGATGAGTCAACCAGTTCCTTCAGTGCAACAGAGCAGTGTTTTTTAAACTGAAGCCACATCACGGCTCGCGTCTCGCAGGGAACAGAGTCGAAACCACCAGTTCCAGAGACGATGGCGCTTCCGGTAGCGGGGGTCGCCTTGGCCGAAGTTTTTCTAGGCCGTCCGAGGTAAAGGCGCGCCCTCACGGATTCGTCTAATTAACCATCAATTCTTCTCTGGACCGCGGTTTCGACTCGTCGATGGCCAGCCCCGAGAGTACTAACCTAACTTATTTAGGTCGGGGTGCCTTATTTATTTCAGCCAAAAAACAAAAGCGTTAGTATTATACTTTTGTAATGAACCCGTGTTTGGCCGAACACAAACTAGTTTGGCCCAATAATGCGTTTAGCTATAGTAACATACATATTTCACTCATACTTTAAAAAAAAAAACTTTGCCCCACACTTGGAATTTCTCCTGTATTGTGAGTGCGTTCACAGACATTTAGACTCACTTACACAACCAAACACCCAGACCCCATACAATTATCTGTAGGTCACACAAATATTTTGACGGCACGGTTGGCGCAGTGGCTCAAGCAATGGACTGCCGCGCTGCGTGTCGCGGGTTCGATTCCCGCACGGAACAAATATTTGTAAGACCTATAGTTGTTCCGGGTCTGGGTATTTGTGTATGTGAGTTTAAATGTTTGTGAACGCACCCACGTTAAAGGAGAAATTCCTAGTGTGGGGCAACGTTTTAAAAAAAAACAAAAAACTAATTTGTTACGTGCGGGGATCGAGCCCGCGACACGCAGCACAGCAGTCCAATTGCTCAGCCACTACGCAAACGATGTGCATGCATACTAGTGTGACTGTGTGATAGTGTCTACCTAAAGCTCAATATTTTATTAAAAGGTCAGGTATTGTGGCCTTGTGCGTACCTACTTAAGCGGAGCACATCAGGTTTTTCTCGATATACATGAATTAATGCAAAAGGACTACTCACCCCAATAACTGTCAAGTACACATGTGTCGAAATGGCTGCATGTAGATGATAGTATACGGATAGAGCATTTATGATTAAAAACGCAAAGAAGACGACTGCTCCGAGCAGCAAATGTGTAACGGAACTGATCACGTTCATGCACACCTTGTATGCGGAAACTCTCTCATCTGGTGGTAAACTACCAGGTCTTAATCCATCTTCTAATCTTAAGTGTGACATCGAAGGAGAAGATGGCATCGCCATTTTAGATAATATTCGGTTTAAATTATCTTTTTCTAAGTTGCTCACCGCTGTATATTCGCGAGAACTGACAAAATGCTATACTGATGCAATCAATGGGTTTGTTATCTTCGATTTAAGATAACTTTTATGACATTTTTGTTTTCTATTTCAGTTACAAGTTAAGGATGACTCGTGATTAGCCACTCATGGTCAGTTATTATTTTTGAAAGACCAGTTTAATTTCAAAAATATATTATGGAAGAAGACGTGATAAGGTCTACCTACCTACCTCACATGTTTATCATTACCATTTCGCTGTCACTATCATCAGGTTGTCGAAATAGGAAACATTACTATCTGACAGTTATCTAAAATCGAAGATAAAAACGTATTAATTGGGCAAGTACATCAGTGCGTTAGTGCTCGTGAAGTTACAGCGGTGTGACTTTACGAAAAGGATAATAATTTAAAACGAATATTAGCTTAAATGGCAATGCCGCCACCACCACCCCCTCCGATGTCACAAGGAAGATTAGATGATGGATTTAGACCTGGTGGTCCACCACCACCGCAAGAAGTTCCCGCTTTCATGGTGTATATGAACGTGATCAATACCGCAACACATATACTGCTCGGAACAGTTGCCTTGGCTGCATTGTTCTTCGCAAACGGTGCATTCGGATCCGGTTTGCCAAAGTTTACTGCGCATGTCTATTTAACAATAATTGGGGTGAGTAGAAATTTTGTATCTTTCTTGTATAGAGAACTACCTGAACTGCTCCACCTAAATGCGCACTACAATCAACTTCTTAATGACATATTTTGCACTGTATTATAAAGATACTGGCACACCTGTATAAGTGAAATAGACGATGATGAATGAAGATAATATACTTGTAACACAATGTGCTCCAAAAGTTTCCCCTATATTCTCACATGACGGTGGAAGGCAGTGACAAAAAATCAGTATTAGCAACACTCTAGTTATTTTGAAGACCCATTAGGCGAGAGTAAAATAAAACACAGTGGACAAATTTGAGGTTATTAGCACGTAGCGGAGATGAGAATGATCATATAGATTTGTCGTTGAAACAAAATAATGTCACAAAAAAAAGTGATACTTAATAATATTGATAAATGGAGAGGAAAAGGAAGGACAAAGATGGACTGTGTGAGAAATTATATGAAAGAAAAAGGAGTAAATGATGCCTTGACGTCTGACAGTGGAGAATGGAAGAAGAAAACGTGTTTTGCCGACCCCAATTAGAATGGATCAAGGGCAGGTAGAGCAACGGTGGCCCAGTCGTATCGACCCCGACTTACGAATAGTAGGTCGTGGGTTCGGACCCAGGCAGGCGCATTACTTTGTGTAATTTATTTCATCACGGCTGCTCTCAAAACGGTGAGGGAAAACATCGTGAGGAAACCGGCACGTCTTAGAACCAAAAATTCGAAGATATGCGGTGGATTATAGCCCATCTCTCTCCTAGAGAGGAGGCCTGAGTTCCTGCAGTGGGAACAATATAGGCCGATGATGAAGGGCAGGAAGATGATGATGAAATTCAAGGATTTAGGTTTCACGCAAACATAGAAGGAAAATCTACAAAGGAATTGGCGCTTGTGGAGTTTTCCCACTATCTTGATAATATTGTGTTGCGATGCGACAAAAACAGATAAAAAACTAAATTTGGCACTCGGAGACTGCCGCGGTAAAGTTTTTATCAATTATTTAATTTGACAACCTCAGTTGACAACCTTGTTATTTTCCGTAACCATAGCATACTGGTTGATCACAATATTTTCGTTAGGTACGGAATTTCTGGATTCGCTCTCCACGCTCAAGGCCCGCGATAGAAGCTATGCAATAGCTTAAAAAGAAAGAAGGAAAATTGAGTAAATGATAGCTTTACGATTGACAGGGGAGACGCTGATCCAAATACCATGAGACCAGGGCATCTAAAACGGCCACTTTAGCAGATCATAATATGGATTTCGTTAAAAATCGTAAAATGAACCATTCATAATAGTAATTGCGTCTGTGACTATTTTACGATTTTTTACGCAATTCATATTATTTTCTTATTATGATCTATTTTCCTAAATGGGCACAGAAGCAGTTAATATTATGAAAGGTCCATTTTACGATTTTTAACGCAATTCATATTATGATCTGCCAAAGTGGATGTTTTAGACCCCCTGGGTAGGTAGATGATCGTGATGTGTCAAATACAGATTCAATTATGTCGTATCGACCAGCTAGGTGCATTACAACGACCATACGGTCGTTCAATTCAATTCAATTCAATTTATTCAGATAACAATTCTCATTGTGTTTGAAATTATACATCTATACAAATAACAAAAACATTAAAAAAAAAACATGGTCATTAAAATTATAAAAGCTAACACATTAAAATAAGAGACACAAATTAACAATATCACTCAATTTTGAAAAATAGTACAAACACAAAAAATTATGATAATAATTACCAATTAAATAATCAATAAAATTACAAATTAAGAAACCATTCATTTAAAATATTAAAATGTACCTACTTATATAAATGTCATCATCAAAATAATAATAATCAATTAAATAATCAATAACATTACATTACGAAATCATAGAATTAAAATGTATTTATATGTCATAATAAAAAATAAAAAAATAATCAATTAAATAATCAAATAATCAATAACATTACAAATTGAGAAATCATAGAATTTAAATATTAAAATGAATTTATAGGTCATCTTCTACCGAATACAAACATTTGTCCAACAGAAATGCCCTGAGTCTCGACTTAAATGAACTTTTGTAAAGAATGGTTTTTAAGTCCAATGGCAACCTGTTAAAAATCTCCACCGCTTGATATTGAGGACTATGATGCACAATATTAAGTTGGGGTTTTATTTTGTTTTTAAAATCCTTTCTACGCGTACTTTCCCTTAGCTGTCTCTCCTCATCTGTTTCATAGTTATGAAGATATTTTTTAAAATTCACTAATAATACTAAAACGTACAGGCTGGGCACAGTAAGAATTTTTAAATTTTTAAAGTGGGGCCGACAGCTCTCTACTTGCGGTATCCGTACCATGGTTCGTATTGCTCTCTTTTGGAGCACAAAGGCTCTCTGGCAGTTATATTTGAAACTATTACCCCAAAACTGTACACTATACCTCAACCTTGACTCTATTAGAGCATAATATACCATTTTAAGGTGTTTAACGTCTATTACGTCCCTAAGACTACGTAAGGCATAACACGCTGAAGAAATATAGGAATCAATGGCTTGCAATTCCCTTTTCCAATTTAAATATTTGTCAATGTATAACCCAAGAAATTTTACTTCATTAACTATGTCAATTTTAATTTCACTAAGAACGATCGTCATGTTGTCTTTATTACGAGCTGTTGTACTAAATAACATTACATTGGTTTTTTCAGTGTTAACTATGAGCTTGTTACTCTCGAACCAAGATTTAAAAACTGCCAAAACTGCATTAACCTTAGCGGAAAGCTCCTGTATGTTATTACCTTCAACTATTGCATTGGTGTCATCTGCAAAAACTGTCAGCTGTGTATCGGGAAACATTGAAGTAATGTAATTAATTAAATCGTTTGTAAATATTGTATAATATTGGTGCATTATGTTACTAAAAGTACCTACTTACCCACAATGTAACACTAAAGGACACAGTATGCATTCACAATTATCACTACATAGTATAAAACAAAGTCGCTTTCTCTGTCCCTCTGTCTTTTTGTATGCTTAAATCTTTAAAACTAAGCAACGGATTTTGATGCGGGTTTTTGTGATTCAAGAGGAAGGTTTTAGTGTCTTTTTTCCAACCCGTGCGAAGCCGGGGCGGGTCACTAGTATTAAATAAATGCTTATTAAGTTAACGTAATGCATTACAAAAATCCAATTAGCAACAGTTATCTTTTTAACTACTCTGTTATCGTACATATTTAGTGCTATTTGGTTTCCATTCGAGCAATCCTGGACCATAAGTATCAAAGTGGTTAGTCTCTCTATGATCAAAATATTTTGGATTAAAAATAAATTATTCTTTTTCTTTATTGCACACATAAAATAACAAATATAAACACAAATTACAATAATAATGCTTATGTACAGTCGAAAGCACGTCAAGCTAAACGCTATACATAACTATAACTACGACGCGGCATGGCATGTTAGAAAGAAAGTATCCTTAGCGTGATTGGTGGATTTTTCAACGTTTCTGAAATTGCCCAATGGTTGCGCATACTAACAATTAGGAGCCAATAATCATGTCTCACTAATAATAGGCCACACCTCCTTGCCCCTGCGCAACCGTCCCTACTCCCGAGTATTTTTAGTCTTTAATAGATTTTCAACTTTATGTTCTAGAGTTTAAAGTTGAAAATCTATTAAAAACAAAACTGTAGTTTCGTCGACGAGCTCGTCAATGACAACTTTTTTTTACTTTTTAAGCGGAACAATGCCGTTATAATGATTGTTGCGTAACTTTAGCCGTTTACGCAGCGCACGCAACTAAAGCTCTCAAAAGGAATAAATTCCCTCGCTTTTAGAACACCAGAAGGAGCTTCTTTCTTTCTGGTCATAGCGTGATGTTAAGGTGGATCCACACTTGAAACCTAACATGTTATAAAACATTGTTACTTAACAATATTCAATATAAAAATTAGCAATGTTATGTAATGTAGACGTGTTATATACTTAACACAAGTTTTGTAAAATGTTACTTAAATCTGGACACACCTTTTAACCTGTAGCCAAGTAAAGATTTTTTCAATTGGAACCGGTTCCTGTGATTAGCGCATTCAACCACAAAAAAAAACCCTTAAGCTTTATAATAATACTAGCGACCCGCCCCGGCCTCGCACGGGTGCATATTATCCATCCATACTATAATATTATAAATGCGAAAGTAACTCTGTCTGTCTGTCTGTTACTCTTTCACGCCTAAACGGCTGAACGGATTTTGATGAAATTTGGTACAGACATAGTTTGGAACTTGAGAAAGGACATAGGATAGTTTTTTTTTTTTTTTTTTTTTTTCGCGAGATAAACCAAAAATCTGCCGGAAGTCACTATTCCACGCGAACGAAGTCGCGGGCAAAAGCTAGTATACATATAAACCTTCCACTTGAATCACTCTATCTATTAAAAAACCGCATCAAAATCCATTGCGTAGTTTTAAAGATTTAAGCATACTTACATAGGGATATAGGGACAGAGAAAGCGATTTTATTTTATACTACCTATGTAGTGATAAGTATAGATATTATTATAACTAAAGTAAAAATAAACTCATATTTTTCTTTATTTTTAACTGACTTCTAAAAAAAGAAGGAGGTTCTCAATTCGGATGTTTGTTTTTTTTTTATGTTTTTTCGGGCACACAGTTCGGGCATAGCTCCGTCACTTGCTAACCGATTTGAAAAATTCTTTTTTTGTTGGAAAGGGTATACTTCCCAAATGGTCCCATAATTTTTTTATCGAAATCGGACAAGCGGTTTTTGAAAAATCAACAAAACTCAAAAAAATACTACATTGTCCACATTATGACTCACTAAAAAAAGTGAAAAATAAAAACTTTTTAACAAAAAATAAAACCGACTTCAAAAAAAAACAAAAAGTCAAAAATAAATCAGTTTCTGAAGTCGGTGGCAAAAAAATGAAATCAAACAAACAAAAGTCACCGACTTCAGAAACTGATTTATTTTTGACTTTTTGTATTTTTTTGAAGTCGTTTTTATTTTTTGTTAAAAAGTTTTTATACCTACTCCATATTTCGTCAGAGGTTTATTCATTTATATATTTCTCTCTTCGATAGTTGAATTACCACGTTTGTTTTCGCTAATGCGATCATTCATGCTCCTTATCTGTAAGTCTACGGAACAATTTCAAATGCAAGTATTTTTATTTATTAAAGGCGATTGTGCTCCTTATTTATAGCACGGCACGGGTCAATTTCCTATGCAACTATGTTTTCTTCCAACTGGGCTTGGAATAGAAGTAGGAACTTAGACCGCCTTATTACAAAAAGTAGTTAAACCTGGTTTAACTTAGACTTGGTTTATCTCGCATGACGTCTCACTTCAAATATATTCAAAAGAAGGTGACGGCATGCGAGATAAACCAAGTCTAAGTTAAACCAGGTTTAACTACTTTTTGTAATAAGGCGGTGCAAGTTTAATCGTCTGTAAGTAGATATTTATTTGTAAACGCGATTGTGGTCCTTATTTATACAAAAGTCACGGGACAATTTCCTGTAAAAGAATCACATCTGCCTGGCCACCTGTGACGGCCGGTGTGTATTATTATTATTATTATTATTCTTTCAATTCATTTCAAGTATTCAACCTGCTAAACTAGTTTTTGTGGATATTCAACACAAAGACGCGAATACGCATACATCCTCACGGACGCACCGCAGCACCAAACATTACAAGCAAGAACACACAAAAAGATATCTATCTCTTTCGCTCGATTCTCGCTGTTGCTGCTCATAACGCGTTCAAGGTCAATGTGGGGTAGCTTGATGCGCTGGCGACTGTACAAAGGCGAACTTAACCCAGAATTGGGTTTTCTTACAGCAAACCTAATTTCGCAAGCGAGATTTGCAAAAGAGGAGGAACACTTAATGTATGTATGTGCATTAACATTAAACTATGTTACTTAAATTAAATAGACTTATAAACTAAACTACATACATACAATATAATATACGTAATACAGTATATATAATATATATACATACCTATAAAATCCTATATTATACATACATACATATTGCAAATTACGTCTCATAGATATCCCAATTCATTTGGGGTCGGCGCAGCATGCCTTCTTCTCTCATACTTCTCATCAGACACATCATTTCCTGCCATATCATCCTTAACAATGCCTTTATATTTACAGTATACGATCCTGATGAGTCAAGCTATATTCTCATTAAACCCCCAGACGGGATGGGCGAACAATTTCAAGTATCCACAGAAGACGATGTTATTCTGGTTGTTACAAGTGCTCGGCTCTGTACTGGCAATCGTCGGTGGTATTATGGCCGTTGTCGCAGTTAGCGATTTTAGTATTTCGTTACCAGGAGTGGGCGTTATGGGTATGCGTCATCTGAATTCGCCTCACGCCATCGTTGGTAAGTGGTTATTTTATTAGAAACTAATTGTTTTTTTTTTTCATTTACCATCCTTTTTCTACTGTTTGTTGAATGTATTGTAGTACCGAACTCTTAATCTTGTGCTTTAGCTATGTTATCGTGACCATTTGTAGTCACTCACAGTAATTTGCCAATAGTATTTTAATAAGTCATATTCATTATTTTGTAATACATTAACATTCGATAGTGCCTTCATTTTCTAATTAAACTTGTATCTAATAGACACAATGTGACTCCCTGCCAGACGAAGTTTATAAAATGTAGATAGTATCAAAATTCTTTGCCTCGCCGGAAACATGACGAATACCGTAACGATTTTGCAATTGAGTCATATTTTGACACGCCATATTAAAATCCGGGTGTCTAATTATTATTATTCCATCAATCATTTTCGAAGTAGATATGTTATCGGCATCCACATCCATATTGGATTATTTAATCCGATATGAATTTTCAGTTGCTTACGTCTTTCTCTCACACTTTTCGTTAGCTCTAACAAAAATTGTAATTTTCTCTAGGTCATAGGACGCCAACTTGTGTTTTCCCCATTCCAGGTTTTATCGCCATGATATTGACTACTGCAAGCCTTGTGGGAGGACTCGCGCACATGTTCAACGAAAATGTAAAAAGTAATAGTATGCTTAAAGCTATATATTCATGCGTCTTAACTATGACCCTGGTAATGGCTTTCATTGCACTGTGTATTAAGTTTAGCGACTTAGGAGAGACAATATGGGGTACAAATGCTAAATTGGCCTTAGCATTTTCTGTTTTTACTTTAGTGGGGATGTTTAGTATGATGATTTTAAATTTGACTAAAGGTGGCAGGTTTTTGCTTTAGTATTTCATTTTGTTTTTGTAATTTTTGTTATTAATGTTCTCGAAAGTTTAACCAGTGATTGCAATAGACCAGTGACGGGGATGTATTTTAGATTAGTATCAGTTTCGTTATTACCTAAAACAAAATATACTTCTGCAACACTGTGTGACTGATCAAGTAGTCGCAAGGGCTTCTAGGCATATGTCCTAGAGTTCATTTCTCACGTGCAAAGTGTTTTTGGGTTTTTTCTATATTAGCAGCCACGGATTTGATGGTAAAATACTCACCCTCTGGAACTAAACAATAGCTAACGAAATGTGGGTGTACTGTTGTGTGCCTATTCGATACACTTCTGCTTAGCCCTTCGAAGATCACAGGCATGTTGAGTGATAAGTTATAATTATACCGATACCTTAAAATCCATACCTACTATCTTAAAAGTAATATTGTATACAATCCCTTCCACCCTGTATTTTAAGTCTCAGAGAATCGTATCCGGAGACGTAAAGCACGTACCTACGATCTAGTTTTTGCGGATCTCTCATTGTACGGGAAATCTATACAAAGCGAGGCCATGTTATACCTACTAGAATTATGTATAGCTTGACGTTTCACTGTGTGTATTACCTATTACATGTCGCAAATACGTAAAATAACTGATACCTATTCTAATCACTGGTAATTACAGAGATAAATGATAATAATATAATTTAAATTATTTTATATAAGTCTACTTTCAGACAAACTTTAAATATTTTCTGAATATTTCGATACTTTGTCTTTTGTTACCCACGACGGAACGGAGACGGTATATGCGTTTGGGGTGAGAGGTTGTTTGTTTGTGTGTTTGTGCAAACACATGTTGCCATTTTTCTCCAAAACTACAAGTCCGATTTTGATTCAGTTTTCAGTTATGGGTTTGGGTTTGATTGGTGCATGTTCTTAGATAGGTGTTACGGTGACAACCCACCAGGGGGAGCTGCAGCAAACATTCTTTGTGCAAATCAAAGTAGCCATTTTTCTCCAAAACTACAAGTCCGATTTTGATTCAGTTATGGGTTTAGGTTTGATTGGTGCATGTTTTTAGATAAAAAAAAAATTAAAAAAAGTAAAAAGTTTAAAATAAAAAGCAAAATTAAAATTTTTGAAAAAACCCACGACTGTTAGGGCGCCTTCAATTTATGCGTTTCATGACGGCCTGCTGCGGTGCCGAAGCGGTGCGTTAGTTGTACAGCGTACGGACGATCCTTTTTTTTCACACAAAACGCGTGGTGCGGCAACAGTGCGGCGCCGGTACCGCGAACGCTCGACAACAGGACGTCAACGTCGCAAGCACCACGTGTTCATTTCGGTCTCTTTGATGATTTTCAATAAGAGCACTAACAGTAATGTTTCTTCTTCCGAGTCCATGGTTTGACTGATTTCATATCACTGGGATAAAAACGCACGGCAGTAAAATACGCTTTCAATTTAGGCGTTCGGTGCCGGACTGCTACCGTACTGCAGCGGTCCGACAGCGAGATATAACCTGCGGCACGGTAAGCGTGCGGCAACGGTCCGTCACGAAACGCATAAATTGAAAGCGCCCTTAAAAATTAATTGAAAAAAGGATAAAATAACATAAAACACCCACCTTAAAAAAAACCAAGAATGTCCGTCGGGTGCTGAACATTGCAAAACTAGTTCATTTAATGGCAGCCCCCGACGGACATTTTTGGTTTATTCATAGTTGATAGTTTTAATGTGTATTCCTTGTAATTTATTTTATCTTTCGTATAAAACACTTTACTTTGTATAAAATTAAATAAAACGTTTTAAGATAAGATTTTCTTTTGTTTTCTTTAAGTACCTTGATTTGTGTTGGTACCTATACTTACATAATCTCACGCGGTAGGCAGAAACCACAGTACGTCACCTGCTACGATCCTTACCTACTCCTTTTGCCTCGTCCACGTTCATACATCTGCTAATACACGTACGCCGGTTGCGAGTACTTCGCAGCTGTCCTTTCTGAAGGACCTCACCATTAAGGTCAATGTTTGAGGCTAGGGAGTCCCCTCCCGGCGTTGCCACTCCCATCAGCCTTATAAATACCTTTTATTAATCACCTTTCACTCATCCATCATTAAATGTGTATTATTTTATTTTAAAGATAATCTGTCTCATCGATTTAGTAAAGGGACAAAATTGTCCGAACAAACATTGTATGTATCTTACGTAATTCAATTCTCCGATAACGCGTGACACTTAAATAAAGATTATTTAAAACTTACTAACTAATTAGTTCAGATAAAGCGACCGAAAACAAGAGCAATAACATCAAACATGCAATAAATTGATTGCAATTAATCTCACCTTCATCTTATTCACTTCAAACGATTTAATAAGAACTCTAAGATAAGTACATAGAGTACAATGTGCCAACGGGGTCATTGTCAATAGCTGACCAGTATCTAGACAAAGGCTAAGTCAGGTCATGCCGAATCGTAGTAATTGAATATTACGTAGTAACATTGTTTTGTTATCGGGACCCACCAGCGGCAAATGCTGCGCACAAGCTCACTCATAATGGGTAATAAATAATTTATCATCATTATCATTGGAAACCTTTCAGCCTTCTTCTGAGAATGGGCCTCCTCCCGTTGTACTATTCTTCCTAATCCACGCTTTGCGCCAGTTTTAACCAAATTACTTCCTTGAATTTAGGTAAAATACTTATCATGACGGATGGAGAGATGGCGCTAGCTGTCTTGTAAACATTGTGCTCCCGTTTTATAAAATTAATTAAAAAAGTTATTTAAACAGTATCTACCTCAATACACCAAAACTATCAAGAAAATAGTACAATAAATTAAATTTAAAAAATATGTGTATTGTCCACATATTTTTTTAAATTTAAATAAAATTTTGTCCACATATATAAGTTCTTCTACACAGTTCTATCAGTCAGTCAGTTGTATCAGTTCGTAAATAGAACTTATATATGTGGACAAAATTTTGTGACTAAAACAGTTTTGTGTGTGGTATTTATGACTATCTATGAAACATATACTACCAAATACTAAGCTAACAAACGTGTGACATACAAAAATAAACAATAATAACGAAAAAAGTGATTTGCCTAAAAGTGACACTTGAAGAAAAAATATTCAAATCGATCAAATTACAACTGACTTCTTTAACAAACTTTTTTTACTTGGAAGAACCTACTGATCAACAATTTCAACGCCGTACGTAACAGTCACAGTGGTGAGTTCGGCGGACGGCCTACAAGGCATACAAATCACCTGTGACTCGAGTTCGATTCCCGCAAACGGTTACTCTTTTTGGAATGTTTACAAATTAGATTATAACTATAAATAGTACCGTGGTAAAAATTTCTTCTAACTACCTCAAAAATTCTACATGAACTTCTTTGGAAATATCACACAGCGTCGTAATCGAAGAGTCTCCGAAACAAAAAGTGAAGATTTGAATTTATCAAATAGTGGACTAGATGGCACTACTAGTAACAGTCTACCGAATATATCAGACGACGATGACTGCGAAGAAATTCTTCAACTAAAAATCCAAATAAAAGAATTGACCCTACAACTAGAGACTGCCCACCGCGAAGTTGAATCTTTAAATATGGACAACACTAATCTCAAACACATCGAGAATTTGACAAAAAAGGAAAATATTTATACAAAACTTACAACGGACATTGTTAATAACACTCCAAAAAAGAAAAGATCCGCTCAAACGGGAACACCCAAATACTCCGAAATATTTTATTCCGAATTTTAATATTCCAATGTTCAAAAGTCCGAAAGTCATAATACCTAAAAATTATAATCACTATTATTCAAAATCACGAAGTATATTTTACCGAAATTCATAAATGCGATTTGCTTCTTTTCCGATGTTCATATGTCCGAAGAGTCAAGTGCCCGACGAGATGTCTATCCGAAAAACGACGTGCCGATTACCAGTATTCCGAATAAACTGCTAATATTTCGATTCTACATATAGGATAGATAGTCTTGTCTGCCCTACCCCAAGAGTGTAGTTTAATCCGCGTAGGCGCGGAGGGGCAAGACTGGCCCCGAGCAGAGGATACATGACGGAAAAACCTAAAAATTTCCTAGCTGCCATCTTGGATTTTAATTTTGGTCTCATTTTCGTAATCAGCGACCCCAAAATCTATGAAAACCACACCCATGACGGAAAAACCTAAAATTTTCCTGGCCACCATCTTGGATTTTAATTTTGAGCTCTTTTTCGTGATCAGCGACCCCAAAAACCATGAAAACGACACCCATGACGGAAAAACCTAAAATTTTCCTAGCTGCCATCTTAGATTTTATTTTTGAGCTCATTTTCGTAATCAGCGACCCCAAAAACCATGAACAAACGACACCCATGACGGAAAAACCGCACCGCCCCGCGCGTATGTAAACATGCACTAAATGTTACTTTCACTGTTTTATAATATTTGTATTTCATTATCACAATAATAAAATAAAACATTCCTTAACTTGTATTTTTTCCCAATTAAATTTTACGTAAACCGCAGTGAAACGTGTTACGCACCTCTGCCTCTGTACGTGTGTGTATGAAGAAGCGTACATCACGCACACAGGCGCAACAACCGTCAGTCGCCGCTCGTTTCGAGTTACTCGATTTTGTAACAACGCTCTTAAAATTCGTAAAATGGTCACAGTTAAATTAAATTAAATAAACTTTTATTTCAGACCAAGTTTGTCCATAACTGTTAGTAACAAATTTCTTAAAAGTACGTTAGTAGACTTATTAAAATATCAATAAAAATTCAATACATATATACAGTGTAACAATAATTATTATTCATAAAAGTAACTGCGCCTGTGACCAATTAACGCAATTCATATTATTATCCTTTTATGAATCTGCTAAAGTGGCCATTTTAAACTCCCCCGCCCCCTCATAAGTATAATTCAGATTCAGAATGTTAAAACCAAATCAAGACATGATTTTGATTTAATTTCTGAATTTGAATCTACTTTTCTCAACTGCTTTACAAATCATCATCATAAACATGCCTGTTAAAGTGAGAAAAACAAATGATATGGCCATGCGGGTAGTCTTAATGTTTCTCGTGCCCCACTCTTCGTCAAACGCATATGCAATTGCTATGAAGGCCATTGCGAGTGCCAAAGTTACAGAGCAGGATTGTAAAGTTCTAAGAGTTTTCTTGTTTTCCGTATTCTTCTTGAACAAATGATAAAGTGCTCCTACAAAGCTCACCGTAGTCAATATCATGGCAACTAAACCTGAAATTATAGAAATAGAACAAAAATTAGTCATTAACATCTGCCTAGCCTTTTGTCCAAATATATTGGGGTCGGCTTCCACTCTCACCAGATGCAGCGGAATACCAGTTTTTTACCTGCACAACGCAGTTAGTATTATTTAATACAATACCCTATACTAAGACTGGATGTCAGACTTTCGAGGCACAGGCCAACGCCTTACCATGCTTTCTGAGGCACGGAGGACACTTGGTATTGGTACATAATGGGTCCACGGACTAGAGATGTGCCGTTGCCGGCAATATTGCCAGAAGTGGGAATTTTGGTGGCAAAATTGCCGGGAATATTGCCGGGAGTGGATATATTCGGGGAATATTTCTTAATTATAAGTCAAATTAAGTACGGAAATACACTTATAATTAGCATTTATAGGCCCCAATCTACATTGACCGGCAACTTTGGCAATATTTCCAATGCTGCTGGCAATTTTGGTATTTTACCGGCAGTGGCAATATTCCCACCAGGCACATCACTACCACGGACCAACCTGAGCAAGCGCGGTTTGAGCCCAAGAGCTGTTATTTTTAGCCACATTAATGCAAAACAAAAGTTGGCGTTAGCAGATGTACTTCCCCGAGGGGATAAGCGGAGATCCCACGCACAGCACCACCCCAAATTTCGACAAGTGTGTTTCATCTTAGAACTCATACCGATTCGGGAATGTGGAAGTCGAGTTCCGTCATAAACTTCGGTCAACAGACAGTGGGCCGGTTGATTAAGTAGATAAATGATAGAAAGGGGTACATATTTGAATGTTAAACATTGAAATACCCACAGGTAAAATATCAACGTATAAAATATCGAATATTTAAATATCGAACAACCATAAAACCGAAAATTATTGTCAAATGGAATACACTATGGGTACAATATGGGTACACTACAATAATACGAA
Source organism: Diarsia mendica (assembly GCA_949316265.1). Lineage (NCBI taxonomy): Eukaryota > Metazoa > Arthropoda > Insecta > Lepidoptera > Noctuidae > Diarsia > Diarsia mendica. The sequence goes on along the minus strand of OX438902.1, from coordinate 11,947,820 downwards.
AAACTTTATTCCGATATTCACAAATACGAATTTCAAAATACCGATTTTTATAGTTCCGAATGATTTTTATAATTCCTAATTTATTAACTCCGATTTATTATTGATCCTATTTATATATTCAGAAACAATATTCCTAAAGTTTATTATTACTATTCTCAAAATTCCGAGTCTCAATTGATCGAATAACAAAAATTTCGACTTAATGATAATTCGAAACATCAAAAATACAAATTCCGATTATTATAGTACCGATTAATTAAAACTCCGAAATACTCCGAATGGAATAATAGGAACGCCTTGTAAAAGTGAATAGCAAGACGTAAACAATTTGCTCGTGAGAGAGAAAAAAAAGTATATAAATATAACGTTTAGTACAAGGAAGTACAATTAAAAATCTAATGACAGATGAGTTAAATAAATCTTTCTCATAATAACATGTTTACCGCAACTATGCCGCAAGCATGCTGAATGCATACTGTAAGCATACCGCAAGCTAGCCGCAAGGATGCCGTAGATTCAACGCTTTTTGTGTTTTCTCTTTCAAACCTTTTTAAATGATTTAGACAATAGTGAAAAAAAATCTGCGAGCAACTTGGTAGAAGCGTTTGCCGGGCGCTCACACGGCTTTGCCACTTGGCACGCAACCCATAGTGACGAATCATACAATCTGCCGCAGTTCAGAAACCTTTTTCCCGTTGTAACATTTCGATATTTTAACTAAAATTCTGACTGAATATTACGATACGATCAATATTATTTACGATGTTTTGAACGTTGACATTTAAATCCGATAGAAAGGTCTACATATTATATAAAATGAATGAACACTTACCAACGACTTGATGAGTCGATTGTAGGTGACGGCCACTAGGTATGTGGTTGGAATCGGGATAAAATCCCTTTACCACTATGTTTGCCATAATAGCAGTAAAGGGACCTATGATTGCCAGGAAAGACCCGAGCACTTGTAACAACCAGAATAGCAACGTCTTCTTTGGATACTTGAAATTGTTCGCCCACCCCGTCTGAGGGTATAATGAGAAGATAGCTTGACTCATCAGGATCGTATACTGTAAATATAAAGGCATTGTGTTACCAAGAGTAATTTTTGAACGCTGCCTCCCTGTACAAGCTCCCACATAACTTATCGTGTCACACCCGGTAGGAGCTCGCCCTTCAAAACTCGGCCGAGTCCGATGATACACAGTAGAGGGCCCAGAACCGAGCCCTGTGGAACACCGCAAGAAATCTCACAACGGCCTCTACCATCGCGTCCCATATAGGTGATACACTTCACTAAAACTTCCGGCCACATAAGCACTCACAATGTTGAGAAAGTAGGAAGGAAACGTAGGGCTTCTCGTATACAACTCCAGGGCAAGATGAGCACTATGAGCCCAGAAGCGGACGATGAATCAACCAGTTCCTTCAGTGCAACAGAGCAGTGTTTTTAGCCTGGAGCCACATCACGGCTTGCTTCTCGCAGGGAATAGAGTCGAAACCACTAATTCCAGAAACTATGGCTCTAGACTTTCTGTTAATGGGGGCGCCTTGGATGAAGTTTCTCTTGTACGACTGTACAAGAGAAACTTCATCGTGATAAGGGTGCGCCTTCACATCATCAACAGCCATTTAATGTTCCCACTGCTGGGACACATGCCTCTATTCTACCACGCGGTTATAATCTACCACGCGGGCCCAGTGCGGATTGGTAGATGTCACATGTCTTCGAGTTTTTTGGTTCTAAGACATGCGGGTTTTCTCATGGTGTTTCCTTCACCGTTTTGAGAGCAGCAGTGATGAAATAAATTACACAAAATAATGTGCCGTACGAACAGTAAGTAGGTCGTGGGTTCGAACCTGCCGGGGCCACCACCACTGGGCCACCGGCGCTCCACATATTCCCCCACTCTCTCATCTAAATTCGCCATCAATTCTTCTTTGGAGCTCGTTATCGACTTACCGATGGCCAGCCGTCACAGTTCTACCCTAACCTATTTAGTTGGGGTGCCTTATTAATTAATTAAGAGTTTATATAGGCCAAAAATCACTAGTTTTAGTGTCCCCTAGTTTTGGTGTGCCCTAGTTTTACCTAATAATCGGTTTAGCCAGTAACATACATACATTTTCCTCATACTGGTGTGACAGTGTCTACCTGAAGCTCAATATTTCATTAAAAAGCCGAGTATTGTGGATGCTTATGAAAGCACATCAAGTTTTTCTCGATATACATGAATGAATGCAAAAAACTACTCACCCCAATAACTGTCAAGTACACATGCGCCGAAACGACTTCATATAGATAATGGTATCCCGATACAACGTTTATGATGAGAAACGCAAAGAAGCGAACTGCTCCGAGCAGTATATGTGTAACGTTACTGATCACGTTCATGCACACCATGAATGCGGAAACTCTCATCTGGTGGTAAACCAGGTCTTAATCCGTCTTCTAATCTTGAGTGTGACATCGCAGGAGAAGATGGCATCGCCATTTTAGATAATAATTCGGTTTAAATTTTCTTTTTTTTATAAGTTGCTCACCGCTGTATCTTCGCTTCGCGAGAACTGACACAATGCTATAGGTACTGATGCAATCAATAGGTTGTTATCTTCGATTTAAGATAACTTTTATGATATTTTTGTTTTCTATTTCAGTTACAAGTTAAGGATGACTCGTGATTATAAGTCACTCATGGTCAGTTATTATTTTTGAAAGACCAGTTTCATTTCAAAAATATTTATGGAAGAAGAAGTGAAAACGTCTGTTACCTACCTCACATGTTTATCATTACACCATGGCTGTCACTGTCAGCATTATCAGGTTGTCGAAATAGGAAACATTACTATCTGACAGTTATCTAAAATCGAAGATAAAAACGTATTGATTGGGCCAGTACATCAGTGCGTTAGTGCTCGTGAAGTTACAGCGGTGTGACTTTACGAAAAGGATAATAATTTAAAACGAATATTAGCATAAATGGCAATGCCGCCACCACCACCCCCTCCGATGTCCCAAGGAAGATTAGAGGATGGATTTAGACCTGGTGGTCCACCACCACCGCAAGAAGAAGTTCCCGCTTTCATGGTGTATATGAACGTGATCAATACCGCAACACATATACTGCTCGGAACAGTTGCCTTGGCTGCATTGTTCATCGCAAACGCTGGATTTGGATCCGGTTTTCCAAAGTTTACTGCGCATGTCTATCTAACAACAATTGGGGTGAGTAGAAATTTTGTATCTTTCTTGTATAGAGAACTACCTGAACTGCTCCACCTAAATGCGCACTACAATCAACTTCTCAATGACATATTTTGCACTGTCTTTATAAAGATACTGGCACACCTGTATAAGTGAAATAGACGATGATGAATGAAGATGAATGACTTGTAAAGTTGTAACGTAAGTTGTTGTTGAGAATATAGGTTCTCACATGACGGTGGAAGGCAGTGACAAAAAATCAGTATCAGCACCACTCTAGTTATTTTGAAGCACCATTAGGCGAGCGTAATAAAACACAGTGGACAAATTTGAGGTTATTAGCACGTAGTGGAGATGAGAATGATCACATTTTGAGAATGATCAGATTTGGGGTTGAAACAAATGTCACTAAAAAAGTGATACTAAAATTAAATAATGTTGATAAATGGAGAGGGAAAGGAAGGACAAAGATGGACTGTGTGAGAAATTATATGAAAGAAAAAGGAGTAAATGATGCCTTGACGTCTGACAGTGGAGAATGGAAGAAGAAAACGTGTTGCGCCGACCCCAAATAAAATGGATCAAGGGCAGGAAGCTGATGATGAAATTCAAGGATTTAGGTTTCACGCAAACATAGAAGCAAAATCTACAAAGGAATTGGCGCTTGTGGAGTTTTCCCACTATCACGATAATATTGTGTTGCGATGCGACAAAAACAGATAAAAAAGACAGAAGGAAAATAGAGTAAATGATAGCGTTATGATTGACAGGGGAGACGCTGATCCAAATACCATGAGACCAGGGTAGGAAGATGATCGTGATGCGTCAAATACAGATTCAATTATGTCATAACGACCAGCTGCATGTGCATTATGTGTGTTACAAAAGTACCTACTTACCCACAATGTAACACTAAAGGACACAGTATGCATTCACAATAATTATATTAAATAAATGCTTATTATGTTAACGTAATGCATTACAAAAATCCAATTAGCAACAGTTATCTTTTTAACTACTCTGTTATCGTACATATTTAGCGCTATTTGGTTTCCATTCGAGCAATCCTGGACCATTAGTATCAAAGTGGTTAGTCTCTCTATGATCAAAATATTTTGAATTACGGAACCCTGGGGGGCGATGTAGATTCTGTTTTACAAGACTTAAATTTCTTAAAAAATGAACTACATAACATTGGCCTCGACCTTAATATTTCTAAATGCGAAATTTTTGTAACGGACGGTACCCACAGACAAAATACTTACTCAAAATTTAACGCAACAGCTCCTGGCATCAAATTCATAGAAAAAAACTCCCTTCGTCTCCTTGGGTCTCCAATCTTTGAAAATTCTTTTCCCGATTTTATCGAGGAAAAAATTCAAAATTTCAATGATGTTTCGGAAAGACTACTCCAAATGAATATGCATTCGGCCATCACCATAATTCGATACTGTTGTTTCGGGCCTAAATTAACATATTTCCTTCGTGCTTCCCCTTTATGGAGTCACACTCACCTTTTGGACAGAATGGACCAAATTATCAAACATACCTTATCATCAATTTTAAATGTGGCATTGGATGACCGAGCTTGGGCACAAGCTACTCTTCCCATACGCATGGGAGGACTCGGCGTCCGCAAAATTTCCAGTTTAAGTTTACCGGCTTTCATATCCTCGGTCCACGGCACTGAGAAGTTAATAAGGAATATCCTGGCTTCCACACTGATTAATTTTGATGTGCCGTGCTTCTCTGAGGCTATCGAGGCTTGGAAACTCGCTTGCCCAAACACTGAAACACCCGACCATCCATTTTCCCAGAGACGGTGGGATGAGCCGCTTTGCAGAGTAGTTCAGAACAATTTAGTGAACACGTCTGCTACTACTGCTGAGCGTGCGCGCCTGCTGGCTGTGGGTGAATGGGAATCGGGTCTTTGGCTTCACACACTGCCGTCGTCGAGCATAGGCACTTTGTTCGACGACACGACCTTCCGCCTCGCTGCTTCTTTGCGCCTTGGTGTCGCCTGCTGTTCTCCTCATCGCTGTCATTGTGGTGAAGCTGTCAACAGCCTCGGTCACCACGGCCTGTCATGCAGCCGTAGTGCTGGCCGTTTCGCGCGGCACGCGAATTTAAACGACATCATACGACGTGCTCTTGTCGCCGTCGGCGTACCAGCTGTTTTAGAACCCCATGGCTTGGCACGCGACGATGGCAAGAGACCGGACGGCATGTCTTTGTTTCCTTGGAAGATGGGTAGGCCTTTAGTGTGGGACGCAACATGTGTCGATACTCTTGCACCATCACATCTTCCAAGTTCATCGTGCTGCGCAGGTGGAGCCGCTGCGGCTGCAGAAAACCTCAAGCGGCGTAAATATAGTAACCTTTGCGGAAACTATATTTTCGAGCCGTTTGGGGTTGAAACTCTGGGGCCGTGGGGTCCGAGTGCTCATAGCCTGTTTAAGGAAATCTCGAAACGCTTAGTTGACGCTTCTCGTGACCCAAGGGCTGGCTTTTATCTTGGCCAGAGGCTAAGTGTTGCCATACAACGAGGCAATGCCGCCAGTCTTTTGGGCACATTACCGGCTGACAGCGTTGAGGAGCAGTATTTCGATGCCTTTTTATAGTTTATTGTTAGTTTAGTTTATTTTATAGTTTTTAATTAATATTATCATGGCTTAATTGAAATAAAAATATTTTTTTAACATTAAATTTTGAATTAAAAATGAAATTACGTCTCATAGATATCCCAATTCATTTTGGGGTCGGCGAAGCATGCCTTCTTCTCTCATACTTCTCATCAGACACAATCATCATTTCCTGCCATATCATCCTTAACAATGCCTTTATATTTACAGTATACGATCCTGATGAGTCAAGCTATATTCTCATTAAACCCCCAGACGGGATGGGCGAACAATTTCAAGTATCCACAGAAGACGATGTTATTCTGGTTGTTACAAGTGCTCGGCTCTGTACTGGCAATCGTCGGTGGTATTATGGCCGTTGTTGCAGTTAGTGAACAAAACGGTTTTAGTATTTCGATACCAGGGGTGGGCGATATAAACATTAGGGGTTTGCATCATCTGAATTCGCCTCACGCCATCGTTGGTAAGTGTTTATTTTATATTAGAAACCATCCTTTTCCTACTGTTTGTTGACTGTATTGTAGTACCGAACTCTTAATCTTGTGCTTCAGATACGTTATCGTGACCATTTGTAGTCACTCACAGTACCTAATTTACCCATAGTATTTTAGTAAGTCATATTCATTCTTTTGTAATAAATTAACATTCGATAGTGCCTTTAATTCCTATTTAAACTTGTATCTAATGGACACAATGTGACTCCCTGTCAGACGAAGTACCTACATAAATTGAACAGTAGATAGTATCAAAATTCTTTGCCTCGCCGGAAACATGACGGATACAGTAACGATTTTGCAATTGAGTAATATATTGACACGCCATATTATCTGGGTGTCTAATTAATGTTATCCCTTAAATCATTTTTTAAAGTAGATACCTATGTTATCGGCATCTATATCTATACCGGAATTTTTAATCCGGTATGGATTTTCAATTTATGTCTTTCTAGGCCCTATGACGCCAACTTTTATGTTGAACTAAAACTTGTTTGTTTTTTACCATTTCAGGTTTTATCGCCATGCTATTGACTACTGTGAGCCTTGTGGGAGGACTCGCGCACATGTTCAACGAAAATGTAAAAAATAATAGTATGCTTAAAGCTATATATTCATGCGTCTTAACTATGGCCCTGGTAATGACTTTCATAGCACTGTGTATTAAGTTTAACGACGTAAGAGAGTTAATATGGGATACAAATGTTAACTTGGCCATAGCATTTTCTGTTTTTACTTTAGTGGGAATGTTTAGTATGATGATTTTAAATTTGACTAAAGGTGGCAGGTTTTTGCTTTAGTATTTCATTTTGTTTTTGTAATTTTTGTTATTAATGTTCTCGAAAGTTTAACCAGTGATTGCAATAGACCAGTGACGGGGATGTATTTTAGATTAGTATCAGTTTCGTTATTACCTAAAACAAAATATACTTCTGCAACACTGTGTGGCTGGTCAAGTAATCGCAAAGGCTCCTAACTAAGCATTATATTCTAGAGTTCGTTTCCCAGGTCGAACAAAGTGCTATTGGGTTTTTTCTTTAGTAGCAGCCACGAAGTTAATGGTAAACGACTCGTCCTCTGGGACTTAAAAAGACGAAACTGACGAAATGTGGGTGTACAGCTGTGTATCTATTAGATACACCTCTACATAGCCCTTCGCGGATCACAGGTTAAAATCACTACTAATCCCAAATATAATATTTGATATGTAGAGTATATATTTGATATGATTATAATCCCTTCCATCCTGTATTTTAAGTCTCACCTCCGTATCAACCAGTTTTCTGCGGATCTCTCATAATACGGGAAATCTAAACAAACCGAGGCCATATTATACTAGAATTGTATAGCTTGACGTAAATACGTAAAATAACTGATACCAATTCCGATCACTGGAAATTACAGAGATAAATGATAATAATGTAGTATTAATTTATTTTAATTATGTCTTGTTTCAGACAAACTTCAAATATTTTCTGAATATTTCGATACTTTGTCTTTTGTGAAGCAATTATTTGAATAAGCAATAACTTGTGTAAATATTCCATTACAGGCTATTTCCTTTTAGTAGTTTTAATAATGGAAAACAATGTATGATTCATAGATGGTAGTTTTTACCCGACTACGGCAAAGCCAAAGGAGGGTTATGATTTTGAATGGCTATGTATGTATGTATGTGAGTATCTTCATCTGTTCCCTCATAGCTCCTAATCTACTTAGCGGAACTCGACATATGAGGTATCGTTAGAACCGTCTTAATTGTCCGCTGAACATGGCTACGTGACGTGTCACAAAAGTCGATATGGCGCCCTCTAGCGGACAAAAAGTAAGTGTTAAAAAATAAAAATGGAGATAGATACGCCGTGTTTGGTATCATTAGAAAGGGCTTCACTTGTACATTTCGAAAATATTGCTCAAATTTAAAGTCACCCCCTCTAGCGGACAAAAAGTCATGTGTAAAAAACATTAACACCAAAATTGTTTAAATAAAAAAAAGTAAAAAACTAAAACCCGACTACGACAAAAAAACGACGCTGAAAAAGTATGAAACAAGATTTTCAGGATAGAACAAAAAGACAAGCCGTAGTGACACGTTATAGGTACCAACCTAAACACTTTAATACCGTGTGACTACGGCTTTTCTTTTTGTTCTATCCTGAAAATCTTGTTTCATACTTTTTCAGCGTCGTTTTTTTGTCGTAGTCGGGTTTTCCTTTTAACTTTTTTTTATAATGTGTATTCCTTGTACTTAATTTATTTTATCTTTCATAGAAAATACTTTACTTTGTATAAAATTAAATAAAACGCTTTAAGATAAGATTTTCTTTTGTTTTCTTTAAGTACCTTGATTTGTGTAGGTACCTATACTTACATAATCTCACGCGGTAGGCAAAAACCACAGTACGTCACCTGCTACGATCCTTACCTACTCCTGTTGCCTCGTCCACGTTCATACATCTGCTAATTCACGTACGCCGGTTGCGAGTACTTCGCAGCTGTCCTTTCTGAAGGACCTCACAAGTAAGGTCAATGTTTGAGGCTAGGGAGTCCCCCCCGGTGTTGTCACATCAGCCTTGTAAATACCTTTTGTTAATCGCCTTTCACTCATCCATCATTAGTATTAATTTTTATTTTCAAGATAATCTATCTTATCGATTTAGTAAAGGGACAAAATTGTTCGAACAAACATTGTATGTATCTTACGTAATTCAAATGGATTCTCCGATAACGCGTGACACATAGATAAAGATTATTTAAAACGTACCTATACTAACTAATTAGTTCATAAAGCGACCGAAAACAAGAGCAATAACATCAAACATGCAATAAATTGATTACAATCCATCTCACTTCAAACGAATTATAATAATTAGAGCTCTAAGATAAGTACATAGAGCACAATGTGCCAACGGGGTCATTGTCAATTGCTGACCAGTATCTAGACAAAGGCTAAGTCAGGTCATGCCGAAACGTAGTAATTGAATATTATTACGTAGTAACATTGTTTTGTTATCGGGACCCACCAGTGGTAACGGCTGCGCACGAGCTCACTCATAATTATTATTATCCAAACGGTAGGTAAATGTAAGGAAATAGGTAATAATTTATCATCGTTATCATTGGCAAATTAACCGAACGTGTAGGTAATACTACACTGCGCTTCAAAACACAAATTCGACGTTGCTCATACAGCCGCTAAGTTGTAATGGAATCGGACTGGCCACGTTTGCCGCATGCTCAAGCTGTGGGCCAAAATAGCCACTTTCTGGAGCCCAGACACAGCCAGAAGTCTTCGCAGCAGACCTCATAGAAGATGGTGGGAAGAACTGGACAAGTCTACTGACCATTGCAGTGGTCCACATTAGCCCTGGATCAAAATCTCTGTATATCTCTTAACCAGGACTTACCCACGACCTTCTGAATGAAATCTGATTTCAGTGAACCATCACCATCACCACCACGCATCACCATCACCATCGCCATCACTTCTGTTACCATCTCTCGGTAACCATTGAATTGAATGCACCTTATGCAAACTGATGGCGCATTTTATTAAAAGATCATTCATTTTATTCGAAAAATAATTATCATAAATTGAGGACAGAAAAACACAAATAAAACTCAACATCTGTTTCAGTTTCATCTAATCATCACTTTCTTTAAGAACTATCTATGTACACTTACTTATCTCCTAAATTACATAACTTATACTGAAATACATACACACTACAATAAAATGATATTATCTTAGAAGCGTTGGTAATATCCTAAGTACTAAGATGAGTCATGATTTTACTTGTACTATAGTATAAATTATTTCATACAAAAATATTATACTTAAGTTTAAATATCACACCAAATAAGCAAAATAATAATAAACGTGTTAATTATAATACTAGGTACTTGCAATTTAATTAATCAATATTTAGGGAACGTCGAAAAGCTTGATCTATGATCCTAAAAGTCATCTTTAAAAGAAATTCATATTTTAATTGAGAAAAACGAATGATGCCAGAGAGCAACATTTAAAATCATAAAAAAACTTTTCCCTTACTTCAATGAAGACTAAAAATAATACAAGATAAAGTATTGGTTTAGTTAAGTCGGCAGTATTTAATGTTAATTTAAGGATAAACGCACACTACATTAACTGGTGCAACGAAGAACGAATAGGGTAGTTGACAAAAAAAAAACTAATTGGTCCGTCTCATAGATTTCCAAAAAAAATATTGGACACTTATTTTTCATCGAAAAGTCGTGTGACGTCATATTGCAGTACATTTTTTACCGAAAAGTGACGTCACCCCACTCACGACGCGTCTTATCTTCGTCAATTTTTATTGATTTGATTAAACAAAAAACACGTGCGGACCACTCCTCCCACAGGTAGTAAGACTGTGTCCCAGCAACAGGAAAATTATCGTTATCATTATCTTTTCACCCTCAGGCCTCAGCTTTAAATCCGCAGATAAGGGCCTTAATCAAACCAAGGTTTCAAAGACTGTCAGAGTAATACAATATCATTAATATAACTAAGAAGGTAAATTATTAACTAAAAATCACGGGTTCTAAGTTTAGGCCCCAAAGAAATATGCGAGTAAAAAAAAATGCCGCTTGCTGAAATTTTGGAAAACAAATGCGGAACCAGCCTACCTATGTTTTAGACCATAAACTGGGAAATTAAAGAAAATATTGTATAACCTGCATTTTATGCTGATATTTATTATCGAGGACAACAAGACTGTTAGCCATAGTGTGCGTTCGGCCTGGCTAAGGATGTAGAAGACCCAAGTGTTAATATGGCACAGACGCCAGACATCAAGTTAGCCGAAACTGTCCAATTTTCCCAATCAACCTTAAACCTAATGCCTTAAAGTTGAAAATCCACAACTGAAATTCAACAGATTTTCGTAGCTTGATGTGCAGCGCGTCTGTACTGTGTGACGTAGTTGTAGAAAGAGAATGTCACAAACGCTGTTCCAAAACCTAAGAAAGAACTGGCTATGATGATGATGCCTAAATAAAAATGTGCTGTTGGAATTTAAACTCTCAGCGTTGAACAGCCAGGTATGGTATAAAGCAGTGTGTTCACCGTCCACCGCAGGAATGGCAGCAGTTGTTGGTGTAGTACTTATAGTGGCACAGGCGAGCTTGCACCGCTAAGAAGCAATTGTTCAGCTTGTCTACACAATGTCCTGGAATAAAACAAAGGTATTAGTTTCAACGCACATTCGCGTTTAATGCAGCTCGATTCCTCTATGTAGTTGGCAAAATTCTCGGTGTGAATTGTAGCCGAAAAAAATGCAACACTTTCCCACGTAAACCATACGCCAAAGTTAACATGCAACAATAAACGTCTGAGGGTTAAGATATAGGTATTTATTTAGATCCTCACTAAAAAAGCAGAAATTAGGTTTATCTATCAAAATTGAACGTTTATAGAAAGTATTGTATCCGTGCTATTAAACCTTTGAAAAGTTCTCTCTTGAGGAGTCGATCCTGCAGGATCAAGACATGTCTGTCATAAATAGTAGATTAGTAGCCAAGGGCTGTAAGGCATCAATTGCAGCCCGAGATATTTAGGCGCACGAGCGCAGCGAGGGCGCCAATAGTTCGAGGGTGCAATTGATGCTTACACCCGAGCTAACTACTCTGCTTTACATCTCGATTATGAGGTAAGAATAAAAAAACCGGCATTACAAGAATAAAGTTTTCAAATATCTCTCTTTAGAACTTTCAGGCAAAATATTGTTAATTGCTGCTTCAGCTTCCATTTTCATTGAATCGGGAGTGCAGCTTATATCTTCATCACTTGCAGAACTCATGTTTTTTTCCTAATTAGCACGTAATTATCAAAAAAATCCAAAAACAAACAATATTGAAAGTAAAGTTTTCTATTACCGCCTTTTTCATCTCTTTTTAAATTTTTTTTTTTCAAGAACGATATTGAGCTTCGCCGTTCGATATTTAAAATTGATGACTATTAAGCCTCCCCCACACAGGCGGTATACTCATACGAAGACAAGGCTGAATAGCGAAGCGACCTCTTTTGTCATTGGGCTGAATGCATGATGTCTATTGCCAGTACTATGATGGTTAGATGCACGCGAACTTTTTGAAAGAGTGAAGTGTTTTTTTTTTTAATTACTTACCGCCCTAGGGCTTTTCTTGCGACATTAATGCCCTGGAGCGCTAATTGGTCACCTACAAGCCCCATTTGGGGGTAATAAGGACCTACTTACCGAATATGAGAGATGTAAAATACATATATTGTCGCCAGAACTCAAGGTGTGTGCAAAATTTCAGCCCAATCGCTTGAGGGAACTGGTTCGAAATTTAATTGCAAGATTGGACCAATTCTTAGTAACGAGGCAAATTATTTTAGTATCTGATCTATAATTATAATAATGTATCGGAACATTTTTGGCTTTTCCATTATCATTTTTCCTGATAGATTGTCAGTTTTAATGCCCTCTGGGGTGTTCGTAATCGGAGTTTATCTAATCGATGGAGTTATTTGTTCGATATCTGAAATTGAACGTTAAAAATGAGCCTTTATCTGAAGTAAATACATTCCAGAGTGATTCACGCTAGTTTTCAGATTAAGTATTTGTTAGCATAATATAATAATATGTACTATCTTGTGTGTCAATAATTATAACTCTTTTTTAAGACGAGATTCAAAGTAAAGTATAAAGTAGAGTAAAATAAATACCCCTCTCCTAGAGAGGAGGCCTGTGTCCCTGCAGTGGGAACATTATAGGCTGATGATGATGAAAATAAATACATAGTTTAATACAGATTTTAAAATGGGGATAATTTAGAATGTCAACTGCGTATCAGCAAGTTTAGAGTAGGACATACGCCAACTAGATTGTCGGATGACCCTAAAAAGTTAGTACACAGACAGACAACATTTATGGAAGACCGAGGACAGAATGTCATGGGATATCAGATCTAATGAGACACTATGTACAGCACTGGACTGCAATAAGGTGAGTTGATTGATTGGCTTTCATACCTCTTGATGGACGATCCCTAGCAGTAACGGTTCTCAGTGGAGTGGTGTCCCTTTGGGGAAATTCGACACCCGCAAATTTTTGAGACTCTGTGAACCAAAACAAGGGTAAAAACTAACGTCTAATTTGTTATGTTCAGCAATTGCAAGTTAGTTATCAATCCTCACATGACACCTCTCTTCGGCGTTCCGCGCGGAGGAACGGCAAGCGCAGTTCGTCCGCGCGGTCTATCAGTGGCAATGGATATCATACAAGTAAATGCGACGGTAGATCCGCTTCCCTACCGCGCGGAAGAGCGGTGTCATGTGATAATGATAACCGCCAAATCAATCATTTCGCTTTTTATACTTATACAAATCTATGTACAATTAATCAGTTTTATCATGTAATTTATCTGGTTATTAGTACATTCACCGGATAGATAGTGAAAGTAATGAAAAAAGTGATAGTTATCGAATATTTTGCACAATGATGGTAAATAACAACTTCTACGAGTGGATGGAGAGGGAGAGGAAGGCCAGTGAAAAGATGGATGAATTTTGTAAGGAAAGTAAAATGATATGAAAGAAAGGAAGTGAATGATAGTGAAACGGTTGACAGGGAAGTATGGAAGAAGGAAACACCTTTACTGATGCACCAACAAAATAATACAGACAAATAAGTCATTAAATGATTTGAAACTGGACAGAGTTATAATCAAGAAGAATGTAAAACATTGTAATTAAACCAGCATAGGTGAGCGATATTTTTATACACCATGTAAAATCAAGTCAGAGGCTCATGGGTGGCATTAAAATTATGACATCAGGTAGGGCACCACACGATAAAGAAAAAATCACAATTTAGATAAAGACACACTAAAGAAAATAAGCTACTCACCAACAATCGTCGGCGGATGAGAAGGCGTGGCAGGTTCCACAACAGCTCGTGGCGTGGTCGGTGTACCCACGCATTTGAGATCGCAAGCTCGACTAGCACGAAGAGGCACACCGCATTCAGACTCGCTGATAGCGCTGCCGGTGTCACCGCGAGAGCATACCACGGAGCGGTGTTGTATGCCTTTGCTGTCAGCCGAGCAGTTGCCGGAGCACTAGGTGACAGAATATTGTATTTTTAGATGATTTTGTACTAAGTCGCGGATAAATTGGTACGGACCAGCTGAGGCCTCAGTTAGAGTGACGTAGCAGAAGTCATGTCTGTATTTTACCCAATTTGTCTGAACCAGTACCCTGAAAAGAAACTTTGCTGAAAACAGAAAAACTGATGATAACCGCTGCTAGAACGTATTTAAACCTGAAGAAAAGAAGGAAAATACAAGGCTAGCGGTCAGTATCAAGTGGATCATAGTTTTTTTGGTATTCAATACAGTCGGTACTATATTCAATACAGAGCCGTATAATATGGCAAGAACTAGACATAAAGTCGAGGGTCAAGTCAAAAAAATTACATCTGTCATTCCCAAAACTAAAAGTCTGATCATAAAAATTTGGTTTCATCATTAGATCATTTCCAACTAAACTGACATCTCCATCTAGACTCACTTCACAAATTGATAATTTAATCCGAAACCTGAATACTACGCAAAACATGATGCCATTCGAATTGAAAAGGTCGTTGTAATAAAGTAATTGAGAGCTACGTTGAAGTGTCAAAAGCTATATCGTTAACTGGCCGCTGGACGCTTGGACGTTGCTAATTAGAATATCAATCACAAGGCTCCCTTCGTATCGCTTAATTAATCAAAGCGTGTTCTTTTACACGTTTATTTAATATTGTTCAGGGTACTGTGCAAGGTTGGTCTATCTTTATCTTTACGGGACTGATATATTTGCAATTTTAGACCAAGATTTAGCAATTTAATAGTCCGAAGCGATTGTAAATCTTTGTCTGTTTGGACTTTGAAGGCATCATCAAACACAATTTTAACATTGCCATCGTTCTCTTTAGATATGTCACCTTATAAATCTACTATTTGTTTAACTAAATTAATCATCATCATCACCTGCCTACCTATTCTCAACAATGTTGAGATCGACCTGACAGTCTAACTGGCTGAATACAATATGCATTATTACACTATTTATCTTACTTAAACTAATCAGCTTTATCTTCTCTCCAACCAAAAGTCCTGGTCTTGTGGAGTTTCCGATTTCGACTTGTAGTATGTCGAAATTCTTTATCATTCAAAACCAGGGTTGGTTCAGCTGTTTCACTATCCATACCCTATCCCAAAGTCACATTGGGCTTCTAGAGACCGTTTACTATTGCAACTCCTTCACTGATGGTCTTATCCTTATGGTCAACTTACCTGTCCCCAATCCCCGTAGTACCAGGTAGGTTTACAATCAGCTGAGCAGTCTCGTTCACTAGCAGGTCTGGGTTCGCGGCAGGCCGTGTCCTTGAGATGTCGTCCAGTGCCGCCGATGCAGAGGACGCCGCGAACTTGCTTGCCTCGGCAGGGAGATGAGCAAGGAGACCAGTCACCTAGGGGGACGGTAAGAAATGTTTGATAAACTGAAATGTAGGTTTAGGAATATCGAGTTTTAGGAATCTCAATATTTTTTTGAAAAATTACTTGAAAATATCGACAGGGTCTACCTACAGAAAACCCACTTGTCTGCTTACAGAACCAAGTTTCAGTGGATCTTTGTCTTCTATCGTATTGGCAATTAAAATACCAAGTTCATTTTAAAGTTAATAATTATTTTGATTCATCTAGCTGATAGCTGGTCTAGGCTCTAATTATAGAAATGCAAGCACCTGCACTTTAAACAAATTAAACTACTATGATAAAAAAGTCTTTAATAGTTTTAATGCAACCAACTGAACATTTAGTTCCTACAAAACGAGAAATATATCTACAAATCATCACAGTGGTTGACATTTACCTCAGTTGTTGCAATATTTATCTTTACTTACTTATGGGCATCAAGTAATCTGCTTTGCAATAAGCTGCGTAGTGAAGTTTAGTTGTTTACCCATACTAAGCGATCTGATAATATGACGCTCCTAGCAATTTATACAAATTAAAGCCATAATACTTAGATCTAATAATCATCAATCTAGACGTTTTTCAGCATGTATTTGCTCTTGTAAAGGGAGACGAGGTTTAGAACCAGCTTTTCATACAGCATGAGCATCTAATTGGTTTCAGGCCATATTTTCCAACTGCAGGTCAAAGGCCTCCCACTATTCTGTCTACCAGTCATGATTTTCAAGACACCCTGGTCGATTCACCAACTCGATTGTGATAAACGAGTCAGTTGCAGAAAATTATCCTAAACATATTAAAAATCCGATAGCTACATAATAGCCAGGTCTGCGCTTACAATCTGGTGAAACGGGTCCAAAAGTTCCGAGCAATCACTGACCAAACGCCACTCCATAAGTCACATATTAATATGTGACTTATGTTAAAGAAATATAAACATATTTACCAGTAAACCACTGTCCATCAAGCGGTTCGCAGTCAGTCTTCGGGGTACAAGAGTGGGAAGTCTCTGGTGCTTTCTGGGGGGAACATCCTGATGGGTCGGCACAGCGGACACCCCTGCTTTGCACCCCGCCGCCGACGCACCAGCCTACGCACTGGAATAGTTCTAGTATTAGAATCTCATCGTTTTTGTCGCGCTTTCGTCGTCATTAATTTAGAACTCAAAACATAAACTCTTTCAAAAAATTGTATGCAATAGACAAGAATTTAAACGAAGTAAGGACCGCCAAAGAAAGCATAGCTTAATCTTTTTTCGACAGAAAGTTTTCTACATTCTAACAAAAGCTTTGGATCATCGACTGTTAATTTAAATTAAACTTTAACGACAATACTTATACCACAGAATACGCAAATACAGTTCAAATACTGTATTGTAAACATTGTTCAATTATCTACAATTCTATTCTTTATCTATTATGCTTTATGCTTATCTAGGAACATCTGCATACTCATTTCTCGTTTAATGATTATGCAGAGTAGTTACCACACCAATTAAATCCGTCAGTTTCACTTTAAAGCTAAGAACGTAAATAAATTCTGCTCACAATGGCAGCCTGCTAGCAATCGCCTAGTGAATGAGTCCCGCACAAAGCTTGTTTATTTTCTTTCAAAGCTTAACTATTTTACCGTTCCATATAAACACTGCTGTTTGAAGATAATGGGTTCTTTATTGAAACTACATCTAAAAATGTTACACTAAATCAAACAAGAGATAATGACGTAACTAAATTCATTTTTTTTAGATAGAAAAACCGATAAATTTCTGTAGTTTAGTGATTCACTGAAGATTTACACTTGAATAAATTTTGTGGTGCATATCTTTTGGAATTGAGATGTACAATTTCTATGCATTTGTCAGTTTAACGCTAACAATCAATATTTCACTAATAATAATGATTTACGAGTAAAATCAATAGTATCATCTGAATAAGCAAATCTGACATGCTCTTATCTGGGCAATAAATTATGTACCACCTCCATACATGCGATAGATTCCTCATTGCATTGTTGCAATATTTCCTTCATGTTATTTCTGCTTAGCAAGAAAAGCACTTACGGAGCAAAAAATAGAACAGCAAATAAATCAAGATGCACTTAGGTAATGACGGTGACCATTTGGAAGGCTATACGATATTTACGTCGTAGGTTTATTTGGGGAATTCCGAAGTGCAGCTTCGATACAGCAGCTGCTGCCGATCCTTTTAATATTGGAAATGACTTACTCTGCCTTCTTTTATTTTGCTAGTGAGATAGATATAGGTACACAATAGAGGGGTGATTCATGTATTTTTACGAACTTGTGTTGTCTTGTCTTAATTAGTCTTCTAAAATGTAATTTAATTTAGTTTCATTTTCGCTGAATTGGAACTGTGACTAAGTTTAGACGTTTTTAATTAGGGAAAATATTTTGTTATTAGAGGAGTACAAGTATTATTTTTTTTGGATTTAGTAAACTTTTTATTACACCTAAAATTCAACAGTATCATGACACGTATTTTTTCTTCTTACTCATCACAAAAATGAAGATTTATTCTTTTGTGAATGTACATTGTACCTATTTCGCGACAACTTTAAAGTATTAAACTAAGTTATTTAACTTTGAAGCTTGACAATGAAACTAGTTAGCATGTTCAAAATGTTGAATAAAAAGTGTTAAAAGTTTTCAAACTTAATCTTTTTAGTAGTCTTTTTATAGCTTCAGGCGCTCACGTACTTTTAAGTACACTATGGAGTTTTATGTAGAAACCTTTTATAATAGACCCATCTCTTTGTAATAATACAAAGAGACGGACTTAATCTTGAATATCAATAAATTCATCATAGAACCATACAAACTTACGAAAGGATTAAAACGTCAACTGCACTAATCACGGAACCGGAACCATTACAATCATGTAGTTCATACAAATATTAACTCCGTCGGATCGACCCCACGACACGCAGTGCAGCAGCCAATCGCTAAGTCACTGCGCCTACCGTGTCATCAATCTGAAGCGATGATGCGGCCTAGGGTGTAACATACGTGCCTTGAAGAAAACCTACAACT
This sequence comes from Diarsia mendica, assembly GCA_949316265.1. Classification (NCBI taxonomy): domain Eukaryota; kingdom Metazoa; phylum Arthropoda; class Insecta; order Lepidoptera; family Noctuidae; genus Diarsia; species Diarsia mendica. The sequence continues at coordinate 11,928,920 of OX438902.1, read as the reverse complement.
TATAGTACTTAGAGACGCCTAGTACTTATACGACTCACGCCCGAATACTCGAACGTCACTCAATTTTAAGTTGCACTTAAATCTCGTGCTGTCTTTGTTACTTTAACGCAGAGTGACAGAGATAGCACGAGTTTTGAGGGCTACTTATAATTGAGTGACGTTCGAGTATTCGGGCGTTTGAGACAACTATAACTTATAAGTCACTAGCTTTTGCCCGCGACTTCGTTCGCGTAGAATAGTGACTTCCGGCAGATTTTTGGTTATCTCGCAAAAATAAAAAAACTATCCTATGTCCTTTCTCAAGTTCCAAACTATGTCTGTACCAAATTTCACACAAATCGGTTCAGTAGTTTAGGCGTGAAGCAAAGACAGACAGACAGACAGAAAGACAGACAGAGTTACTTTCGCATTTATAATATTAGTTAGGATAGGATAAAGACAACTAGAACTTACTTACAATACTTAGAGACGTCTAGAACTTACCTCAGACCAATCAGTATAAAGCCATCCAGCAGCAGCACTAAACGAATACTCCGGTCCAACATCCAATTCCGTGTTATTAACCGTCACAGTGTACACAGGTCCCTCTCTAAAGGTGTCAGTGTGTGGTCTTGTCACGCGTTTGGACGAGATCTGTCGGACTTCGCCCCCGGTCGGCTTGTCGCAGTCAGGAATGTTGCATTTTTCTGATGTTGGAGGCTTTGATGGAAGGCATTTTTGGTCGCTGATCTGTAGGAAGGATTGTTTGTTTTAACATTCAAGTATACTTAATTAGGAAGGTCACAATCACAAGTCATATTATGATTTGTTCATCAACTGGCGAATGTAAAACACACACGTGCGCGCTAGTTGGCACCTTCCGACTTTGCCAGTGAAAAGTATTGTGAAAAGGAATTCTTGTGAAAAGGAATTCATATTGTGGCTATTTTGTGGACGTTTTCCCGTCGTTATTTATTCATAAGTTTTCAAAAATTCATCGTGGTTGTTTAACTATCACGATGGATAATATTTTTACTGTAACTATTCTTTTTTTAACCGACTTCAAAAAAGGAGGTTACTATGTTCGTGTGTATGTATTTTTTTTTTTTTTTTTTTTTTTTTTTTTATGTATGTTACCTGATTTCTCCCCCGTTTGTGGACCGATTCTCAAAATTCTTTTTTTATTTGAAAAAGTATACTCCTGAGGTGGTCCCATTTTTTTTTGGTGAAGATCTGGTGCTGATCTTCGGAGATATACAATGGAACTCTTCAAAAATAGACGGCAAATCTGTCGTAATTGCTGGAATCGCTTGGATGTTTATTGAATATACCATTATCATGACGTCACATCACGCCTGTATGCTCTGAGGGGGTATGCAGATGTGTACAATACACATTTTTTTAGTTGTTATATGAATTTCATAGACACGTATTACATGTTTCGTGCTTTTTCTGGCGCTATTCAAGTATTCGCATCTCACCACTTCACACTAGTCATCACTTTTATTCATGTTGATGAGCTGATAATGGAAGGTATACTACTCCTCAACGGTTAAGAGTTGAAAGCAAAAATAGGGGAATTTTGAAGGTATAACTAAAAATGAAAAAATAAAAAAAACTTTTTTGCAAAAAAAACAACCGACTTCAAAAACACCAAAAAGAGAAAAATAAACTTCAGAAGAAAAATCAGCTTCTGAAGTCGGTGGCAAAAAAATAAAATCAAACAAACAAATGTCACCGACTTCAGAAGCCGATTTTTCTTCTGAAGTTTATTTTTCTTATGATCCCATTCACATTTTTTCAATAATACCCTCGTACCTTAGTAATCCCTCTAGAATGGTCCTGCACACAGCCAACAATCCTAGTCCTACTAGCAGGTCCACACCTAGGACAGCTGGACCAGGCCGCAGCTCTCCAGCGAGGTGGACAGGGCACGCCAGCGCACCGGCGGCGACGGGGAACAGGAGCGGTCCCAGCACAGTGCACTGCGGACACCTCGCGGTTACTGGCGTTTGCTTCCACGCAACGGTACTTGCCGAGCTGAAAAATGTTGTGGTTGTAGTCCGAAATGTCTTTAAAGATTCAGATGCCTGTAAATGCCATGAAACTATTTTTTATTCGCCCCTTAATCGTGTTCAGATGAAAGATTTTCTTTACGTGTATAATTTTTGTAAATGTGCAAAAGTTTTATTTAAATGAAAACAACTTGTCAACTATTCTAAAGTACCGTAAGATTCAATCAGCCAATAAAGCCTTTAGTAACACAAAGAAGAGCTGAAAAAAAACCCAAGGAAAGTACATAGATTCGTGGAAAAATCAACATCACATTACCAATTGCCCCGAAAAACGTTCCGCTATCTAACCGTTCCAGTAATAAAGCATTGCTACAGATTGATTTCAATTAGGTATTTATCGGTCAGACAGACTAGACGCCTCATTGTCCGAATGGCAGCATTTAGGCCAAAGTTACTGTGTCTAGTGTATTTTATGACCAGTACTTCCAACGTGATCCCTCGCGAAATATGGCCAGGCCAATATTCCGCTAGAGATCACAAGGTAGGACCGGTAAACCAGCCGTAAATTAAGACTTACCTGTATGCCTCCGCCGCAAGTCCTAGTACACTGAGAATAAGACATAATTTTCCACATAAACTTCCTATTCAAGACCACTACATCTGTATCTATGTCATCCTCAACACTCATGGTCATTTCTGGTTCCCTTGGTGCAGGATTATTGGGCCTCGAGAAAACTTCATAGCTATGATGCCTCCGAAAGTGCTTCGCCGGAGATTTAGGAGTAACTTCAACGAAGTCTATTTTCGTTACTCCTTCACTTTCCACTTCGCCAGGCAGTGATTCCGTGAAATACTCATATTTTATACTTGGATTCGGTTGAGTATAAAGTATCTGGAAATAAAAGATACGTTTATTTATTTTCAATTTGCCTGTAAGTAATAGATTATTGGGCAATTTATAGTAGCAATAAATTGGTATTGCTACGATCTAAGTTGTTAAGGAAAAATATATTTGTTTTATTGTTTATTTTATTAGATTGAGATGTTTTTAAGGTATACAGGGCGTAAATATCGCCCCGCAAACGGTTACCAAGAACTCAGCACATGATTCTAGACCCATCGGTGTTTAAATTATGGTTGGGTTACCGAAAAATATTGGCTGGTCAATAAATTTTGACCGGTCGTCAGTAGAATGTGCTAACTTCGTAGTAAATAGTTAGCATATTTATAGGGACATCTGTTTTTCGCTCTGTGTATTTACCATGATGTCGATGGGGTGGTGTACGGGTCCATGCGCGACGACGTTGTCGAGCGAGCCCTGGCGCGAGTACACAAAGCGCGCGCCCGCCGCCTCGTACGTGCCCGCCGCCGACACCGCGAACTCGCCGTTCATTATGTACGAGCCGTTGGATATCTTCAAAGCTGAAAGTGCACCCGACATGTCAAAGTCATACACTAAGTACATTTAATTTTGCAGCACTACCTTTGATATGATCGACAGTCAATTTATAACTTACACCTCTATTTACATGTTCTCGCAGATGTTGAACAACATAAATACATACATACATACATTAATTACTTGGATTGGCGTATTGTAAACTAACTGTCAACGAAGTTCCAAATTGGTTTTGCATCATATTAAAAGCCGGTCAAAGTTCTATGCATATTAGCATCAAACAAAGTGAGCGTTGGTACCATGGTACCCAGAGCAGATGATCTCAAATGATTTACAGACCACTCCGTCTACAATGCTGATTGATAAGTGACCAACCTCACGGCCCATTAGCCTTTATCAAAGGACTATTCGCTTTGTGGAATGGTAAATAAAATGTCTAGGAAATAGGTAACCTCCATTCATCATTTGTAGTATTTTTTTCATGATTAATGTTTGGGTCTGACTGGTCTGAGTGATTTTAAAATAACAATGTTTGCTATATAAGCGGCGTGTGATCGTTATCGCTAACAGTTACACCTGTTACACCAATCGCGGAGCCGACATAACCTGGGGTAAGGTACCTGGTCTGTCATGTAGTACCTACTTCTATCTTTAGTATCTTCATCGACACGCTTTTTGCTTCTTCATCTTCTTGGGCTTGGCCATAGAATTGCCCACCCGTACACATGGTGATGATCAGTACGACATATTATTGAATAATTTTGGGATCATGAATTTTTGGCATTCACCTGCATCCACTTAGATCGATCCCGACTTCTTACCGTAAGATCTTCTAATCATCACCAAGGGGTCCATTTTTTGCTGCTCTCATCTTACGCTATCTGCACAAACCTATGTAGTTCTCGCTAGGCATGATTTCGGAGACATTGAGCCGGCAGGCACCGCGTGGCACTGTGGTGACGTAGGAGTACCCCAGCGGCAGGCGTGGCCGGGAGAACAGCCCTGACACCAGGCGCCGTCCGCAGCGCAGCTCACGCGTAGACGCCGATGACAGCACGCCTTCGCGACCCACCGCCTGTAGATATGAACAAAAATAAATATTCTACATAGTAAGTTTGTGAGATTTGCCGGGAGATTTATGAAAGCCAACTTCACTATTCTCAACCCCTGCAAACTCCTCCTGAAAGGCACAGTTAACATTGGTGACAACCAGCACAGCGCTGAAACATTGAAGATCGTTCAGTCCCAGAATTATTATTCAATAGCCTTGGATCCAACAGCCAACGGGTTTGGTCAACGATATATCAGGAAAAAAAGCGAAGCAGAATTAAAATTATTTTTTTCCACTTTCCTTCATATAAAGCAGGACTGAACAGTAGGTACTAGGCCCACAGGCAAAAAGGAATACGCAGGTCCCAATTTTCCAATAATCCCTTTCCCAATACCAACCACTTACAAAAGAAGGTATTAGTATGGTCAACACGATATATTCACTGCGTAATAAGGTAATGAGTTGGGTAATCGCTGAGCTATCCATATACCTACAACACCAATGGCATTGCTGTCAATCATGAACAGGATTAATATTCAGGGTAGCAAGTTAGGATTATCGAAGTCTCTGCATATGGTCAGAACCTTTTTTATCAAGGTCAGAGTGCAATGGGCTAAGAGCAATAGGTATGTACCCATGTTCTTAAGTTGGGGCCGCTAGTCGTTGTCTCATCTCGAAATATGAATATAGGGAACCGAAAGGCAGGTGTCCTTTCCGTTGGGTTGTACGAATAGATACCGCAACCCCGGACACAAAGGGCTAAGAAGGAACATGAGTGGTTTATGATCAGTAGAAGTCTGACTGCTGACACTCCCTTCCGCTTCGCCCAAAACGGGAAGAGTAATTTTATGATTTCCCAACCTTTCCGTCAATGGAATATCTTTTTGGTCTGAACCATAACTGGGTTACAGAGATATTGTAAAACAAAGCTCCAACTTTTTCAAAAGTTTAAATGTTTTTTTTTACTATAAGTTAAAATACCACAATGTTTCAAGTGTGTTACATTGAGTAACATACCGTAAAACTTATTTTTTCACATCAAAAATATTGCGCAGTGGGGTTTTTATAATATCAATGGCAGTGTTACAAAGTTTGAAGTAAAGAACGCTTGGTTATCGGATTCGCCCTGCCCTTTACAACCAGTGGAAAACTCACTTATGATCAGAAACTGTCGTGAGACGTGTCCAGGTTATTTTGTTTTGACCACTAATCTGTCTGTTACGGACACTTTAGTCGTAAGCCACAAAACACTCTACCTATTAAGTAGTCAACGATCTAATCTCGATATAAGACAAGTAGGAACAAAGTTATTTACTACTTGTACGTTTAGACCGAGATGTTCAGTGAGGACAATCGGTAACACAATGGTTCATGATCGTAATAGTCCGCTCTACGATGCATTGTTCGTCGATGTCCACAACACTCAATTTCTTCTTGTACTGTCGACAGAGGAGTTTGACTTACAGGTGAAAGATGTTACATCTTCACAAATAAATAGGCACCTACCATAAAGCATTAAATAAATAAATAATGTTTTCTTATGTTTGATAAATCTCTAAAAGTACTGATTCAATTTAACATGAATCTTTCACATATAGTAAGCCGAACAATTAAACCGCGGACAATGTTCAAAGCAGAACCGTGTTTCAGTAAGTCCAATGTTAGAACAATCCACAAGTAACGTTTCTTTTTTAAATTTACTCCTGTTTGCATCAACTTTTATGACAAAGTACCTGTCAATACAATCAATACAGCTGAGCTTATTACAGACAGTAGTCTGTGCTAGTATGTCTGCATCTGCCTTTTTGTTGTTGTTATTGTTTATTGATTCAGAACCGGATGTTACACTAACGATGTCAGTTTACCCACTGAACTCACACACATGATGGCCCAAAAAGGAGTTACAGCTGTTAGCCTGGATACTCATCAGCTTTATTGACTGTACACTAACAAAGTACAATATGATGCTGATTAGGAATTCTAACGAGGTGATTGGAAAGTCAGACTTGGTTGAAAATATTGTAGTAATGGATGGTTCTTATCAAAGTAGAAATATGTTTTATTGGTCAATTGAAACGTTTTGGATACCAAAATGTTTGAACTGATTGGTGTGTTTAATCAATTTGATTTGAAAATTGATTTGACTCCAAATAAATTGAGATTAGGTCAAGAATGATGATACGAAATCCAATTATTATAAACGTAATAGGAGCGACTAATACTTATGGTTACATACATTATTTCAGAAGCACGACCATTACTCTTTTCCGGACGAAAAGCAAACATTTAATAAATTGCGTTTGAATAGCTCGCTTTGCCAAGGAACGCTCAGCATATTATTTTCTCATAAAACAAGCTTTAGCAAGAAAAATGTACCGTAATGCATTTTATTATTGCTACTCTAGTAGCACATTACCCATTTAAATACGAAAGAGTTACCTATATAAAAATAACAGACCAGTAAATTCTTCACTTGAAGTAGTTTTATCTACTTATTTGACAACTAGCACTTCGTTAGCGACTCCCATAATGTGATACGGCTAATACTTCGTCAGTTATTTTTAAGTCCCATGTAATAGGGGGTGAGGCTATTGCCATTAACCGGACACAAATTCAGACTCCTTGGTTGCTACTGAGAATAACACTACAATACTTTGCCCGTTCTAGAAATCGAAACCACGACCTCATGCTCAGCAATCGCGCTTGCGACCACTAGACCATCGACGCAAGCATTTAAATACGAAAGAAATATATAAAAATAACTGACTAATAAATTCCTCACTTGAAGTTATAGTGTTATCTACTTATTTGACAATAAATATACTCTAGTGGAATTGTAGCACTTATTGAACCACATACTCAACTGAGAAGTCACGCAGAATGCCCGTTTTAGCGCCAGGTCCTATTACCTGTATGCGCCAAACCACTTACGGGTAAACTGTCTTTATTAACATTTTATCTCGTAAAAGGATCATATAAGAATCAATGTCTTCTATATTGGTGGTGTTAAGCACGTTTGTAAAGTTTGATTATGTTGTTTCGATAAGGTCATAATTATATTCTCAGGAACATAATGAAGCTTTATAACGTGCGTTGTGATTCTGAAAATATTCATCATTATCCCAATTTATTGTATCCCAATTGATTTGAGGTCGGCGCAGCATGTCTTCTTTTTCGCTACTTCTCTATTACTTTTCATCTCAGCAGTCACTTCCTTTCTACCCATAGATATAATATATTATCTACCATATCATCTTTTACACTGTCCATTCAGCGTTTATTTGGTCTTCCTCTACTCTTATAGCCATCTATCTACATTCATACTTTTTCAATATTTTCGTCATTTTCATTCTACAAATATTGTGAGCTGTATTTATAAAATAAAGTTATCCAGTATATATCTTTCGGTACATCATGGCTTAAGGAGTCACAAACAAAACAATAATTTACGTCTCTTTCAGAGCATTCTAAATAAATTAAATGAGTAACAAATACTCGTATATATATCAGAGTATCTGTATCCGCCCACGTTTACTTCTTACACGTTGGCCTGCACCCAAACATGAACTAATGCAAGGTAATTGAGCACTCAACAAATTTATGTTGATGCTGCAAAAAGGTCCAAGCCTAACGACATTCATTGGCTCCTAATTCTGTGTCTCCTATAACTTGGCAACAAGACGTCGCGCGTCGCTTTCCATAATGTCATACTCAAGCGAGTCCTTAAAAGCTTCGTTTGTGCTTTTATTTGCCGTTAATGCCTTTAAACGAAACTAAGTGGACGTTGAAAATACCAATTTATGTCAAAGAGACGCCAATTTGCTAATAACACGCAGAGAACCGTAAAAGAACAAATAAATGAGAGCGATCGATGCGAAATTGCTTACTAATGGCTCATAAAAAATGTCAAGGAACATTTAAATAACAAAATAGATTGTAATTAAAACCAGACGCATACCTACTACAATATTTTGACAGCTCATGTTATTTTAATTTCCAGAAACATTGATAAATAATTTATAGGCTTTCAAAACATTAATCCTACTTATGAATGTGATCACAATAAAGCCACGGACATTAATCAGCAAATACTTAGTGTATGGTTATTATAAATCATTCCAAGTGGTAATTGAAAACGTCCACTAATAGTCTATTAATTAGGATTAAGCGCGAGTTAACGAATCACCTGTCAGTGAGCGGTAACCGTCGGCTTTGAACTGTGTTTTATGCGCCAGTGATTACTGAACAAGTTGCTTCACTGTGACAAACAATTGACCCGTGCACCGACATCTGCGCACCAAACAAGCCTGTTTGTTCAAAAAGTTATAAAACAACATTTAACACAGTTCAGTAGCACTAGAGTGGGATTAATTACACACGGATGAAGTGTAAACGGTGGAGGATTCAGTGGTTTAACTAATGAAGCGTGGGCGCAACGATCTTGACTTTTCGAACAAAACAAATGCGCTCTGCCACAAAACGCGACAAGTGAAATACCGTCGGTTCACAATTTTACATAATAAAAGCGGCGAGACCATAAACTGTCCATGTAATTGGTCAGAAAACTTTAATTGGCCGTAATGTGTTCTTATAAATCAATTAATACACACAACCTCCTTTCTTGGACTGCACTGATTATATCTTGACTTCTCGACTCGCTCATTGAACGGGATCGTTTATATAAAGTTTACTCACAAATGTAATAAACTCCGCTTGGCAGCGACTAGTGTGCTGTCATATTAGTGTGTTAGTTAACGTTAATTATTAACCCTATTCTTGGCACTGTATACAATTTGATACATTGAACTTTATGAAAATCTAGAGACGTTCCAAGACGTATTTTCAAAACATTTATTATTTTATATGGTAGAAAATATAATCCAAATTCTACAAAAAAATACTATTTTATCATTTAATAATCCAAAAATGCAGTAGAAAACAAAATAGTAAACCGACAAAAGGCGTCTTGGCGTTGCAAGATAAAAACACACAAATTTTATTACATTTAGGTCAAATTATTTTCAAAAGCTGTTTAATTCAAATAGGTTACTATATTTGCTACTTAGAAACGCTACTTTTGAGTACCAAAATGGACTGAAATCGTATGTAATTTACGGTTCTTTCTTAGTGTATCAGATATGATACACTGCCAGATAGCCATACTTTTAGATAATGTTTCGCCTGTATCAAATATGTTACATTGCTTGATTTGTATGGTTTCAATTTATTATATAATTATTACAATATACAATATATTTTATATATATATTGTCAATATTATTGTTTATTTTTATTTTCTGCCACATGTGGTTCATCGTCTTAGTATGCAACAACAAAGAAGCGCTCGGTAACTTGGAAATTACCTAGTTTTTGTTCCGGAACCAAGAGCCAAATTGAATTTATTTGAAATTGAATGAACTACTGAGGTTGATTGCAGTATTGCTTATTCCCAACGGACTCTGACACCAGTTCGCTGCCTCTATCATTGCCATGTTCATCAGGAAATCTTAATTTTTCATCAAATGACGATAAACCAAGTAGTTGCTTCAATATCTTTGGTACTATACCCTCAGTCATTGCAATTAAACCCTTGTTTGCCATCAATTTTATTGCCAAATCAATTCGTATACAATATCTGTATAAAAGAAAAAGAAAAGAAGAAGGCAGCTTCATTGTGCTGCGCCTAGGCCATTGTGTCCGGTACCATCCTTGTTCCTTCAAGTAAACTCACTGGGAACCTTTTTGTAAGTGGCTTCACGACTGTCAACCTCTTTGCAACTACCTTTACCATGAGCCAGCAACTTGACACGTTATAACCAGGTGCTGTAACCATTGTTTGCACCTTCTCTCTCTGCGGCTACTCGTTCTAAAAGACCTAGAGTGGTCGCGATAAAGAGAAAATTAATACCAGCTAAAAGATTACAACTTAACTGGCGTTGCTGTAAGTTTATAGGTTCTGGAGAAGTGCTATAAGTCGTTTGACCCTCGCGAAGAGACGAGTGTTATTGAAAGCTGTTTTGCAGATGACTCTCTCATAGAACAACATATCTCATAGAACATAATATCTATAGCACGCAAACAATTGGCAGCTCAATAAATACCACAGATGATGATTTTATGAGGATCCTTTCATTTATGGGGGTAAAGTAAAAAAACCAAAATGGTATAAAGCCTACGCAGTATCCCTTACGCAAAATACACGCTTTGGACGTGGTCACGAGCCTGTTTTGCCAATAATTAAGATTTTATAAGGTCCAAAGGGCGTTACTACTATGATTTTTAATTTTTACCGACTAATACTAAAAGGGTGTTCTGTTTTTCAATTGTATGTATGGAAGTACAATAAAAATGTGTCATAAATTAAATGTTTTCTTCACGTTAGCGTGTATTTTTTTTTATGTCAAAATAACATTGGAAGCCTGGCAGTGTTGCAAATATGATACATAGATTTTATAAGGTAGTTTTCTAAGAGTCTGGCAATGTATCACATGTGATACATTCAATAAATCATAAAATAATATAAATAGATTTTTATTATTATTTTTTCTCCTCTCTATGAATACCTAAGAATGCATTCTATGTAAAAAATTTCAATATTTCAAAAAAAAAATCTCTGCCAAGTATAGGGTTAAGGTAATCCATCATGATATATGGCTCTAGCCGGTTTACTGCTAATCTATTAATTTTGCGTCACTGATTGTAGACTTAGGTTAGTAAACAAAAAATAAGGAGATAAACAGTATACTTACGAAGACGAAGAGAACGAAAACTAGGCCGGAAGTAGACAGCATGTTGTGCAGCCTTCGACGTGTTCAAGATAAGTTAGATAGCGCTGATATTCACACGCAGATGATCTTTCTGACACACTTGATGGATGTCTATCATTTTCAATGACACATGTTGAAATTCAAAACTACATTAATTTGCTGCGTAACAAACGATTCGATGCATAATTTTCAGATGCCATATGGTTGGTTAGAAGTGTAACATTTAACATTGGATAATTAAAATTAGTCGGCTTTATAATTTTACGACTAGTAAAATTACCGATGTACGTCAACAGTCTGTTATACCTACACTCATAAAACATCAAGTCGTATGAATCACATGGAATAGTATAATTATTTTGATAGTAAAGCTCTGCAAACAAAGTGCCCAATGTAACACTTTATTTCTACTTAAGACTGGATTATCTCACTTGTGTCCAGGTCTTAAAGGTCCACATTTAAATAAACCACCAAGTCAAAATATTTAGTAAACTAAAACATGCGTAAAATAAAATGGAACATAACAATTCGCGTCATAAATTAAATTAATATCCATGAAGGTTAAGCCTCGGGGAGACGAGCCAGAAGTCGCTCAGATATTTAAATAAAGTAATTATTATCGGTGCTACTGGTAATGATTACTTTATTTACTGTTAGTACGCGCTGGCAAGAGTTACGGCCGCTTTGATCTCAACTAGTTGAATTGAATTTTAAACGAGTATTAGCCAAATCTACGTTGATATCTTTATACGATGGCTTTATGCTAAAACCGCCACACAACGCAACGCTCTGCATTCTCTTCAACGTTAAATAACTTATTTGCATTCATCATAACTCTGTATCCTAACTTTGCATAAGTCGGATTGTGCATTTTCCTGTATTTCAAGATAATACCATTATATTCACGGGCAACATTTACATACATGAATTTTATTCACATCTATATTTATCCGTGGAACATTGCACGACAGTTGATCTTTAGCATAGATTGTATTTAGAAGAGGAGATTATTAGCGGATACAATCTAAATACGATTACAGGTAAGCAACTGAGGCAGAGGGAACTAGAAAATCTAGAAATAGTGTTATTGCGTTTGGTTCGTACTTATGGTTATCTGCTGGCGATGGTTGGATTACTTTTGAGTCTTATCTGGTTATACGCATCGTTTTACATGAATTTAAAGATAGCGAAACAACGCCTTTTGCACGCCTTTTGCGTAGGTTCGTTAGTGTGTTTATGTAGGACATATCCCGTCCTATAAGTAATCCATGTGGTCGAGTTTTATAAGTTTCCATGCATACAGAGTACGGTACGTATTAAACCTGTATCGCAGGGATCGTAAAGAAGCCGGTACGCGGTGGCGAGGCGCCAAGCTTTCGCGCCGCCTTTCATGAAGGTAACTGCAAAGTGCAAACAACGTGCATTTTATACTAAGGGCCGGTTTCACCACTTGCTGATAAAGTCCCGGATAGCCTATCAGGAACTTATCTGCCAGATAAACTACAATTTTTGATAGCATTATCTGTCAGATAACTATCTGACACTTTATCCGTAACCGGTGAAACCGGCCCTAAATGTTACTACAATACGGTCACTGGTTCAGCTATGCCATCTATCAAATCTAATGTATCACTGCACACTTTGTTGCGAGTGGGCTTTCTCGACTAGGTTGCTTTCTAGAAAATTTTATGAATAGCCTGAATAGGAACTACAAAGTAGAAAATTCATTCAGCTTCATAGAGGTATTAAATGTCAGTTTCATAGATGTCTGAAATAACCGACATTGACAATCCATAGACTCAGAAGACCGGAGTAAGTTAGATCAGATTCGTTAAAGTTGATTAGTATCTGATCGATGGTTCGGTTTTGGCCAAGATTTCTAGATTCAGTCATAATTTCAGATTCGACCAATTATTGGCCAAAACATCAGCCCCCAAAAAAGTGAAAAACTAAAAGTGCAGTGGAATGAAGTGCTACATGAAGTTCTTATTATGTCTCCGCCATATCAACTTCATGTAACCTATTACCCAACGTTTATCCGGCACATCCTAATCCTAACTAATATTATAAATGCGAAAGTAACTCTGTCTGTCTTTCTGTCTGTCTGTCTGTCTTTGCTTCACGCCTAAACCACTGAACCGATTTGTGTGAAATTTGGTACAGACATAGTTTGGAACTTGAGAAAGGACATAGGATAGTTTTTTTTTTGCGAGATAAACCTCAAAAATCTGCCGGAAGTCACTATTCCACGCGAACGAAGTCGCGGGCATAAGCTAGTTAACTTATAAAAGACTATTCTTTAGAAGGGTGGTGAGAGTATATCACCAAAACGATCTATGATAACAATGAAAATTAACAGATGGTAGTCCATCTCACTACAGTACAATAGAAACAGCCTAGATTTGCTATTTTTGGGAAAGAACTGAAACTCTAAGTCTTAGTCAGAGTCGAAACAATGTACTCATTAAAACGGTTACAAGCCACCTACCAAATTAAAATGTGGGTCACACAACATTAAACTTTGTTGCAGGCATATGACATACTCGACGAAAAATGCATTAGAGGCCGAATCGTTCCAGCTGTTTCAAATTATTGATGATTTATTAAAGCTAACGGTATCGAGGCACTTAGCACGCTAATATAACACGATTTCCTAGAATCAATCATGTTTTCACGATTTATCTGCACCAAGTGCGATCTTGCGTCACGCAAAATGAAGAATGCACTCGAGTGACCTTGAGTTATGCTTTAATCGGTTTTTGCTGCTGAACACACATGATGCCAATTTATCTATGAGCAATAGTGAGTTCATCGTTGCAGAAAATATTCTTTATTAATCTGAATCATCCGTGTAATAGGATAACCTTAAGATGGATATTACTCTGACGTAAGAACCACAGGACATCTCCAATTGAATCGTGTAGGTGTTCCCTATCTATTCCATTTTCAAATGAAACAAATTAACCATAGATCAGGAGACGCCACCCTAACCATAGTCGGCGATAATTTTTATTTTAAAGTCGTTTAACTTTTTATTGTCTGTGACATGTTTTAAGGCCATAAATCTAGTGGAACAGTGTCCCTATTTAACCCCGATTTGGTCGCGTGTCGCCACTAAATATTTCAATTATTGTTATAATGATATTTGTCGAGCTGACGCGGCCACCATAAAATTTTAGAACCTCAGATAGTTAAGATAAATGGGCATTTTTTCTGTTTGCTTTCTGACCATTTGATCTTTTGAATTGAACTAATCTGTATGCCCTTAGATGTAGAAAACATTTTTATATCTTTTTATACCAAATCATTGACAAACATATTAAATGTAGAGGTAACACTATCCATTTATCATATTTTTACGATCGAACAACTATAAACCGTCTTCAATCTTTATACGAACCGCTAACCGATGTATATTTTAACTAATAAATTAAATTATACGAACGATTTATGACTAATCAATTATGTATATATCATGTTATTTCGTTTCAGAACTAGAAACTGTTTGACAAGACCACACCTATTTATTTGAAATTAATTGGCTTTACAACATTTGCTGTTTTAATTTTTAACCCAACAAATTGGGAGCGAATAAATACGAACTTTCCCGTTAACCGTAGTGCTGGGCATCAGGAAATCTGCAAAACCAGGGATTTCCCGGGTTTTACTCTGTGCAAACGGCTACAAGCGAAAATGTCACCATATTTTACTTCTTCTTCTTCATACTTTAAGGTTGAACAAGCCAGTCATTCTTCCATACAAACTTACGAAAGTGATTACTCCTCTGTTTGACGGTGTAGGTTCAAAATTAAAAATTGTATCAACTGGTCTTATCATTATCTAGGTCTGTATGGAAGCAGAATTGGAAAAAAAATATTGATTTGAAAGTTATGAACGTCAAAACTTTCATATTTTAGCACTAATTTAACTCATCTTTGGGCGTAAATAGGTAACGTATATAGTATGAAAAAGAAAAAAGTGAAACCATACGGACATAGATTAGTTATTAAAAAATTTAAATAATTTGATTTTGAACAGATACATTCAATAGATTTTTCATGAAACCAAATATACCAAAGGTCTGCATAGAAACAATCGCGCGCCCGTTTTAGTTGTGTCTCTTTCGCTCTATGCATTTCGCTCGTGATGTCGGGTGAAATAGCATGCATTTTAGTCCCGCCCACCAACTAGTTCGTGCCGTTGGCTTGTTTACCCTTAATGGTCTCTTCCAAATCTCTCAATTTTTTGCATCCAGTTTTTATTCCGATCACACTAATAAACCTGTCTACCTACCCGTAGTCCTCCCACATGCCTGGGACCACCCCAGACTTTCCTCCCTTTCTTCCATCCAGTCTACGGCATATTTGTCCTATTTACGAAAGCATTTCCATAGATTTACATAGAAACTAGACCAACGAAACTACAGTAGTCATGTCAGTGTAGTGTATAATTACGACTAGCCAATTTTACCTTTGCGGTTTGCGGTCTGCGTTCGTCTCAACAAAAGCACCTTCAATGCCAACAATCATCACCTGCCTTGCCTTCTCCCAAATGTGTTAGAATCGGCTTCCAATGTTGCCGGATTCGGCTGAATATCAGTATTCTACATGGAGCGACTGCCTATCTGATCTTCAGAACCAAGTTCGTACTGGGTTATATAATATACCTTGGTAAGACTGGTTGTCAGACTTTCAGGCCACTGACTACCTGTTACGACTGTCAAATATCTAAAAATGACAGCAGGGACCGACGGCTTAAAATGCTCTCTGAGGCACGGAGGAAACTAGGTATGTAATAGGTAGTCACACATCCACTGAGCCCACTTTTGCCTGTAAATTATTTAGCCAAGAGCTCCTCAAACTCAAACAAGCCATGTCAGTGTAATGTATAATAGCGTCTAGAGACAACATTTCATCTGCGGTTTGCGGTCTGCGTTAATCTTAACAACTGCACCTTCAAACCCACTTAATTTTTTTTTTATTTTTTTTTCCAACCAACAATGAAGTAGTTAATTTCCAATAACATTGTGACACATGTCCGCAACAATGAACCGGCGAAAGCCGTAGATGTTTACTACCTAACACATGTATGTGAAATTTATTTTAACGGGGATAAACAATCGGGATTAACGCCATGTCAACATTGGCGACCGTCCAGCTACTAAACATAACACGTAATGGATGCATCGTCAGATTCGACGAGAAGCGCCATTAAATGACATTATACAGGGTGTTTGAGTTTGTGACGCTACATTTTGTTCAAAACATCTAGATCTAATACTGATTCACTTAATGCCCGAAGCCTAAACTGCAAAAGTGTTTTTTTATATTATTTGTTGGTAACTTTCTACGTAAATGCTTATTCATTTTGGTGGCCTAATTGCTTATTTTTTCATTTTGTAAGAGGCGAGACAGCGAGAAAAAAAAATTCAGAACATCCTGTATGCATTCAATACCAACCATGCATTACCTTTTAACGTGACCAAAGAGAAGAAACTAAAGTAAATGCTGTCATTGGCTACTCATAAAGCTCTTAGTTTGTTATAAATATTTCAACATGACAGATTTACTAAATCACATACCACGATGATCTTTGAACAAGAAAGTTCTGCGAATTAGATTAGTAGAATTACAGCAAATCAACCAGTTGCTGAAACTCCTGGATTACAGTAATTCTAGATTTATGGCTTCCGGCAGTCCTGAAATCACATGGATTATTTACATGAAATAAACGATACCTCTGTCCTAGTTAATAGGGGACTCGATAGCTTTAACAATATGAGTAAGCGGACTAGAATATTCAACAATACTGGTGAAAAGGCAATGTGAAAAGGGCACTCTACCTACACAATTAGAATGAAATGATCTGCCTTGTAGTATTTTTGCAACTATGGGTCGGCTTCCAGTCTAACCGGATGCAGCTGAATACTAGTATTTTACATGGAGCGAGTGCCTACTTGACCTCCACAGCCTTTTAGAACTAGGTAATACACTTGGGTTGTCAGTTTAGGCCACTGACTACCTGTTACGTACGACTGCCAAAAAACAACAAATAACTAGCTTGTGAAGGTCAAATAGGCAGTCGCTCCATGTAAAATACTGGTATGCAGCTGCAACCGGTTAGACTGCAAGCTGACCCCAACGTAGTTGGGAAAAGGCTAGGCAGATGATGATGAACAGCCTGGACCAACAGCTTAACGAGGAAACTCTTATTTGACACAGCTCGCGCTCGTTATATCGACAAAAGCTTGACCATTAAACAAACGAAACTTTTCTTAAATATAGAATCTGCATTTTTGTTTAATTGTTCATGACCACAATGACTGTGTGTCAAAGAACATAAACCAAAGTACTATTGACATGTTAATAGCGGCTCCATTAAGAATTTCAGAGAATAACAATGATGATGAATGGCAAAATGTCCGAAATAAAGATGTCCTCTGTCTATGAGGCAGTAGAAGACATCAACACTTAGGGCTGTCAGGAAACTCTGACATATTTAAATTTTCGCAGATCTGTGAATACGATAATCGACGCTATATCGTGCAGTCTCCAAGAAATATGGCATTAAACGCACTTAAAAGAGCCTATCCGGAGGCGTATCGCGACTCGCGAGGGCTGGTTCGAGGGGGCTATCAAAAAGAGCACATGCAAAGAATTCGGGGTGGTCTTTTCCCAGCAGTGTGACAGTATAGACTATTAAAAATAAATTAGCACTATACTTCAGAAAATACAAAACAATAAAGACGAAAAATTGCACTAATAAAATTAAATGTCAAGACAACCAAACTAAGTTGCTGTCTAACCTGTCAGTATTCCACAATTTATTAATGACAAAACTGCTGACAGCTCTAGGTTCTAGGTAAATATGCTGATCGCGTCGTATCAACGGTGCCACCAGCCTTAATTAGTGCAAATATGTATCGCTTCTCAGTATTGCCAGCCCTATAGCAGATGTTAATCGACCTTGTAGTAACCCCAATTAGTTGATCACTGATGAAGCTTTTATAGCGGTCTTTTAATAATTTCTTAATGAAAAATTAACACAAGCAGTGTCGCGGATGACGCGGCCAAAAATTGTTTTCGATCAGACAGTAAGATCAACGGACTGTCGCCGACATTAATTAATGTACTCATTGTTAATTTTTCAGCCGAAATTGAAGGGATTCCTTTGGATTTACAGTTTTTTTGTATTATAAAGAGGCAGAATCCTGATTAGCCTAAATTTGCATACTTGGATTATTAGTATTATCTATCAGATTAAAGAAGTTTGCAAATATCTGTCGACTCTCTGGTTTTATAAGCTAAAGAAATTGTATTTAATAGTTACTTTTTTAATGGTATTTATTTTTAGACATTTAAAGCCAATAAATATGGAACTCCACCTCCTAACTATTCCAACGACACTTCTGAGTCACAAAATTAAAGCATTGGACATTAGATGTTGATCCGGTAACACCCAACATCACACAGCTGTATTTTCCTCAATCCAAAAATTCAACATAACGGTACTTTTATTTACCCAAAACAAATTGCATCGAAAACTTCACACGAAAGTAAAAACAGGAAGCCGTAAATAAATAGCAACCAAATGGAAAGATACATTGCATTTAGTGCAGTTTCATGTTACAATCAACATACCGTACGCTCAACGAAAATTAGCCACAATCCACCATTTCCTAACGGTTTCTTTACAACAAAATAACTGTATAACTAAACATTAATATCTTGTCCTTTTGATATTCGTTTGTTACTTGAAACTGATAAGATTAGTACTTTTAAGCATCCGGATTGTACGGGACTTTCGAGTTGCCATGCAGACCATGCAGTCCACTCAACAACCAACTTTGACAGCCATCAAATTAACATGGGATTGTCATTGACCGATGCACGATGGTTACAACACTTAGCGGGGAATATAATTATTATTGTAGACGATAAGAGATATTAACGGAAATTAAATTATTCGCTTCGAAGCGAACGCTAATACGGATGGGTGATTTT
The DNA here is from genome assembly GCA_949316265.1 of Diarsia mendica. Classification (NCBI taxonomy): domain Eukaryota; kingdom Metazoa; phylum Arthropoda; class Insecta; order Lepidoptera; family Noctuidae; genus Diarsia; species Diarsia mendica. The sequence continues at coordinate 11,909,706 of OX438902.1, read as the reverse complement.
GTGAAAGCTTTCGTGGCGCCAGCAAATAAAGATGTTGTCTGAATTAACATTAAGACATTACAGATTTAACATTTTAAATGTTAGATGGATTTATAACTTTCAAAAGCAACAACTAAGATTGTTGCTAAATTAACCAATAGGTCATCGAAAAAAATGCATTTTGTCGCACACGCAAAACCAGATAAAAGAACGATTTCAAACACACACTTTCAATTCAAAACCAACAGCAACAACACTCCTTTTACTTTTTAATTCAACTTTTTAATTTACAAAAAGCGAACGTTCCGATGCACGAGTTTTCCCGGCAGATATGCGTATGCGCTGTAAGCCGCGCGCAAGCCGCGTTGTCGTGCACTACTGACGCGCAAAGCACGCGTCCCGCGCGCATTCATATGTGGAAAACCGACAAACGGACAGAGTGGTCCCGACAGAGACACACACATCCCAACATGACTTATGTTTATGTCACACGAGACAAATCACGCACAAGCTATACAATAAGAGATCAGTGTTTTGCTTCACACAAATATAGATTAAACAATTTTATTTTATTTTTTAAACAATTGTTTAATCATCTTCGAAATATTTTTACTGAAACATAATATTTGAAAACATTATTAACACTATGTTTTCTTAAGAAAACTAAGCAGTCGACCGTTTCCGCTCGCGATGCAAATCGTTTGCAAATAAACAAATCGCTGTAGTCGTTTTAAGCCTGGTCTAAGGTTGTGAACACGAGCATTTCTGTAATTTAGCCTACATTCACGCTAACTGTAATGGTCAATTTTCATTCATATTCAAATATCTTCACTTTATCTGATTTCCTTCAAATCTACTTTTTTTCTTTTTGGCAACCGAGCCGATATCGACTATTAATTCTGCCAGCGTCATGTCAAGAAAGACCGTCAAACTTTGTAGTAAATTACTTAGGTATTCAAAGTGACAGATAGTACTCAAACTAAACCACTGGGTCAAGAGTTACTTATAAAAGAAATTTAATAATATCTGTTAGTTCATCCCTGAAGGGGTTTTCATAGGGGATGAAAGTTTATGACAATGTCATTATTTTTGTTGATGGAAAATTCCACCGGGTCAAATAATAAAATGCATCGTCTTATATTTCCCGAATCTCGTTGTGTCTCGAACTCCATATACTAATGCATCGCACGTCACTGAAGGAGATTCAATTTCGTAAAGCTAGCGCCGAATGTAATGAATTATTTCAATTGATCGACACCATCGGGCCTTGTGAACACGACACGTATCTTTTTAATACAGGCGACTTTTATATATTGAACAGTACTTTTTCAACTTTTTTTACAACAAAAATGGATAAAATAATCGACCTTATAAATGCTTCACCACTTATAACAACACAATTTGGAGCAGATAGTGCTAAATTGAAAGTTCAATAAGGTTGAAACTATCAAGATTCGAGATTTAAGTGAGAGAAAACCAATCCCTAACGTAGAACCATAGAATAAACTGTGGTAGATACTCATTAATTTGTCTCTAAAACTGTCCATCATAAAATCCGGAGCTTGCAACCTCATCAAATAGACCGCCTATTTCGTGGTTTGAACACTTTGAGCATGTTCATTGAGAACGTATATTGTTCAATGTTATTTCATGTCACCTAAGAATTATTTTACGTGTTAGTGCTAAAGGTGACATAGAGTTAATGGTTCATTCAAGTGATGTTTTGTGTCGTACCACGTTTAGACTACGCAAACAAAATAAAACAGCAATGGACGGTCATCTGCTTATTTCCCTTCATACCAAAACATAACATTACACCTGTAATATTCGACAGGTTAGACACAGGTGTATGTAATAATACAACCATAGTACGCCAGCTATTATTCCACCAAACGGGCACAAATCCAGCATCCGTGGCTGCTACTGTGAAATTCCTGTTGAAAAAAACCAAGCGCAGTTTGACCGATCTGGGAAAAGAACCTAGAATCTCATACTCAGTTGTAGCGCTTACCGATATTTTGGAGGCCTAATAAAAGATACCGAGTACTGAAATCAACCATAATTTTGTGTATAAACGTTTCACTCTGAGTGAACAACAAAAATTAACGAGAAAAACACCTCTCTCTCTTTCTCTTGAATTAAACATCTGATATCTTCTGCTTGACATTTAAAATGGATCAATTTGGCGCCATCATGATCATAAATTAATATTCATGTTCACAAACCGCTAATTTATTTTATTTTACGATAGTTTACATTACACTCTTGTCTATTATCACATAAAACTCATAAGATCATAGACACGGACATATATGATTTAACATCTATTAAAGTAATTATAAATGTTACATGTAATATATTTATGGGACAATGCTATTAGACTAACAAAGGAATGAAATTAACATGGTTTTGTTTGGACACCTTCATAGGTTCTTGTATATTAATGTAGTGGTTAATGTGTTAATTAGATATTTGAACTTATTCGGCATTAATCATGAATACTACTAATAATGCCTATGTAGTTTTATCATTTATGAATATGAAAGCTTATGTGGATTTCCCATTGTACGGGAAATATATATATAGCTTGATGTGCCATCGTGCGTACAAATATTTAAAAAAGGTTGTGCAAAAGTTGAACCTTTGGCCCTCAATATCTCCGTAAATGGAAGGTTCATAGGTATGGACTAGGACAAAAAATATATCGCACAAGCCTTGGAGACAAAGTATTTTTCGGCTTCGGTTGGTATTTTTACACTACATATTTATTATCAGGTGGTATTTTTTTTTTTTTTGGTACCTGTATATTATTATTTAGTAAGCAAACACCGTACGAAATCAAGTTTTTTTTACATCAATCACACAGTTTATGTTAGGTTATAAATTAGTTGTGCACACCCTTTGAGTTAGGTATGCACGCTTGTATCTTACTACCTATTGTATTGAGATTATCTACTTCTTATTTACTTTTTATTGATGTTATTTTCCTAAAATAGAAATGTCAGCTCTCACAATGTTTGTATACCAAATAGACTACAAAAACATATTATAACGTAACATTTAAAACCACGCCTTTAATCCTTGAATGGTAGACAGAGATGTACCCATAGTGTACTTTATTATGAATTCACGCTTGTATCTTACTACCTATTGTATTGAGATTATCTACTTCTTATTTACTTTTTATTATTGATGTTATTTTCCTAAAGTAGAAAACTCAATTCTCACAATGTTTGTTTACCAAATAGACTACAAAAACATATTATATGTTATTACGTAACATTTAAAACAACGCCTTTAATCCTTGAATGGTAGACAGAGATGTACCTATAGTACAGTCGAACCAGCTAATAAGTATACAGCCAGCTAACTTGTATTTACTTTTAAGATGAAACAGTTACATTTAGAGACTGGTATCAAACGTTACTGCGTTTGAAATCAGTAGCTTAATGCGAAACACTTGATAAAACAAAATTACAATCAATATTTTCAGTGTTAAAGAATTATAAAGATCTCTACCCTGTATACTTATTAGCTTGTTCGACTGTACGTCTCGATAGACATATTTAAGTAACAAGTAATAAAGGCGATCCTATTGCCATCAACAGGGCACAAATCCAGACTCTATGGCTGCTACCGGGAAATTCCTGAAGGAAAACACCAAAAGCACTTTTTCTCGACCACGAAATCGAACCCGAGGACCTTATGCTCAGCATTACGGATACGAGTGATACGACTAGTAGACCGATGCGGCATACATCTTTTATTGAATTATTTTCTCAAAATAAAAATTTCGATAATCCACGTCTATTTTTAAAAACTTTTAAAATATTAGCGCCATGCAATATGGAAAGAAAAATGATAAGTCGGCAATAATTGCTAAAGGGAACCGTAATTACGAAATACTACATTTTATTATTGATATTTATAGTATACCATAAAATGGCTAATTCAGTCATTGACATAGTTTCTGGGTTAGTGGAATGGAATACTATATGTCATAGTAGTTTATTTATATATGCGTATATACAAATGGAGACCGATAACGTCGTGAACTGATTGCTTAGTGGTACCGTTCACAGCATTCTGCTGCAAAAGTTCTTAACAATATAATAGTAATTCATTTAAAAGAATATGGATAGGAAGGTAAAAAGAAAAGAAAAGATGAATGGATGATGTGAGGAATAATACGAAAGAATAATATTAATAAGTAAATAATACCCAGTCGAGTGACAAGGAGAACGGTAGCAAAAATTTTGTTGTATCAACACTAAGTTATATCGGACAAGGACAGGACGATGACAAAATAATTAAATTTCTTGGGTTTATACTACTCGGTGAAAATACAAATGTATATTATAATTTATTAATTCCGTCCTAATTATTTGAAATAGAGTGATTACAAATTCTGTATATTTTTTAATGGGTCATACGAGACTTATTTTGCAACAATTTTGACCCTGATCAAACTTGAACCGAAATTGGGCGCTTTTGCTCATTCTAGTATAATCGATTTCAAAAATATAACCTATAATATAACGTAGGCATAAGCAATATAAATTAAAGATTAGAGTGGGACTGGTCAAGACAGTAGTTGTTGACTAGTCAATCATGTCCATATTTAAGATTTTATGATAGTGCTCAAAGTACTTAATCCCCAAATTAACAAGAACTCAAGATTGAGTTCACAGACTTCCAGTAATTGCAGTTTTAACTAAACATTTACACACAAAACTGTCTGCATCAAAATATTAAATATGGTACAAAATATCATAAACAGCTCATAATACTTACATTACGGCTAATAAATAAGAGATTACAAGTCCTACTCATTTGGATAACTTAAATACCACGTTTCTAGGAATATCTGTCTGAGGCGCTGCAATTATATATCTATTACAAACGTTATCTTGAGGCTAAATGTTCAAATGATTGACGTTTACCAACCGGCAATTAACGCGGATATGTGTGCAAATGTTGAGTTGCACTATTTGTAAGGTGTCAAAGTTGTGCGTCGTGGGTACTGTTGCCAGACGTCAGGATTGCTCCAGCTTTCATTAAGACTTTATCTAGTCTTTTCTCAGGATTTTTCGACTGAAAAGAATTTTCAGAAAGTAGATCAAGTTATATGGCTAATAGCCATACAACCTACAGAAAAAGGAAAATTAAAAATCAAAACATAAAACAACAAATGCACAAATTCTCTATTAGTTAGCTAATGTCAAGATGTGTAGAATGATCTAATAACAAATTTCTCCGGCGTTTTGTCAGGGCTCTTCAAACTCCGAAGTGGTAACCCTACTTGTGGGACTAATTAGCCTATAGCTGCACGTCTAGGGTATTCCGATCATGTCGGACCGTGTCAGACTGAGCCCGAGGCTGGCTACGTAAAAGGGGATGGAATGCAAGAAATTCCCTTGCTCTTGCGTCGCACCTATTCTATATAAAGTCCTGTTAACCTCATTGTTGCACGTAGGTGTCTCAATGCTTCGTTATAACTGCTCCAAAGTAAAAGCGGCGATGTATGGCGCCCTTTGTAAAGCTTTTATCTACATTACTATAAATAGAAGCATTATCGCAGACATTATTAATTTAAGAAGCTTTAGAGGCTACCTTCCGGAAGCCTATTGTTGTGCGAATATTACTTTAGTTGGTCTATTATGTTTATGATGGCGACTTTATAAGCAGCAATATAATTAATTCACGTAAAGTAGGTCGGTACCTACACGGAAAGGAGTGCCAAAGTGTCATCATAATTTCTCTTTTCTTTTTTACTTTGACCATTTTTTACTTTGACCAGGGCTGGTTCGAAGCGGCACAAGATAAGAGCACTTGAAAGGAGTTGGGGGAGGCCTTTGCTCAGCAGTGGGACAGTACAAGCTAAATAAAAAAAAATAAAAAAAAAATCGTGTTCTTATTGCTCTTGAGAACGATTTTGTTAAACTACATTCCACTACATTCCCTTCACAACTAATCTCTTTTACTAATTGATAAATTATTTCACTAATTTAAAAGCCCCCCACGACAATGGTCCACCTTCACGTATCGCACCGGATGCACTTTTCACCTGTGGACTTGATGATCTATTAACGGCATCAGTGAGCGCTTGACTGTGTTTTGGGCTCAACGAAGAAAACTTTAAGAATGCATGTAACTGGTCTAATGCATTAAGTTTCAGTTATTCCGCCTCGTAAGTAAACCAAATTGCATATCGGGGTAACTTTAGAAGCGGCGGAACCTTTGAAATTGTTCCGGTTCTTAAACTATCAAAAACTGCTTAATTTTATGTTCCCATAGGTACCAATTTTGGCGATTAAGTGATTATTTATTTACCTAACTTCCTAAAAGGTAAATTTTAGCCAGTTTACGTATAAAAGCGTGTCGGAATAGGAAACTGTCTCGTGGCCCGGGGCGGTGGGTGGCGCTAATCGCTGATCTCTCGCATACCGACTGGCGCCGCCGGCTTCCGTCACTAGACCGACAGTTTCACTGCCGAGCTAGTCAGCTAGCCGATACAAACGGGGCATAAGTAAGACATCAATGAAACATATGGGTGTATAGAAAAATTAAGAGCTGGTGTCCCGTGTTGAGCATTTAGTAAAGAAATATTATCTGACTATTATATTATTATTTCCACTGCTGGACTACAGTTACATTATCTGACTATTATTTCCCTACAATCATCTCTTTGGGAGTTTGCTGTAACTGCGTGGACACATGTCCTAATGCCATACCGTCTCATATCTTTATCACTTGAAACGGTAAAAGGATTTATTGTGAGGATACTGGTAGGTATATCCTAGAACCAAAAAATCCACCAACCCGCAATGACACTTAAAATGATGTTTTTGAAAATCTACCCCTAAGGTGATTACCTAAGCAGTGAATGAATATTTGTATATAGTTTTGTCATTTTCGCTGATAGAACTTGTTAAACTATAATGCTATAAGTCTCTATATCAATAAATTGGAGTTTCCGTTGTAGCTTATTAAGGTATTGCTAAATGACAATACAGCCCAATAATTAGAAACGATTGATTAAGATCAATAAATTCTAAACGCAGTTCAACAAATCTCAATCAACAATTTCACCATTACAGTAGTTTATTATATTATAAAATATAAGTGAACTCATAAAACCAATTAATTGCAATTCAGTTAGTTAAATTAATGCAAATTTCTGACATAAGCGCAAATAAAGCTCCCGAGTTCATACACGACACCATTTAGCAAAACATAATACTTTGCTTTGTAATTAGCATAATCATTTCGGAGAGTGAACTTTGGAATGACACAATTTAATTCCCCATTCCCATTTTTCGGACGACCAGAGAGTCCAACGGACCCGAAAAATGATTAGCGATGCTTCCACATTGCACATGAGACCAGTTGCGATTAAATTAATTAGATAAAGTAAGACCTGCCTCAATTCGAACTCTAGACATACGAGACGAAAGTGGCGGCCATTACCACTAAGCCACTACTGCTCGCTAAGTTATCATAATTATCACGCTAACTCTATACACTAACAGTATATTGTGAACGTATCTTTATATTTTATCACCTCTCTAGCTTGGCAGGTCATTTTCCTTCGCACTGCTATTGAGTCGGTAATTGATGTCTCTTTCACGTAAATTAATGTCAATTCGTTAAAAGCACAAATTGACTACGCGTAAATTCTTATTTTTGTCTTTTAGAAAATTGGATGACAGTTTTACTTAATACTCAATATCTCTTAGCTAGTGGTTAAGAGATATTAATTTGACTCAGATTTAGATAAGTCGGGTTTAAGTTTGCAATTGCCTGGCTATGTACTGCCAGCTGACATCTTACAACTGAAATGAAAATGACGACCTTCTTTCCTTCTTCTTTAACGTGTGGATAGTGCGTAACCTAATGTCAAAGTTTTTATGGCGCCCATGGGTATGTGACTTCAAGAAAATAAATATTTCTCAGGCATGCTCGTTTCCTCACGATGGACGCGATGTGATGAGGATATTGGTTTTCATTTTATTCAACTTAATAAGTAACATAATAAAGTTGCAGAAAAACCTATCTTATTGAACTGAAGGCTAGTTGCAATAACATGAATCTATCAGCATGACAACACGAAGAGGGCAAAGTACCACACGTAAACAGCCAGAACGAACACCCGACAAACGAATAATTATCACGTAATAAACAATACACTAAATAATTTACGATTACGACGTCCTTGTGCCACAGTGTTGCAACGATTGAATGGTTTATAGAACAAGAGCAGACGCCACCTCGCTCGATACTCAATAGACAATTCATCTAACTTTATTGCCCTCGCGAATAACGCCGAATGTGTGTCGGGCACAAACGTTGCCTCAATGCTACATAGTCAACGAAATTGACGTTTCTATGTATTCCTAGGGCTTACGTCACAAGTCACAACGCTAGCAACTGTGAATGCACTTCACAATGCCATACTCATATCCGAATGGGATTGACAACTGAGCGGAACAAAACAAGGACAGAGTTCAGTTCAGAGTTCTGTATGACGTCAAGTCTTAGTATAGAAACTAATCATAGTTTGCCCGTGACCGCTAGACCGATATAAAACTTCAAAGAATGAATAAACCAAAGGAATTTTTACAATCGTTTAGGTATTTGGAAAGATTTAATGTTCAATACACTCAACACTAATAATATATCAATCGTATATTATGTTCTTAAACAGACGCTTCTGCATTGATCTCTACATTCATCATCACCCTTTCACTATCCACAGCCCGACTTCCTGTACTGCTGGGTATGACCCTCTCTTTCAATACGCCATTCTTCGCACTCCTGTGCCAAACTCATCCAGGATTTACTCGCAAAGGTAACAAAGTCCACAATTATAATTCAGACTTACTAAATATATTTTGGTTTAATACAGTAAAGCAATATTATGATCTCAACACAGTCAGCCGTGATTGTAGTAAACCAGTAGAAGCGAGTAAGAAGGGTGCTACGTTCCACTATTTCCCAATTACCCATAATCCCGTTGTAAGACTCGTAAAAAGCCTTTAAGGAAGTTGAAAAGACAGTTCCTTCTAAAGCGAAACTGTTTCAAAATCAGATAATTGCAAGCTTTACACTTATGTCCCCACCGGTCTAAGTAGACATTTTGCTGAAGCGTGGTCTGCATACAAAATATGAAAAATTGGTCCGACAATTTGCATTAATAATGTGATATGTATACGTTTTAAGCATATAGTTAGAAAATAAAAGGTTTCTCTGGAAATACGACATGTAAAACTTGACCGATAACCGTTGCATTAGAATTTTGATAGGAAAACCGTTAGGACCGTTGCATTGGAAATTAATAAATCGAATTAAAACAAATAAGTGTTATAATCTCAACTGCATAATTTACCACTACCTACCCAAAAGGTTGACTGTGGGCTCAAAGAGCTTCCAATTTTTTTGTAGAAAGCTCAAAACGATGTCCTAAACTGACAGTATCACTTATAGCAGGAGCTCTGCATTCTGCAGTGCTCATTAAAGAATAACCAGTCCTTCTTGAGACTGGTACTCAGAGATATTTAATGATTACAAGCCGTCACTTAGTCAACATTTGACATACTTTACTAAGTGATGGCCTAAGTAATCATTAAAGCTCTCTGAGAGTTATTGCCGAAACTGACACTGATGTGGTGACCCTGACGCTCGGCGAAGGTCTATAGCCAGTGGTTGTGGTCCTTCAGCTGTTATTACGATGTACCTATATTACCGTTTCTAGGTTTTAAACCTATTTAAAATGGAATATCTTACCTTGCAAGTTCCCTGAACACATATCGCTCGGAAACCTTGTCGGGTGCAGGGAGTTCCGTCAGCGACCAGCGATAGTGACGCGTAGAAGTGTTGCCCCAGGGGCCGACAGTTCAGCGTGCATGGTGCATTACCTAGACAAAAAGTATTTAGATATTACTTTAAGGATAAAGATAGTCACACAGTTGAAGACTGAAGACTTTGTAATCAATCCATCCTAATAACGCTGGCATCGTCACGCCAGTGTTTCGAATGAATCCAGATCGAAACCTGGACTCATTCTTAACACAATTTCCTTTCTCCAACCAATCCGTTGGAGAAAGCAAATTGTAACCAAATTTTGAAAATCATGGGGGAGACGTTTGCACCCCACCACTGGGATAGAGTAGATTTGGAATGGTAAAATCCTTTCCAAAAGAAAGTCAGACAGTACAGACATTCGTATTTTTTTTTCTCGATCTATACTAACCCACTTGACTGCTGAGAAAAGCTTTCCACTCTTTTATGGCTACTTTTTACCCTCTACTATTAGAGAGTAAAGTTTCGGAACTGCGCCTCTGGCACCGATTGACTTTAATAATAATAATAATCATTTTATTTCAGGCAACTAAGGCCCATAAGTAAAATACACACAATACACACTATGACATGACTAAAATACACTTTACAGACGCTAGCACATCAAGTTACCCGAAACTGTCATATTTTCCCAATCAACCTTGAATCTGCTGCTTTAACGATAACGTTGAAAATCTATTAAAGACTAGCTTTTGCCAGCGGCTTCGCCCGCGTGAAAATGACGATTTTCCATACAAACTTTCATCCCCTATTTAACTCCCTTAGGGGTTGAATTTCGAAAAATCCTTCCTTATTCCTTGTCTTCTACATTATAAGGAACCTCTGTGCAAAATTACAGCTTTCTAGGTGCAAGGGTTTGGGCTGGGCGTTGATGAGTCTGTCAGTCAGTCAGTCAGTCAGGACTTCTCTTTTTATTTATATGTATATTTGACAGATTGTAGTAGCTTGATTTGCTGGCCTGTACTAACAATTACCGCCTTTGCTTCCCACATAATATAGAGAAACTGAGACCCTCGTTTGAAACAAACGAGCTATCATTTACAGTGTCGCATACAATAATGACAGTGTCAGAAAACAAACGATGCAGCCCAAGTGCTTATTGTCAATTTCACAGGACATACATTAGACAAGACATTAGAATTTATTGGAAGTCGTCAACAATTCAATTTTATAGCCGATAGATAAAACAGCTAGCAATTCTGGCAGATTATTGGCGAGCAAATTGACAGAACAAGCGTATCAAATGGGTGGACATGCGAAGTAATAACTTAGATTAGCTGTCGGCACACAATTAGTATGTTCTTCTTTTTTGTCACGGCTGTAATGCTGTGCAAATTGTTGTTCTTGTTTGTGCAGTGAGAAGTATGATGAGTTGAAATGTATATTGAACAGAAGATTGGAAGAAGTCAGACTTATTTTTGCAGAAGATGAATAAAAATACAAGTGACGACAAAATATTTGGCCATGGAAAGTCGTTCTAGTTAAAAATTGTGGTGGTTTTACTTTGGTATACTTGTTAACCGGCATTATTTTTTATAACCACAACTAATTTGCAAAGAAAACCTTAACGACTTGTAAGCTAAAAGATTTCAGAGAACACTACCGGCGGATTCCTAGTACTCATGATGTAGTAAAACTCATTAGATGTTTACAACATACAATGCCTTGAAATTCAAAACAAACAGTATTATTCTCCGTAACCCAAAAAATTGCATCCAGTCGGAGACACAAATTATGTCAAATGTACAGAAATCCTCAATATTCTCTTTGTCCGTCAATGGCATTGAAAAGAACATGGTAAGATCAAGGCACCTGTTAAATGAATAATTGGACAGAACGCAAATATATTTCATGACCACTTTCATACGTTAAACATGTTGGGTTGGGGTACGTTCTTTAGACCATGCACGCAATCGTAAACTTCACAAAGTTATCGATCGAGTTCTCTTTCAAACTGTACTGTACAGTGCAGCTACCTTCTTGTCGATTTAACTTCATGTACATTAATGTAGAGAGCAGTGGAACAGAGATCTCACCAAAACAAGCGACTACCTCAAGAAAGCTACCGGCACTTCTTGTTCTCCACGTCACTGTTAATTTTGTTCTAGACCATACCTGGGAACCCCCTAGTTACGGAGATATTGGGGGTCAAAGTTCCAAATTTGTCACAGCTTTTTTACCCGACTACGGCGAAGCCACAAAAGGAAGGGTAATGATCGGGGCTGTGGTTTGTCGAAAGGTTAACGCGGCTCCGACACAAGGGCGAAGAAGGAACATGGGTTTGGTTTTTAGTCAGTAGAAGTCTGACACTCCCCTTCGCTCTGCCCAAGAGCGGGGGGGGGGGGGGGGTTATTCGATGATTTTCCACCAACCAAAAAAAAAAAGGGGTACCTACTTAATGATTTTGGCAGTCTATGTATGTATGTATGTTCCACTTTAGCGCCTAAACTACTGAACGGATTTTAATAAATGAGGTGTCAATAGATTCGTAAGAATAGCCCGGGTGACATAGGCTATATAAATTTTATAAATTATTTTTATGACGGAATTTATATGTCAAAAACTTACCTCAAAAAATATTAAATTAAGATAATCATAACATGTTTGGTATCAAATGAAAGGTCTTGGCGAGCACATTAAAAATATATGTATATTATAATTATTATAGTTTTAGTCAAAATATACGTTTAGATTGCGGACAAACAGATCTCGCGGTCTAGTCTGTGTTATTTACTCGTATTATGTAAATAACAAACCAATATTTTATTCGTAGTCGGGTTTTAGATTTTTTGTTAGAACTAGTTTTTCAGGTTATAACTTTAATTAAATTACCTCAATGACCCGTTTACTATTCAAATTATCCACTAGCACAATGTTTTAAGAGTTCTACATTGAGTTATACCCTAAAATGTGATTTTTCACCCCAAAAAAAGTCGTTTCCCAGCAATATTCTTTGCGCAGGGGTACTTAGTTTGATGTACATAATGCTTGGTTGACGGCTTCCTGAAAGGTTCGTTTACAATCTGTATAAATCGCCAAAAACGAATAAGTAGGAAACAGAAATACACACCCTTGCCGTTGAGCATCCAGTTACATACATATATGTATGGGTATAACTGAATTCTAACAGCTCTTAAGGAGTTGGCTTGCAGTCAAAACACAATCAGTGGGTCTAGGCTTTGTCTAGGGACACGAGCGCTTGTATTTAATAGGCGCAGACAGAACCAGTAATCGAATAAGCTGAGGTTCTGGCACTATGCCGCATGTTGTTCGATGAGCGTGGATATTGGTGCATTCAAGAATTCATGACTTGTACATAAGGCTGATTTAAAAAAGTTAGCATCTAAAAATGATATGATGATACATGATACCATATAGTAAGACCGAAAAGGCTGTAGGGCCAAATGATGATACGTAACCCGAGTTTTAAGATCCACGTATTTTAAGTAACTTTCATCTCCTAGCTATTCATCCAGCTCAGGTGTCAGGATTTCCAATGCACATGTGTGACCTTTTTCTCTAAGTTTTTTTAAAGTATTATGAAATAGGTGATCGTTGGAAGGAATGGAGAGAAGCCTCTGCCCTGCAGTTGGACAAAATGGGCTAGCTTTAATAATAATAATAAACTTTAGCTTGGCGGTTAGATCAAGGGCCTGATTCAGAAGGCAGTACTCCACGATACGGCCCGTATTGTGAGGGGGGTTCCTATCTCTGGAGCCCTAACCACTGGTAGCTTGGCTTGGACCCTGCTCCCGGTAGACCACTATTTTTTATATTTTTATATGCGTTTTCTCAGAAATATTTAAAATGTATTTAATGTGTTATAAAATAAATTAAGGAGATTAGATATTTCACGAGAAAATTGCTTTCGAATTGAGCTATACAATGTTTCCATGTTGTTGCTCGTGACTATATCTTACTTACTTACAAATTTTTCAGGTCTTGATCCTGGGGTTAGGTAGATAGTAGTTAGTTAAACTTTATTTTGAAAAAATAATCTACCTTTTGCCAAAAAATAGGAAACAGTATCTAGAAATAAATCCTTCTGTAAATTCCAACGGTTTTATGTTTACATTTATAAGGTGCGAGCGGCAGAGTTTATGCGCACATGCGCATAAACTCTGACGTAAATATGAAATTATGAGTTGTTCCGGTCTGCAGGGCTATTGGCTATCTCTGTTGACAGTTGTTTTGATTATCACTTTCGCTCTGTGTGCTTTCATTAACTGTCAAAAGGTTAATTTGGTATCGGCTATGACCAGTAGTACAACGCGTATGACGTCATCGGAGACCATTGTCGTTGATAGTCACTTTAACTCATTTTGACAGAAGTTTCTGTATCGATATTTTTAAAATTGCGATTGTCTAAGCTTATTTGACATTACATTGTTTATACACAGAGTTTAAAGTGACTTTCGTGAAAGACGCTTCTCAAGGGTAGTGTTTTATGATGATTTATGACGGTTGATACTGGTACTAGTTTCTATAAGTCCCGTATTGTTGGAGCTACTAAAGATTTTATAACTATATTTGCATTATCTAAACTCAATCTCCTTAATATTATATATTCCTTGATATAATTGCATAGCTCATATTGTGAATATAGAAACCTGTCTTTTCTTGAATTTGGATTTTGTTTTTACAATGATGGTTTTTTGAGACAATCTGTAATATTCTGTAGTTGGTGAAGTGTAATAATGGGTACAACTCTGTCTAACCCTTCGGGGAATATAATATTTTCCTACCTTTGTATAGATTCATTTCACGTATTGTTTTGTGAATATGTGAACATTGTGGCCTTTTGTGTCGTGCCCTGCAATGTTCTGAGTAATAATTAGGGTTTATTTCATCAAAATCGTCTTACATAAGCAATAGACATTAATTTTTAAAACTTAATTAGTAATCTCGAGCAAAATATTTTATTTTATTTTCCTTTTGTCTTTACTTCTTCCATGCAAAACATGAAAGTAATTAGTACTACGTACAACAGCAATTTCTTACTGGCTGACAACAAAAATGACATTCAAATATTACTTTTAAATCTCTTTGACAATAACCATTTGACATGGCAGGTGCCATAAAGAGGCTAAATCTAAAATATATCCTCAATCAAGTATTGTAACGTTCAAGCAGTACCTGCTTAACTTGGCCGTATAATAGTCGATAAAAAATAGAGGTGGCAATTGCTGGGATGTTAGTCACCCTATAATCACTGTCACGTGTTATCCACACAATGAGATACGCAATACCAATTTTATGACATTAGCAGTTAACACCAAAGTTCTGTGGACAACTGGTGCTTGTTATTCACTGACTTTTGAAAAGATAGACAATAGCCCTGCTGATCCCCCAAACCGATCCACTACCAATATTTTTCTTTTGTTTGAAATTATGCATACACATGTATGCATAATTTCATATTTACGTCATTTGCTATTCTGAATGGTTTTGAACATACCTAAACTTGTAACATCTAGAATTCTAGACAATGCAGACACCAACATTCATAGATGTATTTGATAAACATCCAGACGGATGTAATTTCCTCAGAAGATGACGATATAACGACGACGATGACGATATGACGATGACGATGATGATGAACATGACGATTTCACGATGATGATGATAAAATAACACAAACCTAATGTAAAAACTACTCATACCCTGTTATATCCCCTTGCAGAGCAATAACCTCTTTCAATACCGAGAACATTCGTGTATTAACTTTCATATTTGCTCAAAGCAATTTGGCGGTTTTTAACTAAAATATATACTCTCTATATAGATTGTTACTAACACAGTGGACCTTTGTAGTCTGAATCATAAATAAATTATTATTATTATATTATAGACAAATGAATCTTTGTTTGATATTATTGTTCTAGCGTCCATCGACACAGTGTAACAAATCTACTGAATTTAGAGGAATAAAAGAGTTTAGACAGTAGACTTGAACATTATATTTTAAGGGAAAAGTAAAAAATACAAAACAAGTTATAAAAAAGGGCACACTCTCAGAAGGGAGGAGGGAGGAGGTTTTAAAGAACTTTACGGTTGTGGTTATCCTTGGCTTTATGGTTCCACGGCAGTGCAGGTCACTCTGGTTGTGATTAAGATGGTCCTCTTCAGTGTCAGCGTCACCTTGAGTAGGAGGACCAGCAGCAGTATCAGCGTCACCTTGAGTAGGAGGTCCAGCAGCAATATCAGCGTCACCTTGAGTAGGAGGACCAGCAGCAACAATGAACCAGTGTAGAACTTAGAGTATTGGAGATGTTTCCTCGAACAGATTCAGATTAGAAGTCCACGCGTGTGAAATCATTTCAGTTTTTATAGATCCCCAGCTTGTCATTTTCAGTTCATTTTTCAGAATATAAAATAGTGACTTCTTCGTCTAAGAAATGCAACTTGCCAGTATTCAGAACAGCCAGTAATATTCTATCCAAAACCTTTTCGTAGAATTCTGAGAGCGTGTTAATTAATTATAGTAAGTTATAAAATACAATATCTGAGCAATGTAAGTTATAAAATATAATATTTAAGCTAACATATTGATAAAAAGAATTTAAATTACATAAATCAAAAGTAACCTTCATAGACTAAGCTAGTTAGAAACTATGACAGAAAATTAAAAGAAAAAGTATTGACAGCTTGACAGCCTGACGTAAGTGTCATAACAATGAAAAATATGAAAATTATTTATTTTATTTTAGATATTTTAGAAGGAAACGAATCGTTTTAGACCGATTCGCAGAATAGTAATGTAAAAACCAATAAAACGTATGATAGATGCGAAGTGTAAGTATATGATGTAAAATGTTTTGGCATGGAATAATGTATATAGTGTAAGTAAGTATGTACTACAGCTCACTCAGTGAAATAAATAAAATAAGTGGTTTTAGAATAGCGAAATACCACATTTCCCCAACAACCCCGGAAAATTTTCAACTCCATTGAAAATTTTGAAGGTTAAAATAAGTCCTTGATCTAACACACAACATCTTACATGCTTTCATCAAACACTCAGTCATTCACACGTAGGAGATATGGTTCACATTCAATGACGCATACTCCAACAAAGAAATATTTAATTGTAATTACGAAGGCTTTTTTTTTTAATTAGGTGTCGTAACCCGCACCTTTTTGAAAACCCAATTTAGAAGAGAGCATTAGGGCTTATTTAACGAGTTGCTTATCCGCTCGAAAAGTTCAAGGTTTAAGAAAAACCTCAAGTTTAAGAGATACTTGAGTTTAGAGCTCAAGAGGAACTTGAGTTTAGAGCTCAAGAGGAACTTGAGTTTAGAGCTCAAGAGGAAGGTTTAGAGGGTTTTAAGAATACCTCTAAGATAAGATAATGCATTAGGGGCTTTTTTAATGAGTTGCTACCGCTCAAAAGAAAAATAATGTATTATAGACTAAGGGAAAATATAAAAAGTCGAAAAGAACAAGAAAGAGTGAGCTGAGTGTTTTGAGTAATATGAAGAATGAAATTATTTTCATAAATAGGTATATACCTACAAAAGTAAAAAGATAAAATAAAAAAAATAAAAAATATAACAATAAAAAAGTAAATGTTTATAAGAGGACTTCTAGAGGAGTGTATAAGGAGTGGTTTAAGAGGACTCAGAGTGTTTAAGAGGACTCAGAGTGACTCAGAGTATTTAAGAGGACTCGGAGTATTTAAGAGGACTCGGAGTATTTAAGAGGACTGAGTGCATAAGAGTACTGAGTGCATAAGAGGACTGAGTGCATAAGAGGAAAATTTTGTGTGTAGGGTAGTGAGTGAAGTATTAGAAATATTGTAAGTTTTGTATAAACAACTACAGAATATTGTCCTGTAGCTGTCGTGGAGTATCCCAGCCCCCAACTTGTAAATGACCACGAGTGGTTTTAAAAACATTCACAAGCAAAGACTGGGTACGATTACCCGTGGGCAAACGTAGTGGTGTGCAAGTGTGTGGGGTGCAGAGTAGTGAGGTATAAGTAGAGAGTAATGTGTAAGAGGTAAGTGTAAGAGGTAACGACTATAGGATATTCTCCTACAGTACGTCGTAGAGTAAGCCAAACCCCAGCTTGTAAGTGACCACGAATGGTTTTAAAAACACTTCCAAGTGAAGAATGGATGCCAATACCAGTAGGTAAAGGAATGTGTGTGGGGGTGTAGTATAAGTGGGTATGTGTTGAGTGTTGTAGATATGTTGAGTAGTTTTAAAGAAGAGTGCTGAAGAGGAAAAATAAATAAATTAGTATTAGTTATAAAAAAGAGACTAAGCCAAATAAGAGTCCAAAAGAAAATAAACTTAGATAGTTTGTTTTAGAATTTTGAAAAGAGGGAAAGCTTTGAATTTACGTTGGGCGCCAAACTGTAACAAATCTACTGAATTTAGAGGAATAAAAGAGTTTAGACAGTAGACTTGAACATTATATTTTAAGGGAAAAGTAAAAAATACAAAACAAGTTATAAAAAAGGGCACACTCTCAGAAGGGAGGAGGGAGGAGGTTTTAAAGAACTTTACGGTTGTGGTTATCCTTGGCTTTATGGTTCCACGGCAGTGCAGGTCACTCTGGTTGTGATTAAGATGGTCCTCTTCAGTGTCAGCGTCACCTTGAGTAGGAGGACCAGCAGCAGTATCAGCGTCACCTTGAGTAGGAGGTCCAGCAGCAATATCAGCGTCACCTTGAGTAGGAGGACCAGCAGCAACAATGAACCAGTGTAGAACTTAGAGTATTGGAGATGTTTCCTCGAACAGATTCAGATTAGAAGTCCACGCGTGTGAAATCATTTCAGTTTTTATAGATCCCCAGCTTGTCATTTTCAGTTCATTTTTCAGAATATAAAATAGTGACTTCTTCGTCTAAGAAATGCAACTTGCCAGTATTCAGAACAGCCAGTAATATTCTATCCAAAACCTTTTCGTAGAATTCTGAGAGCGTGTTAATTAATTATAGTAAGTTATAAAATACAATATCTGAGCAATGTAAGTTATAAAATATAATATTTAAGCTAACATATTGATAAAAAGAATTTAAATTACATAAATCAAAAGTAACCTTCATAGACTAAGCTAGTTAGAAACTATGACAGAAAATTAAAAGAAAAAGTATTGACAGCTTGACAGCCTGACGTAAGTGTCATAACAATGAAAAATATGAAAATTATTTATTTTATTTTAGATATTTTAGAAGGAAACGAATCGTTTTAGACCGATTCGCAGAATAGTAATGTAAAAACCAATAAAACGTATGATAGATGCGAAGTGTAAGTATATGATGTAAAATGTTTTGGCATGGAATAATGTATATAGTGTAAGTAAGTATGTACTACAGCTCACTCAGTGAAATAAATAAAATAAGTGGTTTTAGAATAGCGAAATACCACAACAGTCAAGATTGAAAATAGTTTGAATTCATTTAATTCTTAAACATTATCAAAACCAATTAGAATTATACTTCAGTCAGTACATTAAAGTAGAAAATACTATAGACTCAATAATGAATGCTACTAACCATCGATGTAAGGGATCCAGGTGTAGAATCTCCCGCGGAAGGGTCTTCTGTCAAATGCCGCACATTGCGCCGCCCGACTGCTCCTTGGGCCACCGGGACAGGGCTACAACAAAACAAAATAGATTAAATTAACTGTAACATTACCTATATACTTTGAGTATAGAATAGTGAGAAAGAATTTTGTAAACCGACACTGTCACTGGGAGTCAGCAATTACTTTCATCGGTGGCAATCAAATCAGGGTGCAACGGACCACGACCCACCCGTCGGTGCTGCGGGTTGTTCGAAAGAGATACCGCGGCCTCGACATAAAAGGCTAAGAAGGAACATGGGTAGTTTTTAGTCAGTGGAAGTCTGACACTCCCTTACGCTAGACCCAAAGCATTTTGATAATTCCCGTCAATTAAAACAAAAAGGCACCACGACTCGCAAACGGTCCACAAACGGTTACCAATTGTTCAGTACATCATTTCAACGCCCTCCCAATGAAAAAGAAAACAGCCTTTTCCTACAAAACTATACCTACTACTCACAAAAACTATAAATATCTTTACGGTCGAATGTAACTATGGAACAGCTGATTTTATTTAAATTCCCCCCGAATATACAAACAATATTTACCTTACAAATGCTATACGAGGGGGTTCAGAATAAAGCATTGACTACGTGGTAACCGCTTGTAACAATCGGTACAGCGTTTGACTTTAGCCTCACATTCGTCTCTTCGCAACAAACGATGTAAAAACAAAAAAAAAATTGCAATCAATATTTTCAGTGTACAAGAATTATATATATTTCTGCCTGTATATTTAAAAGCTTTTTCGACTGTACGTCGATGTCCTTTCCCCCTGTACTTTAGTCCCACCCACAAAACCTCCATATTCACCCTAATGACGTAACATCTTTAGGTTGAATCTTAACAATTTTCTTTTCGCCAACGTGTCTCGGTGTCGTTCACAGCACCCTATTTCGTACACCATTAACTAAAAATACAACAGTCGTCAAATAAACAACAATACTGAGACCCCAGCTTCGAATCTTATTTCGCTGTCCCGGTAAAATTAAAGCCACACAAAGAAAATAAAATAAAAGGGGTAGAAAATGAGAAAAGACAAATGATAACGAGGTCCTTATCATCATTCAAGTCAACAACAGAGGTTACTTGGAGTGTCTCAACAATCATCTCCTCGTCAATTTTGAAAATGAGGACCCTTAGAAAATATTTACTTATTATTTATTTCCTGGTTTTAAAAATACACGCGGGAGGCCGCGTGCTATATTATGATCTTATATTTCTCTCTCTCGGACAAATAGAATGTACCGACTCTGACTGTATTTTACCAACAAATGTTATTACCACTTAGTTTACACTGACTAGTAGTCCCCAAAGCGTTATAACTAAAAACTACAAAAAATATTCGTTGCAAAATTGTGGAAAACCTCATACCGTGTGGTCTACGAAGCTTTATGTTATGATTCAAAATTACATTTTTTTGTGCAAAGTCGTAGACCTTAATAACATCGCAGTAGAACGAGTTTTTGATGCGACTTTCAAACAAAAAAACTGTATCTTTATTGGTCAATTCGTTTAGGAGCTACTATGCCACAGTCACACAGACACGTCAAACTTATAACATCCCACTTTTTTGGTCAGAGGTTAAAAAGATGCAAAAGAAAACATAGCCAACTAAACGGTTATAGCCATACAGCCCTACTCAGCTCAAGCTGTAACTTACTTGCAAAACAATATCCTCCATAAAAATAATATCAAATCCGGTGTGGATTTGATATTATTTTTATGGAGGATGACCCCCGATCTTTGACAAACAACTTCACCCTAGTCCAGTGTCAAGAAATCAAATTACGTCATAAAATCAACATTTATGTCGTCCGTGACAAAACAAATTGAATAGAACAATGCTAATCAAGGAAACGTTTACGATATATTCGCTCGTAAATCAGTATTCAGTATTAATGTGCTAGTATTTAGTGCTTCAGTACTAAAGGTTTTATTAGGGCAAGGCAGTCGAACAAATGATTGTTGGTCATTACTCATTTTTTATTGACGAATGCGTGAGAAATGGGCTTAGAAAAGCCTGATTTGAACTTGATTCGATTAGGTAGCGTTTACACTGAAAGAAAATTATTATTGCTGACAGCCGTTACAGCTAGTCAGTGGACCGAAAGTCTGACATCCAGTCTTACCAAGGGACGTTGGTAGGAGGGTGTATTACCTAGTAGGTACTAACTGGGTTTTGGGGGTCAGATAGGCAGTCATCATCATCATCAGCCTATATTGTTCCCACTGCAGGGACTCAGGCCTCCTCTCTAGGAGAGGGATGGGCTTATAATCCACCACGCGGGCCCAGTGCGGATTGGTAGATGTCGCATATCTTCGAATTTTTTTTGTTCGAAAATATGCCGGTTTCCTCACGATGTTTTCCTTCACCGTTTTGAGAGCAGTGGTGATGAAATAAATTACACAAAGTAATGCGCCTGCCTAGGTTCGAACCCACGACCAACTGTTCGTAAGTCGGGGCCGCCACCACTGGGCCACCACTGCTCCCAGGCAGTCACTTCATGTAAAATACTGGCATGCAGCTGCTTCTGGTTCTACTAACTGGAAGCCGAGCCCCAACATAGTTGGAAAAAGCTAGGCCATGGATGATGATATTGCAGGTACATCGAGAAAAGATGGATGAACTTCATAAGTGACTGAAACCCTGATCAAATATTTTGTGAGGTATTTAAATCGACCGTCAAATCCCATGCCAACTATGCGACTGGTTGATCAATATAATAATGACAACTGCCAATTAAAACACTCGACATGGCATTTGACAAGTGGCTCGATGTTGCAGGAATGCTGCACCGGGACTTCATACACATTGAAACATAATCTTTCTTTCCACTCATAAGAATTCAATAGTTGACATCACCAATCAATTGACATACAACTGTAATCCTGGAAGGGTTCAGAGGTGTACTTAATAGCACACCCACATATCGCCAGTCATGTTTACCCATGTCTGAGGTGAGCGTATCAGCCTATTGCCATCAACCGAACACAAATCCAGACTCCGTTGCTGCTATTGAGAAATTCCAGATCCTAAAACCCCACATTACTTTGCCCGGCAGGGAAATTGTACCCAGGTCCTCATGCTCGGCAGTCGCGCTTGTGAGCCTTAGACCAATGCATTAATTGACAAAAATCTTCTATATAAATAAAAAAGAGAAGTCCTGACCGACTGACTGACTCATCAACGCCAAGACAAGGAAGACAAGGAACAAGGAAGGATTTTTTGAAATTCAACCCCTAAGGGAGTTAAATAGGGGATGAAAGTTTGTATGGAAAATCGATATTTTCACGCGGGCGAAGCCGCTGGCAAAAGCTAGTTATTTATAAGCTATCTAAACGTGATTTCGCCATAAATGTGGGGAGAGCAACCTGTGACATCACTAATTTACCAACTCAATGATAGAACCACCAAACTAGTTATAAAATATCTTACAATATCATTGCACTCGTGGTATCTCTTGTCGACTCCCTGGCAGCCGGACTCGTGCGACTGTCTCGTCTGTCTCGTCTCTCTGGTAACTCTGACGGTGATCACCGGTGGTGGGATGCTGCTGTTGTTCAATGGTGGAATGTTTCTGTAACAAGGACATGTGAACTTAATATCTTGGAATAAAAGGTTTACCAGCTGTAGGGAGGTAGGGTTCAATCATGTTTTGTAGGTGAAGTAAATTTTATTGAGGAAAATGATGACTGATTTTAGTAAGACATTGGTATCTTAAAAGCTGTTAAAGATGTTCCTCGTTCTCTTAATTGACTCATCATCATTATTTTGCCCTTATCCCAATAAATTTGGCATCGACGCATGTCTTCTTCTTCAATATTTCTCTATTACTTGTCATTACATCGGAAACCCCATTTTGTTCTTATATTATTCTTTACACAGTTCATCCATCGTTTCTTTGCTCTTACTTTACTCTTATACCCCTCCACATTCATATTTGAAACTTTTCTCATGACATTTCCTCATTCTTCCGCATCACAAGCCCATTTCGTTTAACTGAGACATGCTTATTTTCTACTGAGGAGGGTAATGTATTTTTAAACGCTTTCATATCCAAAAATTGTCATAGCAGGAATAATTTCTTTCACGGGACAATTACTCTCAACAATAAATCAAACTCTAATCTGTCAATATTAATTAAAAGTGATAAATCTAACGTTGTAATTACGTTCATATTTTATAGGTCTACAGTAAAAAGAACAAAAGATATAGTCGGCGTCAACACAAAAGCTCCTTTAATGAAATCAACGAAGCCGCTAACAAATAGCTACAAACACGTTAATCTAATTTAGTGGTAGTAAAAATAAAAAGATGTGATGTATCGCCGACCCAATCGTTCCACATATTAGTAGTCAGACTTTACAAATGTTCTTCACCTTCTAAAAGGACCAGAGCATTAATTTAATGTAAACTCAAGCACGAATCTGAATATTCATGTTCACGGAGAGAAAGATTAGTTCCGCTCTTACTTACATTTATCTAGAGGTCTTTAAAAAGATAAGTGTAACATCACTAGGTTTCTTGTAGGGATGTACGATAGTTGCATCCGTATCGATTCGGATCGCAATTATAACTAATTATAAGTCTAGGACCGCATCGAATGACTTTGAAAGTTCGAACCAATTCTCTAATTTATATTGTTTCGGGTCATATCGTCCTTTGTGATAGACGATACTTGTAATTGATCCAAAGTATTGATACAAAAGTAAATATCGTATTGTACAGATGTCAGTTATTACAATCTGTATTTCTTTATTAGATTTTCAACTATTTCACTAAACCATTAGTTTCAAGGTTGACTGGTAACTAAGGGCCAATAGTCCTTTACAAGTACACACGGCTACACATCAAGCTATACATTTCCAGTATAAGCTGGTCTCGCATTGTATAGAATTTCCATACAGTGCGAGATCAGCTTAAACTGGAAATGTATAGCTTGATGTGTAGCCGTCTGTACATAAGTAATTATTTTGTGGCCTACTATTGTATTATTTTAAATTATCAAATGATCATGCAAATTAAGATAACAGTAGTTTTATATGAGTCGAAGCCTTCATCGTATTCGATTCAATCGATTCCTAATATCGGATCAGCGCATCCTGTAGTATCGATACTGTAAAATATCGGATCATCGATCATATAACATCACTAGTCCTTGGCGCCATTAAAAAGATGACACTCAAAGATTACTTTGTAGATCAAGTAAATGAAAAGAGACCGTTTATGTACTCACCTGTAACTTTATGTTACAAATTAAGTGATTACATTTTATCTTCTATTATGGTTAGTAGGCAAGGTACTAAAAGGATAAGAATATAATATGGTATAAAATGCTCTTGCATTGTAATTTCATTAATCCATTTTTAAAGTTCATTCCTTTGCAACCAGATTGGATGTAATGTGCAAGTAGTTTTTTTTTTTTTTTCTTTAATTATGAAAGTAAATGACGACTGAATAAATTAAAATAAGGTTAAGAAGTAAAATCTCCTGACGTTTTATGTCAAAAGTCCTACTATTTGTACTATTTGTTAGGAGTTTTCAATTTCAAAATTCTAACCCTCGCTGCAATTAAATCTAGCATCCTTCAAAATATTCGGTAATAACCAACCCATACCTTGATGTAGGTACGTAATAAACCAACTAAAATGTTCCAAAGCAACAGATAGGGGGCAATTTTTCATGCGCGACCTTATTGCCGTCCAAATGAAATGCGTACGCGGCTATGCGCAAGAGTCTCATGACAAACGACGTCCATCCTAATTTGTCGAGCATGTTCCACCACACTCTATCAGCAGGATACTATAAGACTGTCCGTACAGTCAGTGTCCAGCATAACGTGACCCCTCGTATACAGAAGAAGGGGGCAAGTTGTGCGAGAAGATGGGTCAAATAAAGCTGGGTACTGACTGTACGTATCCATAATGAAGGAATTTATAACATAATCTATCTGTATTTATGGGATATTGAGAAATTAATTTGATTAATTGCATCATTGCTGGGTTTATATTGGTGTGGAATTGCTACAAGATTGGTTCGTGATTCAGATTATCTTTAACGCTATCTTAGGCTCCGTATATTTCGATATTTATTGGAATTAAATAACCGCTGCTCTCAAAACGGTGAAGGAAAACATCGTGAGGAAACCGGCATGTCTTAGAACCAAAAAATTCGAAGACATGTGACATCCGCCAACCCAACTGGGCCCGCGTGGTTGATTATAGCCCATCCCTCTCCTAGAGAGGAGGCCTGAGTCCCTGCAGTGGGAACATTATAGGCTGATGATGATTGGAATTAAAGTACTTTTACATCTCTCATATTCGCTAAGTAGGTCCTTATTAGCCCCAAATGGGGCTTGTAGGTGACCAATTAGCGCTCTAGGGTATTAATGTAGCAAGAAAAGCCCTAGGGCGGTAAGTAATTAAAAAAAAACACTTCACTCTTTCAAATAGTTCGCGTACATCTAACCATCATACTGGCAATAGACATCATGCATTCAGCCCAATGACAAAAGAGGTCGCTTCGCTATTCTGCCTTGTCTTCGTATGAGTATAACGCCTCCCGCACACAGGAGCGTTTTTGCGTTTCTGCGTTTTCGCGTTTCTGCGTCCCAATACCATAATAATATGTTCTATAAATGTTCTAGTTCTTAGAACATTTGGTATTGGGACGCAGGAACGCGAAAACGCGCCTGTGTGGGGGAGGCTTAATAGTCATCAATTATAAATATCGAACGGCGAAGCTCAATTTCGTTCTTGAAAAAAAAAAAAGAGATGAAAAAGACGATAATAGAAAACTTTTACTTTAAATATTGTTTGTTTTTGGGATTTTTTTATAATTACGTGCTAATTAGGAAAAAAACATGAGTTCTGTAAGTGATGAAGATATAAGCTGCACTCCCGATTCAATGAAAATGGAAGCTGAAGCAGCAATTAACAATATTTTGCCTGAAAGTTCTAAAGAGAGATATTTGAAAACTTTATTCTTGTAATGCCGGTTTTTTTCTTCTTACCTCATAATCGAGATGTAAAGCAGAGTAGTTAGCTCGGGTGTAAGCATCAATTGCATCCTCGAATTATTGGCGCCCTCGCTGCGCTCGTGCGCCTAAATATCTCGGGCTGCAATTGATGCCTTACAGCCCTTGGCTACTAATCTACTATTACAATTCATTAACCCATAGTGATCGACATCAATCTAGATTCTGGTTAAGAAACATAAAATGATAATAGCCTATGATCTAAATTGAAAAAAAAAGGAACATGCATTAAAAAAAAAACGGAAAAAGAACCTCCTTTTGGAAGCCGATTAGAAGAGTCATTAGTAAACCGAGCGAATTCTTAATTTTTCATAGGCTTGCTTCAGTAAATTGCTTTTCCCCAGCTTTTCTACTTACACACTCGACTGCGAGCACTTGTTTTTCATGTGAAAAACATATAGAGATACTAAAGTACATATAATATGTATAGGTATGTATCTAATCTAGTCTGGTTCGAGACCGTTAAAGCTCGGCGCCGCTGGCGGCACCCACTAATTAAGAGTGACGGTATTTTGATTACCTACTTATCTATCTAACAGGACTACGTATCTGGCCGTATTAATCCTGGATCCTCAACTCGTTACAATTATCTCGGTTCAAGCATTCATTTGTACGTAAATAACCTGACCTGATTACCAGTAACGGTTCTAATAATCTGTTTGTATTATTAATTACAACTTGACTGATGACTGGAATGCTGGTATTTGAAAAGCTAGCCTTTTAATTGTTTAGGAGGGCCTACGGTATTCAATTTAAGGGTCATTTAGGTGCAAATCTCGGACGTCTGAACATAAATTTCAGACGGACACATTCTAGCGTTGTCAGGCCGTCACACTGACCCCTCCACCACTCACATCAGACATGGGAAGCGGCCCCCGTGCCATACACCACATTCAACTGACGTCAATTACCACATGTTAACAAACCAATCCCTCATTAGTGCTGCAACTACAAATATGTAGACAAAAATGAAGTTTGTCTTCTTTATAAAATGGGCGGTAATCGCGAGCTCATTACGGGCTATATCGGAGCTGATGCGTGTCAATCAAGCGGCCGAGTGCAAGCAATCAATGCTCCCACTACAATAACAGCTTGTTACAAGCCACGCTGCGGGGTTTCCATTACCTTAATTTAGTCGATAAAAACCGTACGAGCCGGGTCGCGAGGGCATGTTTAACCTTTAACCTGGCCACATGTTAGAAGCTTTTACACTTAGCGAATATTTAATGTTGCTCTCAACTTGAAAGTAGTGGAGGGCGTGCTTTCGAATAATAGAATGACAAATTAATTTTTAATTTGAGTGAGGATGAGGACGCAAAGGGGAAGTACCTATACAGTTTCTAAAATAATGCAATTAAACCACCCGGTGGTCTGTAAATAATTGTTGTGTTCTGGCTATAAACATAATAATAGTATTTACATTAGAATAAATGTGAAATGAATCCTTTAATGACATGTGTAAACCTTTGGTGAGTATCTCTGTTAATTTTCTATGTATGAATTCAATTCTTTTAAAGTAAACTTCTATATTTTTATTAAATAGTACCGGTTGCCCGCGGCCTTTGTCCATGTGGAATTATTATAAGATTATTGCTTCACTATTTTAATCGAATTTTGTTAAAAATTTCAAAGGTTTTATTTTACACGAGACTGTTTCTTTTTCTAAAGTCAAAGCAACCTAAGTTACACCTTATAACATCAGCTATCTGCCGGTAAAGGTCTGGTCAACATCGTTTTGGAGAATAGCCGGAACCAACAAACAGAAAGCCAGCGAGATAATTTGTTTTTTATTGTTTTGGAATTCCAAAGAGACACTTCAATTTTATTTATTTGTGTAGATATTTAAACTACTAGTCCGCTGCTGTTAGCTGCTGTGTTTAGCCGTGCATTTTGCTTAATATCAGTGATATATATCATTCTATTCACATTCAGGAGAGTCTCTAATGTTGTTAGTACTAAATGCCGATGCCGTGCCGTCCGTATTCGCTATTCTACGTGATTGATTCACAAAACCTCGAAAGGCATTCACATAAATAACATTAGTTGGATTATCCCGTCACAGAAAGACCACCAACATCAAAGCTAATAAAATAATTGCGGGCACCGAACTGATTGAGGTTCAAACGCCGTCAGATTACTAAATTGCATATGTCAACGGTTTGATAAACGCAAATGAGCTAGATCTAATCGCCGACGACAGCCGAATGCCACCGAAGTGGAGCCGAAACGGACTTAATTTAACAGACGAATATTTTCTAGTTGATTAGAATTTTTGTACCGGTTGACTAGTAAATCATACGCCTATTTGATATTATGGCAATTATTAATATGAATGCTGACGTTTTTTGTGATTTAGGTAGCATGCTCAATTGGTAGGCATGTTAGGAGGAGAGGCGAAATGCATGTGACTAAAAGAGTGGTGAATATTTAAAATGTCGATGGATGGAGAGGGTGGAGAGGGAGAGAAAGACCAAGAAAACGATGGATGAATTGTGTGAGAAATGATATGAAAGAGGAGTAAATGTTGACAGAGGAGAATAGAAGAAAAAAGCGTAAACTGGGACAAAGGCAAGAAGATGATAAAGTAGGCTGCTCAATTGCTCATTCTACCCGATCGTGTTATGTTTTGTGGTCGATCCGATAAGTCTGAAGGTATAAACGGGACTTTAGCGAATTACTTTAATAGGCGTGTAAAATGTTAGTGTTTACAATTTTTGCTTTAATGCCCAGTACATGACGAGATATTAACGTGAACAAGCGCTGTCGGCACCGCCTTGTTCGACAATTTGTTATCTTACAGCGATTCGTTAGGGAGAAATCATGCGATCAGTATAATCAGTAAACAGTTTACATGAACGTAAATCTTGCAATAAATTTATGAAGCTAATGGTTTTTCTTACACTTTGTAAAGTTTAGTTTACAGTGTTGGAAAAGTAACCATCATCTGCTCAGCCTTTTTCCAACTATGTTAGGAGCGGCTTCCTGTCTAACTGGATGCAGCTGAATACCAGTATTTTACAAGGATCTACCTCCTTATCCCAGTTCGTACTGGTCAATACGGTACCGCTTGGTAAGACAAGAGTAACTTGGAAAAGTAACTGTAACTAATAATAGTAATAACCTATACACTCGACATGAATGTAGCCCAATCGTCTCTGACACACGAGCTAAATTTTATGCAAGCTCACTATAAAAGCAACTCTGTATTTAATGAAGATGTCAATAGCCTCAGACTAACACATCCTTCTCCTAAAGGTCAATTCCTATGACTCGCCAGGGGCAGTACCTCTCGACAGTGATTAGTCAGCGTAAATATTACAACTCACACTTTGTATGTACGTAAACATCAAATATACAATGTGATCAACACGTTGTATATTTGATGTTTACGTTACCATTTAATCCGTCAAGTAGTAGGACATGATTGTCGTCAGTCGTGAACTCATGAAGCGGTCAACTTAGCATGAGGTCAATATTTGGTAAAGACTTGTGGCGACATCTAAATTTCTACACTCGAACTACACTGTGTGTCCCAGATAGTGATGTCAGTACCCGGGTAGTAGCCTACTAAACACCAACCTTAAGATTAAA
The DNA here is from genome assembly GCA_949316265.1 of Diarsia mendica. NCBI lineage: Eukaryota > Metazoa > Arthropoda > Insecta > Lepidoptera > Noctuidae > Diarsia > Diarsia mendica. The sequence continues at coordinate 11,879,655 of OX438902.1, read as the reverse complement.
ATTAATAAAAACTAAATGTGGCACTCGGAGACTGCCGCGGTAAAGCTATAGCATAGCATTTTTTATCAACAGCAAATAATTAATTATTTAATTTGACAACCTCAGTTGACAACCTTGTTATTTTCCGTAACCATAGCAACCTGGTTGAATACTGAATCTTGAATATTTTCGTTAGGGAATTTCTGGATTCGCACTCCACGCTCAAGGCCCGCGATAGAAGCTATGCAATAGCTTAAAAATATTTTATTTTACATAGCCCTACAATCCTACATGGGCAAAATGTCTAAAAAATGTACACGGTTCAGGTCAGTCGTTTCCTATGGAGAGGAACCAGCAAGACTCTCCATGGTAACTCTTTTAAAATGATTTGGCATTATTGTACTTAGAAATGGGAAAAAGAACTCCAAGCATACGCCGTACTTTCTACCACCGCTTTAGCTTCTGCTAAGTATTTACCTGGGTAAGCACTGCCTCTCCTGCACCGAGACGCCTCCGCCACAACTCCTGGAACAGGCACTCCAGCTGCCCCACGCACTCCAGGCGTACTCCTCTTCTTCTACCTCCACATTATTGTCTACTTCCACCGGGACCTCCTGGAATTATACAAAGTTCGTTTTTTCATCATCTTAATAAGAATGATTATTAGAATTTTTCACTTTCATCCGTGGTTTTTAAATTTTGGTTAGTCTTTAGTATCAATGGCTTCTTTACTCTTACTTCTAAATTGTAAATATGTAGTTTATATACAATTACGCTGGCTACAGTTTTAACCTTCTTCTCAATGACACCGCCTTTTTCAACATTATTACCTTACATTACTAAAGCAATCAACATCAGTAGATTGTGGGACACAAATGGTTGCAAGTGAAAACTGCAGGGCAAAGGCCTCCCTTCCTTCTTTCCACTTATTCACTGCTGTTGTTCAACAATCCCTGAGAAAATATCAATAAGTAAAGCACAACAAATTACCTGCGATGATTCTGTAGTTGTCAAATTCGTCGCAGAAGACAACATTGCAATATGAACTATCACGAATGTCCTGAAAAAAAAGCAAACAATACATATTTATGAACCTAAGAATCGACTAGCTTAACAAAATAGAACACCAAAACCTAGGACATGCACCATCACATAAATTGTCTTCCGCAAGTGATGCTAAGACAATATAACGAGCAGTGAAAAATAGCTGATCTTAGAAAAGGTAAGATAATAATCTTCCCTGTTCTCCAATTTGTCAGTCTAACCATACTTCACACGAATCACCGCTCTCACGGTAAAGCGGGTAATAAGAGCCAACATTCACTTATAGTGCGACCACTTTAAGTGCTTGGCCAGACTGGCAGCGCGGCGCGGGGAGCGGCGCGGGTGCGGCAACGCGCGCGATTTGCCTGTCCGCACTGGACCGCGATTTCGTTCCGAGCGTTGTCGCGTTCAACTGTTCGTCCAGTGTTTGTCAAAATATAATATGGATGACGAAGACTTGTTTTTATTGGAAAAGTCTTACTTTAAATGGCAAATGCTAAAAGTGAAAAATGGAGTTATTAAATTAATTTAACCGGAGAAAATGAAGGAGAATTTTACACACTGTATGAAAGATTGCGAGAGCAACCTCAAAAGTTTTTTGAATATACAAGAATGTCAATGGATACGTTTGACTACATATTACAAAATATAGAAAATTATATAATAAAAAAAAAATAACAACTTACGCCGAAGCAAAAAAAAAGCAAAAATTTTTTTGGTAGATAAGAATTTTAAAATTCGGTTATTTTAATTAATTGGATACTTCTATAAATAATTATAAATAATTGGATTAATTTCTTAAGCTTTAACTTATAAAAGTTAAAGCTAAATAAATAAATCCAATTTATCTGGTTATCTGGCGCAGACTAAAGTTTGAGATACGCCGCTCCCGCGCGGTTTATCGCTTGCCGCCCCGCGCAGTCACTGCGGCCACTTGTATGAACGAGCTATGGCACGAGTTGCCCGCGCGCTCCCCGCGGAAAGTAGCGCGCGCCGCTTCCCGCGCCCGCGTGCCCACTACGGACACTCAAATGAAGTTCCATACGTTTAAGTTTGTCGCGCCGCGCCCGCCCCGCGCCCGCGTTTGCAGTCTGGCCAAGCACTAAGTGTGCAGTTTGTGGTGGCGCTGCTTGTCAAGAAAAAATGCATGGATATGTCAAACTTGGTACATTTATTTTAGCTCTTTAATTTCCCGCCTGCCCAGATAAATTGGTTAAAGTGTATATACATGATTGTCTAAGGTTTAACAAGCAAGCGCATGCGCATGCTCATACACGGGTAAATTGGTGGGTGATGTTAGTGACATGGAAACACTTTGTTTATCAGTGCTTTCCCGATTTGGGTTGTTTCCGCTAGGGTTGGCACGGAAGATGGTACTGAATTTTATATATAATTTGTATGTCATCATTTGAAGGCTTTTAAAAGTTTAGAAAAAGCTCTTACAGGGCAACATCGTTCGTTTTGAATAGCCTTTGTTAGAATTGATTTTGAATACATACGAATACATCATCTTCGTTATCTTCTTTTTGTTCGTATTTTTTATGTCCGGTGCGAAAAAAATAAATACCGTTTCTTTCTAATACCTACAAAATATATATTTTTACTTGAGAACACATCTGAAAGCAGCATTAATTTAAAATATTCCCACAATCAATAAACCTTCCAGAAAAGCCAACAATGTAAGTCAACAGGTCATCGGCAAGCGAAGCGACAGCCCTGCGGGCGTGCGCCCACGCAGTTCTCACCGCGTTGCGCAATCTGACAACTCCATTAGAAGTCCGAGGCTGGCGCGAGACGCACCGCCCGACTGCACCCGCAACCGCAACGCACTCCACATTAAAACGATCAAACGACTGTAAAACGCCCTAATGAACATCTTAAGTGGTTTATTAAGTGCCGATCGCCGTTATTTTTATGTTAAAATCACTTCGTCTACCACTGCCACATGAGAAATTATTTCGTTTTTGAAGTGTCTCCGTATGACGAAATTTTAATGGCTCGAAACTATTTGCAAGTTTACGGCCATAAATAACCGACATTACAATTTTATTTCACTCTAATTTATGGCTCTCATTTTAATTGATTTATTACTAAGGCCTGCCTCAAAGCAATGTTGAACATTCGCTAATCAACAATTTAAATAATTCAAAATAAATGTAGCGAGTTATTAGTTCGCTTGATTGATACACGCCCACTTGGCACACGTGTTGTATAACCAATTAAATGTGCAAGTCGCCTCAACTCAAACAAAGATACAAATCAAAATTAACAATGATAATTAACATTAAGTAATGGCTTTCTAGTAGAATAAATATAAACATGTCAATAGGACTAATTAGATTTACGCGTGTAACCGCTGCCGGCATGGCGGCAGCCCGCGGCCAATCGAGCGCGGAAACACGCGCAAAGAATAACGCTCTATAAGGTGATGAACACATTTGAAAATAAACAAGTAACCTACAAGGAATTATGAGGTCGTTAGGGACGTCTTCACGATCTCAGCGAGAGCATGTTTATTTGAATTTTTAACTGTATCTAAATTAGATAATATTCGTATGTAAACAAACAATTTTAGTCGACAAACAAGAATGTTTTAAAATAGCAATAAACACTCAATAGCATCGTGTAATCTAGCTTTACAGAAATAAACAGAGGCGCACGCCGCAGACAATTTTAGGAGCGTCTTCAGATTGATTTATGTCTAATTGTTATGTCATTGCCACAACTACGGGAATAAAGACCAAAATAGCTCCAGGTCAGTATCCTTGCCGCGGCTGCAATAACTCAGGCTATAAAACGAAGTGCTTTAGTTTACGAAGTTTGTTCAAGAACAAACTGTTATCTAAGAATAATTGCATCTGCGCAGGTTACAAATGGACACAATTCAACACTGCTATAAACAGTTAGATGCAGTGGTCCACTGGTCCCGCCCCGGGATATTGGCCGTTATGGCTAAACCGACGGTAGTGAGATAAACTTGCGCTCTACAATGTCGTTTTTACGTGACTTATAAAGTAGTGATAAACCCTCTTGTCAACATAAAACCTTGTCAGCACACAAGTCATTAAATAAACTACACGGTAGTTGGCTACCTTTTTAGAATTCTGTTAAAATGTTTGGCTTAAACAGTCAAACAGTGGACCATGTCGACACACTGTCAATAGAAGCTACAAAATTGGCTTACAACGTAATTTATTCAGTTAGGCGACGAATTATGAGTTAGCCCTACGTATCCGACCCTGCCCACTGAGAACCAGTTTCCAAACGCATAGGTAGGACCCAAGACCAACAAGTAAAGGACAATTTTAAGATCACGGGACTTCGCTCTTGAGTCTTGACCTTATTTTTTTTTTCTCCTGCCGGAGCGCGTGCGCTCGCAGTGAATGGGCCGTATAATTTCTATTTACTTTTACTCTCAAAGGACTCTCAAGTAGTGATCATAAAAAGTTTACCGTTTGAACACGTAGGAAAATATTTATTGTGGACAAATGTTTCTACAGCGGGCTTTGTGCATTTATTTAGTTGGAACATTGTGGTAACAGTTCACACGGTTAACGAGTGACAGGAGGGTCCTTAATCGGGAGGCCTTAACTTTGAATTAAGTGGAAAAATAAACGGTGGAACTGTTCTCTTTTCGTCCGTTACTGCAAGAATTGATGTGTCATGCCGGTGACTACTTTCTTACTTTTCACACATAGGCTGTACGTCGGTCCTCGATGTAAAGCCCATTAATGTTGCATTATAGGTCACTTATAGCTGGGAGGTAATCTGGTATAATCAGCACGCCTACTGTGACGTGGATGATCACATTTGAACCCATACAACAGTTACGTCTAGTGATGGGATGATACCGGGAATGTTGGGAACACTGGGAATTTTTGCTAGCAAAAACAATAAGAACTATAATTGTGAGTAGTTAGTACAGACCTACCTAATGCTCCCGGGAATTGTGTCTCATTAGATGTGTGACATTAAGGCTGAACATTGAGATTATTAATACATAATCAGTGCAACGAATGTGTTCGTTTATGTCTTTTGTTTAAGTATAAATAACAATAGACAGAAACAAGGTTATAATTTTATTGAAAAAATTATTTTATGTAGTGTTGTGGTACCAAAACGTTCCCAATGTATTAATAGCCACGTAGAAAGCATTTAGAATTCCATCATTCGTTGGAACCTACCTGTTTTATAAAAGTACAGATTAAATTAACTAGCGCTACTTCACGGTCTTCAGGTTGAAAAAATATTGGATCTAAACATGATAAAAACTGACGGTGACTGCTGAGAGGACGAGTAATAGACAAATTGATGGCCCCACCGAATAAACGTGCAAGAGTTCTATCACGATTTTTTTTTTCAATTTGCGTTTCTTTTGCCTGAAAAGTTGTCATTTTTCTCTTAAGAACACGTTTATTCGGTGGGGCTATCGAAACATGACGTCAGAATAGTTTCAGTGATTAAGTAACAGGCTTACTGTATCAGCAGAGTTTAAAGGAGTTTTAAAAATATCCGCATACCACAACATTCACAGATCATAAACTCTATTAATAAATAATTTAATATCTCGGAAATCGGTACCTTGAAAAATTCAATGTATACTAACGAGAGTTGGTAACTGTCAAAGTAATAGGGATGCACGAATCGATTAATTTTTCACAAAGATAAACATAACATAACAAATAACATCTCACCTGTAATCCCCGAAGGGTTAGACAGAGGTGTATCGATTAGTACACCCACATTTCATCAGTTATGTTTGTTCCATATAATAGTGAGAGCCCATTGCCATCAAGTGGGTTCAAATCCAGATTCCGTGGCTGCTACAAAAAAAAATCTGATGGAAAAACTCAGTAGCAATTTGCCCGACCTGGGAATCGAATCCAGCATAGCAGTCGCACTTGCTACCACTGGAACAACTAGACACTAGACAGTCAATATATTGAACTTAAACATATCTGGCGAAATATGGGTGTACTATTAGGAACACCCTACGTAACCCTACAGGTACTACAGCCATGTTGTTATGTTATCATAACCATTGGTCGATTATCGATTCAATATAAATCGAAACTTATCGAAAAACGGTACATCCCTAAAAGAAGATGAGATAGTGTGGCGGCTGCGGTCTACACACGTTCGCTTCGCTCGTAAACGTAGCGTTCAAAGAGATTTATTAGGTATTGAGTTTGTTCTACGGTTTCAGTGTTTCAGGTCAGGCAAACATTTTTGTAACATCATCTCACGTAAATATCTTAAAACCTATAATGACTGTTTAAGATATCATCTACCTAGCCGTTTTTTGACTATTTTGGGAAGACTTCCAGTCTAACCAGATGCAGGTGAATGTCTGTATTTTAAAGGAGCGACAGCCTATCTGACCTCCACAACCTAATTATTACTGAGTATACGATACCCCTTGGTAAGACTGGTTGTCAGACTTTCGGGCCACTTTTCGGATCAAAAAATGACAGCCGAGATAGGGACCATTCGAGGGACGTTGATAACTCGCTATGTAATGGGGGGTAACCTAGCCACAGACCAACCTAGGCAAACGTGGCTTAACCTAAAGATTGATCCGAGCGGCTCTATTATCTAGCTACCAGCTTCTCACATGTTAATCAAGTGTTACATGAGTAAATAAATAAGAAAAAAAGATAATGTGGCACTCGGAGACTGCCACGGTAAAGCAATTCCATAGCATTTTTTATCAATTATTTAATTTGACAACCTCAGTTGACAAACTTGTTATTTTCCGTAACCATAGCAACCTGGTTGAAAATTCTCGTTACGGAATTTCTGGATTCACTCTCCACGCTCAAGGCCCGCGATAGAAGCTGTGCAATAGCTTAAAAAAACTATAAGTACGTTTTAATGCGTATTGACATATTCATGTGATGTTGATTAGAAAGATAATAGAGTATAACTTACGGTTAATTTGACCAGTCACTTTGATACGCTAATTCATTAAACCACATAATATACACCTAGCCTTTTCTAAACTAGGTGCAGATGTCATGAGACTGGACTGAAAGCCGACCCCAACATAGTTGGGAAAAGGCTAGGCAGATGATGTAACTCGTGAATAGCTCATAATTAACCAGACATTTCGCACTGGCTCATAATTAAATTTAATTTTAATTACCAAGACATAACAAATACTTACCATAATAACTTTTTACTGAGGAAATATCTTTTCTTCTCCATTTTACGAGTTCACAGTAGATTTTTATAGCTTATAAAGTTTAACCTGTCTCTGCTCATTTTATTGAGTAACGACAACTTAATGATTATCTCTTAAATACGATAGATTTATGTTCTCTCAGAATAATCTAAACATTTAACACGGAATGTGTTCGTTTGTCACGTCACTCCACGATTGTTTGACACCATGTTGAACTTATGTCCAATTTCTTGTTTGCTTGCATGATTTCTCTGAAACAAAAGAAGGGTTTTTTTTTATAAATATGAAAAATATATCTGAAATGTGGGCACGGTTTGACCTATCCCTTCGGAAATTAATAATTGTGGAGCGGAGACTAATAATATGGTATTGTTGGCTCAAAGTCACGCCATCAGCCAGTAGCCGTGCGGTTTGCATCCGGTCGACGTGCGGCAACGGACAGAAGTTCATAAAACGAGGCGAGCGGCGGTGCAGCGGTCACTTTTTGCTTGGACGGCGCTCGGAAAGGACTTGCTACCCGACTATTATCGTGTGAATTCGTGTGCTTGCTAATTTTGGTTTATGTTTTTGCTCGTGTACTGATTATTCCATTTTGCTAGTGCTATTTCTATTTGATTATTGTTTAAAATGTTTGTCTTGATATTTTTGTAAAAGTGTAATTCTAAAGATATTAAACATTGTTTATTTTGTTCACGTATTTCACTTCTGATTCCTAATATCAGAAGTGGGATAGTGGATTCTTTTCGCCCACAAGTTAAAAACTAGTTTTCAGGCTTTTAATTTTAGATAAAAGCGGGTAGTAGTTAGCAATGGATAGATCGAGTTGTTCGCGTTCAAAAACTAGTGCCTTGTGTTCTAAGCGATCTCGTAGCCACCATAAGTGGAGTGGAAGGTCACGTATAGCAAGTTTCGGGATCCGATCGCCGTTCCAAGCGCGAACGAGATCGTCGTCGTAGGAGCCGCGTGAGGACGCGAAGTCCTGTGTAACCGCTCTCGCGGTTGAGGCGACGCTCCGGACAGGATCGGTTTACTTTCGTTCCTGATACAAGTAAGATCGAACCATTTTAATATTTCGTTGGTTTAGTAGTCGTAAACGCGACTATGAGCATGAAGGTTCTGGGTTCGATTCCCGGGTCGGGCAAAGTGTTATTTTCTGGATTTGTGCCCTGTTGGTGACAATGGGCTCACCCCTATTAAATGGTTAAGCTATGTCTTAACATAACTGGCGAAATGTGGGTATACTGAGTACCTCTGCCTAACCCTTCGGGGATTGCAGGCGTGATGTTATGTGTGTGTTTATAAGGTCACTGGGGTGATTGGCAATGCCTCGGACGCATTGGTGGTTATTTACATGGTGGTGCTAATACGTCGCTTAACGATTGGTTGACCAATAACAGCACGTGGACTCATTTTAAACACAAATTTCGGTCATTGTGTCCGCGTGAAGTCGATATGGTCACTGTGCTATAATGACGTTACGAGTACAAGTACCTGTATGACCTACAGATAGTTTTTTTTTAAGTCGGGTACTTGTGTATGTGAGTTTAAATATTTGTGAAGGTACCCACGATACAGGAGAAATTCCTGGTGAGGGGCAACGTTGTGATTTGTGATATCTGATGCTCAAATAAAAGCCGCAATTATGAACAAAACAAAATACAGTCAAAAGTCTTGTTTTCCGTATATTTGAAACCAAAAAGTGCAGTTGTTGGCACATCAAACTCGAATAATCATGGTCTGCGTAAATGCAAACCCCTACGCAATATGATCAGTTGACTTGTTTTCGTGTGAAGACGTAGGCCGTATACAGGTGCACTGTAAAGTCTGATAAGTTTTGCTTTATTATAGAAGTTGCTTTTTATTACACATGATAGGCTAAGAAAGATGCCAATGAGTTACGTATCAGTTGATGTTTATAAGGATTTTGATGAAGTAAAGTTGTGGTTGCAAGCCAAGAGATTCTATCGGCTGTATTGTGTTAGACAGTACCAGTAATTATTGTGTAGTCGTAGTCCGATTAAAATTGAAGGTTTTTGAGGAAACTCGAGTAGACAGTGGGTGTGTTTGTTGTATGTTGTGCGTTTAACTCTGGTTGAGGTCAGGGTCTGGAAAGACCGTAGTGTTAAGTCAAATAGTGATACACACGGGAGATAGACTTGTTTACTAGTCAGTTAGTGATCTGTGGTTTTACTCGATGATTTTTGTGAACCTGGCATTTTTTTGACGCAATAATGTTTTTAAGATTGATTTAAACGACAATAGTAGGTACATGACCCAGGGTGGTTGATTGTTGTATTTTCGATAATTTCCAGTTTAGCCGCGTTTGATTTTATCAACGAGAGTGGGACCTAATGGATGTTTGGTCAGGTTCTGTCGTAGATTTGTCTCTTTGCATAGTAACCATTACTTATGAACGTGTGGTTTGGTCAAGCGCGTGGCCTCAGCTGCGTGTGTGAAAGTCTGTGTGATACGCTAACAATGTGTCTATGTCAACAGCCACTGAGAGGTATGCAAACTTGGAGCCTATGCCTACAGTGTGTGTGGAAGTCGACATCTGAGGGGTATGCAAACTTGGAGCCTATGCCTACAGTGTGTGTGGAAGTCGACATCTGAGGGGTATGCAAACTTGGAGCCTATGCCTACAGTGTGTGTGGAAGTCGACATCTGAGGGGTATGCAAACTTGGAGCCTATGCCTACAGTGTGTGTGGAAGTCGACATCTGAGGGGTATGCAAACTTGGAGCCTATGCCTACAGTGATGTGGAAGAAGTCTGTGTGATATGCTAACAATGTGCTTATACATCCCTATGTTCCTATTGGTATTCTTGTCTGACAAGTTTTGTTTGGTGAATGTTTCTTTGAATTTGATTCTCGACTTGAATGTTCCTTAATGAATGAGATTACTCTTTTGTTGTACTACTCGGTTAGAGAGCCTTGGTGTTAAAGGTTTTACTCGATGATTTCAGCAGTTTTTGTTGCAATAGAATTTTTAAGGTTGGTGTGAAGGACTATGGTATATGACTCAAGGTAGTTGAGTCAAAGTAGTGTTGTATTTTCGATAATTTCCAGTACATTTGATTTAATTAATGAGAGTCGAATTTGGTGCCACCCAATGGAACTAAAGTTTGGTCAGGACTGATCGAGCGGAACAAAATTCTGTTGTAAACTTGTTTGTTTTTGTTTGCAGAGTAACCATTACACAAGGATGGACGCAACGCAACGCTGCTTGGCCTTAGCAGTGGTTGCCAGGGCTTTGCCACAATGACGCCGTGAACGTGCACGTCACTGCAGGGTGCCAGCGCGCCTTACTGGCGTTGCTGAGCGCGTCGCTGCAAGGCGACTGCGCGCCCTACTGGCGTTGCCGAGCGCGCCTTCTGACGTTGCTGAGCGCGTCGCTGCAAGGCGACTGCGCGCCCTTCTGGCGTTGCTGAGCGCGTCGCTGCAAGGCGACTGCGCGCCTTCTGACGTTGCTGAGCGCCTCGCTGCAGGCCGAGCGCCTCGCTGCAGGCCGAGCGCCTCGCTGAAGCCCAGCGCCTCGCTGCAGGCCGAGCGCGTCGCTGCAGGCCGACTGCGCGCCCTACTGGCGTGTACAGCGCGTGGCTCCGGGCTGCCAGCGCGCTACTGTCGTGTTAAGCGCGTAGCTCCGGGCTGCCAGCGCGCTACTGACGTGTTAAGCGCGTCGCTCCGGGCTGCCAGCGCGCTACTGACGTGTTAAGCGCGTCGCTCCAGGCTGCCAGCGCGCTACTGACGTGTTAAGCGCGTCGCTCCAGGCTGCCAGCGCGCTACTGACGTGTTAAGCGCGTCGCTCCAGGCTGCCAGCGCGCTACTGACGTGTTAAGCGCGTCGCTCCACGGTGCTAGCGCGCCCTACAGGCTAGAGATGGGCTTAAGCGTTAAAAAATAATAACACTGCTAAATGCTAAAAATAATTAACACTTAAAATTAGCAGTTATTTTTAGCAACTGTTAAATTTAGTCACAGACAGATTTTTAACATAATTAATTCTCATTTCCTTCATATTTTTCACAGGCTTAGGACTGTTAACTTTTTCTGTTGGCGTATTTGTAATGAGAATCAATTTATTTACAACGATTTCTTTTTTTCATGTCTGTTATTTTTGTATTTGTAATTTTCTTCTAATCTTTTTTATCTTATCCCGCGTAAACCTTCGTAACGAAGATCAGTCTTTATTTAACTCTCTTTAAATGTAATATTTCCGAATTCAGCAGTTAGCACTTAGCGGTGAGTTAAATCAACCCGCTCGCTAGTTGCTAAATAACTCGTGTTGAAACCAATTCAATAGAAACGGAACTTGTCACTGTCAGTTGTGACTGCTAGATTTAACAGCTATATCAGAACTTATATAACAGGTGTTGACACTAAAAAAAAAAAAATTGCAGTGTTAATTTAGCAGCTTATTAATTTAAGACCCATCCCTACTACAGGCGCAGTTGTGTGCGGCACTCCACTGTGCCAGCGCGCCCCACAGGCGCAGTTGTGTGCGGCACTCCACGGTGCCAGCGCGCCCCACAGGCGCAGTTGTGCGTGGCACTCCCCCGTGCCAGCACGCCCCACCGGCGTTGTGAGACACGCTATCAAGGAGACAGCGAAGACTCAGCTGCCTTGTTGGAAGCTGACGAGGACGTCAGAGCGTCAGGAGAGGCCGTGTTGGCTCAAAGTCACGCCATCAGCCAGTAGCCGTGCGGTTTGCATCCGGTCGACGTGCGGCAACGGACAGAAGTTCATAAAACGAGGCGAGCGGCGGTGCAGCGGTCACTTTTTGCTTGGACGGCGCTCGGAAAGGACTTGCTACCCGACTATTATCGTGTGAATTCGTGTGCTTGCTAATTTTGGTTTATGTTTTTGCTCGTGTACTGATTATTCCATTTTGCTAGTGCTATTTCTATTTGATTATTGTTTAAAATGTTTGTCTTGATATTTTTGTAAAAGTGTAATTCTAAAGATATTAAACATTGTTTATTTTGTTCACGTATTTCACTTCTGATTCCTAATAGTATCATATAACATTTTGGTTATGGCTTAATGGCCTGTTGGGCCTCACATGGAAAGTGGACTGGACTGAACATTTATAAACAACCCCACCTGCACTCCACTTTGCACGTATCCAATCGGGCATTTTGTTATCCCCGATTGTTATTAGTTCGTGATACCATTAGGGTGGAAACATTTGACTATATCAATATTACAGTAGGTTAATCACCGGCAATGTTGGTACACACGGCTACACATCAAGCTATACAAAACCAGTATAATCTGATCGTTCATTGTGCGAAAAGATCTAGTAAAGTGAGGCCAAGATTAACACTAGGGGGCTCGCGCCCAAAATTTTCCTAGAAAGCTCGCGCGGGGGACATATGCCACCCATCAGTAACAGGATTTTTTCTTACTATTCTAATTGTGATGAAAGAAAACAAGTTGTAATAAGACTAATCAACTTTATTTCTTACTAAATACTTTAACAAAACTTAATAATTGCCTTAAGTTGAACTAAATATTAACACAAACTAAAAATCTGAAAAAAATTAAACATTTTTACTTATTGTGATTAATCAGTCTCTTATTTTTTTTTAAAACCATAATTGGGTAAGCTTATCATTATTTAGTAAAGTTTACAAATGGGTTATTCCAATTCAGCAGCTTCTTGATCACAATTAGGGCACACTGTGATTTGGTTTAATTTTTGTTTGATTTTTCACCACAATGTTACGTTCCTCGAATGCTCGCGCGGGAGACATACGTCACCCATGCACTTTAAAAATTCACTGTTCACACGTCGTTGCACTTAGAGTGACGACGCACTACTGGCGCGTGGACGCGCTACTACTTGAGGAATAACTGAGAGGGCAGCACTGAAGCGCGTTTCGTTCAAAAGTTATTAAACAATATTCGAGCCTGGGTGACATAATTATGTCACCCACGCGAGCCCTCCAGTGTTAACTGGTTTTGTATAGCTTGATGTGTAGCCGTGTGTACAGTCACATTTAATTTAACAAAATTAATAGCATAATAAATTATTCCTCCCATTTTTTGGAGGGTGGAAAATCATCAAATGACTCCTCCCGCACTGGGCGGAGCGGAAAGGAGGTTCAGACTTCTACTAACTAAAAACCACCCATGTTCCTTCTTAGCCCTTTGTGCCCGGGGCCACGGTATCTCTTTCGAACAACCCGCAGCCCCGATTATTATTCCTCCTTAAAGACTAAATCTGTAATAAGGTTGAGAAACATACATTTTAATCCTAGATTTTCATAACGTATTAAGGCGAGAAGGCAAGGAAACGGAAGCAGGTACCTCTAAGATAAGATACAAACAACTCATCGCTGAGAGGAACACTGACTCACTCTCAGTAGGACACGGGGTTAGGAGAATGAGGGCAATGAAGGTTTGTAGGTACTCATTTACTGTAGGACTAAACTAGGTAACGTTTTCAAAAATTAAATTCATCCAAAAATCCAATTTTAAACAATGTGTTAATGATGACTAGTTTATTTAAACAATAATATTTCACTGAAAGAATATTAACAAAGAATAGAATCTGGAGAAAAACTGACTAACACTAAAATAAAAATAAATAGGTACCAAGCACAACAAATACTAAAAAGCTAAAAACACACTTTGAATGAACGTTTAAAGTACAAGTGTGAGTAGCGCAAGTATTTTCAAAATATATTTAACTAAATCCTTCAAATAAAGACCTTCCCTTCTGGTATACATTTTGACCTGAACCTGACTAGGTAAATCTCATGATAAACAAGCAATATTCCTTGATTAATCGACAGAAGAAAAACATTGTTCTATAACAATGACGCAAGCATAGTTACGGAGGCGTAACGTAAAGCTTTCATGACATATTAGGCGCCTGAAAAGCCAGTAGACTAAAATTTATGGCTCGTAAAATATGCCTGCTTGCCTTTCAGACCCATCTCACATTCCTAAATTAAAACAATTCCAAGGTGACTAACTATGAGATCAGAATGTGTAAATAACATGATAATTTAGTCTCGTCATAATTGACATTATGATTTCAGTATGTGAGTTCGTACTCCGCAAATTCTTAGTGGCTGGAACCGATGTGCCTATTACATGTTTAAATAAACTTGCCAACAGCCTAAGAAAATACAGTAGGACTAAAATCGTACGATGAGCGCAAAATTAGCAGAATGAGAACGGCTCAACTAACGAATTTTCCCACCCAGAAAGGCGTTACTTAGTGAAATATATTTCATCATCACTAAAAACGGTGAAGCAAAACATTGAAAGGAAACCGTCATGTCCCAGACCCAAAAAGCCAACATGTGACATCTTTATCAACCCGCTGATTACAGCCCTCTTCCTTACATAGAGGCCTAAAGGTCTGTTTCCCCGCAGTGGGAACATTACATGCTCGTTATACAGTCGAAAAATTACAGTAGTACAACCGTACATTTCTCCGGTCGAGAGCGCGTTATCTCCTTGAGAACAGAGTCAATAATGTAGGCAAATATTGTGATACTGCGTGTTACCAAAGTATTACGACACCGCTGCACTGTGTCACTGTGTTACCGACCAACCTGTTATCAATAACACGTGTACTGAATCTCGGATACTTGAGGAAGTTGAGAAAATTAGGGAAAATTACGTGACAGAAACGGCCTTCATGAAATTAACTGATTCTCATTTTTTTTAAGTCTTTTGCTAGGAGCATAATAGGACAGCATATTGCCATCAATGTGGCACAAATCCAGACTTCGGGCTACTACTGAAAAATTCTTGACGTAAAAGCCAATAACACTAGACGCGATTTGTGAATCCAACCCAGGATCGCGACCGTTAGATCAATGAAGCATATTTAAAACGACTAACATGAAAATGCACTATGAGTTATGACACATCCATTGGTTTTTCATTAGACCAACAAAGAACTGATAAAAATTGTGTATTGCTTTTAGTGTTCGAAAAATCACACATTTAATTTACCACTAAGTAACGAATTGTTTAATTAGGTGTAAAAATTGTCACGTTCAAACTTCAAATGCTTCATGAGGTTTTTCACGTGAAAATTCTCAATCGTTCAATGCTCTGTATTCAGATTCTAAGGCTGCTGAAAACTGTTTGAAATAACTGTTTCCTCTCTGTATCTGTAACATACCCGTAGAAAATATTTTAAATCACTTAAAACAACCCAAGTTGTGTATAACCTGCGTACTTGTATAAATCGTAAGCAATTTTCTTTTTCTATCTATTCAATAACATACCCACAGTTGAACAGACTGTATAGGTGTTTAATGAACGCACTATTAGTGTAGTTTTCACAAAAGCTCACACCACACGTGGTTCGAATTAAGGCGACATTAGCTGCCCGCGACCTTGAGCGCGCGTTTAACTCATCGCCTAAACAAATAAGGTTGAAAATGGCGATGCGTTTGATGCTCGTGACTGCCAAAATGAACGATAGTTCGCAGATTTAATTTATTTAAAAAAAAAATACGCTGTAATGTTAAAATATTTTTACATATGTCTTTAGTTGGTTAAATTTCCTTTCTGATAGTAAAAAAATAAATAACAGTTGTCACTCAAAATATTGAGCATTTCGAGACGAAAAAGTTTTTTCGTGTGATTTTTTTGTGATTTTGTGATTTTTTTTTTCGAGGTTCTTGATTACTTTTAGAAAATATTTTTGCATAAGTCTTTTACCTATACATTTGACTATACACTGTATTTTTTTTGGAATTGTAATAAGTAGCAATACGGCTAACTCTGCGACGAAAAACAGGTCGTTTTTACGGTTCCCCCGTTAACTGCGCCTTAAGGTAACTTCACAATACCTTATCACTGTGCGCCGGCGCAGCGTTGCTAAGGTAAATAACGAAGAGAGCAAATTGGGTCATAACGCAACCAATTCTGACATACAAAACATATTTACACGCTTCACTATAAAAATGTAAGCTTTAGGCACTTTTAAAACCATTTTCGTGTTCCATTTAAGGTAATTTTAAAACATAAGAGATTCCTACATAATTTTATTACACTGTAAATTATTGATACAGTCGTTATTTAAATGAAGACACAATCCTTTTATGAGTAAATTTAAGTATTAAAAAGTAATAAAATAGTGATAAAATATTAATAAGTAAACTTACCTATTCTATAACAGTAATTGCCAATATAACGCCTACTATCAACGATAAAGATGAAACAGTCCACTTTAAAAGAAATATTTTGCCGCGATAATCAAATTTTTATTACGATTTTTAGATGGTTTATGAATTTATAATTTATAATAGAAGTTGTCAAAGTCAGTCGCGTGCTTAAGGGCGGTAACCCGCGACGAGCATACGCGTCGCCCGATGTACGCGCGATCGAGTTGCTTTTAGCAGACTGGACACTGAACGCATCCGTAACTTCCAAAGTGGTATGGATAGAGAGTACTTCGTTATAACACAAGGAAATCATTCCTGGCCCTTACCAACGCCTCACTATCCTCTAACAAGCGAGAATTAATTCACGCACAGATCAAAACGAACCTATAACTATTATCATCACGTAGGAATGTCTCTTCACGCAAATAATATGCAAATTTATCGATAAAATTTTACTTTTATTATTTTAAATGGAACCATAAAGAGGTCGGTATATATGTTCTGGAATAATAGACAAAATTTTGATTGGCAATAAAAAACGAGTTCGTGGACCGAATCGAGAATCAATGTTTGGTTATTTGCATTGCAATAATGTCGTTTATCATTCAATTGTTAAAGGGGCATTAATGTCGGTTTCAATCGAGTATTGTTGTTTTGTGTAATACATGGCTAGGCCGGGGCAAATTTTTGCGGTTACTAACTGAACCAATATAATATGTATTGTAATGTGTAGGACTGTGGACTGTTATGTCTTTTTTTGCGGATGATGTAACCGTGTCTTTAGAATGGAGATAAATTCTAGTCACTGAAGATAAAAATACGTTTTTATGCCATCAGTAGCTTATTGAAAGCTGATTCATTATTACCTCCTGCAATTATGAAAACAATATAATCTATGAGAATTAAAAATAAATCGATGAGTACCCACATAAGTCACTAATCACTCTCCTCCCTAATTATCTCAATTATTTTAGGGTCGGCGCAGTATGTCGACTTTTTCCATACTTCTCCATTATTCGTCATCTCAACAGTCACCTCCTTTTAGGGTTCCGTAATAGTCAACTAGGAACCCTTATAGTTTCGCCATGTCTGTCTGTCCGTCCGTCCGTCCTCGCTTAATCTCTGTGACCGTTAGCGCTAGAAAGCTGAAATTTGGTACCAATATATGTGTATCAATCACGCCGACAAAGTGGTAAAATAAAAATTGGAAAAAAATGTTTTATTAGGGTAGCCCCCCTATATGTAAAGTGGGAAGTGATTTTTTTTTTTAATTTCAACCCTAACGTGTGATATATTGTTGGAAAGGTATTTAAAAATGAATAGGGGTTTACTAAAATTTCGGAAATAATCGCTCCAAAAGTAAAAAACAATGAGTCCCCCCCCCTCTAACTTTTGAACCATAAGTTTAGAAAATATGAAAAAAATCTAGAAAGTAGAACTTTATAAGGACTTTCTAGGAAAATTATTTTGAACTTGGATGGAAAAAGTTTTTGTACAAAAAAGACAAAAAGTTGTACAAAATAATTTCTAGACTAAGTTTGTAGTATAATCGTACATAATGTATCATGCAAGCATTTTTTTTAACTTCGTTTACATATTTTATTATTCTGAACGTATCTTTTTTAAAAAAAAAAAGAATTATTACTACGGAACCCTACACTGAGCGTGACCCGACACGCTCTTGGCCATTTTTTAGCTTTATCACAAACAGTATCCTATACACAGTAATGAATGAAAGATCAATAGATTGGTATTTTACACCTTTCCAATCAAAATAACATTCTACATAGTTGTCTCAGCAATGCGCTTGCGCCGGCTCTACAATGTCTAATCCACCTGCATTAATTTCATCAACTGCATTCTAGCGTTCAAGGCCAAGTTCAACTCACGCCTATTTCAAATAGAGTAAAGAATCAGTTTACTGTTCATTGTTAACGTTTATGCAATTTAAAATTCAGCTCCGTGAATTTTGTTAAAGAATAAGTTTAATAAATCAGGAGTGGATATCTTAATTGCAACTGAAGAGCTAATCGGCGTTCAAGAGCTGTTAGATTTATAATTGTAATGAAAACTTTACGGTCTGTAATGTTTCCAATACAATTTTGTACGCTTTTTGGTGAAATTTACCCTAAGTATGTAATGGGCAAATACCATGACATCAATTAAGAACTATTCAAAATTCAACCGTGGGTGTTAATCCAAACGTTTCCCCTTAACATATCCCATCAATACCAAACCAAACCATTGAAAACACCATAAAATGTCCGAATCGCAGCAATTCTTTCGTTAACAAGAGACGATCGGGCTTCAACGTCTCTTGCTAGGTGGTCTACTAACACCCATACATTTCATTACCACACAATGTGAACATTAACGCGTTTCTGATAACTTTTATTATCCTTTCATTTCACTTTGTTCCATTACTAGAGAATAAATAGTCGTCAAAATACGATCAGGGAACACTCTCTGTTAATGTCAACAGTACTTTGTTGTGTAGATATATTTTGTTGGACTGTGATAAGGGGAGATCTTAATGGTACTCGCCTTAAATAGGTACGCAATTGTTAGGATAGGAAGTGAGATTTCTTTCAGATGAAAATTCTAATTGTTATTAAAACGAACCATCAATGTTGGGTACTACCATCATCTAGCCAGCCTTTTCGCTCGGCTTCCTGGATACTATTGAATACCACTATTTTACATGGAGCGGCCACCTATCTGACCTCCACAATCCAGTTATTACTATGCAATATGATACTCCGTGAATGATTGTCAGACTTACTGGCCACTGACTACATTTAACGTCTGTCAAATGACAGCCGGGATCTACGCATATCACGAATTACGATACGATTAATTACGATATTTTGTTTTTCTATCGAATTTGTAAGAACGAACAACAGATTGTTTAACAATACAAGAGAAAGCGACCCTTAACAAACAAGGTTTATGCTTTTCTAAGATTATTTGTATTGTAATTAATTTCATTTTAAGTACGCTTGATTCAAGACATGACAGTCAAAATATTTCGAGTGCTGTCTTTGTAATTGTTAACCTTTTTTTAAAACTTCGTAATTATTATAAAGTACCTAAAACAAACTCTCCATTCTAATTTACAATGTTCCATACTTCTGAATCAGTATTTCAAAAAAGTAAAATTGTTAGTTTGTAACAGATAGAAAATTATCTGCATGTTCTGATTCTGATTACACAAATTCTTTCACTGTTGGAAATCCACACTTTTGCTGAGTTTCTTAAGAAGTTTAATGTTAAATTAAGTAATTAATTGGTCTCGTTGGTCTAGTTGTTGAAAGCGTGATTGCTGAGCATGAGGTCCTGGGTTCGATTCCGGGGTCGATCAAAATGTTTTTGAGTTTTGTCCATGAGGAATTTCTCAATATAAGCCATGTAGTCGGGAGTTGTGCCCGATTGATAGCAATAGGGTCGCTTATTTCGTGGGTTTAAAACATACCTGGGGAAATGTGGCTTACACCTCTTCCTAACCCTTCGGGAATTACAGGCGTGACGTTATATTATGTTTAATGCTAAATGAAGTAACCTCATGCAGGTAAATCGCTAACAGAAGCTACTATCTTAAATTACGTAACCTTTCCGCCTGTAAAGAGTAAATCCATGTTCCTTAAAAATGCACAATGCATTATTATTCTTGAATGAAATAACAGTTGATAACTCATAACTGTATAATCAAATAAAACTCGAATCAATATACGCATACGTGGATGCAATGCAAATTAGGCTTCAATTATCACCAGTTAACGGGTTTTTAGTAACCTTTGGTAACCTTTGACCCCTTAGAGGGTCTTGATACAGTAACCCAGTTGGTTTCTTGGTTCTGTGTTAGGTTTATTGCCTCTTTGGCAGTTTTCTGCTTTTTTTCGTTTAAGCCCTTAAACTTTAAAGGCTGTTAAAGTACCATTTTGATGTTTGTAATGTTGTCGATGAAATGTAAATGGGAATTAGCCTTTTTTTTAAATTAGCTGCTTCAAATTAGAAACAGAATTGATATTGTTACGGTCATTTACCGAAAGTCGACACTGTGAGTAGCTTTCAGTTTTTCGTGGCCCAAAAGTCTGAAAACCAATGTTACCAACGGGTCTCGTATTATCTCTGTTCAAACGCGGTTGAGGAGGACAGATATGCAATCGCTCCATATAAAATACTGGAATACAGCTGCATCCACTTAAACTGGAACTGACCCCAACATAGTTAAAAAAATAAATTCAGATGATGAGGATATGTAATCGGTATTCAGTAATAATTAAAAAAAAAACTTAAATACTGATTTCTAAAGCAACCACTATAACACCCGTGGAGATAGGCATAAATACTCTACTCGTGGTCGAGACAAATTAGCTGGATGCCCGCACTCCTTATCTAAGTCTGGAAAGTTAATTCATGTTATGGGTCCAGCGGTATATAACCGGCTACCAGATCAAATTTTAAGCGCGACATCTGAGAATGCTTTCAAAGCTAAACTAAAAGACTGGCTATCCGACCAGGCATTATAATTATGACCTAAAGGAATGGTTTTAGATACCTACTTATTTTATTATTACTGACTTGTTTTTTTTTATCATTATTATTTATTTTTGTACTCTCAATTAATTATTATGACATTGTTAATTTTATTATTAGTACTTTTCTTTAATGTATGATTTATTTGTGTTTTATGCTCGTTATAGCGGATAATGATTTGTACTCTTATTTTTTTTTTTTTCATTTTGACATGTAATTTGTATAATTATTAATAAATAAACTAAACTAAACTAAACACCCATTCCAATGATTTATTCGTAACAAGAACCTATTTACCAGAAGTTTTTCTCATACTTCTAAATATCGACGTATACGAAGTGGCTACCCAAGTGATCTGCAAGCTCACGTTAGTCCAGAAACCGCATATCAGGCACAAGTGGGTAAAGCTAGTGACACACCGCTCACTTTCCTAGCGGTGAGGTAAAAGTTTAACCGCAAGTTTGTCGTAAACTTTACTGTAGGAATTTTGTATTTCCTAGAGATGGTGTATGTTCTATGCTTCAAAACACAAATATACACACATACATAAACTCACGCCCTTTGCCCGTGGGGGTAGGCAGATACCACAGAACCCCACATACTCACAAGAATAAACAGAAAATAAAATATGACTACATATTATATATTCTCGTTCATCTTCAAGTCACAGATTGTAAGCCTGAAAATATAACTTCGACAGTATTATAATAAAAACAGCAAGATTTTATTAACTTTAGGTTAAAGCTGAAGCTTTTCCCAGAAAAGTTAGCTATTGGTGCAAAGAAAATTTTAAACGATTTAAAATTTTCTTTGCACCAATAGCTTTTAAAGCTTCAGCTTTAACCTTAAGTTAAAGTTAATGAAAGTATATTTAGTTTTAGTACAACAAAAAGAAGACCCAGGCTTAGAATTAAAAGACTTTAAAACTTTATTCCTGTCATCCATTATGAAGGCACCCTAAACCCGGTAACTACGAGTGAGCCATACAAAAAGCAGCACTCTAGTCCGACCCAATCTATCGCCATTAATCGGGAATGTATTCCGTCCACCACTGTTTGCTTAAAATAACCTGTAGCGACGTTGAGCAAATACTCACTTATTCTAGCTATATTCTAGTTCCCATCTAACACTGGTTTGTATCTAAATGGCTTGAAGGCAGTTTGTGAGGAAAGTAAGCAGGAAGATACTTTGATTATTATGAAGGATGAGGAATTTACGCATATTTTAATAAGGAAATGTGTTATGATTCCGTATAGGAATATTCAAAGAGTTAGCAAAAGTAAGTTTTGTACTCGTTTACGCATTTTCGGGTACGAAATATGAAAGTGGCTAGCTCCTTTTTTGTACACTAATAGAAAAAAGAAAGAAAAGAAAAAGTCTTGTACGAAACCAAAAAGACTGGCGCCTTTTTTCCCGCTGTAGCTTCAATTCTAAATTCAAGATTTCATAAACAGAATACCTACCTATCGAACCCTGAAAACAAATGCCAGACATACTGGTCTACGTGACCAGACATTGCCAGACAATACCTACGGACCTAGTACGAATTTCTAGACTACAGCTTATTGACGCTAATTGTTATTTATTCGGTATTTATATACATTGCCCAATTCCGAATTCCATAACCAGCAGACCTTTAATTTTTAATTTAACACCACGTGACGCCAATCAATAAATAGTTCATGAATTTTTACGACGTGTTTCAGGCTCAAGGACAAAAGCAAAAGGAAATAATTGAAGTGGCCGATAAATAGATAGACACCAAGCTACTTGATAGGATCGGGGGTCAACAGGCGACAACGATCGGCAAGTATTGGACATAATGATATAACTGGTGAACACCCGTGATTTCACCGGGTCAATGACACCCCACACACATAGCCATGCCATTTGAGTAGCACTAGATGTTCCATTCATTTAGAACACAGATCTTCAGTGTGCTTCCAGTATTTGGCAAGCTACGCTGCAAGTATGAACCAGTTCATCGTTCAACATTCTGGTTCATAAAATAAATTACAATTATTATGTACATGTCTACATGTTGTTAGGGCACACTATATTGTTGTTACGGTCATTAAATATTGCTTCTAAGCCTTTGTATTTCTCTGAAAAAGTACCTATACTGGCCGGGACTAGATGTAATATTTTACGTAAATAATAAATAAGACACTACTTTTTCTTGTAACACAATTCTCGTTTGTACGGCAATTTCTTTCAGTTCCATAATATTGTTTATTTTGACAGATAGCAAAGAAAAATTACTTTCAGCTTGTTCGTGTTTTTTCTTCTTCTATTCTGTTATTTTCGTAGATAAGCAATCGAAGTCACTTTCAATGTATTTATTCTGTTACTATTACCAGTGAAAGTGTTTTTATCGATCCGTTATTACTAATTGCCAGCATAATAACATCCGGATCTCACGATTCAATTAGAAATGGATTATGTTTTCACACCTCTTATCTGACTTCAACATTTTACGGGTTTTTGTGTATCAAATAGTTCTGTTTTTTTTTTCTGTATCATGATTTAAAAGAACATTGATAGTACCAACTACCAGTCTATCCGACTGATATAATAGGGTAGACGACTAAAAAAATCTAATTAGTCCGTCAGATAGATTTCCAAAAAATATTGAACACGTATTTTTTCTTTTTTCACGTAAACAAAAAATGAAGACGATACAGCGCTTTGAAAAGTCGTGCAACGTCACAGCTTGGTCCAATTTTACGAAACTATGACGTCAAAAGCCCCCTCTCCATGATCTTTGACAAGCTTTATTTTCGTCAATTTTTATTATTTTGATAAAACAAAAAACACGTATCCAATATTTTCCGATAATCTAACTGACGGACTAAACAGAATCATATTTTTTTTAGTCAGTCGTCTACCCTATTATGCATGTTATACATTTCATTAACTCTGCACCGTATTTTTTTAAACTGATGAATATTATTTCATGAACATTATATAATTATTAACTGTTTACACAATATTTCATTACCTCTGCTTGTTACATTAAAATTTTAACTTCAACTAAAATTATTATTAGGTACCTATATTATTTTCTTAATGATCTTAAACATGATTATGAAGTTAACGTCATACATAATTAACAGATTTTTTGAATTCATCTGCATATTGTATAATTCATATCACTTTTTTCGATGAAGGAAAACATCGTGAGGAACCCAGAATGCCTGAGAAATATTTCTCGACGACATGTAAAGCCAAGTTAGACGCCCATGGGCGGCATAAACACAACCGTCGATGTTTAAACAGACGTGAAAAAATGCATTAAATTCCTCTCATAGTAGGTGTTCCGTCGTTAATTTGACGAGATTGGGCCAGTAACAATGTTCTGTCAAAATAACAAAACCCCAATTTAATATGGAAATTGAACAAGCCAATAAAAATACTGCATTTGCTCCCTTTAAGCAAATTACTGTAACGGTCCATTGTATTTATGATGCCTGTTTAAAAATCCGTAAGCCTCATTGAACATTCCAATTTAAACTTTAAAATACATTTTAATTTTATTGTGACAATAAAAAATTAAAAGGTACTTTTCAATATAAAATGACATCTTTTGTGATGTCCAAATTACTTCCTCAATCACTACACATATCGATGTTAGTAGTAACATCCACTCTAGAGAATGTTTGTTATTGTGAGCCAGTGTAACAGAAATGTTGACACGCCGGATTAAAGTCAGTCGCACCATTAAGTTCAGCTGGATACACGTTTAATAAAGACAGTAATCCCGCGTACACTGACAGTATTACGTCTATCGATATTTTATTTTATCGTAATGGCTGGACATCTCTTTTATCACAATCTACGATACTAAACAATTGAGATAAAAAAGACATTGTTGTAAACTATTAGAGTATTAGCTGCTTAATAAGCCTGAGAAAAAAATAGAAAACATCGTCAATACTTTCCGTTACTAAAATACCATCGTAAAAAATACGAGATAATTTCCCTTTTAATAGTTTTATATGAGTTTAATCAATATTACGTAATGAACGGCAAGTTATCGTGTAAATAATTAAATTATTGAACGCATCCATGTGGAATGTTCAGAGTCTGAGTAGTGGGTTAATGCCGGAGCTCGGAATCACTCGACTATCGTATCTGTACGTAAATAAATTTAATTTTACAGTGCGTCGTCGGTTAATCGACTGACAGGGTTACGGCCATGTTACGGCCATCGAGTTGGGATCTTTATAGAGCTGTTCGATTCAAAAGTTGATGTGGATTCATTTAGATTCTAGAGTTAATTGATATTAATGCAATTGGAATTATGTTGCTGTGAAATCCAGTTAAGTCCTGGCAACAAGATTTTAATTACGGCTCATTTCTTTAGAACCGATCAGGAAGTCTTTAAATAGAGTCCGGACTCAGGTTGGCCGAAGCACGAAAAACCTGTTCACAAGGAGTTCAGATAGATGACTCTGCCCTGAATTGTGAATGTGGTGTTGCCTCACAAACGATGGAACACCGGATATCGTGTCTTGCCTGTCCTGTTGTTTGCACATCACAGGAGCTGATGGACGATAGTGAAAGTACCATAGTCGTCGCTAAATTTTGGACAGATGTAAATTAGATTGTCAACTCAAGACCAATAGAGCATCACAGTCTCAAAAATAAACCACATAAAAATTGAGCACTCGTAAGGTAGCGAACTTGCTCGCGGTATAAACATCTCTTTAGAACTGCTATAACTTTAATAAAGTCCGTCATCATAATATTGACCAGCTGTTTTCCATAGTGTATGACGTTCACAACTCCACAACGTAACGAGCCGGTTGGTTTCGTTTCAACTGGAATTCCTGACAGTAAATCGACAGGAGAGGTAGGTCAAACTATTATTTCAACAAACAGCTACCTAGTTTCTAGATTTAGGAACACTAAAACTTCAGGCAAAATTGACACCACGTCGGGGCTGCGGGTTGCTCGAAAGAGATACCGCGGCCTCGGCACAAAGGGCTAAGAAGGAACATGGGTGGTTTTTAGCCAGTAGAAGTCTAACAAACTTTGAGTTTTATGCCACCTGTGGACCTAGGTTTGACTGCTCATTCCACCGAGAAATATTTTTCTGAAATGCTGGTTTCCAGTGGTATTAATAACTCTATGTAAATACGCAGCAACTTAAGAACGTCATCAAAGTATTGAGTGGCTGGCACATGCATGACGTCGGTACTCGGTACAAGTTAGTTCCCGTGGGGAGACGCACGGTTTGGTTAACAAGAGTTACTACATAACTGTGCTGTAACTGGTGCTACAGTGACCTTTAACTTAGATTTATTTAGTTAGGCAAACTTACGTTCAACCAATATAAAAACCACTAATCGGTAGTTTAAGGGACTTTAACACTATCTATCCGTAAGAGACTAGCTAAAGTAATTTTCATTCACGTGAAAGCTTTCTCGGAGTGTAGGTATTCTGCTCTTCTTGAATCGCTGACTTAGATTTTGTTCGACCACCTAGCAACGTTGCAGCCTAGACAGTTGTGTCGTTAGCGTGGATCTGCTCGGAGTGGTATATTAACAACTTTATATAAATATGCACCGTGTCAATATGAACGTCATCAACTTATTGAGTGGCTGGTGCAGGCATGACGTCGGTACAAGCCAGTTCCCGTGGGTTACACGGTTTGGTTAGCAAAGAGTTACTTAACTGTTAACTGTGCTACAGTGACCTTTTCAACTTAGAAAAGGTCAACTAGGTTGTTGTTTAACAGATTTTCTCGTTGTTAGTGTGTAGACAACTACGGCGTTCAACTATGGCAATTTAGTTTTAAGTTTGCACGCTGAATGAAGTAAGCGAAATATGTGGAGCTTTTTATTTGTGAGACGATGCTGTACCATATTATTTTCATGGAAATAAAGAATCTTCAATCCTATCGTCACAAGTTTAATAATAGTTAAGGTAATTTGTAAAAATGGCAAGTGTTAGAAATTTAGAATTCATCGGTGGACTGAAAATCCCCCCGAATCCCCCGAAGTTGTTGGTAGAAGGCTAGGTAGATGATAATGGCCCCTTTTGTGGTACCTTCTATTCTAATATTGTAATGAGGAAAGATTTGGTTATTTTAAGTAACGAATATAATACAACTGGACCGATTTGAAAAATTCTTTCACCGTTGGGAAGCTACACTATCCCCGAGTGACATTAGCTACTTTTTAGGGTTCCGTAGTCAACTAGGAACCCTTATAGTTTCGCCATGTCTGTCTGTCCGTCCTCGCGTAATCTCTGTGACCGTTAGCACTAGAAAGCTGAAATTTGGTACCAATATGTGTATCAATAACGCCGACAAAGTGGAGTATGTCGATCATCATTATTTCGTCGCTTTTCTGGTGTTCGCCACTGTTTAGTTTGATTTTCAGGGATTGCAGTGGTTTGCATAGTATAGCGAATTTGTCTCAATAAAAAATCTCAAACTACACATTCCATCCGTCCCAGACAGAGAATACAAAATCTTAATAACAAAACTTGTCTAGGGGGACAGTAACTCAATCCGTCGCGACGTAGCAGCGAGCTGGCCGACGTCACAAGTTCATAGCGTGCCATTAGCAGAGCGGTGTCGGGTTCTCTTCCTGCCCGCACCGCGTGCGCAAGCACAGATCGTCTAGAACACACGTATAGCTAGATCTAGTTTTGTAGAAAAAAATGTAATCCTTTCTGATAATTCTGTGGTTTTATGCATTGAAATCTTTCGTGGGAACTTGGAATCGTGGAATGTCATGTCATACTGATTTATATAAATGAGACAGTTTGTATGCTTTGATTTAGACTGCCTCGTTGGTCTGGTGGTCGCAGTCGCGTCTCTGCTGAGCATGATTTCCTGGATTTCCAGGTCGGCCAAATTGTTAATGAATTTTTCGATCAGAAGATTCTCAGTAGCAGCTGAGGAGTCTGAATTTGCACCCGGTTGATGGCAATATGCCCGCATGGAACTTGAACATAACTCGTGCAATGGGAGTGTATTATATCTGTTACGGCTAATACCCGAAGTGCGGCTACACTTAGTTTTAGCCGGTTAGAACTAGGTGTAGCCACTTAGGTACTCTTGGTTAAACCTAGTACGAGCCGATGTAAATGTTTGTTTTCGGGTAAAACTAGGTCTATCCTCGCATAATTATGTACTCCATGACGCGCGCTCGCTTCGCTCGCGTATATATATAACACTAATGTCTTCTGTCCCCGAAGTGCCGGGCCTCCGCCGGCCTCCTTCGTCGGCCTACGGCCCGGTGCCCATGCCGCCCATAAAGTCATACTGCCGCGAGACGGTCGTGATATATATCGGATAGACCTAGTTTTATCCGGCCGAACCTAGTTGTAGCCGGCATGATGAAGGATAGACCTAGTTTTACCCGAAAACAATCGGCTCGTACTAGGTTTAACCAAGAGTAAGTGGCTACACCTAGTTCTAACCGGCTAAAACTAGGTGCAGCCGCACTTCGGCTATTAGCCGTGACATATCTACTAATACACCCCACTTTTGCCTAACCCTGTGGAGGTTACAGGCGTGATTTTATATTAGAAAACCAGTACCTCTAGAATGAAAACGAAGACGATAGCTAGCTACTCATCACTCGTGTAAATAGCTTCAAATACAGCGGAAGCGGAATTAGCAAATGCACGCACAAACTTCTCGTTTACGTGAGCGGTGTGAAGTATTTTTTCAGGCACACGATAATATTTTTAAACGGATATAAAAGTTATGTCGCTTGGTGAAGCTATATACCGCCGCCAAATCTATTTTCGATGTAAACCCGCGTAAACTGTTTGGACATTTCAACCTCAGTGTGATTGTAACCTTGAGTTGTGTCGGTAAACAAAGATTTTTATGATTTTTAGTTTCACAAGGCAAGGTTGATAATGCTGTGCATAGATCTGAGCAAAGATTGTCTTGAGACAAACTGTTGACTTATGAAAACCAAGATGTTTTGTTGTTAGTGTGCTGTAACTGCAAACACACTAGCAACACAGCAATTTCAAAATCAGTATAGGTAGGTTGGGTCGGTAGGTACAAATCTACTGTAAATACTACACAAAAATCGTTTTCAGTTTGCAAACCTAACTCGGCGAAGCAACACCCTAGATATTCTATCAGCGATGACGACGCTGGAAATGAAAGGATTGACACACACACACAGCCCACTTACTGGGTAGTTCTATACCCCTTCTTAGTAAGACTGGTTGCCAGACTTTCAGGCCACTGACTCTACCTGTAACGACTATCAAATATCTACAAATGACAGCCTTGACAAAAGGATTCAAGTGCTTTCCGAAGCACGTACAAAGTATGTAGGTATGCATGTACTGGGAAATCACTGATCCACGGATCCACCCGGGTGACCTATGAAAGCACGCGACCCGAGCGGCTGTAATTAGCTCCTCTTCTCCCGTCCTGTGTGTGAATGTGAACCTTCTCCATTTCACAGTAGGAAATAAATACAATAGGTACACGGATCTTTTTTTGTAGCGTGAATTATCATCAAATGACTCCACCCGCTCTGGGTAAAGCGGAAGGGAGTGTCAGACTTCTACTGCCTAAAAACCACCCATGTTCTTTCTTAGCTCATTGTGTCCGCGGTATCTCTCTCAAACAACTCGCAACCCTACACGGATCATATCCAAGCAAACTTTCGTTGAGTGGAAATCTATTCAATGAACCTACAACCTCCCAAGCAACATGCTCACGTGATAAATGACGATAAACTAACGTCATCTTTCAAACAATGACGTCCTCCGTCATATATGACGTAATAAAATGATGTGATTCGGAGCTTTATGTCGTCGTTTGCTTTTTAAGACGTCATCAAGTAACGTGATTCGGAGCTATATGTCGTCGTTTGCTTTTTAAGACGTCATCAAGTAACGTGATTCGGAGCCCACCCACTTGATATCTAGTAGCGCCACTGCTCGATAGATGGCGCTGTACGCTGACGTCACGTTTCTGAATCGCGGTGTTAAGATTCTCCACGAGCGAATGACTACCCCTGCTTTACTTAGATGTGTTATCGCTTCTCGGCCTTTTGGCTAAGATCAAAGTGTAGTATCTGTTCTTTTCAGCTTAATATCTGAAAGTTCCCTCACTGAGGAACCCCGGACCAGTATCATCATCATCATCATCATTCTCCTGCCCTTATCTCAATTTATTTGGGGTCGGCGCAATGTCTTCTTCTTCCATACTTCCCTATTTCTCCGATTTCTCGT
Organism: Diarsia mendica; assembly: GCA_949316265.1. NCBI lineage: Eukaryota > Metazoa > Arthropoda > Insecta > Lepidoptera > Noctuidae > Diarsia > Diarsia mendica. Next base: position 11,849,549 of record OX438902.1, on the reverse strand, counting down.
CATCTCATCAGTCACCTCCTTTCTAGGGACCAGTATATTAATCTGACTTTTGTAAGCTGACGGGATGTTCGGGGCTCGCTCCACACCCGTCGGGGGTCGGCCCGGCCTCGGTACTACTCTAATTTAGCCATTTAAGACGTGATGATAGACGGTATAATTGACGTCGAAATCACGTAAGCTGATCACGTCATTAATGACGCACTAATTCTCAGTAGCAGCTGAGGAGTCTGAATTTGCACCCGGTTGATGGCAATATGCCCGCATGGAACTTGAACATAACTCGTGCAATGGGAGTGTATTATATCTGTTACGGCTAATACCCGAAGTGCGGCTACACTTAGTTTTAGCCGGTTAGAACTAGGTGTAGCCACTTAGGTACTCTTGGTTAAACCTAGTACGAGCCGATGTAAATGTTTGTTTTCGGGTAAAACTAGGTCTATCCTCGCATAATTATGTACTCCATGACGCGCGCTCGCTTCGCTCGCGTATATATATAACACTAATGTCTTCTGTCCCCGAAGTGCCGGGCCTCCGCCGGCCTCCTTCGTCGGCCTACGGCCCGGTGCCCATGCCGCCCATAAAGTCATACTGCCGCGAGACGGTCGTGATATATATCGGATAGACCTAGTTTTATCCGGCCGAACCTAGTTGTAGCCGGCATGATGAAGGATAGACCTAGTTTTACCCGAAAACAATCGGCTCGTACTAGGTTTAACCAAGAGTAAGTGGCTACACCTAGTTCTAACCGGCTAAAACTAGGTGCAGCCGCACTTCGGCTATTAGCCGTGACATATCTACTAATACACCCCACTTTTGCCTAACCCTGTGGAGGTTACAGGCGTGATTTTATATTAGAAAACCAGTACCTCTAGAATGAAAACGAAGACGATAGCTAGCTACTCATCACTCGTGTAAATAGCTTCAAATACAGCGGAAGCGGAATTAGCAAATGCACGCACAAACTTCTCGTTTACGTGAGCGGTGTGAAGTATTTTTTCAGGCACACGATAATATTTTTAAACGGATATAAAAGTTATGTCGCTTGGTGAAGCTATATACCGCCGCCAAATCTATTTTCGATGTAAACCCGCGTAAACTGTTTGGACATTTCAACCTCAGTGTGATTGTAACCTTGAGTTGTGTCGGTAAACAAAGATTTTTATGATTTTTAGTTTCACAAGGCAAGGTTGATAATGCTGTGCATAGATCTGAGCAAAGATTGTCTTGAGACAAACTGTTGACTTATGAAAACCAAGATGTTTTGTTGTTAGTGTGCTGTAACTGCAAACACACTAGCAACACAGCAATTTCAAAATCAGTATAGGTAGGTTGGGTCGGTAGGTACAAATCTACTGTAAATACTACACAAAAATCGTTTTCAGTTTGCAAACCTAACTCGGCGAAGCAACACCCTAGATATTCTATCAGCGATGACGACGCTGGAAATGAAAGGATTGACACACACACACAGCCCACTTACTGGGTAGTTCTATACCCCTTCTTAGTAAGACTGGTTGCCAGACTTTCAGGCCACTGACTCTACCTGTAACGACTATCAAATATCTACAAATGACAGCCTTGACAAAAGGATTCAAGTGCTTTCCGAAGCACGTACAAAGTATGTAGGTATGCATGTACTGGGAAATCACTGATCCACGGATCCACCCGGGTGACCTATGAAAGCACGCGACCCGAGCGGCTGTAATTAGCTCCTCTTCTCCCGTCCTGTGTGTGAATGTGAACCTTCTCCATTTCACAGTAGGAAATAAATACAATAGGTACACGGATCTTTTTTTGTAGCGTGAATTATCATCAAATGACTCCACCCGCTCTGGGTAAAGCGGAAGGGAGTGTCAGACTTCTACTGCCTAAAAACCACCCATGTTCTTTCTTAGCTCATTGTGTCCGCGGTATCTCTCTCAAACAACTCGCAACCCTACACGGATCATATCCAAGCAAACTTTCGTTGAGTGGAAATCTATTCAATGAACCTACAACCTCCCAAGCAACATGCTCACGTGATAAATGACGATAAACTAACGTCATCTTTCAAACAATGACGTCCTCCGTCATATATGACGTAATAAAATGATGTGATTCGGAGCTTTATGTCGTCGTTTGCTTTTTAAGACGTCATCAAGTAACGTGATTCGGAGCTATATGTCGTCGTTTGCTTTTTAAGACGTCATCAAGTAACGTGATTCGGAGCCCACCCACTTGATATCTAGTAGCGCCACTGCTCGATAGATGGCGCTGTACGCTGACGTCACGTTTCTGAATCGCGGTGTTAAGATTCTCCACGAGCGAATGACTACCCCTGCTTTACTTAGATGTGTTATCGCTTCTCGGCCTTTTGGCTAAGATCAAAGTGTAGTATCTGTTCTTTTCAGCTTAATATCTGAAAGTTCCCTCACTGAGGAACCCCGGACCAGTATCATCATCATCATCATCATTCTCCTGCCCTTATCTCAATTTATTTGGGGTCGGCGCAATGTCTTCTTCTTCCATACTTCCCTATTTCTCCGATTTCTCGTCATCTCATCAGTCACCTCCTTTCTAGGGACCAGTATATTAATCTGACTTTTGTAAGCTGACGGGATGTTCGGGGCTCGCTCCACACCCGTCGGGGGTCGGCCCGGCCTCGGTACTACTCTAATTTAGCCATTTAAGACGTGATGATAGACGGTATAATTGACGTCGAAATCACGTAAGCTGATCACGTCATTAATGACGCACTAATTTGTGACATCCTCACGTCAAAATTTACGTCTATAATGACGTGATGCGACGTCTTTCAATGCCTTAAAATTCACGTCATTATTCACGTGAGCATGTTGCTTGGGCTGTTACCCTGATATCCATAAACAATAATTACATTAATAATTACATATTATATACTCATATTAATTAGGTAGGTACGCAAACTGCAACATAAAATGTTGCGTGTCTCCGAGCAATATGTATAATAGGGGATCGGACAAAAAAAAACTAATTAGTCCGTCAGATAGATTTCCAAAAATTATTGGACACGTATTTTTTCTTTTTTCACGTAAACTTAAAATGAAGACGATACAGTGCTTCAAAAACTCGTGTGACGTCATATGATAGTACATTTTGACGACACAAGTGACGTTTCAAGCCCCACTCCAAGATCTTTGACGCGTTTTATCTTCGTCATTTTCTATTGATTTGATAAAACAAAAAACACGTATTCAATATTTTTCGATAATCTAACTTACGGACTAAACAGAATCATATTATTTTGACCCTGTCCGATCCCCTATTATGTCATGAATTTAATTAAACAAAACTGCTGTCCTACAGAAGGCAGGATGTCGTATTAAGCTCTGGGTGCCATTTTAAGCCGGATGGACGACGTATTAATTTTTAATAATAGCTGTAAAAATTCTCATGTTACCTTCACACTATCGTAAGTAGATGTGAACTAGTTTATTCATGATCAAGGTGTTGGTGCTACAAAATGGACAAAAATAATATAGGCTTTTCACAAGGAAAATTACTGCTACAAAGTTGAAGTGAATACAAAAATACTACAAAGATAAAACTTCCGATCAATAACGATGGCTAGAGGTATCCTTACAGTATCTGAAATCATTGTCATTTCTCAACAACTATCGCCAAGAAACCATCGTTCTTTTGTCCTTTTTCCCATTTCATTTGGGGTCGGCACAGCATGTCTTCTTCTTCTATACTTCTCTATTACTCGTCTACCATAAACAACCACCAAGAAAGACAATCCAAAAGTCATTTTAGTCCTTAATTACTTTCCTACCTCATTTGCTCACTTAAATAATTTGTTATTACAAACAACAATAATTTAATACCAGTTGCTCTAGTCCAACGGTCTCTATATCAGAGCTGATTAAAATCAGACTATTGCCGCGCTCCGTAACGAAAACCTTGTTTAACCAATGACAGATAAAATCGGCGAACACCAAAGTAACATGTCTAGAGGATGTAACGTTAATGTATTAAGAGGCACGTCATGCCCGCCGGCAGATTATCTAACATCAATTACAGGTGGGGCAAACTGAATCAAACAGGCCCGTGGCTTAGTGATATGAACGAAAGTAAGATTCTTCGTAGAAACGCTCTAGAAATTATAAAGGCCAGAGGTGAAAAAACAATGTTTGCAGCAAATACTTGATCACAAGCACCCTGCTACCCTAATAATGATACAACGCTTTTCGTGAAAGACCATGCTCTATGTGAATATCGTTTCCATTTCATGGATAGTTTATACGTAAAAACAACTGATGTACAAAATAAGAACCAATAGGTACTAGATCCAGCATCTATCAGTACAGAACAAACGGGGAATCCATCAAGTTGTTAGCAATCCATCAGACGGTAAAATTGAGAACATCGGACTATTCTCTGCTCGAGAGTAAAGCAATGTGAGCAAGCTTTACTAACAACAAAGAAAATTTAAGCGACAACAATATTGTTAGCCACAAAATCAGTTGACAAATAAATGAAATCCCCGACCATAGCTGCACAAGTGCACAATCTAGTTTATTCAAACCTTACCAGGTACCCATCGTCCATGTTCATTCATATACATAGAGCACCGGCTAACTGTGCAGTGGCTATCGCAGGATTCATCTCCTCGGGTAGTTCACAACTCCGCGATCTGGCTGCTGGCTATGCAAATACTCCCGACCACCGTATTGGTTCATTCCCTCTACAGACTGATTGTGATCTTTATTGCCATACGTACTAGCCCCTTCTTGTTATATTTTGCGCTATTTGAATATTTCTACTGTTCTACCTACATCATTAATATTTTTAATTTCTTCCTCGTTCTGCACTGCTATATCGTTAAAATTATTCAGTAAAACAGATTTAGGTTTAATATCTCTAGTTAAGATATTTTCTTGCAGCACATTTAAGCAATTAGGCGTATCTCAGCAATTGAGATAATCTGTGCAATTTGTCCAGCGCCCACGATTTAGTTGTAACTGTATATTAGGACTTATTTACGTAAACTTCGAGAAAATTAACGGACGTTGGATTAGTTAACGGACTAATGAAATTATCATTAATCTCTTTCTGTTTAGCGTATCAATGATAATTTAAATTGAGTCAGTCCGATATTTGATGAGTCTTTGGCACTTTAAGTAGCGTCCATCAGCTCCTGTTATGTGCAGGCAACATGAGTCTATTCAAGACTTCCAGGTCAGCCATGGCAATTCGTGTCTAAGAGCTAAGTTTATTATTCTACTTCCGTTTTGCTAATGTACTTGTGTTCGAAACATACTTCTACCACACTTCTCTATTTGTCATCACGTCAGTAGCCACCCCCTTTCTAGCCATATCATCTTTCACACAGTCCATCATCTTTTCTTTGGTCTTGCTACACATATAAAAGTTTTAAGAGTATAGTTTCTCACGACATTTTCCTCATTCCTCCGTATCAAAATATTAATAAAATCGCTGTTGTAAAACCGCTTCGCCTGTCAGTGTGTAATGTTTCTTAGGCTGAATAACCTGTTATCGTGCACGTGGGGCGCATCACCGTGCAAACAGAGAGCCCGCGCCGCGCCGGTGCCGCATGCCGCATGCCGCGCCGCCCGGTACCGACACGACACATGCACAGGGTTACCAGACGACCCGATCTTGTGTTTAGTTAAACTCTGGTTAAGGATTGGTGGCATTGTCATTTATGACTAGTCTATCAAGTAGAAAGCCTGTGATAAAAATATTTTCGAATACATGTGCGTACGATGTGAGGGAACCGCAGTATGCCTTTTTTTTCGGGGGTGTGAAATCATCAGATAACCCCTCCCGCTCCTCCCAAGGGGCAGAGCGAAAGGGAGTGTCAGACTTTTACTGACTAAAAACCACCCATGTTCCTTCTTAGCCCTTTATGTCGAGGCCACGGTATCCTGTGAGCAACCCGCAGCCCCGACGGAACCAGCATGCCTGAAAGATATTACCTCCAGCATAATACGTGAGAAAAGGTTAGGCATAATTATGAGGTACCTACTACTACTGATAATACTGTGTGTGTGTGAAAATTTAACATTTTCAGGTAACGAGCTCTGCAAAAACATCTTGGATTTGAGCTTATTGACAATCAAAATATTTGATAACCCTATTATACGCCTGCCGTATACCGCCCGTCCGGCGAAGTACTCGCACCAGAACACGGCAAACGAACGCAACAGTGACACTTGTGCAAATTCACGCTTCCGATATAAAGGTGATGACATGTGAACTCCTTTGTCAAGCCCGCGAGACAATCAAGTTAATTACACATGTCTAACGGTAAACGAGTCAATATAGGAATGTTTGACACTGACAGTAATACGTGATTGATATTGGCAGCTGAGAATATGAGACACACAAGCATAAATGTAGGAGTATCATCGTCTGATACACTCAGACGATGATACTCCTACTTAAACCATTTATGCTTGTGTGTGTAATGTCAGAAGGGCGCTGTTGGTAAACATTTGTGTGAATTTTTGTAAGGAAAAAAAGATGGCACCGATTGTCCAGACTATAATATAGCCGCATTCGAAAACAACCATGCTACCTATATTATACATTCGTCATCATCTGCCTAGTATTTTGTCAACTTTTTAGGGGTTAGCTTTCAGTCTAACTGAATTCGACTGAATACCAGTATTTTACATGGAGCGACTGCCTATCTGACCTCCACAACCCAGTCAGTAATGGGTAATTCGATACCCCTTGCTAAGTCTCGTCGTCAGCCTTTCCAGCCACTTACTAACTGTGACGACTTTCAGATCTTTAAAAGACAACCGGGACCAACAAGGAGGAAACTCGACATGTAATGGGTGATCATCCATCCTCGAATCAACCTAGGCAACGCTGCTTAACCTAAAGAATAATCCAAGTGACACCTGTTATTATCTAACCCTATGTGATCACTATTCACACTATGACGCATAAATCACATTCAGAAAACTCGAAAACATTGTTAAACAAATAGGAAAACCCAATTTTCGTAACAAAAACATTATTGTGATGTAAGAATGGAATGGAAGTAATAAATCAACATGAATAGTGACAGATAAGGGTATTAAAAGAAATAAAACATACACAAGCAATCTATCAGGAATCTATCGAAGCTGAATGGTGAAGGAAACATGTTGGCAAACAGTAAAAGGATTACAAAATGTGTATAGAAAATTGTACCATCAATCATCATTTAATAAACAACAAGAAGAATTTCCGAACATTTCATGGTCTCGTCGTGGGAATCATCACCTTGTCAACCATGCTGATCAAATCACCAGTAACTTGGTGTTGTTATACATAACATCACGCCTGTAATCACCGTATAGATAGACAGAGGGAATAATCGGCGTCGTATTTCGCTGCATGGTCAGCCACAGGTCAGGCAGGTCACAGCCGTCCTCGAAAAAAAAAACCTTCCAGCTTCGATTCTTTCGAAAAACTTCCTAATTCCCAAACCACTTTTTTATGGAATTCATACTTGAGTGCGAAAGCTGTGTCCTCGAATTTTCTTTTTTCGAAAAGCTTTTAGCAACAACTCTAATCTGTAACGCCTTGTTGAATCGGTAACTTGTAATTTCGAAAAACTGACCTCGAAAAACTGTTCTGCACCCACTGCGATGGAAGGGTTGATTATATTATTCTATACCGGAAAAACACTACCAACGACTATCAACAGGCCTAGTAAATAGACAGGCAGATTGATAGGAACTAACGATGGTCGTAATGAAGGGTTGTTATATACACATTTGCAAAGTACCGTAAATATCTTGTACCGCTCGATAAATTACTGAATAACCGCAAGAGCTCTACTAGTAGAAATATATGAGGATAAAATTGGTACTCACCTTTTTTGATGTCACCTTTTTCAAACAAAAATAATTGACTCACTTTTTTATTATAAATATAATCTTACTTCGCCGATCAACAACAAAAAGTCTTAAAACTTTCGCGCCATATAAAAAGTTCCTTCAACAGTTTTCTTAATTACGTTTTTCTTTTGGACGTTGCCTCTGCGCTTGCGACGTTCCTACTGACAGCGGCAACGGCTTTCGACTGTTTGAAAAAGGGCTCAACAAGAACTCACTTACTACTTCACTTGAGTGGAAAGTAAAAATGTTGATAAGTAAAAGTTACAGTAATTACATGACAGTGTAAAACTGCAGTTTGTCGGTGTTAATGCCGTTCTACGGATGTTTGAAATTGTTAGTGTGTAGTTGCATTGCTAGCTAAGTATAATATTTTATGTGTGTAAATGTAGCAGAATTGGGATTAGATGTAGAGCGTATAACATGTAAATAACTACTCAAATGTCAGTGTGGCAGAGCTGCATGATAGTTCTTATTCTTATTCTTTATTGCACACATAAAAAACAAAAATTACAATAATAAAGAAAAAAAATTATATACAAAAAAAAAATACAATTACAATAATAATATAGTTATTATGTTTATCCATACAATCAATGCTACAAGAATGTTACAAGAAGCTCGGGGCTAAACAATAAAAGCTGCTCCGGTTCAGCCGCGCTTGCCTAGGTTGGTCCGTTGATGGGTGATCACCCATTACATGTACGAAGTTTCATTCGTGCCTAGAAAAATAAAACCGACTTCAAAAAAAAACACAAAAAAGTGAAAAATAAACTAGAAGAAAAACCAGTCTCTGAAGTCGGTGACTTTTGTTTGTTTGATTTAATTTTTTTGCCACCGACTTCAGAGACTGGTTTTTCTTCTAAAGTTTAGTTTTCACTTTTTTGTGTTTTTTTTTGAAGTCGGTTTTATTTTTTGTTAAAAAGTTTTTATTTTTCACTTCCGTAAAATGGGGTGAATAGACACAACTTTCAACTTCTACACTGATTTTCTTACATATTTTGTATGAAAGCTGTTATCAAAGAATTGTCGAATTGCGAGTATCGTTTTAATTTATCAAATAGTTATTCTTTATAAATAAAGAATAAATTTGAGAATTATTTGTAAAATAGGAAAAAGTAGGCGGTTTCTATTTACCTTGAAACTGGGGTCAAAAGATACGACCGAGGGGTGAATAGAGAAAAAAACTGGCCAAGTGCAAGTCGGACTCGCACATGAAGGGTCCCGTACCAAAACGGTATGCTATAATTTGTACAATTTCTTCTACGGGCCAATGAAACTTGACCTCTGGATTGTATAGGCGCTCATACGATTCAGGGACCAAATTATATTGGTTAACTGCTGTTGCCATCTGTTGTTTCCATCCAAGTTCAAAATAATTTTCCTAGAAAGTCCTTATAAAGTTCTACTTTTCAGATTTTTTTCATATTTTCTAAACTTATGGTTCAAAAGTTAGAGGGGGGGGGGACGCATTGTTTTATACTTTTGGAGCGATTATTTCCGAAATTATTGACATTATCAAAAAATGATTTTAGTAAACCCCTATTCATTTTTGATTACCTTTCCAACAATATATCACACGTTAGGGTTGAAATTAAAAAAAAAATCACTTCCCACTTTACATATAGGGGGGCTACCCTAATAAAACATTTTTTTCCAATTTTTATTTTACCACTTTGTCGGCGTGATTGATACACATATTGGTACCAAATTTCAGCTTTCTAGTGCTAACGGTCACAGAGATTAAGCGATGACGGACGGACGGACGGACAGACATGGCGAAACTATAAGTGCATGTTTACGTACGCGCGGCGCGGCGTGCGGCGCGGCCGGCGACGCGTCGAGCGACGCGTCGAGCGAATTTTGTGTTCACGGACAGGCGATGCGTGCAGCGGCAGATATCATCGTTCGCGCAAACACAAACGTATGGCAATGTACGACGGTGTTCATAGAGACGCGGCGCGGCGGCCGCCGCGAATTTTCAAGGCCAAGTTCCGTCGCGGGCATCGCTTCATCCTAACTAATATTATAAATGCGAAAGTAACTCTGTCTGTCTGTCTGTCTTTCTGTCTGTCTGTCTGTCTGTCTGTCTTTGCTTCACGCCTAAACTACTGAACCGATTTGTGTGAAATTTGGTACAGACATAGATTGGAACTTGAGAAAGGACATAGGATAGTTTTTTTTTTTTTTCGCGAGATAAACCAAAAATCTGCCGGAAGTCACTATTCCACGCGAACGAAGTCGCGGGCAAAAGCTAGTCGAGAATAAACCGCCGCGTGCATCGCCGCGTCCGTCGCCTCAAATTCAAGCAATCGCGTATAAATTCGCTTCTCCGTGAACGCACTCATACACCGCCATACGTTTGAATTTAGTGCGGATCGCGTCGCCGGCCGCGCCGCGCGCCGCGCCGCGCGTACGTAAACATGCACTAAGGGTTCCTAGTTGACTACGGAACCCTAAAAACGTTAGGGTTGTCAAAATCAACTTTTATTGTACCTATGTAAGTAGGTACTTATTTGTTTTTCAGTAAACAACTATCAAAAATAATATGTATTTTTAAGAATAAGTCTTTCTGCAAATGTACCCACTATTAGGGCATTTTACTTTGTATAACTGTACTTGTAACAATATTGTGATAAGTGTAATATGTATTTCCTTTTTCAATAAAGATTATTATTATTATTATTTTTGGAATGAGGCTAATCGCAAATGTATCCTTATACAGTCTTTAATATTTATCTCAGAAATCCAGAAAAATTTAAATTAAATTGACCAAAGTCGTTGAAGATAAAAAATCTAAATTTCAAATTAGAGTGTCACATAAAAACAATAGCTAAATTTTTTAAATGAAAACTGTCATACATGAAAAAATACTCGATTGACAACCCTAAAAATCATGTCTCTATTAACCTCTTTCTCGTTGCTATTAACCCCTCACTCATATCTATTCACCCCTTTCTACGTTTCTATTGACCCTAAAGGCGTTTCTAATCACCCCCGACTCGGTTCTATTCACCTCGAATTCAGTAAAAAAATACTAAGTCTCGTTACACACTTGCACGCAGACGTTCACTTCAACGGCTTTTTTCTTTACCTATGTCATTAGACTTGACGTAAATTTTAGGGTTGCCAGAATAAAGGAAAAATGTTGCAGTTTTAATAATAGTGGAAATAAAGATACTTTAACAGCTATAGAGCAACTAGAACGACCATGATCAAATTCTCAGATTTGTTTCTATACACCCCGCGATTTCTATTCACCCCATTTTACGGTTTTTAGTGGTTCACATGTTCATGGGTCAATGTGGACAATGTAGTTTTTTTTGAGTTTTGTTGATTTTTCAAAAACCGCTTGTCCGATTTCAAAAAAAAAATCATTGGACCATTTCGGAAGTATACCCTTTCCAACAAAGAAAGAATTTTTCAAATCGGTTAGCAAGTGACGGAGTTATGCCCGAACAAACATAAAAAAAAAAAAATACAAACATCCGAATTGAGAACCTCCTTCTTTTTTAGAAGTCGGTTAAAAATCACTTGAAGCCGTTAATCTTGGCTTTCATTTGTAGATCTTTGTCGTAAAGATAGTCAGTAGCCCAAACATCTGACAAGAAGTCTTCCAAAGGGCTATTGTATTACCGAGTACCTACATACTAACTGGATTGTGGAGGTCAGATAGGCAATCACTCCATGATAGAAACTGGTATTCAGCTGCATCCGAATATACTGCAAGCCGACACCAACATAGAGGGGCCTGGTTGCTAGTAACCTTTAATAACTTATCTACCCATACATAAGTATACCCATAAGATTCAAATTTAGACTAAAACATGTGTTTACGAACTTGCACAAGTTCAGGGTTCAATGAAACTAGAATTTATAAAAGCGAATGGGAGTTTTACGGGCAAATAAATCTTAGAAAATGCAGCATCAATCTAGATTCGCTCGTACATCGCTATTAATGTTTGTACGAAAAAACATCTATATTTTTCAAACGCTTTTTATTTTCAGCTAAGCAGATGCATAGGTTTTAAAAATAAACGCCAATGTTCGAACCACCGCAAATGAAATTACTTACACTATGTTGGGCCCGTGCGACCATCCGCATGGGTTTAGATACTTTTTTATTTTTCAGGGTGTCTACAAAAATATCGAGTGTTTTTCCCAAAATATCTGTCAAACTTGTTTACTGTCGGTTCAGTAGTTTTGCAATAAAAATATGCTAATTAGAAAATTACGAACACGGTCCATAGACAAAGAAAAGTTTTCTAACCATAGATAAGAAAGAGGAGTAAGGCTCAATAAAAAACCAATCTGTCAACATCAGGAAGCAATAATCCCGTGAGAATTTCAACAAGTTGAAAGGATAATACGAATAAAAATTAATTCAATAACATTGTAATAGCGAATCGTTATTTCTAAGCAATCTGAAGTGATTTATTACCAGCAATTTAAAAAGAAGGAGGGGTTTCTCGTCAAAAGTCGCTTCATATTCCCTCGGGACCGACCGCTGGCGTTTAGCCATTCGCCACGGCACATCCTATAGATGGGGACTATCATACATTATATTTATACTATCTAAACTATCCACAGAACTATATAAAATTGCACACTACGCGAATTAATAATTATTATGTTTACAGCTTGATAGTTTCATAAAACTCGGGATAGTTTTGCTTTGATGTTTTATTTGTTATACTTGTAATATCATATTTATTCCTAACGATTTAATATATTGCGTCAACGCTTTAATAAACAAAACAAGCCAAATAGCGAGAATCCTACACCTGCAATATTAAATTACAAAGCAAACAATAATCTTTTAAACTAACACTTATGTTTCTTCCTACTATCATCATTACTACATGCACTCAATGAAAAACAAAAGAAAACAGCATTCGCACGCAACGGGTAGAAATTATCGGGTAACATAACATGTGGGTCACGAAAAACAATTATTTAGTATCCTCTAGCTTTGTAGACCTCACTGGATGAGGATAATCGATCGACAGCGTATTTTGTTACTGTAGGGATGTTTTATATCGATAGATTTGAAATAATAGAGTTGACTATTTCGCAAGAGGGACAAAAAGATTCTAAGTATAGGAAGTAACTTCTTTTGGGCCCTCTTATTAAATAAGATCAATAATGGCGACGTAACAAAATATAGGTATCAAACAAAAACAAACAAAATATATCTGTAGTTAAGAAAATCCGAAATCTCTGGCACTTTATCTCGGTTCTAAAATGTCTCTTGGTCCTAAAATATTGTTCAGTTTTTTTCAATAGCTTGTCTGCATTAACTCAATATAAACTGTAAACTTGAAGTAACCTAGGAAAACTTTTAGTCATAGTGAAGATTACATTATTGTTCATTGTAGAGTTACAAGAAAGTGAAATTAAACACCATTTATGGCAGGAAGATATCACATAAATATGACTGTAATCTAGTAACTAATGAATCAACCCATTCACATTCACAACTTGGGACATCCATTACAAAACTAGTAGAAGTCGTGTAGTATTTAATTACATCACTTATAAAGGTCTTTGTGAAACGATTATTTATGTATTATTCTGCACTAACTACGGCCGTACTCAGGTCTTGGATTTATCGATACATCCGCAATGCTCGGCTGGACGGGACCACACATAGTGGCCGACTATTACCCGGCCCACCCCCGTACTGGGGGCCAATTCTCGGTTTTAGAGATGGTGTCGAACTCGAGAAAAATTTCTAATGACGTAATTTTTTCGAGAAATTTTAAAAGTTGCTATTCTGGGGATGTCGAATTCGACATTTGTCGAAGGCAAACGTTCGAGTTCATCTCGAGTGCTTCTGAGCAGTAGAGATGTAATGTCGATTATATAGATACGTCATTTCTGAGTGAATTTGTTGAGTTTTGGATTGTACACTGTTTTCTTTTCTTTAGTTTTTAAATAAAATACGGCTTGGCATCTCATACTGGAAATTCGATTTATACTCTTTGATTTGTGCATTGTGTTTTCTTGAAACGACGACCTTCGCGCAGATAATTTGTGTACCTACGATTGGACTTGAAACCACTGAAAGATGGACGAGTTTATTAGCAATTTTATCTCGGAGTTGTTTTAAAGTGGCGAGCAACTGGCCAATACACGGCGACAACAGCTATCCCGCCGTCGATATTTACGACTTGAGCGAAACAGAAGTCATTAAAAACTTCAGACTAAATAAAGATTTAATAAGGGTTCTAATACTTAGATCTATTGGCTCCTGTAATAAACTGGATACCACTAAAATAGACCCGAAAACGAAGGTAAATAATTGTTTGCTTCATAATTTTAGTAATCACTGACAGACAGTCAGCTGTCAAACTGATTATTTTTACACTAAACGTTTCGTTTTACTTTGGCTTTGCACGGGACTTATTCAAATTTAATATATAAATTATGTCCTAATTTTAAGTGTTTCTCCTAATTATGTTTAAGTACTTGTTTGTTTGTGAAACTAATAAATACTTTTTCTTCCTTTCTTTCTTTCTTTTATACTTAAATAATTAGGTTTAGTCAGCGTTTTAAAACAAAATCATTCATTCACTCATAGCTACCTAAAACGGAACGCGCGATTCTTCGTAATGGTAACATTAGCTTCACTCGAATCGACATTTTCGTGACATTTATTTCTATTTTGACTGAGAATACGGAATTCTGCTCAATTCGAATTTATTTGGTAGAGATAGAGATATTTTTGATAGACATAGAGATAGACTTACGAACTCGAACTCGAGATAAATCTCTAAAACCGAGAATTGGCCCCCTGCCACGGTTCTATAATCTCTATTGCTTTCTTATTAAGATATTAACTACCGCTCGCAAACGCTATATTGATGGCAGAGCCTTGCCGACCAATCGACTCGACGTTACTTGCTTAATAATTATGATTCGAATCCAATGTACCTTCTGGTTCATTTGCAAGGACTCCAACTTCAAGCGCCATCTTTATTTTATAGCCTCGCTCTAACGATACTCACTTGATTCACGTACCTAATAGTTTCCCATCTAACGTCTATTTGAGATACTGCACTAAATTGCCCATTAAAAAACGTTATTAATTCCAGCAATATCGCTGCAGCCATTTAGAAAATTGACATAAATTCTGTGGATGTCAACAACAAAATGACAATAAATTAAAAATCTGTACGCAACGGTAATGGATTCCCGATATGATGCACTTTCGATCCACTTTGGTAACTTCACATAATTCATGTGGATTCAATAAATTCATGATTATCTAGTGATGACGAAACACGTGATTTACTGCCGCATTCTTTAGCTAAATAATAACGAATTAGTGTAAGATAGACTAATCGACATATTTATTTTTATTGTCGCCCAGTAAATATATAAACCGTGTATATTCAAAAGTAGTAAACAAAATTATGAAATATCATTCGAATTAGCACGCACCTCCAAACTCCAAAGACCGGTATGGTGCTATAAAAATTCCACGTCAAAAATCGGTAGGCATTGTAATTCAATAGCCATATACGGTAGCAGCAATAGCCCAACCTTTTTGTTGACATTTTTATTCCAACTTTTAAACCAGCCAAGCCCTTATTGTTCAACTTAATTTTGAATAAAGAATGATCCACGGAGCACGCGTGATCTTTCGTCGCGTCCGCGTCTCCCGGCGGGATGCGCTTGCGTCTGTTACCAGCGATAAATCTAATGATAATAATCGAATGCAGTCGACGAGCCCGCCGCGCAGCCTCCATCGATTTATAATAATTAACAATCATGGGAATGACGTGAGGCGTGCAATACGCGCGTTTACCGTAGAAAATACAAAAGATTTATGGAGCACTAAATATTTGAGGGAAGGTGAACTCTTGGGATGTTTGCTACTCTGTAGAATATAACTCTACAGACTCATTATTATGGTAACGATAATAATTATACCTAACTGGTTGACTGTAAAAGATACTTTAGCTTTATCAAATCTATCAATAAAGCTATGAAACGTAATCTATGTTCTAATAAGCTTACAAACTCGTCTGGATAAACTTGAGTCTCTGTACTTTATAAAAGAGAAGACTTTGATCAAAGTTCTTAGTATAATCCTAAAGATACTTTTAGAATGTGATCGAACGTAAGTAACACCTTCCAACCAAAAACAATTGAAGATTTTGATGTGGACAAGGTTATTTCTGTGACCTAACTCTTTGAACTATACTGGCTAGCAAAATTACCCTAGTGATTTCAAAATTCGAACGCAACGCAGAAAAAAATTAAACAAAAGAACTTCATCGACAACAGAATCAATAATGAGTAGTCCATAATGTAACATCTCAATCGCGATCGATCGGTTTATGATCGCGCTCGCTGCTACACTGGAGTAATGACCGAGCCCACTCTTACTAGTTACTGGCACTGCGTCCGCTAGCTTGCAGCTATCTGTTTAGTGACGTAATGTTTATTTGCAAACTTGCTTATTGTGTTTTTAAAAGGATCAGAGTATCCTTACTCCTCCTTACTCCTCCTTTGCTTTAAACTTAATTTCGAATAGGAAGCAAAGCTACAGCCCCTACAGTTAGCTATTAGGAATGCTGAGATAGTGACCTTTTGACCTAGTACTGTGTGTTTTATTTTAAGTTATGTTTGTTTTGTCCTATGAGAGACCAATAAATACTTTTTCTTTCTATCTTTCTTTCAAAGCATGTAGCTTTACAGAATATTAACCTTATCATCTAGTATCGCAATGCCAGTGAGCTGCGAAGCTTTGACAAGCATTTTACTTGAGATGATTGTGCTGGCTTTTACTTGACAGCTTAAAAGCATCATCCATTCAACTACACAAAGAACGACAACTACCCCTCGATAATAGAGAGGGTGATGCTGAAAACGATTTCTATGTACGTTTCTATAAAATAGGAAACTTAGGAATATCAACCGAAAGTTAGAAATTGAACAAATTGTGATCTTCTTGTTTATCTGTTTGATTGATGCTATTATTATGCTGCATGTTTAGGCATATTAAAACAAAATGTGCTTTAAATACGAGTACATTTAAGTATCTTTTTAGATTAACATAACTAAGATTCACCATTACACATCCTTATTTCATCTTCGGGAGTTCATAATAAAACACGTATCCTTTTACACGGATAGACGACACTATTAAGGCCAGGTCACTGCTCCCGGCGGCTCTCGGTCTAAAAAGGCCAGTCTGACCCCTCGTTATCACGTGTTGCGTTGACAAATGGGTTACGCCTCGCTGGGCGAACTAAACCCTCAGGTAGGAATTCATTAGCACCTTAATTAATTGAAAGGCGGACCTGAACCCTCCTTAATAACGCACGGCATCTTTGAACACCTATTTCTTCTGCTTTTGTCTTTTTCATTTTGTTCTGATTGTTGTCTATGGACGTTTTCATTTGTTTTTTTTTTTCTGTAACGGGATTAAAGGACTTTGTGGTGGCCCAGGGCTTAATAATACAGTTATGTTGTACCTATTGTTTCCGTATGTTTAATAATAATGGTGGCCCTGGAGCTTATGTTTATTATGACATATCTATTTTTACTGATTTATTAGCGTCAAGTGGGGGCCTTGGGTAGAGCCAGGTTCCTTGGCTCCTTGGATAAAATTAGGTACCGAAGGTAATCGAAGGTAAAATAATGTCGTTCAAGATTGTTAACGAAAAACAGACTAACATATTTAATTTTTATGGTTCAATGTGTATTTGAATGTAATTAGGTAGGTACAGTCGAACAAGCTAATAAGTATACAGGGTAGAGATCTTTAAAATTCTATAACACTGAAAATATTGATTGTAATTTTGTTTTATCAAGTGTTTCGCATCAAGCGACTGATGTCAAACGCTGTATCGTTTGACATCAGTCTCTAAATGTATCTGTATAAGCTTAAAAGTAAATACAAGTTAGCTTACTGTATACTTATTAGCTTGTTCGACTGTACCTATCTAAACCTGTGTTTTTTTTTTTTTGGTAATGTGTAAAAAGATAGTTAGGGTACGCTAGTATTATATTATCTGTGGTTAGGGCAAGGGCAGTAGCAGAATTCAAGACATCAATTATTTATTGTGGCAATGTCGAGATATTTCTAACGAACTAAAAAAACAAATAATTATGTAGGTATTTTGATATTTGGGGAGCAGTTGCCTTGCAAGCCTCTCAAATCTTATCAGAAGTCCCGGAAATATACAGCAGTACTGTATGATAAGTTCACACGCGCGCGTTCAACTCTACATTCAACGTGCACATTCACATTCACGAGCGTGTAAACGGTACGCCCGAGCCCGTGAACGCGCCTGTGAACGTGAATGCCGCGAATCGGGCAAGTGTCGGTTTTTTGGCAAAGTTCAAAGGATGAATGTGCGGGCGCCGACGACGACGATGAAAAAAATTCAAAAAAAAATTCATGACGGCGTGCGTGTAAACAGCTTGAATGTCCGCCGGCCCGGGACGGGCTGCATGCCGCGCAGCCCGCCAGGCAGCCCGCCAGGCAGCCCGCGGCGGCTGCACGGCGCGCGTGTGACCGTAGCAGTACTAGCAGTACATGTAGACATACTAGGTACCTACCTCGAATCTAAATTGAACAAACAGCTGATTTGAAAAGCTTTTTGTTATCAAGTGCCACTACTAGCTCCATCTAGATTAAAATAATGAAAACAAGTACAAAGCGCCATCTTGTGTGCAGTAGCGATACTAATTTCTAACAACGCAAACCAAGTTTCATAAAAGTTTGTGCTTACAGTATCAGGTGACTGAACCTTAAATTTATTAAGTAGGTACCTAGAGTTGTAACATCTGTATGGATAAGTAATTGTGTGTAAGTCGCATTATTTAGATCCAGAACAGTGAAACTCAAAGAAAGGGTGAATCGAACTGGTAGGGTCTTATGATACGACCCTACCAGTTCGATTCACCCTTTCTTTGAAACGAAGTAGGTACCTAACTAATAAAAATCTTAAATGAAACTTCGTTTATAGTATGGGAAGAGAACTCTCAATCATGAGAACACGTTCGACGGTAACAGCTGATTTCATCATCATCATTTCTGCCGAAAAGCGTCCACTACTGGATAATATAGGTACCTAGGCCTCTCCCAAGTGTCACCACATCCAGTGTGTCTCTCAGTAGAAGTCTGATACTCCCTACCGCTCTCACTACTCGCTCGAGCGGGAGGTGTCATTTGGTGATTTCCAAAACAAACAAAAAATGCGAATCTGATAAAAGTAAACCGGAACCATGATGAAATAATATATTTAAT
This sequence comes from Diarsia mendica, assembly GCA_949316265.1. Classification (NCBI taxonomy): domain Eukaryota; kingdom Metazoa; phylum Arthropoda; class Insecta; order Lepidoptera; family Noctuidae; genus Diarsia; species Diarsia mendica. The sequence goes on along the minus strand of OX438902.1, from coordinate 11,830,403 downwards.
GTCACAATAAATTATGGAAAATAGCGTTGAATGGATACAATAGGTAGACAGTTTCATACATAAATGGTACAAGAATAGACACCGCAGCGTCATCATTTGAATTTTAAGCTATGAAGATTGTGTATTCAATGCTCCAATTCTGGTCAATGGACACAAGAAAACGAACGAAAACCTATTGGTGCAGTGCGAATTGCGAAAGTTTCTAAAAGAAAATACAACTTCGACTAATTAGCAAATCAAACACTGGACTTGACTGGACGTCCTGTATTCGCACCTAGCGGAACTCCAACGGTCTCTCCACAACAATCGGGCACATTGTATTATTTTGAAATGTACACCTGAACACTAAAAACTAGGTCAAGACAGCTAGATACTCCATTACTTATTGTATCACCACTCCTTCGGCTTACTGCAGAAATTTCGACATTCTTATAAGAATGGGCGAGATAAAAGCATAATCTAGGGAAGAAGTATAAAATCATCTCGTATTATCTTACGTTACGCAAGATCGTAATCTCGAAAACGTCAATTCTATTCGATAAGTGAACTCTATCAGTCGAATTTTCTCCTGTTATCGTAGACAAGAGTAGCGCTTATCTCCAAAAAATACTTTTGCAACTTAGTTCCTTAGTCGACGGGACTCGCATGTGATCGCATGTTGGTGGACAGTTGAAGTTTTTTTGACTTGTTAGTGAGAGAAAATGGATCCTAGGCCTAGTACAAGTCGGCAGTCCGTTGAAAAGGTGGAGATGTTTGAGGTTCGGGAGCACGTGCCTTACCAGGCAGAGCTGACCCGGGCCCCGGCTGCTTATGACCAAGAGAGCGGGGACGTCTACGACTCCTCGTGGTTAGCAGCGTTCCGAGCCATCTGCCAGCTGTTCAATCTCCTCCATCACATGCAGATCGCGATAGTAGTGTTTTGTTTGTGGCGCTTCGCACTGACCTCGGTACCTAACGGGAGTATAAGCAATATGGAGCTGCATATCATTTTCGCGGGAACAGGCGTACGTATTGTGATAATAATCATTTGAATTGGAAAACAGTTCGCTTGGAAGTTGTTTGAGTGGTTTTTCTGTGGACATTAACTACACGTGGAAAAGAGTAAAGTTAGACTACTGAATGTCGTAACTGGAAACTGCAACCAGCGTACACTTTACTACTTACGTACTGTTTAAAGAAACCACCTTGCCACGTGAACAAACTCCTAATTTTAAAACTTTTACCGGGGAGTCCTTCTAGGGAGACGCTCATTACCAGATCCAATTAATTGATTGGTTGATTGCTTTTACTGCGTACATTAATTTAAAAAAAAACGAAAGAACTGAAATTATTGTGCTTTTGTGTTGCGGTTGCACAGTGCTGCGTGGCACTCACCAGTTACAGATATTCCTGTGTATCACGAGTCACCACGAACATGATATTAAACCCTACTTAATCATTACTTACAGTATCAACTGTTCCTGGTGGAAGCAATATTAACACTTCACAGGCATAATTCCTGGTCGATCCAAATGTCTAAAGATGGCAAAAGGATCGTGCACGGATGCCTGCAACTCATTGGTTCACTGTTCGTCATCGCTGGCAGTTTCCTGGGATTGTCTAGAGTCGACATGGTTATATCGTCTGCTCACGGCATCTGCGGTAAGTTTTTCTTCTTCATGTTACTGATGACAATGTAGAAAACGGTGAAGGAAAATATCGTGAGGAAACCGGCATGTCCTAGAACCAAAAATTCGAAGACTTGTGACTTCTAATCCGCACTGGGTCCGCGTGGTAGATTACAGAGAGAGGAGGCCTGTGACCCAGCAGTGGGAACATTGATAGGCTGATGATGGTAACAAGCCAAACAGTCACTGTTAATGAGTTGACAGTTGCAATATCATAGTCATCGCAGTATTTACTTTATCATCAGCATCACAGAGACAAACCTACCTAATTGCACGCCTTTAATCACTTTGACACTGGAAGATACCTTTTATTTACTTCTCCGAACGAACTCCTTCAGTAAGAGTTCTATACACAGCGACACAGTGTGTCAGTGTGTTATATCTTCTGTTTTCTAATAATTGTGATTTCATGTCATAGATAGCATCATCTGCTATCTATCTGAAGGTTGTTGTAATGATCGATTGCTTTTCGACTTCCCTTACCGGGGTTCATTGCCCGTTGTCTGTAAATGATATTCTAGTAGTCTAGTCCTTGATTTGTCGCAATTTGCAAGGTTGAAGAAGCTTTCAATGTTTCCTGTCTACCCACTACTTACTTGTGCGTACCTATCTCACTTTAGGTATCACCTTGGGACCTATTTATCTGATATTGAATAACCAGATAGGAATGTGTAAAATCTGTGACTGCAAATTCCCGAATATAATCCGAAACGAAGGGGCGGAACCAGACTATATCTTTAGAATCGCAAAGCTACAGTTACTGATGGCGCGGTCAAATGGGAATCTTTCACACTAATCCTATTCACCGCAATGCTGTTTGCAAAACAAACAAATTCTTTGCTTGTAAATATTAATACCCACTATTAGGTAACTTATTGAGTATGCGTCAACAATTTCTCAATTGCTAAAAAATTTCGAGTAGGTATCATCATCTTGTTGATAACAAAAAGTTATCTTGACATATCTTCTTAATGCAATAACATCAACAGGTAGGCTCATGGAGACATAACTCTCTAACCTTGTTATAGAAAAAAATAGCTTACCAACAGTTACTGGTTTCGATTCCCGGCACGTCCCGTCAACTTCTACTACAGGCACAGCTGATGCAAGAGCTGAAAATCGTCATCAGTAAAGTTGATGACCTACAGTTTAAAAAATATGATTGCTAGAACGCCTGAAGAAGAGTAGTTTTGCCTTCTAGCGGGACGCCAATAAGCTGATTTTATTATTTAGGTCCGTACTTGAGAAAATTGACACATTGTAGGTACTTCCCCTTCCTAATCGCCCAAATAAGGAGGATCTTCCGACCTTTTACTTTACTTTACCTGATGCTTCTCTATCCAAACGGTTATTGTCGGAATTCTGTTAACCATTTGGATCCTTTTAGTTTTCAACCGACGTCCAAACTGTTTTAGAATTTATTTTTACAATATTTCCTTGTTACAGGTGTTATCGCTTTAGCATTCACACTGTGCAGTTTTATAACCGGCATCGTCGCACTATTTTCTGCAAAAGTGCGGCTGATGGTTAAGAGTGGACCCGTCAAGATTATACATATAGCTGTTGGACTATTTGCTGTCTCCATGGGCCTTATATCAATGGTCATAGGATTCCATATGGACCACTTTGCGGCCGATCAAGAAGCCTTGTCGACAGCGCTCATAGTTTTTACCATGATGATCTTAGTCTACGTCATGGTTCAGCCTATTTACGACTTGATTTCGACTACAAGAAACGCAATGTGACTACTAAAAGTGCAGGGCTCTTCGGACGACGACAGCAATGCGTAGAACTATTTTTAAGACAGGTATTCCTTGAACCATAAATCACAAGTTTATACACAACCATCCTTCTTATTAATGCTGCACTATGGAAGCTCATCATCATCATTTTTTCATATACCTATTAAAATATTATAGATAATCTGTATGAATCTGTGTGGAAATGCGTGGTTGTAAAAGTAGATTTTTATGCGTAATTTTGTTGTTACGTATAGGAAATCCCCCAATTGATTATTGACTAAAATAACTTGATGACAATATTTTTACGACACCCCATATTATTTTTAATTTATTTTATTTAATGTATTTTTAATTTGTTACCTAGGATTTAAGCGTGGTAATTCAATATTTTTATAAAACCAGTAGTTAGGTTACCTATTTATAAATATTTTATTATTAGATGTAAGCTTTTCTTCTTGACGTTAATTTTAGGTGCTTATATTGTTATTCCTTTATAATAATAATAAGTGTAACCTAATACATGCATGTATGAGTGTTAATAAGCTAATAAACGTTTGTAAAAAAATTGTTGTTATTTTTAACCCCCGACACAAAAACAACAGGGTGTTACAAATTTTTTTTAACTTGCATTGAACCTAGGTATATTCAATTATTGTATAATTGTCTCAAATAGATAAGTCATCAAGTGCTTTTTGGGTCCACCACATATTTCTCCGCCTCTGAAAAATATGAAGGGTGTCATTCGACTTGAAAAAGTGGAATTTTACTAAAAAAAACCTCTTTATCAGGGCCCTGTTTAATAAAACTTACAAATTGTAAATTGTAAATGTAGGCTACAAGTTACAATTCTACAAGTTTCTGTTTAATAAAAACTACAAGTTACAATTTTACCATGGTGGAAAACTGACAAAGTAGACTTGTAGCTACAAATCTACATATTTCTGTTTAATAAACATTTTCTCTCTACAGGTGACAATTTACAAATTTGTAGGGAAAACTGTTTTATTGAACGCATAATTGTAACTACAAGTTTACATAATTTGTAAATTGTAGAAAAATTTCGACAGGTGGACTCACCGTGTGTCAGAAACTTACAATTTTGTACCTCAATGAAATTAGTGAAGAAATTTTATTGTTATTCTTTAAAAAATGGTTCGTACAATAGTGATGATGAATATTATGCGTGAACGGCAACGGTGATTTTTTTTTCGTTATAGGATAAACTTTACTTACTTTTGAATCGTAATACTATAAAAAAAATACCGCCGAATTTTAAGAGAAATCCAGCTCAGCAAATTTATTATGGTTCAAAAAAATATAAAAGAAGTTAAACCTAATTTTTAAAAATTTCTAAATGTATAAAATTTATGAAAGGACATTGCTCAAGTTTATATGAGGTTTGGTCCAAATGCTGCCCAGGAATGGGAGTACCTGCGCTCGGTTCCTGGCACTAAACTATGTCATTAGACAAAATATTTTTAGAATCCATCCCGGGGTTCCCACTTTTTTTTACCTATTTACTCTGATGAATTTATTTTTTTCACATGGTGTTTTCTGGCGCCTTTTGAAGATTTTTACACCCTTTAAGACCACAACTAAAGGCATTTTGTATAAATGGACAGTTTTAATACTTATTCCGTATTGGAAGTGATAGAAAGGAACAAAAAAAACTGAAATGGCTTGTATTATTTATTTCAATTTCAATCATCATCATTTTCATCAATGTCTCTGTATGTACTGTCTAAAGAGAGGGCAGATGTCTCTGTCGCCATGGTGGATGAGCCCCAAGAACTGCTATGCATGACGTTCGCGACCCATCCAGCGTGGCCTGCCTCCGGGCTCCAGAATCCTGTGGCGATGTCTGGGCTCACCTAAAACCGCCACTACTCATGAACGCCGTACAATGCGGCGACGACAGATTCCCCGATCTATCGCCCGCTGGCACCTCCTAGGGCGGCATCAGGTCGTCATGGCGGCTCCTCCACCACCCTGTCCTCCTGCGACTGATCACGGAGGCGGTGGAGCGCGTCAGGATGGAATGCACTCCGCCACCTCCATCTGCGAGATGACATCCTCGCAGAAGGACGACCTACTGGAACCTACCTACCGGATCTACTGGGTAAGCTCGTTCCATCGTCGACATCATCTCTGCCCCTAGGGCAAGATTGAAGTCAAGAGCAAGCCCATTTAAAATAAAAAAAAGGACGCCAATGCCTCCCATGCCTCGCTATTGTCAACCATGGCCTTGGCCACGGCTGGTAAAGCGCACGCGAGAGCACGGCGCTTCACCACACATGCAGAGCAATGCTCAAGAGTGTGAAGCACCATGTCCTCGCTGCAGTCGCATTGGTGACACACGGGAAACGCCTCCCGTCTGGCTACTTTGTGCAGGTATTTTCCAAAGCAGCCATGCCCTGACAACACTTGCATTAGACTGACAACACTTACGGAAGTGACATGGGACGTTAACCTTCCGTAGGTTAACGTCCCATGTCACTTCCGTATCCACTCCTGCACCTGCACTAGGCGTCTCCTGACTCACCCGCTATTTTCCCAGGGTATGGGTTTGGTCCTCCCTACACCACTTCATGACCACCTTCAGGCATCGGACGCCTGCCGCTCTCCACCTGCAGGTCTGCGTTACGCCGGTAGACTTCAGTGAGCACTTACGCCTCTGAATCCCACGAGGGTGTACCCATACCGGGGCTCTGTAGAGCGCCGTCAACCGAATCACCCCCGTTTACAGCCGTCTCAGACCACGTTTGGTCCGGTGCAAGCTGAGCAAAGTGCTCGGCGAAATATGTAACCAGGTCCAAGTATTTAATGCTTGCCCACACCGGTATCGTTGCACACGATGGTGAGGTGTACGCAAGCCGGAAGCTGGCGGGCGGGGCACAAGAAATACCAGAGCCGCCATCTTCTTGAGAGCCACCTTGAGGCCCGGTGCCTCGATTTGTTACAAGCGAGACTGCAAACAGCCTGGACTCTGTTTAAAAAAGCTATCAGACCGTCGATTCCGACATTTTTGACATATTATGTCAAAAAATGAACATATAAAACTGACCATTTACACAAATTGTCTTTAGTTGGGGTCCAAAAAGCGTAAAAATGTTAAAATACCGTCAAAAAATAAACATGTATTAACAATAATATCATCAAAATAAATCTGTAAAAAAAATAGGAACCCCAGGATGGATTTTCAAAATATTTAGTATAATGACATAGAGTAGTGCCAGGAACCCAGCGCAGGTACTCCCATTCCTGGGCAGCATTTGGACCAAAGTTGGGCAATGTCCTTTCTCTTGATTTAAGAATCTTCAACAAAACTTACATTTTATGTAAAATTGTAACTTACAATTACAAATTTGTAGCTACAAAATTGTCATCAAAATCTACAGGCGTTTTTTACAATTGTAAACGTTTATTAAACAGCATTTACAATTCTACAAATTTGTATAATTTTTACTTGTAGAAGTAAGGTTTATTAAACAGCACTTGTAAGAATTTTTTACAAATAGGTCAGTTATCTACAAAATTGTAGACTTGTAATTTTTATTAAACAGGGCCCAGATCATAATATGAATAGCGTTAAAATTCGTAAAATAGGGACATTCAACTTCCAACTCCAACGTTCAACTTGGTTTAACTCGAATCACAATCGAATCTAATAAGTAGGTAGGTACTCGACTTCGATTTTGTGAATAGCGATTTTCGGTAGCACGATCGATCGATTGGATAATTTATTATGACGGATAATCTAGTGGTTGTGTGACTGCTTGGCACTAACGACCGCAGAGAGGTACTTAGGGCAGAGTAAGGAGCTTCACGTTCACGGACGTTATGCTTTCTAAATTATTTTCCCATGGCTGATATAAAATCAGCTGTTTCTGGTTCCGTGGATATATAAAATAATTGTGGCTTAATCTTGACCCAGTATAGAGATAAGTTTTTTTTTTTTAATAATTTTTTTTTCTAATAATAATCGTTTTTAACCGACTTCAATAAAAGGAGGAGGTTATCAATTCGACTGTATTTTTTTTTTTTTTACCTATGTTTGTTAGCTCATATCTTGCGACTGGGTGAACTGATTTTGTGTGAACTGTGATTCTTTTTTCATTTGAAAGCTGGTGCTACCCGTGTGGTCCCATTGTCACCATTTCAATATCTGATGATGGGATCTTGTAGAAATCGGGGGAACTCTTCAATAAATAACAGCAGACTAACCGCGATTGTTGCTATAGCATATCTAAGCATTGTTTACGCCATCACACAACATAATATCACGCCTGTACTCACTACAAAGGTTATAAAAACTATTTGGTGAACATATTCTGATGAAGAACTTTTTTTTTTTTTTTTTTATTATAAATGGGCTTGCTCTTGACTTCAATCTTGCCCTAAGGGCATAGATGATGTCGACGATGGAACGAGCTTACCCAGTAGAAGCCTGTTTACTCGCGACTTAAACAGATTAGGGTTATATGAACTCGGAAAAACCGACGCAGGCAGGGAATTCCACTCCTTGGCTGTGCGCATAATAAAGGACCCAGCAAAGCGCTTCGTTCGAATGTGTGGAATGTCGACTAGGTATCGGTGGTACCCTGCAGTACGTCTAGTCTCCCGATGGAAGAAGGGAGATGGTGGGATCAGCTCGTGGAGCTCTTGCGCACACTCCCCGAAGTACAGCCTGTAGAAGACCGACAGACATGCGACTTTGCGACGGTGGGCCAGGTTATGTAGCTTGTTAACCAGCTTTTCGTCACCAATTAGCCTCCTGGCTCTGCGCTCTACAGAGTCAAGTGTGGCAAGCTGGTATTTAGCTGAGCCATCCCAAAGGTGACAGCAATACTCCATGCCAGACCGGACTTGAGCTTTATATAATACTGAAAGCTGTCCAGGCTTGAAGTACCGCTTAACCTTGTTTAGGATGCCCAGCTTTTTCGCCGCAGTTTGAGCTTTCGACTCGATGTAGGCGCCGAAGTTCAGATTCGCGCTCAACTTCGTGCCAAGAAGCTCGAGACTGTCAGTAACTTGTACAGACGCACTCCGGAAAGTAGGGGCCAGATTAAACGGACTCCTTTTGGCGGTGAACAGACACACTTGCGTTTTGGTGGCGTTGAAATCTACCAGATTCTCGTCACCCCACTCGGAGACAAGTCTTAAGGCTGAATTCGTTCGCTCTACCATGGCCTCTCTTAATGAACGTACTTCATCACCACTGGCTTTTGCGCTGGATGTATAACTCTCCATGACAGTGCTGTCATCTGCGTACCCAACAATACCAGGAACAAGGAGGTCATTGATGTGCAGCAGGAAAAGTGTCGCGGAGAGAACAGACCCCTGAGGAACTCCGGCATCGATAGCCATAAGGTCAGAGGAGCAGCCATCAATGACCACTCGGATCGACCGTTCACTCAGGAAGTCAGATATCCAGCAGCAAAAGTCAGCGGGAATGCCGTATACCGGAAGTTTGCTCAACAAACTTGCGTGCCAAACCCTGTCGAAAGCCTTCGAGATGTCCAGCGACACGGCAAGGGCCTCGCCGTGTTTCTCGATGGCCTCGCCCCAGCAGTGCGTAGCTAACACCAGAAGATCCCCAGTTGACCGTCCCCGGCGAAAACCATACTGACGGTCGCTGAGTAGGTCGTTCGCTTCAAGGTGCGCCAGCAGCTTACCGTTGAGTACCCTTTCCATTACTTTACACAGTATGGAGGTGATGGCGATTGGTCGATAATTACAGGGGTCGGCACGACTACCCTTCTTGGGCACTGGTTGTACATTAGCAACCTTCCAGGAGTTCGGCACCATTCTGGTTTTGAGAGAGAGGCGGTACAAGCGTGTCAACACAGGAGACAACTCAGGCGCACAGTTCTTTAAGACCCTTGCTGGTATACCGTCCGGACCGCTAGCTTTATTCACGTCCAGGCACTGAAGTACTTTACGAACCTCTTTCATGTGTATTGTGATCTCCGGCATCGAAGAATCACAGCGAGGAATCGTTGGTGGCTGTTTAGACCCAGTATCTAGACGCGAATTGCTCGCAAACAGAGATGCAAATAAATTTGCCTTCTCGGTAGCGGAGTGAGCCAGCGACCCATCCGGTTTTTGCAGGGGGGGTAGTGAGGACCGGCAGAAGTTAGATTCGACCGATTTTGATAGGGACCAAAACTGTTTGCTGCCAGAAGGGTAGGACGCCAGTTTGGCTCCTATGCGACTGACGTGGTCGAAACGCGCCTTTCGGATCACCCGCTTACAGGACTTTGCGGCAGAATTGAAAGCTCTTTTCTTCGCGCGAACCAGACGCGCTCGAACTTTACGGTCACGAGCTTGCACCCAGGCTTGGTATGCAGACTGTTTTCGGGCCTCAGCACGAGCACAGTCCGCATTAAACCATGGACGGGCCTTGTGACCGAGCGGTATGTCGGAGAATGGAATATAGTATTCCATTCCCCAAGCAACATGCTCACGTGAATAATGACGTGAATTTTAAGGCATCGAAAGACGTCGCATCACGTCATTATAGACGTAAATTTTGACGTGAGGATGTCACAAATTAGTGCGTCATTAATGACGTGATCAGTTTACGTGATTTCGACGTCAATTATAACGTCTACCATGTCGTCGCATTCGTCGTGATAATCACGTCATAAATGGCTAAATTAGAGTGGTACCGAGGCCGGGCCGACCCCCGACGGGAGTGGAGCGAGCCCCGAACATCCCGTCAGCTTACAAAAATCAGATTAATAATACTGGTCCCTAGAAAGGAGGTGACTGATGAGATGACGAGAAATAGGGAAATAGGGAAGTATGGAAAAAGAAGGCATGTTGCGCCGACCCCAAATAAATTGGGATAAGGGCAGGAGAATGATCCAGTGAGGGATCTTTCAGATATTAAGCTAAAAAGAACAGATACTACACTTTGATCTTAGCCAAAAGGCCGAGAAGCGATAACACAAATCTAAGTAAAGCAGGGGTAGTCATTCGCTCGCGGAGAATCTTAACACCGCGATTCAGAAACGTGACGTCAGCGTACAGCGCCATCTATCGAGCAGTGGCGCTACTAGATATCAAGTGGGTGGGCTCCGAATCACGTTACTTGATGACGTCTTAAAAAGCAAACGACGACATATAGCTCCGAATCACGTTACTTGATGACGTCTTAAAAAGAAAACGACGACATAAAGCTCCGAATTACGTCATCTTATTACGTCATATATGACGAAGGACGTCATTGTTTGAAAGATGACGTCAGTTTATCGTCATTTATCACGTGAGCATGTTGCTTGGGTCCCTGCCGTATCACGGCCGCAACCGCCTCAGCTGAGCAAGTGGGGTCGCGCGCAGAAAAGCAAACTGACTGCCAAGGGAAGGACGCAAAGAAGTGCCGCATCTCATCCCAGTCTGCTGACTCGTATCGCCAAACTCGCCGCTCGCCTTTAGGGCTATCATCTGGAGGGGAGCTGACAGATATGGACTTCACCAGACAGTGGTCAGATGTTCCCAGTGGGGCTGATACCGATACTGAGTGCCTGTCTGGGTCAGTAGTCAGCAGCAAGTCCAGGCAATTAGGTGTGTGTCCATCAACATCCGGCACCCGCGTAGCTTCATTCACCAGCTGAGTGAGATCTAGCGACAATGCAAATCTGCGCGCCTCTCTCCCAGCATGGTCAGTTTTCTGGAACGGGAACAACCACTCATCGTGGTGGGCATTAAAGTCCCCCAGAAAAAGAAGCTCCGCCGTTGGGTACCGTTGCTGGGCACAATCCGCCTTTTCCATCAGGTGTTCGAAAAGCCTGGTCGTCTCCTGGTCACCGCTGTGCGACCGGTAGACACCGACGTAGAGAGATTTCTCGACCCCGGTGTCCACCAGTATCCAAATTGTAGATAACCCTGAATCCTCAAAGCAACGGAGACGCCGACAGCAAACGTCATCGCGGACGTACACACAGACCCCAGCTCGCTTTACGAACCTATGTTCAAGCGAGTAACCTGGGTAGTTGAGGTACGCCACGTCTGACGGAGTCGCTATCTGCGTCTCCGTTAAAAAGAATAGGTGCGGCTTCTCGGTCTCGAGGTGGTGGTGGACCGGATCGAGATTTGAGTGCAACCCCCTGATGTTGGTGAGGTGCACTTTAAGTGGGAGGAAGTGCAGCCGCTTAAAAACCATTTTCTTCTTGTGCTTTTTCATCATTTGGAGTATTGTTTGTGGGGAAACAGAAGTATGATCGAGACACGACTCGGTTACCCAACGGGACTCTTCAGCTCGTCCGAACTGTGAAAGACTCATCTGGAGACTGCGGGGACGCCCGAGCCCCCCCGAAATGGCCACTGGGTCCTCCCGTCCAGTCGCCAACTGGCACAGTGGAGCATTTCGGGATTTTTCGCGAGTTGGCGGGGCAGCCTTTCCCACGTGGCTGGCGCAGTACTTGGGCCCCCTACTAACTGCGGTCGGCCAACGACAAAGACCGTGCCTCGGATCCCGCTACCCTCCAGTATGAGTCATCCGGTTCAGAGTTGCTTAGAGCCCTCGACTGGTCCAGAGCCGTGCAACTGATCATTTCCATTCCCCAATGGCACTGGCACTCCCGCACACCAACGGAACACAGACAAGCTGTTTGGCGCCGGACTTCGGCGGGAGGGTGGTCGCGCGCCAGGCGGCCGAAGCCTACCACCGCTAAATATAGATCCTTCAGCCGTCACCACAGCCCGTGAGGACATGTGGTGCCGTTGCCCGGGGTGGACCGCTAGGAGGTAGACCCATAACCACCCCAAAACTTCGGAGATAGACAACGGAACTCCTCAGTAAATGATAGCAAATGGACTGGGATTGCTGAAATCTCATGTCTGTCTATTGTTTACACCAGTTCATAACATAACATCACGCCGGTACGTTGTGAAGGGGTAAGCACATGTGACCCATTAAAAAGTGAAAAATAAAAACTTTTTTACAAAAAATAAAACCGACTTCGACAAAAATAAAGCACAAAAAAGTGAAAAATAAAAATCAGCTTCTGAAGTCGGTGGCAAAAACATGAAATCAAACAAACAAAAGTCACCGACTTCAGAAGCTGATTTTTATTTTTCACTTTTTTGTGTTTTATTATTTTTGTCGAAGTCGGTTTTATTTTTTATTTTTACATCTGGCAGTACTATTACGCTTTACAATCAAAATTTTGTTGTCATGCCTGATAGTTCAGTGCTTTTGAGATTGTTTGGATTTTCAGCAATAAAACTAGCGCTTCTTCTACTAACATTACCAAGAAAGACAGCGTGGGCTATATAATGCTACTGTGATGACAGAAACTGAGACTGGAACACAGTCATAAGTTTATGTCAAAATTAAAATTGTCAATGTCATCTTTGAATCGTCCGGTCCGGCAAAGTTGCATTTCATAAAACACTAGAATTTTTTACAATATCATAGTTAACGAGGTGATTAATACAAGAAACAGTATTTAAATTTAACAAACATGGTAAGTTATGTTCATATTTTGCGCTGATTGTAATATAAACCGAACTTTACTTAGGTTATCAATCTTGCTTGGTCATTCAATCATTCCGATTCATAACATTATTTTCTACAGGCTCGGCGTTATGATACACGTACAACTATATTCTCGCCGGAAGGTAAATATTATCCCTTATTTTTGCGTTAACATTTACTAAAACTTTTATCAGTGAATAAAAAAATTGTTTGTTTTAGGTCGGCTTTACCAAGTTGAGTATGCTATGGAAGCTATCAGTCATGCCGGAACATGTCTCGGCATCTTGGCCACAGACGGCATCTTGCTAGCTGCCGAACGCAGGAATACAAATAAACTCCTTGATGAAGTATTCTTTTCTGAGAAGATTTACAAGCTAAATGAAGACATGGTGTGCTCAGTGGCTGGTATCACGTCAGACGCCAATGTTCTGACAAACGAACTCAGACTTATTGCTCAGAGATACCTCCTGCAGTATGGCGAATCTATTCCCTGCGAGCAGCTTGTGTCTTGGCTGTGTGATGTCAAACAAGCTTACACACAGTACGGAGGTAAGATAGAACTTCATCATCAACTGATGTGATATTTGTTCATACAAAGAAACAAAATAAAACCTGTTTTTTCAAACCATGTTTTTATAGAAGTTCTTTTATTACATTTTCTACATTACAATTAGTTGTGATTACATCTAATTATTCCATCTTTCTCTTCAGGTAAGAGACCATTTGGTGTATCTATCCTGTACATGGGCTGGGACAAGCATTACGGCTACCAGCTATACCAGTCAGACCCCAGCGGGAACTACGGTGGATGGAAGGCCACTTGCATTGGAAACAATAGTGCTGTAAGTTATTGTTTTTTTTATTTTTTGCACCTATTTGAAACTCGTTTTATCATAAATCTTTATTACATTTTATATAATAAAATAAGACCAGTGTGTTGTATTGTATTATTATTATTACATGTGTAACATGTATAACATAATAATAATATAAGCAACAGTTTTTTTGTTGGTACATATCGATAATCATTTAGCGCGGAGTATTTATGATATTTTCATGTAATCTATTGAGCATTCCTTGTCAACCTTTTTCTGTGCTTTCCTCCTGTTCCTGCTGTTAATTCAGTTATATGCTTTTGTACTGATATAAATCACAACTTTAAGTAAAACTTTTGTGACTAGATCGGGATACTCACACTCCTTCCTACTTCTAGCCTGCATTACATATTTTTTTTGTATTTCAGGCCGCAGTATCAAGTTTAAAACAGGAGTACAAGGAGAATGAGACTACCCTTGCTGAAGCCCAAGCTTTGGCTATCAAGGTGCTTAGCAAGACCCTCGACATGACTAAACTGACTCCGGAAAAAGGTGTGTTATAGTTCCTTACCCCCTTATTAATAAAAAAAAGGTAAACCTGGTTTAACTTACGCTTGGTTTATCTCGCATGCCGTCACTTTCTTTTGAATATTTTTGAAGTGAGACGGCATGCGAGATAAACCAAGCGTAAGTTAAACTAGGTTTAACTTTTTTTTATTAATAAGGCCGTTAGTGTCATGTCTTCTATTTTTATTATTTAGGGCATAAATCTTAAATTAGATGTGCTTGACTTGCCCTAAAAACCTACTGCTCTTTATGATGTTAGGGTTTCTGAACAGTCTGCCTGCTCTAGGGGTTGGCCATATTGTTGGCCCCTAGTCATGCCACTGATGTAACTTAAAACTTTTTTTTCTAAAAATACCCATTGATGTCCAGGGCCAAAAATGCAGTCTGTTAAACTCTTACTGGCTAGAACCACATGGTTTTCCACCAAGTACCTCAGAAATGGGGATGTCATTGCTCCAATTTACATACTCCCATTATTAGATGTTGTTTGAAACAGTTTGTCCATTAGAACATGAGGTGCTTCATCAAAGTTTTCATGGAACCTGTTTAAAATTGCATGAGTTTCTTTTTTACAAAACAAACTTTCATATTCCAGTTGAAATGGCGTCTCTAACGCGCAAAGACAACAAGACCATCATCCGAGTTCTGACTAGTGCTGAAGTAGAGAAGTTGATTACTGATTTTGAGAAGAGCGAAGCTGATGCTGAGGCCGCCAAGAAACAGGCACCCAAGTCGTAATCTTTTTACTCCTGATTGGAATAAGTGTTCTCATATTGGTACATTAAATATTTTACAGAAAATCTGTTGGTTTTTTTATTAATTTACACCTTTTAGTCCATGAAATAAAAGTGGTTGTAGGCAGGCCACGTCACGGGAATGAGTCTGGAAAGATGGTCAAAAGACGTCGCCATTGACCGGCGAAGGTGATGTATGATAATATGGAGAAAGGAGAACCTTTGCACAGTTGGGACACAAACAGGTTGTCAAAAAACTCTTAGAAATACACTAGTTGAAATACTATTTGGGAATGATGATGGAGCACACGAAGGTCACTCCCGTTGCTAAGCACTTTCGAAAGGCATAACGCGGCCTCGGCACAAGGGCTAAGAAGGAACATGGGTAGGTTATTAGTCAATAGAAGTCTGACACTCCCTTCCGCTCTGCCCAAGAGCGAGGGGGGGGGGGGTTATTTGATGATCATTCACCCAAAAAAAAAAACGGCCGGGACGCGAATTTACAAAACCTATACTATTTGAGTCACGAGCCAGGGGTGCGTTTAAGATGCTTATCCAGGCTAAAATTTAACCTGACTAAACGTTATACACCCCGTTCAAGCACACCGCGAGGCGAAAAATTAACCTGACTAAAATTTAATCTGCCCCGTTCACGGCTAGGATAATTTTTAGCGACCTTTTTAGCTCGCTAAATTTTATCCCGCTGTCAGATTGACTTTGTCATTGAGCTGTTTGTTGTTTAATTTGCTAGAATCGCGCCATATTTACGAATATTTCTGAAACGAGTATTAAGGGTAAACAAGCCAACGGCACGAACTAGTTGGTGGGCGGGGCTAAAATGCATGCTATTTCACCCGACATCACGAGCGAAATGCATAGAGCGAAAGAGACACAACTAAAACGGGCGCGCGATTGTTTCTATGCAGACCTTTGGTATATTTGGTTTCATGAAAAATCTATTGAATGTATCTGTTCAAAATCAAATTATTTAATTTTTTTATTAACTAATCTATGTCCGTATGGATTCACTTTTTTCTTTTTCATACTATATACGTTACTTATTTACGCCCAAAGATGAGTTAAAATTAGTGCTAAAATATGAAAGTTTTGACGTTCATAACTTCCAAATCAATATTTTTTTTCCAATTCTGCTTCCATACAGACCTAGATAATGATAAGACCAGTTGATACAATTTTTAATTTTGAACCTACACCGTCAAACAGAGGAGTAATCACCTTCGTAAGTTTGTATGGAAGAATGACTGGCTTGTTCAACCTTAAACGTCTCCGACTCTCCGTCAATTTTATTTGTGGATTATCATGGATGAAGTAATAATACAAATTGTTGTAGAAATATAATATTATAAAATACTATAGGTACAAATATTATATCGGCAAATTGATTCCTCATGTTCCGGTCCATTTTTACTGACTAATAATTTCGAGATCACAAGCAAAATCGAGATTACAATCTAGATTGTTTACTACTTGTTTGACAAAATGAGCTGTCAATTGAATTTGACAGATAAAATTGACGTATACCTATGACTCCGTTCAGCGAACCCTCGCTAGTTTAATTTTTATCCGGCGAAAATTTCGCCGGCCATCTTAAACGCACCCCAGGGGTGCGTTTAAGATGCTTAACCAGGCTAAAATTTAACCTGACTAAACGTTAAACACCCCGTTCAAGCACACCGCGAGGCGAAAAATTAACCCGACTAAAATTTAATCTGCCCCGTTCACGGCCGTCTTCCGGTATAAGTTTTCGCCTAACTAGGATAATTTTTAGCGACCTTTTTAGCTCGCTAAATTTTATCCCGCTGTCACTACTGTCACATTGACTTTGTCATTGAGCTGTTTGTTGTCTAATTTGCTAGAATCGCGCCATATTTACGAATATTTCTGAAACGAGTACTAAACGTCTCCGACTCTCCGTCAATTTTATTTGTGGGCTATCATGGATGAAGTAATAATACAAATTGTTGTAGAAATATAATATTATAAAATACTTTATACAAATATTTTATCAGCAAATTGATTCCTCATGTTCCGGTCCATTTTTACTGACTAATAATTTCGATATCACAAGCAAAATCGAGATTACAATCTACAATTGTTTAATAATTGTTTGACAAGCTGAGCTGTCAATTGAATTTGACAGATAAAATTGACATAAACTTATGACTCCGTTCAGCGAACCCTCGCTAGTTTAATTTTTATCCGGCGAAAATTTCGCCGGCCATCTTAAACGCACCCCAGACTCTAATAGATGAGCTTTTGTTTATGCATGTAAGCTTTGTGATGACATTGACACTGACAGTGACGTTTGAGTGTGTAAAAAGGAAACGTGTTTTTATTTTCTTACGAATCCAAAAGTAACGTGGATTGCAAATGTTTGTTTTTATAATTTCTTTTAAAGCTCAGTTATATTTGTGAAAATTCGCTTGGATTTAAAAGTGCAAAAGACGATTTAAGTTTGTATAAGAAGAATAGTAAAGCATGAACATTTAATTGTCGATTTATAAGATCAGGGGTTATTTTCTTCTTGAAGCATAACACAATGTGATTCATCTAAAACAGAGGTTTATTTATTAAATAAAGATAAGTTGTACATAACAAATATCAACTTATGAAGTAATACTAACCTAAAACAGAGAATCGACAATTAAATGTTCATGCTTTACTATTCTTCTTATACAAACTTAAATCGTCTTTTGCACTTTTAAATCCAAGCGAATTTTCACAAATATAACTGAGCTTTAAAAGAAATTATAAAAACAAACATTTGCAATCCACGTTACTTTTGGATTCGTAAGAAAATAAAAACACGTTTCCTTTTTACACACTCAAACGTCACTGTCAGTGTCAATGTCATCACAAAGCTTACATGCATATTACTCAACAAAACCTAATCTAACTCAGTAAAATAAGTGACTCAAATGGATTAGCTTTTTGCCTTGATATTTTCAAAGAAAATGCACGGACAAAACCTAGTACTGTATGATACATATTTACTGAAATAGATGAGCTTTTGTTGAGATATTTTCAAACATTACGTACGAACAAAACCTAGTCGAGTAGAGCCTCACCGACATATTTGTTTAACGCGAACGCGAATGGTCAGCGGCGGCGTCGACTTGTTCATGCATTCACTTGTTATGATTATGATCATAATATTTAGTTGCCGCTGTTGCATTATTTTGAGGTTATGTACAGTGCAATTATATACGAAAACCATCATAAAAGCCGTTTTAAGTGGTATTTTGGGCGATAATATCTGCTATTTAAAGTTGGAGGAGAAGAGTCACGATAATGTTCAGGCACAAGTTCAGTGTAAACTTACAAATGGTGACACTTGCACCGAAAAAAGTGACAACTTTAATACAGCTTTTTCTCGTAGTACAAATATTATTTGGATTGTTAACAAAACTTTTCCAAACTGTTCTCGCCACGAATTTCGTAAGTTAAGTAACATGTCAACTATCGAAGAAAAATAAAAAGGATGATAAAAAAAATGAATGCAATAGAAACTTTAATTGTTCGGCGAGTATAAATATAAAGTTTCTAAAAGTTACGCCAGTAACTCAAAAAAGATCGACTTTATTAAGAGAAGGAAAGAGCGTGGTGATCACCATTAACTATGATCATTATCATCGAATAAAAGTTGCTCATGCGTTTAATCTATTAATTATGGTGTAGTGTGGAAGCAAAAGAGTCATTCTATAGATAGGTATTTTGACTCTGGTGCCATACTTAAAAGTTTAAATTGTAAAAATTCTAAGCAAATCATGTTTATAAAAATAATTATCTGCGTTTTGTATTTTATTTACTTACATATAAAAAACTTTATTATTTGTACTCGCAATGTCACACAAAAGCTAAGCCAGTTCAGTTTCCACTTTCAATCTAATGGTATAGCATTTGTTGCTGCAATGTTAGAACGAATTTATCTAACAAAGTCTAGTCGATTTCAGTCAATTTCTGTACTAGAATAGATTAGGGTTTGTTTAAGTTTTTGTCGCACAAAAGCTAAGCCAGTTCAGTTCACACTTTGACTCACATGGTATAGGTTTTGTAAATTCGCGGCCGGGACTGCGGGTTGTTCGAAAGAGATACCATGGCCTCGACACAAAGGGCTAAGAAAGAACATGGGTGGTTTTTACTCAGTACCACCACCTACAAAAAAAAGGGCTACAGCCCAATACGAGTTATTTATTTCAAAATGGTTTTATTAGCTTTTAATCGCTGCTTAGTTCCCGTTATGTACAGAAATGATGTAACTCACAGGAACGTGTAGAATGTAGCCTAATCTGTGCTATAATACTTGGGGATATTGTAGCTTATATAAAAGAAATCAGAATCGGTTCAGTAGTTCCAGAGACATTAGAGGGGAATTCCCTTCGCCCGGCAATTAACTAGTGCGCTGGCCATTATTTTGAAAATTCAAACAGCAGTTAGTTTCAAATGAATATCCAGCTTATTGAACAGAACATATGAATGAGTATTATTTGTAGATCGCAAAGGTAAGGTACCTAGTTGGGATAAACTGCATTCAGTTAGACTCAAAGGATTACCTATGCTTTAATATTATGAATATTTGAGTAAAACGTTAGTCAGATGTTGACTGAGGGTACCCGATATATTACTTTATGACTGGGGGCGGGAAATTGTCGAAAGAAGTTCAGTGGTTGTTTTAATTATTCGTAAATTGATTCCTAGTGGATTTTGTGATGTAAAATTGGTGTACTTTTGTATCTCAAGTGTCCACGCACCTGGAAAATATGTGGAATAATTATTATTGAAACAAGCGTGATCTCGGAGTGATCGTGGAGTTGAGAATTTTATTGTAGTTTTGACTACCTCATAGACACTTACCGAGAAGGCCGAATCGATTTATTTGCTGCCAGTCCGATAACCATTATAATGTGTTACATCAGCTTGCTACTTATTAGTAATCTGTGGCATTCTGTGGTTACATCCGCATTATAATGTAAAAACAATGAAAAAAAAACACTGAAGACTAGGCTGTATGGGCTAGATCCCTTTGCCTGTTCCGTAAGGAACGAACAAAAAAAAAAAAGGAGAAAGGGGCGGGAATCGTTCGAACAAATAGGCGGCAATTTCTAAGCTAATTCTATTAATTAATTAAATAATCCTTAGAACTTTATAAATAATAGTTGTAAATAGCTTATTTATATCAGTGTCACTGTAATTATTGTAAATATGGGGAAAAGCGGGCGCAAAAGGAAAAAAAAAGAAGAGGAGGAAAGTTCCATCGTCGACGACTCGTCTACAGAGTCAGACTCGTCGTCGTCATGCAATTGATGAAAAGCTGGACTACGTTCCATATAATGCACCGAACTACATAAGGAAGTATCCTGATAGCAGTATTGGTAATGTAGAATACATTGTATTCCTATCACATGTTGAAGCTAACCAACCAATCACCGAAGGCACCCGAATGGGCATCTCGCGCGCAATCCGGAGGGATTGTATAAGCGGCGTCCAACACTTACGCACCATAAATAAATTTAAAGTCGGCATTGTCTTCGATAATGCCAACAATGCCAACATGTTCCTCCAGGGGAGTAAATTAACTGCAGAACATAAATTAAAAACCTCTATACCTGCCTCTGCCACGGAGACCACTGGGGTCCTAACTAGGGTCCCCATACAATTGTCTAACAAGAAAATTTATTCTCTTCTGGCCAGCACCAGGAACATCATACAAGTTCGAAGATTTATGCGACGGGTAAGAACCGGAGGTGCAGTGAAGTTGGAGCCGACGCAGACTGTGGCCGTAACGTTCTCAGCCACTCAGCTGCCCGACCATGTTTACCTGGATCACTGGCGCCACGAGGTCAATACATACGTCCCACCGGTAAAACAATGTTTAAAGTGCCTAAGGTATGGACACATTGCTAAATATTGTAAAAATACAGAAAAATGCTCCATCTGCACAGAAAATCACAATTTTAAAATGTGTACCATTGACTCAGCCAATGCAAAATGCTACAACTGTGGAGGCAATCATATTGCTATATCTTCTGTCTGCCCAGTTAAAAAACAAAAAATCACGGAATTGAAAAAAAGGCCATGTCATATAAATACTCAGATATTGTAAACGAAAAATCTTTTCCATCTCTTTCTTCATCAGACAACTTTCAAAACATTCTAAATTCAGATAAATTCATGAACATGCTTGTTCAATCTGTCATACAGATCATTACTTTACACAAAAATAAAGAAAATGTTAGCTCTAGTAGCATCAAAAAAATAATAAATGAAACATTTAATAAAAATTCAAACAACATTTAATTATGGACATTAACATGATACAATGGAATGCACAAAGTATACTATGTAATAAACTCCTTTTACATAATTTTCTACTAGATAACAACATACATATAGCTATTTTATCTGAAACCTGGCTTAGGCCAGAACAACCATTTAAACTTAGAGGATACCAAATAGAGCGTAATGATACTGGTAATAAACATAATGGAGTAGCCATTCTCATTCACAATAATATTAAATATTCTAAACTTAATACTTTCTTTGATGACTCTTTACAAAATATTTGTGTTCAATTGCATGTTGCTGGTCATGTCATCAGCATTGTTAGTATGTATTGCCCAAGTCATACAGTTCCTAGATTTAATAAAAATAAATTGGATTCATTCATTAAAAGTATTCCTCATCCTTTAATACTAGCTGGTGATTTTAACGCACATCACATCTCCTGGGGATGTAACTCTACTGATGCACGTGGTAGAGACATTTTGGACGTCATTGATGAAAATGGTTTGGTATTACTTAATAATGGTCAGGTAACTACTGTGGGCTCCATGACCTGGCGTCCAAATGCTTTAGATCTCACTATTGTATCTCCAACATTAGCTCTTTCTTGTGAGTGGTCTGTTCATGATGATCCGCTTGGTAGCTATCATTTACCTGTAATCACAAAAATTATCTTTAATTGTAATAGTAACAACAATAATAACAGTGTTGGTAATGATTTACATTTATTCCCTAGTTATAAATTAGTCAACTGGGATAAATATTCTAATGAAGTTGACAGTGCACTTAATAATTACACAATAAATCCTCTGGATCCTCAAGCTAGCTACAATGAATTCTGTTATATACTACACTCTGCAATTGAAAAGTCCTTACCAATACATCAAAAACGTAACAGACCATTTTCAACATGCAATAGAAAGAAGTCTCGAGCTCACCTCCCATGGTGGAATCAAAAATGTAGATCAGCTGTTGAAGTGTCTAGGCAAGCATATTTACAATTTAAACGAGATCCTACTGAAGCTAATTTCCTTAATTTTAAAAGGTTACAGGCCTTAAAAAAAATTACCTTGAAGAAGGAAAGAGATGCTAGTTGGGCCCACCTGTGTGAGTCATTTAATCGAACCACTCCATTATCCATAATCTGGAATAATATGAAAAAATTTAATAAAACCTTCACTTATAGCAAATTTATGAGTAACAACAATAGTAATTGGATACATGAATTCTTAAATAAATATACACCAGACTATGTTGATAATTATATGACTGAACACTTTAATGGAGACAGCAACTCTAATTCCACAACCAGTTTTCTAATAGAACCCTTTTCTTATCAAGAACTCAAATCAGCAATATCCTCAAGAAAAGATACAGCTTATGGATTGGACGGTGTACCTTATACTTTTCTTAAAAAACTTAACTCCAAATCTCTTAATATTGTACTTCACATTTTTAATCTTCTTTGGCTAAATAACGAAATTCCTTCTCAATGGAAAACAGACTGCCTTATCCCAATACTTAAGCAAGATAAAGAGGAATTTAATCCTGATTCTTACCGTCCCATTGCTCTCACTTCTTGTATTGGCAAAGTCTTTGAGCAGCTCTTAAAACAAAGACTTGAATTTTACATTGAAAAGCATCATTTATTACCATCCAATCAATATGGCTTTCGCAGAGGCTATTCAGCCCGTGAAAGTATAAGCACTTTACATCTTGATCTTCAAAAAAGTATTCATAACAATGAGACAGCTGTTTGTGTATTTTTTGATATAGTTGGTGCTTTTAATAATGTTGATCATAACATTCTCACAGAGCAACTTAATCTTCTTGGCATACCTGGAAAAATGATTAATTGGATATTTAGCTTCTTACATGGCAGGGAAGTTTATGTTAAACATAACCGGAAGCTTATTGGGCCAAGATATTCCTATAAAGGAACCTGTCAGGGCAGTATTTTGAGTCCTTTGATATTTTTGCTTTACATTCACAGATTAAATTTTGTTTTAGATAATGTTGTAAACCTGCAATATGCTGATGATTTGACTATCTACTGTAGTGGAAACAATATAAAACATGTTGAATTAACTTTAAATAATGCATTGCAAAAACTTCAGCATTATTTTTCTTATTTAAATTTAGACATAAATGCAATTAAAAGCAAAGTCATGATATTTGGCAAGAATAAATCTTATAATATTAGAATTTGTTATGACAAAATCACAATACCAGTAGTTACAGAAGCGAAGTTTTTAGGTATCATTTTTACAAATAATTTATCCTGGAATAAATATGTCGATTATATAGTATGCAAAGCTCGTAGGGCTTCTAACATTTTAAAAGTCCTATGTAGAACTTATTGGGGTGCAGACCCTAAAGTCATGTTAATGCTCTATAAATCTTTGGTAAGGAGTCATTTTGAGTATGGTTTTCTTTGTTTTGCTTCCAATGGCAAACTAATAGACAAATTAGAGAAAATCCAGAATAGTAACTTACGCCTTATAACCGGTGCTTTTAAAACAACTCCCATTGTTTCTATGCAGCTAGAATGCAATATTCCTCCTTTATTATACCGCTTTAGATTCCTAAAATCAAAATTTCTTCTCAAACTAGCTGCCATTAAATCACATCCTCTTCTTATTAAACTCAACCTTCTTAAAAACTTTCCCGATTGTTGCTTTATTCTTCAATATTTTTCTGAAATAACACAATATATAGAGTCAATGAACATCTTCTCCTCAAATGAATGGCCTTGTTACCAGGGAACATATAAAAGTAAATACCCACAGATGGATATTATAATTGATAAAGAATTGTCTGAAAAACATGAAGTTTACGACAAACTATCTCACTGGGCAGATTATAGACATGTCTACACAGATGGATCTAAAATATCTGGCAGTACATCCATAGCCTTATACGATTCTACTTTGAAAATAGGCGGAGGATCCAAAATCAACAAATATTCTAGCATATTCACAGCCGAAGCTACAGCCATTCTATCAGCACTTGAACACATTAATAAACATACAAAATCTGCAATAAAATGGGTTATTCTAAGTGATAGTTACTGCGCTAGAAAATCACTGCCTGAATACAAAGTCTAACTATTTGATTTATGAAATTAAAAGAGCATGGAAGTTGCTTCAAGACTCTGGCATCACTGTTATTTTCTTCTGGGTTCCAAGTCATAAAGGAGTGCAAGGAAACGAGAATGCAGATTTCTTGGCGAGGTTAATAAATTCCGTTACGAATACAGCTGTCACTCATACTAGTGTTGCCCTACCGCACACAGATATTATTATCGAGCTAAGAAATAAGTATTGCGAAGATCTGAACCGACATTGGACCCATATAACAACAGTGGAACAAAAAGGACAATGGTATGCAGGTATAGAAGGTACGACAGCAAACAAGAAACCATGGTTCACGAAATCATCAACTTTTTTGAATCGAAGATTTTACACTACAATAAACCGCTTACGCCTGGGTCACTGCAGAGCACAGACATATAAAGAGTAGCTGCAGAGTTAACTCGCATCTATATCGGATGAAAATGATTAATACATCGGAATGTAATTACTGCCAAGGAGAAGAACAAACATTAGATCATATCATATTTGGATGCCCATCCTTTGGCATTGACCGCCTTGTGCTTATGGATGATCTATTACAAATCTATAAGGTTGCTGAACAAATCCCGCGCTCAGTTCAGCAACTCATGGGAAATGCACAAACATTTTTACCCATTTATAACTTCATTCGCAATACAGTTAAGGAAATTTAAAACGAGTACTTGACAAAGAATTGAACATATAAATTAAGGAATCGACTAAGAACTGGACTTAAGAAATACACAAGGATTCGACAAAGAATAATAAATTGAACATGAAAAACATGGAATCCATCGGACAAGAAAAACAAGGATAGAACAAAAAACGGATATAATGTATACAAGGATATAGGAATTTAAAAAGAAAAACATGAAGAATTTAAACCTAAGACTAGGCTATCTTGCCTTATATAATTAATAACTATGTAAAATAATAAAACAAAAGAACAGGCTGCATGGGCTAGATCCCTTTGCCTTCCCAAAAGGGAAAAGAAGATAATAATAATAAAAAAAAAGTTGTGTTGTCACTTGACTGTCAAAGGCTGCGGTTCAAATTGTACGATCCTTTACAAACGTGCCAACGCTACAAACTAGCTGTTTAAATTGAATGTTTACCATCGGTACACTTTCAATTTGAACCAGTCAATAGCCCTGTAATGTCACTTCTGTCAAAAATTATAACCTCGCAACTAAGCCGAAAGCACAGAACATAATATTAAACCCCTCTCGGAATTATTTATTTAAGTACTGCGACATTTTTCATCTAAATAATGGTGCAACAACACACAACATCTAAAAGCAAAATAAAAACAAGTCAATTGCTTTCCTTGACACTTGTCAAATTCGAATTTGACGTCTCCGCACACACTGTACTACCAAATTTTTGTGTGCGCCGTTGGTAGCGATCGATGACGTCAATCATGACGTCACACTGCTAAGAAGAGCTCATGTTTGTACAAAATAAACCGATTTTATGCACGAACACAGTACCAATAGCGCACATCGTACAATTTAAACCGCAGCCAAAGTCAGTCAACCGTCAACGTCAAACCACGAAAATCAATACGCTCGATGATGTCAAAATAAAACATTGAAAGCATATTATTTTATGTAAATCGTTCTATACTCATAAGTAGTGAAATATAAAAACTTGCTAAAATGGCTGTGGAAAGGCCAAAACCCCAAGTAACCGTGCCAACGAAATCTAGACTAGAAATGAACGTGAGAAATCTGCTAAATAGATGTGAACTTATGGCCAAACAGGAGCCTATTGACAACAACTGTAGGCTCAAGCAGTACATGGAGTCTCTCAGTGAAATGATAACAGAACTGAAGACTAGCAACGATCCTGAATTTGTGTTGTAAATACCTTTTTACTTTTACTCTCTTGTTATAGAAGAATATGGTTTTCAAGACCCTACCTAAGTTTTGGTTGAAAAATCCTATACCGTTGGACAATCTCAGTATCATAACTTGTACCTTGTACAAGTTATGATATCGAGATTGTCTGAAACGCAGGCAGGTGTGGAGGATCAATTGGTTTGATATTTGAGATCTTTCTAACATCAATCTTTCTGCCATGGTTTTTTTTTCAGAAAGCCAACGAAGGATGCTTTAGTAGAATACACCAAACGGGCCGCTTTCCTGAAAGGTGTGGTCCAAACAGCTACTTTGAACACACCTAGCGAGAAGGTTAGTACAACTGTTTCATTTAAATGAAGAAATTGAATTATAATTTAAATTCTCTGTAATTCATCACAATTGGGCAACTCAAAGGCAGACAACTTCATGCTATGTTAATAGAGTGCATTTTATTTCAAACAACTCTAAATTATTATTATCCTTTGGTAAACAACAGGAGATTGAGATCATGGCATATGAAAATGTTAATTTAAGTTACTACTCTTATTATATTAGTTAGTTTCGAATTTAGAAATGTCTTGCCCTAAACCCAATTTATTTGGGTATGACTCAGTGTTCGTATGTCTATCTCTGTAAGCATGATTGCTTACAGAGCAAAATTAAATGGTTGGGGGGTGACTGTAGAAGTGATCTTCTACAGTCACCCTCCAACCATTTAATTTTGCACTTAGTTCAGCCATTGTTTCGTTAGACCCCTCTGCTCATACAGCCATCAACCGCATAATGAAAATTATACTTGTAACATTTTCCGATTCTTCTGCTCATCATAACAACATTGTCTCTAATGCCTGTCTTTATAAATTTACAGTTGGAAGCAGTTCAGCTACTATCACATGGTGCAGCCACTATGTCTGCAGATGCAGCAGCTCAAGAGATACATCAGAAAACAAGAGTCAAGTATGGAGCAGAGCTCAGATCTGAATTATTTGGATTGGGTTAGTTTTCACTTTACTATTATTTAGCAATACTATTATTTAGCAAATACTAGGGTTTTGGTTAAATAATATTTCAAAGGGTACTGTGATACCTAGTAACTGAATTATGGAGGTTTTCTATGTTTACTGAGCAATTCCTGGTTTAGTCCTCAGCATTAGCCCTTTCATCCACTAGACTTGACTAAACTAATAAAGCAGTTTAATGGTTTGATGAAAAAAATTGTCCATTAAAATTTATGCATCATTAAACACCAGAGTTTGAAATTATCAACATATAATAATATATTCTTTTATATACCTATATCATGATTTTTTTTTATAGTTATTATGATAATTATTGGATAATTTAATTAATCATCCTCAACTATAAATAAAATTGATCTTGTAAATTTTTCACTCGAAGCACTTTCACAACATTGATAATCATTTTTGTTATTATCAATGTGATAATTTTCCAGACAGTGACGACGCCCTTCGAAAGCGGAACATCATCAAAGCCCCGAACTTTACAAGCAACAGTAGCAGCCAGGAAGACATTGACTCTCTACTCAAATACCATCAGAACATGCAGGAGAAGGTGGCTGAGAACATGGTGATGCTCACCAAGAGTTTGAAGGAACAGTCACAGATTGCCAGCACTATTATTAAAGGAGATACTGAGGTGAGACTCTATTTACACTAGTTAACTGTCAGTTGTTGCACTGCAGTGGGATCAATGTAGGCTGATGATGATGATGATGATGAACTGTAAGTTCTGCTATCTAAGTAACAGTAAGTTAGTTTATTATAAGTTGTATATCTAAGTAACAGAAAGTGATTAAGACAATACAAGAAAATTTTAATCTGGGTGTTTTCCCCATAATTGAGGTTTGGGTTTTTGGCTTTTATACTTTGGAGTGTGGATGTCTTTCCGTTCAAGCCTGTATTGTCTCCTTAAAATCTTATCAAGCCTTTTTTTTTTTTTTGGTGGGTGGAAAATCATCGAATAATCATCCCCCCGCTCTTGGGCAGAGCGAAGGGGAGTGTCAGACATCTACTGACTAAAAACCAAACCCATGTTCCTTCTTCGCCCTTGTGTCGGAGCCGCGTTAACCTTTCTACAATCCACAGCCCCGACGGGATCTTATCAAGCCTCTAAATACATAATGTCGCATTTAATTTTTTTGAGTTTCGAACACATTGAAGAACCTGTTTTCCTTTTAGAATTTCCATGCTTACTTCTACTTATACTTTATGCCCTCCACTTCCTGTTTTTACTACTATCTTGTTTTCACATAAAATTAAACCTACAAATGTATTTAATTCCAGGCTTTGAAGAAATCCTCGGACCTCACGGATCGTAACTTAAACTCGTTGAAAGTGGAGTCGGACCGATTGCAAGAACACAGTCGGAGTGCGTGGAAGTGTTGGCTGTGGATCATGCTGGCTATCGTCATGGCTATATTTATTAGTAAGTTTGACTTTTAATTTTTTTTCGACGTGAAATTTCGCAGTTCAATCTATCTTGTAGGTGCCTTGAGTGGGGCCACTAGCCAGGGCGCACAAAAACCTTATAAACAAAGTGACAGCGCGCTAAGGGCTCCCCATGCGGAGTACGAGCCTCGTCTTAGGGCGTCACTCGGGAGGGTAGTAAAGAGACAGGCTGAATCTGAGTGTCTCATTTTCGGTGGTCTCTTTGACCATCTTATAAGAAAGTTGCTCTCTATCTTACGAAATTAAACACTCGGAAATGGGTGTGCAAAGATAAAGTAAAACTTATTACCCGACTACGACAAAGCCAAAGGAGGGTGATGATTTTGACTGGCTATTTTTGAAACCACTATAGGTATTAAGCTTACGATCACCGACTTGGGAATAGAACCTAGGACCTCATGCACAGCAGTCGCGCTTGTGACCACTAAACCAACGAACCAACAAGTATTTCTAAAAATATATGAATAACCCTCTCACTGCCAACTGTTACTACAATTTATGTATTTTTTGTTTCCACAGACATGGTGCTTTTCATGAAGGTAATGAAAAAACGAATAACTCCGTGAAGGTATGTATTCTGTTCAAAGTGATAAGCAGAGGGTGACAAGGTCATAACGTATCTATTACCATTCCTTTTCTAAGTACTTGTAAATACACAATAAGTTATAATATTATAGTGACTGTATATTTATTTATTAATTTATGTATGAAATATCTGATTAAAAATGTGGATATAAAATAAACAATTTGTCGTAATATGTCTTTTATGTATTTACTTATAAGTATAACACACATAGTATACTAAATTGAGCCTATTATGTCCCAGTGCTGGGACTCCGGTAAGAAGAAACGAGCCTTAATCCATCACACGGCCCTTTTAGAAGACGTCACATGATTTTTAGGGTTCCGTAGTCAACTAGGAACCCTTATAGTTTCGCCATGTCTGTCTGTCCGTCCGTCCGTCCTCGCTTAATCTCTGTGACCGTTAGCACTAGAAAGCTGAAATTTGGTACCAATATGTGTATCAATTACGCCGACAAAGTGGTAAAATAAAAATTGGAAAAAAAAAATTTATTAGGGTAGCCCCCCTACATGTAAAGTGGGAAGTGATTTTTTTTTTAATTTCAACCCTAACGTGTGATATATTGTTGGAAAGGTATTTAAAAATGAATAGGAGTTTACTAAAATCATTTTTTGATAATGTCAATAATTTCGGAAATAATCGCTCCAAAAGTAAAAAACAATGTGTCCCCCCCCCCCTCTAACTTTTGAACCATAAGTTTAGAAAATATGAAAAAAATCTGAAAAGTAGAACTTTATAAGGACTTTCTAGGAAAATCATTTTGAACTTGGATGGAAACAGTTTCTGTACAAGAAAGACAAAAAATTGTACAAAATAATTTCTGGACTAAGTTTGTAGTATAATCGTTTAAGCAAGCATTTTTTTTAACTTCTTTTACATATTTTATTATCCTGAACGTATCTTTTTTCAAACAAAAAAAGAATTATCACTACGGAACCCTACACTGAGCGTGGCCCGACACGCTCTTGGCCGGTTTTTTTTTATTCTAGAGCAAGCCAGACATTAATTCAGTCTGCTACATATAGAAAATATAATTTACGACTATTTTATTTTAATTGCGTTAAATAAAACATCACTTTTAATGTTGATAAATCGATTCTATATATTTTTATTTCTCGTTCTACCGAATTAATACTCTGAATAATTCTCGAATGAACATGCCAATTTGGTCCATAATATTTAATACTATAATTTGAAGATACTAAGTACTACAATATATAGAGATAACACTAGAAATTTAGAAAGCCAAGATTTTCACTACTAATATGAAAATATATTTCATTTGCATTGTCATGAATATCTGCTAACGACGTTTGTACTCACACGGTAAAAACATTACCCTTCTTTGACTTAGTCGCAGTCGGGTAAAAACAGTTCGAGAGGTACTATTTTAGGAAGTCTATGTTACATTTGTACACAGAGGAAGACTTTTTCTTGTCTGAAGACTTCAGGTTCAATTAAAAAAGTACGGAAAAATCCTCGCGTAATTTATTGGCGAAAATAGGACCGTATTACCATCGTTTAAAGTAGAAAATTGTATGAATATCGATGCGAACGTCAAGCGCCTCGCGTTTCGATCGTGCACCTTTTAACAATAGCAAAACGGTTCTATTTTGAATGCAGTCAGTAAGTTGTTGTCGCCCAATTTCCATGCTGTTTGAATTAACCCTTATTCTGAGTACAATCGCCCTTAGCAGATAATTTAGGGTTCAATTAATTTTTCTGTGCGTGTTTTATAGATTGGCCCTTTAATTACAATATTAAACAATTATCTTTACAACTATTATACATTTTATTTCTCGATACATGAGCCAATATGGCAGGAACCTTTAAATATAAGTTTAAAAGTAGTCTACAATATAAGTTTTATAATATTTGCGTTATGAAAAAGCAAGTTGAATCTCTCTCTATGGTTAGATCTCTATGGTTCAAGTGAGCTATAGAAGCGTTGAAAAAACACTTAATAAGATAGACTAGAACTACCAGATTTTTCGGTTATATATCGTAGTTCCTATATTAAACATGAGCTTTTAAATTCCTATAATCTTCATTTTATAAATCGCGTTTACCATTTCCCTATATTTTGGCGAATTTGATTCACCATCAAGCAATTTATCTATTTTTCTTTGAAGTTAATAAACATAGCTCTTCTATATATTTGTTCTAAAGGTCCTATAGACGGTTTACTTCTTATCATATACATCTGTCAGTTCGAACTTCCAGATCTTGTTAGGCCCGATTTCTGTGACGTAGAGATGGGATCCGTTTCTTGTTACAGCCAGCGAGTGGGGGTTTGTGAAGCCCTGAAAAATAAAGATTAACACGTTATTATTTCGCACTATAGCCTGTTGCCGATAGATGCATGTTTTAATTGAAGAACTAGATGTTTGCCACTACAAAATAGAAGAACGCAAAAGAACATAAATAGAAGTAGTTAAACGGAAAAAATAAACTGTTCATAACGTATTACTCAGCATCCAAAAAGACCAAAAAATTACAATATTATTGAAACGACATCATCATTTACCATTATTCTGGTGAAGTTACAGAACAGAAAGTCAGTAAAATACACTGTAGAATAAAATCATTAATAAAGTAAAAAATATAAAATGAAAAGTAAAAATCTATTATAAAATATAAAATAAGATCTAAAACTTACAGTAGTCGGTTCCCATGTATCCAAAATGTTTCCATAAAGCGCATTCACAGTAAATCCTCGGACGGCAATATTCTGGGACGTCGGCCCATTCACCGCATAGATCGTATCACCGTGAGACGCAACAGCGAACACCCTGCCCAAGGTAGGATCCTCAATCACCGTAGCCGGCTCAAACATTTTCACATAACTCTTCAATCCAGCCTTCGGGCAGACGATCCTCATGTTCTCCCGATCGGCGACGCAAACGATGTCCAGATGTTCCAATAAGGTCACACTGTGCGGTAGGTTCAAGGTCATCGAGTCAGAATACGAAGGTATGGCCAGTAGCAGTTTCCCAGCAGCGTTGAACTTAAGGATCTGGTTGTTGCAATAGCCGTCGGCAACGAAGATCTCTCCAGTGGTGGCTACGGCGACTGATGTTGGCATGCATAGTAACACGCGGCGTCTGTAGGGGTAGCCAGCTGTGAACGCCTCTCCGATGGTCAAGGTCGGGTACTTGTGGTTGTTTGGGATGTACTGGAATTGAGAAATGATAGTTTACAGCAACACGCAACTAGTTAAGTTAAACGCAAGGTCATCAAACATTATGTCTTCGCTTAATTGTTTCGACTCAAGGCGGCTAAGTAGCGGATTAAAATTATCCTACTTGCTAAAAAAGTCAGTCGATGTTGGGCGGAAGCCTCACCAATGCAAGATTACCGACTTCCGCAGTACTAAGCTCGCCCTTGAAAGCGGGTGACCTTGGGCACTATATCAATTTTTAATAGGTACAACGACACACAGGGACATTTTAATAAAACATGAAATTTTTGCTTCAAAATCAATATCGCTTACCTTGAAAACCTGATGTTTGGCGACATCGGTGACCCAGACATTATCATGGTGGTCTACAGTCAGCCCATGTGGCATGTAGAACGCATAGGCCCCCCAACTGTGTAGCACGGATCCTGTGTGAGGATCCAACACTAGAATAGTATCTTCTATAATCGGACCCTTGTCCAAGTTCTGGTAAGCGTTGGATTCGTTGAAAGTGCTGCAAAGTATTAAACACACTATTATTTTAGCTTAAAGGTGAAGGATGAAGTACCTCAAGAACAATGGATGGATGTCTATAACATTAGAGGAAAGGCATATAAATTGAAGAACTGTGTAAATAAAAGATAGAATTTCTTAAATGGGATGAATACTGAGATGACGGCTAGTAAGTGTGTGGGAGACATGCTGCGCCAACCTCGAATAAATTGACAAAAGGGGAGAAAGATGACAAAAGAGTGTAATAGAGTAAACATTAAATATGTATGGGTATAGTTACTCGCCTCTCGTCCCATACTCGCTCGGCTCTGTGGAATATCACTGGCTGTCCCAAGGAGTTGATGGACACAGAGGTAATCTGTCCCACGTTCAACGACGTTTGCGGCCAGTCCTTCACTTCTTGAGGTCTCAGAACTATTTCATCTTTCGGCTGAAAAGTTTTACGGAGTTATTTTTTTCACGTTTCGAATGTTCTATTTCACAAGCGGCACAAATTACATATTCAGAAAAGTTCCTGAATTAGATATAGTATGTGTATAGTTGAACTTGGCTTACCAAATGGAGATCCAAGTTTTTCAGAAGATCGTCACTAGAACCGTAACTGAAGTAGTCGAAATTCTCTCTCACAGTCTCTGGTTCACAATAGATCCCGTTTAGAGATATAAGAAACACTAGTAGCGGCACCATTTTGATAAACGTCTTCCTATTTGTTGTGGTCTACGTATTATTAGGGTCCGAGTGCTGTCTGCCTTGGCTATTGATTATTCAGCCGACAGCCGATACGCATGCGCGTTCCAGCAATGGCTTCCCTTATACATTCTCAAGGTCAAAATTGGGCAAACGAGAAATGAAAATCATAAATATCGAATAAACATAGATTTATTTTTCACATAAGTAATTTGAACAAGTGTTTTCAACAAAATTGGTCAAGATACGCGTGTCACATTCACTATTGTTATTGTGATCTCTTTCATTGTGGGGAACAAAAGAAAACGATGTGCATATCTTAGACTAATTTATGAAAATAGAAGGCGAAATTTTATTTCATATTATACTGAATCAGTCTCAAATTAGAATCGTTGTAAGAATTGGGCACATTTGAAGATTTTGAGAAATTCATGGAGACTTACATCTAGGTACGGTAACAAGCTAGAACGTTCAAGTGTTACAATCATATTTTGGGGGATGTTTAAAAAGGTTTTATGTGATTTTTGTTAACTACTGCGGGCGCCATTCCGAATGGGGCTGGTCCCAGATGTATCCGGTCTCGGTCATGGAGCATATCGCGTTGTAATATCGACCTGGACTGCGGCAGTAAGACCACGAAGGGCACTTACATCGGAACAGTATTTGGAACTCTTCCTTGCATACTTCGTTCCACCAGCATGTTCTCTACAACAGGTTATCGATTAAAACTTCTCACTTATCATCAGAAAAAAATACGTAACTTAGAACAGTGTAAGAAACAATACCTCAGTGATGTATCCTCTGACGGACTGATCCGAATAGCTCCGTTTCTGTACCGAGGCAGTCTCAAGCATTGCACTCAACATAAGTACCAGGACGAACATTACATATTGCGCCTGAAAAGTTGAAAACACGAACACTGTACACACAAACACACTTATTGACACACATATAACTTGGTTCACATCCTTTTAGTGGTCTTACCTTAAGCATAGCAGGGTTTTGGTCCAAAAATACAAAATTATCGGGCAGCGGTGCTTTTCATGTTACGCCCCGTGACGGAGCTTTCAGGTTTCCGACTAGGGTTGCGCGGCTATCCACGTGCCTTATCGGTATTTATTATTAAACGTGTAGTCGCGTCCCAGATATCTACTTTTTATTGATTATTAT
This sequence comes from Diarsia mendica, assembly GCA_949316265.1. NCBI lineage: Eukaryota > Metazoa > Arthropoda > Insecta > Lepidoptera > Noctuidae > Diarsia > Diarsia mendica. Next base: position 11,795,517 of record OX438902.1, on the reverse strand, counting down.
CTTTTCTATGTCGTTGTGGTTGGGCTCGTTTTTGTTTTAAAGGAATGGTTGTGTGGTATTTGAATGGTTTTGTATGCGGTTAGTTGTATGGTCGTCGTTTTACGATGTTTGTTGCTGGCTTTAAGATGTTTCAAATTGTCGAGTTTCTTTCTTTAGGATTTTTTTGCAGAACTTGTAAATCAATGTGTTTCGATGTAGGGAATGGGTTTAGAATATTTTAAATTTACCTATTGTTAATAGAATAAACATGCAATAATTTAGAATAATAAATTATATTACTTAACAACTATAAATACATTAACATTTACAAAATCACTAGCTACTTTAGACTCACATGTTTCTTTACTTAGTACAGCAGAGACAATAAAGATGCTCAAAATAACATTAAAACGTAAAATAGAATCAATCAAACAATTAGGATTTACAATCTAAACAAATTCAAAAGAAAATCAAAATAATTCAACTAAACAAATTAAAAGCGCGCGCAGACAGGCAACGATCAATGTAACGTTCCATTTTGAAATTTTAAATGCGGAAAACGTCGTGAGGAAAGCCTTCGAGTACTTAGTTCGAGTATGAAATCGAATTGCTTTAAGAGTAAAGGAAGACCAAAGAAATGATGAGTGGAATGTCGCAAAGAAGATTGTGCTAGAAAAGTAGTGACATTAGATGGCTACTTATTAGTCTTCATCACAAGAGGAGTATGGGAGAAGAACGCAAAGTAATTGGGGTAACGCAGGAGAATGATGATTGGATGAACGCGATGCCATTGGACGGAAACCATTTAATTTTGATCTTTGTGTGTCTACCCGCGCCCTAACGGAATGGCACTTAGATGTAAAAATAAATAAATTTTAGTAAAAGTCTAATTACAAAGAACTTTGGTCGGAACTACCACTACATTTGGGATTGCCGGCTCTATGAGCCGAAGTTTTAGTGACATCACTAAATTGTTCTACATCGCCCTTATATTTTCTATTTTGTTTTCTTCGACGTCTTCGTGTTCTTGCCGTCTGTGTACATCTTCAGCGTCTGCCCTGTAAATTGAAATCTAACTTAACATGACTTACTTTCTCAAATGTACAGGCGCTAGCATATCAAGCTACTACTTACAATCTGTCAAATTTCTTTAATAGATTTTTAACCTTATCGCTCATGTATTTGATTCAAGAAAAATGCTTGTAGGAAAATAGTCAGTTTCGGGTAGCTCGCTGTCCTACTGTCTGTCTGTACCTATATCTCTTAAAACATTTTGTATAGTAGAAAAACTAACTTGGTTACTAGCTTGATATTGAACATGGTGCTCCAACGAACCACGATCGATAACACAATAAAGGCCAACCTAATGAAGCTCATAAAAATATTAATGTTCGTTACTCACGCGTATTTGTTCGAAGATTGGAAGATACTCTTGGGACATAGCCTGTAATAAGGCCAACACTCGCCCCCCGCCTCCCCTGCCTTCTGAGCTTGCACGTATTCGTCTAGGAGACTTGCGTACGGGGACATGCTAGGCCTAGAAAGAGAAATTTCAATTTGTGATAAACAACGGATCGGTTAAGATCCCGCAACATCTCGTAAAGCACATGCCATTACAAAACTATTAATGACATTCGTCACTAGTACTTAAAAGCCCGTAAAAGTTAGAATGCTGGCTAGATACGAGTCTACCTCCAACTGGATAAACGTCAGTCTGTGTCTAATACCGATATAGCCGCATCGCATCCGGTTACACTGGAACTAGCTGAACTGACCTTATCTCAGGAAATACCGGCGATAATGCGTCCGATTTGGCGCACACGTCTTAGAAGAAAAATAAATATAGCAAAACGAACATCGATAACGTAATCTATAAATAATTTAATTAATCTAATACGTACGTAAAGAACAGCTTCATAATTTCTCCGAGAAAACCGAAGTTCTTGAGTGGGTGCGATTGAATTTCGCAAATAGCCCGTAGAAGACATTCTTTTCCATCTAGCCCGAAATTTTCGAACATGTCCTCTGCTACTCCATACAACAGTGCTCTGAAAGTAATGAAAGATAGTAAGATCAACGTACCTACATAGAAACGTTCAAAGTCTACATAAACGTTTTCGATTTTCTGATAGTTATCTAAACAAAGAGAACATTTAAACGAAACAGTCGAATATTATTTATTTGCCAAAATATTTCTAGACTTATCGAAATCTGCAAATTGGAAATAATGCTATCAGTAGAGAAAATATCAACAAAATTGATTGCTTAATCAACCACGCGCATTGTTCCAGTAGACGTAACAAAATTCCTTTGAAACAATTTATTGTTTACTCCAATTCTTCGATTAGTTGCGTAATTGGCGCCGGTTTTCGAATCACATAAAGAATTTCAAACACCCTTTCGTAGCAACTTCCTGCGTCGGTTGCCAACTATCCTTCGTGGGTGGAATTCCTGATGTATTCGGCTCGAAGGTGAAAGTAACGGCCAATAACTTAACCGCTACTGTTGCTAGCTACCACGTGGTTAGAGCCCCGTAGAAATAACTTCGTGCGAACGGCTTTCGTGTGTGGTCCTAACAGGGCCTTTGCTACTTTTAACCCTATGGCAACGGAGAGAATTTAGTCTGGAGGACAATATTCCCCGAAATAAGTGGGAAAATTAGCCTCCAATGTGGGAGTACTACATGTCCATCTATCTATACCTTTGGGGAATACATAACAAAAAATCAACATACACGCATCCCGCACTCTTTAAAACCGACAATAGACTGTCTGCGTGTCTCCGCAGGTTTTAAGTCAGGGATCGAGTCTTTGTTAAACCTTCCAAGATTTACATAACAAAGCGAGACACTCATTTAAAAACAAAGACAACTGTTCTTAGCTTTAAGTTATTATACATCATACATTACCTCTCTCCTCCATGCAATCTATCAAGTACTGCCTGTTCAACCTCAGGAGTGACATTCTCTCCAGTAGACCGCTTGCCTCGTCTCTTGTCCAAGTACTGTCCTACATATTGCGCCATCATGGACACTGCCGTGTTTCCCAGAGATCGGGCCAAGAATGGCGGAAATGTTCCATAAGGGTTTTCATTGTCCGTCAAACCGAGTTTGTCAAAGTCGACTGAAATAATAAGAAAAATTTAAGTTGCGTCGTGTACTTTCTTTGTTTGGAAATTAGTTAAGGAAGAACCTCATTCATCAAAAATATTTGGACCATCATACTTCAAGCATTGGCGACCGATTTCGGGACTGTGGTCGATCGCCGATGCCCAAAGTCTCAAAGTATCGTCTGAGCTCTGACTAGAAACTTTGATCTGGTTTGTTGTAATATTATTAATAAAAAAGGCTATATTCAAGCAATATTTGACTTAGATTTATAGGGTCTCATACCCTTATGATTTGATGAGAGAGGAGAAATAGTTACGAGTTAAACACCATGATCTGAAGAAGTATCTACGTTTACTTTTCCGCAAATTAATTTAACTGTTTCTTTAACACTACAATTAATTCTAACAACACTAACTGGAACTACATGAGCTTCAACTAAGTTGACTCTTACAATATACTAAGTTTTACTATTACTATCAAATATGTCAGTAGTTTCTAAATACTTATTAACAACTAAAAGTATAGTCGACCAAGAAATTGGTTTACCACTCTAAGGTTGAATATCATTTGCACGTACAAAACATCAAGTGCTATAATCTGTCATTCCTGTTTATTTAAACTCAGAACGTAATCCTTAGCGAATAATTATGTTACTGGGAGATGTCATCAAAAGTGGTAAACCAATTTCTTGGTCGACTATCATGTTAAAGTTCACAAAAACCAATTACTTTATTGATTGACTCTAAATCAATGGAACAACTTTTGAATTATGTTTTTTTTTCAAATTCATCATCTGCCTAGCCTTTTCCCCACTATTTTGGGGTATAACCGGAGGCAGCTGAATATCGTATTTTACATGGAGCCACAAGCACAACCCGGTTAGTACTGGATGGATGCCCTTGGTAAGACTGTTTTTCAGTCTTTTGGGCCACTGACTACCGGTAACGACTGTAAAAGATCTACAAATAAGGAGGAAACTCGGTATGTAATCGGTCCCCCCCATCCAAGGATCAACCTAGGCAAGCAATGCTTAACCCTTAAAATTGACCCGAACGGCTGTTATTATTTAGCAGCGAGCTCCTGGCTCTGGTTTTACAAATTATTATACTAAAACTAAACTATGTTATTTTATATATTACTTTCAACTGCTCTACGAGTATTCTACTTAGTAGACCTGAAAGTACTGACTCATAAATTCCAATCTGTATTCAAGTTTACCTGCAATGAATCGGAAGAAAATGTAAAAAAAAGAAAAATAATCTGTTAAAAACTAGTTCGGGTTGGGCATGTTTTGTAAAAAAAAATATATTGAAGAATGAACATTTGTATAAAACAGCACTTACTTGAAAAAGGTATACTGACAGTCAAATTAGACAAGAATCCTTTCGGTGGATGCCTTACGAATGGCAACGATAGTGATGGTGTGATAGACATTGAAGTGCCGGGAGGCAACGCCAAGCGACCATCATTCGTGATCCAGAGTATTCTCTTCTGCCTCGAGTGCGGTATGTTCGCTTTGGCCACCCCATCGTGGCTGTCCATTGAAGCCATCGGCAGCAAAGCAGCTAATATGCTTAGTATTACGCGGGGAACTGATGCATCCATCGCCCACCTGTGGAAAATAATAATATTGTCATGCATTTTTTGGGTTTACTTATTTGACTTTTATAAACCATTGAATCTCATTCAGAGGACTTCGTTTGGGAATAATGTTTTAAAAGAATGCTAACCATTTATTAAAAAAAAAAACAATTTTGAAAACTGTTGTCTATTGATGTCACCCAGCCGTCAAAACACAACACAAACATTGAGCCGCTTTATTTCGCCAACGAAGTAAATATGCAATCAAAGAAGTGCACTCATATACGTATCAGGGATAACAATTACTATGACATCGACGTGGAGAAGTTCATAAAATCACTTGAAGCTAAACACAAGGTAGATTTTCGATGCTTGCCACGATGGGAAGAATTAGTGCAACGCATGCATGTCGCAGACACCGACTGCAAACGAAAGATTCAAGGAGCACAGTTGCGAAAAAGTATGATAATAGACAAGTTATTTATGCAAGCCACCAGACCATCACCTTTTGATTTAACGGCAGGATTATGTAGGACAGCCAGCAAGTGGCGTAAAATGGAAGCTGAACTGAAGAAACGAAAAGTTCCCGAGACTCCAGAACACGTTTCTCAACCTGATGATAAAACAGCCTCAACATTATCAGGAGAAGAGTCAGATGCTCTTCATCCCAACACCATGGTCAGATCTCTATATCCATCTATAGAGAGTACAACAAGGCTTGTGTCGATAGAACCCGGGCCTTCTAAAATGGACGTGGAGTTCCAAGAAGAGCTGCTAGAACATAATTTACCGGTGGTTATTTCTACAAATCCCCACAAGTTTGTTTCACCTTTGGGATCACAATCTTCTGGAATGTGTTTTAAATCCTTCATCGATAGCACAAAGTTACCGTCGGAAAGTACCATAGAAAAGTTGTCATGTTTAAAACCCACTGCATCAGTCGTATGCATTCCGACGCCAATTGTCCTGTCCAACAATACTTTGGAACAACAATTTGTCGAATTCACGGTGATAAACTGTGCATATAAATACATGCACATAAGATTTAAAAGCATTATGGACAGCTCTCAATTTTTGAAAACGAAAATATTGCCCGCTATTCCAAAGATACTATATTCGGGTGTACCTGTTGTATATAGATTCATATTTACACTAAAAGATCAGAATGAATTCAATTCAGGGTTATATTTTAAAGTTGGACAAGATGTTTGTGACGGTGTTCCTCCAGAAGCACTTTGTATCCCAATGGTTAGTGCATTTTCAAAAATGCATTCTGTGTTAGTTTCCGAAACGGTAAATATACCACCTGTTTACCCTTGGCATATGAAAAGAAATGGTAAGCATTCAAGTGCAACTGTAAAACTATCAGTTAACGATCCTTACGCTTATCACTTGCATATTCATAAACGACTGATTGATCTATCTCAAGCATCAGATATAACTATCTCCTTACAAGCAACTGGGCCGACTGAGAGTGAAGAAGAACGAGAAATGGACATGAATGTGGAAGCTGCCACAATCATAAATTCTCCAAAAATGCAAGACAGTGTAAAAACAATTAATACAATCGAATCAATGTATTTAATTGTCGAAAGCATTATTGAGGTTGCTTTAGACACGTTTGTATTCGAGTCCACTTATTTGTTTCTGAAACCGTACGAAAAAGTAAACGTTCCAGTTTATTTTACTAAAAATGAACGCATTGGCTATCACAACAGTTACTATGAATTAGAATTTCTGGAACCGGAAACCGAAAAATGCATAATGTCGAAATCCATAAAAGTCTTTGGAGAGGTCCTTCCGCATCCAATCAAAATACACCCTGATATATTAGATAATTATGTCCAATTCTCCAGTTACACATGGTTATCTTCAAGATCAGTTCATAGTTACTAACTCTCACAACGTGTATCTTGCCACTATTCAAATTAAATTAACTACTAAAATGAAACAAATGTTTCGTGTGGACCCTATGGAAGCAACAGTGCCTGCATTAAAAAGTGTAGCTTTCACAGTGACATGTTGTTCGAGAGACATCTCATCAGTTAAACCATTCGAAGATTTAGCATATTTTACGTTCAAAATTAAAGTCCTTGGCCATAAATCTGTGTTCGAAAATGTACCACCATTCTTTTATGAAGTTATCGCACCGTGTGCAGTAGAATTTAAAAAGGTTTACAATGAAAAATACTTTAAAGATGTAGATTCAACTATATTTATTTCAGACTAGTTTTTTTTTATGTTCTTGATTTGTTAAGTCATTGTGACCTTGAACTTTTGAAAATAAATAACGACAAACGAAATTTATAATAATTAGTCTTTTCAGTTCTAATAACTTTATTTTTCTATTTCTTCCTACTAAACTAATACTACTTCTAAAAAAGTCGTCAAAAACGTCATTAGTTCGACTTTTTCTAGAACTAGACAATCCCGGGGGACACTCAAGTAGTGTTTGACAAGGATAAAACCTGTTAACGCGTCCAACTAACTAGTTGAATGTAATACAGGTCAAGTGAGTTGATTGCCTGAACCCGCATAATATCCCAGACTAGATCTACAGGTCGGGCAACCGGTTCAATGCGACAATCGATTATAAATCTGCTACAAGTTTGATGGAAACGATTGTGCTATAACACCTTTATTATGATTCGATCTCGGTGTACCTGTCAGTGATCGTGAACTTCGTATTAAGTCATGCATCTTCAACTACCATTGAGCAATTCACATGAATATTTTCATAATTGTTTTACTTTTTAAAAGCAAAGCTTAAAAACCAAAGTTTTTACCTCATCTAACTGTCTGTGCACTACGAAAAATCCAAATGTTTTTGTAACCTTAATAACTTCGAAACAGTCAAGTATTTACTACATGAAAATAAGTCGTGTTTCTTTCGTTTTGCATAAATGCATACTTAAATTCTCTTGACTTTGCGCCACCAATAAAACAAATAAGAAACACCTGTTAACTCAAACATCTATTACGTGTTAATTGTTTGCAAATAGTTCTATGTTTAACAGCTGCAGGATTAAAGTACTCATTTCCTATTGCTATTTCATTTGATTTAAGGCTATCGGCATGAACTACAATATTTTCTAATCGATCACCTTTTTTGTTGATGTCGATATTGTTAACGCTTTTCCTATTCTTGACACGTAGGATGTCAATAGGCTCCTACGTGCAATCGTAACGTATTGAAATGCCATCAGGAATTCATTAAGCATTCATTCGACACTTTCACGTTAAAAATTGGTTCATAATCTGATCTTGAATGTGCAAAAAATGTTGAATGATTTTAACCGAGTCTTCTCGCTTTGAATTTTGAGTCATGGCTTTATTATTAGTTAATTATATTGAACTGCCTTTTTTATTTGGTGTGCTTTTATTAGCTGTTATTGATTATCTGTCTTCTATTAGTCATTTCTGTTTGTTGTCCTTAATTTATTAGTCCGGTTCTTTTTTGTATCTTTTGCAGTCATGTTTTACTTTCAGTTTGTCCGATTATGATGAATGAATATTTATTGCTACTTAAATTGTTTCCAATGTCATTAACAAGTTAAGATACTAGTTTAGTAATTTAATTTGTATAGTTTTTATGTGGTATAGACGCCACCAGATTAAGCTACTGCAATCTGACTTTTATGAATAGATTTTTAACTTTATCGCAGAAACATTGGTTTCAAGCTGGCGTTTGTACCTTTTAGCATCCGCTGTGATTGAGATCTGCCTTTAATTAGTAATTTTTCTGTCGTCCATAATTTATCAGTATTGTTTCTTTTTTGTTAGTCTTGCAGTCATGTTTTATTTTTATCATGCTCGATTACTATGAATCAATATTTATTCCTGTGTATATTGTTTCCGATGTCAATAACTCGTTAATGGCGATGGTAAAGTAACTTAGATCAAGACACCGCTATTGAGATAAAACCATCCGTAGTAACTTGATGATTGTGTGCAAGCTTACTGTTACGTTAGATTACAGCATAATTGGCTTAGGAATGTGAGCTATTTGCTACATAAATGAAATCATGTTTTCTTTGACGCCATTATGTTATATCACGAGTGACGTTTCGTTTCGAGTTATGCGTACATTTCATTTGGCCAAAAATACTGTTTACTTATCTCTGTTTTTCTATTTGCTATCTAACATTGATTGATTATGCTTAAGCAATCAAATAGGTCTTGCTGACAAATTTAAAATGGCTCAGTAGAATACAGTTATCATTATTTTCCAAAAATCAGTTTTAAGATAGCCCGAATCAATAAAGAAATTGCGATGTATTATTTAAAGAAATCGATTTTAAAAACAAATATTATCAGCCCGTTTCTCAGTTCCCGTAAAGGGTTTATATTGTTGATCTTGATTACTTTTAGTGTGAATTAATATTGAAATACTTTATTACGGTAATCACCTCGTTTGGCTGCTGCATTGCGGTTCATTTTATTTTACGAAAACACATGTAGGTAAATACTGCCAGTTCCTCTTAGATTCTGTGTCAATATTTATTTAAGAAACATTACCGGACAACAAAGACAGGTTAAAACACAAGGTTATTTTCCCCGTTTGTCGCATCTAGGTTAGGGTGACCTAAAGAATATCTAGTTCGACAGTAGCTCTTCAAAGCTTGTCAGAGACAAGCTCGTTGTGGTCCAAATCACCCCATTTCATCTCTCGCAAATGTGTTATTGTTTTAACTTGTGGACAGTTTTATAGCACCGGCATGCCTCTTTAACGTATGGCCCGACCTTATTTAGTGCCGCTGTGGTTTGGCAACACTACATAGCATTATGAACTGATGCCCCACTTTAGATATGAGGATTCGATGGGAAAATTATAATGCAATGTTTGTTTACAATCTTCTTCATGGAAATAATTGCAGCTTCATAGTCTTGTTTATCTACTTTCGGTTCTTCATTATTCAGTATTCGCATCCGCTTCAAGGCTATCGTGACTTCTATCTCATTACCAGAATTTTATGAATACTTCTTCAGTCTTAATTTAATTTCAATTAAAATTGCATCGTTGGAATCACTTAATACGAGCTTCGGGTTAACAAACTTAATAATTTACAGTCTATGTAGATAAAGTTGAATGAACTGTTATTATTTCTAGTAACACGCTGTCTAGGCACGCGTCATTTTCAAATTAGATTACTTATTAAAAAAAGCTGCAGTAAAAAATGTTAACTAGGTCCATTTTGCACACCTAATTATATCTCAAAATTTTGAACTCGTGATAAATAATTCATATTTCTAGTAGCTTGTTAAAGACAGTGCGTAGAGCTATTGATGAAATTCGTCCATTAACACGGTTATAAATCGTTAATATTCATTAATCCGCGCTACGTGCGATAAAACACTCGCTGCCAAGTGATGTGTTAATGAATTAGCAGCAAATTGATGAATGAGTTGAAACACTGATAGATTACAATTATAAACCAGGACGATTCTAAGAGCGCACTTCGCGTGACACTTGAAACAGGAATTAATTGAGGCCGCATTTAAATCTCTAGTACCTATGTGATAAAAGCTATGCACGAGCCTTGATGATAATTGAGAAATTATTCTGTAATGGTCGTATTTAAATTAAACTTACCTCTATATCACAACTGTTTCGTAGGAATAAATGTTCATGGACGCACCACAGTCACGAGGTATTGTTGTCTTTGCAGATATTTCGTTCACTGTCAATCACACTGTACAATTAACTGTCCTTCTCCTGCGATCATCGCGGGATGTATTGGCTGATAGCAGGTCAGCTGCGCAGGCGGTGCTGTATCGTTGCCAAAATTTCGCTTACTTTCGGGCACGCTTGCGCATACAAACACTGTTCCACGAAAATGCGTCCTCCTTCGATATAATCCGCGTCGAATTTCTTTTTGGTATCGACAGCTGAAGTAAGGTTCGTGCGTCACGTTCGTCCTCAAGTCCTGGGACGTCTGTAATTTGTTCGAGTGCCACAATATCGACGACGACTTTGTATTCACATGTCGCCGAAACTCTCTTTGCTAATTGTGATGCGCGGCGTGTCCCCCGCTTTCCGCATTGTCGAACAATGGAGCGCAGCACCCCGGGGTGACAGGTGGCTCCTCATCGCTTATGGCCCGTCATAAGGTCGGTTGTTTAGTGGCGATGTGTTTAGTAATGACAGTGTGCAAGGTATCTGGTTGCGAGCGCTGGCGCGGCGATACCGGTACGGAATGGAGGCTCGGGCGGGTGTAATCGTTCGACGTCGCCTCGCCAGTTGGCCACTGGGTTAGCGGTGTTCCTTTTCCTGCTTCGTTTCTTAATAGGTAGCACACATGTAAGTGAATCTGATGTGCAGCAGCCCTTCGCAAGTTCGCACGCATTTGATGGCCTCGCTCATTTTTGTAAACAAAAATATCAGATGGAGAATTCATAAAGACATACCTAACTCCAAATTAATCAAATTGTTAATCATACCTTTTTACAGTTTGATCATCAGCATCATCATCTTAATCATACCTATCAGTAGACGATGATATCTCGATAACATTCATAAATGACCCTATTCTAATAATTTCCTATACTTAAGTATTATCGCCTAAGCATTTCTTCAAAACACGACTGAGTTCTTCATTTTGGGGATTTCCGAAGGTAAAGTATAATTAGATAGTTCATATTCATATCAGTACTGCACCATCTGTTATATTATAATCAATTTCCATCATAACACTATCAGGAGCTATCCACATAATCTTCATCAGGATTATAAAATACACTAGCTTCTTTGTTTCAGTAGCTACGTAGGTAAATAATCTGGTAATTAATATTTCGTAACACGTCTTTTTTGTAACAAAATATTTTTATCTAAGTCAAATCTAAATAGTTATCTATTACAATATGTACGTAATACCAGTAGGCCTATATTGGAAATTCCTAGCAAGTCATACTGTACCTATAAGCGTTTTCTAAAGAAGATAGGCAAAAAATCGACTTTAAAAAAAAAAATGGTTTATTGCCGTACTTTATTTACATGAAGGGACTGTCTATCTGACCTTCATTACCCAGAAATACATGGGTAACACGATACCACTTCTTGGTGATACTGATTGTTAGACTTTTGGGCCCTGTAACGACTGCCAAAGATCTACAAACGACAGCCGTGCGTGGCCAACGGTTTACCGTGCCTTCCTAGGCTCAGAGAAATCTCGGTATGAAATAGGTGGTCACCATAATCCATGGACCCACTGAGGCAAAAGTGAGGCTGTAGAGCAGCCATACTCAACGTGCGGCTCGCGGGCCGCATGCGGCTCGCCTGTCCTTATTATGTGGCCCGAGCCACGGCCCACGGCATTAGTAGGTATTACAAATTTAATAAGGGTTAAAAATACTGTACCTACCTATTGATTAATTCACTCATTTACTCCTATTATCTCTCTTACCTATTGAGTACACACAGAACACTATTAGGTACTACCTACCTATTTGTACTATGGCTGGGGCTCACTCAGGGGTTAGTTTTATTTTCGCATATAATCGAATAAACCCCCTTCCTTACTAATATTTTAAATTCGAAAGAAAATCTGTCTGCCTGCCTGTCTGTTATGGACTAAGGACAGTTATGGTGGAACCACACTTGGCGTATTTGTTTGTACAAATGTTTGCGATATTTAGGAGTACTTCATCTACCGGTGTTGTTTGCATTACCAAGATGCCAGGAATATTTTGTAAAAATACGCCAAGTAAAGTGTAAGCATTACGCTTTGACGCCTAAACCACTGATTCGATTTTGATGAAAGACACACAGATGGGCGTTTTTCAAAAAAAGTGTCCGTTACGTAGTGGATTTCCACCGAGAAAAAAAATGATTTAATTATAAATATGTGTTTATTAGACATCACAATTTGTAGGCAACTAATTATATTATATTGTAGTCGATATATAGTATTTTAATTGTATTAATTTTAAGATATTATTGTCTATGATTTTTACGTTGCGAAATGGCAACAATTTGAATTCGCGCGCTTTTTGTACCAACCGTTGTGGAACCGCGGCGCGTGGGCGCGCGATCCAACTAGTGGCCGCCAAAACCTTGTCGCGAGCGGGGGTGCATCGTAACGCTCCTGCGTTCCCGCCAATACTGTGAAAATGTGTCTAGTTTAATGTAAAGTGTGTGTTTCTTGAACAATATACGTATTAACGATAACCTAACCAGTGTTCATTTATTGTGGAAACATCCCGCCCTAAATAATATTGGTCCTCCGAGCCTGGATCACAATGAATGACAACGTTCCTGGTGTCGTTACACGGAGCAGAGCCCATGCTGGGACTGAGCAGCAACCCGGTGCGGATTCCACGTGTGTCACTACGGCCCCGCGTAGTGAAGTTGTTGCCACGTCGTCGATCGGGTCGCGATCAAGCCGCCTCAGCAGCGAAACGCTTCGCCTCCGTGCCGAGTACAAGGCCGCAGAAGAAATCGCCAAGCTGAAGGAACAGCTCATAAAGAAAAAACTAGCGGTAGAAATCGCGGAGATTGAAGACGAAGAAGAAGAAAATCGCGCGATGAGTTTCTACAGTGGTCCTGAGAACATGGATGAGTTGCAAGCCCCATTCGAACACGTGGAAAAGCCGCCGGTGCCTCACGCGCCGGCCGGCACGTGTCCGAACCCGACCGAAGGCCTAACTCGAGAAAGCGAGCGCGCGCGCGGCGTCGCGCATGCGCAGAACGACGGACGCGAGCCGTTCGCGCCAACGGCGGCGTCCTCCCCGACCGACGCGAAGCATGCGCCGAGCGCTCTGCCCCCGGCCGCCGGCACCGTCGCGGCTTCTGACATCATGCATCTAGCCAACGTTATTATATCGAACATGTCGAAGCGACCACGACAAAATTACGATCTCCCCGTGTTTGATGGCGGCCCAGCAGACTGGCTGGCATATCGGCGTACCTACGAAGCTACCGCGGCCACGTATAGCATGTCCGAGAACAACCTACGACTGCAAGCATCACTGCGTGGCGCGGCAAAGTGTGCCGTTGAAGATCTGTTGCGCACCGGGTCCGACCCAACAGAGGTCATAAATGCTTTGGAGGAAGAGTTCGGCCACCCAAACTTGCTTCTTGAAACGGCTCTGAACAAAATAAGATGTCTGCCCCGTGTGTCCGAAAGTGGCGTCGAACTGCGAAATATGACTTGCGTCGTGCGAAATTGTTTGTACATTTTGAAAAATATAAGAGCGGAGGGTTACATAAATAACCCGCAATTAACCCACGAGATCCTTGGTAAACTAACCCATGTGCAACGATCGCAGTACGGCGAGTTTGTAATGAAAAGGCACACCGACAGCAAGGACGATCTTCGCTTATCGCCAAATATAAGCATAGTACTCGAGTTTCTGAGTCATTTATCACGGGCATCGGCTTATTACCTACCGTTGAGCATGAACACCGAGCATAACCATCGTAACCGGACCCACGCAACTTCCAACCCAGCTGTCGCCGCGCCGCCGCCGTCGTCTCGCGCCAAGCGCGCTGAGTCTACGCGTCAAAACCGAGAGGCCCGGGAGCCTGCCTGCCGAGTACACCTCACCAGCGAGGAAGCATCGTCGCCGAGTACGTCGGCGTTAAGTGAGTGCGCGTTGTGTCGTAGTGCGGTTCATCAATTACCCGAGTGCGATAAATTCATTACGAAAAGTGAGTCGGAAAAGTGGAACTTTGTAAAAGACAACAAACTTTGTTTTAAATGTTTAGTGCAAAGCCATTCTCGTTTTCGTTGTCGCGCAAAACGATGTGATAAGTGTCGTGCGCCGCATCACACACTCCTACACTACGAGAAGCCGAGCGCCCAGGGCGCCGCCGCCGGCAGCGGCGCGCCCGCGCCGGCCGCGGCTCAGGCGGCCTGTGTACAGCCGCCGCCGCCGCCGTCTGTGAGCGCTGAGTCTGTGACGAGTATCGGTGAGCGGTGTCGAACCACTAAAACTTTATTAAAAATTATGCCTGTTACGATTATTGTTAATAATGTTGAACATAGTCTGTATGCTTTGCTAGATGATGGGGCCACAGTGTCGTTAGTAGATTCCAGTGTGTGTAATTTCAGTGGACCATCATCCCCGTTAAGAATTGTCAGTGCGCGCGGTCTTGTTATGACGGATAACAACTCCTGTAAGGGGACTGCGCTAATCCGTGGGCCCAACGGCGTATGTCATGATATCGTGTTACGAACGATTGAGAATTTGGACTTGCCTACCCAATCTGTGCCTGCCAGAGTTTTGAATAAAAATAAACATTTGCGAGACTTAGATTTGTGTCAGATGTCGTGCGCGAAACCGATGGTTTTAATCGGCCAAGATAACTGGAAGTTAATCGTAAATGAGGAAATACGACAGGGAAAATCCGGGCAACCCGTAGCGTCCCTCACAAAGTTAGGGTGGGTTATTCACGGACCTGTATCTGTAGGTATCGATGATAAGTCTGGTAGCGAGTCAGTAAATCTAACCTTCGATGGTTTAGACGATTTAAATGAACTGGTGAAACAACAATTTATGCTCGAGTCCATCGGTATCACGGAAGTGTCACGTAAAAATGTCGAGACTGAACGCGCATGTAAAATCCTAGATAGCACTAGCCGCCGTGTCGACGGAGGCTGGGAGGTAGGGTTGCTTTGGTCACGTGACACTGTACACTTACCTGACAACTACGATTACGCTTTTAAACGATTACGCGGCATAGAGAGTAATGGGCCTACTACACGCACGCACTTCCCCACAGTTTTGCCTGCGGGATTACACGGTGCACACAGTACATCGCGCGTGTGGTTTGTAATGGTAATACAGTTTTACCAACCATACGCGCGATGTACGGTGAAGTGTGAACGAAAACTGTGGGGAAGTGCGTGCGTGTAGTAGGCCCATAAGATGTCTAAGAACCCCGATTATGCTGAAGCGTATTCGCGTCAAATCGAGCGCTTAATAACACTAAAGTATGCTAGGTTATTGGATAGTCCGTTGAGCGTTAAGAGCGCTGTCACAAACTTTGGGCGATTTGCCGAAAATACGTACTTTTACAAGTCCTGGACACGTCTTATTTATAGATAAAGGCATAATATTTCAATGAAAAATTATAAATCTGACTTTGTTTTAGTTTGTGTCCTGATTAGAATTTCGTTTTGAATGTTAATATTTCGAGAAATAGCAATTTTCCGACACCCAATTTCGAGCAAACGTAAAACATCTGGTTTTTCCCTGCTACTTGTGACAAATTGGCAACACAGAAAAATCTGAAAAAATATCAAAATACTGGTTATATAGTCCTGAAGTTTTTGTCCTGATTAGAATTGAGATATAAATGGAATCGCAGCAAAAAAAAAGGATATTCAAAAGCAATACTGAGCTAAAATTTATGCGTTTTAAATATGGTTTAAACATAGGATAAAGATAATATTAACAAAAAAAAAATAGACATACTTATAGTACAACACTTTACCTTCCCTAATTATATTTTTTTGGAATTTTACGCCGTCTCATTTTTTTATTACGATTTTCCAAAATAATGCCTTATTACTAGATGTACGGCCGCCATATGCTCAGTAACGCCTGAGGGCTCGTGGAGGATGGACCTATGTCGCTCGCGCTCCCGCGCGCCTTAGTGTGGGTTACGTATACGAATACAGGTAGACCAGAGGTTGTCAACAGTTTAAACGTAAGTATTCTTGTAATTTATTATGATAAAATAAAATTGTAGTCATGTTCTATGTTGGAAAGGAACGCTTTGCGCAACCTTACTATAAAGTTTATTCGTAAATGATACTTTACTGGTCGATCAAAAATCATAGAAATCTTTATTTTAGAAATAATGGGGAATCTTTCGAATGTTGCATTGAAATATTCACTTTTATGAATCTTTCGAGAAAAAACAAATCCAAGAAGGCGGCTGGGAAAATTTTAGGTGTTTCCGTCATGGGTGTCGTTTTGATGGTTTTTGGGGTCGCTGATTACGAAAATGAAGTCAAAATGAAAATCCAAGATGGCGGCTAGGAAAATTTTTGGTTATTCCGTGATGGGTGTCGTTTTCATGGTTTTTGGGGTCGCTGATTACGAAAATGAGGTCAAAATAAAAATCCAAGATGGCGCTGACGAAAATTTTTGGATTTTTCGTCATGGGTGTCGTTTTCATGGTTTTTGGGGTCGCTGATTACGAAAATGAGGTCGAAATGAAAATCCAAGATGGCGCCGACAAAAAATTTTGTTTTTTCCGTCATGGGTATCGCTTTCATGGTTTTTGGGGTACCTGATTACGAAAATGAAGTCAAAATGAAAATCCAAGATGGCGCCGACAAAAATTTTTGTTTTTTCCGTCATGGGTATCGTTTTCATGGTTTTTGGGGTCGCTGATTACGAAAATGAGGTCAAAATTAAAATCCAAGATGGCGGCTAGGAAATTTTTGTTTTTCAGTCATGGGTGTCGTTTTCATGGTTTTTGGGGTAGCTGATTACGAAAATGAAGTCAAAATGAAAATCCAAGATGGCGCCGACGAAATTTTTTTAGTTTTTCAGTCATAGGTGTTGTTTTCATGGTTTTTTGAGTCGCTGGTTACGAAAATGAGGTCAAAATGAGGTCAGTGGGTCGTCATAGGGGCGGATTTTTAGGAGTTGGAGTATACGCTTAGGGGCACTATGAGCAGCAAAGAAAACACAAAAAAAAAATTTTGTTCAAAAAAAATTTCGGGACTTTTTTCTGTTTTTCTTTTTTTTTTCAAAAATGTCTCTTTTTTTTTTTGTTTCGTGTTGACCTTGACCATAGAAATTATTTAGGTTTTGAGAACCATGGTCCTACGGCGCACCGTTTCAGAGTTTCGGTCCTACGAATTTTACTTCGTTTCATCTAGAATGCTCTATATTTCCAAAATGGTAGCTCGGATGAAAACTTTTTCTGGAAAAGAATTGTTGCTCTAGTTAAAAACTATGAGATGGTGTAAAAAAACCGCGACAAAGAGAAAGAAAAGAAATATTTGCAAAATTTTTCGGGGCACAACAGTTAAATTTTCAGAAGTTTTTTTTCTTCAAGATTTTGGCTATTTTTATTGCAGCATCTTGTTAACCTGGTCCATTGAAACCATTTTAGTTCCGAGACACATGGTCCTACGACGCACCGTTTCCGAGTTATGGTCTTACGAATTTTACTTCGTTTCATCTAGAATGCTCTATATTTCCAAAATGGTAGCTCGGATGAAAACCTTTTCTGGAAAAGAATTGTTGCTCTAGTTAAAAACTATGAGATGGTGTAAAAAAACCGCGACAAAGAGGGAGAAAAGAAATTTTTGCAAAAATTTTCGGGGCACAACAGTAAAATTTTCAGAAGTTTTTTTTTTCAAGATTTTGGCTATTTTTATTGCAGCATCTTGTTAACCTGGTCCATTGAAACCATTTAAATTCCGAGACACATGGTCCTACGACGCACCGTTTCCGAGTTATGGTCCTACGAATTTTACTTCGTTTTATCTAGAACGCTCTATATTTCCAAAATGGTAGCTCGGATGAAAACCTTTTTTGGAAAAGAATTGTTGCTCTAGTCAAAAACTATGAGATGGTGTAAAAAAACCGCGACAAAGAGAGAGAAAATAAATATTTGCAAAATTTTTCGGGGCAAAACCGTAAAATTTTCTGAAGTTTTTTTTTTCAAGATTTTAGCTATTTTTATTGCAGCATCTTGTAAACCTGGTCCATTGAAACCATTTAAGTTCCGAGACACATGGTCCTACGACGCACCGTTTCCGAGTTATGGTTCTACGAATTTTACTTCGTTTTATCTAGAACGCTCTATATTTCCAAAATGGTAGCTCGGATGAAAACCTTTTTTGGAAAAGAATTGTTGCTCTAGTCAAAAACTATGAGATGGTGTAAAAAAACCGCGACAAAGAGAGAGAAAAGAAATATTTGCAAAATTTTTCTGTCGGTCGATTTTTCACCTTGACACACGAGACACATGGTCCTACGACGCACCGACGGAAAATTCGTAGGACCATAACTCGGAAACGGTGCGTCGTAGGACCATAATGTGTCTCGGAGCTTAAATGGTTTCTATGGACCAGGTTAATAAGAAAAATAGCCGAAATCCTGAAAAAAAAAAAACTTCTGAAAATTTTACTAAATTCTGTGCCCCTAAGGATACACAAGGTGAAAGATCGACCGACACTTAAAAAAAAATTAATTTTTCTTTTTCTCTCACTTTGTCGCGGTTTTTTTATATCATCTCATAGTTGTCGACTAGAACAACAATTCTTTTCCTGAAAACGTTTTCATCCGAGCTGCTATTTTGGAAATATAGAGCATTCTAGATGAAACGAAGTAAAATTCGTAGGACCATAACTATGAAACGGTTTGTCGTAGGACCATGGTTCGCAGAACCTAAATAATTTCTATGGTCAAGGACAACACGAAACAAAAAAAAAATTAGGCGTTTTTGAAAAAAAAAAAAAACAGGTAAATTTAGCAAGTCCCGAAAATTATTTTAAACTTATTTTTTTTCTTCTGTTTTCTTTGCTGCTCATAGTGCCCCTAAGCGTATACTCCAACTCTTAAAAAAAAACCGCCCCTATGACGACCCACTGACCTCATTTTGACCTCATTTTCGTAATCAGCGACCCCAAAAACCATGAAAACGACACCCATGACGGAAAAACTAAAAATTTTCGTCGGCGCCATCTTGGATTTTCATTTTGACCTTATTTTCGTATTCAGCGACCTCAAAAGCCATGAAAACGACACCCATGACGGAAAAACCAAAAATTTTCGTCGGCGCCATCTTGGATTTTCATTTTGACCTCATTTTCGTAATCAGCGACCCCAAAAACCATGAAAACGACACCCATGACGGAAAAGCCAAAAATTTTCGTCGGCGCCATCTTTGATTTTTATTTTGATCTCATTTTCGTAATCAGCGACCCCAAAAGCCATGAAAACGACACCCATGACGGAAAAACCAAAAATTTTCGTCGGCGCCATCTTGGATTTTCAATTTGACCTTATTTTCGTAATCAGCGACCCCAAAAACCATGAAAACGACACCCATGACGGAAAAGCCAAAAATTTTCGTCGGCGCCATCTTTGATTTTTATTTTGACCTCATTTTCGTAATCAGCGACCCTGAAAACCATGATAACGACACCCATGACGGAAAAACTAAAAATTTTCGTCGGCGCCATCTTGGATTTTTATTTTGACCTTATTTTCGTAATCAGCGACCCCAAAAACCATGAAAACGACACCCATGACGGAAAAACTAAAAATTTTTATCGGCGCCATCTTGGATTTTTATTTTGACCTCATTTTCGTAATTAGCTACCCCAAAAACCATGAAAGCGACACCCATGACGGAAAAATCTAAAATTTTCGTCGGCGCCATCTTGGATTTTCATTTTGACCTCATTTTCGTAATCAGCGACCCCAAAAGCCATGAAAACGACACCCATGACGGAAAAACCAAAAATTTTCGTCAGGCCATCTTGGATTTTCATTTTGACCTCATTTTCATAATCAGCGACCCCAAAAACCATGAAAACGACACCCATGACGGAAAAGCCAAAAATTTTCGTCGACGCCATCTTTGAATTTTATTTTGACCTCATTTTCGTAATCAGCGACCCCAAAAACCATGATAACGACACCCATGACGGAAAAACTAAAAACTTTCGTCGGCGCCATCTTGGATTTTTATTTTGACCTCATTTTCGTAATTAGCTACCCCAAAAATCATGAAAACGACACCCATGACGGAAAAACCAAAAATTTTCGTCGGCGCCATCTTGGATTTTCATTTTGACCTCATTTTCGTAATCAGCGACCCCAAAAATCATGAAAACGACACCCATGACGGAAAAAATAAAATTTTCGTCGGCGCCATCTTGGATTTTCATTTTGACCTTATTTTCGTAATCAGCGACCCCAAAAGCCATGAAAACGACACCCATGACGGAAAAACCAAAAAATTTCGTCGGCGCCATCTTGGATTTTCATTTTGACCTCATTTTCGTAATCAGCGACCCCAAAAACCATGAAAACGACACCCATGACGGAAAAGCCAAAAATTTTCGTCGGCGCCATCTTTGATTTTTATTTTGATCTCATTTTCGTAGTCAGCGACCCCAAAAACCATGAAAACGACACCCATGACGGAAAAACTAAAAATTTTCATCGGCGCCATCTTGGATTTTTATTTTGACCTCATTTTCGTAATTAGCTACCCCAAAAACCATGAAAGCGACACCCATGACGGAAAAATCAAAAATTTTCGTCGGCGCCATCTTGGATTTTCATTTTGACCTCATTTTTGTAATCAGCGACCCCAAAAGCCATGAAAACAACACCCATGACGGAAAAACCAAAAATTTTCGTCGGCGCCATCTTGGATTTTCATTTTGACCTCATTTTCATAATCAGCGACCCCAAAAACCATGAAAACGACACCCATGACGGAAAAACTAAAAACTTTCGTCGGCGCCATCTTGGATTTTCATTTTGACCTCATTTTCGTAATCAGCGACCCCAAAAACCATGAAAACGATACCCATGACGGAAAAGCCAAAAATTTTCGTCGGCGCCATCTTGGATTTTCATTTTGACCTCATTTTCGTAATCAGCGACCCCAAAAACCATGAAAACGACACCCATAACGGAAAAGCCAAAAAAATTCGTCGTTGCCATCTTTGATTTTTATTTTGACCTCATTTTCGTAATCAGCGACCCCGAAAACCATATAAACGACACCCATGACGGAAAACTAAAAAATTTCTATGTTACTTATATTTGTATTTCATTATCACACACATGAAATAAAACATTCCATAACTTGTATTTTTTCCCAATTCAATTCTAAGTAAACCGCAGTGAAACGTGTTACGCACCTCTGCCTCTGCACGTGTGTGTATGAAGAAGCGTACATCACGCACACAGGCGCCAGAACCGTCAGTCGCCGCTCGTTTCGAAGTTACTCGAGTTTGTAATAGCGCTCTTAACCCGGTATGGCACCTACCGCACTTTGGGGTCGTTAACCCCAATAAGCCAAATAAACTTAGATTAGTTTACGATGCCGCGGCTAAATACAAAGGTGTATGTTTGAATGATTATTTGCTTACTGGGCCGGACCTATTAAATTCATTATTAGGTGTATTATTTAAGTTCCGAAGTGGTCGAATAGCCTACACAGCTGATATAGCTGATATGTTTTTACGTGTCAGGATTAGGAAAGAAGATCAGGGCGCGCAGCTCTTTTTATGGAGAGGCCGAGACATAGAACGCGACCCTGATACTTATGTAATGGATTCAATGATTTTTGGGGCTAAGTCGTCACCTGCCTCAGCCATTTATGTATTGAATAAAAATGCTAACGAGTTCCGAGATTCATATCCTGAGGCGGTCAAGGCGATCCATGAAAACCATTATATGGATGATTATTTGGATAGTGTAAACACAATAGATAGCGCGCGTCAGCTGATCAAAGATGTTTCCATGATATACTCCGCTGGTGGTTTCTCTATCAGGGGGTGGGTGACCAATTCACCTGAACTTCGAAAAGAGTTACCAGCTGTCGTGCCTAGTACAGTAAATTTTGACAAGTCTCCATATAATGGTGAACGAACTTTGGGTATGATATGGGTGCCGGAAACAGACGAGTTAGCGTTCGACTTATCGTTCAAAAAAGTGTCGTCTGACGTAGTTGAAGGTAGAGTTATTCCTACCAAACGACAGTTTTTGAGGTTTATTATGAGTATCTTTGACCCCTTAGGCTTACTTTATCCTTATACAATAAAGTCTAAGATCTTGTTACAGAAAGTATGGAAATCTGGTATAGGTTGGGACGATCAGCTGATGGAGGCCGAGTTCAATGAATGGCAAAAGTGGTTGATAGATATAAAACAGCTGAGTAGTATTCGTGTACCCCGTTGGTACAAGCTTGACGCAACTGTCGAATTACACATTTTTGGTGACGCAAGCGAGTCGGCGTATGCTGCGGTCGCTTATTTGGTTGGTAGGGATGAGTTTGGCGTACCTACCGTCTCACTTGTTGTTGGTAAAGCTCGCGTCGCCCCGTTGAAGGTTATATCCGTGCCGCGCCTTGAACTTCAGGCAGCTGTGCTGGCGTGTAGGTTAGCTTGCGTCGTTATTAAAGAGCAGGGCTTAACAATAACACGAAAGTATTTGTGGTCCGATTCGAAAACTGTCTTGAAATGGGTGCATTCGGATCCTCGTGATTACCAAAAGTTTGTCTCACATCGGTTGGCGGAAATTGACCGGAAATCCAGCCCAAGTGAGTGGCGGTGGGTTCCATCTGCAGAAAACCCCGCTGATGAAGCCACTAAGTTGCACTGGCCCACTAATTGTAAGCTGTGGTTTACAGGTCCCTCTTTTTTGTACCAGGACAGAGACCAGTGGCCGGTCAACGAGTTTGAGGACGTAGGTAATAATTTCGATTTAGAGCGTCTTGAGAAAGTTCATCTTGTCAAGCAGTATGTACCGCTATTTAATGTTGATAGGTTCTCTAGTTGGACACGGGCTGTTAGATCTACGGGTCGTGTTCTTGCCTTTGTAGGTCTGTGTCGCAAGAACCAGGTTGAGAAGTTAACAGCGAGTAATATTCGTGAAGCTGAGAATATTTTATTAAAACAATCACAGCTTGAGACTTTTTCCAAGGAATTGGAACGATTGAAAACAACAAGTTCATTACCTGCCGAAAGTAAAATTCGAGATTTAGATCCCTTTTTATATGAAGGTGATGGATTGCTTCGCGTCAGAGGACGTCTGAGTGCTGCGTCGGAATTAATGTTTGATGAAAAGTATCCAATTATTTTAGATGGTCATAGTTACACCGCGCGGCTCATTGCCCTCGAATATCACAAGCGCGCTCACCATGCCAATACTGAAACTGTCATTAACAGTATTAGGGAAAAATATTGGATTACTAGATTGCGACGTACAGTCAAGTCAGTCGTATCCAAATGTCAGTCATGTTTAGTCCGTCATGCTCGCCCTTCCATGCCCAAGATGGGAGACTTACCTGCCGCTAGACTTGTTAATACACGTAGAGCCTTTGTACATTGTGGCGTTGATTATTTTGGTCCCATGGAAGTTTCGATAGGAAGACGTCGTGAAAAAAGATGGGGCGTTATTTTCACTTGCTTAGTCTCTCGCGGTGTTCATATTGAGCTCGCATCTTCACTATCAGCTGACTCCGCCATAATGGCAATTCGGCGTTTGATAGCTCGCCGTGGGCAGCCGACTGTTATGTTTAGTGATAGAGGCACCAACTTTGTAGGTGCTGACGCAGAGATGAAAGCCGCTGTTCAGGTAATTGAGAACAAAATTCACGATTTCGTCGCTACCAAGGGCATTTCTTGGCAGTTTAACCCTCCAGCAGCGCCGCACATGGGTGGATGTTGGGAGCGTCTCATTCGCTCAATTAAAACCGCACTTAAAGTGACTTTGTCGGCACGAGCGCCTAAAGAGGAATTACTAACCACTTTGATGGCTGAGGTAGAGATGACTCTTAACAGTAGGCCAATAACCTTCGTGAGTACGGACCCCGATGGGCCCATAGCGTTGACCCCAAATCATTTATTGATAGGTACAGCTACCGGTGCATCTACGTTAGGTTTTTTTGAAGCGTCGGATTTAACAAGTAGGAAAGCTTGGGTAAAAGCTCAAACTCTGGCAGACATGTTTTGGCGTCGGTGGCTAAAAGAGTATGTCCCTACGCTTCAAAAGCGTCAAAAGTGGCAACATGGAGTGCCACCCGTTAAAGTGGGAGACATGGTGCTGATTCTGGACGAAAATCAGCCTCGTAATGTGTGGCCTAAAGGCGTGATTAGCGCGGTCCACCCAGGCCGCGATGGTCACATTAGAGTTGTAACTGTAAAAACCTGTAGGGGTTTTATGAAGAGACCAGTTGTAAAGGTCATTGTGTTGCCTACTGACGAGTTTGTTCAGGAACAAGGGGGTGGAATGTAGGCAACTAATTATATTATATTGTAGTCGATATATAGTATTTTAATTGTATTAATTTTAAGATATTATTGTCTATGATTTTTACGTTGCGAAATGGCAACAATTTGAATTCGCGCGCTTTTTGTACCAACCGTTGTGGAACCGCGGCGCGTGGGCGCGCGATCCAACTAGTGGCCGCCAAAACCTTGTCGCGAGCGGGGGTGCATCGTAACGCTCCTGCGTTCCCGCCAATACTGTGAAAATGTGTCTAGTTTAATGTAAAGTGTGTGTTTCTTGAACAATATACGTATTAACGATAACCTAACCAGTGTTCATTTATTGTGGAAACATCCCGCCCTAAATAATACAATTAATATTTACAAAAAATAAAAAAATTGTATCGTATATTTAACGAGAAATTTATGTTTTCATAGAATAGGTCAGCTGAAAAGTTCCATTACATCACGAAGTTTGGATAACTATTAAAACATAAAGGTCTTCCAAAAACATTATAATTATTATCAAAACATTTTTCAACATAATCAGTCTTCTTAATTACAAGCTTATAATTAGTAATTTTTAAATATAATAAGGTTTTTTCTATGTAAACGATTCCTATACGTTACTTTATGGTAGGTTTTATTGCACAATCTTTACATTACTTTGGAATTTTGTTTTATTATGCTATTCAAATTAATTTTAGAAAATCCTTAATGTAAGTATATATTTATTTTTAATTTAATTGAGACAATATTGGTAAGTACCCAAAATTATGAAATTAAATCTAAAAATCACAAAAATAATAGGACACGTTACGTTACGTCGCGTTGAGGAACTATAAGGCATGGCTTACATAAATTATATTTAAGTAATCAAATTAAAGCTTAGTAGCTTAACTATGTAAATTTGAATCTATAATGTACAGGGTGCAAGCATTATGTAGGTACATCAAAATAAGCAACCCTACGCAAAAAATATTGCTAGGAAACAACTTTTTTGGAGTAAAAATCACGTGTTATTGCATGTAGTACACTTAAAACATTGTGCTAATGGATGCTTTGAATAGTGAGGCAATTAAAGTAAAGTAATTACCTTAAAAACTGAAATATAAACAAAACATGTGAAAAATTCGGAACCTTTCAATATCTACATAACTAGAAGGTTCCCGGGAATGGTGTAGAACAAAAAATTATCGTAATGACTGGGAGAACTAGTACTTTCAGCTTCGTTAAGGGTACTGTTACACCCTTTATATTGTAAGTTTGAATGAACAACTACATTTTTATTTTCAAGTTAATATACATAATCACTTTGACAAAAACTTCAAAATAAAGAAGGAACAATGTAAACCATGCTTAAGAATTCCACTACGTCACATTTGTTGTTCCGCTTATACGATACGTTGCGTAGATGACGTGACGGATGACGCCAGCACAGAAACAAACAGTAAAATTCAATAGTTTCGATGTAATTTTAGTTGATATTACTTTCAATTCAGATTTGTTAACACTTTTTTTAATTAATTGTCAAAATTTCTAACTAAAAATGTCGTTACTTAGCTCAAATAATCAAGTTCGTAGTGGAACGACGAAACAAGACAACGTGACGCCCAACCACTCACTTACACTTTGCAAACGCCACAGCTATCAAATAACTAATATAACGACCGTTTTCACGTTTAAATGCTGCCATAAGACAAAAACAAAACTCAGTTTATAATTTTTTTGCATTTTAAGTCGAAATTCGACGTTGCGTAGATGGAACTTTCCACCAATGACGGTTTTTAAGGACAAGTTAAAATGAATATTTTATACTATTTTGAGGTGTAAAACCCAATAAATAAGGCATTTTATCGAATTTAGATCACATTATCCTACCAAATTACAAACTATGTTGAAGATAAAGGTAGGATAATACTGATATTTTTCGTTCTGAACTTTACGAAACGAGGGTGGGACAGTACAAAAATCACCTTAATTTCTTAAATTGATTGTATTAATTTAAATATGTAGATATACACTCTAAAAAAAAATTGATTGCTCCTAACAAGATTGTGATTATTGCAATCAAGCATCTTGATTCCATACGAGCCTAACAAGACGTTAGATAAATCAAATAAGGGGATTTTTATTGCTCTTACTATCTGCTTCTTAACTAAAACAATTAGAACCTTAGTCAAAGTCAACATGAAAATGACCAATAAGACAAATTCAACATAATAGATTCATCTATAATCATGGTCAATATAAATATGAAAATGACTACTATAACTAATTAGCATTAATAAATTCAACTAAGGACTTGCTCATTACTACAAATTCATCTTCGTAGATTCGACTAAGAACTTGGTCATTACTACAAATTCATCTTCGTAGATTCCACTAAGAACTTGGTCATTACAACAAATTCATCTTCGTAGATTCGACTAAGAACTTGGTCATTACTACAAATTCATCTTCGTAGATTCGACTAAGAACTTGGTCATTACAACAAATTCATCTTCGTAGATTCGACTACCTAAGAGTTTGGTCATTAAAACAAAAAATAAACAATAAACAATATTTATTTGTTCAAGACTCAACAAACAACAAACAAACAACAAATCAACAAACAAAACCAACAGACAACAAATTCATCTTCCTAGATTTGACTAAGATCTTGCTCGTCTTCCATTTTTTTCAATTATATAATTCAAAGGACGAGATCACTCACTCACTGCACTTAGATATTATTATGGTCTAATCGACGGTTAAGCTAAATCTTTGACGACTCTGATACTGATAAGTTACACTGAAATTACTATAAAGATTCTAAAAAAGAAGCACAGCAGAAGTCCAGTTTCGTTTTATTACTACAGCAGAAGTCCAGTTTCGTTTTATTAATGAATAAAAACTGGTTTTCACTCGCTCGCAGAGACGACTGCGCCGGCGCGCGCGCGGCTGGCTCAGCCGCGGGTGAGTGCGGGGCGGGGTAGCCGGTAGGGAGGGAGGAATAGGGAAGGGTGGACGTGGATCTCTTGAAGTCTTGAATAAATCGATCAATCGAATGATTAATTCAACTAATATGAAAGTCGATTCAACGTTTTAGTTTTAGTAGAATGTAACATTAAATTTTAGTTGATGTAATTATCAGATCTTAGTTAAATCAAACAAGACATGTTTGTTAATTTTATAAATAAAACTTATCGAAACTATCATTTGATTTGATTGCTTTTACTATTTAATTCTGAATTGATTCAACGGACGTATTTGTTTATTTTAACTAAATAAAAATGATCAAGTCATACAAAGAAGTGAATAGTGACGCAATCAACAATTATACTTGTTAGAATTAATAAACACACCTACATTGTTCGTTCAATCACAACTGAACTTGCTGTTTTAATTAATCAGCTATCGTTGAGTTGCTTATTATCATGGTTGTTTTATTCAATTTAACGTCAACTAAGAGAAAATCGCTCTTAGTTGGCTTCAATTTTTTAGAGTGTAAGTAGTTTTGACAACATCAATAAACAGTTTTGAAGTTATTGTATCGTATCTAAGCAGAAAAAAAAAGTTATGAAACACGTAGCTCACAGAATATTAGTCTAAAGTCATGGGACACGTCATTTTCGGGTGGACAAATTTTTTGAAAAACGCCCAGATAGACTAGTAGAGCTTGAGAAAGGACTTAGGTTATTTTGCGGCCGACTTTAAAAAAAGAGGGTTGTATGACTATGCGCGATAACCAAGAGCCGCGCGGGTGGAGCCGCAGGCAAAAGCTAGTTTTACATATTAGGTAGTTAGGTAGATGATTGCGGCCCGCAAGATTAAAGAGAACTAATACTGTGGCCCGAGGTCAAAAAAGGTTGAGTATGGCTGCTGTAGAGTAACCCGAGTGGCAGCTAATGGGCCTAGTCCCGATGATTTCTCCAACATCATCAGAAACATGGAACTTAACATAACATTACACCGTAAACCGCGCAGGATAAGGCAGAGGGTAGGTACCCATTAATTAATTCATCCCCATTCAGCCAGTTATATTCCCATGTAACAGGCGGCAATCCTATTGCCATTAACCGGGCACAAAACCAGGCTCCGTGTCTGCTTCTGAAAATTCCTGATTAGAAAACCAAATAACACTGCCAGGCCCGGGAATCAAACCCAGGACCTCATGATTGACGTATGTCGCACTTGCGGCCAAAGAAACAGAAAAAATAAAACCGAAATACAATGTGTTCGGACTACAAACATCTGATTTCCCAAGGGTTATGGAGGTCACAGTAACTGACCCGAATAACGGGGAAAGGACATGCGAGATTAATGAAGCTATAACCATTTTAAAAGCATCCTTGTACCCACAGCCTATGTAGAGTGCTAGAAAATTATGGACTGAAAGAGATGGCTGGCAAAACAAAACTATTGGCAATTAGCATGGCAATTAGGAAACATAAAACTGATTAATAAAAAAAAACATTGCCAACTCAAGAACGATACAGGAATATTTATATATTTTTTACCCAACTGCGGCGAAGCCCAAAGGGAAGGTTATTATTATTATGAGCCTGGTGTGTGTCCAGGCCTCGCTTCCCTCTTTCCATTTAACTCTGCCTATGGCTGTTCGGACCCAATCCTTGTGAAAAGAGTCCAGCTTGTCACGCCATATATCCTTTGGGCCTAGCGTCGCCTAGTCCTGTTGTTTGGAATCTGACCAGTTAAGCCCAATTTCGATGCGACATATGACAGGGTTCAAGATTAATGGCAAGGAATATATCGGGGTTGCGGGTTGTTCGAAAGTGATACCGCGGCCTCAGACATAAAGGGCTAAGAAGGAACATGGGTGGTTCTTAGTCAGTAGAAGTCTGACACTCCCTTCCTTTCCGCCCAGAGCGGGAGAAGTCATTTGATGATTTCCTACCCTCAAGAAAAAAAGGCAACGAATATAAGACAATTTTTATCAACACTATCGTTGCTTTAGCCCAAAGAATCCCTAATCAAACTAGTCTCGGATTACACATAAAAGGAAAAACAACAATGACATCAAAGACAAAGAAAATAATATCCAATGTGTACAAGATAATTATTAGTATTACACACAATCAAAGTGTTGTCGACATAATATTGTACTACAGAATCGGGCCGGAACATATCGTGTGGGGTCCAATTACGTAATTACACATAAACTTACGTAATAATTGTGATTTTAGGCTGCGATAGCGGTTACTCAGTGAGTCAATGTTGGCGGCCCCGACTTAGGAGTTACGAGAACGTGGATTCGAACCCATGGCAGGCACATTACTTTGTGTCATTACCACTGCTATCAAAACGGTGAAGGAAAACATTGTGAGGAAACCGGCATGTCCAAGAACCAAACATTCGAAGACATGTGACATCTACCCAACCCGCACTGGGCCCGAGTGATGGATTATAGCCCATTCCTTATCAAAGAGAGGAGGCCTGTGTCCCAGCATTGAGAACATTAATGGGCTGATGATGATGATGACATATACCTATCTACTTGCATAATAGCACCTCAGAGCAGTGCTGTGAAGAACAATGGAAACAAATGTTCTTTGACAAACGCTTTGGGCTGATGATGTAAATTATTTGTTGTTTGACTCAAGAGTATAGTACTGTAGTACACAGTCACGAAACAAGTTTAAAAATCTAAAACCCGACTACGAATAAAATATTGGTTTGTTATAAATTTACTTAATATGAGTAAACAACACAGACTAGACCGCGAGAACTGTTTGACCGTAATCTAAACGTATTATATATTGACAATAACTATAATATGATATACATATTTGTAATGTACTCGCCAAGACCTTTCATTTGATATCAAAAATGTTATGATTATCTCAATTTAATATTTTTTGAGGTAAGTTTTTGACATTTAAAATCCGTCATAATTAGAAAATATTAAAAAAAAAAAAAAATTATATAGCCAATGTCCCGGGCTATTCTTACAAATCTATTGACACCTCAATTATTAAAATCCGTTCAGTGGTTTAGGCGCTACGGTGGAACATACATACATACATAGACTGCCAAAATCATTACCCTTCCTTTTGGCTTTGCCGTAGTCGGGTAAAAAAAGTGTGTATGCACTTTATGAAATTCAGTGGCTTTTTTCTTGGGATTTAACAGTTACTACTTTTTGATAGATAAAGTAAAGATAAGATAAAAATACACAATTATTATATACGTACATATTAGGTTTTATGAACAATATACATACGTTTTAGTATACTGTAGGAGTCTGGTGCCTAAGCTAGGTGAAAGGCCTGAATTTCAGGAAACCAGATAAGACCTATTTCCTATTTCGTAATAGTATGGCCCCCAAATTCTTTTTTCGGAAAAACTTAGAGCGACTCACGTTTAAAAGTTGCTAGTTGTGACTGTACCTACTCGTACATCTTACTACATTTGTTTAGGGGCAATATGTAGGCAAATTACCCTTACTGGTTGTTGTTGCGTCAAGGAAAGCATACATATAGCAAAATTTAGAAATATTTAAAATCAGATTAAATAATTCTCTTTATTTCTATCGGCTCGCTTTTTGTTTTGTCAGTATGATATTATTATTAACAACGGATGTGTTCGTCATCGCAATTATCAAAGTCATTGTATTGGTGAAGATAAAATCATCAAAATCGATACTTTATTTTATTTTTATGTCATTAGTTACAATGTCAATGGCCAATACCTTGATAAGCGTCATTTACTCAAGATAATAATATCCCATAACATCACACCTGTAATCGCTAAAGGGTTCGGCAGAGGTGTAACTTAGAATATACCCATATTTCGCCAGATATGTTTAAGTCCCATGTAATAGGGCCATCAACCAGGCACAAATTCTGACTCCGTGGCTGCTAATAAGAAATTCCTGATAGAAAAAACCTAATAAGTAATAATTAATCATTTTAAACATCATCATCGTTTCAACCAAAAGACCTCCGCTGCTGGACATAGGCCTCCACGCAAGTGTACAAGACATTGACCGAGTCTAAAACTACTCGCAATAAACACCACCATGTAGATGTATCACTCATTGTTATTAGATTTACATGTAGTTAATGTACACAAATGTAAGTAGAAACTCGAGTTCTCGCACCCTGTATATAAATAATGTATTTTACAGTTTCATTGTCATGGTAATTAATTTGGCCCGCATTCTGATCCGGGGTGAAACTCGGAAAGCTGAATTTGTATGCACATGACCGGGGCACGTTGTTCATGACCTAGATTTCTAGATTTTCTCGATTCAGGAAGTATCTTTCATGACATATATGAGCATTTTAGAACAACGAAGTGAAGTTCCCGTCGAAATACCTCAATATTGTTTGTGGTTATATTGTCTTGTCAGCCTATTGGTGTCGCAGCTTATTTCGTACATGATGTGGTAGTATTGTTGGGCATATATTCTCGAAAGAAGACTTTCACTGTTTTCTTAACGCAACTCAATTAAAAAGTAAATTAGCTGCGGTGGAAAACGACAATAATGAGTCTACGAGAGTTCACGAGCTATCGACCGAAGTTCGTCTTCCGTCCAACTTTTTTTTTCGGACTAATTCGCCACACTATTACGAAACCACTGCAACTTCTGAAAGCCAGAATCAACAGTGAAGACCACCAGAAAAGCACCGTGACAATGAAGCTCGACGAAGTCTTCCGACCTACTCCTAAACAAAGATTGGTAAGTGAAACGTTCTGATAGTGAATAAATTAGTCATAAGTATGGGTACTAACAATGAGGTGTCTAGAAAGGAGGTGACTGCTGACATGACGAGAAACAGAGAAGTGTGGAAGAAGAAGACAATACATGTTACGACGACGCGACCCCAAATAAATTGGGATAAGGGCAGGAGAATTTATGATATGGGGACCTACTTAGTTTTTTTTTTGTTTGTTTTCCCTATATATAACAAACAAGACTGATTTATTATTGCAACAATCGTAAACGCGTCTGCCCAGTTTGTGGTCACACTTTGACCCAACTTATTTCGCAATAGAAACGTCATTGCACTAGCACCTGCAGCAAATCCTTTTCCTCATGAACTCAAGATCGTAAGTCACAGGTCATCAACATGCAGTGCACTTAGCAAATAAGCTTTATTTCGAATTCAGCTCATGACTAAAGGGAAAAGAGACTGATCACAATGCTTTTTTAAACGGTATTCAGCAATGACAAGGCGCCGGCGCAGGAATCGTTAGCATAAACGATCATTAAACATGAATGATTTATGTGGTTCAATGTAGGATAGAAAGAAAATGATGATTAATTGTTAGAAGATTTGCCTTTAGGAGTGTTGGTTCGGATGTAAACGCGACTCTTCACCGCATCGGACTATTCACTCATATTGAATGGACATAAAGTTCCAAATTTTTGAGATGACGAGCAATACAGAAATATATTTTTTTAGACAGGCCTTCCGCACAATCCCCAAACCACTGCAACTCCTGCAAGCCAGAACTAACAGTGGCGACCAAAGAAACAATTTAACTGTTTGGGATTCTGCAACGAAATTAATCAGAAAATAGGAAAGGAATAGGAAATAGACCCCAAATAAATTGGGACGAGGGCAGGAGAACGATGATGTATCTACATAAATCTTTTTCTGTCCAGCTTAAGCAGATTATAATAAAAACTTTTTAACAAAAAATAAAACCGACTTAAAAAAAAAACACAAAAAGTCAAAAATAAATCAGTTTCTGAAGTCGGTGACTTTTGTTTGTTTGATTTCATTTTTTTGCCACCGACTTCAGAAACTGATTTATTTTTGACTTTTTGTGTTTTTTTTTTTGAAGTCGGTTTTATTTTTTGTTAAAAAGTTTTTATTTTTCACTTTTTTGTGGTTCACATGTTCATGGGTCATAATGTGGTCAATGTAGTATTTTTTTTGAGTTTTGTTGATTTTTCAAAAACCGCTTGTCCGATTTCGATAAAAAAATTATGGGACCATTTGGGAAGTATACCCTTTCCAACAAAAAAAGAATTTTTCAAATCGGTTAGCAAGTGACGGAGTTATGCCCGAACCAATGATATTCAAATTGGCCCGAACAAACATAAAAAAAAAAAAAAACAAACATCCGAATTGAGAACCTCCTTCTTTTTTTAGAAGTCGGTTAAAAAGTCGTCCTGAAATTCTTGATACCAATAATACTAAAGTAAAGGATCTTTTAACAGAAAGTTTTGTCAAAGAAACTGACTTTGACAGGTTTGAATAAGGAAAACCCGCATATTTCCAAAGAACATACTATTTTATATATTTTTGTCTATCACAATATATTCTAATACAGTCATATCACGTAATTATGTCCAGGTATCTGGCGAGATGAAACTATAAGATTTGGTGGACCGCCAATTTGATGAAAATATGCATCATTTATGCTGGTACGGTGGGTAAGTACTACAAATGTAGGATGAAAATACCTGCCTACTTATTTCCTGTTCAGATGTGGTCATACAAGGACTTTCTAGATATACCTACTTAAAAAATAATGTTGCCGTACGGTACACTTAAGTGCTACTTGTAAACATCTTCGTGCGCATCTTCGGTATTTCATTTTTTGTGGAAATTTTTCTCGGTCGAAGTTTGGTAGGAAAATGTTTTGGTTTTGATATAAAGTGAAGCATTTGTACAAACTTGAAATAAATACTTTAGGTAGGTAGGTACGTTAATTTTGGTTTGAGGAAAATAAAGCAAGAAAATAAAAAAATTGAATACCTACAGGGTGTTTGATTAAACGTAACGTAGGACATAGTTTAAGAGATTGTAGTTCTAACAAACATTTGCTCCATATTTTTAATGGGTGCTAATTAAACCGGCTTCTTTTTAATAGCATTATTTGCATCTAAAAATCTAGCTTGCCTTCTAAATTACTAAGTCAGCCACAATTAACGAGCATCTAAATAATACTATCTTAGCCACAAGTTATCTTTTTTAAAGCCACTCTAAATACAACTCAGCATCGTGATTATTTTTTAGCATCTAAATTTGTAACATGAATTCAAACAGTAAACTTCTAAAATATTAATATATGGCATCAAAAAAATATTCAAGTAGCTTCTAATTTATTAACTCAGTACGTTTAAATTATAACTCATGCCACATTAACTGAGCATCAAAATTTAATTAAAATTGTCATCAAATATTATATTATAGCCACTATTACTATGTATAAACTCCTGTCGTGTCATCGAAAGGCTTAAATATAGAAGTTCAGAGTACTTAATGACCTAAATATTGAAGTTCAGAGTATCGAATGTCCTAAAGATCGATTTTATTTACATGTTGTGCTACAAAAGTTATCGACAGAATCGCTTCAGAACTTCATTTTTATCGGAAAACTAGACAATAAATTGTGAAAACATTTCTGCAAGCAACTCGGAAGTAGCGCTCGCCGGCCGCTGCCGCGGCACCGCTCGCTTCGCTCGCTCGGCTCGCGCGCGTTTGGTCACAGTTTCAACCTAACCTAACCTATTTCCCTCAGTTTACAATAACGAATCATACAGTCTGCCTGTGACTAGTCAATTAGACAATGGTAAAAACATTTCTGTAACTAATAGGTATTTTTAACGTAAATAAAATAATCTAAAGTGTATCAAAAGTTGACATTTCATATATAATATACGTTCGCGCTCTCTGATTGGTGCAAATGGTCGGTCGCTGTCGTCTCGCGCGCTCGCGCCAAATCTTTCTGTTGCTATTTTTACGATAAAAGAATGTGATGTATTATTTTACATGCGAAGTTATAATAAATGATGTTGACTACGGTCGCTTCATTTATATTTTTTTGAGGGCCTTGTGTTGAAGCTGTAAAATTTAAAATGGTGGTGAGATATAAATTCCGTGGCTGAGTTAGTAAATTAGGTGCCTATGTATAAATAACAAGGACAAGTTAATATAAATGTTGATCGTCACTTGATGCTTTCTATAGAATATTTAGTGGGCGTTGTAAAGAAGACGAATTAGTATATTAGAGGCTATATAATTTTCCCGTGGCTTAGTTATAAAATTAGAAGTTTGATCCTGTGGCCAATTAAAAAAACTGTGGCTCGATTAATTATATCTCATTTTTAATCAGGCAAAATATAAGGATCAACAGATCTTTTTTCATAGTTCCGACTTTATTAATTTTCTTTACCGTACTTCATCCCTTAAAGTATGTCCCTCCCTCGTTCAATCTAATCCTCCTGAATAAAAATGATATTGTATTATTTTCTTTTAATTAAAATTACAGGAAACCTCTGAATGTTTTAAAATTAATAATAAGTACTTATCTCTATGAATCACTGCGGCAGATGACTAATTTCTACAATTTCCTTGAGTATTTCTTTTACTGGGTTTGCCCTGTGCTACATTTTCTCACTAGTTTTATGTTACTCATTGATAAGGCTCTTATTTATAACTACATGCTGCCCGCGCCTTTCGCCCACGTAAAATTACTACCTAGGTATACAAATGTTACTTCCCTATTTGAATCTAATTTTATTTTATTTTTTTTGGACGGATTCGCAATATTTTTTTCCGCAATTTAAGTACCTACTTCTTATTACATCAGCTATCTGCCAGTAAAAGTCCCGTCAAAATAAAAATAGCCGTATCTCACAAACAGGACCCTTCATAGCCATCCACCAAGCATTTATGTATCCCTACGAAAAAAAATATATCTGGAGAACGTTTCAGTAAGTACTTATTAAAAAAAAATACCTGCCAAAGTCCAACAAAATGATCGCTATTACAGGAAGTTCTTTTCGGTTTCGTTCATCGTTGAGGGTATTCTAACACACACCATGTACATTCATCATTTAGTAAAAGCTGTTGTTTTGAAATTGCAAAAGAAACAGTTCAGTTTTATTTATTTGCTCGCGAGTTGCGTTTAAAGCTGCTGCAAAGTGCAATATTGTCTTGACAAAGCACCTACATTCGTATGATGTCTTATTGAAAGAATGCTGACATAAAAGCGACTTTTCATCTCTAAGAGGTATCAATTCCACATGAAAATAGACATAAATAACACTGGTCAACAAAATCAAAAAAAAATTTTGGTGCAGAGATACCGTTAATGGTTTTTGATTAAGTGGCCATTAGTAAAATTAAAACAATTTTTTTTTTATTTTGCTACGTGTAGTTTTGGATTTACCCTCAGTTTTGAATATTGGCTAAAATCAGTACTTTCATGCGCTTGGTTGCCTAACTTATCGGTACATTTCTTTATATAGGGTGTAAAATAACCTTAAGGCAAACTTTTTCCGCCTTATTACAAAAGGTAGTTAAACCTGGTTTAACTTAGACTTGGTTTATCTCGCATGCTGTCACTTTCTTTTGAATATTATTGAAGTGAGACGTCATGCGAGATAAACCAAGTCTAAGTTAAACCAGGTTTAACTAAGTTTTGTAATAAGGCGGTTTTGGTCTAGACCATACCTGGGAACCCACTAGTTTCGGAGATATTGGGGGTCAAAGTTCCAAATTTTTTAACATCTGTTCTGATGTCTTTATTTCATTCGGAAAATGATATAATTTTTTGTTCGGATGTGCAAGGCATTATCCTCAAAATAACCAAATACCTCCACAGTCATCTTGATCAATTTCCAGAAAATCTTGAACCCTGTAGCGAAGAACAAGGGGAGTGGATTCCCCAGGACCTAAAAATTATAGAGGAGTGATCCCAAGGCCGATGAGGTAGGCATATGATGGCTGCCTACTGCTGGGGTATATGCAACGTGACGGTCTATTCACGAAAGTTGCGTAAAATAAAGTTTTTATCTACATCACTATCATCACTATCACTACTTATAGTATAAAACAAAGTCGTTTCCCGATGTCTGTCCCTATGTATGCTTAGATCAAAAAAAAAAAATAAAAAAAAAAAATACTACGCATCGGATTTTGATGCGGGTTTTTTTAATAGATAGTGATTCAAGAGGAAGGTTTATATAAGTAGCACATTCCACCCGTGCGAAGCGGGGGCGGGTCGCTAGTAATATAATAAAAATAATGCTGATTTTCTATCAAAAATTTTTGTTTTACTGTACACGTCATAGGTATCTAAGAAACTACACGTAGGAAGTCAAAAATTTTGGTATGAATAATATCAGTGTATGGTCCTAAGTTAAAAAAAAATACAGTATCTCGGCACCAAAAGTGGTGTTGACCAGTGTAATTTATGAAAAACAAAATGTGTCGCCCACCAGACTCGGAAAATTGCCAGACAATTTAAATCAGCCTGTATATTGAACAAATTGTACGACATTAGGTGAAAATCCGTAAATTTTGTGTTAATCTAAGTAGATTAACACAAAATTTACGGTCTATTTTTAGGTCTGCTGTAAGTACTATAAAGATTTTAAGTCATTGCTTTATTCACTACTAGCAGCGATAAGCCGAATTTAATCAATTCCTTATATTTATTTACTATCCACTCAATTACCTAAGTATTTTGACATTATGTTTCGTAATTTTTCAAAAGACTAATGTGCAAAGTGAATAGGATAATTTATAGACCCATTTGGCATTTAACCCCATTCATAAGGCTGCGGTTTCACCTGAGATGACCGAGGATTGAGCGTAAAATTAACCAATAACATAGCAACAGTAGTAACAAATATTTTTTTTGTGTGTGGGAAATCGTCACATAACCCCTCCCTTATTTGACGATTTCCCACACCCCAACTCTGGGCAGAGCGGAAGGAAGTGTCAGACTTCTACAGATTAAAAACCACCCATGTCCCTTCTTAGCCCTTTTTTTCCGAGGCCGCGGTATCTCTTTCGAACAACCCGCAGCCCCGACGGGGTGTAACCATACCTCAAACTGTGAAAAGGCGGATATATAGGTACGGTTACTTTCACATGCATCCCTTGTTACGGCTGTTGTTGCAAGAAACACAGCCTTATTATACCCATAGCCCCATAGGCTATGTTATGGTTCAAAACACGCACTAAAAAACAAAGTTTATCGCTATAGAGAAGCGATCGGATAATTAGCAGAACATCTGCGCAGGCGCAAAGCCGCTCACCCTGATCTGTCAGATAGGCTTTGCATGACACGGTTAACAGACATCCCTAATATTTACTGTTCTTTTATGCAAATAGGTGATAGCCGAGGTCCATGTCAGGAATGAACTGCTATGCTGACGATGAACGGTGCGGTGGGGAATTGACCATCATCATCATCTGGCTAGCCTTTTTCCAACTTGGTTGGGTCAGCTTCCGGACTAATCATGCAGCTCAATACCAGTAGGTATTTTACATGGATCGACTGCCCAGCCTATCTGACGGAGGACGATTGGAGGTGAGGATTTGACCATCAGGTGGGTGATTTACAACTGTCTATAAGCTTTGAAAATTAACACTGAATTTAGTTTAGATGTACAAAATTGAAAAGTCCTGATTCCTGATTCATACTGCATGCTGCTACAAACAACTATAATTACTTAGCCAGGTCGTGCGACTTGTTAAAGTTGGCAAAAAGTGTATCAACCGGTCGCAAGCTGGATTACAATAACGACAGCAGATTAACACAATAATAAAATAGAAAAACATTGCGTACGCGAATAAAGAATACCTGACTGGTTTGAAGTTGTGACCAAATTTGGCAGAAGCCTCGGGCCAGCATTAAACTTCACCTGTTTTTACCGTTATAATGCATCGGCCTCCCCCTAAAATATATGGCAACCTAAAAGCCCACATTTATTTTGATAACTTTCTCAAAATTGCTATACGTAAAGTACAATGTCGTGAAGAGGATCAATGGAATTTATGTTCCGTTTTATTGCAAGACAAACCGAAGACCTTACGCCCTACACCGGTTTTGATTTCGCACCAAAATTCTTATGCAGGACATCGCTGTTTTTATTTTTAAGCCTGATATGGAGAAACATAAATACGTTTTCAAAAATAATCAGTGCTATCTTATCAAAAGAGTCGATATATCTTAATCATATTTAAATCTTAAATTGTGAAGATAGCAAATTAATTACTGCGACAGGTATCTGATAATGATTGATAAAATTACGGAGTTTAGTCTTCCAGTCTATTATTGAATGTTGAAGTGAATATAAGTGTTTTATAAATAATGGCAGAAAAAGTTAAAAGGCCTCCGTTTTTCACCTTAAAACGTTGGCAGAGTACTAAGGAGAATGGTGTTAGGAAGTCTTCGTTAACCCCTACACCGCCGACCCCACAGCCCCAGGATAACCCGCCCCTGTTCAGGACACGCGCTCCGTCAACCATATCGAGGGCAGTCAATTTTAACCTAGAGCCAAAGTCTAGAAAGTGAGTACTACTTATTTTGTAGACATTCATAATTATATTCATCGATCTTATTACGCCTTGTTCTCGTAGACAGTTTAGCGACGTGGAATGTCGTTGTCGTATGATAATTATGTGGGTGGTTTAGCTAGAGCACGAGTTAAAATTTTGCAAATTGAAACATTGAACCAAATGTTAGATTAATGATGGATCACGATTAAGATGACAGTTATATAAATTTTAAATTTAAAAAAGGCAAATTGCAAATAGACAAGAAGTCGAAAATTCATCATCATTCTCTGGGTCAGACTCAGTCGAAAATTCATCATACAATACGCCTTCTTCTTCCATAACTCTCTTTCAGTGCCGGATTAACCATATAGCAAAAGTAGCAATTGCTACGGGCCCCGCGCAAACTGGGGCCCCGCGGATCCAACCACCACCTGGTTGTAATTTTATTTGAGTGAAACTTACATGACCTTATGTGGTATATTGAATTAACTTGATGACACAAAACTGAAACATTACTCCTTTTCCGACAAAGACATTAGACACTCCACGTCAGACAATTAGTACAATTTTCGAGCTCGCTTCGCTCGCTGATACTTCTTTTTTCATATTTGTCTCCTTGGAAGATGGGTAGGTCTTCGGTGTGGGAAGGTTGTTGTCCCTTTGCAACATGGGGGGAAATGAATCTCTCTCTGGCAGATCAAGGGCCCCTCGATAGAATTAGCTACGGGCCTCGCGCTTGCTTAATCCGGCACTGCTCTCTTTTACTCGTCATACACCTTCAGTCACCCCTTCTTTCTAGCCATATCATCCTTCACACAGTCCATCCATCGTTT
Source organism: Diarsia mendica (assembly GCA_949316265.1). Classification (NCBI taxonomy): domain Eukaryota; kingdom Metazoa; phylum Arthropoda; class Insecta; order Lepidoptera; family Noctuidae; genus Diarsia; species Diarsia mendica. The sequence goes on along the minus strand of OX438902.1, from coordinate 11,754,830 downwards.
CTTCAGTCTTCCACGAAGTCGAAAATTGCAATTCCATAATACAAACTCTTTTATGTAGTCGAAGTCAATAAAACGAGTCAATAAAAATAATCAGTCCAATCGTTTCATTTACCCACGTATTTACGTTTAACGTGCAAAAATAATGCAATCCAATCATCACAAACAGGTTATCAGCTGGCGGCATCAAAGAACTGATACAATGCTCACTGTGCCTCGAAGTGCTGCACAACCCAAAGATGTTACCGTGTCAGCACACTTTCTGTGCGGCCTGCCTGTCTGTCTACATCGCCGGTTTGTAACAATTACTGTCTTTAAACCCTAATTGGAAATAACCATTTAAGACACATAACATGACAGGTGGCAATTGTTTTCAGATTTAATCATACTGGACTGCCCAATATGTAGGACGAGGATTCAAGTGCACGGGTCCAACTTTGTAGAGAATCTGCCGTCGAATTTGTATATAGATTCACTACTACAGCTGGTTGGTATTCAGAATGGGAATGGACAGGTGTCAAAAAACCCAGGAACGCCCCCGGTGACCCCTCCAGTCACAAATCCGGCACAAAATGTAGATTTGTTCGCAGCTGGAGCAATAAGATGCGTGCACTGCAAGAGTGTTTGTGATAATTTTGATATCACACAATGCGATCATTGCAAATTGGTAAATAAAAACATCTTTGTTTGTTTCGCTTTGTCTCTTGTTATTATTTACTGACGTAGAAAAATGTTTTTTAGAAATTCTGCCGCGTATGTTGGTCACAGCATTTGGATGATATGCGGATCCAACTTAAATCTATTGTGAAACAGCTGGACACGGCCTCCAGTCATCTTGAACATAAAATTGAACATTATAAGGTACGTGACTCGAATGATTTGCTGAACAAACATCCTTTGTTGAAATTTTGCGAAATGAGGATAATATGAAGAAAACACATGTCTGCTTGGAGCCAAAGCCATTTGTACCAATCTTGATTTCACACATGTGTTATGTCCAACGCTATGGTCCAACGTAAGACGGCATTACCGGAAATCACAAACAACTCAAAAAAATATTTTGTCGGAAAATCTGACATGGTCAAAACTGCATCAGTTATTTTACCAATAGGTGTAGCTGCTTATAATGTTGATGTCTTTACTGCCTAACTAAATGTTCCATCTTTTCCAGGATCGTTGCGACCGAATAGCAGACCAAATAAAGATAGCAGGGGACGAGAAAATAGCAGCTATCTTTCAGGCTAAAGACAAAATGCTACTGGACGCAGCAAACTTACAGAAATCATCAGAAATGTCGGCATTAGCACTGCAAGCTTCACTGGATGAAGCCAAAGTAGTGGCGAACAAAGCTATGGAATCGAGTAGTTCTGAACATGAAAGCGAAAGGGTGAGTTATTACATTTAGCCTGTATTACTTGAAGGGTTGGTTCTAGATGTCCCTTTAATACACCTATGTTTCGCCAGATATATTTCTTGGCCTATTGCCATTCATCTGTCTAGCTAGCCTTTTCCTAGCTATGTTGAGGTCGGCATCCAATCTAACCGGATGCAGCTGAATATCAGTATTTTACATGCAGCGACTATGTTTTTAACCTCCATGATGGGTTAAGGTGGTCAGAAAGGCATTCGCTTCATGTTAGTACTGGGTATAACGACACACGGACACCTTGGTAAGACTGGTTGTCTGACTTTGAGGCCACTAACTATAACGACAGTAAACTTACTGTACTTTACCTATCGCCATTAAACGAGCAAATATACGAACTCCGGGCTGTTGCTGTGAAAAAAACCAAAAAGCAATTTGACTTACTTGGACATCATATCCAGGATCTCATGCTGAGTAGCTCTTGCGACCACTAAACCAACGAGGCAGCTAACAATCTTAATTTAAATGTCTGGTATGAGTGGATGGAAATGGAATGTGTGGGTAAGGGTATTCGACCAGAAAAAAACCGTGGGAACACTAGTTCCGTACGTAATGTTAATGAGTACCTAATGTTATTTTAATTAGTATTATGGTGACTAACTTGTCCTTTTCAAAGAGTTTCTAATGGAAAAGGAACTTTTCTCAAAAATGGTATGTAATGTTGCCATAACATCTCTAAAAAGTATCCAGAAAGTGAACTTTACCGGAGACTTATTCACAACTGTCCAGTAAGAAGCGAGATTTTAAATTTGGAATCTCCTACTGTCCAGTAAGTAAGTATGTAATTTACTTACTGGACACTAGGTCATCCTCTTTAGATCTGTTTAGAAAAAAAAAAACATAGTACCAGACACAGATTAGAGTTTAGCCATTATAACATGGTTATAGAAGGGAGGTTCCAAATATATATCTATCTCTCTTTTTGGTATGACATTTATAGTGTGGGATTTTATGATTGTATTTAGTAATTTCAGTTTATTAAAAAGTTTTTTCTAAAGTTGTTTCCTAAACTGCCTCGTTGGTCTAGTGGTCGCAAGCTCGACTGCAGAGCGTGAGGTCCTGGGTTCGATTCCCGGGTCGACCAAAAAGTGCTATTGTGTTTTTCACATATGAATGTAACCTTCAATATTAATTAAACGAATTTGTTGTTAAACTTTCTTTAATTTTTGAGAAAAGCATTATACAAACCTCAACCAGTAAGAAAGCCATCCTGGCCTCGTATATAACCAGACCTCACCTGCGGTTCGGTCCGGTTAACTCATACTTGGCCAGGAAGGCTTACTTACTGGATTCTGCAGTAATGTACTATTAAAATTAACTGTCATAACTTTCAAGGCATAATGGTGGAAACGGTACTCGGGACGATTTATTAAGATTTGTAGCCATACGGTCATAACAACTTCGACCTAAGAGATAATGTTACCTAAATATTGTGACATTTTTACACCCATTAGTTAGCTGTGAAAGATTTCAGTAGGGATGAATGTTAAATTAACATAACACCATGCTTGTGATCCCTGAAAGGTTAAGTAGAGTGTGTTGTAGGTATGCACCCACATTTTAGTGGGTGTACTAATAGGAAGTAGGTTCGGGCCAGTTATATTTAAGTTCTTAACACTGCGCCCGACCTGGGAATCGCTACCACTCGACCAATAGACCAATGCCCACTAGACTTGACTAGACCAATGTGGCAGTCTATGAATATGAAATTATAAAAAATAATCTGTGTATAAAAAAACTTGCGTCATTATTAAATTACGGTCGTTCCTGTTAATTCAAAGAATTGGTGCCTTATCTTGATAATTACCTAAATCATGGCAAATACCTACTTCATTTGACTGATTAAATGTAAATTAAATAAATATCAAAATTAAAGCGATAAAATTGTTAATTCTTTGATATTTTAGGGGTATTAAGTTTTAAGAAGAACGTAATACGTTTTAAGGGAAAGAACCTTTAATAATACATATAAAAACACTGAATTATTTACAGATTAACTCCCAACTAGCAAAAATATGTCGTGTAGTAGTCGCGGCAACGCAAATTATTCAGTATTTTGGCTCCTAATAGAAGTCGTATAAACGTAATGAAAACGTTTATACAACGCGATTTGGGCCCATTATATTCAGCAATTCAGTCACATAGACATCGTATAAAAGCAACTTATTCAGCTAAATCGTCACGTAATTGTCGCCGGAGTGACTGTTACAAGCTTAAGTTGCGCTATAACTGTAACTTATATGACTTTAATATGTCATGTTTATTTAATCAAGTGCGTCGTCGTGTTGTGTTTTAAAAATTATAAAAAATTATAATACATCGGTAAGTACAATTTATTTAGCAGACATAAACGTAAACTCACGCATAGGTTTGCTAAGTATTGCGAAGGTAAGTTTTCTGATGAAATATACTAGGTTATATCATAAATATTTAACGCCCCCCTTTAATTCTTAGTAATATGAATATAATAACAAATATTTTTATATCAATATTCATTTGTACACCACATTTTTACTGCTAACAGGCGGTATAATAGCTTCTTATACAGAAAATTAGCAGTATAACCGCCATGATACCATGGAATAAATTATACGACATTTTAGGCTTGTAATAGTCGTATAAATGCTAACTTATACAACATAATAGCAGTATAAAAGCAACGACGTTGCTTTTACTCGACTTGTCACAAGAAAGCTATATATTATGCTTCTACTCGACATAAGCGTCGTATACTAGCGACTTATTCAGCAAAATCTTATATGACACTTTAGTCATATAAGGACGCTGAGTAAACGTTTACTCAGCATCATTATGCGACCTAAATGCTGAATAACTAAAATGCTACATATGATACTTTTATACGACACATGCTGAATAATTCACACTTACTCGACTTTTATAACACCGAATAGCTGAATAAACTCAACCTTATATGACTAATTTGCTTGTTGGGCTGATAAAGCTTGTAATGTTTTGTTAAAATGTTTTTAAGGCCGTATTTGTATCTCTAAGGTTATTTTGAAGTACCTACTTAACTATAATAGGAAGTTCCCTACTTCGGTATTGTGTATTAAACTAGCTGTTGCCCGCGACTCTCCTCCACATGATGATATGATTATAAAATTATATAATATTACGTCTCTATTGTAATCGGATTTTGATAAAAAACAAGCTATTTATTAACTAGCCATAGCCATAATCTATTTTTTAACTACATAGTCATTAAGCATTAAGCCCGCCTATGTACCACTATTGTACATGAAGTTTAAATAAATAAAACCCATGACCGTTATGGTAGAATTATTCTACAATGAAGACCACTTGTAAATCGCCAAGCATAGGATAAGACACCCTCAGACTAGGTAGTTGATGAACTTCGTAGGGTGGCTTGGAACAGCAGTATGAGAACGGCCGAAAAGAGTCAAATTTCAGGAGAGGCCAAGAGTTCCATGTCTATGAATTTATGCTATGGGAGTAGGTCGTCGTCCACCACTCGGACCTGTGCCCTACCATGACATCTTAAGGGTAAACAGTGGGCGGGGCTAAAATGCATGCTATTTCATCCGACATCACGAGCGAAATGTATGGAGCGAAAGAGACGCAACTAAAACGGGCGCGCGATTGTTTCTATGCAGACCTTTGGTAGTATGGAGACCATGAAAAATCCATTGAATGTATCTGTTCAAAATAAAATTATTTGAATTCTTTAATAACTAATCTATGCCTGTATGGTTTCACTTTTTTCATTTTCGTACTTTATACGTAACTTATTTACGCCCAAAGATGGTTAAAATTAGTGCTAAAATATGAAAGTTTCGACGCTCATAACTTCCAAACCAATTTTTTTTTCCAATTCTGCTTCCATAGAGACCTAGATAATGACAAGACCAGTTGATATTTTTTTTAATTTTGAACCTACACCGTCAACCAGAGGAGTAATCACCAATTCACCATACTACGTTTGTATGGAAGAATGACTGGCTTGTGCAACCTTAAAGCAAGACTTAGCCTGAGGCACCTGGTGCGAGATGGTCGATGTTACATACTTTTGTCTTTCATTTTGAAATAGCCAGCTATGGGCTGATGATGATACGCCCACAAGAATAAAAAAATACTTATCAACCAATCTTTTACTCCCACAGGTGGAAACATTTATAAACCTCCATCAAAACGCAGTATCCTTACTATCAGAAGTATCAAGATGGGATACAGAACGTTTCGTCTTCGACAAAGAGAACTTTACGTTAGAGATGGACTCTGCAACACCTTTAGAATCCGAGTCTGATGACCCAGTATTAGAGAATGCTAAACAGAATGACCCGTTGGAGAGTGAAGAAAGTCTCGTATTGCATTATAGGTGAGTTGTGAGCATCATCCACTAATTTATAATTTTCAGGGGGTATTGAGAAAATTCCTGGATGCAGCAGTAGCATAATCTGCTTATGAAATTCCCGCTGATGGGACACAGTCTCTTTGTAAGAAAAAGCGGCCTATATGGCCACAATTAACCATAAGGACAAAGTGTAGGTTGGTGGATATCGATGTCCTGTTGTTGGTTCTAAGATATTTCTCCCGATCTTCAACGCTTTGAGAGCAGTGGTGATGAAATAAGTTACACAGAGTAAAGTAGCTCACGATATACAGGGCTCATGTTAAATATTATTAACGCAAGACCTCTCGGGGTTTCAGACCATCACACTGCACAAGTTTTGTTCGATGAATTTTGGAAATTCATAACTTTTTTTTTGTTTCATTTACCATAGATAGGAATTTCAATGCCTCGTACGAACAAACGTTGTTCAGTTTCATGGTCCGAGAGACCACAACGAAGGTCTTGCGTTTATTATGTTAAATCGTGTGTAAGTCGAGGCTAATACCTGTAGGTACGTAGGTACCACCACTGTTCTCAAATGTAACAAAGATCTGTATTAATTGGAAAGCTATTACTAAAACCCAAACATGTCCGTTGCACTCGTACCTTCCGGCAAGAGTAGGTAGGTTCTGACTCCTGATGCGATGCGACTTGATGAAAACGAAACCACTTAGCAGCTGATTGATAGTCAAAGAGTGTAAGGGTGCCTTGAATGCTGTTCGCTAAACAGTTCTAGGTATGAATAAAACAGATGTAGCTGCCTTTACGGTACCGATCGTATAATATGGGTGGTCTTAATCCAAGCATTATTGGGGTACATTCATGAGTGACGAACGTCCGGCCCAATCAAGCCGGATTTCCACTGAAGTGGAGCGGGAATTGACCAATTACGTTGGTGGAATGCGTCTGTACTTCTCTCCTGTGATTGGTGGAAACTAGACCTCTGGTCAGGCAGCCCCGCTACCACCTTGCCGACTTATAATGCAAATATTTTATCACACAATTGCATCAATTAGATAACTTACTTGTTTTAATGTTACCGTGTTTTTATAACAAAATATTTCGATTAGACCTAGATACCTATCTATTTCCGATTGCCTAATTTATTTGTTGGTCAGCGATAGTGGTGAGTCCGATTTTTTTTAAATTGCTTGAATGAAATGCGGTCAATACACAACAAAGAAGGACAGTTTCAATTACCTACTTTTTTGAGGCCAGTACACCTATCTCCAGTAGATGCCTAAACAAAGTGAGACCAAAAAGGACTTACCTGCTCACTTAGTAAAGATTTTGTAGGATGTCAAATCTTTACTAAGTGACGGCTTAAGTAATCATTTAACATCTCTGAGTCAGTCATCAGTTAGACTCATATCGCAACGGCTGGCTTGAAGTGGCGCGAGAAAAAGAAGGAAAGACTTGGGAGTGGCCCAGCAGCCAGCAGTTCGAAAAAAGTGCGTTAGAAATGGCCTGTCTCCAGTTAAATCAATTAGTCCTCAGGAAAAGGCGATTTCCCGCATCATGTCTACTAAAGCTAACAATAAGAATTTGATGCAAGCAATTGTAGTCACGTACTAGAGAACATTGCAATAAACAAATGCCGGTTGACCATTTCCTTACAATAAAACATTCCCTACGACATGGTATCTGCGTTTCTTATAAGTTTCTACTTACACAGTTTAAGAGTAAACGGAAATCTTAGAATTTAGGTACTTACCAGTTTACCACGACCGATGAAAATCTCTTAATACGAAAATATGTGCATGCATTCATACTGGATTCGCGTGCAAGCAACAATGCTTGTCCGCTCACTCACTGTATTTATTTATGAAAATTAATTAAGCGAAAATTCCTTACAAATTATTGACTAGATTTTATCTTGGCTTTAGTTTTTTCGTTCAATTCACAAGATTGCCTAGAAAGATACCGTAGAAATAGCCCATTATTTATTTTTAGCAAAAAAACTTTTTTTAATTTGTACTTAACTGATACGTACTTAGTTGCTTGTTAGTCCATCATTTCATCGAATGAAACCCTAGTAAAAAACTTTTTTTTCCATAATTATTTATTTGTATTGGCGCAGTGCCTAACATCTGTTAACCGGGGATCGTGAAAGGCGCACTAGTTTCTGTGATCCCTGGTGCAAGTGTGGGAAGGGAACACCGGGGTGGTTTTAAGTCCCTTTAGGGTCTGTCAGACCTCTCCTCTCGGCCCAGGGTGGAGGACATCCAAAAGGATTTTCCACCCCGGACCAAAAAATTATGTTCTACGCCATGTGTCGTGAGTTAGATGTAGTCCCCTTCCGAGTATCTGCTGTATGCGGGCTTAATGAATCATTCTCCTGCCCTTATCTAAATTTATTTGGGGTCGGCACAACATGTCTTCCTCATCCTCTTCTAGCTTCTTAACTACGAGCATAATTATGATGAAAACAATATTTCAGTATACACACCCATCACTACAAACACTTGTCTGAAATAGAGTTTGAATTTTAAAAACTACAAACCATCCAGCAACCGCTTTGCCTCTTTTCGTCAGCTATATTGACGTCGGCTACCAGTCTATCCTAACGAAGACTGTCAAACTCAAAGTCAAGCAACAATTTCCTAGCACAACCATTAACTTACATTCCTGACTCTCCCCCCTAGATCTCGCAACTTCGTCCCCCACTTCGTCTGGCGCAAGTCATCCCGTCCCTGCGGGGTCGGCGTGAGTCCCTGGAGCAACCACCTCTATGTATGCGGCATGGATAGCCACAGCGTTCTCGTGATGGAGCGCGCCCAGGCCAAGATTGTCACCAGGCTGTCCTGTGACGAGATGCTGTGCCCCGTCCAGATCGCCTTCATGAAGAGCTTGGGAGAGATTTATATTACAGGTGAAGATTATTTTATAATAGCTATTTTTTACACAAAGAAAAATCGGAAATTCCACGTCATTTAAAACTGTTTTCGTATTGTTGTTATTTCTTAGAGATATTATTATTTCAACTTTCAGTCAGACGTCGTTGATTTCAGAATGACTTTCTAGTAACTGAATATAACATCACGCTTGTAACTCCTGAAGGTTTAGGCAGAGCTGTCCTACTTATTTCATCTCATAACTTCACGGCTGTAATCGCCGTTGGGTTAGGCAGTGGTGAAGCTAAGTAATAGTAGGTACACCCACATTTCACCAGTCTTGTTTTAAGTTCCATGTAAAAGGGGACAAGCGTATATCATCAACCGGACACACATCCAGACTCCGTGGCTGCTACTGAGAAATTACTGATGGAAATAACACTTTGCCTGACTTGGGAATCGAACCACTAGGCCAACGAGGCACTAAACACATTCCGCCTTATTACAAAACGTAGTTAAACCTGGTTTAACTTAGACTTGGTTTATCTCGCATGACGTCTCACTTCAATAATATTCAAAAGAAAGTGAGATAAACCAGGTTTAAGGCGACATTAGCTGCCCGCGACCTTGAGCGCGCGTTTAACTCATCGCCTAAACAAATAAGGTTGAAAATGGCGATGCGTTTGATACTCGTGACTGCCAAAATGAACGATAGTTCGCAGATTTAATTTATTTAAAAAAAAAATACGCTGTAATGTTAAAATATTTTTACATATGTCTTTAGTTGGTTAAATTTCCTTTCTGATAGTAAAAAAATAAATAACAGTTGTCACTCAAAATATTGAGCATTTCGAGACGAAAAAGTTTTTTCGTGTGATTTTTTTGTGATTTTGTGATTTTTTTTTTCGAGGTTCTTGATTACTTTTAGAAAATATTTTTGCATAAGTCTTTTACCTATACATTTGACTATACACTGTATTTTTTTTTGGAATTGTAATAAGTAGCAATACGGCTAACTCTGCTACGAAAAACAGGTCGTTTTTACGGTTCCCCCGTTAACTGCGTCTTAACTACCTTTTGTAATAAGGCGGATTGGGTAGGTACCTATTTGTTTGAAGCTAAACTGAAAACGCTAAGAAGTGGTTATTTGTTTGCCCAAGCTACGTGGGGTAATAGGCAACAACGAACCTTCCAGAGAAATTCTATCACCTCATTTATTTCTGTCAACAAGCAAAATTGGAATTTACCGGTTTGAGATAGTTTAGAAGAGAGCTGGCAAATCACGTGTCCAGGTCACTGGTAGCAACAGCTTCTGGAACGTACTTTTTTGTAGTAAACAGCTCATATTAAACCATCATATTGTGACCTATGATCTTAGCGCACAATGAGGAAAACGTGGTTGCGATTTATGTCTACATTTAACAAGATTATGATGACTGCGCAAGATTGACTTTAAAGATAACATTTAATTATATTTTGTTAAATGCTTTGTAATTTTGTAAAATATCCACGACTGCCACTAATATTTTTATACTATTGTCTTGACGTATTGACGGACCCTGGCGATAGGACAGATTTATAAGGTGTAATAGGTCCCTTCACGAAGCCGTCAACCAAACATTCTGTAGATCAATCTAAGGGCCTTATCATACTAGCGGATTGCGAACGTCTTCAAAGCGGAGCGGGCGCGCAACGAATTCGTCGGACACACAACGAACACACCGCGCATGCGCAGCGAATTCGTTGCGGACGCGCAACGGGATCGCCGCGGACAGTGTACAGTGTATGTGTATTGTAGTGTGCAGTGTATTGTTCGGCGATAATTTAACAATTCTTGAAGACGTTCGCAATTCGCTAGTATGATAAGGCCCTTATTAGTACCTACCTAATCTACCTAACTCAAAAATAATTGCTGGGAAACAACTTTTTTGGGTGAAAGGTGCTAGTAGTAAACGGGACATTACCATACCATCACAACATGAAAGATGTAACCAAAGCTTTGTAACAATATTCGGATCATGGAGTTCGATGGAGTTTCTTTCCCTTCTTCTCCATAGAGATCTACGCTAGGGAATTGACAACTACGGTACAGTCACACACACACATGCCTTGTGACTGAGACTGTAGCTTCTTAGAAATTTGTATTTGTTTCGACTATTCAAAAGTGCCTGTAAGTGGCCTACTTACTTGAAATAAATATTTTTGATTTTGATTGGTCGGGTTTTTATAAAAGGCTCACAGGCTGTAGGTATGATCGAAATGGCCGAGGACTAGGATAGGCTAACTTGTTAGTTCCCATGAAATAATTTCTCACATTAATGCGGGCGAAGCCGCGGACAGAGTTAGTTAGTTGTAGAATAACTTCTAACGTTCTAACTAACTTCTTTATCGAATATTTCATTTCTTTTTCCAGACAAATGGAAGCACTGCATCCACGTCTTCTCCAAGGACGGTGAATACCTGCGGAGCATAGGACAGAAGGGCAGCCGAGTTGGCACCTTCCGGTCACCAGAGGGCATTGCCACAGACAACGCGAACCAACTGATCTATGTTGTTGATACTGGCAATGATAGAGTGCAGGTAATGGACAACACAATCTGATTAAAACTAAAGTTAGGTATGTACTTAGATTTGGTCCCGATAGTCGGGTTCTGGGTATGAGCACAAGTCAACTGCTACGACTCGGAGGCGGGTTGTGGGCACACAAACGGTTTATTGTTCGACCCATATGCTGGGTTCTTGGCACCGAAAGTGTTAACAATACTTCTTTCATTGTTATAATGATGTACCACTAACTGGGTCATACACAAAAACTGAACATTTCAAAACATAAATAATAAAACTGCATGAATTGGTAGGAAACATTATATTTATTTAAAGTTAGATAATAATAATCTTACAATAATATCACTAGAGATCAGTCTTGGATATTTTAGTCACAAATCACGTTTTTAGTTTTTTTACGTCTACAGAAGAGATCGTGTTGTCTACAGAACTGAACAAAAAGGGCATAATATAATCATATCAATAACATAAAGAATAGAAAAAATGAAAAAAAAAACATTAAATGAAGTTCTCTCTATCCCGTAAAAAAAACAATCAAAAATGTTTACCAATTCAGTATAAAAAATTATAAAAAATGTCCACAGAACAGACATTATGCTTCTGTGGACATATAAATGAAAAGAATAAATAATAAAATATTATCCTCGTCAGAATCGTCCCAAATGAAATTCTTCGGCCGTTTTTTTCTGTGGTGAATCTTCAGAAGCTTCAGAGTCGTCTGAATAAATTTTTAAGACACCTAAGTCTACAGTAAAGATGTCTACACGAGAGACATATTTTGGTAAATCAAAGATGGCATCCTGCATTATGAGGTTAGAATTTAAGCAATATGATATTGGCATACCGTGCCCAAACGCATACACTGTCTGAATCTTTTTATTTATTTGAAGAGGCTACGTTCTCAGGTATCCTTGACACAGGAAAGAACCACTAACATGAACCAAAAACTTGTGTAACTGAATAAAATTGGTATTTTTCACGTCACACGCACTTTACGTAAAATTCACAACCGAGCAAATGACAGAGAATACAGTGCTACTAACACAAAAAACAAAATAATAACGATGCGCTCATGTTTGGCAAATTTTGACCTATTTTATGTGTCTACAGGAGTAGACCTAAAATCTGCGAACATAATGTGTATTCGTTTTATTTCAAAATTTAAGATCATATATTTTTTAAAGCATTGTGTTTTGCTTTTTTGATAATATAACTAATGTAATGAAACGAAAAAAAATTGATCTATAGTATGTAATATATTTTTAACCATCACTTAAACTCTAATACTTGTCCTGCGAACAGTCTACAGAAGGAGATTTTTTCACATTCAAAAGGATAAAATATTATGTAAATGTTAGTAAAGCGCTAGTTTTTAATGAACGACGATAAGTTTTCAAGACAAAATAACTATTAAATGTATTTAATGTTGATAAAATATTAAAATAACGATTTTATGTTGCATGAACATATTTTTTTCGTTTTTTGTGTATGACCCAACTGTATTTACAAAAAAAAAACAATCGCAGGGGTAATTGCGATTGTTTTTTTTTGTAAAGACAGCTAGGACAATAGCGTAACACGATTAAAACAGTTTTAAGAAGAATAAGAGGTATGAAAATTGATGCTCCAAAAACAATAAGTTCATCCTAAAAGTACATACCTAATAAAGGCTTCTAGATTAGGTCCTGTCCTAATCTGGGTCTCTTGTAATACAGCTTTAGGGAAGTCATAAAAGAGACAAAGTACCTATTAAAAATAAAGAGGTAAAGTATGTAAACAAAGATTAGGTACTTCACAAAACCAAAAATATTTTATGATTTCTGGTATAACAAACACAAAATAACGTGTCTTTATTTTAAATAAAGACAGCTAATCCAGGCTGATATAAGCCAAAAATACCTTGATTATGATTACTTAATACTACCCATCTGATATAATTTTATTTTCGCCGTTATGGTAATCTTTACCTTGCACTTGACTTGCGCGCAATAAACTAATGACTGGCAATTTAGTAATAAAGATTTACAATCGATTTTCCTGTAGGTATTATAAATACCTATCTAATGAGTATTCCGGTCGGTTAAACAGAAATTTTGTCAACATTCTGAGTAAACATACGCGTTTGGACCCGTCAGTCTGGTCTCCAGACCAGAGTCCGGTCAGCAATTTGTTCTAGCAGCATATGAGTCGTTTATAGTGCGAGGAATATTAGTACAGAGTAGAGGAGAAACCGACGCACAAATAATAACCACGACTATTCAGTATATTAATTTTAAATTGGTAATTTGAAAAAAATCTGTAGGTAACCAGTTTTTTTTAATTAACCTATGAAAACTTTCTATGTGGAAAGTTAAAGAAAGTTTTCTTCGGTAATGTGATGTTCTGAATACTGTATTGTAAGACGCACTTATGGTTACCACGTATTCAGACTTCCACCCTTTATAAATACATAGGTATTCTAAACATTCCCCGTATCATCAAGAACTGACTCATACATGAATCATGAAACATTTCACCTGTTCCCTTGCTATCAAAACCCCTTATCTTGCTAATACAAGTAACATTATAATTTCAGATAATCCAACCGGATGGCAAATTCGTCGATCAAATCGGCGTAGCAGTAAAAGCGCAGGCGTCGCTCGCGCCTTCCGTTTGGGAGACCAAGGAGATCTTATGCACAGAACTAAACGCACCCACCAGTGTAGCCGTCACCAACGACCGCGTTGTCGTACTTGACGCCGGAAACGGAAGGATCAAAGTCTACAATAAACAAGATAAAAACAAAATCGTAGAGTTTGGATCTATGGGACAAAGGAAAGGACAATTTAGACACCCAGAAGTATTAACAGTCGATCCTATGGGATATATCCTTGTTGGGGACTCGGGAAATTGTAGGGTGCAGGTTTTTAAACCTACAGGACAACTTGTCAGGGTTTTCGGAGGTCTGGGCAGCCAACCAGGGAAGTTTGGCTGGATTTCAGGTATCTACGTCACCAAACAACTAGACATCATCATCAGTGATACTAAAAACCACAGCGTAAACTTTTTTTAACAGATGTATTAAATTATAACAATTATAATTTCAATATCGAACATTGTGACAATGTTAACTAAATTAAAATATGATTGAGATAATTATAGCACTGAGATAAGTATACAAATAAAATTATTTTAGCTTTATCTGTTGTTTCTTTTCACATATTTTCTGCGTGTTCATTTTGTTAAAAAAATACAATACAAAATTAATATAGAGATTCTTATGACGCGTCTAATAATTTGACGAAAATATAATTTTCTACCTAACTAATACACACCCCAATAAAAGGGTGGTAAACAAGATCTAACCAATTGATACATTTTTCTTCTCTCTCTAAGTTTACTACAACTAAAATGACATTTACATAAAAAATAATTCAAACTTAGACCTTCCTGTATTATATTATTGAGGGATCTTTACTTCATTAGTTAATTATTGATTAATTTATAAATACTGTGTTGATTTAAAAATGCAATAAACATACATAGAGTTTAATAGAATTTTTTATATGATATTGGTCTAATCTTGACCTCGATCTTGTCCTAAGGACAGAGATGAGGTCGACTATGGATTAGGTCAAAGTTATAGCATTTTTTAAATCAACAGCCTGTATGAGTATTTAATTGCATATTTATCAATGGACGTCACATCTACAATTCCATTATATTCATACAATGCTACGGATAATGATAAAGGATAAGTGCTAACAAAAATATACAAGGTGTAATAAAGAATGAATCATTTTTACAAAATTCTCAAATCTTGCAAAAATACTAACAAGCTTTCTCAAAGAAAGCAAAACGATCGTTTATTGCTGCGAATTTTCACAATTTTATGCGTAATTTACACCCTGTATATATTCGAAATTTAATAACATACAACATTTATAGACAAATATCTATGGTCTGGTTACAACATTCAATACTAAGGGTATGGCTCAAATCAGTCTCGAGCAGGTGGTTTTATTAATTATTATAATTAGCTACGTTAATAGTTATTTATTTACAGTATCGAAACTGATTTTCATAAATTTATTACACTAAAAGTAAAAGAAACCAATATTATTAAATGTTAACTTACATTTTAGATTTTAAAATTATAACTTAAAGCCACATTCATATATATTATCTAGTCCCGAAATTATATTTTAAATAAAATAGAATTATGTATATTTTACGAAAAATAAAGAATTCAATGTTGAAATAACTTCGTACATTGATTAATCTCAAATTAGAACCTAAATATGAAAACACATAGAGAAGATCTTCAAACATGATGCTTGCTCACAAAGTAATACACAGTGTAAGAATATTATAAACAGCAAAAATCTGTGAGTCTCAAATACGTGACAACCTTGCAATAATTACAGATTATTTAGTTTAAACAGCGTACATTACTTTGTCGCTTATAAGGCCATCGTTTGGTTGTTTTACTCGGCCATTCAAGTAACATATTAAAAACATTAACATATGAATACAGTATGTTTCGGTAAAGAAGTTATCTATTCTAAATCAGAATTGCGAATGAACAGCAAACAATTGATGCATGTTGATACATTATGCAGTCATCGCATGAAACAAATCTAACAAGCGGAACATAAACGAATTAACAATGATTATCATTCTGCGGTTTTAACTTCATTATGATTCAATAAATGTATCCACATTCAATGCTATGATCCATATTTTTAATATGGCATTGGCCAATCAAATACAATAACAGGATATAAAAAATAAAACCTAACTTTGTGACAAGAAGTCCTAGTCATGAAACTCATTATCATGAAGCATAGCCAAATCACATCATGGCAAAAATAATATTAGTCACCTTCCAGTTCCACCAATTATTTTGGTGCAATACAGCACCATGTAAGAGACACAGAGTATAACATTTGGTCAGATCTCTAGATTATCTACTAAGTCTAGGAAGAACTGCAAGGTTGACACCTAACTACTGGGTGACTCTCACCAAGGACCACTGATTCCGACTTCTCTGGAGGACCCTTACTTGTGTCGTGTTGTCTCTGTAAATTAAATTATTATAATTGGTTAGTAAATGTAATAAACAAAATACTCGTACAAAACAAATGATTGCTGTAGAAGACAAACAATTACATGATTATGGCATCATTCCGATAATATTATAGTGTTTAAAACCTAATAACAAACAACAACACAACAATTGTAATTGCTGTCACAAAAATAACATAACATTTATTTATCATCAGGCTACTTTTGCCCATAAATGAATACCTACCTAACAGCTCAATCAATAGAACAATGACATGCAATACAATGAGTAAGAGATGCAAGGGTGAATTTGGACAAATCATGTAAAGGATTTCCTTTCATTAACTTAAAGTTATTTGTTAAGATTCAAAGAAAATATTCTAATAAATAATTAAAACAGGAAAGTATTTGAATACTCATATTCTTTGAATGTTCAAATAGTTACTTTATTAAACCCTTTAAAAACTTTATATTTTTCAAATTGTTTGACGGTTCCCAGCTGATAAGTATTCAAAAAACTCTGATTAAATTGCAACAGTTTTATAGGATTTTACAATCAACTCAAACACTGAAATACTCAATTTAAATAACTTTCTCGTTAGACATAATGTAGACTGTGTAAGTCAAGCATGAAACATAACAATAGTAGTTTCAGTAACAAAAACATGAAACTCTATTGAGACATGAAGGTGTTTCCTAATGTTGGTAGCCATCCGTGACTGGAAGGAAATAAGTTAACACTTGTAAAGGAACTGTACTATTCAATTAGTAGGATTTTAATCAATACCAAGCAAGATCTAGTTTCTATATTTTTTAGAAAGGACACCTCACCGAAATGGTATTTTTCAAACAAGTTATCATGCAATTATTTGACCCTATCATAGTCCACAGCTGGATATAGGTCACAAGTCACAAGGCCTTGTTCGCTGAGCTCCTCATTCTCATACATTTAGACCCAGTCACCATTATAAGGTCATTATTTGTTTTTAATCTTAGCGTAAAATATAAAAATCAATGCCACCCAATTGATTTTATGAATGGTTGGTTTTGGACCCAATATGTGGTGTTGTTGTTATAAACGTGCATCCATGCAAAGCCGGGTGAGCTAGTACTTTTTATAAATTATAAAATGATCACCTTTAATTCTCTGGCCAAAATGTAGAATGTATCTTCGACATTAGTATTGTCCTTAGCAGAGGTCTCCTTTACAAATGTCAGTTCTGAGAGAAAACGGAAAAATGATTTTGCCTCATCTTCCTCAACCTCTCGTTGCTCCGTTAGATCACACTTGTTACCAATGAGGCAAACTATGACATTAGATGAGGTGTACCTTCGTACTTCTTCAATCCATTTTTGTAGAGACAAAAATGTTGGTCTCTTTGTGATGTCATATACTGGAATGCAGAAAAGAGATTAAGCAGTTAAACATCACATAACTTGATAAAAAAAGGAACATTTGCATGCAAATATAATTTGAACAGCATTATGTCATTTGTCTAAATATGACAAGTAGTTCAGGGTTTAATACTTTCTCTGCCAAGTTCAAAATATTGTTTTTTTTAAGCCTGAAATAGCCAAGTCATCTATAGCTAAGTATAGTTGCAACTCGGAGGTGGGTGAGGGCACACTAACCAATTATTGTTCGATTTTGTAAGTGATAAGGAGGGACCAATGAATCTAAGCTATTTTTGCTAAAATTATGATTTTAGACATCCATATCCATAAATTAATGGCAATAGTCTCATATATTTGTACCCTGCTTTCTCTTGCATTTTAAATCAAACTTGTGAACTGTCTGGTGCATAAATTAGATAAAGAATCTAATTATAGCTCTAACAAGATACCATCCAGTTACCATGAAAATATCGATTTATTCGACTCAGGACTAACCACTCACAAAATGAGTATAGTTTATTATTATTCATATTATCTAAGTACCTAGGTACTCATTTTGCTGTCATACATGAGTCATAAGTTTCCAGTGTTTTTAACCAGGAAATTTAGTATCGAGTGGGCGTATATCGCATACTTACCAATAATTACACCATTCGCCGAGCGATAGTAACTTTGAGTGATAGTTCTAAAGCGCTCTTGGCCCGCAGTATCCCAAATCTGAAGCTGTAATATGACAATTGTATTGTTAACTTAAATCTTTTGTAAGACGCATTTACAATATTACATTATATAATTAGACTAACCTTGACTTTCTTCCCATCTACTATCAGTGTTTTCATTGAAAAGTCTACGCCTATTGTACTTCCGTGCCTTTCTATGAAATTACCAGATCTGAACCGTTCCACAATGCATGTTTTTCCAGTTCCGCAGTCACCAATTAGCACTATTTTGAATAAATAGTCGAATGGCTCGTCAACTGGGCCACTCATTAACGTATCAGGATTGCGGCTGCCCATGATTTAAATTGAATTAAATGCTAAATAAAGCTTTACAATTCCCTTGTTTACTCGACTTTACGTCGTTGACAGTACTTGACAGATATTGTCTTTTATTTTGACATTTTAATTTTTTAATTTTGTAGTGTGCACAACAACTGCGCATTAATTCTAAAGTAAATCCTTGCCAGTTAAAAATAATCAATTTGCAGGGCAGTGCTGGCCTGCAAATCGCTAAAAACGTAAGAAAATTTGAATTTCGCGGACTACCTAGAAAGTGTTATAAACTCTGTCGAGAATAAAAGTTATTCTTTTCTATCTTCTTTTAGGTCTTGGTCTCATGGTATGTACGTATAATCGTATAATCTGTAATTTTATTTTTGTCGAGAATTAAAAAAAAACAGTTTTGACATGGGGTGCGTTCCGAATTACGCTGTAATCGATTTGAGCGTCCATAAACCCGTACCGAATTACTGTGAGCGCGATATCGATGTCCCTTGAATCGTCATAGATGACGTCATGACATGCGCCATCTTGCGATTACACCGACCATGCCCCAAATAAATATCACCGTGAGCGCTGTCAAAATCAAAGTAAAAAATGACAGATGTCTGATGCGTGTGTGTGTGTGTGTGTCTGCGTGTGAGGTTCACTGGCTGGAGTCGCACAAATACATTGAATTAGTTCTTTGAAATCTCTTTGGAGTCTCATAACCATGAGTATTCAAGTAAATATACAAGACGAGCCTAACGGGCGACGAATTTCTCTCATGCAGGTTATGTTTTTGTTATCGAGTGACGAGTGAGCACTGTAAACGCGTTTACGACATGAAGTTATAGATAAATACGAGCGTTCCGAATTGATGGATGACAGCTCTTAGCTGTCTGTCATAATCGTGATATCTAAGGCCGCGTTCCGTATTACAAAATAATCGCTCACAGCGCTCACGTCGATATTTTGCGTTCCGAATTAGATATCACGATTATGACAGCTAAGACCTGTCATCAATTCGGAACGCTCGTTATCGCGTCAGTGCTCACTCGTCACGTGATAACAAAAACATAACCTGCATGAGAGAAATTCGTGGCCCGTTAGGCTCGTCTTGTATATTTACTTGAATACTCATGGTTATGAGACTCCAAAGAGATTTCAAAGAACTAATTGAATGTATTTGTGCGACTCCAGCCTGCTCCAGCCAGTGAACCTCAGCTGTGAACACACACACCCACACAGACACACACACACACACGCATCAGACATCTGTCATTTTTTACTTTGATTTTGACAGCGCTCACGGTGATATTTATTTGGGGCATGGTCGATGTAATCGCAAGATGGCGCATGTCATGACATCATCTATGACGATTCAAGGGACATCGTTAGCGCGCTCACAGTAATTCGGTACGGGTTTATGGACGCTCAAATCGATTACAGCGTAATTCGGAACGCACCCTAATTCGGAACGCAAATTCAAGGACGTTATATACTAGCTGGACTGTGTACGTGCCGCTCAAAAGCGTTCCGAGCGAGATTACCTCGAAAGAGAATGTCATCTCTTTCTAATAGGGTGACCAAACATTTTGTACTTACATTTGGGACAGATATAATTATGTAGCTGGCCTGGCTTGGCATTTGTAATAATTAAAAAACTGACAAAGAAAGACATTTATTCATATTTGCAAAAATTTGTTCCAAAAAAATGGTGGCATACGAATATATACACACCTAACTTAAATATAGGTACTCTAAGGCAGGGCTGGGCAGTATTTGAATTACTTGTAATTAAAATACGTAATTGAAATACAAATACGTATTTTGTATTTGTATTTCAATTACTTCCTTAAAATGTAATTTGTAATTCGTATTTCAAATACCTGACGACGAAGTATTTTGTAATTAGTATTTCAAATACTTGAGGCTTCAAAATACATTTTAACAAAAATACATTTATACCTTCATTTAGCGATCGTGAGTGTGAGTGCGAGGCGAGAGTGCAATGATGGTAAAGCAGTTATTAGAGCTACCAACACAACACTGCACCTGTTTTATACGACTGTAGGTCAAAATTGGCTAACAAAACGCAAAAAAAAATTTACGTTGAATTGTCAATGTCAACTAAATAAAGTGACGGTTTGCCATCGACACGTTATGAAGAAGAATGTCAACTTGTCAAGCTAAGATGGCAAGTCATAACGGTTTAGTTTTGCACGTGTAAAAAAATTTGGTTGTTGACAAGATTTTGGGTTAAATTTTTGAACAAAAAAGGTTAAAATAAAAACTTTTAAATTAGTTATTTTGTTTTTAATTCATTTTTGCGACCGACTTCCGAAAGAAAGTTACTTTACACTTTTTTCTGATGGTTTTTGAAGGCGGTTTTTTTTAAAGTATTTGTAATTTGTATTTTGTATTTCAATTAAAAATGGCTAAAATACTGTATTTTGTATTTTATATTTTAAATACCTTACTTAAATGTAATTTGTATTTTGTAATTTAATTACTTGCGATACTGTATTTTGTAATTTGTATTTCAATTAAAGCAGAGCATGTATTTTGCCCAGCCCTGCTCTAAGGAAACTTACTAATTCAAAAGTCGGTGTCTTTTGTCTGTTTTATTTAATTTAGAAAAAAAAGTTGCAAATAAGTATTTTTATTTTTCCACTACAAATACAAATATTGACTATGCATCTTCGATCAATAATAGTACTAGATTAAGCATCAGGAACAAAACTAAGTCGCTCAAGTGGCCACGTTTGCACACACGTAAACATCTACATAGCATCTTAGAAAAAAGTTCAATATTATTAACAACTTCAGATGATTATAAACCTTAACACTTGAACATAACGTTTAATTATCATTGTAAAGTATATTTATTTAAGCCCTTTCATCGGAGAAAGATTAGAAGCAAAACATTTTAAATGTCGCTCCAAAGTAAAAAGTCATCAGTACAAAAATATTCATTCTAAAATGAAACTTATACTCTAAGCAATACGGTTAAAAGCATTTTGTGTACAATGTCGTGCTTATTCTATTGCGGAACTAGCGTTCCCTGTTCAAGAACATGATACAATAGTTGGTGCGTTGTAGCAAACATTGGCCAAACAATTATAATATTCGCTGATTTAATTATATTTACAGTTTAATTATGTTTAAATATTATGAAAAAGCACATAATGATATTAAATTACCGAAAAAAAGATATTCCTTCCAAAACCTTGGTGTTACGGTGGTTATTTACGCAGTTTTTCAACGCATACTGCGGTGACTGCGGTATTTTGACGTCTTAATGTTGGCTATGATTGGACCATACTGATTTGAAATAAGACCACAAATACGTTTGTGGTCTTATATTTCGGGCCGTTTTTGAAGCGCATATCGGGAATCTAGTACATTATTGATCGAAGCTATGCATTTAACATTCAACAGAAGAAACCTAACCCTTAAGGTGAATGCGACAAGGTAGCCTGCGAAATTCGAAATAGGATTCGCGACCGTAACAAATTGTGACTTTACTGAGTAATAATGATTAAAATCACCAATACAACCCTCTCAGTTCATAAAGGTTCCTTGAGTGACTATTAATTTGATGAATAGAAGAGAATTACTTATTACCGCCAATAGTGGCCACTTTTATCTTTAATCAGTAATTCTCTTAATTTATCAAGTCTATAATCATGAAAAGTGATTTTAAAAATACTACAGGTTATTTACCAGCATGACATTGTTTTGGATATTTCAAATTTAATGTGATTTTAGAGTATAATAAATAAGATGTGGGTGGCGCTAGTTTCGGTGCTGTTAGTGCCTTAACATACAACCTGACACTGACAAGCAAATTGCAGAAAACGTAAGAAAATTCGAATTTCGCGGGATACCTTGTCGCATTAACCTTAACCTTCAATCAAGATTCCCTTATTATTGCTTTCAACTCCTAACCATTGAAGAGTAGTACCTACATTCCGTAATCAGCTCACCTAAATAACCTGAAAGAATACAACCAATATACCTACGTCCTTATAATATTTTATTAAACAAATTCAGCAGTGGTGGCCCAGTGGTGGCGGCCCCGACTTACGAACAGTTGGTCGTGGGTTCGAACCCAGGCAGGCGCATTACTATATTATTTAGGTATTGTGTAATTTATTTCATCACCACTGCTCTCAAAAACGGTGAAGGAAAACATCGTGAGGAAACCGGCATGTCTTAGAACCAAAAATTCGAAGATATGCGACATCTACCAATCCGCACTGGGCCCGCGTGGTGGATTATATCATTCGCCCATCCCTCTCCTAGAGAGGAGGCCTGAGTCCCTGCAGTGGGAACAATTATAGGCTGATGATGATGATGATGAAACAAATTCAAATGTTTGTTTTGGTTATTTTT
This sequence comes from Diarsia mendica, assembly GCA_949316265.1. Classification (NCBI taxonomy): domain Eukaryota; kingdom Metazoa; phylum Arthropoda; class Insecta; order Lepidoptera; family Noctuidae; genus Diarsia; species Diarsia mendica. The sequence continues at coordinate 11,731,817 of OX438902.1, read as the reverse complement.
GATATTAAGAGATACGAGATTTTATACCGATATTGATTATAGAAAACGGGTATTCTTTACAATAATTTCATGATTCCCGTTTATAGATCTTGAACATAGTCACCCTAGTCGTTATTTGTAAACAAAGTTAAAAGAACTTACCTGAAAAATGAAATCCCACATCCTGGATACCCCTCACTTTCACAACCCTTCAGACAACACCATTTCACCATATTTGAAGACAAATATTTCGCTAAATACAATTAAAAACACTTGAAAAAGGAAAATTATTATTTCAACACGAAAATGTTTCCGCCATATTTTTTTCGTTTTTTTTTATATGGCTATACAGTTTTTATGAATTTTGGCTCTAATAAATTTTAATTCGCAAGTATATATTATTGAAAATTAAGTATTTGAATATTAAATTAATACCGTTAAATTTTATGGGCTAGTTTATCTATGTAGGTGATTTTCGATTATTATTACTAGCCATCCGTGTCCCACTGCAGGGCAAAGGCCTCCCTTCCCTCCTTCCACTTATCCCTATCCAATGATGTTATTTGCCAATCCCTGCGAAAAGAGTCGAGTTCGTCCCGCCACTTCTTCTGGGCCTGCCGCGTTGTCGTTTGCTGCTGTTTGGGACCCATTGTGTGGTTAGCTTAGCCCACAGCTCCTCCGGCATGATACATTTTCCTGTTTTTTTTCACTGGCAATTGCAAGACAAGAACAGACAAACCCTTGAATTTTGTCTCGCTCTTACGTTTTGCTCCCCCTTCGAAAAATCGTAGGGAAAGTAAAGTAATACAAACTCTATTTGTTTGACATAAAGTTTATTTTTAAACGGCATTTTCAGCCAAGGTCACCCTTCGTTGTACCCGCCTGCGCGCGATTATTTTGGCCGCGTTCCGTATTACAAAATAATCGCTCACAGCGCTCACGTCTATATTTTGCGTTCCGAATTAGATATCACGATTATGACAGCTATGAGCTGTCATCAATTCGGAACGCTCGTAAGCGCGCTTACAGTGCTCACTCACTCGTCACGTGATAACAAAAACATAACCTGCATGAGAGAAATTCGTCGCCCGTTAGGCTCGTCTTGTATATTTACTTGAATACTCATGGTTATGAGACTCCAAAGAGATTATAAAGAACTAATTGAATGTATTTGTGCGACTCCAGCCAGTGAACCTCAGCTGTGAACACGCACGCACACCCAGACACACACACACACGCATCAGACATCTGTCATTTTTTACTTTGATTTTGACAGCGCTCACGGTGATATCTATTTGGGGCATGGTCGGTGTAATCGCAAGATGGCACATGTCATGACGTCATCTATGACGATTCAAGGGACATCGATATCGCGCTCACAGTAATTCGGTACGGGTTTATGGACGCTCAAATCGATTACAGGGGTGCGTTTAAGATGCTTATCCAGGCTAAAATTTAACCTGACTAAACGTTAAACACCCCGTTCAAGCACACCGCGAGGCGAAATATTAACCTGACTAAAATTTAATCTGCCCCGTTCACGGCCGTCTTCCGGTATAAGTTTTCGCCTAACTAGGATAATTTTTAACGACCTTTTTAGCTCGCTAAATTTTATCCCGCTGTCAGATTGACTTTGTCATTGAGCTGTTTGTTGTTTATTTTGCTAGAATCGCGCCATATTTACGAATATTTCTGAAACGAGTACTAAACGTCTCCGACTCTCCGTCAATTTTATTTGTGGGCTATCATGGATGAAGTAATAATACAAATTGTTGTAGAAATATAATATTATAAAATACTTTATACAAATATTTTATCAGCAAATTGATTCCTCATGTTCCGGTCCATTTTTACTGACTAATAATTTCGAGATCACAAGCAAAATCGAGATTACAATCTAGATTGTTTAATAATTGTTTGACAAGCTGAGCTGTCAATTGAATTTGACAGATAAAATTGACATAAACTTATGACTCCGTTCAGCGAACCCTCGCTAGTTTAATTTTTATCCGGCGAAAATTTCGCCGGCCATCTTAAACGCACCCCAGTGTAATTCGGAACGCACCCTTTGTAATACGGAACGCGGCCATTGTTTTGACGCATTGAATGACAAATGACATTGACACTACTACAAAAATAAAAATATGCAGTTCGTTTCATATTTGTATTTACTTTGATTACACAAAAAGCTAACGTAAATGAGTTAAAAATGCATATAAAAAATACATTTTATGGTGTTTTACTTTCTATAATTGCTGGCTTGGCATTTACACACGGCATTGAGGTAAGCAAGCCACGAAACACAAACAATCTATTCAATGGTTACTGAGATCACGATTTATCATTGTTATCATTATTTCCAGATACCAGAAAACTTTGAGAAGTCCAACCACTCGAACAACTGGGCAGTATTGGTGGACACATCACGGTTTTGGTTCAACTATCGTCATGTAGCGAACGTGTTGTCAATTTACCGAAGTGTGAAGCGGCTTGGTATACCGGACAGTCAGATTATTTTGATGATATCTGATGATATGGCCTGTAACCCTCGGAACCCGCGTCCTGCCACCATATTTAACAATGCTCATGAACAGATCAATGTGTATGGAGACGATGTTGAAGTGGATTATAGGGGCTATGAGGTTATAATGTATTATCTTTATTGAACATTTAATTTTTAGTTAAATTGCGTCCATAGAGTTCGAAATTCATGTTTAAATTGATTCTATGTTGGACATGTGAAGTGGCCCACAATTTGTCTCTGGGCTGGGTTGCGTCTATTCATTTGAAATAAATTTTATTATTCAGATTTTATATTGTCAGGCAGGAAGTCTGGTTAAAAACCAACAAAAAGAGAGAAAAAACTGATAACGAGCATGTAAAGAGTGTGTAACTATTTAATAAATAAAATGCCACATTTTGTTAAAAATATTTAATTTGCTCATGGTTACAGGTATCAGTAGAAAACTTTGTGCGTTTACTGACAGGCAGAGTACCTCCTGACACTCCTCGGTCCAAGAGGCTGCTCACTGATGAAGGCAGCAACATATTGATCTACCTCACTGGGCATGGTGGTGATGGCTTCCTCAAGTTCCAGGATTCTGAGGAGATCACCAGCCAGGAGTTAGCTGATGCTCTTGAGCAGATGTGGGAGAAGAGAAGGTACTTAACATACTTGAATGATCATCACTCTTCTACCCCTTTTTTTTTTTTTTGTTGGTGGAAAATCATCGAATGACCCCCCCCCGCTCTTGGGCAGAGCGAAGGGGAGTGTCAGACTTCTACTGACTAAAAACCGAACCATGTTCCTTCTTTGCCCTTGCGCCGAGGCCACGTAATCTAGTACAAAATACCGCGGCCCCGACGGGCACTCTTCTACCCCTGTATCAACTTTTGATTTATTTGAATGAACTGACTTATATATATTCTTTATCCTGTGGTTAGGTGCCCAACCTGGTGTCCAGAGTCCAGAGTTTTTTATGCTGTTAATGGCCCTCTAACTTGTCTCTAGATGCTGTTTGGTTACTTCAAAATGTTTGCTTTTTAAAAAATCATTATTCAATATGCACATGAATCTGAAAGAGCGTAGGTGTCTCTTGGATTTGAACTGGATACCTATGACACTCATATTTGAACCAAAGTTCAGTGCTAACTTAATTTAAAAAATCATAATTTATACCTAAATATAATTTTGTTTGCTATTCATTTTCAGATACAATGAGATATTCTTCATAATAGACACATGCCAAGCCTCATCAATGTACGAGAAATTCTACTCTCCAAATATATTAGCTACTGCCTCGAGTTTAGTGGGGGAGGACTCTCTTTCTGTGAGTACCTTCTTGTTCGTTCTTTTCTTTAATAATATCTACAACCTCATTTAAATAATTGGAAATAAGCAAAATAAATATACTACTACGGTACTTATTTTACATAAGTTCTTTCTAAAGTCGCTTAGAGTAGAGGCGCATCTATTACCTCAAAATAAAAAAGCGAAGAGACTAAAAAAAATAAGATTTATCCCAACTTTTTTTTTTTTTTTTTATAAAACGTTGCCCCACACTAGGAATTTCTCCTTTATCGTGGGTGCGTTCACAAACATTAAACTTTACTTAACTTTAGAATCAAACTCAAGATACTGCAGACTCAGCAGTAGTTATTGCAATCACTAGATAAGTGAAGCACTCCAATAGGGTAGTTGACTGACTAAATAAATATGATTATGTTTAGTCCGTCAGTTAGATTATCGATAAATATTGGATACGTGTTTTTTATTTTATCAAATTATTAATAACTAGCGGACGTCCCGCGGTTTCACCCGCGTAGATCCCGTTCCCGTGGGAATACAGGGATGAAAAGTAGCCTATGACACTCAGCAATAATGTGGCTTTCTATTGTTGAAAGAATTTTTTAAATCGGTTCTGTAGATCCCGAGATTACCCCTTACAATTTAACAAATATACAAACACACAAACTTTACTTCTTTATAATATTAGTATAGATTTACTAAAATAAAACGTGTCAAAGATCGTGAGTGATGGCTGGTGACGTCACTTTCTGGTAAAAAATGTTCCAAATTGTGACGTCGCGCAACTTTTCGAAACACTGTATCGTCTTCATTTATTGTTTACGTGAAAAAACAAAATATACGTGTCCAATACTTTTTGGAAATCTATCTGACGGACTAATTCGATTTTTTTTTTGTCAACTACCCTATTAGATGTCCAAATCTTTTTAGTGTTGTGTATTCTTCACTGTTCAGTGTTCACGTCTCATTTAATCATCCTCTATGATGGTTATCGCCATAATACCTGCTTCAAAAAAGCCATAATTTCCTTTTTGTTTCTTGCAGCACCATGTAGACTCAGCTATCGGCGTGTACATCATAGACAGATACACATACTATGTGCTGGAGTTCCTGGAAAATGTTCATCCTAACAGTCGGAGGAGCATGACAGAATTTGTAAGTATTAGCAATAACTTTTTTAGCTTTCTCAAATTTATATAAATTCAATTTCAATACTGTCTATTTTACTTAAATACTACCTTGTTGATATTTTTTCCGTAAGTCGGCGAAAATTCGTTTGCGGATTGCGTTTACTTGCTTTTCATCCAACTTGACTTTGGCCAAGTGACTTTCTCATGGCTAAACTTATGCAAATCATAATGCACAGTCCATTCTTAAAAAACTGGTGCTGCATGTAAATGATTTTTATTGCCACCAGTTGCCCATAGCGCAATAACACATTATTATAAAGATTATGCAGTAGCATCCCAATTTATTTGGGGTTAGCTCAGCATGTCCACTTTAGAACAATCCACTTTAGAACAACTCAATTAGTCGTCATCTCATACTGGCCCATCAAAGTTCTGTCCTATAATTCCTAAAATCATGTATTGTTATTCCAGCTGGCCGTTTGTCCTAAAAGCGCGTGCCTGTCCACTGTAGGGGTCCGTAAAGACTTGTTCAAACGCGACCCCAACAAGGTGCCCATCACGGACTTCTTCGGTTCCGTGCGGCCTGTCATCATTACGACAGACCCTATCGATATATTGGATACTCCTAAGAGGAAGAAGAAGCCTGAGTAAGTTATCATTGTATTTGCTAACTTTACTTGTGATCCTACTGTAATCTTATGCAGCTTTGAATTTGATAATATTTTCTGAACAATAAACCTACTCTGCGTAGCTTAAAAAACTGCGAGCCTAAAATGAGAGTGGCCAGGCCAAGTTTTGCATTTTGCAAGACTGGAGCCCTGAGTCAGCTAGACAGGGTCGCGGCAGACCGAGAAGAAAATGACGGGACGTTTTAAATGACGCCAATTGGCGGGAAAAATCACACCTTCGTGTGTAGTGGAACGAATTGGGGGAGGTCTTTGCCCATGACTAAATGGGCTAACTAAACAAAAAGTTGCTCTGAAGCTAATAATATACATTTATTTAGCTCTTGTTGATGGGCAAACTTAGTTCGGCATCAACCATAGCAGAATTATGCTCGCTTTTCTCAGAATAATTCTCAAAATGATTCAATTTAGCCTCTCCGTCGCTGGGCTTATTTATATCGAGCCAAAAAACGTGTTAAAAAAAACAGTAAAGCATCTAGAATCTATCGAAATCTATGATGACCATTTGGAATAACAATGTAAACTAATTGTTTCAGGAACAAAACCAAAGTGCCAGAGAAACGGGAATACCTACCTCAGTTCCCAATGCATCTAGTACCGAACACAAAAACCGGCTAGTCTAAGTCAGTATTGTTAATATTATTTAAATTAATTATTAAATAATTTAAACCAACTAATAAACTATTAATTGACGTAAAGAGTGACGACATCCTAAAACATTGAACCCAGTAGGTACTCGGCAATATTCCGGAACGGATTCCGATGAAATTTGGCACACACATAGACCTGACACCACATTGGTAGACCTGATACCATACTGGGAGACCTGACACCATACTGCTAGACCTGATACCACACTAGTAGACCTGATACCGCACTCGCAGACCTGACACCACACTGGCAGTCCTAACACCACACAAGTATACCTGTTAGGACATAAGATACTTGTATACTGGTGGTACATTTCCCATGGACTAATTTCCGTTTTTCACACTGGCGAAACCACGGACAAAATCAAGTATTATTCTAATCATTTGGTGATTCTATTTCCACTAGTCCAGAGGCCTAAACTAGACTCAAAGTTCAAGGTCAAATACAAGATTTTAGTCATTAGGAATATTTAGTTTACTTGTCAAACCGGATTAAGGACAGAATTCTTGTGAATAGTGACATAAAATGTGTAGTTATTAATGTTCAGTTTTGTTGGTCATGGCCTTCGTCGTGCACTTAGTCCATGGCATAGGCTGTAGCGTTTTTAGTTGAGATTGCGAATAGGCTCGCCCCTTATTATACGGACTTATACATAATTGGCAAAGTGTGGGTGAACTAATGGGTACACCTCTGCCTAACCCTTTGCCGGCAGCCGTTACAGCCGTGATGGTATGTGATACGAGTAGCATAAATTATATGCTTGTGTTTAGGGTCAAATCAATCAGTTCACTACTGATTATAGGTTTCTTTTCAAAATTTAAAGCTCTACCTTCTGCATTCAGTCAGCCCTTACCATTTAAAGGTCGTCGATTCATCTAGCTGGGGCCCTCCCTCTAGGACGCGTCTGCCTCTGCTCCAACGGTTGCCGGTCCTTCGGCACAACATCGAGTATCAGGTATAAGGGTACAAGAAAACAACATAATATTAAATAGTCAATTTTATTTTTCTATAAGTACTAAGAATAATTCTTTCAACATTATTATAAACACAACCGACTCAGTTACCGTTGGAATCTATAACGCATTACGTAATATTAGCAACGACTGTGCATGCATTCGAGTCTCACACTCAGATATGAGATCAAAACTATAGGACTATAGCACCATTACAGTTACTTTCATAGGCCATAACTTTTTGGTCTAATTCATTCCGTATCAACTATTTATGTATCTAAGTAAACCTCACTAAGAGCAAATTAGTTGTAGGAATACTATGTGGAAAAGGTTTTATATAAATGGCGTTATATCGCTAATTAAATTGTCTTAAGCTGAATTACAATTAGCTACGACTAGTGAATTTAGTTCTACGAAAAGCTAAAGAAAATGTTCTTCACTTTTACTGGCAAAGGTTGTCATGTAGTGTTACCTACATTCTCACTTCTAAAGTCTTTTTAACGCTAACGAGTCCTTTAGAAAACTATCAAAATATTCTGTGTATGAAGGAGGGGGCCAGCCAAGCAAATTATCTATGGTCCAAGCGGCCATCTTGCTTTTTTATTTTTTTAATGTTTCGACATTCAAATTTTACTTCCATTGAACATTGGCACTTGGCAGACTCCTTGATACACTTTATATATTCTAATCATTGTCAGCGATCAATTTGTATTATAAGGATAAAAGGCAGAATTTCGATGTTATTATGTCGCGGTCATGAATATATTCATAAAACCAGGTACCTACGTAATTATTTATATAGTCTACTTAAACGACCGTGACCGAATTATAAATGTATTAAAATTCATAACTATGGTAACTGGGGAATTATAATATGTGAAAAATTACAATAATGATTTTTGAAAACTATAGATAGGGTACATTATAATTATACAACAATTTCTACATTTTTAAAAGTGAAACGAAACATTTTTTGTACTTAATACATACTTAATAAATATTACTAACTATTTATTTACAGGTCTGAGGGCACCGGAACTTTTTAGTGTTGCGATTGTCTATGGGTTGACCATAGACAAATTTACTATGAGCTACATATGTTAGTTTTCAAATAGGAATGTTATGCTCATTTTGGATTAATTTTGTATAAAATAAAACGCAAAGAACACAATATACAGCTAGGGAAAAATCACTTTTATCTACGTACAAACTTACTGTTCAACTAGAAGTATTTATAACAGTTTAAAAGTATTAACAACGTATAAATTAAATACACTTAAAACAACATGGCATATTACAAAATTCAAAAATGTTTCTTAAAGTCTTTAAAATTATGAAAAAAATAATATTTCGCAAAATCTCTTGATTACATTTAAAGTTCTGTATTTATTCAATTCCCTACAATAAAAAAATAATGATCTGAACAACAAAATGTTTGAAACTCTTTGATCCAAATTATCACATTCTCATATTATAAATCGTACTTATAAAATGCAACGGTAACAATTATTTATTTCCTAATCCTAAAAAGGCCAACTTGGCTCTTTGCCTCTTAATTTAAAAAAGGAGCAAACGAAACAAGCTCGCCTGCCTGCCTTAAACTTAAATGCCATAACTAAGTATAACCTACTTAGTGACTCCGTTTCTCATATAAGTTACATTATTTCCATATTTCTATAATGGAAGCACTAAGGAATTTTGTTTGCGTTATAAAACTAAAACATTATTTACATTAATTTTGTCTTACGCGTCAATAACAACTAAATTCAGCTATTAACTCTACGTATAATTTTGATTAGCTCAACAGTTCGTAATTTTCGTTATCTTAACTCTAACACTAAAACTATCAAGGTGATTGATGAGGCGCCGTAAGATATATCTACCAGTACCAACAAATTGATACTGAACCCGTTAATTGTTGTTCGAGTATGTTATCTATAATAACACTTATCTTATTTTTTCATTTTCTCTCAGGCGGCGTAGCTGCAGTGTTTGAAAATCGAACTGCACTTTTGACAGTTCATAAAAAAACACTTTTGCTAAGTCTATGACTAATCTATGGTGCGGAACCGAAACCTCGAAACGCCGTATCACAAAATATATATTTGCAGCGATAACAAATTTGAAAATTGACGCAAAGGGCAAGTTTTCACTCGGCCGGTGGATCAATATAACGTCCATCAATCATTTCTGTGTTACGATCAGTCTTTCCAGCCATTGATGAATAATTCATTGTTCATTCACCAACCATCGATGCTTTGCTGCGTTAATGATACATTATCTTGAAGCGTTCAAACTGATTCATTGACAGTTCATCCGTGGTTGCTCATTCTCTCCTTGTCAATCATCTCGTAATAGTTGTCTATGGTGTAGTTGAATAGCCGGAAGTCGTTCCTGAAAAGAAATAATTTTACCGCAATTAGAGTTTATTCGAGCATAGGTGCAATTTAATCAATTAAATTAATCACGGTCCAACATTTTGCAAATACTCCCAAGAGTATTCACGCTTAAAATCCTCGTTTTTATGCGTATAAAAAAAAAAATACGTACATATACAAGTCATAAAGGCCGTCAAGCTGGCGTCTCTTTAGTCGCGAGTAAAGATGGCTGATGTTATGCAGCGTGTTGGTGCCTTTCCCGCTGTTACGCCACTCAGGCTTCACGACATCTTGGAGATGAGCCAACTGAATCAGGAACTTTTGGTCCTCCTGCCAACAGAAATAAAAAATCAGCCCTAGAAAAAACAACACGTAAAAAAGTGGCCCTTGTATGTGAAGATTCAGAAGGCTCGGATAACTGTGCAGAATTCTACGCTCGAGTTTGCTATCAAAATAGAATTGGAAATGCGACGCCCAACGGATGTTAAACCGCACAGGCAAAAGCAGCGTGCGGTCGGGATCCCGTCATTATTAAATTTATCACTACGCGCTGACCGCTGTCCAGTTTGTGTTGAATTGTGGGATACATTGAAAACGAAGTTACCTACCAAGAATGTTCACTGTGCCATAAAAATGAAGTTTGCTTTTGCACGAACGCTTTCCAAACTGGCTAAAGGGCCACTTAAAAATGCAGGCTTAATGCCAATTTTGCCAAGAAAATGCGCTATCCTTTTATTGATTCGCTCAAAAGAAGTGTTGCCTAGGCAGTGAGTCGAGTCTAGCCAAGAATAAGTGAATCATTTTCTTACATCCAGTGTCTCAAACTTGAGTATAACGTCGAAATTGAATTTGCACGGCGTGCAGAAAGTGGTGTAGGGTGTCCAGTGCATGTCTAGAGACCGTTTTGCTTTCGTTTCGTCTAACACGTACGACACGAACTCTTCAAACACTGGGTACTTTTCTGTGCGGGTTTTGTCCATTGGCTGGAAAGATAACATCATTTGAGTTAACAGAAAAAGGAAAAGTTTGGCTTTACAGAACACGGAATCGGAAAAACGGAAACGTGACTTAGAAAAATCAAAGAAGGAGCTTTTACCTTTCTATATTTCTTTATGATCCTATGGCCCATTTTGTCATGGAAAGATTTAGGCCATGCATGCACAATTTTGTCATTGTAAGCGGACGCTAGTCTCTCCAAAGGATGTCTGACTATAAGGAAGGTGATCGAGTCTCCTTGGGCCTTCTTGATCATTTCTGTCGTGGGCCTCGCGTATTTCCTCCTGGCTAACTCTAGCGGCACTTCTTTTGTTTTGTCTAAGAATGCTGCTGTGTAGTTTGCCATAAGGTTGAAGTTGTACATCCACGATGTGGACGCTGCTTTGAATATGTTGCACCTGAAAATAGAAAACCAAAAATGTTGACTTCCTTTATGAACTATGTAGGTACAATAAATAACTTAGTCTGCTTCTAAAACTTCGGAAGCATCAATGCGGGTTCGACCCCTAAACTCACAAGGACAATCAGTATGACAGGGTTCGAAGTTAAATTTTATTATTCATTAATAGTAATGCATTCTGGTAAACCCATTTCTAATGCTGACACGCAAAGGGGTAATTCTAAAAAAACCCATTAAATTAATTACCATCGGCATGGTCAAAGTGGAAAGTAATGACTCCACAGTAATGCACTTGGGTAGGCAATAGCACACAGGTATAAAACTCCACGCCTCAGTCATAAAGGGGCCTCCTGATTTCTACCAATTTGAATTTTAGTCTAATTGAATTGCTCCGAATCTGAAGTCTATAACATTCTAGGATATTCGTTATCAGAAAAAGTCAATTTTTTTGTACTCTACCACAGTGCTGTCCTATTTAACCCTAAGGTTGACTGGTAGAGAATGCCTCGTGGCATTAAGTCCGCCTATGTACCACTCTTGTGCATGAAGTTTAAATAAATAAATAAAGTTCTTTATTTCTGGCAGTTTATAAAATACCTTCTTCTTCTTAGCGTGTCGATGGCAATCTAAATTGTGTCGGCCCAGAACCGAGCTACTCTAGCTTGGCGCTTTCGGTAGCGTTCATAAAATACCTCATTGTATGACTTGCAGATTCAACAAAGTCGGAAGGTTGGAGGTTTCATTCATCATTCTATGTTGTCATCACCGATGTTGAATTACCTAGTTTAACCGTGAATTGCTGCATAACAATAAATTTCTAAGCTTCCCAAAACCAAAGATAATAAGATAAAACCTCACCATATGACATGATACTGCCTGTTAATGAGATATTCCCAGGCGTTGGACTTATGACTGGATGTGTCAAGGCTGAGTCTGGTGCACTCGGCCCTCATGTAGTCTCTTCTAGCTTCCATCCTGGCGTTTACCTCCATGAACTTGTCTCTGCTCAGCAGGCCCTCATCGCGGGAACCGTTCTCGAAGACGTACTAAAACAAAAAGTCAAAAATTAGTGTATGGGTACTAAAATGTTTTTTTTTCTGTTTATGAAGTGCGTTTTATGTGAGAATAGCAGAAATACTTCGCAAGTTGCTATGGTTTATGCACGTCGATGTATAATAGAAATACGTTGTACCTATTTAGGTTTTGGCCACACTGAGGGGAAATCCCGCCCGGACGCGACGAACAATAGACTAATAAATATAAAATGACGTACAGCTCCATACAAGGTGGCTATCGGAGCAAGTGAATTTAGTTCTTTATACCAACGTGAGATTCGCTTCAGTCTGGCCAGAGCTTAAACCTGAAAAGTACTCTGTTTATTTTGGGTAACGTTATATTTCTAATTCTAAAAAGGGAGCACTAAACTTTAGCCAAACCATACCAGTTTGGGTTAGCTTAAAACATCACATTGTATGAAAACAATTTTAAACAAATATTCACAAAAACAAAAACTTGATCAATTCTAACAATGTTCCAGGATTTCTAAGCCTGCTGTTCCGTGTCATGTAGCGGTTTGTGGAAGGCTAGAGAAACCAGGCCAGGAACACTGGGTAATCTAGAAAAACATGTTGCATTTGTAACTGTAAACCCTTGCCATATTAGTAGTTATTTGTGTTTACATAAATATTCATTTTACAAGTTTTCCTTTACCACGATAAGATAGTAAAAAGCAGCATAGAGAGCGAAAAAGTTAACGAGGGTTCTCTCCCAACTATGTTAAGGTGCTACCAGTTAAACCAGATGCAGATACAAATTAATAAAGTAAAACCTATTTTCCGATATGTAGCTCAAATCGGAGGACCCGTATGATTTCAAACATTCCAACATTCAATGCAAATTGTAGCTTTTTTTATTGCAAAATGTGTCTGCTCTAGACCTCGATCTGTTAGATGAGGTCTATGATGGAACGCGTGTGCTTAGAAACCCATGTTCACTCTTGTTTTGATGGCAGACGAGTAAAACAGACTGACAGATACACAGATGGCAGTGAGTTCCACACTTTGGTTGTGCGCATAATACACGAGAGGGAGAAGCGCTGAGGAGTAGGTATGACTTTTCAGGATATCAACCAAGTGTAGATGGTATACTGCAGTAAGTCTGCTAGTACCGTAGTAAAGGGTGATGGGATGAGGTCGCGTGGAGCTTTGAGTTCAATATGACCATTAATTTTATTAAGGAGAGATAACATTGAGAAAATATTAAAGAGACAGTAATACTTTAAGTTCTGAATCAAAAGTTTTATCTGTTCCATCTTTTGAATCCAAGGAACAAAGAAAAAGCCTAACGAAATATCAACAAGAAGTTATTAAAACTGGCTGATTGTTAATGGAAATTCAATCCACAAGTTATTAATTTAAAGCTCGAAATCTCGAATGCGATGCTGAATGCAAGATTCATTACCTAAACGAATATTCTGCTTCAATTACAGCGTGTGAAGACATTCCTTGACGGATGCTTAATTAGAGAAATATCTCGAGGGAACGCTCTCAAGACTGTTATTTTATTAAGATAACTCCCTTTGATGGTATCTCGTTCATTTGGACTGAGTATTAGAAATAATATCACTGTTATGTTTTGTGAGTTTGATTAATGGTCCGTGATGATTTTGTTAGAGATGGCCGTTTGGCACTTTATGAATCGTGCAGAACAAAAATCGAAGTCGCTTGAGGACGTCTTGCATAGTATTTTTAGTGCTATTTGAAAAAGTTCAAATTAAATTAGCTCCACAGACGGATATCGATAATATAAACATAAAAATACCTGAAAATACATTTTGATTAGGTATAAACAAAATGTATTTTCAGGTAATCAAGAACCGAGAAATCACTTCGGTCGAGTTTTCAAAGTTTACCTAAGAATATTTCTTCTTGTTTTTATGACCGGATATGTCTTCTGGTTTGGTTTTTATTTAAGATCAATCAATGATGCTATGTAAGCACAGGAAATTATAAAAAACGGTACTGTTTTGAATTCTGCTAATCATTAACGACGGCTGAGTGACATTTTGCATAATAAAGTCGAAAATACATTAGCGGAATGTTCGCTTTGAAGTCTAAACATTCTCGGAATGTAGGTAAACAATAAACCTAACTAGAACACCTACAGTTAGGTAACTAAAACTAAAGTATCTAATATGCCTAGGTAGTTTAGCTATTTATTTATTCATTAGCTGCATACGGCGAGACATCAAGCTAAGTATACGCATATCATAAGATATCAGCATCTGCATAAAGGTATAGTCTTTTCCCAACAATGAAGAGGTCGGCTTCCATTCTAACAGGATGCAGCTGGATACAAGTATTTTACATGGAGGGACTGCCTGTTTGACCTCCACAACCCAGTACCTACTGGGTAATCTGATACGCCTTGGTAGAGTTTAGTGTCAGACTCCTGGCCACTGAATATCTGTAACGACTGTCAAAGATCTATAAATAAATCACAGCCTGGACCAACGGCTCAACGTGCTTTCCGAAGTACATAGAAAACCCGGTTAACCCGGTATGTAATGGGTGGTCACCCATCCACAAACGAACCTAGACAAGCGCGACTTAACCAGAAAGATTGTTCTGTAAGGCTGTTATTATCTGGCTGTGGATTATCGAAAGGCATAACGCGGCTCCGACACAAGGGCGAAGAAGGAACATGGGTCTGGTTTTTACTCAGTAGAAGTCTGACACTCCCCTTCGCTCTGCCAAAGAGGGAGGGAGGGGAGGGGGTTATTCGATGAGTTTCCACCCACCAAAAAAAAAGGCATTCATCATTCATTCATTTTGGCATGTCACAAGATACCTACTTACAATTTAATGAACTTGAGACCTACCTACACCTACCTTCTATAAACTTACTCGTAAATAGGTACTGTCAATCAAGCTTAAGAAGTTTTAATAGCCCGTTTGTAGAGGAAAACCGAGCTCGTAAAGCTGTTTGAATAGATACTCGTTCACTATTGTGGATAGATCTCTCTGTGCTTGAACGGTAAGTCTCTCCCTTTATATGTTTTATGTCTTACAAGCGTTTAATGGGTTTCTCAGACAGTTTTATTGGAGCAGTGACAGATGAGGCTAGGGGGTTGTAAGTTTGCAGGGCTGTTTGGTTTGTTAAGGCTGTTTTCCTGTAATTTATATCGGAATACGTTACTGTGAGATTGTAAACAACAACGGTTTTCCGATCACGATACACCAATAGGAATGGAGGGTTGCTCAGTTTAAAAAAATGTGCTCACTGCAAACCATTTCGAGGAATAAGGTTTAATCATTTATTTCTCGTTAAAATCATCAAAGTAATATTGTCAAATGATGACGTCAGCAGCCATAAAACTTTAATAATTTAATTAAACTAGCCATTGAATTTCAAAAATATTCAAATTAATTTGTTAAAATACTATAATATTTCAACTAAAAATATATATTATATACTCGTTACATGGGACTTTAACATGACTGGCGAAATGAGTCTTACTACTGAGGCCCATGTCAGCTTAACCCTTCCTTCGGGAATAACATGGCGTGATGTTATGTTGGCTGCGATGGCACGCCCTCTCCATAAATTCAGTTCGTACTTCAGCGTTTTGGCAACGGATCAAAAGGCATCATATTTTTCTGTGATACCCAATCCCCATTTGGCAGTTTCACAACTAAACTATTCACTTCTTTTTTATCATTGCCTTTTCGTAGCCTCCTCCTAACTACGTTGGATGATGGAGTCTGCTTCCAGTCAAGGCGGATGCAGCTATAACAGAATTTTAGATGGAATGCCTATTATCTGACCGCCTATCTATTAGTTCTGGGTAAAACGATACCCCATAATAAGACTGGATGTCAGACTTTCGGGCCACTGACCCCTGTAACGACTGTCATAGGGTAAAATAAAATAAAATAGATCTATAAAATGGCAGCCGGGATCCGTGCTCTCCAACCGAGTTAGATGTTAGCACTGCTTGTTAGCATGATACCTCGTTCCCCTTTGATACAGATTTTCTTTCTCACTTGCAACTGTAGTAAAAAAAGTTGTGTTGACTACCGTTATCGTCATGCAAAAATAGCTTTTCCTTCACACCATGATTGCCTACGTGCAAGAAACATAAACCCGTTAAGTCCTGGCGTATCTAATTATTATGGATTACGTACAAATCTGTGCGCTCTTTACGTGAAGTTATGCTTTATAACGGAAACACCAATGTAGGGTACATAGAGACCAGGGATGTTGCGGATGCCGATTTTTTGACATCCGCGGATGCGGATGCGGATGCGGAGGGGTGCGCCAAAGTTGACCTAAAATTTCAACTCCGAAAATTGGAAATCCGAAAATGTTCTTCCTAACATTTTTCATCCTAACGATCGCAATTCCTAAAGTCTCTGTTTCTAATGTTTTAATTCCGAAGCATTCAACTACCTAATGTCAGTAGCAATAAACATCTATTATCCTATTATTTGTTTTCCTATATTTTCTCAACCTAACCATCTTTTACACTATTATTCAAAGTCATATCTTTTTTGTTTATATTACTTTTTATTCATAATAATCAGTATTATAAAAGGTCCCATTAAAATAGGTGGACAAAATTTTAGAAATCATTTAGACCGCTAAAATAAGGACAATAGTAAAAAAAAAAATAAGAAAAAGACATTAAAATACCTACTTTTATGGGATGAGTTTGTTCTAGAGTGCCGGCAATTTATTATTTTAAGTCAAAATAAAATCACTTTATATAGTGTTTTTTTTTGTTGTTTAGATGTCTTTAGTTAGGCTTACTTAAACGCTGTGTTAAAATTTGTCCACCTATTTTAATGGGACCTTATATGCAAAGATATCCATAGGTTAGGTTAGGTTAGAACTGTGACCAACTACGCGCGAGCCGAGCGAGCGAAGCGAGCGGTGCCGCGGCAGCGGCCGGCGAGCGCTACCTCGAAATTGTTCGCGAAATTTTTCCAAGTATTTTTTTCATAGTGTCCACAAGACGAGACTCTGACCTGAATTTCATTCATTTATTTCATTTCAAGACAAAAATCAGTGAAACGACCTTTAATCATTCTAAACAGTTGTATGAGTGAAAATATTATGGTAATTATGTTTAGGGATAAAAACGTTAGGATAAAAAACAGTAGGAGTTGCAATATGTTTACAATAACGATAATAGGAATTAAAATTTTCGGAAACATGAGTGTTAGGAACATCGCCAGTAGCATTACAAATAGTAGGAATTCAAACTTTAGGATGAAAAATTTTAGGAGGAGTGATCATTCGGATTACAAATCGTTAGGAAGAACAATTTCGGATAAAAAACTTTAGGTGAGCCAATATGGACCCGATGCGGAGTTTTGAAGGCTCACATCCGCGGATGCGGATGCGGATGCGAATGTTTAAGATATTATATAAACGAAGTAAAAAAAAAAATGTATATGAATGAAGAATTATTAAAACATTCCTTAGATTAGGTACTTTGTATCGGTGGTGACATTGTTAATTAACTAGACGCTGAAAAAATAAAGAATTTTGATTAAACTTTACCTACAATAAAACGTATTACCGGTGTAACATAATGGAATTGACCTGACGATTGAAATAAGCTGAGCTAGGACTGAAGTTTTCTTAGATTAGTGTAACTAATATAAAGTTTTTCCATAAACAATTATTTACACACAATGATCACAATCACAACTCACGACAACACTCGAAATATCAATCTATACGATAAGTAATCAACAGCGCAAACAAACACGTAATGACTTATTTACAAGAAACAAAAGATGCACCACAATGATTCTTGTCACCAATTTCTTCGCTCCCATTGGTCATTGTCATTTGTCACAAGGGAAACGGCACGCGCCATTCGCCGGCCGGCCTCGCCCAATTTCTTTCTTGCCGCAACTTGTATGACATTCGCATCCGCATGAATATCCGCATTGATTGTTGCGGATGCGGATGCGGATGCGGATGTTCAAATCTATGCGGAAGCTCCGCATTTGCGGATGCGGATTCGAATATTCGCAACATCCCTGATAGAGACAATTATTAGCTGTAAGTACTTTCCTAGCTGAGCTTAATTTTATGTTTGTGCTGGTATTGGGTTCAACTTCCTATAAAGTTTTAACTAACACTTCTTCGTCTTCTTGTGGACTCCATAGTATAAAACAAAGTCTCTTTCTCTGTCCCTATGTCCCTTTGTATGCTTAAATCTTTAAAACTACGCAACGGATTTTGATGCGGGTTTTTTTAATAGATAGAGTGATTCAAGAGGAAGGTTTTAATACCTTTTTTGCACCCGTGCGAAGCCGGGGCGGGTCACTAGTTTACCTATAAATGTGACAGTGACTCTGTGTGTTACCTTTTGCCGACTAAACGGCTGATTGGATAGTAATGTTTGGCACGGAGGGAAGGTTATAGCCCAGGGAAGGACATAGTAGGCTATCTTTTTTTATTTTCACGCATAGGTAGGTAGGTGTAGGTACCTACCCACCTGTTTGTCAAAATTTTGAAGCAGTCAGAGAATATATTATTACGTAAACGAAAAAAAAAACAAACTAGGTAGGTAGGTATATTAGTCCCTGTACGAGGCCCAAACCAACATAGGTTCCCCGTTCCTAACATAACACCGTTTGCGAAAATTTTTTGTATATTTTTAACTATTAGTTACCCATGCTTATCAAGTAAATCTTACCTAAAGTACAAAATATTGTGTAACTAATTAAAATGACACTAAACGTTACTAACATGTGGTGTGGCATTTATTTATCATAAATATCATCATAATAGTTGTTGTTAATTTAAAATCCATTTATCAAATGAGTTTTTTTCATTATAAAATGAATGTTTTCCTTGTTTTAGGTATAGGTTTGTTTGTATGAATTAATTATCGTTAATTCCTTTGAGACAACTTTCATTTTAGGCCACTCATATATGGTCCCTGATGGGATGGTATGTTATAATTACTCTCATTGTGCGTGTAGGTACTATTAAAACACACCCGTTTTAAGTGATCGACTCATACTTAATTCCTTAATTTTCTAGAATTTGCTGATCATAGTAGGTACTTAAGTTCATCATTTATTCGTTTTAGTTCAAATTGCTTTGGGAATTGGGGCATTATGGGGTTGTGTGGGAGGTCATAACTCATAATAATGTGCCGCCATCCTTTAACTAGAAAGCCGTTAAGCCCAAAAAGTCGTTTTCAAAATAATGCGCGAATCGTTGTTTTTAAAAACCAAGTAATTTATTTGTAGTTATGTAAAAGACCAGAAAATAATCGACACATCAGGCAGTGTGTATTTTAACGTATATTTAGCGTTAAAGTGTGGGTTAGACGCTTTCAAGAGATGTCATCATCATCATCAGTCTATAATGTTCCCACTGCAGGGACTAAGGTCTCCTCTCTAGGAGAGGGATGGACTATAATCCACCTAGCGTGCCCAGTGCGGTTTGTTAGATCAGATGTCACAAATGTCTTCGAATTTTTTACATCAAGAGATGTGTCACCAATGCTAATTCTTAACGGCTTTTCAGTTAAAGCAAAATAATACATTTGAGTAGGTTCCTGTCTATCCTACCTACCCAAAAAGACATAGATACAAGGTAGACATGAAACATTCAGTAAAACAATACAAACGTGTCACTTTAACTGGAAAACACTTCTAATTGTTTCAACCGTTTTCAACTACCAATTACCCATATTATTACCAAGGGGGCGTCCATAAATTACGTGAGGTGTTTAAGGGGGGGAGGGGGTCGAGTCAAATCTCATCTAATCTACGTATGAGAGAGGGGGGGGGGGGTCTCGGCAAATATCACGCAATTTTTTGTCTGAATGAAACAAAGAAAATACTATTACTATTTTGGTCCTATTCCAGTAAGTATTCTATTGTTAAATTTTTATTACACTTATAATTAAACGCTCAGCAATATTGATAACTAAGTAGTCTTAACTAGTAGTAAATAAAAGCACGAAGCAATTTTTATTTCTCTTTACACTACCTACCGATCCAACGCGTTTACGGAAACCCCCATTTTGAAAAATCGCACGTGATATTGGGGGATGGGGGAGGGGGTTGAATAAAATCTCACATCTCACCAGATGGGGGGGGAGTGAGGGATTTAAAAAAAAAAAAAATACCTCACGTAATTTATGGACGCCCCCCCCCTATCACAGAATTACATTTCGTATGCATGCAGCTTGTTTGCGTGCATGCATATGATTATATACTACATTGTTTAAATACACACATCGCCAGTAAATAACTGAAGTTGTTTTCATGATTCGTGTCTATTTTCAGGCTGAAATACGCGACAGTAACGACATGCAACGTCAATTGACATGCGACGGCACTTGAGCGGGAAATCTTAGATCGTCACGATTGGAGGAGATAAGGAAATGTTTGCTTTTTGTTATTTTATGTGGTGTTACAGGTATTATGTTTTGCAATATTTTTAGGATTTTGGTCAAAAGTCAGAGTCTTCTTCAAAGATGATTCAAGTTTTGAAGGAGAAAATTTTCAAAAAAAACTGTGATACGCAGCCGAAATTGTACTGAAATATGTATTTGTCAGTGTCCGATGTCCTCAGCCGAGTCCGTTTAATTTCTCCCTAGGCACCGGTTTAACTGCGGCGTCTAAATTAATGAACTTTGTTAAGATTCGATTTAGAACTTTATTGGCAATATATACCTACTTACAAAATTATAAAGACTAAATATGAAACCCCCATTTCCCCTTCGATTTAAATTATAGGAAATATTCTCATACTCTCTTAATTCTTAGAAATCTTGTTCTGCAACGGAACTAAAACTACTATTTCATTCGTATGCGTTTCTGCTCCATCAAAGATGAGGAAACCATTAAAATGTAACTTCCATTCGAAGTAGGATGAAAGTGGTACTAAAATTAATATTTCCTATTCTATAATTGGACTCTTATAAACATATTTATTATTTAATCTAATTTAAAATCGTAAAGAGTGGCAGACAGTTGTTTCCTGTTGAATATTGATTTTTACTAGAAAATATGGAAAAATATAGTTGGCTGTGATCGATCTTTTACTATAATAGAAAAATCGAGAGTTGAGATTATGCTATCGAACAATTCAGGAATGTTGTATGTACACACGGCGATTTTTAGTCGTGTGTAGCCTTGGTCATTGACTTTTGTGATACAAGAACTCCTAACTGGAGTTTGTGAGTCATGTAGTAAAGATTTTTCTAATTATTTCTTTTAAAGTTTAAATTAAATGAAATTTAAATGAAATGTGCCTCTTTGAGAAACAGGCACGATGCTAGGAAGCTACAAAATATTTATGTTAGGAATAACAAAATCCATCATTCCGTGCTTAATTTACATCCTTACATAGTGTAAAACAAAGTCGCGTCTGTTTGTTTGTTTATTTGTTTGTTTGTCTGTATGCTTAAATCTTTAAAACTACGCAACGGATTTTGATGCGGTTTTTTTTAATAGATAGAGTGATTCAAGAGGAAGGTTTTAATACCTTTTTTGTACCCGTGCGAAGCCGGGGCGGGTCACTAGTAGGAAATAAATTAAACTCATTCCCTCTATGAAATAAATCATCTTTGCAACAGCAAATTGGGTGTTAAATTAGGGCCACACTCCAATTGTCGGGTAATATAAAGTGTATCTACTTATTAGTGCGTTCCAAAACCTGTAGGTAATTGACCAATTACATGTCATTTGACTTAATTCAATGACCGGCTGTCAGAGGTCGTCTATTACACCATTGGTGTAGTATATTTGTTTGTATGTCGCAATATGTAAGCTGTTTGCAATACAGTTTCCTAACATGCAAAGAATTACGCTTTTAGTAAAACTTAAATAAATTATTAATTAATTAGACTCATAGGCGACTCCAACATAATTGGGAAATTGCAGACCTACTTCTAAAATGAAGAGACAGGAAAGTCTCAAACCCTATCAAAAAGAAACTTTATGAGGTGACAGTCACTCTGTAAATCAAAATAAACATAGAATGCTTCAAGAAAACTGACAATCAGGGCATCCCCTTCGTGCAAGTGAATGCATCAGACTGAATTGCTTTCCATGAATGGGGCAGTTCGTTTTATTGCCGCTTCAAGTTATTGGATTCACCGTGTTATTGCTCTGAGGCACGCGAGCAAGCGATGAATACGACAGTAGATTTGTATAGGTTGGTACTACCTGTAACTTCGTGGAAGTAAACTTCCTATTGACTAAGACTGGGATTTCCCTTGTCCCGTCTCAGTACGCAGTACGTCCGATCCGAACCCGTGAAAATACGGTCCGGAGTAGTCGTAGAACTATTTCTATGGTAGTTTACGCACTAGAACGGAAATAAATCGGATGACGGAAGCCGGATCTAGTGTGTAAACTGTCATAGAATTAGTTCTATGATTACTCCGGACCGTATTTTCACGGGTTCAGATAGGTAGTGCGAAACCACTCTTACAGTAACGAAGAGTTACCGATTTTTTTGAAAAACACTTTCACTTTTAAAAGTGCATTGTAAAAAGTATTATTGAATAATCTCAAAACCGACTTTAATGTGTGGGATTATTGAGTTACCGGTATCCACATCCACGCACGTAACAAGCTGGTACGGTTTTTTAATACGACTTTCACTTGAATCCTTATTGTCGTCAACATTATGCGATAACATCAAGGAAGTTGCGATTGTAATCAATACTTGACATAGTACGGTAGCACAAACAGTTAGGTAAAGAGATTTTTTGGGTTAAAACATAATAAGAGGTCCTTTCTTTTTGGGGGTGTCGGATATAATCAAATAACCACTCCCGCTCTTGGGCAGAGCGGAAGGGAGTGTTAGTCTTTTACTGACTAAAAACCACCCATCTCCCTTCTTAGCCCTTGTGCCGAGGCCGCAGTATCTCTTTCTAACAACCCGCAGCCACGACGTAATGAGAGTAAAGTTATTTTTCGCTTTTTACTGTATTTTTGGAAGTCAGGAAAATAGACGAAAACAATAACAAATTGATACCGGAGGAAAAAGGCAGACAGCCTAAAAGATGAGAAGATGAGATTAAACTTATAGATCACATAACCTAATATGGTAAAAAAAAAAAAACAAAAAAATAATTTCCCAAAGTCACGAGAGGTTTGCGTTTATTATGTTACACCATGTATAGTTGATAACGGTCCTTAAAAACCCTCTAATTATAGTCACTATTTAGTTGGAAACCAGTCAATTAACACCTAAGTAAATCGACCTTTCTATCACCGGCAAATAAAAATTCTTCTACAGTGATAGAATTTAGACACACGCAACGAGAATCCAGTTTCATTAGTTTTTTCTTTTTAATGTCCACGTAAAATTTATTACGACGCGTCTCAAGGAGACCAAACGTACCTAGTATTTATAAAAAGCGAATAAATAAACATACTATTAATACTTTTATTGACGCTCTATTTTCGTGCGAACGACTTTGGCAGCATGAATGGGTGCAGAACTCTGCAAGTCTGCACCGCCACAGACGACGAAGTCTTCCGACTTCCAAAAAGAAGGACGTGCTCTATTTTTTGGTATTTTATTTTAATAATGTCAAGGGATGCAATGCCAACGACAAGTAGAAGTTTATGTGCTAGCGGGATTCGAAATTATAGACTACGATAGTTGCCGTACATCACACTTGAATACAATTGACATAATTTGAGTAAGAAAACATGGTTCGCTGAATGTCCAAACTGGTCCAAGTCCTGCTCATGTATGGTTGTATCATAAATTCTACAGATTTACTCTTACTTCGTTCGCAAGTACTGGATATCTGTGCCTAAATGAGGACAGGGAGAGTCCGTGTTGGAAAGTCCAAGTGAAAGTAACGTAGGTACTCGCTAAGACCTACGTACCTAAGTATGTACCTACTTATGTACTAAGAGTCTAAGATGCGCCTAGAAAGTGTTTCGTCTGCAATTTCGCTAGTTATTGAGATGTTTGTGTCGTGTTGACAGCTACGGAGAAGTAACGTAACTTCGATGTAAGTGTGATATAATGATGATCAATTATAGCGAAAGTATTAGGTAACATCGTATTCTGTGTGACGATAATAAATAATTTCTTTGACAATACCCTAGCATAACGGCATCTGTTGATCTACGCGATTGTTAACAATAAATTGCTTGCACTCATGGAGAGTTTCACATAAATCTGTGTGGTGGTGTTTAAAAGACTATCCCAGACATTAATTTGCATGGTCTTTATGACTTGACCATAATTTGATTTATGTCTGGAATTCAAAGAGTTTGTGTTATTTTGTTTCCGGTGTTTGTTCTCAGATTAGGCAGATAGGTTTTATTTGTTTCAATTTTTTTATTTAAATTTGTTCCATAAATCGATTTACAATCATCATAATAAAATTAGCGTTACAGGGATCTTTTGATGAGTAGCCAAATACGGAACTAACACAGCCGCCTTGTTATTTTTAAACTACGTCATCTCCACGACCCTTATTTAATTTTATAACCCATGTTCCCAGCAAAACAATAGTGATGATTTTAACCTTAGGTGCCTAATTTGATAAATGATAGGTACTTGGTAGGTTCTAAGTACCAATTATGTTCGTCATCCTGTATACAAGGTTTCAGTAAGCAAACAATGTTGTCATTATTTGTAAATAGTTGATTGCAGATGTTTAGCTTCAAGGTTCTGTGAAATACATGCGACTATGATTTTGCCTAAACACGCAACAACACACTTGTGGTGGTTACTATCCGGGTTTTGTCAGAACTTGACAAAAGGAATGGTTACCCCAGTTGTGTACCTACCTATAGAAATTTACCTCGAAAAACAAACGTATTATTTACGTACGGACTATATAATGGAGGGGCATTGACCTCGTCACGTCATTGTTTCTGAAGCCATGCCAATTCTCAAAAATATATAAAAAAAATTAAAAAAAATCGTTCGGTAATCCCCTAAGTGTTAGGAAGTGTAATACTAATAGTACACCCACATTTCGCCAGTTGAGTTTAATCTCATGTAATATTGCTATCAACCGCACAAAAATCTAGTCGCAATCACGCCTACGAACACTAGAAGAACGAGGCAAACAATGAACTAGTGGAAAAACAAATTAAGCTGGCGAAAGAATAGAAAGACAGCCAAAAGGAATCGCGGTCGACTTCGTAGAAGGTGACGAGGCGATCTGGGCCCCGAGCACAATATAAATATGGCCCCGAGTCTGCTATTCAATAGTGTTCACAAGTTTGGTGTTGTCAACAATTATGAGATCATGATTGACCATTCTGACGCCATTGAATAGCAGACTCGGGTCCCAGGGACAAGACTAGTGACCAGTGTTCCACATTGGCCTATAGGATCGAAACAACTGGAAGTCATGGGAAGAGGCCTTTATCCAGCAGTGGAATGATGCAGGCTAACAATATCAGTCTCAGAAAGAACAGAATAGGTATGTCTTTTGTTTGAGTTGCATAATCTTGAGATGAATCTTCGTAATATAATATTCAAGACCTTGCCAACCTCAAGCCTACTAGATTTCCAGATTGCTCCAAATCTCCGGTAAATGCTAGATGCGATGCAGCTGTTGTTATTCATGCCATGACAAGGTCCACGTGGAAAGTTTCCAACACGATCATTCTCATTCAGATTCATTTAGCCAAAGATCACCAACTTATAATTGGACGTGATGAATAGCTGCCAACGTTTGACAAAAGGTTGGCTGTTGGTTTTAGCAAATAAGGTCTTCTCAACTTAGAAATTAAATAAAAAAAATAATAAATTAATTAAATGTGTGTTTCACTAAGGTTTGTAATTGGCATTTTATTCATTAATGTTTGCATGCCAACTAACTTTATGGCAAAATGTGACATAGGTAAGGTACAACAAATCTAGACTTATGACATCCTACTGAGATTCCTAATGGAAAAACCCAATGACACCTGACCTGCGAATGAAACCCATGGCCATTTGAAATATGTAAATAATAGGTATTATTTATTTATTTTTTTGATGGCTCAACTTCACAATTTTTTTTTATTTCCATAATATTGCCTATTATTGTATATTGCCTACTAATTTGCATAATGTGTCGTTTGGCATTTTGACACGAAGTTATATAACTCTTGTCTAACACTTCGACGTCTGGTTTTTGAGCTCACGGTCAAAGGTTCAATCTTACATGACAAAATATTATTTGGATAGCTTTCGGCGCCTAGGCATGAATGGTATTATCTGGTATTATGTCATGGTAACTGATACAATGGAAGTTTTCGATTTGGTTATAAAATCTTATACACTAGCCACTAATAATAATGTATTGTCCCCAAATGCCCGTCTTTTTGGGTTTGGAAACTTTAGTACTTAAATCTAGGACCGGTCAACGCACATAGGTTGCTCTACAGTGACCTTCCTGACTGACATTTTTATCCACTGTATGGGTTTTGCCTTCAGAAATTTCTCAGTGGTACCATAAGACGGGTTTGTGCGCTCTACCTAACCCTTCAGGGATTGTGGTCGTGATGATTATGAGTGGTAGAGGTTAATTGGTCGTTGGGTTAATCTCTAACAGTTCGGTTTGTGATACAGTGTAAGAGGCTAGAGTATACTACAATCAACCTACCTACCTACGATGTGTTTTTCAATTTTGATACCCACGCGTCACGGGTCTTTTTTATAAAAAAAAATGGCAGTTAAGATAAAGTTTAATAAAATCTAAAATATGTAGGTAGTTTTGGTGATACAACAAGAACTTGTATAAAAATCATAATTATGTATGTGCATATTTAAAAATACACGTGTATACAATACATTGTATACATTACACGTGATGGCACCCGTAAAAAAAATCGTAAACTTCTTTATCATTCATTTAAATTTGTACAGCGTATATTTTATAGAATATCCAAAACCTCTTACCATGTAGGTATTCAAATGACGAGTTTAAATATTAATTATGTGTGTTTTAAATCCAGATAAAAACGCTTACCATGATCACGGATAAACTGCAGTAGGTACCTACCTACCCAATGTGCGGCAGTATGTATTCGTGATCATGGGGCTTCATTGTGAATAGGTTGGAAAGTAGTTACCTGTAAGGTAGGTAATATCTTGGGCCATAATTGCCTGAAAAGAAATGAACGTTAGTGTTCATCATCATCATCATCACTCTTAGTTTGTGCCAAGCTCCACGTTCTTATGTTAGCCTCCTGCTGATGTTAAAAAGGAAATAAGGGTGTACTATTTCCGTCGGGGCTGTGGATTATCGAAAGGTTAACGCGGCTCGCTCCGACACAAGGGCGAAGAAAGAACATGGGTTTGGTTTTTAGTCAGTAGAAGGCTGACACTCCCCTTTGCTCTGCCCAAGAGCGGGAGGGGGGTTATTCGATGATTTTCCACACACCAAAAAAAAAAGGGTGTACTATTTACGGACACCCCTTTGAGGATTAAAAGCGTGATATTATGTACTTAATATATTTCCAACACATTGCCTTACCATAGAAACCCCATGTTGCTGTTGTGGTGTATTAGAATTTGTGTGGCAAGCCTATCATTATGTGGAATATTATGCTGAGTTACGAGAAACGGATTTAGGTTAGGCGAGCCGTTGTATAACCGCAAACTATGAGCATATATTATCTTGAAATACCTATATGACCTGCCTATATGCATATGTATGTACCTACTTAAAAGTTACCGCAATGTACTCTGAGCTTTAAATGAAAACAGGAATTTTTCGTGTTGCGTACGGCGAACTCAATCTCTGTGTTTTTTACTACGGTTTGCTATGTTAGGGATTTAGCTTCCGTACTTTGTCCTTAAAGTGGACCATTGTACGTGAGCCATGGCGGCAGTACTCCAACCAGCCCACCTCTATTCAGAAGCAGATCAATCTTCTTAGTCTTCTCAGGACATCCGCAAGGGACTTGATGCTCCAAGAGTTTCCTCGCGGATCTGGGTGACGCCAGGGCACTCGAGGAGTACATGCGTCACAGTTTCCTCCGCCTCCATGGAAATTTCCTCCATTTACTACGGTTGTATGAGGACACAGGACAAAATACGGAAGCCTAAAAATGATTAAACCATTTTCGAATCTCATTTATTAGTCCATTGAGAGAAAAATAGTTCCTCGGAAAATATATCTTTCATCGCTTATGAAAGTAGTAGCGATAAATATCTCGTTTTTAATGGTGCCACTCAGCATAAAAGCAAAACTCATCTATTTTGAGATAAACTGTGAAACACGTGGATTTTGCAGTTTCGAGATAATATTTTAATGTCCGTCAGTTTGTGAGGTGTACGGAGAAACTTTACGACTATAATAATGTTTACCCTCATTACGACGGGTTTAGCCTAAACCCCCTCGTTAAAAATTCCTAATTTCTGCATTTGCGTCTCGTGAATGTTGCGGTTGTGTTATGGAATTTGTTCAAGCGTAGGAGTAAAAGAATTTGGTTATGTTTTTTGGTTGACAATGTCTGTAAATAAATATCTTGTGATGCATTGCTACCCTTGATGCTTCAGTACCGATTGCCATTATAAATGAAGAAAGTATTTCATTGTTGTTCACATTTTTTTGGTATGGTTGATGTGCATTCCCCTTTGACAGACTGTAGCAGTTTGATATGCTGAGTTTGTACCTTATGATATACCTAGTACCGCTGCACTCTTTATTTACATTCCTACATAGAACACTGAACACATAGATACATAAGTAAATATCGCTAATGGACAAGCTATCAAGACCAGTCTATCGGCTTGCTTGCTTTATTACGAGATATAACCGTTTATTTTACATCCATCCATAAAACCTATTTTATTATGATCCCTGTCCTCAATTATTAGTGTTATTGGGTAATAATAAATGACTGCCTCTTTGGTGTAGTGGTCGCAAGCGCGACTGCTGAGCATTGAGGTCTTGGGCCCGATTCGCGGTTCGGGCAAAGTATTAATATCAGGTTATCACGTTTTACGGTATGACTCATCGCACTGAAAACATTGTGCTCATTTCATTCTGTACGGGAGTAGTGGAGGAATTTAAACAAAAAAGAGGAGAGAGGGCTTTTTTTTTTTTTTGGTGTGTGGAAAATCATCGAATAACCCCCCCCGCTCTTGGGCAGAGCGAAGGGGAGTGTCAGACTTCTACTGACTAAAAACCAAATCCATGTTCATTCTTCACCCTTGTGTCGAAGCCGCGTTATCCTTTCGACAAGCCACAGCCCCGACGGGAGGAGAGAGGCCCTTGAGGCGGTTTAGAAACTCTGACACTAGGGTATGTGGGGTCGTAAGACCTTACTACCCACACGATAAGAAAGAAACAAAAAAGTAACCACAATGACGGGGACAAGTGCCTTTCGATTTCGACATCAAACGTATAGGTATAACTGTAATAAATCCATAAAAACTACTAAACTATTAAACGGCAGTGATTACTTCATAAAATGTTTAAGTAATCAATGACAATCCTAGAAGCTAACCCGTAGGTAATATTAAAAGGTAAAGGCTAGGCCAATGACGATATTGTTTGTTTAACTTCAACAATGACAAGAATACCGCGAAACCAGCAGGATCCGACTATGTAATACTAATAGCGACGAATATGGAGACTTCCGGTAACACGCGTGCGCGCATCCTTTGGCGCTGTTTTGTATTTTAATGAGTTTGAGGATGCTAACGATATTTTTGACTTGAATGTATAAGGATCAATTGGATGTCTTCTTTGAGAATTGGAAAGAAGTAGAACTGAATTGGGACTAAAGTGGGAAATTCTTCATTCAATTAATTTCCATGTTCATAACGTTACATTGCTATTAATTGTGAAGGCCGTCATTACTGATGGCTGAAACTTCCCCTAGTAGGTACTACATATTTTTGTTCACAACCAGCCCTCACAAAACGAGAAATAGGTATAAAATATTTGTTGTACAACTTCGTCACCAAAGGAAGCTTCAAAAACTCTGTCATAATCGCATAATCGTAAACCCCACAGCAGCTGGGACATAGGCTCCCTCTCTGAAAGGGATTGGGCCGTGCCCGTAATCCACCACGCGGGCTCAACGTGGTTTGTTAAATAGGTACTATTTCAAAGAAAGAAAAAACGAATATTGCAATATCAAGTAAACCAGGAACATAATACCAGCTATTACATAACAGGTGTAGCACAGCAAGTGGGTCACTGGATGTGCAACAAAAGAGCTCGGGAACATTGCAAGCTCGTGATACGGAACCGCGTCCGGTCTATTATGCTCCGTGGTCTGTGGCTATTTGTGGCCCGTGACGTCAAACCTTTTGTTGGCAAAGGTCAAGTGTTTTGTCATTATTTTTGTTCGGCTATGATTGTTGAACTTGTGCTTTTTAAAGGTTATTTGTTGAAGGGGTTACTTTTTTGGATTTATGAATAGTTACAATTTATTGGTGTTAATTTGATTTTTCTTAAATTTGTCTTTTAGTAAAACTCATGAAAGAAAAAGGAGTTAGGTACCTATTGTCAGCGAGACGGCTGACACAAAAGAATGGAAGAATACGACCCCAAGTAACATAGACCAAGGGTGGGAAGATGATAATGGTACCTATAACTCATTAACGGTTGCAAAAGTATCCTGAAGTTGGACGCTCTAACAATGTAAATAACACATAAAATAATTCACTACGAGGTTAAGATTTACATCTCCTTTTTAGTAACACATATTTATGTGAATTGCTGTTATTGGGAGCCAGTTCTGATTGTTCTGAATAAGTTCTTGCTATATCTCTCACTAGCGGACGTCCCGCGGTTTCACCCGCGTAGATCCCGTTCCCGTGGGAGTACAGGGATAAAAGTAGCCTATGACACTCAGCAATAATGTGGCTTTCTATTGGTGAAAGAATTTTTAAAATCAGTTCAGTAGATCCCGAGATTACCCCTTACAATTTAACAAACACACAAACTTTAAATTTTGGAATTGATTCGAAATTACTCAAATTGATTCTAAATAATTTATAGTCTGCCCGATCTACAATGTTTGACGGACATGGTTTTGGCCGCTTCGTCATCGTGAGGTTGTTTATCAATTAAGTAGCATAATTATCTACGTAGGTAGTGCCTACCTTGTAGGTATGTTACCGCCCTACACTTGACCGTGACTTGTTAAACTCTACTTAGGTATAGTCACATATTATGTAGATAGATATACAGGTACAGGTACTCTAATGAGTATAATTAAGTCTCGAACTTGACACATTATGGGTGTAATTTAAAGTACTTACATAAAGAATTATTGTCGTCCAATGTCCAATTTACGGATGCTATAGTCCTTCCTAATTGATGTAAAAATGTGACCAAATTACCCAATTAACTACCCTGTAAAATTCCTAAATTACCTCAATTTAGGAATTTTACAAGTTTATGGTTAATGACAATAGGCTCGCCCCCTATTACATGGTACTTAAAACATAAGTAGCGAAATGTAGGCGTAGGTAATACCTATTAGGTGCTGCGGGTTGTTCGAAAGAGATACCGCGGCCCTGGACACAATAGGCTAAGAAGGAACATGGGTAGTTTTTAGTCAGTAGAAGTCTGACACTCCTTTCCGCTCCGTCCAGAGCAGGAGGAGTCATCTCTGCCTAATCCTTCGGAAATTATGTGAAACTGCAGGAAAGTCGTTTTGCTTTAGGCTTTGTTAAAATACAAAAGCAACATTTATCATTGTTGTCTTTTCTAATAACAACTGGTTTCTGTTGTCTTTTCGATCTATTAAAACAATGGGACTTTTCCTTAGATTGTAGGCAGTAATATTATTCCAATTAGTGAGTGTAGTGTTCAGTGAGTGTGACATGAGTGTTTGTAAGTCTCGTCTTCACACCTTTTTTTTTGGAGCTTGGGAAATTATCAAATGACTCCTCCCGCTCTGGGCGGACTGAAAGGGAGTGTGAGACTTCTACTGACTAAAAATCACCCATTTTCCTTCTTAGCCCTTTGTGTCCGAAGCCACGGTATCTCTTGCGAACAAGGCGCAGCCCCGGCAGGCGTCGGGCCTTCCGGGCTCGACTTCCCACGTAGCAGCAGAAGCGTTTTGGATAAAATGTTGCATACTGATAGAGACTAGGACATACTTTTTTAACCTGGTAAAAGGTCCCGTGAGATTCCTTATTGTGGTAATTAACTGTAAATATTGTAAAAAATAAATAAAAGTATTCATTTTGACGCGTTTAGAGCACGTTTTATGATACCTATATTTAATGAAGTGTATGTTTTTTCTTATTATAATTTCGGCATTAGAGCCACGAGACAAATGCTATAAAAAGGTATCCTCAAATAAACTTGATCGTCCGGTCTTGTGTACCTATAACCTTTGTTTTTAGTTCGACCAAGCTGTTGACAACACTACTGCGTAGCATTTCCAAGGTCTTTAAGATGCAGAGATACAAACGGTTTAAATATGTCCATTTTCACTAACACTTAGCTCTTCTTCATCTGATTCCCAAAACTCTGTTCAATGCAGTTAAGGGTAAACAAGCCAACGGCACGAACTAGTTGGTGGGCGGGGCTAAAATGCATGCTATTTCACCCGACATCACGAGCGAAATGCATAGAGCGAAAGAGACACAACTAAAACGGGCGCGCGATTGTTTCTATGCAGACCTTTGGTATATTTGGTTTCATGAAAAATCTATTGAATGTATCTGTTCAAAATCAAATTATTTAAATTTTTTATAACTAATCTATGTCCGTATGGTTTCACTTTTTTCTTTTTCATACTATTTATGTTACTTATTTACGCCCAAAGATGAGTTAAATTAGTGCTAAAATATGAAAGTTTTGACGTTCATAACTTCCAAATCAATATTTTTTTTTCCAATTCTGCTTCCATACAGACCTAGATAATGATAAGACCAGTTGACACAATTTTTAATTTTGAACCTACACCGTCAAACAGAGGAGTAATCACTTTCGTAAGTTTGTATGGAAGAATGACTGGCTTATTCAACCTTAAAGTTGAAAATCCAACAGTGTGATTTTATTTAGGTACCTATTGTAGTAGGTACTTATATGATTAGAATTAGTCATCAAATATTTACCTGGCACGCCCTGTTCCCTCTTAAGTGATTTAGAGATCGTATGATTCATTCGTTGCTATTCTAATTCTGAAAGATTACAACGCGTACCTACCAAACCATGTAGGTACCTATTTAAGAACACTAGAAACCTTCACAATGCACTCGGATCTATTCAAAACGTAGTCTAGTGTTTCTGTTGACATCCAGTAATACCTAGGTATTTCAAGTATTCTGTATGCTATTACTTTGGTAACTTCGTGTTGCTATGATGTGCAACACGAGCATAAAGTTCATAAATCCATTCAGTCAGTAAAATTTCGCAATGAAAAAAACAGAGCCGAAATATCGGGAACTCAATACAAAATAATATGTAAGTATTGAGTTCCCGATATTTCGGCGCTGTTGCAAGCACTATGATCATGGATAAACTAAGGTCGGTAATGCTAGTGACCAAGTGATCGATTGCAAATTCTATCCCAGTTTGCGAAATTATACTTTTGTGCAAGCAGGGAAACAACATATTTTTCTCTATCTACTTCACGCAGTCAATACCGTTTGTTTTGTCCCTAGAGGACTACTATACTTACTGTTACTACTACTAACTTGGTACCTACTTGCACAGTAGTCCTCCATCGCGAACAATCCTAAGCTTCTTTACACTTGGGTCGTATGAGAACTAAAGTCGAGAAGAAAATATGATTTTCCTCTTGTTTGCAGGGAGTAAACTGAGTCAAGCAAGATATTAGCAGATATTGTGACTTTGTATATTATCACACGTTTTTAGTAAGTACATAATATAAGGTAATTTATGAATCATAGTGACAGCAGAAAACTGAGTTTTAAGTTACAGGATCTCCTAGTTTGGGAGACTTCTAGTACACTATCTGTAATTCTGTATGACCTTTAACTCACTCATGCGACATTGTTGAAGGTTTTCATTTACCTAAGTATTAAATTTTTTTCATATTTATTACGTGATATACCACAAACACTCTATAGGTACCTTTTATATTAACCATTTTTTTTCCAATTTACGGCTATCATTTCAGGGTTACATAGGTAATACGATAGTGTACACAACTACACAATAATATTATTATATTGTGTCACTAATCACAATTCAAACAATGTTTTTTTGTGACTTTACTCAGAGAACAAATGTAATAAATCAACGTCTTTAGTTACAAGTACTTACCTTCTTAAATAATAAAACTATACACAGTACACACACTTCAATAAAGAAAGTAGGTACAGAAAGAAAAACTGTTTATTCTGTACAGTACACACGCACATTATAAATCAATCAATCACACTTTAAAATTCTGTACCACACACTGAACTAGTACAAAAGGCTACATATCAAGTTATACATATCCAGCATAACCTGACCTAACTTTGTATGAGCTTCCCGTAAATTAACCGTTGACGACACGTTTGGTGCAGTGGCTGAGCGATTGGACTGCTGCGCTGCGCCTGCGTGTCGCGCGGGTTCGATCCCCACACGGAACAAATATTTGCATGGCCTACAGATAGTTATTCCGGGTCTGGGTATTTGTGTATGTGAGTTTAAATGTTTGTAGAAATTCCAAGTGCGGGGGCTCGTTTCATTAAAAAAAAAAGTTTTTTTTTTGTAGTGTGGGATTCCTCACGTGACTCCTCCCGCTCTGGGCGAAGCAAGCGTGAGACTTCACTGACTAAAAACCACCCATGATCCTTCTTAGCCCTTTGTGTCGAAGCCACGGTATCTCTTTCGAACAACCAGCAGCCCCGACAGGAACAGGTCATTTTCAGGTTTAATTTGGTCATTCATAGGTTGATTGGTGACCGTATGTAGTACAGTCTCCAATATAATTATGGCTATTTACTAGGTATATACATAGTTTAGTAAAGTAAACCTATAAACTGAATATAATAGCTTGTCCAGCACTTTGCGTAGTAATTCGATAATAACGGTTTAACTGATGGTTATCATCAGTTTACTACAGTAACCATTTGGCGTCACGAACAGTAACGGAAGAAAGTTAATTAGGAACCGGAAATCACTCGTTTTGTATATTAATGTTTAATGAATTTGTACCTTATGTTGTTGAACTAAAATTGACATAAATGAAACTATACTGCTCAATGCTGTGGATACATATTTATTTAAACTTTATGTGCAAAAGTGGTAACTACACAGAAAGACTTAATATCACAAGGCATTTTCTACCAGTCAACCCACGGAGTCAACCTTCCTTACATAGTATAAAACAAAGTCGCGTCTGTTTGTTTGTTTGTTTGTCTGTATGCTTAAATCTTTAAAACTACGCAACGGATTTTGATGCGGTTTTTTTTAATAGATAGAGTGATTCAAGAGGAAGGTTTTAGTATATAATTTGAACGACATCCACGCGGGTGAAGCCGCGGGCATCAGCTAGTTGGGTTATGTAGGACAACATTGTGATAACTGCCACTGTCAATGAACTACGGGACCAACGGTTTCACGTGCTTTCCTAGGTTCGGAGGAAACTCGATATACAATGGGTGGTCAGGTCACCCATCCCACCTAGGCAAGCACAGCTTAACCTGAACATCGAACCGAACGAATGTTATTATTTAGCCAGCATGAGCTGCTCTGGGGCCATCATTTTAACAAAAATGTGGTAAGATCTATGTACGATCTAGCTAGTAGATCTATGTATCTATGTCAATTATGTGATTTATAGTTTAATTTTCAATTATGTAATTTATTGTTTAATTTTCAATTTTGTAATTTATTAAAGATTGTTTTTTGTGCTTACTAACATAGTTTATAAGTTCTCATTGTTACTAACCATAATGGATCATTGATGTCTGATATTAAATAAATTATTATTATATTATTATGTAGACTGCAAGGAAAATACAGTCTTGTTTTACATCTATGTGCATCTGGTGCTGGTCGTTATACAAATTTATTATTTGTTAGCATTTACTTGTAAAATAACAGTAAGTACCGCACCATTTATGACCTTCCGTTTTTAGAAAACGGTGTTTATTGAACAAAATCTAGTTTATTTCACCACTTCACGTAGGTATGAGTGTCAATCTTGTTTTTACCCTACTTACTTCGAAGGAGGGTAATGCGTTATGTTGTGTTTCTACAAAAGAAAGTTGTAATAATATTGACCAATACGCTTGTCATTGTTACAGAAATGCATGTTTTTACTGAAATGTAAATAAATAAATAAATAAATCATAATGTTATCCTATGTCGGAGTTGGTTTCCAGTCTAACCGGATGCAGCTGAATACCAGTATTTTACATGGAGCGACTGCCTATCTGACCTCCACAACTCAGTCAGTACTAAATTGTCTTTAAATAAAATATTAAAATATTTTTAAATTAATCTAAGTGAAAAAGAAAACTGATCTATAAGTTCTTGTTCTTACCTCAATCTTAATAAGTAGGTCAATCTTCTTTATTGTATTTCCAACCTTATAATAATACAGTTAAAGAAATCAATATTGCAATATTCTGAAAACTTTCAGCAAACAAAAGTCTACTAAATCTTTAATTTATCTTCATCATCTGCCTTTTCCCAACAATGTCGGGTCGATTTCCAGTCTAACTGGATGCAGCTGAATACCATTATTTTACAAGGGTCAACACAAATCAGACAGCTGAATACCACTTACTGCGAATTTCACATGGAGTGACAAACTTTAATTACTTTGTAATTAATTCGAGAATAAATTAAGGCTTCTTTATAGATTTCCTATTTCCCGTGTCCATTAAAAAACTATTAAACCGCTCTAAGAAAAATAGCTTGAACGATTAAGTGCTCATTATAAAGCTATAAAACTCGTATGTACCTAATATACGCCTATTTCCCACGGCTATTATTGAAATTACTTCAATAAAAACGTAATTAGATCATAGACCTATTTGTTCTGACATTAATATTTACGTAATGTCTTTTTACCTTTGATTTTGATTAAAAGTGACTTTTATTTATGTTGTTATAGGGTTTATGTTAGATTCAAAATAACTTTAGAATAGGTACCTACTATCTGAACAGAGCTTTAGATAAAGTGCCACACAGGAATAACAGAGACGACAGTCAACATAATATACCTACGACTTTTTTTTCCAAAATTTCATAAAAAGCACATCTGAAACAGTCAAACCGTTTTGATGATAAATGATTTTTTTATTCTCATTTATTAGGCAAATAATGATAACTGTAGCGCCCCCTAGTGGATAAACACCATTGCATCTATTTAAGAACCATCACCTATAAATTACAACTCCATTACAGAAAATGGAGTTGTAATTTATTAAAAATACGCATACATACACATACACACATTTGTAGCCAGCAAATGTTGGACTGTAAAATTGATTTGTACTATTTTTAATGCTACGACAAAGCGATGCGTTGTGTGTGTCGCGGGCGACGCGTGACAACACGGTTACACCTACAATGTGACATAGCCTCCTGCACCCATCGCTGTCACGATGCCAGCCTGCAAAACACTATAGTACTGCATGTCCAGTTGTCCACACATACAATACTCTATTGAAGTCAAGTACAGTGCATATCGTGACAATAAATTTCAGCTATCGGAAAACCGCATTTAAATCGGTCAAACCGTTCTGGAGATAATTATGAAGATTCGTTTGCGCAAACAAACAAACAACCTATCACCCTAAAACATATACCTAAACCTAAACCTATGGTTTAGGTATGGCTTTTCAAAGTGAGAAAGAGACGGCTATCTATACAAAACTGCTATAAGACTTCAAGGTAACCCTCCCGGTACTGTATGTACCTGTAGCTGCTTAGCTCAATATTTTTTCGCGATTAAGATTTATGTACCTCAAAAAAAGTGGTTCAATTTGATGATCTATCACAAATCTTTTTATATCATCACCAGTATCACCACACCTTTCTATTACGTATAAAAAGTGATGCTATGCCATAAATATGATAATACGAGAAGGACCACAAACTGGTGTCATAAGACTGTCAAATGGCCTGTTGGTCTAGTGGTTAGTGACCCTAACTGCTATGCCGGAGGTCGTGGGTTCGATTCCCACCCAGAACAAATGTTTGTGTGATGAGCACGATCATTTGTTCTGTGTCTGGGTGTAATTTATCTATAATATGTATGTATTTAGAAATATATAAGTATGTTTATCAGTTGTCTAGTACCCATAACACAAGCTCTGCTTAGCTTGGGACTAGATGGCGTTGTGTGATAGTTGTGGAATATTATAAGATGTAACACGAGACACGAATCTCATTTGTGGTGAGAAAATACGCGGCTGTGGGAATCGTTTGCAAATTGACAGTTAGAGGGCCGCGGGGATCGGGTTATGGGCATTTACTGGTATTTGCGATCTCATATGATATGGGTAAGTAATATTTCAGGTATAATTGTGCCAAAATTGTACTGAAAACGATATTATTCGTGAGCAAAAGTTATAAAAATTTGAAACGAAGTCAAAACACACGCACGACGAAATGAAAAAGCTTACGAAAGACAAAGTTAAAAGTTTACAAAAGACAAAATTCACAAGTTTCGTCACAAGATAAAATTCAAAATTCCACTGTATACAAACGAAACTAACACTAAAATCGGGATATATTATTTGTCATGGTAAATAATATCAGTGTGCGCTAAGTTTTTTTAATATTTCAATGAAAAGTAGATTTATTAAGAAACAGTTTATGTTAATTTATAAGTGCCTACGGACGTTTATTTAATGTTTTATTTTTATTATAATATCGTACTCACTTTCACTCACAATGGCTTAAACGTTAGCGGATGAAAAAGTGTTCTCATTTTTTACATAATAATATAACATAACTATTATTATAATAAAATGAAACTTTTTGTGAGATGAGACGGTTATAATACGACGTGCCATCAAATTGCCTTTCTTGGTCGATCAGATTATTAGATTGAATTGAAAATGGAAACGGTAAATTGTTCTATGTTCCCGTTTTTAGTAATTTTGCTCTATTTTTCAGTAATTGTCCCTCATCAAAAAGATCATTTTTTAAGTTTTTTCAAAAAGGTCAAATCAAAGCATCATCATCCTACCATAGCAATTTCTCAACTTTATAAGGGTCCACTCTTACCGGATGCGACTGCCAATCTGACCTCCACGGCTCCACTACCCAGTTTAATTAGTACCGGGCAATACCATACCCCTTCATAAGACTAGTTTTCAGCCTTTCAGGCCACTTACTATTTGTAATGACTGTCAATTAGCTACAGCTACAATTGACAGCCGGGAATATTTTCTTAACGTGCTTTCTGAGGCACGGAGGAAACTTGGTATATTATAATGGTAACCCATCCAGAGTACAACCTTGGCAAGAGCAGGTTAACCTTGAAAATTAACACGTGCGTCAGTTATTATTTGGCCACGAGATTAGCATTAGATATCACAAAGACAGTGAAGTTGATTTATCCCAAAATAAAATCATGTTTGACCGAAGTGATGCGTTGACTCGAATCTCGGTGAGCGAGTTGAGAATAATTCTCAGTATTCTAAGCAAAAAACTAAACGCTGTGGGCTGTTTGAACATAATAAAACAAAAATATAAAAAAAAAACACGCGAGTTTGTAGATATTTGATCTAATGAAATTCAATTAACAAGTTAATGCTAGTTGATAAAGCATGACTTGTTTATTGACCCTACGTAGTTGTTTTCTATTCGCTTTTGTTATTAAATAGGTACCGTTGTAAAGAAAAGAAAAAACAACCATAATTTGAGGATACCAATCATGGAAGTATTATGTATTTAAGTTACCGTTATTTAACCAAAAAGGATATAGTTAATTTGAGCTGTTGAATCAATTTGGAACTTAGTGTGAAATCACAGTCGCTACATCTTTGTATGGTTTGTCCTCAATTCCGTTCAAAAGGCTTTAACTGCAGTATCATAAAACAAACGGTAAGAAATCATCATAAAGTCCTGACTGACTGACTCATCAACGCCCAGCCCAAACCCTTGGACCTAGAAAGCAGAAATTTTGCACAGAGGTTTCCTTTATAATGTAGACAAGGAATAAGGAAGGATTTTTTGAAATTCAACCCCTAAGGGAGTTAAATAGGGGATGAAAGTTTGTATGGAAAATCATCATTTTCACGCGGGCGAAGCCGCTGGCAAAAGCTAGTAAATGATAAGAGGAAGAAAAGAAATGCTTAAAATATTAAGAGATTTTTAGCCATCACAAAATTAAATTGGATTTGCGAAGAGGACACCAATTTATTTCCCCGGTTTAATGGCTCTTCAGAAGCATTATCTGGTTTCAGCAATATTTACTTGTAAATAACATAACATCACGCCTGTAATCCTCGAAGGGTTAGGCAGAGGTGTACCTAA
This sequence comes from Diarsia mendica, assembly GCA_949316265.1. Taxonomy (NCBI): domain Eukaryota; kingdom Metazoa; phylum Arthropoda; class Insecta; order Lepidoptera; family Noctuidae; genus Diarsia; species Diarsia mendica. The sequence continues at coordinate 11,691,435 of OX438902.1, read as the reverse complement.
CAGTACACCCACTTTTCGCCAGTTAGGTACGTATAAGTCGCATGTAATAAGTATTAGTTAGTGTTATATGATTTTCGTGGCTGGTCATTTACCGAGAAATTCAGGACGGACTCTACCTTGTTGATGGCGATAGGCTCGTACCAAATACTATAAAGTGCTTTAATACTCTATGGCTCGTACCCTATTACATGGGACTAAAACGTAACAGTCGCAATGAGAATGGACTGTCAGGTACAACTCTGCCAAACTCTTCAGAGATTACAAGTCTTGATGATTAAATATTGTTTACTAATAAGTAGATACTTAATATGTATACTTATGTACATAATAATAAGGCCTATATCTTGACGATGCAGTAAACCCAGTGACGCATTGCGGCAGGACGCGCGCCAACTGACAGGGTTCGATATCCTCCGCCGAAAACGGCAAAATATTGCCTTCGAGCCTCCCTTTCTTGTTTTATATGGGCCGTCCTTTTATGTACTTTATAAAGGCTTTTGTACATGCTCTTGTACATGGGAATATCCTTTTTGGAGTGGAAGTAATGGGTCTGGATGTTTTGTGGGTTTTCTACGCGTTACTTTTTTTGAGCCTTGCTTGCGAAAGTTGCAAAAACACGAAACTTTGTGAGTGATATAAATAAGCTTCGATTTAATGTGTTGCTTTGAGATTTACAGAGAATTGAATGCTGTAAGTTGAGAGATTTGATTGACTAATGAACTTTTCTAAAAATCTTTAGTAGGTAACTAATACTCAATAGTAATAAAACAACAATAAAAAATAATACAGCCGCCTGCAAGTAGGCACCTAACCTCATTTCAGATTTAATTTTCAACTCGTATTTTACTGAAAATACAAACCCGAGTAAACAAAAACAACATCAACGTAAACACTCGAATAAGGCGCAGTAAAGCCCACTTTAAAAACAAAAGATCATCCATTTTTAAAGCTAAAACCACTTGATCTCAATAAGTCAGACAAATAATGGGGTTCAAAACATTGAGTTCCGTACACTCGCGTGACTGACGATACTTTATTCCGTTAAAACGATTTAAAGCTACAAAATAGAGGTTTTTGTTCCAATAAAATTGTTTGTGTTTCAGACCAAAATTAAATAATGAAACAGAAAATGTTATTTAACGTGATATCAATCCGGTAACACCGAAAGAACGAACCGGAGTGCGTAACACCGAAATCCTCCATCGGACGAAAGTCTACGATGTCGGGGACCGGGCGGTGCGTCTCAAGTGGACCTGGGCAGGACATCTGGCTAGACGTGGAGATGGCCGATGGAGTAAGGCTTTGACCGAGTGGTGGCCAAGGTTAGGCCAAAGAAACCAGGGCCGTCCTAAAGCTCGTTGGGTTGACGATATCGTCGATAAGTCGCCGGAAACACGTGGACAAGATACGCACGGAACCGGGAAGTGTGGCAGAAAAAAGGGGAGGCCTATACTCAGCAGTGGGTGATTCCGGGCTGATATGATGATGATGATCACTCCGGTAATACCCGAAGACTTAGAAAGAAAGAAAGAAAGAAAAAATGTTTATTTGACGTCAGTACATCAAGCACACACACAATAATAAAAAAAATGAAAAAATACAAAAATGGAAATACATAGTAGGTAGGTACCTATGTGCTGTGTGCCTCACGGCTGCGCCAAAAAGGTTCATTTCAGCATTCATGCCAGACAGGTGAAGCTGTCTGACGCTGGTCTTCCAAGTTATCTTCAGGTTAAGCCGCGCTTGCCAAGGTTGGTCCGTGGATGGGAGACCACAGATTTTTGAGAAAAGGCTATATAGGTACTTAAATGATGAGTCCCCGCAGGGTTAAGAACAGGTGTACATAACTCTATGGAGCTTACATAATAGTACAATCACATTTCCCCAGTTATTCCAGTCAGTCCATTGTTTTCTGGACCGCTTTTTACATTTGGATACAGTTTTCCCCTAGAAAATTGGAATAGACTGCTTTAGGCCCATGTAAAGAGGAACTGGGAATATAACTCGAGTCTTTGGTCAACAGTAACTGGACCCACAATAACACTATGTAAAAAAACAATTTAAAATGTGATTTGTTCGACTTAACTCGTGGGTCCAGGGGCGTATTTGTGAAGAAGGAACATGGGTTTGGTTTTTAGTCAGTAGAAGTCTGACACTCCCCTTCGCTCTGCCCAAGAGCGGGGGGGGGGTTATTCGATGATTTTCCACCCACCAAAAAAAAAAAAAAAAGGGGGCGTATTTTTGAATCAATAGAATTTCAAATCGTGTACGAAATCGCAGAATTCGTATGCGAATCCGTACGAAATCGCTATTTTTACCCGACTACGGCGAAGCCAAAAGGAAGGGTAATGATTTTGGCAGTCTATGTATGTATGTATGTAGGTATGTATGTATGTATGTATGTTCCACCGTAGCGCCTAAAATACTCAACGGATTTTAATAAATGAGGTGCCAATAGATTCGTAAGAATAGTCCGGGTGACATAGGCTATATAAATTTTATAAATTGTTTTTAAATGTCAAAAACTTACCTCAAAAATATTAAATTGAGATAATCTTATCATGTTTGGTATCAAATGAAAGGTCTTGGAGAGCAAAAACCAATATTTTATTCGTAGTCGGGTTTTAGATTTTTAAACTTGTTGAATATTCATACCCGTGAATTTTGCAACGAGTGGTCCGACCCACTCGTTTCCGATATTCTACCAGGGCCTGCAGTCTCTACACTAACAACGACGCTACGAATGTCGTTAAGTCGAAAAATCGAAAACTTTCTTTAATAGGTTTTCAACCTTATGCTGTTGAAATAAGGTTGAAAATCTATTAAAGAAATTTGACATCGATACGACGTAGAGACATTCGTAGCGCTGTTATTAGTGTAGAGACTGCAGGGCCAGTAGAAATGACGGAAATGACGTGATGAATTCTGCGATTTCGTACACGATTTGGAATTCTATTGACTCAAAAATACGGCCCCAGTTCGAGTGGATCCAGTTGACCAAAGACACCCCAGTACCTTCCTATGTTCAGCAGACAACTTACGAACAGTACATCAACGGGACTGTTTAGGACAGTCTGTGAAGGTCGTACCCTTTATATGTCAACCACGGAATTGACATTAGGAATAAACGGTATTTGGGTCTTTGACCTACAAACATTTGCACAGTTCGATTTTGGTATTTCACACTGATTGGTTTATGGTAACCAACCATTAAATGTTGATTAGCTATCATTGATTTTATACGTTTTATAGATTTTATCTGTAGAATACTGTTTTATTTTATCTTCTTAAAAAAAACCCCAAATGAATTTGGATAAGGGCAGTAGAATGATGAGTTGATGACTCAAAAATTAATAATAAAAATTATGAACTGAAAAAAAAAACACATTTTAATGTCATTGAATGTAGGAACTTTAAGGGCGGGACTCCACCAAAGCGGAGAGATGTGCCAAATTCGACCTGGTGTACACACGGCTACACATCAAGCTATACAAAACCAGTATAATCTGATCGTTCATTGTGCGAAAAGATCTAGTAAAGTGAGGCCAAGATTAACTGGTTTTGTATAGCTTGATGTGTAGCCGTGTGTACATCTGGGGGTCTAAAACGGCCACTTTGGCAGATCATAATATGAATTGCGTTAAAAATCGTAAAATGGACCTTTCATAATAGTAACTGCTTCTGTGACCATTTAGAAAAATAGATGGAAAATAATATGAATTGCGTAAAAAAATCGTAAAATTGTCACAGACGCAATTACTATTATGAATGGTTCATTTTACGATTTTTAACGCAATTCATATTATGATCTGCTAAAGTGGCCGTTTTAGATGCCCTGGTCTTTCGCCCTTCTTGTGGTCGAATTTGGCACATCTCCGCTTTGGTGGAGTCCCGCCCTAAGAAAGAAACCCTATTCTTCAGCGTTCTTCATCTAAACGAGTCTTCCACAGCGCAGTTTTAAAAACCCGTTGTTATTTAAACACCAACTTCTTGAACGTGGGAAGTATCGGAACTTATACTAGAGCTGGGGACCTACCATCAACTCTTAAAGGAGTACCGTATTATTAATCTTTTTTTCAATACGGGACAGAGACGCACCGTAGCATGACGTACCCTTTGCTGGGAAATAGGTGTCGTCTTTGTAAGAAGGTGTAGAGTATATTCCGCGCCGGCTTTTGGGTATCACATGTGTGCGGATTTTTAGTTCTAGAGCATGTTACGATGTTTTCTATCACCGCTTTGAGAGCAATGCTGATGAAGTAAAGTACACAAAAGAAAGTACATCTGCAAACTCACAAGTCGGGTGGCCGGACCCACTGTCCTATTGTAGTAAGATACAATGATACTGTTATAAAGGTGGTGGCTGTTACATTGGCGCGAGATAAATGTGTTCCACAATGTCACGCAGCGCACGAGCGTCACGTTCCAGCGTTTAATTTGTATCTAATGCGCTGGTGCCGTATTGCATTTAACTAATCTTGATACTGCACTAGTACTGCATAAATAGATGATGGGCAGATTTTGCCCGTTGTTTAGGTACTTCCTGCATAGCACGTAATTAAAAAAAAAAGATCCCTGTTCCATTTCTATTTGCACTAGTAGTGCTTAAGTAGACGATTAGTAGATTTTCGTTTCTGATAAGTACATCCTGCATATCTCTATCTCTTTCCCGCAGTGAGACTAAATGTTACTGCTATTGGAAGTGGTGGCCATTTGTTACATTTGCGAGATAAATGTGTTCCACAATGTCACGCACCGCACGAGCGTCACGTTCCAGCGTTTAATTTATATATAATGCGCTGGTGTCGTGTTGCCTTGTGCTAATCTTGATACCAGTATTTTCACTAGTACTGAATAAATACTTAGAAGTTGGGTAGAATGACTGACAAAATTGGGTTTGTCTAAAGCCAAAGGTACGAATCTCTTTCCCACAGTAAGACTAAACAATATTGCTATTGGAAGTGGTGGCAGGCCCTCTGTTACATTTGCGAGATAAATGTGCTCCACAATGTCACGCACCGCACGAGCGTCACGTTCCAGCGTTTAATTTGTATCTAAATCGCTGGTGCCGTGTTACTGGTTGCTAATCGCGATGCAGGTATTTGAACTACATTATGCCTGCCTATTGTTTGATTTTATTGGTTTTGTTTAGTTCCTGAAATTGCTTTTAAAGTTTATAATATTTTTACTGCGACTTTCAACAGGATTGATAATTTACCTTTTTGGCAGTTGACCTAATTTGTGTTTACTTTTCCATTATCGTTGATAGAATGCCACTTTGTCTGAGATATCTTACGGATTGATATTATCGATAAGGGAGTTCCTTATTCAATATTGAACGCTATTGAGCTTTAGTGTAGTGGAGTATATCAAGCTATACACGTTCAGTATAACCTGACCTAGTTTTGTATGAGATTTCTGTACAATGAGAGATTAGCATAATTTTTTTTTCAAAGCTTTATTTGTCGTGCTTAGGTACATAATATTTTCTTTTCCAGATTTTAGATTAGACTAACAAAATTGATGAGCGGTGAACAATACGAATACTTTCAGAAAATTCATAAATTAATAAAGAGAACACGTGGTACAGTGTTCTTAGATGGCATACGGACAAATTTTAATGTGCCCTTCATTTGTCCCTATAAAACTTCTATATTTTGTTGTATAGATTACGAAAGAATATAATGAATATTTATGTTATAGCTATAGCTTTATATGCAAAACTCGATGGATTTATCTCTAAACAAACGCAGCTCACCTCACAATCGTGACCGACTCGATGAATCGCGTGTTCTGAATTTAAATGACATGTTATTGTTTCTTTAACATACATAAATGTTTGTAAAGGAAAGTCCGGTGTGTTTATTGTATGTATATGTATTAGTTCTAAGGAATGACGGCGTGTCTGATTGATTGTAATTTTTTTTTTCTTTCAAGTACTAAACTTTGTCCATTACAAAGTAAATGTACAAAGGTATATGTACGATTTTTGATATGGAAAAGTAGAGCAAAGAAAGTCAAAAGAACTGAAGTGGATGGTGTAAAGCACGATTAAAACAGCGGGCCCGCGAAGATATTTTTTCATATGCTTTTGAACCGACCGGACGGGCAGTTAGCCCGCCGGACACAACACCCGTCCGGTCGGAGGATCCTCCCTTTTCAATGGGGGATAAGGAGCTTTACACCCTGTTCCTCAACCCCCCCAAATGCTAAATAACTTGATACTTCTAGTTAGCTTAAGGCTAGGCCGTTATAGGATAATTTACCATATGGAGAATAGGCTAAAAAGTCGATATAGTGTCAACTAGAACTACCGGGAAATTCGGGAACTAGGTCTCAACGTAAGTCTAGATTTTATTGAAAGAATTGGCGTGTATGGGTCAGGAAACCGATACGAATAAGAAGTTCAATGACAAAGCTAAATTAGTTCATGATACCATCCGTCATAACATGATTTGGCAGAATACCTAGTTTAACTAAAATCGCTTTCGTCTTTAGTAAAGTAACCTTCTTCAGCCAGCAATTTGTTCCGTTCTTTTGGAACAATAAAACGTACGACCTGCTTTTCTACATAGCAATGTGGAAGTGTACCGGTACGATAAATTGTTTAGCTATCAATAATTGAACACGCAAAACAATCTAAAGTGCGTGTGTAGGTCGAGTTCAATTTCACACTGGGAATACCGTTCATCGTAACTGAACTGGAACTTTAAATTATAATTATTTTTTTTTTTTTATTGAGCCTATTGTGTCCTACTACTGGGCAAGGGCACCATAGCCACCGACTCTTCTGTCTGTGCGGTTTTCTCTGGCCAATCCAGCACAAAACGCTTCTAAGTCGTCACGCCAGCGTTTTCTAGGCCTTCCTCTACAAAAACGCCTGTCTTCTATTAAAATGTCATTTGAAAAATCAAAAAAATAAATACTATTTGTATAGTTTTTAAAACGTTTCAAAGAAAAGATACAAACGCGTTTATCGGATTTCCGCAGAGATTTTGGCTTGACTCGTCTGTCGTTTTAAGATACGGATTGCACATATCAATTGCAGACGTGAGTCCGCATACTGAGCACGGACAAAATGTTACTCAAGTAAAACATTATGGTTCCATGCTCAAAAGAAGTCGTAAACTAAATTTAAGGGACCTGTCGGGGCTGCGGGTTGATCGAAAGAGATACTGCGGCCCCGGACACAAAGGGCTAAGAAGTAACATGGGTGGTTTTTAGTCAGTAGAAGTCTGACACTTCTTACCGCTCCGCCCAGAGCGGGAGGAGTCATTTTATGATATCCCCCTCCAAAAAAAGGGGCTATCTCAACCAGACTACAGTTGTTATTTTATTGGTATTCTAGTGGTCACCAACTCACCACCAAGCGTAATCGCTGAGCATGAGGTCCTGGGTAACATTCCCAGATCGAGCCTATCGGGTTATCGGGTTTTACCATCAGGCATTTTTCAGAAGCAGTCACGTAAATGTCGTATTACATGGACTTAAACATAACTGTTGTGGGTGTAATGTTAGGTACACTTCTATCTAACCCAACGGGAAATAAGGCATATATGTAATGTTATTTTCCGAACCGCTCTAAAGCTTTCAGCAAAGCTTCTTAGTACACCAATAGCTAAACTATGTATCAACTTCAAACAACCGCCGACGGAGAGAGGGGCGTACGTGACATCGCGGATAAAGTGCAAGAGCGCCGTTTGAGATAGTTCCGCCGTGTTGCACGTAGACCGAGTATCTACGTGATAATGTGTGTGGGGACTAGGGGTGCTAGGGCTAGGGCTACAGATACACCCCAAACCGCAACGAGTGGGGGAGGAGCGCTGACGAGGTGTTTGAGTGAAATGTTAGACGTGTGACATAGAGGGGGAGATTTAGATGGATGCAATAATGACATGAATTAATGAGTCTAACTCAAAATGTCATTATTATATCTATCTCTCTACATATTCTCTTCTCAAAAGAGATGTGGATCCCGTTTACTATGATTAATTTTGAAAAAGGGAAATATGCCCCAACGGTATTTTTTTTTTCCTCAAAACCCAACTCTTTGACAACTTTTAAACATTTTGTTTTATTTATGAGAATTCGTTTCACGACTGATGTAGAAATGATTACGATTTCTGAATCACATAGTTCGGGGAATTCCCACTCAGCGAGCTTTTCAAGGAAAAGAGTATTATTATTGGAGCGCTCTAAAGTATGCGATGTTGTTAAGTACAGTCGAACAAGCTAATAAGTATACAGGTAGAGATTTTTTTAATTCTAGTACACTGAAAATATTGATTGTAATTTTGTTTTATAACGCGTTTCGCATTAAGCGACTGATGTAAAACGCTATATCGTTTGATATCAGTCTCTAAATATATATGTATAATCTTAGAAGTAAATGCAAGTTAGCTGGCTGTATACTTATTAGCTTGTTGGACTGTACCACGGTCGATGTAATTTATCGCAAAGTTTCCGAGGCCTTGGGTTTCTGTGTTAATTATTTACCAAATAATGAATGATGACTAGAAAGTTGCTAGCTATTGAATAGTTTTATTCAATGATATTGTTTATTAATAAAATAAAACAGCAGACGATATACATACAATATGAATGCTATTATCACTTTGCGTTTTTTAAGAATCAACCAAAAATTATCACTGGGGTTCCTAGACTCCCGTGCTGAATGAATAAAGGTACAAGTTGGTAGCCGACTGCACGCAGCAGCAGCAGACGACATGTCGTCGCTTCATGTCGTCACGACACGTCTAGGGAATGCAATCTCGTACGAGATTTCCGCCTAGCGAGATCTCGCGAGACTCAAAACCCAGTCTCGCGAGATCTCGCAAATTACGGGATCTCGCGAGATTGAGAGAATCGCAATTAAAACATATGCAAATGCTTGTTTTAAGAACTAGTAATTGACATGATATCTAATTAAATAGAAACTGCGTTGCTTAGTTATAAAAATAATGTAAGTTTTATTTTAAAAATCAACAGAGTACCTACTTATTATTTTGTCTCTAACTCTAATAACATTCGTTTAAGTCTATAATTATTATACCTACTGTAGCTAATCAGTTCAAATTCTTACAATGTTGGTAACAAAACAATAATTATCTATATTTAGTCCTTTGTAAATTATTACTTTAGTTTCAATAATTAAGAGTAATAGGAACATTACTGGTAAATAAATACAACAACACAAAAACTTAACTTCACAAGTTGTTAAATAAATGTTGTGAGATCGTATTAATCAAATAAAAAAAAGTTTAAAGTAGAATTCAGATGAAGTTATCAAGGTACGGAAAGGCAAGTTAGTTTGTCTGAAAATGGCTTCTAAAAAACACATCATGTCGAGAGTATCATCTGACAGACGACTTCGGCGTCGGCTACTAACTTGTACCTTAAACCTTTTTGTAATTCGTTGTCCCTTTCAACTCCTTTTACTGTTCACCCCATAATTATAATTATTAATTATTCATGTTATCCCTGAAGGGTTAGACAGTGATGTGCCTAATAGTACTCCCGTTCGTCAGTTATGTCCGAGTCCCAAATACCTAATAGGGGGCGAGCATTGTCTTTATATATTAGTATATCTCAATATTAATACCCAATGAAAAATAACCTCTCAAATATTGAATGCTCCCGTAAAAAGAAAAACGACGTCAAAATATATTAATGCTCATAATGATCATTATGCCATGATCAAATTATATATCCGACAGGCAAAAAGATTGACGGTTGTTATACCAGCCAAGATGAATCAGAACGCTTTTTTCTCAGAAAACATAAAAAGCGCAAACCACGCACTGCGGTTTAAACACCGTATAACTGAACTCACGTTTATAAATCGTGAGTTTAAACTGTAACTGCTTATTATATTAGCACGTCAGACTCAAGGAGTGAGCAGACTGGGCCGGGGGCGATGTCAGAATGGGAGGAGTACTTTTTGTACGAAATGGAATACAATCTTCGCCTTTCTAACTTCTTCAGATCTTGGGATGGGGATTTATATTGTGCATAAGTCGGTTTTGAATGTATCAATCAAAGTTTTCTTCGCCTACTATACCTACATCATAAATTCATAATGAAACGATTTTCATTTCTTTACTTTTCTTTTGTCGATGTTTTATAAACTGGCCATGTATACTATGTGTGTGTGTGTGTATATTTTCATATTGATTTTGGTAAGTATTGAAAGATTGAGACATTGTGAAAGCTTTCGTTCCAATTCATATTTCCTTGTTCCCAATTCAAGGTTAGTGATGATTCGATTTATACTCAAGTAAATCAAATACCAACATCGACTGAAGTTACTCCATTAATTAACATCTTTGGATGCGGTATATCTTTTAGTGAGGTGTGAAATAACCAATGTACTACCTATACTGTTTGCTTACTTATACCATTTGTTAAATTCAAAGATTACATGCCTGTTACACAGATACAGCGAATTGTGATCAAAGTCAGAATTATGGTCAAACAAAATTTAAATTGCAATGTTGCGTATTGCCTACCTAGAAATAATAAATATTTGTAATAAGTCCAGGAGGAAGTTGTAGTACTGAAAACTATTACCTACACCTGATTTTTTTATGCGATCCTAAATTGCCCTACTGATGATATAATAATATCCATGTTGCCATGGGGCAACTCCGTGCCCCATTGTTTATTAAAAAACAAATTGTCTCTGCTATCCACGAATGATTGAAAGACGCAAAACTACGTTTGTAATACGTATAGCGCTAAACCCATTTCGGGATTTGGGGTGTAAGGCACGGTTTCCACCAAAGCGGAGACGAGCAGAGCGGAGAGATGTCATGTACCAAATTCGACCAATCACAGGAAGGGCGAAAGACCAGATGTAAATTTAACCTTTTGACCGCCACAGACGAGAAGCCAAAAAGTACCTTAAGTCGACAGAGTTAAGGTACTTTTTGCTTGTTCGGCTTGTCGTCTATACGTGACTGTGGCGCTCGTTATTGGTCGATTTCCGCACATCTCCTCTCGTCTCCGCTTTGCTGGAAACCGGGCCTATGATACTCCTTTCTTCACAGACAGTGCAAAAGTAGGCAATGCAGAAACTGCATATAAATTTCGCAGGAAAGGTGATGAACTAACAACTTGTAACCACTCAAGTTCTAGTGCGACGCGATACGGTGGCACACTCTCGAGTGCCATAGTGGCGATACTCTTGTTTGTTTACACATCTGTCGACCCATTCACACAATGGCCAACGCTTTAAAGTAATTGTTAACAGCCATCAACTATTGAAGAGGATAGCTAAAGTTATTGATGGAAGTGAAATGAGATGAGTGTGTACGGATTGAAAGTGTGGAGTGGCTATATGTAAAACAATGCTGTTTGTACTGCTACTAATTCAACAACCATTTACTTAAGTGTTTCCAAATATATTTTTAGGTTGCAGTTCGTTTTTTGGAAGCTTTTCTTTGTTACGCTAGTCAATTTTCCTCAAAAAACTTGCACTTGGCGACAAAAAAAATACCATATTTTTGTGATGAAGACGATACAATAGAAACGATTCAAATATACATTATAAACAATTTTAATTCTCAATGATTTCTTAGGTAGAGCAATGCCATTTTTTCCTTGGAGTGCAGTCTTAGTACTCACAGTCATTGTCTTTGGCAATGAACCGTTATGGCACGCACCAGAGACTGTCACTTGCATACAGATTAAGCGGTTTTTTTGACATCCACTGAATGGTAGGTATGTGAAAATTAGTGCCCGGCCAAAGCTTCGCCTTCGACTTCGGCCGAAAAAACCAATTTGCCAGCCAACCAGTCCTTCGGGTTCACAAGTATTAATTAATTAAATTATAAATTTTAAAGTAGGCCGCACTCTTAGCTGTGTTTTGTTGTGTTTGTGTGTTCACAGCTAACAATACAAAAATGGATAGTGAGGCAATTAACGATATTGCCGACTTGCTTATATTATCGTATAAGTAGTTCGTGCTAAAATCCTCCTCGGGGTCTGAAATGACCGCTTTAGCGTAATTATAATGGGCTAATGATATGAACTAAATTGTTATTCGTAAAATGGTCACATTGTGAGTGTGACATTTCATAATATTAACTGCATCTGTGAACATTTTAAGAATTTTCTCGTGATTCATACCCATTATCATTCTACTATGAGTCTGCTTTAGAGGCCATTAAAGGCTCCCTGCTGTTAACATGAATTTTGCGAGTCTATTGTGTAGGTGCCTGTCTACTTCAATTTCAAGAATAATTTGTTAACAATAGATTACTTCCACGGATCGTGTTCACTATCAGCCATTATAGATTATACCTATCTCTGTTAAACGTTTATAAACCGCGAACGTTTACCACCCCAACCAATTACTTGCCGGCACAATCCGACTCCTTTAATTGCTTTAATTACAACTTGCACGGAAAGCTTTGTCTACAGCTCAAAGAACGAACTAGAAGAAAGGTATCAACGTATGGGGCCGCGGTATTTGTACTAGATTACGTGGCCTCGGCGCAAGGGCAAAGAAGGAACATGGGTTCGGTTTTTAGTCAGTAGAAGTCTGACACTCCCCTTCGCTCTGCCCAAGAGCGGGGGGGGTCATTCGATGATTTTCCACCCACCAAAAAAAAAAAAAAAAAAAAAAGGTATCAACGTATTATATATTCATATAATAAACCTATAGTTTACTGGATATAAAACGAAAAATTATAAAACATTATAGCAACTTTTTGCTTTACAAAAATTCAGTATTCGTTACGGTTTTTTTCCACTACCTACATCAAATTATGTCAAAAGTACAGTCGCAGTAATTTGCTTTAATAATAATAAAAAAGATAATTTGAACGTTGGTCCAGTAATTTTGACAATTTAGTTAGTAACAGAGTGACTCAGTCATAAACTCATTATGGTAGTTGGTCGCATGGTTCGGTCGGAACACAGTATCCAATTAGCACATGACTTGAAGACACAATCATGTTACGGAGTAAGTATGTATACGTAATGAGTAAGAAATACATACTTGGTGAACGACCTCAACTCCGTCAAAGATATTTAGGAAAGTAAAAAAAAAGTCAATAAAACTCCTTCGTATTTTTTCAAACAGATTGGCAGGTAACCCATATTTTGCGGAAAAAAAAATCATGTCAATAAAACTTCTTCGTATTTTTTTTTTCAAACAGATTGGCAGGTAACACATGAATTCTATATTTAAATTTTAAAACTTACCGCGACATCAGCAAGCTAAACAACATTACCGAAACAAAATCGATATCTCTGATACCGATACAGTAATTGATAAAAACTTTTAAACAGTTATGACTATCGACCATCGATTTATTGATGGATTGTGTGGGAAACAGCGTCAGGTTGTAAAGCTCGCGTGTCGTGAACAAGCGTGGCGAATCATCTTTTACTAAGTTACTGGGTAAAATAGAAATGTGGCCTACAAAACATGGCACCAAAATACCAAGTTTATAGAAAAAGTATGAATTCGTCGATCCGATAAATATGAAGACGTCGATCCGATAGTACCTTTGTAAAACATTTTTTTCTTAAACTAATGATCTTAAAATCTAGACATTAATATGAAACCCAACCCCATGCAAATAAAACTAACACATAGATGGCACCTTAAAACTAAATTAGCTGCATTTGTTAGTAAACAATAATGAACAATCCCAAAGATATTTAACACTTATCAGTAACTGGTATAGTCACAAACACGTCTACAGCTCCTCAAGTGTATGTGGTGTCGTTGTCAAGTTAACACTACGATTGCTTGCGTAGATTTGTCACAATCGTAGCGTAACTCGCTCCTTACTTACAGATGCAAATAGATTGCGGTCGATCGACGACAACCATTCGATATCGATCGAAATCGGTCAATACATGAATAGATCGAAAACGACCGGCAAGCGATTGCTATTGAATTTGAAAATAGAAGGGTTGGATTAATACCGCACTATCGATCGACGTTACATAAACATAGTTGCAGTCGATCGATCGATCGGCACGCTGAATCGATAAGAACAATCGATCGACATCACCGTCGATCAACCGCAATCTAGTCGCATCTTAACGTACACCAGAGGCACAGGTGCTCAGTGGCTCTCCCATAGACAGGGATGAGTAATTTGTTTGTTAGTCGTGCACAGCCGTCTTTAGACCTTTGCATGTTTTTTTTTAATTTTGTAAGTAAAGCGTGGGGTGCGGTGTTGGCTTGGGCAAACAGCGGGAACGAAAATGACGTTGATAGGACGCTTTCGTGACACGTTCTTCGGCGAAATACTCTTGAGAATAAATAAAACAATTTCATCGCTCGGAATCGTTATGCCTTTCGTAAATTCGTCACGGTTGGCTGACTGTTCAATATGGTTGATTTTGTTCCTTTTTTAACCGACTATATATAGGTTGGATATCGGTTTGGAGGAGGATATTATCTATTCGGCCAGTAACTTCTTTTCTGTAAATTAATCGCCAAGAATCCGTCACTGTAACGTCCAGAAACGTGTAAAGATCCCGCTGCGTGCCTTTGCCGTTGGCTGGCTCGGTGTATGCGACATATTTGTTTACCTTTGTCCTGTCCGTAAAAGTAGGTGAGGTTATCGCGGATATAGGCGCGTAATATGTTCCATTAATTTTATAGAAGTCGCTCTGCAAAAGAAGAAATTTGACCTGAATTCATTTTCGTTTGTTTTCGGGTCAATTTTGAGTGCCAGGACATGGCCGGGACTCTTCAACACAACGTTGATTCAATCATTGTTGAATTGAAATGTTAAATTGCAGTACAATTTATTTTTTTGCACCAATTCATGTTCAAATAAAAGCAACTCGTATGAAAATTATGTGTAATTTCATAATTTCATGGTCTTGTTTTGGCACAATAATCTCTATAAGCTGTGAGCAGCGAAATGAGAAGAATAGACTTAAGTTATTTACTTAAGTTTGAATCTCAGCGAGATCCCGCAATATGTAAATGTCTGAGTTCGACTTTAACGAAGCTTTAAACTCACTTAAAAGTTTGTTTTGATTGATTGATATTACTAAATTGTGTTTTGTGATGAATTCAATTTCTATTACTTAGAGTCGAGTTGAAGTTGAGTGACATTTTATTGTTCGTCGACTAATTTATAGTTTGAATTTTCTTGGAAAAGTGTTGCACCCGTTCATGCAAAATCGTGTTTATCAGTCAAAACGTGTTGTGGGGGTTAATTTTGTTAGGCTTTGTGCAGACTGGTATACACTGCCCTTCCCTAGAAAACATTAACGTTTCTAAATTTAAACTTTGACGTTAACATTGTCTAGGGTTGTCACACACACAGATTAAGCTAGATTAATTAAAAAAACTCACCTCTTGATAGAATACTCTTTTGGAACTGTAGGTAAGGTTGTACTGTTGGTCTGCCACCATCAGCAGGATAGTGAAGGGGAGCAGGAAAGCCGCCGCAGCGAGGAAGGCAACACAGCGTCCTAGTCGCATCATGCTGACGTTCCTACGACCTACCACCATCGTGACACTACGTGGCAACACTGACCGCACTTCTTGCTGTTTTCGCGCACTTCATTTGTTTGTGCAGCTGCTACTTAGGACAACACCTGCAAAAGAAAAATACGGAAATGAGGTTTCTGTTTGCAAACTTTTCAAGGATGAATGTAAATAATAATATACTTAAATGGAATATGGCAGAGGAGATAATGAAAAGTATACAGATGCAAACTTGGTTAGGTATCATCATCATCAGCCTATTAATGTTCCCACTGCAGGGACTCAGGCCTCATCTCTTTGAGGGGATGGGCTATAATCTACCACGCGGGCCCAGTGCGGATTGGTAGATGTCACATGTCTTCGAATTTTTTGGTTCTAAGACATGCCGGTTTCCTCACGATGTTTTCCTTCACCGTTTTGAGAGCAGTGGTGATGAAATAAATTACACAAAGTAATGCGCCTGCCTGGGTTCGAACCCACGACCTATTGTTCGTAAGTCGGGGCCGACACCACTGGGCCACCGCTGCTCTCAGGTAGATGATCGCAGATGGTTAGGTATAGTTAAAATAGTTAAATATAATTCGATACCAAAAAAAGTTACTCTTCTCCCTACAAAATATTGATTTGTTCTACATTTGACCACTATTCATACTTAAATTGAGTCATAATGATTAAACAAATCGATTTCGTGGTACATTTTGCGGTTTCTTTAGCGCTTTTATTCGCAATTTAACGCCTGTGGTCACGAATACATACGTCGGGAAATGTGAAAAGTAAATCAACCAACAAAAAACTGAAAGCGCACGCAACGGTTTGTTAGTTCACAATCGATTACTAAATTTGATTCGATTATTAATCGATACTTATCGATCGATGTCTCGAGAAATTTCCAAAGTGTCTAACATCGATCACACCTCATTAAGAGTGGCTGTGTAGGCCGTAAACACGCTACGGAAGCCATTTTTCACCGCCTCTACGTATTTATGGTCATAAAAGTATGCTTTACATCATCAGTCTTGTAAACATTTCCTAACACACGCTCACCTTTGAGGAATGCTGTATGAATGTTGCTTTATTAATTTTCAAAGAAGTTTTTTATGTTGAAGGTTCTTTTAACTTCTTTTGTATAACGAGTTTTAGATGTTCTTGACTTCACAAAGTGTTAGCGTGTGCTATGTTTGTCAATTTAAACTGACAAATGATCACGTATAATATGTACTTGTCAATGTTTGGATTACCTACTAAGCTGACACGCCAGCCAGTATCAAGAAATGTTTACATTTACACAACCAATTTTGTATGTAATCCAGCTCTATGACGAGCTATCGACAACAACCAAAGTTTACATTGGACTTAAATAATGAAAACATAGAAGGTAAGGAGCAAAATCAGCTTTCTAGGTGACTAGGTTTTACTTTCTAAGGTTATCTTGGACGTCACTGACATCGGCGAAGGGAAATACCGTGATGACCAAGACTTACCTAATAAATAATATAAATAATGTAAATCTGAAATCGCCAACTCATTTCAACATGGTGTTCATGATCAGTGATCGTGCCTCCTCTGTTTGAGAAGAGACCTTTGCCCAGTCATCATCTTCATCAGCCTATAATGTTCCCACTGCAGGGACTCAGGCCTCCACTCTAGGAGAGGGATGGGCTATAAATCCATCACACGTGCCTAGTGCGGGTTAGTCGATGTCACATGTCTACGAAATTTTTGGATCTAAGACATGCCGGTTTCTTCACGATGTTTTCCTTTACCGTTTTGAGAGCAGTGGTGATGAAATAAATTACACAAAGTATAATGCGTCTGCCAGGGTTCGAACCCACGGTTCATAAGTCGGGGACGTAACCACTGGGCCACCACTGCTGACTTTGCCCAGTAGTTGGACCGTAATATTCTGGTAATTATAGGTAGCCGACAATGTGTTGATTCATCAGACACATTGGCACCAGAGAGTCGAGTGCGCCAACTAAAACTGTTACAGTTCTAAATATAGATAATCACCACGGATGTTGATCATTGAGTAAGTACGGCACTTTTCATTATGAGCAGCGGCCATTTTGTTCCTAATGTCACGGCTAATGGCGTGTCTAAACAGAACAATGCATTTTACTGGCAAATTCAGTGAAACACAAAAATTTCGTTGAACTTGTGAATGAATATTTCAATTAGGGAAAATCGAAATGATTTAGAATGTTAATTTCTAGTAAAGTTTGCTTTACACCGCTAGATGTGGAATTGTTGAAAATACTACAACACAAGTCTCTCGTTGTTTAAATCGAAAAAATTGAAACTGCTAGTTTAGTTAGTAATCCTACTAATATTATAAATGTGAAAGTTTGTGAGGATGGATGGATGTATGGATGTTTGTTACTCTTTCACGCGAGAATGGCTGATCGGATCTGAATGAAATTTGGCTGTTTAAAATAAACAAATAAAAACTTATTTTTTAACATAATGAGTAATAATAGCAAAATATAGGTACTTAAAGGAGTCTCGAGCCCGATTTTGATGAAAAATAAATCCTCACTAGTGGATGTTCGAAAAATCAATTCACCCTGTATACAGCGTGAGGTATACGCTAGTTATTATAACGTGTGTTTATTTGCGTTGCTAAATTAGCAATTCTAGAGCCATTATTTAGAACTAGTAAATTGCTTGAAAATTGAAATTTCCCACAAATAACAATCATGGCATACAAAGCTACAATTATTTCTGCTCCATAATTTATATTATATGTCGACCAATTTACAGAAGTAATTTTTATGTCGACCAATTTACAGAAGCAATTTTCATTTTTTTTTTTGGTTTCTATTTATAGCAACATTTTCAGTGTTGTACCTATTTGTAAAGAAAAGTAACTTATGTATGGTCATTTGTGCTAATTTATCCAATTTGACAGAATCATATGCAATTACATAACAAATAGGAACACTCATTGACAATAATGATGGAGTAATGGTATGTATGAGTGTAATGACTTCCATACAATCCATACAAATAGGTAAACACGGCGACACATAAAGCTATACACCATTTCCAGTATAACATGCTTTGTATTAGCACTGGATTGTACAAAGTTTTGGAGTTGTACACTCGGCGACACATCAAGCTATCATTACCAGTATAACCTAACCTCACTCTGTATAAACTTCCTGTTCAATGAAAGATCAGCGTAATTTGGTTTGTAATAAGCTTGATTAGTCGTCATGTTCCGCCTACTTTACTAGGTACGTCTTTTTCCTATTACATCTGCCCCAGTATCACTAAACAATACTATTGTCCATCGGCACACTTTGCTAATATCGAGCAAATCATCATCTTCCTAGGGTGAAAAAAAGGCTAGCCTTTTCTCAACTATTTTAGGGGCCACTTCCAGAAATCCAGACAACCCGGATGCAGCTGAATACCTAATAGTATTTCACATGGAGCGACTGTCAATCTGATCTCCACAACCAGGTTAGTTCTGGGTAATACGATGCCCTAATAAGGTAAGTCTGGTTGTCAGTAATACAAATGACAGCCGGTACCAGCGGCTTCGTGCTTTCTGATGCACTTATCGTTACCAAATGTAAATAGAAGGATGCCTGTCCATGGTACATAAAATGCCTGTATAAAGCAAAACGCTGTAGGAATTATGTAAAAGCCAACAGATAATAATGAAGAAGGATATTTATTACTGTTATTTGTCAGAGGACATTATTTTTTTTAATGGTTTTTCTTTTCTAATAAATAAACGTAAAAATCTTCACAAGATAGTTTTGTAATTTTCCTGAGTTAACAATATTGCTTTTACTAATTCAATTATCAGCCGATTTCGTTCTTTACTCCACTGGGCGTTGACGAGAGAAAACATACGTTCTACGTTCGCATTGTATGCCAAAATAGGGAACACAAACTGGCAGATTTTCACGAATTCTGTAATGTCACCATTCACTTCCCTACTTTTGAGAAAATTGCACCACTGTGTAGTTACGCTTTCAGAAAAATGCCTGTCTCAGACTAATGCCGGCCGCACGCCTGTCTAAACCTTAAAATGCGTTCAAATGCGGCAAACGCCTGTCTTATGTTAACCCTATGCACGAAGGAAACTCGGTATGTACCTATAGGTATTGGGTGGTCTCCCAATCACGGACCAACCTATTGTTACTTAGCCACGACCTCCTCTTTCCTATTACATAGTATGACTAAACAATACTTTTGTCCATCGCCACACTTTGCTAAAGTCGAGCAAATCATCGAGCTATAATGTGACTCTGTTTCGCACAAAAAAACATAAAAAGGCACTTAAAAGCATAACAGGATCCAAGCATGATTTATGATATCAAAGTTAATGATGTTCTCTCAGTTTTTGTCCTCATTTTTATTTTATTTTCATTAATGGCCTGGGTCTAAATTACAGGCACCAAAGTGCTCGCGATGTAGGTATATTATAGAATGAGAAGTTGTTTCCGAATTTTACAAGGTTTGTGTAATATTTTTATAAATTAAATCAATATTCGGTTAATCTACCCTTACATCAAGCAAGCACATCAAGCAACTGATAATGCCGTTCTGCGTTGTATTCGATTTCCGCTACAGGGCCGGTAGTCTCTACAGAGATAACGACAAAATCGCTAACTTCCAATCCTTAATAACTAACGAATAAATTAGGTTGCAATAATGACTCTACATCGAAGATGAGTTTCTCGCAAGCATCATTATTGCAACCGAATTTATTCGTTGGTAATTAGCAATCGAAAGTTAGCGATTTTGTCGTTATATCTGTAGATACTGCCGGCCCAGAGCTTATATAGTTCCGGATCTGGCTGTCTGTGTAAATACACCTACTATACAGAACTGATTCTTAGTTGTAGGGCTAATTAAAAAAAACACTCAATTCTAATTAGAAACCGTCAGCACAGCACCCATATTCTCTAACTAATAATTGAAACCTTGCTTCATCTATAGATAAAATTAACAGAATTCCTGAACTAACAACCGTTACTGAACAACAGGTTAACTAAACTAACTAGGCCCCACTAATAGGTTCAAAGGCATCACGTTTCATAAAGTTACAGTTAATTTAAATTGAAACCCTACATACCGGTTTGATACACAACACGTTATGCTGGTATGAAAATCAATAATGAACTGGGATATCCACTTATCCAGTAAAGCCGCAACTGTTATAAAAGTAACTTTTAGAACAGATGTTTTTTACCCGACTGCGGCGAAGCCCAAAAGGAGGGTTATGTGTTTGACGTGTATCTATGTATGTATGTATGTCTGTCTCTTTGTTCCCTCATAACTCCTAAACGGATTTGAAAAAAATATACGTCGTTAGATTCGTCTTGATGGCGCGAGTGTCATATATACGCTACATTAAAATAAAAATAAAACAAAGAAAAATTGCATATTTTGGGGGCCATATTACGGAGTTCAAAAAAAAATCCCTTCCCATCGAGTAGGATATCAAAATGAAGGGTTTTAAAAGGAGATTACAAAAATGTATGACACTTATATGTTTAAAAGAAATTCAAAGTTACAAATCATATGAACAAACACAAAAACTAAATTATCTGTGAAAAATTTTACGCGACCAACGAAATAACAAACATAAAAGAACTAAAAAGTTGGAAAAAAAAAAAAAAAAAACTAAAAAACCCGACTGAAAAAACTGAAAAGCAAAAAACTATTAAAATTTGAATATTAAATTATGAAAATTGAATGGACCCCGCCTGCTTCCAAGTTTTGTTTAATTTAAAATGTACTTGTTTCTTGCTTTTCAGTTTTTTCTGTCGGGTTTTTTAGTTTTTTAACATTTTTTTTTATCTAAATTAATAAAATTCGATGTTTTCTTAACTTCCCTGGTTTCTTTTGAGTATCATAATATAACATCATCATCACACCTGCAATCCTCGAAGAATTAGGCAAAGGCACAAAACCATACTCCATGGCTGCTACTGAGGGATTCCCTACGGAAAAATCCAATAACTGTTTGCCCGACCCGGTAACCGAACACAGGACTTCATACTCAGAAAAATAGTTCCAAATATCGTCTCTTTATTCAGCTCTAAAAATAATATAATACAGAACGAATAATGTTATTTTTACCACTGAATGAATACATAATACGAGTATATGTAAATACATAAGAAATTCTCAACAGCAAAACTCTAGTGCGTCCAATTACTGTAAAACAGAATAAGAAAAGAAAATCGTAAATGTTTACAACCCAGAAATACCCACCAACCTAAGCAAAAAATCCGAAGAGGCCGTGGAGCCAGCAATTTAATTTTTAAGGGATTATCTACCTTCCGGACCGAGGAAAATTGGTTTTGCCGTGGAGCGAACCCCCGTATTGTGTGACCTCCGCATTCTCTAGAAAATAGCTCTGAGATTGCAACTCGATATTATGACTGTAACAGTACCTAATAAATGTACCTACCTACCTACCATGTCGTCATGGAGTCATTGTTCCGTTTAAGGAAAATAAGTTTTGTTTCTACACAAAGAGACGTTGCACTTCTATTTATATATTTTACACGTTTCAACCCGGATAAACGTATCGTGTGTGTCTCGTGTCGTCTTTATTTAATTTTTCGGTTTTTAATGGACCAGTCTATGGTCCATTAAAAACCGTATTTATAAAGTCATACTTATTAAATTAAAAGCACCTAGGCTTTTTTCTGGTTCACGCTATTAGTGCCTTTAATTTTTTGAAACCTTTCAAGAAATCTATTCCCAAAAATAACTATTGCTGTGTTACAACCATGATTGTCATCCATTTGGGTTTTCCCTGATTTGTCCTAGTTTCGAGGGTATCCTGGGGCCATCCAAACGAGGCTTTAAAAGGAAAACCCGGTCACCTTTTGTAGGTGTCAAGAAAAGTGGGAGTATAAGATTTTATTATGCTCTTTTTTCTTCTTTCTTCGCAAAGTAAATTCGAGCTCGCTTCGCTCGCTTTTACGTTTACTTTCCTAAATGCAGAAGTCGATTTTGTAAAGCATAATTCTGCATGAATAGTCAAAAGAAAGTAACTTATCCGTGGCCTGGTGCAAACCACGAAAAATACATAATATATAAATCTCTATTATTATATAGAGTTTTTTTTAGTTATTTAAACAGGTTGTGTCGTTAATAATGAATCATCCATATTTTATTAAAAAAAAGTTTTAAAACAGTCTTAAGTTCTAATTTATCTAAATCTCAAAATTATTCGCAAAGATTAACCGTATCGAAGCCAACTTTGTCGCTGAAAAATAGCTGTCGACCGAACGCCTCCACGGCCTCAATTCTTGTTTGGATTCACTGACACTATCACCAGACCGTACCTACCTACCACACAAGCGCGGATCCAGGGGGGGGGGGTCAGGGGGGTCATGACCCCCCCCTGGGCTGGGTCTAGGACCTAGGTAGACCACTAATTAAAAATTTTAAACATAATGTTTTTATTATACTTCTAGCTTTTGCCAGCGGCTTCGCCCGCGTGAAAATGATGATTTTCCATACGTACAAACTTTCATCCCCTATTAACTCCCTTAGGGGTTGAATTTCGTAAAATCCTTCCTTATTCCTTGTCTACATTACAAAGGGAACCTCTGTACAAAATTTCAGCTTTCTAGATCCAAGCGTTTGGGCTGGGCGTTGATGAGTCAGTCAGTCAATCAGTCAGAACTTCTCTTTTTAGGGTTCCGTAGTCAACTAGGAACCCTTATAGTTTCGCCATGTCTGTCTGTCCGTCCTCGCTTAATCTCTGTGACCGTTAGCACTAGAAAGCTGAAATTTGGTACCAATATGTGTATCAATCACGCCGATGGAAAAAAAATGTTTTATTATGGTAGCCTATATGTAAAGTGGGAAGTGATTTTTTTTTTAATTTCAACCCGAACGTGAGATACCTAGGTATATTGTTGGAAATGTATTTAAAAATGAATAGGGGTTTACTAAAATCATTTTTTGATAATGTCAATAATTTCGGAAATAATCGCTTCAAAACTAAAAAACAATGCGTCCCCCCCTCTAACTTTTGAACCATAAGTTTAGAAAATATGAAAAAAATCTGAAAAGTAGAACTTTATAAGGACTTTCTAGAAAAATCATTTTGAACTTGGATGGAAACAACAGATGGAAACAGCAATTAACCAATATAATTTGGTCCCTGAATCGTATGAGCGCCTATACAATCCAGAGGTCAAGTTTCATTTTAAGCCCGTTGAAGAAATTGTATAAATTATAGCATACCGTTTTAGTACGGAACCCTTCATGTGCGAGTCCGACTTGCACTTGGCCAGTTTTTATTTATATAGATAACAGCCCAAAAAATATAGTGTTTTTAGGGTTCACGTATGTTTATTTGTGAGTTTCTACAATCATTACAGTTTCTACAAACAAGATAATATTTTGTACACCAGATATTATGGTAGAATGTAAGAAATCTTTTAATGAACCTAACACCATACAATGTACAACTGCATTCTTACAAATAAATAAATTCTAATTCTAATTATCATTGTCGAGTCAGTCACATCTTCCGAACCTCTGTCTTAGGCGCTTGGTTCAGGAAGTGGAGGATTGATGTCTACTAAGATAAGAGTAATCGGATCTCTTCTCGAATCAAGTAAAACAGTATTTTTTACTCTTTCCTCCCAACGACAATATATTTGCCACCCCCCAAAATGTTAAAAAATTTCGCGCTCGCTTCGCTCGCGCCTACCTCCTGCTCTACCACCGTTCTGTCTCGCTTGAGACGCTCATCCACCGAAAATTGTTCAACGCTTTATCCCCCCTGGATCACTTCAAAGAATCAAGTCGTGGCTAAGAGCTTCAATGGTTGAAGAACGTCTAACCAGACTGGCACTTCTCCACACTAAAAAAACGTACCCATTGAAGTAGGTAGATGAAGTGGTAAGTAGTGGTAACGCGTTTCGGGAGAAGACATTTTACAGGACATAATTATGACATTTAAATATAGGTATTTTTAAGTACCTACGTACATAAATTAATAAAACATCTATTTTTTACTTGTATCCATGATTATAAAAAATTTATTATAACTTCTTGTGACTTGACCACGACTCTTTGTGACCCCCCCCTGGCACCAAAGCTGGATCCGCCCTTGCTACCACACGGAAATATGCTTCATCTTATAGCCTGCGCAACATGCACAACCATGAACCATACAACACATACCAGCCAGGAATAGAATGCGCACAATGAGAGAGCTGACCACGTAGCAACTAACGAATACGGTATGGAAAAACTTGGAAAAGTAAATCTACGTATAACAAGTTTCGTAAATCACCTAGAAAACATATCACACCTGGCTATCAAATCACAAATTCTATCACCATTAATTTTCAAGTTAGCCAACGTTTTATACATAAACCAATACAGTACGTTTATGTACAGTGTTGACGAGCTCATTGCGTGATCACGTGATCAGGTTTACTGTAGTCGATACAATCTAATAACAAACTAGGCCCAGTCGTGACATCTTTGAATTACCCCGCGAAGTAGGTTATATTAGATATTGTTTTATTACGGGAATTGATTTTAACTGCCCGGATAAGATAATTAGGGTTATTTTGGCTCTTTGTGCGTCTGGACTTGTCCAGATTTGTCATTTATATTTTAAGGGCAATTTTTATGAAAATATGAAACGTAATTTCGATTATTTTAAAATATGTAGAAAAACTCTGATGCACATATTTCGTAGTAGTTTATTTAATTTACACGCACAGTCCAAAAATAAAATGTCCAGATTTGTTAGCAAATATATTATAATATGTCAGAGAATTCGAAATGCTAACACTAACTGCAAGTGTTATTGTAACAATTCCCTACGCATGGGACGAATGGGAGATCGTTTACATAATCTAATTCGTTCTGCCTCCTCGTACAGTATTCAGGCCGGGTAAATTGCATGGCCTCGCAGGATGTGTGCGACTCTGTTACCCGGGATATGGCCTGGCATTTTAAATTTTCAGCGTCATCAGATACTAGGAATTTGAGATGGTTGAAAAAATAATATAAAAATGGCTGGTTGCCAACCAGCAATTTTTAAGCTGACCAAAGTGGTGTTGCGTGGAATAGGGCAATCGTAAAATATATCAGCAAAATCGTGTATGTTCGATATTTGATCAGTTTTAAGAAGCTAGTAGGTAACTGTTTTTAGCATAGGTACTAATTGCAAATTGTAGGGAAATAATATTTATTCCGTATTTTAAAGCCGTAGATTGGATGGTAGAAGAAATAACTGGAGTGAACTGTGGTGGAGACCAAGGACGGGACGGTGAAATGTGAGAAGACAACCAACTAGGTGGACAGACGATCTCATTAAAGTGGCTGGAAGAAACTGGATAGCCAAGACACAAAACCGCTAAAAGTGGAGATATTTGGAACAGAGCTACACTCAGTATTGGGTGGTGAAATGATGAAGAAGACAAGGAAGAGAGATTTTAATGAAGCGTCTGTCTATAAGCACTTAGATTTTGTCCTGTTGTCGTTGAAAATGTTGTCAAAATTCGTCATTCTAAATAAACATAACTAGGAAATACCTCCAATCCAATCATCAGGTTAAATTCCGTAAATCCTACGGAGATTCGCGTAAAACTCTATAACATAGAACTTTTTATTGCCCGTGAATGTCCGTTACTAAACATAGGCTCCGGCGAGCTGCGCAGCGGAAGGTCAATGCCATAATCTTGGAGTAAAGCGTTTGATGACTGGTCTGTACTATGTTCCTGTTAATGTAGATTCTGTCAACAACAGAGTATAGTAGTTCAACCTACTTCTATTTTATTTACACACCCATGGTATTTTAAGTGATAGGCGTAAGACTAATTTACGTAATAGAGTTGTCTGTTTAAACAAAGAGGAACACCATAGAAGTTTTTCAGTTACTTTTTCATATTGTATCTTTATTAATAAGCAGCGCATCTCTAACTACCAGACATAGTATTATGTTGCTGGGGAGTGTAACTAACTCCCCAGCAACAACCTCCCAGCTTAAACACTAGCAAGTGTTGAAGGGTGGGTGTTTCGGGGAACTATCTCTTGTAAGTGTTGAAGGGTGGGTGTTTCGGGGAACTATCTCTTGTAAGTGTTGAAGGGTGGGTGTTTCGGGGAACTATCTCTTGTAAGTGTTGAAGGGTGGGTGTTTCGGGGAACTATCTCTTGTAAAATTTCAAAAAGTACTAATTATCAGCCTAATTTGAATAAATAACTTTCGATTTGGATCGGGTTAATTACAACAGTATTATCTTTCGCGATAGAGCAACAAGCTTTCTTAACCTGAGGCAGAATACGAATCAACGATCATACCCAAAACACACACGGAAGAGGCTATCGAGACGAATACAATACAACATAATCAGCACACCTCACACCTGTCATTACGATTAGCATTCTGACATAAAGCGCTTTAGGGCACGCCGCAATTAAACTAATCTCATTGTCGAGACACGTTCCAGTTACATAGAGCAAAGAATAAAGATTACTTATAGCAATGAGAGATAGACTTTACTCGCGTTAGTACAGAAGAATTTGTTAAGATACCGCATCCAAATTGTTGTAGCTCTATGGCCACCGTGTGCGTACACTCGCAGTAAAAACTTAATAGGAATACCTGTAATTATTTTTTTTAAAACAGGTATTCCTATTAAGTTTTTACTGCCTAATTATAATAAAGTATTTGTAATATAACCGTTATTTAAACATTATTTAGCGGAACATACCTACGTTATTGTAGTGACTCAACAATAAGTATAACCGTTTAGTTTTAGGAACATTTAAATCAACAATACCATTAACCAAAGCATATAAATTATTCGAACAATACAAACAATTCCCGAAGTCCATGAATCATTAGTTCATTAGGTACCGTTTTATTAATAACTTTCCCTACTCTGATTCCAAAAATAGTAGGTACTTTAGCTATCAACTTTTTTTTTTTTTCCTTATCCAATCATCAAAATGATGGACCCTAATCTTATTACAATCTAGCCTTGTATAATTATAGACTAATAAGTAATTTAATTCTAACTTAAACTGTTAAAAATATTGTCTTTACGTACTAAGAATGTGTCCATTGGCACTTTTCTTATTGTCTCTATTATGGCGAATACACTTTTTCTTGTGTTTTTTTGGTAACACTTGTGCTACATTACACTATTCACTTACACTAGCACCAAACACTAACTCGAACGGTTTTGTTCTTTTTAGTCTTCTCACTATGTCTGTGTGATCGAGAAGCTGCATCGCCTCAACGTTCACATGCTTATGAAGTCTCTTGTCGTGAGCTTCTGCAGATTTTTGAAACTTTATCGATGAACTCAACGTTTAGGTCCCGATGGAGGTCATCATTTCGTACGTACCAGGGTGCATTTACAATTTCCCGTAGTACTTTGTTCTGGAATCGTTGAATGATTAATGCATTTGTCTGTTTGGTGCAGCCCCACAGCTGAATACTTATAAGTCCAAACTGGCATCAGGACTTGTCTGTATAGTAACAATTTGTTCTGTACGGACAACACGGAGTTTCTTCCAAGCAGCCAATACATTTTTTTGAACCGTAGGTCGAGTTCATCTTTTTTCTTCTTCACGTGAGTTTTCCAGCGTAGCTTTGCATCAAGGGTCATACCGAGATACTTGGCTGTATTCTCATAAGGTATTTGGTTGTTATTAATATAAACTGGAAAATACTGTGGTTTTTTGTTGGTAAAGTCTATATGTACAGATTTGGATTCATTTAATTGAATCCTCCATTTTTTAGTCCAGTCATAAACTTGATTAACAGCTATTTGAACCTTTTCTACTGCTTCTTCGTGGCTGTTTACAACGGCCATTATGGCTGTATCATCAGCAAAGGTCCCAATGGTATTGTTCTCGGATTCAGGTATATCACAAGTGTATAGCAGGTACAGGACCGGACCTAACACACTTCCATTATTCTGAACTAAACCAATAAAAGCTGGCGTACCGCAAGGTACGCCAGCTTTTATTGGTTTAGTTCAGAATAATAATCTTCTTGCCTTATTCTAAAGACTCTGTTTAAAATGTAATTTTCCAATATATCTGCTAATCCAATATATAGCTATCAACTGAATGCTTCTGAAAGCCGCAAATGTAGTTATTAAGTTTCCATCATAGAATCGATTCAATTAATAGTTGAGTCAGAAAAACTCGTTCGGCTTAATCGAATTGGTTCGTTGCTCGGTCTTCCAGATACTGATCATTACATTATGATGGCAAATTAGCTGAATAACGTAATAAAGCCGCAGGCATCGCCTTAGAGTATATTAAGTCCATAATAAAATAATATGAGGGAACCTTGAACACTTTTTATTGTTATACACATAACAATGTTTGTAATTCAGTTTTACGATATTAGTATTTCAGTACGTTTATTTTGTCAACTAACAACGTCAGTCACGGTTTCCACAACGTAAGCTGAGCGGAGAGGAAAAAAATATGCAAGATTCAACCAATGTACCTATCTATTTAGAAATATTAATATAAGTATGTTTATCAGTTGTCTAGTACCCATAACACAAGCTCTGCTTAGCTTGGGACTAGATGGCGTTGTGTGATAGTTGTGGAATATTATATTAAGTACATTATATTAATCATAGAACTGACGCGATGTCGATTTTTCTACCAAAATCTCTATATAATATTGGTCGGTGTCCGCATGTCTCCTTTCAACTTCACTCGTCTCCGCATTTTTCAAAAACGAGGAGGTTCTCAATTCGTCTGTACTTATGTTTTATTTTTTGTATGTTTGTTATCGGATATCTCCGTCATTAATGAACCGATTCTCAAAATTCTTCTTGTATTCGAAAGAGTAAACTCCCGAGGTGGTCGCATTGTCACCAAGTCAGGATCTGATGATGGAAACCCTGAGAAATCGAGGGCAATCCACGAAGTTTATAGGCGCGTGTAAAAGTCACCGACATGAAGACGGGAAATGTTTCCATTGTTACGGTCAAGTTATCTATGGAGCAAAGGTGCTGGATTGAACTGATAAGATTACTATGTTCTTACTTCCCAAGTTAAGAATGTGTTCGGTATACATGGTTATCTTTGTGAGTAGTCGATTATCTGGCTTGACACGCAGCTGAGCACGCTTGGGGTCATCACTCAATGCCCTATACTCACAGAATTATTCGTACTTACTAAAAATTCTTTAAAAAAAAACTGAAACTAAAACTTTTCTCCGTGACTGCCCACAAAATGTAATCTACCTCTAATAGCTCTACAATTAGAAATCCAGCTTGTTTGGTAAATATTTGATGAAATGGTGACATTCAAATATTTTTAGACTGTCAAGACTCGTGATTAGATTATTTAAATCTCAATTGCAAATAAACACACTAATTGACGTAGTAGATACAGGGACATTCCAAATAACTAGTGTGAGTTTCTCTAAGTAATCCTACATGTTGTTACTGAGATACGGACCTATAAGATAAAATATCTTGAATGTTGACAAGATTAGTTTTGAAAAGACGGTGAAGCGATAAAAAAAGAAGACTGAAATGTCTATGGAGTAGGTCATCAACCTATCAAGGTTGATAGACAAAATACACCTATATTAGAATCAAAGTACTGGCACGAATAAATCAGAAAGTTAAATGAAGGAAAAGAAAATATACGATAATGAGCAACTAGACAGGCAGTCTGCAGACAGTGTGTTTAAAACAAAACAAATCATTAGAATACTGTTTCTGTACATCATTATGGCTGTTGTTTATAAAGAAAACACTGATTCACTTTAGCAAATGGAGATGACGTTTAGCAAAACCTTGGAAAAAACATATATTAAGTAATCAGTTATTAGTTTACTCCAGAAAACTATAAAATATTATTAAATTGTCAATGACATTGACGATTGTAGCTAAGAGAACATAGTTTGGCAAGAGTCCAAGGTTTCTGTTTGTTGGGGACCACGGGACAGGCGATACGCTTTGTAAATTATTTCTTACGCCTAATTTATATAAATCGTTAACTTTGTCGTAAAACATTAACAGTTAATGTTAGTTGTTTTATTGTAACTAAATGAAGACATCGATAGTCTTATCACGTAACGTTTAAAGTGTTTTTCGAAAACCAAACATTTTAGAATTGTTTAGTATTTTTTAAATGTCACGTCAATACCGAAATGCAAGTAAATTCGAAAGTGTTGAGGTTTAACGGAATTACTATACATGAAGTGTCCGATCATGGACTAGCGATATTCTAGGTACTTAATTACATAACAACTATTTAAATATACAAATACTCTACAATCCATTTACCTGCTATTAGGCAGCAAATTGTTTGTCGTGTGTCTACAGTCTACAGTGTGTTCCACAAATAAAACATTATAAAATAAAAATATTATAAAATCTCTGAAATTTTTGGTCGTCCTGGGATGAAAATAGGGTTGTTCAAAGGACAACAACGATACGAAAACAACATTATATTTAATATCGTTTAGATTACGAGATAATAGATCATAATTATTTTAGTTTTAGCATAGCACAATTGACACTAGCCGCTAGTGTCGGTTCAAAACGTCTTTGAGATCTATTTTTACATAAGAACGAGTCTCAGTG
The DNA here is from genome assembly GCA_949316265.1 of Diarsia mendica. NCBI lineage: Eukaryota > Metazoa > Arthropoda > Insecta > Lepidoptera > Noctuidae > Diarsia > Diarsia mendica. The sequence goes on along the minus strand of OX438902.1, from coordinate 11,660,379 downwards.
TACCTAATTGTAAACATTTTTAGAATTTGACGTACCTAACACACGAAACAATCCAGGTGACCTAGCTAGATCTGTCAGTGACAAAAATAAGAAATCGTAAATATAATTATCACGAGTCATGTCAAGAGTTTCCTACAAAAAAACTACAAAATCTGTGACAAATCTTGTCACTTAAGTATACCCCCTACTATTGTGAAAAAGCATGGCAGGCCATCCCTAAGGGCCACTATGTGGCGACATACCGTGCAATCTTCGGAAATATATGTGTACTGGGACATGATAAAATACATATACAATGGAGCGGGTCTATTCCTAAGGGATGCAACGGATACTGTATCTTTCACGAATCAGATATGAGTTTCAAAGCGAAAGTGACAAATGCAGTTGACTTTATCGCCACCGTGTATTAAATTCAGTCTTTCATCAGATTTGATATCCCTGCATTGTTTAGCTTTGTCTAGAAACTTCTAACTAAAATAGTTTCACACCATGGGTTTATAAATTAAACAAAATAAACGTTCCGTCTTTCAGTCAGTTCATCCGTTAAAATATTCCTAGGTTGCTTATTTTCAATATTATTTCTAGCCTATGATGCATCTTGAAAGTATTCTGTATTTGGCACGAACAATACAGCGAGATTTAAAATTAATGTTCCTAGGCTTTTGAATTTTTTCTAGTGCTTTCAAAATGTGTGTTTGAAAATGTTTGAAACATTATATTGACTGGCCTGTTGGTCTAGTGGTTAGTGACCCTAACTGCTATGCCGGAGGTCGTGGGTTCGATTCCCACCCAGGACAAATGTTTGTGTGATGAGCACGATCATTTGTTCTGTGTCTGGGTGTAATTTATCTATAATATGTATGTATTTAGAAATATATAAGTATGTTTATCAGTTGTCTAGTACCCATAACACAAGCTCTGCTTAGCTTGGGACTAGATGGCGTTGTGTGATAGTTGTGGAATATTATTATTATTATCTATTTAAAAGTTTGTAAGTGAAGGGCCATATTGATCCTTGGCAAAATATCGCATAAGCTTTTTGGAAGCAATTCCTGTAGAGCTTGTGTGAACTGTAGAAGTATAAGGATCTGATCAAACGGAAAGCTTTTCTCGAGTTAAATCGAATACTTACCTTTATAAGGAAGAATTCTTTAAATGCATGCGTTACTATGAAAAAGATTATGCACGAAAAACTAAGAAGTTGCAATAAGCAAAGAGAGGAAAACTTATTCACAAAAAACTGCAGATGACAAAAAGAAGTCGAATCAGTCCAAGTCCTGACTTCCGAGTCAACTTTCTAAAGGGAGCGTTTAAAGCCGATGTGTTACGAAGTCGCACGAAGTGTGACGAGGTAAGATTACCAGTTTGGTGTCATCTCAGTCTCTTACCGCAATTCGGTCATTGTTGTTACCGCACCTTGTGGTTAGTGAAGTAACATATGTGTTTATCGTGTATTTATGTACTGTATCGTCATCTGTTTTGTGTTAAACTGAAAGGGAAATAAACAGTTTGGCGCCACATGAGTTTTTCGCATGACTAAAAGTAATAAATTGTATGGAAATGTTCGAATCTGGGAGGTGAATGATTCCTGTTTTATTTGGGTATCTACAGATACCCAAATAAACTGAATCATTGGAGAAAACTTAGAAAGGAAGTATTTGAATGGTTATAAATAAAGTAATCTAGTTTCGGCGTGTCTTGCGGAGGAATGCGGAAAATGCCGTGAGGAAAGTACTATGTATGAATGTGGATGGGTTTATGAGACGAAGAAGATTAAAAAGTAATGAATGAATTAGTGTAAACGATGATATGGCAAGCAAGGAGGTGTCTGATGAGATGACGAGGAATAGAGAAGTATGGAAGAAGAAGACATGCTGCGCTGACCCCAAATTAATTGGGATATAGGCAAGAGAATAAAAATCTTCAAGGACCTTTGAAAGCTAATGATTCACCATATTAGCCCTTATTATCAACCGAAACACGTTCATCACAGAGTGCCTACATCTAATCATTATTAGGTTCCTATTAACGAAGAATTAGTAAACTATTTAATTGCATGTTCCACAAAGCTCTAAACATGAATTAATAGTTCTGTAGACAATTGCAGCAAAACCGCTTTAGTATTCAGTTTTTCAAGGATTACAAATTGCAAGTTCCGATTGTAAATTACGGGGTCATTTAAATACACTAGTAGTTTCCTTGAGTCTCTAAATTACGTTGGACATAATGATGAGTAAAGCGCACTAAAGTGGAATCTAAATCATGGCTTGCAGGTCACATTACCGTTAAGTAGGATTATTTATGTCATTAGAAATGCCTGTCTTGTTTCATACATACGATATTCATGTTCTAGGAATACGTAATTAGAAGCAGTCATTCTTTTTTTTGCCTAGCTCCACACTAGGAATAGGAAATTTCTTCTTTATCGAGGGTCCGTTTACAAAGATTCATACTTACATACTCAAATAGCCAGATCCAGAACAACTATTTACAGGCCATACAACTGCGCTAGAACCTTTATTGAAAACAGTCACCTTTGTCGCAGTATTTTACTTACAATGGGCCCCTGAAGCCCCAGGAGCCACAGTTGCTCATATACGTAAAGCCCCTAGCCATAGTTGCTCATTGTTCATACTACCTACATTATAATGAGCAACACTGATATTCACCGTTTGTCTAAGAATGTGATCTTTGAACTCACACATGGTTATTGTTGTTTACTTCAGAACAAGTTGTGGCTCCATTGAAGGTATGGATACATGAAATGAAATATAGGATATCCGGCTATGAGATGAGAAGATGAAAATGTTGCCATTAGGGTAAAATCCTGGATGAGGCTGGCGAAAGAACGTGGAAATTGACATTGAAAAGAGAGAGTCATTTACCCAACAGTGAGTCCAATTCAGGCTGTGTATGATCATGCTTCGATACATGGTGTTCAATAAAACAATTAACTCAAAAACATGCTTGTTTCTAAGAAGACCGTGGAAGCTTAAGACTTGGTCAGACACTACAATCTCTTTTTTGAAACGTATCATATCATACTACTCACACAAAAATACAAAATCCGGAACAGTTATCAGTTTATAATTCAAATATGTATTTGGGTCTTATCTAAATTATTGAACCCTCCACGATTCTATTTTAAACCGCGTTCATATTTTCCTCCATTATTTATTATCCTTGTTTTATTTATACTGATGATATAATACATATTGATTATATTATTGGATGTTATTCATCGCCACTGCTTTTAAAAGTATAATGGAAAAACATCGTAAGGAATCCGACATGTCCTAGAACCAAAAAATCAAAGACATAATTACACCTGCGGGGTCAGCGTGATGAATAATGGCTTCTTACTCTGGAAGAGAGATGGCTTGTGGTAGTAGTAGCTGCGCTATAGAATAATCAGTCACTTAAAACATGCAAAGCGTTCCATTAAACAAGCTTGCTTGTCTTGCTCAAAGTCTAATATCGCTATAATGTGTCCTATGCTGTGTTCTACATTACGCTACATAACGACTCCTTTATGAGAGAGAGTCTGTAGTTTACAAAGAGGTTTCCCAGTTTCTCAACTTACTATTAGGTTGCCAAGTTTTATCTTATTGTTGATTTTCACAATCCTGTTTCCACCATTAGTATGGTTTTCGCCACACACTGTAAACTATGAGTTGTAGATCAAGTACTTTCCCACGGCCTAATGTTTTCTGTATGTTGTGTAAACATGATCGCGCAAACCTCTGTTTACAAGAAACTGACATATTCCTCATTGGCATTGTTTTTCAAATAGTCTTCAATGTAGATTTCATGTTCACCCTGTTTTAGTCTGTTGTTATAGATACAAACTTATCCAATCAACATAATCAACAAAACATAGTGAGAACTTTTAGTTGACGGATATTGATACCCTGGATCCTGACTGCAATAGAAGATTACAATGAAAACCTCTTGTTGGAATAGAATTACACATAGAGCAATCCAATAGGCTGTCATTATGTCATGTCTTACGAGTTTGATGTGCCCTGATACCTACATGTTTCAGGAATTTATGGATGATTCTGCTCTCGTATTGCACTATGGTTTGTCAAAAATATGATGACATTTTAGTTTTGAGCATCATAGTAAATGCGTAGTTCAACAGAAATAAAACTATTATTCATTTTCTAAACATTACTAATGACGAACGCGATAAATACGTCAAATATGCTAATGACACTAATGAGCTCGACAAAAATAGCAATTAAATAATCTCTCGTAGCGTTAATGAGTACACATATTACGCTAAAACGATAACGCTGGATTTTATATAAGTAAATATGGGACAGTTTTATGCAGAATTATCGCAGAATAATGAAAAGTATCAAACTGTTCGAACAGATAACTGTAGTTAGGTTAAAGAGTTCGACTGTAGAGGTCAGTTTTCGGGCAAACCGAAATGATTATTGTTTTTGAGACTTCATTGACAACTGATAGATGGGAATATATTAATTACCATTTCAAGCATCCATCAATCATATTTTTGTAAATGACGATACATACAATTGAAAAGAACAAGAACTCCTAATTGTAGAATTCGAAGGTGTTTACTGTGGTACTTAGTTAGTTTTTGTCTCAAGATGTTTTAACTTTTTTTTTGCCTAAGGGACCTGCTCTTGACGTCGATCACGCCTGATGGAAAACGATGATTAGGTCTATGATAGAACGAGCGTGATCAGAAGATGACTGTTCGTTCACTCATGCTTTGAAGGCAGACAGACTCAGTGTTAATTTTTTTCACACTAAAGCTGAATGTGTACTTGATGATGATATTTTTCTCAACAAAGTTATCATTGAAATGGTACCACCATGAATGTTTGTGGAAAAGCTAATACACGAGGTCGGTCGTAGTAATCTTTATTATATTATAACTATAGAAACACGCCGGCCATTTGAGACATAGACCGACAATCGATCAGTCAATCTCTATGATGGAGATAGAAGAGATTATCTATCTGTAACAGTTCGTAATATTATGAGACTGAGTCATAGGAAAAATGAACTTTTTGTATCGTGAGATAACATCCTGTGTACCGTGGGTCCACGCCCACGGAAGGCTCATCCAGGATGAGGAGCTCTGGGTCGTGCATGAGCGCCATACCTAATACTACAACCCACATTTCATCAAATATATGTATTTAATTCTCAAGTAATAGAGCGGATGCTTTAGCCAACAACCGGGCAGAAATCCAGACGTGGCTACTACTAAGAAAATTCTTGATGGAAAAACTCAAAAAGTCGGTACATTGTACTGATGGATGTATTGAATACACAACGGGCCATGGAAGTTTTTAATGAAAAGCTAAACCTTAAATCTAGTAAGTACTTTTTTTAAACTTGTGAAAATTTTGAAACCCAAGTTCAATTTTATTATTTTCACAAGTAACGGAGATAATATTGGAGGTTTGGACCTCCAGTAGCTCCGTAAAGTAGTCCACTTCCCAGGGATGGTCCAGAACAAAAAAAAAACACAATGGCAGGGAGAAGAAGTGCCTTTTGCCTTCGTTAAGAGGAAATGCGAGTGCTGTCTCTTTCTACTATCGCTGTCTCTCTCCGTCCTCCTGCCCTCAAAGTCGTGCGATAAGGACAACTATAGAAAAAAGTTAGAATTCGAGGTTTGGCTCTCGCCTATTTCCTCCTCCAATATTGAACCAATTTAAAAGATATTTTAGACAATGAATAAGGAGGTTATATACTACGCCGCTATGTTTTTCTTTTTTCGTTAATAGTTGTCAAATTTGTACACTAGGACTCTGTTAACAGCGATCTAAACAAGCAATTTTGAGCATTTTTTGAGGGTTCTAGTGCTTAAAAAAATAATTTATCACCAAAAAGGAAAACAGGGGCATAGAAATAGTTAAACTTATTATTCTGTAAAAAACCATTGCTCTAGGGTCATTAACCAAAAAGAAAACAGGCGAGAGCGTTTGTATGGAGAAAAGACCACTCGCGTTTCCTCTTAAAGGGTCTAATTTATACCCTTAATGTAGAGCTATAATTAAATAAATAAAAGCACCTCATATTTGAGTAACCACTTAGTAAAGGAATTTCGTGTTAATTACTATTGGATTATTATATTAAAAACAAAGAGACGAGAACAATGAATAGGTAATGTTAAATTAGAAACAAAGCTGATTAATAGCACTAATAAGTGTGAAACGTAAAGATTTTACATAAAATATCTATAAGCAAAGCAATCAGCATTCTGCAGGTACGTATTAAAGTGAAACTGAAACGATTGATCAGCTAATGATAATGTGTACTATCTATTGGTAATTAGGAGAGTTGTGGTCGAAGTATCGCTAACCAATCTAAACAAGCAAAATTTCGACATTTTATAAAACCGCAATATAGGCATAATTACTATTAATTACACTACACGCGTTGTTAATGTGATAAAATAATGATGATTAACTAACTAACCGTGAGGAAACCGGCATGTCTTAGAACCAAAAAATTCAAAGACATGTGACATCTACCAATCCGCACTGGGCCCGCGTGGTGGATCATAGCCCATCCCTCTCCTCTCCTAGAGAGGAGGCCTGAGTCCCTGCAGTGGGAACATTATAGGCTGATGATGATGATGATGATGAACTAACTAAAGCTATTCTTTAGTTATTATGAGACGAATTAAAACAGACACAAGGACATACATTTATAAAAACTAAAACTCAGCTTATTTTGACTACAAAATATGCAAAAAATGATGATACTATCAAGGTAGAATTAATTTTAGAAGATTTATTATAGTAACGTTGCGTTTTTTTTACAACATAGTCATATATATTTCTCTAATATGCATATTTTAATAAATACAACATTGATTAATGATGTGTTTATCATGTACCAGACTGATGAAACCCTTACATAAGGTTATAGAAGAATTTAAGACATAGAAATAAATACCTATCACAAAAGTGCATGGGAAGCTAATAAACCTAATGAACTCAGAACAGGCACTGTGCAAGAAAAATACGCTGCGTATTTCCCTACTACAATATTACATAGGTATCCAAGAGACCAAGTTTGAAGTATAAGACCACTTGAGAACGCAAGGTTTAACACAATTAACTTTACCAATTATAATAATATTATAATTGAAGTACTCGGGGACGAAGATATTGTATCCGAGGCTTCACAAGAAATTTCCGTACGCATTCATAATGAGTAGGGTCACCAGAATAACTTTACAAAAGCTACCGGTTCCGATAATTTATTCCAAAATTCTGAGCCAAAGAGCTCTTACGCAACGCTAATAGGAATTTCATTCTAAATCTCAATGTTATAATCATCTTCTTACATAATAATTCATTGGAATCGATAACAAATAAGACGACACGGGTTTCTACTTAGCTATGCATTTTACTTTAAGACAACTTTAGTAATCAATTAATGTCCTATTGGCCACGGTCATAATAAAAAAGACAGTCGAAGATCAACCAGGCAACAATCTAAACTATTTGATGATCAACCTTGACACGTTTTTTACGATGTCTAAGCTGTAAGTTTTTACATCCTTTTGACTATGTAATGATTTGTTTTGACTATAAATAACGGTGGACGCTACGATGCAGTTTTCCAGCACATTTTAAAAGGTTAGCAACTTAGTGCCTATAGATCTACTATTTGAAGATACAGGTTGACCTCGTCCAAATTGTAATGTGTCATAATAATCATATTTATTCAAAATTATTCAAATACAACCTCCACGCAAAAAGAGAATTCGACACAGGCGGAATTTATTAAATCAATTGGTAGTATAGGTGGTACAGACGCTTTTTTGCTCAAACATCTTTTCATCTCTAACATCGACAATTTAAAGAAAACAAGATCTATTCTTGCCAAAGATGAATAGAAAACTGCGGTGCAAAGAAATCAATATTTTACCAAAGCTTTGTTGGTTGAATGGATGGGCAAAAAAGAACGGAACAATCTATCATGTTGTTTGCTTATTTTAAAATTTTGTTTTTAAATTCGAAATTGAAAGAGAATCTTAACTTCTTAACCATGATACTGTAGCGCGAAGGCTTTCTTTAATATTGAATTAAAATGACAAAATTGTGACAATAGGAATAGGATCGATCATGAAAATCGTGATATAATTTCCCACAATACGTTGTTTCAGTCAATACAACACAAAGTATAATGTAAGCATTGATAGCATTTTAAACAAAAGCTCATCACGCGATGTGATCGTTTATACCTAGTTTATTGCATGTAACATTAACAGTATTGTATTTCGGACGTTTAAAAGTTTTTAGAACTTATCGATGAAAGGGAAGTTCAAAAAACTCACATCGATCATTTATTTCATAATCTGTATGAATATTTAGACGCTTTTAATTGATCATTGCGATAGGATCAACGAATTTTCCGCCAGTTACATCAAATTGGATTACGGTTTGAATTGCTTCATTGATGCGATTGTTGTAATTTCTAAACATGATTTAGGCATTGCCAACTTTATTTGCTTTGTTTTAAGGACTTAATTGTGGAACCGGTTTTCGTCGCAAACATTTGTTATCGTAATAATATTAATTATGTACGTGATGTTTTGTTCTAATGATATCTGCTCTTAAAACTGAAGAGTTACTTTAGGAAGTGTGTTGTAGAGTTTTATATCGTCATTGTTATTGGCTTCTTAATTCGATTTACGAGTGTGTCAGTCACCATGTTTGAATTGCGGCAGTGTATCCGTGGGCGGCTGAATGCGTACTCCTACAATAACTGCTGTCATCTTGAATGAATTATAATATCTATTGTCGTTAGTTTTAGTACGTCCCCATATAATTATGTAAATGTCACCTTTCGTTTGTTTTAAATATTATTATCATCTGCTATTTTTAAGTTAGGTTATTAATCATTGTTACGATGCTCGTTATCTTTATTTGAAGAATTCTTTGCTAATTTGTCAACTGTTATTCAAGACATGCAAGGTAATAAATTAGAATGCAAAGAGAATCAAACGTGTGCCAGGTGGATACAACAACCACGTGTACTTACTTATAAATACAGTCGCTAAAAAAGTGTCCATATCATTTAATATTTATATAATGTCTGTCGTCACGTGCGCTTTCACGTAAAATCTTATTAAATAAATAAGTTCTTCAATTTCACTGTAATTCTTAGTTGAAGTAACAAAACTTTTGTTCATGAATGAAACTGACGTTAAAAAAATTATTAAAAGCACAAGTAATTACAATTTGTTTATAAATAAAGGCTTCACTGTCGATATCGGTCGGTTGCGCAGTGCTCACAAACGTCAAACGAGCGTCAGAGAGCGGCGCGGACCGGCGGTTGGCAACGACCGCGCAGCTCAGAAGGCGCGGCGACACTGACGACGTATCGACCTCCCGCCATCACAATGAATGGTGAGCCAGCACCGCAGTCTGCCGCTGCAAGCTCACTACTGCACTGCAGCTTTATTTCTGGCAACCACCCCGATACTTAACAACGAAAAAACATACAATTTTCTTTGCAAAAATGTGCCAACAACAGTCTGTGACATGCGAATTGCGAGCCCGTGACCCGGTTCCGTAGACCGCGCTGAACAATTCTGCGGTGGCATTCATCACCCGCTTTTACATTTCTCTATAATATTTTGTTATAAATTCTGAGACGTTTTGTCTACGCATGCGTGACTCAGACGGCCACCGTCTACCGTGTAGCTCGCTGTATCAGCTGATTAAATGACCTTGTTCCCACATTCTGCTCCAGTTATTTATTTGTTATCTCTTGAATTGGAAGATCAAATTGTTTCCTTTTTTCCATCCATGCCCCTATCAACGTTACTCTGTCTCTGATTAGAACAATGTTGTGAATGTTGACCTTTGCAAGTTTATCCATGAAGGTATAATGAGCAGAAACCTTCAAGGTTGTCGTATTAGGTCGCAATGATCCCACGAACAAAGGTATGGATAAAGTTTACCGACGAATGCTGAGATATCATTAATTACAATGAAAACCTGGGATTCAAGCAACGACTAAAGATCACGTGGTTCTTGATGATTATTCCTATAGCTGTGTAGTAAATATTATAATATTTTTTATACAAGATATATTTGGAGGAATGGGAATAACGTAGTCCGTAATTGAGTATGAATGTAGATAGCTATTAGAGTAAGATCCCAGAGCAATCAGACATAACTTATTTTCACACGGATGAAACCTGAAGTTTTCAGTAGCGTCTCGTGTGCCTTGAATACCTACGCGCTTTGTAGAACTTGCCGAGTGACACCTGGGCAGGTACCAGGTGAGAAAGGCGACTAAAAATAAGAATTATTTAACTTAAATTCACATGGCTGATTTTTATATAAATGTCATGCAGAATATTATTTTAAAGTAATATCATAAGTGTCAGACACTTTTGATGGACCAGAGCTTTTGTCAGACACTTTTAAGCTTGGTTTTTGGAGCGCCTGACCAATATAGCATGGCAATATCCCGACCAATTAGCTTTAAGTATTAAATCATTAGGAATTTAGTACGGAAAGTGTCTGGGAGTAGAAAATATACGTAAAAAACAGCTTGTTGTGCTGTTTTTTACGTATATTTTAGGAATTATCCTTAAAAATAAGTCGCAAATACTCCCAGACACTTTCCTTAGGCCGTATTGCTTAACAGAGGCTTTAAATAATACTAAACTCCTAATGATTTAATACTTAAAGCTAATTGGTCGGGATATTGCCATGCTATATTGGTCAGGCGCTCCAAAAACCAAGCTTAAAAGTGTCTGACAAAAGCTCTGGTCCATCAAAAGTGTCTGACACTTATGATATTACTTTAAAATAATATTCTACATGACATTTATATAAAAATCAGCCATGTGAATTTAAGTTAAATAATTCTTATTTTTAGTCGCCTTTCTCACCTGGTACCTGCCCAGGTGTCACTCGGCAAGTTCTACAAAGCGCGTAGGTATTCAAGGCACACGAGACGCTACTGAAAACTTCAGGTTTCATCCGTGTGAAAATAAGTTATGTCTGATTGCTCTAGGATCTTGGACTATATTATTAAGAGTATCTAGAGGACGAACAAAGAAACGATAGATGAACTGTGTGAAGGATGATAATAATATGGTTACCTAGAAGAAAGGACTGCTGAAATGACGAGTAATAGTAAAAGTATGGGAGAAGAAGACGTGCTGCGCCAACCCCAAATAAATTCGAATACGGGCAGGAGAGAGAATGGTGATGATGATACAGGGCAGATTATGTACGTATAATTTCTATCTGTACAAGGATAAATACTGAATAGTCGATCCAGGCCTTTCATTTTTACCATGTTCCTGCGTCTATGGGATAGGGCTATGCTAATACGTAGGACACACAAGTACCTACTTAACAGTAAGGCCAAACAAGTGCTACGAGTAAATCCAATAAAAGTGAATGCTAACCTATAACATTTCCTTTTCTTCTTTTGGTTTCTGCCTCTTCTAAATAAGGTTGACAAGTCACGGACACGGTTAATTTTAGAGTTTTCCCTACTGTCTCTTTGCCAACATTGTTGACAATTTCGAGTCGGATATCGTGATTCATTTCAAGGTTTTTGGTTATGTCTATAAATTCTATAACTGAGATATCAACATCTATGTTCCGATAAGAGTTACGAATTCCGACGAAGAAGAACATAACATGTCATCACGCCTGTAATCCCCGAAGGGTTAGACAGAGCTGTATACTTACCCATATTACATCCGCATTTCGCTAGTCTTTATATTCGCTAGGGGGTGCACCTATTGGGATCAACCGGGTACGAATTCAGACTTTGTGGCTGTTACCAAGAGATTCATATTGGAAACCCAATAACACTTTGCCTGACCAGGACTTCATGCACAGCAGTCGCGCTTGTGACCACTAAAACAACGACACATCAGACGAAGAAGAAGTTAAAAGAAAATAAGACAAGACGAATCATGAAAGTTGTTAACGATAAAATGTGAATAATATCGCATTACGCACCTAACTCTATCAAGCCATCTTAAAAGAAATCGCTTGAAGTCTTAAACAAATCTGTGACACACAAACATCCGTGATTACACGTCTTAAGAAGCTCTGTTCAATTAACTTTATTAGCCATTCATTGGTTGCACACGTTCCACAACAAAGTGCAAATACATTGCTCCCATTAGCCTAGCTCACATAGGAATGTTAATAGCAAATGAGCAATAGAAATCAAAGTCAATGCTAGCTAGCTAACAGTGCTGAGTGCTAGTACTACGTGATCGTACTGTCAATGTGAACGAGGCACAATCTGATTATTCTTATGGTAGTCGATATGAATCGTTTCCTGTTATTGATGGACGAATTGGTATACGTACGCACAAAGCCAACAGGATTGTGAATCAAATCGTTTGTCCAATGAAATGATAAGTTTTTTATGCTTATTTATGAACAAAAGCTCTGAATCTAGTCAATAGGTTTTCTTATTGATTTACCGATAATGAAATGAGGACACTGCAGTATATAATACTTCATACGGTAAATGGAAATGAAAACCAAGCTGTGTGTTGAAAGCCCGGAGTCATTTCTGGGAACGATAGCCCCGAGGTTCGAGAGTAAAATAATAAATTACATCCGTTTTCCTTTGAAGGGACAGGCATTTCCTTTGCACTTCCGCTCTTTACATCCGCGATTCGACGGCTATTCAAGAACTGCTGAGAAGTCGTCTTTGAGAATTCGGAATACGATAACATGATTAAGATGGATGAAGGTAGAGGAAACCCACAAAAAAGGCCTGATGGATTGTGTTAACAATTATTTGAAACAATGGTAATGATGGTAGGCAGACAATGGACAAACTTTATTTTAGTAAAAAAAATATTGTCGTTCTGGAAATGCATATTTTGAAGAGCATAGAGTTGTAAATCTATTTATTTTTAAATTGAATGTTATGGGATTTCAGAAACCTACGTCCCACAGATGCTGATGATGTTAAACCTACAACTTGACTGGCCTGTTGGTCTAGTGGTTAGTGACCCTAACTGCTATGCCGGAGGTCGTGGGTTCGATTCCCACCCAGGACAAATGTTTGTGTGATGAGCATGATCATTTGTTCTGTGTCTGGGTGTAATTTATCTATAATATGTATGTATTTAGAAATATATAAGTATGTTTATCAGTTGTCTAGTACCCATAACACAAGCTCTGCTTAGCTTGGGACTAGATGGCGTTGTGTGATAGTTGTGGAATAAAAAAAAAAAAAAAAAAAAAAAAAAAAAAAAAAAAAAAAACTCTACTCTAATAAAACGACACTGAAAAAGTATGAAACAAGATTTTCAGGATAGAACCAAAAGAAAAGCCGTAGACACACGGTATTAAAGTGTTTAGGTTGGTACTTAAAACGTGTGACTACGGCTTTTCTTTTGGTTCTATCCTGAAAATCTTGTTTCATACTTTTTCAGTGTCGTTTTTTTTGTCGTAGTCGGGTTTTAGTTTTTAACTTTTATTTATTTAAACAATTTTGGTGTTAAATATTTTTTTTTACTCTTGACTTTTTGTCCGCTAGAGGGCGTGATTTTAAACTTGAGCATATTTTGGAAATGTACAAGTGAGGCCCTTTGAAATGATACCAAACACGGCGTATTTATCTCCATTTTTATTTTTTAAGCCTTACTTTTTGTCCGCTAGAGGGCGCCAAATCGCTTTTTGTGACACGTCACGTAGCCTATGTTCAGCGAAAAATTAAGACGGTTCTAACGATACCTCATATATCGAGTTCCGATAAGTAGATTAGAAGCTATGAGGGAACAGATGAAGATACACACATACATACATATCCAGTCAAAATCATAACCCTCCTTTGGCTTTGCCGTAGTCGGGTAAAAATAGGAAACTGTGAACAATTTACTGCATGCAAGAAATCCGATACAAGGGCGTGCGACAATATACGAGTGTGATGTAAGCAATTGCTCGGACCCGACCGGAATGACTGAATCTGAGTCATCTCGACCTTTGGCACTGCTTCAGTAGTTGGTATGAAACTATGAGCTAATGGTTAGTGTTACGAGCTACAAAATATTGTTTAGAACAAATAAATTCACAGTCCAAAAGATAGTCAGTAGAAGTCTGACACTCCTTACCGCTCTGCCCAGACCGGGAGGAGTCATTGGGTGATTACCCAGCCATCTAAAAAAAAAGGACTACCACACCGCTCATTCCTCAAAAGCTCTTTGGTACCTACATTTCGTCTTATTTTTAACCTTTTTATTATTGCCATGAGTCAATTTTACATCTGATCTACCTTCTTAAAAAGGTTATTTCAAATGTAACTGAAACACAAAGTTACTTATAATTATGATCAAGAAGCTCTTGACTGGTGTATTTTCAATCCAATAAAACCAAGTAACAACTCTAAATTATTCACTTTACTGCCAGTGAGTACAAACACTATCAACACATCGATGTCACATAAATAAATTCTACGGAAGCGTTTTTTTAACGATCCACCTTAAAAAAATATACTATTTTGGTTGAATGTTTTTGTACTTTGAACATTTGGCCATCAACAAAAATAACTAGAGCCCGAAAATAATAGTTTTTCTATTATTAATTCAAATATCACCTGTAAGCTCTAAAGATGTCGGAATACTTAGTGCGTGTCTGTAATAGAGTAATAAATAGTTCATACCACAATTACCTTTCTCGTTATATATTCAATTTATTTTTGGAACAAAATACCAGCACAGCTCTGAACCTATTATTATACATATCTAGATATTCAATTAATTTACAGACCACCAACGTAAACTCATGCGTTTTCCTCAATAGGGTAGACGATAAAACAAAACAAGAGACGAACATGGCAGGTTTTAAAATTATTTAAATTAACCAGTGCGAGATATGTTTCGATAAATTCAGTAAAAAGCTGTTATTTCGAAATTACAAACAAACACATCATCATCATTCTCTAGGCTTTATCCCAATTCATTTGGAGTCGGCGCATCGTGTCTTCTTCCATACTTCTCTATTAGTTAGGTACTCATCATGTCATCATCAGACACCTAATTTATTCCCATTTCATCCATTACACAGTCCATCCATCGTTTCCTTGGTCTTCATCTACTTTTACAACAACGTACCGTATTTTATTTATTTGTATAAATGAGATTGTGGGACATGTCCTGTGATTCCCAGTTAAAAAGACCTACGTTTCAGCTGATGAGGTAATGGGTGAATCACATCGTTGCAATTTATTGACAATGTTATCCCAACACTAATGGAAACGCTTGTGGAATGTCTCGTGACACTCTCGGCCAATATGAGATAGAGATCGATTTAAGTGACTGTGGGTGTGGCTGTTACTTGAATTTGATGAATTAATGGTCTAGTTACAGTTATCCCAATTAGATCTGCATTTATTTTATCAATTTGTTTTCGCTGCGCTCACGACTTCGTCCGCCGAAATTGTGCTGGTTCAGCTAATATCTTTGGTCACTTGGGCTTGGACCCACTCGAAGTGGATCCGCGACATCAGTCGAACAAATCACATTTTGTTTTTTTTTTTCCATACCTAGTGTTAATTAGTATAGATAATGTACGCACCTATTTTAATACAGAGAATGTACGCACACAAATAATGTACGCACCTATTTTAATACAGAGAAGAAGAAAAAATTATTACACTACTGCACCAGAGCCCAATATTTGGTAATGTATTTCAGAATTTCGTACCTTTCAGAAAATCTTCCACACCGCAGCAGACTCAAATGTTTCAAACTGCACTCGCCGTCCCATCTGATCGTACCACTGCATATTTCTAGTGATTTCTCTGACAATCACCGTCAAAGGAAGTAGCCATTTAAAGTAACTATTTTAAACCGTCGTCGTCGTCGGCTCACGGCCAATCGTAGGTGACAGGAGTCCGGAGGTCCTGCCGAGCTAATATTAGAATAATCTAACTATACTGGTATGTCTTGTCGGTCTGAAATATTCCTGTGGGCTTGTAGGGGAGTTCATCATCAGTGGTGTTCTGTGAAGGTGGCGATCATTTAATTCAAGGGAATTGTTGAATGATGATGAATTAGATGGCTATAAGAGTTGAGTGTGAAGGGTGATTATAGTTAGACAGGAGGTGACTGCTGAGATGACGATTAAAATAGAAGTATGGAAGAAGAATACTCGCTCTGCTGAGACCGCAGACTTCAAAGAAATTGCGATAAGGGCAAGAGAACGATGCTGATCATGTTGAAGTTTGAAATTTAAACTAACTGATAAGTAGATGTGTACATAAAAGCGAATAACACAACTGCGTGTCTTGGCATCGATTGTCAGGTCAGAAAAAGTGCTATTTGAAATTTACCAGTAGCAGCCCGGAGTCTGAATTCGGTTCAGTTGTTGGCAATAGAATTCAACTTCTGGTTAAACATAAGTGTACCATCGGTGGACTTCTACTTAACCATCGGATATTTATGGACATGATTATGTGTGAGCGGGTGAGCGTGTGTATGTGATGTGATTAAGACAGTCGCTTTAAAATCGATACACTATCAGCCCACACGATATTTTTAATTAGCTACAATTACCACCAACCTAGACGAATACAAGCAGTTATTTATAGGGCACATAAATGGTGTCAGCACGTGTGCGTTTCCCATGTTAAGTGGGTAACAATGATCCAAGTCATCTTTAATACATGAGCACAAAAACTTTGCCAAGCGGTGAACGTGGTTAAGTTCTGCTTTCGTTTTCTGGTAGGAATTTATTCGATTTGTTGAATGAAGGGCGAAAAGAGGAAGTTGTTTTATTTAGGTACAGGTATCTATGATATTATCATCCAGTGGTGGCGGCCCCAACTTATGAATAGTATACTTACCAAAGTAGTGGGTTCGAATTCGAACCCAGGCTGGCGCAATACTTTATGTTATTTATTTCATTACCATACCACTAGGTACTCTCAAAACGGTGAAGGAAAACATCGTGAGGAAACGTCCTAGAGCCAAAAATGACATCTACTAACGTGCCGCGAGGTGGATTATAGTCATTCCCTTATATAGAGAGGAAGCCAGTGTCCCAGCTGTTGGAACATAATAGGCTGATTATGATAATGATGAAATGCAAAGATAGGTCTTTGCATAGGGCCTTGGCGTGATAATATACGTAAATAAACCCGCATCATCATACTGTACTTATATGGCTTTCAGGTCCTTTCCCGAAGGCTAATGTAGACCGCTGGTCGTTGGTTTCGCCATGCTTCTACTGCCATCGTCTCCTACGTTTGCCGCATCTCCTTCTGCCTGTTCCAGGGCGCCACATAGTGATTATTTTGGCCGTATGTAATAGACGAATTTTCACATTTAGATGATTTTCCCTAGCCACAGCGAATAAGAAAAGAAAAATGTAGATCCACAAGGGTATCCGGTGGGTACATGATGTATAAGGAAAGTGTCCGACCCCCATAAATTAAAACTAGATGGACTTCCTTAGCACTTAGGTATGAAGGGGCCCGCGGGATCCCCGGCAGCCCGGCTGAACCGGTGCGCTTCCTGTGCCAAGAGTTTACGACTTTGAGTTCCGGCGAGATATACCTACCGCTCATCTTCATCTTTACTAACATACGGTATGTTGAGGTTGGTTGGCTGTTCAATGTGTACAATGAAGACAACTAGCCATTTTTACCTACTTAATCTGAAGCCCTGAAGGAGGTTCCATTTTCAGGTCCGACAAAGTGAAAATGTGTTTGTTTTTACATGAGTTAGTTGGTAACGGGGTGGGACTATTCCCGACTCCTTGAGACTTAACTCTACTTAGGTACTTACTTAATAACTTGCGAAATATGAGTGTACACTGTTGTACACCTCTGTCTAACCCTCCAGAGATTACATAGGTACGTGATGCTGTGTTTTGTTGTATTTCGTACCAGTCATATACCTGATGGCCCGAGTGTGGGCCGTACAATAGGCACAGATGGTGCAATGCGGTGCAATAGCGCAGCATCGTGATTCGCGACCTTGTTCCGACGCCCAGTGGTCGTAACACTTTTGATTTTGAGTGTGTGCCTACAGTAGCTATACCTACCTACCTACCTACTACATAACCTACCTACTACATAGGTTTATTCATGCTATGAATACTACATATAGGTACCTCTACTACTATTGACTAAGTAGACAGATCAAAGTTGTTCTATCAGTTCATTTTAGTCATTCTTAACTATCACTAATGCGATTTACCGGCTACTAGGTACTCCCGACCTATAATATCCATTAGTTAGTAGGTAAATAAGCAATATTTTTAATCACGTTCTCGAAAATGGCTCCAACGCTTTCGATGAAAGTTAAGTTGTTTGTTACGGTTTTGGGGGGACATGAGGAACAGGGTGTAAAGCTCCTCATCCCCCATAGAAAAGGGAGGATCCTCCGACCGGACCGGTGTTGTGTCCGGTGGGCTAACTGCCCGACAGTTGTAAGTCGGGAACTCCTATACAGGCTTATGTCGCGGATGGAATCTTCTGACGCTCGTTGTTAGTACGCAGGTGTTGCGATAGATGTCGCTAGTCGCCACATCACTCCCCTCCGAGACCGGAGGTCGAAAGCAGGTTAAGTCTTGGCGCTCGTCAGCCAGTGGAAGGTTCCAGTGAGTCGGAACCGGATGTCGCATAGTTCACGGTGAGTCGGAACTGTCTCCGGTGATGCCCCAGTGAGTCGGGGTGATGCTGCATATTAGCTCCAGTGCGTCGGAGTGATGCAGTGCTTGCCGTGGTGCTGCATATTAGCTCCAGTGCGTCGGAGTGATGCAGTGCTGCGTTGTGGCTGGCTGCTGCGTCGACCAGGAGAGAAGTGCGTCTCTTGCTGACCGGCCGAAGTGCAGTGTGCTGTGCCAAAGTCGCTGATGAGGCTGGGGGTGATGTCCAGGAATGCGCTTCCGCTGCATGCTGGTGGACAGGATACCCCATGAAGCCGTGGCTGCTGGCTGACGGTATGACTCGCTGCTCGAAGGCGAAGGGACGACGACGTCTGAAGTAGTTGCACGAAGGCTGCGCTGACGTTCATGCTCGGGGTCACCGCAGTTTGGGGGGACATGAGGAACAGGGTGTAAAGCTCCTCATCCCCCATAGAAAAGGGAGGATCCTCCGACCGGACGGGTGTTGTGTCCGGTGGGCTAACTGCCCGACAGTTGTAAGTCGGGAACTCCTATATAAGCTTATGTCGCGGATAATGTTAATAGCGCGATGTAGGAATCTTCTGACGATCGTTGTTAGTACGCAGGTGTTGCGATAGATGTCGCTAGTCGCCACACGGTCGTTACGGAGCGAGAACCGTAGGTATGAGTATAATCCCAAAATGCTCTCACTCTGTCTTCTGCTTTCAGCTACAGCCTATACATGAAAATTAGTATTTTAAATCAGTACAAATTGTATAGATAGGTACATAAGTAACCATGACCTGTCCACAAATTAACCATTTTATTCAAAAGCTACGTCAACTATTCAACTATTCAGTTAGGTACTCCATGCATAACCTGACGAGCATGTGAACGTTAGTGCATGATTGATTAACTGTTCAGAGGTCAGTTTTCACGAGATAAGCACACACAACTGCCAAGTATAACTTGACCTTCGTGTCAGCGCTATCGGCAAAGGAACACGTCAATTTGAATACAAACACAAGGGTCTGGTTTGACTGGATTATCTGGTTAGTGCAACGATCCGTAGCTTTTCAATATCGCAGTACAAAAGATCGTTTCCCATCTCACGGGTGCCAGTTATTACGGTGACAGGCTGTATGCATATATACAATGCCCGTGATTTGACTCGTATGCATAATGCAATACTGCTCGCATGAATGTAGGCTTTACTTTTTACTTCACTTGGATTGGAATAGATATTAAATCAGTGTCTAGACGGTTGACGGTTTACGGCCTTTGGAAGCACAAGTTGAACTACCTACTTATTATTGAATTTGGTCGTCCTATAACAGGTCCTACTTTCATAGATCTGTGTTTTGGCAGATTCACGAAATGTCATGATTTACTTACGCAATAATTAGGGTTTCGTACCTCAAAAGGAAAAACGGAACACTTATAGGATCACTCGTGTGTCTGTCTGTCTGTCTGTCCGTCCATTCCCTAATCTCCGAAACGACTGAGCCTAAAATTTTGAAAAGAAAATAAATACCTACAGAAATTAGTTCAACACGTATAGATTACAGGTAAACCTATAAGAAGTCATGGTACGGAACCCTTGATGTGTAAGTCCGACTTGCACTTGGCCAGTTTTTTTTAATAATATCTTGAATAATTATACCTATTCAAGTATCTACTTCTAGTTATAAATTTTGAGCTCAATCATCGAGGTTAGAAACACTAGCTATAAACTAAGAATTTAGAATACCTGCCTACTGTTTTCCTGCTAATTTATGGGTATTTTTGCTTTCTAGGTAAAATCGCCTCTCGGGAATTTCGATCACGTTGATTTATCTATAGTCTAGGCAACAAACGCCTTTTTGATGAACTTTTTTCAGCAGTCTCCGAAAATTATGATTGAGGTGTCATTCGATTCGGAATGGCATCCAGATGATTTTCGAAGAAAAATGAAGTTCCGCTTGCAAAAATTGCAAATAACTAAATAATAAAATAAAGCAAATAACTAATAAATATTAACAATTAACTAAAAAAACTATAATGGGTTTAGTGTTTTGCAAATATCTCAAAACATAATAAAAATTTTGCAAATTTGAAATAAGATTCAAAAAGGGGAGGAAATTTCCTAAAGAATGTTCTAACTTTCGGAATTGTAGGACCAATATTAATAACTTTCCGATGGGGTTGAAAATACGCCCGAAAACTGGTACTCCGTCTTGCGCAAGCTACGCTCCATTCGGACCTTTAATGAATAAATGTTATTTAAACTTATTAAATATGAAAATTAAAAATTGAAAAAATTCAGGCGCCTGCATGATAGATCAATACACAATAATCTGTGATCTAAAAATTTTTATCGCGAATTTTCAATAAGTTATCCATTAATTAATTAACAATTTTTTGTAGCACGAACACTGACATTGCAAGTGCGATAATTATTACACTAATCATCTGAGATTTTTTTCCTTTCGTGGAGCTATTTTTCAAAGGTCTTAGAATAGACTCTCGTTGGAATAGTACATTTTGATACAAGTGCGGAAAGTTTGTTATTGCATTCGAGGCAGATTGAACACCCGAGCCATGGCGAGGGTGTTCATGGGGTCGAGAAATGCAATAACAAATTCCCACGTGTATCAAACGACGTTTTTCAATACACTTTCGAAGAAATTAACTAAAAACGTTATGTGTTTTTGTCAACAAATTTGATGAGACTATGATTTAATTTACTTTTTTTCCGCGGTTTGATTTCGCCAGGTTGAAAAAGATAAAGCCGCCAAACAGCCTCACAGGAAAAATATAAAATTTAAATATTTTTTAATTAAGAACACAAAAAAATGCTTACTTGTTCATAAAAGTAAATAATTGTTTAAAATATTTACGTTTATTAGTAGTATTCTTTTTACAAACACAATTTAAATATTCAAAAAATATTTACGCTGTAAAGACGCAGATCAAAATGGCGAGATTAAAAAAAAAACACGCCTGCTCTATAATAGTCAGTGGTGTTTTTTTTTAATTTCATAAGTTTTAATCGAATTACCGCTGCTCTATGATTACAGCGTGCGGTAATAATATTACAGCACGTTGTATTCTTATTACCGCACGCGTGCGAAATATGATGCATGTCGAACCTAATCGTAGTGCAATAAGAGCTAGTTTTCGAGGAAGTGTATTGAAAAAATAAAAAAATGTTAATTTCCGTTTTTTTATTGACAATTTACTGAAATGAAAAATTTCAAACCTTCACTATACATTAAAAAATTCTTTTTTTTTATTATATTATTATTGAACCGTTTTTGTATGATCAGAAGCTACTTAAAAATGATTTTTTATATTTTTTATATCCTGTTTTTTAAAATATTTTTATAAACAAATGCGTTGTTTATGAGATAATTTAATGTTTTTTTTTTAATATCGTAATCTTTGATAATAATCATGATTTTTAAAAAAAAAAACCGTTTCTTAAAAAAATGTTTTATTGCTTAAAAACGCATTTGTTGATTAACAATTATTTTCTCCCACTTCTAATAAATATTAAGCTTATCATTTTTTTTTAATTCACCATTATTTGTTTTTCTTTTCGATATATAAAAAAAAATATTGTTTTATTAAAACTTTCATTGTTTACTTTATGTAAGTAATAAACAATTTGTTAAAAACAAATAAATTTTCACTTTATTTTTTTTTTCTTGTTTTACTTATTGTCACAAAAACAGAATGATTCTTTTTTTTTCATTTAATTTTTTTTACAACTTTTTTTTTAATTTGAAAGAAACAAAATCATATCTGTTTTTGTGACAATATTTACTTATTGTCACAAAAACAGATAATTTTTTTTTTATTTAATTTTTTTTTCAACTTTTTTTTTTATTTGAAAAAAAAAAATCATATCTGATTTTGTGACAATAAGTAAAACAAGAAAAAAAATATAAAGTAAAAATCTATTTGTTTTTAACAAATTGTTTATTACTTACATAAACAATGAAAGTTTTAATAAAACAATATTTTTTTATTATATATCGAAAAGAAAAAACAAATAATGGTCATAAAAAAAAGATACCTTAATATTAATTAGAAGTGGGAGAAAATAATTGTTAATCAACAAATGCGTTTTTAAGCAATAAAACATTTTTTTTAAGAAACGTTTTTTTTTTTAAATCATGATTAAGTATTATCAAAGATTACGATATTAAAAAAAAATATTAAATTATCTCATAAACAACGCATTTGTTTATAAAAATATTTTTAAAAACAGGATATAAAAAAACATTTTTAAGTAGCTTCTGATCATACAAAAACGGTTCAATAATAATATAATAAAAAAAAGAATTTTTTAATGTCTAATGAAGGTTTGAATTTTTTCATTTCAGTAAATTGTCAATCATCATCATCATTCATCATCATCCACGTCCACTGCTGGACATAGGCCTCCCCTAAGTGTCGCCACATTGACCGGTCCCGTGCGTCTCGCATCCAGCGGATCCCCGCAACCTTCACCAGGTCATCGGTCCACCTAGTGGGAGGCCTTCCAACGCAACGTCTTCCGGTTCGCGGTCGCCACTCCAGAACTTTCCGGCCCCATCGGGCATCCGTTCTGCGAGCAATGTGCCCTGCCCACTGCCACTTAAGTTTGGCGATTCTTCGGGCTATGTCGGTAACTTTGGTTCTCATGCGGATGTCCTCATTTCTGATTCGATCGCGCAAGGAAACTCCGAGCATAGCCCTCTCCATTGCCCTTTGGGTGACTTTAAGCCTTCTGATGAGGCCCATTGTGAGCGACCACGTTTCGGTCCCATATGTAATCACTGGCAACACACACTGGTCATAGACTTTCGTCTTGAGACATTGGGGTAAGTTGGACGAGAAGATACTTCTCAGCTTCCCAAACGCTGCCCAGCCGAGTCGGATTCGACGATTGACCTCTTTCTCAAAGTTGGACCTACCTAACTGGACTGTTTGTCCCAGGTAGACATAATCGTCTACAACTTCGAGTGTAGAGTCTCCGATCTTTATGGGAGTGGGTGTAGCATGGGCATTAAACATGACCTTGGTTTTGTCCATGTTCATTTTTAGACCCACTCTTTCAGAAGCTCTACTGAGGCCATCGAGCATTGTACTGAGGTCCTCCATGGTCTCAGCCATGACCACTATATCGTCGGCAAATCGAAGGTGAGTAATGTACTCGCCATTGATGTTGATGCCTAGTCCTCTCCAGTCCAGAACCTTGAAGATATCCTCCAGTACAGCGGTGAACAGCTTCGGAGATATGACGTCTCCCTGTCTCACACCTCGCTGCAGAAGGATAGGTTTCGTGGTCTGGTCCTGAAGCCGGACTGACATGGTGGCGTTTTTGTATAAACACTTCAACACCTCGATGTACCGGTAGTCAATTTGGCACCTTTGGAGAGACTGCAATACGGCCCAAGTTTCGATCGAATCGAAGGCCTTCTCGTAGTCCACAAACGCTAAACAGAGAGGCAGATTATACTCTTCGGTCTTCTGTATAACCTGCCGCAGCGTAGTATGTGGTCTACGGTGCTAAACCCTCTTCGGAATCCGGCTTGTTCGGGAGGCTGAAAGTCGTCGATAAAAAAACGAAAATTAACATTTTTTTAATTTTTCCAACGAGAGCCTATTCTAAGACCTTTGAAAAATAGCTCCACGAAAGGAAAAAAATCTCAGATAAATAGTGTAATAATTATCGCACTTGCAATGTCAGTGTTCGTGCTACAAAAAATTGTTAATTAATTAATAATAATATTCCACAACTATCACACAACGCCATCTAGTCCCAAGCTAAGCAGAGCTTGTGTTATGGGTACTAGACAACTGATAAACATACTTATATATTTCTAAATACATACATATTATAGATAAATTACACCCAGACACAAAACAAATGATCGTGCTCATCACACAAACATTTGTCCTGGGTGGGAATCGAACCCACGACCTCCGGCATAGCAGTTAGGGTCACTAACCACTAGACCAACAGGCCAGTCATAATAGGGTAATTAATGGATAACTTATTGAAAATTCGCGATAAAATTTTTTAGATCACAGATTATTGTGTATTGATCTATCATGCAGGCGCCTGAATTTTTTCAATTTTTAATTTTCATATTTAATAAGTTTAAATAACATTTATCGACCCAAATATCATAAACCCTCTATAATGCGTTCAAAAACCATAGGCAATGACCAGCATTACCAACCAGCAGAAATTAACAGAACTGTAATGAGCTCATAACCTACTGAAAACAGTAGGTTATGAGTTTTAAATTTGGAACAGGTGTCAAATTCAAGTGAGTGTGCTATTCTATAGTGCTTGCGGAACTAGTTGGCCGCGCCTTAGGGCGCGTACACATATAGGTCCGTTTTTACTGGATCCGTTTTAACGGATCAGAATTGGACCGGAGCGACATGATTACTGAATCCGGAATACTGTTTTGTGTGTGAACTCGCTCATGCAACTCCATACGCCATCAAATAACGGACCTGTAAAACGGATCGCTATGTGTACGAGCCCTTAGGTGGCGACAGGGGTGAGGGTGCGGGTTGCCTACAGCTCGCAATGCACAGGAGACTATAATTAGACAGTGATGACCAATCTCGAGATATCGTGAACAATAATTTGTTCAATTTATTGAAAAGAATACAAATAAAAAACAAAAACATGCCTAAGGCGCGGCCAACTAGTTCCGCGCGCACGTATCTACATTAAAACAGATACCTATAGATACGAAACCCCAATTCAGTATGATTTTAATTATAAATCTCACGACATTTTGATCTCGAGTGACACAAGAATAGTGACTTTGTTCGTTTGCGTATGATTTAAAAAAAATTACAGATATCCGAAACGCAGCCATTTCGAGCTGTCATTTGTTCGTTAGCTTTTTATTTCCAGTTACAAATATACAAATTTTCTGATAAGTTCTTTATTTTTGTCGAAAATGAGTGCTAGTGACTCGGAAATTAACATGAACACTCCGCCAGATATCGTAAATGCAGCGACGAATGCAAATAATAACCTGTTTATTTTTTATTGCATTACACTGGTAACAATGCTGGTCATTTCCCTATGGTTCCTGAGCCCATCATAGAGCCCTTATGATATTCGGGTAGATAAATTAGTGTATGCAACTATACATAATTAGGCATTACAACACTCGTGTGATGCTATTAAGAAACTCGCCTTCGGCTCGTTTCTTAAACCCACACTTGTGTTGTAATGCCCTTCATTATGCACAGTCGCATAAACTACTATTATTCATTAAAGGTCCGAATGGAGCGTAGCTTGCGCAAGACGGAGTACCAGTTTTCGGGCGTATTTTCAACCCGATCGGAAAGTTATTAATATTGGTCCTACAATTCCGAAAGTTAGAACATTCTTTAGGAAATTTCCTCCCCTTTTTGAATCTTATTTCAAATTTGAAAAATTTTAATTAGGTTTTGAGATATTTGCAAAACACTAAACCCATTTTAAATTTTTTAGTTAATTGTTAATAACTTTTGCAATTTTTGCAAGCGGAACTTCATTTTTCTTCGAAAATCATCTGGATGCCATTCCGAATCGAATGACACCTCAATCATAATTTTCGGAGACTGCTGAAAAAAGTTCATCAAAAAGGCGTTTGTTGCCTAGACTACTACCTACTTCCGTTTTCAGTTTGAATTTTGTACAGTTGATACTTTGCACTTAACTACAAAGTAAAGTTAGCTAAACTTTGAATGAATGTAGTATTTGTAGGTATTCAATAAATAAATATACCCCCGTTTGAAAACAACACATTAATTTTAACTTTGAATTAACAGGAAAAATGTTTGGCAAACGAAATTCAAACTGTATGATGTAGTTTATTTTGTTTGTTACTAAGTAGATTAAATATAGGTGACCCCGTGTCTCTAAATGAATGGCTATTGTTAAAACCACACGTATAACTTGAAGGTATTTCAATAACAAGGATAATAATAGCAGTGATTAAAAATATAAACAGGACCTATTTTTACCCACGACGGAACGGAGACGGTATATGCGTTTGGGGTGAGAGGTTGTTTGTTTGTTTGTGTGTTTGTGCAAATACCTACATGTTGCCATTTTTCTCCAAAACTACTAGTCCGATTTTGATGCAGTTTTCAGTTATGGGTTCGGGTTTGATTGGTGCATGTTCTTAGATAGGTGTTACGGTGACAACTCACCAGGGGGCACTGCAGCAAACATTTTTTGTGCAAATTAAGTTGCCATTTTTCTCCAAAACTACAAGTCCGATTTTGAATTAGTTTTCAGTTATGGGTTAAGGTTTGATTGGTGCATGTTCTTAGATAAAAAAATAAAAGTAAAAAGTTTAAAATAAAAAGCAAAATTAAAAATTTTGAAAAAACCCACGACTGTTAAAAATTAATTGAAAAAAGGATAAAATAACATAAAACACCCACCTTAAAAAAACCCAAGAATGTCCGTCGGTCCGTCGGTCGGGCCTGAACATTGCAAAACTAGTAACTAGCCCCCGACGGACATTCTTGGGTTTTTTTAAGGTGGGTGTTTCATGTTATTTTATCCTTTTTTCAATTAATTTTTAACAGTCGTGTGTTTTTTCGAAATTTTTAATTTTGCTTTTTTGTAAGTTGGTCTCGTAAGTCTCGGCGCATCAAGTTATTACAAACGGTCAAATCGCATTCGATTTTGAACTTCATCATCGTCATCAGGCTATAATGTTCCCACTGCAGGGACCGTGGCTTAGGTACTCTCTAGGAGAGGGCATGGACTATAATCAAATGAGTAGGTAGATAATTAAATTAGGTACACAAAGTATTGCACCTTACTTGCCGGGTTCGAACCCACGACTTAGGTACTTTTTGTAAGTCAAGGCCGCCACCCATAGGCCGCGGCTCCTGCTGAACTTAACTGTCAACAAATACTTAACCCCCCGGAGGTATACATGCAAAACATCAAACTTAATTTGATGGGATGGTAAAACCCCGGTGTTTGACTTTTAGAGGTATCTATTAGGTAGACGTAAGGATCGAAACATTTCGATTCAATGAAGATTTAGACAACTTATTACTTATAAGGTGACGGAACAAGTTTGCAAACAAAAACAGAAGATTGCGAAGGTCCAACAGCATCACAGCCTGCAGGACTAATAGAATTCTCCCAGATCAGTTAATGAGAGTTTAACTGCTATTGGCAGCTTTCGCTAAATAATTTATCCCGGGCATGATCTTATTATTCCATAATTTTGGACATAATTTTTTACTTTTACAGGACGATACAGGCTGAATACTTTACACCGTTGCTCTGATTATTTTAGAAGGCACACTGTCAATTTGACAGTATTTTTTTTGGGGCTGCCATGTTTGTATTTCAATTTTAGCCATACTCATGGGAATATTTGGTACATATGTTTTAGTGTGCATCACACGTAATGTTTTAATGCTGCACTGGGTTATTGAAAAAGTGCGCGCGGGAGCACAGGCGAGCGTGTTCTTCTTTTCATGCTCGGACTTAGGGTACGCGTTGGAAAACGACTCATTAGCATGGTGTTTCATAAGTACAATTTTTTTTTTCAAATAAATGGAAAGCGACAATTTGTAATAATAAAAGTTATTGGACGATGCAATAAAATGTAGTAGGAAATTACATTTTCAAAAGGGTGTTGCATCATCTTCATTAAAAGTGGATAACATGAGGGAAAATTAAGGTTGAATGCTAGTATCCCTATTTTGACAGTGACATTTGTCAAGAGCGGGAATCGTTTTAACAAAATAAACATTGCTTAAATAGTTTTATTTGCAGAATTTGCAAAGTATAAATTAAAAATGTCAGATATATCTGAAAATATGCGGCAAGTGTTAGTGAAGTTAGTTCCAGCAGCTGTAGTGAACGACATCAGATGTTTTGCCTTCTACGACAAACACCCAAGCGACGATAAAAACATTGAGATAACAATAGGCACAGCAAGCGGAGAAGTAAGAGAATATTTCCAAAGAGATTTGATATCTTCAATAAAACTCCGTGGCGTCGCAAATCCGTCAGAAATTAAGATATTGAGGAACGCAAACTGTGAACTCTTTTACTTAGTGGCTGCCAAGGATGAAATAACCATTTTGTCAAGAAAAGACAAACTTGAGATACATCAAGTAATTACCAGTGTCGAGAGGTATGATATCAATGATGTTTCTTGTAGTGGTCAAGCGTGTCTCAGGGTATTTCGCAAAGGAGACGCAGTCCCTCTCATATTTGACGACAATTTCGAGGATTTTAAAAGCCCAGACATATCAATGACGTTTACTGAAGCAAGGGACGACGAGGCTTTACCAATAATAACACATTTAATGAGAAAATTAACAGAAGCTAAGTACAGTGTGAAAAGCAACGAGAAGGTTTACAAGGACCTGTTAGATCTTCATCAAAGTGTTGCTTTTTCCACTTATAAGAAGATTCATCCTAATTTAGATGATTCTGTGTTCAGGGATGGTGCTAAAGAGGTATTCCATTTGCTATATTTGCTTTCTTTTCTCCTTGTAAACAATTATTAGGTCCTGGTCATGAGGTCCAGGTCCCCTAAATACTAAATTATACTATATATTATGGTATACAGCTGCATCTGGTTTAACTGGAAGCCAATTCTCATACAAGTTTTTAAACTGACATGGTCACTGACTCTATTATTAATACAGTCTGAAAAAGACTATTCTGATGATGGTTTGTGTGAGGTCCTTTATGGAATCCCTGGTCAGAAAAGTTGTTAATTATTAGGAATTTGTTAGTAGTATTCTGGGACTACTATTAATATCATAAACGGGATATTTACCATGTTTGATTTTTGTTTCGAGTTCCCGATATTTCGGCGCTGTTACAAGCACCATGATCACGGATAAACTGAAGTCATTACGGGTGGATGTTTATGAGCAGACAAAACGGTCTACCCTCTTTCTCGTTCGTTTTTAGTGTCAGTGACCATGTCAGTTTAAAAACTTATATAGTATTCTGGGGTCTGGATTTGGGCTTGGGTAATCTATAATTCTAATATTTCATTCTGTTTTTCGGTCTTTTCACATCGTAACAGTTGTATAACCTGGGATATGACTAAGGATACCCAGGATCCCGAACAAGACCCTGGGACATTCCACATGGGTACAACCGTGGTAATAAGCTAGTTTTTTATTAACTGTTTTAAAAAATAAACTTACTTATGATATTTTAATAGTTCCAATTAAAAACTATCATCAAACACTATTTGATCTTTTTGGTGCAGCTGTGAGGCAAACATTTTGTTTTCCATGTATCTTGCTGAATAGGTAGGTATTATGAGTGTTGTATGTTGTATAATAATAATAAACACAGTAGGAAATAATTTGATGCAAATGGCTAAAGACAGGGAAAGGTGGAAAGGAATGCAGGAGGCTTTTACCCATAGAGGAGCCACTTAGCAAAAATGAAATGGAAAGAAATAACTATAATTCAATATTTGATACTTGATTTAATTTAATTTAAAATTTAATTTAATGTACTTATAATAAATAATATCTCTGTAATTTGTTAAATGGAAAATAAAGCTGTAATAATAATAATAATGAGTGTTGTAGTTTGTGCTAAATAAATTTCTTCTTTCAATTTCCAGATGGCAAGTGCCCTAAGAATCAACATGCAAACTCCTTGGATTAGAATTTGCAATAAGAAAATAGTTATTGCTATAAATGCGTGCAATCTCAATAATGAGTAAGTATAGAGCAAGGAATTTTATGCATAAGATTTGATATTCGATAATATAGAATGTAATAACAATAAGACATATGAAAGAATATTTTTACTAAACATTTTACTAATTAAAAACAAACTCTGTTTTCATTGTTGTTTAAAGGCTTCCCTATCAATACTGGCTGTGGGAACATGTTGCTTATTGTTTATAATTTATTATATCTAGCCTTACGGGTAACAAGGGCAGTCTTTTTGCTGATAGCTATATTATCTATCTGACACCCTTTGGATAGACAAAACAATTTTTAAAAGAAACCTAAGGATAGGCGGCATTACTCAATATGGATCCATTCACTGTCCCTTGGTCATTGTAGAACACCAATGTAGGGTGGCAAGCTGAAATAGGCTCTGGAGAGTTTGCAGAGTACCTACCTGCTTGCTGCACTAATTTGTCATAACTTTTTCAAGTAAGTATTGTACAACTCTTCAAACAAATTCTTTATTGATTGCAGGTCCTTAGAAGATGTCCATATACTTATCCATGGAACAACCGGTGAATCTGTTGAATACACTACAAAGATTTATGAAAAGACTGACAAATCACCATTTTGGGAGGAAAAGGGAACTCAAAAATTAAATTATAAGATCGACTCTGCAATAGTAGTTGTCATTGATTTGGAAGAATTAAAAAGCAATGTGGTGAGCAAGATTGAGTTCAATGGACTCATATTTTATAAGAGGAATGAAAAGGAATATCTGATACCTATTGAAGATGTCAAATTGTCTTCTTTGAATACTATGGGCCCGGAGTTTGATGTTATTTCTAGTGTTCCTATGGGTATGTATTTTTTTAAATCATGTACAATAGTGGTATATAGGTGGACATAACACCACTAAACATCCTCTACCAGTCCGTAACCGGTACCGACCACCAGTAACCCTAGTAGCATTTTTGTTGGCATTTAGTTGGGCCACATACATTTTTGTTGGCATTTAGTTGGGCCACATACCTCTGTATGTGGCCCAACTAAATGCCAACAAAAAATGCTACTAGGGAACCCATGAAGGGGATCCACCAAAATGGGGAACTGGGCGAAATAATCCACAACGAAAGGACTGATCGCCCGCCTGGTGTCTGCCGGCGTCCCCGAAGATAAATAGAATCCTCTACCAGTCACCCATTGGGATAAAGAGAATCCTAAAAATAATTACAACGACTACATTTCTAATTGAGAGTTCGTAATCAATTTTTAACTTTATTTAGGAACTTTTGTCATGATGTACAATATTTGTTCTCCCAGCTGCGCTTTCGCGGGATCAAATGTGTCCGATATTGTATTCCTAACCCTGGTCATGCCCTACCTGTGTCCCAAATCGCATCGGAATGTGTTTAGTCGGTCGTGATTATGCACGCGTCAACAGACAAGACGCTAGTAAGAACAGACAAAATTTACTTTAGTATAGATTAAAGTTTTTGTTGAACAGATTGCTTGTTAAAAAGCAACAGGCGTTTTGGGACTGATTGTCCTGAGATTTTTTTGTTTTGGATTATTTATATGCTTATTTGCAATTCGGTGTAAATGAATGAATGCTCGTTGATCTAGTGGTGAGTTCTGAGCAAGAGGTCCTGGGTTCGATTCGGAGGACGGGCAAAGTTATATCGGGTTTTTCTCCTATTATTACAGAGTACCGCCTACATTAAGATAAACTGAAATAATGTAAATGTGTTTTCTTTCTAAGTATAGTAGTGTGTAAGTGTAGTATAGTATAGTACACCCACGTTTCGCACAAATCCGAATACCACTTTGCCCGAACTGGGAATCGAAACCAGGACCTCATGCTTAGCAACCGCGCTTGCGAATACTAGACCATCGAGGCAGTCAGTGGCACTGTTATTTTATTTACCATCTGTTCTTTCTCACAAGAAGTTTCATCCTGTTTATAGATAGACATATTTCTATCATCTACTAGCTGACCCGGCGAACTTTGTTCCGCCTCCGCCTTATAGGCAAAAAAACAAAAAAAAAAAACATAAAAAGTATCCGATGTCCTTCTCCTAGTTCTTAGCTACCTCCCTACCAACTTTCAGCTAAATCCGTCAAACCGCTCTTGAGTTATAAATAGTGTAACTAACACGACTTTCTTTTATATATATATACTAGCTGACCCGCGCAACTTCGTCTGCGTCACATAATATAGATTATTCCTACCTACTACCCTACCTACCCTACCTACCCTACCTACCCTACCTACCCTACCTACCCTACCTACCCTACCTACCCTACCTACCCTACCTACCCTACCTACCCTACCTACCCTACCTACCCTACCTACCCTACCTACCCTACCTACCCTACCTACCCTACCTACCCTACCTACCCTACCTACCCTACCTACCCTACCTACCCTACCTACCCTACCTACCCTACCTACCCTACCTACCCTACCTACCCTACCTACCCTACCTACCCTACCTACCCTACCTACCCTACCTACCCTACCTACCCTACCTACCCTACCTACCCTACCTACCCTACCTACCCTACCTACCCTACCTACCCTACCTACCCTACCTACCCTACCTACCCTACCTACCCTACCTACCCTACCTACCCTACCTACCCTACCTACCCTACCTACCCTACCTACCCTACCTACCCTACCTACCCTACCTACCCTACCTACCCTACCTACCCTACCTACCCTACCTACCCTACCTACCCTACCTACCCTACCTACCCTACCTACCCTACCTACCCTACCTACCCTACCTACCCTACCTACCCTACCTACCCTACCTACCCTACCTACCCTACCTACCCTACCTACCCTACCTACCCTACCTACCCTACCTACCCTACCTACCCTACCTACCCTACCTACCCTACCTACCCTACCTACCCTACCTACCCTACCTACCCTACCTACCCTACCTACCCTACCTACCCTACCTACCCTACCTACCCTACCTACCCTACCTACCCTACCTACCCTACCTACCCTACCTACCCTACCTACCCTACCTACCCTACCTACCCTACCTACCCTACCTACCCTACCTACCCTACCTACCCTACCTACCCTACCTACCCTACCTACCCTACCTACCCTACCTACCCTACCTACCCTACCTACCCTACCTACCCTACCTACCCTACCTACCCTACCTACCCTACCTACCCTACCTACCCTACCTACCCTACCTACCCTACCTACCCTACCTACCCTACCTACCCTACCTACCCTACCTACCCTACCTACCCTACCTACCCTACCTACCCTACCTACCCTACCTACCCTACCTACCCTACCTACCCTACCTACCCTACCTACCCTACCTACCCTACCTACCCTACCTACCCTACCTACCCTACCTACCCTACCTACCCTACCTACCCTACCTACCCTACCTACCCTACCTACCCTACCTACCCTACCTACCCTACCTACCCTACCTACCCTACCTACCCTACCTACCCTACCTACCCTACCTACCCTACCTACCCTACCTACCCTACCTACCCTACCTACCCTACCTACCCTACCTACCCTACCTACCCTACCTACCCTACCTACCCTACCTACCCTACCTACCCTACCTACCCTACCTACCCTACCTACCCTACCTACCCTACCTACCCTACCTACCCTACCTACCCTACCTACCCTACCTACCCTACCTACCCTACCTACCCTACCTACCCTACCTACCCTACCTACCCTACCTACCCTACCTACCCTACCTACCCTACCTACCCTACCTACCCTACCTACCCTACCTACCCTACCTACCCTACCTACCCTACCTACCCTACCTACCCTACCTACCCTACCTACCCTACCTACCCTACCTACCCTACCTACCCTACCTACCCTACCTACCCTACCTACCCTACCTACCCTACCTACCCTACCTACCCTACCTACCCTACCTACCCTACCTACCCTACCTACCCTACCTACCCTACCTACCCTACCTACCCTACCTACCCTACCTACCCTACCTACCCTACCTACCCTACCTACCCTACCTACCCTACCTACCCTACCTACCCTACCTACCCTACCTACCCTACCTACCCTACCTACCCTACCTACCCTACCTACCCTACCTACCCTACCTACCCTACCTACCCTACCTACCCTACCTACCCTACCTACCCTACCTACCCTACCTACCCTACCTACCCTACCTACCCTACCTACCCTACCTACCCTACCTACCCTACCTACCCTACCTACCCTACCTACCCTACCTACCCTACCTACCCTACCTACCCTACCTACCCTACCTACCCTACCTACCCTACCTACCCTACCTACCCTACCTACCCTACCTACCTACTACCTATTGCCTTTTTTTTTTTTTTTTTTTTTAAGTATCCTATGTCCTTCTCCTGGTTCTTAGCTACCTCCCTACCAATTTTCATCTAAATCCGTCCAGCCGTTCTTGAGTTATAAATGGTGTAACTAACACGACTTTCTTTTATATATATATATATAGATATATTAGATTTTCTCCATTCCTTTCAGATAACAACATAATGCTAGCAATACTAGCTACTTCAGAAAAAACTGACCTCATATTCAGGCATATAAAGAGAAACAATGATCAGGCATTATCTCTGGATGTCTTCTGCAAATTCTTGCTGATGGATAGAGTACCTCTTTGTGACAATGTTGCTATACATAGAAAGTCTCCTTACCATGTACTAAATGGCGTGATGGTGGTAATGCATGGAGAAACAACTAATGGTTTGATCGATGATGCTCTGATATCTGTTTATTCAAGGTATGTAGTATTTAAATTATATTATTTTTAAGTAATCTGCAGGCAGTTCTAAGGGCTACCTCACTCCTGTCTGTGCTGCGGGTCCTGCGGGTTGTTCGAAAGAGATGCCGCGGTCCCGTACACAAAGGGCTAATCTAGAAAGAACATAGGTGTTTTTTAGTTAGTAAAAGTCTGACACTCCCTACCGCTCTGCTCAGAGCGGCAGGAGTCCCACCTCCTAAAAAAAAAGTTTTTCTGCTAGGGTTGTTTTTTGGATTATTAACCACACTTGTAGTATAATAGTCATTATAAGGGCCTTGAATAACTGTTAATAGTACATTTTGATACAAGTGCGGAAAGTTTGTTATTGCATTCGAGGCAGATTGAACACCCGAGCCGTATGGCGAGGGTGTTCATGGGGTCGAGAAATGCAATAACAAATTCCCACGTGTATCAAACGACGTTTTTCAATACACTTTCAAAGAAATTAACTTAAAACGTTATGTGTTTTTGTCAACAAATTTAAATGATGAGACTATGATTTAATTTACTTTTTTTCCGCGGTTTGATTTCGCCAGGTTGAAAAACAAGCAAAGGTATAAAGCCGCCAAACAGCCTCACACGAAAAATATAAAATTCAAATATTTTTTAATTAAGAACACAAAAAAATGTTTACTTGTTCGTAGAAGTAAATAATTGTTTAAAATATTTACGTTTATTAGTAGTATTCTTTTTAAAAACACAATTTAAATATTCAAAAAATATTTACGCTGTAAAGACGCAGATCAAAATGACGAGATTAAAAAAAAAACACGCCTGCTCTATACTAGTCAGTGGTGTTTTTTTTTTTAATTTCTTATGTTTTAATCGAATTACCGCTGCTATATGATTACAGCGTGCGGTAATAAGATTACAGCACGCTGTATTCTTATTACCGCACGCGTGCGAAATATGATGCATGTCGAACCTAATCGTAGTGCAATAAGAGCTAGTTTTCGAGGAAGTGTATTGAAAATATATATTCTAACTGTCTCTGCAACTGCTAAGCTTCAGTCTCTTTGGTCAATCTTCGAGTTTGTAAATTCACGTCCTATAGAAACTTCAAACAAGTCTGTAATATTCTTTAAATGTGTACTTTTTGTCCCTCAAAATAAAATCGACTTATTGTAACAAAACTTTTCTATTACATTTCAGAACACCATCCCAAGTACTAGCCCTCATACACTACATACACGACGCCGTGCCTTTAAAACTAGTCATAACAACCCCTAACATCAAAATTACTGCAAAAGACGACTCACTATCGAAGTACAACGAAGAAATCATGGAGAAAACCCAATTACTATACAATTACCAGAACTATGCAACCTCCATACTGAATCGTACAAAATTAGTACTAAAATATCTAGATAACTCTATGGTAAAGATGGCTGAATCAAAAAGTTCTGTTGTTCAAAGTAAGATTGGTACAGAAATCGACCTCTTTGCGGGCGGTGAGGCGTCTTATATGGAATTTAAAAACAGAATGAGGGAAGAAGCTGCTGTAGGCGTAAAGTCGTTGAATGAATATCAGGGTGTGCCTGACAGTGATGTTATGTGTATAGACTGACTCGACCAACGAGACAGTCAGTTAAACGTCGACTAAGTATGATCAGATGTGGAAAGGGCAAGTATTGGAATTTGTAGCCAGTTACCAATTACTTAGGATTTAGGAAGATAAAGTTCGAGTGAATCGGTTTCGCCTTGACAATCGTGCTCCACACTAGGCCGCGTGTTCGTTCACATTAGTGAGTTGCGGCTAAACACTTGACAAGCTTGTTTAGTGTGTAAATTCAGATCAGGAAAGTGCAAGTTTTGAGAAGTAGTTTTGATGTATTTTTAAATAAAAATTAATGATGATGAATCAGGTCTCTATTTTTAAGAAGAAAAAGATGGATTTTCATTTTCATGCACTCTTAAGGCGATGACAATAGCTATTGACTTCTGATGTTTCAGTATTTTTGGACACGCCCACAATTTTTCCGATACCCTAGCGCCATACTACCAAGTAAGAAACAAATAGTCCAGGATCCGCGGTCCATTTTTGCACTTGATTACTATCAAGCTAATTTTGATGAGACGGCGAGACGCCCAACAATTTCCTGCACGAAACTCTCGAATTCTCGATTGTGGTAAGTAATAGGGGTAGCAGGGATAAAATATGTTGGTTTGATGATTCTCAAAAGTGTTAAGTACAAACACTTTTGAGAATCATCAGCTGGGTTTTTTTTTGTTAAATCTGATGATAATTATCTAAATTATTTGAAAAAATATTTGTCCTACAAAATGTATGGTTTGATCAAAGAGTCCCCTTCCTTCCTTCCAATATGTATCGATAACGAAGTCATTAAAAATGATTAATTACTAACTGGGTTTTGGGGATTGGATATTTTCTATTAAACCCACTCTTTACAAGTTGCCTACAAGATTCTAAAAATTATATTAAGTGTTTGGCACTTACTCCACGCACCATCAATACTCCTGTACATCATAAACAACAGGCTAATACACTTTCTGGAGCCACAAATTCCAGAAGAGCAAGCAGGTTTTGTTAAAGGCAAAGACACGCGGGAACAAATCCTGAACGTTCGCCAAATTATAGAGAAAAGTCGGGAATTTAACAGCCCTGTATTGATATGTTTCATAGATTATACCAAAGCATTTGATTGCGTGGAGTGGGGCAAGCTGTGGGGGGTTCTTAAAGACATGGGAACGCCTCAACATCTTATTGACATAGTCCGATGCCTCTACCTACACATCAACAACCGCTCTTTCGTCAAAATAGACACCGACTGTTCAAATGCGTTACGCAGGGATGCATCCTCTCACCTCTGCTCTTCAATATGTATGAAGAGTAATATCATTCAAGACTCTTTAGGGCTGGGACAAGGGGTTTACTGTTGGTGGAAAGTGGATTTCCAATCTGAGGTACACTGATGACACCGTTCTCTTTGCTACAACATTTGGCAACATGAAAGAGATACGGCACAGATTGGAAGTGGAAAGTGGCAAAGTAGGGTTTGCAATAAATAGGCAGAAAACCAAGCTTATGGTGGTAGATCGTGCGGGAAAGCTATCGGGCGCCTATAACATCTAAGGCATCTATACTGTGGACAGCTTCGATTAACTGGGCTCCAATATAAGTAATGAAGGTAGCTGCGTCACAGAAATAAAACGGCGGATAGCCATGGCTAAAGATGCTATATTACGCCCCCGGAACATCTGGGAAAAACGTGGTATAAGTTTTAAAACGAAGGCCCGTTTGGTCAGAGCACTAGTTTTCCTGATTTTCCTCCATAGAGTTAATAATAATAATATTTATTTATTTTCAGGCTACTTTGGCCCATAGATAAATACCTTACAGACTAACATACATACGATATAATTGACAGCTTGTGTTAGTAAACAAAACCTTAAAACTATATTAGTATCACTACACTTGCACTACGTCACTGTGCGACGGAAGCGTCGAAACACCACCCCCTGCGGCCAAAAGTCCTCTTCCAAGACGAGGTGCAGGTAGCATGTCGGTACTCGCACCACAAACGCCTTAAAGTTGAAGTTGCGGCGCGACTCGAGCAGCTGCACTCTCGCCACGTAGGGGAGACCGGGGCAAGATGGGATACCTAAGAGAAAAAACGTCATTATATGAAAATTCAACTGTTTATTAAAAATCTCTTACAACAAAAAAAACACTTACACTTTTAACCAACACAATTATAATCTTTTATAGCGCTAAAGCACATATTTTTTTGACAAATAGGAAATAAATGACACATGCCAAATATCCCGTCTTGCCCCATCACCGGGGCAAAATGGGAAACGCTATGGGGCATAATGAGTACACAGTTTAATAAAGAATATTTGTGAAGTTATCCACCCATTATCATTAAAGGTCCCCCAAAATCCCGGTGGTGCATCATCTAGCAATAATTTCTTCATCCATTTTCGGGCGTAGATCAGCATTGGTGGTATATAAGTTCCAGCAGCGTTAAAACAGATTTTAGCCGTAACTAGTTGTCCTCTTTCGGTAGATGACAAGCAGCTACCTTGTTTTTCCACGATCTGTTTTACGTTTATAGTTCCATGCAACTGCAACTGCAAATAAAAAATAAACTTGTTATTAAATAGGAAGGTATAAAACATTTTTGTACCTACACATACTTATGGGGCTATCCCATTATGCCCCGACCGTTTTACCCCAACAGACATATTTTGCAAAAGTAACAACAGTTTTAACCTGCAAAATTATTTTGCGAAAAAGCAAGCTACATTCGTTAGTTTAACACTATTACATTAAGTAGCTGAAAAAATGGTACAATAGCACTGATACTTACCTTGATGCTCATCGATACAAAACACATAAACTTCATAAAAATACTTCAAAACACAGTTTTTTCGCGCCGCGCAACCAAAACACGCAATGACACGCAGGCGCCGCTCGGACCCGTGTGACGCAACTAAGCATCGCGCGAAAGGCGCTGTGTAGGGGTCTGTTGTGTTCACGAGTCACGCATACAAGCACATTTCCCGTCCTGCCCCGAGCTTCGTCTTGCCCCGGTCTCCCCTACTTGATCTTCTGGCGCACGTACTCCACGATGTCCTCCGTCGTAGTGGTGTAATGTAGACGGGAGAGGTACAAAGGAGTGTTCGGCTTTGCGGCACGAATATGCACATTGGGCTCCGATGGAGCCGTGCCGCAGCGGTTCTTGATGGTTCGCTGACGGCGCTTCCTCCTCAACACCGTCACGAAACCATCATTAGCCTGGATCGGTTCCTTTTCAGGCACAGGCTTCTCGGAAGGAGCATTTTTCCCCACAAGTTAAGACATGGACAATCCAAACAAGAGTAAGACAGAGGATAGACGCATTCGAAATGTGGTGTTTTAGGCGGATTCTCCGAATTCCATGGACGGCCAAACGCACAAATGTGTCTATCCTTTACCAACTCGATATCAAGACTCGATTGTCAACAGTTTGCCTACAGCGTATTTTGTCTTATTTCGGCCACATAATGCAAAGAGGAGATAGCAGCCTTGAAAAGCTGGTCATTGTTGGCAATACCGAAGGCAAGCGACCGCGAGGCCGGTCGCCATTTTACAAATTTGGAAGTGTCTGTCTTCCAAACGATTGGCTTTGAGAAAAAATTGTTTGTGGAACCTCAATGTCATTTTTAAAGACCTGTCTAATGTCTATAGACACCCCACACGTAGGTATAGGTTTGATGAAAAAAAAAATATAGTTTCAGTTCCATATACGGGGCGACCCCCTAAATCCTTTTTTTTATTTTTGTATAAAAATCGTAAAGCGGTTCACAGAATACTTGTAGAGTTTCAACTGTGTAGTCTCAATAGTTTCCGAATGAAGTGGCTGTGACATACGGGTGGACAGACGGACAAACAGACATGACGAATCTATAAGGGTTCCGTTTTTTGCCATTCGGCTACGGACCCCTAAAAAACAGCTGGTTTGTAGTAATTTTTGATGAGCTCGTTATCAATACATGTTGGATTTAGATAATGATCATCAGATAAAAATAAAATAGTAATCGATTTTTGAAAATCATCAAATAAATAATTATAATAATATATAATCAATATATATTTTATCCCTGCTGCCCCTATTACCTACCACAATCGAGAGTTTTCGTATAGGGTAATGTTGGCGTCTCATCAAAATGCAGCTGCTCACGGAAAATTAGCTTGATAGTAATCAAGTGAAAAAATGTACCGTGGATCCTGGACTAACATTGTGACGCGATCAATAATAATTTATAGATGAACGGATAGCTGTCAGTGGGGCGCAAAGTGACATACGTCCGTCTAGCACCGCGCCTAAGCGCTCACTGTCGGATTGCTTAGGTAAGAAAGAGAGCGCGATGACGCAACGCTCGAACTTCTTACAAACCATATAAAGATTAATTACATCAAAATAATTTATTAAATAATCAAAAAATAAAAACAACCAAATTTTGTATTTAAATATGGTACGTTATTGTTATAAATTTTACCAACGTACGTTGATCAGTAATACAGATATTTTTGTTGGAAGATCATTTTAAGAGGTTAGTTTACCATTTTTTTGTATCGAGAAAACTTTTCAAAAACGTGTTTTGAAAACAACGAAATTATCAGAAATATGTTCAAGATTAACATATATTTTTTCCGCCGTGTCAAACTGTATAGATTTGGCTAAAAAATTGTTCAATACAAGCCTATTTGGCTCTTGTCAGCGCCTTAATGTGCAGCTGGTAAGTTAAATAGAAGGTAGTACTTACTTGAATATGTTTGAAGGTAGTACTTACTTGAATATGTTTTTAACTTAATAAGTTTTTTTTGTCTGTGATAACGATAGCTAAGCAACTTATGTGCTTAAGAATAATTTAAGATAAATAGAATTTAGATAGTATTCTGCATTTTCTGCCTATCCCCTTGGGAAAAAAGCGAATTGTTGTATGTGTAATAATTAAGATTTATAGGAATACAAGTAATAAGTCAAGACTGTGTCTCATTCTTTAATAATAACAAAACATTGAATAAATTGTTACAAAAGTGCCAACTTTTAGTTTCGGCTGTCCTTAACAAAATCTTATTTTTACTTACTGGTGACAATAATAAAATAAATTAAGTTTAACATTACAACAAATTAGACTAATAAACATAAAATGTACAAACGATAGCCACTATTAAATACTGGCTGTAAAGAGAGCTTTTTAATTAATTATATAAATTATAAATAAATATTTTTAACATTATATTTTCTTTTAATATTACATAATATTGAGCATTTCACAGTTGCTTATAACACTGTTTCTATATAGTATTAACTAAGGACGGATTTTAGCAATAGACTTGAACACGATTAGCACATTCGAACTGCGTTCAAGAGCTGTCGTGTCATCCTATGGAATATTGACGCTGACAGCTTTTGAACGTGGTTTTGAACTGGCTGATCGTGTTCAATTTTATTGGCGAATCTCGACTTAAACAAAGGTAGGTAAGTACAGAAATCAGCACATAAAGCTACCCCAAATTGGCAAGCTTTCCCAACCAACCTTGAACCTAATGCGATATCGATAAAATTGAAAATCTGTTAAAGCAATTTTACAGATTGTAGTAGCTTGATATGCTGGGTGGTCTGTAGTCTGTACTTATAAAACAACCACACACATATTTATTGAGTACCCTTCGAATGTTAAAATGTCTTATAAAGATAGGTTGCCATTAAAGCAAATGAAACCTTAATGCAGAATACCGTGATTTTTCAGTGGCTATGAAACCTTTTAAGTTTTTTTTTAGCTGAGTAAGTCTATTAATATCTCAAAAGTATTTTCTTTTATGTATGAGCATTTTCTCCCTTTAAAGTCTGTAATTAATACACATTACATTACAATTCATAAACAAAACTAACTTTACAACATAAACTTAAAATCTATGAGTACCCGGTTACCCCTTTTGCGTTTCATTAGCACCATTTTATCAGCTACTTTCTAATTTTAAATAACATATTATTAATAATCTATTTAATCATAATAAATAACCCTCAACCTGAAAACCCTGACTGTTGGTAACAAACAATCTGACCCCGAGGGACGAAATAAAACATCACGCTTGTAATACCCGAAGGGTTAGGCAGTGGTGTACTTAATACAATACCGACATTTCACAAGCTATATTTAAGCCCCATGTAATAGGGAACTTTTGTTATAGGGTAGCCTTGATTTCTCCCATAGAGAGTCATGACGTGTACCCGGCTGATGGCAATGGCTCGCCCCTAATAGGGGATCGGACATAAAAAAACGAATTAGTCCGTCAGATAGATTTCCAAAAATTATTGGACACGTATTTTTCCTTTTTTCACGTAAGTAAACCAAAAATGAAGACGATACAGTGCTTTGAAAACTCGTGTGACGTCATATGATAGTACATTTTGTAACTTCAATTGACGTTTGTTTCAATCCCCACTCCATGATCTTTGACGCGCTATAGCTTCGTCATTTTTTATTGATTTGATAAAACAAAAAACACGTAAGTAGGTATATTCAATATTTTTCGATAATGTAACTTACGGACTAAACAGAATCATATTATTTTGACCCAGTCCGATCCCCTATTACATGGAACTTAACGTAGCCGTCGAAATGTAGGTGTACTATTAGGTACACCCCTGTCTAACCACTCTGGGATTACAGGCATGATATTATGTTTTTATGTCAATGAAACAGTAGGTACATAATTTGTGTTTTGTTTGCTTGGATGGTTTTAGAATATTAAAACTTAGTGAAACTGTACCTAAACTATTTGTTATTTTGTATTAAAGCTGTTACCTAAAGATGAACGCATTCAACTTGATGGGCATTCATCATCAGATCTTCTCTACTTTTCGTTTATTCCAATGAAAAAACTTTATAATTGCTCAGTCGATCTCAAAATTGTGTTTAATTCACAACAACGAACTGAATCTTTGCATTTTATTCTTAAGTCCGGGAGTCAGCATTCAATGCTTATCGATTGTTTGTTCCCAACTAACGTCGATTGCCACAACCATAATATTCGTGCTCTTCAAATTCAACGGAGAGGACGTATTATATTACTATTTCTATCCTCTCCGGAGCACTGTATACTGTCAGGTACTAGGAAGCTAATTATTGCTGCCTGACTCTTCGCCTATAATCAAATATACCTATAGCTACAATAATACAATAACTTATGAGAATAATATTCTTACACTGTACATATAAATAATCATTAAAATATTAAATTATAATCAAACTAATCTATTTTTGCATTGCACGTCCGGCCTCTCTATTCGACTAATTATTTCTATTTCCTTAAAATAAACAAAATCGATTTTTTAAGAGGTATTTTTAATATTTAGATTAGACACTAAGTATTTTGATTGCATTTTCTATCGTGTCATACACGTTAACATTAAATAAATTCGTATTTTAAAGTATAAAATAACAAGAAAATGTACAAAAATAATTAAGTAAATATATTAATAAAGAAAAAATTAATCCATGATTAATCTTGTAATTTATCTAAGTAAAACTAACACCATTTCAATTATTGCACTTGATATTGCACACTGTTCATT
The DNA here is from genome assembly GCA_949316265.1 of Diarsia mendica. Classification (NCBI taxonomy): domain Eukaryota; kingdom Metazoa; phylum Arthropoda; class Insecta; order Lepidoptera; family Noctuidae; genus Diarsia; species Diarsia mendica. The sequence continues at coordinate 11,616,153 of OX438902.1, read as the reverse complement.
TTCTACCTAACTACTTTATTGCACCACAACTAAAATTAATAGGAATGCGTTATAAACAGTCATCAGAAGATTTAAACTTTCCGTTACCGTCACTGAAACTTTTACTACTAAAACTCAAATCGTCCTCTACTTCAGTTTGCACCTTGCGAAAGCTATCGAAGTAAACGGAATGTGTTTCTATACTTTCAGCACCAGATTCACTTCTAGCTTCATTTTCAGTATCGTCACTTTCACTACAACTCACTATTTTCGCAATCACTAGTTTTCTTGGTACCTGCCTAGAAGACGTAGAGTCACTGCTCAAATACCCTGAGTCTTGAATATTAAAACCTTTCTTTCTTCTGAATCTTGCCTTAGAATGCCCATCTAACTTTGGCCCTTTAACGAAAGTATCAGTATTTATATTACCACTTCTGCCTGATCGTTTTCTCATCAAATTCCTGCTCATGTCGCCCGCTTTTCTAACTGTACCGCTCACGGACTCCATGTTTTCATATTCCGAGGATTGCGATTGGACAGAAGCTCTCATTGGACTGCAGGAAGGTCCATAGTGGGATTCAGAAGTTATCGAACTATCGTGCGTAGAGTCAATAGTTAAATTCTTCGTGAATGCCCTCGGACTGAGGCTTCTGCCAGTCACGTTTTTTTGATGAAGTTCATTGATTGTGTCTCTTTCCGTCTCAACTTTCCTCGGTGGAAAAATTGGCTGCTCATATATTGGATCTTCTTCGGTGGGTGGTAAAGGTGGCAATACATCGGGTCGCGCTAGATTTTTTAATTGTTTTATCGTAGGAGGTGTGCTTTGGCGTTGTCTTTTGGAATGTCTCAACTCTAACGTCAGAATTCGACCTTCTTCCGTCGTCCATTCTTCGGCTTCATGCCAAGTCTCGTCAGCAGTGTCTTCGAGACTTTTTGAACCACTATAAATACTTGTACACAACTTTGAACGCTCAAAACCGTTTTTGCGCTGCTCGTATTCATGCCTCAGACTGTTAAATTTTGTAGCATTTTCCACTTTATCACTTGTTTTCTGGAAAGTACCACTACTTCTGAGCTGTATACGTTGTTGAATAGGTGGGCTGTCTTCTTTGTCAATACTTTTTATTAGATCTTTTCTACTGAACTGTGTATCAGCAGCATCCTTATGTTTTGGATGCTTTCTGTCTAAAGTATCTGGTTCGAAACCATCAGATTCATGTATTTTAATATAATTCTCAGGGGAATCTTTCACTTCTATAGTTAAGCAGCCAGGCTTTAACTCGGCTTCGTTAATGGTTGTAACCAATTTTCTGCTTCCCATTGAACATTCCGAACCACTTGGTGACGTTGGAGTACTCCCAAAGTTGTAGGTATTATTCACATAAACCTCACTTACTAAACTAGCTTTTGGTGTTTCAAACGGAGGAGGCTGGTTTTTCTCTATTGTTTCATAATGATTGTCTATGCATACTTCTCGATGTGGTGACGGAGTATTGCTGTTACTGCTAGAATGAATTTTGTAAACAGCATTCCGCATTGTAAGTTCTTCCTCTAACGGTAATGCGCTGCTCAAGCTTGGGCTGGCTTGTGATGAAGGCACATCGGGGTAGTCAGTCGGTGTACACAAGCCCTTCTTATTGGTACTTCTTTCCAAACTGTCAGTCTCGTAATCATTTCCTAAAGGACTCTCAGAAGTGTGTCTTATGTATGGACTCGGAATAGGAATAGTAGGATTTCTATTACTGATCCTTTCATCGTCAGAACTACTTTGGTTGTAAGATTTTGTACAATGGTCTAGAGCTATGGCTTCGTTAACCATATCGGGTAATGCATTTTTATTAGTGAAAGGTTTCGATATTCTTGGATTTAGTACAGCATTCCGAAGACTTAATGATCGGTAATCATTTAGGCCAATAGGTCTGATATCATCTACTCGTGCCACAGTTTGACAATACATATTAAAATCAATGCGTCGACAGTCTGGGTTCTCAAATTCAGGCAATGGTATATTGTAGTTTCTCATCATAGGTTCTGATCTAACAGATAACGTTGAAGATTTTTTGGGTACTGCAAAGTTATCTGTCATATACATCGAGTTGGAGCTTGAAAAACTGTTTTGTTTTCTTACTTTACGCCGACTTTCACTAAGAGGAAGCGATAATAGTGATTCTGCCAAACCGTTTTGATTTGTGGGTAAAAAGTCGTTGTACATAGAGTGTTGTTTAGCCGTGGGAATATTTTCCAACCACTTTCGTATACTATTTTGCTTATCTCCTTTGTTGCTAAGACAGTTAACACAGGCTGGGATATTGTACTTCGCAATTTGCTGAATATCATTGTCACCGTCTATCTTACAACCTGGACAGCCTATACAATTTGTCTTTCTACTATTTTCTCTTTTCAAACTAACAACACTGCCACTTCTTTGGCTCCCCATCCCAGTGTACATATCTATACTATTTCCGTTAGATGCGAATGTTTCTTCTTCGGGTATGTGATTCAGAATCGGTTGAAAACGTTTGGCTGCCATTTTGTGCTTTGCTATGGCGATTACTTCTCTAATTTTAACCAAAAATTCTAGCGCTGCAGCTGGAGGTTCCTGCAAAAATAAATTATTGTAGTTCATTTGAATTTTACATAATTATTTACAAATTCAATAATTTAGTTTACGTACCGCCATAAGCTGTGGTTCGAAATATGCAGGATTGAAGTACAATTTCCTGCGTGTTGTGCCGACTGGTCGCGCTATTTCTCTATCATCTTGAGTTTCTACAATCGACACATGTTCATCTGGAAGCCTTTCAATACCGGACTCATCTCGATGACATACTTCTGAATTATCACTTTTATTTACTTTGAAATCACCATAATGCTGATGGATGACTGCCGAAGTAGTTTGATTCTGAAAACATATTTTCACATATCTATATAATATTTCCTATCTTTCAGATCTTAAAAATGTTTATCGTTCAGTAGTTTCGACTTACAGTGAATATATTGTCATCACTACGTGCACTGTCACAAAAATCATCAGAATCAGATACGTTGCTGCCTGAATCGCTTGGAAAGTTTTTAGTTTCGTGTAGCTGCCTATTGATATTTAACAATGGGTTCTTCTTGATAACTCCATCGTCTTGTCCCATGGCATTAGGCAGCGTTTGCATTCGTTCGTTGTTTACTCTTACGATATCACGTTCAGTGATCACAGAGCCATCTTTCTTTTTGAGGCCCTTAGGTCTTCTGTTGCCGTCTTCATCAGACATTGCCTTTCGACGTTTTCGAATGTGTAGGAATAGGAAAACAGATGCAACGTAGACGAGACCGAGAAGGAGAGAGCTGATGCCAATAGCCACGTATTCGGAGACTGTGAGACCTGAAGTGGTGGTCGAACCTGATGTTTGTGCGTTTGGTGCGAACTGGACTTCTGTTATATCTGAAAATAAATGGCGACATCTCTTACATTATGAAATTAGTGTCTATGGAGTTACTTGCCCGTTCTTCTCTTTAGAGATCTACGTTATAGCTAAACAGCCGCTTTAACTTTCTGACTGACACCGTGACAATTCAAAGGTGCCTGTAAATGATTTGATTGAAATCATTATCTGACTTGGAATTTGAGTTTAAAATTACGTGATTATAATAAGAACAAAAGTGTTATACTTACTAGAGTACGGTTTCGGTGGAGTTCCTTGCACCCTAAACGCGACACATGGTGTGAACACTCCTCGCAAATCAAGTGGCGAAGTGGGTGTAGCGGAGACATCGCGACACAGCAACCGAACTACCATTACTCGTCCGGTCATTCTTGCACGCACGTCGTTCTCGCCACTCCACTACAGATATTACACCATTAGTATTGGCAAATTGAAAAATAGACGCCTAATAGACAGATGTGCGGGAAAATTGATTACCTGCAGAAATGTTCTGCCTTCGTCACGGAATAAATTGAAGGGGACATCAGCATCCAAAGTGTTCCGAAGATCGAGGAAGCCTTTCCTTGTGAGAAATTGAGCGCCTGATACTGCACATATTGGTGTTTTGACATCTGGAAAATAAGAGAAATACCTTGGTACATAAAAATATTGGACAAGCACAAAAAGAGAGACCTACAATTTGTTCGAATTTGTTCTAAATTATGATCACAAGTATAAGTGACTAAAGGATTTTTGAAACACTCACTTTGGAAAGTAATCTCTCTCGATGGATGTATAATTTGGCCTTTCAGCGGCAAATAAACGAATGGTATTCGTTGCACAGCACTGCCGGTCCCAAACGTCGCCAACGAACATTCTGTAAACCAAAATATTTGCTCAATTGAAAGAAATTGTGAAGATCAACACTTGGCTGTAATAAACGCAAAAAGGCTGCGAAAACGCCAAAAGTCCTCAATACCAATATTTGCCAAATTCGTTAAAGGACTAACGCGAACAGGGTTTACCATTCGTAAGATTATTAAGGACATCTCATTTGTAAAGGAATTAAGACTAATACCACACCATTCGATAAAATAAGCTTCTTTCAAAAATCCGGTGTTAATATTAACAGTGTATATTTGAATCCCTCGAATTTACACTTTGAGCGTCTCGCTAAATGTGGTAGTTATCAGCTTTTAAGTAATTTAGTTTTCGAACCTAACGTGTAATTATGACCATCAATAAGTTTCAAAAGTGAAATTATACCGAGAATACAATCATTCGAAGGAATCGGGATGTTAAGAAATAAGTACTTCCAATTACCTATATCCGTATTTTGCGCTTACATTTGATAAGGGTGCGAAAATATTTTGCCAAGACCAGAACGAAGATGCTGGGAGTTAATAACAATTTACTGGCAAATAACGTCATGAAAACGAATGAAATAATCAAATGAAAGCAATTCATGTAATATTAAAAGATAATATCGGAAAACTGAGATCGCTACGAGTGTTATCTAATTAAAAGCAAGGAAAATGGAAAGCTATTCGATTGTTTTTATGGAGTCATTTCCCACAGGAGGTAGCAACATAACATTGCCATTGAAAAGCACCACTTTGTTGCTTAGCTCCCACGGGCCTTTTATAATTTTTCTCTTTCTTATGTTGGTACCATTGGCCTATTATATCGATCCCTAAAGAGCAAAAACAATAATACCTACCTTCCCTATTGAAAGATTGTTTACGAGTAAGAAATACTTTTTTTACGAAACATCTAGACTGAATTGAATATTTTGTATCTTATCAATTAATTGATTAACATATTTATGGGGTCCTAAGTGAGTCAGGTATGATGAGATAAAACCGCTTAAAAAGCAAACTCTTAAATAATCGAATTAATTAAAATGCATTTGAATCGAATCGATACCTACAGATTTGTGAATTTGTTATTAGTTTATACAAGGTTATCGAAGTACCTAATAAAGGAGGAATGTGCATCTATTGCATGTTTATTTATGAACTAATTCGTAGTGTACACTAATATTCCTAATTGCAAAAGCGAAAACCTGAATCATCGTTAAGAAAGCGACGTGCGAGGTTTCGAAAATGTTACATTGGACGGTGAAGTATCTGTTCTATATCAGTGATCTAGCAAAATTAAGTGCATGTTCGACTGAGCTTAACAGTTTTGCAACTGTTGATTTGTAAAAAACTTGGGTATAGGTACTACATACTACGTTAATACATATTTTGTTATGTTACACGTAAAAAAATGCATCTACGCTCTACGTTCTATCTAGGTACGCTCTACCAACTTTTTTTTCGGGTGAGAAAGCATCAAATGACTCCTCTCTCCGCCCAGAGGAGTCATCACAAGGGAGTGTCAAACTTGTACTGACTAAAACCCACCCATGTTCCTTCATAATTATAACTCTACGTACCCTACGTACTAAGGCCTGATTTGCTTTGACACATTTAAAACTACTTACTGCTAGCTTTATACAAAAGCGATTAGTAACAGAAATTGATTCGTAGCATGATTTGACGCCCTTCGCGTGACAATGCAAAAAGCATTGCTTTTTAACTATTTGCCCTCAAAATACTCGTCAAGCGAAAATCTTATTTACTGAATAGTTTACCGTGTCGAATGACGGTAAACTGGAATCTGGTTCGACACTTAGGTACGATTCTACAACTGTTTCTGGGCACCTAATGCACTTCTTGCATTACCGCCAACAATTTTAGTTCGCACTTAGCTCTGAAATAACTGCCACGTAGGTGGTAGAGAGATTTGTCAAAGAAGTGGGTTAGGCTAAAAGGAAGCGCTTGTTGAAACTGTCCCACAGAGTTAACCCATACAAGTATTGGTAAGAAGGTTCATTTCTCACTAAAGTGATAAAAAATAGTCTTTCCAATCCTAGAAAATGAATAGCAAGGTTTTATAGCTCTCAAGTGAATGAGACTCAAAAGCCACGAGTGCCCAAATTAACATTATATTTCCGGATCCGTGTTAAATCAAATTGGATCCCGGGATCAGTGGAGACAATCCCTAGTTTTGGACTCTACTTTTAAAGACAAGCAAGTTACTACAAACTGTCAAATCTCATTCGATTTCGAACTTAACCGTATAATATACCTACATTTTATATGTCATAAAATCATTTGGAGAAAGGAGTTTGAACTTTTTTGTATGGAAGCTGAGCTGGCATATCGACCCACCGCTATTTTGTCTTTTTGGAAATCACGGCCCACGATGATATTGGTATGTATGGGTAGACACCTAGACGTAGGTACAAAAAATGTCATGTAACATGGTAGGTACCCCAAAGTACGATAGCGAGATATTCGAAGGTAAAGATCGACACATGAGTACCATGAACACATACAAAACAGACGTTTTATGACGATCGTAGCGACGATGAACAATACTTGTATTATTATACTGAGCCACAAACGAAGCCACACAACTGGTAGTGGCAAAACTATACTAGAAAAGAAAGTCGACATACAGTAGTGAACCTTCTTCATTCACACTTGAGTATGATCTCGTAATTACCTGGCAGATCATCGACGCACAGCTCTCGGTCCTCTCTAAAGAGCGGCGCGCGCTGCGGGCACGCGCACGCGCACTCGCCGCTCGAGTCCGGTGCGCGTGCACCGGCGCCGTGCTCCGAGCATTGTGCAGCGCTGCAGTCATCTCCTGGAAATATTCATAAAATAATGTTTTATGGAATCAGCTGGAAAAATTTCATCTGCTTCGGCTGTTACTGTATTTATTGGGGTTCCAGCTTAACCGGATGCAGCTGAATACCAGTATTTTACATGGAGCGATTCCATGGTTGTCTGACTTCCATAACACAGTTACTGGGTTAATGCAATACTCCTTGTACTGATTATAACTGACTGGTCGGACTTTCTGACTTTTGACTACCCGCAACGTCCCTATGTTAAGAATGGGCACCCATCCACGCACGGACCTCAGCAAGTGTAGCTTAAACTTGAAGCGGAATATTTAGCCACACGCACCAGAAAAGCTTAAAATATTTGCATTCGCTATGCTGGCGGTACTGGCCAGAAAAGTGACTAAAGTGGGATTGACTTCTCGAGATGCCAGATACCTAGACATATACCTACCTACTGCGCCGACCTCTAAGTAAAAATACATTCTCGGTAGTTGATGATTGAGTGCTAATTATTTTCATAGGTAAGTACTTACTAGACAATTAACAACAAAGTCAGATTTACGAGGTACTTAATTATCGTAATACCATGCACCTACCTGCCTATTAAGATAATGCCAATGGTATCTAGTAATAGAAACAGTTCAATTTTACAGTGTGTGGAAATGAACATACTAAAATAAGCTAGGGGATCGGACAAAAAAAACTAATTAGTCCGTCAGATAGATTTCCAAAAATTATTGGACACGTATTTTTTCTTTTTTCACGTAAACTTAAAATGAAGACGATACAGTGCTTCGAAAACTCGTGTGACGTCATATGATAGTACATTTTGACGACACAAGTGACGTTTCAAGCCCCACTCCAAGATCTTTGACGCGTTTTATCTTCGTATTTTTTTATTGATTTGATAAAACAAAAAACACGTATTCAATATTTTTCGATAATCTAACTTACGGACTAAACAGAATCTTATTATTTTGACCCAGTCCGATCCCCTATTTCATGACTCTCCTTCAGTGCTGCTTTGATACCTACCTAGTCAATATAAATAAATAGTAGTAAATACCTAAGTTAATTATCCTCAAACTGTAGTCTAAACTGCTAATTCACGATCGTGATCGGCTATTTTGTTACCTATATCATCAAGTCTGAAGATTTTAGATGCTGCAACGCGTTTTGGTGGCTCCTATGCGTCACTATAGGTAAGCACGGCATAACTTGTCAGTCGCTATTTCGGCCCTTGAATACATGCACGGTTTCAGGAGTAGAGAAGATGAATGAAATTCACACAACGTAAAAGAGTTAGAACCTACTGATGAACATGGCGAAAACAGGGATGCACTTTTTTTTTGGTTGGTGGGAAATCATTAAATAACCCCCCCATCAGATTTCCACGACGCGACGTCGGTCGTATCGTGAAACGACGCCGCATCGTTGTACGACGCGACGTCGTATCGTGTTTATGTGTGAGAGCCCTCAGACTTCTACTGACTAATAAAAACCACACATGTTCCTTCTTAGCCCTTGTGCCGAGGCCGCGGTATCTCTCACGAACAAACCGTATCCCCGACGGGAGAGGACCCCTGCGTCTGCGAATAACTATATCCTCCAATTACTGACCAGTAATGGTGAAGATGTCTCCAGTGTCCCGGCGCGCCAGCTCCCCGAGACGCGCGCCGGCCGCAGCCGTGGCCAGCACCAGCAGCAGAGTAGCGGCCATGCTACCCCCCGCCGCCGCCATCCGCGCGCCCTGCCACCCGCATCGCTAGCACCACCTGGTAGAGGTAACAGTCACTTTTAGATATTTTATTATTTTTTTTTTCTTAAAAAACGTTGCCCCACACTAGGAATTTCTCCTGTATCGTGGGTGCGTTCACAAACATAGAAAGTCACATACACAAATACCCAGACCCGAAACAACTATCTGCAGGCCATACAAATATTTGTTCCGTGCGGGGATCGAACTCGCGACACGCAGCGCAGCAGTCCAATCGCTTAGCCACTGCGCCAACCGTGCCGTCAAATAACTAACAACAACAGAAAGAAGTTATAACTTTGAGATAATTATAAAGGTACTTCTAAAAATTATACAGTCGTTAGGCAACGTGGGTGTACCATTAGGTACTCCTGGATTAGAGGAGTGATGTTATGTTGTAAAAGGTTAGATACAGAGACGAAACAGCATAAACGATGATCGGAAAATTATTGAATTTGGGTGTAAATTCAACAGAAATAAAATAATCTCACTCTTTCTGGCAGTCACGCCGATTTTAAACGATGTTCTTTGGTCACTTCCTGATGGCGTAAGTTTACGCTAAGTTCTACGTCTGTACAGACCCTATGTCTATGTGTGCTAAAAGGAAACAATAATTTCGAGATTTATTATCAGAGGTCCTCGTTTCCTTAGTGTGGTAAAACATAAAAGGGAATTAATAGTTTTTGAGAGGAAAGGTTCAGATAGGACGCTCCTTTGTGAGAACGTCATGTGTGGTACGGTTATGGCTATAATAAACTAAAAGGTATTATTGTCTTTGCCGTCTTTCCTGTTTCGTAGATCTTGGATGTTATCGTCAAAATGTAGGTACCGAGGTATTATCGTGAAAATGTTTGAATTATTTTCTACTAGCTTTTGCCAGCGGCTTCGTCGGCTACAACTCGAACATTATCCCACAGGAAGATAAAATCGGGATGAAAACTTATATCTTTTTTTTTTTTGGTGGGTGGAAAATCATCAAATGACCCCCCCGCTCTTGGGCAGAGCGAAGGGGAGTGTCAGACTTCTACTGACTAAAAACCGAACCCATGTTCCTTCTTTGCCCTTGCGCTGAGGCAGCGTCATGTAGTACAAAAATCCGCGGCCCCGACGGGCGATGAAAACTATCTTATGTGTTAATACCGGTTATTTAAAACTATCTTTGCACCAAAATATTATCCAAATCCGTTCAGTAGTTTTTGCGTCAAAGAGTAACAAACATCCATCCATCCATAGGCCTAGGTAGGTACTCACAAACTTTCGCATTTATAATATTAGTAGGATCTTTGCCAATGGTTTAAGATGACCAGAAAAGCCAATATTTTTGGGTAGGTATTAGAATTAGTTTCGAATCACTTGATAGGTACCGAAACTAACTAACCATAATTTATAATTGTTTCATCCACTGTTACAAAAGAGGAAGGATGCTATGGCTAGAAAGGAGGTGACTGCTGAGATGACGAGTAATACAGAAGTATCGAAAAAGAAGACATGCTGTGCCGACTGCAAATAAATTGGGTTATAAGTGTAGGAGAGTGACGATGATGACACAATTACATTACAAAACAAATCGTAACATGACATACGAATGAAAGTAATTTTTGCGAAAATTGTGGATCGAAACGAGATGAAATATAATAACAAGAGAGGTGAAAGCTAACGCATTGGTGCAAAAATTCAAGTGCATTGTTCGATGTTCAATTTCACTCAGTTCACATGATTTCCTCCATGTTAATGGTTGGATTATGCTATCGAGAATTTTATAAAGACCACGAGCAATGTGCCACAATGCTACATCGAAAAATTTATTCAAATTAGATAAATCAGCACTAAGAACAGTAAATAGAGAGAGACGTAGAGGTGACCTTTTTTTGGGACAAGCCCGCCACACGATTCCCAAACCACTGTAACTCCTGTAAGCCAGAATCAAAAGTGGCAATAATAGCGGGTGACTTACGGCAACTTAGTGGACTACCACGACGGAGCTCCTACTGGAGAAGTAACTGGCCTACTCGACAACCCAGGAGAGAATATCCCCCAGAAAATTTGAAGAGCCGATCCCACTTAAGTGGGGTAGCGATCGGAAGAAGAATCAGCACTTTTTGAAAGTCAAAGTTTACAAAGAGACGATAACCCAAAACGGCCAAAACGTCTGCTCTTCGCCTTTGTTGTCATCAACAACTGATGCTATAGTACAGATAACTAGATATCTGGGCCCCCGTTAGGCACCTACTTCAAGGAAATTTACTCGAGCCAAATAACTGAAAACCCGCAGATAACCATTCGATTGGTAATTACAAAACCCATGTCGCAACCCGGTGTCAATTAACTGTGAATCTCACAAATATTAGAAGGCGTCATTTTATAGCTGTGTTACTAAGTCAGAGTTTACCTACGTGAGTAAAATTTCTCTGTTAAGTCACTACACAACTGTAGCAATCCATAAAAACTCGATGCTGTTCATATTTGCTTTACTTTTCATCCGCGCGTGCGCGCACGTCAATACTGTTGACTCTTCGTAATTCCGTGTTTCCGCGCGAGTTATTGGTAGGTGTTTACCTAACTGTCCGACAAAATCGCACTTAAAACTCAAGAAACGGTATTAAAATTTATTATTGAAGTGACAATGTTAGGATCTAATGACACTGACAAACTGGCGCAGTAGGGGGGCCATCAGTTGAGACACCCACTTCGTAGATTTAAGCTGGTTTCCAACTTCACAGTCAATCATTTCTCAGAATATCAGTTCGTAACATATTAACACTGAAGGTTGAAATATGGACACTCGTATGTCCGTTAGACAGATGTCGATTTATTGTTGTTATCCATTCCTGTGGTCTAATAGGTTTCCTTAATCGCTGCGAACCTTTGCTGTGTCTAACAGATAATTATTTTTGTGTGATGGGTTGTCTCGAAATTAGTTATGCCTGCAACCTTGCACCTGTGATGTTACTATGTTACCAATTCTTTGAAACCAATAGAAAATCTTAAAGTTACTTCTAATAGAAAGTCATCAGTACAGACGGATATGTAGAGGCTTTAGAATTCAGTTTAGTACTACAACTGCCAAAGTAAAACTTATCAATATTCAATCGTAGAGAACGTTTAACTTTAGCTGAGTAAATAGTCTATTGTACTAGAGGTATATTTAGCTTAACCAAAACGCCACAGGTTTCATTTATATTTTACCGTCGTTGTTTTAGTCAAGAAGTGGCGGTTTTGTGGCTGAAGACAACTAATAGTTTGAGGGCAAATACTTATAGGTACCTACACGGTTTGCCTACAATAAAATAGTGTGCAGGCAAAGAATCATTAAGTACGAGGAAACAGTTGTTTTTGATTAAGTTTATGAGACGTGTGTTTTATTTTACGTTTTTGATGTTATACCGATGCTTCGTTAGTTAAAACGCCTATAAAATTCTTATAAAATGTTGAAATTCTAAGACAGTGGCTCTACAAATTGATCGTAATTTTTTTAAATGGACATTAAAGTTATTTAAGTTATTTTACCATGACAGCAGTGTGCTTTGGTGGTTTTGAAACTTGAAACTTCATCATGAACAGTAGTCTGAATTGAATCTAGATATGGTATCTAGGCTGACATTTATTTTCAATGAGACAACGTAGGTAGCGGAATAATTCCTATCTACATAATCATAAGTGATAAAGCCAAGCTTTGATTTTAAAATTGCATTGCCAGATGCGTCTAATGCTAGGCTAATTCCAAAGAACCTCATATTTATTCACGAATAAAACCTCACATTTGAGTAAATACGGCATCAATAATTATAAACAGACGAATCACGACTGACTTATCATCACTACAGCTAATCTTACTAGCAGACTGCCACTTAATATTCCTGATTATTGCTTGTACATAGATTTATTGATGTACAAGTAGATATGATTGCTGTAATATGGCCAATCGGGTCCCTGATTGATAATGTCGTGCATGAGATTATCATCAACGTCTGACATTTGAGAGAAGATGTAGATGCATCGTAGTGCTTGAGCTAGTGCGCGGATGATTTGTGTTTTTAGCGTGCGCTTGCTACACATGTTTATTTTAAAGAAAATAGGTTATTTGACGTGCAGTTAGATAGATTGTAACTTTGTGTTCATTTCGAATTCTGGCTATAAGATTTATTTCAATCTGGGGAGCTTTTCAGTTATTCTTTGACAAGACAATGTTTTTTTTTTTATTAAGTAAATAAAATTGAATCGGTACTAATCCTCTGGGAGTTCTAATATTTCAAGCTTAAAGTTCAACGGTTGGGGAAAAATATTGGCACAGATTACCACTCCCGAGATGTACGTGTAAACTAAACTGTAACTTAAATGATTTGAAACCCTTACAAAGTAACATTACGAGCAGCCACGCCTCCGGAAGTCGGCCAGTACAGTCAGTGCAGATGCATCTATTGATTTCGCATGCACCGATAACGATTGATCTGCAGCCATTACCGAGACTGCCTCATGTTTATCTAAATACATACACACAGAAACTAACATACACATTATAGATCTAATTATATTTCTCAACATACCAAGTAAATGCAAAGGAATCTAGGTCTACAGATAATGTGATAAGGGTTCCAGTAAATGCAGCAGGAATTTGGTCGTGCGTGCCATGTGTACCAGGATCGCAAAAATTGCAGAGGTTCGTTCGAACCGTAGGCGCCGGGGACTGACGCCGGTCGAACTGGTTAATTGCCAGACATTATTTACTCCTAGTAGCAGTTCAGTACTCATGAAGATTGATTACTGGGTTAAAAGACTTCTAATTCATAAGCAGTCCTTCTACCTCGAAGGCAGGGGCGTATTTACCCTAGGGCCATCCGGGCCATGGCCCGGGGCGCCAGAACGCCAGGGGCGGCGTAGCCGCCCAGCCGCCTCTGGCCGATTGTATTTTTTTTTTGGTTTTAGCGCCATTCATTCCACTTTTACATCTCATTTTTTATAAATTTTCTTAAGAATCTCAATTCAAGTTAACATAACAAAACAAGGTGGCAACGTCAGGTTTGTCATCAGGACTACGTTGTAAAAATAAAGACAACCAAGCAGAGGCGTATTTTCCTCGCCGCCGCCCTGATGTAGTTTTTGAACTAGCCTTACGTATATTCTAGTCTGCCGTATGCCGCCCCAAAAATCAAATGAACAAGCATCAAATATCCTTCTAATCTGCCGCCCACCGATTGCTATTCTCGGTAAAAAAAAAACTAACCTATCTGGAATGCAAAAATTTTCTGGCTCGCTACGCTCGCTCTTACCGCCAGGTTTTCTTTATCATCCAATCCTTCAATGCATTGAAGTCAGTCAAATATATTATTTTTTGATGATAAAATGAATAGAGTTACTTTTTCGAGGCAAAAATTTTAGAGCTCGCTCCGCTCGCTCGCTTTACCCTTTTAACATGCATAAGTTTTTAAAAAATTGTCTATGTATGAATTGTTGAAACAAAATGTAATTTATCCGAATTGTTTGAGCTCGGAACGGCAAACCGTAACACTATTAGCTATATTAGAAATCAAATGCAAAAAAAAAATTGCAATTTTTTTTTTTCATCGGTTGTTTCTTAACTTCTGGGGCGGCGAAAGTTATTGGCCTGGGGCGCTAAATTTCAAAATACGCCCCTGCTCGAAGGGACGTTTAGAAACTACGTATTAAGGCTAATTTCACAAAGTAGGATGGTATTTGAGCTTCCTGAAACGGTAAGGAATGTTGGTTAGCATTATGTTGGTGAATAATATGCTACTCACGTTGGGAGGCCCTTAGTTACACCACGCACTCATTAAACAGTGATAATCTGCAGTCTGCATTATTCCTTATACGATCCTTGCTTGTAAGTTGCCATTACCTTAATTAATTATTAATGGGGGCAAAACTAGATTCAAAGATGTGTGATATTTATAAATAGCTCTTGGACTTTAAAGAAAAGGTTGCAAGTCTTTTATAGAGAAGTTCCACAAGCCTTCGATGAAAATTGAACATTTTAATTTACAATAAAGTTGTATACCTATCATATACTACAGCCGCGTGAGTGCTTGTACAGATTCCTAACCGATGACATCGATGATAATCCTAATTGATGACTCCTAAACAAATCTGAAAATCTGAACATGACTTGCTACATCACAACTACTTGACAAATTGTACCACTAACATCTTAATCTATTTATGCTGTTTTAAGTTGGAACGTCTTCCCAAAGTATCAAGTTGCTTAAGTATTACGTATAAACTTGTAAGAGCATCAACTATGCAACTTTTTACCGGCTCGCCTAATGCTTAGATAAATTAGCAGTAATGTCATTATCATGTTACAAGCAATTTATCACCGGGAACTTGGTGGCTGTGGCTGGCCACACAAGGTGACGATGTACCACATAATTATAATCTGATTGGTTCTGAACACCATTTATTATAGTCTTGTACCGTACTGTACCGATCAGGTCAGGAGTTACTAGACCGGATACATTTATATCGTAAATTGCCTTATCATAGCGTCCAATAGCTATTCTATTAATGATATTGTAGTTTGTTGTGATTTCTTAAAGATACCGTTTGTTGTAAAATCTTTGACTGATTTTCTACCATGTCTAATAGCGGGACAGGGAAAGGTTTATTTTTATCTTCTGGATTTTGCTCTTAAGGCTTTATGTAAGTGCTGATGTAGTTCAAGTGAGCATGAAAGCTGTTAAAACTTGAGCGCATTTCACTTATTTCGGACTGCACGAAGTGCACTTGATGTGTTTGTGACCAGTAAAAGAGTTTTGTTTACATGGAAAAAACTTATCTTCAATTTCTAACGCACATTAGTGAATGGCTGGTTATTTACCAATACGAAGATTCTTTTCTCTAAAAATAGAAATGCAAAACAGAAGTACAAAAGCTTGTAAGGCAAGAAGAAAAATAAAGCATAATAAAGTAAAATCCATTTAGATCTAAGTCATGCTTATCCAAGCACTTGAGCGGGTTTACAGAGTTTTGCGAGCCGTACCTAATGAGGTCCTTGTCACAAGAGGGTACTTGAGACAGTTAGGTCGGGCCGCGGTCCCCAGCTCATAGGTAAGTATGCAAATATTTGCTACCCCACGGGGATAGGCTTCTGAAGATTCAGTTTAGAGTTCTGAAGATTGGGAGTTGACCTCTCTAGTATTTAGATAGATTGCTTAGGTATTTGTGTAGTTTACTGTGGTTACCACTAGCACTGTAGTAATCTTTACATAACTAAAGCTTGTATCATTACAAGCTCTAAGTAAAAAAAGCTGCACAATAGGGATGTTAACAAAAAAAACTAATTAGTCCGTCAGATAGATTTCCAAAAAATATTGGACACATTTTTTCTTTTTTCACGTAAACAAACAATGAAGACGATACAGTGCTTTGAAAACTCGTGTGACGTCATATTCTAAGACATTTCTTAGCGAGCAGTGACGTCACAACCTCCGACTCAAATCTTTCTCAAATCTCTCTTCGTCAATTTTTATTAATTTGTTAAAACAAAAAAACGTAGGTATCCAATGTTTTTCGATAATTTAACAGACGGACTAATTAGAATCATATTTTTTTTAATCATTCCTATTGTCTTGTTACTGGTGCTGTTCCGCTGGATGAGAGACGCACGGGACCGGTCAATGTGGCGACGCCTGGGGGAGGCCTATGTCCAGCAGTGGACGTCTTTTGGCTGAAACGATGATGATGATGATGGTGCTGTTCTTTCCACCTTTTATGAATAGTATTATGGTAGGTATTGTTGCAAAAGATTTTGCTTAATTATTTTTGACATCACACTGAATGGGTACATAATTGCAATTATTTTATTTATTTATTTATTTATTACAAATTATTGGAATTACTTGGAATATGATATTATTGATTAGATCCTGTTTAGCAATTTAAGTCTTTGTGGTCTTAAACGCACTGTCATTGATCGTACTTAGTAATTAATAATAGATCTTTGAATCTGAGATGTTTCATTATCTTTCTTTGTATTTTTGAATTATGAACTTTCTACTTAGTTTGTTTCTTCTTCTGCACATATGGGAATATTTCCTTTATGTTCAAAATTATGTCCATTTGTAACTTTGTTCGATTTTTTTATTTCTTTCGTAGTTATCTAATTATAATAATATGTCGTTCACTTCCCTTTTTGAGGAAAAATGTCTTATGACGAAACTCCCTCTTTATGGCGTATGTCAATCTTCCTACTCGAGCGGCCTGTGGGTGTCATACACGCGACGTTGTAGGTTCGTTGGGTTTTGTGGGTCTAATTTAATAATGCCTTCAGGATGCTGTTAGGACTGTCATGGCGCCGTGCTGTAGCTTGGAAATATCAGGAATGTTCGCAGAGGCACAGATGGCTTCTAAGCTATCATATTGTGAAAGAAAGGTGGCCTGCTTACTACAGCGCCTGCATGTAGTGACAACAGCATATTTTTTTTAAATGATCTACAAAATTGTTTTGCATAATATTATTGTAAACTTGTAATTTTAATTTTTCTTAAAACTGGTTTCCATCCACTGCCTCCATACATAAGACCATAAATATTTACGCTTCACAAACAAATTTCTCCATTATCCATCAAATCACTAACTTTAACAGACGATTATTTATGCGCATCATAATTTAAAACGGTATTACGCACATCAATGGTAAAACAAGCCAACAGAACACAGAAGCGAGCAAATACACCAAAAGGTTTACAAACCCCGTAGTTAGGTAAATAAAGACACGTGGCAAGTACTGAGGTCCGTATTATTTTTATTTCTCTTAATTTCCATTATAGCAGACGTGCGGTCTGGTAAGCCTCGACCATGTAATGTTTATCAAACATAGATCGTCAAATACTGGTGTTTGCTCGCCAAAGATTGCCACGCACCATTAGACATGTATGGACTATCCGAGTAAAATTTTCGGTGAAATGTTTGTTATCCCTGCCTATCTACGCTTTTATGGAAGTTGTCGAGCAACTCCGGGACCACTTATTTCTACGAAGTTTTGTAGTGGTTGTTCATACACTCACCGCTTGCTACAATTTTTTGAACACAAGTTGGTGCATATTTTAGCAGTATCTAACATTTGTACTTTGTACGTAAATATTTTGGTTTACTTTTTTCGGTTTTAGTCGTATTACGAAGTTGTAATGTAAATTAGAATCTCCGAGTGTTTCTCGGTATGCGTTTTATGGTAATTTTATGAACGATTTCGTACACCATAATGTAAGGGGGATTTAATAATGAATGTCATCGGGTGGATCCCCACGGACATTCGTGGTCCATTTCCACACAAGTCCAATATCCTTATCTGATCGTGGACAGCTAATTACAGCACTCTGTTATATGTTATTTGGCGTCTGGATCCACTGCTCCTTAAAATATCAATAAAGTGAGATGAGGTCGTAAAGTTTATCGATAATTTAATGCCCAACTCTGAGCATAAGGTCGATTACCTACTGGTTAAATGTTAAAAGCATCGGGTCATCAAAATGGCGAATGCAAAGTAATGCAAAACATATTACGTTGAGTACCAAAGTTCTACCTAAATAATTTACTCGCTGCTTTTTTGAATCATTAATAAGAATACGGAAATAGAACCTAATCATCTTTTGATCAGCTGGAGCTGATCAAAAGATGATCTAGACCGGACTGGAGTTCGGTCTAGACCGATTAATAACTCAACTGATGGAGTAGGTAACAGTACCGATCGTCATTACCATAAGTTTTTGTTAATAGAATGCCTACCTTATTCAAAATAAATCAATCTCTATTAAAAATGTTAGAAACAGTGCAGCAGAGGTTGTTTACAATCAATCACCTCAACATCTAATTATATAGAAGCGTAACTATCTCTCATTGCTAAGTTACTCGTCAATTCATTCATTTCTACTAAGTATATAATTAAGAGAAATGGACATAAATGCGTAGCTGATGTAATCAATCAAAGACCATAAATCTCTTCGTAAATCAATCGGCAACAAAGAAATGTTTAATGGTTAGAAATCAGCTGAAGTTAGACGATTGAAACAGGTATATCTATGAGCTACGGCTTAGGCAGTGCGTGTGCATCGTAATTATCAAAGTTCAGTGTCAGGCTAGTCTAAGACCTGACTGCTAAATCACAGTGTTTACTAACCCAGCATCAACTAGCATACTTTAAGAGACCTTTCGGAACAATTCACAGGAAACTTCCAGTCTTCTGTACAGTTATTTCCATATAAAAAACTTTAATTAGATACAAACAATCATTGCTGGCTGTCAGTTCGTCTAGTTATTATTTCTGTCAAAGTATGTGAAGACGTTACCGTGTGAACGTTAGTCTGATCGTGACGAGTGACGTCAGAACAATTGTCGATCGTTTGTAATTGTGTTGGGTGTTCTGCGGCGAGGAGGTTCTCATGGCGAAGCTGAGATTTCGCGTATACACGTGACTCTGCGACTCTTTCTATTGCCGTGCCGATACATTCTATATTTTTTCGCAATTATTATCATGCAGTAGCTAACTAGCTAACTATAGCTGGTTTTGTTTTAACTTACATAATTATGTAATTCGTGTACCTACGTGCTTCGATCTCTAAAATACGATTACAAGACAATAAGTATGAAGTTTCTGATCAGTGTGGTAAACGTGAGAATATTTAAGACAAGAACTCTTCGAAAGAGACGTCGAAAATAGTCCAGTATGTCCAAGTCTCAACTGATTTAAAAGATATAAAGTATGGACAACAGTTTAGTTTTTCAGTTTATCCGTATTTTGTAAAGAAAAATCAAAATCCCGGAGAACATTTTGTTCTTCCAAGTGTCAACAGATCCAATAAAATTATGTTCAATTAGTGCCAAAATAAAATTGTTTGCAAATCGTATAAATTTTATCACTTATCAGTAGTGGATAATTTACATCATCAGGTTGGATGAATCCAATTAATAAAAGTGAGATAAACTGGAGATAAATACTATCTGTATTGCTTCGCGAATTACAACTTATTTTATTGGTCGTCAATTTTTGTTACCTTGAAGGACGCCAGCGACAACTGGTGGACATTTATTATTGTTGCACCCTGCATAAAATAAATAACCGTTTTAATTAGCAGGCTATTTATAATTTGGGTGGACTTTGAGCAAACCCTGATGACATTTATTATTAAGGCACCCCTGCTTCGGAATAAGCAATCGATCCAATTTAGCAGACTATTAATAATATTCTAGATGAATTTATAAAACATTGTTTGGACACTGGCCTATTCTCCGTGAGATAACCCAGCACTTGGCCCGCCTGGTTATTTTGGGCCAAGTGCTGGGTGGTGGACCGTGGAAGTCATCGAACTTTTGGTTCGGGTACATGCATGCGTGCTTCCGCACAATATTTTTCTGTTCACTGTTAGCCTCATGAAACATTTAAGTGTGGAAGGTAAATCTAAACTATGTTGAAACACAAAAAAAAATAGAAGTTCACTACTTAGTTGAATGTCCAAATTTTAGTGAAACCGTGATTATCTTTCTTTATTTATAATTTTCACGATTGACTCTATACCTACAACTCGTCACAGTTAACAAAAATACCTTATTATGCCTTAAATAATTACATGTACCCTAAGTTACATTTCACATATCGCTTTACAAAGACTTCACATGGTATAACGACCATGAACTACCGTTTAACTGTAAGAACTTCGAACATTACTACTCTGCAGATTTATAACCACTAAAATATTTTACGATGCTAAATTATCTACTGTACATAAGACATCTTAAATTGTACAAAATGATCCTTCATTTAAGATATTGCTTCTCAAGTCACCGGGGACTTAAAAGTTATTAGTTTTATTAAGTACCTACCTATCAACATTCTACCAATAGCAATTACGACACTAACTCATGAATGTTGCAGTTAAGATTTGCTAATAGCTCTAGCGTTAAATTAAGTACTTAAACAAAAGTAGGCACTGTATTATCAGCCTTCTCTGTAACTCCTATCAAAATTTATTCTAAGTCCATCAACAGCCTAGCCTTTTCTCTTATCTTGGACCCCACAAACCTAATAAGTCGTACTATCGATATGAAAGAAAGAAAAAGATAAGAAAACGCAAATAAAGCCCTTCGTTAGAGGTGTTCAAGAGGGGAATAAAGAAACATTTCCTGACATGCATGAGCAATATGTACCTATGTATGTATATATAGGATTTTATAGGTACCTATGTATATAATTATATACTATATGTATTACGTATATTATATTGTATGTATGTAGTTTAGTTTATAAGTCTATTTAATTTAAGTAACATAGTTTAATGTTAATGCACATCCATTAAGTGTTCCTCCTCTTTTGCAAATCTTGCTAGCGAAATTAGGTTTGCTGTAAGAAAACCCAATTCTGGGTTAAGCTCGCTTTTGTACATAAGCTTTATTATTGTAATTTTTGTTTATATTTGTTATTTTATGTGTGCATTAAAGAATAAGAAAATAAGAATATCATTATTCTTATTATTTTCTTTACAAACTTAATACATTTTTAAATATTCTTTACAAAATAAATTAAATTTACATTTAAAACTTTTAATATAAACAATAATTGTAGTCCACCGCTATCATTTTGAGAAATGGTATTTTGAGAATGGGTCATCATTTTGCGTCAATAGGTTTATGTCATGTCAAATGTGGCATTGTGCGCCTAATCCTCGGGAACAGGGATATTTATTTATACAGATATTTTCTTATTACATATTTACTGAGGATGGATGGTTGTTCGTTACTCTTTCAAGCAAAAGTTTCTGAACGGATTTGGATCAAATTTGACACAATAATAGCACTTTTTATCCCAGTAGTACGATCGGACGGTAGGAGTGGGACAGAACGTTATCGAATTTCATGCGGGCGAAACCGTGGGCATAAGCTAGTAGCTTAATATTAAAGCTTTATGAAAATTATTTAGCCATTCAAAGCCAAGAGGCAATACATCTAACCGACAAAAATGATTGACAGTACCTGGTCTACAACTTGATTACAATATTGAGTAACACCTACCACCCACAATTGACTCCTACCAATCATCAATGGATACGTACTAACTGTCGTTTGACGTTTTAACTGTCAAATTCAAAATGCGAATCGCGGTACCTATCCAAAAATTTTGCGAAGTCGATATTTGATTTCTGTGTGTGATGATGTCAGCCGGTTAGACGATAAACCTACCTACCTACCTGTACCTGTTAGGTACCTACCTACCTGTGAGTGTCCGTAGTAATGTCCGTAACAACTAACACGTGTCAAGCGTGTTTGTCAAGCTTGTAGTGGACAATGACCATCGTTAGACTTAACCTCGAACTTCAGACATGTGTGCCCTGTTGACCCGAAGCTTTACTTGGAATTTGTTGCGTCTTTGGTTTTTTTTTGTCGTCTTGGAGAGTGGGATAAATATTTAGTTAGGAGGATGCGCTAAGGTAGCTCGCGCACTTCCACCTTAAATGGTATTTTATGGTTTGACTTAGGCTGGACTAAGTCAAGCCGTCAAATATCATTTTCTTATCTTAAATCCAGTATAGTTTCTGAGATGACAATAATGATTAATAGAGAAGTACCAATTTGAGAAGGCATGCTGCACTGACATCAAATAAGTTAATTGGGATGAGGTCAGTAGAATAGTGATAAATGATCTCATACTTTGAAATCAATGTATACCTACTTCGAAAAATCTCTCCGTCACTCTCTTCTCTCGGTCTTCTTAATTTTTGGCAAATTAGCAAGTAGATAAATAAACAAGTTATCAAACTAAAACTAACCAATTGCAAGTGTTCGTTTTTATGGTTTTTATCTTCCTACCATACATATACCTAAAAGATGCTGAAATCTCACATCATGACAACGTTTGACAATTTACTGTTTCTCTGTAGGTAGGCGATTTTACAAGAAAAGCTTTGAGAAGTGGTAATGTTGGAAACGATTTCCCGGAACTTCTGCGTTTATTCTTAAGGCGTTTTCTACGTAGTATTCCTACGAGTAAATGTATGCGTGTGTCCAGATTTCCACCTGCCCGTAGCTCATTTTTAGGGTTCCGTAGTCAACTAGGAACCCATATAGTTTCGCCATGTCTGTCTGTCCGTCCGTCCTCGCTTAATCTCTGTGACCGTTAGCACTAGAAAGCTGAAATTTGGTACACACGGCTACACATCAAGCTATACAAAACCAGTATAATCTAATCGTTCATTGTGCGAAAAGATCTAGTAAAGTGAGGCCAAGATTAACTGGTTTTGTATAGCTTGATGTGTAGCCGTGTGTACCAATATGTGTATCAATCACGCCGACAAAGTGGTAAAATAAAAATTGGAAAAAAATGTTTTATTAGGGTAGCCCCCTTAGGTGTAAAGTGGGAACTGTGGGAAGTGATTTTTTTTTTAATTTCAACCCTAACGTGTGATAAAGGTGTGTGCGCGTGTGTTGGAAAGGTATTTAAAAATGAATAGGGGTTTACTAAAATCATTTTTTGATAATGTCAATAATTTCGGAAATAATCGCTCTAAAAGTAAAAAACAATGTTTCCCCCCCTCTAACTTTTGAACCATAAGTTTAGAAAATATGAAAAAAATCTGAAAAGTAGAAGTTTATAAGGACCTTCTAGGAAAATCATTTTGAAAGTGAAAAAAAAAATTTAAAATATAATATATAAAAAAAAAACAACATAATGGATACCCACTTTTAAACTCATAAGTGGGAACACTTATTGTGACGGACGGGAAACTACGGAACCCTACACTGAGCGTGGCCCGACACGCTCTTGGCCGGTTTTTTTATTTTTCGTAGTGCATGAAATTCCATTTGTTAACCATCATATATGCCTAGCCATTTTCCAAATTAGTTAGAGTCGGATTGCAGACTAACCGAATGCAGCTGAATACCAGTACCTATTTTAGATGGAGCGACTGCCTATTTGCCTTCCACAACCCATTTAGAGGTTAGACTGGTTGTCAGAGTTTCGGGCCATTAACTACTTTACGACTATCAAAGATAATTGACAGCTGGGACCAACTGCTTCTTACTACTTTTGAACCCTTTAGTCAAATCATAATAAGTAGGTATTTAGTTTTGCATAAAACAACTGCTACCAGTCTTGAGTCTTGACACTGCAAGTTTCTTGTAGCCTATAAGCGAAAAAAAACTTTAAAAGCCGTACAATCTAATCGACTGCCAACCGATTACAATAACAGTAAGTTGTGTGAATATAAATTAACTTGTTACTTCGATATGGACCGCACGTCACCGCACGTGGCGTAAGTCGCTTGACAGACGTTTCAATCCACCGCTTTATTCTATTAATTTTATTTGTAATCTGAATAGTTCGCGTACAAAATGAAACGATTCGTTGAGCTCAAGTGAATATAAAATAACTTGTAGGTAATTCGCTAAAGACCTCTCGTGGCGTAAGCCGTTCGACAGATGTTTCAATCCAGCGTTTTATTCTATTAATTTGTAATCTGAATAGTTCGCGTATAAAATGAAACGATTCGTTGCGCTCTTGAGTTAGTTACGTGTCGTTATTAGTATTGCTCATACTGTTCATATTCTTAGAGGAAAATGTATAGGGAAATCGAAGAAGTTTCACTCCACAAATAAGCTAAGGATGGCAATCACACATTAGCTTTCCCACTGTTCGGACAAGAAATTTCTCTGCACTGTTTGAGGGTGGACTACACTACTACTACACGAGGGCCTATATAGTTGCGGTTGGTAGGCATCATATTCAAGGTTTTTTTAAATGTTTGGTTAGGAACAAAATGTTCGTGAATAATATGAATCTCTACAAACGACCGTGGCCAGACAAACAAAGCAAAAATGTTGCTATTTTTGCTGGCATTTGATAAAGGTCTAGAAAGAAGGATATGGCTGCAGGAGGCGACTGCTGAGATGACGAGAAATAGGGAGGTATGGAAGAAGAAGACATGTTGCGCCGACCACAAATAAATTGGGATAAAAGCAGGAGAATGATGATGATGATGATTATTTTGATACAGGTCTAAAATTAGACGAAGTTACGGTGGGTTTACCAAGACCTACCGTAACTTCTGTCCATGGCTAGTGTGATTTATATTTTACTAGCTGATGCCCGCGGCTTCACCCGCGTGGATGTCGTTCAAATTATATACTAAAACCTTCCTCTTGAATCACTCTATCTATTAAAAAAAAACCGCATCAAAATCCGTTGCGTAGTTTTAAAGATTTAAGCATACAGACAAACAAACAAATAAACAAACAAACAAACAGACACGACTTTGTTTTATACTATTTATGGATATATAGTATTTTGAAATCTAAGAATCTCTTACCATCACCGTGACAAAAGCAACTTTAATTCGCATATTGCACATTTGCCATAAACCTTCTGCACTTCTCCTCATGCTGATGTCCACGTAACGGGTGGATGCGCGTGAGTGTGCCGCTTCGATCCCGACGAGCATAATCGACTGTGTCTAGATTACACACGCACCGCATCCCGACGTGACGCGACATCGGCCGAGCGGCGCTTGCGCAGATGTCCGCTCTTATACAGATAAATGCTTATCCCCCTTCCGATATCAATGTGGAATTAGAAAGGCTGTTGATGTGAATTGATTTGTGTTAGCAGTTTCTGACGGGGATAGACTTCGATGTCAGACACACGTTTTAAGTTTCCAGCATGTGGATATGGATGAGTTGCTCCGTTGGTCTAGTGGTCGCAAGTGTAAGTGCTGAGCATGAGACCCAGTTTCAATTCTCAGGTGGCTGTATGGTCGTTGGGCTGGACGAAGTGTTAGGCTCCCAACACATTGTAAACTAAAAACCCACTGCTCCCTACGGAGCAGTGGGTTTTTAGTAGGTGAAAGCCCTGCGCGCTGCGTCGTGGCAGACCTTGTATAATAGACGATGTTGGGACAATCTGGACAAGACTAGCGACCAGTGGTCCACATTATCCTCATATCGAAAGAAATGGAAGCTAATAACAGAGTGGCTAATAAGAGAGTAGTGTCAGAGCTCAACATAATCCTCCGCTTGCCCCAGACGAAAGGTGTCCAAGAGGATTTTCACAATAAAAAGGCATTGAATTTTTCCATCTGTAAATTGCTGGTTGCAGCCCAATTAGTGGAAAAGTCTTAAATGGGATTGGAATATAGGAAAGTGGGGATATGCCTAACTCATAAGTAGTCCTGGCTGGCCTTGGGTCCGATTACCAGTCCGGGAAGAGTGTTATTAAGCTATTGCAGAGCTTCTATCGAGGGCCTTGAGCGTGGAGAGCGAATCCAGAAATTCCGTAACGAAAATTTTCAACCAGGTTGCTATGGTTACGGAAAATAACAAGGTTGTCAACTGAGGTTGTCAAATTAAATAATTAATTATTTGCATAAGTTGATAAAAAATGCTATGCAATAGCTTTACCGCGGCAGTCTCCGAGTGCCACATTTAGTTTTTATGTTTTCCTTCAGGACTATCCCGGTAGCAGTCATAATTTCTGGATTGGTAGTCCCAATATTTCAGTGTTTCATGCACCGGATTAACCCTCAACGCGATTACCTAAAACGATCAAAACGTAACGTTGTAGGTATAATGTTATATTAATTAACCTTTTGAATTGAATTCTTCATCTTAATTTGCACCTTGAATCGGAATTATAAATAGAAATAATCCGCGCTTAACTCCGGGTTCAGAATCAATCAATTAATAATTTTGTAGAAATTATACGTTGCAAAATAGTTTTTGTGACTTGGTAGTTCAACAACATAATACTTACTACCTAATTAAATGAGATTTAAACATTCACCGCCTTATTACAAAACGTAGTTAAACCTGGTTTAACTTAGACTTGGTTTATCTCGCATGACGTCTCACTTCAATAATATTCAAAAGAAAGTGACAGCATGCGAGATAAACCAGGTCTAAGTTAAACCAGGTTTAACTACCTTTTGTAATAAGGCGGTCAAAGTTTCTGATCGATCTTGATCTATGTCTGTATCTTAATTTCTTCTATAACCTGTTGTAATGTACCTAGTCCTACCTATTATACAGTAAGGTGTGGTTTTTAATTTGAGAGAGTAAATTGACACTTGGAAATGTCAAACTTCCATACAATCAACAATGTTGTTGAAAATATATTATGGAAGTTAGACATTTCCAAGTGTCAATTTACTCTCTCAAATTAAAAACCACACGTTAGGTAGGTAACGAAACCCGGTTTCGATCCCGAAGTAATTCCACGGAAAAATCGGTTTAATATTTCTTAAATTTAAACTTAATATTTCAGAAAAAGTATGATATGCAATGGCGAGTTTGTTCAACTAGAACAAACTCGCCATTGCATATTTTTTATAGACCTATCTAAAGATGTATCTACACAATGGGTTACATTGCGACAAAAAAAAAATCCCTTCTTTTAAGAGTAAGTACTGGAACTACGAGTAGGTACCATGAGTGCACCATACGCGACCTAGCCTGGGCGACGGCAAAAACTAAAAAGTTTATCTTAAATATTTATTTATTAGGTCGCACTTCTCAAAGGATCCGTTCGGTACTACCGTACTACTATGCTATGGCACTACATTATCCTAAGATCGACTTAAGATAATCAAATGCACAGGCTAACGGCTTGACGTGTATTATGGGAGCCAGACAGAGGCGGCCAACTAATGACTTGCCACTGCGAGTAGCGCTTTAGATAATAGCACAGAATCCAGCGTACAGCTATAATACTAGCCATGGATTCATTTACCTAACCCCAAGGGCATATACTTGGAGCTGTATAAACAGTAAGTTGCTTCGTTTCCCGCTTAGTAATAACTTAGAAGTAGGAAGTATAACGTCACGCATACACGCCTTTTGCTTGAAATGAAGTTCGTAGAAGTGAATCTCACCCGCTTTTTGACACCAAAGGCCTAAATAAGAGACAAAAGTTTTGACAAGCGCTTCGTTTTTCTGATATGATTTTAAACTAATTGTTGTGGAATATTATTTATTTTATTTTTTATTTAATATTATGGTTCCCTTTAATAAAAGGTCACTTTTTGACCACTAGTTCACACACAACACAAGGACTCACGGGGTCACTATAGGACACAAGTCAGTCATCTGCTCAGGAATAACCGTATAGGTCAATGTTCTTTAAAAACGTTTTAATAAGGGCTACATAAATTACTTGGCCATAACTAATCCATTAGACTAGGTATCTGATTTGATTTGCCACTTTTATTAACAGACTGAAAAGATTAACCGACAAAGTATTTACCTATGTACCTATTAAAGTAGTTAATAATAATTTCAATTTGCAAGTTGTGAGTTTACAGGGTTTCACATTGAAAAACCTGAAAAGACGCGCTCAAAGACACATCAAATATAATTAAAAGCTCATTTCAATTTGCCGTGTAATGGCAGCTGCAAAATATTTACTTTGTGTAGGCTTTACTACCTTACCGCTAAAAGGTGCTTACGTACGAAGCAGCAGTTAACCTTGAAAAGGCTGATTTAATGAAGTTATTAAATTTACAGATATTAATGCTATTTATTACCTTGATACTAAGTTTATTTACCATGGCAGAATGTAAGGAAAACTTTCTTACTATAACAAAAGCTCACTTTGATCATTGGAGCATGGGTCCTTTCATCCCGCTACACTGAAGGAACGCGGATCCACGACAAAACTACATCACGCGATTTTTTGAAGATAACTTTAGTTTAGTTTACGGATCCAAAGGTTAAGTTTTCATGATAGGGACGTATTTTAATATAATAAATCGATTAGGAGCTAACCACCTCTGCGACCTTTTGTTGGTCTAAGCCGATAAATCAAAAACTTCTCATTGACTTGACCAATTCCTCTGACAAAATAATTACATTTTAATACATCGATCACAAAACAAAAATTTCATCACGCCTTCCAAATTATGTAAACACGGAACAAATTGATGTTAAACTGTCTTTAATGAGACACTAACCACCACTTAATCTGCGGCTTACTTTGCCCGAGAGTAAATTAAAGGTTAACACGAAAGCCAATCATTCTTCTTCTTCTTAGCGTGTCGATGACAATTTAAATTGAGTTAGCCCAAAATTTAGCGACGAGTTTGGCATTTTCAGTTCCAATCATTAGCTCCTGTGATGTGCAAGAAGCTGGACAGGCAGGACACGATGTCAAGTGTATCATCGTCTGTGGGGTAACACCACATTTGCAGTCCAGGGCAGAGTCATCTATGAAATTCCACTTGAACAGGTTTTCCTTGCTTCGACCGACCTGTGTCCGTAGTCTATTTAAGGACTTCCAGGTCAGCCATGGCAACTCGTGTCCAGGTGGGAGATGTAACGTAACGAGCCAATCATTGTAACGCCTCCTATTAGACATGATTTGGTGAAGTTATTTACACAATCATTACAGTGTAAAATGCATCGTTTGCATCTATTAGAGATGGAATGTTAAACGGTGGCCATTGACAACAAACCAATGAAGAGCACAACAAGAATTTTGTAAGTAGGTACATTGCTACGGCTCGTAAACTTGCTATGGATGATGGTCTGAAATAACTGTTGTAAATAGTAAGTAGGTACCTACATACCTACCTGTAAGCACCTAAAGTAATGAAACGTGCCTAAAATAAAAAAAACACCTAGTATTGAATAGGTAAGATGAAAAGTGTTTTTGAAAGGGGTTCGAACATGTTTGTATGAAGCCTGGCCCGTGGACGGCCTAACTTTCGCCATTTTATACAATTGTAAAATGGACGCCACACACACATTCTGTATTTTGGAAACGTGACGCTTTAGAATATTTTGTTTCTTACGTTGCTAGTTTGTATTGATACCAGGTATTGATTAATGTACCTACGCTATTTTAAAAATTCTAAAAAAACCTAGGTATCTCTTAAACTAGGAGGCCTGAAATAACATTGTCCCTTTTATATCAGATCTTAAACCGTAAAATGTGGTAAAGAATGCTTTAAAATCAAGATTTCTATTTCACTTTACTGCCTGTATTTTACTAGTGTTCATAAATAGGTTCTCTTTTTATAAATACATTATTTATTAATAGATTTACAGTCATAACATTTTGCTATAATATTTTTCTATTTATCTGCTAGTAAAATATCTACAATTTATTGGCAGATTTACGACTTTCACATTTCAATTATAAACCAATAAAATATTGATGGTAGGTATTATTCTTCTGGTTCTTTATTGCACACAAAATAAATAATACTTATGTAACACATAGAAAGGCGAGAGATTGATTCAAATCAGAATCAAAAACAATTGACATCTAAATTATCATTACAGCTGCACTATTGTTAATAACTCTGAACATACAACTTTACTTACTTACATATGGCTTGTTTAATAATAATAATAAATCCATTTATTTCAGAATTTATTTATTTGATAATGATGATGGTGCAGTGGAGCATCATAGTAGCCCTTGTAATATCAAAAATCACGCTTCATATAGATAACGACATCAACAAGCACACTAACTTAACATCTATTTATTTAGCACACATAGCTACCACGACCGACTTTTAATTTTTTTTAAATTGTTTTTATCCATAATAAATAAGGTACTTCTACAGAAAAAGTTTCAGCTGTCAAAGTCATGCATTCGTAAATTGTAGCACTTCACTACTTAATGAAAACATTGACAGTTTTGACAGGTGATTAAGATAACAACGACTGGCACTGGCATGCGTTTTAATTGATCCGATTACCGGCTGGGCTATTGCGTATCTTTTAATGACAGTGGATAACGTATAGTGTCTATCAAATAACTGTCAAATGGTGAGTTTTTAAGAAAAAATATGTATTAAACCATAACCAATTTACAGTTAATCTATGGACACTTTAGGTTAGCCACTGTCATTAAAAGATACGCAATAGCCCTGCAGGTCGTCAATCATGTTATTTATTATCGATCGTTTTACTGTGAAAAAGGTATCTCGATTTAATAATTAGATACATGAAACACAGATGCATACAATAACAATGTTATTATTATAACAGATTATATAACAGAAAAACTAACTTAAAACAGATTAATCATAACAGAATATAATATTATGTGATTCTAGGCACTGAAAGAAACACCAAATAGAGCAATGAAGTATTGCAGAAAAGGCACTTATGGTTTTCTGTAATCCAAACTATTAAAGAATGCATTACATACATTATCTATCTCTACCTTTTGTCCACGTTATCTTTACGACACAACCACATTTCCAAAAAAGGTGTTAATGTCTAAATCCGCTCATACAAAACCCGACAGAACATCTCATAAATATAAAACAACGTCTTCACTCACAGTTCTCGCGTCAAACGTATCATCAAAAGGCGGAGAGGCACATCAAAAAGGCGAAGAGGCGACCGGCCGTCACATAAACAAAGTAGGCCGACATTCGGTAGCACAAGTGCACCACGCAAACGAGGCGTTAGCACAAACGAGGCGTTCGTTGGCGAGGCGTCGACTGTGCGTCGACTTATAACCTCCGTTCAACACTTAAGAGCGTATGCTACCTCAGATTAGCAACCCTATTTGTGGTGGTTCAAACTTCGCTTGTAATACTGTTAGAATAAAGTTCTAATCAGCTTGCACTACAAAGCGGTTGTTACGTCTTTCGCTGCGGCCGAATAGTGCGAAATTAGTGGTATTTTGCGATTTACAAAAAAACTATTGATTGGTCTAAAAAAGTAAAACACTATGACTTTAGTTTGTTGCTTGTAGAATTATTTGGCAAAAAAATCAGAACGATGACATGTATTTTAGTATGGTTTTTACTCGTTAAAAGAAATTTTTAGAGGTATCTTCGCGATTTTTTTCTATCGAGCAAAGTTTGTTGTATTATGTTTTCACAACATTATGGCACTAGAATATATCCTGAAGAATATCATATATTTTTCTGATGTTGATTACTGCAGTGAATCATATACTTTTACGCATTATAAAACTCGCGTTTGAGGTACCATACGCTCTTAATTGGAAAATGCTCGACATGTTCACCTGTTCTTGTGTTATAATATAACCTGTTGTTTTTAAGTTGACATTTAACAATAAAATTTGACATGCTAGAAAGTCAAGTATAAATGAGTTCGTTGCGCTATATTTTCAGTAGGCTTTCATGGCTGGTTTTCTATATCAGCGGGCGATCAATGTTACTTAATATTTTTCACCCAAAAAAACGTTGCGTATCAGTCAGTATTTTTATTTTTTTGCGTAGGTTTACTATACTTTGATGAACATAATGCTTGGTTTTGTTGTCAACTGCCATGGGTGTAGTGTCCGTATATACCATGTAGTCTGTAGCTCATTGTTTATTCAATTTACCTTTATTGCTAATTCATTGTTCCTGTAACTAGCTCGCTGACCGCTACACCGTGAAGACGCATTCAGATGAAACATTAAAAGGTTATCAAAGGGAGTTTATTCATGAAGATAGCAATAGAAATATTTGATAGGGCCGTGAGTGGGCTTTTTAATAAAACATAGTTTGTAACGGTGCAATCACTGCTAGATCATATGTCGAACACCCCAAATACCTTGCGATTGATGGTACCATAGAATTATTTTGATTATTTCCAGTGTCCATCCCTGGCTTGCTCACCAGCGGTGGACAGATAAAAAAAAAAAATTATGTTGTATAATTTGTAGATAAAGTAGGTAAGTAATCAAAATATGTAGTTAAGAGTGGTAACTTGGAATAATATTATAAAGATAAGTCACTTTCCGTACTTAAAATTGAGTCGCTACGCTACCCATAAGTGTTGACCAGCGGCAAATTACTCTCAAGCTTCGTTCTCGATATTAGCATGTAGTTTCACCTACAGACTCGCCATTTCGCATTGAATTTAGGAGAAGAAAAAAAAAATCTAATGTAAGGTAGATTCAAAACTTTGTTCCTGACAATGACACCTAGCCAGCTCATTCACGTATCAGTGCTTCGCTGTTTCGCATCATTTCTTTGTTTATAAAGTAATTCAAGTGCGTTTTTATAATTTAGTTATAGAATGCCGAAAAGAAAGACTGATTAACGCGATAATGAGTTATTTGACAAAAAAACATACAAAGAACGTGAAATAAAACGTGCGACGTAATCGCTATGATAGTGCATCATCGCGTCGTCGGATGGTGATTGTTCTACGCCCTATAGCCTGCAGGGTGAGTCATTGACCTACTTATTTGGTGTTTATACATATTTCAATTGGTTACTTTTAGCACCGCCTGGCTTCTCACAAAGAAAATAAAATAAAACAGTTACGTACAATTGAAACGTTGTGGTTTTAAATTGATAACGGTTTATAAGTATAATAGTTATAATACGGAAAATCGGATTGTCCTTTGGGGGCCTTCCACTTCCAAAATTAAGTACTTGCTGCTCGGATCTACCTGTGGGGTTTTTCCATAGCATGTACACCTACGTTATTCCTAGAGAAATAAAATACGAAGCCGCTTATAGGGATTGCGTGTTTCTCACAAGGAGTCTCACTTCCCGCCAAATTAAGTTTATTTTTTAGTATTAAGCCGCTTATTGGGATTGCGTGTTTCTCACAAGGAGTCTCACTTCCCGCCAAATTAAGTTTATTTCTTCGTATTACGCTGCTTATTGGGATTGCGTGTTTCTCACAAGGAGTCTCACTTCCCGCCAAATTAAGTTTATTTCTTCGTATTATGCTGCTTTAGGGATTGCGTGTTTCTCACAAGGAGTCTCACTTCCCGCCAAATTAAGTTTATTTCTTCGTATTACGCTGCTTGGGATTGCGTGTTTCTCACAAGGAGTCTCACTTCCCGCCAAATTAAGATTATTTAATTTTCTTTGTATTACGCTGCTTATTGGAATTGCGTGTTTCTCACAAGGAGTCTCACTTCCCGCCAAATTAAGATTATTTCTTCGTATTACGCTGCTTATTGGAATTGCGTGTTTCTCACAAGGAGTCTCACTTCCCGCCAAATTAAGTTTACTATAGCAAAATACTTATTTTGCATGCAGAGCGCGAACCAATCCAAATCAATGATGATTGTGCTACATAATTAGCACGGCGATACAGATCCACAACCTGGATACTCGTAGTGGCAACCAGCTTCAGTGGAACTTAGTGATGAGGAGAAGGTCCCGGTCCCGGTCATCACACAATCGCCTACCGCCGACAACATCACTGTACAAGTAGACGTACTGCCGCCGAGCTCCACTACTGCCGCGCTGCCACCCGCGCTACAACTTACCGCGCCTACTGCCTCCAGCGGGGCTAGTGAACCCCACGTTTATAAAAGCGCCAACCCTCAAACCGTAAATTTGAGTATCTTTAATGGAAACCCAAGCTTGACCCAGACATGGGTATTG
The DNA here is from genome assembly GCA_949316265.1 of Diarsia mendica. Taxonomy (NCBI): domain Eukaryota; kingdom Metazoa; phylum Arthropoda; class Insecta; order Lepidoptera; family Noctuidae; genus Diarsia; species Diarsia mendica. Next base: position 11,582,004 of record OX438902.1, on the reverse strand, counting down.
AAGGTAAACAGACACTTACATCATGTGTCTTGTCCTCCATCAGCGAGGTCATTACTGCGCTGCTTTCATCAGGTCATAAAACCCCTGAGTTTCTCAAGCTGTTGATGGATACTGCTGAAATTCCCAGTGATATACAGTATGCGAGCTCGATCTCACGACTGCATTCGTTCAAAAATAGACGAAATGCTCTTTGGTGTAGCTTAGCACAAACATTAAGATCGGCAAAAACGAATTTATAATCGGGAGCTGATATAAGGTCGCCTAAAATGCAGTCCATGGTAAATAGACCGACTAAAGCAGTCAACCGGCCTTTAAACTACCGAACCATGCGGCGCGTCGCTGACAGTTTCTACCACCGCCGCCGGGGGCGCGAGATACGCGCGGGCAGCGCCATCAACTCATAATCTGAGGCAGCAGACGAGGACGACGCAAAACAACGCTTCTAGGACATTGTCACGTCAGCCGCAAGCAGGTCACCGACGTTAGAGCCGGTATGCCCCGCGGGTCGTCTTTCGTTTTTCTATGAACAGTGGTGTTTATTTTTTTTATTAAAAAAAAAAAAAAAACGTTGGCCCACATTAGGAATTTCTCCTGTATCGTGGGTGCGTTCACAAACACAGAAAGTCACATACACAAATACCCAGACCCGAAACAACTATCTGCAGGCCATACAAATATTTGTTCCGTGCGGGGATCGAACCCGCGACACGCAGCGCAGCAGTCCAATCGCTTAGCCACTGCGCCAACCGTGCCGTCAAAATCCGAATATTGACTAGTAATCTTCTTCTAAAAAATTATTAGAATCGTTAAGAGTTTAGGACTCATCATCAACACTGAAAAAAGTTCTGTTGTACCAACTAATTGTCGCAACTTCCTGAAATATTATAGAGTCAAATAGGTCGATTTGAAGTAAAACTGCCATATGATAATCGAAAAGTTTATAAGCTTCCCAATTGAGTTTTCCCCCATCTTTGACTGGTGGCTTAATGCGATAAAGGAATCAGTATGTGAGATTAAGGTCGACACACATTCCTTGGAGATATTTAGAGATGCCTCAACAACGGGGGGGGGGGGGGGGGGGGGGGGTCACCTGTGGTGATGAGACTGCCAGTGGACCTTGGATTGGAGTCAACATGAGCAAAATTCCCTTCATGTTAGTTATTTGGAAATACTTGCAGCTTTTCTTGGGCTTAAAGTTTTTGCTCAGGATTTGAAAAACTGTCAAGTATTGTTACGTATTGACAATACTACGGCAATCTCGTACATACAACGCACTGTACATTTGTTACGGGTGGCATACAATTTCCCCATTTGACCGATATTACGAAACCATTGTGGCAATGGTGCGAAGCGCATAAAATTGTGGTTCATGCCGATTATATACGTTCTTCTGATCGGATAATTCCGGACGTTGAAGAAGATTATACACCCCGACATAAAGTGGGAATTTTCTCAAACTGCTTTTAATAAAAAATAACGCAACACTTCACTGTCCCTTGCATTGACTTGTTCGCGAGCAGAATAAATCATAAGTGCGATACCTAACCTATGTTTCTTGATAATGTTACCGTCTTTTTACAAGACTCCTCGCATCAAAACCTCTATTTTTAAGATCAGAAGGTAATTTAATTAATTTTTCATTATAGCGAAGGTGGAATTTACCGGCAAATTACACTGTTTGTCGGGAGGTTGTCCGGGCATTTCTTCTCAAACTCAAACTCAAATTCTTTATTTCAATTAAGCCATTACAGGCACTTTTGAATGTCAGAAGAACATTTCACAAAAAGAAACGATTAAACTACGAGTGCAATACGTCATTCCGAAAGCCACCACGCCGAACCACACGCCACCGAATGCCCGCAACAACGAACACTGCAAGCACGAAAGCACGCAGCGACGCAAACCGCAACCACGAATGCTCGAGACCCCGAATCACGGAACAACAAATGCACGCCGCAATGTGCAACCGTCGCTCCGCGACCCGGAACCCCGCGCACCCGCCGCCACGGCACGCGCCGCCGCGCGCCCCCGCACCCACAGCACTCGCCGGCGGTAACATCCGGCGCCGCGCAGCCCGACGCAGCAACTCCCGAAACGACGCATTGCACTCCTACGCTACAGTCACAATCACAAGGCATAATAACTTGTGAAAGTACTGCAGTTGCCAGTTCCCTAACGTAGATCTCATGAAGAAGAACGGGCAAGAAACTCCATGGACACTCTTTTAATTTAAATCAGAATTTGTTACAAAATCTTGGTACATTATATCATTCATGTTGAGATGGTATATTATGTGAGAACTATGTAGCAAGACGTGCAAGTTAAGAGCGTCCAGAGTAAAGATGTAATAAACAGATCAAAAAAAAAAAAAACTACACCATGGCAACTAAGGAATGACCAGTCTCCACTGACAGCGCCCGTTCACGAACATGACGCATGGATCAGAGCACCATCTAACTCAACCATTTTGAAGGGAACTAAATGATCTCAGAAGAGCAATTCCACAAACGTCTATAATAATAGTCATAGTGCTAGCATCTTTGTCAGATAGCACTGCCAAGCAGTATGATACTTTCCATGAGGTTTGCGTACAGTCACGACAACAACGTATTTCCCTATAACGCTTCGACATCGAATATTCTTTGTTTTTACGCAATTGTTTAATACGGGAGCTCGGTATGGTACCCTATCCCTAAATAGCTCGTGATCCGCTTTATCATTGTTACTTGGACTCGATAAAGTAAACAACGAATTTATACATAGATTCTTCAAGGGAATCTTTCGATTGCGGCCCACAGTTCCTGAATACAATTTAACGTGGAACACTGATCTAGTTTTAAATAATTTGGTGGAATTATATCCCAACGAAAATGTAACTCTAGAAAAACTTTGCAAAAAGTTAGTGACCCTTCTAGCCCATAGAATGTAGGACTAATCAGACACGTCAAGATCATCAATCATTGTTTATTATATTTTCAAAACCACACCGAGCAGTAACGTCGCAGACTTTGAGCAAATGGGTAAACACCGTGTTATAAACCATTGGCTTTGATATTTCACTGGTTACTGCACTTAACACCAGGTACGCAGCTACTTCTAAAGCTTCTATATGCTTTAGAAGCGGTTGCGTGCCTAGCCTGCGCTAGCTGCGTGCGTGGTTAGCCTAGACGTTATACGTAAAACTGCCAGGTGGATGGATTATAATAATAGAATAACATCAGTTGTTATGTCTGTTCCAATTGATTTTGTCACAAGCTTGTTAATGGATAAAGATAGATATTTTAATAGGCTATTGTTATCAATGAAAAGCTATTTAATTACGTAATTGACTTAAGGTGTCATTGTCAGGAACAAAGTTTTGAATCTACCTTACATTAGATTTTTTTTTTCTTCTCCTAAATTCAATGCGAAATGGCGAGTCTGTAGGTGAAACTACATGTGTTTATGCTAATATCTTCGAACGAAGCTCTTCGAGTAATTATGATTGAACTTCACGTACAGGTAAGTTCGTTTAATCATCAAATGTTCTACAAATCTGTCAAACCTATTTGACATGGACTTTCGTCAGTTGCAACAAAATCAGTATTAAGTTGAACTCATACTATTAAAACTTTAGTACTGTGATAGGCCTGCAACTACTGAAATTCAGGACTGTGTACCAGCTCACGCTCTAAATGTTACCACAGGCGTCGATCTACTGCAGGTATCTATAGTAAATACCTACAAATGGAGGTAAAGTATACAAAGTTGTTATTTACTATCCACTCAAGCATTTTATGAGCGATTAAATATTAATTTATAATCCTTTCAGCATTGCAGGACTTGCTAATAAATTAAGTACCTACTTATACTGTTTAGGGCGGAGAAGACGGCCAGAATATTGACGGAGTATTATCGAATACTGTAAAATAAAATGACCTCAACTTCATTAGTATTGGCTCTTTCTAAAGAAAAAAAAAGGGTTTTCAATTAAGTCCCAACTTTGAATATGCTATAAGACAGTTAAAATCATAAAGTATTTTTGGACGATCTCGGCACTTGCAGAATCTAAGCATTCGTTTCAGTAAAACGAAAATCTAACTTTACGAAAACTGCTGGGCAAAGGTGCCCATGACTTTCAGTTCTTTCAATACGAAGTGAGTGACAACCACTGCATACTCTTCGTAACAGATAATATCCACCGAACAAATTTCTTAAAACCCCTAAAATTCCAACTTAATTCGTTCGTTCTAGAAAACTAAATCATAGTCATCTGCCTAGCCTTTTCCTCAATACGTTGCTATCGGCTTCCAGTCTTAATCGGTTGCACTTGATTACCAATATTTTACATGGAGCGACTGCTTGTCTGACCTACACAATGTAGTACTGGGTTACTTATAACCCAGTACTGGCTGGGTATCTTAATACCCATTGGTAAGATAGTCAACAATGGGTATCGTAATACCCAGCAACTAGTCTTATTTGGACTGGTCAGACTCTCAGTCCACTGACTGCCTGCATCGACTAACCCAGTATTCCTACTAATAAAATTAGTTTAGACATATCAGTAGGAACAGAAACACGGCTCGAGCGGCGTGTTTCTGAATCTCAATTAACCCACTAATGACTATATCTAAATCACCGACCTACCTGTCTTTAGATTGTATCGAGTGAGATAATTTGCATTCGCTTTATTACTGAGACACCGGCTTGAGTAATTTATGTCTGCCCCATGTTGGTATACGATCTAGCGTGTTAAGACAATGCTTTATCTATCCCTAGGTTGCTAGTTTAGCACTTTTTAATTAATTGCTTGATAGGCTACCTACCCTACCAGAAAGGCATAAAGGTTTTTTTTAATCTTTTCTCATAATTCTCTTCCAAAGCTTTTTTGTTCTGTGGTTAGAAATAAATAGTAGGAAGACCATAACGTTCTTCTTTCTTCGTTAACTTTTTTTTCTTTTTGAGGCGTAGTCACGTACTGAAGTATTAATCAGTGTAGTGTCAATCACCAGGCTTACTACCACTCGTAATAAAATTGAATAAAAAAAAGAAAATTACAAAGTAATACAACGCATTAAAAATGTTTACAAGGTTTACAAATAAAATCAATCAAAAGCATCACTCTTAAAAAAAAATACGTCAAGAAATTAAAAAATTCAACAGATACATAATTAAAAGAATCGATAGCTCACCGTAGCACATTATGACACTGACATTTCGAAACGTCAATCAGCCGCCATTGAGTCGCTGTCAAAGTTCCCACATTGATTGTGACAGTTGTAGGTACAAGAGTACAGGTGTAATTTACTGTGGATCCATAGAATTTATTAAGTTATTAGTTTGTGATTTATTATTATTAGCTTCTGCGCTAAGAATAGCTTATTAAACAAAAAAACAAGCTAAGAATGCATTTTTATAGGAATTGTGTTCTCATTTTATTTCCGTATAATTTTGTGTTAGTAGAACCAGTCACTAACTGTCAAATAAAATCTGTTCTGACATGGTTCTGACTAAATCTGATTCTTGAACGTATCAATTGATATTTTTTTCTGCTTTGTTTTAAGAATTTTTGCTGTCCAGAAACTCTTACCAATTATTTTTAAAATTATTTTTTATTCTTTAGTTAAGTATTAAATCAGTCTCCTCACTAGGTTTAACGACGGACCTACCAGGTTCATTTACCCTTAAGGACAAAATTAATAGCTAAAGCTAATCGTGTTTTACAACCACAATATCCGCAAAAAGATGGCAACAATGTTATTATTTACCTCATTACAATCCTCGCCTCTATGCAAATGGGAGGTAGGGAGGTAGGCAGGTAACGTCATTACAGTATCTTGCCCATTACGCTAGATTGATGAACCGCCTGGCCGTGGGCTTCGGGACACATCATCTTGTTTATGTTCATTGGCTGCACTTATCACATATCTTTTAGATACAACCGATGTAATTAATGATCCGCCGATATATTCGACGAACTACTTAGATAAGTTTGTAGTATACGCTTAATTAGCAAATTTGTTAGATTAATTGGTCAATCAACACCTCAGGCCGTTGCTGCTGTATATCTTCCAGCTATTCATTTTCAGTGTTTATTCTGCGTCTTAGTATCAGTCGATGAAGTGAATTCATTATAGATACACTTGTTTCCTGGCATTTCAATTCTAAACAATCGACAATTAAGGTCCTGTCAATCCCACAAAATATATACCGAAATGTATTAATTTAAACGCGCAACGGTAAACAAGCATGCGTAGATTGAATGGCAGAGACAATAGCGCATTCATTATTGTGTTAGTCGAAGACGAAGCGCTTACTGTGTTCCGACCGGTAAAAACGTTTTGTCGCCTCACTAGACAGACTGTTACCCGATTTTCGCTTCAGGTACAGACAATTTCGACGTCAGTTTTTTACAGAAGACGGACTTACGAAGAGTTTCTTTTCCAGTACCGTATTTCAAAGTAGGATAGAAAATGCACGTCGTAGTAAATTGTTTCAGTTGCGTTTTAGGATCGGTAATGGGCTGGAAGAATTTCTGGATCTTGGATTCAGGCCTCGTGCCACAAATTAGATCCCCATCTTTTAAGTTTTTATTGTCAGTCTAGAATGGTCATGATTGATTTTATATAGCTGATCTCATCAGCGGTTTATAGCATTTTTCTTTTAATCGAGTATTCAAGAACAATAAATCGCTCTATAAATCAGTCTGCAATCTTAACGCTTGAGACAAAAAGTTTGGAATTTAAACAATACTGATTTTGAATGCATAATTTAACGAATTCAATCAACAAAGACAAGACAAGACTTTACGAAGATCTATCCATTGTTTAGAAAAGCATAAAAGAAAGAGAGCACCCTTCATTTGCAGATATATTAATGAGACAGCTGACACGCGGAAGTATCGTCTGTTATGACTACCACCGCTATTATTAAAGATTGGCAAAAACTGCAGTGTTAGGTATGGTGGAAACGAGAGGCTTAATCGTATCCGTGTGGTGGTTAACCATCGCTTACCGCGACTACTCTTAGGTTTATAGTAGGAAATTAAGCCCTAGAAATTTCTGAAAAAGTCGTTTGTCGGTTAACCTGAACAAGTTAGTATTTTGTCAAGTAATCAAAGTGAAAGGTTAATGTTAGTAGGTCTGGTAAATTCGTTTGCAAAGACACTCTACCATAAGGATTTTAGCTTTTTCAAGTTTTGCGGTCAGTCTGTCTGTAAGGAAATGCTGACAGCATTTACAATGCGTGTTTATTGGACAAGCGCATTAGCAAAACGTGCGTTAAACATTTGCGTGAACTCTCTGAACCTACCAAATTGGTACTTGAAATCAGAATATGAAAGTTAACAATTTACATTGTTTACGCATTTCCAGAATCACAAAATCATGCACATACAAATATACCTATCTCCCATCGAGATTCTTGAATAAATCTTGTTATGGAAAACTTTCATTTGTCCGGTTACAAATGCTAATATGAACGTTGACGTATTGCGAATATTGCGATACAAGTTCTACATTCGTAGTCATAGTTTCTACATACGGCTTCCTTCTAAGGATGCGAGCAGCATAATAGGCTTGTTTGGCAGAAAGCTGTCGGGAGTAAATTCTATTCAAAGTTACTGTATATGTCAATGTCTATGATATTATACACACTTTCATTTTAGAATCGAATTGTTTAACAAAAGTGCTTCGTATGTATGTATCGGCATGCTCTTCTCGCAGATGACTACGGTGAAATAAAGTAATAAATAATTCATTAAGTTCGTACTTCGAAGACTTATCAGAGAAGTTAACAACGGACCAATCGATAGAAATCTGAAGATTGTCTCCAACAAGAATAGTTGAGTATTCTTGTTGTAAGTGTGGCTATAAAATCTCGTGTTTACTTATCGCATTGATCGTGCAAAAACTGTGCTAAATAAAACATCGTAAAGCTTGAAAGGTATTGACCTTGACCCCAGGGGTTTCACCGCGTCACAATCAGTGCTAGTCTTTGTATCGTGGGTCGTCATCGCGGTGAAGCTATTGTGCTGCGAACAATATTGTCAAACCTTGTTAAGAAAGCGATAAAGTAACAATACAACAACATGTTCGGAAGATAACATAAAAAATAATAAATGCTATTATTTTCTTCAGTGACGGCACTGTGGCCGGAGTAGCCGGATAGGAATTTAACGCTTTAGAACTTTGAAAGCTTAATTATATTTTAAATAATGAAAAATACCATTATGGGAATCATAAATAAAGCACCGCAATATTAATTTTAATTATTATGTGAATTACTTTTTCATGAGGAGTAACAGCAATTAGATTTAAAACCTAATTTAGGTTTAAATTCCGTAACAATTTGTCAGAAGCATGTTTTTACTACGTTTTTTTAAGAACACTAATAAACGTATTTAACGGTCATCGCAACAGTTCGGGTTGAGGCTGTCGCTTTTTTTACGTAGACAACCATAATGTCGAATTAATAAAAGAAAAAATAACAGTTACAATGCTTATTGAAATCCGTTCGGCTGTAATCTTTTGATGAACATAGATTGGTTTAAAATCATGTTAAGCCAAAAATGAGGACAATGTGGAAGCACTGACTTTACAAAAAAAAAACAAGTATTATCTACAACTTGATAAATGACAGTAATATCTGGCCAAATAACAGCTAGTACAAAGATTTGACTTGCCTTGTTAGATAATAGTTAGTATGTATTGGTCAAATCTTGCAACTGAATTTCAAATCAGTTCCTCCTCACAACCGATTGGGCTGAAATTTTGTATAGTCCCTTGATTCTGGTGACAATTTATTTTTATGATAGACGTGACTTGATTCTCCACCAAGAATCGCCACCTACGAGAGAACTTCTCAACGGTAATTAGCACGGACACGAAACTTAGTATAGGTACACCAATATTGATAGATACATCAATGTTCATGTTCATCATGTTTTACTTATGATTTTGAAAAAGGCAGTGCAACTAGTTGTAAGCATTGATTGTAAAATTTCTTTAGTTAGTTATTTCAGGTTTATTGAAGTATCTAGTAGAAAATTAATTTTCTCCACTAGTCGAATAGACACGTATTGTTCCGGCCACGTGTGAACTCACACGAAGCTGGGCTATAAAACGCGATACCTATACTACATTCTCATGCAGTCTCGAGACAGATCGTAAAAAGGCGAGCAATGCAAACACGTACCTACTGAGAAAGTATTCTCGTTTCCATCACAGAAGTCTTTAAACGTCGCGTTCGTACGTTAGCATGCACGATGGTGAAAGCTGCAATAGTTTCATATCGCCACAAATGTCACAATCATAGGTAATGGTAGACGACATGTGGTGTCCAGGCATTCGTATGTGCGCAAATGGTGCTTTTATTTGCAATTTGCTGCAATTCCCTCGTCTGTCGCAGAACCACAGCGCACTTGATCGGGCAGTAATTGCGCTCGACAAGTCGATAGGGACAGTCTGTAAGAGTGATCACATCACGCCAACTACTCGTGATAGACTATTGATATGCTGTATTAAAACAATCACACAATAGCCCGATATTTACATTTTATTGGTTCTGAAATGAAATAGAAATATTTATGAACTAGTAGCAGTAAAACTTTACATGCAGAAAGTTACTGTTAGCGAATCTATTATGAAACTTCAGTTAGAGATCTTACTTTGGAATAGAACACAATGTTTTTCACAAGTTGTAAAACGGAAACGGTATGTTTCGTGGTACCCATATGTCAGATTATGATAACTGTTTAGGATCCTCATACACTCAACTACTCAGGTACTCATAAAAATGGACGCCAAATAAATCTTCAGGGATCGATAAAAAGATTCTCCGCTTTTCTGAAAACTTTTTCCAATCTACCGTAAAAGCAATGTAAATTAAAATGGCTGCAAAAACTATAGAAAACATTAATGATTGTTCGTTTGTCACTCAGGGTAACTCGTTCACAGGAAGAGCATCTAACAATGTCGCGCACCTTATACGTATAAGAAACTGTCATTAATCAATGAAGTACGAGGGAATCTTCATAACATGAATCTTTAATCAAAACGGCAAAAACCTTACTCAATATGGTAAAGCTCACAAGTACTAGAATTAGTTTGAATTATCATTCTCGTTAATCAAATGGCTATCAAAGATCCATTACTGTGATTTCATTATTAAAGAACAATTATAGCAGGAAAGTCACTTGCGACCTCCATTACTATTGACCTATCGCGGACAGCCTGGTATAAACTTGAGACTTGCTGACTCATCGTCGGGAGATAAAAAAAGTTGAAAGCCATTGTTGCTTTTCCGTATAATGTGACAAAATGACAGGTGGAGACAGTTTTTTCTCCCAACGATACGTTGTACTTATCAGTTTTATGACAGTAACCATCTTATTGTTTAGATGTCATGTATCAAATTCGTATCGGTTGAATAATAACATAACATCACGCCTGTATGCAGAGGAGTATCTAATAGTACACCCACATTTCGTCGGTTAGGTATGTTTAAGACTCATGAAATAGGTGGCGAGCCTATTAATTGTCTTCAACCCGACACAAATAAACGCTCCGCGGCTGTAGGCTCCTACTGAGAAATGCCTGATGGAAAAAACCCAATAACAATTTGCCAGAGCCTCATGTTCAGCAGTCGCCACCACTTGACTAAAGAAGCGGTACAATTGAATCAGTTTTTTTTATAAGAGGTGTAGTGCATGAGAGCGTAAGTTTCATGAGTTGCGGAATCGCTATTTGTAAAGCGTGATTTTCAGTAAGTTTGTACGAAGTCATCGATTTCCATTTTGTCGAATGCATTCTCTACAATGACTATGAATAATTGTGTTTTGAATACAAGTTACTGTTTACCAGAAACTGGAATAAGTATCTAATTAGTCGCTTTCCTATAAGAATGACATTTTACTATTTTTTTTTTATAGGCAGTGTTTCCTCATGAGTATTATTATAGGGTATTGAGAGTATTCTGTCAAGTTAAACGTAAAATTAACAAGAAAACTGCCCCTTCATCTACTAGCTCCTGATTACTAAGGAAATGATTGAGACAAGCATATAATAATAGTCCTACTTATACGGACGCCGCATCTCCAGTAGCCATTTCCGTTCCTGCGTCGTAACTGTGACAGGGTTGCATGTTACTCAATTATTGTCTGCAGAAGATAGGTGATGTGAAAAACCGCATACCGCAGAGTCGTCGGGCACACGGCGCGTGCGTCATCTGCGCGCGATCCGCGCTCCGCAACACATCGACCACATCAAACGCGCATTAGTTGCAAAACGCGCGATTTTTTATCGGCATTTCTTCTTTATTGTAACTTGCGATTACGATATAATTGTCTAGTAGGTATTACAGAGAAATGTTGATTGATGAGAATACCATGCCTTTTTTCAGTTGCAATAAAATGGTTGTAACATTCTCTACAGTTTCGTAATGTCTATGTGAGTCGTTTCAATCTTAATTAAAAACAATAGCAATAATCGGAAAGAAAATAGAATGCTGTCATAAAAATTGCTTTACACAGCGGTGTAAAGCAATTTTTATGACAGCATATAAATATTTTCTTTAAGAAACGGTTTTCTTATACATTCTATTGGTTGCAACACTTGCAACGCTGATTGTCGGCACATCGTCGTCACCATGACAGATGTGTATGACATTGATCGCGTGCGCAGCCCGTGCGGGGATAATGCCGGCCATTTGCGGTTGGATACAGCCTTACATCCCGCACTACCTTTGTGGCGTAATGGTCAGCACTGTACTTAATGGAGGATGTACGAGCGCCTTAAACGATTTGAGACGCTCTGTTTACTGAAAAAAGTGCTAAAAGGAATGCTGCGTGTTACAAAGAAAGTAAAATGGCACCTGGTTGTTCGTTCTTTAATACAGGTTCAGATTACCTTGTTTATTTTTCTAAGATATGGTTTAAAGCGAAACTCTTTACTGGTTAGTCGGAAATGGTATTAGAATATCAAGTGCCACTTGTGTTGTTTAAAGTAAATAGGCTGATTTATTATGCCGCACCGCACCGCACGTGGATATCAAATAAGTGTGCTATCCATCAATATTAGCTTAGTTATCCACCAAATCAAAACCACTGAATCCCCACTATAGTACTTAGATTATTAAATCGAGTATTATCGTATAGCCTATGAATTTATGTGTTTTATTTTTCAATCATTTCTAATACGATGAAACTATAACTTATTATTATATTAACGATGCCCTGCGTATTCAATTTAAAACATTGTTAAGCCTATGAACCATAGTATTTGTCTACCTACTAACTAGGGTAGAAGAGTTAACAGCTGATTTACGACCTCGTAAAATTTGTATTGCACACTTAACATAGTGGCTTATGCAGGTTTGCTTGACTTCTTATAGATTTATATAAAGTACACAAACTACCTACACAACTTGTAGGTATGAAAACTACGATTAAATCAACGAACTGCCACCGTGGGTTACCACCACCTAGTTCTTTCTTGAGTCATCGTCTTGGTATATTGATCTTCAACTTCTACTTTTATTCGCCGGGTAACCTTGATCGTTAGCTTGTTGCAGATACTTTAATTGAGTATGAGTGTGGTCGTGTGGATGACTATGAGTAGAGAAAGACTGAAAAAATGATAAATGGACTGTGTCAAGGATGAAATGGCTATAACGGTAGTGACTTCTATGATATCGAATAATAGGTAGGGGAAGTATGGAAGATGTGCTGTGCCCCAAATGCCAAAGAAAAAAAGAATGTGGTTTGGAGATCTTGGTGTTAAGGTGTTGCTTTGTACCACCATGTATAGCTAAAATTCATTTAATTTCAGTGCTAACTTTCATAATATAATGTGTGTGCTTACAATTTCACTACACACGTATTACATTTCTCCTGCGTTATAATATGGGTAAAATTAACTGCTTAGCAACATTGTTACGCATATGGTTTTACAATTTTCGTTGACCACGGTGGTATTTATAGTTTATAGTGTCCATAAAGCAATGAACTTACGATGGTAGCCGTAAGCTATGGTCTGTTACATTTATGTTAGAAATTGCCGGTTTACTGTAACAATTATTATGAGCTTCCGATTGCCTGTGGCATCTTTGTATTTAATACATTATACCTATCAACCTGCCATCAACAAAATATCCTGATAAAAGAAGTTTGCTAAAAGCTACAGCAAAGCAATGATGAAACTTTGTCTAGTTATAAATATCAGCAGCAGCATAAATAAAGTCAGTTGGTCTCTTATCAATTCGAGGATGTTACAACCAAAAACAGTAAAACTATAAATCATCCATACTATGAAGCTCGCGGAGTAACAATTCAATTGACTTGGGCCCCTCAACAAGGTAATCGGATAAGAATAGCAAAGGAGTAAGAAAGAGATTGAAGATACATATATCTAGCTCGTTTTCAAATTCAAACCTCTAGAAGGCGAATAGCAGTCACGGAGTCTGGATTTGTGCCCGATTGATAACAATAGTCGTGCCCTCTATAACATGGGAATTCAATTAAACAGGCGAAATGTGGGTGTACTTAGGTACACCCCGTACATCTTTAATGTTATGTCATGTTAAACAAAGCTAGAGCTTTCCAAAATCATAACTATACCGAAATCCATACTTACTTCCATACTATATATATACTATATCCATACTAATATTGATACCTGAGAAAGGACATAGGCTACTTTTTAATAATAAAAAAAAAACTTTATTCAAGGGGTTGAAAGGGGGGTACGAAAATATTACTTTTGGTCGCGATAACCGGCATCGGTAGCGATAACCGACATCCGCGCGGTTGAAATCGCGGGCATCAGCTAGTACTGAATAAATTCGGATGATAAACGTCAAAATCAACGCCATAAACGAAGGATCACCTAAAGTCCGACTTTTCCCTATATATTCTTTATCAGTTCCCACTTTAAAATTATGACATAATTGTTTACCAGTAGCTAAGCAACTAATTACAGAGCCACATGGCGTGCATGTTGGGTACTTATTAAAATAATAGCTACTGCAGTACCGCGTGCTATCTCAACAGCATCATTAGGTGTTTCCTTTACATTCTTGTTAGGCGGTCAAGTTTTAGAACTTGTTTCTTAGGCTGATGTAATGGGATTGGGAAGTTCGTTAAAGGTCTACTGTGAGTTCTTTGGTGTTTAAAGAGCGATTTGGTGTGATTTGGGCTTTTTGGTTAGGATTTTGCTATTACCATGTTGGAAAGATCAGTTGGACTATTTATGGACTTTTGTGTAGGTACCTTAATAATCAATATCGAATCTAGATTCAATCTAGATCATTGTATTAAATGTGTCTTAGTCTGTTCTTAGTCTGACAAGGCATGAAGACAATACCATCATCATTATTCTCTTGCCCAATTCATTTGTGGTTGACGGCATGCGAACCGGAAGACGTTGTGTTGGAAGGCCTCCCACTAGGTGGACCCATGACCTGGTCAAGGTTGCGGGAACCCGCTGGATGAGAGACGCACGGGACCGGTCAATGTGGCGACACCTGGGGGAGGCCTATGTCCAGCAGTGGACGTCTTTTGGCTGAAATGATGATGATGATGATGACGGCATGATTTCTTCTTCCATACTTCTCTATTACTCATCATCTCATCAGACAACTCCCTTCTTGCTATATCATTAGTGTGAAGACAGTCCATCGGTCCATCCATCGTTACTTTGATCTTCCTCTATCCATCCAAATTCATAGTCAAAATTTCCCTCACTACAGGCAGGACATTCAAGTATAATTCCAACTTGTTATGTATTCATCACACTTCTATATAATATTGATCTTGTACAGTGAATATTAATACAACTAATTACAAATATTAGGTAGGTCCGGAATTCCAGGCTTAAACAAATACGACGTAACTATTTGCTTGTACAATATTTAAATAAGGTTTCATAGAATATTATTTAATTTATGAAAACAGTTTTTATTATGTAGATAGTTACATCAACATTACTTTTGGGGTTTTATTTGTTTTTCGACAGGTGGAATAAAAGATTTAGGTACACACGGCTACACATCAAGCTATACAAAACCAGTTAATCTTGGCCTCACTTTACTAGATCTTTTCGCACAATGAACGATCAGATTATACTGGTTTTGTATAGCTTGATGTGTAGCCGTGTGTACAAGCGTTTACTGCCAAACGAATTCAATGATTTTGTTTTTTTTTTGTTTCCTCATATTATGCAATGTAGGTATCAATCAACCAGTCTGTAAGTTCGGAAATTGTTGTTTTGTTATGGTTAGACTGTTTTCAGCGCAGGCTATGGACTTTTACCCTACTTTAGCCTATACATTTATAATCATACCCCTTCAAGCTACGCTATCAATTGAACCAGTTTACAAACCCAGAACAAAGTGACTAGCACCTTTTCATAGTCCCCTCTATATTGACCTACCAGTTCACACTCCCACACAATAAGGCAGCGATTACACGCTAGTATTAAAGTAAGTGCCTGTCAGCCTGCATGTTCACCTTAACATAGGAATAGGTCTCGCTTTGTTACTAGAAGCTTTTCATTAGTAACGTGCAATTAACTATTTTATTAGACTTTATCTAGATTTGTAATTGGTTGTGAATTGAAGCTTAAGTTCTGAGTTTAGATTTTTAATTGCCTTGCTAAGGTTGTTGATTGTAATCGCAATTTCTGACCGTCAGTTGATGTTCTCTTCTTGGCTTTATATCATAATTGTTTTCCTCTCGATTCCTGTACGTAAGCTAATAAATTTAACATTGTTTAAAATTAAAATCATTATAACATAATAGTATACAATACGCACGGACATGAATCTGAAAAATCAGAGGTTGAGTTTGAATTATTGACCTATGACTTGACATTCCAATGATCACATTACTTGGCTATCACTGTCTTTAGTTGATGCTGGCACGTCATCTTTCATCATACATCATATTTCGGCAAATTCTATTGTGCAGAGGAAATATCTAAATCTCCATCAATCTTCAACTTTTAGACTCTCTGATTAGTAACTGTTCGAAAGTATTATAACTTTCATCTATTATCCCGTTCCAAATTATTAAGGTACGGTCAGCAACAGAAGTAGATTGACACTACTCAAAGTTTCAAACCAAGTTTTTTAAGAGTAAGGAATATTTTAAAGAATAATCTTCTGAAACATTAGAGATAATAGCTGGAGTCCTGTACATCAAGTAACTAAAATTCCGAAATGTGTGTGCTACTTTCATTGCTGACCGCACCAGCTAAATTCTTTGAAATGAATTATTAATAATAATAATATAAAAATTATTAATAATAACTTCAACGAAGTAGTAGGTGTTTTTACGATAATGTTAAAGATCAAAATAATTTACAATATCAATTTGTTTGTCATAACGATTGCACACTCCAACTGTTATATCGATGGCCAGTCACTACAGAAGAGACAGGTTAAGATTGCACAGCAATCGGTCATCAGGCCAAACAGAACCGGATAGTGCTCATAAACATAAAACATTTTGCAACATAAATAATGCATTAGAAGATAATTTCAATCCGTACGATGAATTTGTGGTAACCTAAATGGTTAGTGACTGTGTTTTGCAGGTCAAGCGTAAGATGGATAATCGGTCGGCACACAATTATGAAACTAATAGATATAAATGCTAAAGACCACAATGCTGTATAGAAACATTATCGAAAACCGCAAGCTTAGCAAAGACACGGTAACAAAATTCATCAGAAATATCTTATTGACCGGAGAACCTCTTTGGAAGGAACATACATTTGTGGTCACAAAAATATAATTTAAGAGCTTGTCTGTATCTACAGCGCTTAAGAAAAGCTCCGAAATCAGGAAAAAGAGGGCCTAGACATGACAATTAGTTTTTGCTAGAGGTATTGTATGTCCCAGTACTAACTAGGTTGTGTGTTGCTGCTGTTGACCCATGCAAAATGTTGTATGCAGCTGCATTTGGTTAGATTCGAAGCCGACCCCGACATAGTTGGTAAAAGGCTTGGCAGATGATGATAGTGATGATTACAAGCTACAAAACAGTTATATCAATCCTGCTGCAAATTATTGAAGAAACACGATACACTTTGACATCAAGGTCTTAGGACTCAATAACCTGATAGCCCAAAAAAGTGAAAAATAAAAAATCAGCTTCTGAAGTCGGTGACTTTTGTTTGTTTGATTTCATGTTTTTGCCACCGACTTCTGAAGCTGATTTTTTATTTTTCACTTTTTTGTGTTTTATTTTTGTCGAAGTCGGTTTTATTTTTTGTAAAAAAGTTTTTATTTTTCACTTTTTAGTGGTTCACATGTGCTTACCCCTTCACAACGTACCGGCGTGATGTTATGTTATGAACTGGTGTAAACAATAGACAGTCATGAGATTTCAGCAATCCCAGTCCATTTGCTATCATTATTTGAGGAGTTCCGTTGCCTATCTCCGAAGTTCTTCATCAGATCTTCACGTGGCGTGATATTATGTTGTGTGATGGCGTAAACAATGCTTAGATATGCTATAGCAACAATCGCGGTTAATCTGCTGTTATTTATTGAAGAGTTCCCCCGATTTCTACAAGATCCCATCATCAGATATTGAAATGGTGACAATGGGACCACACGGGAAGCACCAGCTTTCAAATGAAAAAAGAATCATGAAAATCAGTTCACCCAGTCGCAAGTTATGAGTGAACAAACATAAAAAAAAAAAAAAAAAAAAAATACAGTCGAATTGATAACCTCCTCCTTTTTTTGAAGTCGGTTAAAAAGACTCTAAACACCTAGAGAAGAAGTACGTAATTTATCTAGTTCGACTCAAAGGCGACAGATGACTTCAATGTAGACTATACACATTAACCGATCAGTATTGGCATGCCTGTCATACGTTGCTCACTTAACATCATTCACGAGATAGAATCGCGTCTCATTTAAATTCCTCGCATACTCTGATATATTTTGCTATCGGTTAGATCGCTTCTTGTCATTTTACGTTCTGTCATAACGTATTATATGAAAACTGGTTGTAAGTTGTAATGTAAGACATTTGTAATGTGATGTATATGGATCAAAGCTATCATTTATGTAATGTTTGTTTATGTTATTTGCCTAAATGTGATTTAAATGTCTTTCCCATGAATTGGCTAGAACAAGTGCACGAAACAGATTGACGGAATAACGGGCACGGCACCTAATGGTGAAACTCCTCAAAGTATAGTGCCAAGTTTTCTTTAAAATTATGAAAACTCTTGCTCGAACTATAATACTGGATACTACTCTAATGGCATAACGCACTTTCGATTACAATACTAAGAGCTGTGAGGAAATTCAGTATCTATTGCATCTTGTGCTTGAAAGATCTATAGCAGAAGTGACATAATTGCCCTGCGGAAACCCTGGTCTAAGGGTTTATCTGTGATGTTAGTAGGGGCTATATAATTGCCCAACCATCATAGTGTGATTTTGCAAGCGCAACAAGGTACCCGAAAACAATATTAATTTAACGACAGTAACTGTTCTGAAAGTGACATTGCAAATATAGTTTAAATTGAAAGCATGCAATGCAAGGTGACCAAAAGTCTCTCAAAAACCTTATCAAATTATTAAGTATAAAATGTCAAGGATCAGTAAAATAATCGGGCCGGGAAAAGGTTTTTCGTACTTTTCAATACCCCGATCGAAACAGATGGATCGATGAAAATCTGAAGGGTGAAGATAGAGGGTATTATGGCACACAAGTACGGGTAAAATAATAAAAAACGTGATATTTCACACTAGCTTTTGCCAGCGGCTTCGCCCGCGTGAAAATGACGATTTTCCATACAAACTTTCATCCCCTATTTATCTCTCTTAGGGGTTGAATTACGAAAAATCCTTCCTTATTCCTTGTCTACATTATAAAGGGAACCTCTGTGCAAAATTTCAGCTTTCTAGGTCCAAGGGTTTAGACTGGGCGTTGATGAGTCAGTCACTCAGTCAGTCAGTCAATCAGTCAGTCAGTCAGGGCTTCTCTCTTTATTTATATAGAAGATAGAAGATAATAATGTGACGGTTCAATGAGCGGTCTGACGGTTGACCAGGGGGAATGCCGGGAATGGAAGAAAAAACGCATGGCAATGACCTCAAGTAAAATGGGACAAGGACAGGATGACGATGATGATAATATAGGAGGCGGTGTTATCGCTGAAAGCGTTATTTCCAAGACAACCTTTAGAGCATCGCTAGACCACCATTTGACCGTTTCAATAAGACAATCTTCCAACATTCCCTATACCTACAGCACGCAAGTATTTATGAGATAATAATTAAATAAAGACAACAGTGTCTTCAGACACATGTCCTTATCTAATCTTGCTTTGCTATCATCGACGCGTGATAATCGGCGCAAGAGTCCCGTCCAAGACATTATTATTGCGATCAGAAGCATTGGTAATGTAATGCGAAGTTTAACAAATACTATAGCTGATATCGATTATTGCAATTTATCCCTTATCATAAAGATTTAAGAGTCGCATGCCGCGTGGACCATACTAAGATGAATCGGTTCTTTAAGGTTATCTTATAGTTCGATGAAGATAAGTGGAGTCTTACCTTATACATTCATCTTGCAGAGGTTGGTGTTCACTCTGAAATAGAAAATTGAAGAATTAGAATTATGTAGGTATCGTCCAGTAACCCACAAAAAAACGGAAATGTATGTGAATAAGAATGAATTAATAGGAGTAAATGGTAGTATGACGACTGACATACAGCTGAAGAGTTTGTTTGTTCGTTTGGTTGAACAAAATAATGTCAGGAAGAACAGGTTGGAATTTAAAAATATTTTTGGGTTGGATTGTCCATTTATAGAGGAAGATTTTAGGTTATATAATATAACGTCACGTAAGTAACTTTTCTACGCAGATGTCGCGTGGCGAGAAGTCGCGGGCAAAAGCTAGCTAATAATTAAATTTTCGAGAGACAATTTCTCTACTTTTCCTATGTCCGTAATGGCACGCAGCATAATATTATCTTTTACTATGTTGCTACTTTTCAAGTTTAATACTGACGCTGACGAGATAATTATCTCTATAATAATAAAAACAGCAAAACATACGACTACAAACAAGTAGTACGAGAAACACCTACTCTTGTCAACAGCAGGCGTGTTTATGTTGTTAACAGCTCCGCCCATTCAATGGGCATTTATCTTCGTATAAAACTGTTATTCAAACATAGGTATAACTGTGGACATCACCGTACAGATTAATGTGATAAACACATTAAGTTACGGCGGCTCTTCAATAGTATTTAAATGACAAAATTAAATCATGTAAGTAGTTAGAATTCCTAAACACACGTCATCATTCTCCTGCCTTTATACCAATTTATTTTGGTCGGTGCATCATTATATATATAATTATTACTCGTCATTACTTCCTTAAAAGTGTTTAAACTAACATGATCACTAATATTATCACTAATACTGAAAACGGGATATTTACTGTTTGCGTTGCAAGCATCATGACTACGGATAAATAAACTGAAGTCATTTCAAGTACTTACTTAAGTGTCGTATTTATATCTTCATTAACAAAATCTATCCATCGTATCTTTGTTCATCCCCTTCTCTTATAGCCATCGGAATTGATACTAAAAGCTTTTCTTACACACGACACGAGACGTATAAATCAATAAATATGAAGAAAAACACTTTCTGCCAGTAAATAAACCTCCAAGATAGATGTTTGACACAAATACACCGCTTTGGCGATACTCGAAAACAATATCTTAGGTAATTACTGTGTGTTTGGTAAGTACTTTGATTTCAGTGTATTTCAAGCCCACGCAGAAATACAAAGCAACTAAATTCCACTGAAGTCGACGTTAGCTTCTCTGAAAAGACTTGAACGGGACGTGGAAAATCGGACATATTCTCACGACGAAGTCTCAGGGTGGTCTCACAATTCACAACATACGACCATTCACCGAACATACATGTTTGTTTATTTGTTTAGCTTCACTTGTATGCACTACTTATGAGGCTTACGACTGCATGTAATGCGCCGAAACTTTGTGAACTATCGTAATAGCACTTTCATGTCGAAGTTCTGCTTCCTCCTCACTGAGACGTAACGTTACCGCTATATTAATTACGTGTAAGTTTGCGTTTGTGATCGGTCTACTTATAATTAGGCTTGGAGTATAGATTAGGTAAGGTTGGGCAGCCAACACTGACCGACTACTATCTTGTCTTCTATCGTTTGACTTCTAGACGAGAATTGATTCTTGTTCTCCACAAAGTTAGTGCAAATTCTGACTATATTCATCAACAAGCATCATCGCTTAAATTGTCACTACGCTACGAGAACAAAAGACAGGCATCTTTCTATTATTAATTGTTGTGCTAACTCCATGCATGCCTACGTGTACAAATAAAGGTGATTATTACGTCTTGCTCCATAAAATAACTAAAACTTCCTAATAAACTAATTTATTTCCTGCCACAATTATCTAACCTAACCTTATTTAAACTCAACAAACAATAAACGATACGCATTGCCCGTTCATTCACTTAGGAGCAATTACCCGAGGGCCAATGATTCTGGAACGCCAATGTACTTGACTGCAGGTATTTAAAGATGATTTTCGCTAAAACCTACGTGGTTATGACTGGTGCGATATGGTACGATGAGTAGGGGTCACTGGAGCGTGCGAGTAACTGCCCAGAGCTACGCTACTCAACTCTTCCTGGTTTTTTACTCAGGAAATGGATGACTGATAGAAATAATTCTTAATATTATCATGTCTTTGTGGAATATTTATTAGTTAGGTGGTTGTAAGTTTTTTGTGTTTTGCTAAGTTTATGGTCTTGCGTGAATTAATTGATGGTTAAAGGTCTTGATCATAATATGTATGAGCTTCGCTGTATAGAGGTGTAATAGGTATTTCATATAAACTTGTAGAACGGTGGCTAAACCATATAGATACCCAAGCCTCGTGTCGATACAAATTGCCCTAAAACGAAGGCATTTTTCGAATCCAGATTGTGTTAGCTAAATACTATCTCAGACAATTAGACATAACGAGATGAGAGAGTCACAAGTAGTCACAAAGTCTGCAATTAGCCAATCTGCTTACGCGAAACAACTTCTAAGTTCCCACAGTTGAGTAAATTCAAAAAACCACAGTGTAATGCAAAGGGCAACGTATCGCAGCTAATATTCTGTAATAAGCATGCTCACCGCGTAGTAATGAGGGTGTATGCTTGACAGTCTACACAACCATAGAGCAGAAGTACAGCTTCCTAACAAACTTTGAAAAAAGAATAATGTTCCAGTTTATATGCGATGCGAGCTCCGATTAGCGATGGTCAGGTCTCCCGCCTTTTAATCTATGGTTAGAATCTAATGAGGCGCCAATTTATGCGTTAGCAGTGATCTTGGAAGATGTTTACTGAATTTTAAGATGCTTCTCATATTGCATAAGGTTATTTTAATCTTAGAACACGTGTTCGGCCCTTTCGAATTGTAGGTCGAGATCTAAAAGATATCCACTGCCTCTTGACGCAATAATATTTTATACCTACAATACTTCCCTTTTTTAAATTATTATACGGGGTGGAAAGAATACTTACGCGAATATGGTTACACGTATTCAGTACGTCATTTTAAACTTCCCAACATAGAAAATTACCATCGGAAATTTAAAAAAAAAACAGCAGTTCCATACTTTTTAACCGTGTAAGTTGTAGCTATTGCACTTTTGTAGAAAATAGCAGGTCCTTAAAATATTACCTAAAATTTTCTATGAGGAATATATTGTGGATATAGAATGAGGTCCGGAGTAAATATAACTATTATAACCGTTTTCGAGTCGGAGTCAATTCCAGCTATTGTTCTATAAATTAGAGTGCCAAAACTTTTTAAACTGATATTACTGCGTTTGATATTTTTGGGTGCACAACCAACGTTCGGTCAAGAGCCCGTGTCACCGTCGTCGTGGAACCACGCATAAGCATTCACCATGTTAGACTCTCTACCAATTTGCTGCCAACCTTCAACATTAAAAACTATCTATTTGGTCTTTATATTTTAGGAATGACTGTATTTTTTTAATAGTTTGTTGTTGTTGAGTTGCGCAGACATTTTGTCAAGGTTTGTCGCCTTGAGACAAATATGATAGTCTAGAAAACATTTATCTATTTCAAATAATTAATTAAAATAATTTGCTTAATCAAACAAAAATGCAAAATTCATTAATTGATTGTGAGTAGTGTCTTATTTGAAAACCCATAACATAAGTTTTAAATGTAAACGATTAAAATGCGAACCAATCGATTAAAATTTATTACTTTCGGAAGGTCAGTTAAGCTTACTAAAGACTTAAGTAGTTTTAAGTCAAAATGTGAGAAAATCTATACTTCTAAGTATCTTTAAAAAACATTTTTTTTTTTGGGGCTTTCATGCTTGTTTTGTTTGGGCTGTAACAACCACGCGGGTCCAGTGCGAGTTGACAGATCTCACATGTTATCGAATGTTTGATTCTAGGACGTCATGAATGTTCACATGTAATAAAAGCAACTTTTTCTCAATAATATTATGGTTAAAATATAATGTTTTGATATTGCTGTTGTCTTCAGGGGATTTAATCAGAGTCTCGAACCTTTTTCCTAAAATTCCTTCTGCATAAGCACCTACGTTACCATCTTCGTTTCGCACTCGGGTATTTCTCGTCTAATCACCTGTAGTTATGGGATTATCATTCAAATCACGCCACATCGTGATCTGAATCTCATTCTCGAGTACTTTCCGCTCCTCTGACATGCGTGTGCTCACAAAATATTTGGCTATTTGCAAATCAATGATCGTATCGCAAATTGCTCGACGATGTCGCAATCACGAGGAAGATTTTCTTAAATTTAAAAAAAAGAAGACTTTTGAAAATATTTATGTTTGTTATTTTTACTGCCATTCTATAAAGAAAAAAGAGCATGTGGGAGGCAAAATTTTGAGTACAAGTTAAGCAGAGCAAAATAGGTAGACAAACGTTAAGCTTATTCTAGAAAGGTCATTGTTGATATGCTGTTAATCTTACTAAAACCTATCGGAGTCAGTTGTAGCCTTGAATAAGATTTATTGCTTGTGGACATTTACCAATTAAAATATATGGTATTATTCTTAAAAAAAGAAGAAAAGTCATGGCTTATTTACGAAATCCAAACTATGATCAAAAACAATTCATTTTTTTATTCTTCTTACTTAGCTAAGTGTTTTGCCTGCATTTTAAATTATTTAACTAGTTTAATTGCCTAGCTTATAATAATGATTACGTAATCGAAAACCAACTCAGAGCCGTAAAGCCCACTTCGAAAAGTTAAGGCAGGGGCAGACGCAACAATTATTAACGCATTTAGTATGCGAACTGTGCAGTGACAAACTCGTGATGTCTACCGACCCGACTTTTACTTTGTCTTGTAACAACTAGACCGTGATTTGTCTAGCTACGTTCCTATTCTACCTCATTTCCATTTCTACGGCACATACGGAATTTTATAATGACTATGTGGCTTGACTTCCATTTTTATTACAAGTTTTTGAATTTCCTCGTTGATCTACCGCAGATCTACTGGGGACTGGGGTTGGATTCACAGATTGGACAATAGTAGATTAGTAGCCAAGGGCTGTAAGGCATCAATTGCAGCCCGAGATATTTAGCGCCCTCGCTGCGCTCGTGCGCCTATTAGTTCGAGGGTGCAATTGATACTTATACCCGAGCTAACTACTCTGCTTTACATCTCGATTGTGAGGTAAGTAGAAAAAAATCGGCATTACAAGAATAAAACATTTTATTAGTTAAAATTTAAAGTGAAATGAGAACAATTTTCAAATTTTAGGGACAGGTGTTTTTTTGGTATGCGTTTTTGGGTGTCTGCGTTTTCGCGTTTCTGCGTTCTCATATATAATAGTTGATGAGTTCTTAGACATTTGGTATTGGGACGCAGAAACGCGAAAACGCAGAAACGCAAAAACGCTCCTGTGTGGGGGAGGCGATACTCATACGAAGACAAGGCTGAATAGCGATGCGACCTCTTTTGTCATTGGGCTGAATGCATGATGTCTCTATTGCCAGTATGATGGTTAGATGTACGCGAACTTTTTGAAAGAGTGAAGCGTTTTTTTTAAATTACTTACCGCCCCATAAAGGGCTTTTCTAGCTACATTATTACCCTAGAGTGCTAATTGGTCACCTACAATGTGCCTACAAGCCCCATTTGGGGATAATAAGGACCTACTTACCGAATATGAGAGATGTAAAATGTATTTCCATCCATTAGTAATTTTCCAATAACAGCTCAAAGGTTGTAACTATGTTGGCACGGTTGAAGGAAGTAGACTCGCCGCCGTCTATACATTTGTTTTTCTATTTACATGGGACTTAATAATTCTTTCTTTCTCTCTTTATCGAGTGACTAGTGTCTAACCTCATATCATAGCTTTTTTACCGCCCATGGGCCTCTGACTTGGTTTAATAATAAGAAGTGTACTAAGAGTGTTTACTATTATATCACCTGTCCCTTTTTTGTAAAATAGGCTTGATATTTATATTTATTTATTTATTTAAGGAAAAACAAACAGTAGCACAATAAAAATTAAACATAATATCTTAAAACTAACATTCTTAAACAACTATGCTACCCACTACGTTTTCCACGGATTACAAAAGAATTTTAAACTAGCTAGTAACAGAAGGTACAACACAAAGTACAAATATAAAACCTGTAATATATATATTTTTATATATATATATATATTTTAGTATATATTATATTATTATTAACTTATCCCAAATCATCGGACATTAACCAGTAACTAATATGTATCTGGATTTAACAGTATAAGAGAAAAAGTGAGCTTGTGTGCGTATTAAACATTAATTTATTATAATTAATTATAATATCTATGGTATTTTAGGTAATTTGCTGGTCCTTTAGAGTTGCGAGGATTTGCCTCTTAAATGCATTTTTACTTAAAAACAGAATGTCAATTAGAGTAAGATCCCAGAGCAATCAGACATAACTTATTTTCACACGGATGAAACCTGAAGTTTTCAGTAGCGTCTCGTGTGCCTTGAATACCTACGCACTTTGTGGAACTTGCCGAGTGACACCTGGGCAGGTACCAGGTGAGAAAGGTGACTAAAAATAAGAACTATTTAACTTAAATTCACATGGCTGATTTTTATATATGTCATGTAGAATATTATTTTAAAGCCGACGGAAAGTGTCTGGGAGTAGAAAATATACGTAAAAAACAGCTTGGAGAAAATACGTGAAGTATTTTCTCCAAGCTGTTTTTTACGTATATTTTAGGAATTATCCTTAAAAATAAGTCGCAAATACTCCCCGACACTTTCCGTCGGCCGTATTGCTTAACAGATGCTTTAAATAATACTAAACTCGTAATGATTTAATACTTAAAGCTAATTGATCGGGATATTGCCATGCTATATTGGTCAGGCGCTCCGAAATCCAAGCTTAAAAGCGTCTGACAAAAACTCTGGTCCATCAAAAGTGTCTGACACTATATGATATTACTTTAAAATAATATTCTACATGACATATATAAAAATCAGCCATGTGAATTTAAGTTAAATAGTTCTTATTTTTAGTCACCTTTCTCACCTGGTACCTGCCCAGGTGTCACTCGGCAAGTTCCACAAAGTGCGTAGGTATTCAAGGCACACGAGACGCTACTGAAAACTTCAGGTTTCATCCGTGTGAAAATAAGTTATGTCTGATTGCTCTAGGATCTTGGACTAAATTAAATGAAACTCATTGTTGTATGTTTCAACCAAGCGATGAAGTGGTGAACGCGAGCCAGCGTTAGATTTACAAAAACTAGTAGCAAATAGACGCCGAGTGCGTATCTCACGTACATGAACTGTTCGAGGAACCAGGTAACATAGACTCCTAACTAAGTCCAGACAATCAAAATGATTACGGCACACATTGAACAGAGTCATAACTTCCAGAAGTTTCCGTCTTGACTTTAAAGTCAAAAGATCATATTTTTTAAGAAGCAGGTGGTATGACATTTTTTTCCGATAACATCTAAAATTCATAGCGCGAAGGTATTTACGTTGTACTAGTTCTAATCTATCAATATATTTTATGTAAAAAGGGTTCCAAATAGGTACTGCAAACTCTAACTGGGGTCTTATTATTGATTTATATAGGTGCAAAAAAGTAGAAGGTCGACGAAAATCCCTGGATGATCTCATAACAAAACCGAACATTTGATAGGCCTTGTTGACAATGTTTTCAATGTGAACATCCAGATGGAGCTTTGAATCTAGCAGAACACCAAGATCACGGATAAAACTTACTTTACTTATAATATACCTTTACCTATATGACTTCAATACTTATAGTCTAAGTATTGAAGTCATATAGGCTCAACGACTAGCAGTCATGCTCAATCTTCTTCATGTGTCCAATTTTCCGCTCTAGTGCTACAATACTGTTGTCCTATAATGGAACTGGCCCTGTGCTTGTTAATGACGTGCATGGTTAGCTCCTTCAGTCAGGACACGCATCTGATTTATCTGGAACTAGTGTTTGCTCGTAGGTTCGCTCGCCTTGTAGTCGGAAATTCAATGGGATATTGAAAGCATTTTTGTATTCAGAGATGACCCTTTTTTTTGGAGGTTGGGAAATCATCAAATGACTCCTCCCGCATGTTGCTTCTTAGCCCTTTGTGTCCCTTTTTGTTCGAGAAAAGACAGCCCAGCAGTGGGACTTTAATAGGCTAGTTCCATTACTAGTTCTTCTTTTACTACTTCGACTTTTTCTATTATTAGATATAAAACGCACAGAACTCCTTGTCTGTATAGCTGGTCTCATCATTATCTGCTCAGCCTTTTTCTCAACCATGTTGGACTCAGCCTTCAGTGTAACTGGATGCAGATGAATACAGTATTTTACATGAACTTTAGACAGCCAATTATATTTATTACCGTTGTATTAGTCTAGGCAACAAACGCCTTTTTGATGAACTTTTTTCAGCAGTCTTCGAAAATTATGATTGAGGTGTCATTCGATTCGGAATGGCATCCAGATGATTTTCGAAGAAAAATGAAGTTCCGCTTGCAAAAATTGCAAAAGTTATTAACAAATAACTAAAAAATTTAAAATGGGTTTAGTGTTTTGCAAATATCTCAAAACCTTATTGAAATTTTTCAAATTTGAAATAAGATTCAAAAAGGGGTGGAAATTTCCTAAATAATGTTCTAACTTTCGGAATTGTAGGACCAATATTAATAACTTTCCGATCGGGTTGAAAATACGCCCGAAAACTGGTACTCCGTCTTGCGCAAGCTACGCTCCATTCGGACCTTTAATGAATAAATGTTATTTAAACTTATTAAATATGAAAATTAAAAATTGAAAAAATTCAGGCGCCTGCAGGATAGATCAATACACAATAATCTGTGATCCAAAAATTTTTATCGCGAATTTTCAATAAGTTATCCATTAATTAATTAACAATTTTTTGTAGCACGAACACTGACATTGCAAGTGCGATAATTATTACACTATTCATCTGAGATTTTTTTCCTTTCGTGGAGCTATTTTTCAAAGGTCTTAGAATAGGCTCTCGTTAAAAAAATTAAAAAAATGTTAATTTTCGTTTTTTTATTAACAATTTACTAAAATGAAAAATTTCAAACCTTCATTAGACATTAAAAAATTCTTTTTTTTTATTATATTATTATTGAACCGTTTTTGTATGATCAGAAGCTACTTAAAAATGATTTTTTATATTTTTTATATCCTGTTTTTTAAAATATTTTTATAAACAAATGCGTTGTTTATGAGATAATTTAATGTTTTTTTTTTTAATATCGTAATCTTTGATAATAATCATGATTTTTTTTTTAAAACCGTTTCTTAAAAAAAATGTTTATTTGCTTAAAAACGCATTTGTTGATTAACAATTATTTTCTCCCACTTCTAATTAATATTAAGGTATCATTATTTTTAAATCACCATTATTTGTTTTTTCTTTTCGATATATAATAATAAAAAATATTGTTTTATTAAAACTTTCATTGTTTATGTAATAAACAATTTGTTAAAAACAAATAAATTTTTACTTTATATTTTTTTTCTTGTTTTACTTATTGTCACAAAAACAGATATGATTTTGTTTTTTCAAATTAAAAAAAAAGTTGTAAAAAAAATTAAATGAAAAAAACAAAATCATATCTGTTTTTGTGACAATAAGTTAATATTGTCACAAAAACAGATATGATTTTGTTTTTTTCAAATTAAAAAAAAAGTTGTAAAAAAAATTAAATGAAAAAAAAGAATCATTCTGTTTTTGTGACAATAAGTAAAACGAGAAAAAAAAATATAAAGTGAAAATTTATTTGTTTTTAACAAATTGTTTATTACATAAACAATGAAAGTTTTAATAAAACTATATTTTTTTTTATATATCGAAAAGAAAAAACAAATAATGGTGATTTAAAAAAAATGATACCTTAATATTAATTAGAAGTGGGAGAAAATAAGTGTTAATCAACAAATGCGTTTTTAAGCAATAAAACATTTTTTTTAAGAAACGGTTTTTTAAAAAAAATCATGATTATTATCAAAGATTACGATATTTAAAAAAAACATTAAATTATCTCATAAACAACGCATTTGTTTATAAAAATGTTTAAAAAAACAGGATAAAAAAAATATAAAAAATCATTTTTAAGTAGCTTCTGATCATACAAAAACGGTTCAATAATAATATAATAAAAAAAAGAATTTTTTAATAACTAATGAAGGTTTGAAATTTTTCATTTCAGTAAATTGTTAATAAAAAAACGAAAATTAACATTTTTTAAATTTTTCCAACGAGAGCCTATTCTAAGACCTTTGAAAAATAGCTCCACGAAAGGAAAAAAATCTCAGATGAATAGTGTAATAATTATCGCACTTGCAATGTCAGTGTTCGTGCTACAAAAAATTGTTAATTAATTAATGGATAACTTATTGAAAATTCGCGATAAAAATTTTTAGATCACAGATTATTGTGTATTGATCTATCATGCGGGCGCCTGAATTTTTGCAATTTTTAATTTTCATATTTAATAAGTTTATATAACATTTATTCATTAAAGGTCCGAATGGATCGTAGCTTGCGCAAGACGGAGTACCAGTTTTCGGGCGTATTTTCAACCCGATCGGAAAGTTATTAATATTGGCCCAACAATTCCGAAAGTTAGAACATTCTTTAGGAAATTTCCTCCCCTTTTTGAATCTTATATCAAATTT
This sequence comes from Diarsia mendica, assembly GCA_949316265.1. Lineage (NCBI taxonomy): Eukaryota > Metazoa > Arthropoda > Insecta > Lepidoptera > Noctuidae > Diarsia > Diarsia mendica. Next base: position 11,551,718 of record OX438902.1, on the reverse strand, counting down.
GAAAAATTTTAATTAGGTTTTGAGATATTTGCAAAACACTAAACCCATTTTAATTTTTTTTGTTAATTGTTAATAACTTTTGCAATTTTTGCAAGCGGAACTTCATTTTTCTTCGAAAATCATCTGGATGCCATTCCGAATCGAATGACACCTCAATCATAATTTTCGGAGACTGCTGAAAAAAATTCATCAAAAAGGCGTTTGTTGCCTAGACTATATGGCCGTCTCGCGTCTGAGTGTGAATTCAGTTTTGTCCTGGCTTTCTTATTGATCATTCATTTCAATTTATGTTGTAAAATTATTTATTTGCTAAAGTTCCAGCAGTTTTTGTATCGACAAATCAATCACAGCAACGAAGTAACGTACCTAATTACAGTATTCCATAGAATAAATTCCATGAAATAAAGTCAAGAGCAATAAACAGCAACAGAAAGCTAAACATGCAATAAACTGCAATCCAAATAGAAATTAGTTAGTCTACTAAAACCGAGTTAGTAAGTATCAAGTCTTTAACATTCAAATGGCTATAAAATAATAATAGTTGCTATGAATGGCCAACATGTGAGAAGAGGGCTCCACAGTTTCTAAGGAAGGAAAATTATGCAAGACGCGTGCGGCCATCGCAAGTACGACTTTCCGCTAGTGTTGCTAGCATAATCGTAAACGTGATCGCACATTAGTGTTACCAGTTAAATAAATATGCGAAACAATATTTCTTTAGTGGCTAGTGTTGATAAATTGGAAGCAGTTTGTGTTTCAGGTGAAGTTAGTTCTCTTTGGTGGCATTTCATGTTTAACAGTTTACCTACATTGTTTATGGTTTTACATTGACTGCTGAGATTATTATTAGCTTCCTACCCATGTGTGCTTAAGATTGAACGTCGATACACATATTTGTACTTAATTCCTATTTAAATTATTTAAAAAATATATTTATAATAAAGAATACTAAAGAAGTGTAGTAGATACTAAAGTAAGAACAGGGGCCCTACTATGACGTCTTAAAACAGTCCTAACTTATTCTTAATCCAGTGTGGAGGAGAGATGGCGCTAGACACCCTGTATAGCTCTGTCACGTTTCCACACTGGAATAAGAATAAGTTAGGACTGTTTTAAGACGTCATAGTAGGGGCCCTGGTAATAATAATAATATCGAGCCATTACCGCCGTCTTATCGTAAGCGACATTTTTACTTAAACAGCGTTTTTTATCGCAGACGACTTTTTAAACTATAACGGACTTGTTCTTCGACTTTTCCCGCCAAAATTACAAAGTTATAGCAAATGCTAAGTTTATCGTTAGCACAACATTTTTCTATATTTTACAATACCCGACATAATCAAAATTATCGTAAGTTGCGTAATTATCTAAGAATTGCAGCGTAAGCGACCCTACTTGTTATCGCAACCGACACAGTACCTACATCCAAATTTTGTCGTTTACTATAAACAAAGTGACAAAAAACGTTAGTGACGTTTTTTTGAAAATTTTTACCGTTACACATAAGGTTTCAAAAATCATTATTATACGTCAAATTTCAACTTAATAGCGCAATTATTTATAAAGTTATTAAAAAAAAAACCTCCTGTAAAATTTGGTTTTTGTCGGTTACACTAAGTCGGCGGTAATGGCTCGATATGTGTGTGTGTGTACTTAGGAAAGAAGCTTTATATTTGCCATACCTTTGTGTTTAAAGCAAACATACCTGCATATAAAATACAGGATAGTTGAAAACAGTAATTATTAGCTACAAATATTTTAGATAAATACCATCGGCGTCGCCAGATTTAACGATGAACGGCCATGAAAAGGACAGGAAACGTAAAACCACAATCCTTTTCAATAAATCTCTACTAAAACTTAACTAGGAGAATAAATAATCTATTAGATATCGATGACGGCCATAAAATGTCATAAAGAAGGTGTGTGCTGCATTTAAGTATGTGGTTTTAACATTTTCAAGACAGAAAGTATTCCATACTTGGCAGTTTAGTATCTTCTCTGCGAAAACTGAGAATCTTTACAATGATTTTATTGTTTTATTAATTATCAGAGGTGTTTTTATTGATTTATTTTTAGAGTAGATACCTTTAGCATTATTGTCTGACAATTTTAAAAAGATAAGAATTATCATTGTTAGAAATACGTCGTTAGGAATTTATTAAAGTCATTGTTTTAGGTGAAGTTTAACATTTTTCGAATTAAAACCAGGTTAGGTTACAGCTATGAGTCTTTGGTCAACTGAACCCTAGCTACTGGCCCGCGGCTCGTCAACCAAGTTAAAATGTGATTTTGTTGAAAGATCCCGTGGGTCCAGTTCGTGTGGCTCCAGTTCGAGTGGGTCCAGTTGACCAAAGACATGGGATGTATGTAGGAGTCTTTGATCAACTGGACCTACTCCCCCTCTTTCATTGCACCGGCAGAAAAACTAGCCCTGGTCACGAACATGCATTGGCCGATATGGAAATCATTGAACAGACTGCGTGCTCTAGTTGGCCATTGCCCATCCAAATTGGGTATACGATTATTTCGGGTACAATGTGACTGCCCCCTCCAGGGCTTGAATGAAGCGAAAGACAGAGTTATCCAGGTTGCTATGTTCTGCTTGGACAAAATCTGAGACATCGATTCGAGCCGGGGCTGAAGGTTGTTCAAAAGAGGTACCGCGGTCCCGGAGACAAAGGGCTAAGAAGGAACATGGGTGGTTTTTAGTCAGTAGAAGTCTGGTACTCCCTTCTGCTCAGAGCGGGAGGAGTCCCACCCTACAAAAAAAATAAAAAGCAAAAGGCAGAGCTATCCAGGTTGCACAAAATCTGAGACATCGATTCGAGAAGAAGAAGCTAGCAAGCAACAAGCAGCAGCAGCAGCTACAAGTGCATCACAGCTCTCAGTGAAATTGACTAGAGATATGACTTTAATTATGATTTGAATTAGTCATTTCTCTAGTCAATTTCACATACGACAAAATTAAATGTCCTACTTGTCCAAGCTGCAGCATGACTGTAAGCTGAATATACAATCTAGCAAAACTTTATGTATTTAGTTATTGTATGTATTTCAGTAACCGTATCTAAAATTTAAATACCACTCATGCGCACTCAAAGTAAATAAAAGAAAAAAAGTTAAAGCGCTTCGAGTGACATTTCTTTTTTTAGAATTATTTAAAGCGCTTTGGCGTTAGTTTTTCTTCTAATATTTGAAGCCTCTCAAGTTTATGTCAAATATACGGCGCGTGCCGTCTATTTGAAATCTACATGTGCATGACCACATAAGAGCCGCAAAAGCTCGAAATCCTGCTAAATCATTTTCATAGAGAACTGCCGGATGACTTTACGAAACCGTATGTAAAACAGTAACACTAAAGTAAATCACTCGCTCTACTTTGTGAGTGGTTACAGAATATCGCGTGCCATAATAAAATATCGTCCGTTACACACTCGTTACACGGTGCCGTTACCGAATTGACCATAATAGGTGGTGCGTGTGCGCATCGATCTCTCTTAATTAATTTGTCACAACCATAATCGGCGGCCATCTTGGAAGATTTGAAAAGAGAAAGAATTTTAACGAATTACGCTCACATTGGCATGTAACTGAAAGGAACTTGAAGGAACATCTGTTTCCTTGACACGACAAAGAAAACAACACACCTTTGGCGATAGAAATTTGAAATGTAAGCTTAGAAGCTTACCGACTACCGGCAAGACTCCGTTACTTCCCGGATTCGTATTGTCTTAAGGGCATCCGTTTTGTGTACTACAATCTAAACAAATGTTCAATTTAATAACCTGAAAGACAAATGAGCAGTTGCAACTGTTAAAGCAGTTTGGCTGGGCAACTATGTCAAAGTGGCCATAACTCGCGAAATATTTAGGTACGTACGTACCTAAGTACAGTTTATCGTTCGGTAGCGTTGGTCCAGCCGAGGTGGGGATCGGAACACCTCGTGTGGACCGTTATGACGGCCACATTGGCCGCAGCAAAGTGGTAACGCCTTCTGTACCTCACAGAGGCGGTACGTAAACTATACTATGTGTTTACAGTTAAGTACATTATGTATGGGGGTTTTCATCAGTTTTTGTGTCGACATTAACCTTAATAAGGTTTGAGCCGGTCAGCGATTAGCTTCCCCATGTTTCGTTTGTTACTCAAGGTAAGCGTATCAGTGTCAAAGGAATTTTCGGATTTATGAAAAGCTTCCTTTTTATGCATGTTTGAAATAAACAGCAAATGAAAACTGCAGCTGTGGTTTAATTGTTTTACGAAAGAAAGTCGCTTCTACCGACTTCAAGAGCAGTGCCGTCTGTTTTTATACAGCCATTGAACAATGCGCACATATCATAAAAAGCTCAAGAAATCACTTCTCTGAGACGCAGTAACTTGCGAACTGGGTAGTATTAAATTGATTGTAATGAATCTATTCTATTAGTCTCACAATCAATAGTTTCGTTCATTTACATTCGGACGCGTGCATTGTTAGAATGTCTAGTGTTTTTGCTTCAAAATTATGTCTTAAAAGGAAATGAAGCGTAAAAAATACTAGTTTCGAAATGTATGGAATAATTTTGTTTGTTTAACACATTTACTCCATATTATTGGGTTACTGTAATAGTAATATCCGTATAGACTCAACCGGAAATGAGAGCTTTTATAGGTAAACTTTTTACAGAATTTTGAAACATATTTAATATATATAATAACGTTGCATCTACAAAAATAAAACATCTGCAAAAGTGTGAAGTTCCTACTACTTACCTACTCCTCGATAATTTCTTGTAAATCAGTAGGCGGAAAGTCATAATACCTACTCATATAAAATTATCGACCAACCCGCTAAGTGAAGTAAGTGCTTTCTATCTTCACCATAATTTCTTGATCATTAACTTACTACGAATGTAGTAATAAAATCTAGAATGCAAGATTACCTACTACCGACCTTGGCAATGAGTAGCAGACTTGTAAGACTAGGTCCAAAATGGAGATTTCATCAGCAGAATGACCTAATGTGACAATTTATATGCAACCTGGCTATACAGTTGCGTAAAGATTAAGATAATAAATATTAATGTTAATGTTACGTCTTATTAGTATTGCGGCATAATGGTAGTAATAATAATGGTTGGAGATTTTTGTTTAGAAATAGATTTTAGCCTAACAACGATGAAGAAGACACAACTATTAAAGATGTGCTGGACGCCACTGGACAGAGACTTGAAGAAGAAAATGCGGTGAAATTGTGAAAAGGATGTAAATTAAAGTCGTGCTTGCTACTGAAAGTAGTGATGTGTGTTTTGGAAGTAAATTAAACATGGCTTACGACTGCAGAAGATCCTTCCGAGTTTACAGATGAACAATGCCTAATATACTTTATAGTAGATACTGACTAGAAGAAATCTAAATACAAGATCTTAAAACGAGTAAAAGCCAAAGCACAGAATCTAAATTTAGCATCCCAAACTCATCTTAAAATTGTTACAAACATGCAATTTACCGGGCCATGAACAGACCAGAAATAAGAAGAGCATATAATAATTTACGCCAACACTATGATTGTGGAACATGATAATAATATGCGCATACGAAATATAATCAGTGCAGTAATTAATTTTAAATTACATAAAAATGCAAAGACTACCATAGTCTGTTCACAATAGATAGTTCCAGTGGATGGGTTTGTGCGATCGAGTGGAACTGCATACATTGCTGCAACTAGGTGGATGACATGTCTATTATGGTCTTTGGCTAGTGTAGAATCTTCTGCTATAGCCACATACTGAAGTTATTTAATTTAATCATGTCTTCGGCAATCAAATCCGTCTGTAGGGCTTTTATTTTTAAAATTCAGAAAATAAATGTCAATTTTTTTATACATGTCTTTACTGGTTGGTCTAAAATGCAATGCCCCTTTGCATATATTTTATTTCTTAAGCATACTGAATATATCCATCATAATTATTATGTTAAAATAGGCTGATTGCAAAATGTTTGTTTTGATGATAAAATTGATTAAAGGTGAAACGTTTGAATTTGCAACCTACTCTACCGGATATTGCCAAACGTTTAACTGCTTAATTTGTATTTGCAATTTGCCAAATAAAATATAGCACTGATCTCCAAATAGTAGAAGTGGATAGGAACCATTTTTTCTTTTAAAGCTCTGTATACGCACAAAAGAATGTAAACGTCTATATCATCGTTCTTGTTAACTTAACTTTTTATAAATCAAATCATACCGATCGACATCGTAACGAGTAGATATCGGTTTAAATATACCGATAAACCACCGATTTATTATTTAGACGTCCCGAGTCTGTTATTAGAGCTGTCTCATTAAAACTATATGAGGAGAGAAGGCCTAGTCAAATAAAAGTATGTAGGTTTTTGTCAGGTTCGTTAACTGGGTCAATGAACTCCATGAATGCATATCGACTGAATGATCATCGTCATTACCGGTAGCTGATTACTAGTGATGATATTCAAATAAAATAAATTAAATTACCAATGACGTTCGATCGGGTGCAAATCATTAAATTAATACGGTCAAGCAATATAATCATTTGAAAATTTGAAATAACAAATAAGCTTGTAATAAGTAATTACACTAAGTGTTGCTACCATCGATTTTAATTAATCGACTAATCAGCAAAAAATAGTAGACAATACATAAAATGGGCACATCACTAAAGACTTTGACGTATTATAACGTCAAAAGTGCAAATATAAATAACGGATGTTTTTAGCAAACTTAGTAAATTAACCTTTTGACGAATTAGATTGATGGTTCGATTAACTTGCGACATTAATCAAGATGCACCTTGACCTTAGATTGTGATCGATGCCTTATTTCTAGAGCACTTAATTTGATTTTAGATTGGATACTTATTTATCGTTTCCTAAATATATTAGGAAACACTGTGCAAAAAATGGAAGGTAGACTAGAAGTCCTTCAATATGCAATATGTATCTCTTATTTATTCACGAAGTCGACTCAAAATAAAGAAATTAATTATTCGTATTAATTAGTCGAATTAAACAAAAGCCTCAATAACATTATTTCTTAATACCTTGTTAAAACTCAGTTTGCGAAATTACTATTGGTATCATTTTCTCATAGATTTTGAGTAACGATGTATAATTATAATAACACTTAATATCATAACATAACACATTACATAGAAGAGCTAACGTGAGATGATTTCAAATGCCATTTGTTTGGTAAAATTAGTTGATAAAAATATTATGAAATCGTTTGACATCATTTATAATAATCATAATCTCATGAATATTACATGGATTAAGTATAATTAAAGTAGATCAAAGGGACTACCCTCTCTCTATCCAGATTATCTTAAGTATCTATTAAGACAGACTGTTTTTAAAACTCGGTCTTTATGACTTTATCGCAATTTAGCATTTTAGCTTTCTATAATAAACAAGACACTTTCTTCATGAGTATGACGCAGGCAGGACAGTATTTTATTACCTACTTCTTACGCATTATGATTCTCATACTAAGTAGTTAAAAAATTACTTATATGTGAAGCACTTGCATGTCATGTATCTCAGAACTAAAGCAACCTGTCGATATGCAGTTTTTTAGAAAGTTTATAAGAATAGCTAATAACTATCTAGGCAACGTGAAATACCGCATCAAAATGTATTGTACAGTGTGTGCGTCAATTAACTCCGGTTAATTATCAAGAGCGCTTCTTTTTGTCGAGGCGTCTTGTGGGAACTCACCGGAACAATATTATCGGAAGCACACTGTGTTATACATGCATCTGTATGTGTAAGTAATTATATGCACATAAATGTTCAAGATCTTGTGAACATTGAATATCATTTAAAGGTTCTTAACACTTTCTCTGGCAACCTCCCTTGGTTCAACTACTTTTGCATTTTTATGTAAGTAGGTAACAAGAGGAAAAAATTACTCCAAAAAAAACTTTCTATTCTGCCAATCAGAAGTGCGCAAAATGTATTTTTTCAATGTGTTAAAACGAATAGTACTGAAGCCCGAAGTGTAATTTTCAACGGAACTACTTTCGCAAATGCAAATCTCAACGTTTACGTGAAAAATATTAAAATAAACACTTTCATCTGTACTGTTTATGTAAATAAATTAAATAATGCGATACTTATGATAACCAAGTTAATTGGATGACGTAATTAAGTCGACATAAATTTTAGATAAAAGATCAATTCAATTAGCTGCGCCTGTTAAGGAATATTTAAAAGCAGTGGCTTACCTAACGCTTCGTTCTTCTGAAGACCGTGTGAACACTCAAATGCAGGAACAATGAATCATAGCGATGTTTACAGATGATAGTAAATCAAATTAAAATCTATTCACATTGAAAAAGTCCACTGTTTATATTTTTTTACCATAGACCACTTTGTTTTTCTAATTTTAAATTTCGAATGCGGCGCGCGGTTTTTGGTAAAAGTAGGGATGTTCCATTTAAACGATTGGGAGGACTTTTAGTCGATTTTTTTTGTGATCGTACTTTCGCAAACGCGTGTGTTCCCGGGGAGTACGCACGCGAGGTGACTCGCCGGTACCGCGAGTGTCGGATAAATGGCGAGTGGATGCCGAGAGCACCTGTGCGACTCATCTGCGGACATGTGGTATTGCACCGCGGCTGTTACACACGGTTAAACTGTTTTACTATTTCTTTTGGTACGGAACTTGTAGCGGCGTTCGAGAATATTAATAGGTTATTTTGATTGTGCTTTTGCCTTATTATTTCTAGAATAACATTTGAATATTTATATTTTCTACTCTTAAAAAATTACACATTTTTTATGGCAATTTATTTAACACTGTTTTCGAATTTATACGGGTATTCTTTAATTCAATTATTTTGCAATTTTATGTGTGTAAGTATGTCTTTTCGTTTACGTTAAGTATGTTATATTATATTATACGATAAACAACGGAAAAGTTGCGACTAAATGATGTTAGAATACGTGACAAGAAAGCGTGATTCCAACAGTATTTCCTACTTGTAACAGTGCAAACAATATCGACAACATAATACCGACAATCAGACCAAGCACGAGTCGAAGTTTTTCATTTTCAAAATAAAAATAAAGTTAAACAAATACATAATGATATGACATACATAATTAACATCATGCCTGTAATCAACAAAGTGATCGCTAGCGGTGTATAATAATAATAATAATAAGCCCCCTAAACAACCACACGTCCTGATTGACCATCTAATCACGTGGGGGGCGGACACACGATTGAGAAATTACTGGCGTGGCTAACGTGGCTCTGGAAACCCACTAAAAATGGAGACTCGCTCAAAGAGAATACGTATAGGACCGCTACCCGGGGGCGATCGTCGGGGCGCATCTGGAGCTGACGCTGGGTGCCACAGCATGCGAACCGTCAGCGGTGAGGAGTTGAACAGGCGGGCTCCCACCGACAAAGATACTACAGCCGAAATCATTGACGATGGGGACAGACTGACGGACAGGACAGACACCCCTGTAGAACCGTACAGTCCAAGCACAGTCTCATACGCACCTTCTGGGCGATCATCACCATCCATACCATCGTCACCAATACTTTCATCACCCCCCATCATTAGTTTAAACACAGTTTCACCCACTCCGACCTTGAATGCTGCGCGGGGTGTATCTACCTTTTTACCCGCGTCCACCAAGGCTGGAAAAGCAAGAGTTCGCATGAAATGGAGCAAAGAAGTTAACCTATTTATCATGCGAACTTACCTACACATCACTAAATTAGAGACAGATATGACCACATATAGACAACAAATGCATGAACTTTTTACACGTCGTTATCCAGAGGTTGCCGTTTCAGAACAAAGGATTTCAGATCAAAGGAGAGCCATAATTAGGAATAAACTCTTGTCAATACAAGAAATAGATCAGTTAAAAGTAGAAGTGCGTTTACAATTAGATTCAGAAAGCTTTGAAGATACGAACAATACCACAATAACTCAAAACCCACTTGAAAATACTCTACAAGAACAGCCATCGGAACCTAACACACAATCTCAAACACACTATCAGTCACAAATATTTTCTCAAACCACACATACATCCACACAAACCGAAAGTGTAACAATAATGTTAGAAAATGATGTTGAGATTCTAGCAGATACTCATCAAATTCAATCTACAGAAACGCGCACTAGAGAAATTCATGACAAACTTAAAACAGCTCTAACTCAATACTCTGGCATGGATCCGACAGCTCGACCAAAACTGCCGAAACTTAGGTACTCACCAAAACTTTGTCAGCTTGTTAATGTATTTAATAAAAATATCCTAAATCAATATATTAGTGAAGAAACACAACTTATAGACGTGCATACTCTCATATACTGCACAGCACTAGTAATTTCAGAAGAACTTAATTATAAAATCACAGACTACACGGGCAATACAAGACCTAAAAACATTAACAAACCAGCATGGCAGCAGAGGCTTGAACAAGACATCGAGAAACTTAGAGCAGACTGCGGTAGACTTACCCAATATATAAATAACAATAGGTCCAACAAAGTAGTTAAAAGAGTGGAAGTAATATTTAAAAACATGACTGTTCACACCAGACATGAAAGAGAAAATAGAAAACCGGAAGACTTTTTAGATACGCTAAAACAGAAGTTAGCTGTAAAAGTACACAGGTTAAGAAGGTACAAAAAAGCACAAGAACGAAAAGATGATAACTCCTTATTTGCTATGAACGAAAAGAATTTCTATAGAAAGTTACAGACTAAACCACGCACTGACACAACAACCGAAAATAGTATAGAATTACCAACAGCAGAACAACTCGAATCATTTTGGTCTGGAATATGGGAAGAGCAAGTGCAACATAATGATAAATCCGAATGGATAACCGAGGAAAAAACAAGATGGATTTCGTTAGAGGAAATGGACTTCGTTGAGTTAACGGAATCTGATATTACTGGTATCACAGCCAGACTTCACAACTGGAAATCCCCCGGCATTGATAAAATTCATAATTACTGGTATAAAAAACTAGAATCACTACACAAAGCTTTAGCCAAAATTTTTACAGATATTATATTAGGGAAACAACATGTGCCTGAATTTTTTGCTACTGGTATAACCTACATGTTGCCAAAAACCCAATATTCTCCACAGCCTTCTCAATACAGACCAATTACTTGCCTACCTACTATATACAAGATCCTAACATCAGCAATCACTACAAAAATCAATAAACACATAGAACACCACAACATAATAGCAGAGGAACAAAAGGGTTGCAGACGAGGCCACATGGGATGTAAGGAGCAACTAGTAATAGATTCGATAATACACAAACATGCTGCAACAAAAAATAGAAATTTACATTGCACCTACATAGACTATAAAAAAGCTTTTGATAGCATTCCACATTCCTGGCTTATCCAAATTTTACAGATATATAAAATTAATCCAAATATAATTAACTTTTTACAAAATATTATGTCCCATTGGAAAACTACACTTCAGTTAAACTATCATGATAATACTGTCACAACTAGGCAGATAGCCATAAAAAAGGGTATTTATCAAGGAGATTCCTTGAGCCCTTTATGGTTCTGTCTCGCTCTAAATCCTCTATCTCACTTACTGCAGCGTTGCCAGGCCGGGTATTGCCTTAAACATACAACAGAAGAAACCAATATCTCACACCTTATCTATATGGACGATATTAAATTATACTCAAAAACTGAAAAAGGCATGAAAAAATTAATAGAAACCACAACAGAATTTAGCAAAGACATAAACATGCAGTTTGGATTAGACAAATGTAAAACAGTACATATAATAAGAGGCAAAATTAAACCTGGTGACTATGCAATTGACACTTACGACACAATTACTGCTATGGAACCCACTGATTTATATAAATATTTAGGATACAAACAGATTAAAGGATTAGATCACACAACAATTAAACAAACACTTAACACAGAATACAAGAGAAGAGTGGTCGCAGTATGTAAAACCCAGCTCTCCGGAAAACATTTAATTAAAGCTTTGAACACATACGCTATTCCAGTTTTAACATACTCATTTGGAGTGATCAAATGGTCAAAAACGGACATCCAGCAAATAGAGAGAACAACACGCACGACACTAACTAAACATAATAACCTTCACCCTAAATCTGCAGTAGAAAGGCTAACTATAAAACGGCAACACGGAGGGAGAGGCCTAATAGATGTCCAGCACCTTTGGCAAAAACAAATAAGTAGATTAAAAACATTCTTCCATAACAAATCTAACACAAGCAACATACATAAAGCTATAGTGATGAACGACCTCAACTATACACCACTTCACCTAAACGAACGAATAGACACACGACTGACACGACACATTATCAATGATAACCCACAAGAGAAAAAGATAGAGGATTGGAAAAAGAAAGTGTTGCACGGCAGACATCCCCATGACTTAGAACAGTCTCACATAGATACAATCGCATCAAATAAATGGCTAATGATAGGTAGTTTATTCCCGGAAACCGAAGGATTTATTATTGCCATACAAGATCAAATTATAAACACTAGAAACTACAGGAAATATATTATTAAGGATCCCACCATAACCAACGATAAGTGCCGCAAATGCCACAGGCAACCGGAGACCATCCAGCACATCACAGGGGCATGCACAACACTCACACAAACAGACTACACTCATAGACACAATCAGGTAGCAAATATCATTCACCAAAGTTTAGCTCTCAAACATAAACTGATACAAAACACTACTCCTTACTACAAATACACACCAGCAATATCCCTTGAAAACACTACACACAAACTCTTCTACGACCGCGGTATTATGACCGACAGGACCATTCATTGCAATAGACCAGATATTATACTTCAGGATAAAATTAATAAAGTCACTTACCTCATAGACATAGCAGTTCCTAATACACACAACTTGCAAAAAACAATAGCTGAAAAAATCAGTAAGTATGTGGAACTAAAAGAAGAGGTAACCAGACTATGGGAACAGGAAAAGGTGTACGTAGTTCCTATAGTTGTCTCCACTACGGGGGTTATACCCAATCACCTCCACCATAGCCTCAAATTAATAGACCTTAAGGATTCAATATATATTACACTCCAAAAGGCTGCAATTCTAAACACCTGCAGAATAGTAAGGAAGTTCATGCAAATCGAGGAAAATGAGATTTCCTCCTACGACTCACACACACACACGCTACGTTAACTTGGTTTAGGCCCGTTAACGTAGTTAAAACTAGCTGAATAGCTAAGAAACAATATAAGTTTACAAAAATAATAATAATAATATTCCACAACTATCACACAACGCCATCTAGTCCCAAGCTAAGCAGAGCTTGTGTTATGGGTACTAGACAACTGATAAACATACTTATATATTTCTAAATACATACATATTATAGATAAATTACACCCAGACACAGAACAAATGATCGTGCTCATCACACAAACATTTGTCCTGGGTGGGAATCGAACCCACGACCTCCGGCATAGCAGTTAGGGTCACTAACCACTAGACCAACAGGCCAGTCGATGTATGTACTAGCGTGGTACAGTCAGCATCAAAAGTAGCTGAACATTTCGGAATTTAAATTCTTTTTCTTCCAACTATGCTTTAATTTCATCATAATCACACTAAAAACTCAGCACAAAGCGAGTCTTTAGTGCTCTAGAGCAATAAAAATGTATGAAATTTCATTATTGCACAGTTTATTTTTTTTAATCGCACCGATGCCAATCTCAATGGATTAGCTCTATTCAGCCAGCCGATATCAATACTTTTTTTTTACATAAGTATTATTCGTTTCTATCCTACTACTTGTTCCAAATTTAAAAAATGATTGTTGCTAACTAGTTACTATAAAATGAAAGAAATTTAAAAAAGTAATTTGGCGGGAACTTTTGGGGAACTTTGTTAATTTTGCTTGACAATATTTTTGGAAACGATAAAGTGTGATACTATCTGATTTTGAGTGCTTCGGCTTCGAATTAAAATGGAATCATTTAGCGACACATTAACTCCGGAAAACATTCTAAATGAAGACGACAGTGTTAAGTATAGAAAATCTTCTGTTTGATATGAGTTTCTTTTATCTACTATTCCTTTATGTAATAGTTGAAAGAAAAGTAGATTATGCACCTCGCCTTAAGTAATTTATATTGCCCTCGTGCCTGTTAGATTAGAGCCCTCGCTAACGCTCAGGCTCTAAATCAGGCACTCGGTGCATTAATAAATTACTTTGTGCTCGATGCAATAATCTACTATTATGTACAGGACTCTAGCTATTATTTTTAATGTTTCAGAAGATTATTCGTTAAAATAGTCCTTACACTCCAATAACATGTAGTAACGAGTAATATCTAACAAGTTTTTATTAAACAAACAGCTTCGAAACTTCGAATAATGTTAATATGCTTCTGATGCTGACTGTACTAGTGCACTCACATTTTATAGACCTAGTAGTAGTACCTACATGTACCCACATTTCGCCAGTTATGTCTAAATATAACTGAGGAAACTGCTATGTCCAATGTAATGGGGAACGAAGATTTAACAACGGCAACCCGGTTCATATCCATACCTGGAAAATAAAATTGTACCCCACTCGGAAATCGAACCTAAGACCTCAAGCTCATTAGTCTTACTTGCGACCACTAGACCAACGAGGCAGTGAAATTACCATAGAAGCGAAAATTAAAAAAAAATGAAAAGAGTAAATGCAAGATGTCACTAATGCCTGTCATAAAACTAACATTAGTTAGAAATTGCAATGAGCTTCACGAGAGAACTAGTACCTACCTATTATCATAATTATAGGAATTTGTACATCACGCGTATGCTACTCGAAGGTTCAGCACAGCGCTACGCCTGACTTTGTAGACTGCAGACCATAGGTACATTTCAGGATGATAAATAAAAGACGATTTCTTCAGTAGAAACTAGTTGCTGTGATGTGGAGTGTAGTGCGTGTGGAGTGTAGGGGAGACGGTGATCTTCCTCTTAGTTTGTCTTCAGCAGCGGTCGAGCGAACAGAGGTGTACCCGTCGGGGCTGCGGGTTGTCGAAAGAGATACCGCGGCCTCGGCACAAGGGCTGCGAAGGAACATGGGTGGTTTTTAGTCAGTAGAAGTCTGACAGTCCCTTCAGCTTTGCCCAAGAGCGGGGCGGGGGGGTTATTTGATGATTTTCCAACAACAATAAAAAAATGGTTCATAAAGTATGTTTCAGAATCAGAATCAGAATCATTTATTCGTAAACATAGGTAATAATTACATATAAGCTCTTAAAAATTAGGTAGTGCGCTATGTTTTGCCAATTGGCATACAAATTACAAAAAGCACGGTAATACATATTATTAAATTTGAATAAAATGTCTTACAAAATAGTTTCTTACATGCTTGGGCTATCATACCTATATTATTGTTCATGCATTGGAATGCTAACAAACCATAAGTTTCGCCACTGACTAACAAACCATATTGAAAATTCAGAACAAGAGTCTCAATGAAATCCTCCTAAAAGAGAATAGTGGCCCATGAGGGGATCGAACCCGCGACCTTCGCGTTATTAGCACGACGCTCTAACCAACTGAGCTAATGGGCCGATGAAAACTCTCCTTTAAACATAGGACTGGATTAAAAAGTCATGAAATAGACTGCATACCTACAACAGTATAAAATAACATCACGCCTGTAATTCCCGAAGGGTTAGGCAGAAGTGCACCCATTACTACATAACATTTCAGTTATGTCCCACGTAATATAGGGCAAGTCTATTGCCATCAATGGGACATAAAACCAGACTCAGTGGCTCTACTGAGAAACTGTATCAATCCAGTTGATATCAAGATGTATTTTATTTTCCTTATGCCCTCAGGCCTACCTATGAACAATGATTTTAATCAATAACACTCAAATGTAAGTACACTACTACCTGGGGGTCCAACGCAGCATCAATTGAAACGGCGTTACTAACAAAACGCCTATTAAATCATACTAAATCTTTTCCACGCCCAATATTGATTAAAGAAATAGCTATCTAAATCTATTTTCTTTACATAAAAACTGCAACAAGAATAGTTTTTAAGTGACTTTGATTATAACATAAAAATTATAAATTTCTTTGCCTAAAAAAAAAACAAAATTGTTCTATTATTAATTCTAAAATTCAAAACGCCATTGATGATGATTGATGCTCGTCATATCAATTATCGGGTTTACCAGCCAGTATGTAGATGTTGGGATTATAACGTACTTGTTGGAACTGCCAACTTTCAAATATGAGTTATTAGTGCTTTGTGTGGTAAAATATTGCGCGGAGGTGAGCGTCAAATAGACTAGTGATGCGACTAAAGATATGCTTAGTTTCTAGATTTGTAGCATTTGATAGAGTGGTAAGTAGGCAGTATTGTGACTAAGTAAAATGGTAAGTAATTCAGCCAGTAGTAAAAATATAAAATATATCTGTCCTAGTGGCTTCTTATTTTAAATAAATTAATGTATCGCCTTGAAATTCAAAATACGATCACAGAAAAAGTTCTAGGATAACACTATTAGATAAAAACTAGGTAAGTATTAGATACATAAATGTTATAACATTAACAGAAAAAGGTCCAGGAAATGATGATGAGGAGCTGAGTAAAGTTAGTTTAATTTGTTTTTTTTTTTTTTTAATTTTTAATGCAACTATTCCTATCCTAGCATGCTATCATTGGGTAAGTAATAAGTATGCATACTGTATATATAATGCTAATAAATTTAAACATCGACCTGTGTGTCTTGTTGTTTGTTCACTATCGAAAGCGCCAAACTAGTAGCTTAATTCTGAGCCGACACAATTTAGATTTCCATCGATACGCTATTATGAAGAAACCAAATAAACACAATTATTATCTATTTTCTTTTTTTTCCAGTTGGACACTTTTTTTTTTTTTTAAACGTTGCCCCACACTAGGAATTTCTCCTGTATCGTGGGTGCGTTTACAAACATTGAAACTCACATACACAAACACACCCAGACCCGAAACAACTATCTGTAGGCCATACAAATACTTGTTCCGTGCGGGGATCGAACCCGCGACACGTAGCGCAGCAGTCCAATCGCTTAGCCACTGCGCCAACCGTGTCGTCAGAATTCGTCAATTGCACAGTACCAACAATATTTAAAAAAGCTTAACTAAAATATTCTATAGCAGCGTTTCACATCACTACACATAAGCTATTATAATTTAATAATAATGAAGGGATAACCAAAGTCGATTGATTTGTAAGAACTGTCGAATATGATTGATGTCTCAAAAGATATTGTAATTGCGACAATAATGTTTAGTGATTATTCTGTATTAACGTTTATTGTATGTACAATTTAAATATACCTACTATTGTGATTGGACTAGAAATTTTATTTTAAACACATTCATTAATACAACATAGGTACTTTGAATAAATTAATAAGAAAATGTTTATTATGCAACAGCATTATATTATACAGTAAGTGTCAAATATCAATGATCAAGCAATTTATACAGTCACTCATGTATTTTATTTAGTAAAAAAAAAAAGTACAGTGAAACAAAAAGTTTGGCAGCGGTGGGATTCGAACCCACGCCTCCGAAGAGACTGGTGCCTTAAACCAGCGCCTTAGACCGCTCGGCCACGCTACCACTTGCTGGAGCGCTCCAAATAGACGAATAGATTCCCCGTACTTTATCTCTTTCTATTTTTATCTGACCCCTTTTTGCTGACTACTAGTGAATGGTTCATTCTGTCTCGCACATATCGGTCGAGTACTCGAGTATTAATAGAAATCTAGAGAAATAACTAAACGTTTCCATATTCCCAGTTTCATGAGGAGTTATAAGCTGACTGCCGAGTACAGTGCTTGATAAAGATAAAATAATGTACTACCGAAAACACAGACAACCTTAGCAGTGGCCCAGTGAGTAGCGGTGGCCCAGTGGTGACGTCCCCGGCTTACGTACAGTAAGTCGTGGGTTTGAAGCCAGACAGGCGTACCTATTACTTTTAGTGGAGTGCCGTAAGACTTATACCTCGGAATCCAGGACCGGTCAATGAATTTTCATAAAAACTTTTGGAATGCATTGTTAAAAGCCCAAATAGTAAAGTTAAAAAAAAAAATTTGCGCGCTCGTCATATTTTTTTTTTTTTATTCCCACAATGTACTGAAAAAAACTAGCTTGTGCCAGCGGCTTAACCCGCTACAACTCGAAAATTATCCCACGAGAAGATAAAACCGGGATAAAAACTATCCTTTGTGTTAATCCAGCTTATAAACTATCTGTATACCAAATTTTATCCAAATTATCAGTAGTTTTTGTGTGAAAGAGTAACAAACATACACCCTCACAAACTTAGTACTGTATAGTATTAGTGTGAAGTGTGATGTGAACAGGGCACGCCATGACAGTGGCGGTAAATCCCCTCTTTGAGGAGTGGCTGGAAAGGTGCCGCGGTGCCCTCACCTTCCGTCTGACGCAGGTCCTCACCGGACACGTTGCATCGGGAGGTACATGCACGGAATCAGGCGGGAGGAGACGACCGGATGTCGCCGTTGTGAGGATGGGCCGGAGGCCACGGTGGAGCACAATGTGGAGGTCTGCCCCGCTTGGGCGGAGCCCCGCCGTGTTCTCGTAGCGGCGATCGGCGGTGGCGACCTCTCGCGTCCGGCCCTGCAAGCCATGGTCCGAGGCGAGGAGTAATGGGACGCCGTCGCCTCCTTCTGCGAAGCAGTGATGCTAGCGAAGGAGGTGGCGGAACGTAAGAGGGAGAGAACCTTTCGACCTAGCCGTCGCGCGAGACGCTCCGGGCTTCTGGGGCCACGTGATGTCCGGCCACCGTAGACGCGGGCCTGTGGACGGTGAGTAATGGGCTAGCTCGCCGTCTGTCGACGACAAGCCGTGTCGACGGCGCGTTCGTGTTCCACGCGCGCCTCGAAGATATGTCAGCAACATGGGAGGGGCCCGCCAGGGCTGCAAATTGGACACAAAGATACCGCGGCCTCGACATAAATGGCTAAGAAGGAATATGGGTGGTTTTTTGTCAGTAGAAGTCTGACACTCCCTTTCGCTCTGCCCAAGAGCTGGAGGGGTTATTTGATGACTTTCGAAGTTTCGAACTACCCAAAAAAAAAATAGTGTGATGGGATGAGAGGGACAAGAGAAAAAATGTTTAAAGCTAATAAATAATATTTGCATAGTAACTTTAATGTTAATTTATTAATATTTCGCAAAAAATAACGAGTTATAACCAAATAAAAAATGTGTAAAAAAAATGCAAAAGTTTGTGAGTGTGTATGTTTGTTACTTCTTCACGTCTGAACGGCTTGAGCGATTTTAATAAAATTTGGTATGGAGTTAGCTGACACCTTGTATTAACACATAGGATATCATTTGTATTAACACATAGTTTTTATCCCGATTTTATCTTCCCGTGGGATAATTTTCGAGTTGTAGCGGATGAAGCCGCTGGCAACAGCTAGTAATATTATAGAGGCGAAAATTTGTGAGGGTGTATGTTTGTTACTCTTACACGCAAAAACTACTGAACGGATTTGGATAAAATTTGGTGTACAGATAGTTCATAACCTGGATTAACACATAGGATAGTTTTTATCTCGATTTTATCTTCCCGTGGAATAATTTTCGAGTTGTAGTGGGCTAAGCCGCTAGCACAAGCTAGTTTTTCAGTAAATTGTGGTAGAATAAAAAAAAAATGACGAGCGCGCAATTTTTTTTTTTTAACTTTACTATTTGGGCTTTTAACAATCCATTCCAAAAGTTTTTATGAAGATTCATTGACCGGTCCTGGATTCCGAGATTTTACAATATTTACGTCTTACGGCACTCCACTATTTGTGTAATTTATTTGTTCATCACTGCTTTCAAAATGGGTGGAAGAAAACATCGTGTGGAAACCGGCATGTCCTAGAATACAAAATTCGAAGTCATGTGACAGCTACCAACCTGCACTGGGCCCGGGTGGTGGATTATACCTATCATACCCTCATACCCTCATACCCTCTCATAGGAGGACTGTAGTTCCAGCAGTGGGAATATTATAGACTGATTATGTTATGTAAGGGAGAAAAGTTTGCTTTGGTTGTAGTACGTAAAGCGGAGAGCAGTGGTGGCCCAGTGGTGGCGGCCCAGTGGTGGCGGCCCAGTGGTGGCGGCCCCGACTTACGAACAGTTGGTCGTGGATTCGAACCCAGGCAGGCGCATTACTTTGTGTAATTTATTTCATCACAACTGCTCTCAAAAACGGTGAAGGAAAACATCGTGAGGAAACCGGCATATTTTCGAACTAAAAATTCGAAGATATGCGACATCTACCAATCCGCACTGGGCCCGCGTGGTAGATTATAGCCCATCCCTCTCCTAGAGAGGAGGCCTGAGTCCCTGCAGTTGGAACAATATAGGCTGATGATGAAAGAGCCCGTGCAAAAACTTTGATCGACAATCAAACATACACCAAATATTTTGTATTAAAGTATAAGTAAGAGTTGTTACCTAAAACTACGTAGACAACGCGGCAACGGTACTCCAAAACAAACTAAATTTCTTCGAAGTGATGCAATTCTTTACGAGTTTGTAAAATACATAATTTTCTATAGAAAGCTGTAAAATGGTGGTCAGGTGTAACTTAGTGAGATTACTGTGTACTGTACTGTACTGTTACATAGCCTGAGTTGCCAGACTGTCGAAAAATACAGAGAATTGAGGACAAAATTTGGAAAATTCCATTTGAGCTGAGCTATTTTAAAAATTTCACTTTGCGGTAATTTAATTTTCAGTTTTGTGTTGTGTTAACGGCAGGCCTAGAAGGAAATTTCGGGACAAACTCGACTTTTTGTCGAATTTGGCGAAGGATTGGCGAATAATAACTGTTACTATGGATAGGAATAATTGGAAGGAGGGAAGAGAGAGAGAGAGGAGAGTGGTCCTTGCCCTGCAGTGGGACATGGCTAATAATAATGAATAACTAGACTCAAGCCACGATAATAATGAATAACTAGACTCAAGACCCTCACTCACTCACTGACAGAATTGTTCTCCCAGATGGTGGATGGGGAGGTGGGTATATTTTGACAGATTCGTAAACAACTAACTCTCGTGAGTATGGGAAAAGTCCCAAACCCCCCTTTTCCCTCCCCTTCTCCCCCCTCCTTATCGTATCTCGGAAACAAAGAGACTTTACGTTTTTTTTTTTAAGGATTCGTATAGAGGAGGCTCGGTAAAGTAAAATCATTTTTCAAAGTGGCCCCCCTTGCCCCCCTTTTCCCCCCTTTTAGGCGGATCTCGAAAGTTAAGAGACTTGGAACGATTTTTTTTCAGATTCATTTATAGGGGCATTGCGTTAGTCGAAATCGTTTTTCGAAACTCCCCCCTCTCCCCTCTTCAACCTCATCTCTTCAGCATACTCAACGTTAAACTTACCGATCGTTTATGGAATACCACACTGCGCTCCAGAACTCAAATTGCTGACGTAGCTCATAAAGCTGCCAAACTAAAGAGATCAGATGGAAACAGCAGTTAACTAATATAATTTGGTCCCTGAATCGTAGGGTTGAATTGTATGAGCGCCTATACAATCCAGAGGTCAAGTTTCATTGGCCCGTAGTAAAAATTGTATAAATTATAGCATACCGTTTTGGTACGGAACCCTTCATGTGCGAGTTCGACTTGCACTTGGCCAGTTTTTTGTTTTATCAAATCAATAAAAATTGACGAAGCTATAGCGCGTCAAAGATCATGGAGTGGGGCTTGAAACGTCACTTGAAGGTGCAAAATGTACTATCATATGACGTCACACGAGTTTTCGTAGCACTGTATCGTCTTCATTTTTTGTTTACGTGAAAAAAGAAAAAATATGTGGTCAATATTTTTTGGAAATCTATCTGACGGACTAATTAGTTTTTTTTTTGTCCGATCCCCTATTGTCAATAGCGTCAATCAATAACTGAGGAGGTACCTAGGTAAATACGAGTAGATTCAGAAAACGGTACTCCTGGATATACAGCTCGTATTGTGTTTTTATGGAATTATAATTATTTAATGTCATCCCCGAAACTTTCCAACAATTCAGTTTTCTTTGGAAACTTGAATGAATTTTGTACTCTGGTAACTCTAGCGTTTTCCGTTACTTTGCTAAAGTGATTCATAAAAACGAACATTGGTTACAATTTACATAATCTTTTCAACAAATCAGTGTTGAGTGAATCTTTATGTGCATCATAACAAGGTCGAGAGTGTTTCTTATGAGTACCAACTCGATTATGAACTGGTATCGATAGGCATTTGATTATATTAGGTATCGAGAAAGTGTGTATCGTCCTGTAAATTGTAGCTGTTTAGGTCTTCTCTATCTAGGAAATGGTTTTGTTTGTCTTGTTCAACTCTGGAAAGTAGGTGTTTGTTGGATTAGTGTTCAGAAGTGGTATTACAATGTATGAGACTGGATAGACAAAAAAGGTTGGCTCTGACAGCGTTTTGCTTTTTTTGTCAACCATTTCCTACCGCCAACAAGTAATATTTTTGCCGTATACGCAACATCAAACATATTTGACAGCATTTTGATTATCTAAAGATCAAAAAAACATACCGATCGAATTGAGAACCTCCTCCTTTTTTGGGAAGTCGGTTAAAAATAAAGTTTTTTTTAGGCATTACTTTATTAGAAACTTGCTCTGGCTTCCAGAAAGGGATTAGTTCTTCATCGTCATCATTATTTTCGTAACCTTATCCCAATTTATTTGATGTCGGTACAGCATTTCTTCTTCTTCCATACTTCCCTATTACTCGTCATCTTATCACACGCCTCCTTTCTTTCCATATCATTCTTGACACAGTCCATTCATCGTTTCTTTGGTTTTCCTCTACTCTTATAACCCTCCCAATAATAGGAGATCGGACAAAAAAAAACTAATTAGTCCGTCAGATAGATTTCCAAAAAATATTGACCACATATTTTTTCTTTTTTCACGTAAACAAAAAATGAAGACGATACAGTGCTTCAAAAACTCGTGTGACATCATATGATAGTACATTTTGTACCTTCAAGTGACATTTCAAGCCCCACTCCATGATCTTTGACGCGCTATAAGCTTCGTCAATTTTTATTGATTTGATAAAACAAAAAAAAAACATGTGTCCAATATTTTTCGATAATCTAACTGACGGACTAAACAGAATCATATTTTTTTGAGTCAGTCCGATCCCCTATTCATAATACTCATTCATATAAGGTTGGTTCTTATGTTGTATTTGCCAGTTATTTTTTGTCCAGCTCAAGTCAGCTCATTCTCTTTAGCCCAACTGACTTCCTGATTCATTTTTCTCAACCCAGCCATCATAATATATCACCAGCCCTCATCACAGACATAACCCAATGTCACCACCACCCGCAGTGACGTCACAGCAACATGCTCGGAACACATGCCCTATGTAACAGGTACCTCTAAATTGTGTGATAATATCACGCAGTGTTTATTACCACAAGTTCTGCAGAACGGTAGAAAGCCTGCTGTCCGTACAAATATTGTCACTGTTCCGGTTTCGCTGAAACTGTTCTGTACCTGTTCTCTGGGTAACGTGGACATACGTCATTTGTATGGATCTGTTCGGCACCGAAAACGCCCGTCTAAATAAAAAAAAAATGTAGTGTTAATATTTCAAGTTGCAACAAACATCTTAGAGACAACATACAGACATTAAGTCTCGCATTAATAGGTCCCCTGGCTCTCAACCTACGTTTTCACCTGTGATTTGGAAGACAGTGTTTCTCCATTATCTGGATCAAGCCAGTTTTTGCCCTTTTGGTATCTGTCCTCGCTGAGCTGGCCTTTATAAAGAGGCCATGTAGGTATACATAGCCTCATAGGAAACCAAAAATGTAGCGAATGAAGAAAAAGTTAATAAATAACAGTTAATGACCCATTCCCTTGATACACGTACTTTAATTTGATACTGCTTATGTATAACTATGTTGATGTCGATGAAATTACTTTACGTTTTGATAAATAAAAGGCAAAATGTTGGTATTTCGTATTGAATTACTACCGAGTTTATAGATGAGCTGCCACTTTTCACCCTTACGCCCTAAGTAATAAGGTTGAAAAGTGGTCGTCTTACGATTAAACTCTACTTACCTATGTGAAAAGAGGCCTTTGCCCGACATTAGCAGAGTTGCATAGGTACTGAAGTTATAATTTGGTTGGTAACAGAACCAGATAACATAACAGAAATATGTATGGTAATTATGTACTAATCCTTGTATTTAAACAAATCGAAATCGAATCTAGTGCGAAATAGCAAAACTGCAAAAATTATTGGTGCGCGAAGCGACACATCGGTTAAGTTATGTATTTAAGCGACTATTTCGCGAATCAGTGTCAGACCGTGAAGTCAGCACATACAAAGCATAAACTCTACCTCACATTTATTTAAATAATACTAAATATACTATTTTAGAAGTTTAGAAAAGTGCTGTTGCCCGGACCCTGCTAACACAACTGAGAGAATTAAAACCTGTTTAGTCGATTTTGTGAGCGACTTTCAAATATTGAATGTTCCATATTTGAACGTGTGCTTTTATGTGAAGCGCAAAGTTTCAGCCAACCGTATTTTAGTATCTGCAAATATGGAATCCTTGTTTATGAACAATCATATTTTATTGCTGTGTATACTAACTAGGTAGTCAGGTACGTTGACTTCCAGTGTCATAGTAACTTTAGGACCGTGCAAAAAGAGAGTAGTGGCCCATGAGGGGATCGAACTCGCGCCCTTCGCGTTATTAGCACGACGCTCTAACCAACTGAGCTAATGGGCCGATGAGAACTTTACTGATCATTTAAATAGTAGCTTTATGGACTCGGATCACATTTGTTTACTAGTTCGGGATTAATTCATGTGGACAAATCCTATGAGTTGAATTCAATGTCTACCTACAGAATAATTTGGGTCCCAGTTTGCCACAAACAGTCAGTCAGTTTGCGCTAGTTTACTGTTTATTTTCAGTTGTAGTACTTCAAGTTTATGACCACACGATTCAGATAAGAAACAAACTCTCATCAGGTCCTCATACTAGTACATACTCAGGTATGGTTTACATTCTCCCATTCATTCTCCAAAAGCAGAATAGGCCCCAAATAAACTTAAAAAAGAGTGTTGTGGCCCATGAGGGGGTCGAACCCGCGACCTTCGCGTTATTAGCACGACGCGACGCTCTAACCAACTGAGCTAATGGGTCGCTGAGAACTGTCTCCTGAAATATAGGACTGGATTAAAACGGCTACATGCAAGTAATAATAAAACAAATTAAGAAACAAATAGGATTTTTGCATGATAGATAGATTTGTCGCACAGCGATACGTAGAGTCAGAAAACATGTTTTGTCACTGACTGACTAACATTTCACATTGAATAAACAGAACAAGAGCCTCAAGGGAATCCTCCAAAAAAGAGAGATGTGGCCCATGAGGGGATCGAACCCGCGACCTTCGCGTTATTAGCACGACGCTCTAACCAACTGAGCTAATGGGCCGATGCGAATACCGTGTGAAAAATAAAAGTGGATCAAGGAGCTGGTACTTATAGTAAGTAAACGATAAAATGAGAAATAAAAGGTAAGCTGTTTATCTGATTATTATGATAATAGTTTTTATTGTACAATAAACTGAATTGTACAAATACTTGACATTCGCTTCGTTTACCTACATCTTGAGAGCTATGGAAATTCTGTATGACCGACTGAAAAATCAGTCAAAGCATCATTATCATTTCAGACAAAGGATGTCCACTGCTGAACATAGGCCTCTTGTGTTGTCTCTTGTAAAAACCAAAGTGAGCAAACATATTTTTGAATATTTTTGTTTTAACATTACGCCTGTAATTTCCGACGGGTTAGGCAGAGGTGTACGCAATAGTAAACCTACAATCCCACATTTAACCAGTTATTTTTAGTCCCATGTAATAAGCGGCCAAAAGGCGACGTGGTAGACCTCGAAGGAGATGGCGGGACGAGCTTGATAGAACAAACGACCAGTGGTCCACATTGGCCCTGGATCGCAAAATTTGGAAATCATGGGGGGAGGCCTTTGCCCTGCAGTGGGATGACACAGGCTAACAGTAACAGTAGCAGTAATAAGTGGCAAGCATTTTTGCCATCAACCGCACAAAAATCCCGACCCTTTCGACTGCTACTGCGACATTCCTAAAATACAAATCCAAATACAATTTTGCCCGTCCTGGAAATCGAACCTAGAGCTTCTTGCTCAGCAGTTACGCATTCCACCACTAGACCAATGAGTCCGTATACAAAATTGTAAATTATAGTTTACATAACTTAACGTCGTGTACAAGTATTGTATATTATCTATGATTTTGTATCAGTGCCTGTTTCACCCTAGGTTCTCGTTACTAGTTGGCAGACAATTTTAATCAAATATTGTTGCATTTTTTAATGGGTGCTAATTAAACCGGCTTCTTTTTAATAGCATTATTTGCATCTAAAAATCTAACTTGCCTTCTAAATTACTAAGTCAGCCACAATTAACGAGCATCTAAATAATACTATCTTAGCCACAAGTTATCTTTTTTAAAGCCACTCTAAATACAACTCAGCATCGTGATTATTGTTTGGCATCTAAATTTGTAACATGGATTCAAACTTCTAAAATAATAAAATATGGCATCAAAAAAATATTCAATTAGCTTCTAATTTATGCCATATATGGTCTACGAAGGCGCGATTCTCTGAGAGAGCTGTTTAAGGAAATTAACATCATGACAGTACCTTGTCAATACATCTATGAAAACATCATGTACGTTAGGAAAAATCTGCATTTGTTTAGCAAAAGAGGTGATAGACACCACTATAATACGAGGAATAGGGACCAACTAGTTCAGCCAGGTTTCAGGTTAGCTAAAGTAGACTCATCTTTCATGGGGTACTGTTTAAAATGTTACAATAAAATACCCCCTCACATTCTTCAACTGAGTGAGACGAAATTTAAAACTTGTGTAAAACGCACACTATGTAGGCAAGCATACTATAAGTTGGGGGATTACATTGATGATAAAAATGCTTGGCTCAATGCTGGTCCTGCTCCACAACCTTAGGGGCAAATACATCGATCATGTGAAGTTATTGTAGAGGCTGCAGAAGATTGTAAAAATATCTTTGCATTGTATAGATTCAATGTCTTAATATTGTATAATTGCATGGCACATGTGTGAGTACTATGTACTATAAAGCCACTTTTTACATTTAGTTATATTTTAGTGACGTTGCCCTGGTGGCTGGGAGAATGTCATGCTCACTCAAATGTCTCGCTGATGGTGGCGGGTGTGTCGGATCATTTGATTCCCTTCAAAATGGTTGAGTTAGATGGTGCTGATCCATGCGTCATGTTCGTGAACGGGCGCTGTCAGTGGAGACTGGTCATTTCTTAGCTGCCATGGTTTAGATATTTTTCTTTGATTTGTTTTTTATATCTTTTTACTCTGGACGCTCTTAACTTGCACGTCTTGCTACATAGTTCTCACATAATATACCATCTTAACATGAATGATGTAATGTACCAAGATTTTGTAACAAATACTGATTTAAAAGAGTGTCCATGGAGTTTCTTGCCCGTTCTTCTTCATGAGATCTACGTTAGGGAACTGGCAACTGCAGTACTTTCACAAGTTATTATGCCTTGTGATTGTGACTGTAGCGTAGGAGTGCAATGCGTCGTTTCGGGAGTTGCTGCGTCGGGCTGCGCGGCGCTGGATGTTACCGGCGGCGATTGCTGTGGGTGCGGGTGCGCGCGGCGGCGCGTGCCGTGGCGGCGGGTGTGCGGGGCTTCGGGTCGCGGGGCGGTGGTTGCACGTTGCGTCGTGCATTCGTTGTTCCGTGTTTCGGGGTCTCGAGCATTCGTTGTTGCGGTTTGCGTCGCTGCGTGCTTTCGTGCTCGCAGTGTTCGTTGTTGCGGGCATTCGGTGGCGTGTGGTTCGGCGTGGTGGCTTTCGGAATGACGTATTGCACTCGTAGTTTCGTTTTTCTTCCGTCCTTCTGACATTCAAAAGTGCCTGTAATGGCTTAATTGAAATAAAATATTTGAGTTTGAGTTTGAGTTTGAGTTTATTAACTCAGTACGTTTAAATTATAACTCATGCCACATTAACTGAGCATCAAAATTTAATTAAAATTGTCATCAAATATTATATTATAGCCACTAATAGTATGTATAAACTCCTGTCGTGTCATCGAATAGGCTTAAATATAGAAGTTCAGAGTACCTAATGACCTAAATATTGAAGTTCAGAGTATCGAATGTCCTAAAGATCGATTTTATTTACATGTTGTGCTACAAAAGTTATCGACAGAATCGCTTCAGAACTTCATTTTTATCGGAAACCTAGACAATAAATTGTGAAAACATTTCTGCAAGCAACTCGGAAGTAGCGCTCGCCGGCCGCTGCCGCGGCACCGCTCGCTTCGCTCGCTCGGCTCGCGCGCGTTTGATCACAGTTTTAACCTAACCTAACCTATTTCCCTCAGTTTACAATAACGAATCATACAATCTGCCTGTGACTAGTCAATTAGACATTAGACAATGGTAATAAACATTTCTGTAACTAATAGGTATTTTTAACGTAAATATAACAATCTAAAGTGTATCAAAAGTTGACATTTCATGGCGGTCTCTGATTGGTGCAAATGGCCGGTTGCTGTCGTCTCGCGCGCTCGCGCCAAATATTTCTGTTGCTATTTTCACGATAAAAGAATGTGATGTATTATTTTACATGCGAAGTTATAATAAATGATGTTGACTACGGTCGCTTCATTTATATTTTTTTGAGGGCCTTGTGTTGAAGCTGTAAAATGTAAAATGGTGGTGAGATATAAATTCCGTGGCTGAGTTAGTAAATTAGGTGCCTATTTATAAATAACAAGGACAAGTTAATATAAATGTTGATCGTCACCTGATGCTTTCTATAGAATATTTCGTGGGCGTTGTAAAGAAGACGAATTAGTATATTACAGGCTATATAATTTTCCCGTGGCTTAGTTATAAAATTAGAAGTTTGATCCTGTGGCCAATTAAAAAAACTGTGGCCCGTTTAATTATTTCTCTTTTTTAATCAGGGGGCACGCCAGTGCCCCCGCCAAGTCGAGCGCGAAGCAAACACTGCCGTACCATTCTTTACTGGAACCATTTCGCCGCATTTTCATGCCCCTATTTGAGAACCTCTGGATAAGACCAGAACGCAGAAATTTTCGTCATCCAGTAAGCTATAAAATCACACTTAAAATTAAAAAAAAATCAAGTCTGTAGGTCATTTAGTTCCGAAGATAGGAGAAAGCAAAGTTTCGCATTTATGACACTCACTCACTCACTCACTCACTCATGATCATCAGAATAGAACTAGTACTTCCCATAAACTCAGAGAGCTGAAATTTGGTACAGAGTTAGGGTTTAATGGCCACATAAAGGGAAAACTATAAAAACTAGGATAATCGAAGATCTGGAATAGGTACCTGCAGGGCTATTATGTATCTTTTAATGACAGCGGATAACTTATAATGTCTATCAAATAACTGTCAAATGGTGAGTTTTTAAGAAAAAAATGTACCAAACCATAACCAATTTACAGTTAATCTATGGACATTTCTGATAGCCACTGACGTTAAAAAGATACGCAATAGGGGGGCTGGTGACCCTTATCCCGTTTTCAGTATTAATAATAATACTAGATGTGCCCAGAAAAGGAAATATTATTACTTACATGTGCATTAAACTCATAATATCGAATTTTCATTACCTACGTATATAGTCGTATCTTAGTTTATTGTTAAACAGGCATAAAAGCTTTTTGGAATTATTAACTACGTCATCGATAAGTTTCATAAATATAACAACATTCAAAGATAAAAAGTCCATAAAGCCAAAAAGAGAGTAGTGGCCCATGAGGGGATCGAACCCGCGACCTTCGCGTAATTAGCACGACGCTCTAACCAACTGAGCTAATGGGCCGATGTGTACTACTAGTTGAAATAAGCGAGTAGTAAAAACTTCAACAGTTAATGCTTACTTGGCAAGAAATAAAATAAGTACAGCTCTCGTTTTCTAATATTATGCTTGGTATACTGAGAATACTGTTTTAAACACATTTACGCTCAGTAGTTATGAATAACCAAGGTCAAAATAATAACAAACGCTAGGGTCGATCTTCGGGTTATGCATGTAGCGCTTGCCCTGGTTAGTCTGTGCATGGGTGACATGTACTAAAATTTCTCCGTGCCTCGGAATAGTATATTTCATTATAAGTGCGGAAAGCCTGTCATTGCAAAGAGTTCCGACAAATGTCTACCCGAGTCGAGGCACAGCCGACGGCGAGGGTTGACAGTCGGAACAAGTTGCAATGACGGTTCCGCACGTGTACTGAACAACTATTTTTAATACAATTGCGAAAAAATGAAGCAATTTAATAAAATAATAAAACCGTAATTAAACTCGCAAAGAACATTTTTGGAAAATGGCGCCAACCGTAAAAGAATATAAGCAGAGATTTTTTTTTGTTTTCTTTACCCATTCTGGGTAGGCAAAGGGAACTATGCCCATACAGACAAGTCTTCAGTAGATTTTTTTTATTGATAAAATAAAAATAAAATTTAATGAGATGAAATGGAATGAAACCTTTAACTCATTGAATCAAATAATTAAATCTGATATTGAAACAAATTAGTAGCTTCTTTAGAAATATTTGCATGAATCATAAAAACTTCTATGATTTTATTTAGTAAAAACTTCGTGGTTGGTTTTTTTTTAATGGACATTATTTTGACAGTTGGGAAAGAGAACGCACGTGTTCGGGAATGGTAAAGAAAAAGCACGAGTACGTAATAGCCCACATCCCGAACGCTATACGTCCCTGCAATACGCCACTTTTTGAGCAACTGTATTAAAAAGGAAGTAAAGCCGTTGGTTCCGGCTGTCAATTCAGTCAGACTTGACTTGAGTCGTTAACTATTATAGTCCGTGACCCGATAGAGTACTATTATGTATTCTGTGCCGATAGCCTATCAATTTGTATCGCCAAGGGATATCGAATTATCCAGTACTAACTGGCTGGCAAAGGTCGCTCCATGTGAAATACTCGTATGCAGCTGCTTCCAGTTAAACTGAAAATCGACCCGAACATAAAGAGATAGGAAACGGTAAGCCAGAAGATGATCTTGACTTACCTACAGCACCAAAATAATAACAGTAATCGAAAATTAATCTGATTGATCAAGTAGCGCCTCATGCTACCTTCCCAACGATCACCGAAAATCACTGGTTAATCACCGTAATTGCAGGGTTAAGCTTACGATTACCACGCACCTAGTGATTTTGGGGTTAACTTCGAATTAAATCATAACAGATCAGATGCTCCGCTCTACTTTTTAATTATACTTATTATTTTTACATTACACCCAATAACTTACTCTTCTTTATGGATGATTTTACACCGTTTGTGTATCGACTAGTTAGGTTATTCTTTTAACGATTAAAAGAGTTTTTAAATAG
This sequence comes from Diarsia mendica, assembly GCA_949316265.1. Lineage (NCBI taxonomy): Eukaryota > Metazoa > Arthropoda > Insecta > Lepidoptera > Noctuidae > Diarsia > Diarsia mendica. The sequence continues at coordinate 11,520,102 of OX438902.1, read as the reverse complement.
TTTGGTCTAGAACTCTAGATGATATGGATGTGCAAGCTAAAAATGCCTCACAGTAAAGATCTCTCCCCATATTGGTACTTTCCCAGAAATAAACACCATGCCAGAATAAAGAAATATGGTATGTACCAACAAATGGCCTTATAAATAAAATGGTTTCGCATATTTCGCTTAGGTAGGTACGTCATATAAGATGCAAAATTTAAATTAAAAAAAAATACCTATTACAATGTACCTACTTGTACACACGGCTACACATCAAGCTATACAAAACCAGTATAATCTGATCGTTCATTGTGCGAAAAGATCTAGTAAAGTGAGGCCAAGATTAACTGGTTTTGTATAGCTTGATGTGTAGCCGTGTGTACCTACCTAGTTACCAACATTAACCATTTAAGAAAAAAATAATATTTTTGACAATAATATTCTAATGTTTTTAAATAACACTCACAACATACACAGGGGAGCAGAGAGAAGCACCCCAATAAACATACGATAACCTTTATTTTGCTTGTTTGAGGATTGCTCAGTGCCGTCGTCGTGGCTACGGGATGTCGAAAGAGATTCCGCGGCCTCGGCACAAGGGCAAAGAAGGAACATGGGTGGTTTTTTCCCACCCACGAAAAAAAGGCTTGCTCAGTGCACTCGCAGTGGCAATTCTTATAACCCTAAATTATTTTTTAATTTGCCAACTCTCTTGTGCCAAATATTTTATAAACTAGAAACCAACGCACTCAAAACATCAAATCAGAAAGCCAAAACGTTATTGCATTTACAATACATTATCGACCACGATGAGGCATGTTACATTACGTTGTAAACTGCGCCGCGTCTGTATGTATGTAGATCGCGGTCGCAATGGTTCCCACACTTATCATAGCACAATAGAGATGTAATATCCATCATCTCTTGTAGAACACATTGAATTTTCATTAGAGAATAACCTCCTTGACTTCAGTGGCCACCAATGTTGAGGTTGTTTATTCTGTAGTCTATTTGCTTCTGTAATACCGATCTGTTGGATATATGTAATGAAGGTAATGCACTTTACAGTGAAATAGAGTTGTAATACATTCATCATAATTATCTTATTGAGAACATTATTGTCTTTTCTTATTAGACATTTAGTTCCCATCTGGGGGTCTAAAACGGCCACTTTGGCAGATCATAATATGAATTGCGTTAAAAAGCGTAAAATGGACCTTTCATTATAATAACTGCGTCTCTAACAATTTAGTAAAATACATCATAATAGGAAAATAATATGAATTGCGTTAAAATTCGTAAAATAGTCACAGACGCAGTTTTTATTATGAAAGGTCAAAGGGAAAGATGGGGGAAAAAAAAAGGTCCATTAAAGTCCATTTTACGCTTTTAAATGCAATTCACATTATGATCTGCAAAAGTGGCCATTTTAGACCCCCTGGACTTTAGAGGACCTTATAGACACCCCGATTAAAATGTGATCACATTTATGGTCCAAAACAAATAATTCGTACCATCGACACGAAAGAAGTTATCTACTATAACATTTAAGTAACTAAAAATTAAAACATTTACACTCTAATCTACATAATACATTAATTGTGAACTATTATTTGACCTGCAATCTATAGGTGTCTTTGTTTTATATTTGTCGTGGTAGAATTGCTGATTGGTTGAAATTCGTGCCTCATCACATCACTTCTGGGTGATATTTGTGGATCTCTCCACGTTCTTGTACCAGATTTTCCCCCGAACACGATGTAAATCTAACATTTCAATACTTTACTTAGAGTCGAGTCGGAGTGTTGTCAGCACAGCGTCAAGTTCGTGTATTAAATGTGCGAAGACCTTTCACCATAATCTGACAATATGGCACCAACTGACAATCTTAATTCAATAAGAATTTGGTAGCTTAGAAAAAACAAACACCCGTTACCTACCCAGTGCCTTTAACAACCACATTGCTGACGTGGTAACTGTTATAAATAATTTACAACAAATAAAACCAATGTTAATTACGAATGTTCCCCGCATTTAATGTTTTTGAAATGAGGAAAATGACTTGCCCACGGATTGTAATGTGATCCCGATATTTGTACGTTTGTAAATTAACATGTTGGCAGTAAAACTGCGTAATTAAATTAATTTTCGTTTTAAAAGTTTATTGTATCACTTGTCAACGCTGGTTTCCAATAAAATTGGGAAACGGGAGACTATAAATATAATGAAATGTTTATTGCTAAAGTAGTGTCAGGTTTCAAAACAAACTTAATTATGTTATGTATCGAAGTAATCAACTAATCTGACATAACATAACCTTTAATTCTCGTAGGGTTAGGCAGAGGTGTAGGTACCAATGTAATAGGGAGCGAGCCTATTGCCATCAACCGGGCATAAATCTAGACTCCCATGGCTGCTGCTGATATATTGCTGATGAAAAAACACTTTATCCAACCTGAATTCGAACCCAGGACGTACAGCAATCGAACTAGCGACTACTAGACCATCGAGGTAGTTATCAACCAAGTTGCTGCGAATCAAAAATGTGCAATGAAACTCTACATGACAAAGCCTTGCCCAAGGGATAGACCAAAAGGGCACGCCACGATAGTAGGGCACGCCACGATAGCAGGGCACGCCACGATAGTGGCGGTAAGTCCCCTCTTTGAGGAGTGGCTGGAGAGGCGCCACGGCGCCCTCACCTACCGTCTGACGCAGGTCCTCACTGGACACGGGTGTTTCGGGAGGTACCTGCACCGAATCAGGCGGGAGGAAACGCCCGGATGCTTCCACTGCGAGGATCGACCGGAGGACACGGTGGAGCACACTGTGGAGGTGTGCCCTGCTTGGGCGGAGCCCCGCCGTGTTCTCGTAGCGGCGATCGGCGGCGGTGACCTCTCGCGTCCGGCCCTGGTGCAAGCCATGGTCCGGAGCGAGGAGGAATGGGACGCCGTCGCCTCCTTCTGCGAAGCAGTGATGCTAGCGAAGGAGGTGGCGGAACGAGAGAGGGAGAGAACCTCTCAACGTCCCAGCCGCCGCGGAAGGCGCTCCGGGCGTCGGGGGTCACGCGATGACCTCCGGCCACCGTAGACGCGGGCCTGTGGACGGTGAGTAACGGGCTAGCTCGCCGTCCGGCCGTCGTCATGACGGCAACAGACCGTGTCGGCGGCGCGTACGTGTTCCACGCGCGCCTCAAAGAGATGTCAGCAAGGAGGGGCCCGCAAGGGCCGACGCCCGTCGGGGCTGCGGATATCGAAAAGTTACCGCGGCTCCGACACAAGGGCGAGGAAGAGGGAACATGGGTTGGTTTTTAGTCAGTAGAAGTCTGACACTCCCCTTCGCTCTGCCCAAGAGCGGGGGGGGTTATTCGATGATTTTCCACCCACCAAAAAAAAAAAAAAAAAAAAAAAAGGGATAGACCAAAACTATAGGATGTTCACATTTGAGTGTTACATCACTGAGTGAGGCGAACGAGTATTAAGTACAGTGTGTAGCCTTTTAAAAACCAATTGCTTCTGAATGAAATTGAATCATGGCTGAATAGTTTCTCACCGGGAGGCATAACAGCCGAATGTTCTAGTGATGGAGTGCCTTTACACACTCCTTTTGCGTCGTCCAAGTTCATCAACATCTACCTAGACTTTTTCGCAACTATCCTTTGTTGTCCGAGTAGATATTAATATGTTGTTATCATCAATTTTTATAAACAATGAACAATCGATATCATTGTATCGCACATTTTGCAGGCAATACTCAACGGCCCATTAGCTCAGTTGGTTAAAGCGTCGCGTCGTGCTAATAACGCGAAGGTCGCGGGTTCGATCCCCTCATGGGCCACATCTATCTTTTTGGAGGATTCCCTTGAGACTCTTGTTCTGTCTTTTCAATGTGAAATTGTTAGTCAGTGCGTAAACGTAAATATATCTTATGATCTTCTGTATCTGGACAGCCCTGTACAATAAAACTGTCTACCGTCTAAGATCCTAGGTGTTTCTCAGTGTATTTAATTTATTTATTTAAACAGTTAGGTACTTGATGATTACTTGCATGTGACCCCTTTGATCCAGTCCTATATTTCAACTGACAGTTCACATCGGCCCATTAGCTCAGTTGGTTAGAGCGTCGTGCTAATAACGCGAAGGTCGCGGGTTCGATCCCTTCATGGGCCACAACACAACCCACTTTTTGAAAGAGCTTGAACTATAGATAGGGATGATAAAAAGCTAAATAGAACTCGGACTTTGGTGACTGACTTCTTAAAAAATCAGTTACCGTAATTTATTTTTAAACTGCAGATAATTCAAAGTCACGTTACGTTTAATTTACAGTTTAATGTGATTTAATTAAAACCAACTCATAAACTGATTCATATAATATATCGCCGAATTCAAAAATGATAACTGAAGTGAAGAAAATAATTGATTAAAATATAAAAGAATACCGTACTAAGAAACAGGGTTAAAAAGAGGGTAGTGGCCCATGAGGGGATCGAACCCGCGACCTTCGCGTTATTAGCACGACGCTCTAACCAACTGAGCTAATGGGCCGATAGAAATGTCTCTTGAAACAACACTCCACTCTGTATAGAGATAAGACTTATCAATAGATACCTACCCATATCAAGTTCGTGTATTATTTAATGTCACGTAAGTAATTTACTGCACTCAGAGACTTTTAATGATTACTTAAGCCATCACTTAGTAAAGGTTATGACACTTTGGTGAAGGTTTTGTATTCCAACTCTATAAAAAATGACAGCTTATGTAATGATTAAATATCTCTGAATATGGCTTTTAATCTAATCTCACTTAATCCAGTCTTAACCGAATACACCCGTTTCGTCACAAACGCCAAGTCCCTTTTTGTATGGATATTTCTTTTTTCTTTGGACTACCTATGCTTTGCTCTCAAAACGGTGAAAGATCATCGTGAGGAAACCGGCATGTCCTACAACCAAAAACTTAAAGGCATGTGATATCTACCAACCAGCACTGGGTCTCCGTGGTGGATTATAGGCCAATCCCTCTCATAGAGAGGAGTCCTGTACTGTGGGGACATTTATAGGCTGATTTTGATGATGATGACCTATGTATTCAATACGGTGTGCCACAATGATCCCTATGTATAGGTATGCCTTGTTTTTTTTTTTGGTGGGTGGAAAATCATCGAATCGCTCTTGGGCAGGGCGAAGGGGAGTGTCAGACTTCTACTGACTAAAAACCAAACCCATGTTCCTTCTTCGCCCTTGTGTCGGAGCCGCGTTATGCCTTTCGATAATCCACAGCCACACCATATTCATCATCATCTGCCTAGCCTTTCCGTAAGTATGATGGGGTCGCTCTACAGTCTAACCGGATGCAGCTGAATACCTTATTCAGCTATAAGTCACTTCTTATAATTCATGTCCAGTCCATTAATACTTATTGGGTACCAAGTGATAGTCTAGCTGCGTTTATGGCAACTCGTCCATAATGTAGCTAAACTCGCAATGTATACTTTTACGAAATGCATCGTTTATACATGCTTTCACTATCAACAATCACTTATTGTGAAATAATCGAGTAAACCAACATCTATCAGTTCAGCACTAGGTAACAGGTAATGTAAATAAATGACCGGAGTCTGAAATTATGACATGTACTCATCATCTGCCTATCCTTTTTAGGGTTCCGTAGTCAACTAGGAACCCTTATAGTGAATAAAAAAAAACAAATAATGTGTTTTTTTTTTCCCCTTCAAACCCTTAATTAGGTGATACTGTCAGAATGTTTGAAGTTTTGTGAGAAGATTTCATGACTGTGTTTAATAAATTATATGTGTTTAAATAGTGTAATTGGCTTCGGCCGTTCTATTTAAAATAAATAAATAAATAGTTTCGCCATGTCAGTCTGTCCGTCCTCGCTTAATCTCTGTGACCGTTAACACTAGAAAGCTGAAATTTGGTACCAATATGTGTATCAATCACACCGACAAAGTGGTAAAATAAAAATTGGAAAAAAAAAGTTTATTAGGGTAGCCCCCCTACCTATATGTAAAGTGGGAAGTGATTTTTTTTTAATTTCAACCCTAACGTGTGATATATTGTTGGAAAGGTATTTAAAAATGAATAGGAGTTTACTAAAATCATTTTTTGATAACGTCAATAATTTCGGAAATAATAGCTCCAAAAGTACCTAAAAAACAATGTGTCCCCTCCCCCTCTAACTTTTGAACCATAAGTTTAGAAAATATGAAAAAAATCTGAAAGTAGAACTTTATAAGGAATTTCTAGGAAAATTATTTTGAACTTGGATGGAAACAGTTTTTGTACAAAAAAGACAAAAAGTTGTACAAAATAATTTCTGGACTAAGTTCCTCTCATCCGTCCAAATGGTCACGTGACATAAAAAAAAACATCGTTGAATCGTCGTCCGTGGCCCGGTGCGGGTCACTTTTTCCTTCCGTGATATTTTGTATATCTGAAGCATGAAAGTTTGTTCGATCTCGCTCAAACTTGCACAGAGTCTAGAAGAATAAACAAGAACGACATTTTGTCCTTGTTTAACCTCGATTAATGATTTTAAGTGCCAAAAACAAGCGATTCTTTTTTAGGAAATGACGTCACGGCACGACGGCGCGTTTTGTTTTGCCTTTGAGATAAAAACCATAAATTGCGTCTTAATTATGTTGTTTGATATATGTGTCTTATTAAGTACTAGTGGATATAAAACAATAACATTTTGAAATAATGGTTTACTTTTATTATCATCGGCCAAACTTGTCCATTTTGCCACTATAATGGCTTTGCGCCGACTACGGCATAAAAATTCGTCACCCCAAAAGTGGTAATGAGCCGCCAAGCGGTACCTGTTAGCTTATTTATTAGCGATTCCAATGACATAACTGGAAGCGAGCTAGCTAACGTAATTTTGGAGATATCGTCGTTTTAATGAGCCTTTTTTTATTTATTTTTAAAAAGGGGGTATCACGTGACACGTTTGACAGAAGCGGCCATATTGAAAAGTGACCCGGTGCGGGCCGTGGACAGATGAGAGGGCGCAAGCATTTTTTTTAACTTCGTTTACATATTTTATTATCCTGAACGTATCTTTTTTCAAACAAAAAACGAATTATTACTACGGAACCCTACACTGAGCGTGGTCCGACACGCTCTTGGCCGGTTTTTCCAACCAAGTACTTTGGCGTTTGAGATGCAGCCCCAGTTAGTACCCAGTTAGTACTGGTTAATACGATAACCCTTAATAAGACTGGTTGTCAGACTTTCGGGCCACTATTATTACCTGTAACGACTGTCATAGATGAACATGTCATGAACATGTCCCGGATGTCATAGAATGACAGCCGGGACGTTTTTTCCGAGATATGGAGGAAACTCGGTATGAAATGGATGGTCACCCATCCACAAACCAATCTAGGCTTGCGTTACTTAACCTGAACATTGATTCGAGTGGCTGTTATTATCTAGTCACCAAAATTAGGATATAGTGTTAGGGTACACACGGCTACACATCAAGCTATACAAAACCAGTAAAATCTGATCGTTCATTGTGCGAAAAGATCTAGTAAAGTGAGGCCAAGATTAAGTAACTGGTTTTTTATAGCTTGATGTGTTTATTTATTTTTACCATTGCCACTCGAAAAAGGGCATTTTTTTCATCGATAACAGTGAATAAAACGCTCTTTTATTCACTGAGTGAATAAAGACATTTTGAATTAGGAACAAACACGAATTACGTATAGTGCGCGCGGAACTAGTTGGCCGCGCCTTAGGTGGCGACAGGGATGAGGGGGCGGGTTGCCATAAACAGCTCGCAATGCACAGGAGACTATAATTAGACAGTGATGACCAATCTCGAGATATTAATTGTTCAATTTATTGAAAAGAATACTTAAATAAAAAAACAAAAACATGCCTAAGGCGCGGCCAACTAGTTCCGCGCGCACTATACAAAAAAATCGCTGCTGCTGAAACAGTACGTACTGGGTGGCTGAATGGAGCTATTCCATTCCAAATTTTAAAATAATATCCCGCCAATTTAGTTACGTTCTTTTCTGTCTTTAATTGTGGTTGTTTTGTGTTATTAGAAAATCTATTTACATAAGTAAGTAATTATAATAAAATGAGTTCTTCCGATGACGAAAATGAGAGACTGACTCCGGAATAATTTCGTTCTAAAGCAGCAGTTATAGTAGATGATTTGTTGCCGCCAAAATCTCGGGAGTTGTACCTGAAAACATACAATTTATTCTGCGACTGGAAAACCATGAATGGCGCCAATTTCCTTCTCTGAGTGCATATTTCTTAACTATTTCAATGAATTAACCAAGACCGCCGTCGACACTTTGGAGCATAATATATTCTATGATAAAAGCCACAGTGAGAATCAAACACAACATTGATATTTCAAAATACTCAAAGTTAGTGACATACTTAAAGTATACGTCTATCCGTGGGTAATAAGCCAAAGAAATCTAGAGTGCTTAGCTCCGAAAATAAATACCATCCTAATTATTTTCTCACAGTCAATGGTAAAAAGTAGAGTACACAACACGTGAATAAAAAATTTATCTCGGTAGGTACTTGTATCCCTCGCTCCGTTCAGGATTCTAGAGTATAGAATCCCTCGCTACGCTCGTGATTCTACTCTAGAATCCTTCGCTGCTCTCGGGATCCAACTTCGTACCTCGAATTAAATTCCCTTTTTATTCACTTGTTGTATAATCTACTATTTCCTCTCATGAGTTACTCGACCAGATGATCGATCAATCCAATATTATTGCCGTGTATGTAGACCGTATGTATCGACTTTAAATATCTCAATCCAGTAGGTAATGAACATCATCATCATCATCATCAACAGCCTATTATTGTTCCCACTGCTGGGACACAGGCCTCCACTCTTTGTGAGGGAATGGGCTATAGTCTACCACGCGGGCCCAGTGCGGATTGGTAGATGTCACATGTCTTCGAATTGTTGGTTCTAAGACATGCCGGTTTCCTCCCGATATTTTCCTTCACCGTTTTGAGAGCAGCGGTGATGAAATAAATTACACAAAGTAATGTGCCTACCTGGGTTCGAACCCACGACCTACTGTTCGTAAGTCGGAGCCGCCACCACTGGGCCACCGCAAATGAACATACATCGTATTTTTGACATAAATAATACCAGTGAGAGATGTAACATTAATTAAATTGAACAAATTCTGTCGCCATCAACTTAAATTATTTGATGGAATACCTGCATCAAAAAGCGTGAGTGCAAATTGAAAAACATAAATTAATTCGGTGCGATCAAAGATATCGCTTGACTTCGATAGATTGTGATTTAAGATGCGTAGGATTTTAAAATTTACATTTAGTTCGAATGAAAAAAAATCGATGTCTGCGCTGACTGTTAACAGATGGCAGTGATAATTTAAACGTGCTGGCCGTTTGGCGCGTCAAATTTAAATTTAGTACCGCGAAAAAAAAGAAAATGTTGAGTTTAAAATTAGAAGTAAGTATTTGATTACAAAAGTAGATCTTGTGTTTATTTGTTTGATAGTTTTTTTGATTGTGTCATCTTAAAATGATTACCATACCTAACTAATCTATGAAGTAGGTACTGTAGTGGAGTCTGTTTTTTTCTTAGATACTTGGTGTGTCTGCCTAGGCAGTTATTGTAATTTATTTTTGCAGATAGGCTTTTGAAAGACATTTTTTAGATGGACAATGAAACAGCAGAATTTATAACACAACATAATATATTTTATTCATACAAAAATATTTTCTTCAATTACTTTGTTTACAAAGTCTGAAAATATAAAATTTTTACACAACACAGTTCAAAACACACTACTGACTAAATTCATGATTACATTTATATTGCAAATTACTTTGTTATAACATTTAATTATCTCACTTAAAAATATAATTTTCAATAAATAATTGAGCCTCTTACGTATACCATACACCATAAAAATTACTCCAATCCATTTATTTCCCGAAAAACTAATAAAAATTTGATTGCACAACCGGCCGCGGCTATAAAAATTTACAAACTCGTAAGACATACCTACATATATTATTACTATATTTTATTTAAGTATTTAAGTATATACATTACATCTAAAAACTGATAATTAAAAATAAATTGAGCATAAAATGGCATACAAGGATAACAATTAATTAAATCGAAAGATAAAGTAATTAATTTTTAAAAGATAAGTTAAAACATTTAGGCACGAACATCAATGGTGGGCTGTTCATCTGTCGAACATCTCAATAAATATCTCTCATAAAGTAAGAAATTAATAGTACAGCAAATAAAAGTTTTAACAGATAACAATCAAACGGTAACACCGCAAAAGTTTTGAGGTAAAATTCGGTGACTATCAACTTACTTTAAATACGTACACTCTCCAACAATATCCACATTATACACGTAAAATTATTTTTTTACAAATAAAAATATTGGCATTACAAATATTATATTTCTAACAATTTTAATTAATTTTCATTTAAGTATCCATCAACATCAAATTACATTTCAAACAATTTTAATTAATATTTAAGTATCAATTTATTGATTTAATAACAAATCTTATTTATTACACCCGATAATTATTAATGGTACCTACAATTCGATATTCTCGTTATTAATTTAGTCGATATGTACAAATTCATCTTTATTTTATAACAATTACTCAGCACTCTATGGTATGTAAGTAAGGGGCGTCATCTAATTTACTAATAGATGCAGCCGATGCTCTTCCATCGTGTCCTGTCATTATCGATATGACACTTCTGTGTTCCGAGTCGCTGTCACCGCTTAAAATTATATTGGTCTCCCCCATAAAGCCTGAATCTATTTGATCATGACTCTGCATCATTTTACTTTGAGGCTCAAAAGCGCTGAGTCCTAACTCAGCGAAAATTTCCTTTGAATCATCGAAGTTCCCAAAGAACACAGAATCTGTCTCCACACTTTCTCCGCCAGATTCGCTTCTTCCATCACACAATGATTCTAAATCATCTGTATCGGACTCGATCGGTAGTACAGTTGTTTTAACAACAGCCGCTCTAACAGCTGGTATTGGAGCAGGTTCTGGTATTGAGGTCTTCACTGGTCTCAACTGCATTAAGTACCTTGCTCTACATTTCGATTCATTTGAGTCAGTGCTCATGTACCCGGAGTCTTCAGTTCTGTATAGCTTTCTTAGGTCAGTTCTTCGAGATCTAGTCCTGGCAGATCGGCGTCCGGAACGGCGAGCGTTCAAGTTGTCAAGTCTTGTATATCCTGGGAATTTATCTCTATCTTCAATCATCCTGCGGCGATCACCAGGTGGACTTTCGCGAGTTGATCTATAGAATTTAGGAGATAAATCTGATCCTCGGCGTTGTTTTGGTGGTATAGGAGGCTTGGGGTCTTTTTGACCTTCGATGTGTCTAATCAAATCTGGCGCTTTACCAGATCTCATAAATGCTTGAAGGTCCTGACCGTAAGCAATGCTTCCGCGTCTGCTATAGAATTTAATCTCTTCCTCTTGTGCTTTTGCTTTGGCTTCGTATATTTGTCTCAGGTTGCCAATCTTTCGCGTCGTGATAGCTATTGGAGATTTCCTGCATGATTCACTTTCAGAAGAAGTTGACTTATACTTAAAGCTACCAGCAGATTTTAGCAGTATTTTTTCAACGCGTTTCTTTGTGTCACGTCTGTCGAGAGTATCGGGATCAAAATCATCTTTGGCAAAGTTACGTCTGCTTTCTATTGGAGAGCCGCGCACTTGTATTGTTAATGGACCAGGCTTTGAAAGATCGTCAAGATTGTTGTACATGGGTTCCATATTATCAACATAAACTTCACTATGATCTGAGAAATAGACTTGAGGTTCTTCGACAGCCTTTTTTACATCAAGCCAGCTACTAGTTAGCCGTTCCCTAGTGTCAAGTAGATTCGGACTATGTTCAAATCGATCATTATGGAATAATTCGGGTCCACAGGCGACCGAGAACCTTCGCTGCTTCATCATGCTACGTTCCAAACTGTCAAATTCCATGAAGTTATCTTGACTTCCATATATTTGTTTTTTCTTTCTATGTGAGAGCGTATTATCATCACTGTAGTAATGGTTGTCAGCCGCTATTACGGGTATAACTATTTTAGGTGCTATCGGAGCAATAGTTTCCATTTTAATTTCTTCTAATTCTATCGGCTCCACCCGTCTGCAAGTGTTCAGTTCACGTATGACTGCTTCCATCTTTACTTTGACTTCTGGAGGAATTGGTGCCTCTTCGTCATCTTTGTCGTGTTCGTCAGCTTTAGGAGACTCTGGTGGACTTACGGGGGGTGGTGGAGGTGGAGGAAGTTTCTTCCTAATTCGTCTTGATGTGTGGCTAGATGGACTCTTCTTCTCTTGTGGTGGAGTTGGAGCAACAGCAACGGGCTTAAATATCTTGTCAGCTTCGTCGATATTCACTATGTTGTTTAATCCATTGAGGTCTGGAACTGAGGTTACTCGTATAATTTCAATTTCTTTCGGATTTATTGGCTTACTAATAATTTTCATTTCTTGTAGACATAGTTCTTTAGTAAAGTTTTCCTTAGATTCTATTTCACGAATATTTTCTTTAGTAATTGTTTCAATAAGTTTTGGCTTAGCTTCTGTAACTTTAGGTTTTGTTTCCGTAATTTTGGGTTTAGTTTCTGTAACTTTCGATTTCTTTTCTATTACTTTAGGTTTGGTTTCAGTGGCTTTAGATTTAATTTCAGTGACTTTAGGTTTAGTTTCAGTTACTTTAGGTTTAGGCGTCTCAGTTCGAATCAATTCAGCTGATTTCGGACGCGCTTCTTCTTTCTTCTTGGGTTCAACAGCTCTTGGGGTTCCACTGACCTTAGCTACAGACTTCACGGGTTTGGAGTTGTTGGTTGGTAACGGTACTTCGTCTAACCATTTTCTTACAATTCTCTGTTTGTAGTCTTCACTAACACATGATTTACATGAGTTAGACCTAGTGAGGGTTACTTTGTGTGGTTTTGCGTTATTATCGCATCCTGGGCATCCTCCACAAACAGCGGTTTTACGACTGTTTTCTTGTTTAAGACTAATTGCACTAAATCTGCGACCACGTCGTGCACAAGGAATGTCCCAACCTAGATCTATCGCGTGATACATATCTTCTTCCAGAATATCTGACAATATAGGGACAAATCGTTTTGATGTCATTTTTTCTTTAGCAACGGACATTACTTCTCGAATTTTAATCAAAAAATCAACAGCTGCAGGTGGTGGATTCTGAAATTAAAAATAAATAAAATGTAAATGTTATTTTAAAAACATGCAATTCTATGTGTTACTAACAGTTAGTTAAAATTATGCACTTATTTAATCTTACCTTGAGAAGTTCGGTTTCAAAGAAAACTGGATTGAAATATAATTTCTTTCTATACGAAGAGTCTCCATGTGAAGATGGAAGTTGTCGGTTTGAGTTATAATTATTTTCCACAGTACAGTCTACAATGGATAGTTCTGAATGTGGTGCGCGTTCGAAGGTGTCGGGAGATGCGGAACGTCTTTGGAAGCGTTCGTTCATTCGTTCAGGTGAATGAGCACTCCTTATGGATGGTCTGAGAGTCTTCTTTTTTCGTGAGTGTACCATGGCTGATATGACTGAGTTGGCATTCAGTTTCTGAAACTAAAAATGTTAAATATTAATATTTATGTTTTTTTTTTAGTATTACTAACGCTTTCATTCCAAATGGTTTATTTGATTTACCAACCTTATGCATAGAATTATGAGTATGTGTGTTATTAGACGGTGAATCGTGAGCGTCTTCATTACGTTCACTACGATCAGAAAAACCTCCATCATGTAAAAAGTCCCCGCCCATACCGTTTAGTTTTAACAACGGATTGGTTTTCAACATCTGTAACGACCGAAAAATTAGTAAATTGTCAAACAAAATCATTACTTTGTTTAAAAAAGTACCGGAATAAGATATCTTACCACATTGCTCATATCGATTCGAGACTCAAGAGACCCGTTATCAGTAGACATAGTATTTGAATGATTTTGTTCCGGGTCCTTTTCCTTTCGTTTTTGTCTTTGCTTGTAATGAACATAGAAAATAATTCCAGCTGCATACACGAAGATCAGCAAAAGCACACACACGCCGATGGCTAGTGACTCCAGAACACTAAGTCCCTGATTCTGCGATGCTGATTCTGTCGTCACCAGTTCACCAGAGTGGAAGGGTATTGAACGTACATCTGTGGATGAGTCACATATTGGTATTCACATAAGTATTAAACGATTAGTTACATTAATTTTACACATAATCGTTTCAGTTATAATGGTGACTCACCCAGCAAAGCGTTTTGTGTTGCGCCTGCGATGCGGAAAGCTGCACAACTAGCAGCAAGGTGCGAGGGAGTAGATGAGGAGCACAGAACATGAGCGGCCACCAGGCGACCCTCCAGCCGAGCGTGCAGAGCCGCCGATCCGCGCCACTGTCAAATAAATTGCATTTTTTTTTCACATCATTTCAGATATTTGTTCCAAAATTTTTATAATGCGATCTAAAGATGTAAAAAATTGCGTTAAGCTTTGCACCTTTATTTTCTTGGACCGCAACTTTAAGCAGATTAAATCAACAGTTATCAGGTGCAATTCGTTGCAGCATTTGTCACTAAGCAGACGTGAGTTTTGGTTACAAATCACTTGATAAATATAAAGCTTAAAGAAATAAAAAGTATGAATCGCCCAAAAACGTTTGTGTACATTTGTTAACATAATGTCGAGCCTACTTCGAGTTTACCTGCAGAAAACAAAATGGAAATGCAAATCCATCTTATAACTTTATCACAGTGAACAGATCTAAATGCGAAGTATTTGGACATATTATACAAATCGCTCCTTTGACGCCTTCGTGTTTATCTGGGGCTGAATCGGGTTCGTGTAGCATTTCAACACGCGCCCGTCCGGTGGACATTTGCTCGATTGATGAATTCAAAAAAATGTAGCGTTTTGTCGAGACCGCCCAAAAAATACATAAAAATCTTGGGCACAAGATAATATCTTCATGACGATATATCCCGTTGCCGACCCGATTTATATCAAGAAATTAAATGATTGTTTTTTATTATAGTTTATTACGTTACGATTGTCGTTAACGCGATTATCGTTTTCATTAAATAATGCTATTATATTTTTTACGGAGACACTTCGATCGTTGCCGTCAAGTCATCGTCAAAACTTCTGTTCCTGATAAACATTGAAATGTTTTATTTTAATTTCAATCTTGATATCGACATCAAAGTAATAAAGATTGGTCGATGGAACTGGATTATTTCAATGTACGTGCATGTTCATTCATTACACAGTATGGACATTGGCAATATTGATTTCATTATCAGAATTGACTCGTGCCTTTTTTTACGTATCCGACATGTTTTATATATCTTAATTATTATGTAGCTCTTTAATTTGTTTATTGATTAGGGCGTCCAAATCGATTTTGATTTCATGATTTAGATTTTCAAAGACGCTGATTGCTTTTTTTTAAACCCACCATCGAAATAAACTCGAGAACTTCTCCGAATCATGCTTAACATCAGGCAGGTCATAACGATCCTTACCGGTTCTGCAAGGACCTAGTTCTAGGAAAAAAGCTAGCAATACATATCTGTCAATTCTCAGTACATGGACAGTTCTTCAACATTAGAGATACGATCTGAGCTATGGAGCGACACCAGATGTCTCGGGATGTCGTTTTATCGTTGCCAAGTAGCCGTAACTTGTATTTCAGGAATATAATTGTTTTAATAATGTTGAGAAACCTCACACGTGGAGTCTTCAAAGATTTATAGCCAGACAGATTAAATCTTTTACTAACAGTAGGCATACAATGCACAATCTTGTACGAATGGTTAATTGAAAGGTAAGATCTTAGAAATTATTAATGGAATGTGTGAAAGGCATGGGTAGAAAAGATGTAGCTACTGAGATGACAACTACTAGAGAATATGGAAGACAAAGACTATTCTGCCACGAACACAAATTAATTGACACGGTGACGACACGGTTGGCGCAGTGGTTCAAGCAATGGACTGCCGCGCTGCGTGTGGCGGGTTCGATCCCCGCACGGAACAAATATATGTAAGACCTACAGATAGTTGTTCCGGGTCTGGGTATTTGTGTATGTGAGTTTAAATGTTTGTGAACGCACCCACGATACAGGAGAAATTCTTAGTGTGGGGCAACGTTTTTTTAAAAAAGAAAGAGAAAAGAAAGAATTGAGAGGACGACAGGAGAATGATGATGTCAGGTAGTTTAAAGGTAAGCAAGAGCATTTTAGTAGCGGATTTTAAAAGACCTCATTTTTTCAAATTCAAATTTTGATTCCATATCTTATCTTTTAATACCTACTTAATAAAATCGCGAGCCAAAAATTAATTATGTTATTGCTACTTTGTCGTTCGCACCAATTAAAAGGACCACACAAAAATTTATACCAAAAATTATAAGATACTCTCGTCAACACAAGTTTATTTAGTTCACCGTATGACTAAGACGATGATTTCCAAAGTTTAGAATAAGAGTGTCACCAGAAAAAATAGGTAGGTACTTGATTGTAGTACATTTTCTATGAAAAATATCTTGGGCAATAGGTAGATGTCTAAGTACGTCAATTTGATGACAAATAATAGGTAGGTAAGGCTCTTGAACTTTTAAATAGAAATTCTGCGTAACCATTATGATTCGAATATTCGATGAACGACAAACTAAGGTAGCGTTAGTTTTTTGATTTAAGTAGTAAATTGATTGATTTTAATTCATGAGGATGATATGGCAAGAAAGGAAATGTCTGATGAGATGATGAGTAAATAAAAGAGAAGTATGAAAGAAAATGACACGCTGCGCTGACCTCAAATGATTTGAGATAAGGGATTATTCCCAATAGTCCCCTGTAGCCCTGTCCTCCGGGGGGACAGCTGGGAATTGTCTTCCCAGTTGTCACCGGGGTGACAAAAGGGCAAGAGAACGATGATTTAGTAGCAAATTAATTTAACATCCCATTCTCCATCCCTTCTTATACTTACCAAGATTCCTAAAGGACCGACTGTCAATCTCATTTCTTCCAGTAATACTAGTGTTAAAGTGAAGTCGTCCTTGGCTATCAAGCGAACCGGTTGTCGGTCCGGCAGTCCGACACAAGATAAACATTTATGGGCTCGACGCGTGTGCATAACCGCGTTATGGATTTAGTATAGCTGCCCCCAGACCCCAGATGTTTATCAACTGCACTTTGGATGCAAGATGTGGCACGTTAGTCTTTTGCCGAAAAGAAAAGTTGAGGAAGAACTTATAATTGTTACTGGTTTCAATTAATTGCGATACTGTTTATTTTGATAGAGTCACAACGATCGTTGTCCTTTATTTGTATTACGTTTTCGTGAAGTTTTGGTACATGAAATTCGGACTGATGGTCTAAATTACCTATAATGAATAGGTACTGTAACGACAGTGGTAAAAAATAAACAGGAACTGATTTATAACTTTATTCGGGCAGAGCTTCCCCTTACAACTATTACAATCGAGTGCGACAAGACCGCGAAAATGAGCTTGCAGGGCATTATAAAGCTTTATCCCCACCGGAGGCGTCCGGTATTATGGCTTGGTTCAGTGGTTGGCATGGCTGTCGTTGGCGTGGCTAGCTGTCAGGTGGCTGTCAGATGGCTGTCAGATGACTGTCAGTGGGCTGTTGTAACATTCGGCCGTCCTGAAACAATTGCTCCCGCAATGGGAACCAGAAAACAACGATTACAAGTCAGCTCAAAAAAAACCAAGTTAAAATGGGGCAATAAACTTTGATCTCTCAAGAAGATTTATGAAATCTTCGGTGCTCAATTGTTCATCCACACTACTGGTGCTATCAGACATATAAGCATCGCTACGATATAGTCTTATGGAATCAACGGATACTAAGCCTGTAAACCCGTTGTATCATAATTATTTTATGACCTTTTGTACTTCTTAGTTTATGTCAATCATTACCTAACTCCTCAATATCACTTAATGTGGGCCAGAATATAAATCCTCTAACATACAAGAATTAACTTGGCAACAGGCTCGCCCCCTATTGCATGGGACTTAAACTTTACTGTATACTACTATGTGTGTGTACTCATGGGTACACCTCTACCTAACCCTTCGGGCATTACAAGCGTGATGTTACCAGCATTGATCTTGTTGCTGCTGGTAGTCAGCGCCTGGCGCCAATGTGCGTAATCACTATTATCAGCTATTATTATTTTTCGCCTTGTATCTAATTAGTTACGTCTCATTTTCTTTCCAGCTTTTCTAATTCGAGTAGTAGATAACCCTATCGCTTCTAAATTGCACTGGATTAGAAACCCGGTCTAGGATAAATCGTAAGTCTCATAGGCTTATAGGTACCCTGTTGTATTATTAACAGTATTATTAAAACTCCAAATTATGTTTGGTAACCTATTGTCCCCATATTGAGATGCTTCCATAAGTTCCGTGAATTGCGCGATTAGTGCCTTCCACACTTCGACCTACTCATTAAACGTAGAATCAGAGACATTAAAAACATGAAACACTTTTCATATAAGAAAAGATTACTAAAAAAACTAAGTTTGCCAAACTATCGTATAAAGAAACTGAAGAAACAATTTAAGTTAACTATAAACCATACCAATATGACACACGCACACACACATGTAGGTACTAACACACATGCTTCTTAGCGTGTCGATGGCAAAACTTCATTACTTTTACACACAACACCATTTAACCCCATCAACACTAGATAATGCTCAACTCATCAACGCTAAGATAATGCTACTCTGGCCCCCAAGATACCTAGGCGAGACCTCGGTTTTTTCACCATATTCAAATTAAAATTAAACTTGCTACCTACATGTATTATTAGCGCTAAGTTATATTAACAAAAATGATTGTAAATAGACTTAATTAATATTATTCTTCTTAGCAAACCTAGGTAGGACACGCAATAGCTGTTAACAGTTAACGTATTTTTAAACTGCTGTTCCGTTACAAACTTCTTGAAATATCTACTCGTATATCTGAATAAATAATTGCGATCTAAACTAATTGTCACCACAGAATTATTGACAGTACGCGTTGGTTCAGAAACAACGAATTTAGTGAAAGCATGTATCAATTTAAACATGTACCCACTGGTACTCCTTTTTTGTTTAGCCAGAAGGGCTCAAACTATCGATATTTACCATTTTCATTGGTTCAGTAGATTTAGGAATTGAATGTCATTGGCCCTTTTTCCTACCGTATCCGCTTTCCCGTAAGCACAATGTAAACATGACGTCACATAATAATGTTTACGTATAAATCGGGTAATTTATATATGGAAACCAGAAATTTTGTTCTTATTTATAAGTTCAGAACTTCGTTCTTTACGAACTTTACGCCTTGGCCAACATCGTCATGATGCATTTTGTAATATTTTCCATCGCGCGAAGTTTGACACAACTAATCGGGTACCGTAAAGGTTTGTTTACGTTACAGGCTACTATCAATACTACAATTATTCACTATAGCAAAACAATACAACTTTTTGGCTTTTCATCTTGTCATTGCACTGTACTGAACTAATCGTTAACCTCTAAATTGTACACATTAAACGGCATTCATCAAACGATCTACTTACATAAGGCTGAAGCAAAGGCAGGCATAGAATTTAACTTTAGCTTCGGTTTTGGCTTGCTGGATTTTGCTTGGCTTTTGTTTGTAATATCGAGCAATGCATAGCATAAGATCACGTTTAGTCATTATATCGCGCACAGCAGTACAGTCCGAAATTACATGGACATTTTTACATAACACATTTATACGATAATATCTTCGCAACAACTTCATTACTGCAAGGGATTAAAGCCCAAAATCGTGATTAACACTCTTTCCGACTGGTAACGCGACTAAACTAAAGGACTGGGCGCAAACTACCGTCAATCTGCTTTTATAAAAGATACCTTGCTGCATACGTGTGAATTTCTGTTGGGAAACTAGGATCGTTTATTATAATAATCACATTTTTTTTTTTTTTACTTCCTTAACAAGATTTATGTGACTTGCCTCTTAAGTCATACCCACATCGTATTATTTTTTGTTAGTTTGATAAACAATCGAGCTATTATTGCAAAGTTACTATTGAACTGTCGTAGGAGCCTATACTACCTCAAATTAGCAACACTATTTGTGGTGGTTCAAACTTCGATTGAAATACTGTTAAACTAAAGTTCTAATCAGCTTGCACTACAAAGCGGTTGTTACGTCTTTCGCTGCAGCCGACTAGTGCGAAATTAGTGGTATTTTGCGATTTACAACAAAACTATTGATTGGACTAAAAAAAAGTAAAACACTGATTTTGTTTACTGCAGTGAATCATATACTTTTACGCATTATAAAACTCGCGTTTTACTCCTGTTGGCCTCATAAATAACTACATAGAACTAGATGGAATAAATTGACGCACTTCGTTTACCTTACTCGAGACGGGAAATTAAGACACATGTATCAACTTAAATTCAACCGGTTGAATGCCATCACATGCTTATTTTACCTATGAAATATGTAAAAATTAACGGTTTCTCATATTTAATTTTAAGATCCTCGTTTGCAATTTGTCAAGAACTTTATGCAATAAGTTTATACCTGTTTGAATATCGACTGACGGTAGCAAGAGATTGCCTAGGAATGCTATAAACCACTGACAATAGTTCGATGAAATTATTGTAGTTATTTATATCTAAAGATTTACTTTGGAGTTGTTGGATAATCTAATGCGCACTTGAACTAAATAAAATATGTACATCTTAAGTTCTCAATTCCTTAGTACACAACTAGTAAAACCATTTTTGTACCGAGATAATATACTGATTAACTGACTATGATTAGATTTACTTATCGGGCCTACCAAATTACCTAATTTTGTCTACGATTGGCATAATTATTATCAACACATAGGGCACTTCATTGTAAAACACATTTGGCTAATATATTTGGCTAATGGCATTTGGCTAATATTTTGCAAATATCTGTTAACTGGCATGTTAACTGACCTTGTTATTTATGCATGGTTCCTGGCAGCTCTCAGCGTGAAGTAGGACGGTTCCTCCCTTCCATGTCCTTGGGCTCGCTGTTGACGACCTTGAGGTAGCCTTCATTTACCGTAGCAGCGTTACTGGCAGAGAAATGGATACTTCTTGTAACTCGAAGTGTCTCACAGGTGGTTACTGGCCGCAGTCTTCGTTTTCAGGGTCAAATTATGGAATCAATGATGCGGTACTGAGGGCAGGCGCTTCGTGTTCCATCCAGATCGTAGACTGCTTTTTCAATTTGTGCCTTGTGATTCTGGGATGGGCGACTCTTCAATATTTTCCTTGTAGGCGGTGTGCATCAACGTTCTTTGTTTGAATTTTTTAGACCTCGTCCTTTGTACTTGGTGACCGTTGACTTTTAAATGTATCAGAGCGTCGTTTAATCGTAGGTTTATTGTTTTCGATACCACTTCTGAGTGTAACGACAGTGGTAAAAAATAAACAGGAACTGATTTATAACTTTATTCGGGCAGAGCTTCCCCTTACAACTATTACAATCGAGTGCGACAAGACCGCGAAAATGAGCTTGCAGGGCATTATAAAGCTTTATCCCCACCGGAGGCGTCCGGTATTATGGCTTGGCTCAGTGGTTGGCATGGCTGTCGTTGGCGTGGCTAGCTGTCAGGTGGCTGTCAGATGGCTGTCAGATGACTGTCAGTGGGCTGTTGTAACAGTACAAATATTATGAAGCTGTATCTCTATTTTCTCCTAAACTTTAGGTTTTTTTTCAATTTATGCCCTATATTTAGGTACTTTCTTCGAACCAGCCAATGTAGAGCGCAACTTATTGTCATTAAAATATTTCTTAATTTTTTTCTGCCTTTTCATTGTTTGGATCAGTTTTATAACCAGCTAAAAAGCAATTTTCACCTTTTGCTTCATATCATCAAGAGCAACTTTTGTCTGCTTGATCAAATTAACACAAAACCTGTTGAAAACTTTCCACGTCAATTGTAAAATTAAAAGTGTGACAGATGGGTAAACAGATAGCTTTATCATATTTTATGTGATCCCGTTTACCAACTATGGGGAGAAAACAACAAAAGGCCAAGGCAAATGCAGATCTTTAACAATTAAGAACTGCATTTTAGAATCATGCTCTGAAATGACACCTGCTTTAAATTAAACGTAATACAGACGCTATCACAATCTGCCAAATTTCTTTCTGGATTTACAACTTTATTGCTAAAGCATTAGGTTTAACACTCTCACTGCCATGGGATCCGCTGGCGGGTCCCATGTTTTCGAGTGCAAAGGGCCAGTCTTATTTTAAAGAAACATTATCAGTAGGCCATGGGTGTCGCCGCAATACTAAACATATTTTTTTCTTTATTAGCAGGCCAGTAGTAAAAAAATCTGTATCAATTTAGGGGTTCACAGCGGATCCCACGGCGTGCTCAAAGAATTCTGGCATGACGTCAGAATTCTAGTCGTTACGCAATTTGAGTTCAATAACTCTAAATAAATTGATTAAATATTGTATTATGATAAAATACGTATAAATTAACTTAAATTCGATTTAATACCATTAAAATTATATTTAAGAAATAGTTCCGGAAAAGACTGATGAGAATTCTGGCTTGCTGAACTGGAACTATGCTATCTATTGCTGGCAGTGAGAGTGTTAAGGATAATTGGGAAAATTTGACAGTTTTGGGTAGCTTGATGTGCTGGCGTACATACTAACCTCGATACAAATCGTGATCATCTTCCAGATGCTTGGACACCATTGGCAGGTTAGTCAAATTTTAATGTAAATAAAATATGACATTATACAGTATTAAATTAAGTTTCCTTTATTTGTATTTGATTTAGCCTTATCTTGCAATCAAATCTCGTTATCCGTGTTACCAACAAACTGCTCCGCATCATATTGTTCTTGTTTACGATAAAGATCTGAGCAGACGCAGCGGTTGCATAAGATTGGATAATTTTACCAAAATTTAATTATTTCCCGCTTAGAAGGTACACGTTTAATTTCTCTTTATAAAGTTTCCAATAAATATGTTAAAATAATTGCCATATTTGGAACATTTTACTGTATTTGGTGTGTTCTCTTAGTGTCTCAGGTATTGTTGTTTGCTACTTGGGTGGTACGACTACGTTGTGACTCGAATGGTCTTTTGCGGCATTATAGTCCTCTTAAAGGATTTTTATTTGCGTTTGATGTTTCCGTGCCTAATTATATAGGGTTTTATTTTATTGATTATTCTAGCGGTCCATGTTTATATTATAAGCTGTACTGTTTTCCAGCCAGGTTTCCCCTTTTTTTGACCTTTTGGCATTTTTTTTTTGTTTTGTTTATTTTTAAGGTATTTTTGTTATTAATGCCAAATAAACATTTTGTTACCCACGGGTTTTCGTATGAGTGGGTAACAAATACTGGTACACTATTTGCACCAAGGAACGAGTAATGAAAAGCTGTGGAGACATATTTTAATCCAAAATAATGGAGTCATTAAATCAATGCTCTGGAATCAGTCCATTCAAGGCCTTACCTATTATAATGCTTCGCCAAATTCTGTAAATGGGGACACGATACAAAAGATTAAAAAAAATACCTGCAAGAAAGTGCTCCCCTCATCTCGGTACAGTCCGAAGGGGACGTCGTTGTCGATCAGATCACGGAGGGTCACCCATCCCGAAGGGGACAGGTACTGGGCGCTCGTCACCGCGCATATCGCGTCCTCGACATCTAAAGATAATTAGAACACACTTTATTTATGTTTATTTTGGTACTGTGACCTCCAAATAGGTGTTTGAAGATCCCGCTGATTCATTTATAAGTTGACATTAGATAAATACGTACCTATTGTAAATTAAACGATATCAATATTCCGGTCGGTGTCATAAAAAGATCAACGTTATCATACAATTATGGTTATATTATTGTGTGTTGAAAAAAAAAGATAAATATTTTTATTATTAGATCAATACTGTTGAGGGATCTCAACTGTAGTTTCAACTGACATCTCATATCCGATATGGTCTAGTGGCTAGGATACCTGGCTCTCACCCAGGAGGCTCGGGTTCGATTCCCGGTATCGGAATATCTTTTGTAATTTTTTTTTTATTTTACTTGTGATTTTTGAAGAAATTGACTTATTCCTTTACTTACCAGTAAAAATGATTTCTTTTGAAGGATAAATGATTTGTCCTTTGAGTGGTAAGAAAACAAAGGGGATTTGAGGTTTCGTCGCTCCACGACCGAAGCTAGCCATCAGACATTCTGAAAAAAATACAAATTAATGCAATACTCTATCAAGAAGAAAGTATTTTTTGGTAGACAAGATTTATTTATTTCTATGATTTAGGTATAAGTAATTGAAAATGCTCTGTAATAATGTACACATAGAGTTTAATTTGGTTTCCATCTGTTCCTATCGTAAGGTACATCGCGAAGGCACATTGTTCTCATTAATGACAAATACTTTGAGCCCATATCTCTGACCCTTTCTCATTGTCTATGCAAACCGCATTATGAGATAGTTCCTGTAATTTATCCTCATCTGACCCTGACTTTTGACCCTGAAAAGGTCATCATATCCTAGTTCCTATGTCATTATTTTCATTGTGATAATTTGAATAAATGATCTAAGTAATTTGGTTTGAATTGTTATAGACCTATACCAGATGGCAAAGACCTTCAACCAGTTCGGTTATAAACACATCTTCGTAGAATTCTACTTATAGATAATTCGTATACAAATGAGATTAGGCATGAGAATAACTACTTGTGTTAAGGGCTTGCATTTGAGTGCATGTAACCCAAGTATTAAGTATCCAACAATGCAAAACATTTTGACGGCACGGCCACGGTTGCCTCTGTGGCTGAACAATTAACAACTGCACTGCGTGTCGCAGGTTCGATCCTCGGAATAAATTTGTGTGATGACCTACAGATAGTGGTTCCGGGTACACACTTACCATCAATATGATTGACACAGACGTGCTGATCCTCACGGAAGGCCGGAGTCTCTCGGCGGCACTGGCACCGACAACCGCGTTCATCAGCTCCTATGGCTGCCAGTGCAGTGCCGTGCGACACCTCCATACAACGCGTGGGGCCGCAGTCTGACCCTGGAAAAATGGAGTAGATGGGCCATTTATATCAGAATATCATCTGCACACTTGGTGAATATTGTATCTAAACTAAGGCACAGACTTTTCTTGTGGTCGCCACTGTTGATTCTGGCTTAGGGCACAATTCTGTAACTTAGAGCAAGCAACACACCATTGACACTATCGACACACTACAGACATTATTTTGCAATAGGGAAAAGAGGTGTCGTTGTTGGATGGCTTCACAATGGCAGTTCGATAGCAAAACACGATAGACACAACTGTCAGATTTCACTTATTAAAATGAACCAGACTACTAATTCTTACAATAGTCCTACTAAGGCGTTTCAATGTCACTACAGTGGCAAGTGAATGGTCATAAATAATTTTTAGAATATCTAAATGTCAATGACTATTCTATTGAGACACTACTTACACACTATCGACACACTATTCACAAAATTGATTATTTTATAGAATTGGGCCCGTTATACCTAGTGGTTTGTGGCGGGCTTGTCCCAGTAAAAAAAAGGCACGGAGATAGATCGTCATTAATAGGAAAAATTAACAGGCTGGCTTAAAAAAATAAAACATAACATCACGCCTGTAGTTCCCAAAGGGTTAAGCAGCGGTGTCCCCATTAATTTACACAACCACATTTTACTAGTTATGTTTAAGTCTCATGTAATAGGAGGCGAGCAGTAGCAGCGAAATCGAAATCGAAAAATCCAAAAACATTGTACCTACCCAACCTGGGAATCAAACTCAGGATCTTGCGACCACTAACTAGACCAACGAGGCTAATAAACAGTATCTATGAAACTATGCCCGAAGAGCAAAACTTACCCTTGAGAGAAAAATAATCGCCACTGGCAGACCTGGTGATGTTCGCCAGCGCCACCTCTTCACCGGAGCTGGAAGCTCCCGCCGCGCTGGCTGCCAAGATCAGAACCAGCACCCGCGCCATCTTGCGCTCCAACAGTGAACCAATTCTAAGATAAGCTTTGTTTGTCATTTTGTAGTTGTCCGCCAGATGGCATTGTTTTCAAGAGTTAAGTTGTTTTCGCCCATTCCTTGAACAGCTGTTTTCCTCATCATCTGTAAATAAAAAGATAAATCATTTAAAAGTGTTATGAACTCAACTTAATTATACGACCTTCACAAATTATAATATGAAACCAAAACAGTCTGCCAAAATTAATGTAAAATAAAATATAGTCATGATTAATGTTAGAAACATAAATAAACGCGAGAGAGAAAATATCACGACTGAATATTTTAAACGCTTTCGAAATCGTAGTATCGAAATATTAATTATTCATATGAACTCGGAAATTAAATAAAACCAGTTACACGACACCGAAATTACAGTTTTCGCTAAAATCCACTTTTACCTCCAGCTTAGAATAAATTGAAACTTTTACAAAATATCTGCATATTCTATGCAGCAACTTTCGATTCGACATGAATCCAACGCTGGATCCTGTAATTTTAAAACGAAACTGTTCGGCAGGTCAAACATATTTATAATTTCGACTATAATTTTAGAGGCCTAACAAAACCAAACGTTATTTAAAGATCATTAAAATGATGGAGAACCATATAACGAAACTAGCGTTATTTCATGTTTTGTTTTTATCGGTTATAGGTAGGTACGTAATTTCTTAACAGGTAGACAAATTTTGTGTCATTATACCGACCTACCTAAGCCATGGTTTCTGTTTTTTAAGTAACGACACGTGCCTTCCGATTACAAAACGACAGATACCTACTTGCTTGCTGCTTCAGTTAACTTTAGGTAGGTTTTTGGAGTTTTCTGTACATAAGTACAGAAAACATACATAAGTACATTTCTCTCGTAGAGAAATCATCAGGCAGGTGGAAACAAGAAACATAATGAATAAACGAAGGGCACTAAACTGCATTTTTTAGAGATCAGAAAACGAGAAGAGTAACATAAAAAGTTAAGCCAATCCTTGTTACAGATAGGTATAGACAAGACATGAAAATGGGGCTGATCATAAACCAAGAACTCTATATCGACGGCGAAGTGCCAATACACTATGTTACAAAATACATTTTTTTTATTTTTTATAAAAACTTGCGAATAGCGCTTTTAAATTCAAAACGATAAAAAAGTGAATTTCGTGAAAATTGTTAGAGTACCTAATTATTGGCACTTCTCCGTCGATATACGAAACATAGACATAATTCTAACGAAATGTAATTTTGGCTCCTACAGATATTGTGTTTTCTGATAATACAGGTTTGACGTAATGTTATAAATAAACTAAATAATATGCAGCTAGGTAAGACAAGTGGTTAGCAGAGTGAGAAATATAAAAACAGAAGATAATAAGTGCAAAAGTGATAGGTACTTAGGTGAAAAATAAGCAGACACGGGCTACGAAAACGGACTGAAGAGGAAAGAAGAAAAAATCATTTAACGCAAACCCCAAGCAACATAGGACGAGTGCGAAAAGAAGTAAACTCGTACAAGACAAACTAGCATTAATTTGTCTGTACATATTTATAAAAGTCAAAGCTGACTGACTGACGATCAACGCACAGGCCATAGGGCTAGAAACTTAAAATTTCGCCTCTTATGATGTAGACAAATCGTCAAATTGATATTTCCGTCACCCACGCGGGCGAAGCCGCGGGCAAAAGCTAGTAATCAAATATGTATTTATAACCAGTATAACTAATCAAGTTCATACCGATTTACTCTTTCAAACCAAATCTGAGCGTAAACATCAAAGAAGTAAGCCCAAAAGTTATGACCATCTTAAACTCACAGACAACAAAGGGTCAAACCTTTTACCATATTCTTGCGTCCAAATCCTATTAATCACTCTCAAACGGCCATAATCAATAGAGATGTTCGCGCATTATCGTTGTGTAGGTGTGAATTGTCTTCACAGGTACCAAATCTATAGGAGGTCATGGGTTAACCGCCGTCCTAACGTTCTAACTGACCAGTTTAGCTTGAGCCATGGTGAAATATGGCACTAAACTTGAAATTTCTGAATTTGTTGGAGTGTTACCTTTGTCTTAGCAAGTAGTGACACCAGAGGGTCTCAAGTTAATCTGGTTTTTGTTGTTTTGTGGCCCTGGGCCTTGTTTTTTACTATCGGGCCTTTGGGCCTTTGACAAAGTATTCTGTTGTCAGTAGTCTGACTGATTGCCTGTTATTAATTTTATTGTTCCGATGATGGGAGTCAACTTCCGAACATTTGCATAACTAAAAGAATCTTGATTTATACGATGGAGTTTAGGGATTTTCTATGGCCATTTGTTATGGACACGTTGTGTTAAGTATGATAGATTTGTAAAGTTATCTACGATCATATGCTACCGTGAGTGCTACCTGTTGCATTGTTTGCTTGTTGGTAGACTAGCGTTGGGTAATGTTTTTATTGTTACTACAATCTAGGTCTATAATGACGTAGACTATTCAATTTATTATAAACTGTTTTTTTTAAGTTTGTTGTTTTTGTATTGCTAAGATGCAGCCTAAGACCCTGCAAGAAATATTGCTTCTCCAAATTAATGAACCGATGTACGCTCAGCAAGATTTAGGAACATACTTAATAATCTTCGGATCTTCATTACAAATTAATGAGATAAACTCAACACGTGTAAATCCCCAATCCCTGATCCCAGTTGACAAAGTGGTTTCGGCAGCTTTGTATCAATATCCAATCAATAAATTTAAACCGATAAATCCCTGCCACGAACATTACTTCCACTAATTATCACTCTTTTACTAGTAAAGCATTAATTTGTATATGAAAGAACCGAATGAACGCTGGTCACGGACCACGAGGCCCAGTACCATCAATAAGCAAGTTCGGCCCCTTACCTACATTTCGGGTATACCACAGATGAGTTTCACGTAGTAAAAAACGAGAGTATACCGGTTTTATATAATTTAGAGAACTTGGAAATTTATTAGTTTGTGGCGCGAGCCGACCCGGAATCGATAATGCACACATTAAATATTCTAAAAATATATACCATGCATCTTTAACAACGTGTCAAGACGTAAAATTGTTATAGATGGCTCGAATTTCCAAAGTTCCCATATAAATATTGCTTTTAGTAAAATTGAAAATTCATCAAATGCATTGAAAGCCTAGGGAACTGTTACGCCTACTTCTGAATTCGTTCGACTAAATGATGATGAATGGCCATATAATCTGTCATTAAGTGGGAATTTCCATATGGGACATTAAAAGGTGGAATGTGGGCTGCTATTTGGGCCAGAACTTGATCTCGAGAATCTACCGTATCACATAACGTATCATTTAGATGCTTATCGGCCGATCATTACTGATTAACATACTGGGAGTACACTTGATTAAAAGAAGTAAAGGTTGACAAATAACGCTGTGAAGATGATCTCAAAAGAGTAACCGGTTCAGAATAGATCGGAATTGCAAGTCAAGAAATGCTATTTTAGAATGAAATCGATCGCATTAGCAAATGTAATAGTTGTGCTTGTGAAACGGCAATAAAGGCTCATTCGTAAATATGCTCGCGTTAAGGTGAAAAATTATCTCGTTTGTAGTATACTTGTAGAATCGAACGGTTGTAGTATATTTAGCATTCATTATGGCGCTCTTGATCAGTCATTCCTAAGGTCCTCCTCCTGCTACATCCAAACTTATTAACCTTAACTCTTTAAAACCGTAACCTCGAGATAGCCAAGTACAAGACGTATTCAAGGTACCTATCACTAACCTCCAGGCGGAAAGGGCTGGTACACTACGTCGTTGAAAGCAACATGTGCCCCGTGTGCCCGCCTAGGCCTAGCCAAACCCACGTGCCCTTCATAGTGAGAATGCTGGTTACTGTTGTATCTAAGTGTTTACGCCCTTTACTTCTAACTAGGCAGGTATTTGCCTCTAGGTGTTATTGAGCATAATGTAAGAGCAAAGTAACTTCTTGAGAACGGGACATACGTCTCATCGTTGGTACTTTTGTTCGATTTAGTGGTCCGTTTATTGTTCAAAATTAATGTTGTAGCTACAAGATGTCCAAAAGAGTGTTTAATGAAGCCCTGAGCAGAAAATCATGATTGTTATTTCAGAACGACCTCAGTCAGATCTTCCGCAATTTAGACTTATTGCGGTTGTGACCTCTTTAACAGAAGTATTAGATGCTGTCCCACAATTCAACCATAAACAAGCTAAATAACAATATTTCAATAAACTTAACGACCTTTATAATAAAACACTCTATTAACCAAAAGTGCGATGCTACCGATATTTTGTATACCATCAATATTCATCCGACGTTTTATAGACAGCAAATGGGCAGTCGTAAAGAATGATGGCCATAATCTCTCATATCATGCCGATGACTGCCATCACGGTATACCACAAGATATTTTTAGCCCAATCAAATAATAGAAAAATACATTTGATCTATTAATTTACGTTTTCTAAACACCTATAGTGCGATTAAGAAGAGCTATTGCCATAAAGGCAACGGGACGAGTAACGGAAACTGCTCAAAGGTCGAAGCTAAAGCCAAACGGAATAATAAAAATAATTACCTACTTAACACCACTGGTGGTTTGGAAGGTATTCTCATGTTCGTAGGAAACCGTTAGGAAATTGGTAAAGCGATTGATTACTTTTTTGCTGGAGTCGAGGTTAATTCTCGATATTCAGGTTCCATTAAAAATGTCTGTCTGACTGACATTCTGTTTGTTGTTTAATTGTTCCTGATTGTTATCGAGTCGGAGAGTTTTGTTGCTATTGTGAGCGAATGAAAGCTAACAATTATGGAGTATGCGTTTACTAAATTCCTTTCTGTATTATTCATGATAGGAACAAACAACACAACATGGGTATTTTGCCGGCTGCCATCAGACCTCTTTTTAGGCGTCTTATTATGATATGTTTTGGTGAACTGAATGTTATGCCTAATAGTGAACGAATCTAAACACCTAATAAGGAAGATATCGTTGCGTGGGTAGAAACAGCGTCAGATTTTTTTTTATTATTAGCTCATGATATAAACCAAAAATCTGACTGTGATTAAATTTACAGTTTTTATAATCCTTAGTTAGTTAAACAAACAGTTACTAACACAGTCCAAATTAAACTAAAAATCAGAGCCAAAAACAATAACGTCATAGTGGCGCTTTCTCTTGGTGACAGAACGACATCACCAATACGAAATGTATAAGAAAGACTAATGATCACAAACAGTGATGTAACAATAGAGGGAGGAAGTGATGCTGACAATTATAATCATTGTTTATTGCAAACAAATAACATTATCAAAATAGCAGTTACAATCATTGTCATTGAAGACAATGATACTTGCAATTTGAAAGATGTTGAAACGTCAGCAATCATTGCAAGCATTGCCATTGAGCCATCCATAGTGATAATAAAATAGCTTACACTTGCGACCACGAGCCCAACTAGGTGTTGTTATATCATGATATTGATTCATTAGTAACACTATGAAAAATGCAGGAAGAGAATGGAAAATGGAAAGGAACAACACTCTTTCGTCACTCTTCTGTTTGTTTTATTTCTTTTTCTTTTGACTTTTTTCAGGTAAAGCCCTATAAGCCAGGTAATCCTTTGCACATAAGGACGTATAAGGAGAAAGATTTCAACAGTCTTATGAAATGCATCGTGGTCTTAATGCAAGTATGCAAAATAATTACATTTACGCTACTTTCAATTTCTTAAACAGTTCACCTTCGATCAGATGTACCCTCTTTCACTTCGCAAGGTCGATTTTGCAAAAGATAAAATTTTGGGGCAATAACCTATAACTCCTATAAGTAATGTACTTATTTAAAAAGCAGTTCGAAGTTTAGTATCGTCTTTCCCAATTCCTTCTGCATTTTTAGCTGCTGTAGTCTTTTTATTATGGTATCATTATTTTACAATATCCTACAGTCTTGTCATGAATAATCTGACCTTGATCAGTTTCTCACGCCTTGGTCTGGATTTAAAATACAACTTCACACCTCATATCGTAAACGCGGTGATAAAGTATGATATTATTACGATATTTCTGTCCGATTTTCACACATCAAAAATAGTATTGGATGAAGATTGAAGATTTTTAAAGACCTCTAATTTTGATGTTATATGTATGTTAGTAATTATATTAGAAGATCGTCAAATCAATGAGAAGTGTGATGGAAGAAGAAGATAAAGGAATTCATTAGAAAATGAAAACTCTTACTTGACTAAATCTGTCTA
This sequence comes from Diarsia mendica, assembly GCA_949316265.1. NCBI lineage: Eukaryota > Metazoa > Arthropoda > Insecta > Lepidoptera > Noctuidae > Diarsia > Diarsia mendica. The sequence goes on along the minus strand of OX438902.1, from coordinate 11,487,673 downwards.
ACCAGCTGCATCCAAACATCAATAATTCCCATGAATCGACTGCCACAAAAATCCATCTTGATACATTAGGGAAATCATCTCAATTTCCAACGTCTCGTCTCCGGCTTTAAACGTAATTACATTTCTCGTTTTCTAATATTATAATCAAAACTCATTTTTAATATCGATTATGATCAAACATTAAAGATGAATGTTAATCTTGCTACATCTTCATTTTTCTTCCGTATCAGAGTTTAAGCTTTGCCATGTTATACAACTAGGTGTTGCAACTTTAAACCATTTGGTTTCTATGTTATTACTAATAACTAGGCAAATATTATATGTATTAAATAAATAAATATTGTTATGTAATATGTCATCTTCATATCCGCTTTGAATCGAAGACTTAGAAATTAGATTAGTAGGTCATCATCTTCTTTCCGTTTCATTTATCAAATTTATTTATGAAATAGACAGTTCCGTAGTTATTTTGGTACCTAACTTATTTTATTCTATAACGATTATTTTTTCTTAAAAATCTTTACTCTCCTTTTTTTTTTTTTTGGTGGGTGGAAAATCATCGAATGACCCCCCCCCCCGCTCTTGGGCAGAGCGAAGGGGAGTGTCAGACTTCTACTGACTAAAAACCGAACCCATGTTCCTTCTTTGCCCTTGCGCCGAGGCCACGTAATCTAGTACAAAAATCCGCGGCCCCGACGGGAATCTTTACTCTCCTTAAGAGCATAGACGGGCTGCGCGGGAATGTATGGAAACCTTGACCGATCGACGTTTCGTATTCTCCTTTTTTCTCCTCGAAACCTAAGCCAATTAAATTATATTTGGTATCAAAATTTAAAGGAAGAATAGATCTATGCCCCTATTACTTGTTTTTATTTTAAAAACTTTTCAATTTTCTTTGGTAGTCATCTGATTACGAAGGTAAAAACCGTTTTTTCCTTCGTAATCAGATGACTACCAAAGAAAATTGAAAAGTTTTTAAAATAAAAACAAGTAATAGGGGCATAGATCTATTCTTCCTTTAAATTTTGATACCAAATATAATTTAATTGGCTTAGGTTTCGAGGAGAAAAAAGGAGAATACGAAACGTCGATCGGTCAAGGTTTCCATACATTCCCGCGCAGCCCGTCTATGCTCTTAAGTAGTACTGTTGTCCCTTTTACACAGTTTAAACTTAACTTTACATGCAGGACGTCACGGTAGGTTTAAAACACAATCTAATATAACTCTGACTCCGTGGCAGCTACTGCGAAATTTCTGATGGATAAAACTCAACCCGGGAATCGAACCCAGAGGCATCTACCATATCTTGTATTTCTTAATCGGTGATCAAATCAATTGTCACGAAATCAATTCAGATTTTAATCAAATTAAGTACACCTGCCTTCAAATGAATTACAAAGAACCTATACATACAACAATTACTTAACTTCTTCGTCAATAATGTACTCAACAACCCATAAAATTTTATGCAATCATTAATACTTACAAATTGCTGATCAAATCAATAATTACGTTCATATTACGTCTAGTAATGTTTATTTAATTTACAAGCTCGCATAAATATGTGGACAAATTCAGGTTGGACCAGTTTAGTGAAAGAACTTGATCGAGTTCAGTCAGATTATGGTATAACTTGTGACATAATATTGAGGAAAGTAGTGCGGTCGTTACTTGTATGTTGTTGAGAACGGGGGCAGTGGGTACATGTGGATATTGCATCGGTGATGGTGGAAGCACAGGTTGTATTGGTGAAACATAACATAACATCACAATGGGTAGGGTTCGAAGTGATTACCCTTGATAAAAGCAGTGCCTTGAGTAGGTAGTGGTGGGCCTGAATCCCTGCAGTGGGAATATTATAGGATGATGATGATGAACACCTGTGATCCTCAAAGGGCCGGGTTCGAAGTGTTAATTACATTGGCAAGAATTTATCATTGATGTAATCAAAAAGTAAATAAGTTTATCAATTTTACAACACTACTACATTTTTGCGTATTTTTTTTTTGCGTACATTTTGGCACCTCTGCGCTTATCTGAACGAGTTTAGTATCAACTTAAATACCGGTCACAAACGTGTATATTTGTTTAGTTGTCTTTGTTACTATTTAGGACTAGAGTGATAGTTAAGAAAAGGCCGAAAAATTAAGTTTTAACTGAACGAAAATTTGTAAAAAATAAACGATTGATTGTACAATATATTTTCGCTAGTAATGTTTAAGTTAGGACAAACATCGATAAGCGGGATAAACATTGATGAAAATGCTTCATTTTGTGTTGCACATTAACACAGAAACGTAATACCACAGCCAAGAAAAGCCCTAGAGAACTAAATGATGTTCTCACAATGGTGACGGTGGCAATCACCTTTTGCCGAGACTGAGTATAGCCATAGTAGTACAATAAGCTATTACCATGTGGTGTAAAGATTTATCTGACAGCAATACTGGAACCGGATTTTGTACTATAGGTTACCCTGCTTATAGGGTACCCTGTAAAGATAGCCTTAAGATGGAGAAAAATAAATAATTAAAATTGTAAGGTGCCTAAAAGACAGAATTTGAAAAAATATAAAACGAATTAACTGTTTTTTTATAATTAACTAGCTTTTGCCAGCGGCTTCGCCCGCGTGAAAATGACGATTTTCCTTACAAACTTTCATCCCCTATTTAACTCCCTTTGGGGTTGAATTTCAAAAAATCAGTCCTTATTCCTTGTCTACATTATAAAAACCTAGAAAGCTGAAATTTTGCAAAATTTCAGCTTTCTAGGTTTTAGGGTTTGGGCTGGGCGTTGATGAGTCAGTCAGTCAGTCAGTCAGGACTTCTCTCTTTATTTATATATATAGAAGACTAGCTGATGCCCGCGGCTTGGATACTGTAAAAACAATCCTTGATGCGGATCATATATCATTCTAAAATTTCAGGTCGATCGGTGTAAAACTTTTTGAGTTTTTGAAGCGTACACAAACCAACATAACATTTTTATATATAGATTGTTGTCGTTCTTTTTTTAACCCCTACTGTATTTTCAACTCTAGAAAGCTATCGTCTCCCTTTTGGAGGTTTGTTTGGTTGTTGCAATAAAGATTAATTATATTAATGAGAATAATGAGTCATATCATCATCACCATCACTATCACTACATAGATAAAACAAAGTCGCTTGCCGCTGTCTGTCCCTAATTCCCTATGTATGCTTAGATCTTTAAAACTACGCAACGGATTTTGATGCGGGTTTTTTAATAGATAGAGTGATTCAAGATCTGAAGTATTAAGGTAAGTAAGGTAAGTATCTTTTCAGTTCAAGTATCTTTTTTGCACCCGTGTGAAGCCGGGGTGGGTCACTAGTCTGATGTAAATAAAACTAAGTTTGAGAAATTTCTATAGGGTTTCCTCTAATCAGTGACTCGCTCATTGATATAATAAAACCCTAGATGCACAGTCTCGAACAAAACAAACAGTCGAAGCCGTCGCCAAACACTCACCAATACACGCACTACTACATGTAAGTAGTTATCGTCACTATAAACATATTTTTTTTGGCAAATTCAACCTTACGCAGATTCCTTTTACAATGCAGTTATAAAAAGCAATTTAAAAAGTATTTTGTACGACCGTGCAGAGACGCGAGCGACGCGAGACTATTTGAAATGAGTTCATTGTGAACTCATTTTAAGCGGACGGTTTTGAGACGCGGAGTGTGTATCTTGGGTTTATTATATCAATGGACTCGCTTCAATAATTCTACAGTCAGATTAGCATAAACAAGTTAATTTAAGCATACTTATAAAAGTTAATTTTAAATCGTACAAAAACAAAACATGTTTAAAAATAAAGTAGCCCTTACATCTCTAATCTCTTGTTTTAGTTATCTAAAAGCGTGTCGCATCGAGCACAGTTGAGGGCCTTAAATATATATATAAATCAACTACTTAACTGTTGCCCACAACCTTCGTCCACGTGAAACGGTTATAAAAGTATTACTTCCTTATTTGGATCGAATTTTGATAGCAATTTCATTTGTTTTTCGTAATCTATTTTCAAAAATAAAAGAAGCCTAAGTTACTCGTCGTAACATTTGATATTTGCCAAAAAAAGTCCCGTCGAAATTGGTAGAGCTAGCCGTTTCGGAGATTAAACCGACAGACAGACACACAAAATTAAAAAAAAAATGCTTTATTTGTTATAAGCATCGTAAATTATATATAGTACCTACATACATTTAGTAAAAAGCTGTTATATTAAAATTACAAATATACACTTTAGTTTTATTTATTCGTTATTATAATCTTTAGAAAAGTTCATGTCAACGGCCTCCATACTAATCATCGATTTAAAAAATCGTGTACGAAATCAAACTGTAGTTAGTACAAGTACATCATATCAGGCGTGGGCACTTTATTGCTCCCACATAATAATTAAAAAATACTCTTTTCATTACTCATACTCTGAAAGTAGGTCAGAACATGCCTGCGGAGCGGGTTGAAAGTACTACTTTTCAGCCCTAGGGAGAATCGCTTTCTACTGACAGCTGTCAAATTATTTGTTGTAATTGGGAGCAAACCTATTGCCATCAACCAATGTAATTAGGAGCAAGCCTATTGCCACCAACCGATGTGATTAGGAGCAAGCCTATTACCATCAACAAATGTAATCAGGAGCAAGCCTATTGCCATCAACTGATGTAATTGGGACCAAGCCTATTGCCATCAAACAATGTAATTAGGAGCAAGCATATTGCCATCAACTTATGGATTTGGGGGCAAGCCTATTGCCATCAACCGATGTAATTAGGAGCAAGCTATTGCCATCAACCGATGTAATTAGGAGCAAGCCTATTGCCATCAACTAATCTAATTAGGAGCAAGCTTATTCCCATCAACCAAGCTAATTAGGAGCAAGCCTATTGCCATCAACCGATATAATTAGGAGCAAGCCTATTGCCATCAACCAATGTAATTAGGAGCAAGCCTATTGCCATCAACTGATGTAATTGGGGGAAAGCCTATTGCCCCCAACTGATGTAATAAGGAGCAAGCCTATTGCCATCAACTAATCTAATTAGGAGCAAGCCTATTGCCATCAACCAATGTAATTAGGAGCAAGCCTATTGCCATCAACTGATGTAATTGGGGGCAAGCCTATTGCCATCAACCGATGTAATTGGGGGCAAGCCTATTGCCATCAACCGATGTAATTAGGAGCAAGCCTATTGCCATCAACTAATCTAAATAGGAGCAAGCCTATTGCCATCAACCAAGCTAATTAGGAGCAACTAGCCTATTGCCCCCAACCGATGTAATTAGGAGCAAGCCTATTGCCATCAACTAATCTAATTAGGGGCAAGCCTATTGCCATCAACTAATCTAATTAGGAGCAAGCCTATTGTTATCAACCGATGTAATTAGGAGCAAAGTCTAATCACCGATTTAGGTAATTGGAGGCAAGCCTATTCCCATCAACTTTCCTTGTATTCGTAATGAAAAGCACAGTGTTTACCTCGGGTTAAAGACTTATTTAGTCCCTCGAACTATTAGCGCCCTCGCTGTGCTCAGGCGCCAAACCCCGACTCGGGACTAAATAAGTTCCTTTCACCCCTAAGGTAACAATGTACTATTCTTTCTTTAAACCACTTTAATAACATCGAATTTCTAGCTTCTCCTCTCAAATCAATAACGGCCTAGTGAATACAAAAAAGGTAGACTTATAAATACACGTCTAATTAAATCACTGTGTGAAATTATTAATAATGAACGGTAATGGGCCAATAAATCATTGATCGATACTGGTAAGATATTAACAGGGTGTGGTAAGCGTCGGCACATCAAAATATTAAGACTTTTTATTTTTGGCTCCATAAAAACGATAAGTACTTAATTAAATTATTTTTAAGCTCTACGTTACATCATTAGCTTGGCATTCATCATTAGGCTAGATAGTTTGAGTGTAAATTAATCTTTAAGTATTCTATTACTTATAATTATTTTCTATTTTAATTTCTATTGTGTGGTTTATAATTTTGTGAATGTTGTTTGTTTTTAATTGAATTTATTGTTTTTGTAAAATTTTGTATGTGTGAGATTCTGTTTTGTAACTATTGATTATGGATTGTATGATCTGAAATAAACTTTTATTATTATTATAGCTGCGTCGTTGGTCAAGTGGTCGTAAACGCGACTGCTGAGCATGGGGTCCTGGGTTCAATTTCCAGATTGTTCAAAGTGCTATTGTTTTTTTCCACATCTGAATTTTCTCAGAAGCAGCCACAGAGTCTGAATTTGTGTCCGGTTGGCAAATCGACAAATACTGAAACTACACTAAAACTGGCAAAATGTGGGTACCTATACTTTTAAGTACACCTCTGCTTAACCCTATTGATTACAGGCATGATGTTATGTTTGTTATTAATTATAAGTAATTAAATATACCCAAACGCGTGAAATCGCCTGAGGCTGTGAAGATGATCAAAATATTTTTGTGTGAAAAATATCACCACGGCCATAACTTTATAAGAAATTGATCCAAACCACGCCTGACATATGTTTGGGATAATCTCTAAAACTTCTGGGCGTACTTTTGTTGAATATTTATCAACGCCTAGACAATATTTTACCCACGATTTCACCTCACCATCATTCTTATGCCCTTAACTTCCAATTAATAGATAAGGGCAAGATTTATTTTGTTAATAATTATACTTTCTTTAGGCATTCTGTGTTTTTTTTTTAATTTGATTTACCAACAATTATTACACTGGTTATGAGCATAAAAAAAACAAGTAAAAACATAAACAATAGTGCACAATCACTTATAGGTAAACTCAGCATCGAAAACGATTTTTTACGTACATTAGAATAAGAATATAAAAACTTTTTAACAAAAAATAAAACCGACTTCAAAAAAAAACACAAAAAAATAACTTTAGAAGAAAAATCAGTTACTGAAGTCGGTGGCAAAAAAATAAAATCAAACAAAGAAAAGTCACCGTCTTCAGAAACTGATTTTTCTTCTAAAGTTTATTTTTCGTGTTTTTTTTTTTTTTAAGTCGGTTTTATTTTTTGGTAAAAAGTTTTTATTTTTCACTTTTTAGGTTCACATGTTCATGAGTATAATGTGGACAATGTAGTATTTTTATGAGTTTTGTTGATTTTTCAAAAACCGCTTGTCCGATTACGATAAAAAAATTATGGGACCATTTGGGAAGTATACCCTTTACAATAAAAAAAGATTATCGATGAGCAAGTGACGGGAGTTATGCCCGAACAAACATAAAAAAAAACATCCGTATTGAGAACCTCCTTCTTTTTTTAGAAGTCGGTTAAAAAGAGAACTACCTTAATTTATATCAGCTACTCTAGTATCTAAATTACTGTGTTACTGAAACTAAGAAACGAGTTGCTCTCTATACAATTTTCAATCAAACATTTGTCATCTATCACCATCTTCATCATCAACATTCTCTTGCCCTCAGCGCTGTATGTCTTCTTCTTCTTCTATACTTCTCTATTATTCATCATCTCAGTGGTCACCTCCTTTCTGATGAAGAAGAATGATATGGCTAGAAAGGAGGTGTCCTTTCTAGCCATATCATTCTTCTTTCACACAGTCCATCCATCGTTTCTTTGGTCTTCCTCTACAGTTAATTCATCTACGTTCATACTTAAAACTTTCCTCACGACATTTTCTTCATTCCTCCGCATCACATGTCCACAAGATAACCCTTTACCACGAGACTTGTCTTCCAACGCCAGAATTGCACTATGTTGGTTCACACCGCATATAATTTCAATAAAGCTTAATAATCTACCTTAATAATTCAATTGAAAGTTATCTGAAAAGAAGCGACAAAAGTTTATCACGCTTAAAGCACTCAATAAATGGTCAAGAACATAAGACAAGATAAAAGTCCAATCAAACGGACTCGATATGACAGAATCACAGTTCAGCTGCCAAACAGTGATAAGTGATCTTGGGGACCTTGTTAAGAACAATACACACTGTCCATGGTATCGCAACAGCAACGCCAGTTTGCTCGAAATATTTTAAACAACTAATTGTTTTAAACAATTATTCGAGTTTAAAGGAGTCTTGAATTTATAATAACTGGATTGGATACAGTTTACCTATATACTCGTAAATACAAAAATGCTATGTGATGGGGTAACTGCACAAGTCTCTTTTTCTGTACCTACTAATATTATATAGAGGTATTTGCTTGTATGTAGTGTTGGGGAAATCCCTGGAACTAATGATCCAAATCTAAAAAAAACACTGTAGCAAGAATCGGCAAGATACATTATTTGTGGGTGCTATAGGCTATAATTTAGCCGAGCTATCACAAATTTTGCAGAAAAAGTCGCGTGCGAAGTGCAAGTTATTTAAATAAGTAATTCAGCACTGACCTAACGCAAATAAAACTTGCTTTCGATACGCTACGATTACGACGCTACGTACGCGATGCCCTGCGGCTATACATAGATTCATGCGTAAGGGCCCTTACATCCGATGAATAAAACATGAGCTATTAAGAAGTCCCGATGGCTGAACTGACAAGTTAAGTATAATCTGAACTTTACGACTGTAGGTAGTCTGTTTATATCGGTCTGTCCACGCGTTACAGACCAGCTCCCATTTGTCAAACACCCATACCTCAAATAATTCAGAATAACAGTTTGTTTAGCATATATGCATGGGAGTCATTAAAGTTTGATAACATCAGGGCAATAAAAAAGTGGTTGTCAGGTAAATGGATTCTTTATGTGGGATTTGGCCTTACTGCTGAACTGTGTCAGTAAAAGCTTTTAAACCAATATGCTAATGAGTAATTAACATGTTGTACAGTGAAACTGATGCGTTTGATGGGCACTCTAAACTTTTATGAGGCTGCCAAACGAAGATTTACTGAAATACCAAGTCTGTAGTCTACAGGCAGTCCACTGATCAGGCCACTTGAAGGTCAAATTTTGACAAAATGGTTGGCTTTGACTAGATGTTTTGGATTTTGTTAACCATTTTAAATAAGTCGACTTTTACACCACCATTGTCAGTCATCTCCACCAATCAGCCACCGATAGTGAGCGTCGAGTTTAAAGTCAATTAATTATACCTAGATAACGTAAAAGCACTAATTCGCGTGTCCGGTAAGTATTTAATGCTCACTCAGTGCTCACGGTGGAAATTGTTGCAGCAAGCTACAACAACTCGAGAGCTTTATTATAGGCATTTAAAAAACAAAAACTACTTGTTTGTATAGTAAATAAGTGTAGCTTATTAAGTCATAGTAAATAGTCAAAAAAAGACTGAAAAGCAAAAAACAAGCACATTTTAAATTAAACAAAATTTGGAACCAGGCGGGGTTCGTTTGAATACTAAATTATGAAATGAGAAACATAGAACTAAAATAGAACCCCGCCTGGTTCCAAGTTTTGTTTATTTTAAAATGTGCTTGTTTTTTGCTTTTCAGTTTTTTCAGTCGGGTTTTTTAGTTTTTTAACTACTTTTTTTTATTTCCAACTTTTTAGTTCTTTTGTGTTTGTTCTTTCGTTGGTCGCGTGAAATTCTTCGCAAATGATTTAACTTTTGTGCTTGTTTGTAGGATTTGTCACTTTGAATTTCTTTTAAACATATAAGTGTTATATATTTTTGTAATCTCCTTTTAAAACCCTTCATTTTGATACCCTACTCAATGGTATTGGATTTTTTTTTTTTAATTCCGCGATTTGGCCCCCAAAATTCGCATTTTTTTTGTTTTTTTAATTTTAATGTAGCTTATATCACTCGCGCCATCAAGACGAATCTAACGATGTATATTTCATTCAAATGCCTTCATCTGTTTAGGAGTTATGAGGGAACAAAGAAACGGACATACATACATACATACACGTCAAACACATAACCCTCCTTTTGGGCTTCGCCGCAGTCGGGTAAAAAATGGCACGCATGGTTTCATACTGATCGTGAAACTTGCGTGATCTAGATATATCTACCAATGCGCCTGAAAATCGCTCAGGCCAATTACTGTTTAGTCTGTTTAACCATCTTAAAAACTTTTTTAACTAAAATTTAACAGAAATAGGTATAATTAACATTAGGTACAGGAAGGTACTTAATAACAGTATAAAAATTAAGATTGTTGTTAGTTTGTTAACTCCAAAGCTACTGGAGTGATACCTACTCGTATTAACCAATTTTCACTCATAAAAAGCTTAAGTATCAGGAAGTAACATAGGCTATAATTAATATTCAGAAAATAGATATCCTTAACTCTAGCAAGTGAAACCGCTGTGCTGTGCGCAGCTAGTGAGATATAAATCTATAAACCACATTTTAACTTTAGGCACTCATTAGTCTTTTATTTGTTTAATTATTTTACTGTCTTTAAAAGTTAAATAGTAACTCGTTTTTAGTCGAAAACATTATCGAGATAAAATCATCGTTATTATTTTACACAGACACAGACAGTATAACTAATCCTTTCCGTTCAAAAACCAACTGTAAATTCTTTTTTAAAAATACCAATAAATTTAAACTAGTTAAACATAATTAACTTTCCAAATAGATTTGATTATAATGTGCTATCTTGTTAGCTAGATTTGAAAACTGGTCCACGCATGTTTTAGTGCAGATTTTTTTAGTTTTAATTTTTATCAGCCTGTTAATTGTAGGCTGATCATTAAAATGTTTTAATCACTTCGCTCTGCAATGCTTACTCCAAATCGACTATATCTAGATAAACACGAATTTGAATAACTAATGAAATGTATAAATATTGCAAGGTCTTTAAACTTAAAAGTCATTAAAATCAAGAACCCGTGTTCGAAAAAAATACTGTCTAATAGCCGCCTAGATTAGACTGAGAGATTCGTATTTTTTTTCGTTTCCGTATTTGGAAACTTATTTACATAAAGTCATAAAAGTTTAATAAAAAAGTAGTTTGATTTTATATTTCGAATAGGAGATTATCTTTTTTTATTTTCACGCCTAATTTATTCTTTTAGGTAGCTAAGGCATTGCATAGTCAGCGGATACCGTCACTGTTATTTAAAAAGGTTGGATTATTATTTAATAAGCATTATTGAAATTCTTCTTCTTAGCGTGCGAATGGCAAATTTTCTTCAAATATATTAGGGCCAAAATTCAGTTATGCGAGCACCGCTCAATAATGCTGTCGAAAGATAGTCAAGTGCGCAAGTGTTAAGGCATGCAGTGTAAGATGGAAGGTGGGCTTTGATGGGCCGACTACGGTCGCTTGGGTTCGGAGTCTATTTGGGGATTTTCAAGTCATCCACAGGCAAAGCCTGCCCAGGAGGAAGGCTTTCAGACGGCTTGAATGCTTGATGAAGCTGGCAGGGGCTTATGGAGCTCCCGGATCCACTGATAACACGTCTTGCTGTAGAGGCATTACAAATAGCTGGTCTAGCTGGGTCAGCCTCTGGAGCACTTCATCCTCTCAATGCAGCTGACTATAATGGTCCTACGAACTTTTTGAGGCGGAATTCCAGTTAGTGGATACCATATTCGTGCCGGAGTTTTATAAAGTAATAATTCAAGTGTTGAAATGAAACTTATAAAAAGTGGTCATACTAAACAATAATTAGGTATTTCATGTTAACGGGCAGTAAACAGTTAACTATGAGTCACAAATCAAACAATAATAAAGCAATTAATAATCAACACGCGCACCTTCATTACAGCCCCAATATTGTTGCAACTCACAATTATGTTCAATGTGGCAAATCAATGTTTGTATTGCACAATGTTTGTATTGCACAATGTTTTTATGAAACTCTAAAGAGTCTTTCACACAACGACAAAATTTCAAAACGTGTTTGGGCCTTGTCGAAATTTAACCGCAAGTTTCTTCGATAGGTACATGCATAAGCTAGATACACTATTAACTCACGCCTTTTGCCTTGGATGTAGGCAGTAATTACACGAAATGAAAGATATAAAAAAAGGAAAAAGAAGAGAGAATAGAGCAAAATTGTGTATTTTCGGTAATATAATATATGATTCGGATGCACTATATATTATGATTTTAATATTCAATATTATATTTTTTTTCAATATTCTACTATAAGTACATAATATTATGCATAAGAAAAGAGTACCTGGGGGCCAATTCTCGGTTTTAGAGATGGTGTCGAACTCGAGAAAAATTTCTAATGACGTCATTTTTTCGAGAAATTTTAAAAGTTGCTATTCTGGGGATGTCGAATTCGACATTTGTCGAAGGCTAACGTTCGAGTTCATCTCGAGTGCTTCTGAGCAGTAGAGATGTAATGTCGATTATATAGATACGTCATTTCTGAGTGAATTTGTTGAGTTTTGGATTGTACACTGTTTTCTTTTCTTTAGTTTTTAAATAAAATACGGCTTGGCATCTCATACTGGAAATTCGATTTATACTCTTTGATTTGTGCATTGTGTTTTCTTGAAACGACGACCTTCGCGCAGATAACAGACTCTGTAATTTGTGTACCTACGATTGGACTTGAAACCACTGAAAGATGGACGAGTTTATTAGCATTTTTATCTCGGAGTTGTTGGAAAGTGGCGAGCAACTGGCCAATACACGGCGACAACAGCTATCCCGCCGTCAATGTTTACGACTTGAGCGAAACAGAAGTCATTAAAAACTTCAGACTAAATAAAGATTTATTAAGGGTTCTAATACTTAGATCTATTGGCTCCTGTAATAAACTGGATACCACTAAAATAGACCCGAAAACGAAGGTAAATAATTGTTTGCTTCATAATTTTATTAGTCACTGACAGACAGTCAGCTGTCAAACTGATTATTTTTACACTAAACGTTTCGTTTTACTTTGGCTTTGCACGGGACTTATTCAAATTTAATATATAAATTATGTCCTAATTTTAAGTGTTTCTCATAATTATGTTTAAGTACTTGTTTGTTTGTGAAACTAATAAATACTTTTTCTTCCTTTCTTTCTTTCTTTTATACTTAAATAATTAGGTTTAGTCAGCGTTTTAAAACAAAATCATTCATTCACTCATAGCTACCTAAAACGGAACGCGCGATTCTTCGTAATGGTAACATTAGCTTCACTCGAATCGACATTTTCGTGACATTTATTTCTATTTTGACTGAGAATACGGAATTCTGCTCAATTCGAAATTTTTTGGTAGAGTTAGAGATATTTTTGATAGACATAGAGATAGACTTACGAACTCGAACTCGAGATAAATCTCTAAAACCGAGAATTGGCCCCCTGGTCCTGGGGGAGACCTTTGCCCGACAGTGGGACATTAAAAAAACATTAATGTTGTTGTTTTTTATATTTTGGATCACACTAAATGTTTACATAACTCTATTTACTACAACTAGTGCCGAGTACTGCCTAAGGCATAAGTAAAGACGAGGCTTTACATGCTACCAGTAAAGCATTATAACCATGATATTACTTTTTGGAGCGTTACTGCACCCGCTGGACAAGTTTCCAGATAACATCTTTACTGCAACTGTTATTTTTTGTGGTTCAAAAGAACTGTTATCATCACTACTTGCTTTTATTACAGAAACTCTAGCGGGAACAGTGTTGCACTCAGCGCTGTTATAAATGAAAATGACTTGCGTTACTAGAGAGGTGTCGTTAAAAGTTATTTTATGATGAATATGGCTAATAATATAATCATAAGTCCCGTTTTGTAGAACGATGGCCACGTGAAGGTCGCGGGAAGGCTGAATGTAAGCTTGTTTTAAAATCTTCCAATATGCATAATGCAGATGAGTTTGAGAGTGTTGAGACATAAATAAGCTCCTCACCGCGTGAGGCTTTAGATTAAGTTGGTATAATTAGGCGAAATATCTTCCAAATAAACTATAATGGAGTGGGTCACCAGATAACGTTAAAGTGACGAAGGTTAAAAACCACATAGGTAAAGAAACGCTAACGTTTCTATTATAATTAAAAAATCTAATGAGTTATTCTTATTAGTCTTCACAGTTCAACTAGAAATATCAAACAGTTGAATATCATATTAAAAGACTCATCTGCTACGAACTTTATTATTTATCTGTGACTAGCTTTTGCCAGCGGCTTCGCCCGCGTGAAAATGTCGATTTTCCATACAAACTTTCATCCCCTTAAATCCCTTAGGGTTTGAATTTCGAAAAATCCTTCCTTATTCCTTGTCTACATTATAAAGGGAACCTCTGTGCAAAATTTCAGCTTTCTAGGTCCAAGGGTTTGGGCTGGGCGTTGATGAGTCAGTCAATCAGTCAGTCAGTCAGTCAGTCAGGACTTCTCTCTTTATTTATATATATATATAGATAATTTGCAAAATTTAATTGCAATCGACATGGGAGATGAAGGCATAAAGATTCTCTTTCCCATAGCCATTCATCGTGATTCACGAAAAGGATTCCCATTAACTCCAATTTCAAATCAATCAGCTTTTCTAAAGACTATTTCTAATAGGGGAAAGTGGGCAATAAAAATATGAAAAGCAATATTGGTGGCTAAAATTAAATACTTTCGAAAATCTAGTGGTTATTAAGTATTCAAGAAAATCGGGTCAGTGATGCGCTTATCACCAACATTGTATGAATATTTAAACTAATATATTTTATTATTTCGATCACAGATGAGTCGTAAACATCCGCGAGACTCGTGAAGTATGCCGAATTCGAATGTAACTAATAAGCCACCAAAGTATACAATCTTCGACAAAACTATGCTAAAATTTACATCCTCCACTAATTGGTTGACTAATAAGATATTAAAAATTTAAAATATGATGAATTTATAATGTACATTTATAGTTGTTATAAAGTTATCGTTGATTGCTTCATACAGACTTATTTTTATGAGGAAGTATACTATATACTTAAAGTTGCTGTGCTGTAAAACTGTTTCAGTGCTATTTCTATTTACATTTTGAAATAACTTTTTATTTATGGTAAACAATGTTTTCATTTTCAAAGTGTCTCCGAGCCGATGTGGTATTTTTCGACTCTATCAAAACTCATCGAAACAAAGTAAAATATACGACAGTCTGACTACTATAAATTACTAAGAAATAGGTTATACCTAGGGATGCAAAATATAGTCGCACAAAGTGTACAAGTTTACTTTCAATACGCCGTTTCAGACATTTGAAACTGAGTTTGTTTACGATTTCGTTTTGTTTAATTTTTCGTTGCGGTAGCATTTCATAATAATTTATGTGCGTGTAATCTTTTTGGTTAGTCTGTCAATTTGACAGATATAATCATTCCTAATCCGCTAAGAAAGGGTCAATAGGTTCAACCTGATTCTTTATAAATGAGTAATTTCCCTATGTCTCATTAATTACTTTCACAGAATCAATCATAATGTCCAAAAGGACAAGTAAATGGTTGGTAGAATATCACTATAATATCCGTACAAAATTCCTCGATGGATACTTGATTACACTTTCTATGTTTATGCGCAAAAAATGAGGTAGAACGTATCGTCTTCACTTTTATATTCTGATCGCTAAACGGATCCATAATTATTTAGGCAGGCTACAAACTGGGCTGTTAATCGCACAGATAGATTACTATAATCACCGTGGTTGGTGAATAGATTGGCGATTGCTGTATTAAGAAAAATATATATTGCTGTTTATCAATTTAATTTTATTAAAAATCATGGCTCTCATAAGACCCTTGATAAGCATTTGAATGGACTTATGAAACTTAATTCAGGCGTTTGTTTTCTGGCTACACTGAACTTAGCTACATTAAATAAAATACCTGTAAATTAGTAGCAGCAACAAATATAATTTATTAGGAGAAAGCGACTCCCGTCATCTTGACAGTATCCTTTTTGCCATATTTCCCCTTTTATACAAAAATAATAAAGGAAATTGTTTGTAACAGGATACAGCACGACATTTTAAAGCAATTATAGCAAGAGGTTGATATAATTATATTCTCGTATAAAACTAGTAAATTATGCGGGTGTGACATAAAAATTGGCAAGTCGCGTGCAAGAGACGTAGTTAGCAGTGCGAGTGTGCATGTTTCTGTTATTTACCTACTATAGTTCGTGAGTGTTTGAAAAATGTAACTGCTGTTTCCCATGGGAAGTGAGAAGTTGCTTGATTCCTACGATGTTCGATGGAACAATTAAAAGTTTTTAACAATTAGAACGAAATGAGGAGAATTAGATTTTCAATAGGACTGACAATGACAACAGCTTGCATTAGCAAAATGTCACTCGGATGGAACTAAAGGCAACATTATCTTATTAGGTAGGTAGCTATGTAGATTTAATTTCGAAATGGTGCCCCAAAAGGCAAAGGCCTCCCACCAAATCCTTTCAGGTACCTACTCTTTTTCTGCACCACCTCGAACTAGCCGTCGTAATGCGCAAAATGATGATAAAGTTCATTATTTAAATTAATATTAATTCAATGAAATACCCTTGTGGTCTTATATTGACATTCAATAGTTAAACAAAAACTTAAACAATTATGTAGATATTAATTAAACATTTAATTAAATTCTCTAATAAGACAGCTGCTTCATAGAATTCTTTAAAAGGAATCATAACCCATTCATCACAAATCATAGACCAAAAAACTAGTTTTTTTTTCTACCACAGTTAGCGTTAACTTGTAATATGGCTCCCTGCTGTGTAAAGGGTCATCGTTCCGCCCACGGCAACAATCAGTGATCTTTTTGTGTATATCTATAATGCTCACCGTTTTATGGCTTCGCTTGTAGACTTGCGCACGCGTCACTCAGTCTGGGAGAATTGGATGTAGAAATGACAGCTTTAACTATATGCATTTAAGTCTTTAGGTACTTATTAGCATGTTTTAATTAGGGTTCGGGTTTTAAGGGGTTGCTGATTAATTTGAAATGAATAGTGTATTTCTGGCATTACCTACTGCGCATTCTTCATATTATTTAAATCTGTCATAATTATCTACCTATTTCATCTGTGACCTTATATAAATTAATTATCCTAGGGTTGCATGTAGTTAAACCCTTTTTCTTATTTTAAAATATAAGTTCTATGTGCCAGTAAAAGTACCGTCAAAATCGGTCTAGCCGTTTCGCAGATTAGCCGGAACAAACAGACCAAGAAACTGACAAATATTGAAAAAATATTACGTAATCGTAACGTGACATAGCATATACTTACATATTTTTATATGCCCCCCTAATTTAATATTACAAACAGACCCCTCAATTTTATTCATTTGTACGATACTAGTAATAAAATTGTACAAAAATTATTCAAACTTTTCATTGATTGATGACTGTAACTGTTTAGACTACGTACCCGTTGGACCTCCAAGATTAGACCCTATTACAAATTTACCCGTTAGACCTAATTTTTAGGTCCCTTTGGACCCTCTTCAAAATATAATAATCAATGTGCCCATTGGACCTCATTTGTAGTACCCGTTGGACCTTCAAAATTAAAACCAGTAAAAATGTAAACGTTGGACCTCTTTTTTAGTACCCTTTGGACCTTAAAAAAATATGTGTTCATTTGTTGTTCGTTCAATGTTATTTAGTTGGGAAAGGGGTACAGTTATGTAGAAAATTGTTAAACGGAAATCTAAAAATTTGACAAAATAGGTACCTAAGCAAATACACGGTATTACTATTATTATTATTCCCTAGTACTTCATAACACATTTCATTACTCCTGTTAACTCCTATATTTGGTGACAGACTTAAAGAAATGATTAATCTCCTACTAACTTATGATACCCTAGTACTGGTACTCCCTTACTTCTCCTAAAATTGTTTGTCCGAAAATCATTATCCATAACACGTTTGCCATAAACTTCATTAACCATAATGTTCAAATTGCCGAAATTTTGTTTAACATAATTATCTTTAGTTCTAAAAGTATTCTGTCATAATATCGATTACTATAATAATTGAATCTCCTAATTTTACATGACCTAAATTAATATGTCCTAACTATTGCTTTACCTAATGTGTATTATTCCGAATGTTCGTTTATAATAAATTTTATAGTCCTAAAAAAATTCGAAGTGTCTAGTCGTCCGATTAGCGGATGAATAAAATTAATTAGTCGTCCGATTAGCCGGATGAATAACCAAAATTATAGGCTGTTGCTAGTCGTCCGCTAAGTGGATGAATCACCGTCTCGCGACAGTATCCTTTATGGGCGGCATGGGCACCGGGCCGTAGGCCGACGAAGGAGGCCGGCGGAGGCCCGGCACTTCGGGGACAGAAGACAATAGTGTTATGTAATATGCGAGCGAAGCGAGCGCGCGTCATGGAGTACAACATGCGTTGCATGTATGAGTGACGTGACCAAAAGCTTTGTTATACTTTGTTCTAATAATATTATTATGATAAATAAACATTATGTTATTTTAATTTAGGACTTAAAACTTTTATGGAAAACGATTTTATGTCTTTCGTATATTATTGATTGTAATATTTATGACAAATGGATTTAGGACATATTATATTTAGGGATTTCAATTTTATAGCATGTGATATTATGTGATATTTAGTTCGGGTAAGTTATCATTCGGACAAATGATGATTAGGACAAAAAAAGTTATGGCATTTTAAATTATGGATAAAAAAGTTAGGTGACACAATAGAGAACCCCTAGTACTTCATAACACATTTCATTACTCCTGTTAACTCCTATATTATTATTGGTACTCCCTTACTTCTCCTAAAATTGTTTGTCCGAAAATCATTATCCATAACACGTTTGCCATAAACTTCATTAACCATAATGTTCAAATTGCCGAAATTTTGTTTAACATAATTATCTTTAGTTCTAAAAGTATTCTGTCATAATATCGATTACTATAATAATTGAATCTCCTAATTTTACATGACCTAAATTAATATGTCCTAACTATTGCTTTACCTAATGTGTATTATTCCGAATGTTCGTTTATAATAAATTTTATAGTCCTAAAAAAAATTCGAAGTGTCTAGTCGTCCGATTAGCGGATGAATAAAATTAATTAGTCGTCCGATTAGCCGGATGAATAACCAAAATTATAGGCTGTTGCTAGTCGTCCGCTAAGTGGATGAATCACCGTCTCGCGACAGTATCCTTTATGGGCGGCATGGGCACCGGGCCGTAGGCCGACGAAGGAGGCCGGCGGAGGCCCGGCACTTCGGGGACAGAAGACAATAGTGTTATGTAATATGCGAGCGAAGCGAGCGCGCGTCATGGAGTACAACATGCGTTGCATGTATGAGTGACGTGACCAAAAGCTTTGTTATACTTTGTTCTAATAATATTATTATGATAAATAAACATTATGTTATTTTAATTTAGGACTTAAAACTTTTATGGAAAACGATTTTATGTCTTTCGTATATTATTGATTGTAATATTTATGACAAATGGATTTAGGACATATTATATTTAGGGATTTCAATTTTATAGCATGTGATATTATGTGATATTTAGTTCGGGTAAGTTATCATTCGGACAAATGATGATTAGGACAAAAAAAGTTATGGCATTTTAAATTATGGATAAAAAAGTTAGGTGACACAATAGAGAACCATTATTATTCCCTAGTACTTCATAACACATTTCATTACTCCTGTTAACTCCTATATTTGGTGACAGACCTAAAGAAATGATTAATCTCCTACTAACTTATGATACCCTAGTACTTCATAACACATTTCATTACTCCTGTTAACTCCTATATTTGGTGACAGCCCTAAAGAAATGATTAATCTCCTACTAACTTATGATACCCTAGTACTTCATAACACATTACATTGACCTTACATTGACATTAAAACGTTGTTGCTTATAAATCTTTGAATAATAGTACATTTTGATACAAGTGCGGAAAGTTTGTTATTGCATTCGAGGCAGATTGAACACCCGAGCCGTATGGCGAGGGTGTTCATGGGGTCGAGAAATGCAATAACAAATTCCCACGTGTATCAAACGACGTTTTTCAATACACTTTCGAAGAAATTAACTAAAAACGTTATGTGTTTTTGTCAACAAATTTGATGAGACTATGATTTAATTTACTTTTTTTCCGCGGTTTGATTTCGCCAGGTTGAAAAAGAAGCAAAGGTATAAAGCCGCCAAACAGCCTCACAGGAAAAATATAAAATTTAAATATTTTTTAATTAAGAACACAAAAAAATGCTTACTTGTTCATAAAAGTAAATAATTGTTTAAAATATTTACGTTTATTAGTAGTATTCTTTTTACAAACACAATTTAAATATTCAAAAAATATTTACGCTGTAAAGACGCAGATCAAAATGGCGAGATTAAAAAAAAAACACGCCTGCTCTATAATAGTCAGTGGTGTTTTTTTTTTTAATTTCATAAGTTTTAATCGAATTATCGCTGCTCTATGATTACAGCGTGCGGTAATAATATTACAGCACGCTGTATTCTTATTACCGCACGCGTGCGAAATATGATGCATGTCGAACCTAATCGTAGTGCAATAAGAGCTAGTTTTCGAGGAAGTGTATTGAAATAGTACATTTTGATACAAGTGCGGAAAGTTTGTATTTTATTTTGTTTTGCATTCGAGGCAGATTGAACACCCGAGCCGTATGGCGAGGGTGTTCATGGGGTCGAGAAATGCAATAACAAATTCCCACGTGTATCAAACGACGTTTTTCAATACACTTTCGAAGAAATTAACTAAAAACGTTATGTGTTTTTGTCAACAAATTTGATGAGACTATGATTTAATTTACTTTTTTTCCGCGGTTTGATTTCGCCAGGTTGAAAAAGAAGCAAAGGTATAAAGCCGCCAAACAGCCTCACAGGAAAAATATAAAATTTAAATATTTTTTAATTAAGAACACAAAAAAATGCTTACTTGTTCATAAAAGTAAATAATTGTTTAAAATATTTACGTTTATTAGTAGTATTCTTTTTACAAACACAATTTAAATATTCAAAAAATATTTACGCTGTAAAGACGCAGATCAAAATGGCGAGATTAAAAAAAAAAACACGCCTGCTCTATAATAGTCAGTGGTGTTTTTTTTTAATTTCATAAGTTTTAATCGAATTACCGCTGCTCTATGATTACAGCGTGCGGTAATAATATTACAGCACGCTGTATTCTTATTACCGCACGCGTGCGAAATATGATGCATGTCGAACCTAATCGTAGTGCAATAAGAGCTAGTTTTCGAGGAAGTGTATTGAAAAACATATTGATTTATTTATTCCATCGTGTTTTATTTTTGATAAAGTGTCTCACTTTTGTGCACGATTGTACTTTAGCTTTTCATACGAAGATGTAAAAAAATGGGTCTAACAGAACACGTTGTTTCATAGGGGGTCCAATAGGCATTAAAGTATAGGCAAAACCCAAGTTTTAAGGTCGAAACGGCACAAGGAGGTCCAAACGGTCATATTAGTCAGTGAGGTCCTAACTTGGAGGTCCAACGGGTACGTAGTCAATGTTTAAACAATTCTTATTCTTATTGATTATCCGTACAAGTACGACTTAGTTGCTGTAGCTGTTACAGCAACAAACTCATGTCCCGTACGTTTATACATACTCCAAAAAAGATATCATTGGCACAATCAGGTGCACGTCAATGGCAAAAAAACCAGTCTAAGCTGAACTCTAATTTTATTGAAACTCTGTACCACGGTAGGCCAGCTCAATGACAAACAGTAACCACAGCCGTGCGATATTGAAGTTACTCAACTTATTAGTAAAACAATAAAGAGAGTAAAAAACTTTATAGCCGCTATTGAAGTATTGAGACATCATCGTTTAGAGGCAAAAACGACTATCCCCTTTCTCATAGATGCCTCTAATTAATGCTGAGCCAATCACTCGTAATCATACTTATCTTAGATAACATGGTATAAAGTTTGATGTACAGGTTTCGGGTCTGAACCTGCGATGGGAACAAAAGAAATATTGATAATATTTTTTTTTTGTTAAAAACCCTTTACCTACTAATTTAAAAAAAAAAAACAAACATAAATCTAAAGCATATTTGTGTCAGTTGCCAGTGAAATGCACGTCAAAATTGGTAGAGCCGTTTCGGAAATCAGTCGGAACAAAAACAGACAGATAGGCAAAACTTTAAAAAGTACAATCAGGTACGTGTGATCAAATGTCATCGGTCAACTGTCAAATATCATATCAGCTGTCGATTGATTGAAATAAGTCAAGCTCGAACTCAAAGCATTTATATTAAATACCTAGACACGTGACAAGTAGGTACAGTTGGATAGTCCAAAAAAAGCTATAGGTACCTATAGTCCAGGCATAATAACTATTAATGGACTGTAGTTGCTCATTCCAAAACCGTAGATCGCATAGAGGAGAATGGGCAAGAAACTCCATGTACTCTTTTCGAATCAAGCAGCAGGAATCACTTGACATTATCTCCGATAGGTTTAGGAAATCAGTCATTATTATAAAGTGCAATATGTAGCTTTTGCATACTCTTATGCTTCTAAATAGGACCTAAATAGCACAGCATAATAGCATTACTTAAGTCGGCAACCTGTTTACTAAGCCAGGTGATTACAACTCATAAGATTCTCATAAAGAAGCTATACTTGTCCATCACTCCTCTATTACCTACGTACGGGCTTCATCACTACTTATTATATAAAACTATTATGCCCGCGTCTCAAGAACCACTCTATCCATTGGTGAAAACATCATGAAAATCGGTGCTATAGTTTTTGAGTTTATTGCGAACAGTCGGACGTGGCGGTGGACTTTGTTTTATAATATGTAGTGAAGTGATGAAGTTAGTAATAGTGACAAAGTACTCTGCCGCGTCTGTCATAAACTGACATCCACGTAGTCGAAGCCGCGGGCATCAGTTAGTAAATACATAAACTCACGCCTTTTTCCCATGGGGGTAGGCAGAATAACAAAACGCCACCTGCCACGATCCTATGATACTCCTTTTGCCTCGTCCATACATCTGGTCATACACGCACGCCTGTTGCGAGTACTACGCACCTGTCCTTTCTGAAGAACGTCACCATAGGGTCAGTGTATGTTCCACTGCGAGGATCGACCGGAGGACACGGTGGAGCACACTGTGGAGGCGTGCCCTGCTTGGGCAGAGCCCCGCCGTGTTCTCGTAGCGGCAATCGGCGGCGGCGACCTCTCGCGCCCGGCCCTGGTGCAAGCCATGGTCCGGGGCGAGGAGGAATGGGACGCCGTCGCCTCCTTCTGCGAAGCAGTGATGCTAGCGAAGGAGGTGGCGGAACGAGAGAGGGAGAGAACCTCTCAACGTCCCAGCCGCCGCGGAAGGCGCTCCGGGCGTCAGGGGTCACGCGTTGACCTCCGGCCACCGTAGACGCGGGCCTGTGGACGGTGAGTAACGGGCTAGCTCGCCGTCCGGCCGTCGTCATGACGGCAACAGACCGTGTCGGCGGCGCGTACGTGTTCCACGCGCGCCTCAAAGAGATGTCAGCAAGGAGGGGCCCGCAAGGGCCGACGCCCGTCGGGGCTGCGGATATCGAAAAGTTACCGCGGCTCCGACACAAGGGCGAGGAAGAAGGAACATGGGTTGGTTTTTAGTCAGTAGAAGTCTGACACTCCCCTTCGCTCTGCCCAAGAGCGGGGGGGGGTTATTCGATGATTTTCCACCCACCAAAAAAAAAAAAAAAAAAGGGTCAGTGTATGTGTTTATACCTACGGGCTTTGATGGTGGAAAAACCCTACGTTCCAATACTCCTAACCGGTATGGCAATAATATTTAATCGAAATCTTATACGGTATAGATCGTGTGAAAAAGTTACAAAAATATGAAATGTTGATATTAAATCACAGTAAGTTACCGTTGATCAAGTATAGTTTGTTTCTAAAATTAACTTTATGAATTATTCATTGGTTGGACACCCAGTGATTCGTTAGTTCGGGCGTATTCGAGTTATTTATAGCAACCTCTGAGGGCTATGTGTGTATGTAGGAATTATAGGGGCCCGTAAACTAATGATGCATGGAGAAAGTCGAGGGATTCCGCTTAAAAAAATGTGGGGAATCAAGTGCGAGAGTCAAACATTTCCTTCTGAATTCCATTTTCAAATTATTGTGTTCATTTTCCGCTTAGAAAATGTTAAGTGTTTTCCAAAGAAAAATGCGGATACATTATACAAGCAAGTTTTCAAAATCCCAATATTCAGAGATTTTATTTAAACTGACCATAGATTAACTGTAAATGATCGTATATCTGAACTAGTTAAATTATAGAGGTGTTATATAGAACTTACAACAAAATATATACTAGAACTAAGAACCTAAAACTAAAAACCATAGTAACTAAAATATATTATTAAAAGGAGTCCCTTTAGGCAAGGTTCCGAAGATACTGGCAGCGTTCCCCCTTTGAATAGCTAGACTAATTCTTTGTCCGAGGTAGCTGCCAGCTCTTCGGTCTCCTGTGACGTCGACCAACCTTTTCGAAATTTCCTTAAAAAGGCTTTTAGCGGTAGGACCCCACGGACCAAGTGTCTCGACACCGAATGGGACAAAATCATATTCGGAGCCTAGACCCCTGTATTTAGATAATTTGCCTTTTTCAGCCGCTTCACAAGCCGCACCAGCTCTGATGCTGGTTCCAAGTAGATGGGAAGGGGCCAGCGTGTCTGAACAGGTTGCGTCCCATACCAGCACCCGGCCCATCTTCCATGGAATCAAACTCATACCATCCGGTCTCTTGCCATCGTCTCTTGCAATACCAGTCGGCTCAAGTAGACTTGGCACGTTGACGGTGGCAAGGGACCGGCGTATGATGTCGTTAAGTGCGGCATGTCTCGAGAAGCGGCCTGCACTTTTTTGGCATGACAGTCCGTGATGTCCTAGCCTGTCGACATCACTGCCACAGGGACATTTATGAGGAACGCAGACCGGAACCCCAAGCCGTAGACAGGTTGCGATTCGGAGCGTGTCAGGCTCAAGAAAAGTTCCAGTATTTGACGAAGGGTACGCGTGAAGCCAGTAGCCGGCCTCATGCGCACCCACGGCCAATAGCCTAGCACGCGCAGAACCTGTACTACAGCTCAAAAGATTGTCGTGAGTCAATTTGCAGATTATGTCGTCCCAGCTCCTCTGTGAATTTGAAGAAACTGGAAAATTTTGACCTGGGCATGCAATTAAGAAAGCGTTTCTAGCTTCTTCCAAGCCAGCAATCTCAAAGTTTGAAGGGGATGCCCTTAAAATTTTACTTATGAGATTTGTTGAACTATGGACAGAAGATAGGAAGGCTGGTAAAGCGACACTGGAAATTTTGCGAATCCCTAAACCACCATAACGGATGGGTAGGGATGCTTGGGTCCAAGATTGCTCGTTCAGCTGCATATTAAGAATCGATTCTAAGCTAATTTTGATTAAGTCGTCTACCTGTGTCAAAAGATCTGGGTGATTCCAAAAGGAGCAGCAACGGAGCACATACGTAAATTTAGGGACGAAAAGACAGAATTTTAAAATGCAAAGTGCATAATGTGGACTAATTTCAAGGAGACGGTCAGCAGAATTTTGAAATTTAGTCATTGAATTATTAAAATATTCAGAAATAGATTCATCAAAAATTGGTGAACCTAAAAGGTAAAGGGAATTACTGTTAACTATTTTAATATTTGGAGCCAAAATATTAAATTTTTGTTTTACGTCATTTAAATTTAAGTTGCAGTTATTAATAAAAAGTTCGCATTTGCTAAAATTAAGCTCCAAACCAATGGCTTCAAATTTATTTTTGATTAAAAAAAGGTCCGAAAACACAGTATCCACATCACCTCCTAGGGTTCCGTCGTCCAAATACCAAACGTTGAATTTAGAATTTAAATTTTTGATTATCGGATTTATGGCCAAACTAAAAATTGCAGGCCCAAGGGGATCACCTTGTTGACAACCTACTTCCGAGGAAAGTTCATTAGAACGATATAATAATTTTGTTGGGTCAGCGTAACTGAGAAGAAGATAATTGTATATTTCCGGTATATGTTGTTTTATTTCCGTCAGCAGGGTATCCCTATTTACCGAATTGAATGCATTTTTGACATCAATTTTGAGCAACACGTCAGGCTGTCCGTAAGTTAGGAAAGAGCGTAGGGCATGGACGGATGCCTCACACCCTCCTTTTACACCGAAGCCTAACTGTACGGGTTCAAATTCCGAATTTAATTTTGGTAAAATATGTCGAACAGCAATTTTGGAGGCCAGACGTCGTAGTGTTGATCCAACAGCAATTGGTCTCACCCCTCCGTCCTTTTTGGTGAGGGCAATGAGGTTCGCGCCGAAAAGAATGGGAACAATTTCTGGATTGACATTACCGGAATACATAAAGTTAATTAATTTAGTGATCGAATTTACAAGTTGCTCGCCTGCAACACCCACAGAATGCGATGTTAAGTCTTTCAAATGTTGGGGTGAGATTCCATCCAAACCTGCAGCCGAACCTGGTTTAAAAGATAAAAAGGCATCCGTAACATCTTTGTTTTGAATTTGAAGGCATGCTTGCCCTGCTGTTGGAGGGTCGAGAAAATAAGGGTTTAATGGAGCTGGAGGATGTTTTGACTGTAAGGCCTGAAGGGTGTCAGGGGTATCTGGTGATAGCACGTCGTTGGAGAACAAAAGGCGAGCGGCACCTTTGAGATCTCCGTCACAGATTTTGTTTTCGATAAGTTTGTTGCGATTACGAGGGGCATCATGTTTGATTGGAGGTGCGGGAGAAGGCGAGGAGCTTACAGCACAGTTATTCTTAATCTTTTGTGTCAAGGATAAATTCGGTTCATCAGTTTTTATTATATGTAGTGTGCTGTATGAAAATAAAAATAGGTTCTGCCAGTCTTGAGTACAATTGCTTATGTAACATTTCTGGATTAATTGTGATAAATGTGTAGCAACGGTTATTCGAGCTCCTCGAGGGATTCTTTGATTTTATTTAGTTTATGAATATTTAAGTTCAACCTCCGTTACTTTACTTTTTCTTGCATATTATTGATTTATGGGTGAGTCGTTAAACTATTTGCGGTCGAGGCAATCGAAAGTGAAACAGCAGGCCTAGTGTTCCGTGTCCATCGCAAATTAATCTTGTAGCAACAACGGGTAAAAGACTCGCTTTTTAGAAAAGAGAACAAATCGGAACCTACGACCAATAGGTATATATTTTTTTTTAGTAGCTCAGTGCTTCAAAGTTTTGTGAACTTTTAGGTACGGAACCCCACAACATTTTTAGAAACGTGCGTGACCGAATTTTACGGTTTCGTTTATTTCTTCATGTTTAACAGAACTTTACGGTTCACCGAAACACATTACACCTTGCGATGCAACACGTTTCTCAGCACAGTCGGGTAAAACATTAAGCTAAGAAGGTTAATAGCATATACTTACAAACTTTAACTATAATTACGATTAAATTATAAATTGTTGTGTTTCCGCGCGTTTAATTCAATCAGTAATTAATATTAATAAAATTAATCAGTATGCCAGTAAATTAATGCTTTGTTTTATAAGCGTGTTGGTAATTGTAGGGCTTGGTGGTCGGTAGTGGTAGTACAAAAGTGATTTATTGACTGTGTAATTAAAAGTATGACTTATTGGAAAGTGTGAAAAGAAATTTAGTTTTGACTATGATGAGTTATTCGATTTAATTAACCCTTTACCTTATCGGGTTAAACAGACCTCCCTCAGAACATTTTCCCATGGAGAAAAAATTGTCTTATCTTCTGCACGAAAATAAACTAACTACGCCCCTACAACAACACACTGACCAAACTGAGATCTACCTTATAGAACAGGTGCTTATATAAAGAATTCATACCTATTATGCTTAAAAACACTATCCCACGAGATAATAATATATACTGCAGAGGTAATAAGCATCAATCTTACTGAAATATAATCCTAAATGTTGTCGACATAGGTACTTATATAGTATTGAAACTTTAACCCAGGTTAATGCAGACCGTAACTTGGTTTAGGATATTTTTTTTCCAAAATTTATTTTCTATTTGTGTCTGCCAAGTATTTAACCATTAAACCATCGGCAACAGATAGGCTGCATACAACAATAGTAGTTTTCGTATTTATCACGTAAGTATGAATCTTTTCATGAAGAAAGTTGTGTAAGATATATATTTAAATGACACCGAATAACCTATGGTCTTCGTAGATTGAATAACTACCCTTAGCGTCTCTCCGAGTAAAATGCTTGTCAATCAAAATGGCATGTAGGTAAAACATTTTGAAAGGAATATTTGCATAATAACTTGCTCATTAATTTTAATGTAAGCAAGCTGGGAAAGTAACTACCTATTGTGTCGATTATTTAAATTTACCTACTACTGGAGCCGTAACTTATGTAGTAAATCTAAATAATAATAATAAACAGCAAATAATTTTATTCATAACAGAGGTTAGATTTCAATATTTCTTTCTATTAGGTATTAAGTGTTTAAAAATAAACTAAACTATTGTCCGAATTTTAGTAAAATTGCGTTTTTTTTTAAATAAAAATGGCGTGGAAGTCACCAAAAAATATTAGGAACGGTGCCCTCCCTGTCTTTTGTGCTGACTGTACCTATACCTAATGTTTTAAGGCTTTTTTAGCAGGGGCTACTATTTTTCTTTAAGATTGTATTCTAATTCAATAGAATCTAATAAAACAGTTTTAAGATTTTTTTTTGTAGGTAAACGTAATTTATTTCAACTTAATTTATGGCCTCCATAAGGTCAATAAAGCTCATAAATTGAAGATTGTATTGTTGGTTTTACCGTTAAACTTCGAACAGACCTATCATTATTTAGCATTTATCATATCATTTTAGAAGAATAAAAAATAGAAAACATTATGGTTTATATTTATCTATCCAAAAGTCCTTTCGACTTAAAACTTGTTTAGTAGTTTTTATTTTCAATTGATAAATAAGTACACAAAAAACGGATAAAATAAAATAAACCGATGCTATAAATATAATATTTTAACATAAGAGTGGAAACTTGATCTATAGGTTCAAAAACAACGCTTTAGTGAAGTTAAATGATTGTTTTCTTATGTAAATTAATCGAACCTTTATCTTTTGTGTTAAAAGTTTATGCGATCCGAACGACAGGCCTATGACAATATTTAAGTAGACTATTCACTTTATTTATGTTTCTCAAAGAAGTTCTCACAATTAGGGAATAGTTCCTGTAAGTCCAGCGCTGGTGTAAATAGTAAACTTAATAAAAGATGAGAGGTCTATTTATTTTTGACCTTTAAACAATACTCAACTTTGACCAGTGTGCAGTGTTAATGAATTAAGTCCTAATAGTGCAATGACTAGTCTTCCAGAAATAAAGTGCATTCAAAAAAAGTAAAGGTAAACCTATTTCCTAATAAACTTACCAAAAGAGATTCAGGAAAACATCACTATCCAATGAGCTTCCAAAGAGGTTGATAACAATCCACAATATTTTTTGTCAGTCATGCACTAATAAAAAAAATAAACAATCACATTCTTTTTTCAAACGATCCAAGGACGGCGATGTCAATGTTCCCGCGGTTTTTGACGCGTCGCGTCGGCTCGAGCGGTCGGCGTACAAGTGGTGCGATTGCTTATTCTGCACAGATCGATTCGACCCGACCCGCCCTCAGCATATCGCTCGATTCCGGATCGATTGGACGTTAATCCGAAACACGGTCAGTGGGCTCTATCGATAAAATATGAAAATTCGTGATAGTTGCAACTGGTGGGACTAATCGGGTTAATTAGATTTTGCTCGCGCGATTTTATGGGTATATTAATGGCTGATTATAGTTGTTTTTGCATGGTTTCGGCGATTTACATAGTTTTGGGGACGTCCTTGCTTCCGGATGTAGACTGTGCCGGAAACAATATTGTGTAAGTTTTACGTTTCAGGACATTACTAGGTCTTACTTCATATTTTTTTTTTTGAAAATACGGTCTATCTAACTGTACTATTTACACATTTAAGTAAATAGGGATGTTTTTTAGTCGATAGCTGACCTAAAACTGCATTCATTTTCCTTTTTCATAGGTATTTTTTAAAATTCTTTTGCTATAAAAAAAAGGCTTTTGTGCATACGGATAATTATGCCCATACCTATTCCTTTAATTCCTAACCCTCAAATAACTTTGCTCAAACTAAGTCAAACCATTTTGTATATCTTCTATCTTCTATATCTATATATTATATAAAAATGTTATGTTGGTTTGTGTACGCTTCAAAAACTCAAAAAGTTCTGCACCGATCGAGCTGAAATTTTAGAATGATAGGTATATAATCCGCATCAAGGATTGTTTTTACAGTATCCATGGGGGCGATGCCGCGGGCATCAGCTAGTATTTTATAAAAATTGTATATCCATCATGTCTTAGTAACACAGAAGCGGCCTAAAGCAACATTACAAATAAATCACTGACTTTCACTCATAACACGCTGATAGTTCAAAAATAAAAATCCTCCAAACACAAGTTCATCTCCGGCTTTAATTACAATCAATACGCTCTGCCTTCTATGTTATTATCTTTATTTAAAACATTTACGTCAATGTGAATTATTGATAATTTGATGATGCTATCTTTTTGTTGACGCCTTTTTGGCCGTTGCTTGTACTCGTAAACACGGCAGCCGAGCGTGAGATTTTTAAACAGACGCATCTTGAACTGGGTAAATCTTCATCATCGTCACCTTCATCTGCCTATTAATTTTCCCACTGCTGGGACACAGGCCTCCTCTCTTTTTTAGGAAATGGGTCATAATCTACCACGCGGGCCCAGTGCGGTTTCTTAGATGTCACAAGTCTTCGAATTTTTAGGTGTCGCATTATTTTTTCTTGTGGTCGCCACTGTTGATTCTGGCTAACAGGAGTTACAATGGTTTGGGAATAGTGTGGCTGGCTTGTCCCCTAAAAAAAAAAAAAAAAAAGGTGTCGCATTACGCAGGCAGGCGCATTACACTGTGTAATTTATTTCATCACTACTGCTCTCAAAAACGGTGAAGGAAAACATCGTGAGGACACCGGCATGTCCTACACGCCTACAACCAAAAATTAGAAGACTTGTGACATCTACCAATCCGCACTGGGCCCGCCTGGTAGATTTTAGCCCTCGCCCTCTCAAAGAGAGGAGGCCTGTGTCCCAGCAGAGAGAACATTAATAAGATGATGATGACTCAAAACAACGGAAGATGATGTTTTGTTAAAGAAGTAATTCTTAAAGCGTTTGTATGTTTTGGACCTGCAGAATAAAAAAAACATGCTGCTTTTGCAGCATAAGTATTTAACACCAGTTTACCTCCTATACGACTAACTACTCCTACATAGGTACAAATATGTACGTTGGGCATAAAAGTTAAATACCTAATTTTAAAAACATAAACCAGATTTTGGTTTTAGCTTAAAATATTCAAAACTTTTTAAAATCCTAGATTGAAAATAACAATATATTGTTATTGACTAGACTTTCACAGACAGATATAATTAATTCAAATGCCAGAAAAATGTATGATTGTTATGATCGCGCCAGGACTCAGCCGAACCTTATCTCGGGCCCATGGGAGACAGGTCTCAGAACAGCCGCCGTCCTAACGTGATCAAATAGACGCGATACGCGCCTCCGAACAATATTACAATTTCTGAACTTAAAGCTACCCTTACCTCATTTCTTCGAGCCGGTCTCACTTCCTTGACCCCTCGCAAGTTGTGTAACTGTGTATGTGTATAATGAGTGTATATGACCTTGCGATGGTTTGCTGGTAGTTCCGGACGATTCTTCCACGTCGATGCAAGCCACGCCGTTAACGCGAGCCACCACACTCACTCCGTATTAGTCTAACCACAAAAGCCTCGGTGCTTTCCCAAGAGCACTCCCGTGACAAGGCAAACCAATGATATTATCAATAACCCGTTCGACATTCACAGCGTCGCTAACCGTACTGCTTAACTAGTATAATTGGGTGCCGCGAAATGACTCCACAAGTCGATTTAATCAATGCGCGTGCGCTTTCACCCGTAATTCTATGGCTACTATAATATTCGTTCGACGCCCAGCGCGCCTCAATACGAACTACTATTCACGCCGAGCCCAGCGCTCGACCTCTACCTCCGCCCCTTCGCCTCTGTCGCACCGAGGCGGAGAAAATCAAAAATCTGAAGGTAGATTATAAACAATCACCCCCCCCGGACCGACCCGTTGTCGGTCCGCTCAAACTCCCGGGAGTCGAGATAAAGTTGAAACTGCCCGTCTAAGGATCGAGTCCCTCACCTGGACGTCTGCGATCCTTGGAAACCCATCCTTGCCCGTAATCAGGTTAACAATGCGCCCCCGTCGCCAACACAACGGTGATAGGTTAGCATCCTTAACCAGAACGAGGTCTCCAACGCAGGGTGGGGTCGTCCTGTCCGTCCACTTAACGCGTTGCTGTAGAATATGCAAATACTCCAGCGACCATCGCTTCCAAAAATTTTGGCTCATTTGCCGTAACATCTGATACCGTGACAACCGGTACAACTTGACATCAGTATACGGATATTCCGGCAAGGCGTTAAGTGGTTGGCCAATCAAAAAATGACCTGGGGTCATGGCCTCAAGGTCATTCGGGTCAGCGCTCAACGGGCACAAAGGTCGCGAGTTTAAGACCGCCTCAATTCTGCAAAACACCGTTGACAACTCCTCAAAGGTGAGAATCGTTGAGCCGATGACCCGATACAAGTGAGTCTTGGAAGACTTGACTACTGCCTCGAAAATTCCACCCCAGTGGGGGCATCCAGGTGGACTAAAATACCACGAAATGCCCCGACTGGCGAGGCCCGTGCCAATCTCTCGCTCATTCTGACTTAAAAACAATCCAATTTCCTTTAAGCACCGGTCGGCGCCCTTGAAGTTGGTACCACAGTCCGACCGAATCAGTGACGGTACTCCCCGTCTAGAAACAAATCGATCTAACGCCGCCAGAAAGGCCTCCGTAGAGAGATCGGCCACCAATTCCAAATGAACGGCCTTGGTCGCCAGACACACGAAGACACACAGATATGCCTTAACCGACTTCGCGTTGCGAAGGTGCGATGTCTTGACCATGAAAGGCCCCGCGAAATCTGTCCCTACGCCAGCAAATGGCCGAGCCTCCGTGACTCGATCGGCCGGGAGATCTCCCATTTGTGGCTGCATTGTGGCTGCCTTGAGTCGGTAACAAGGCAAGCAACGAAACACAACGCTCCGTATGATTCTGCGGGCCGATAAAATCCAAAATTCACGCTGCAAAATGCCCAGAAGGGTGTTACAGCCTGCGTGTGAATTCTTGGTGTGACGGTCCCTAACCAACAACTCCACCAAAGCTCCCTTCTTGGGGAGAATTAGAGGATGTCGCGCTGCATAGGGCAAGTCGGCATTCCGTAATCGTCCTCCCACCCGGAGCATTCCATGCTCATCAATGAACGGGTTGAGGCGGACAAGACCCTTTTTCAATCGACCTGCGCCAGTCTTCAAGACCCTAATTTCGTCCTGGAACTCATTCCTCTGAACGACTCTCACCCAGAGTGAGAGAGCCTTTCGCTGTTCTTCAGGTCCCATTATAGGCGACATGTTTCGCTGCGCGACAGGACAACGACAATTTTGACAAAATCTCATTACCCATCCCGTTACTCTAAGTAACTTCCCTAACGAACTATATCGTTCCAAGAGGGTGTGGTCTACGGTGGCGGGTTCCACTGTAGTCACATTCAGCCTCAAGCCTTGGTCTGGGGGTAATGAATGTCGACCGCACTCATTAAATGGCCACTCCGCATGTGGCTGTTCCAGCCATTGTGGCCCCCACCAAAGAGAATGTTCAACCAAAGCAGGCGCCGGACAGCCGCGTGAAGCGCAGTCAGCCGGATTAATCTCACCTGGAACATGTCTCCAGACCAGAGGAGTCTCTGAGCTATTTATTTGTGAGACTCGGTTGGCCACAAATACCTCGAGCGTGTGGACCGAAGTCTGCAACCAGCATAACACGATTCGGCTGTCAGTCCATGCATAGACCGTCTCGTTCAGAGCCACCGTACCACGCAAATTCCGCACCACATGGTTCAAGAGCCGCGTCAGAAGGGCTGCACCTGCCAGTTCCATCTTCGGAATCGTCCAACGAGTCCGAACAGGTGCAACCTTGCTCTTGGCCAGTACCAAGCGTACCGTTCCCCTACCAGCGGTCTCACCTGTTCTCAGGTAGACTGCGGCCGCGTACCCCTTCTCCGACGCATCACAAAACCCGTGCAGGGTGACCTTGACTCCTGCCTGCGGGAGCAGTTTACGCGGGATCTCAATCTCTGAGATCTGTGGTAAGGTGGTGACGAATGCCGACCACTCCCGAGCCAGCTCCTCCGTGAGCTGATCATCCCAACCTAGTTGAGCCAACCAAAGCTTCTGAATGAAGCACTTTCCCATGAACGTGACCGGCGCGATCCAACCGGTTGGGTCGAACGTTCGTGCGATAGTCGAAAGGACCGATCGCTTGGTCCAGGTCTTCGACAGCAACTCGGCCTCACAACTGTATGTGAAGGCATCCTGACTCGGTCGATACTGGACCCCTAAAATGGCCAACGCATGAAGATTCTCCGAATCCTCAAACAAATGCGGGTCTTGTTGATACTCAGTTGGCAGTCCTGCCAGTACCTCTGGGCAGTTCGACAGCCATTTCCTGAGTTCATAGCCACCGGAGGCCATGAGCGCCACCAATTCATCCCTTAAGATGAGCGCCTGCTCAATACTGTCTGAGCCCGTACAAATGTCGTCTACATAGACGTCCCTATCAATGACAGCAGCCGCGCGGGGAAAGCGGAGCCGTTCTTGATCAGCCAGTTCTCGTAGCGTACGCATGGCTACATATGGGCTGGGCTTTAATCCGTACGTGTTTGTGTTGAGCTCGTACGTGACCATCGGTTCTTCTGGGCTCTCTCGCCACAATATCAGCTGGAACCGACGGTCGTCTGGATGAATCTCAGTTTGACGAAACATCATCCGTACGTCCGTAACGAAGACAACCTGGTGTCTCCTGAAGTCCGTGAGAATGTCTGCAATGTCTCTGGTCAGCTTAGGACCAGCATGGAGACATTGATTCAGGGACACCCCGCTAGACGTCTCCGCGCTCCCGACGAACACGACCCTAATCTTTGAGTCAGGTGTCTTCAAAACAGCATGATGAGGCAACACATAATGCTCCTCATGACGATAGTCAACCCTGGACACCGACATGTGACCCAACGTCAGGTATTCGCGCATGAACTCCACATACTTCTGTCGGAAGTTGGAGTCCCGCTTCATGCGCCTTTCCATTGCCACTAACCGCTTTTCTGCCAGACTCCATGAGCTCCCCAGCGGAGGTCGAGTTGACAGAAATGGCAACCTTGTCATAAATCTACCCGATGGGAGGCGCACCGTGTTAAATCGATAGAATGTTTCGCACTCCTCATCACGTGGGTTATTTCTAAGAGCGGTGGGTGGCTCTTCCGTTGCCCAGAACCGTTGCAGGACGTCGGATAACACGCTGCCATAATATATGGAGCTATAATCCGTTGAGTGCTGTGGTTCCCGTACTGGGCCCAATAACGCGTAACCACCTGCGGTACGCATGGCCACAACCCCGTTTGGTTGCAGCTCCCGTTTGCCGCTTCGGAGCAGCTTCCCGAGGACGTCAGACCCAAGCAAGACGTCCACCCGTCCGGGGATCGCGAAGTGGGGATCGGCTAACTCCAATCCATTGGTCAACCCTTTTACCGCAGACGGTAACCGAGTCTGAGGGAGGACCCCAACCACTTCGTCCAAAACGATCGCCGTGGCATTCACCCGCGTGACCGATGCCGTGTCACCCATCTCGAACAGGAATGTCGTCTGACCCCTGAGGTGAGGCACCCGATTGCCACCTATACCTACGGCGCCATCCCGTGATGGCTCTAATGTAAGGCCCAGCTTTTTCACTAAACAGCTGGACACAATACAACCTTGTGCCCCTGAATCTAACAGTGCTCGCACGTGCACCGGCTGTCCGTCAGTACCCCTGACAGTAATCCTAGCCGTCGGTAATAATACCGTTACTGTCGGGGTGGGCACCACTGACGAACAGGCTGCTAGTTGCTAATAGGAGGCACCTCCCTCCTCCCCTGCCGGAGGGGGAGTAAATACTGTCCCAGTATACGGGTCCCAACCCGGGTAGTAACCCTCCCGACCCATCGGTGACATCCGTGCCGGTCGGAAGTAGCCTACTGGCATCCTTCCGAACGGTGGCGGGCGCGCCGTCAGCCGAGGGCGTTCTGCGAGAGGCGGGGAGAAGCGACTACTCGGGGGTGGCAACATGCCCCCCAACGCATTCGAGTACGCCGCGTAACCCGTCTGTACTACCTCCGGGCCCCTGCCCGAGTCTCGGTGCCTATCCCCCCCCCGCGGGGAAGACGACGGTATCGGGTTGTGCTCTGGATCAGCCCTTGGCCCACCCCCCCGAGGGGGCGGCGACCGCTGATTCCTGGCCGACCCACCCCCCCTAGGGGGGGGTGACCGACCACCCGAATCTGGCTTAGGAGAGGGGGGGTGACCTCCCGGCGAGGCTCCGTGCACCTCCCTACTCTCCGCCAGGCATAGCAACTCGTGATGGGCTCCTCCGCAGGTTCCACAGTTAGTGGTCCTGTGGCACTCACGTACAAAGTGAGTCCCCAAGCAGCGGAAGCACAAATAGCGCTGCTTGACCACCCCTCTTCGTCTATGCACCCGCTGCGCCTTAAAGTCCGCGCATGCGGCGAGACCGTGCCCTTCCTTCCGACAGAAGGCGCACACTTCCGATTGGAGGGCGTGGTATTTCTTCCCCCCCCGACGGGGCTCAACCGGCTTGGGCCCGCTCGTACGTCGGGTTGACGGAGGAGGGTGCGACGTGGATGCCCCTTGGCAATCCGCCCGCCGGCACTCGCCTTCTAAAAACACCCTCAAGTCATCGTAACTTGGGAGGTGGTCCGTCGATTCGCCACCATGTGACTGCTCAAAGCGCGCCACCACGTCGATCGGCAACTTCCGTAAAACCCTATTGACGATGATATATTTATTGTCCCCTAACGACAACTTAAGTCGATCTAACATGTTCACCGCAACCGTGACCGGATTAAGGATTTTCGCCCTTATTTCGTACACGTTAGACACCTTCGGGATTTCAAAAATCTTATCGATGAGGCCATCAACTATTAATCGCCGATTATCATATCGGTCGATTAATAGGCCCCATGCCGTCTCATAACTGGCGTCCGTAATCTCCAGGTGGGTCAAGATGTCGTGCGGCTCACCGTTAAGCCTACCCATTAATTGAGCCATCTTGTAGGCGGGCGAGAGATCCGTACGCGAATGCACGACACTATTAAAAATATCGCGGAATCGCGGCCAATCGCCATACTCGCCGCTAAACTCGGGTACATGTACTGGTGGCAACGGCGCCTGAATTCCTACGCCTGCTGGCCGACATGATTCCCTGACGTCACCCATGCGCGATCGCTCAATGTCGGCCGCCGCCTGGATTATGCTCATGGACATTTCCCCACACTGGTCCACATTGCCCCGTACCACCTGAGCATCCTTGTCCACCGACGACAGATCCGTCGATTCGAGACATGCTAAATACTCAGCGTGACACTTTAACACGGCGTCATATCGTTCGTCAACTTGCCGAGCGCGTGACAATAACGCATCTTCACGATCGGTGCGACCTACCAACGTAACAACCGATGAAAACCATCTCAATTCAGCTTCGATTCTGGCTGCGATAGTTTTCGTTACTGACGGAGCCATAGTACCAACCTCAATACGCGATTATGCAATAATAAATAACAATAACCAAAAAAAATAACAATTATTGTATCCGGAACTAACAATAATAATATATTCGTTGAGTGAATAAATCTACGACGCTATGCCAACTCTTGAACTTATTCCTCTACGTGCTCTAGAGGTTATTCCTCTATGTCTCAAATGTTGACAATCATAACACGATTTGTGATGAGGTTATATTTGTGCGTAACCGAACGTAAATAACAAATTATTTTATCAACGAATATTCACATTCCATTTATGTACTTATTATTAATAATTCCAAACTCAACTTGAGGTGTACACTGGTATGTAGGTCAATGTACTACTACCTACAAGTTGAATTTGTACATGAACACAATTTTTACAAGTAAATTGGTACCAAGTACCTACTAATTTTTACAAGTGGGTTTAAATAAACCATGCTCTGCTACCAGATTTTGATCGCGCCAGGACTCAGCCGAACCTTATCTCGGGCCCATGGGAGACAGGTCTCAGAACAGCCGCCGTCCTAACGTGATCAAATAGACGCGATACGCGCCTCCGAACAATATTACAATTTCTGAACTTAAAGCTACCCTTACCTCATTTCTTCGAGCCGGTCTCACTTCCTTGACCCCTCGCAAGTTGTGTAACTGTGTATGTGTATAATGAGTGTATATGACCTTGCGATGGTTTGCTGGTAGTTCCGGACGATTCTTCCACGTCGATGCAAGCCACGCCGTTAACGCGAGCCACCACACTCACTCCGTATTAGTCTAACCACAAAAGCCTCGGTGCTTTCCCAAGAGCACTCCCGTGACAAGGCAAACCAATGATATTATCAATAACCCGTTCGACATTCACAGCGTCGCTAACCGTACTGCTTAACTAGTATAATTGGGTGCCGCGAAATGACTCCACAAGTCGATTTAATCAATGCGCGTGCGCTTTCACCCGTAATTCTATGGCTACTATAATATTCGTTCGACGCCCAGCGCGCCTCAATACGAACTACTATTCACGCCGAGCCCAGCGCTCGACCTCTACCTCCGCCCCTTCGCCTCTGTCGCACCGAGGCGGAGAAAATCAAAAATCTGAAGGTAGATTATAAACAGTTATCTAGTTGACCACCTATGACCTCACGACATTAGCATATTGAGTTTGAACTCTCCCATTCTATGTCCATACAAGGATTAAAACTTATTTATCAAATTGATTTAAATCAAAGCCTTTTCGGAAGACATTGACAATAAATTATACAGACATAACAATGTCTATTCTAAAAAACATGTCTATTCTTAAGGTGTCTATAATTAAGTATTACGGAAAGCGTTAGAACTCCTCAAATAATCGTATTTGAATTGATATGGCCAACTATTGTTATCATCATCATCATCAGCCTATAATGTTCCCACTGCACTGCAGGGACTCAGGGCTCCTCTCTAGGAGAGGGATGGTCTATTTAATCGACCACGCGAGCCCAGTGCGGGTTGGTAGAGGTCACAAAGTCACAATGTCTTCGAATTTGATGAAACCGGCATATCTTAGAACCAAATTCTAAGATATGCCGGTTTCATCACGATGTTTTCCTTAATTCATCGTTTACAGAGCAGCGGTGATGAAGTAAATTACACAAAGTAATGCAGTTGCCTGGGTTCGAGTAACTGTTCGTAAGTCTGGGCCGCCACCACTGGGCCACCGCTGCTACTAATGTAATAATTTCATATACTTAACTACTTGAATAGAGTCAGTTAAATAGAGTCGTCACACAGTGGGTGCCGGAAGACGGGCGTCGTCGCCGAGGGAGGCCTCGAATAAGCTGGCGTGACGACTTAGAGGCTTTTGTGCGAGATTGGCCGGAGAAAAGAGTGGAAGGCTATGGGGGGCCTTTACCCAGTAGTGGGGCAACATAGCCTAAATAATAGGAAAAAGAATGGAATCGAAATGGTTGACGAGAGACTACCTATAGAAGGAGCACTGGCCGACCAGTAGCCGTCAGCTGGATCGTTGCCAAACTACAGAAGAGTACGATAAGACCTGGATGAGATTCATATAGGTCAAGCATGACATAAAAAGTCTATATTCAACTGACGAAAGAGATACCGCGGCCTCGTTTCAAAGGGCTAAGAAGGAACAGACGAAGAACAAGTTTAAAAATCTAAAACCCGACTACGAATAAAATATTGGTTTTTGCTCTCCAAGACCTTTCATTTGATACCAAACATGTTATGATTATCTCAATTTAATATTTTTAGGTAAGTTTTTGACATTTAAATTCCGTCATAAAAAGAATTTATAAAATATATATAGCCTATGTCACCCGGGCTATTCTTACGAATCTATTGACACCTCATTTATTAAAATCCGTTCAGCATTTTAGGCGCTACGGTGGAACATACATACATACATACCTACATACATAGACTGCCAAAATCATTACCCTTCCTTTTGGCTTCGCCGTAGTCGGGCAAAAAGCCTATAGCTCATTATTATTAATTATTCTTAAAGTCATTATGGTTCCCGTCGGGTCTGTGGTTTGTCGAAAGGTTAACGCGGCTCCGACACAAGGGCGAAGAAGGAACATGGGTTTGGTTTTAGTCAGTAGAAGTCTGACACTCCCCTTCGCTCTGCCCGAGAGCGGGGGGGGGGGGGGGGTTTACCCCCCACCAAAAAAAAAAGTCATTATGGTTATACTACCAAAGCCAACCTAAGTAACCAAAAACACAAAACCAAAGATTTTCATTATTCCAAAAAAAAACAGGAAACTCAATCCCAAATTAATGTTTCTAATTACCATACGTAAGCATATTTTCCATTAATTAATCACCATATAATTTAAGCTACCAGTTCCACGGAATCATACCTGCTGCTGCATAAATAATTAAAATTAGAGAAATAGTCGCAGCCGCTCAAAATTGAATTTTAATGTTGAATTATGGAACCTTCATGGACCCTTTGACTGATTCATCCCATAGTATTGAACACTTTATACAGTTCTCAATAGGGATTATTATCGTGTGTGAATTATCATCGTATGGATGTACTTTACAGCACAATAAATAAACGAAAGGTGATATATCACTGCCCACAGCATCATGTTAGTTGTCTTGATTCAATGATCTTAGCGTGTAAATATGACGTCTGACAAGATTTATGCGATAGTACAGGATTATAACTCAAAATCCCGGCTTGAAGGCGTTTTCTACTTAATTTTCTCGGGGATATGATTTAAATGTACTCAGATTTTAATTGTACACACGATAAAAATTTGATGTAAGCTTGCAAACATAATATCCTTAACAATGTGCCCTGTTTTGTGTCCCACTATTTTTATACTAATAGGTGTAATATAGAAGCTGATTTCCTAATAATAATTCGAAAGCTGGTATAAGGTACATATTAGGGAATACCCTTGGCCAAGTATAATCTTTTTTATATGACGTCTCTTTTTGGACCACCCAGTGTAATGCAAGTAAATCTCAGAAGTAGTTCCAGTTGAAAAACCCTTTCAGATTCTATCAGTTTATTGAAATTAATGTGGAACCTATTCACTGATACAAACCTGAATAGACTGTAACAAAACAAGTTGATCTACAAAGTAAAAACCCAGTCATGAAATTGGACCAGCAACTGTTTTGTGAACGCAATGGTGACAAAGAATTTTTCGCCAACTGTTCAACACTTCTGCAACTGCCGTGCAAATGAAAAGCGAAATTAATAGCCTGCACAGCTATTTCATTTGCTGGCAGTACTGAACAGTTGTTGTTATAAAGTCATCCAAAGATCGCAGGTAACCGTGTTTCTGTGTCGAATATAGTCATAATGTACTTTTCTGCTTAGTAATACGTACCCACGAGTATTTGAAAGCACAATACGCGTAACATAAAAACGCCATGTACGTTCGTGGTTAGGTCAAGGCAGACAGACAGACATTTTATTTCTTTTCTTCAACTGATTGATTCTGGTATTCTCATTGATAGAATTCTTCATTAAGTTCGTTTAAAAACGTTTAATACCTGCCTATCATTTATGTGACGTTAGGTGGTAGTTGGAAGTACAGCTTTGTTGGTTAAAGACTTTTTAATAAAGCTGTATGAACGATTTGACAGGGTCTTTGTAGGAAAATTGATGAGTAATCGACGTCTACCACGGTGTTTGAGTTTTAGCAATTTGTTATCTTTATCATAGCTTTTACTGTCTAACATTCGTTCGTTCTTTTGATGAGTTGTAAACCATGTAGTGTTTCTGTCATAATATTATTAAATGCTTACTGGTTATCTGCCACAGATCTGCTGCTTGTTATTCCTTATTATTTTTTAGGTTGAGATGATCGTATTCAATCAATCGTCACTCCTATGTCTCTCTATTCACTAAACACGACAGACAAATCTAAAGCATTTTAGACTTATCCATCGATGCTTTTGCTAATGGAATGTCACAATATAGGACCGGATAGTAGACAGTTTTATTACTAACTAATAATTACCTTTCATAAAATAATCTAGCATCTAGGATACGCCGTAGTCCTCCTAATAGGATCCCGTTCGGAACGGAACACTGAGATCAAAGCGTCAGATGTCAAGTGAGATACAAAATATGAAATATACGTGTCGTTTACTCTTAGTATTCTGCTCCATTTACTCATTTAGAAAACGGTAAGTTAAACAGTAAATCATACATTTAAAGTAATATATCTCTACGGCCACAGGCAGTCATTTAGTATGGTGCAGTTTTAAAAAGCACAATGCAATTTATTTTAGCTCTTGTAGTTTAATTCTTGTGAATAAAAGTTTACATCACAGTTAGGTATCTGTCACAGTACTGTAATGTCCGAATTTTGACCCGGTTTTAATTGCACCTTTGTGTTTAATTTAGGTCAACATGTGAAAAGGATGCAAACAAATCTTCTGCAATATTCGCAATCTTTCCTAAAATCATTAAAATTCATAGTCTGTTTCCCAAAAGTATAATCTCATCATCATCTGCCTAGTTTTTACCCGACTACGGCAAAGCCAAAAGGAAGGGTAATGATTTTGGCAGTCTATGTATGTATGTATGTTATGTTCCACCGTAGCGCCTAAACTACCAAACGTAAGAATAGCCCGGGTGTCATAGGCTATATAAATTTTATCAAATATTTTTATGACGGAAGTTATTTCCTAACTATATTGGGGGCTGCATTCGGTTAGACTGGACCATATAGATGCAGCTCAATACCAGTATTTTACATGGTGCGACTGCCTATCTGACCTCCACAACCACAGATGACTCATTATATGTCCACAACCCAGTTAGTACTGGGCAATGCGATACCTCTTGGTAAAACTGGAAAAACATTACTATGTGGGTATGTAGAGCCAGTAGATAAAAACAACAATTATTTATCAAATATTTATATATGGCGATTGAAAAATACTTCGCTAAACGATAAACGTAAGCTTCTCTAGGATGCAATCGTAAAATGAAAAGCTAATTTACATGAACTTTATTACAAACAACGCTAAGGAAAAGTGGAATTATGTAAATAATACAAGCAATAAATTATAAGTTTATTTGTATCATACATGTTTACATGTAAGTAGAGATTTGATAGCTTTTTAAGAGTCCTCTAACAAACTAATACTCCATGTTATACATTCTCGTAAGTACTTATGTTTTGAAATAATAAAATCTGTCTCATTATAGAAAGGGACATTGAGCAAGCCGTTACGTGTTTGTCCCGCAGTGGCTTTGCAATAAATCACATCATGTAATGTTAAGTTTTAATGGTATCGCCATTAAAGACATAACATAACTTCAAACCCGTAATCCCCGAAGGGTGAGAGTGTACCAAATATTAGATACACCTACATTCCAGGGTAGCCCGCGAGGCCTATGGACGGTGAGTAATGGGCTAGCTCGCCGTCCGGCCGTCGTCATGACGGCAACAGACCGTGTCGGCGGCGCGTACGTGTTCCACGCGCGCCTCAAAGAGATGTCAGCAAGGAGGGGCCCGCAAGGGCCGACGCCCGTCGGGGCTGTGGAATTCGAAAGGTTACCGCGGCTCCGACACAAGGGCGAAGAAGAAGGAACATGGGTTTGATTTTTAGTCAGTAGAAGTCTGACACTCCCCTTCGCTCTGCCCAAGAGCGTGGGGGGGTTATTCGATGATTTTCCACCAACCAAAAAAAAAAAAGGGTAGCCCGCGAAATTCAAATTTTCTTACGTTTTTAGCGATTTGCAGGCCAGTGCTAGGTTGTATGTTTGTGAAAATATGATTCGCGGCTGTAAGACGTATGCAGTTACAGAATTATAATCATCAAAATCATCATTACAACCCTCCAAGTTCATGTAACTCTCAATAATCATTCTTGAGAGTTACATGAACTTGGAGGGCTACCCTGAACCTTAAGTCCCATGTAAAAGGGGACGAGCATATTGCCATCAACCGGGCAAAAATCCAGGATCCGTGGCTGCTACTGAAAAAATCCTGAAGGAAAAACTCAGCACTTTTCCTGATTCGGAAATCGCGAATCAGCAGTCAGCACTGGCACTTGCGATCAGCGGTCGCGTTGGCAATCACTCGACCAATAAGGCATTAGGGGATCGGACAAAAAAAAACTAATTAGTCCGTCAAAAAGATTTCCAAAAAATATTGACCATATATTTTTTCTTTTTTTACATAAACAAAAAATTAAGACGATACAGTGTTTCGAAAACTCACGTGTGACGTCATAATATGATAGAACATTTTGTACGTTCAAGTGACGTTGCAAGCCCCACTCCATGATCTTTGACGCGCTATAGCTTCGACAATTTTTATTGATCTGATGAAACAAAAAACACGTATCTAATATTTTTCGATAATCTAACTGATGGACTATACAGAATCATATTTTTTTGAGTCAGTCCGATCCCCTATTATTGCTTAATTTTATGATGACTCACATACAAACCTCAAATGTGACAAACAAACAATCAAACATAAACAATAAGGCAAAACAATAAACCAATCACCGTAGGTCTACGTTCATATCAGACGACAATGGACCCACTTATAATGACGATGCACTAAAATAAGTGACCTCAAAATTTAGGTACCTAACTGGGTAGAATTTTCCAATTGGGCGATCACCGGAACTGGTTAATCATAGATACATGAAGAAAATGACACTTGTCTTACGATGTCTTTTAATGCCTTTACTCTCTCTTCTTGAATGCACCAATGAAAGTTTGTGATAGTACCTAC
Source organism: Diarsia mendica (assembly GCA_949316265.1). Taxonomy (NCBI): domain Eukaryota; kingdom Metazoa; phylum Arthropoda; class Insecta; order Lepidoptera; family Noctuidae; genus Diarsia; species Diarsia mendica. The sequence continues at coordinate 11,442,695 of OX438902.1, read as the reverse complement.
TTAAGTCCATATCAATTTGAATATCAATAAAATGTCCGACGTTAATTATTATTAGTACTTACAGCATTTGTATTGTAAGCTGGTTTGGCACGAGTCCATCTAAGTTTCATTTCAAAATGTCAGGCAAAGATCAAATCACACTGACTATGAATAGACCGCTGCCACCGGTGCCACCTGCCGACCGGTGCCAGAATGACGGGGAGAAGCAGTGCCTACTGGCTTCGTTAGGGATCTATTTACAACCTTCACATCAAATAGATACCTACGTTATAGAAATTGCTTTATTGGATTTTCAACTTTCGGATGAGCCGTGATTTACAAATCCATCAGTGTAATCATATTAATTTTAGCTGTCGCCTAAAGAAGGTAAGTTAAACTAGTTTTATAGACAAGTAGGTACTTAGGAATATCGCCCACTTGACACCTGGCAGTTAGGAATCCAAGCCGTCGGCATTGACCGGTCACGACAACGGAATTACATTTTGATTCGTAATACTTTGGTTCTATAGATTTTATGTAACATTACATAATTACTTATCAAGATTTAATTTCCAGTATTTGTACAATACTGAAATGTTTTTGTTTAGCATTACCATAAATAACCAATTGAGAATTATAATTGTGTAAGTAGATACAGACTAACAATTATTAACACATGTTTCAAAAAGAAGCAAAACAGAAGATGGACATGGAGATCTCCAAGTGGCGTTTACAAAAACGAAATAGACTTTATATTATCTAATCAGCCGAGATTATTCCAAGACATTGGTACTATGAATCTAAACTACCCGTCAGATCATAGGATAATCAGAGCAAAATTAAATCTAACTGATTATAAGAAAAGCAGAGTTAAATTCACAAATACACAAGCAAATCAACTAAAGAATGAAGAGGAGATATTGAATTACATGGAAAACTTATCAATACTGCTAGCAGCCTCATCTACTCTCCAGGAGAATACCAAAGTACAAGCCTACTACGACAGCATTACAAACGCTATCACCTGCAGCTTAAAAAAAGCAAAATTGTCAGAAGACGCCCAAAAACGCCATAAGATACTATCTGCGAGAACTGCAGCCCTATTACAAAGACGGAAAGAACTGCAGAGAACAAAACAGAAAACTAGAGCAATGAAAAACGAACTTGCCGCCCTCTACAAACTAGTCAACAAATATATAAAAAACGATTACGCAAGGTACAGACAAAATATCATAGAAAAACATCTACATCTAACAGGAAGCACAAAAAGGGCCCACAAGGATCTTAGAACAAATACAACATGGATAGAAGGACTAAAAAAGGCAGATCAAGACGTGAACAAGCGTATAGATATTATCACTACCGCAACCGACTTTTATAGACAATTATACAGTATCAAGACTCAAGAACCCACAACCCAAATCAACACCACAAGGCACAGTAGTGAAGAGAACATACCACTAATAGACGAAACGGAAGTCATAGACGCAATAAGAAGGCTAAAGGTTGAAAAATCCCCAGGATCAGATAATATCACAAACGAAGCATTGAAGACATCACAAGTAATTCTGGCCACACCGCTAGCAGAACTATTTAATCTGATACTGCAAAAATCAGAAACACCTAAGCAGTGGTCCGAATCTAATATTATTTTAATTTATAAGAAAGGAGACCCAAAAAATGTTGGTAATTATAGACCGATAAGCCTACTACCGAGTCTATACAAACTGTTCTCCGCAATCATTAATGCAAGAATCGGTCCTAAAATCGAAGATAGACAGCCAGTGGAACAGGCAGGCTTTAGGAAGGGGTTCTCTACACTAGACCACATCCACACCCTTGAGTTGATCATAGAAAAATACAAAGAACAGCAGAGACCCCTTTACCTAGCATTTATTGACTACCAAAAGGCTTTTGACACGGTAACACACGCAAGCATTTGGGAAAGTCTGAAAGAACAAGGAGTCCATGAAGTATATATTGACGTCATCAAGAGCATATACAAGAACAATATGGGAAGAATAAAACTAGAATCACTAGGGCCAAGCTTTCCCATAAGAAGGGGCGTAAGACAAGGCGACCCCTTGTCCCCGAAAATATTTATAGCTATTCTGGAGGTCATAATCAACAAATTAAACTGGAGTAAAATGGGAATATATGTAGATTGCGCCTTCTTAAGCCATCTAAGATTTGCAGATGACATAGTGATACTATCGGACACAAGCTCGCAACTGCAGAATATGATCGAGTCCTTACAGATAGCTAGTACAAATGTTGGACTGGAAATTAATCTCACCAAGACCATGACAATGACTAATAGTGTAAAGATACCAATAAGAGTCAATGGAGATCCACTCGAATACACGGAACACTACATTTACTTGGGGAAAACAATCAGTTTTGACAAGAAAACCAATGAAATAGAAATAGACAGGAGAGTGCAGCAGACATGGAAAAAATACTGGAGTCTCAAGGAAATTTTTAAGAGTAACTTGCCTATTAGTCTGAAAACTAAGATTATGAACTCGAGCCTCATACCGTGTTTGACGTACGGATGCCAGACGTGGAAATTCACTGCCAAAGCAAAACACAAAATCACCACCTGCCAAAGGGGAATGGAGCGAAGCATGCTCAAGGTAAGGAAAACAGATAAAATACGCCACACAAAAATAAGAGGTATTACAAAATCTAAAAATGCCTTGACCTATGCACAAAAGCTAAAGTGGAAATGGGCAGGCCACCTTGCGAGGCTTTCAGACCAGCGATGGACTCTAAGAGCAACCTTATGGAAGGGCCCGCAAGGAAAAAGAAGCAGAGGCAGACCCGTAACACGGTGGGAGGACGAGATTATCAAAACAGCTGGCTCAAATTGGAGCCAATTAGCAAAGGACAGAGACACTTGGACAGCTTTGGAGGAGGCCTTTACCCAATCTGGGGTCCTTGCAAAAGAAGATAACTAACAAAACTAACAACCTATATATAATACAGGAAACTAACCTACTAACACATTCCAACTAGAAATTAAGTTTAAATCACTGTACTAGAAGCAAGGAATAAACAGGCTTTTTTATTTTTTATTTTTTTTATTTTTTATTTTATTTTAAGTAGATACTGGCTGAAATACCTACCTCAAAAATTTGAATAAACCTGTTATTAAAATTAAAAACAAAGCTATTTTTTTCTTGGAATTAAAGCGCAGAACTTTTTGTTTTCCAGCCATACCAGCCAGATACAAAGTTGAATTGTCTAATTTTTGGAAAAAAAAATTTAAAGAAGTATTTCTTACGACAGCATAAAAATATTCTGGCAGCAAACAAAAAAAAACACGCCCAATTAAATAAAATTAAAGAAAATGGTGAAGCGTCAATGCCTTTTTTAATATAAAAAATAAAATAATAATAATTTAGGATTTCTCCATATCATAAAATATGTTAGTATTTCAAATTAAATATTTTAACTTCTCAATTGATGAATCCTCACGCCATCTGTAAGCAGCGCCCATGTATCGAGACTTTCTTGAGTTTTTTCCGCAAGGGCACACATATAGATGGCACTAGCGAGCTGACAGCTCCCCTTGACCGTTTGAACAAGACGGTGTGTGCTCCTACGCGCTCCGCTAAAAAAAATCCCTTTTTGTTGAAATCTGGACGATACTCGTAAAATAAATGGACCTGCATCTGTGCTTTATTGAGAACTTATAGTGCAGTGTTGATTTTTGGAGTTTTCACCATTCCACCGGCGGATCCACGAAGATTTAGCTCGCCGGCCGGCAGCCCATACTTGCAAGTGCGCATGAACGAAGTATCTTCCCATCTCCCTGGGTCTGAGTGGGATCTCTGGATTGTCAAGGTACGTGGGCATGTTTGCTGCGAATAATTCTCTTGTATTGGTTTGTCGAGGATTCATCAGAAGGGAAATTAATTTATTTTTTTTACACATCCGCCATAGATTCTAATTTCAAATTTTCTTACGTTCTTCACAAAGGTGCAGGCTATTTACACGCCTCACCATATTATTTGGTCCTTCTAACCGGGTTAAAAACCGTTACCTAGATTTTTGCGTAATTGTTTGGTAAAAATCATATAGGTTCAATAACGCACAATAGGTATTTAGTTTACGTAAACTTTTGGTAAATCATTGCCTATAAAACGCATCATAATTGACAATAGAATTTACGTAGTTGTTGGTAAATCTGTTCAATTATTTTAGTACATAATTTACATGGAACGACATTACGTATTTATTGGTAAAGTTCATTCTATGTAGGTATCCGTATTTAAAAATTCGCTTTGATATTATGAAAATAAGTAGGTAGTTACCAACGCATCTCGGCTTTGAGCGTTTTAATACAATAATTGTAATTAGATAGATACCCACTCATAGTTGGTAGGTGCGATAATATTGCAAACCGCCTGTAAGGTATTTTTCTGTTATTGTTGTCGTTTGTTATCTAACGAAATGACGGATAAACAACTGAAGCCGGAAGATTTACTAACTATTCTCCATGAAAAGAAAGGATTGTTATTTAAACGCATTAATCGGTTGTATGATTTAACAAAAAATATATCGTCGTTCGATTCGAGAAAAAATGAAAGTTTTATGACTGAGTCAGAGACAATTGATGACATTCGAGATAAATTTGAATCTTTTGTTGATCAAATTAATCAAATAAACATTAGTATAAAACCTGGTACAAGTGTCGATTATGCTTGTTTAGAGTCCTTTGAAGATTTGTACATTCATATTAAACGTGTTAGGAACAAAATAAACAGTAATCAATCACCATCAACACCCAGTAGTAACTATAAGACTCTTTTTGAACCGCTAAAAATAAAGTTGCCTCCTATCGTGCTGCCGTCTTTCGACGGGAAAACCGAGAATTGGCCTGTTTTTTACGAGTCGTTCAAGTCGAATATTCATGAGAATGATCAGCTGACTGACTCACAGCGTGTGCAGTACTTGGTAGGTAGACTTACGCACAACGCATTGAAGATTACTGCTGGAATTGTGCCTACGGGTGATACTTACAAGTTCTTATGGGACAGTTTAGTTAAAAAATATCAAGAGAAGCGCTCACTAGGTACGCATTATTTAAATAATATATTGGATTTAAAAAGTTGTTCATTTAACGCTAACAGTCTCGATTCTTTCATAGAAACATTTAGTGCATCTATTTCTGCCTTGAAACAACTTGAGATTACGGATCTTGCTGATTTTATTCTTTTGCACTGCGCAATGAGAAAAATCGATTCACAGACTATTCAATCGTTTGAACTTTCCATTCGAGATATTGAAATTCCCACAACGAAATTATTGATAAGCTTCGTTCAAGATCAGGCAAAGATATTGGCACGTTCGAATTTGTCTCAATCGAACGCGAGAAACTTTAGTAGAAACCCCGCTTCCGCGCCACGCGAGTCACGCACACAGACAAAAGCGTTTGTTGTGAGCAAGTCAGGTGACTCGTCCGCTTGTTTACCTGCGATGACGGTTCCGTGCTGCGCGTATTGTAATGATAACGCTCATGTTCATTTGTACAACTGCGCTAAGTTTAAATCCGCGTTGACTCCTAGAGCAAGGTTCGAGTTTATTAAATCCAAACGTGGGTGTGCGAATTGTCTGAGCACATTGCACGGATTGAGTAACTGCAAGTCAACGTCAGTCTGTGATTTATGTAAAAAACGCCATCATACACTATTGCATTTTGTTAAAGAAAATAAACCGCAAACAGCTGACGTTTTAGCTACGAATTGCAATGTAGTCGTCGCGTCGCCTCCTGCGCCGCTGTCCGTCGCGCCTCCCTCGCCCCTCTCGTCCCCCGGTGCGTCTTTGCCTGCCCCGGTTTCCGTCGCGGTGCCGCGCTCTTATGCTCATAGTAATAAGGTCGATATTCCCGAACAGGTGATTGCGTCTGATTCGTGTGATGTGACGCCAGCGTCTTCGGCTCACAACTCGGCCGTGTTATTGGCAGCTGATGCAGCGAGGGCTAAGGCGATAGTTCTGTTATCGACAGCTCAGGTTTATGCGCGAGCTAAAAGTGACAGTGCGGGTCACAAAACAATAGTGAGGTGCTTAATTGATAATGGCTCGCAGAATAATTTAATAACTACAGCTTGTTGTAGAAAACTTAATTTACTGATAATTCCTTTGAGTAATTCTTTTGTTAAAGGAGTTGGTTCTGTATCGCGACCGATAATAGGATACGTACATTTAGATATCGAGTCTCGTGTATATCCGGATCAAAAATATACTATTCACGCGTTAGTAGTTGAGTGCATTACGGACCAGCTACCATCGCACCATGTTAATTGGGATAGCCATGTAGACTTCCACGCGCTTCCACTCGCTGATTTAAGCTGGAATATTCCAGGGGATATTGACCTAGTGTTGGGCGCTCAACTGTTTCCGTACATTTACTTGGGGAATAGGGTCGATTTTGGTTCACGCGCCCCACCTGCATTATTGACCACATTCGGGTATGTCTTTATGGGTGATTTTCCGCATAATAGTGATAATTTAAATTTACTTAACTCCTCTCCTTTCACGGCATTGGCTCTCAATGATTTATTACAAAAGTTCTGGGAATTGGAAGAAGTTGAGAATAAACGTTTTTTATCTCCTGAGGAAACCGAATGTGAGAATATTTTTTCCTCGACCGTGTCACGGGCGGGACGATGTGGGACGTTATACCGTCGCGTTACCTTTTAGTAAGGATCCCGCCGAGTTGGGTAACTCCCGCACCGCCGCGTACCGTCGACTTATTGCGCTTGAAAGGAAACTACGCCAATTGCCGATGTTGCGGGAAAATTATAATGCAGTGCTCAAAGATTATATTGACAGTACCTAAGTCAAGTCGACGAATCTGCCATTTCCGATGACGGGTATTATATCCCTCATCACGCTGTCGTTCGGCCAGACAAACCGATGCCGCGCATTGTATTGGATGCTAGCGCTAGGACTCATACAGGATTATCTTTAAATGATGTACTCCATATTGGTCCCAATTTACAAACAGATTTGTTTATTCTTTTAATAAATTTAAGATTATTTCCCATCGCTATAAATGCGGATATTAAACAAATGTATTTACGCGTTGGTGTACCCGTTGACCAGCGTAAATACCTACGCATTTTGTTTCGATTCAATGAGAACGAACCTGTGCTAACCTTTGCTTTTAATCGCTTACCTTTCGGACTTAAGTCGAGTCCATACATAGCTATGCGCACTGTGCGACAGCTGGCCTCTGACAGTCCGCATTATCCCAAAGCTGCTAAAGTAGCAGAGACCAGTCTCTATATGGACGATCTGGTGTATTCTGTGAATAATGAAGATACCGCCATGCAGCTATCGCATGATCTTATAAAGATGTTTAAATCGGGCGATTTTGACCTTATTAAATGGTGTAGCAATTCACCCGTTCTTTTAAACAGTCTTCCTGACTCGCATCGCAAGTCACTCGATTTTCACGCTGGGAGTGATGTTTCTAAGGTTCTAGGCCTTTCGTGGGAACCTTCTCAGGATAATTTCTTCTTCACTTCCGCTCGAGTGGCTGAGAAATGTACTAAGAGAAATATACTCTCGATAGTCGCACGCTTATTTGATGTTCTCGGTTTGGTTGCCCCAGTGATCTTCTATGCCAAGTTGCTCATCAAAGAGTTATGGCTGAGCAATATTGGCTGGGATGATCCCGCTCCTGACGACATTTTTAAACGTTTCTCGATTCTCATGCAAGAGTTTCCATTGCTAGATACATTACGCATACCACGCCATGTGGGTGTTACCGATGATTGTTCTGTTCGTATAGTCGCGTTTGCTGATGCTAGTATGGGTGGGTACGGGTGTGTGATTTATATACACTCTACTAGTCCATCTGGTGTCATAGTCCGCTTAATTTGTGCGAAATCAAAGGTTTCACCTTTGGGGGGGGGGGTATGAGGAACAGGGTGTAAAGTTCCTCATCCCCCATAGAAAAGGGAGGATCCTCCGACCGGACGGGTGTTGTGTCCGGCGGGCTAACTGCCCGACAGTTGTAAGTCGGGAACTCCTATATAGGCTTATGTCGCGGATAATGTTGATAGCGCGATGTAGGATTTCTGTCAATCGTTGTTAGTACGCAGGTGTTGCGATAGATGTCGCTAGTCGCCACATCACTCCCCTCCGAGACCGGAGGTCGAAAGCAGGTTAAGTCTTGGCGCTTGTCAGCCAGTGGAAGGTTCCAGTGAGTCGGAACCGGATGCCGCATAGTTCACGGTGAGTCGGAACTGTCTGCGGTGATGCCCCAGTGAGTCGGGGTGATGCTGCATATTAGCTCCAGTGAGTCGGAGTGATGCAGTGCTTGCCGTGATGCTGCATATTAGCTCCAGTGAGTCGGAGTGATGCAGTGCTGTGTTGTGGCTGGCTGCTGCGTCGACCAGGAGAGAAGTGCGTCTCTTGCTGACCGGCCGAAGTGCAGTGTGCTGTGCCAAAGTCGCTGATGAGGCTGGGGGTGATGTCCAGGAATGCGCTTCCGCTGCATGCTGGTGGACAGGATACCCCATGAAGCCGTGGCTGCTAGCTGACGGTATGACTCGCTGCTCGAAGGCGAAGGGGAAGTGATGACGACGTATGAAGTGCTTGCACGAAGGCTGCGCTGACGTTCATGCTCGGGGTCACCAGTTTGGGGGGTAGAGGAACAGGGTGTAAAGTTCCTCATCCCCCGTTGAAAAGGGAGGATCCTCCGACCGGACGGATGTTGTGCCCGGCGGGCTAACCGCCCAACAGTTGTAAGTCGGGAACTCCTATATAGGCTTATGTCGCGGATAAAGTTGATAGCGCGATGTAGGAATCTTCTGACGATCGTTGTTAGTACGCAGGTGTTGCGATAGATGTCGCTAGTCGCCACATGTATATATAATTATCACTTAATTACACATCACCGGCAACTTATATTGCTACGACAATATAATGCCGGACGATGTCGGGAGACTTACGTAGTATATCGGAACCGCGCAACCAACAGCCTACGTCATAGTGACGTATAGCGAACGGCTGAGGGAACGATTAAGTGAACCCTGCGCGCGAGCGATGGCCGATTTACTCGTGACCTTCAGTCGGTTCCTAGCACGACAACACGCGCACGCGCACCTACTTGTGTCGCCTCGAATCCGCATATTATTGTTCTGTTTTATCGCCGTTATAATAACTGTTCTTCCGTATTTCGTGTGTGTCTGAACTGTAATCTGTGTTGTGACAATCGTGACTGTGAACTATCATCTCTGTACTCCTTCTTGTGTCAATTGTGTTTTGTGTTGTGTATGTGGACTTTGTTCAAATATACTGTGAGTACCTAAGGCATTAACTTTTATTATCATCCTGCCTACCACACTACCTAACCCATCTCTAAATACATATAAATAAATCTGTTTGTGTGTAAATGTGTTGTGTTGTTTTGTGTAGTTATGTAATATAAATACATAAACTATATATTTGGTGTAATCCCTACACCACCCCCTTCCAGAGACCGTCAAGGGCGATAAAAATCAGGAAACCTGACCCGACGACCAGAACGAGTAGTATACTCTGTTTGGTCGCCAGATGGGGTATCCTCATGAGGGTCAGTTTTGTCAGCCAGTATGTAGGCTGGTTTTAGGCGGTCAATTGTGACCGTGACCTCTTTGCCCTTAAATAAAATTTTAAAGATTTTATCACCCCTATGCAGAACTTTGTGAGGACCTGTGTATGCTGCTTGCAGCGAGCCACGTAATGCGTCTTCACGAAGGAACACGTGATCAGTGGTCTGCAGATCCTTAAATATAAAAATGCTAGGTTTAGTATGACGGGAAGCTGGAGTTGGCTGCAAGTCGTGAGCAAACTTGCGAATGCGTGCGGTGAAGTCCGTGATGTCGGTCGTTCCGTCATCACTGGGAGAGAAGAATTCTCCAGGGAGCCTTAGCGGTTCGCCGTATACAAGTTCGGCAGAAGACGCTTGGACATCCATTTTGAATGCGCTCCTTATGCCAAGCAATACCCACGGCAGGGACTCGGTCCATTTGTCATTGGCATGGCACGTGATGGACGCCTTGAGTTGCCTGTGAAATCGCTCCACCATGCCATTGCACGCTGGATGGTATGCCGTTGTCCGTTTGTGCTGGAAGCCAGCAATCTTGGACAATTGTTCGAACAGAGCCGACTCGAACTGACGGCCTCTGTCCGTAACAATGTCCGTGGGACAGCCAAACCGGGCAATCCATCCAGAGAGCAGTGCTTTAGCTACTGTCTCGGCAGTGATGTCGACGATAGGTACGACCTCTGGCCACCTGGTAAAACGGTCGACTGCCGTCAGACAGTACCTGAAGCCTTGTGAAATTGGGAGCGGGCCCACAAGGTCAATGTGGATCGTAGTGAACCTGGCGCGTGGGAGATGGTATGTCCCTAAAGGTGCAGAGACATGGCGGCTTACTTTAGCCCGCTGGCATGCGAGACATGCTCGTGCCCACTCCCTGCAGTCCTTCCTGACGCCTGGCCAAACAAAGCGCTCTGCAACCAGTTTGGCAGTCGCTGAGACGCCTGGGTGGCTGAGGGAGTGCAAGCTGTCGAAAGCTTGCTTTCGCAGCATTTTGGGCACATAAGGTCTGGGAGACGCTGTACTTACGTCGCAGTACACGGACGTACGCTCCCCAGGGACCTGCACCCTCTCAAGCACCAGTGAAGATCCGTCCTGAAGAAGTTTCTTCAGTTCTGGATCTGATGCCTGAGAATCTGCGAGGGTGTTGAGGCTGACCGGCAACTGTAGCTCCTCCACGCGAGATAAGGGATCGGCAACGACATTGTCTTTGCCAGAAATGTGCCTTATCTCGGTGGTGAACTGGGCTATGAAGTCGAGGTGTCGGAATTGAATAGGCGAACAGTTTATCTTCCGTTCGTGGAATGCGAAACTGATCGGCTTGTGGTCCGTGTACACGACGAAGTGCCTCGCCTCCAGCATGTGGCGAAAGTACTTGATGGCCTCGTAAATGGCCAGCAGCTCCCTGTCATAGGGAGAGTACTTCACTTGCGAAGGGCTGAGCTTCCGCGAGAAGAAAGCTAATGGCTGCCAGCCGTCGTCGCTAAGCTGCTGTAACACCGCGCCGATTGCAGTGTCAGACGCATCTGTAACCAATGCTAGTTTGGCACTACAATCGGGGTGAGCTAATAAAGCAGCGTTAGCTAGGCTTTCTTTGCAGTCCTCGAATGCACGTAAAGTACTCTCCGCCAAACATATGGGGTGCGAGCCCTTTACGTTGCCAATCAAAAGGTTGTGAAGTGGCGCCTGGATCTGAGCGGCGTGGGGCATGAAACGCCTGTAAAAATTAATCATGCCGAGAAATCGGCGTAACTGACGAACATCTTTCGGCTGTGGGAAGCTTTTGATAGCCTCAACCTTGGCGTCCAGTGGTTTTGTGCCCTTTTCGGAGATATGGTAACCCAAGAAGGTTACCTCCGGGACACCGAAAACACACTTGGACGTGTTGACTAACATGCCGAAGTCCTTCAGCCTGTCAAAAATAATTCGAAGATGCTGCTCGTGTTCTGCTTCAGACCTGGAAAATATTAAAAAATCGTCCAGATAACAGTAGCAGAAGTCGAGCCCTCTGGTCATCTCGTCGACAAAACGTTGAAACGTCTGCCCTGCGTTACGCAGACCAAACGTCATGTACGGAAATTCGTACAGGCCAAACGGTGTGGTGATCGCGGTCTTTGGGATGTCGTCCGGGCTGACAGGAATCTGGTTGTAGGCTTTCACGAGGTCGATAGTGCTGAAAATGCGACACCCTGCAATGCTGTGAGCAAAATCGTGAATGTGCCTAATCGGATACCTGTCAGGGACTGTCCGCGCGTTGAGCATGCGATAGTCACCGCATGGTCGCCAACCGTTGTCCTTTTTAGGAGCAAGATGAAGTGGAGATGACCAGGGACTCTCTGAGGGTCTGGCAGTTCCGCTGGACAGCATCTGCTGGAACTCCTGCTGGGCGATTTTTAATTTATCCGGCGCTAATCGCCGGAACGAAGATGATACTGGAGGGCCTGGGGTCGTGCGGATATGGTGTACCGTGTTATGTGGTGTGGTGCGTAGTGTTCCGGCTGGTCGGGTGATGTCGGGAAACTTGTCGAGTATCCTGTGATACCTCGAGTCGCCAGAAGTCACCTTTACGGAGAATAAAGACGAATCTGATGGATTCGAAGCTAGACATGATATGTTGGTGCTACTGTCGATTAACCGTTGATTTCTACAATCAACGGTTAACGAGTAAAAGCATAGAAAATCGACACCTATAATAGGTTTTGTCACTTCCGCGACCACAAAACGCCACTTAAAGTCTCTACGTAATCCTAGGTTTAGGTTCATTTCGAGGAAACCAAATGTCGGAATGGGCGTCCCATTCGCGGCCACAAGCTGGTAGTTGGTGGGCGCACGACGCTCGTTGAGCAGACGACGAGGGTACACGCAGAGGTCGCTTCCAGTATCGACCAGGAACTGCGTGTTCGTCCGTCGGTCCGTGACGAATAGACGACCAGTAGAGGCGGGGCAATCGTCTGTCGCCATTACCGACTGCCCGCGGAGTTTCCCTGCTTGTAGTCGCATGGCTTTATGCAACATTTGGCCTTCTCGCCATGCACGGAATGGTACCAGCACAACGGGTGTCTCCGGTAGCTGGAGTCGGAGCGGGACGACGATCGATGCCGTGAGTTGCGTCGCGTGTCTCGGCCACGGCTGTGGGAGCGTTGACGCGAACGGCTGTCACGCAGCTGCACCGTCAGGTCCTTCATCGCCCGCTTGAGCTCTGCGATCTCGGCGGCCATCTCACTCACGGTGGGTCCTGCTGCCGAAGTCGAAGCCACGTGGCTCGGTGCCACGATGTCTTGGACGCGGTCGGCCAGGTTGGCCAACGCCTCCAGGGTGCTGTCTGGCTGGGATGCCAGCAGGGACTGGACGTTGCTGGGTAGTCGGCTGCTCCAGATGGTGCGCACGAAGTCGTCCGGTATGGTCGGTCCAGCTAGGCTCTGAAGGTGGCGCAGAAACTGTGACGGCTTCCGGTCTCCCAGCTCCTCATGCATCAACAGCTGCTTCACCTTCTTCTCTTGGGAGACGGAGAGGCGCTTCACCAATTCCGTCTTCAGTTTGTCGTAACGGTTGGTAGCGGGTGGGGACATAATGACGTCCTTCACCTCTTTAAAAAATTGTCGGTCAAGGTGGCCGACTACGTGGTTAAATTTGGTGACGTCATCTGTCACCCCTGCATTCGCAAATTGCGCCTCAATTTGTGCGAACCATATGTCGGGATCTTCTGGCCAAAATGGTGGCAACTTTATGGGCGCACGATAAATCTCGTGCGTCGCCTCAATGGACACGCGCTTCGCCTTGCGCGGTCGACGTGTCACGTTGTCCGCCGGCTGTGACGACGCGGTGTGCTCGGACTCACTATCACTCATTATTTTATATTATTGTGTTCAACTCGGGGTCACCAGTTTAGAGATGGGTTAGGTAGTGTGGTAGGCAGGATGATAATAAAAGTTAATGCCTTAGGTACTCACAGTATATTTGAACAAAGTCCACATACACAACACAAAACACAATTGACACAAGAAGGAGTACAGAGATGATAGTTCACAGTCACGATTGTCACAACACAGATTACAGTTCAGACACACACGAAATACGGAAGAACAGTTATTATAACGGCGATAAAACAGAACAATAATATGCGGATTCGAGGCGACACAAGTAGGTGCGCGTGCGCGTGTTGTCGTGCTAGGAACCGACTGAAGGTCACGAGTAAATCGGCCATCGCTCGCGCGCAGGGTTCACTTAATCGTTCCCTCAGCCGTTCGCTATACGTCACTATGACGTAGGCTGTTGGTTGCGCGGTTCCGATATACTACGTAAGTCTCCCGACATCGTCCGGCATTATATTGTCGTAGCAATATAAGTTGCCGGTGATGTGTAATTAAGTGATAATTATATATACATATAAATAAATCTGTTTGTGTGTAAATGTGTTGTGTTGTTTTGTGTAGTTATGTAATATAAATACATAAACTATATATTTGGTGTAATCCCTACACCATCAAAAAAAAAAAAAATCAAAAATCAAAATCATAAAGGGAGGATCCTCCGACCGGACGGGGCAGTTAGCCCGCCGGACACAACACCCGTCCGGTCGGAGGATCCTCCCTTTTCTATGGGGGATGAGGAACTTTACACCCTGTTCCTCTACCCCCCCAAACTGGTGACCCCGAGCATGAACGTCAGCGCAGCCTTCGTGCAACTACTTCAGACGTCGTCACCACTTCCCCTTCGCCTTCGAGCAGCGAGTCATACCGTCAGCCAGCAGCCACGGCTTCATGGGGTATCCTGTCCACCAGCATGCAGCGGAAGCGCATTCCTGGACATCACCCCCAGCCTCATCAGCGACTTTGGCACAGCACACTGCACTTCGGCCGGTCAGCAAGAGACGCCCTTCTCTCCTGGTCGACGCAGCAGCCAGCCACTACGCAGCACTGCACACTCCGACTCACTGGAGCATAAGCAGCATCAGGCAAGCACTGCATCACTCCGACGCACTGGAGCTAATATGCAGCATCACCCCGACTCACTGGGGTACCACCGCAGACAGTTCCGACTCACCGTGAACTATGCGGCATCCGGTTCCGACTCACTGGAACCTTCCACTGGCTGACAAGCGCCAAGACTTAACCTGCTTTCGACCTCCGGTCTCGGAGGGGAGTGATGTGGCGACTAGCGACATCTATCGCAACACCTGCGTACTAACAACGATCGTCAGAAGATTCCTACATCGCGCTATCAACTTTATCCGCGACATAAGCCTATATAGGAGTTCCCGACTTACAACTGTTGGGCGGTTAGCCCGCCGGGCACAACATCCGTCCGGTCGGAGGATCCTCCCTTTTCTATGGGGGATGAGGAGCTTTACACCCTGTTCCTCATCACCCCCAAACACCTACCAAAGTCACAACTCTTGCACGCCTGGAGCTGTGTGCCGCCGTGCTCATGTCAAAATTGGTAAAAACTGTTCGCGATACTTACGCTTTACGTGTTCCTATTGCAGGAATTTACGCCTTTTCGGATTCCATGATAGCCTTATCTTGGATACACTCTTCTCCACACCGCTGGTCAGTCTTTGTCAGCAATAGAGTCGCTCAATGTCAGGAGAACTTGGGTTCTCAACATTTTTACCATGTGGCAGGTGTTGAGAATCCAAGCGACTGTCTATCTCGTGGCATCCTTCCTTCCCAGTTAATGTCACATGAACTTTGGTGGGACGGCCCCTCTTGGCTTCGTTGTGCTCCTGAGGATTGGCCCGTTAAACCGTTTTCTCCTATTAATTGTGGGGAACTTCCCGAGCACAAGGTAAATGTCTTAACAGTGACCACGCAAGTAGAACAACCCCTTCTATATCAACTTGCTCAACGTACCTCATCATGGGATAAATTGTTGCGCATTGTTTCCTATATATTGAAATTTGCTAGACCAAAGGTTCATTGTGAACCTCGTTCTATTCAGGGCTTGTCAGCTGCGGAACGAGCGATAGTATGTGCTGTGCAATCTGTGTACTTTGCAAATGACATTAAGCTCATTAAATCTGGGAAATTGCTTTCAAAGAGACTCCAAAGTTTAGCTGTTTTTTTGGATGAAGAGGGAATACTACGCATTGGAGGAAGGCTTTCGAAGTCGCACCTTCCATTTGACGCTAAGCATCCTTTTTTACTTCCCAAACATGATCATATCGTGGATCTAATAATCCGTCATTACCATGTGATGAATTGTCACACTGGACCGGGACTACTCATGTCTATTCTAAGACAGCGATTTTGGATACTAGATGCCAGGACTGTCATTAGGTCCAAGTTGCGACAATGCAACACATGTTTTCGGGTAAATCCGACGCATCCCATTCCAGTGATGGCAGACCTGCCTGAGTACCGAGTATCGGAAGCGAAGGCGTTTGTCCACACTGGAGTGGATTATGCTGGTCCCATACGCATAACCCTCACTCGACGCAGAGGCCAGCACGCCCAGAAGGCGTATATCTGTTTATTCGTGTGCTTAGTAACCAAGGCCGTCCATGTAGAGTTAGTCTCTGACTTAACCTCTGATGCCTTTTTAGCCGCGTTTAAACGCTTTATCTCGCGTCGAGGGCCAGTATCTTGTCTTTATTCGGACAACGCCACTAATTTCGTTGGTGCTAAGGCCCAACTAGATGAGCTTTATAGATTCTTATTAAATTCAAGTTTCAATTCGTCTCTTTTACATGAGTTATCAACCCGCCGCATAATGTGGAAAATGATTCCACCTCGCTCCCCACATTTTGGTTCCATGTGGGAAGCGAATATCAAAACATTAAAAACGCATCTTTATCGCGTGATCGGAAGTCAGCTTCTCACTTATGAGGAGTTACAAACTGTACTCATTCAAATAGAGTGCATTATGAACTCGCGCCCTCTGAGCGTTTTGTCTTCCGATCCCCATCCCGAAGTTATTACTCCCGCTCACTTTTTGATGTCGACTCCACTGCAGTACTTGCCGGCAGCCGATTTGTCTGGTCAGCGCATTAATTTATCACAGCGCAAACAGTTGTTAGATAGTATGGTCCAATCCTTCTGGAAGAAATGGCACCTAGAGTATCTGCATACGCTGCAAGTCAGGCAGAAATGGGCAACTCCGGACAAACCCGTAGAAGTTGGGACTGTCGTACTCGTGGGACAGGATAATTCAGCTCCTCTAAGTTGGCCATTAGGAGTTATAACTGAGGTTTATAAAGGCACGGATAATGTCATTCGTGTTGCAATGGTAAAAACGAAGTTCGGTAACTTTAAACGTGCCGTCGTTAAATTATATCCTATTCCAACGCAATAAAGTTTAACTCTTACACGAAATTCATAGTCTTAAGGTTTAGGAAATATTATATTTAAATAACTTATATCGTTTGTTTCTCGCATTCAGTCGTAAAGCTTAAAGTTTTTCTGATCATAATCTAGGTTAGTAAATACTTATAATTTTTTCACTTCCTTTCTGAAAGCACTTGCGTCCTTCCAAAGCCCCCGAGCATGGTGAAGCGTCAATGCCTTTTTTAATATAAAAAATAAAATAATAATAATTTAGGATTTCTCCATATCATAAAATATGTTAGTATTTCAAATTAAATATTTTAACTTCTCAATTGATGAATCCTCACGCCATCTGTAAGCAGCGCCCATGTATCGAGACTTTCTTGAGTTTTTTCCGCAAGGGCACACATATAGATGGCACTAGCGAGCTGACAGCTCCCCTTGACCGTTTGAACAAGACGGTGTGTGCTCCTACGCGCTCCGCTAAAAAAAATCCCTTTTTGTTGAAATCTGGACGATACTCGTAAAATAAATGGACCTGCATCTGTGCTTTATTGAGAACTTATAGTGCAGTGTTGATTTTTGGAGTTTTCACCATTCCACCGGCGGATCCACGAAGATTTAGCTCGCCGGCCGGCAGCCCATACTTGCAAGTGCGCATGAACGAAGTATCTTCCCATCTCCCTGGGTCTGAGTGGGATCTCTGGATTGTCAAGGTACGTGGGCATGTTTGCTGCGAATAATTCTCTTGTATTGGTTTGTCGAGGATTCATCAGAAGGGAAATTAATTTATTTTTTTTACACATCCGCCATAGATTCTAATTTCAAATTTTCTTACGTTCTTCACAAAGGTGCAGGCTATTTACACGCCTCACCAGAAAAAAAACACATAATCTTAAAATTAAAGGGCCTCTGTCATGTTTTCAGCAATATGACAAGCCAGCTATGGAGGAGTATTTTGGAAGACCTATTTTTAAAATGCACGAAGTATTTATGTTTAAGAACTAAATGAAACATCCTGGCTGAAGTCAGAAAAAAAATCATTTTGCAAAAACGCCTAACGCCATTTAATTTTTTATGACAGACGATGAAAACTTTTTGTTTTTTTATGGCAAATTAAACATTTTTCTAAGTGACTGAGCATGATTTGACTCAATGTATCGAGTAGTATCGACTAAACGTTACTTACTAAGTGTCAAACATCCGTATTTATAGTCAAGTAAAAGTAATTACTTGAACTTAAGTAATTACTTATGCAAACATTGCAAGAATTTGACATTGCATTAGGCAAGAATTTAAACGAAGTTAGAGCCGTCAATAAAAGCAAACCTAAGAATTCTAACCTTTGACTGTTCTAACATCAAGGAATTACTAAAGTACAGAGAAAAAATCGTATCTTAAACAATGACTTACACTCAAGTAATCACTATGACTTGTTTATAGATACGGGTGTAAGTGTATGGTATGCGGCACTTCGCACATCGATCGTTTAGAATTTACGAACGGGTAATGAAATTTTATGTACTTATCCACTCTGTTATTATGTGTTTTATTAATAATTCACAAAAACAATGTAATTTATTACATTATAAACATGTATATTGATAACTACTGTTACTTACATGGTTCTTTTACGTATGTATTTGCATGCGGAAACATTGAAACTAAGTTACGGTAAGAAAACCTGTCACAATCTCCATGAAGGAATTTATCTACCTCTTTGGTCTATAGTCTAGGCAACAAGTGCCTTTTTGATGAACTTTTTTCAGCAGTCTCCGAAAATTATGATTGAGGTGTCATTCGATTCGGAATAGCATCCAGATGATTTTTGAAAAAATTGAAGTTCCGCTTGCAAAAATTGCAAAAGTTATTAATAATTAACTAAAAAAATTAAAATGGGTTTAGTTTTTTGCAAATATCTCAAAACCTAATTAAAATTTTTCAAATTTGAAATAAGATTCAAAAAGGGGAGGAAATTTCCTAAAGAATGTTCTAACTTTCGGAATTGTAGGACCAATATTAATAACTTTCCGATCGGGTTGAAAATACGCCCGAAAACTGGTACTCCGTCTTGCGCAAGCTACGCTCCATTCGGACCTTTAATGAATAAATGTTATTTAAACTTATTAAATATGAAAATAAAAAATTGAAAAAATTCAGGCGCCTGCAGGATAGATCAATACACAATAATCTGTGATATAAAATTTTTTATCGCGAATTTTCAATAAGTTATCCATTAATTAATTAACAATTTTTTGTAGCACGAACACTGACATTGCAAGTGCGATAATTATAACACTATTCATCTGAGATTTTTTTCCTTTCGTGGAGCTATTTTTCAAAGGTCTTAGAATAGGCTCTCGTTGGAAAAATTAAAAAAATGTTAATTTTCGTTTTTTTATTAACAATTAACTGAAATGAAAAATTTCAAACCTTCATTAGACATTAAAAAAATCTTTTTTTTTTATTATATTATTATTGAACAGTTTTTGTGTAATCAGAAGCTACTTAAAAATGATTTTTTATATTTTTTATATCCTGTTTTTTAAAATATTTTTATAAACAAATGCGTTGTTTATGAGATAATTTAATGTTTTTTTTTAATATCGTAATCTTTGATAATAATCATGTTTTTTTTTTAAAAACCGTTTCTTAAAAAAAATGTTTTATTGCTTAAAAACGCATTTGTTGATTAACAATTATTTTCTCCCACTTCTAATTAATATTAAGGTATCATTTTTTTTAAATCACCATTATTTGTTTTTTCTTTTCGTTATATAAAAAAAAAAAATTGTTTTATTAAAACTTTCATTGTTTATGTAATAAACAATTTGTAAAAAACAAATAAATTTTTACTTTATATTTTTTTTCTTGTTTTACTTATTGTCACAAAAACAGATATGATTTTTTTTTCAAATTAAAAAAAAAAGTTGAAAAAAAAATTAAATGAAAAAAAAACAAAATCATATCTGTTTTTGTGACAGTAAGTAAATATTGTCACAAAAACAGATATGATTTTGTTTTTTTCAAATTAAAAAAAAAACTGTAAAAAAAATTAAATGAAAAAAAAAGAATCATACAAAAACGGTTCAATAATAATATAATAAAAAAAAAGATTTTTTTAATGTCTAATGAAGGTTTGAAATTTTTCATTTCAGTAAATTGTTAATAAAAAAACGAAAATTAATATTTTTTTAATTTTTCCAACGAGAGCCTATTCTAAGACCTTTGAAAAATAGCTCCACGAAAGGAAAAAAATCTCAGATGAATAGTGTTATAATTATCGCACTTGCAATGTCAGTGTTCGTGCTACAAAACATTGTTAATTAATTAATGGATAACTTATTGAAAATTCGCGATAAAATTTTTTATATCACAGATTATTGTGTATTGATCTATCCTGCAGGCGCCTGAATTTTTTTAATTTTTAATTTTCATATTTAATAAGTTTAAATAACATTTATTCATTAAAGGTCCGAATGGAGCGTAGCTTGCGCAAGACGGAGTACCAGTTTTCGGGCGTATTTTCAACCCGATCGGAAAGTTATTAATATTGGTCCTACAATTCCGAAAGTTAGAACATTCTTTAGGAAATTTCCTCCCCTTTTTGAATCTTATTTCAAATTTGAAAAATTTTAATTAGGTTTTGAGATATTTGCAAAAAACTAAAACCATTTTAAATTTTTTAGTTAATTGTTAATAACTTTTGCAATTTTTGCAAGCGGAACTTCAATTTTTTCAAAAATCATCGGGATGCCATTCCGAATCGAATGACACCTCAATCATAATTTTCGGAGACTGCTGAAAAAAGTTGATCAAAAAAGCACTTGTTGACTAGACTACTAATGGTTGCAAGGGCGACTACTGAGTAAATACGTGGTCCTTCGAGCCGGATAGTCGCCGGAGAGTCGCCCGAGAGTCACCCGTTAGACACGACGCCGTTAGGACGGCCGCGTACAGAATCGTCTGCGCAGCTACCCCGATCAGTTTTCAATTTCGTAGTTTTCTTTCACAACCAACCCAGCAACGATCCGCTACAAAAGTGTCCTGGAGTTAATTCCTGGGTCGGGCAAAATGTTATTGGGTTTTTCCATCTGGAATTTCTCAGTAGCAGCCACGGAGATTTTATATGTGCGCTATTGATGGCACTAGGCTCACCCCCTATTACATGAGTCTCAAACAGAACAGGCGAAAGGGTGTACTGAGCTGAGCTGCACCTCTGCCTAACCCTTCAGGGATTACAGGCGTGATTTTATGTAATGTCTGTGAAATCTATTTTCTCAAGTGTTTATTTGCCTAATCTGGTGTCTGAGTATTTATACCGACCATGGGCCTCGAACTTGGCCGCCTAAAACTGCAGTCTAACTGCGGTACTCTAATATTTAATGATACTTAAGTCGTCACTTAGTAAAGATTTGACATACTTTTGTATGACTAAACTGTCAAAACATTCAAAATCAAAATTGTTTATTTTTCTTTAACAAGTTAACAACAATTAGTTTGTGATTGGAGCCTTCTTTTAAGCAAACAATGCCTGTATTAGAAGACTCCGCTCTTCCATAACAAAATAAATATACTTAGAAAGAAAAATGTTTATAACTGACCGCCTTATTCATAAAAATAGTTAAGAGTTGTTTAACTTAAGCTTGGTTTATCTCGCATGCCGTCTCACTTCAATAATATTCAAATGAAAGTGACGGCATGCGAGATAAACCAAGCTTAAGTTAAACAACTCTTAACTATTTTTATGAATAAGGCGGTTAGACATTAAGTAGAAAATAATATAATACAGACAGGATTGACAAAAGTACAGTTTGTGTGTGTGTGTGTGCGTGCGTGTGTATGTGTGTGTGTTGTGTGTTTTTGAGTGCCTGTGTGGGAGAGTATAGGTTATGTGGTTACTTACAGGAGTTCTTCCGTTTCCTCATAAGTAAGTGGTTCGATCCATTTCACTATACTTTTTTTGCATTCATAGGTAATATTATTTTTTATATTATATATTTCTTTATTTATCCTATTATACAATCGAGCAGACCGTGTACATTTAATTGCATGGACAACATTTACTAAGTGATGGCCTAAGTAATCATTAAACCTCTCTGAGTGCGGCAGTAAGACGATAATTTGACTACCATTAAATGATGATGAGAAATTTTACGATCAAAGTACGGCCTGTCCCCGGCGAGGTAACTATTACTCAGACCAAGGTTCAAAGAAAGTCTTTTATATATAAAATAGAAATCACGAAGCGTTTGTATGCAGTAAGGATATAACTTTAGTATCAAGTCGTTTCAATTCATATATTTTAATAATCAGGTACCTACTGGTTTGATGTGGGTTGGCATTCTGCATTCGCAATTTAGTATCTAAGTAAACGAATACATTAATACACAAATCACTTCCTACATCCTGTAACTTTAAGTTTGAGTCGCAACTTCGATAAATTTTAGTTCTTCAGACTTTTCAACTTTTCTTGACTTGACTTTTCTTTTACTTATTACTCGTCATTCTATAATCAACTCAAGAATTTTCATCGATTCAACTTACACATCGTGTATCGGCGTTAGGTTGGAACTTAGATAAAGCTAGACTTGAGTGAGCTTAGTACGAAATCTGGTACTCCGCAAACCCTGCCTTTACAGGCGCTACCTCATCATCTGCCTAGCCTTTTCCCAACTATATTGGGGTCGGCTTCCAGTCTAACCGGATGCAGCTGAATACCAGTATTTTACATGGAGCGGCTTTACAGGCGCTACCTATGCAAGTTATATAGAAGTCCGGGGTAGTTTTAGTAGTAGTAGGTAGTAGTATTGCTATAAGTTAATAATTAATTAACAATTAAAAATGGAATAATTCTCAAAGATCCTCTTCCAACTTAAGTATAGAGGCAGAGTACTAAACAAAACTCAAATAGACTCAAAGTCAGTTGTTAGTCTTTACTCGTAGGCTCGCATCGATTACTCACACCTATAATGCATTCTAGTTCTGGTTTCCAGTTACTAACGACTGATATTATAACCGTCCAAGGCAAACAAGTCATTAAAACTAACAGTTAATACAACTAACCTTTAAAACATTTCCCTTCGTGGCCCTAACTACTAACGCTTCTACATAACCGAGGTGCAAAAATGCCAATCCCAGTCGCTATGATTGGAATGAAGGCATTAGCTTGGCTTCATCAAGCATCTGTGTTTATATAGGCAAATGACGTTCGGTAAAAAGTGCACCATCCGTGCCTTGAGATATGACGAGTCTTTGAGACTGATGTTACTCCATACAAACAAAATAAAATTGGGAAAATCTTTCTGTTTTTATCAGAAAACCTCTAAAAGGTCTTGTATTATAGAATACCGGCACTCTAGTATTTCATCATTAACATCCACAGCCAGAATTTACCCACTGATGGCTATAGGCCTTTCTTAACTTGTGCCAATTTCCACAGTCATCCAGGTTTTTCCCTCTGGTACCTAACTATGTCGTCTGCCCATCTCTTGTCGCCAAACTCTAGACTTTGCTGCTAGAAAATGCAAGAACGTAATAGTTATAAATGCTTAGTTAAAAAAAGTAAACAAAATAAGAAGTTTAAGAATAGCAAATAATGAAGCACAATAACGAGAGAAATGGGAGGAAAGAAGGGGAGTTTACATAACTTTAGTGTTTTCTTACAGCATCGTTTAAGTGTAAATGATAATATCACGTCACAATTGTAAACGCCCATAGATGTCTCTTAAAAAGCTTAACAATGAACGGACAAAAGAGAAATTGTCATTGATTGACGTATCCATAGACACACACACACATACATAGTAACTAACGAAAAGGGTGGACACGATGTTCGTTGTTTTTCCATTTGATGTTATTTCTTACTTTTGTTCTAGGTCAAAATTACGAATGGAATGCCCTGCCTTTGACACTTCGTAATGTTCTACTGTCTCTTATTAACTTTGACTGTCATTTCTGAAATCCGTAAAGAAAAGTGTCGTAAAACCTTTTTAGGATATATTCAAACATCATTTTGTATGAAACAAACAATCCATCATCTCAGAGACATGTGTGAGAGTATTAATGCCCTTGCCATCTATCATGGATTTACATGCAAATGACGGCTACTGGTTATAAAATATTTGATAGGTTTCTTTTACTCCCTTTACTGTTATGGCGGAGATAGTGAAACGGTAGTGTTTCAATAAAAACAACGCGTGTTAGAGATATTTTTATGTCGCTCGTGCTGCGAGATTTTATGATGGATTTGATTGATATCACATTCCAAAGTTAATAAGGTGCAGGTTAATCTTGTGCTAATGTCCAATTCGTAAATGAGTTCCAAAATAGAATGTTCTGTTTATCTATTGTATTTATTCATCGATGCCTACGAATTTCCTCTTTAATATTTGTGGCGTTAATAATTTTGTAAACAATCAAAATGTGTTTACAGTTTTATAAGGTCAAGAGAATGATGAAGGAACTTTTGCACTCGAATGAGGTTGACACCGTTGTCGCTGTGAAAATCATTTGTGATTATTTTCCTGGTGAAATATATTGAAAATACAAGTTAGTCTATTGTATTTACGCTAGTTTTGATTTTGGTCAAAATATCTTAGTACAGCGAAAAACCAGATTACATTCGAAACATTTTCGTTCGGAAGCGGAATCAAACTACAAATGAATATTCAAACCAAGAATTTCTCAGACATTTGCAAAAAAAAAAGAAGTTAAAAGATAAAAAATAACCCCTATCAAAGAAGCAAACCTCCATAGACACGCATGAATGGACAACGTTTCTTCCCATCACGGACACTGGCCACATAATTATATTGTAATCAGTTTCTTTGATTACACTGTCTTGCCATGAGTTAACAAGCGTTTGCTTTGCTGTTTTCACACAATCCGTACCTTTTTATTTATTTTTCCCAATCCGTTCAGTAGTTTTTGCGTGAATGAGTAACATGCATCCATTCCATTCATCCGCATGAACTTTCGCGTTTATAATATTCGCAGGATTATTAATTGTGAAAAGTCACATCTCTTCTTCTAACACAAACACTCTACTTCTAAAAACACCATGAGATTTCGAGACGATTCTCACCATCGTTAAGAAAATATAGTCCGGAAGGTTTTTGTGTAGGTTATGAGTGGTTATTAGCTTACTTAATAAAAATATTGTCTAGTCGTAAAAATCGCGTGCTACAAAGGCGGGTCGTTTTCTTTCATACTACGACTACTGATATATTGGATAACTGCAGGCAAATCATTACTAAGCCTACGTGACCAGAGAGGTCAAGTCAATACGGTACTTATTGTAGGCGCGTTAATTTATAGTTAGCCGCTGTCGAATCATCATGATCTTGCTAACCTATTGTGAACCGTATTAGGATGAGCTTCTAATCAGGGTTTAATGTATACACATGAAAGCCATCACATGAATGGGCCTGCTACTAATCATGATCAGGTGGCCTTTTTTTGGGTCGCATGTAGCGGTAACCAACTCTTTACCACGGTTTAGTGTATGAATCGCAAAAAAATATATTATATTGTGAGGCCCAGAGAAGTTATGATAGTACCTAATCACCAAGATATAAGTAGGTAGGTATTGTAGAAATAACCCACCAAATTGTATCTAAACCGTTTTGTTCACTGAAAAGTCCACCAACGATAATTTAGTGGCTAACCAAAGTGACATCTTATGAGCGATGAAATAATAGTGGAAAAGTCAAATAGATACTAATTATATTGACATTTAATAGTTACCGAAAAGTTTCTGTTGATACTGTTGGCAGTCGTTGTAGAGATACGAATGCTCTGAAAGCGACTACCCAGTCGAATCCCTCTATGTTTATATACTTATCTAAATGATGTTTTCCTATACTCCTCCGCTAGTGTTTTCTGAATTTTACGCGGGATTCAAGACGATTACATTTTTTCTCTGAGACTTTGTCGAGCTTCATTGTGTCGGCGCCTTTATGGTGGTCACCACTGTTGGTCCTGACTTTAAGGAGTTGTCCAATCCCTCTGGTCACGCTGGGTGGCTTACAAACCCAATGTCTTACTATTATCGCGTTACCGTTCTTTCCAACATTTAGCGTTTGTAATATATACAGCATAGTACACTGCACCAAACTGCGTGTAACACTACTTTAAACTTAAGCACGCCATGTTTGCATACACACCTAAATCACTACACACGACCGACATGACACCAAGGAAATGTTGATAATTTACCTACATCGTTTCGCCAAAGTTTTGACGACTTCGCGTCGAAGAACAATGCAGTAGTTACATTGATTGACTCGCCTTCATACTACGCGGTTCACTTCCCGGATAAACGTGCGTTTTTCTCACAACACAAGCGTTTCCTCTATGTTAATAGCTAACGTATAAAAAGTTGCGACATTCAAATCGAGTCTATGGAAGCAAGAAGCTGTAATAATGGATAAATGATTTCGGAAATGCAGAACTGTATTTTGTTGCAAATTATTGTAATGG
Source organism: Diarsia mendica (assembly GCA_949316265.1). Taxonomy (NCBI): domain Eukaryota; kingdom Metazoa; phylum Arthropoda; class Insecta; order Lepidoptera; family Noctuidae; genus Diarsia; species Diarsia mendica. The sequence continues at coordinate 11,416,367 of OX438902.1, read as the reverse complement.
GCGTTATTTACATATAAATCGAATGAAGATCTTACTGGTCAGGGCTTGTCTATTTCAGAAAACCTTTAAGAAGGTAATATTATAAGAGAGTGTAAATGCGATGTTGGCCCACAAACTATGGAACCGTTTAATGTCACTGGTGCACTTCACAAGTTTGCGTGCGAGCCCTACGCTCTCTTTCTATGTAACAGTCGTCCTGACAACGTCCTGACAAACATGGATTCGGTTTTCAGAACGTTGTATTTGAGTCCATGGCCATCAGCATAATGCTCACAGACAGACAACTGAACAGTTTCCTCAAGCCTTTGATCGAGGGACTCAAAAGAAGCATGTCATCAGCATAACTCAAGCTATTCATGCAGACATTGCCTAGGTGACATTTATTATATGTCATCGGTAACTGCTGTGCTTCTAGCCCTCCGGTAATCCGTCATTCGTCAACTTGATGACTGTGAATAACATCCGGTGCTATTATTATTTCAGAAAATGTCATGAAAATACCTTATTATTTATCGGCTTGGAAACATTTAAAGTTAAGGAACATTTAAGTTTATATTAGGACCTTGTGGCTAAATTATAACATCCACCGCCGCGCGGACCTTATTTTTTTTCCATAGAAAGGTGACCACATACCTATTACGTATCGAGTTTTCTTCGTGCCTCGGAAAACCTATATAACCATCATCCCGGCTGCCAAGTGTAGATCTTTGACAGTCGTTACAGATAGTCAGTAACCCGAAAGTCTGACAACCAGTATTACTGTGAGTATTACCAAGGGGTATCGTATTATCCAGCACTAACTGGGATGTAGAGGTCGGGTAGGCAGTCGCCCCCGTCGACACAGAGGGCTAAGAAGGAACATGGGTGGTTTTTAGTCACTAGAACTCTGACACACCCTACCGCTCTTCCCGGCGCGGGAGGACTTATTTGATGATTACGAGCAAACCAAAAAAAAAAAGTTAGGTAGTCGCTCCATGTAGAATACTGGTCCTCAACTACATTCAGACTGGAAGCTGACAGCAACATACTAAAGACATGGCTAAGCTGATAAATTGATAATAGAACAAAAGTTTGTAGTAGTTTTTTTTTTTAATTATAAATGGGCTTGCTCTTGACTTCAATCTTGCCCTAAGGGCAGAGATGATGTCGACGATGGAACGAGCTTACCCAGTAGAAGCCTGTTTACTCGCGACTTAAACAGATTAGGGTTATATGAACTCGGAAAAACCGACGCATTCAGGGAATTCCACTCCTTGGCTGTGCGCATAATAAAGGACCCAGCAAAGCGCTTCGTTCGAATGTGTGTAATGTCGACTAGGTATCGGTGATACCCTGCAGTACGTCTAGTCTAGTAGTATATTTATCTTTCCAAATGCTTTGTGTTAATTTAGTTATTTGATAAATAACTTACCTAATTAACAGATAAATGCGAAATGAGGTCTAAAGTTATAGCCATGAATACATAATAGTTTAAAACCTATAAAGACGTCGCTATCAAAAACCTTTCTTATTCTAATAATTAAACCAAATTAGGCCGTAAATTTAATAGTTTATTTCATCATAATATTGTCATTTCTATTTTATTTGAAGTTTTATCGTGTTTCTCCGTGAAATCAACGATATTTTGGGAAATAAAAGTTTTTAGTACTGTGGAGCTTTTAGAAAATGTTATGTAGTAGATACTAATAAAATGGTGGGTTACAGCCTTGCCCCATGGTGTGTGAAGCGTGAACTATCGAACAAATTGCCTTTGGGTATAAATTGAATATTATGAACACTTTTAAGACTAAATTCTTTTGAATATTAAAATCGGTCGCTAAATTGGTTGTTTCAACGAAATAGACTTTTAACTTGTGCCCTTTTTGTAATTTAAACGGAATAAAATTTAAATAACTTATTCTTATTTGTTTGGGGTCAGCGCAACATGTCTTCGTCCGCACTCTTTTATTTAGTCATGTCATCTTTCACAGAGACCATCAATCATAATATACATTACAAAAGACCACGCTTGTAATCCTCGAAGGGTTTTAATAGCCAGAGGAGTACATAATAATCCACCTGAGCCTGTTGTCATCAAGCGGCACAAATTCAGACTCCGTGGCTGCTACTGAGAAACTTCTGATACAAAATCTCAATAACATTTTGCTCGAACCGGGAATCGAAACCCAAGACTCATGCTCTAATAAAACACATTGGCTTTCCGTAATCGACTGTCGTTTATTTCAACGTACAATTTACACGTTATGTAGATAGGGGGCGCCACTTAACCAAAGCATAAACAATTAGTTTTGTTACCATTGATTAACACCCCCACTTAACAAAAATAAACCTTATTATTAAACAAAACAATAATCTTTTATTTAGCCTTTATCCCTAACATTTGCATAAACTTATAATGTTTACTTGATGAAAGACCTTTAGTTAGCAAGTCAGCAGGCATTTCCTGAGTTGAAATGTATTCTATATCAATTAACTTATTTTTAACTGCTTCTCTTACATAATGAAACCGGACATCAATATGTTTTGACCTTGAGTGTGCCTGATGACTTGTGGCCAATTTTAATGCACTTTGATTATCACACATCAACTTAATTACATATTGTCTACCAGTGAACTCAAACAATAAATTTCTTAAGTAAGTAGCTTCTCTAGATGCCTCCGATAGGGCAACATACTCTGCCTCAGTGCTGGACAACGAGACAGTTTTCTGCTTTGCCATGAGATAACAGAACCATTCATAACAAAACAGAACCCAGTGTATGATTTTCTATCTAGACTATCACTGGCCCAACCTGCATCAACAAAACCAGTTAGTTCTACACCTTTCTTATATACTAGACAATAATCCTTTGTCTTTTTTAAATACTTAAGTACACGTTTAGCATAATTAAAATGAGTTTCGTCATAACAATTGTTGAACTGGCTGAGGTAGCTAAGACAATATGACAAGTCAGGCCTTGTTAAAACAGCTAAGTACATTGTTAAAACAGATAAGGCTTCCAATCAGCTTTTGGTATGGAATATCAACAGCACAATTTTTAGCCCTTTCAATGTTCAATGTACTTTCTATAGGAGTGTCTATAGTTCTACAATTTGACATCTCAAACTTTGATAGCAATTGTTCTATATATTCCTGTTGATCTACTGTTATTGTCTTACATTCTTTGTTCACATTAACTCGCATACCTAAGTAGCGTCTAACTGGACCTAAATCTTTTAATTTAAATTCAGAACTTAGAGCAGTTTTCAAATTCTCAGTCTCTACAGCACAATTAGAAAAAAATAGAAAATCATCAACATACACAGTCACAATAATTTTAACATTTTCAGAAAACTTTTCGAACAAACATGGTTCGTATTTACTCATCTTAAAACCATATTTAAGTAAACAGTCTTTAACCTTTTCATACCATACTAAAAAAGATTGCTTTAATCCATAGATGGCTCTTTTAAGTTTTAAAATCTTTCCACTGTCTTTATTTGCAAAACCTTTTGGAAATATCATGTAAATATTTTCCTTTAAATGTCCATTCAAAAATGCTGTGGTTACATCTAGATGGGTAATATTCATTTCCTACTGCACACCTAAAACAAACAACAATCTCAACGTAGAATGTTTTACAACAGGAGAAAAAGTGTCTATGTAATCTATGCCACGTTTTTGGGTAAAACCTTTAGCTACTAATCTAGCACGATACCGCACTTTGTCACTCACATCTAGTTTTTTATTTAGTACCCACCTACACTGCACTATAGACCCTTCACTTGGTATATCCACAATTTCCCATGCATCATTCTCCTCGAATGATTGAAGCTCTTCTTGCATAGCATGTCTCCACTGATCTGCCTCAGGGCCATTCAGTGCTTCAGAGAAGTCTATGTCTTCATTTTCTGGATTAGAACCGGGAACACAAATATTGCCATATCCAAAACGTTCAGGAACTTTCCTTATCCTCTTACTCTGTTCTGGAAGTTCTGGAACTGGTTGTATCTCAGAGCTAGATATATCTGAGTCTGTATTTAAAGTTGTTAGAGTGTCATCATTACTTGTACTATGTGGATCAGTATATACAGATGTATCTGAATCTTAATCATGGAGAGATTCACTTACTGAAACCTGCGCAGTGGAAGCGTGCTGGGCCCATAACCTAATAAAACACATTGGCTTTCCCTAATCGACTGTCGTTTATTTCAACGTACAATTTACACGTTATATAGATAGGGGGCGCCACTTAACCAAAGCATAAACAATTAGTTTTGTTACCATAGATTAACATGCTCAGCAGTCGCAATAGGTGATCGGACTGGGTCAAAATAATATGATTCTGTTTAGTCCGTAAGTTAAATTATCGAAAAATATTGAATACGTGTTTTTTGTTTTATTAAATCAATAAAAAATGACGAAGATAAAACGCCTCAAAGATCTTGGAGTGGGGCTTGAAACGTCACTTGTGTCGTCAAAATGTACTATCTTATGACGTCACACGAGTTTTCGAAGCACTGTATCGTCTTCATTTTAAGTTTACGTGAAAAAAGAAAAAATACGTGTCCAATAATTTTTGGAAATCCATCTGACGGACTAATTAGTTTTTTTTGTCCGATCCCCTATTGCAACCACTAGACCAATGCGGCAGTCCATCAAACCTGTAGTTATTTGAAGTAGAATTACGTAAGTATCAGTTTACTACGCCATTGTTACCCAAACGCTAATTGGTAAACCACTAAATTAAATACTTAAAGATGACCGAGTAACAGTAGCAGACGGCAAATAATCATCTCTACTCCTCCATCATTTATCTATTACAGACAAAAAACTATGAATCTTTAAAACGATTGTTAAACCGCAATTACACTGGAGGCCAAATATAAAATACTGACATAATAATTGTTACATACGATTGTTAAACAAATTACGTGAGCACTTCATCGGTTTCTATTTAAAAATATACTTTATATTAGTTTGTTCACACAATAATTAATCTAAAGGTACAAATTAAATTAAAGGGTCTGTTATTTCAAAATAACAGCTTTTTACTGAATTTATATGAAAATATTAAACGATACTTAAAACAAAAAAAAAACGATTTTAATTTTTTGTCTGTCTGGTGGTTCCGGATAATCTCTGAAAGGGGTGAACCTATTTTGACGAGACTTTTAGCAGAGAGCTGATGTTATAAGGTGTAAAGTAAGGCCGGATACTTTATTTTAGAAAAAAAAATAGAGTTCCGTGCAAATAAAACCTGACATTGGCAAAATACCATACATATAACAATAATTTCACGCTGATGAAGATCGCGGGCCTAATAATACCATAATTATTACTAGCTACATTATATAATTATATAGATAACTAGCTAATGCCCGCGGCTTCGCCCGCGTGGATACTGTAAAAACAATCCTTGATGCGGATTATATATCATTCTAAAATTTCATCTCGATCGGTGCAGAACTTTTTGAGTTTTTGAAGCGTACACAAACCAACTTATCATTTTAATATATATAGATATATTAGTATCTAGCACCAGGTTATTTTTTTTTTTTTATCAGCCCACGCTGTCCCACTGCTGGGCAAAGGCCTCCCCCATGGCTTTCCAAGTTTGTTTGTTATTTGCTTTCTCCGTCCAATCTGATAAGAATGAGTCCAGATCGTCACGCCAGCGTTTCTTGGGCCTGCCTCGGTTACGACGGCCGTCTTCAGGCACCCACTGAGTGACTATCTTTGCCCATCTGTCCGGCTTCATCCTGGAAACGTGACCCGCCCAGTCCCACTTTAACTTGGCAGATTTAACACCAACATCGGCGATGCCTGTCTTAGACCGTATTAAGGTGTTGCGCATTCGATCGGAGAGTCTAACCTTCAGAATGCTACGTTCCATCGCTCTTTGGCAAACGTTGAGTTTGGACTTCTGAGTTTCAGTCAAAGACCAAGTCTGAGCGCCATAGGTTAGGATAGGCAGGATACACATGTCGACCAGCTTGCGTTTCAATGAAATAGGAAGGTCGCCCTTCATAAATGCCTTCATGGACCAGTAGCTCCTCCAGGCATTTTCGACTCGACGGTCGATCTCTTTGTCCTGCCTGCTGTTGAAGGAAACTAACTGGCCCAGATAGATATATTCGTCGACATAGTGTATTTCCTGCCCATCAACCTCGACCCTATATTTAGCGGCATTGCTCATGACTTTAGTCTTTGACCAATTCATCGTCAGTCCAACCTCAAGGCTTGCAGTGCTCAGGTCTTGGAGCATTTTTTCTAGTTGACTTGCTTCTGACGCAAACAAAACAATATCGTCTGCGAAGCGAAGGTTCGATAACATTTTATCTCCGATCGAAATACCTTGAGTTGTCCATCGGTCTGCAAGTTTCCTAAAGACCTCCTCGAGAGTGCTGGTAAAGAGTTTGGGAGAGAGCGGATCACCTTGTTTAACTCCTTTGTTTATTTTGAATGTTGAGCCTATGGAATCCAGTTTGACATTGGCCGAGCTATTGTAATAAATATTTTGCAAAAGGTCTATATACGTTTCCTCTATACCTTGGCTTCGTAAGGCTGAGAAAATAGCGCTGTGTTTGACGCTGTCAAAAGCCTTTGTGCAAAACCTAACACCAGGTTAAGTTAAGGAAATCGGCTATCATGTTAAGGCCAAGTTCAAAGAAAAGCATGATCTTCGGTAGATTTTACGGACCTAGACAAGAACATAAATTATCTTCAGAGCCTACTTTAAGGAAATTTTATCTAATACTCAATAACGTGTATGTTTAATAGTGAGGAATGCACATAGAGTAGTTGATGGGTAATTAATTTCATTTGCATAAAGACTTTCACTAGTAGATAAATACTGTTCAAATTGACCTGTTGTAATTATAATTTGAGTGTTTTTAATCATTAACTAGTGAAAACTACTTGATTTTTATGTGCATCCAATAACTTATTTATGTGTGTAAACTGTAAATATAACTTGGTAATAAATAGGCAGTACTTCTCGATACGGCATGAATTCTGCGAGGAGATTCTTGTCTCTGGAGCCCTAACCATCGGTAGCTTAGACCCTGCTCCTGACACCGGTGGACCACTACTTTTTAAGTTTTTTTTTTTTATATTATGTTTATTTAAAAATAAACAAATGTGTAGAAAACACAAATAAACGGAATAAATAAAAAACTTACCACTATAAGTTTTATTATAACTTCTTGATGTGTACCGGGCCTCGTGAGGGCGCATGGCGGGTCAAATAATTATAATTATTATTTATTAATGTGTGTCTCACGGAGACAACAAAAAGTTTTATTTCAGCAATTATACCAGGCAGATGATGCCTGACACTGATTTCTCTTAGTCATCAAGCAAGGGCATTAACGAGCTTAATACTACCACCTCACCTGCATTCAGATTTAACTATCGCCGTGTTTGAAGGCAATTTCAATTAAACAGCTTGTTCCTCATTAAAACACAACTCAACAAACAAACATTTTTTATTACTATTTCGAAACATCATTACAATTTTTTTACTATATATCTGTATTAATTTATAACCACAAAAAACAGTGCCGAAATATACAGGATCTATAAATAATGAGTGTTTGCTAAATCGTTACTAGGTAATATATATTTTTATTAACCAACACGTTTGCTAATATCAATGATAAATAGCATACCTACCTCTGTATTCGCAAACGCTTCGATTCGGTATCGATTCGGAAAGGAGTATGTCTATGACACTCGTTTTCGATATGCCAAAAAGAGATAGCCATACAACTTTTCCGAATCGAATCGTTAGAATTGAATAGGGGGGGTTGATTCAATTAGCAACTTCATAAAATCTTTACAATCTAACGTCTTCTTATATCTCTTAGGTTTATTTTCTTTTATAATTACTCTAGTAATATATCATGCTGGATTTGTTTTGCTTTTACAATAAGTATCTATAATAATAAATAGGATTCCTACTTTGATTGATTACTTGCCTATAAGGTGTTGTTTATTATTTAGACTGTAATTAACTTCTAAGATGGTTTTGTTGCTGAAATTAAATATGATTAAACTGTCGATAGTGGCCTTGCATCGTTTCAGTTAAATTGAAAAAGAAATAAAAAAAAAATTTAAACACAAAAGTAATTATCATCTTCATAGCTATAATCTTCCAACTATGTTGAGTTTGGCTTCCAATCTAACCGGATGCGGCTGAATACCAGTACTTTACATGAAGCGACTGCCTATCTGACCTCCACAACCACAGTACATTAGTACTGAGGTAATCGCTACTGGCTTCCCTTTGGTAAGACTGGAGGTCAGACTTTCGGATGATACACATAAATAATGTCATCATCAATTTAGATTTTCAACCAAGGAAAATATATTCTAACTTGTACATCTGTCCATTTAGTCACTACGGAACTAACTTCAAACAGATCTAAAATAGTAATAAAATAAATAGACCATTAATTACTATTATTTCTATTATTGAATAGGGGATCGGACTGGGTCAAAATAATATGATTCTGTTTAGTCCGTAAGTTAGATTATCGAAAAATATTGAATACGTGTTTTGTGTTTTATCAAATCAATGAAAAACGACGAAGATATAAAACTCATCAAAGATCTTGGAGTGGGGCTTGAAACGTCACTTGTGTCGTCAAAATGTACTATCATATGACGTCACACGAGTTTTCGAAGCACTTTATCGTCTTTATTTCAAGTTTACGTGAAAAAAGAAAAAATACGTGTCCAATAATTTTTGGAAATCTATCTGACGGACTAATTAGTTTTTTTTTTGTCCAATCCCCTATTATGTAAGACCAGAAGACCAAAATGACTGAACATGTACAAGTCTCGAAGATTACATCCGTTCGTGATATGATTATTGACAAATGCTTACACTGACAGGATAGGTCCACTCAAAACTGTGTGGTTCTTTCTTCAAAAGACCACCTCAGACACTTATTTGCATGGTCCTCATCCTACCTACTTGACCAACGTCGGGACTTTAAAAGAGACAGTATCCTCTTAGTTGGTTTCGGCTACATAATTCTTCTCACTGTAGTCAGATACGAACCGACAGCCCCATCTAGTTTTAAAACTTAACATGAGGTGACGTGTAAAAGTTTTGTAAAAGTAAAACCAATTTACAGAAGTTATTATGATTTATGATCACTTATAGAAACGCACAATATAGAGCTTAAATAAACCCTGGTTTTAATTAAAAAAACAGTTCCTTTCTATTTATATACGTAATCCAATAAATAACAGGTGACAAATTGCACTTTATTCTCATACCTATTAGATTCTATTTAATCTCATTAACACGAAGTTATGCCCATTAACCGAATTAGATGGAAGAAATATTTTTTGTGATTTAATACTGATTTATTAGTTTATGTTTGCTTCTCTGGATGCTTGCCTTCATTCTCAGACTTTCAAATATTTCTAACTTTTCCATATTTAAATCAGCTATTCGTACACACAGTCAATCGCATACCAAGATTCTCTGCTGCTTTACTCAATTATTATTTACTAGCTTTTGCCAGCGGCTTCGCCCGCGTGAAAATGATGATTTTCCATACCAACTTTCATTCCCTATTTAACTCCCTTAGGGGTTGAATTTCGAAAAATCCTTCCTTATTCCTTGTCTACATTATAAAAGGAACCTCTGTGCAAAATTTCAGCTTTCTAGGTCCAAGGGTTTGGGCTGGGCGTTGATGAGTCAGTCAGTCAGGAGTTCTCTGTGTAATCCAGTTTATGTCAATAAATAATCTGTTTATGCTTGTAGTTATCGGAAAAATCGCCTGCTCAGTAATACCAATAGGCATTGATCATTTTACCTATGGAGTGTCCTGTTAGTGATTTTAGGCCAATTATTTTAAGGTTTCCTTACGCTGTTCATAAAATTTCATAAAAAGTTCATAAAATGTCTCAATCCAAGTCATGGAACAGTTCTCAGACCCACACATTTATGTTTCTACAATACCTATCGAAAAAAAACGAATCTGCATATTACAAGTTTACAAGTCCTAGCCTCCTTTTAATTATATTGCTGCAGTAAATATAAAATTCAGAGTACCGCTTTTCCTAGGTTATTGATCTAGGCAGCATTGTATAGTTCCGCAAAGTTGTTTAATATTAATTAGACTACATTTAAATTCAATTAGCAAAAAAACAACAAATGTTGTGAAATATAATTCTGGGCACGTAACAGTAAAATGCCTAAGATTATAGTAGGGCTTGTACAGACTGTGCCTCGATAAAAAGTAGTAAAAATACATTTGACGGCTTAAATTTAAATTTCGACCTACAGTTAAAAAAAAATCTTTTCTCTCAATATCAGAGTAAAATAAACATTAACATCTGATTCACGCTATCAATAAATCATCAGTTCATCATTGCCGGATCAAGGTAATTAATAAACTTTTCATAATTTTAAAATAAGTTACTTAAAGTTAAGAGCGTATGGTACCTCAAACGCGAGTTTTATAATGCGTAAAAGTATATGATTCACTGCAGTAATCAACATCAGAAAAATATATGATATTCTTCAGGATTGCTAGTGCCATAGTGTTGTGAAAACATAATACAACTAACTTTGCTCGATAGAAAAAAATCGCGAAGATACCTCTAAAAATTTCTTTTAACGAGTAAAAACCTTACTAAAATACATATCATCGTTCTGATTTTTTTGCCAAATAATTCTACAAGCAACAAACTAAAGTCATAGTGTTTTACTTTTTTAGTCCAATCAATAGTTTTTTTGTAAATCGCAAAATACCACTAATTTTGCACTATTCGGCCGCAGCGAAAGACGTAACAACCGCTTTGTAGTGCAAGCTGATTAGAACTTTATTCTAACAGTATTACAAGCGAAGTTTGAACCACCACAAATAGGGTTGCTAATCTGAGGTAGCATACGCTCTTAAGTAACTTGAGAGTTGTTGTTTGCCGAGTAGGTATATTGAAATTCCTTTCAAAATGTAACGTCTACGTAAAAATTAATTAATATATCCCAATAATAAAATTGCATTGCAAGTGCAAAATATTTTCCACGCTTTGCACATCTGAACAACGCCTTAGCTTCATTTATAATAGCTAGAACTCATTAATGCGTGAAATGACATTCTAGTATTCAAATCTACATTTTTTAATAATTTATACCGTAACATTATTAATTTAAAACATCGTACCTATTATTTACTTTTACACTTTCATTAATTAGTGTAAGGCAAAGGTAAAAATTATTACCAAATGCCGCCTTCGTCTCAAATCTATGTTATTTAGAATAGCGATAAATCAGAGAACGTAGTTATCATTCTCACCACACCTTTTCCGAATCGAAATTTAGTTATTTTCTTATGTTTGCCCAAGTATAATTACCTAATATAAATTATTATTATACAATCTTTTGGGAAAGTTGCGAATCTGTGATGGATTCGCATATCTTAATTTATGGGCTTAGTGATTATGGCAACCCAGATTTTTGTTTATGGCCGGAAAATTTTACGTCTTAAGTAGGTATGTACTTTTATATGTTTTTTTTTGAAGAGTTGTTCAGAAAATGAATGGAATCCTTATGTGTACATATGTTATAGATGTTACAGGCAAAACTCTTAATCAGTCAAAACTACTTTTGACTGGTTTTAGTCAAATTAACCCTTATTGCGTTAAAACGCGTTTATTCTAATGAAATAAATGTTAGCTATCGTACAAGGTTATCCAAAGGGTAAAAAAAAAACTTAACAAACCTAATAAGTTTCCTAACGACATTTAGGTTATTATAATTTAGTAGAAAAATAAAACAGAAACCACCTAATAAAAGTTTTGACCGGTCAAAAGCAGTTTTGACTGATTAAGAGTTTTGCCTGTGACATAGATACTCGTAACTAGCGGACCTGGCGGACGTTGTCCTGCCCGCCCGGACAGCAACGCCACGTGTATTCAAATCCAATAACCCATTCAAATATCCCCAGAAAAAGAAATAAAAAAAAGATAGAGATAATAATTCCACAATAAGAATAATGGGACTTAAACGTAAATTGCGAAGCGTAGGCGTAGGTATACTAAAATAAATACATCAATATAGATTAATATCAAATGGCCATGGCTGACGAGTCATCGCAGATAATCTTTACATCAATCAATGGAAGCATCCAGATTTAAATACGCACCTTAGTCTAATTTCATTCAAAAAAGCTAGACTCGTGTAGGCCACAGCGTGTCAACGACTTTTTCTAATGTTAATAATATGTAAAAAGAACATTTTTGCTTTCAAAATCATGTAAAAAGACTGGTTTGATTTCTCTTCAAGGATTTAAATTTTTATCTTTGCCTATGTGAATATGAAGTAGCTTAGCCTGTATTTTGAATGTTGTTCAAAGTGTTTAGAGCAAATTTCGCAAATAGAGTCAGATTTGCAGCGACCGCAAAAATGTGCACCATATAACATGCAGGAAGTGCGAAAAATAAACTTACATAACAATACAAACTTTTACTCAGCACGTGTTTCACCCTTCCACAGGGACGTCTTTAGGGGATGTTCTCGACTGAATTGACAACCGCTCGGTCCTGTTCGACCCTCGCTCGGGCCAGGTCGCGTGGCTAATCCTTTAGGTTTAAACCAGCCTCTAAATCAACCACTTTGATCTAGACTTTCCCCTTGCTGTCCTCCTCCAGCGATACCCTAAGCCGAGGCTCGTACCCCACAGGGGAGCCCTTAGCATGTAGTCACTGAGTATGTTAGTTTTTTGCCCTGGCTTGAGGCTTAGTCCCACAGGATAGTCCAGTTAAATATACGACTACCTCCTAGGTTGAACTACGTAATAACATTCACAAAAAACCGGCCAAGAGCGTGTCGGGCCACGCTCAGTGTAGGGTTCCGTAGTAATAATTCTTTTTTTGTTTGAAATACGGGCCAATGAAGCTTGACCTCTGGATTGTATAGGCGCTCATACGATTCAGGGACCAAATTATATTGGTTAACTGCAGTTTCCATCTGTTGTTTCCATCCAAGTTCAAAATAATTTTCCTAGAAAGTCCTTATAAAGTTCTACTTTTCAGATTTTTTTCGTATTTTCTAAACTTATGGTTCAAAAGTTAGAGGGGGGGGGGACGCTTTGTTTTTTACTTTTGGAGCGATTATTTCCGAAATTATTGACATTATCAAAAAATGAAAACCGGCCAAGAGCGTGTCGGGCCACGCTCAGTGTAGGGTTCCGTAGTAATAATTCTTTTTTTGTTTGCAATACGGGCCAATGAAACTTGACCTCTGGATTGTATAGGCGCTCATACGATTCAGGGACCAAATTATATTGGTTAACTGCAGTTTCCATCTGTTGTTTCCATCCAAGTTCAAAATAATTTTCCTAGAAAGTCCTTATAAAGTTCTACTTTTCAGATTTTTTTCGTATTTTCTAAACTTATGGTTCAAAAGTTAGAGGGGGGGGGGACGCTTTGTTTTTTACTTTTGGAGCGATTATTTCCGAAATTATTGACATTATCAAAAAATGATTTTAGTAAACCCCTATTCATTTTTAAATACCTTTCCAACAATATATCACACGTTAGGGTTAAAATTAAAAAAAAATCACTTCCCACTTTACATATAGGGGGGCTACCCTAATAAAACATTTTTTTCCAATTTTTATTTTAGCACTTTGTCGGCGTGATTGATACACATATTGGTACCAAATTTCAGCTTTCTAGTGCTAACGGTCACAGAGATTAAGCGAGGACGGACAGACAGACAGACATGGCGAAACTATAAGGGTTCCTAGTTGACTACGGAACCCTAAAAATGATTTTAGTAAACCCCTATTCATTTTTAAATACCTTTCCAACAATATATCACACGTTAGGGTTAAAATTAAAAAAAAAATCACTTCCCACTTTACATATAGGGGGGCTACCCTAATAAAATTTTTTTTTCCAATTTTTATTTTAGCACTTTGTCGGCGTGATTGATACACATATTGGTACCAAATTTCAGCTTTCTAGTGCTAACGGTCACAGAGATTAAGCGAGGACGGACAGACAGACAGACATGGCGAAACTATAAGGGTTCCTAGTTGACTACGGAACCCTAAAAAGACGACGGAGCGGGCGGCGCACCCTGAGTGATTTTGCATACAAGCATGGCCCTTTATACGAAATTCGCGTATAAATTGCATAACATTTAACCTCATGGATTTCCGCACATTAACGCCCGATTCTATAAACTATCTTCAGCCTGTATATGATGGGTTAGGTAACTATTGAGCTAGAACATTATTTATATAACCAGAGAATATATAAGAGAATAATGTTCTTCCTACAGCGTTACGTTTGACACCGGAACAACGGTGGATTTTATATGAATAAAGTTTTTATTTATGTAATACGTCACCTACTTCTGTTTTGATAGAATTATAGATTGATTTGATAATTATACAGTGGTTTGTACATTGATTTATTTGGAAAGATGATAGAATTTATATCTGAATTTATAGTTTAGAAATTAATTTCGCAACGCATCTTTTAGGTTAATACATACGAATAAATGAAATTGAAGTGTCTGTTTGAAATATCAAGCAATACAACAGCTTTTTACTGAATGTCTAAGAGAATAAATTCGGTTCCGGCTAATCTTTGAAACGGGTGGATCGATATTGAAGCGGTTTTAATCGCAGATAGCGGATGTTATAAGGAGTTACTTTAGCTTCTATTTTACGCTAAGAATGAGTGTTCCTTGCAAAAAAGATTAAACCCTTTAATTTGGTCACAAGTTCACAACATCCGGGAAGTAATATTATTTTATTATGTATCACGCAAACCAAGGTATAAAATTCTGCTCGTCGGGGCTGCGGGTTGATCACAAAGATACCGCGGCCTCGACATAAAGGGCTAAGAAGGAACACGGGTGGTTTTTAGTCAGTAGAAGTCTAACACTCCCTTTCGCTCTGCCCAAGAGCGGGAGGGGTTGATGATGTTCCACAAACTAAAAAAAAAGGTATAAAATTCTCGATTGCCATCAATTCAATGATCAATTTTACTCTTAGAAGAATAATTAATCACTCAGTCAATCATAAATTAGCAATGAAAGAGCTTTTTCAACTCGAAAACAAATTCAGAATTTTATCATAGGAATTAGTCATTTCTGTTGATGTTATTTCGACCGTATCACGTCCACACCTACAAGTAGACAATGACATAGATAAATAAGTATAGGTAAATTAGTGTTGACAGCAGATTTACCGATTACAGTCGTGATCACACTCGTAAACCATGGATAAGGCGCTTAGAAACGGGGCCGCGGATTTTAGTACTAGATGACGTGGCCTCGGCACAAGGGCAAAGAAGGAACATGGGTTCGGTTTTTAGTCAGTAGAAGTCTGACACTCCCCTTCGCTCTGCCCAAGAGCGGGGGGGGGGGGGGTCATTTGATGATTTTCCACCCATAAAAAAAAATGAAAAAAAAGGCGCTTAGAAACCCATAATACGAAAATATCGCCATAAGAAATACCCGTTGACTTAAAGATCAAGACTAAGCTTAAAATTTTTCACAAAGTCGATAGGGGATTGATTGCTATGGTATTAATTTACCTACCTATAGCCTTTTCTCAACTTTGCTTCCAGTCTGACCGGATGCACCCGAATATCAGTATGTCACATATAGCGACTGCCTATATATGTGATCTCCACAACCCAGTCAGTTCTTGGTAATACATTAGCCCCTAGCAAAACTGTTTGTCAGAGTTGAGCCACTGAATACCTGTACGACTGCCAAAGATCTACAATTGACAGCCGTGCGTGACCAGCGGTTTAACGTGCTTTCCGAAGCACGAAGGAAACTCGGTAGGTATTAAATGTGGTCACCTATCAATGGACTTGAAGATTGACCCAAGTGGCTGGTATTATTTAGCCACTCTATTTCTTACTATTGCAATTCATAATATTGTGAATAACTAAATAATTTACTAAGACCTTGCATCTAGTTTGTGAATGTTGTTATTGTAAATAGCTCTATTAGTGAAGCTACTGGCGAAGGGTCTATGAATCACGACTTCTTTAGGGTTTCCTTTCTAACACAAACAGGTACTTATTAATTCCCAGGCTAAAACTAAACTGGTCACAAATCTAGACTGCGAGGCTGCAACGTAGAAAATCATTTTGGAAAATCCCAATAACGGATCCGGGAATCGAACCAAAAACCTCATGCTTGCAACCACTAGACTAGACCAACAAAACTAGACGTAAAAATAATTTATTTGCCAGTTGGTTGAAAGAATAATATAATTATGGGAATCCCACAATGGGAGTCATGTAAAGAGTATTTTAAAAAATTAGATATTTTAACTGTTCCAAGTTTGTATGTGTTAGTGTTACTTAGCCACTTTGCGAAATACATACACGAATATGAATCACAAGAAGAACGTGAATCTAGAGAGAAAACTAGAAGAAAAGTTATAAAAAATAAAATTGCTCCTAAGCTTGGTATTGTTAAACATTGCTCTAAATATCAAGCAGTGGAATTATTTAATGGGTTGCCCACTGAATTAAGATCATTAATTTACAAAGGTACTCTATTCAAAGCTAAACTTAAAGCATTCCTGTTAAATAAATGTTTATACTCCGTATCCGAATTGATGACAAATGATGATAAATAATTTTTATATTTTAGTAATTTACCTACCATTACTTCGACATTTATATTTAAGATTTTATTATTTATTAATTTTTGGAATTTTTGAGAATAGATTTATAATAATTTGACATGATAATTTATACAGTAATTATATAATATACCTTTTCTCAAAAATGGTATGTAATGTTGCCATAACATCTCTAAAAAGTATCCAGAAAGTGAACTTTACCGGAGACTTATTCACAACTGTCCAGTAAGAAGCGAGATTTTAAATTTGGAATCTCCTACTGTCCAGTAAGTAAGTATGTAATTTACTTACTGGACACTAGGTCATCCTCTTTAGATCTGCTTAGAAAAAAAAACATAGTACCAGACACAGATTAGAGTTTAGCCATTATAACATGGTTATAGAAGGGAGGTTCCAAATATAATATCTATCTCTCTTTTTGGTATGACATTTATAGTGTGGGATTTTATGATTGTATTTAGTAATTTCAGTTTATTAGAAAGTTTTTTCTAAAGTTGTTTCCTAAACTGCCTCGTTGGTCTAGTGGTCGCAAGCTCGACTGCAGAGCGTGAGGTCCTGGGTTCGATTCCCGGGTCGGCCAAAAAGTGCTATTGTGTTTTTCATATATGAATGTAACCTTCAATATTAATTAAACGAATTTGTTGTTAAACTTTCTTTAATTTTTGAGAAAAGCATTATACAAACCTCAACCAGTAAGAAAGCCATCCTGGCCTCGTATATAACCAGACCTCACCTGCGGTTCGGTCCGGTTAACTCATACTTGGCCAGGAAGGCTTACTTACTGGATTCTGCAGTAATGTACTAATAAGTAACTATTTGAATTCTATTGACATTCTATTGACTTATAAATTAACTTTCTTTTGACATAAGTATATTATTCATGATTTTATTGTTAATGAAATTTACTGTTTGATTTTGATATTTTATTGGTTTTAGCTGTAATATTAATAAGTGTACTAAATATTTCAAACACAATGAAACTATTAAAAAACTATTTAATTTTTTTTTTTACATTATATTAAATTTCTATTGACTTGGGTATTGTATTCTTGATTTTATTATTAATGAAATTTACTGTTTGTTGGATATTTTATTGGTTTTAGATGTAATATTAATAAGTGTACTATATATTTCAAACACAATGTGAATTGTTAAATGAATTAATAAATGACATGAAATATAAAAACACCTTGTTACTTGGATACCTAAGTTTATGCTAGCTAGATAATCTGGCTTTCCCTTAAACACCGCTGTTAGGAACATCTAATTTTCATTTTAGCTGACCTAGAAGACGCGTTGGAATAGTAAGATTGATCATTATAGTGATTCACAGATAGAAATCTGTTTTGATAAAGATCCGAGGTCCGGTTTAAGATTTACGAAGCGTGTGAAGATCTGTGTATCCAAGGAACGATACACTAACTTTAATTAACTAACTTTGAACTTAATGAATTTGTTTCTTACGGTAATCAATAATCAGTACACTAATGAGCATTATTTGCATATCAAAAAGAGCGACTTAAAATGTAGACAGCTACTCGAAACTGTATTTTTTTTCTAATCAACTTAATGGTTTAGCGATAAAGTTGAAAATAATCTGTTAAAGTAGTTTGACAGATTGTTGTAGCTTTATGTGCTGTCTGTATTTTCTGAAATGCTGGATGTTTCGTACTACACGCCAGTAAATTTAGGCTTCGCAATTCTAAACGCTGCGATTTATATTAAAACATGATCCTAATAAAAAAATATAATCAAATATTAATTTTCTATCGATTATTTGTGTTATATTTATAATATTACTAGTGACCCGCCCGGCTTCGCACGGGTGCAAAAAACCTTCCTCTGGAATCACTCTATCTTAGAAAAACCCGCATCGAAATCCGTTGCGAAGTTTTAAACATTTAAGCATACAAAGGGACATAGGGACAGAAAAAGCGACTTTGTTTTTATCCTATATACTCATGAGTCAATGATGTTTAAAATAAATGTTTTATTTCACTGTTAAAAAGATTCCATTTTCTCTTAAAACATCCAGCTTTGGCATAACTTAAGAGCAAAACATAAAATCTAAATATCTACAAGAAACAGATATCTACACTAGAGAGCTTTTGAAATCATGCCTTCGGCCCACAAAAAGATCTGGCACCTCATAATAAAAGCCATAATACATACTCAGGTCATTCAACCCATTACCAACAAGCATATCAAACGTATCATTTATTGAAACAATTGCACCTTTTAGAGCGCGTAGGGAATTTATATATCAAGGCTGAGTTAAATCAATTCCATTCACTATTGGTCAATGAGCATATAACATGGTCCAAATGTCAACGAAAGTTTAACATCGTTTATTTGTACTACGATTGGTAGCTTTACAATCTCCTTAGTTACTAAATAGACCATTTATTACCAAAACAAGGTAGGTATGTGTCGTATTACTTAGTACTACAGAACTGGGTTGTTGAGGTCAGATAGGCAATTGTTCCTTGTAAAATACAGGTATTCTCGACTTTGTTCGCGTGGGATATGCAAGTGTAAAAAAAATTAAAAGAGATATGTGCTATTCCAGAATATAGTCTATCCTTTTGCCAAAGAACAGTGGCTATATTATAGCTGATGGAATTAATAAGCGTCTACTTAAATCACCGTGATAGATACCGACGAAATAATTTACTTAGTTTTATCAAATCAAGCTTAAGGCCTATCAATCGCTGGAAAAAAAAATCATCATAATTATGAGCTCAATTGACTAGATTACAGGTGATAATAAATAATCATAGCTTAATTTATTTTTTCTATCTGACTTTACTTTACAACTTTTGACTTAGCTATGCTTTTAATATTGGCATTTAATAAACCTTTGTAAGTTATAAGACATTTCAATTGTCAACTGTACACGGAGAAAAAAATCTCGTTATACTTACTAAAATTCTGTTTGACTTAACAAGAATTCTCGTACTTTTTGTGACAGCGAGAATAATTTAGTAACGATTACAATATAATAATTCTAGTTGTCAGAACTAGTGATGGCTGTTAACCCAATAAAACAGTCTAGTAGAGATTACCAGAATAATCAGTACCTAATATTTAATTTCTTGTCATGTGAACAATATTGTTTTGTAGTATCTACAATAAGCAGATTAATGATTACTGAATTATTTAGTAACTGTAAAGTATGTACCTGCTATTCCTACTATCTGTTTTTGTAATGGGTACTATTATTGGTGTAAAGTGTACTATATTTTATTATAACGATAACTGTACCTTTTGTGATGATTACTGTTCACATTGTTATGTGCAATATGAATTATTGTTGTATGTACTATCCATTATTGTAATGTGTACTATATTTTATGGTAACGATAACTGTACCTTTTGTGATGATTACTGTTCACATTGTTATGTGCAATATGAATTATTGTTGTATGTACTATCCATTATGTAATGTGTACTATATTTTATGGTAACGATAACTGTACCTTTTGTGATGATTACTGTTCACATTGTTATGTGCAATATGAATTATTGTTGTATGTACTATCCATTATTGTAATGTGTACTATCCAATTTGTTGTTATAGGTACTATTTATTATTGTGATGTGTACTATCTATGATTGCAATTATTACTAAACAATTAGGCTGCCATTCCACCAGAGATGTGCTACGTTGCTAAGTTTCCAGCCGACCATTTTCGCGTCATTTTCATAGCTGACAGAAATGACGCGATAAAGAAGCGATCTTATTGGTCGGCTGGAAAATTAGCAACGTAGCACATCTCTGGTAGAATGGCAGCCTAATTGTTTAGTAATAATTGCAATTATAGATAGTACACATCACAATAATAAATAGTACCTAAAACAAAATTATGTTAAAAATATAAATAGGGATCTTTGGTAGACGTAGTGGAACAAGAATAATAAATACTATTGAAATTTAAACATATATTTATTGTAATCATACAAATTTTTCAACAAAAAATAAAGTTATCACAAAGCTACATTCATAATAATAATAATTGACTCATCACTTATATCTTTTTAAGTGATAATGAAGATATTCAACCAAGTTAGTAAGCATTAATCAAAATATTTAGAGACATTTGTATCATCCTAAAACAAATAACCTACTATCCTATTATTTGAGCCTCAGAACCGAGATCTAGTTGTATCACAAGACTACCTATAAAAAAGAGTATTGTCTACATGGCACTTGGACATGGCATTATAAACATTATAGTAATATAAACAATGTTTCTTTTCAACAAAACATAAAGTTATCACAAAGCTACATTCATAATAATAATAATTGACTCATCATTTATATCTTTTTAAGTGATAATGAAGATATTCAACCAAGTTAGTAAGCATTAATCAAAATATTTAGAGACATTTGTATCATCCTAAAACAAATAACCTACTATCCTATTATTTGAGCCTCAGAACCGAGATCTAGTTGTATCACAAGACTACCTATAAAAAAGAGTATTGTCTACATGGCACTTGGACATGGCATTATAAACATTATAGTAATATAAACAATGTTTCTTTTCAACAAAAAATAAAGTATTCACAAAGCAACATTCATAATAATAATAATTGACTCATAACATATCTTTTTAAGTGATAATGAAGATATTCAATCAGGTTAGTAAGCATTAATCAAAATATTTAGAGACATTTGTATCATCCTAAAACAAATAACCTACTATCCTATTATTTGAGCCTCAGAACCGAGATCTAGTTGTATCACAAGACTACCTATAAAAAAGAGTATTGTCTACATGGCACTTGGACATGGCATTATAAACATTATAGTAATATAAACAATGTTTCTTTTCAACAAAAAATAAAGTTATCACAAAGCAACATTCATAATGTAACATTACTTAACGAAATACACAACCGGGACAACACAATCAGCAACAGGTGCCGGCTGTCCTATTTATCGTGTCGAAAATTGGGATTTTTCATCATTTTTCCAAGATGGCCACCACACTGTCCGCCATCTTGTTTTTCGGAAAAGTCTTAATTTTTCTTAAATATCGAGGATACAGGCTACCGATTGGTGTACTTGGTGTTGCCAAGTTTTAAGTTTGGTAGAACAAAAGAATTCGCCAAAGTCGGTTCTGGTCCGAAAATTCAAGCCCCAATGACTCTCGGGGTCGCCAGCTGAAAAGAATGAAACTGGGTAAATATCATTTTTGAGGCACCCCATTCTTGGTGTTCATGACAAAAAATTCTATTCAAAATGTCGTTATTTCCACTATTCATGTTTTTGGGAAAAATCTGGGAAAATACCGTAAAAATGGGGAATTTTTTTGGGTAAGGTAAGACTCCACAACAAAGTACACAATCGCTTCATACAACACAATCCGGTCGGGGGATGCCGGCTGTCCCATTTATCGTGTCGAAAATTTGGATTTTTCATAATTTTGTATGGAAAATCTTATTACTTGTGTTTAGGAATGTTGCTACATTCATACAGTCTAGACTACATGTTAAGGTTTATAAACTCACCATCGAAATATCATTTTCATCTGAGGTAATGTTCGTTTCTGGTAGCGTTTTTTTAAAGTTATCTAAGTTTTTTAAAAAAATTGCCCTGTCTCCTATGGGGCCAATTAATTCTTTGGCAAGAGTTGCATCTAAGAGACTCAGACAATTAATGTCTATTTTATTAGCTGAAACAACAAACCGGTCGGTTAGTAGGCAATAAGTAGGCATGTAGAAAGTTTTAGTAAGTACCTAACTATCAAAAAGCGTAAAGGTGTCTAGGTACACAGGTATCGCAAAACAAAAGCGCTCTTAAATAGGTCAGCTAGTTCAAAAGACCCAACTATTAGGTACCTACCTACTACCTGGCGCGAACTAAGTTCGCGGGCGATGTGACAGGTGCCCCGGGGCGCCGCGCGCCGCTGGCCGCCTATTTCTTTTATAATCTATTTTAATGTATGTAGCGCCATCCATCGACCGAAAGTCTATAATGTGTATCTCGCGCTATAAGTATCAGAATCACCCGGAACAACGTAGGTAGGTATTGTCATGTCACACCTAACTATGTAAATAGTACCTAGGTATCTACCAAATTTTGAGATACGACGATCTTATTCAACTAAAACAGTAGGTACCTTTACGCCCTTACCTCAATGCTGCAATGGAATGTGCGTCCCAGTTGCTACCCATATAGGTACCACATAATATGTAGGTACATAATAAGTGTACTTTGTTGGGACGCGCTACCCAGTCACTATTTCGAAGATTTATCTAGCTTTGTTTATCAAATCACGCAGGACATGACTTCCAAAACAACCACTGTCCACGACCTATAATACCTACACAGGTACTAGGCTAGGACCGTTAGGTTAGGTACCTAATTGAATAAAATTATGGCACTTTTACTTACCACTGAATATTTCTGTGTATGCTCCGAGACCCCACACCTGCAGTAGAGCTTTTACTTCTTCATCCATTTCACTTCAAATTCACAACACAATAAAAAAACGCACGCGCAGTATCGCATTCGTGATCCGTCCGACGAACGCTCGACGCAAACAAAAAATGGCGAGAACGAACGCATTTCTTTCTAGTAGTCTTCCCCCCTCCTTCCCGCGCCAATCCACCCCGCCGAGAGGTGCGGTGTTACTCCTACTAAACTAAAATGTAGAAACTACAGAGAGCATTGTTTATTTTACAATTTGTCTAGTAGTCATTATAATAAGCTAATAGCTGTAACTAAAATTCTGGTTATTTGTAAAGTACTATATTATTTTTGTAAAGTGAACGAAAGTTATTTAATGGTAACTAGAAAATGTATTATAGATTACTATTTTATATTAGATGCAACAGTTTTTGTGATTACCACTCGTTCTCGTAGTCTTGTAACTCCATTTTTTTCTCCGTGTACTCATTATTATACTCTTTGACTGTACTGAACTGACAGCTTGTCATAGTCTGCACGAGCATCTCATATATTATTTTCCATCGATTCTCCGTGATTTTCTAATTCATCGACTAGTTCTGCTTATGAACTCTGATATTTACTGTTCCCTGTGTGACTTGCCTAAGGATGACTCTGGATTCCGATTCTGCCTCTTTACTTTGGACTTTATTGTGTGTACATCGAATTGAATATCACGATGGGTAGCCGTGTAAGGCCTACAAGCATTATACAACGTGTTTGCCATGCGTGCTGGTTACGCACAAGAAGAGAAGTCCTACGTATGAATAGTCAAGATGAAAGTAGTCCTCAGCTAGACACAACTGACGATGTGCAACCACAAGAAAATGTAATCCAGCCTGATGCTGATGCATCAACCCAACCTGAGCCAATACAAGTTGTGGAGTTAGCCAATTATAGACGAATAGCAAAGATGTTTAGTTTTCTATTACACATTTTATTTCTATAACTTTACGATGATATAGCTTTATTGTACTTAGGAGAGTTATGCAATTGATACCTTAACATCCCTAGCCTGCATACTGTCATGAATGATTGTGAAATGTGCACACTATTGGTGTACCTATTCTAAATAAATAAATTGTGTTAAACGTGTTTTTCTGTATCTACTAAAATGGTAAGGGTAGGTAAACCTTTTTTTTGGGGTGGTTGGGAAATCAACAAATAACCCCTCCCGCTCTTGGACAGCGAAAAGGAGTGTCAGATTTCTACTGACTAAAAACCACCCATGTTCCTTCTTAGCCCTTTATGTCGAGGCCGCGGTATCTTGCATCGGTTGGACGTAGTATTCTGAATACGGTAGTCCGTAGTTTATAATGTGTAAATGCATTTCTATCTATATTTAAAGGGTAAGTAGGGTGATTAGTCCTTTGTTTGTACGACATAACCTCTAAAACTTTAAACAGGAAATATCTTTAATTCTGGCGTAGCAGAGCAAGCTCATTTTTACTCGTTTCCGCTCGACTCTCTGTTGGTGTTTGCTTTCTATTGCGAGGTAGGTAAAATAAGTCATTAATGGGTCCGCTCAGCCTGCGACCGACACCGGGCTTTAACATTCTGAAAACGTCCGTAGTTTATTTTGTATTTCTATAGTTCTTTTTCGATTAGTCCATTGTTAATACAACATAACCTCTAAAACTTTAAACAGGAATATCTTTAATTCTGGCGTACCTATAAAAGTATAACTGAAGACAAAACTGTTCAGGAATTCAAACTCTATACAAATATATTTTTTCCATAGGCTGACGCAAAAAAAAATGTCAACAAAAATTTGTTCGAGCGTTTGCCACTATTCTTTATTCAGATCTGTTCAGCGGTGCTGGCGTAATTGAGTAACAAACATCCATTTATAACATTTATCCATTTTTTTTTTTCCTTTCGGATTTAAAACATAAGGTTCCATTTAAAATAGGTCGACAAACTTGTAGGAATCATTCTAACCACCAAAACAAGGACCCTGGTAATAAAAAAAATAAGAAAAACACGATATTTAGGAAAAAATAATGGATAACGAAAATACATTATAAAATGTTGGATATAAAACATTTTTTTGGTCAAAATTTAATCACTTTAATCAGTGTTCTTTTGCTTGAATATGTTTGTTTGAACGTACTGAACGCTGTGTCAATATTTTTCCATTTATTTTAATAGGACTTTATATAATTATGTCGAGCTAGAGTATAGATCATATAATTTACGGCCGGTTCCTGTAACAAGGTGTCAATATAATGTGTTTAATATTATTAAGGTATAAATTATACATGTTTTTAATGTTTATGATGTTGTAAATAATGTTCGCTGGTTAGAGATCCTATGTCTAGAAAGTGGGTCATAGTGGCCCTCATGTTAAAGGATCTGCTTCTTAGTAAGATTTAGTATTGAAAACAAGACAATCACCAATTTATGTGTTCTTTCGCAGTAAATCTTCGATGGTCGTCTTGTTTACCGTGAAGGACAGATCATGGGAAAATGAAGGCACAATGCTCTGGAATTAACAACGTAACCGAGAATTGTTAGCAATGTTCTATTAAATAACAATCCGTCCTGGATTTTATGAAATGCTAAAGGTACTATATCTGTTCATTTTTACTTTTTGGCTGTTTTTTCTATGTTTGTCAGACGGAAAGACCCTGCCCAGGATTGAGAGCAGAGGTTGAGTGATGGGCTCTGCGGTGCATGTCCTGGCTTCGATCCCCTTAGGGAACAAATATATAATTGTATGACCTGCAGGTAGTAGTTTTGGATCTGATATTTGTGTATATGATATAATATTTTTTTTTTTAAGAGAGCATTTTAAAAACATTTTTGATCGTGATAGTATCATAGTATGTTCCCTTTGGATAATTTTACAACCTCAATGTGAACAAAACCGTAGGAAAAGGCTATATTAAAATACTCTACCAAGGCAAGGAACTTGCATACTTGTGTACAACCACGGTGATTAACCAACAATTCCCTGAGGGCGTCTATCAGGAACAACAAGTTTATATCAATTTGCTAAGTCCGATGTCTAAGCACCATTAACTTTGGAATAATAGGTTGTATACAAGACCCTTTGCTGTAAGTAGTCATCTAAAATATTCTAGACCTTTCATTAAACTTGGGCCCTTTTAAGTAATAATATGTTTCGCAACTTATTCATGTTGCTGATTATTATCGGAGAATGTTTATGCAGTGATAAATGTGGGAATGGATGTCAGAGTAAACACTTTTTATTCGGAAAGTACAGTGAACATTCGGACTCGAATGCCTTGGTCAAAAGCGCTCATGCTCAGTTAGTTTGAAGTCCAGCGATCGATTCCTAGGTCGAACAAAATGTTGTGAAATTTGAAAATGGTTATAAATACACACTAATTAGATCAAATCCTACATAAAGACAACGACGACAATAAGACACAGCGTCAAAGAACTCATCCGCATCACTGTCATCGTCGCGTCCAAAAGACTGACAGCATTGCGACTTTGAATGGCAATGCTAATTCTTTGGCCAAAGAAAGGGTCAGCACTCAAGTTTTCGCGGGTTTTACGATCAGAAATTTCTCAATATTAGCCCGCCGAAGTCAATCAATTGTAATGCCATAGAGAAAGAATAGATATTTCTATTTTATGACCAGGCCTATTAATTAAACAGTATAACACCAGTTATCAGTAAACAGGAGAACACTATGCCTGTTACTAAATTCCCATAATTATCTTTTACAACACCATCCTCTGGAGAGTGTGCGAGTCAATTCTTTGAAAAGAAAACCTTTAAGATAAAACCTTTATAATAATGATATATAAATTTCATATTATTAAGAAGCTATCGTCACAATCAGACCATTTATAGGCCTCTTGATAATCGCTATAAATTTAACTATCAAAGAGAAAATTGTCATAATTGACATTTTAACTGTCATTTAAATTAATCAAGTTATTCTGGTGATCATCAGCTAGTTAGAAACTTTATTTTATATACAAACACACATCGGTTAACGGCACAAAATTAGCATGTAATAATATCGCAATCTTACTTTTTATGGCCTTGTTAAATATGCGAAGATATTAAAGGAGTTCACAAATTAATATTGAGATGTCTCACTCAATTAATTCATTGATTTACATAAACTTAACTCACACAAGTATTTATTTAAGGTTTATAATAACTTCAAACAGTGCCGATACTTATAGAATATTTTTGTTACAGGAAACTTATAGGTATCTCTACCGATTGAATGCTGGAGGAGCTCGTGGCCTAGGCTGGTCTGTGGATGGGTAACAACATGTTTCATCTCAGAAAGGAGAAAGCGTCTCATCTATCTGAAATGGCCTAACAAGGACATTTCGTAGATGCAATCACTTGACACAACCACAATACCCTACAATTATTTCGCAAGCATACAATTACAAAAGTACAAAATAATTGATGGAAATATTCACATTCACACAATGCAAGGGAAGTTGAAACCAAAACAGCATTCTTTGCTACAGGTCGGGTAAATGTCGGACTAACTATGGGAAAACATAGTACGGTGCAGTTGTGCTTGTAAACGAGACACCGTTCTGGCTTGCTTTTACTGATCGGCAGATATATAGTCAGTGTATCGGATTTACGCGACGGAATAATTATAGAAGTTTTGTCGGATTCATATTTGGTGGTCTGTTTGTAAAATCTGTTGTTTTAATGACTGTTTTAAGTTTTCATAGTTTATAACTAAACTAATACTGTCGCTTACTTAATAATGACGTCTTCAACCATAAATCTCAATTTAAATCTAGAGGTTTTTTGAGATCGATATTTGAATCTATGTATAGGTAGTTGTAGGTGAGAAGAGGTGCCATCATCATTAGCGGTAATCATCAATCAATCCAGCCATCCATTCAACCTTTTTAGGAATACTTTAAACTCTGTAATTTATCACGCTAGAGATTGATAGATTAAAGATAGATATTAAATTCCTAGTCTCATCTGAAGCTAAACACTAAGTCGATACCTATATTTTTTCCATTAGAAAACTGTGTTGAAATTATCAACTTTCTATTAATTCAAAGTAACAAATGATATCTAGACAGACTAAACAATTAATGCAAAAAATGAAGTGGCGTTACTTCGAAGAACTCTTTAACTATTACCGACAATAGATTTTTGAATCAAAAACTTTCTCTCTTTTATAAAAAACATAATAATATGAGGAGAGTCCTATCTAAATCGAGTCTAAAAATACCATAGCTGGATGAGTGGATACGGGAAGTATTACACATGATTTGTGTTTGAGCTAAACACATGTTGAACACAATCACCAATAAAATAATAAATCAGTATACCCAATTAATTTACATACCTACATACGAAAATCCACTAGAATCCGATAATAATCATTATTCGTTTTATATTAGGTTAAACTCTGTTTGTAACGGATTAAATTTCGAATAATATGTAGGTAAAATGTTAAATAAAATCAGAACCACTTTCGCAAAAATGTAGGTAGACGTTTTAAACCTTCTAGGCAGCATTATTTTTACAAGCTTTTTTTATTTGAAGGCCGTAATCGATAGTGGTTACTCATTAATATTAGTTTTATTGAATTGAACGTTAAGATAAAAGTTACACACCCACTTAGATAGATGGTTTAGGAGGCAATGACATTTGAATAACTAAGCAGATATTTGTATAAGAAATAGATTTGTCAATGTCCTTATGTAAATCACTGTGTTAAATAGCTATCAATTCAACCGTGTGTTGAGGTGGGAGAGATAAAAAGGGACAGCATATTTATATTGACGATTTTTTTTTTACCAATTCTATATTTTATCGACTTGAATACATTCTATACCTTTACAGCCTGCAAGTTTTAATTTTAAAAAGGTCCTTCGAATACGAAGGGCATTTAACTTATAGACTATCTGCGGCACTCAGAGATATTTAATGATAAGCCGTCTCAGTGCAGCAGTAGGTCTAAGCATGTTAAGTAATCATCATTGAAAACCCAAACCTAAACACAGTGTGGTAAAACATAGCATTTAAATTTTTGTTTTAAGTGTAAGGAGGGTCGTCCTCCTCGAGGTCAAGCATGAACGTTTTACAACAGATGTCACTTCTTTCGCTAATGGAGATAGAGATAATGATTCTGATCCACTAATAATACGCAGTAGTATACTTTAAGTGATATGATGTATATCCAAATAAAGAATTAAGTAATACAATTAAATCTAAACTTACATATATAGAGCTAAAAGGAACAATTTCGAAAGCGATTTCAGATCACAAGATACTTCAAGACATCCATGCAGTTCCATACAGTGTTCCAGCAGTGAGCATGTTTTGTGGTAACCTGCTTGTCGCAGTCACAACGTGTAAGCTGTTGACTTTTTTTGTTCCGGCTTATTGTATTTATGAATAATCTCTATGCGTTGTATGTTCATTGTTTACGTTTTTTTGTCATTTTCATTATGTCCCTGAGACAAATAAATATTTTTGCTTTCTTTCTTTCAGTATCGCTGTGATCTGTTATAGCGATTCAGTCGTTTTTTACCAAGGGGCTGCTGGCTTTTCTCGGGGAGCTAGGGTGGATCGAGTGATATTCCCACCTGCACGCAAAATACGCGCATCGAACGTGGAGTTGCGGACACCAGCCCGTCGTACTTATACTTCAGTCGTTTTGCAGGTTCATGGTCGGTCATCGTTGTCCATTCCCCTTCTCGTATTTAATTACAAAATTATGTAATATCGAACATAAGTACCTTTTACCCATCATCTAGTTATGTAGTTTTAATGTAAGGGGTTTTTTTAGCTATCGCCATTGATGCGTAACGCGATCTTCCTTCCTGTTTTCTGCATGACTTGTTACCATCAATTCATAATAGAAAAGACTTTTACGGAAATAAAAAATAATTTTGCACATACCTTAGTACCTGGAAGAAAAACATTCTTCACCTATGGAGCGCAAACGTGGTCATTCACTAAGAGTCAGAAGTCCGCCCTCGGGTTCTGCCAGCAAGCCAAGATTTCTGAGTGTATAAGGAACAATTTACTTCGATCCAAGACCCAAATCGCAGACGTGTGCATCACAGCCGCCAAATTATAATGGAACTGGGCAATGCTACATCAGCCGCAAGTCGAATATAAAAATTGAGTAAAATGGCTTGAGATTGCCCAAAAGGAAATAGTGTGACGAACTGGACAGGATTGAGCCCAAAAATCTAAGGATAGGGATAAATGGAAAGAGGGACAGATCAGGATCATATTATAATAAAAAAATAATGAAGAAGTACATTCTGGATTTGATTTCAATTTTAATTTTGCTTATTACTAACTTCGGAAAGCTTGATAGAGAGAATACCAAAGAATTTGCTATTACCGCTTCCAAAGCGTAGGATTAAATAGGATTAAATCATGTTTGATTTAAAGCTTGGGATCATAATTATAAGTCCACAACACCAATCTAGCTATATCAAACCAGTTTATGCGAATCTCTCATTGTTCGAGAAATCTATGCGAAGCGAGGTCATGTTATACTGATTTTACATAGCTTAATGCATCGCCGTGTCTACATAATCTGATAAGTATAGTTTTTTTATCATAAAAACAATGACACGAAGAAACCTGTCTTCACATACAGTCATTAGCAGAAACGTTTTTATCAAGGAAGCAAGAAAAATGCTTTTCAGATATAAACTAACATTATCTTGATAATAAACAATTGTAACATAACAATTAACGCTATTGTGTTATGTAATTTTCACAGTAACAAAGAAAGATAAGTAATTGTTTGTTAGAAAAATAAATAAATTATAAAATGTTCTTGGTTTTTTATCACCTTTTATTCATCCAAACGTTACCATACAAAGTAAGTTTTCTTAGTAAAAAATGCATAAATATGCGTAACTTCTAATGGTTAGCTGTCACGAATAAAGTTTTCTTATTAGTCATTCAAATATTATGTTAATTACGTATAGAACACTGGCACCCCCTGCGTTTACCGTTAAGTAGGCATCAATACACCGACCCATACTAATTATTATATTTCTATAAAAGATTAAGTCACTCTGTCTGTTTGTATGTGACATTTTCACGTTTAACGGCTGAACGTATTTTTAACGAACGTGTTTTTTAGATTTAAATGGACGCAGGTCACGGGAACAGTCTGCGACTTTCGCATTCGCTTTAAAATTATGGGGAAGTTTTATTAAACAATGGTTAGACCTGTTATCTTGGATGGGGATTAGAATAGTGGATAAGTATAAGAGTAGAGGAAGACCAAAGAAACGATACATCGACTGTGTAAAGGATGATATTGCAAGAAATAAGGTTTCTGATGAGATGAGGAGCTCGTGGCTTAATAAGAACTGCCACTCAGGTCGATCTTTAGGTAAAGCTGTGCTTGCCTTAGGTCGGTCTGGGGACGGGTGACCGCCCGACATACCGAGTTTCCTCCGTGCCTTGGAAAGCACGTTAAGCTGTTGGTCCCGGCTGCCATATATATAGATCTTTGGCAGTCGTTACAGGTAGTCAGTGACCTGAAATACTGACATCCAGTCTTACCAAAGGGTATTGTATTACCTAGTATTAACTGGGTTGTGGAGGTCAGATAGGCAGTCGCTCCATGTAAAATACTGGTATTCAGCTGCATCCGGTTAGACTGGAAGCCGACCCCAATATAGTTGGGAAAAGGCTAGGCAGATAGATGAGATGACGAGCAATAAAGAAGTATGGAAGAAGAAGACATGCTGTGCCGACCCCAAATGAATTGGGATAAGGGTATGAGAATAACGTGACTGCTCATGACCTGGGTTTGGACATACGATACTTTTTATCCCTTTAATACTTTCACTTCGGTGTATTTCCGGCTTCCACGCGGGTGAATCCACGGGCTAAGTCTAGTCAAACATGTTTCCGATAAAAAAGGCAGAATTTAACAAACTACTGCGATATTAACTACTGTTAAATAAATAATAAAAAAATAAAAAAGCCTTTATTATTCCTTAATACGATGATAAAAAAATATTAAACATAAATTAATTTAAGTAAACAATTTACTGTGCATTAAGGACCCCTCGACGGGTATAGGCCTCCTCCAATAATTTCCACTGCTTTCTGTTTTTTGCTTTAGCAAGCCATGAATCGCCAATCAGTTTTACGATCTCGTCGTGCCAACGCTCTACTGGTCTGCCCCTTTTTCTCTTGCCGTGTGGTCCTAACCACGCGGTCGCTCTCAGAGTCCATCTGCTGTCTTCTGATCGCGCCAGGTGGCCCGCCCATCTCCATTTCAGTGCCTGCGCGTGTTGAAGGGCATCTATGACTTGAGTCTTCTTCCTGATTGTTGAGTTTCGTTGTTTGTCTCTCAGTTTAATGTTTAGGATGCTTCGTTCCATGGCCCTTTGACATACTTGTATTTTATTTTTGGTTGTTCTGTTGAAGATCCAGGTCTGACACGCATAAGTAAGGCATGGCAGCAAACACGAGTTCATGACTTTAGCTTTGAGTTTTACCGGTAAATTGGATTTCATTATTTCCTTGTAACTCCAAAATTTATTCCAAGTTATGTTAATTCTTCTCTTGATTTCTTCGATGTTTCTATTTTTGTTGAATGATAATTGTTTACCGAGATATATATATTCTTCAACATATTCTACCGTTTCGTTGTTGATTTTTATTTCTTGTTTTGACCTGTTAGTTAATATTTTTGTTTTCAGGGTGTTCATTTCTAGACCAACTTTTGAACCTACGGTATGGAGGTCATTTAGCATCTTTTCCAGTTGTTCCGCAGATTCAGCTACTAAAACAATGTCATCTGCAAACCTTAAGTGGTTGAAGTATTTACCATCTATGAGAATTCCTTTTCGGTACCAGTCAAGGTTTGACATTACGTGCTGTAGGACGTTAATAAAAAGTTTTGGAGATAGCGGGTCGCCCTGCCTTACTCCGCGTCCTATTGTTATAGCATCCCCAGTTCTGTCCAGTTTGACTCTACTTCTACTTTTGCTGTATATGTCTTTGATAATATTAATGTAAGTTTGTGGGATGTTTATAGCTGAAAGGGAGTCCCATATGCTCTGATGGAGAATCGAGTCGAATGCCTTTTTGTAGTCGACAAAACCCAAGTACAGAGGCGCATTAAACTCTTCATATTTCTCTATTATTTGTTCTATGGCATGAATATGGTCCACTGTGTTAAATCCTTTGCGAAA
Organism: Diarsia mendica; assembly: GCA_949316265.1. Classification (NCBI taxonomy): domain Eukaryota; kingdom Metazoa; phylum Arthropoda; class Insecta; order Lepidoptera; family Noctuidae; genus Diarsia; species Diarsia mendica. Next base: position 11,383,114 of record OX438902.1, on the reverse strand, counting down.
ACCTGCTTGTTCTACTGGTTGATGTTTCTCTATATCTTCTTTTATCCTTTTTTCCAGACTTGAGGCGAATAGCTTGTATAAATTTGGCATTAGGCTAATTGGTCGATAATTTCCCACATCTGCTGGGTCCCCTTTCTTATACAAAAGTATTATGTCGGATAGCACCCATGATTTCGGGACAGTTCCTTCTCTTAGTATTTTGTTGGAGAGATGTGTCAGAGGTGAAGAAAGAACATATCTGGACAGTTTTATCATTTCGTTTGATAGATTGTCTGGTCCAGGGCTTTTATCAGATTTTAATTTTTCAACATTGCCAACGATTTCTGCTTCGTCGAATAGTTTTATCTCTAAGTCTGGCTGAAAGTTTGAAGTTTGTCTGGTTTCCGATGGTGTAGTTTTCGGAGTGCTATATAGAGTTCGGTAGTAATCTGTAGCAATTTTTATAATTTCTGATCGTGATTGTACTTTGTTGTTGTTGTGACTTGAGTTTAGTTTTGGAATCCAGGTTTTTTCTTTATTTAATAATCTTCCAGCTTTTTTGGTGCTTCCTTTTGTTACGAGAAAGTTTTCTATTATTTTCATTCTATGTGTCTTATAATCATTTTTGATACTCTTGTTTGTTGTCTTATATAGTAATTTTAGTTGTATTTTTTCTTCTTTCGTCAGGTTCTTCTTGTTTTGTAGTTTGTGACGATTGGAAATTAATTCTTTCGTTTCGTTGCTTATAATATCTTTCTTTTGATTTACAATATTTGATTGAGCTTCTTTTATACTATGAATTATGGCTTGATGAATTTTATCATGGTAAGTTTCAACAGAATCGTCATTATTTAGGTTTTTAATTTTTTCTTGCAATATTTTTATATAATGTTTCTGTTCTTCTTCTGATGTAATTGTCTGTGGAGCCTTGTTGAAATTTATTCGTTTTTTCTTTTTAGTTTTCAGTGTTATTGTTGCTCGTACTAATCTGTGGTCGCTAGAGTAGGTTATGTTGTTTAGGACCTCTACATTTTCGAATTGGTTTGGTTTATTGGAAAGTATGAAGTCGATTTCGTTTCTTGTTTTTTTATCAGGCGATATCCATGTCCATTTTCTATTCCTTTTCATTTTGTAGAAGGTGTTCATCAACATTACTTTATTTTCCAGAGCAAATTTGATGAGTCTGTCACCTCGTTCATTTCTTTGTCCAAATCCAAACTTTCCCATGATTAGATTTTCAGTGGGTTTCACATAGCCTATTTTTGAGTTAAAATCGCCCATAATAATTAAATTGTTTCCAGCGTATGATTGCGCTTCTAAAATTTTGTCATAAAAACTTATTATATCTTGTTCTGGTGCTTCTGTAGTTGGTGCGTATACTTGGATTATCGACAGTTCATATTCTTCAAACTTTAATTTTAACAGGCAAACTCTTTCGGATAACCCAATAAAAGAGTCAATGTTGGGTTTCAAATCTTTCTTGATGAGAAAGCCTACTCCATATCTCCCAGGTCTTTCCCCCATGTAACAGAAGACATGGTCTTCGTCTTCAATAATCGAGTTACCCATTCTGCGTATGTCTGAAAGTCCAATTATGTCGTATTTTATATTCCCAATTGCGTGTTTTAGCTGTAACATTCTTTCTATCGATGATAATGATCTCACATTGTAAGTACATATGTATAATTTCTTGTTCTCTATGTTTTTAATTATTGGAGGGTTTTGGTCATACGTTCCCCGGGTGACCGGCCTTGTGGGGACACGAGGGGTCGTTTTTCCCTAGATAGTGTTGCTATTTTCAATGTTGGGTTGAGTGGGTATTTCTGGTTCCTTTGGTTTTTGAGTAAGGTATTGCATCATATTGGTTCTATTTTTCTTTAAAGGTTGTTTTGTGTTTGTATTTTTGTTGTATTCCTCTACTGGTTTATTTGCCTCTGGGGATTCTGATAGAATACGTTTATTTGATTTTCTATTTTCGCCAATTATAACTATTTTGTCATATTTCAAGAAAGCTTTTTTCCCCTGATCTTTAGCTTCCTTAAGCTGTACTTGGAGTTCTTTTCGTTTTTGCAGTACTTCCAGTGGGAAGTCTTCCATTATGTGATATGATTAACTACTGTTGCATGGTCTTTATTTATAGATATAATAACTTAACGTTAGATGGAAAGGCCATAAAAGAATTTAAAACATTAAGTTTTAGTTAATTTTTAAAACATTTTCTCACGCGACTTCATGCATCGATTTGAACTTCTGAACCCGATTCTGAGAAACAACTTTATTGGAACAACATTACAATAAACAAGAAAGAGGTTAAACATTATGAGAACTGTCTAATTAGGATAAATCAGAGGTACTGGTGTCGTGCAAGCTGAATTAAAGTTGACCTCAAACAAATTCATTCCCCACATCTCTACATTAATTCCAATTTATGTTTTGCTGACATATTTGCTGATTAGAAAAAAGTTTTTGTTAAACTTTATTTTAAATACCGTCATGGCCACTTTACTACACTACACTTTATAATATTCTGAGTGTGTTACATTGATTCGTAGGTACCGGAAAAGGTGAGTTATCACCCCCAAAATATTTTAAGCCCAGCAAAAAAAGTTAATGGCGGCTTCTGTGGCGTGTTATAAGTCATTTTTTGTGATCGAATAAGCATAAAACTCACAAAGGAGGCCTCTGGATAGTTTGTAAACACAGCCAAGCGATACATCCAAGATTACCAAAAAAAAACCAAGATTACCATCATCAAATTACTTTCATCCCATTAAAACAAGGCAGGCTGTATCCTACTTCAACCTAAAAGTACCACAAAGTACCAAAATAACAGATAAATGTGTTACATATCCATCTACCGTGAGAATGATAACAATCACCAAATTGTTTTAACTATTTACTACTTATAAATGTACTTGTGTAGTTATTTGCGACAAACAATTGACCTAGTGCTATAATTGTCCCTTTGTTTTTGACTTAAACTCCTGACCGCTATTCGACAAGTCTTTTAACGGAATTCACACACTCTTGAGTTTAAACTTTTAACGATTATTTCGGTAATCTAATTCTTCACTATAGCACAGATAATATAATACTAGCGTAACTATAGTGAAGAACTAGAAATGAGTGTTACAGGTAATCAATGGTGTTGCAATATGATTATTATGGACGTTGTACGGAAATAATTTGAAACTTGTACGACAATCGCATGGGAGATAAAAAAGTCTCTTAATTTTATTATTGTAGACGGCCAGTATCTTGTCTTAGTACTGAAGGTTTGAAGGGAAAATGTAAGAAACAAACATAGGTAATTCGCTGAGAAAAGTGCAAGAAGATTATGATCATGTAAGGATTGAACCTACCTGAGGTCTAAAATGACCGTTTTAGGGGAATCTTAATAATAATATTACCTATATTAAATTAATCTCTGTCTGAGACGTAGTTAGTACCTATTATTAATTGTCTCTTTGTGACCATTTTACGAATTGAAAGGTATTTTATATTTTGATCCCATTATGATTCTTCTGAAACGGCCATTTTAGACCCCCTAGGCACTTGTAAGAGTTGTAACTTGTAGGTGTAAAATATTTGAAATACATTCAACTCAAAAATAAATTTCCAGCAAATCATTAAATCAGTCTTCATTTTTTGTAGAGCTTTTACACACCACTGTACACTTAATGGTTGTGAAAAAATCCATTCAGAAACCATGTTATTGTTGTAACCTTGACGCGATCTTCAGAAGAATCAATTAATTAATAGCACTAATTAGCAATGAAAGTAAAACAACAATCCAATCAAGCCTCTGAGCTCTAAATCTGAAAACAAGCAACTATGTGGTACACAATCAAGGAGGTCACATGTAAATGAGCTGAGAAATGACTCAGTTTAACTCACAATGAATGAGCCTCTTAAGACTCTGTGCACACCGGAGCCAAAAAACTTTTTTTTCTCTCTAAAAATATATCAATAGCGATATCTTGTATTAGGACATTTTCACTACACGGAGTGCACACTTTTATTTATTTATTTCATTTTTATAGGTTGACCCACTCGCAGATTGGATTGCATTTGGAGAACTTGATAAGACTGCAAGACTGCTCAACCGGACTATCCAGTGGTGACCTTAAATGAATTTAAGGCCCCCAGTCAGTGCTTACAAACTAAGTACTATTAAATGACCGACAGGGCACACCGGCGGGCGTTTCCTGTGAACAGATAAAAAAAACTCGGAGGTTACTTTTTTGATCAAAACATTTTCATAGCGTGATAGTCTATTTACAGACAAGGTCAAGCAGGAATTGACTGAAGTCCGCACACAGCCTAAGCCCGCTTGTAGACCAAACGGATTTTTTTGATCGGATGTGAAATCTCTATAGATACATTTACCGGATGACGGGCCATTAACTTGAAAATCGGAGCGCTTCTTTCGGCCCATAAATACTTGTGTAGTCTACAAGCAACCTAAAACTTACATTTTCCGTAAAATTGAAGGTAGACACAAAAAAAAAGTCTTGTGGGATCGGGTCGCGTGTCAGTTGATCTTTGCCATACATTGTCTACTAAGTAACAGTCACTTTTACATCGCATTGTTACCATCAATTATATTACGTTGACTTGAAACGAGAAACTGCATGTTTTAAAAATTATCGTCGCAAAACATTTTGTGCTAAGTCGAACATTGTTTTGGAAAAAAACGCTGATACCGTTCGCGTTAGCGCAATTAATAACCTATACCCATTGTTTATCAATTATCGGAAAACAGTAGTCAATTTTTTTGTTGCAATTATTTTGTCGGGCAAAAAAATTACCGCCCTTAACTTCTCACGGAGGACAGTCGTGAATGGTGTAAAGTCTTAGATTTTTAGGACAGAATATTATGTTATTATGACCACTGTTTTCCCTGCAGTGATTCATCATTATAATCATTCGCCTCTTTTTACATTTGCCAAGCTTTTTCGTCAGCAGTGATTACTGAACCAAATCTGCTAATAAGAGTACAATGTCATAGACACCAAATACGTGCATGGAATGACCAAGTAGAGTATTCGACATCTACGGTCAGATATGCATTCACCTGCCTACGTACATCCAAATTGGTGTATAGTTAACGCAAAAATTGTATGCAATTTACTGTTACAAATCTATTCATAAAAAAAAAAACATTATGGTAGATGATTTGGCCCGATATTTATCATTACCATCATCATATTTAAAAGTACACAACCCTTCCTCGTCGTAGGGTAAAATAAATAGAGTTTTGGTATCACATTACCTGCCAATTAGTTAATTAGCAGGTAATGTGATACCAAAACTACTTCTACTACACTACTACTACTACTACTTTCTTCTTTCTGCTTCTTCTTCTTCTACTTCTTCTACTTCTTTATAGGTTTATAAAGAAGTACCATGAAACCCTAAGAGATTAAATTAAATTATTTGTGTTACTTCTGTTTTTTTTCTTGCTAAATGGGCCTACACTTGACCTCGATCACGCCTGTTGGAAACCGATGGATGAGGTCTATAACAGAACGAGTATACCCAGAAGATCTGTCCACTCTTGCTTTGAAGGCTAAATGAAAAGTTAAATGTAGAAGGGAACACATATGGCCGGCAGAGAGTTATACACTTTGCCTGTGTGCATAATAATTGTGTATTAGAAGCGCTGAGTACGACTATTTTCATGTCAATGATCTATTCAAATCAGTAATTAAACAAACTTAAGCTTCATAATAGCAATATCTTGTTTAATAAGATGTAAATTTTCTAGCTCTCGTTTTTACGATAAAGCAGTTAAACGTTTAACGAACTCGTCTCCAAAGCTTTGCCTAAAATCAAATAGATAATAGGAGAACACATTAACGATGCAAAAACAATATAAAAGTTATATTTTATATGCACCCAGTTAGCCGATCTGTCGTTGAACTTGTTTAACTGTAAAATAAAATAGTCATTCTTTTTTTGATTTTCATTATTTAAAATAAGGATTTTTGATTTATTGAAATAGTCATTCTTTTTTTGATTTTGATTATACGAAAAAAGGTTTTTGAATTTATGAACACACGTTTTTTCTGGAATTTTTGTATGTGGTTTTGCCATCCTATTGCCATATAAAGACATTTTTGATGATGCATGTGAGGATGCAGGCATGAAAGACTTGCATGACTAAGTTTCTATTTGGTGGCGTCCAGGGTATGAAAAGAGAAGTGTTGGTCGTCCGGCAGCAAGATAGGCAGACAATATCGATACCTAGCCATTGCCGATATAACCCGGATGATGCCTGTGGAAAAAAAGGGAGCGAAGTGATTGACACAAACAAAGATAAACCTATACCCAACAGTGGGTGAACAGTAGTTTAACCAGCAGCTGTGGAATATGATTATGATTATTTATTTTTTTATCATCATCATCATCATTTCAGCCAAAAGACGTCCACTGCTGAACATAGGCCTCCCCCAGGCGCCGCCACATTGACCGGTCCCGTGCGTCTCTCATCCAGCGGGTTCCTGCAACCTTGACCAGGTCATCGGTCCACCTAGTGGGAGGCCTTCCAACGCAACGTCTTCCGGTTCGCGGTCGCCATTCGAGAACTTTTCGGCCCCATCGGCCATCCGTTCTGCGAGCAATGTGCCCTGCCCATTGCCACTTAAGTCTGGCGATTCTTCGGGCTACGTCGGTAACCTTGGTTCTCATGCGGATGTCCTCATTTCTGATTCGATCACGCAAGGAAACTCCGAGCATAGCCCTCTCCATTGCCCTTTGGGTGACTTTGAGCTTTCTGATAAGGCCCATTGTGAGCGACCACGTTTCGGTCCCGTATGTAATCACTGGCAACACACACTGGTCATAGACTTTCGTCTTGAGACACTGGGGTAAGTTGGACGAGAAGATACCGCGCAGCTTCCCGAACGCTGCCCAGCCGAGTCGGATTCGACGATTGACCTCTTTCTCGAAGTTAGATCTACCCAACTGGACCGTTTGTCCCAGGTAGACATAATCGTCCACAACTTCGAGCGTAGAGTCTCCGATCTTGATAGGAGTGGGTGTTACATGAACATTCGACATAACCTTGGTTTTGTCCATGTTCATTTTCATTTTTTTATATTTATATTTTAATAGATTAGCAATCGGTCTTACGTTTGATTTGATTTAAAATTTCCTAAAATTCCTGTGAGACCCGGTATACTCAACAATATACCTTGTAACGAATCTACTGAATTTAGAGGAATAAAAGAGTTGAGACAGTAGACTTGAACATTATTATATATTGAGGGGAAAGTAAAAAATACAAAACAGTTATAAAAAAGGGCACACTCTCAGAAGGGAGGAGGGAGGAGGTTTTAAAGAACTTTACGGTTGTGGTTATCCTTGGCTTAATGGTTCCACGGCAGTGCAGGTCACTCTGGTTGTGATTAAGATGGTCCTCTTTAGTGTCAGCGTCACCTTGAGTAGGAGGACCAGCAGCAGTATCAGCGTCACCTTGAGTAGGAGGACCAGCAGCAGTATCAGCGTCACCTTGAGTAGGAGAACCAGCAGCAACAATGAACCAGTGTAGAACTTAGAGTATTGGAGATGTTTCCTCGATCAGATTCAGAATAGAAGTCACGCGTGTGAAATCATTTCAGTTTTTATAGATCCACAGCTTGTCATTTTCAGTTCATTTTTCAGTATTTCAAAATAGTGACTTCTTCGTCTTAGAAATGCAACTTGCCAGTATTCAGAACAGCCAGTAATATTCAATCCCAAAACCTTTTCGTAAAATTCTGAGAGCGTGTTAATTAATTATAGTAAGTTATAAAATACAATATCTGAGCAATGTAAGTTATAAAATATAATATTTAAGCTAACATATTGATAAAAAGAATTTAAATTACATAAATCAAAAGTAACCTTCATAGACTAAGCCAGTAAGAAACTATGACAGAAAATTAAAAGAAAAAGTATTGATAGCTTGTCTGCCTGACGTAAGTGTCATAACAATGAAAAATATGAAAATTATTTATTTATTTTAGATATTTTAGAAGGAAACGAATCGTTTTAGACCGATTCGCAGAATAGTAATGTAAAAACCAATAAAACGTATGATAGATGCGAAGTGTAAGTATATGATGTAAAATGTAAATAAGTAAGTATAAAAGTGTGGATTAGATGAGAACACTACAGCTCACTCAGTGAAATAAATAAAATACGTGGTTTAGAATAGCGAAATACCACAACCTAGAGGTTAAAGTACTGGGCTAACTCTTAAGGTCAAGTTAGAATAATATTCTATCAACCACAAATAAACTATGTTGGAAAACTCAATATGTATGTACAATATATGTATTGTGGTATTTCGCTATTCTAAACCACGTATTTTATTTATTTCACTGAGTGAGCTGTAGTGTTCTCATCTAATCCACACTTTTATACTTACTTATTTACATTTTACATCATATACTTACACTTCGCATCTATCATACGTTTTATTGGTTTTTACATTACTATTCTGCGAATCGGTCTAAAACGATTCGTTTCCTCCTAAAATATCTAAAATAAATAAATAATTTTCATATTTTTCATTGTTATGACACTTACGTCAGGCAGACAAGCTATCAATACTTTTTCTTTTAATTTTCTGTCATAGTTTCTTACTGGCTTAGTCTATGAAGGTTACTTTTGATTTATGTAATTTAAATTCTTTTTATCAATATGTTAGCTTAAATATTATATTTTATAACTTACATTGCTCAGAAATTGTATTTTATAACTTACTATAATTAATTAACACGCTCTCAGAATTTTACGAAAAGGTTTTGGGATTGAATATTACTGGCTGTTCTGAATACTGGCAAGTTGCATTTCTAAGACGAAGAAGTCACTATTTTGAAATACTGAAAAATGAACTGAAAATGACAAGCTGTGGATCTATAAAAACTGAAATGATTTCACACGCGTGACTTCTATTCTGAATCTGATCGAGGAAACATCTCCAATACTCTAAGTTCTACACTGGTTCATTGTTGCTGCTGGTTCTCCTACTCAAGGTGACGCTGATACTGCTGCTGGTCCTCCTACTCAAGGTGACGCTGATACTGCTGCTGGTCCTCCTACTCAAGGTGACGCTGACACTAAAGAGGACCATCTTAATCACAACCAGAGTGACCTGCACTGCCGTGGAACCATTAAGCCAAGGATAACCACAACCGTAAAGTTCTTTAAAACCTCCTCCCTCCTCCCTTCTGAGAGTGTGCCCTTTTTTATAACTGTTTTGTATTTTTTACTTTCCCCTCAATATATAATAATGTTCAAGTCTACTGTCTCAACTCTTTTATTCCTCTAAATTCAGTAGATTTGTTACAGTTTGGCGCCCAACGTAAATTCAAAGCTTTCCCTCTTTTCAAAATTCAAAAACAAACTATCTAAGTTTATTATCTTTTGGACTCTTATTTGGCTTAGTCTCTTTTTTATAACTAATACTAATTTATTTATTTTTCCTCTTCAGCACTCTTCTTATATAAACTACTCAACACTCTTCTTGAAAACTACTCAACACATCTTCATACATAATTATTCTACACCCCCACACACATTCCTTTACCGAATGGTAATTGGCATCCATTCTTCACTTGGAAGTGTTTTTAAAACCATTCGTGGTCACTTACAAGCTGGGGTTTGGCTTACTCTACGACGTACTGTAGGAGAATATCCTATAGTCGTTACCACCTACACTTACCTCTTACACATTACTCTCTACTTATACCTCACTACTCTGCACCCCACACACTTGCACACCACTACGTTTACTCACGGGTAATCGTACCCAGTCTTTGCTTGTGAATGTTTTTAAAACCACTCGTGGTCATTTACAAGTTGGGGGCTGGGACACTCCACGACAGCTACAGGACAATATTCTGTAGTTGTTTATACAAAACTTACAATATTTCCAATACTCTTCACTACCCTACACACAAAATTTTCCTCTTATACACTCTGAGGTCCTCTTATGCACAATGGAGTCCTCTTATGCACTCTGGGAGTCCTCTTATGCACTCTGGGAGTCCTCTTATGCACTCTGGGAGTCCTCTTATACACTCTGGGGTCCTCTTATACACTCTGGGATCCTCTTATACACGTCCTCTTATACACTCAAGTCCTCTTATACACTCAAGTCCTCTTATACACTCAAGTCCTCTTATACACTCGTCCTCTTATACACTCGTCCTCTTATACACTCGTCCTCTTATACACTCAAGTCCTCTTAAACACTCAGTCCTCTTAAATACTCTGAGTCCTCTTAAATACTCTTGAGTCCTCTTAAATACTCTTGAGTCCTCTTAAATACTCTTGAGTCCTCTTAAATACTCTTGAGTCCTCTTAAATACTCTTGAGTCCTCTTAAATACTCTTGAGTCCTCTTAAATACTCTTGAGTCCTCTTAAACCACTCCTTAAACACTCCTCTAGAAGTCCTCTTATAAACATTTACTTTTTTATTGTTATATTTTTTATTTATTTTTATTTTATCTTTTTACTTTTGTAGGTATATTTATGAAAATAATTTCATTCCTCATATTATTATATTACTCAAAACACTCAGCTCACTCTTTCTTGTTCTTTTCGACTTTTTATATTTTCCCTTAGTCTATAATACATTATTTTTCTTTTGAGCGGTAGCAACTCATTAAATAAGCCCCTAATGCTAATCTTATCTTAGAGGTATTCTTAAAACCCTCTAAACCTTCCTCTTGAGCTTTAAACTCAAGTTCCTCTTGAGCTCTAAACTCAAGTTCCTCTTGAGCTCTAAACTCAAGTTCCTCTTGAGCTCTAAACTCAAGTTCCTCTTGAGCTCTAAACTCAAGTTCCTCTTGAGCTCTAAACTCAAGTATCTCTTAAACTTGAGGTTTTTCTTAAAACTTAAACTTTCCGAGCGGATTAGCAACTCGTTAAATAAGCCTTAATGCTATCTTCTAAATTGGGTTTTCAAACAGGTGCGGGTTACGACACCTAATTAAATAAAAAAGCCTTCGTAATTACAATTAAATATTTCTTTGTTGGAGTATGCGTCATTGAATGTGAACCATATCTCCTACGTGTGATTGAATGAGTGTTTGATGAAAGCATGAAAGATGTTGTGTGATAGATCAAGGACTTATTTTAACCTTCAAAATTTTCAATGGAGTTGAAAATTTTCCGGGGTTGTTGGGGAAATGTGGTATTTCGCTATTCTAAACCACGTATTTTATTTATTTCACTGAGTGAGCTGTAGTGTTCTCATCTAATCCACACTTTTATACTTACTTATTTACATTTTACATCATATACTTACACTTCGCATCTATCATACGTTTTATTGGTTTTTACATTACTATTCTGCGAATCGGTCTAAAACGATTCGTTTCCTTCTAAAATATCTAAAATAAATAAATAATTTTCATATTTTTCATTGTTATGACACTTACGTCAGGCAGACAAGCTATCAATACTTTTTCTTTTAATTTTCTGTCATAGTTTCTTACTGGCTTAGTCTATGAAGGTTACTTTTGATTTATGTAATTTAAATTCTTTTTATCAATATGTTAGCTTAAATATTATATTTTATAACTTACATTGCTCAGATATTGTATTTTATAACTTACTATAATTAATTAACACGCTCTCAGAATTTTACGAAAAGGTTTTGGGATTGAATATTACTGGCTGTTCTGAATACTGGCAAGTTGCATTTCTAAGACGAAGAAGTCACTATTTTGAAATACTGAAAAATGAACTGAAAATGACAAGCTGTGGATCTATAAAAACTGAAATGATTTCACACGCGTGACTTCTATTCTGAATCTGATCGAGGAAACATCTCCAATACTCTAAGTTCTACACTGGTTCATTGTTGCTGCTGGTTCTCCTACTCAAGGTGACGCTGATACTGCTGCTGGTCCTCCTACTCAAGGTGACGCTGATACTGCTGCTGGTCCTCCTACTCAAGGTGACGCTGACACTAAAGAGGACCATCTTAATCACAACCAGAGTGACCTGCACTGCCGTGGAACCATTAAGCCAAGGATAACCACAACCGTAAAGTTCTTTAAAACCTCCTCCCTCCTCCCTTCTGAGAGTGTGCCCTTTTTTATAACTGTTTTGTATTTTTTACTTTCCCCTCAATATATAATAATGTTCAAGTCTACTGTCTCAACTCTTTTATTCCTCTAAATTCAGTAGATTTGTTACAGTATAAGCTACCGAAAATCTGTTGACACTTACTGATTGGTTTATCTTTTACGAACGAGACTATCTGAAAATCCTGACAACATTCATAAACAAAATCTAATACGTTAAAAAGTATCTCAACAAACACTTCAATATAATATGATTTCTGAGAAAATATTCGAAAGCACAAAATGAAATATTAAAATCAATTTAGATACATTGATTCACCGAAGTGCATATTCCGTTAGGCACATAAATAATCAATATCACATTTCCTTGAACAATCGCCGAGAACTCAGACTAACAAACGACGCATTAATATCAGCAAAAAGACAGGATATTTTCTCACCGAAATCTAGACTTATTCAAATGTAATAATAAATCGTCTAGATAAGCGCCTTTCTAATGTAAATTTTTTATCGACTATTTCTATGCAAATAGCCAAATATTCGGAAACACTTAAGTGTTTTTTTGAGAGTTAATTGCCAAAAGCAGCATCTATGTAGGTTGTCTAGCAAGTATTCAAAACAGTTTCGTAGTTTCGTTCTTCTTCCGTCCTTCTGACATTCAAAAGTGCCTGTAATGGCTTAATTGAAATAAAATATTTGAGTTTGAGTTTGAGTTGAGTTTTCAAAAGTAGTAGTCAGAATTTTGTTTCCGTTTTACATGTAACCTGTGGAAAAATCAGGTCATTTTTAGTATCAAGATATGGTAATTAGTGCCTCTTCTAATGTTGACTGTGTTGATTATAATCGTTTAATTGGAAGATACCGTTTTGCAAAATAAATAATATACCGTTCCTAATCAAAAAGCTGGATTATGTAAGATAAGGCGTAACTGAACGTTTAACTGCGGGTTACGTCAGAAATATCCTATTAAGAATGCGGTAGCCAGATAACTAAATCCGAAAGTCCGCAACAGATTCAAGAAAAAATATTTTTTATGAACTTTTCCTTACTTATGAAGGTAATAGTATAGGATGTGTACTCATGTACTGCAATATCTTCTACCGTTCCCGCGATCATGACTGATACCTATCGACCGTTATGACCGAAAATGGTCAGAAGAAGTCCCACGCAGGCTCTCACAATCAGCGCAGTCTACAGATGCCTTCATGATAGTTATAATTATCATCGTGAAGCAATTCAGTAATCGCTCATCGTAGGTATGTTATACACCCATGTGTTCTTACAAAATGAATGCAATGACTAGTCAAACAGTCAAACTAAGGATAACAGCATATTAATCGTAGCTGCAACGAGAAGATAAGCAATTACCTGCTTTTGTATGGACATCAACTTGCATTTAATACAAATAGAATTCCAGTGCAAAAGCTAGATTGCAAGATTTGTATCTTATCTCGGAAGGTGACTTTTAGATCTCAATAAGGGAGGTCTAAGTGACGGAGCAAAATGTGTGAATGTTATGAATGTAAAGAAGACCCATCGTGACAACACTGGTATTGCTGCGTCGTGGTAGATATGTCACGGATCAATTGGCGCGGTGAAATGAAAGAGTGAGCTAGCAATTGCATAGAAAAAATATAGAATTCTTCGCTAAGACAAGACTAAGGAGTACTGAATGGGCCAATCATCTTTCTTTATTTTAACCATATATTTTAGCCACCAGATTAGGTAAATCCGTAAAGCCAAGTCAGAACTTGGCTTTACGGATTTACTTGCTATCGATAAATATCTCTCAGGTATACTGGTTTCCGTCGGGGCTGCGGGTTTTTCGAAAGAGATACCGCGACCTCTCGGCACAAAGGGCTAAGCAAGAACATGGGTGGTTTTAAATCAGTAGCAACACTCCCTACCGCTCTCTCCCGAGCGGAAGGAGTCATTTAATGATTTCCCACCCCCAAAAAAAAACGGGTACTTATAATGTTTTCGTCACGAAATTTTACTTCACCAACGCAAATGATTCCTACGCACATGAATCCCAAAAATCGAGGAGCGTGGCGTGGGTTCGAACTTGGCAGTCCGACATCTGGCAAATCATTGTAAATCTGGTAAATGCAGCGCATTTTAATACCTCGAATTTCGTCATGAGAAAAAATTGCATCCTGATTTTAACTTAAAAATGTTTGCATTGCCTAATCTGGTCCGTCGGATGTGGGCGCTTCTGTTTCATCTACATTAACGTTTTGATTGTTTTAAGTCATGTTCGTGAGAATGCCTTTATCGTTTTGGTTATTTCTCCCACACATCAAATTTTAATGCATTTGTAACATCATTTTGCCAAATGTAATAGTCCCGTTATGATTCGTTTAATAGGTACTCGGTATTTCCCGCGTGACACATATGAACTTAGATTACTTATGCCCGGTTTCTGAGGCACTTTATCTGTGGTTTATCTATTCAAATGTACGCATATGAATAGATAAACCACAGATAAAGTGCGGGATAAAGGGCGGGGACTGGCCTGTTGGTCTAGTGGTTAGTGACCCTAACTGCTATGCCGGAGGTCGTGGGTTCGATTCCCACCCAGGACAAATGTTTGTGTGATGAGCACGATCATTTGTTCTGTGTCTGGGTGTAATTTATCTATAATATGTATGTATTTAGAAATATATAAGTATGTTTATCAGTTGTCTAGTACCCATAACACAAGCTCTGCTTAGCTTGGGACTAGATGGCGTTGTGTGATAGTTGTGGAATATTATTATTATTATTAGTCTTTACCTTATTTATTTATTTAAACTTCTCGCACACAAAAAAAAGGTACAAAGGCGGACTTAATGCCTTAGGCATTCTCTACCAGTCAACCAAGGGTGGTGTAGAGATTAGATGGCAGGTGCTCTTTTTGATAGGAACAATGGTAAAAAAAAAAATATTCAAATATGTCACAATGTGTTCAATGTGTGTGTGTTACCTTGTGTCACAATTCAGGAATTTGCCCAAAGTTTACATTGCAGCCTGGAAGTGTTTCAATAGACTCCGGACACAGGTTGGCTGAAGCAAGGAAAACCTAATCAGGTGGAGATTCATAGATGATTATGCCCTGGAGTGTAAGTCAAGTGTCCCATAGTTCCATGGTCCGGGGCGAGGAGGAATAAAAAAAACGTGTCCCATAGTTTGCTGTTGCCCTATCTACCGATGGGACACTTGATATCATGCCCCACCTGTCCTGTTCTTTGGAGGAGCTGATTAACGCTACTGAAAGTGCCAAACTCGTCGCCTTTTCTTTTGTCCTCACGAATTCAAATTTTGTGTTGCCCCAATTTAAATTTGTCGACACGCTACTTCGATTTTAAAACTGTTCCCAGTCAAAATGTTTTCATCAATCACTTGTAAAATATTTAATTTGTTATTCTTGCAATGTGTGAACTTATTTTTCACAGACCTTTCCGGAATTACATTAATCCGAATAATCCTAATTATTAGCAGTACCATATTACACAAAACTTTAAAGCAATAAATAAACTTAATGATTAGATCGACATCTCAAGATAAGGAATAAAATATGTCCTTCTGCGATGTCGTCACATCCGTAAAGCCGTGTGAACTTAGATCAGAAAGGGGGACATGACATTTGCCAACATAAGCCTAGAGCAAGACTTCTGCTTACCCCACTGACAGTAGCAATTACATCAAGACCATCTTCATCTCAGTTATGAAACAAACAGAGAAAGTGATGATTTACCGACACACACAAAATAATTACCTCGTGAACTTATATTTTTTTCACTATAAAGCTTACAGCACTAATTCAATTCCACATTTCGATTATTACGTAATATTTTATTATGTTAGGCTTGATTACAGTCCCTTTTGATGCCTTAATTAAAGGAAAGTCGTGAAGAAACCAATTATGTAATATGAGAAATATGTGTTTGTATAATAAATCATTTAATCGTTTATTGCTATTACGACTCATCTCTATAAATTATTTTTTGCTTTCGAAATTATGACCTCCTATAATAACGTAGGTAATCATATTTTTTTATTGTTGGTAAGTACTTAGTTCTAAAATTAATCTCATCAGATTCACTTTCCTTGATAATCTTTCATAGTTACATACAAAATAGCGTAACATACCATCACGCTTGTAATCCTCGAACAGGCAGAGATGCGCCCACATTTTACCAGTTATGTGCAAGTCCTATGAAATAGAGGCACAAATCCAGACTCCTGATGGAAATATTTAATTATACTTAGCCCGACTTAGAATTCAAACCCTGGACCTCATGCATTGCAGTTACATCAAAATCAGTATGTTTAACCTGATCTCTGACCCCAAATAATTTTCCAGAAAGCCTTTAAAAGGCGTCAACACATTCCACAACCCACGCCACGAATAACAATTTCACATTGTATCAAAGTTTACAGCGATCCGAATCTCGATGTCTTTATTCAAGGAAATAACAGCAGACGATCCATCGCGGCGAACAAAGCCTTATTACAGGCATTATTGCTCTCCAAACAACAGTTCTCTCGAAAATGGATAACACAGATTGACGGCTCGCGACATAGTCCAAATTGCACCTGCAGGGGACTCACTTTGTCTAAGGGAGCCTTCAACCTCTTTGCTTTACATTCCAAACATAATTTACAACCTTAGAAAGGTAAGGTTCGTGATTCGTATACTGTATTCCATTTATAGTATCTCTGAACCCGCTTTGATGATTTATTTATGTATTTCGTCGGTTTTCGACCTTGTTGCGTCTTCAGTAAGGTTGATCAATTAAGTTTACGATGGATAATCAGGTTCTTATCTTACATTCTCTTTATGAACATGTTTATTAGCTTCTTCAAGTGATTATTCATCATTTTGTTAATTGATCTGCATCTATTTCATGATCGTTTGATTGGTATGTTAAGTACGGAGCAAGAAAATTATAAGTTTCGTGAGATGTTTTTCGATGGGAAGCTATTTGATTCTAAAATTGGTCTAATAATTATGAATGCTAATACCGGACATGCAAAAGTGCTAGAATACCGTATATGTAAAACTAACTGTTGTCCGCTACTTTATTTGCGTGGAAATTTTAATGTGAATGAGTGAGAAAAAACAAAGAAGAGATCAGAATGTATCTTCAATCAGTATCTATCTTCTTGTCAAATTTCATTGTGATCCGATTTCTTCCGATCAGCCGTTTAGTCGTGAAAAGGCTACAAACAAACAGAGTTAGTTTCGCCTACAATATTATGATATAGGTTACTAAATATTTCGTTAACCTTTTGAGAGAAATTATGGAAAAAAACAAGTTCTGATTCACCATTCTATTTTTAATTTCCAATTATTAAAAACTTTAATTATAAAAAGTTGACTCGTGTCAAGAGTTCATGACATCCAATCTTATTTAGAAACATATTATTATTTGTATGTTCAAACCGACACGATGAGTTTTGTAAATGTTCTTTCGACGTAACCCATTAGTGATAAATGTAGAACTCATTTGCCCTTTAAACTGCTCAATCATGCTCAATTCTAAGGGATTAGGTACAGTAAGTACTTGTGTGACACAGAATATACCTGCACTTATAGCAAGCACGAGACATTCGTATCGTAGTTCCGTGAAAAGTCAAATTGCAGCCCATTTTAGGTATGACCAGAAAAAGTGTGCAAGTATTTTAAGCATATGAGGTAAGGGTCTTGTATCGCCATTCCAGCAATGTAACGGATGTTACAAATTATCGATGCTTATTTCACCATATCAAACTACAACTATTGATTGAAAGACGCGGGAACAGATAGGGACCAGAACCGAGAAGTATGGCAGAAGAAATAGGAGGGACATGTGTAATACCTACTGAGGTATTGCACTATTTTTGGAAACAGCCTATTTTTAATTACCGAAGAAAAATGTACTGATACATGGTAACCGTCTGTGCGTCGGTGTCCTTTCCATCCTGTATGTTTAAAGTCCTTGTGAACTTCTTAGGCCATTATCATCAACATGATTTATAATATGATATCTCTAGCAAAATAAGGTAGCAAAACATTAAATTTACTATTAGCCTCGGGGGAGAATTTATTCTCATTAGCCGAAACGAAAACGACATTAATTTGATCTAAATAATTACGGTTATATTTATTGATCTAAATCAGCATCTCTAGCCGTTAACACTTTAGTTATTATTTATATTTATAGCTCAGTTTTAATTTACAATCATGAATTACCTACACAATTTATAGTTTAGCTTTCAGCTAAGTGTTTATTTAAAAAAATCTTAATTGCTCTTGTTCATTAGTATTTGCTGATGATCAATAGACTTGATATCAATCATAATAAATGGCAATAAGCATGTGTATCAGAGCACATTAAAGTGCAGTTTGTAAAGCGATAGCCGAAGCACCGTAAGAGATAAAGTTGCGAACATTAATCTTATGGTTAAGGAACGATGGTCAGTAAATACACATTCTCATTTAATTGATTGTTTTCAATCATAATTGCTAGGAGTTAACACTTTAAGTTTAGACACGGTCGATTCTGATTAGCCCTATTTAACTTTATGGTGTATTAGTAACTGCCATCGGTATATAAATAAGCTACACCATAAAAAGAGGTGACAGTGGTGAGGTGAGAGAGGTTACCCGAAACTGTTAAATTTTCCAAATCAACCTTGAACACTTACTGCTTAAAACACTCACAATTTTTCTGGTCTACTGGTAAGTGAACTGCAATTTTTCTTTTCACGGATCTACGATACAGATGTCTCTTGCAGGTATCTCTCAAAGAAATTTAACAGATTGTAGTGGCTTGATTTGCAGGCATCTGTACTAATGCCATTAGTTTCGCGAAGACCTTTACACATACGCGTAGCAATTCTCATAAAATAGCACTTAGGTACTAGTTCTACAGTCCTACTATATTCGTCATCGGATTTCTATCTTAGGGTTAAACAACGAATTGTAGTCTAAGTATAGAATATCAAGAGGTAAACACCACATACAAAGACCATAGAAACGCATTCACCCATCAGTTGACCCTAAGACCAAGCCTAATGTTAGGGCTCAAAACCCATTGTGTCTAAGGAAAACATCAATTGCTAAGTACAACAGTTTCTCAAGCTCACTTTTATCCAATAATCGTCTGTAGAAAGTATCGGTTTCATCTGGTGTATTATTTAAAACCGCGACGTCTATAGGCGTGGTCACGTCGCCGCCATTAGCCGTGGATGCTCTGATAACTATACGGGACGTTCGGAAATCTTCGGAAGACTTCGGAATTAGATCGTCATTATGGTTATTTACCGAATATTGCGGTTGATGGTTTAGTTGCGCGAAGTTATGGTATGTGTCATATTTTAAAATTAGGTCTTCGTGATTACATATTTGCGGTGTTGATGCTTCATCGGCAATAGTCGTGTTATATGTAGCGCGGCTGAATAGTACATTTTGATACAAGTGCGGAAAGTTGCGACCCCATGAACACCCTCGCCTTACGGCTCGGGTGTTCAATCTGCCTTGAATGCAATAACAAATTCCCACGTGTATCAAACGACGTTTTTCAATACACTTTCAAAGAAATTAACTAAAAACGTTATGTGTTTTTGTCAACAAATTTGATGAGACTATGATTTTAATTTACTTTTTTTCCGCGGTTTGATTTCGCCAGGTTGAAAAAGAAGCAAAGGTATAAAGCCGCCAAACAGGCTCACAGGAAAAATATAAAATTCAAATATTTTTTAATAAGAACACAAAAAAATGTTTACTTGTTCATAAAAGTAAATAATTGTTTAAAATATTTACGTTTATTAGTAGTATTCTTTTTACAAACACAATTTAAATATTCAAAAAATATTTACGCTGTAAAGACGCAGATCAAAATGATGAGATTAACAAAAAAAAAAACACGTCTGCTCTTTATTAGTCAGTGGTGTTTTTTTTTTATTTCTTATGTTTTAATCGAATTACCGCTGCTCTATGATTACAGCGAACCTAATCGTAGTGCAATAAGAGCTAGTTTTCGAGGAAGTGTATTGAAAATATATTTCATTCCTCGCCTGATGTTTTTCGGCACATTGAGTTTTGCAACTTTACAAAAGTGTTGTTTTTAAAATCTTTAGTATCTATGGAATAACGATTTTTGTGGTTTTCTTAGTACTTATTAACTTTATTCTATTTGGCATACATGATAATATATAATTACTCTATATTTAGGGAAAACAGTTAATACGAAACATTTTGCTTTGATCTTATAACAAATTATTTAATCTGATTGCCTCCGATACGATCTTATTAAAGCCGTTTATAAATAAAGGGTTTTCATGAAGTCATCCCAAGACTACAGCTTATAGAGTAAGATCCCAGAGCAATCAGACATAACTTATTTTCACACGGATGAAACCTGAAGTTTTCAGTAGCGTCTCGTGTGCCTTGAATACCTACGCGCTTTGTGGAACTTGCCGAGTGACACCTGGGCAGGTACCAGGTGAGAAAGGTGACTAAAAATAAGAACTATTTAACTTAAATTCACATGGCTGATTTTTATATATGTCATGTAGAATATTATTTTAAAGTAATATCATATAGTGTCAGACACTTTTGATGGACCAGAGTTTTTGTCAGACGCTTTTAAGCTTGGTTTTTGAAGCGCCTGACCGATATAGCATGGCAATATCCCGATCAATTAGCTTTAAGTATTAAATCATTAGGAGTTTAGTATTATTTTATCTGTTAAGCAATACGGCCGACGGAAAGTGTCTGGGAGTAGAAAATATACGTAAAAAAACAGCTTGGAGAAAATACGTGAAGTATTTTCTCCAAGCTGTTATTTACGTATATTTTAGGAATTATCCTTAAAAATAAGTCGCAAATACTCCCAGACACTTTCCGTCGGCCGTATTGCTTAACAGACGCTTTAAATAATACTAAACTCCTAATGATTTAATACTTAAAGCTAATTGATCGGGATATTGCCATGCTATATCGGTCAGGCGCTTCAAAAACCAAGCTTAAAAGCGTCTGACAAAAACTCTGGTCCATCAAAAGTGTCTGACACTATATGATATTACTTTAAAATAATATTCTACATGACATATATAAAAATCAGCCATGTGAATTTAAGTTAAATAGTTCTTATTTTTAGTCACCTTTCTCACCTGGTACCTGCCCAGGTGTCACTCGGCAAGTTCCACAAAGCGCGTAGGTATTCAAGGCACACGAGACGCTACCGAAAACTTCAGGTTTCATCCGTGTGAAAATAAGTTATGTCTGATTGCTCTTGGATCTTGGACTAATATTTTTAGTTAAAATGTAACTTGCAAGAACATTCCAAATTAAAGCAATTCCAGCAAAAATTACAATAATCATTCTAATGAGTTAACACACATTTTTTCAGGCTGAAAAATGTAACAAAATTCCTGCTAATTACAGCGCTTACATTGCTGTGCTGAAACGGCTGGAAAACAATTGCAAATTCACGGTTGCAGTATACATAAATCTATTTTTTTCTGCGCTTGCGCCGCTGTGACGAAAGCCAATCAAATCGGTTAATCATCTAAGCGACGTGCGCTATATTTCACACTACATGCAATCATTATGTTATTTGTGTTGCTATCATCACGCTATTTTTGCTAAACTGTTGTATGGGGAAGTAAATGTTTACTGGTACAAATATGCCTATCTTTTTTCGGATCGATGATTCTATCTATAATATGATGATGAATAATCTCTGGATCTACTGAACCGATTTTGAACATTATTTACCAATGTAAAGCCACATTGTTTGTGAGTGTCGTAGGCTATATTTAAATCGTTCCCGTTGAATAATTTCAGAATAAAACGAGAGCGAAACCGCGGGCAAAGGCTAGTATTTTATATAGTATTAAATAAAATTGGGTCGTGAAACTTCACAGAAGTAACTACCGACTGATACTTAGATATTTCGCAATTTGGTGTATTCCTAATGTGAGTTTATGGCTAGTAACTGTTTGTGACTTAAAGCTCACGTATGAGTAATGAATGAACGGTGACGTAAATCTATACTAATATTATAAAGCTGAAGAGTTTGTTTGTTTGTTTGTTTGTTTGTTTGTTTGTTTGAACGCGATAAACTCTGGAACTACTGGTTGGATTTAAAAAATTCTTTTTGTGTTGGATAGTTCATTTATCGAGGAAGGCTATATAACATCACGCTACTACCAATAGGAGCGGAGCATAAATGAGAAATGTTGCAAAAACGGGAAAAGAAAATTCCTTACGAGAGCTTCCGTTGCGTGCGCTGCGAAAACGGTTTAAGTTGCGAGAATATCATGTATGGAGTAATTATTCGTCTTTAAAAGTTCTAAAAAAAAGGCCGCGACAGCATCTGTCTATCTTTTAAGATTGACTCACTGTAACCATTTTTTACTATTAAAATGTTAGGTTAAAAAGAATTATTTTTTGCGAAGCTTATTTAACCCATATGGTATTAATTTATATCTAAATAAATGTATTCGTTAGAACGGCAATTTAATATAGAATATTTGTGCTCTTTACTCTATACAGTTTAAACAAATATCTTAGAAGATATCGCAATGTAAAAATACCCGCGCGGAAAAATAATTACGCGGGTTGCGTCGCAATATAGGTACTTACGGGGGATTCTGGCTGGCCTCCGGGAAATTCAAATTCAAAATATTTACTGCATCATAATGTTTACAAGTAGGTACAGAGTGTTACAGTATATTTAACAGTAAGAGATAGATTTTATAGTAATTCACACTTTAATATAATCTAAGCTAATCTAAACCATCTAAACTATTATAATAAAGAGGAAAGATAAGATTTTTTGTTTGTTACGATTTAGCTTAATTAATGTCGGATAGTCGATATATCGAGAAAGGTTATAGCTATATTTATGTGACGCAGACGAAGTTGCGCGGGTCAGCTAGTAAAATAAATAAAATTTATCGAGACATAACAATAATTCGTTTTAAATAGAAGCCTAGAAGACGCATCTATAGTATTTCATATATCATCTCATCGTAGAAAGTATATCACATAAACGAGATAGTTAAAAGATAATGTTGATGATTTATATTCATAAATGTTTAGAATGTTTACAATAATAGTTTTATGTATCCTGCCTATCTTGTACGTAGAGAAATCAATTTCAGTTTCATTGATTCAAACACTCGTTGGAAGAATTACGACGTATTGAAAGTATTATACATGCGTTTTTAATTGACAGTAGTAATTGTCATTGCACACTCCAAGTAAATATACTACTTATTAGAAAAGTTATAAGGCCTTTTATTGCATGTGGTTCAGATCAATTACCTTATTATCCAATTAATCATTGTAGTTGAGTTGATGTGAACTTGGACCTATCAATCATTTCGTTAACGACTAGGTTTTCTGATTGTTATTGTATGTAGGTAAGCATTATTATTTGAAGATGAAAGGGTTTTGATACGTTACTTTGAGTTGCTAGTACAAAAGACATCAACGCGCAATAATATTAGGTACGTGCCATTTAGTAGTAATATGTTTTATCCCATAGAGGACGAAATCGTACGAAGAAGTTGCAGACCAGTATGAGCGTAAATTGGAAATTTTAGCAAAACTCTGATGACTCAGAATTCTTATATGTAAGTGGCGTATCTCTACAGGCAAGGGCCCACGTTCCATCTGCATCGATCTTATGACTGCATCAGGGAGCAGAATTCTCCACTGCCGAGGATCGACCGGAGGACACGGTGGAGCTCACTGTGGAGGTGGTGCAAGCCATGGTCCGGGGCGAAAAGGAATGGGACGCCGTCGCCTCCTTCTGCGAATCAGTGATGCTAGCGAAGGAGGTGGCGGAACGTGAGAGGGAGAGAACCTCTCGTCCCAGCCGCCGCGGGAGACGCTCCGGGCGTCGGGAGCCACGTGATGGCTTCCGGCCACCGTAGACGCGGGCCTGTGGACGGTGAGTAATGGGCTAGCTCGCCGTCCGGCCGTTTCATGACGGCAACAGACCGTGTCGACGGCGCGTTCGTGTGTTCGCGCCTCAAAGAGATGTCAGCAACATGGAAGGGAAAGGCATAACGCGGCCTCGGCACGAGGGCGAAGAAGGAACATGGGTTGGTTTTTAGTCAGTAGAAGTCTGACACTCCCTTCCACTCTGTCCAGGAGGGGGGGGGGGGGGTATTTGATGTTTTTTCACCCACCAAAGGAAGCAGAATTCGCGTAACTGAATTTGGGATCAAATATATTTAAGGATTTGCCATCGATACTCTAAGAAGAAGCAGAATAATATAATAACATGAATCACGTTAGAATTAATAAAATGGTCGTTGCAGTTATGAAATGTAACTTTGTGACCATTTTGCGAATCATATTATAATCCTATTATGAATCTGCTCAAACAGTGTGGTGAGGCGTGTAAATAGCCTGCACCTTTGTGAAGAATGTAAGAAAATTTGAAATAAGAATATACGGCGGATGTGTAACAAAATAAATTAATTTCCCTTCTGATGAATCCTCGACAAACCAATACAAGAGAATTATTAGCAGCAAACATGCCCACGTACCTTGACAATCCAGAGATCCCACTCAGACCCAGGGAGATGGGGGATACCTCGTTCATGCGCACTTGCAAGTATGGGCTGCCGGCCGGCGAGCTAAATCTTCGTGGATCCGCCGGTGGAATGGTGAAAACTCCAAAAATCAACACTGCACTATAAGTTCTCAATGAAGCACAGATGCAGGTCCATTTATTTTACGAGTATCGTCCAGATTGCAACAAAAAGGGATTTTTTGTAGCGGAGCGCGTAGGAGCACACACCGTCCTGTTCAAACGGTCAAGGGGAGCTGTCAGCTCGCTAGTGCCATCTATATGTGTGCCCTTGCGGAAAAAACTCAAGAAAGTCTCGGTATATGGGCGCTGCATTACAGATGGCGTGAGGATTCATCAATTGAGAAGTTAAAATATTTAATTTGAAATACTAACATATTTTATGATATGGAGAAATCCTAAATTATTATTATTTTATTTTTTATATTAAAAAAGGCATTGACGCTTCACCATGCTCGGGGGCTTTGGAAGGACTCAAGTGCTTTCAGAAAGGAAGTGAAAAAATTATAAGTATTTACTAACCTAGATTATGATCAGAAAAACTTTAAGCTTTACGACTGAATGCGAGAAACAAACGATATAAGTTATTTAAATATAATATTTCCTAAACCTTAAGACTATGAATTTCGTATAAGAGTTAAACTTTATTGCGTTGGAATAGGATATAATTTAACGACGGCACGTTTAAAGTTACCGAACTTCGTTTTTACCATTGCAACACGAATGACATTATCCGTGCCTTTATAAACCTCAGTTATAACTCCTAATGGCCAACTTAGAGGAGCTGAATTATCCTGTCCCACGAATACGAGAGTCCCAACTTCTACGGGTTTGTCCGGAGTTGCCCATTTCTGCCTGACTTGCAGCGTATGCAGATACTCTAGGTGCCATTTCTTCCAGAAGGATTGGACCATACTATCTAACAACTGTTTGCGCTGTGATAAATTAATGCGCTGACCAGACAAATCGGCTGCCGGCAAGTACTGCAGTGGAGTCGACATCAAAAAGTGAGCGGGAGTAATAACTTCGGGATGGGGATCGGAAGACAAAACGCTCAGAGGGCGCGAGTTCATAATGCACTCTATTTGAATGAGTACAGTTTGTAACTCCTCATAAGTGAGAAGCTGACTTCCGATCACGCGATAAAGATGCGTTTTTAATGTTTTAATATTCGCTTCCCACATGGAACCAAAATGTGGGGAGCGAGGTGGAATCATTTTCCACATTATGCGGCGGGTTGATAACTCATGTAAAAGAGACGAATTGAAACTTGAATTTAATAAGAATCTATAAAGCTCATCTAGTTGGGCCTTAGCACCAACGAAATTAGTGGCGTTGTCCGAATAAAGACAAGATACTGGCCCTCGACGCGAGATAAAGCGTTTAAACGCGGCTAAAAAGGCATCAGAGGTTAAGTCAGAGACTAACTCTACATGGACGGCCTTGGTTACTAAGCACACGAATAAACAGATGTACGCCTTCTGGGCGTGCTGGCCTCTGCGCCGAGTGAGGGTTATGCGTATGGGACCAGCATAATCCACTCCAGTGTGGACAAACGCCTTCGCTTCCGATACTCGGTACTCAGGCAGGTCTGCCATCACTGGAATGGGATGCGTCGGATTTACCCGAAAACATGTGTTGCATTGTCGCAACTTGGACCTAATTAGGGCATGCAAAACCGGAAAGTCATCAAAACCGGTTTTGAACATCGTTTTTTTGGGACCAAAACCGAAAACCGGAGCTAGGTCCGGTTTTAGCAAAAAAAAATCGAATGTAGTATAATTTAAAAAGAAACACCATTTTTTTTAAATACCCACTAAGTCTACAAATAAAACAAATTGTATGATACTTTTCTTTTTAATCCAAACCATAATAATTGTACAGAATAATAGTATGAGATCAAATCAACAACAAGTAAGTTTTTGGTATCTTTGGTACCTATTAAGTCTGCTATCAAAAATAATATATTTTAAACATAGAAAACACAATCAGCATCTTCAAATATTAAACACAGCCACCCACAATTAACAAAAAAATCAACATTTTTGTAACTTTGAAGACGAACTACAAAATAACATTATTATAATATGATTCATATTGCACTAAAAAAGAGATCAATAATCAACTATGTATACTAATTTAAATAAAGCATAAATAACTTGTTTTCAAGAGATCGCTGTTCTTGATAATGTGAGTGAACGGTCGATCCGAGTGGTCATTGATGGCTGCTCCTCTGACCTTATGGCTATCGATGCCGAAGTTCCTCAGGGGTCTGTTCTCTCCGCGACACTTTTCCTGCTGCACATCAATGACCTCCTTGTTCCAGGTATTGTTGGGTACGCAGATGACAGCACTGTCATGGAGAGTTACACATCCAGCGCAAAAGCCAGTGGTGTTGAAGTACGTTCATTAAGAGAGGCCATGGTAGAGCGAACGAATTCAGCCTTAAGACTTGTCTCCGAGTGGGGTGACGAGAATCTGGTAGATTTCAACGCCACCAAAACACAAGTGTGTCTGTTCACCGCCAAAAGGAGTCCGTTTAATCTGGCCCCTACTTTACGGAGTGCGTCTGTACAATTACTGACAGTCTCGAGCTTCTTGGCACGAAGTTGAGCGCGAATCTGAACTTCGGCGCCTACATCGAGTCGAAGGCTCAAACTGCGGCGAAAAGGCTGGGCATCCTAAACAAGGTTAAGCGGTACTTCAAGCCTGGACAGCTTTCAGTCTATATAAATAAAGAGAGAAGTCCTGAGTTCCTGGCTGACTGACTGACTGACTGATTGACTCTACTATTAATATCATAAACGGGATATTTACCATGTTTGATTGTTGTTTTGAGTTCCCGATATTTCGGCGCTGTTACAAGCACCATGATCACGGATAAACTGAAGTCATTGCGGGTGGATGTTTATGAGCAGACAAAACGGTCTACCCTCTTTCTAGTAGTAAATAGTAGTAGTAGTAATAGTAGTAGTAGTAGTGTGTGTTTAATA
Source organism: Diarsia mendica (assembly GCA_949316265.1). Taxonomy (NCBI): domain Eukaryota; kingdom Metazoa; phylum Arthropoda; class Insecta; order Lepidoptera; family Noctuidae; genus Diarsia; species Diarsia mendica. The sequence goes on along the minus strand of OX438902.1, from coordinate 11,355,471 downwards.
GTAGTGTCAGTGACCATGTCAGTTTAAAAACTTAGACTGATTGACTGACTGACTCATCAACGCCCAGCCCAAACCCTTGGACCTAGAAAGCTGAAATTTTGCACAGAGGTTCCCTTTATAATGTAGACAAGGAATATAATAATCTATATAAATAAAGAGAGAAGTCCTGACTGACTGATTGACTGACTGACTCATCAACGCCCAGCCCAAACCCTTGGACCTAGAAAGCTGAAATTTTGCACAGAGGTTCCCTTTATGATGTAGACAAGGAATAAGGAAGGATTTTTCGATATTCAACCCCTAAGGGAGTTAAATAGGGGATGAAAGTTTGTATGGAAAATCGTCATTTTCACGCGGGCGAAGCCGCTGGCAAAAGCTAGTATTACATAAAGCTCAAGTCCGGTCTGGCATGGGAGAATTGCTGTCACCTTTGGGATGGCTCAGCCAAATACCAGCTTGCCACACTTGACTCTGTAGAGCGCAGAGCCAGGAGGCTAATTGGTGACGATAAGCTGGTTATCAAGCTACATAGCCTGGCCCACCGTCGCAAAGTCGCATGTCTGTCGGTCTTCTACAGACTGTACTTCGGAGAGTGTGCGCAAGAGCTCCACGAGCTGATCCCACTATCTCCCTTCTTCCATCGGGAGACTAGACGTACTGCAGGGTACCACCGATACCTAGTCGACATTCCACACATTCGAACGAAGCGCTTTGCTGGGTCCTTTATTATGCGCACAGCCAAGGAGTGGAATTCCCTGCCTGCGTCGGTTTTTCCGAGTTCATATAACCCTAATCTGTTTAAGTCGCGAGTAAACAGGCTTCTACTGGGTAAGCTCGTTCCATCGTCGACATCATCTCTGCCCTTAGGGCAAGATTGAAGTCAAGAGCAAGCCCATTTATAATAATAAAAAATAAATAAATGTGATCTCAAGAATATAAGTGCATCCAACATTCGATCAGACAGCGAACTTCTTATTTTGTTACAGAAATACCCAGCACTCGAAAACACCCTTTCACTCTCAACACTTGTTGGTAGAACACATAATAAATAATTATATGCTTCGGTGAGATACACACCCCGATGCCCTCCGCTTTCATACATGGCTTGCTCTACTTTTACGAACCCAGCCAGGTTCATTGCTAGTTCAAAGTTCCAGTTCAAAGGTTAATTGTTAGTAACAATTAACATTTTGATTTTTATTGAGTAACAATTTGTTACTCAATAATGGGAAAACCGGAACTGAGCTCCGGTTTTGGCTCTCAAAACCGGTTTTCAAAAATCGTTGAATTTTGGCCGATTTCCGGTTTTGCGCAAAACCGGAAAACCGGTTTTGCATGCCCTAGACCTAATGACAGTCCTGGCATCTAGTATCCAAAATCGCTGTCTTAGAATAGACATGAGTAGTCCCGGTCCAGTGTGACAATTCATCACATGGTCATGACGGATTATTAGATCCACGATATGATCATGTTTGGGAAGTAAATAAGGATGCTTAGCGTCAAATGGAAGGTGCGACTTCGAAAGCCTTCCTCCAATGCGTAGTATTCCCTCTTCATCCAAAAAAACAGCTAAACTTTGGAGTCTCTTTGAAAGCAATTTCCCAGATTTAATGAGCTTAATGTCATTTGCAAAGTACACAGATTGCACAGCACATACTATCGCTCGTTCCGCAGCTGACAAGCCCTGAATAGAACGAGGTTCACAATGAACCTTTGGTCTAGCAAATTTCAATATATAGGAAACAATGCGCAACAATTTATCCCATGATGAGGTACGTTGAGCAAGTTGATATAGAAGGGGTTGTTCTACTTGCGTGGTCACTGTTAAGACATTTACCTTGTGCTCGGGAAGTTCCCCACAATTAATAGGAGAAAACGGTTTAACGGGCCAATCCTCAGGAGCACAACGAAGCCAAGAGGGACCGTCCCACCAAAGTTCATGTGACATTAACTGGGAAGGAAGGATGCCACGAGATAGACAGTCGCTTGGATTCTCAACACCTGCCACATGGTAAAAATGTTGAGAACCCAAGTTCTCCTGACATTGAGCGACTCTATTGCTGACAAAGACTGACCAGCGGTGCGGAGAAGAGTGTATCCAAGATAAGGCTATCATGGAATCCGAAAAGGCGTAAATTCCTGCAATAGGAACACGTAAAGCGTAAGTATCGCGAACAGTTTTTACCAATTTTGACATGAGCACGGCGGCACACAGCTCCAGGCGTGCAAGAGTTGTGACTTTGGTAGGTGAAACCTTTGATTTCGCACAAATTAAGCGGACTATGACACCAGATGGACTAGTAGAGTGTATATAAATCACACACCCGTACCCACTCATACTAGCATCAGCAAACGCGACTATACGAACAGAACAATCATCGGTAACACCCACATGGCGTGGTATGCGTAATGTATCTAGCAATGGAAACTCTTGCATGAGAATCGAGAAACGTTTAAAAATGTCGTCAGGAGCGGGATCATCCCAGCCAATATTGCTCAGCCATAACTCTTTGATGAGCAACTTGGCATAGAAGATCACTGGGGCAACCAAACCGAGAACATCAAATAAGCGTGCGACTATCGAGAGTATATTTCTCTTAGTACATTTCTCAGCCACTCGAGCGGAAGTGAAGAAGAAATTATCCTGAGAAGGTTCCCACGAAAGGCCTAGAACCTTAGAAACATCACTCCCAGCGTGAAAATCGAGTGACTTGCGATGCGAGTCAGGAAGACTGTTTAAAAGAACGGGTGAATTGCTACACCATTTAATAAGGTCAAAATCGCCCGATTTAAACATCTTTATAAGATCATGCGATAGCTGCATGGCGGTATCTTCATTATTCACAGAATACACCAGATCGTCCATATAGAGACTGGTCTCTGCTACTTTAGCAGCTTTGGGATAATGCGGACTGTCAGAGGCCAGCTGTCGCACAGTGCGCATAGCTATGTATGGACTCGACTTAAGTCCGAAAGGTAAGCGATTAAAAGCAAAGGTTAGCACAGGTTCGTTCTCATTGAATCGAAACAAAATGCGTAGGTATTTACGCTGGTCAACGGGTACACCAACGCGTAAATACATTTGTTTAATATCCGCATTTATAGCGATGGGAAATAATCTAAAATTTATTAAAAGAATAAACAAATCTGTTTGTAAATTGGGACCAATATGGAGTACATCATTTAAAGATAATCCTGTATGAGTCCTAGCGCTAGCATCCAATACAATGCGCGGCATCGGTTTGTCTGGCCGAACGACAGCGTGATGAGGGATATAATACCCGTCATCGGAAATGGCAGATTCGTCGACTTGACTTAGGTACCCACTGTCAATATAATCTTTGAGCACTGCATTATCATTTTCCCGCAACATCGGCAATTGGCGTAGTTTTCTTTCAAGCGCAATAATTCGACGGTACGCGGCGGTGCGGGAGTTACCCAACTCGGCGGGATCCTTACTAAAAGGTAACGCGACGGTATAACGTCCCACATCGTCCCGTGACACGGTCGAGGAAAAAATATTCTCACATTCGGTTTCCTCAGGAGATAAAAAACGTTTATTCTCAACTTCTTCCAATTCCCAGAACTTTTGTAATAAATCATTGAGAGCCAATGCCGTGAAAGGAGAGGAGTTAAGTAAATTTAAATTATCACTATTATGCGGAAAATCACCCATAAAGACATACCCGAATGTGGTCAATAATGCAGGTGGGGCGCGTGAACCAAAATCGACCCTATTCCCCAAGTAAATGTACGGAAACAGTTGAGCGCCCAACACTAGGTCAATATCCCCTGGAATATTCCAGCTTAAATCAGCGAGCGGAAGCGCGTGGAAGTCTACATGGCTATCCCAATTAACATGGTGCGATGGTAGCTGGTCCGTAATGCACTCAACTACTAACGCGTGAATAGTATATTTTTGATCCGGATATACACGAGACTCGATATCCAAATGTACGTATCCTATTATCGGTCGCGATACAGAACCAACTCCTTTAACAAAAGAATTACTCAAAGGAATTATCAGTAAATTAAGTTTTCTACAACAAGCTGTAGTTATTAAATTATTCTGCGAGCCATTATCAATTAAGCACCTCACTATTGTTTTGTGACCCGCACTGTCACTTTTAGCTCGCGCATAAACCTGAGCTGTCGATAACAGCACTATCGCCTTAGCCCTCGCTGCATCAGCTGCCAATAACACGGCCGAGTTGTGAGCCGAAGACGCTGGCGTCACATCACACGAATCAGACGCAATCATCTGTTCGGGAATATCGACCTTATTACTATGAGCATAAGCGCGCGGCACCGCGACGGAAACCGGGGCAGGCAAAGACGCACCGGGGGACGAGAGGGGCGAGGGAGGCGCGACGGACAGCGGCGCAGGAGGCGACGCGACGACTACATTGCAATTCGTAGCTAAAACGTCAGCTGTTTGCGGTTTATTTTCTTTATCAAAATGCAATAGTGTATGATGGCGTTTTTTACATAAATCACAGACTGACGTTGACTTGCAGTTACTCAATCCGTGCAATGTGCTCAGACAATTCGCACACCCACGTTTGGATTTAATAAACTCGAACCTTGCTCTAGGAGTCAACGCGGATTTAAACTTAGCGCAGTTGTACAAATGAACATGAGCGTTATCATTACAATACGCGCAGCATGGAACCGTCATCGCAGGTAAACAAGCGGACGAGTCAGCTGACTCGCTCACAACAAACGCTTTTGTCTGTGTGCGTGACTCGCGTGGCGCGGAAGCGGGGTTTCTACTAAAGTTTCTCGCGTTCGATTGAGACAAATTCGAACGTGCCAATATCTTTGCCTGATCTTGAACGAAGCTTATCAATAATTTCGTTGTGGGAATTTCAATATCTCGAATGGAAAGTTCAAACGATTGAATAGTCTGTGAATCGATTTTTCTCATTGCGCAGTGCAAAAGAATAAAATCAGCAAGATCCGTAATCCCAAGTTGTTTCAAGGCAGAAATAGATGCACTAAATGTTTCTATGAAAGAATCGAGACTGTTAGCGTTAAATGAACAACTTTTTAAATCCAATATATTATTTAAATAATGCGTACCTAGTGAGCGTTTCTCTTGATATTTTTTAACTAAACTGTCCCATAAGAACTTGTAAGTATCACCCGTAGGCACAATTCCAGCAGTAATCTTCAATGCGTTGTGCGTAAGTCTACCTACCAAGTACTGCACACGCTGTGAGTCAGTCAGCTGATCATTCTCATGAATATTCGACTTGAACGACTCGTAGAAAACAGGCCAATTCTCAGTATTCCCGTCGAAAGACGGCAGCGCGATAGGAGGCAACTTTATTTTAAGCGGTTCAAAAAGAGTCTTATAGTTACTACTGGGTGTTGATGGTGATTGATTACTGTTTATTTTGTTCCTAACACGTTTAATATGAATGTACAAATCTTCAAAGGACTCTAAACAAGCATAATCGACACTTGTACCAGGTTTTATACTAATGTTTATTTGATTAATTTGATCAACAAAAGATTCAAATTTATCTCGAATGTCATCAATTGTCTCTGACTCAGTCATAAAACTTTCATTTTTTCTTGAATCGAACGACGATATATTTTTTGTTAAATCATACAACCGAGTAATGCGTTTAAATAACAATCCTTTCTTTTCATGGAGAATAGTTAGTAAATCTTCCGGCTTCAGTTGTTTATCCGTCATTTCGTTAGATAACAAACGACAACAATAACAGAAAAATACCTTACAGGCGGTTTGCAATATTATCGCACCTACCAACTATGAGTGGGTATCTATCTAATTACAATTATTGTATTAAAACGCTCAAAGCCGAGATGCGTTGGTAACTACCTACTTATTTTCATAATATCAAAGCGAATTTTTAAATACGGATACCTACATAGAATGAACTTTACCAATAAATACGTAATGTCGTTCCATGTAAATTATGTACTAAAATAATTGAACAGATTTACCAACAACTACGTAAATTCTATTGTCAATTATGATGCGTTTTATAGGCAATGATTTACCAAAAGTTTACGTAAACTAAATACCTATTGTGCGTTATTGAACCTATATGATTTTTACCAAACAATTACGCAAAAATCTAGGTAACGGTTTTTAACCCGGTTAGAAGGACCAAATAATATGTTGAGGCGTGTAAATAGCCTGCACCTTTGTGAAGAATGTAAGAAAATTTGAAATAAGAATATACGGCGGATGTGTAACAAAATAAATTAATTTCCCTTCTGATGAATCCTCGACAAACCAATACAAGAGAATTATTAGCAGCAAACATGCCCACGTACCTTGACAATCCAGAGATCCCACTCAGACCCAGGGAGATGGGGGATACCTCGTTCATGCGCACTTGCAAGTATGGGCTGCCGGCCGGCGAGCTAAATCTTCGTGGATCCGCCGGTGGAATGGTGAAAACTCCAAAAATCAACACTGCACTATAAGTTCTCAATGAAGCACAGATGCAGGTCCATTTATTTTACGAGTATCGTCCAGATTGCAACAAAAAGGGATTTTTTGTAGCGGAGCGCGTAGGAGCACACACCGTCCTGTTCAAACGGTCAAGGGGAGCTGTCAGCTCGCTAGTGCCATCTATATGTGTGCCCTTGCGGAAAAAACTCAAGAAAGTCTCGGTATATGGGCGCTGCATTACAGATGGCGTGAGGATTCATCAATTGAGAAGTTAAAATATTTAATTTGAAATACTAACATATTTTATGATATGGAGAAATCCTAAATTATTATTATTTTATCTATACTAATATTATAAAGCTGAAGAGTTTGTTTGTTTGTTTGTTTGTTTGTTTGTTTGTTTGTTTGAACGCGATAAACTCTGGAACTACTGGTTGGATTTGAAAAATTCTTTTTGTGTTGGATAGTTCATTTATCGAGGAAGGTTATAGGCTATATAACATCACGCTACTACCAATAGGAGCTGAGCATAAATGAGAAATGTTGCAAAAACGGGAAAAGAAAATTCCTTTCTGAGAGCTTCCGTTGCGTGCGCTGCGAAAACGGTTTAAGTTACGAGAATATCATGTATGAAGTAATTATTCGTCTTTAAAAGTTCTAAAAAAAAGTCCGCGACAGCATCTGTCTATCTTTTAAGATTGACTCACTGTAACCATTTTTTATTATTAAAATGTTAGGTTAAAAAGAATTATTTTTTGCGAAGCTTATTTAACCCTTAAGGTATTAATCTATATCTAAATAAATGTGTTTGTTAGAACGGAAATTTAATATAGAATATTTATGTCATTTACTCTATACATTTTAAACAAATATCTTAGAAGATATCGCAATGTAAAAATACCCGCGCGGAAAAATAATTACGCGGGTTGCGTCGCAATGTAGGTACGGGGGATTCTGGCTGGCCCCCGGGAAATTCAAAATATTTACTGCATCATAATGTTTACAAGTACAGAGTGTTATAGTATATTTAACAGTAAGAGATAGATTTTATAGTAATTCACACTTTATTAAAATCTAAGCTAATCTAAACCATCTAAACTATTGTACTTAATAAAGAGGAAAGATAAGATTTTTTGTTTGTTACGATTTAGCTTAATTAATGTCGGATAGTCGATATATCGAGAAAGGTTATAGCTATATTTATGTGACGCAGACGAAGTTGCGCGGGTCAGCTAGTTTTTTATATTAAAAAAGGCATTGACGCTTCACCACAGTGATTTTAGGCCCCCAGCTGCGAACACAGAATAATGATAAATACTTCAGTACCTATAATATTATATTGTCTGTAAGAGTCCTCTGCTAACCAAGACCGTACCCGATACGACATATAAAATATTTGGTACAATATGGTGGTGTAAGATGAATCATTCGATATGGGCTTGGTTTATAAAGCACAACAAAGTAAAAAACTACTAATCACAATCAAGTGTGTTTAAAAAAATACTGTTTTGCTAAATAAAATTAAAACCATATCTAATGTGACTGACATTATACAGACAGACATGCTGTCTGTCATAAAAGTGTGTAAAGCTAATAAATGTATATAAAATTGCGACCCATAGGTTGAACACACTGACCGTATTAATTTCCGCGTAGCGGTAAAATGTACTAAAAGAAATGTCATCATCAAGTCATCATGATGATCTCAGTTTTCTTATAATGCTGGTCATTCCGGAAACCAAATGGTACCTCTATGTTTGTAAGACCATGCGTAGATTATGATGAAAACTGTGTTAAGGCGTCAGGGTTCCTTTCATGAAAACAATGAAAAAACATACTATTCAGAAACGCTAACATCATAAAGGTGGTAAGTTCAAGCAAATCAAGCTTTTTGCTGTATAAGGTACTGGCGCGAACCACCGTATAGCAGTCTTCGACAACAATACAGTATCTTGCCAACTAATCAATTAAATATATATTTGATTAAGGTTCACGCACAACCTAACAATAGAAGCCAATAAACCATCAGATAATACGTAACTTCTATATTACGCGTAAATTAATTACCTTCACAAAATATTACAACACAAGATATTATTATGCTAATTGGTAATGTATCATCGCAACTGACCCCTCCATGCAAATTAGTTGATTACGCAGACAATCATACATTTTATGAGTTATGAATATGATTGATTTAGCAGATTTGCAACTTTTACCCATCCTTTTAATAAATAAGTCTTCCTTAAAGTTTCAACTTCCGTTTTAATTAATAGAAAAATAACTATATATTTTTTCATTATCATTTTTTTAATTTTTTATTACCTTATCCTTCTTACGTTTGCCTAGTGCTTTCAACGGCTTCTGCTGTCTACGGGGTCGTGCATAGTGTTATTATATTTTTGTATAAGGAATGTATCAGTAGCGGCCGGAGTCTCGATTTGTGCCCGGTTTATAGGAGCCTCAACCCCTATGACATAGAACTTAAACATAGACTGTCGTAATTAGATAGCAAAGAGTACTTTGTATTTATGATAGGACGTAAATTTTAAAGAGAAGCTCTACTTATTTTATTACATAACATAACATCATGCCTGTAATCCCCGAAGGGTTAGGCATAAGTATACTTAACAGTACACCCAGTGGGGAGTGTTGGCAAATAGGAACGCGACCATATCTGTTTTATTATACGTTGGCAACATGGTTCGTTTTTCAAATATGATGTTGTGTGCTTCTTCTGTTTTTTCTCCTTCTTCCTGTCTATTGTACAAACATTATACGTTTCTTGAGGTTTCTTGCATTTTCTTATAAATCTTTTATTTATTTCCACCTAAATATCAATATAATTATGTTTAAGTCCCATGTAATAGGGGCAAGCCTATGACCTTGAACCGGGCACAAGTCTAGGCGTGGTTGTTACCGAAAAATCCCTGATGCTAAAACACGAAAACACATTTCTCGGCCTGGAACTTGAACCTAGGAACTAATGGTTAGTCAACAATTTCATTTCTGTATTAATGATTACAAGATAATTTTTTGTCCATCTTCGCTATTCAAGAGGGTCATCCGTTACATCATGTCCAAGTTACAAACATGACATTCTACATAGAATGCAACAGTAATGACCATTTCTATTAACTGCAAGCTAGATACATAGCGGAGATAGAAAATGTTCTTGTTACCCTGTGTCACTTGTGTACTGTATTCCGTTTTCATTACAGTTAAGTGTTCATTTGTAAATAAGATAGTATCGTACTGTAGAATTGACAGGCTCAGATAAGATGATGTGGTTAAGATAAAATTATGGTAATTATTTAGTGTCGGTAAACATAAGTAACCGGTTTTGTCAGATGGATAGGCGCCTGGATGATGTCTAAAATCATAAAATCAATGACTGTGTAAATAGTAGGCCTTCTCGATTCCTAGATGCTTATTTATTAACTTTTGTAAACTTTTTATCTTGTTCGTTTTCTGTGTAGAACCCTAAGACTTATTTTCAGGTCTATGTTGTCCCGCTATTTAGGTATAAGGGTACCAATACTGCAACATGAATATATTGTGAAATCAAATCATTTCAAAAGAGTACCTTATCCTAACCATAGGCACAGATATTATAATACTTCGTCCATAGGGTTTCTTGCGAGTTCTTCTCCGTAGGGAACGACCAACCCGAACCCTGCACTTTTTCTCGACGTTATAGAAATGGGCACTTATAAAACGTTGTAAAAAGGTGCAACGGAGGGATATGTCAAAAAAAAAACTTATTTCATATCTATTAAAAGCCAATATCAAATGAAATGCATTCGGTTTTTGTTTTCGGTTATTGGACTGCTGCGCTGCGTGCCGCGGGTTCGATCCCCGCACGGATTAAATATTTGTATGGCCTACAGATAGTTGTTTCGGGTCTGGGTATTTGTAAATGTGAGTTTAAATGTTTGTGAACGCACAAACGATACAGGAGAAATTCCTAGTGTGCCATGGGGCAATGTTTTTTAAAATAAAGAATAAAAAATTGATTAACTCAGCTATGGGCTTGGCGTCAGTAGCGTCCATCAGAGCAATTACTCTTGATTGACAGCACTACTATTGTCAAACTGGAAAGTGTATGTCACCTGTTATGTTTAGGACTTACTGGAGATATATGGCATGTGACACATATGCCTCCTAATAAATAAAAGTCTTTATAGCGGCATTATTTGGTGTCTCATTAGCTTGCTGAAACTCAGAATTTATGTCCGGCGTGTTTATTGTCATCCGGTACATGGGCATAGTTGATTAATTAACAGGAAAACTAAATCTTATTATAATCTAAGAAATCTTTGCAAAAAACTTAACTATCGGATAATATCAATATTATTGAACGATAATTAAGTAAATATTAACGGTATCCTGCCATCAGAAATTCAGTAATCGCCCATGAATTAAATTGCGTTAAAAATACACTTGTGTAAATATTTAGAAATACCTCAGCTACGAACAGATTATACGCCAATCAGACGCGGCTATTAGCAATGGTATCGACATTGCTCTTGCGCAATTTTCCCAACCAATCAAGTCGGGAAGTAATCTCGATGATTGAATTCTTGAGGCGAAGAGGAAACAGCTTTGAAAAAATGTCGCGTGCGCGTCGTTATTGCCCTAGTGATATATTTAAGTGGTGAACGTGCGTAAAGCGACGCCTTTTTAGATCGTTAGAGAAATTACTGAGGAATAGGGCTCGTTTCAATATCTAAACACTAAAAACTTATCTAAGAAAATAATATTTTTGTGTTAGTAACTGCTCTTCGGTATTCTACGAAACTACCTTCGGTAATAAAAGACCTCAAAGAGTACACCCATTTTTATGGGAATGGTAGACCATGGTGTCCATTACAATCCTGAGCGAATGAACAACACTTAATTATTTTCATACCAAATCGACTGTCGTGTGCTTAAGAAAATGATGTCCCTCATAAATACTATTAAAATATTATTTCTTATCTTATTCACGAAGGTGATGTCAAAGATAATATCAGATTTCATTAATGGACTGTCGAATATTAATATTCGAGTAAAGAGAAATGTTTAAGTTTACATAAAAAATACATATGGCTTCGGTAATGGAGCCAGATCATTCGAATAAAGTTTGAAAACATTTATCACCTTTAGAATTAAGAAGTGTTTACGTTACTGTAGAAATCATAATATTATGTTTCCAAAGTTTAACAACATACCTTTGACGAGGCACAGGGTTTTTCAGATAAACAAATTCTTGCATTTTTAAGCAAATCTATTTGGTATACTGGGATTTAGCGATGTTTCTATTCCTACCTTATTACATGATTATTTGATACCTTTCTTAAAAACAAGAAACTAAGTTAGAGGTGTTCGTCATGATTATACCAGTTTAGACGGTGTGCCTAATGTAAAAAAAACTGCTATGCTAAACTTAGCTCGAATGGTGCCAAAGCAAACCGAAGATATTTCAGAAAGAGTAAAATAAGCCGAATAGAGATAGTCGACCAGCGTGAGCCTTTTTTTGGAAGGTGGGAAATCATCAACAGACTCCTCCCGCCCTGGGTGGAGCGATATGTCAGTCTTCTACTGACTAAAAACCACCCATGTTCCTTCTTAGCCTTTAGTCTCGAGGCCGCGGTATCTCTTTCGAACAACCCGCAGCTTATACCTACCTAATTTCTTTAGGTCGGCGTTGATGTTCAAAAAAACTGGCAAATTCAATCTTTTTCGAACATATGTTAACCTCCTTAATGTCTATTTCAGGAGCTATTAATTTCTTTTTCATGAATCTATACCGTTTGAATAAATGCATAATTGTAGTACCTAAACATGAACAACTGGTTGTTAATGTATGAAATTAAACTACCATGTTTATTAACAATCACGCTAGTCCGACACAAAACACTGGATTTGTTTGCTAATTCAGGCATTTTCCATACCCACTGCAGGTTTTTCCGTCTTTTACATGAAGCTTAACATAATGTGTGAACGAAGTAAACTGCTATTCAAGAATAATAAGTTTCGCAGTATTTACCAATGGATAGACTTTATAGTAGGTATAGATCGTAAAAGTCTGTTAATACAACTAGGATACGTCAACGGCACAACTGTTGCACCAATTGACTTACAAAAACCCAAATCATTTTTACAACTCGAAATAAAGAACATTGCAACAATAATAACAAGAAATGCGTTCTAATCGATTCTTGCACTCAAAGATAGTTTCCTCTAGATACATTTTTTAAGCCCCTAGTCTGTTCATTACAATTTTTCCGCGAGAACGCGTCCATCGCATGAATGTGTTCTGCTCAAGATCTTCAGCAGAAATAAACTAAACACTTCAACGTGCTATAGACAGTACTATCGTGTTTCCCTTGCGGACACGCACATCGGCTGTTCGCTACTGTTCCACGCGGCGCACGAGTTAAGAGGAAACGCGAGTGGTCTTTTCTCCATACAAACGCTCTCGCCTGTTTTCTTTTTGGTTAATGACCCTAGAGCAATGTTTTTTTACAGAATAATAAATATTAACTATTTCTATGCCCCTATGTTTTCCTTTTTGGTGATAAATTATTTATATAAGCACTAGAACCCTCAAAAAATGCTCAAAATTGCTTGTTTAGATCGCTGTTAACAGAGTCCTAGTGTACAAATTTGACAACTATTAACGAAAAAAGAAAAACATAGCGGCGTAGTATATAACCTCCTTATTCATTGTCTAAAATATCTTTTAAATTGGTTCAATATTGGAGGAGGAAATAGGCGAGAGCCAAACCTCGAATTCTAACTTTTTTCTACCGTTGTCCTTATCGCACGAATTTGAGGGCAGGAGGACGGAGAGAGACAGCGATAGTAGAAAGAGTCAGCACTCGCATTTCCTCTTAATATGTGTACATCATTACAGCGAGGCATCTCAGGCATTTTCACCTGATCAACACATATTCAACGAATCCTATGAATTCTTTACACTCTTTATTTTAACGCGTTTTTTGTGATATCGTCTTTGTTGTTACTGATACACATCATTAAAGCTGCTTGTTTGGTTTTATGGCGCTACCAAAATAAATTGGGGTCTTTTTCGTATCCATTTATTTCACTTTTGCATGCACACACACAGCATGTATTGATTTCATTTTTGGATATATGTTTATTGACTATTTGGTTAATACTTTGACTGAAGGAAAACACAATTGGGTTAATTTTGCTCGATAGAATTTAATTCCGAAAAGACCTCCACTTTTTTATAATTTTCTCTGTAATTTTAAAATCCTAAGTAATTTCAAAATTGCATTCAAAATGTGCGTATTAGGTAATAATTGAAAGTTCTGACTGAACACATTTTTGATAGATAGCATAATTTATTTTTAAACAATTTTCATTTGGTTTGGCGCTTACGTTATTATATATTTTGGCCCCAGAGCGCACTGTTGCGCTCTCTTTTTTCGCATGTGGAAGTAATTGACTCTGTCCCTTTCTTATTCCCGCCCACTGCCGCCCAGTTCGCCTGCTGCGATTTTTCACGCACATCTTTTTGTCTTTTTGATGTAAACAGCTTGTGGACGGAGCACGGGCGGAGAGGACGCGTAAGACGGAGGAGAGGGTCTTGTGTGGCCCTAATTGGGAGAAACCTATGTCCACCTTTGGACTGTGATAGGCTGGGGTCCATTGATAACAACAGCTTGCGAACTAGATATAAAATACCAAAGACCTCGGACAACAGAGGCATAAACCAAACGAAAAAGAAAGAATCTAAGAACCACAGAACGCCACCTGCTAAGTTTACCTTTAGTACACCTTTATTTTATTGTTTAACTCATTATACGAAAAGCTCCAATTCTCACGAATTCATCAAATACTTGCAAATATACGATTTACGATCCCACAGAGAGAACTCTGTAGGCGGAAATTGATGGTATTCTTACCAACTTACCAACCGTTCAATCAATTTCCGCGATGTGGAACTTTCTTTATGTAAATCATCGAAAAAATATGGAATATCAATATCAAACAGTTTATGTTGTTTGTAAGTCATTTATCATTGTGCACTTTCAATGACTGTAACTAACGCATTGATTACACTTAAATCAACATGTTCAAGAATTTTTGTACGGTTCTAGTGTGGGTAGCGTCGGCATAACAGTATGCAATATGTGGAAAGTGTGGAAACCATAATAATATGCAAAGGTTAATACTCAAATACTAAATTAAATTGTAGGTAACCATAAAGATTTGTAATCGAACATGTCACCCACAAAAGTAAAAAAAAAGGAGCTGTTTGCTTTTAAATCGGGTATAATTATTGTATTTCTAAGTGGAAACCCGCGGCCCCGGTTCCGAAAGCCCCACGACCCGTCAGTGGACTCGGTAGTAAGTCTCTTCTAAGTGTAACAATATTAATGTAAGATTGCATTGCTGACTCTACCAAAAAAGTGTAAGTACTTTTTGTACGAATGTTTTACATGCCATCGAAATTCACTTTCGACTACTATACACAGTAATTTATCATGGCATAAACAACACCACAGGTTTTGAGTTTTTTGCACATACATAGGTTGTCCAAGTATGTACCGTACCGAATATCGGTACTTATTCATAGTTTTTACTACACGTCTCACTAAGTTTCACAGAATCTAAAAACAGTTAATTATAATGCCTCTTTATATAGCTACAACAATCTATGTTTACTACTTTTTTTGCTAGATTTACCAAACAGTGAAATTTTTGCTAACGTTAAATTTTTTGTTCGCGTTTCCTCTTATTAAATCTTCTGTTCTACTAAAAACTTTGTATACAACTAATGTAGTATCATGTCGCGATGTTTTTCTAGGTAGGTAACATAGAAAATCATCACAGTTTATTATAATTATCAATTTATTACCAACATTAAAAGAACATAAACTTAAATTCTACTTACAACCGTGATTTGCATGAATCAGTGGGTCAAAAGTAGTTACAATGTATGACAGAACAGTTAGCTAACCTTTTTATATCATGTATAGGCTTGACAGACTGTCTCGTTGGTTTAGAGGTCGTGGGTTCGATTCCCTGCAGAGCGAGCAAATTGTTATTGGATTTTTTCTATCAGGAATTTCTCAGTAACAGCCACGGAATCTGGATTTGTACCCGGTTTAGGGTAATAGGCTCACCTCCTGTTTCATGGAACTTAAACTTTGGTAACTGGCTAAATGCGTGTGTACCTACTATTATATTTATTTGTATGGCATACACACCATACCTACATAACATCTTGAAATAACATCGTTTTTCCCATTGATATAATAAAACCCTAGATGCACAGTCTCGAACAAAATAAACAGTCGAAGCTGTCGCCAAAAACTCACCAATACACGCACTACTACATGTAGTTATCGTCACTATAAACATATTTTTTTGGCAAAAACAACCTTACGCAGATTCCTTTTACAATGCAGTTATAAAAAGCAATATAAAAAGTATTTTGTACGACCGTGCAGGGACGCGAGCGACGCGAGACTATTTGAAATGAGTTCATTGTGAACTCATTTTAAGCGGACGGTTTTGAGACGCGGAGTGTGTATCTTGGGTTTTATTATATCAATGGTTTTTCCACGCTAAGCCATAAAAAAAAACTAAGTATACCGAACCTCAATCGGCAGAAGCTCGACCCGAGCTGCTGTTATTTATTTAGCCATTGCACGATCTCCTTTAAAGCTAGGTCACAGATAATAATAATATAATACTAGCGTACTAGGTTAAGATTAGTGAGTAATAATATCTAAGTATTTTTTATATCCCTCAAAGTTACCAGAGGTCTATAACTTTAACGCTCACTAAATTATTTTCTTATTGTACCTAAGTACCTTATTATTTGTTTATGGATAAAAAACATAACTTGTTTTTTTGACATTTAACTGTTTGTTGTTTTACCTTTTGCATATTTTAGAAATTAAGTTTACCTCGTATCCTTAATGCTACGCTAAAATGATACTTATGTATTTGAAACGTTTTGCGGATTGTGAAATATTAGTTTGATTAGAATTCAAGCAGTTTTAATGTGGTATACTATATTTTTACTTTCTAATTCCGATCTCGTGACCGACCGAGGGAATCTATCGGATGAGTAGCTTATAGAGTTATGACTATTGCCATGCAATTCTGTGAAAGTTTGTTATTTAAAATTCTCATTCATTATTAGCCTACAGCAGTCCACTGTTGGACATATGCCTCCAGAATCGCGCTTCCACTCGATTCTCAGCAACTCTCATCCAGTTGCTATCAGCTACCTTCTACGGCTAATATTATGGCCGACCCATTGCCACTTCAGCTTACTTAATCTGTGAGCTATGTCAACAACTCTCGTTCTCTATCGGATCACCTCGTTCCGGTTGCGATCCCTCAGCGAGACTCCAAGCAAGAATTTCTATAAAAACCTAATTTAACAGGGAGGTATAGCACTCGTCGGGGTAGTACCTAAAAGACGATAATTATAAACTTCCATCAAACCGCTTCGGACAAATTGTGGACGCAGTTACGGTCACATGACTGTAGTAGATAATGTACTGATGTATCTGTGAGTTTTTTTTTGTAGGTACCGATTCCGAACCGATTCCGTTCGATTCCCGATTGGAAAAATATTTATTTAGGCTTCAGATACTGCTATCCATCTTACTTGTAATTGAATGCATGCTTTGTCAAAACACTCACGACAAGAAGATACCGGAAAATTTGTTTCCATTGTAATGTAGAGATTCTTTTACACGCTTATAATATTAGCGTCACTTGCACCTAACTAACAAACAAATCAAATCTTGGAAGTTAATTTTAACCTACTTCTTATCTTCGTATCGAAATGAAAATGAAGCTTGATAGCACGCTACAAGTTTCATTTCGATACGATTATAGTATAATAGTATTGTCATCTGACAATACTATAACTTTGTATCTTAGAGCTGATCTGATGCTTGAAGCAGGTGAAAAGTGGAACTCTTCAGTGGCTACTAGATTTTTTTTATATGATTGCATAGAGTGGCCGTTGTTTGGGATAATATTGGCAGTTTCTATCTGTGCTGAAGGGTAGCCTGTAACGATAGAAATCAGGGCCCCGAGTCTGCTATTCAATAGTGTCAGAATGGTCGATCATTGATCTCATAATGGTTGATTGATGACAAGCCAAAAAGTACCTTATGCGTGTCGACTTAAGGTACTTTTTGGCTTGTCGTAAATCAACCATTATGAGATCAATGATCGACCATTCTGACACTATTGAATAGCAGACTCGGGGCCCAGGAGCATATTGCAGTTATTTCGACCTATGAATTCAGACCTTCTCATCTATGAACATGAATTTCGTGAATTCGTGAGTGATCAATACGATCATGGTTCATGCTTGTATTGCATACCAATAAGCGCCTATACCTAGCCCGAAATCTCATGAACTGTATAGGTACATAGGTAGATACCTACTTGTAGCAATTTATAGGACGATGTTGAATTATCACGATATCGTGATCGAGAATTTAGGTGTTTCTATTGCAATAGCTTGTACCTGTGATGGATTTACAAGCGCAATCTAGGTGGTTTGATTAACAATGGGCATTTTAGAATGGGAATATCTACTTAGGTCTTACCTGTAGATATATCTAGGTTTCGTACGGTCTACTTGTAGGTGTGGCTTATCATTTTCTGCCTAGCCTTTTTCCAACTATGTTGGGGTCGGCTCTCTGTCTAACCCGATGCAGCTGAATAAAATGCAGCTGACTTTAAAAAAAAACTAATTCCGTTGTTTTCTTGTCAGAATATGAAAGATCCAAGGGTTTTACATTACATCATTCTATTAGGTACTACCTATAGACCTTTACCGCTTAACTTTTTTCTACAAAATCTTCTTCCTGTAAAACCTTGAAATGGTCCAATATTTTTATTCGATCTGTAGGTGTACCTACTCCTATCAAAAGATCCACTGGGACATTCCTCCCAGTCTCCTTACGAAGAGCTCTACCACCGAACTAGTTCTTGCTCTCTTTAGAGCCCTGTTATCCATTTTACCCATGTTCTAAAGCCTAATTAGTTAGTACTAATGACGGTAAAACTCTACGTTACCCAAGCTAACTAGACAATGGCTAATAAAAACAAACTGTAATAAAGGTAAAAGCATAACAATACGTGACACCTATAAAACCGGTTTATGAAACTGAAAAACTCGACATCAACACTTCCTATAACTTTAGACATGATTTTCTCTTCTCGTTAACACATTACCTATCATGTATAGGTAAACTTATGTCTTGTTTGTGACAATCTAATAATTAAACTTA
This sequence comes from Diarsia mendica, assembly GCA_949316265.1. NCBI lineage: Eukaryota > Metazoa > Arthropoda > Insecta > Lepidoptera > Noctuidae > Diarsia > Diarsia mendica. Next base: position 11,336,748 of record OX438902.1, on the reverse strand, counting down.
TAACTTATACGTGTTTATTCATTTTTATGAGCTCCTGTGGTCAATGTGGCGACACTTAGGGGAGACCTATGCAGCTGTGGTCCTGTGGACGTCTTTCGGCTGAAATGATGATGACAGGTCCCGATATTCCCGTTGCAAGCGCCATGAGCACGGCATGATATGATATTCACGGAAGATTACCCGTGACCGTATAAGTTTAGTAGGTAAAAATACCGTGAAAACTTGAAACAGCTTTTGAACCGTACGTACAGTTATTGATTCATGATAAGCAGCTATAGGTAGGTACTTACCGAAAAATTATCCAGTGAAGTTCACAATCATTGAAAACAGTCAATATCTTTCCACCACAGAGTACCTAAATACTTCTGTGCTTTTCACCAACACCAAAACACAACCAGGAAACTCTTAATATTCAAAAGAAAAACTACATATCCTCAATATATTTTTCCCGTAGCATTTTTCCGGAAAGATAAAACTAGAATCGTCATAGAAAATTTTCTGTCACTCGTTTCGCTATCGTTTTAAGTCAAAACATTATTTTACTGTTTATATCGTTTCGTAAGATCGTAATATACAGAAAGATCGCAAGCCTATCCGCGGTTTGCGCGTTTGTACTGTAATTGCGCGGATTTGCGACGTGCGCTACTCATGCTGCGCGCGCGCCGTGTGAAACATTTGCGCATCGCGTGCTCACATTATCCAGCACATACAATAACCATTGCGTGATTCCATTATATACAGATCATGGTATTTATATGAAAGTTCATAACAAAATATCATGTAGAAGTGAGTCTGTAGGTAATGGTTTAATTTGTATGTTTACGCCGGTTTTCGGGTTAAAGCCGAAGCGGTTGCAGTACCGATTTGTTTAGTTATTGATTGCATGCGATAATAATTGATTTAATTAACAATATTCAGCACTTAAATAACCCAAATCAAACACTTCTTCGAGTCCATGGGTTCATAAATTAAAGTTTTTATCCGTATATAATATTATCATCTAACATTCTAACTGCTATGAAGTTCCTTTAAACAAAAGATACTTACATTCATAACTCAAAAGTAATGACATGAAGATGATGACTTAATATTGATTTATACATCATCATGAATCAGCCTACAGCAGTCCACTGCTGGTTATAGGCCTCCTCAATCGCACGCCACTGAACTCGATTTTCAGCAAGTCTTATTCAGTTACTTGTGTTACTACCAGCCACCCTGCGAAGATCGTCGCTCCGCCGGGTCTGCAGAGGGCGTCCCACCTTACGATTGACCATTGTTTAGGCTAAAATTATGTATTCCCCATCTTAATGTTTAGGCAGCTACGTCAACTTTCCTTCATTTGTTGACTGTTGATATCCATTTTTTTGCATTAGAGTTTACGCGGCCGGAGATACTCTTCGAAAGAGTGTACGACTAAACGCAGACACACTACGCCGACAGATTGAACACCGACAAGACTTTACTGCGACAGGACTCTTCGCTGACAGGGCTCATCAGCGACGCAACTTATCTCCGATAATCATAATAAGAAAGATAATCTTTCTAAAGTAAGTAAGTCACCAGTATGATCAGGGTATGTCCGTCTAGTTAGGATTTCCCGTTCCGTTGTTGCCACTCATACCTCAGGACAAAATCGTAGGTACTACTACTAATGTATCAGGCGTATAAGAAAAAGAAATAGGGTAAGTAAAAATATTAGATATTTTATTGTTAATAATTCTATTCTAGCATACTAATCTATAAGAAATATATCGTCCGGCCGTTTCTGATGATCGGATGATTTTCACCACCTGAAACAAATGAATAAAATGAGCTGACGTCGATTCGAGCAGTGCGTTGAACATTGCATGCTGCGCTGCGGGTAGCGTGTTCGATTCCCGCTGAGAATAAATATTTTATGAGCTACAGGAAGTTTTTCCACGACTGACTGAGTTTGCACTCATGAGAAATTCCGAAATATAGGCAAGTTTCTTTAAATTATTCTACGCTTGAACTATTCAGGAGGTATAGAGGCCATGTGGGCGGGGCACGCGCGCCGCCTATATGATCAGACGATCATATGTCGACAAAATTTGAATTACTGACCAATAATCGCGCTCATATTGTGACAGCCTGTGTGTTGGCAATTCTAAAAATAGATCCTTTTTAAAAAAAAAAAAACATTGACGGTTTATAAAGTGACCATTATCGGAACACATTGGGGTCGGCTTCCAGTCTAACCGGATGCAGCTGAATACCAGTATTTCACATGGAGCGACTGCCTATCTGACATCCACAACCCAGTTAATACTAGGTAATACAATACCCTTTGGTAAGATGTCAGAATTTCAGGTCACTGACTACCTGTAACGACTGCCAAAGATCTATATATATGGCAGCCGGGACCAACAGCTTAACGTGCTTTCCGAGGCACGGAGGAAACTCGGTATATCGGGCGGTCATCCATCCACAGACCGACCTAGGCAAGCACAGCTTTACCTAAAGATCGACCAGGGCCCCGAGTCTGCTATTCAATAGTGTCAGAATGGTCGATCATTGATCTCATAATGGTTGATTGACGACAAGCCAAACATTACCTTAAGTCGACATGCATAAGGTACTTTTTGGCTTGTCATCAATCAACCATTATGAGATCAATGATCGACCATTCTGACACTATTGAATAGCAGACTCGGGGCCCTGAGTGGCAGTTCTTATTAAGCCACGAGCTCCATCGGAACACCACTATCATACCTTTTTAGAGCGTAACAAGAGTTATGTAAGTACACAAGGCGATACATCAAGATATACATATCCAGTATAACCTGACCTCACTTGTATGAGCTTCCCGTACAATAAGAGATCAGCTTAATTTGTTTTGCATAGCTTGATTGATCGTCGTGCGTACATTACATAATACTTTATTGTTTTATTGATGGTCTATTGGTGTGCCAGTCTATTGGATATTTTCCAGTTTTCTGCATGACAATTGGCATAACAAATCAATATGCCCATAACATGATTGTATTGAACGTAACACCTTCGTTAGCTTGTAAAATTATCTGCAGCTACCGCAACACAGAATAATTAGTAAATGGAGAGTCAAGCGTCGTGGAGAATTATGTCGTTAGTGATCCCGATTTCAGCAAAGTGTGATGGTATTATACCTTAGAAACTAGACAAAGCTACATTCTGTCAGCAACAACGATGAAGAAAAAATTGTATGGAATCGACATTTATAGCTAGGTTTGTCATCTAGTTTCTAAAATATTTTGTTTGAACGTGTCAAATTGTTTGTTAAAATCAATTAACAAAATGAACATAATATTTTACTATACTAGTTACTGTCTGCTTTCAGTTGTAGAATTAAGAAACAGTTTAAAAGCTATTGCCACTTGTCTAAGGGCAATTGTAAACTTTTAAAAACGACAAAGGCTTGATTTGCTGCTGAATTATTCAGTGGTCTTTTGTCTAAAGAACTGTATTTTCTAGAATAGAGTAAGAAAAGAAAACTACTTACTATTTTCTTTCAACTAATGCTTCGAGCATTGTTGAGTTAAAATATAATTCAATTTTAAAATCTCATGATTACTTCATTTTGTAACCAGTCTGTGGTATAGGCACATAACATGCAAAAATTATAACTGACATACATGGGCGAAAGCAAATCATATTCAAATTATAGCTACGCACAATTTTATGTGCATAAATAATCATCTTTATAAAAAGTGATATCAATAGCGTCATGATGACTACTTTATGTAAAGTCCATTTCACGAAAGACTCCCGCAGACGCAGCGCTGTATTCGCGCGACATAATGTTGCTATCTCTCTCTCTCTCTCTCTCCATATCCCCCCATCTGTCAAATTTAGTTCCACAATTGTCCGCGGGACTTCTTTCGTGAAATGGACTTTATTTGATGATATTAATTATTGAACAAGCTTAGCGACTAATATGTACAATTCATCAACATCATCATCATCAGCCTAAGATAATGTTCCCACTGCAGGGACTCAGACCTCCTCTCTAGGAGAGGGATGGACTTTAATCTACCACGCGGGCCCAGTGCGGATTGGTAGATGTCTCCTTCACCGTTTTGAGAACAGTGGTGATGAAATAAATTACACAAAGTAATGTGCCTGACGGGGTTCGAATCCACGAGTCACTGTTCGTAAGTCGGGGCCACCACCACCGGGCCACAACTGCTATCTCTGCTCTTTAGTAATACAATTATAATGACCGAAATATTACATCCAGATTTTTGGTAAATCTGCCAGGAACTGAAATGACACTATTGAACTTATTTTTAAATACTCTCTTTCATGCAGATATGGTAGTGGCCTCAGCAAGTATTTTTCTTTATTTAGTCATTGATTTGGACGGACATCATCAGATTAAGTACCTAAGTTTAACAGTGACATGCCTTTTTCTTGAGAGAACAGAACCTCACCTCCTTTAACTTTGGTTTGTTTATTCTAAACTAGCTGATGCCCGCAGCTTCACCCGCGTGGATGTCGTTCAAATTATATACTAAAACCTTCCTCTTGAATCCCTCTATCTATTAAAAAAAACCGCATCAAAATCCGTTGCGTAGTTTTAAAGATTTAAGCATACAGACAAACAAACAAACAAACAGACGCGACTTTGTTTTATACTATGTAAGGATTACAGAAATAGAATATTGTTGGTACTGACCTGTCCTCTCTTGAGTCCAAAATATCTTGCTACGGGGTCACCAGCCTGTATTCTCATCAACATGTTCTCCTTCAATTTACTGAATCAGCCGTTAAGGAAAATAATCACTTAAAAAGTCACGTAATCACATGAAATAACAGATCGCGTTTGTTAGCCCAAGTAAATGTTTAGTGCAGTCTTTAGGGCCCAAAACCAGTAGATTGAAAACTTTTTCATGTAGACTAGTTTACTACAGATTCAAGAAACACATAGTCACAAGTACTAATCTGAACCCATGCAGCAAACACTCTTTTTTTTGGGGCAGTCGTGTAAAAAACAAACCCGGTTTTCTCGTAAAAAAAACAGTCTCTACTTTTTCGTAATAGTATGGGTTCGTTTACATTTTAGTACGAGTTTCGTTTCCGTTACAACATAAACAATCAATACAATAGAAGAGAATCACTATAATTAAAGTCATAAAGTACTTGTGACTGTACTCTTAAGAGTCATTGATATTTTAATCCTTCAGACATCAATCATTCATCATCACATTCATCCTCACTGTTGTAAAAACGTGCAGACCCTTAAAGATGTCTCATATCAAACACAACATCTCTGCCTAGGCTATACTGGAGTCTGGAGGCACCTTAAATAATGGGATTTTAACTATAATAAGACAGATAGACAAAAAAATGCATAATAGTATTTATAGTCAATGAACACCTTTGCATCCTCTGCCCTACCCTTTGAGGCTTAAAGCCGTGATGTTTTGTTGTTTATTTTAATACTAGCTTTTGCCAGCGGCTTCGCCCGCGTAAAAAATGTCGATTTTCCATACAAACTTTCATCCCCTATTTTTAACTCCCATAAGGATTGAATTTCGAAAAATCCTTCCTTATTCCTTGTCTACAATTCTACATTATAAAGGGAACCTCTGTGCAAAATTTCAACTTTCTAAGTCCAAGGGTTTGGGCTGGGCGTTGATGAGTCAGTCAGTCTGTCAGTCAGGACTTCTCTTTTTATTCATATAGATTGTTAAAAAAGGATACTATCTAGTCAGCAGCTCAGCCTTCTCATCAGGTGTCAGCACAATGTGTTCCGGCACCAGTTCATGTTCCGTGATGTTGATCAGCAGTTCTGACTCCAGGAATTGTTCTAGAATATATTTGGGAGCCATGTCTACTAACGACTGCTTTGCTGAGGGTGTCATACCTGAAACAGAGATTAAAAATGTTACCCTTGATTACATTGAGACAAGTTCTACAACCTACTTGATTATTATCAACCTACAATGTCCCCACTGCTGAGACACAGGACTCCTCTCTGAGAGGGAATGGGGTACAATCCACCATGCAGGCCCAGTGTGGGTTTTTAGATGTCACATATCTTCGTTTTTTGGCTCTACGACAATGTTTTCCTTCATCTTTGAGAGCAGTAGTGATGCAATAAATTACAAAGGCGCCTGCCTGGACTAAAATCCACAACTTACTGCTGTCGGGCCACCACCACTAAGGCCAAAGATCTAGTTGATGTAGTTTTAAAAATTATAATAATACCTGCTTGTACAACAACAATAGCTCTGTGGATATTTTCTTCTTGCATTCTAGTACAATATGTTTTGATAGTCTTGATTCCAATTTTTGGTTCATCGGGGAAGAAAACAAACATCTGATCTGTGGGGTCATCATTGTGAGCTACTAGTACAATCAAATCACTTCTGGCTGGTCGCTTCTCACTGTAACAGAATTAGTTTATGCTCAGTACGAGTCCAGAATTAATGTTAAGCCTACGCTTTATGAGAATACCTACCTGCTGTTATTCAAGAAGTTTGAATTAAGAATTCAAAACTTTTTGCACACATGTAAAGCATGGCCATAATAAAAACTATATTTAGTTACATTAGGCCTCACAAAATTCATGCAACTGTGGTTAAAAAATAAATAATGTCAAAAACATCTGATTTGAAATCATATTTTTCAAATGGCAAAATTGATTGCTAGCATTTTATTGTGTACGCTTACAAGTAAAAAGATTAAACCTTTGAATTGTTGAGAAACTGCAAAATTATTAAGAAACATGGAGATTCTAGATGAGAAAATAAGGAAAACTTTAGTGAATAGGACAGTGTCAGAGACAACTAGATTACATATTGGTAAGCAAATACTTGTATTATTCAGCTCCTCTGCCTAACAACAAATCTATCTATATAAATAAAAAGAGAAGTCCTGACTGACTGACTCATCAACGCCCAGCCCAAACCCTTGGACCTAGAAGGCTGAAATTTTGCACAGAGGTTGGTCAGTGAGTCGTCTTAGGCAGTAGGTCGTCTTAGGGGCGTTCCCTTTATAATGTAGAATTTCGAAAAATCCTTCCTTATTCCGTATAAGGAAGGATTTTTCGAAATTCAACCCTTAGGAGAGTTAAATAGGGGATGAAAGTTTGTATGGAAAAATCAACATTTTTGTAGTTAAACCGACATCCACGCGGGCGAAGCCATGGGCAAAACTTAGTTAAGAATAAAAGGCCCATTCAATTTCGTGTCCTCCTTGCTAAACAGAAAAACAGGCCATGACAAATGTTTTTACCTGGGTTTATCACCAAATTGCTCTTTGAACTGTTCCAACGTCTGATCCAATTCATCCTGCGTTACTAAGTATCCACGGTCGTGACATAACTGTAACATAGAATAAGATATTCAGCTTTACAGGATATTCAGTGCAATTCCCTTCTTCGACTTTCAACATGAGAATTAATCGATTTATCATGGTTATTACTAATTCGGCACTAAGCAGGTTTGCACTATTTTCGTTCCTACAGGTTTTTAGAGCTTTCTTTAATTGATAAAAACTTTTAATCACAAGTTTTAAAACTTTGCACACAACATAACCTCACTTACCTGCATTACTGTTTTACGTATACGCCAAAGTTTATAAGTTTCCGCATCGTCATCCATGGTAGTTAGTTATGTATTTAATGGCCTACAGAGGTACTTTACCGAATTTATCAGTATTTTCCGAAAACACAAAGTTTGCTACACTTTGCTGATCAACAATAAACATGAATGAACCAAAGAGTATGCAACTTGAGCAAGTATATGAACTAGTGATGCTCACTCTGTAATGAATTGATCAATTTTATTAGTAGTCGATGAAAAAAGAAAACGGACAAACTCGACTAATTTTTGACAGCTGACACATCAGTCAGTCGTTTTTTTTTTTTTTTTAATTATAGTTGCCACTGAGAAAGATAATAAATACGTCTGAAATTGTTTTTGTAACCACTTTGTATGGTTTTGAGAAATGAAATTGTTCTACGGGATCATACTCATACCACCTGGGATAAAAAAAGTATTGTATCATGGTGTTAATCCAGGTTATAAACTATCAGTGTGCTAAATTGTATCCAAATCTGTTTAGTATTTTTTACGTGAAAGAATTACAATCATCCACCCATCCAAACGTTTGCATATAAAATATTTACAGGATGAGAATACACGGATAGAAAAATACAAAATAGGAAACTAGCTGTTGCCCACCGACTTCGATCCCGTGGAAAAAATGTTTGGGGAAGACTATGACCAATTATGTTTGTGTTGTTTGTGTTGCCAGTGATTACATACCGTACCGAAACGTGGTCGCTCACAATGGGCCTCATCAGAAGGCTTAAGGTCACCCAAAGAGCAATGGAGAGGGCTATGCTCGGAGTTTCCTTGCGTGATCGAATCAGAAATGAGGACATCCGCATGAGAACCAAGGTTGCCAACATAGCCCGAAGAATTGCCAAGCTTAAGTGGCAGCGGGCAGGGCACATTGCTCGCAGGATGGATGGCCGATGGGGCCGGAAGGTTCTGGAGTGGCGACCGCGAGCCGGAAGACGTTGCGTTGGAAGGCCTCCCACTAGGTGGACCGATGACCTGGTGGGGGTTGCGGGGATCCGCTGGATGCGAGACGTACGGGACCGGTCAATGTGGCGACACTTAGGGGAGGCCTATGTCCAGCAGTGGTTGTCTTTCGGCTGAAATGATGATGATGATGATCAATTTATTATAATTCTCAGACCTACCGAATATAATTATTATACTGTAACTGAGGCTGGAAGACTGGCTTTGAGTTTAAAATTGGCCAAAAACTTTGTTTATGAGCATTGGCAAATGTCGGACGCTCGAAAATAACGATATAAAATTTCATGAAAACCTGTCAAGGCGTTTCCAAAGAGTATGGCAACGAATACTGTTACTGTGACACTAGAACTTTTTAACAGGGTTACTGGTAACTCGAAGAAGTATTCCTTGCAGGACGTAGACAGAGAATGGTATTATATACCTATTCTCTGTCTACGTTGCAGGACGTCATAAAAGGGGTTAAAATTTAGCCACCAAATGTTATTATTTTTTCCAATTACATTATCAACAGTTGATGGAGGGAGTACAAAAATATCGTTGACGGTGTTGACTAACCGCTCAGGCCCGACTGGAACGATATCGTTCCAGTGAGAAAATTCCGTTGAGACCCGCTGGAACGATATCGTTCCAGTCGGGCGCAGCAAATTCAAACCTTATTTTTACGTAAAATAAGGCTCTAAATCGTTTGACAAAATTTGTGCCAAAGGGAAACTAGCTAGAGCTGTGTATGGCAGCAAGAAATTACTAAACATAAACCCGGAACACTTTTAAAAAAATATTGAGAGGCGCCATAGTGACGTTTGACAGTTGATGCAAAAAACGGTGTGGTAAAGTGTAGGTGTCGTAGTGTTTTTGTGTTTTGTGTTGAGTTTGTTTGTGAAACGTTGGTAAGTAAATGTTTATTAGGTTAGAAGTCCCTATTGCAACTTTGTAGATAATAATTTGCTTGACAATTCATATCCAAAATTATGTTTCGAGCCAACAAAATATCATAACAAAGATTTCGTCGTCGTCATTGAATGACCGAATTGAAAATATGAATTTGACTCCTTTTCATTGAAATAATGGTCTTGGAAACATTATTATCAACGTAAAATATAGTGATAAATCATTATATCGTGTATTCGAAGCAAATAATTTCGTATTTATTTATATTTCAAGGTTATTTCGCAATTCTAAAATGACAGTTCGCTAATAAGAATCTTATAAGAATTTTGAGTTGGAATCTTGTTAGTATAATGTATGTAGGTCTCCTAAAAAAACACTGTCATTAGATTACTTGTACATTTGTTATATTAGTTCTAAAGTTTCGTGTAAATTGATTCAGTAGTTTTACCAAAACAAAATAAGATACGCAACAAGTCGAGTCAGAGTCGAGGTCAGCGACCTCTGTCCTAACTATACGATATTTATAATTCTAAATAAGCTATAAGAGTTGTTTATATAATAATACATCGTCTAGCTCTTCAGAAACACGAAACTGTTTACCGTTTGAGATAAGAGATAATAGAACTCGAGCAATAAGCGTTTTAGTGAACACGGTCAGATGACGCATGCGATGACGTAATCACGTAACTAGGCGGTCGGTGAGGGAGTTGAATTGGGATCTTATTAGAATAATGTATGTAGGTCTCCTAAAAAAACACTGTCACTATCAGTGTTTCCACTTTAATGATTTCCTTTCCCCACGCCTCAATAGAGATTTCCCCTTTTCAGGACCTTTTTCCCCTCAAAAATTTTTCTACTGTAGTTTTTCACTAGTAGTAAAAATCTGCTCAACGGTGACTGTTGAACGGTCACTTATCATCATTGGGTCATAATAAATTAATAATATAATATTCCACAATAATAGGAATAATAAAATAACCCAGCATAGGTACCACAGAGTAAAAATGCGCTGAAGCATCGACAAAACTTGCCGACTTTGCACATCACTAGATCGATATAAATGCATTTTTTTTTTCTTGTGTTGGTACACGATAAAGTGCAACAAGTAAAAACATTGAGTAAAAAAATAGAAAGAAATATTATTGTGACGATGATGGTTCTATAATAATTATGTGAAAATGGATCGGTGGCTAATTAATATTACTGCAAAAAAATCGGTGAGTTAGTGCTTCCATTTTTATATAAAAGTGTCTATAAAAGCTCAATGAAATTAGGTTAGATTTTTTTTTAGTTTCTTTTGTATCTAAGCTATTTGACAGGCAAAGATATTGTATCACCATAGAGCCTACAGGGGAGTTTCTTTTCTTTATTTTTTTTTTATTTAGAGCTATTACCACGGTATGGTCATTTCGTGCAATTAACGGTTCACAAAACACAACCAGTGGCATACTTCCTCGAGCATTGTTCCTCATAAATTACGATTGAAATTCCAAGAATGTTGCCAACTGGTTTTTTGATTTGCTTTGTGGAAAAAAAAGCCTGACATTGCTACAGGAATTTAAATTTGAACGAACCACAATGACTAAAACTTTTCAATTATTTCTTTCAGAATGAAGAAACGGTTTCTGTGAGCTCATCCGATACGTGCGCTTATTCAGAACCTCAGCCCGGAACGAGTTTCCAGTCCAGTAATTATGTCGAGGATCAGAAAGAACAATTAGATCCTCAAACTTTGCCAGACATGGAAATTGAAGCTGAACAATTGGTCATTGTTATTTCACATAATTATTATAATCAATTTTCATTTCACTTGAGTTTTTATATTTAGACTTAGACTTTTTTAACATTTTTATAAAATTAAGTATTTTATTTTGTAATTTACCTATTTAATGAGTTTAGTAAATGAAATCATTACTTATCTTTGTAGGTTGATTACTGTACTGAAGATGAAAAAGAGGGATACAGTACTGAAAATGAAAAGAAACAAAAAAAGCAGTCGACTAGTTCAAAGTCTACGGTAAAAGGTGTGAAAAAGGTATATAAGAAGAAGTTCATGCATGATTGGCTTAAGCTACCAGAGTTCAAAGCATGGTTGTTAAAGGGACATAGCGATGATAATGCAATTTGTAAGGTGTGCAATGTGGTTATGAAGGCAGGAAAATCTGAGCTTAAAAAGCATGGTGTTGGGAAAGTTCACCAAAAAAATATGGAGGCTTTGCTTCAGTCTAATACTAGTCAACCCAGTATTACAACATTTGTTTCAGAAAATACAAAGCTGAAAAACACTGAAGCTGCCATTTGTTCATATATCGTCGAAAATAATCTTCCTATTTCATCTGTTGAACCTTTGATTGAATTGATTAAATCTTTACCAGAGAAGGCAATCACGTCGCAAATCTCTTTAGGCAAACAAAAAGCTAGTAATGTCATTAGGAATGGTTTGCGCCCATTTTTTAATCAAAAACTTATTTCTGAACTGAACCAGCACTTGTTTTCCGTTTATATTGACGAAACAACTGATGTTAGCGTCAAAAAGCAACTTGCGATACTAGTCAGCTACTGTCATAATTTTGAAACGAAAATAGATGTGATCGACGTAGTAGATTGCCCAGACGGGACTGCTGTGGCTTTGTACACACAAATGATTAACACGCTGAAAGAAAACAATGTGCCTCTGCAAAACTGGATAGGCTTTTGCGCTGACACAACTGCAGCCATGATGGGTCAGCATAACTCTGTGTCTCAACTAATCAAACAAAATTATCCTCAAGTATTTGTGTCAAAATGCTCATGTCATATGATACATCTGGTGGCGAGTTACGCATGTACCAAGTTAAGTAACTCTTTAGAAGATTTGTGCCGCAATGTGTACAATCATTTTGGGAGGAGCCCTAAAAATTCTGCTGCTTTCAAAGAGTTTCAAACCTTTTATGAAGTGAAACCTCATAAAATATTGAGAGTTTGTCAAACCAGGTGGCTGTCGCTTCAAGCATGCGTGCGAAGAATTTTAGAACAGTGGGATCCATTGATGAGTTACTGGAGAATATTAAACTTCGAAGATCCAACACATGCAAACCGCCACACTCTCCAAACCTTGGAGAACCCATTGATAAAATGCCAAATGCATTTTGTAGACTACGCTCTCGGACTGTTTAATGATTTTAATTGCATGTTTCAAGCTGATTATCCTAAATTCTCAGAATTAAAGACTCAAACTGAGGAATTAATCAAGACATTGGCGTTAAATTTCATGAATAGAATTTATGTCAAACAAACCCCTGCTAACCAAATCAATCCTTATCAGACAGAAGAACATCTGGAACTGAAACGCATTTATTTAGGTGTGGATGCAACCCAATTATTAACAGAGGTGGAAAATAAAGAAAACTGTGAAGTTCAGAAAATTTTTCAGTCGGCAAAATTATTTTATATTGAATCGATCGTACAGATTAAGAAACGATTTGTGTTTGAAGATGTGCACAACGATTCGTCCTTTTTAAATCCTGTAAATGCCAATGATTTGACACCTACATCATTGTACACAATTGCAAAAAAATACATTCCTTCACACATTACTGTGGATCTAACAGAACTAGACAAGGAATGGAGAAATCAAAGTCTCCTTTCCGACATGGATTCTAATGATTCCACGGATACTGTTAACTATTGGAAAAAAAAGTTTGAAGAAAAAAATGTTGAGGGCAGACGCAAATTCCTTCAACTGCCAATTTTGGTCAACTATTTTATGTCACTGCCTTTTTCCAATGCTGCCGTAGAACGGCTATTTAGTGACTTAAAAAATATTAAAACTGATAAACGGAATAGACTTGATAATGAAACAGTTGGATCAATCCTGTGCGTAAAATCTGGCTTAAAAAGAACAGGCACAACTTCTGTACAACTGATGAAAAATCAGATTGAAATACCCCACCTAAAGTTTGTACAGGCCAATGCTACTGCAAGCGAATCCAAAAAAATTAGACTAAACATGAATAAAGTATAATTTCAACATTCGTCTTATTATTTATAACCAGTATAGTCCATACAAAAATTAGTTCCGAAAATTTCCGCAATATATTCGGTTAGGCTTTATCTATAATTTCCCTCGATTTCCCCTTTTCATCTCTTTCCCCTTTTTCTTCCCCACTGGACCCTAATTTCCCCTCAAAAGGGAAATTTCCCCTCATTGTGGAAACACTGGTCACTATATTACTTGTACATTTGTTATATCAGTTCTAAAGTTTCGTGTAAATTGATTCAGTAGTTTTACCAAAACAAAATAAAATACGCAGCAGGTCGAGTGGCGGCGAGATCTGTCCTAACTATACGATATTTTTAATTCTAAATAAGCTATAAAAGAGTTGTTTATATAATAATACATCGTCTAGCTCTTCAGAAACACGAAACTGTTTACGGTTTGAGATAAGAGATAAGAGAACTCGAGCAATAAGCGTTTTAGTGAACAAGGTCAGATGACGCATGCGATGACGTAACCAGGCGGTGCGGGAGGGGCAGGGGTCAATTATTTCGCGCGGCCACAGAGAGGCTAAGGTTGTGAACAACCAAAATAACGCATTAGTTTTCCTTACCTTTATAGTCTGTCAAACTATCGACTAATGAGTCTATGCTTTTAACATTTTATCTGTAGAATTCGAATTGGTGGACATTGGTGAAGTTTCGTAAATCAGATTTTGCCTTTTTTGTTGAAATAAATCTTGTTATCAACACAAATTACGGAAAATGGCTGGAATAAAGGGTATGTTATCGTAATTGAGGTTAAAAGTGCACGATTTTATGGATAAACATAACTCAAGTAAAACAATGTCATCATTGTAGATAGAATGACTCATGTTATTTACAAATATTTTTCTGCTACTATTTAAATTGTTACAGCTGTCTAATTTCAGCATTATTCTTTTTCATGTACTTTTCAACTTCTGGATGGATCAGGGTAAGTTTTGATTCAAGCCTATGTATCTAATACTTGATCATAGCAACCAGGGCATGCTCTAAAATCATACATTTTGTAGTGTTGTATTTGTTTCTACATAATGTACTGTTGTTGACCTGTTTTTATTACAATATTTTTATCAGAAGTTCACTGCACATGAGCACTGATTATAAAATCTAACAAAGGAAAGGAGTCAGACAGTGGTGCCCACTAGGCACCTACTTTGCTTATGTCACACTATTTTTGTTAATGACTATTTCTAATTTGATGATTAGTTCAAGATGATGTTAGATTCTAAGTATCTTGATATAATACATGAGTCAAAGCATAATCTAATATTTACTATTGTGAATCTGTATGTACACAAGTCTTGCTACATGAGTCCTACGTAGGTATGTTTTTTTTTCAATGTTCTGTTCAGCTAACCTCATTGTTTATCAAAAGTTATTACAGTAAGCTGGGGGTACAGTGTTTTTGAGGCCAACTAGATATTTCAAAACATTCACATTATTTTGACATCATTCTGACAAAATTTCAGTGTAAAATGATACAGTAAAGGCAATTCTTTTTGCTAGTTTTCTTTTATAATCAACAAACATGAAAATTGATATTTTACTTTTCAGTCTGGTGTCCCTGGCATTTGCTGGTTCCATTGGCATGACCTTTGTGATTCTGGCCTGTGCGCTACCACAATATAAGTAAGTAGCTATCTTGTTTATTAATTTTACTATGTAGGTATATTATGTTATCAACACATTCTATATTATGTTCTTTATCATCTTGATGTTTCCATGATCTTTGTTTATGTTGACATAAACATTCAATTGACATCTAGGTATACTGCCAAGTTGACTGACAATTAATATAGATGAAAATATAATTTATTTAATATAGAACTTACAACAAAATAAACGGAACGGGGAACGCTGCCAGCATCTTCGGAACCTTGCCTAAAGGGACTCCTTTTAATAATATATTTTAGTTACTATGGTTTTTAGTTTTAGGTTCTTAGTTCTAGTATATATAATTTATTGTATTGACACTTCATACATTTTTGCATGTAGAACACTGTCTAATTTATTCATGTAGCTGATTTAATTATAAAGGTTAGTCATAAGGAAGGAAATTGAGGAGTGTTGTACCTATTTCATCAGCACCCTAGGTAAAATTGTTTAAAAACGTTGACGGCAATATGTTTCTATCACATTAGCTGTATGGTGGGTGGAAAATATCGAATAACCCCCCCGCTCTTGGGCAGAGCGAAGGGGAGTGTCAGACTTCTACTGACTAAAAACCAAACCCATGTTCCTTCTTCGCCCTTGTGTCGGAGCCGTGTTAACCTTTCGATAATCCACAGCCCCGACAGAGCAATTAATACCTAAAAGGTATTTTAATATTCTGCAAGTCTAGACTATAGACATCTTATCTGACTCAATAATCAATGTCATTCACACTGCTATCAAATGTTGATATAAGCCTCTTACAAAGAGAATAGAGATTCTCTTTGTCAAATCTGATTCTACTTCAAAAAACACCTTGATAAAATGGATAGTAGGAAGGAACCTTTCATTTCAGCTAAAAGACATTCATTTGTCTACTTCCTGACATAACTGGTTATCATATCATACCATTTCTGTCACTCATAATCAGTATTTATATCCACCCATGTTTGCATAGCCTCATGCACAGGCATAGTGTCTTTGAGGCACATCCTTAGTTATGGTTTAAAATTTTCGAATTAAACAGGCGGGCATACCAAATTCATTTTTTTGTACAATTTTATTATTCTTAGTGTGTCAATTGCAATCTAAATTGATTCAGCCCAAAATTTGGAGATAAGTTTGGCACTTTCAGCTATAATGTACAAACAATAGGACAGGTAAGACACCCAGTAAAACTCCCATTTTTGTGGAACACCACATTACACTCCAGGGCAAGGTCATCTATGACTCTACCTGAACCAGTTTTCCTTACTTCGGCCAACCTGTGTCTGATATTTTTTTAAAGACTTCCATTTGTTTATTAAATGGGTGTTGTCACTTAGTTACAATGTCATCCATAACAGAAAACATGAATTAATTTAATACTTATCAATGGGTTATTAACAATTTTATTAGAATTAATTATGATATGATTCACTGGCTTGATTACTGTTATTAAGTGTAGACAAAGTAACATTTATCTGAATAGAAGGACTGAAGAATACAAAGTTAACTTGTCTTTAGTCGAGAGCTTAATAATAACTGCTAATTTGCATGTTAAGCTGTTGGTCTCAGCTGCCTTCGGCAGTTGTTAGAGGTAGTCAGTGTTCTGTGGCAACCAGTCTTACCAAAAGGTTTCGTATTACCCGGTATTAACTGGGTTGTGGAGGTTAGATAGGCAGTCGCTCCATGTAAAATACTGGTATTCAGCTGCATCCGGTTAGACTGGAAGATGACCCCAACATAGTTGCAACAAAAGAGCTGAAATTTTCGAGCTTGCTTCGCTCGCTCTTGCAGCATAGGTTCTTTCAGTTCCTAGACTGGTATTCAGCTACATCCGGTTAGACTGGAAGATGACCCCAACATAGTTGCAACAAAAGGCTAGGCAGATAAATATGTAGTGGAGAGCTGAAATTTTCGAGCTTGCTTCGCTCGCTCTTGCAGCATAGGTTCTTTCGGTTCCTAGACTGGTATTCAGCTGCATCCGGTTAGACTGGAAGATGACCCCAACATAGTTGCAACAAAAGGCTAGGCAGATAAATATGTAGTTGAGAGCTGAAATTTTCGAGCTTGCTTCGCTCGCTCTTGCAGCATAGGTTCTTTCAGTTCCTAGACTGGTATTCAGCTGCATCCGGTTAGACTGGAAGATGACCCCAACATAGTTGCAACAAAAGGCTAGGCAGATAAATATGTAGTGGAGTCGTGGAGAGCTGAAATTTTTGAGCTTGCTTCGCTCGCTCTTGCAGCATAGGTTCTTTCAGTTCCTAGACCTTTCAAATACCTCGACAAAATTAGTAACTTGTATTGTATAGTCACAAGCACCAAAATGTGTATCATAAAGTAGGTCATGTCCCAAAGTTGCAATCGCCCCCCTCTGACTCAAAAACAACGAATAGTAGATGGTAGCCACTTTCTTTTACGAGATTAAATATTAGATTATTCGTTATATTTTTTTCTCTAATCAGTTCCTTCTTGTTACCAGACTATGGTGGCCATTCTTCGTGGTCCTGTTCTACGTCCTGAGCCCGATCCCGACGATGATCGCGCGCCGCCACACTGACAGCACCAGCGGCAACTCCGCTTGCATGGAAACAGCTATCTTCATCACCATGGGATTCCTTATCAGCTCGTTCGCGCTTCCTATCGTTCTAGCACGCGCTGGCACCGTATGTATTCGAGAACTTGTTATATTTTTATGTAAAGTCCATCCTAGTTAATCTAGTCATGATTTAGAGTAATTTTGAACAGAGGTTATTTTTGTGGTTGAAGAGATCTGACGGACTAATTAGTTTTTTTTGTCAACGACCCTATTCTGTCGCTGAACTTAATCCCAATACCTATGCTTCGCTCCATAGTCCTCACTTTTTTGACTAGGTCAGAAACCTAAAGATAGAGCACCGTAGGTTAGGATGATTAGTTTTTTTTTTAATATGTCCTATATCATTTACAGATTATGTGGGGAGCTTGTTACTTAACACTGGCCGGCAACGTCATAGTATACCTCACCATCCTCGGCTTCTTCACCATCTTTGACATGGACGACTCCGACTACACGATGTGGTGAGAAATCTAAATGTTGTTACAACATGAGTGGACGATCTTAGGCAAATATATTGTATCGTAAGACAATGTTGTCATTCTGTTTATGATTAAGTCTGATAATGATACTGATAGTGTAACATTGAAGGTGGTCTATGAAAATGATGTTAACAACATTTTTTCTTTGAAATTTATGAATATGAAGTTAAGAAACATCTGTTAAGGACGCATTCCCGATTGATAAGTCAAATCATTACTTTTTTAAACAAAAGTATGTTTATTAAATACAATGCTTTGTATTTTTAAAATGTTTTTGCTGCTTATTGTAGATAGATGTGCAAGGTACAATTCTTAACTATAAATATAATTTTAGATATGTCCAGTTTCTCAATAAATGTACCGAAGTAAATTAAAACACTTCGGTACATTTATTGAGAAACTGGACATATCTAAAATTATATTTATAGTTAAGAATTGTACCTTGCACATCTATCTACAATAAGCAGCAAAAACATTTTAAAAATACAAAGCATTGTATTTAATAAACATACTTTTGTTTAAAAAAGTAATGATTTGACTTATCAATCGGGAATGCGTCCTTAATATATTGTCCAGTATTTGGAGTGCTTAGTTTAAATGTGCTCCTAGAAATATTTAAAATTGTCATCTTAATGGTTTTTATTGTGATAGCTTGTAACGGCAATGTTTATTTTAATTTAGTTATAATTTGGCTCTATGTAATTGTTGTTCTTATGTAGTGTTTGTGAACGACATATAAATAGCATGACCATTTGTGATACTGATCAATTTGTTATGCAGCTTGCAAAGTACATATAATTTGTAAACTGTAGGCATTTGACAATCTGTTAATTCTAATAACAAAAGTATATTTATTTTTTGCAGTTACAAACTGTCACATAAACTCCAGTACTGATATTATAATATACTTTTTTCCCTAAAAATCAACATAATTTATGTGAATTTTATAATAAACTAGCGACCCGCCCCGGCTTCGCACGGGTGCAAATGGATGTTATTATACATATAAACCTTCCTCTTGAATCACTCTATCTATTTAAAAAAACCGCATCAAAATCCGTTGCGTAGTTTTAAAGATTTAAGCATACAGACAAACAAACAAATAAACAAACAAACAAACAGACGCGACTTTGTTTTATACTATGTAAGGATAATATATGTTACTCACGTATTAACAAACAATATTCTATTTGTTACTATTTAAACTTGGATTAAGAGAAATTTTAGAGTAAGATAATATAATTGGAGATATTTTTTTATCATCAACTGAAATTCAGAACAATTTTCAACAATATTATAAATGAGCTTGTATCATGAATATTTAAATTTCTTAAATAAGGCTTGTTGGCGATGCATACCATCGTTTTAGTATTATTATTTCAATCCCTTTGGCTAAGGAATCATTGGCTTTTAATTATTATGAAATATTTGATGCTTTTTAAATGTTGAACAGTGGAGTGTGGATCTAAACATTTGCTTTTTAATCGATAGAAAACGAGCATCACCTGGATCGGGACACAACCTTCGTCTTGCCGAGTTTAAGTATGTATTTAAGGTTTAATGGTGGCATGTTGTGCTAACAAAACATTGAAAAAAGAACTCAGCAGGCAGACGGTTGTGTGCCACTTATGGTGTGGTCTAAATTTTCTTTCTCTTTAATGTACAGTCAAATCACAGCTATTTTACTCTGCATCACTGTCAAAGTCAAGTGGCCTTATTGTTGTTGGAATATGATTGCTGTTTGGTTTCTGTCATGGAACTTTAAATATTATAGTGATCTTTATTCTTCTTACTGTAAGGTTGCTGGAGTCAAGAGGTAAAATAATTGTGAAAAGACTAGGTACTAACACTTTGTAAAGACGTAATAATGTTAATTTAGCAATCCTATTATTCGAGTCAAATGTGTATTTGTTATGTTCAATGGCTGAATTTTAAAAACATGTTACGCAATGTACTTCGAGTTTTGCTAACTTTGTCATTTCTATTTCATGTAATAACGTGTAATTTAAAGTACAATAACATCTCAAAATCATTCCACTGTGACTCCATAACATTGATTAAACAAAATAAGACGGGAACCTTTTTAGTGCAGAAAAATATGTTTCAAAAATAAATTGGTTGGGGTAATTTTAGGAAATTTAACATCTTGTAATGTAAGAGAGAGGCTACGCATATTATGTTAGAATCGAAATAGTCTGGCGCAGTCGGGTGGTATTTGAATATTTGTAATTCGTTCTGAAAAATGACACTTCGCTGGGCCGACAAGAACCGAACTATGATTTGGGATGGTTGATGCTGAATGGAGTTAGCTAATTGGCACAAGCCTTCTGAAAGCTTATTAAAATTCGTAGTCCTATGACTACGTCACTGTCAAAACCATAGTGATCATTATTCTCGTTGCATACAGATGGCTGTTGGGCTAGAACTGTCAAAAGGTAAAATAATTGTAAAAGGACTTTAACAGTTGCCTCAGGTTGTGCCGCAATGCGGCGCGACGCATCGGTGCGTCGGAAATATACGATTTCATAAAAGTTAAGACATGCGGCCTGAGGCATTGCGGTTAGCCAGTAGTCTGTTGAAGGCCTTAAACTATTTCTACCAAATCGATTGTGCTGACCAAAACATTTAACGTGGAAGCATCGAATTGTCTTCAAAAATGAAACATGTTGCGATTACATTCCTGCAATGTAAATTGTGTAAATATAGCATTAGTATCAGGTCACAATAAATATCAGCTGCTTTATAATATATTGTTGTTTCATTATTTACAAACCCTTATTCCCTAGCAAGTTAACGTTGAAGGATTGGCCGATCCTTTGAGTGCTGCAACTGAAACGTTTTTAAGCTCGGCGCACACGGAACGGCAGGGCAGAGCATTTCATCTTTACCCAACGTAAATTCAAGAATGTTTAGACATCGGCCCCAAGGCATCAATGGTGATTTCCCGTCTCGGCATTGAAGATCGCTCTAGTCTAGAGGATGCGAGGGGAGGTAATGGCATAATCGGGAGGCGAAGGCATGCGACGGCAAACTGAAAGACGCCAAGTCATGGTATGCGCTGAAGTCTGCCAGTCCGTAGTGCGCGGTGGCCCTGCCCTGGCATAACGCGATATATATCTCTGTAACTGCTGAGCGTGAGGTCCTGGGTTCGATTCCCGGAAATTTCCCAGTAGTAGCCCGGAGTTTGGAAGTTGGCGGTATAATACCCCCGTGCCTCGGAAAGCACGTTAAGCCGTTGGTCCTGCGCCTGATCTCTCTCCGGTCGTGTCGGATTGCCGTCCCATGCGGGCTATGAGAGAAAAGGGAACAGAGAGTGCACTTGTGCCTACGCACACACTTGTGCACTATAATATCTTCCGCGCAGATGGCTAATCTCCGCTGAGATTGGCTGCCGTGGCCGAAAAACGGTCAGGAGGACTAATAACGTCGGTATTTAAAAGGCCGCTGATATCATCAGTGTGCGTCGGCCGATGAATTTTGGGGTACAATGGGCAGTGTTGCCATCGAAGTTTCAAGCTCCCCACCAGAATCGACCTCTAAAACCACCAGAAATCCACTAAAAAAATCGCACCATCTTAAAAAATCGCTAAATTTTCCACTAACTTTATTTCTGGCAGATTTTTGGGCGTTTATTAAAGCACTAACATGAAAATTACTTACAATGTAACAAAATACTTCAACTTCAACTCGCTATTAAGAGCTTATGGTACCTCAAACGCGAGTTTTATAATGCGTAAAAGTATATGATTCACTGCAGTAATCAACATCAGAAAAATATATGATATTCTTCAGGATATATGCTAGTGCCATAGTGTTGTGAAAACATAATACAACTAACTTTGCTCGATAGAAAAAAATCGCGAAGATACCTCTAAAAATTTCTTTTAACGAATAAAAACCATACTAAAATACATGTCATCGTTCTGATTTTTTTGCCAAATAATTCTACAAGCAACAAACTAAAGTCATAGTGTTTTACTTTTTTAGTCCAATCAATAGTTTTTTTGTAAATCGCAAAATACCACTAATTTCGCACTATTCGGCCGCAGCGAAAGACGTAACAACCGCTTTGTAGTGCAAGTTGATTAGAACTTTATTCTAACGGTATTACAAGCGAAGTTTGAACCACCACAAATAGGGTTGCTAATCTGAGGTAGCATACGCTCTTAATTCATGTCTTTTGTGGAAGAACAAAATACTTAATAAAACCTATTTTTTAAAAGATGTCAATCAAATTATATTACTCAGTTATCTTCAGAGGAGTCGTTTCCGTCCGTATCATCATCGTTAATCTCGGACTGATACGACTCTTTGGTACCAATTAATTCCACTAGAAAAATCCACTAGCCACTAAGACCGATATTTGTCCGCTAAAAGGTAAGTCAAAACCACCAGTTTTAGTGGAAAATCCACTAAGTTGGCAACACTGACAATGGGTGGCCTGGGTTCCCTTCCTAAAGGGTGCCAACGAGACCCTAATAATATAATTCCACTACCTGTCCGTGTTTTTCAAGTTTGAAAGAGGGTTCCGATCCAAGCCTTTTCTCATTTGGCGTAGGTATGTATTTATTTAAGCAACAGCAAACTTGATGTAGCATCATCTTTGCTACTAGAAGTATTTTCCAAAACAGTAAACAAATCAATAGGTACCCTACTTACTCCGTCAACAGAGTTGATTAGTCAGTTGCATGGGAAGAGAAATGGTGCAATGTTGGTTAGGCAAGTCGTTTCGTGAAATGCATGCTTCTGGAAATATTTTTCTAATTACCTAGTATGGTTTAAATAATTTCAAATACCTCCTCTGAGAATTAGTTAGATAAAAATAGGCATATTTGAGTGCGAAACACGAACATCTGGAACTGAGTCCAAAAGCAAAATGTTCCAATTTTTGTAAAAAGTATCCAATATTTTAGAAATAAACAATTTTGATACGTACTTTATTTTTTTATAATATTATGGGGAACATAATAATTTTATGTTAAAATAAGTATTTTGGTGGTGAATAATAATTTTTAATTTCAAAATATTTATGCTATTTCTTGAAACGGAACGTAAATTAATCATCTTCCGTTGATTTGACGTTTCTAACACGTCAAAATTCGTGAAATCTACAGCGATACCTAGTACCGCACCCACTCAAGTTTTCCTTATAATTTATTGTAATTTTTGATTAGAACAGTATTTAGTAAATATAAAATCATGGGTGATCATTTGCCAGCGTGTGTCATCGATGTCGGCACAGGTTACACAAAACTGGGCTTTGCCGGCAACAAGGAACCGCAGTTTATCATTCCGTCAGCCATAGCGATAAAAGAAACTGCGAAAGTCGGCGATCAAAGCACTCGACGTATGACTAAGGCCGTGGAAGACCTCGATTTCTTCATCGGCGATGAAGCGTTCGATGCCACCGGGTACTCAGTGAAGTATCCAGTACGCCACGGTCTCGTCGAAGATTGGGATCTAATGGAACGTTACATTGAACAGTGCATCTTCAAATACTTGAGGGCGGAGCCGGAAGATCATCATTTCTTGCTCACTGAGCCTCCGCTAAACACGCCTGAGAACAGGGAGTACTTAGCTGAGATTATGTTTGAGTCATTCAATGTACCTGGTTTGTATATTGCTGTACAGGCCGTGCTGGCGCTGGCGGCGTCGTGGAAGTCTCGCACGTCTGCTGAACGTACTTTCACAGGCATTGTCGTCGACAGTGGAGATGGTGTCACCCACATTGTGCCTGTAGCTGAGGGATATGTCATTGGTTCATGTATCAAACATATACCCATTGCTGGTAGAAATATTACCTCATTTATTCAATCTCTACTTCGTGAACGTGAAGTAGGAATCCCACCGGAACAAAGTTTGGAGACTGCCAAGGCTATCAAAGAGAGATACAGTTACATTTGTCCTGACATTGCAAAGGAGTTTGCTAAATATGATGCAGATCCCGGTAAATGGATGAAGAACTACACGGGTGTTAATGCTATTACCAAAAACCCATTTGCTGTAGATGTTGGTTATGAGAGATTTTTGGGACCTGAAATATTCTTCCACCCTGAGTTCTCCAATGCTGACTTCACTGTGCCTCTGAATGAGATGGTAGATGAAGTCATCCAGTCATGCCCAATTGATGTGAGGAGAGGTTTATATGGGAACATTGTGTTGTCTGGTGGATCAACAATGTTCCGTGACTTTGGCAGGAGACTGCAGCGTGATATAAAGAGGACAGTTGATGCCAGATTGAAGCATTCTACTACTCTATCGGAAGGCCGTATCGTTCCTAAGCCAGTTGATGTGCAAGTCATTTCACATAACATGCAGCGGTATGCTGTTTGGTTTGGAGGCAGTATGTTGGGCTCGACCCCTGAGTTCTACCAAGTGTGTCACACGAAGCAGGCATACATGGAGTATGGCCCCAGCATTTGCAGACACAACCCAGTGTTCGGCACCATGACATAAATATTTATCGTAATTCATTGCCAGTATTCAGTCAATAATAATGTTGACTATTTTTAAGCAATTATGAATTTATAATTTTAAGATTTATTTTACTTAAAAGAGACTTATTAAGTATGCCTATTTTATAAGTGTAACTAAATGTAGCTACATGAAATATTGGAGCATGATATTTGTATAAAAAACATTTAATTCCAACATTATGTTTATGATTGTATTAAAATAATATTCAATTAATATTCATGTTAAATCTAATAGCTGGGTTTTTTTATTAAGAGGCATTTAATATTGCATTCCAGCTTTTTACCAAATATAGAGTCTTGATATAATGTTGATTTTATTTATTTGATATCATCCCCATGCATAGGTACTATTTACTAAATTAACCTGTTTTTATTCATTTAACACTTTTCCTTACCCTAAACATGGATACAATTGAACAATATTAGTATTCTGTTAATTTAACCAAAAAGTGCGTAATAAAATTCGTAATATTTATGTTAATCCATTTATTTATCTTGACACAGCGAGATTAGTCATTCCCATTTCCCAGGTATTGCCATACGTAAGTAGTTCGTAGTCATAAATCCAGATGGCGCGCTATTCAGAAATGATACGAATACTCGTAATGGTCCTTGCGTGCGGTGTGATGGTTCAGTGTAGCAGTATTGATGATACTTTAATTTCACCAGTTTTGGAACCAGATCAGCACAATAAAATGTAGTCATTAGGGTTCCGTACCTCAAAAGGAAAAAACGGAACCCTTATAGGATCACTTTGTTGTCCGTCTGTCCGTCCGTCCGTCCGTCTGTCAAGACCCTTTTTCTCAGGAACGCGTGGAGGTATGAAGCTGAAATTTATATCAATTACTCAGGTCTACTGTCCCTTGAAGCTGTGAAAAAATCAAACTTCTAAGCCAACGCAATCAAAAGATACAGCCGTTTATGCCGCAAATTTTCGACACTTGCAAGGGAATCAAAACCTACAGGGTGCTTCCCGTGAACTCAGAATCTTGAAATTTGGTACGAAGCAACGTCTTATAGCACAGTGGACTGCATCAACTATCATCCTGCTCCACAAGAAAGGCGACAAGGCTGATATTAATAACTATAGACCCATTAGTCTAATGTCCAATATCTATAAAATCTTTGCCAAAATAATTCTAGCCCGAATAACAAGAATTCTCGACGAAAACCAACCTAGGGAACAAGCCGGCTTTAGGGCAGGGTATTCGACATTAGACCACATACATACAGTGAGACAAATTATCGAGAAGAATAAGGAGTTTAATGTGTCATTCTATTGCTGTTTTATCGACTACAACAAGGCATTTGACTCAATTGAGCACGAAAATATCTGGTATAGTCTAAAGAACCAAGGAGTCGAACAAAAATACATCAGAATAATAAAAAACGTATATACTAACAGTACAGCCAAAATCAAGCTAGAAAAAGAAGGGAAGGAAATTAAAATAAATAGAGGTGTACGACAAGGGGACCCGTTATCGCCTAAATTATTCACGGCTGTCTTACAAAAAATCTTCCGGAAATTAAATTGGGATCATTACGGGCTAAACATCAACGGGGAAAGACTATCCCACTTACGGTTTGCTGACGACATTATATTATTCGCCGAGACAAAGAAGGACTTACAAAACATGCTCATAGACTTGGACAGTGAAAGCCGCAAGGTAGGCTTAACGATGAACGCCTCCAAAACTAAGGCACTAACAAATGCATTCGAAGACCCCATCATCATAAATGGCGTACCAATTGAGTATGTCAAAGAGTATACTTACTTAGGCCAACAAATTTCGACAACTGATATAATGTCAAAGGAAATAGACACTAGAATTGGGAATGCATGGAAATGCTACTGGCGGCTAAAAGAAATTATGAAGAATAAAGAAATCAAGATGTCTGTCAAATCAAAACTGTATATACAACACCTGCGTGCTACCTGTTCTAACTTATGGCTGCCAAACCTGGGCTCTCACCAAAGCACAAAGCAAAAAACTAGAAACTTGTCAGACAGCAATGGAGAGAAGCATGCTGAATTTGAGAAAATCAGACAGGGTACGAAACAAAACTATCAGAAACCGTACTAAAATACAAAATGTTACAACTAGAATACGAAAACTTAAATGGCAATGGATAGGACATACAATAAGAGGCATAGAAAAGTGGAACAGAAACATAGTGTTCTGGTACCCTAGAAATAGGAAAAGGAAACGAGGCAGACAGATCCGAAGGTGGGAAGACGAGATTAAGGCGATTGCAGGAAAATTATGGACGAGGAAAGCTCTCAATCGAGTAGAGTGGAAAGAAATGGAGGAGGCCTTTGCCAAAGTTGGGCAAACAGACGGAGTTGTCGATGTCATCGACTCAGCTGAGTCGTTAACCTAAGTTTATTATTTTGTAAATATCTTTTGTGTCTGAATAAAGGCTTTTATTATTATATTATTATAACGTCTTATAGCATAGATAAAGGAAAAATTACGAAAACCATAAATTTTTAGTTACATCACAAAATATTTTTTTTTTACGGAACCCTCGGTGCGCGAGTCCGACTCGCACTTGGCCGGTTTTTTTTTATTGATAAACACAATTCTATTCTACTTCCTTGGTAGGTAAGTATAGTGGTCGCAAGCAGCAATTGCCGAGTATGTAGATATGAGATAATAGGGTAGTCGACCGACTAAACAAAATATGATTCTGTTTAGTCCGTCAGTCAGATTATTGAAAAATATTGGATACGTGTTTTTTGTTTTATCAAATTAATAAAAATTGACGAAAATAAAGCTAATTAGTTTTTTTTTGTCGACTACCCTATTAGTTCAATTCCAAGGTCTGGCCTTTGGCAGTGTAATTGGGATTGGATCAATTAGGATTTGCTCAATAGCTACAGAGTCTGGATTTGTGCCCTGTTGATGGCAATAGGCTCGCCGCTCGCGCTGGTGTAATGTGGGTAGACCAGGGGGGTCTAAAACGGCCACTTTAGCAGATCATAATAGGAATTGCGTCAAAAAGCGTAAATGAGCTTTCATAATAGTAACAGCGTCTGGGACCATTAAGGAAAATAGATCATATGTAGGTAAGTAATAATAGGAAAACAATATGAATTGCGTTAAATTCGTAAAATGGTCACAGACGCAGTTACTATTTTGAAAGGTCAATTCATATTCTGATCTGCTGAAGTGGCCATTTTAGACCCCCAGGTACACCCACATGCCACATTTCACCAGTAGGGACGGGGAAGTTAGGCAGAGGTGGAACATATGGATACACCTCGGCCTAATCCTTTAGATATTACAGGCGTGATGTTAAAATTAATTGATTCTTTTCAATTCATCGTGACTTCGTAACAAGCAAAAATATTAGTTTGCCTTTGCCATAGTCATCGTCCCCTACTCGCGCTCGTATGCGACGCTCAATCAATCAAGAAATCCGTAAATATGGAACTAGTTTCTTCGCGTGTGAACAAAACAATTTGTAGGTAATTTTCGAATGTACAGTTGTACACCAATGATATTATAAATAAAACTAGCTGATGCCCGCGGCTTCACCCGCGTGGATGTCGTTCAAATTATATACTAAAACCTTCCTCTTGAATCACTATATCTATTAAAAAAAACCGCATCAAAATCCGTTGCGTAGTTTTAAAGATTTAAGCATACAAACAAACAAACAGACAAAAATAGCGACTTTGTTTTATACTATGTAAGGATATGGAAGAGGTAGATATCGCATACAGCACGCACAAATTGTTGAGGACAAACTACGACAATTGGTGCAGTTTAGTAACTAACTAGGTATCTCTTTTTATCTTAAACGTTCCGTATTATCTATCCCTGTCGTAGAACGCAACGATATCTGAACGCCATTCAGTATGAACATGGCGTATCTTTCTTTTTAATATCATTGATGTACACACGGCTACACATCAAGCTATACATTTCCAGTTTACGCTGATCACGCACTGCTGCAGTGCGAGACCAGCTTATACTGGAAATGATAGCTTGCATGTGTAGCCGTGTGTACCTTTCACGTTCACCACGCCTATATCAGCTCCAATTATTAAAAGGTAGAAGCTCATTGGCTAGCTAATCTTCGTAGAAGAAATGGGTTCCTGAATGGGTATTCGGAACCCTAATTATCTTTCTGATGGAACTAATCAAAAAATGTGTAGGTACTTACTGTCTCAGTAAACGCAAAATTCAAAACTACCCACAAAGAGAAAGTGCGTACCTAACTTAAACTGAATGTTAAATAGGTAGGCTTTCACGAAAGATCTTAGTTGAAAGAGCGTAAGATTTATGATGAAAAAGTAAGTAGTTACTTTAGCCGCCTAGTTTTCTATTCGGCGTTTCCTGCTTAAATTATCTTCTACTTAACAAGATCCATTCACAGAAATATCATCGGTAGGTACCTACAGTAGGTAGACAGTGAATACCTGCCTACCTAGGCACCGCACCTACCTGTATTTATGACAGCACTGAATGACGAGTGTTGCTGTGTTGCTCTTTTCATTAGTGCTCGCTAATTAATGTAGCAACTGTCTCGTAGGCAGATAAGTTTACGACACAGGCTCAGGGAAGGGTTGTCATTAGAACTTGTTTCTCGCTTAGGTATTTACATAGGTACCTTCCTTATTTCGGTCCTCATTTAATTCTTTTTGAGTACCTAGGTACTTAGGTCTGAAGGACAAAGTGAAAAAAACAACTGGTTTCTTATTTAGTTAAGTAGGTAGGTTTAATGGAAATCTTCTCAGTTCCGTCTACTCTAGTAGTAGGTCTAACCTGTTTGCTTATATAGGTACCTAATACATAGGTACCTACATACGCCATCACACCTGAATCCCCGAAGAGTTTGGCAGAGGTGTAGGTACTTAATAGGGGTTCCTTACATTTTGTCGAAACGTTACTTACCTATTCTTCGAAAATTGTTTCACCGAAAACTATACACCTAAGCCTTCGCCTGTAATCCCTGAAGGGCTGTTATACCTTACAGAGCTGCCGCATTTTGTCAGTTTTGTTTAAGTCCCATGTAGGTAATAGGGGGTGATACCTACCTACACCCAGTGTTATAGGGTGCAAGTATCCACTATCGACAGACTGATCTAGAGTCTTTAAAGCAAGCACATTGTAGGTAGGTATCTACTTACTCACCTATACCACTAGTATTATATTATCTGTGCCTATACCTAGGCACCTCGTCAGAGTTTGTTTCCCAACTACTATGCATTAAGTAGGTACTTACTGTAACTCCTCTAATTAGGAACTTCATTTAACCTTGTCAACCCTGAGCCTCCATCCGCGAGGTAACCCCAGTTGGTACGCAGGCTGCAACTCGTTCTAACAAAGCAGCGTCACTAATTAGTCTGCTCATATTCGTACGTTCCAGAGGTAGGTATACCTACCTACCTACACTTACGCCACAGGTACACACGGCTGCCACAAAAGAGCCAATTTCCTAACGAATCCTTGCCAATTCTACGCTTCAATGACATGCGCACAGATTAGTTAGGTACCTACTAGTTTTTGATTATTCAGGATGATAATAATATCCTGGTGCAATCAAGGGCAGATTCACGGGGATCATGAATTCATGACCATGCATGGGCTTAAGTCGACCGATATAATGTGTGATCTATTGTGTGTGTTTATGTATAGTGGTGTGTATGATTGAGCCTTCTAAGAAAACCATTGGGTAGTTTCTTTTCAATAAGCGAAAGTAGTTTTTAGGGTTCCGTACCTCAATAGGAAAAAACGGAACCCTTATATATAGGATCACTCTTGTGTCTGTCTGTCTGTCCGACCATTCCCCCCTCATAACTCCGAAACTACTGAACCTAAAATTCTGAAAAAAATACAGAAATTAGTTCAACACGTATAGATTACAGGAAAACCTATAAGAAGTCATGGTACGGAACCCTTCATGTGCAAGTCCGACTTGCACTTGGCCAGTTTTTTTTGTAGTGGATTAAGTGGACATAGCCAGGAAGTTTGGTAGAGGTTAGGCACTGCTAAACACAGAAGTCGTGGAAGGGTGCGGAGAATCTGATACAAATGATGAGCAATGGTGGTCTCAAACTCATTATCGGTTTTAAACTCTACGAACTAGGTACATAGGTACCTAAGTGTGATATTTTTATCAATGTAAGAACCACATTTACTCCAGTTGGCACACTTTTAAATTGCCTTAACCCAAGGATCAGGTTGGCCTCCCGTCGGGGCTGTGGATCCCGTCGGGGCTGTGGACCCCGTCGGGGCTGTGGATTATCGAAAGGAAAACGCGGCACCGACACAAGGGCGAAGAAGGAACATGGGTTTGGTTTTTAGTCGGTAGAAGTCTGACACTCCCCTTCGCTCTGCCCAAGAGCGGGGGGGTGGGGGGGGTGGGGGTTTCCGTGGTCCTGGGGGCAAGATATTACTTGCATGAAGCAGCAATATCAATTTGATTCCAAGTCGTAAATAGATTTTCGTTACGTTAATTACCTATATAGGTAGGTACTGATTCTTACCTATATAGGTAGGTACTGTTACTTAATATAAATGACACTCCTAACACCACTGCTTGCCTACCCAGTACAAGCAAAGAGATAGCAGGTACGCCATGTAATCCATCAGTACCATGGCAAAGAGTACCTGTACAAAAACATAAGAGAAATCGATCACCTGATGACACAGGAGCAAGTAAATATTCTGCAAAAAGAATACAGACAAGAGAACAAGAACTGAGTAAACGTCGAGGAATAAACACAGATAACACACAGGAAGCTGAAATACCTGAATTAAACACAAGCAACAGTTTCTCGTTGTTAAATGTAGATGAACCAACCCAGGCCCCCTCTGTGCCTAATGAAACCAGGAAACCTTCCAAACCTCCGCCCATAATGCTATACGGTATTGATGACCTAGGGAAATTAACAGAGTTTCTCGAAGAAGTGGCTAAAAAGACCGATTACACATACAAAGTGGTAAATAAAAACCAGTTAATTATTTCCACAAGCACTATTGAAATATATAAACAACTATTAGAACACATTAGAGCTAAAGGACTCATAGGTCACACTTTTACCCAAAAAGATGAAAAGTGCATGAGAATTGTGATTAAACACCTACACTTCAGCACTCCCAAAGAAGCCATAATTCAAGCGATAGAAGAAACTGGCAATAAAGTCAAAGGTGAAATAGTGACAGCACGTGCCAATGCGACCAAGGAACCATTAAATACATTCTTTGTGAACCTATACCCTCACGAAAACAACCGAAAGGTAAAAGAGATCAAATATATTTATCATCAAAAAATCACAATAGAAGATCCAAAAAGGAAAAATACTGTGGTACAATGCACGCGATGTCAGCAATATGGGCATACAAAAAACAATTGTATGCGACCTTACAGATGTGTAAAGTGTGCTGGTGAACACAAAACGACTGCATGCACCATGGACAGGAACACCCCTGCAGTTTGTACTCTATGCTCTGGAAGCCACCCCGCTAATTATAAAGGATGTCAAGTCTACAAAGAAATTGCGGCAAGAAAATGGGGAAACAAACAAAAACAACCACAAAGTAAAGTCACATCTGAAAAACAAGACCCAGTACCTAAACCAGATAATATACAACCCAAGCCATATCAAAACACCGATGGTTACCCCAAATTATACAGTGAAGCTGTCAAAAGAGCTGATACCCTTAGAGATAACACACAAAAGAAAAATTTTAACAGTGACCACAAAGAGTCACAGAGAACCATTTCCAATAAACCGGAAAAAGAAAACAATCCTATAGAACAAAACTATAGCTTTATTGACCTCATAATTAAACAGACTGAAAGGATAGACCAACTGATATCCCAGATGAGTACTATGATGAACCTGATTATGACACTCATAAGTAAACAACAACCATGACCTCATTACGTATAGCCATCTGGAACATAAATGGTCTAGCGCCAAACAAGACAGAACTAGAGGTGCTCTTAAAAATAAATAAGGTGGACATTGCCTTAATTTCAGAAACTCACCTCAATGATCGCAAACTATTTAACATGAATAACTATTGTGTATATTGTACCAACCACCCAGACAACACCTCTCATGGTGGGGCAGCTGTTATCATAAAAAATAACATTAAGCACCATTTACATAGTGAGTTCAAAGAAAATTGGTTACAAGCAACTACAATCACCATAGATGAGAGTATTGGTCCCCTTAACATAAGTGCCGTATACTGTCCACCAAACCAGAAGGTCAAGAATTACATGTTTGACAGATATTTTAACACATTGGGCAATAGGTATATCAGTGGTGGAGATTGGAATTGCAAACACACTTGCTGGGGGTCCAGACTCATCACAACCAGAGGACGCGAGCTGAAAAAGAGCGTTGAAACTCAAAGGCAAAGTCTGCTGTCCACTGGCGAACCAACCTACTGGCCTACGGATACCAACAGAACACCTGACCTTCTGGACTTTTTCATTGTCAAGGGACTGTCAAATATCAATTCTAGTGTGGAGTCGTCATTCGATACACTATCTGACCACTCTCCAGTTATTGCCACATTTAGTATTGCAGCTATCAAGAGGGAGCCAAAACTAACCTTGTGCAATCGGAAAACTGATTGGGACTCATTTGCGGATTACCTTGAAGAAGAAGTTAATCTAAAAGTAAAACTTAAAACTGAAGAAGACATTGATTCTGCCACATTCTACATAACCAATTTAATACAAATAGCAGCATGGCGCGCTACCCCAACACTGAATCCTTTAGTCTGCAAAAATAACATACCCTTACAGATTAAGCATAAACTGGAGGCCAAACGAAGATTGCGAAGGCAGCTTCATTTAAGTAAATCGGAAGAGGACAGAAGGGATTTTAATAAAGCTGCAAGAGAACTGAAGGAGCTCATTCATGATAACGAAAATACCATGTTCCAAGAAAAACTCTCAACATTGTCAGCTCAAAAACAGGACAACTATTCATTGTGGAAGATAACCAAAATCTTCAAAAGGCCAAAGCATTTTGTACCTCCTCTTAGGCAACCTAATGGATCTTGGGCCAGAAAAGCAAGCGACAAGGCGGAGCTTTTTGCAGAACACCTTTCTGCGGTTTTTACTCCGAATGACTCTTCGATGACTGATTTTGAAGAAGAAGTCGATAGTTATCTGAACAGTGATCAACAACTATCACCTTTACTCAAACTGGTCACACCGAGAGAACTGATACGAACAATAAGAAATCTCGAGAACAATAAAAGTCCTGGTTACGATCTCATCACAGGTGAAATACTCAAGCATCTACCTAGAAAAATTATCGTTTTTCTAACAATGCTGTTCAATGCTGTCTTTCGGCTACTATACTGCCCAAAAATGTGGAAGATATCACAAATATGTATGATAGCGAAGCCAGGAAAACCACCAACCGAACCAAGCTCATACAGACCCATAAGCCTCCTTCCAATCATATCAAAGGTTTTTGAGAAAATATTTCTACGAAGATTAAAACCAGTCCTTGACGAGAATGGAATAATACCAGACCACCAATTTGGGTTCCGTGAAAAGCACGCGACAGTAGAGCAAGTGCATAGAGTGGTCTACAAAATCAGACAGTCATTGGAAAATAAAGAATACTGTTCTGCAGTGTTCCTGGATATCCAACAGGCATTCGATAGGGTATGGCACAAGGGACTTTTATATAAGTTGAAATCTCTGCTACCTAATTCTTTTTACAGGATATTAAAATCTTACTTAGACCAAAGAAAATTTCAAGTTAAGTATGAGGAAGAACTGTCTGACCTGTACGAAATGAAGGCTTCAGTACCACAAGGCTCTGTGCTTGGGCCCGTACTCTACTCTATCTATACTGCAGACTTGCCTAATTCTGATGACGTGATAACTGCGACCTATGCAGACGACACTGCGTGCCTTGCGAGTGACCAAGATCCAACTCAAGCGTCTCAAAAATTACAAGTCCAGTTGAATAAAATTGATGTATGGCTAAAAAAATGGAGAATTCAACCTAGCTTAACAAAGTCAGTTCAAGTGACCTTCACTCTTCGGAAGGGCGATTGTGCCCCAGTGTACATGGAAAGCAAACCACTGCCAAACAGCAACACAGTAAAATACCTGGGGCTACATTTAGACAGAAGGCTTACCTGGGCCAACCATATTAAGGCCAAGAAAAAGGCAGCTTCCATTGAAATGAAGAGCTTGTCCTGGCTCTTAGGCAGACAATCAAAACTATCCATTAGTAACAAAATACTAGTTTACAAAGCTGTAGTTAAACCAATCTGGACATATGGTATAGAACTATGGGGATCGGCTAGCCACTCCAACATCGAAATTTTGCAAAGGTTCCAAAATTTAGCTCTAAGAACTATCTCAATAGCACCCTGGTTTGTCAGAAACACAGAAATACACAAGCACTTATATGTACCAACAGTGAAAGAAGAACTATGTGAAAAATGCAAAAATTATAAACAGAGACTGAGCAAACACAGCAATGTCTTAGCCAAGAACCTCCTGAACAGACAAGGGGATATAATCCGCCTAAAGAGATGGCAAATCCTAAACTTGGACCAGAGAAAGTGACAACTTCAATTAAATTTTAGTACCATATAATGTGAATGTTTACTGGAACATCACAAAAAAAAAATCTCAAACGAAGACCACATCTGATTATAGCTAGACAGCTGATCGCAGATAAAATGAGAAGAAAAAAAAAAAAAAAAACTGTTTCTTACCAGACTTCGGCTCAGTATCTCAACTTGTTATGTACGGATTTTTTTTTTTTCTTGAGAACGAATGTACTTTGTTAGAAAAAGAAATAAGTAAGTATAAAGATAAACTTCATCCTCTAACTAAGTAGTTTGTCGACTTCGTTGCTTCAAGATGGAGTGAGATCTTGATTAACACTACAAGATTTCTTTTATGCTGCAGCTCTTATTAATCTTTTCGCTGCGCGGCTGCAGTTTCGTGTAACGTTGTAAATTGATGTATCCATTTCACGAATTTTAACGCAATTCATGATATTTTCCTATTATGATCTATTTTCCTAATTTATGGTCACAGACGCAGTCATATTATGATCTGCTAAAGTGGCGATTTTAGACCCCAAGACAATCCCCAACCGATATTGCATAGGTACATAATAATATATAGATTGGATGTCAATTATTCATGGTTAGCTAAGAAAGTGACGCCATTTACGTGATGAAGATGGCGGACTTGTTATTTTTAGTCACCTCTATGATATATGGGTATCAATTTTCTTACATAAAAAACATACCGCTTAAACACCTAGCCTGTTTACACTATTGCTAAGAATCTCCTAAAACAATGCCTTAATGGCATCAAACACGATGTATTTTGAACAGTCGCCTCAATACTGAAAAGGTGAAAATTCCATAGCACATTGCCTCTAAAAACGGACGTTACTACCTATCATAAAAGTAATTAGTAGGTAAGTAAGTATCGGAAAGGGCACTCAACAAGACAATAAACCGACAAGGACCTGTAATCTGAATCAGGTTGCCATTAACCGCATAATATCTATAATGTTTAATGACCAATAATAACCTTGTTTGTTTTCCCCTCTATCTATAGTGCCGTCATAAAAATGGGTAGTTCCTAAAAGGGGTCTGAGGTTATCACTACCCATGGGGGTCGTAAATGGTGACAAAAGGCTGGTATCATGGAGATGGGTAGCTGGGTACACCTGTGAACTAATGTTACCCTTATTTATGTTGATCCGGTGGGCAAGTGGATTATTATAAGTTATTTTAAAGCGTTAGTTTTAGTTGGGTCGTATGGGACACCTTAATCTGTACAGGAATTTATAGCTCTTGATAAATTATACCTAATTATATTATTTTACCATAATCTAGGACTTAAATAGATTCTTTAATAGTATATACATGCCTATCTAGGTACAAGTGGCAAGTGAGCACAGGTCAAGTAGTTAAATGACGAATGATTCAAGTGTATACTAACATTAGATAGGTAATCAGTTTTCCTCGCACCTTTCACCACTATATCAACCAAGTCATTAAAAATACTTTTGCTAATATTGTGATTAAAATTAAGTGCTAAGCAATAGTTCGAGATTTAGGCGAGATGGGCAGAGGACATTGTTGCCATCTGTATAATTCTGACACAGGAAAGTGAAGTTTGGTTGGCACAAGTAAAGAGAACCGCGATCACAGCCACCGTCTGACGCCAACAGTAGAAAGAGTCATTACAAATAAAATAAAGCCTGTAACACGGACAAAGGAAAACTAATTCTTCCCCACAATTAAAACCACGCTACCAAGAAAAACCAAAAAATTCTACTTTTTTCAACAAAAGTGTAAAATAAATTTCGTATCGCAGTTCCTTTGTAAACTATGTCCGATTGTCGGCCAGTAGTTGGGGCAAGTAAATAAAACTGTTGGATTCCGTGAACTACACAAAGTTGAAGCCGGGAAGGCTGTGGGTAATAGGAAATCTTGCCAACTCTTCAAAGGTTTCGAACAAGTGTAGTTTCCGGATTAGAAACGAGTTTATTAAGTTCAATAATGGGCACATGGCTTGCCGACTACCAATTAGTTTCCTTATTTATAAAGGCTATTTATAAGTAGAACGTATGTTTAATACACGTGTAGGACGTACTTAACATTATTTTTATCAGCCATTCGTGTCCCACTGTAGGGCAAAGGCCTCCCTTCCCTCTTTCCACTTGTCCCTATCCAGTGCTCCGGTTTGCCAATCCCTGCAAAACGGATCCGGTTTGTCCTGCCATCTCCTTCTGGGCCTGCCGGGTTGGCGTTTGCTGTTGTTTGGGATCCATTGCGTGGTTTCTTTAGTCCACAGCTCCTCCGGCATGCGGCAGATGTGGCCAGCCCAGTTCCATTTGAGCTTGGCAGCCGTGTGACCTACATCGGCAATTTGATTTAATCAGCCTGTAATGTTCTCACTACTAGAACACAGGCCTCCTCTCTATGAGAGGGAATGGGCTAAAATTCCCCACGCGGGTCCAAAAGGCTCGTGGACGGGCCTACGAATCAAAATCCGTTGAGCTGTTAAGGCCTAAAAAGTTATCAGACAGACTTAGAGACTTTCGCATTTACAATACTTGTAAATAAATACAAAAAATAAAATAAGAACCAAACTAAGCTATACCTCTTGGCATATTGTAAAAGAAAATAATTAATATTCAAAGCCACATCCATGATCCAGTCATATTATTTATAGTGTAAAGTTTCATAATTATTTTCTTTATCCCAATGCTAGAAAGTACCTCTTTGCTTGAAATACATTTAGCTTATCGCATAAATTCAAAACGGGACCATTATCAACTTTTTTATTATCCAATTTGTCCCGGTTCAAAATAAGGAAAATCCAACATTAATAGGTATAGTCTACTTTCCTGCTTGAAATATTATTAATATTATATTATTACCTCCTTGTTAAGTTTGGTAAGTATACTTACTGATAATAAGTAGATACACTGAATGCTTCCCTTATCCTACGAATAAATGACTTTGTCTTTACAAAGTTGAGTTTTCAAAACTTAACGCAAACAGTTTTCATAAAATTAAGAGCAAGAAGTAGCAAGCTTATCCCCAATGGCCGAACGTTTCCAATAGCTGCGAATTTTCTCAACAGGTACGTACCTAAATCCAATTATAGTAATTGCTCGGCCTAGGAATCGAATTTAGTTCTGATCCAATCAGTGTCCGCGCCGTTGCTTGCTTCTTGACCAATAAATAAACCACAATCTGTTCGCGATACGAGGTAGTGTTACTTGAGGGTCGAATAATGAGAGAGAAATGGGCCATAAACTAGCAAATATATAATTATGTAGTGCGTGCCCGGAGAAAATAAAGCAAAATATTGTCAAAAACACATTGTTGATATTATAAAACCTCTTTTATAATATCAACAATGTGTTTTTGTCGGTGACTTTTGTTTGTTTGATTTCATGTTTTTGCCACCGACTTCTGAAGCTGATTTTTTATTTTTCACTTTTTTGTGTTTTATTTTTGTCGAAGTCGGTTTTATTTTTTGTACAAAAGTTTTTATTTTTCACTTTTTACTGGTTCACATGTGCTTACCCCTTCACAACGTACCGGCGTGATGTTATGTTATGAACTGGTGTAAACAATAGACAGTCATGAGATTTCAGCAATCCCAGTCCATTTGCTATCATTAATTGAGGAGTTCCGTTGCCTATCTCCGAAGTTCTTCATCACCTTTGTAGTGAGTACAGGCGTGATATTATGATGTGTGATGGCGTAAACAATGCTTAGATATGCTATAGCAACAATCGCGGTTAATCTGCTGTTATTTATTGAAGAGTTCCCCCGATTTCTACAAGATCCCATCATCAGATATTGAAATGGTGACAATGGGACCACACGGGAAGCACCAGATTTCAAATGAAAAAAGAATCATGAAAATCAGTTCACCCAGTCGCAAGTTATGAGCTAACAAACATAAAAAAAAAATACAGTCGAATTGATAACCTCCTCCTTTTTTTGAAGTCGGTTAAAAATACGCCTAGGTGTGGCCTTAATTAAACCTTCTTGATATTATTATCTTATTATTATGATTGCGATATCTGTGATAATAATCATCCGCCCGAAATCTAGAAACTTAAGTCATTGTCGATATCTAACTACAAAATAATTGTTCTAGGAACAGTTCCAAATTAAGCGTCCCCAAGTTCAAATATACATACATAATCTCACGCTTCTTTTTACATGGGGATATGCAGAAACTACAGAACGCCACCTCATAGAATGCTTACATACTTCTTTTGACCTGTCCTTTCTGAAGAACCTCACCACTAGGGTCAGTGTATGTATTTCTTATGCATCCCCTCCCCGTGCGGCCACTCACATCTGGCTTATTTATAAATATCTTTTGTAAGTCACTTTCCACTCACCCTCTCCACTTGCCCAAACCATCGAAGCAAACTCTTTTAATTTTTTGTCACTACATTTTCTTTTTTTAAAGCCATGTGCCGACCTACAGACTCTTAGCGCTAATTATCACCTTAAGAGGAAACGCGAGTGGTCTTTTCTCTATACAAACGCTCTCGCCTGTTTTCTTTTTGGTTAATGACCCTAGAGCAATGGTTTTTTACAGAATAATAAATATTAACTATTTCTATGCCCCTATGTTTTCCTTTTTGGTGATAAATTATTTTTATAAGCACTAGAACCCTCAAAAAATGCTCAAAATTGCTTGTTTAGATCGCTGTTAACAGAGTCCTAGTGTACAAATTTGACAACTATTAACGAAAAAAGAAAAACATAGCGGCGTAGTATATAACCTCCTTATTCATTGTCTAAAATATCTTTTAAATTGGTTCAATATTGGAGGAGGAAATAGGCGAGAGCCAAACCTCGAATTCTAACTTTTTTCTACAGTTGTCCTTATCGCACGAATTTGAGGGCAGGAGGACGGAGAGAGACAGCGATAGTAGAAAGAGACAGCACTCGCATTTCCTCTTAAGGCAACATTAGCTGCCCGCGACCTTGAGCGCGCGTTTAACTCATCGCCTAAACAAATAAGGTTGAAAATGGCGATGCGTTTGATGCTCGTGACTGCCAAAATGAACGATAGTTCGCAGATTTAATTTATTAAAAAAAAAATACGCTGTAATCTTAAAATATTTTTACATATGTCTTTAGTTGGTTAAATTTCCTTTCTGATAGTAAAAAAAAAATAACAGTTGTCACTCAAAATATTGAGCATTTCGAGACGAAAAAGTTTTTTCGTGTGATTTTTTTGTGATTTTTTTTTTCGAGGTTCTTGATTACTTTTAGAAAATATTTTTGCATAAGTCTTTTACCTATACATTTGACTATACACTGTATTTTTTTTGGAATTGTAATAAGTAGCAATACGGCTAACTCTGCGACGAAAAACAGGTCGTTTTTACGGTGCCCCTTTAACTGCGCCTTAAATTAAAATAAATCCCTTGTCTTGACACACACTAGCACGGCTTGGCCACGTGACAACGACGGCGTTGAAAATAAACGAAAGAAATTGTTTACAGGCTGGCCAAGGGAAATTCGCTGCGCGGCGAAGCGTCTATAGCGACTGAAACAAATGTACCTATACTAATGGTGCCCCGCGTGACAGCAAAAGGCGGAATGTGACATGATTAGTATATTTCTAAAATCTTCCTGCCTCTTGTCGTATTACGCTTATCTAGGAAAGTAGCCATCCGATTAAGCAAGTTTCCTGTGGTCAGGATGTTGGAGTATGTCAAGAGTCACCGTGACGCGTCCACCAGAATGGGTTCTAGACCGGTCTGCGGAAACCAGAAATTTGAAATGTCTAATTAACTGAAATGTCCTTGGTGTTCGAAACCAGTCTGCAGTCCAGTCCGGTGTGCTTGACCGCGCTTTTACGTGAACGTAATACACGCGTGTCTTGCTTGGCGCAATTCGTATCGCCTGAGGGCGTGAAGAACACGCTACGCCATACTAAAGACCCACAGCCTAGCATAGGGGAAGTAGGGGTTACGGCTAATTGCAAAGTGCAACCATTGTTTTCCCCATGCCCTCTGCGCCACTGGGATCCGACCACGAGGTTTTTAATTATTCTGCGAGACGAGTTCTTACATACTTATAGATTACATATTTTTATGTTAATTTTCTGCCGTCTGCTTGTGCATTTTTCCGATTGGTGTTTTTGCAAAAGCGCGGATAGTTTATATCCGAATATAATTCGAAATTATGTAATAATATGTATATCCTATTGGATTATTGCTAACCCATTACCTACGCCTCATAGCATAAGATAATTTTTTTCCCGTTAGGAAGATCACGTGAAATAATTTTCGACTTTCACGCGGGTGGTATTACTGGCACAAGCCAGCCTATTTTATGTTAAAAATCTTGATTAAGCCTAAGGTACAGTGCTGTGCATGAATGATCCATAATCACACATCAATTGCCATGCGATTTGATTACGGTCTAAATTGAATCGCTCGACACATACCTATCAGAGGGTTGACCGATCGACACTAAATGTCTGTAGATTAATTGGTAATAGTAACCTAGGTACTCATTGTTTGCTTGTTTAATTGTTTGTTTTCAAGGGTTACCACTGAAAACCAGCGCTGTGCTGTGGGTCCCCATAGCACAGCACCATGCTGAGTGGTAACCCATTTGTCGCAGTAGTGTCCCGTTTTAAGTAAGTTTACGTAAACGCAAACTTGTTTTTTCTTATTTGTACTTACCAATTATTTTTTGTTAATAATTAGTTGTAAGTTGTGTGTTTACCTGTTTTTTTTTATTTCTGCGAAAATAAATATTTTTTCTTTCTTTCTTTCTTTCTTTCATTGTTGTTTAGATGCAGGTCGTAATGAACGTTTATGTCAGAAATGAAAAGTGACATCTACAAGCGATAAAGGCTGTATTGGATTGACGTAAGCTACCGAAAGGACGACAGTTGTTGTAGAAATAAGAGACGCTTTGAAAACGATTGTCATTTGTTAAGGCCTTTAGGTAAATCTAGTATTAAACGTAGTGTAGGTTTACTGTATATAATACTAGCTGATGCCCGCGGCTTCACCCGCGTGGATG
The DNA here is from genome assembly GCA_949316265.1 of Diarsia mendica. Taxonomy (NCBI): domain Eukaryota; kingdom Metazoa; phylum Arthropoda; class Insecta; order Lepidoptera; family Noctuidae; genus Diarsia; species Diarsia mendica. The sequence continues at coordinate 11,294,532 of OX438902.1, read as the reverse complement.
TCGTTCAAATTATATACTAAAACCTTCCTCTTGAATCACTCTATAAATTAAAAAAAACCGCATCAAAATCCGTTGCGTAGTTTTAAAGATTTAAGCATACAGACAAACAAACAAACAGACGCGACTTTGTTTTATACTATGTAAGGATAAGGATAATATTATGTTATATTACGTCTTTTACGAAGTTACGAACCATATTCTTAATAACAACTGACATAATATACAACAAGAGGTCTGGGTCTAAGGGCCAAATCGAATAGCCCGGAGCGAATATTTCGTCTGGGAAATAAACAAAATGCCTACTTCTTGACCTAATACGTCTGCGAAGAAAAGAATTAATAGGATTCCAATACGTCAGACCCATTTAAAGCTGTTTGTACTGACGGAGGCAAGGCTGTCTTCAGTTAGATTATCACTAGGTATATGAAAATTGTGACAGCATGCAAAGTCGCAAGCAAACAGTGGCTTCGTCAGTTGTTAAATCCTTACTGAAAAACTATTTCGAGACAAAACAAAACTTAACTGTCTTCTAAAAGAGTTGATGATTTGAACGTGGTGTGGGTAGTGTTGTAGACTTAATTCCATACTCAGAGATATTTAATGATTGGGTACGTAAGCCGTCACTTAGTAAATAGTTCGGTCAAATTAGACCAAAAAATTGGGGTGAGGTTACATTAATTCCCAAAAAGCTGAAAATTGGTAGGATTAATAATAATAATAATAATAATAATAATGTTTATTGGTTCATAAAAAAGTTTTACAATAAAAAAGAATGACACTGAATCCCGCACTAGGATACCCTGTGTCGCAGGATCCAGTCTCTTTCGAAAGATTACAACAATTCATTATATGAAGAAACAAATGCAGCGATTACAGTTTTAATTAATTAAACTAAGGACTAAAAGGTAACCAAGTTTATGTGTGTCTGTGATGAGTGTAAGTGTGTATGTGATGAGTGTAAGTATGTAGGTTATGAGTGTGAGTGTGTATGAGATAAGTGTAAGTATGTAGGTGATGATTGTGTATAATTATGTGATGATGAATACGTTAATGGTTGAACGCCAAAAGGTTTTCCGTTTCAGCATAACTAAGATTAAGCAGCCAATCCTGTACCTGTTTTTTGCACCCGAATTTTGTTAAGGGGAATATTTGGAGCTTAGCGTTAGCTTTCTCGTATAAGTATGGCCCAATACGAGAGAAGCCCTTGTTTCCAAATTTGAGTTTGCAGAAAATTCTGTTCCACGTAGGTTTTCTGCGTGTGCGATGGTTCGTTACCATCGTCGCACATGCAGTTTTGTGGAATTTAAGTACTACTGATAAAATGTACAGTTGGCGCACCGTAAGCACTCTCGTCTTTCGATATAACATTTCGGTGGGGTATCGGATTCCTAATCTATGAGAGACCTTAAGGATAGCTCTTTGTGCTCGTTCAGCAGCAATCAAATAACTTTTCCCGGCGGAACCCCAAGTTATTATGCAGTAACTTAACACAGACTGACATAAAGCAAGGTAAGTCATCCTGAGGGTTTCTTTGTCAGCAACAGATCGAAGTTTTTTAAAAATGTATAAAAGTTTCCTTACACGCGAAGTTACCGATTCGATCTGCTTTGCCCATGTCAGGTGTTGGTCTATGCTAATACCGAGATATTTAATACTGCTGACTTGTTCAAAAATGGGACAGCTGCAGCTACCCCCTAGACTAAAATTGCATTGATGGGATTTGAGTGCAAGCTGTTTAGGGGCAGCTGTTTTTATGCTGACAGAAAAATTTACTACCTTGGTTTTATTAATATTAAGGGTCAGTAGATTATGTTGTAGCCAACTGGTAACCTTCTGCATACCAACCTCTGCGATGTTGTAGGTTTCCTGCCAAGAGTCTCCATGGAAAATAATAGCTGTATCATCAGCGTACGCAGATATTAGTGCGTTGTCCAAATTGAGTGAGCAGAGACCATTAACGTACAGGAGAAACAAGGTGGGGCCAAGGACACTGCCCTGGGGCACGCCATATGCCACGTTTGCAAAGGAGCTCTGATGATCACCCAGGCAAACCTTCTGTTTGCGTTCGGAAAGATAGGAGGTAAACCATTCCAGAGCAATGCCCCTGATCCCTAAACGTTCCATCTTCCTGATCAGTATGGGCCTTGACACGGTATCAAAAGCCTTGGCAAGATCAAGGAAGACGCCAACACACTTTTTGCCTTTGTCAAGGATATCAATGACATGATCCACCAATTTAGAGACCGCGTCCTCCGTTGATCTACCATTCCGAAAGCCGTACTGGTTGGCCGATATCAGTTGCCTCCCCTCCAAATACGCCAACAATCTCTTGTTCACCAGCTTCTCCAAAATTTTGGATAGAGATGTTAGAAGAGATATAGGTCGGTAGTTAGATGGGACTGATGCGTCACCAGCTTTGTAGATCGGGCAGATATTCGCCGTTTTCATCTGAACTGGAACTATTCCTGACGACATACTCAGATTGCATATATGTGAGATGGGACCGGCTAGACAATGTTGGGCCAATTTAAGTACGCGATTCGGAATACCATCCCAACCAGGAGCGGAGTCGGTTTTAAGGTTGCCTATGATGGAGGCAACTTCTGTTTCGTCGGTTGGAGTCATGAAGAAAGATTGTGATAGAGAAGGGTCATTGTTATCCAGCGTTAGTGCCATTTTTGCTAGTTCCAGCTCTGTAGTTTTAAGTTGAGTCAAGGACTGCTCGGCAAGTTGTATTCCTACATCAGCAAAGAAAGTATTAGCCGTATTCAGCGAGATTATAGGATCAGGATTTGCGTTAAGTAAGGTTACACTATTAGATTTTTTATTCTTAATATTACAGATTGTTTTTATCGCAGCCCAGGTTTTTTTGCTGTCAGTTTTAGAACTGTCTAAGAGGTTTTTATCATAGGCATTTTTTAGGTTTTTTAAAATATTGTTACAGCGGTTTCTATACGTTTTGTATTTCTGTTGCAGAGCGTAATTGTCCTTATTTTCTTCTTTTTTTACTTCACAGTGAAGAGCGTCTCTTTTACGTACACATTTCAATAGACCTTCAGTCAACCAGGGCCTTCTAATGGTTTTAGAATTACGCAAAATTTCCTGTTTGGTGTGTCGATTTATGACTGTTTTTAAGTTATCAGTAAATATATTCACTACTGCATTCAAGTCATCGGAGTTTAAAATAGGTTTCCAATCTATACTTTCGATCTCATTAAGAATGTTGGGGTAGTCATACTTAAGCTTATACTTTATCAGCCCAGGGGTAGATATTTGACTTGAGGGATCTTTACTTATTCCTATCAGCACTGTATCATGATCGGTGAGAGAAGATTGACATACGACAACTTTAGCGGGTTTTCTTGTTTTTATTAGGGCATGATCAAGGCAAGAATTTTCGCGTGTCGAATATTGGTGCCCTGGATAAAAACCATAGTAACCGGTAATGTCAAGATATTCGTTGGCTCTTTTGTCTTCCGTGCCGATTCTGATATCGATATTTATGTCCCCTATAATTGCCATCGATGATGTATTGTTGGAGCTGAGAAGGGTTTCTAAAGACTCGCAAAAATTACCAATGTTGTACACTGAAGGCGATCGGTAGATAGCAAAAATGGTAAGTTCTGTTCCAACATTTATAACTAAGCAGTTTGCATCTTTAAAAGGCGGCTCGACTATTGTGACATTAAGTTCCGATTTATAAATTACAGCTAAACCATCGTTCTGATTTAAGTAACATTGAGAATAATAGCATTCGTAGCCATTTAATTGAACCTTTGGGGTATATTCATGTAGTCTACACTCGGTCAGTATGATAATATCAGGTAGAAAATTAAGACGCGACAGGAAAACCGAGAAATTATCAAAGTTTTTCATTATACTCCGAATGTTTTGGTTAACTATGGTGAGCTGGTTGTTAACGTCACCAAAATCATTCACACATTGTTCTGGGATATTATGTTTAGTGCTAATGAAAATTTCGGTACTGTCTATGTCATCATTTAAGTTATTTTGATTAGCCATTTTCAAAATAAGGAAATTTTAAGGTTCTGTAATTGTAAATTCTTGATTTATGGCGGTTTGTGAAATGAATTAGGTGTGCATACTGTGTATTGTATGTACATTTTAAACATGAGTATTTGTTGGAATGGTTTTTTAGTTTTGTGTTTTGTGATTTTGTGTAGTTTTGTAATTGTGAGCGTTTCATGGGGCTGAACAAAAATAATATTATTAGTGTATAGTGGAGCATAGGTGTGATGTGTGTAATAGTTGAATTTGTTACCTTAAAGTATAATATACGACAGAGAATGTTAATTATGTATGAAAAGTTACAGTTTATCATAATAAAAAAGTAAAAACAAAAATAACTAAACAAGAAAAGCGATAATAAAAGATTACAACTAGTTACCACGCAACTGTACCAGGGTATTCTCACATTTGACCAGTACATGCTTAGCACCCTCTTCCTTTCGTAGAAAAATTCTGCCGTTTGCGATCCAGCAAAAGCGATACTTTTCAGAAGCAGCGAAGTCCCGAGCCAGAAAATGCAGCCGCTTGGATTTATTCGTGAGATGTTCAGAGAAATAGAGGGGTGATGTTGTGCCGGGGAGGCCCAAGTGAGATGAGTTAAGCCGACATGTACGATGTAGTACAGTTTCGTACTTCTAAGGAATCTTTCCTTGGCGAAAATATTGGAGAACTCCACTACGACTGTCGATGTAGTGGCACTTGCTTTGTAAGGGATACGATATACATCTCTTATTTCGTTGACTGATTCCATGTTAATTGCCTTCATGAGGTTGTTGGCTTGTTTTAAAAGATCAACCTTGTTTTCCCTTTTTACAGTCGGAAACCCTCTAATTTCTACGGAAGTTTTCCTAATGAGCCGCTCCAGGTTTTCTGACTTTTCCTCAATTTCTGCGATACATATCCGTGTTGAGGCAATTTCAGTCTCAAGTTTACAAATTTTAACTTCAGAATCAACAACTTGACTTTTTCAAAAAGCTGAGTGTCTTCTCTATCTCAACGTTAGACGAAATAATATCACTATTTTGCTGTGTGATGTTAATTAAGCTCTTTTCTACACTATCTAGCCGTGTTATCAGTGGAGCTATCATCACTGTAAACATTTCCGTAATATCCAACTTGAATTGCTCAAATTTGTCGGTTACCACGCTATCTTCCAAGCACGCCCTTTTCAAGTTAGGTCTCACGGTGACATTTAGGCTAGGGCTGGAATGTGCATGCCCCGCTTTATTTAAGTTGGAATCCGAGGCAGACAGACCTTTTGGAGGTGTGCAATCCATTTTCCGTAGTTAGCAATGTGTTTATTTACTAGTAAAAACTCACGGTTGTGGTGCGAAGTGCGAAGCGATAGTTATGCGTGAGGTGTTTGTTTACTTGGACTTTGTACTCCACTCGTCGTAGCAGGCGCAGGGTAAAACAAAGAAGCTTAGCTGTGCGTAAGTGCGTTCAGTGCAAGTCCAATCGACGCGACGTGCGGTCTCAGCGGTGCGAGAGCGGGATGCCAATTACTCGCTCTTTCTCGCGGCTCGAGGTACGGGGGGCTTCCGACGCGGTCTTCGCGGACGACGCGGCGCACTGTTTTTGCAATTATGTTATCTATTTGAAAGTATTAGGGACAACTTTCCCAGTTACAGTGTTTTTAGATTTATTAAAAAATTGGTCAAGGCGTCTGCACTGGACAACGGTTCGGACGAAAGAGGTTTTAGGATTGTTCAAAACATCATTATAAATTAAATGTCTAAGTTCCCTTTCATTTTCCCGTGTATGGAAAAAAAAGTTACTCGGGTTCAAAGGTCACAAAAATTATTTTTTTGTAAATATCGCGTTTCCTATGGGTTTCTTGCTATTTGTATTATGATCAATATTGTAGAGAATTAAATTCCCTACAACTTTTATATCTTTTTTTATGCGTTGAATAGTTTTCGATATACAGGGTGTCTCAGTGTACGCTTAGAGCATCATCTCAGGTCAACCGGTACCTACTCGATCAAAACACTGAAATACAAATACAAAAAAACCTATAGGAAACGAGATATTTGCGAAAAAAAAAAACGATTTTTATGACCTTTGACCCCGGGTAACTTTTTTCTATACACGGGAATGATGGGGAACTTAGAAATTCTATTTACAATGATGTTTTGAAAAATTTTGCTGATTTTCAGCTTGTTGTGACTTTATGCACCTTCGAATGTCTAAATTGACCGGACTAAAAGGTTTGACAAACAAAACCTTCACTAAAGTGTCAAAATGTTTAGTGATGGCTTATGTAAGTATGTAATCATTATGCGTCTCTGAGTGCGGCAGTTATTTATGATTGTTTTAAGTCTGGCTCTATAAAACTTGAGACAAAAATCATCATCATATATCAGCTCGAAATCACGCACGGCTAGGAATGGATCTCCCCTTTTTTCTGCCACACGTTCCAGTTCTGCGTCCTCTAGCCAGGTGTTTCCCACCACTTTGACGATATCTTTAACACATCGAGCTTTAGAACGGCCCTGTTTTTTTGGCCTAATTTTGACCTGACTGATACTAACACTGCAAAAATATTATATATGTTTCAATAGACGATGAAACTGTTTGTAGGTCTGCTACCAGCTTCATCACCATCAGCCAAATGACGTCCACTGTTGAACAAATGCCTCCCCCATAGAACGTGATACGAACTTCTCCTAGCTCAGTTAATCGGACAAGCCCGCCACACTTATTCCCAAACCACCATTGTAACTCCTTAAAACCAGAATCATCAGTGGCGACCAACAGAAAAGCGCCGAGAGAATGAAACTCGACGAAGTACCAGAGAAACAACTTAACTGTTTTGGATCGCGCAACGAAATTAATCAGAAAATAATAGCGGAGGTGAAGGAAAAACCATAGCAGGCATTACCTTGCTTAGTTAACCAAAAACAAACATATTTACGTCGTTGTCTAAACAACGCACAATCTAAAATAACTAAGATTTAAATCTTAGAGCACTTACCAAATACATTATGTACTTACATGCTATTGAATAAATCCATTGGAATCCCACTTGGTTTTCAATTACGAAAACCTGAAAGCGAAATATGTAACTCTATTCTCATACTTTTGAGATAAAATTTAAATGTAAGGAGTAAGGAATCCTTTTATTAGAAGCCAGAATATTGTGAAAGCTAAGAGTAATCTTAGAACATGTTGGAATATTACATGTAACCTTGCGTGTAATGCAATTTCATTTTGATTTATGGCACAGTCTTTGTGTATGTATTCGTTCTATGTTTTGACTGACATTTACATACTCACTCAGGTACCTTATTCATTTCTGAGAGGTTTGCCTAATTTTTTTGTTATATGAAACTGAGTGAGTGGTATATATTTTTAAGGCGACATTAGCTGCCCGCGACCTTGAGCGCGCGTTTAACTCATCGCCTAAACAAATAAGGTTGAAAATGGCGATGCGTTTGATGCTCGTGACTGCCAAAATGAACGATAGTTCGCAGATTTAATTTATTTAAAAAAAAAGTACGCTGTAATGTTAAAATATTTTTACATATGTCTTTAGTTGGTTAAATTTCCTTTCTGATAGTAAAAAAATAAATAACAGTTGTCACTCAAAATATTGAGCATTTCGAGACGAAAAAGTTTTTTCGTGTGATTTTTTTGTGATTTTGTGATTTTTTTTTTCGAGGTTCTTGATTACTTTTAGAAAATATTTTTGCATAAGTCTTTTACCTATACATTTGACTATACACTGTATTTTTTTTGGAATTGTAATAAGTAGCAATACGGCTAACTCTGCGACGAAAAACAGGTCGTTTTTACGGTTCCCCCGTTGACTGCGTCTTAAGCTCAAGTTTAATCAGAAATTGTGTTAAATGGTAGAGACCCAAGAATGTTCGTAAGTAATTCATCAAAGCATCACAAAATTAAATTCTGATTTATTACTCTGATCATATTATTTTAATGTTGAATTCACTTAACTTTTTGTGCTTAAGAGCGTATGCTACCTCAGATTAGCAACCCTATTTGTGGTGGTTCAAACTTCGCTTGTAATACTGTTAGAATAAAGTTCTAATCAGCTTGCACTACACAGCGGTTGTTACGTCTTTCGCTGCGGCCGAATAGTGCGAAATTAGTGGTATTTTGCGATTTACAAAAAAACTATTGATTGGACTAAAAAAGTAAAACACTATGACTTTAGTTTGTTGCTTGTAGAATTATTTGGCAAAAAAATCAGAACGATGACATGTATTTTAGTATGGTTTTTACTCGTTAAAAGAAATTTTTAGAGGTATCTTCGCGATTTTTTTCTATCGAGCAAAGTTAGTTGTATTATGTTTTCACAACACTATGGCACTAGCATATATCCTGAAGAATATCATATATTTTTCTGATGTTGATTACTGCAGTGAATCATATACTTTTACGCATTATAAAACTTGCGTTTGAGGTACCATACGCTCTTAATAAGATTGAGTTGTAGAACTTAACCTCCCGTCCGCTAATAAATCTCCAGGAGATTTATAACAATGGCTTTTTAATTGTTTCTATAATAAGGCGTATGAGCTCGTATATGCCTTTGGAATTAAGTCCACTATGAGACATTTGGGTGCATGAAGCATTAAATGTTTTTTTATGCAAATAAATGATTTATTAAACAAAAATCACTTGAGATAAATACAAATTACTAACTTGACTGTCTCGTTGGTGTAGCGGTTGCAAGCGTGACTGCTGAGCATGAGGTCCTAGGTTTGATTCTCAGGTCGGTCAGTGTTGTTGGGTTTTTCCATCAGAAATTTCTCAGTAGCAGCCACGGAGTCTGGATTTGTGCCTGGTTGATGGGAATACGAATGCTCTCAAAACGGTGAAGGAAAACATCGTGAGGAAACCGGCATGTCTTAGAACCAAAAAATTCGAAGACATGTGACATCTGCCAATCCGCACTGGGCCCGCGTGGTGGATTATAGCCCATCCCTCTCCTAGAGAGGAGGCCTGAGTCCCTGCAGTGGGAACATTATAGGTTGATGATGATGGGAATAGAATCGCTCCCTATTACGAGTACTTGGGACTATATTACATAACTGGCGAAATGTACTACGTGTGTACTCTAGGGTTCACCTCTGTCTAACCCTTCGAGGATTACAGGCGTGATGTTATGTACTAACAGCGTCAAATACACATTTTCTAAGCCACCATTAACTATGGAAGGCAGATGGCAAGCCTTAACCCGAAACCCCTACGGTTGTCCAAAACCCCATCTCATACAATGTATGATATAATTTATGATGTGAAATGATCCTTAATAAATGCATATATAATAATATATACATACAAATATGTACCCACATGTATATATAATACAGCAGCATTTCGTACAGTGACAGGTGGTGCAATCTGTCGGCGCGTCCCAGAGTTATGGAATTTATTATTAACATATGGGTTTCAGGATGTTTTTCCTCGTAGCGTTTGCGTCGAGCGTATTTTTGTTCAATTTAAACTGTTTTGCCTGTATGGCATGTGGTGCTAGGTTCGCCACAATTTAAGGTTACAAAAGTAAAAAGAGTTTTCATTCTCTTCCCCATAAACAGATAAAAACATTGTTCAGTTTGTAGGTAGTGTACCTATTATATAAGTATCTCATGTCACGGTGTATGAGGTCGCACTCCTCCGAAACGGCTCGATGGATTTTAATGTTTTTATTTTTTGTGAGAATAGGTCGTAAAGCATTTTAGGTACTATGTAGGCAGTAGGTAGGTAGGAGGTAGAAAAAGCGCACTAGAATGAGAATGTATCAGCTACAGCGGATTTAAAGAAAAATATAAGGTTAGATTATCAAATTACCGACCCAAGCATTGAGGAAGTTTTTAGGTCTTTGCGTGTGTTTATAAGTATTTAATTCAAGTGTCTTCAGCTTCAGGTAAGCCAAACAAAGCGTAGGCATAAAGGGCGTTTCTAATAAATAGATAAAGTTACCACAAAACCCAGTCAAAACACAAACACAGAGTAAATAAATAAAAACCCACATAAGTTCATACCCTTCTCCAAATTCATTTGGGGTCGGCGCTGCAAGTTTACTTCTGCCATAATTCTCTACTACTCATAATTTTATTAGACACCTCCTTTCTTGCCATATCATCTTTCACACAGTCCATCTATCGTATCTCTACTCTTATTACACACAATCATACTCAAACTTTCCTTAACACATATTTCACATCACCAAACAACTTTTCAGTCACCGGCGCCAGTCTCAGACTTCGTCTTAGGTACTAATTTCTTATTGTATCCATTCACGTAATACCACACATCCCCTTAGCATTCTCATCTCAGCCTTCTACTTAACTAACCTACCTATACCTAAATAAATAATGAGGTTATCCATCAGTTATAAACTAAAACAAAGACTTGTCCATGCAATCTATCCAGTCCGCTTGACCTATCTCTGTTCGGTTCCCGATTTAGGCTCATCCAAAATACTCGCCTGAAATCGATAAGTATCTCGAACGCTCGAGTTCTCGAATCGTCGCCTGTATAAGGATGTACGTGTTTATAGGTTGGTAGGTAGATAATGTGGGTAGAGTGCTTCTAATTATGTACGGATAATTTGAGGGTCGTTATTTTATTGACATCGTAATAAAAAGGTTGGTAAGGGCAGGTTGTTGAGTTTTTAATTTTCATCTTGTTGTAAGAAAGATGTGTACCTGGGTGCAGTACCCATGAGTACACCCACAGTTATGTTGTAAGTCCCATGCAATAGTAGGGAGCGAGCCTATTGCCATTAACCGGGTACATGCTTGCGACCACTACACTAACAAAGTAGTCAGAAGAATGAGAAGAAGATTTCGGTATTAATTACTGTCAATGATAATTCCTAATCAGCTAAGTTTACAAAGTGTTTTTTTTTTATATCTCACAAGTCTAGGGTTATATGGTTATAGCTTCGAAGATATCATCGAGTTCAAGACTCTTGATGTGTGGGAGGTATGTTAAAACTAAGAAAATGCTACGTTGTCTTGTAAAAAAAATATTACCTACTGAAAAATAAGTCACAATTATGCCAGTTGATTCTTTGATATGGTTTCATTAATTCTCTAGAGTTATGTATGGGACATAAAAAACATAGGTAGTTACTTATTTAATTTACAAGTATCTTGTATACACGTTCCATTATGCTGTGAATTATGTCCATTTAGACTAATCTAATTCAGACTATCTCCACTTACTAGATAATTTATGTACTGGGTGATTTACTATTAAATTAGAGTTAGTTTCTAATTGCCATTTTGTTGTTTATTAGATTTTACGCTGTTAGAGTGTCTAATCTGATGTATGGATTGTCGTTTCAGTAATAAATTTCAATTATATAGGTATATTGTTTAATTTCGAGTAAGTATTTCATGATTTGTAGCTTTAATTGTAAAATTAATGTTTACTAATTCTAGTAGCTGTCGTCGCTTGTGCAATTACGAATCCTCCAATTCTTTGAACACGTTACCCGCAACAATGAGTCCATGGAGCGTTTAGTGATTAGGGGTGGATAGACCTTCTTTGACTCCATGAAAACTGTCACCAAGATACCTGTGGCAGAATAAGTTCCCGATGCAGACAATAGAGAACTGTGAAAAAGAATCACAAAGGCAGCAAGCAGTTGTGGGTGACCCATGACCGAGACTTAAGAAGAAGATATTCTCGTAGCACGTAGCACCACGCTTTGACGGCATTGTTGAGGAATAAAATGCTGTAAACTGATTGGACGAAGAGAACATAAATAATTGTCAGGATTATTCTGTTAGGCTCGAACATCATGCGAGAGGAACATAGGTTAAGTGAAATGAAAACACTGGTTGCGATATACGTTTTTTATTAAACGAACAAAGTAATTAAATTACAACTTACTCGTGTTATTACACTGGCCGCAATGAATCGGGAACAGTTCCAGGACCTCTGGACACCTTGCCCCTCGCTGCAAGTTCAAAACATCACGACTCTGTAGAAGTGCGCTATAGGTGTGGGAAGACTTGTAATTAGGTCGAAAGTCTGCCGCACTTGCGATTCATTTCATGTCCGTACCAATTACTGTATCTGACATATATTTTATATAAGAATAAGACGTCACAACTCCTCGCTACACTAGACACAACACAACACCTAATTCAATTCCAGCCACTTTATCCGATCCCCAGTTTTACAACCAGTCCAGTACAAACCGAACCCCCTCTAATTGGTTCAGTGCGCTAGTTTTCGAATGTCCATAGTTATTCGGCATCCGTTCATTGGCAGGGTGCCTTAAATAAAATGGCGTTAAACGAGTTCGCTCATAACCGGGTGCGATCGTTGCCTTCGGAATAGAAGCCTCCTGACAGCTTGTGTGGAATGCGAGTTACGTGGTAATGATCGGGCGGTTCAGGGGTTTTTATATATGGGTACAGAATAGACAGGGATAATAGTAGGTGCTTGTATGGGTCTGATGTAGGTTGGCAAGTAAAGGTTTGTGTTGCATTGGATAATGGTTAATTCATGTAACGGAGACGTCAGAAAGAATCGACGAAAACGTTCGTAATCTCGTAAAATAACCAGTAGGTATACCATTGTTTTCTTTCAACTTTTGCAGACTTTATTAAACTGTACAGTTAGAGTTATTAAAATCATCATTTTAGCCGATACCCGTAAACTTTTGCACACAACCAGCGTCAGTACATCAAACAGTTATGTGCGTTTCGCAGTTCGCGGATCCTCACGGCAAATTGAATAAATCCTATGTGAACAGAATTCATTCAATTTCAATAAGTTAACTACAGTCTTCATGACGGCAAAAGCACGCAATTTAAGTCATATTTAGACATTGATATTTGGAGATACTTAGCAACTTCTCATGCAACAGGGAAAATAATAGCATCCAAATTATTTTTGTTCCAAAGCCGCTATCAGAATTTTCACTGATCAGGCAGGCCCTGTAGCCCAAAGGGGACAAAAAACATTGCCAACACACATAAGTAAGAACATAATTCTCTCATAGATTCCCAGTTCATTTGTTCTACTAATCATCAACCCTGGAAGGGTGTGCACTTGATGGATTGTATATTTCCCTGACCGGACGTGCGCCGTTCACATCAGTCATCGTGGAAACACAACAGATATTGTTGTTGCACATTTTGTTTAGTTGGCTTTGATTAAGATAAAAGGCTTTTGTTTTAAATGTTGAGCTTTGTAGAGGAATAGATAGGCGTTTAGAAATACGAGTGCGAGGGAAAATATGAGTATCCTGTAGGTCTACATTTAGAGTGATTCTATCAGCAAAGAGAAGAATATAGTGTGTTTCCTGTTGAACCTGTTGTCACCATCAGGTGAGTGATGGGAGTGTGAGACTATATTGCAAATGAGCTGCAGGGAATCCTATGCTGAACCTTAACCTAAGGTCGCTGAAAGAAAAGTGACACGGTAACGGGGAAAGGTAGTCCGCGTCACCCGTTGCTCAAGGGGTCGCTGGCTGTCACTAGGTCCTCTGGATTATGTAGCAGGCGTAGGTTCTGATCGGCTTTCAGTTTGACTAGATCTTCCCTTATTACTATCGTCCAATGGAACGGCAATCCGTTTCGAAACCATCTATGAGAAGGAGAACGCTGCAAAGAGGGTCAAAAACTACATTAGTGTTATTAGTACCTGTTACTTGTACCTCTTCAAAAAAACCTTTTGTAGTAACGAAGAGATATGTGTATTAATAGTAGAAACGAGTTTATGAAATAAACGGAATCCCTATCTAACAGTCTCATAGCTAAGCAAAAGTTTTTTCATAACGATATTACTGAATATATAAGTTCAAGGCGAGATTTATCTCATTGTATTTTGGTACATAAGAAAAAATATATTTTGCATATACCTACTTGAACACGTGTTGTTGGGGGGTTAGAAAAATCTTATTTGCTAGTTTCAAAATAGATGATCATCTGCCTAGCCTTTTCCCAACTATATTGGGGTCGGCTTCCAGTCTAACCGGATGCAGCTGAAAACCAGTACCTATTTTACATGGACCGACTGCCTATCTGACCTCCACAACCCGGTTAATACTGGGTTATACGATACCCTTTGGTAACACTAGTTGTAAGACTTTCAGGTAACGACTGCCAAAGATATACCAACAGATTAACGTGCTTTCCGAGGCACGGAGGAAACTCAATAAATAATGAGTCAAATCACCCATTCACAGACGAACCTAGGCAAGCGCGGCTTAACTTAAAGACCAAAATAAATCTGATATAAAAATTGAGGGTCTACCTTTTTTGGCAGAATTTTTTATACCCGAATTTTATTTTGCATAACAGTGGATGGCAGAAACTTCATTTCGCAGAAAATCATTTGGCATACACTCATTTACCATACATTCAAAACGCATAATTTTGTAAGTCAGAATCATCTTTGAGCATATACTTCATTTCCAGAACCATCATTTCGCCGGAAATTCATAATCAGAATCGTCTTTTGGCACGCATTTCATTTCTTAAATACGTGTAACATGCAATAATAATAATAATTATTATTATTAATTATTATTATCAGCTCACCCCGGCTAAAATTTCTAGCTGAGAACATTAAATGTTGGTATGTCAAAAATAATAATAATAATAATTATTATTATTAATAATATTAATGACGTCACTCATACATGCAACCCATGTACTCCATGACGCGCGCTCGCTTCGCTCGCATAGTAAATAACACTAATATCTTCTGTCCCCGAAGTGCCGGGCCTCCGCCGGCCTCCTTCGTCGGCCTACGGCCCGGTGCCCATGCCGCCCATAAAGGATACTTTCGCGAGACGGTCGACACGGTCGTTATACCTTATAAAAATCTACCAAATAAAATTCTGCCATCTTAAAAGTATGCCATTGAAAATTCGGCTATATAAACATTCTGCGAAATGAGTATTCTATTACATAAATGTTCTGCCATAAACACATTCGTTCAAAGAAGAATATGCCAAGTGTGGTATGCCAAATAAATTTCGGAGCATCAAGTTTCTGCCAGATAGATGGTACCCAAAAATTGACTGCCTCGTTGGTCTAGAGGTCACAAGCACAAGTCTAAGCGTGAGGTCCTAGGTTCTATTCCCGGATCAGGCAAAGTGGGTTTATATGGAATAAGGAAGGATATTTCACATCACCAAACAACTTTTCAGTCACCGGCGCCAGTCTCAGACTTCGTCTTAGGTACTAATTTCTTATTGTATCCATTCACGTAATACCACACATCCCCTTAGCATTCTCATCTCAGCCTTCTACTTAACTAACCTACCTATACCTAAATAAATAATGAGGTTATCCATCAGTTATAAACTAAAACAAAGACTTGTCCATGCAATCTATCCAGTCCGCTTGACCTATCTCTGTTCGGTTCCCGATTTAGGCTCATCCAAAATACTCGCCTGAAATCGATAAGTATCTCGAACGCTCGAGTTCTCGAATCGTCGCCTGTATAAGGATGTACGTGTTTATAGGTTGGTAGGTAGATAATGTGGGTAGAGTGCTTCTAATTATGTACGGATAATTTGAGGGTCGTTATTTTATTGACATCGTAATAAAAAGGTTGGTAAGGGCAGGTTGTTGAGTTTTTAATTTTCATCTTGTTGTAAGAAAGATGTGTACCTGGGTGCAGTACCCATGAGTACACCCACAGTTATGTTGTAAGTCCCATGCAATAGTAGGGAGCGAGCCTATTGCCATTAACCGGGTACATGCTTGCGACCACTACACTAACAAAGTAGTCAGAAGAATGAGAAGAAGATTTCGGTATTAATTACTGTCAATGATAATTCCTAATCAGCTAAGTTTACAAAGTGTTTTTTTTTTATATCTCACAAGTCTAGGGTTATATGGTTATAGCTTCGAAGATATCATCGAGTTCAAGACTCTTGATGTGTGGGAGGTATGTTAAAACTAAGAAAATGCTACGTTGTCTTGTAAAAAAAATATTACCTACTGAAAAATAAGTCACAATTATGCCAGTTGATTCTTTGATATGGTTTCATTAATTCTCTAGAGTTATGTATGGGACATAAAAAACATAGGTAGTTACTTATTTAATTTACAAGTATCTTGTATACACGTTCCATTATGCTGTGAATTATGTCCATTTAGACTAATCTAATTCAGACTATCTCCACTTACTAGATAATTTATGTACTGGGTGATTTACTATTAAATTAGAGTTAGTTTCTAATTGCCATTTTGTTGTTTATTAGATTTTACGCTGTTAGAGTGTCTAATCTGATGTATGGATTGTCGTTTCAGTAATAAATTTCAATTATATAGGTATATTGTTTAATTTCGAGTAAGTATTTCATGATTTGTAGCTTTAATTGTAAAATTAATGTTTACTAATTCTAGTAGCTGTCGTCGCTTGTGCAATTATGTTAATATTTTATCACGCTAGTAATAAAATAACTCTATGTGTTCAAAGTTTTATTGTTGACACATCGGGATATGCAAAAAGACGAGAGAAAATATAAAAGGAAAAACATGTCAAAAGGAATACAGTCAATATCAAAAGAAGAAATTATAAAAGAGGTAGAAAAGCTAGGATACAAACTCTTTTCTTCCTAACACTCCTCCTGAATTTCATTCTTCCAGACCCATTCCTTTCGCACACCATTCATACTTTCCTCTCAACAAAGCTTTAGTCAGACTGTCAGCCACCATTCGAGTCGTCTCCACATACTCTAACCTAACATGGCCATTCTCAATGGCCTCTCTAATAAAGTGGTGGCGTACGTCAATATGCTTTGTACGTTGATGGTGCACAGGATTCTGTGCAATAGCAATTGCAGATTGACTGTCGCTGCAGATCTTGACAATCACTTCTGGTAGACCACTGATCTCCGCAATAAATCTTTTAAGAAATATTGCTTCTCTCGCAGCTTCAGATATTGCCACATATTCAGCCTCTGCAGTTGAAAGAGCTACTGTTCTCTGTTTCTTGCTCTCCCAGCACACTGCTCCTCCTTTCCATAGGAAAACTACTCCGGTGTATGACTTCCTATCATAGCATGTGGCATGACTTGCATCTGCATAGCACTGTAAATCATTGCTATTATTCTTCTTCTTGTACTTTAGTCCAAGGCTTTTAGTACCCTTTAAATATCTGAGTACCCGTTTTGCGGCTGTCCAGTGCTCGTCACTGTAGCAACTATTAAATTGACTCAGATAATTTACTGCATGTGCTATGTCTGGCCTCGTGCAAACAGACAAGTACATCAGAGAACCAATTAAATTTTGATACGGAATGCTCGGATCCGATTTATGTTCTGGTCCTGGCTTCTCCAGTCTTTGACCGGTAACTGATGGCGTTGTAGCGATCTTGCAGTCATCCATCCCGAACATCTTCAAAACTTTATTGACATACTTCTCTTGGTCAACTTTGATTTCTGTCTCATTCTGCGTTATTTGCATCCCCAAGACTAGTTCTGCCTTACCAAGATCCTTCATCTCAAATTTAGACATGAGGTCCTTTTTCACTTTGCGCAACTCCTGTGCGTCATTCCAGAAAATAAGCATGTCATCCACATATACCGCTAGAATGATGACCTTCTTGTCTTTGGATCTTGTATACACGCATGGTTCATTCTTGGATCGTTTGAAGCCAAGATGTAACAACTCATTATTTAATTTGCTGTTCCAAGCTCTAGGGGCTTGCTTTAATCCATAAAGCGATCGATTAAGAAGACACACATAATCTTCTTTTCCTTTCTCCTCAAATCCTTCCGGTTGCTTCATATAGACAGTCTCAGATAAGTCTCCGTTCAAAAACGCTGTTTTCACGTCCATCTGATCAACATTAAAGCCTTCATGAGCAGCCATCGCTAAAAGGACTCTAAGTGAACTATGTCTAACAACTGGAGAAAAGGTCTCGTCATAATCCACCCCATATCTCTGGCTAAAGCCTCTTGCAACCAGTCGAGCTTTATATCTCTTCTTATTTCCCGCCTCTTCTTTGATTCTAAAAAGCCATTTAGAATCAACGACATTGCATTTGGCTGGTGGTTTGATTAAGGTCCAAGTCTTATTTTTCTTAATCGCATCCAGCTCCTCCTGAATCGCTGACTTCCATGCTTTACTGTCAGTTCTTGACAGTGCTTCTTGAACCGTAGTTGGATTCTGATCTAATTCAGCAGCTTGATACAGGATGTAATCCGGGAACTGCTTGGGTCTTCTATCTCTGAGTGGGTACCTCCGTCCACTTTGTTGAGATTCCTCGTCGACATATGTAATCGATTCGCAGTCTTCGAATACATCCACATCGTCCACAATGGGCTCCGGATCTCGATGATCCTCAGGTTCAGTTGGTTGATCCTCTCTCTGACTATCGCCATCTTCACCTTGATCTACCCTAGGGTCAATGCCTGCTTCGGCTTCACCCTCTGGTGCTTGCAGAATATCAGATCCTCCGTTGTGTCCTATCACGGTTTCTTTTTCAGCTTCAGAAAGTTGGAGTATTTCTTCTGGATGTTCTTCTAAATTCGATTGCTCATGATGCTTTCGGTTTTCAAAAAACACCACGTCTCTTGCCTTAAATACTTGGCCGGTAGTGAAGTCTAAAAGACGATATGCTTTTGCGTTATCACAAAAACCTGTGTGAATCAGTTCTCTGCTTTTCGGATCCCACTTACCTCTCTTCTGTTGAGGAATGTGCATAAAAGCTTTGCATCCGAAAGTCTTCACTGTACTCAGGTCGCACTTCTTACCTGACCATTTTTCTTCTGGCGTAACATTTTTCACCGCAATCGTTGGTGATCTGTTTTTCAAGAACACTGCATGATGGACAGCCTCTGCCCAAAAGCGTTTCGCCAAATTAGCATCTTGAAGCATGCTTCTTGCTTTCTCACAGATAGTTCTATTTGCGCGTTCAGCTACGCCATTCTGCTCTGGCGTATATTCCACCGTTAGTTGACGCTGAATTCCGAATTGTTTCAAATAGTTATCCATCTGTTTGTTGACGAACTCGGTGCCGTTATCAGTGCGTAAGATCTTCAGCTTCTTACCACTTTGTTTTTCGGCATACTCCTTAAACTCTACAAATTTTCCGAAAACCTCACTCTTTTGTTTCAAAAAATAAATAAAAGTTTTTCTCGTAAAATCGTCAATGAACGTCAAAAAATACCGGAATTTGCTAACGGAAGGCACCTCCATAGGTCCGCACACATCCGAGTGCACAAGCTCTAGCACTTCCTTAGCTCGGGTAGCATTTAACTTTTTAAATGGTTTCTTGGTTTGCTTCCCCATAATACATGGTATACACTCAAGTTGAGCTGCAGTGTTGGGAAAACTTACCCCTGTCGCCATCTTATCTCTTAGTAGTTTGAGATTGTTGATACCCAAATGCCCCATCCTCCGATGCCATAGCATAATTGGGTCCCCTTCTGTAGTAGCTAGAGCAGAACCCTGTGAACAGCATTTAATTTTATAAATGCCTCGTTCTTCCACACCTTTCACTACAGCCTTACCTCGAATCTCACAACCATCACTCTTAAAGATGTCGCACCCTTTTTCTGTAAATACCACCACGTGGCCCTTTTTCACGATCGCATTCACACTTAATAAATTAGATGATAACTTAGGTACATAAGTAACATTGTTGATAGTCAAACCTATTGACTCACATACAACCGTTCCTTTACTTTTACCCAATACCTCATTACCGTCAGCACATGTCACCCTCAAAGGCTTTGAAGTGTCCTTCAAGTCCTTAAACCACGATTTACAATTCGTCATATGTGTTGAAGCTCCAGAGTCTATGATCCAGCACGTCGATGAACCATCTGGTTCTGGTCGTGCGCCAAACGCATAGGTTTGTAGTGCTTCCTTCCTTTGTTGTTTCGGATTATCTGGACATTCGTGTGCTTTGTGTGGTCCTTCACAAATGAAGCACTTGACCTTCACTTTCGATTTCTTTTTGTGTGTAGCCTTGCTCTTGAGATTCTTAGTCAGCAATGCTGATGGCTGTCTTACACTTGAGCTAGCCGAGAAGGTGTCTTCCATCTGAAAGAGCTTCGTCTTCACATAGTCGGTAGTAAGCTCAATATTACTATTCTCTATGGCTAATCTCATTGGATGAAAATCCAGGGTTAGTCCTTGTAACAAAAGTGCAGCCAACAGTTCATCGTCGACTTCCTTTCCAAGGTCATGCAACTCCTGTGACGTGGCCATAACTGACGTCACATATTCTCGAACCGTTGAAAATTGCTCCAGTCTCATGCTTACCAACTTTGTTAATAAGCGGCAGCGGTTGTTAAGGCCCTTGTCTTCAAACGCATTCCTCAGAGCGTCCCATGCTTCCCTAGCTGTTTTCGCTTTGCGCACATGAACTAAGCAATGGGGCCTGAGCATTAAGCAAATCTTTGCTCGAGCTCGCTGATCCCTTCTCATACCTTGTACATCCGTTGCTTCAGGTGTAACACTCGTGTACTCCCAAAGATCGTCGTGTATTAGATATAGCTCCATCAAGAATTTCCAAGTTGCATAATTACTATTACCGTCGAGTTTTTCGATTGATAGCATGCCACTACTGCTTGAAATTCCAGTTTCATTTCTCTGGGAACTCCCGTTACCATTTCCGCTGTCCGACATTTCTGCGATTTTTATGATCACTTACATGTCTGGGCCCATAACCTGTTAATATTTTATCACGCTAGTAATAAAATAACTCTATGTGTTCAAAGTTTTATTGTTGACACATCGGGATATGCAAAAAGACGAGAGAAAATATAAAAGGAAAAACATGTCAAAAGGAATACAGTCAATATCAAAAGAAGAAATTATAAAAGAGGTAGAAAAGCTAGGATACAAACTCTTTTCTTCCTAACAAATTACGAATCCTCCAATTCTTTGAACACGTTACCCGCAACAATGAGTCCATGGAGCGTTTAGTGATTAGGGGTGGATAGACCTTCTTTGACTCCATGAAAACTGTCACCAAGATACCTGTGGCAGAATAAGTTCCCGATGCAGACAATAGAGAACTGTGAAAAAGAATCACAAAGGCAGCAAGCAGTTGTGGGTGACCCATGACCGAGACTTAAGAAGAAGATATTCTCGTAGCACGTAGCACCACGCTTTGACGGCATTGTTGAGGAATAAAATGCTGTAAACTGATTGGACGAAGAGAACATAAATAATTGTCAGGATTATTCTGTTAGGCTCGAACATCATGCGAGAGGAACATAGGTTAAGTGAAATGAAAACACTGGTTGCGATATACGTTTTTTATTAAACGAACAAAGTAATTAAATTACAACTTACTCGTGTTATTACACTGGCCGCAATGAATCGGGAACAGTTCCAGGACCTCTGGACACCTTGCCCCTCGCTGCAAGTTCAAAACATCACGACTCTGTAGAAGTGCGCTATAGGTGTGGGAAGACTTGTAATTAGGTCGAAAGTCTGCCGCACTTGCGATTCATTTCATGTCCGTACCAATTACTGTATCTGACATATATTTTATATAAGAATAAGACGTCACAACTCCTCGCTACACTAGACACAACACAACACCTAATTCAATTCCAGCCACTTTATCCGATCCCCAGTTTTACAACCAGTCCAGTACAAACCGAACCCCCTCTAATTGGTTCAGTGCGCTAGTTTTCGAATGTCCATAGTTATTCGGCATCCGTTCATTGGCAGGGTGCCTTAAATAAAATGGCGTTAAACGAGTTCGCTCATAACCGGGTGCGATCGTTGCCTTCGGAATAGAAGCCTCCTGACAGCTTGTGTGGAATGCGAGTTACGTGGTAATGATCGGGCGGTTCAGGGGTTTTTATATATGGGTACAGAATAGACAGGGATAATAGTAGGTGCTTGTATGGGTCTGATGTAGGTTGGCAAGTAAAGGTTTGTGTTGCATTGGATAATGGTTAATTCATGTAACGGAGACGTCAGAAAGAATCGACGAAAACGTTCGTAATCTCGTAAAATAACCAGTAGGTATACCATTGTTTTCTTTCAACTTTTGCAGACTTTATTAAACTGTACAGTTAGAGTTATTAAAATCATCATTTTAGCCGATACCCGTAAACTTTTGCACACAACCAGCGTCAGTACATCAAACAGTTATGTGCGTTTCGCAGTTCGCGGATCCTCACGGCAAATTGAATAAATCCTATGTGAACAGAATTCATTCAATTTCAATAAGTTAACTACAGTCTTCATGACGGCAAAAGCACGCAATTTAAGTCATATTTAGACATTGATATTTGGAGATACTTAGCAACTTCTCATGCAACAGGGAAAATAATAGCATCCAAATTATTTTTGTTCCAAAGCCGCTATCAGAATTTTCACTGATCAGGCAGGCCCTGTAGCCCAAAGGGGACAAAAAACATTGCCAACACACATAAGTAAGAACATAATTCTCTCATAGATTCCCAGTTCATTTGTTCTACTAATCATCAACCCTGGAAGGGTGTGCACTTGATGGATTGTATATTTCCCTGACCGGACGTGCGCCGTTCACATCAGTCATCGTGGAAACACAACAGATATTGTTGTTGCACATTTTGTTTAGTTGGCTTTGATTAAGATAAAAGGCTTTTGTTTTAAATGTTGAGCTTTGTAGAGGAATAGATAGGCGTTTAGAAATACGAGTGCGAGGGAAAATATGAGTATCCTGTAGGTCTACATTTAGAGTGATTCTATCAGCAAAGAGAAGAATATAGTGTGTTTCCTGTTGAACCTGTTGTCACCATCAGGTGAGTGATGGGAGTGTGAGACTATATTGCAAATGAGCTGCAGGGAATCCTATGCTGAACCTTAACCTAAGGTCGCTGAAAGAAAAGTGACACGGTAACGGGGAAAGGTAGTCCGCGTCACCCGTTGCTCAAGGGGTCGCTGGCTGTCACTAGGTCCTCTGGATTATGTAGCAGGCGTAGGTTCTGATCGGCTTTCAGTTTGACTAGATCTTCCCTTATTACTATCGTCCAATGGAACGGCAATCCGTTTCGAAACCATCTATGAGAAGGAGAACGCTGCAAAGAGGGTCAAAAACTACATTAGTGTTATTAGTACCTGTTACTTGTACCTCTTCAAAAAAACCTTTTGTAGTAACGAAGAGATATGTGTATTAATAGTAGAAACGAGTTTATGAAATAAACGGAATCCCTATCTAACAGTCTCATAGCTAAGCAAAAGTTTTTTCATAACGATATTACTGAATATATAAGTTCAAGGCGAGATTTATCTCATTGTATTTTGGTACATAAGAAAAAATATATTTTGCATATACCTACTTGAACACGTGTTGTTGGGGGGTTAGAAAAATCTTATTTGCTAGTTTCAAAATAGATGATCATCTGCCTAGCCTTTTCCCAACTATATTGGGGTCGGCTTCCAGTCTAACCGGATGCAGCTGAAAACCAGTACCTATTTTACATGGACCGACTGCCTATCTGACCTCCACAACCCGGTTAATACTGGGTTATACGATACCCTTTGGTAACACTAGTTGTAAGACTTTCAGGTAACGACTGCCAAAGATATACCAACAGATTAACGTGCTTTCCGAGGCACGGAGGAAACTCAATAAATAATGAGTCAAATCACCCATTCACAGACGAACCTAGGCAAGCGCGGCTTAACTTAAAGACCAAAATAAATCTGATATAAAAATTGAGGGTCTACCTTTTTTGGCAGAATTTTTTATACCCGAATTTTATTTTGCATAACAGTGGATGGCAGAAACTTCATTTCGCAGAAAATCATTTGGCATACACTCATTTACCATACATTCAAAACGCATAATTTTGTAAGTCAGAATCATCTTTGAGCATAAACTTCATTTCCAGAACCATCATTTCGCCGGAAATTCATAATCAGAATCGTCTTTTGGCACGCATTTCATTTCTTAAATACGTGTAACATGCAATAATAATAATAATTATTATTATTAATTATTATTATCAGCTCACCCCGGCTAAAATTTCTAGCTGAGAACATTAAATGTTGGTATGTCAAAAATAATAATAATTATTATTATTATTATTAATAATATTAATGACGTCACTCATACATGCAACCCATGTACTCCATGACGCGCGCTCGCTTCGCTCGCATATTAAATAACACTAATATCTTCTGTCCCCGAAGTGCCGGGCCTCCGCCGGCCTCCTTCGTCGGCCTACGGCCCGGTGCCCATGCCGCCCATAAAGGATACTTTCGCGAGACGGTCGACACGGTCGTTATACCTTATAAAAATCTACCAAATAAAATTCTGCCATCTTAAAAGTATGCCATTGAAAATTCGGCTATATAAACATTCTGCGAAATGAGTATTTTATTACATAAATGTTCTGCCATAAACACATTCGTTCAAAGAAGAATATGCCAAGTGTGGTATGCCAAATAAATTTCGGAGCATCAAGTTTCTGCCAGATAGATGGTACCCAAAAATTGACTGCCTCGTTGGTCTAGAGGTCACAAGCACAAGTCTAAGCGTGAGGTCCTAGGTTCTATTCCCGGATCAGGCAAAGTGGGTTTGGTTTGGTGGAATTGGTGTTTTCATCAGGATTTTTTTAGTAGCAGCTACCGAGTCTAGATTTGTGTCCAGTTGAAGGCAATAGGCTCCTATCCTATTACAGCCACTTAAACATGCTTTTGGTTTTGTCTAACGCTTGGGGTATTACAGGTTCGATGTTATGTTATAATCATTTTAAAAAAGCCATTACTTTCCTCTTAAACTTTTAATATCTAAAAACCCTCACTGGTTTTGCGTGGAGGATTATGGCCCACTTTTTTTTCACCCAGAGGATGTCTGTGCCGTTTCCTAGAAGTGGAATGTTATAATTATCTTGTGATGCGAGCGAAATCATGTGCTGTCTTTCAACACGTTGAGGAACATGTCGTGCGCCAAATGTTGCCTAGTGGATACGAGGCTTTAGAGTTAAAAAAACTCCTAATAAAAAAGTGTCTACAACATATAGGTACTTATGTCCTTACTGAATGTAAAAATATAATGTCTAAGGATCTTAGTGACCATTGACGGAGTACAGACATCAATTAGGTCTTTCAAGAGAAAATGGCATCAGCAATGTTTAAAGAACGTACTAGCGGGCAAGCCACTATACCAGCCAATGAATTAGAAGGCATTGTTATATGTAGAGACATTTATTATACTCGAAAAACTCTATAGTCTATAGCGTCTAGTCCTCTAGTATATAAAAGAAAATGGCACCTTAACAGCTTAACAGTCTTAAATGTTCATGTAACCACAAGACATTGACTTTAATGGATATCATAATGTGTAGATGTCTTTATTTTTTATTCCGTTGCCTCTGAACGCGATGTTAATATTCTTTTTCAGTTAGTTTTTTTTTTGTAACAACCTGTTCTTACCTTTTCTAGCCTTTTAGTAAAGGTACATGTACAGTCACGAGCAATAAACTTCTCTACACTTGGCAAAGTTTAAAAGCAAATTTCTGTAATGAAATAACGATTGCAACTTTGAGATAAAACCTACATGATGCGATAATATGAGGTCGAAAATATTTGGTTCGTAACGTCACATTTAAATAAAATCAATAGAGTAGGTGAAAATTGTTTCTAAACTTTGCTCAGTGTATATTACTGCTGCTGAATGTACAAAGGTAAGGTAAAAGGTAAGTAATATTTTACTTTTTGCCTTGGTATCTGATGACAAAAGCGTTTCAAAGTGATACCCATAAAACAACTGAGTAAATAATCTATATAAATAGAGAGAGAAGTCCTGACTGACTGACTGACTGACTCATCAACGCCCAGCCCAAACCCTTAGACCTAGAAAGCTGAAATTTTGCACAGAAGTTCCCTTTATAATGTAGACAAGGAATAAGGATTTTTCGAAATTCAACCCCTAAGGGAGTTTAATAGGGGATGAAAGTTTGTATGGAAAATCGACATTTTCACGCGGGCGAAGCCGCTGGCAAAAGCTAGTATTTTATATTTCAGAAAACGCAGTCATAAAAGGTTCACAAAACTTTACAAATAAAAAGTTAACATAACAGACAAAAGTGTAGTACTACTATTCATATCATAAACGGGATATTTACCATGTTTGATTTTTGTTTCGAGTTCCCGATATAGTAGTGTCAGTGACCATGTCAGTTTAAAAACTTATAAAAGTGTAGTATTGGGCGCCTATTTATAGTAATTAATTAGATGCAATGCACCTATCTCAGGCACCAGAAAACTGTTTTATATTATTTAGACAGGTTTATGAGAATGTAGGGTACATTCTCTCTAAACGTTCCAAGAATCAGATATACAAAGCAAGGCTGCTGTTTACTCTTTTCACTCTCATTTTACTTTCCACGTGCCCAGTTCAAAGTTCTTTTATATTCAACTCAATGAAGCCACATTTAACCTATTTCTACTAGAAAATGTTTTCGTTTGAATTTTTCCTGTCAATAGAAAATGAAGAAAAACAGAGTCAATTGATTTTTATTTACCCCGGCAGCGGCAATCGTTGATTCATACCTGTAAATGTTATATTTTATTATAAAGTTCTACACGATATATTTTTAATATGTGAGTGAAAAGTAAAAATACAAAGAGATTTTGACCATTCAGCAACATTCATTGTTTTTTTACGATAAAAAAATCTAACATACTACAGCTTTCTAAGATCCTTCAGACTGTGACATAAAAGTGTTACAAAATAACAATGCACTGCCTTGTATACAAATAAACAAAATTGAGATAATAATCATGATTGTATTTCTCTTGCCCAATTTATTTGGGGTCATTGCAGCATGTTCTCTTCGTCTATTCTACATTATTACTAATCATCTCAGCTGTCAAGTCATTTCTAGCCATAGCATCCTTCACGAAGTCCATTCATCGTTTCTTTGTTCTTACTATCTACATACAAACTCAAAATGTTCCTCACAACATCATACAACATTTTAATAAAGGGTAAGTACGTAATTTTTATCAAACAAGCTTCACAATGAACTGACAAATTATTTAAGTATGCACATAAAAATGAAATAATAAACGATCAAGATCAGAAAAATTTAAAACTCAGTTCCCTAACTACGAAAACATTTTACGTATAATCAGCTAGCATTCTAACAGCCGTCGTGTAAGCACTATTATACATTCAACTTTTTGGTTCCAAAACTTTTCACATAATGTGAGAGTTCTGTGGCTTTTTGTGCGAAATAGTTTCCAAACTTTTTGAAGTAAGCTAGCAAAATGCGGCTGTTTTTTGGCTAGTGCGGTGGAAATGGTACAGCAGATGGACGTAGGAAAGTTGCTGCGTAAGTAAACATTAGAGGGGCTTAAAACTATATTGATGTGAGTGCCTACACAAAGTGCTTTGTTGTTCATAAAAAGTGTTACTATGCGCTTGGTCGAAATGAAACTGAACACGGCCCGACAAAGATATTTAAGATACTTTAGAGAGGTTATGTTAAGAATCTAATAAGTTACGGCACCGAAACATGAACTCTAACAAAGGAGATTGTCCAGTAATGCAAGAGGAACAAAGAGCCAACCCCCGTCTGACGTCTAGTACGTCTGAGACAGGTCGGTGCTCCTCAAGTCAACTTGGGCACGACATGTGGCTAGTCACGGAGCAAGACCTTGACCGAAGTGTGGCTTTGCTTAGGGCAAAATAACCAGGGTCGTCCTAAAGCTCGTTGGGTCGATGGTATGTGGCAGAAGAAAGAGGAGGCCTACAGCAGTGGGTGTTTCTGGGCTTATGATGATGATGTTACTAAAAATCATAGAAAAACTGTGATCCCAGCGAGTCCATACAACGTAATTATATAATCGCCACTTTATACTTTACTGACGCCAGGTTGGATATTGCAAGAAGATTACTATGATGATCCTTCTGTTCCTGTCTATCTAAAGCATATTAAAAATTCGTTTGCAAAAAGAACTTACATCTAGACTTATGTCAATATTTTACAACAATGTCGCTGACAGCTCGTTTAATTGTGTTTGTGAAATTCGCACTTAAAGGTAAAAGATTACCTTCCAAAGTTAAATAACACAATAATAAGTACCTTATGAAATCGCTTTACAAGAAATTCTTGGAATCCCGCCTACTGAATACTGTTTTCATGTTTCATCAACGCTCAAAGTTATATTACTTACGTATACGCTAGACATCAGAAGAAACAATTTTAATCAAAATTCTTAACCTAGCTACAGACTAAAGTTACAAAATTAAAGACGTTTTATGTTGAGTAGAGGGACACGACACGAGCTTAACTAAATCATAAATTCTCATAGTTATTAAGGAACCCTAAGAATCTTAGATTGGAAGCCGTATCCTATAGAGGTAATTCAGCTGTGAGGTAGGAAAAAAAACCTCGATAGTAGTGCATCCGAGTAATTTCCGGGTCAATCTCCTACTGTTGAAGAAATAGAAATCGACATAAAAAATCTATGAAAGTGAAGACATATTTTTTTACCCGACTGCGGCGAAGCCCAAAAGGAGGGTTATGTGTTTGATTTGTATGTATGTATGTATGTCCGTTTCTTTGTTCCCTCATAACTCTTATACGGATAAACCGATTTGAATGAAATATACGTCGTTAGATTCGTCTTGATGGCGCGAGTGTTATAGGCTACATAAAAATTAAAAAACAAAGAAAAATTGTGGATTTTGTGGGCCAAATCGCGGAGTTCAAAACAATTTTTTTTTCCAATACCATCGAGTAGGCTATCAAAATAAAGGGTTTTAAAGGGAGATTACAAAAATATATAACACTTATATGTTTAAAAGAAATTCAAAGTGAGAAATCCTATAAACAAGCACAAAAGTTAAATCATCTGCGAAGAATAATTTTACGCGACCAACGAAAGAACAAACACAAAATAACTAAAAAGTTGGAAATAAAAAAAGTAGTTAAAAAACTAAAAAACCCGACTGAAAAAACTGACTTGGAAGCAGGCGGGGTTCATTTGAATATTAAATTATGAAAAGAAAAAATGAAATAAATAGAATGGCCTGCTTCCAAGTTTTGTTTAATTTAAAATGTGCTTGTTTTCTTTGTGCAGAAACGATGGATGGACTGTGTAAAGGATATATGGCAAGAAAGGAGGCGTCTGATGAGGTGACGAGTAATAGAGAAGTATGGAAGAAGAAGACATGCTGCGACAGCACACGAAACGAATTGGGAAAAGTGCGAATGATGATGATCATGATAAATGCATCTCGAAGGACATTCACTACTTTTAGTCATTTACACCAATGGTTAAAATTGGCGTATTTGATCAAAAGTAATTTTTAGAATCTATCACATGCAATTGGCGACCTACGGATGCCCCTCAAGTTATAGGGGAAAATATACAAGTCCGTGATTAGACCTGCCGCGTACTGTATGTACAGGAATGCTGGGCTGTAAAGACGCCGGATGAAATAAGATTGCATGTCGCGGAGATGAGAATGTTGAAGTGGATGTATAGTGTGATAAGGCCGCTTATGTCACGAGTGGTTAAGGATAATTACAACTTTACATTAAATAAAAGAAATAGTACATTATGGTATAAGTGTGTAACGTTGGTGATTACCGCCGAGGCGGCATTGAGACCCGAGCCGTCAGGTGAGGGTCTTAAGAAAGCCGAGGACGGTAATCATCAATACACACGTGTATCATACGACGTTTTTCAACACACTTGCGAATAAAAAAAAACGTGTGACACTCGGAAACTGCCGCGGTAAAGCTATTGCATAGCCTTTTTTATCAATTATTTAATTTGACAACCTCAGTTGACAACCTTGTTATTTTCCGTAACCATAGCAACCTGGTTGAAATATTTTCGATAAGGAATTTCTGGATTCGCTCTCCACGCTCAAGGCCCGCGATGGAAGCTATGCAATAGCTTAATAATACAAGAAAAAACATTTTATTTAGTAGATAAAAAGTTTATTTATAGAAACAATTAGTAAATGTGCAGTTAGTAAAATTATAATTAATTGTTTTTCATGGCGTAGCGGTCTCTTCAGATAGATTACTGGCCATGGTTCTGTATGTCTTTTACAGTTATATTTGTTAATTCTTGTATCCTACATGCACCAGTTACACCAAATATTAAAGCAACCTGAAAAAAAGGAAAAAATAATTATTAAGTTTAACACACAACACGCTGAAGCTGAAGTCACGTAGATAGATATTTAAAATTAGTTTAACTAACCTTAGTAACCAGATATTGGTTATCTGGAGCATCTTTTATAAATTATTCAACATCGTTAGACGATAAAACCTTTGATTTCTTGCTTCTAAATCCATCTGACAGTCTTTTTAGATAAGCTGACAAATTAGAGTATGTTTTTAAGTCCACTCCATTCTTCGTTCGGACTGTACTTTTTAACATTGAGTATATACACCACAAAGAGCTAGGTTTGTACTTAAAAGATAATTCTTTAAGGTACCTACGCCAAGAACACATTTTTAGAAAATGACTGCGATTTCTTGGTGTTTTGATGGTGTTTTGCCACTGCTTGAAATTTTGGTACGCTAATAGATATTTCTCCTTGGAGTTTTCGGGTAGCAAATTTTCCGTAACGCTAAGGGCTTCAAATCTTACATCGGGCGGTGTACAACATGAATCATTTTCTTCAAAACTAGACATTTTAACTAATAAAATAACTATAATAACAGTGAAAACGAGTTGTGTATTTTTTTCGCAGTAGCGGGAAAATATATATTTTTTTTTTTTAAGCGATCAGGCATAGACTAAAAGAGGTTTTTTTTTTGCTTGTCGTGGATAGTGTTTGGAGCCACGTACAAAATGGGGAATTCAAATTTTTATTTATCACAGAGAAAACAAAAATTATATTTGAGTGAAAGTTTTATTTATTAAAAACGTACTAAGTTTAAATTATCTATTTAAATACAAAGTTTCATGAAATGAGCAAGCACTAGGTACATTAATGAATTTTACTATTGCACACGATCTTTTTTGTATCGAAACTTTTTTAAGAACATAGCAACTCAACCAATTAAATTTAAAAAAAAACCTATAACTCACTAGTGAATAATAGTAATGAAAAATTCACAGTTTGATTATAGGTGTCATTATGTGCCTAATTGCGGTGAAATTTTAGCCACTTTATGAGCAAGTGTGTTGAAAAAAACCTTTTCAGAAATATTTTTTGATTATTAAAAATGTTTGGTTGACAGCATCTTGAAAGGTCTGTTTACACCTAGTTTAAATATATTTGTCTGTAGTTAGACTCATACACAGCACGCTCTCCTATCTTTATACTTACTCATTCCATATAAGTTAAGTGCAAGAATAGGTCACGTCTTTGCCAAAAAGATAAGCCAGTGAAAAGGTCTGCTAGCAAGGCCTCGGTTGCGCCGGACGTACTTTGTTGAGTACCGTTGAAAGAGGCGTGAAGGCTCTCTTATGATGCAACCCTAAAATTCTGCTACGACCGTACGCTGACTATCTTTTCTGCAGTGAGAAAGGGTTGTGAATCACTTAAGTACTCGTTATAATATAAGCTTACTGCCAGTAAAATTTCCGTTAGAATTGGCCCAGCCAGTCGGCTGGTCCAATGGCCGGAGAGTGGGCAACAAACCAACAGACGGGCAAAAATAAAAACAATGTTTTTTTTTTACATTTTGCTGTAATACTTTCACACGCATTTATTAAAGACCTGTTAGTTTGAAATTACAAATAGACGCTTTAATTTTGTTTATTTGTACAGAGATAATTATTACCAGGGTACTACATCAGACCATATTAACTTTTTTCATGCTTTTCAGTTCCTAAAATTTCCCCGTCTTTTTTCCATCGCACCGAATTGAGCCGTACAAACTGAGTACCTACAGCAACTAGTGAACCCAAAACAAGAAGTAGTTACGGGTTACGCCTCGTCGATGCCTACTTTTAGTTCGTTCGTTCGCTATAGAACCACATTGATTGATGAGTTTCGTCGAGTTAGACGTTCGGGGAACAAAGTTCGGCGTCTAACGATTACTAATGATTTCATTCAGGTAACTCGGTAATCATTAACAGTACATCTTGATTTTACTCTTCACTACACCCTGTTGTTTTTGTTTTTGCTGTTTTTCTGAGTAAACGATCGATAGTTTAATTGGAAGTAATAGCGTAGCAAGATGAATTAGTCCGTAATGAAGGAGATGCTTTTTATAGGAAAATGTTCTAAAGTGTATATTGTTTAGTTTAGATAACACATTTTTTTATTGCAACTTGTAGTATTGCTTTGTATACTCTTTTCAGATATTTAATCAAGACTGTCTCGCTGGTCAAGTAGGCGCAAGTGCGACTGCTGTACATGAGGTTCTGGGTTCGATTGCCGAGCCGGGGAATATTATTGGATTTATCCCTCGGATTTTTCTCAGTAGCAGCCAGACAGTAGGTGTCCGGATTCGTGCCGGTTGATGGCAATAGGCTCGTCCTGTATTACACGGGACTTAAACATAACTGGCAAATTGTGAGTGTAGTAATGATGACACCGCTGCCTAACCCTTCAAGGAGACAAGGATTACAGGCGTGAAGTTATATTATATTTAATGAAGCAACGAGCCAACAACGCAAAACACCTACTACACTATAAAATTCCAAACTAATTAACGTAACAAAAACTCCCAAAATTAACGCTAACCCTTTCCCTCAAACTTTCGTAAGCCACACCTGCCGTGTCAACATGAAAGCCGAAACATTTCGATAAAATTTTAACCGAATAACTTATTCACATCGGTAATTTTATCCGAACCCTTCTTCGGTCCTTCGGTAACCGCGACCCGGCTGCACTCATCTGTGACAGAACAATAGGCCTCCCCTTCACCTCGGCTCCCCCTCTTTCGCCCGGCGGCATGCACTGGCGTCACCGGCAAATTTCAGACTTGAAATTTTGATGTGACCTGACTCAAAAGGTTTTTACGTATGATTTTTGGACAGACAGTCGCCATGGGAGCGTGGAAACGGTTCGTTAGCAAATGGATACATTTCTGCAGAGCTCTTTGGTTCTAAGGTTTAGTGAATGAATGGGATTATGAACAGTTTTTACCGTGGATTTATAATTCGTGGTGATGGTAGTGGAGGGTTAATGTACGACTAGATTCGTTACACTTGGGTTCATTTGAACAGAAGTGAAGTATCGCGATAAAGCGAATTAAAATTAAGGGATCTCAAATAATCCTAAATAACCAAAGACCGATCTGTGCAAACATCCTCACTAAATATTCACATAAAAAGGCATTATCAAAGATTAAAGGAGACTTTTCCGCATTAGCCGGAAGACGTTACCTTAAGTAATTTACTTTTAATTTATTGATTAATCAAATGTTTCCATCCTCCTCCTTCTATAAACAGGCAGTAAATTGTTCCTTAACTGAGCCCTTTGAACCAAGCGGTACATTTTAATAAATCACAGCTCTAGCCAGTCCAGTAAATTCCAACTAAATTTCCATTACGGTGGAATGTCTTTATTAAGGGACTTTAAGATGCTAAATTTTCGCAGACTAATATTTCAGTGGAGTCTCATATCAGCGTTGAACTATAACCATAATTATACAAGAGACGTGCAAACGATACAGGGTCAGCGTCCGAAATTATCACACACACTTAGCCTGTAGCGACTTCAAAGAAAGTTATTTTAAGATTTAAGTACTCGTGTTAAAGTTGGAAGTCGTCCAGGCGGAGAGTTCGATCGGTGTCAAGTTAAGCTCAATTTGAATGTTCAGATTGTAGGAGTACGGCGGCGGTAGACGAGTCGGTGCATTTTAAAAGATGTGCGAGCTAAGATCGCCACTTGACGTGGAGTCATCGCGCAGGCGCACTTTGTAGGGCCGCGACTCGAAGGACCACATTGATTCATATTTCCTATTTTTTCCCCGCTCATTGATAAATTAATGTCCTGATTATCAAAGTAGCAGACAATAATATGTTAATATAAAACAGCATCACACCTGTAATCTCCGAGGTATACAGCAGAAACCTGTACTTTAAAAGTAGGTACCTACACTCATATAGTAGTATTATAGATGACATAATTTACCATTGTTCCTATATAGAAATATCATACTTCTGCTACTTCTAAATACATTAGGTACTCGTTAATAAGCTGGACTAATTTCAAAGTCAAAAACTACATTTAAAATCGGCAACTTTGACAATAAAATATGTCGAAATAAGTTTAGAAATGTTTCAAGTTAGTTATGTAAGTCAGATTAATCTCTATATTAATTCTGATTAACTGACTCAGTTACATTATTTTATGTAACTTTAAAGTAACTTTGGACATCTTAACAAATATAGCAGCTAAGATTCTAACCGGCTTATGTTTCCACTGCGCTTCTAAGATCATTGTTAACACAAGTAAGATAATGGCTGTGCGTAGTACTCGCAACCAGCGTGTATGTAAGACCAGATGTATGAACGTGGACGAGGCAAAAGGAGTATATAAGTATTGTAACAGGTGGCGTTCTATGGTTTCTACTTTCTACCTACCCCCATGGGAAAAGCGTGTGATTATGTACAAGTAAGAACTTAATCGTTTCAATGTGTTGTTCTGAAAATTCACAAGATATCATTTCAACCAATTTTTGCGTCACAATCACAACAGTATAGTATTGGATTAATCTTATTTACTATCCCTATTCCCGTAATCACCTCTTGGAACAGCTTAAAGTTTATCAGTTAATCATCATTAACAGCATCGGTCTCTGCCCAGCCTACCGTGAGTGATCGCGGTCTACCCAGGGCTGGTTAAATCCACGGTAAGTGTCGGTCTCATTTGGGCCTTATCGCCTCCCGAGGCGCCCTGTTATCTGTGGGAATTCACTAATTTACAATCCAGGAATGAATATTTAATAGGAGTGTGTCACCCCTGAAAATTTGGCTCCGTTGACATAGAGTAGGCGGCTGGGAGAGTGACGCAGAAAGTGCAGATGTGTCAGTCGTGAGTTATTTGTACTGCATTATAGATACTACTTTACTTATAAAAGGTGCTCGGTGATTTTCAAGTGCTCTTTCTTCTGATACAATTATCTCATAATGACCGAAAAAGGTGACAAAATAAGGAAACTCAAAAACGTATGCCAAATGAGAAATGATTTACATAAAAGCTCCGATTTATATTCCAAGTAAAAGCACGTAAAATTAAAAGGCAGAAATTTCCTTATTTTACCGAATTTCCCGTCTTCCGATTCTGGTCGGATGTAGTAGGCTACGCGCGGGGGTTGTGAGTGCGGGGCGAGGTACGCAGAGGCGGGAGGGTCGGGGGGGAGGAGGGACGAGGGCGAGAGCGACGCAGCCTCCCTCCAGCAACGATTACTGATTAGTGTGGCGGCGAGTGCGGCGGGGCCGCCCGCTTGGAGCTCGAAAATGCCGCCGCCGACTCGTATCCAACCCTCCAGTACTAGTGTCAATGGGAAAAGGTTCTTCACTCAGGTAGTGTGGCGACCGCGCTTGGACTTAACCCCTCGCCGGCCCACTGCCGATTGATTAACTGTCCTACGCGATCAGCTGACTGAGTGTGTCCGCGTGCACCGGCAACGCGTGAACTTACGGCACGCCTCTACATGTGCTTCGGTTACTACACTTACTACGTTTGTGTCATGATGTATATCATATTTGAGTGTTGACGATTTTTGCGTGTTTCCAATGTGCGGCTTGACGCTACCTCCACCTGGTTGCAAGTAAGTACAAAATGTTGTTTGTTTCAAAAGTTTTGTTGTAGTAAGTACTAAAGATAACCTTACTTTCAATGTTTTTATTTCGTTTTTGATGTCGTTGTAGCGGAAAATTGCCATTTCCTTGGCATTTCATGGTTGAATTACGATGTATAAGTGTGGTTACGTAGGTTATTATGCGGAAATGTGTCACGGAAGTTAATGGAGTGAAGTTTGGCTGTGTCAATCGGCGTTGATGTCTTTACTATTATAGTTA
The DNA here is from genome assembly GCA_949316265.1 of Diarsia mendica. Lineage (NCBI taxonomy): Eukaryota > Metazoa > Arthropoda > Insecta > Lepidoptera > Noctuidae > Diarsia > Diarsia mendica. Next base: position 11,258,629 of record OX438902.1, on the reverse strand, counting down.
TTTGCCTCTCGTTGATAAAGGCCTGTGACATGCGTTAGCGTGTGGTCCTAGGTCATCCAGTATACCCATAGTTTAATTAGCTATGATGTAGGTCTGTTGAGTTATTTATTTTATAACCTTATAAATATTTGCCAGCAGTGGGACACAGGCTAATTAAAAAAAACACAAAATCTTAAACGGTAACTTTTTTTTTTAAATTGTCGTATTATTCCCAAATCCTCCGAATAAAATCTCCGTCCGTATTTATTATTAGGTATGTTGTTGATAACATCTATGTTCACTAACGTTTAAAGCTATTATGTTAATTTAGCACCATTTAGTATCAAAATTAATATGATAGAAATTATGGTTGAGGTTTAATTTAGTTTAATAAATTAGCGGGTTTCATTTTCATAACTAGTACCTAATTTCTATTTAATAACGTGTTAATATGTGTTTACGGTTTATGATTATAGCGATTAATTACACTGTTAACTTTATTATCTTTAAGTAAACCTTTAATATATTTAACGATAAATACCGTCTTTATTATTGACTTTTAAGATTTATGATTGAAGATGATTACCTACCTATATCAAAGTAAATAAAGCGCTTGTCTAACCTTTTACTTGTATTAATTATATTAAAATATCATTTGTTTGTATCGACGTTCCACAAAATGATATTCATATAATCATGATTAAATTTATAAAAAAAGCGTAAAAATAATATAAAACCATGAAAAAAAATTGAAATACCTACGGAACATGAGATATGGTCTACAAACAGACATTATATAGGATGGTTCCAAAAAATACGCGTCGTAAAATACAGGGTCGTAAACTGTAACCGTCTGGATTTTAGCTAAGCATTCCCCGTTGATTCACCCGTAACTTTAAGTTATAAACATAAACACGTTATATTCTAGAAAAGACGTAAGCTTGGTAGATTATTTTATTATAGGCTGATGAAATAAAAGAGGTCTAATATAATAAAAGGGGTCTACATAACATCACGCCTGTAATTCCCGAAGCGAGGTGAACACATTAATACACCCATATTTCACCAGTTATGTTTGAGTCCCATATGTAATAGGGACGAGCCTATTGCCATCAATCAGGCACAAATCCAGACTCCATGGCTGTGCTACTGAGCAATTCTTGATAAGAAAAACCCGATAACACTGACCGGGAAATCAAACCCCCAGGACCTCACAAGGCTTAACTATGATGCTAATACTCGTAATAGTTACTACATGAGAATATAGTATTTAATTTCCAGTTACAGGTTACCGAATACGACATTAGTGATTTCCATCCCTTGAGGTTTACAAAACAAAAGCACGTATGCTTGAGATCTGCAATCGCACAATGAATGCTCTAATGGAATTTTCCGGCCTACTTGACTTCCTTCCTATTAACTACCACAAAGGACCAATAACACGGATTTTAGGGCCAAAACTCCCCAGAAAAACATCCTTCGAATAATCCCATATTTTTCAGCTAAAACGTTTTTTATACGAGGGCCGCTATTAAACAAGGATCGTAGTGTTAAAAACAGGCGTCGTTATAAAAAAAAAAATGATGATGGCAGCGTCGGGAAACGCTGAGTCGGCGGGAGGCTCGGCCCTTCAGTAAGTCAATGTCCGGGGCAGGCGGGAAGATAGCTTAATGCGAACCAATTATCCTCCCAACTCCTTTACGTACACAACTATCGTGACGATCGACGATTACGTTGAATGGGTATAATCGGAGTAAGGGTTGGCGATCCCTACTTTATTGCCCACTAAAAGGGAATTCGTTATTAATTACGAAAGGCACTTTTTGTTAAAGAGTTCTGAAGTTTTTTTTTGGGGAATAATGGAATCGATTACTGTAAAAGGAATTTAGTTTTAGTTGCTTCTAGAAGAAAAAGAAAATTATCTATACTAATTTAATATTGTCAATGCAAAAGTTTGGATGGATGGATGTTCGTTGCAATCACGCCAGAACGGCAAAACGGATCTGGTTGTTTGGTAAAGAGATAGATTATTGTCCGGAATAGCAAATACGCAACTTTCTTATAAATCATCAAAACTTCCAAGTCGCGGATATCAGCTACTGGAATATTAACTACAACAGCACACATACTTGCGTACACTGATATCACTTCACATGCATACCGTGTTTCCTCCTTTTTGTAGAATCTCAGCACTTCTGTATTTGAAGGATTTGAAGTGCTTACCGGTTGAATATTTTATGTAAAAAACTGGCCGACGTGCAATAAAGTATGGGCTGCAAAATTGCACTTTTATGGTTATCAGCAATTTTCAGCACCATTTTTTTGGGGCTGGCAACTTGAACGATGGTCTGTCATGGTAACCGAGTCAATTAGTCATTAACATTCGCAACGAAGGCACAAAAAGCGTCCTCAAAATATTTCTCAGAATAAAAACTGTTTTAATGCAAATTAGCTCATAAATAATGCCACAAGCACCCAAATAATCTGAATATTGTGAGTTCTCGTAAATCAACCGCCTTTGCTAGAAGGAATTTATTATCCTTTACCCTTTTCTACAGGACTGAATGCGGTATTGTATATTGTTTATGAAAAAACAGGTCAAGTGCGCGTCCCTAGTACACTTTCTGGAGGGCTCGGTATAAATCGCGGAATAATGAGGTCTGTGGTCGTCGTAACATGGTATGTTTTACCGCGGTTTTTGTGCTTACGTTCTTAATTATTCCAAACTCTTTCTTTGTTTAAAAATAAACTAAAGAGCTCAAGTTTGCTCGTTATAATTTTATATTTTAATTATAAATAAGATCGTATAATGGCAACATAAACATTAAAACAAAAACTTGAGACGTACATAAATATAATTTATCCCTACGTAAGGGGTAGTAACTACCTTGATAATTATGACAACTTAATGAATGTGCTCTGAATTATATCAGAATAATTACGTACGTCCTCGTTAAATTTCTGAGCGTAATTTGCGTTAACGATCCTTTGTTTTTGGATTCTCGAGACCAAGGTACAAGGTACCTCGGAACTAAAGGCAACTAATTTTCGCAATCGCTGCGTTGCTTCCCAAGGCGTTTAAGAGAGTGTCTGGAACAGATGTCAGATGAATCTTCTATCTACCTTCTATCTATCTAAGTATATAAATAAAAAGAAAAGTCCTGACTGACTGACTGACTCATCAACGCCCAGCCCAAACCCTTGGACCTAGAAAGCTGAAATTTTGCACAGAGGTTCCCTTTATAATGTAGACAAGGAATAAGGAAGGATTTTTCAAAATTCACCCCCTAAGGGAGTTAAATAGGGGATGAAAGTTTGTATGGAAAATCGACATTTTCACGCGGGCGAAGCCGCTGGCAAAAGCTAGTTTAATATAAACTACCTTCTACCATGAAGTGAGACCTATTCGTGTTTTATATAAAGGTGTATCGCTCTTGTTGTTATCTACGTAGCGTTCATACGTGACCTGAAAAGGATATCCGGTTACTTTTCCTGCGTTCGATTGTAACTGACTGGTAGACAAGACAAAAAGCTTGGATAAAGAATGGCCTTTTCGATTTATCGTTGCCTTGTTTGTGACTTTGTGTGACTGGATTTTAAATGAAGTATTTATAAATATGTTGACCTACTTTTGTAATATTGAAAATCTAGGTCAAAATATACTTTAATTAAATCATTGTATTATATTATTATACCCATATCTAAATTACTCTTAATTATTTTGAAGTCTTTTTAGTAGCATCGTAGCATAATTTACCTTTAAAAGATCCCAACGCTTTAAAATCAACCGGGCATTGCCAAAATTATTGAGAAAAGCTCTCTTATTGAAAATATAAAAAAAAAACTAATTAATTGTAATATGCTATTAAACGTTAATAAACTAATCTTAAATATTTAAGGTGTTTATAGTAATTCTTTTACCGTTGATACACCTATAACATTAAACAAAAATCAAAGCAACGCCCCACGCATTAAAATCAGCCAGGTTCATTAAATATTTCGTGCGCGAATACCGTTTTAACCCTAGTGTTAACCGCTGATACCCCACCTAGTTCGAAACAAAGCAAACGCTTGCGTTCATTATACCACCCAATAATGGATCCACACAATAAATTAGATCCCCTATTTGTTAAAACAAAATAGGTGGCGAATAAAAGAGGCGCAATATTTAAATAGAGAAGCGTCGCGCGCTTGTCACCGTCAACGTCACGTTCCAAGATGGCGGCTGCCACCACTTTAGGCGGGAAAACGTGACAGGAGTTTGTGTTCGAAAATCAAAATTATGTCTGTTGAAGACTTTGTTATTCAAATATGTGTACATCTTCATAATAACTTATTACTGTAGCATATTGCGTGAATGTTTAGGAAAACAAACATCGAACTGTATGCTTTGCAGTACAACTTGTGTCGGGTTTGAAACTCAAACAATTATTATTAAACTTAACGATAGTACTCTCTGCTAGTTTGTTACATTAAATCGGAGTGAGTAAAGAATTCAAATATAGGTTGTCGAATCCCAAAATTACGACTCAATTCAAAAGCTTTATATTTAGACGTTTCCGGGTCTCTTTATTTCTTTTAATTCGTTTAACACGATTAAATTACATTCCGAATGTTCCACTTTACACATACGTTTCGCAATTTGTATTGTAATTGTTGGTTGAGTGGTCCTTCATACCCACCTTATACTGACTGGAATTTTTTAAAACGAACTTAACAAATTAAGCTTTATTGTCATTAGCATTTAGGTATGTTTTCAAAGTTTTGAGTGTTGTTATTTCAGTGAAGAGAGAGTCTAAAGAAAAGACGTGTGTGAACTGTAATGTTTTCTCTAGGATAACATACAAAGTTGTTGAGAATGGGCAGTTCGTGACGAATCGGAAGCCTTCGGCCTTTGCTTCGGGAGTTGTTGAGGAAAATTCGTTTAGATGCGGGTTTGCGAAAACGAAAAAAAAGGCTTTGGTTTAGCCTATAAGCTCTGGGTTGATACAATGGATTGAAATTGAAGTCTTTTCCTCGAAAATAATGTTGTAGAATATGTTGATTTGCATTTGTTTAATCAACAAGATTTTGTTTTGTGTTGTTTTGGAACAGGAAAAGAATTTGAGATTTACAAAGGATGATGCCAGAGTTTCTATGAGATCTGGTCCCACCTTCCAATAGTTATGTGTGTTACATCGTTGGATAGGTATTTTTGAGCTGAATAAAAGTTACTATGGCGCCAAGTTCAAATCTTAGTCCGTTCAGAGTTATTCTTTAATAAACATGGTAGTTTTATCAGTAGCCAACTAATGTTGTTTAAGTAATAATTGCATTTCTTTGCTTTATACACGTAGTGTAGATACTAACCTACGGTTATCAATTGCGTCACTGAGTCGCAAACCTTATGACAAAAAGTTAAACAGATGTCAACATTGACAAAATGGTTTTTTTTTACAAATAATACAACGATTGCGGATTTTAAACGTATACATTTATTTAATCATCGTTGTCTACAATGACGTTATTTAAAAATAAGGCTGGGCCTACAAATCCCTCATGCCTGGCGTGCCCTAGGTACCAAACGATTGACACGATATGCGCACAGGTTCCTACAGTACGTCGTCCCGTCATGCAGGTACAATATCTTTGTATAATATCAGTGTTGCGAACTAATAAGTAACAGTAGTACTTTCTAGCTCTCACGTGTCGCGACTGTATACGACCACGTAAAAGCCAAGCATCCTCATCAATGCCAAAATCAGGTAAATCCTCCAGTGCAGCTTCTCGGTATATTTCTATTGTATACATTCCATTTTGTAGATGTTCGCTGCAGTAAGATTTCGCTAACTTCAGTTGGTAGGTTCCCAAAGCTAACAAAATGATTTGTTCTTCACTGAATCTCGGGAAATCAATATCACTTGCTTCTACTCTTGTAAAATCAGCTCTTCTGCTGTTTAAACGTTTCCGTTCCACATATTCATATAAAATATTAGGGGTATGTAACTTCTGCCTTATTTCGGTGACGAAAGCTCCTGCATATTGACTATCTTCGATGGGTATATGAAAGTGGTTTGTGATAGCAGCAGCTATCCTAAACTCAGAAAACATATGCGGCAACGCATTGTTGAAATATTTTTGGCGAAACAGTTTAAAATCCCGCTTGAACCTGCCGTTAACCACTTCCACTACCCAGCGGCAAATAGTGACCAATCGAGATTCGTTGGCTTGGTCAGTAGTAAGTTGGGATTCGTGTCTATCCTTTGAAGGCGGGACATGGTATTCGTAACCACAGGCTTCTATATCATCCAAGCTGTCCCTAAATCCGCGATCCAAAATAAACACGTCATTAGTTTCAAGGAGACAGTGAATTGGATGTTCACCATTATTCATAATATCGCTCATTATGTTTGCGTCTGTTTTTGTAGCAGCATAGGACCCTGTGACGTCAATTATGTAGCCATCCGTTGTGACTATAATGAACGGCTTTAAAAGATTTTGATACTTGTGTAAGCTGTAGGACTGTCGTTGAAAAAGGAAGTTGGAACTTTTATGTATATAAACATATGTCCCGTCGCATATTAAGATGGCTTTCGTATTTTCATCGTTTCCAAATAAAGCTTTTGGTATCATCAGGTTTCAACGTAAAATATCATCTTTATTTATATGGTCGAGCCCTAGATGATGATCAACGTACTCATTGGTGAGACACTCACGAGCTATGGCCATCAATCGCTCAAGGTTTTGTCTTGACATATTGCATAAAGTCGCGAGCCTCTCATTTGAGTCACCGGTTCGCAGCTTTGTTAGAAAGATACCTAAAGCGGTTCTAGGATTTTTACATCTCTGGCTCAATGATGGAGTTTGTTCCAACATCTCTTGGAATTGCTCAAAACTACGGCCGGTCCAAAAGTGCATTTCTTCGCTAGTAACAGCACCTATCGTGTTAAAATCTAACCTCGAACCTTTTTGTACAGTTTTTCTCATAATGTCACTAATATCACTGAATTGTGCTGCATTGAAGTCATGGGTGACATTGCAATGTTGAGGTAGTTCGTCCCAAATGTTACTCTCTAGGTGTTCTTGACAAACTCTGGCGCTATCGGGTATGTACAGCTTGTGTTCACAGAAAGTGTGTATTTTTATGATTTCTGGTATTCTATGACGAGTGTCATTACGACAGTTGAGGAAAATACAATGCCTAGCAGTGTTTGGTGCTCGTGTATACTCGGGAACGTGAATTACTGTTGAGATTTGTGCTTGTGGCTCGTCGTTTTCTTCTTGAGGAGGAGACAATGAAGGAGGCGGTCTGACTGCACTTTCAACCCTTTGCCAACACCGATGGCACACACTCCGCGTGTTGTCAAATGCAACCTGTAAAAAAGTATACTTATTAAACATTTTTTCTTTTTATGGATACCTCATAGTCTCAATATAAAGTATAGTAGTTAAGTTTACGCGCGCTCAAACAACGCACACATAGACACCCTCCCACCGACACGGAATACACCGGAACTTAAACTAGGAAACTGGAATCTTAAACGAGTTAAAGTGCGTGTTCATGTGTGTGTGTGCGTTGCTCGAGCGCGCGTAGTACTATGCTTAACTTCTGTAGTCTCTCTATTTAGTGTCTAGCGCAATATCTCTTGAAGCTCTTACCTCTAACAATGCATTTTCCTGAATGTATGTTGCAAACTCTGGTCGCATTCTTGTAAGTTCATTAGTCAAAAGATGTTGCTGGTATCTTCCGCGATAGAATCCTCTACGACACATGACACAGTTCCGTGAAACTTCCATAGTAACAAACAATAGTCCAATCGAAAAGCACTTCAATAATCCTTATTACAAGCCGAATGTCAATTGTGTAATATGTCAAATGTCAATAAACAGGTACCAAAAAAGTCCAAGAGATAGCCGGGGTCAAGTAGAAACTGTAGAACGAACGGAAAGACAAGACGTTGTCACACACGTATTGCAAACGAACGACTACCTGCGCTTGCGCGCACCCTCGCCGCCTATCCGTGCCGCTAACCAGTTTCATTGTTCTAAGCATACTTAACGAGTGCGAGTGAGACAGACCGATAAAAAGGTTTGCGTTACCGTCTACACTACGTGTATAAAGCACAAATGCAATTATTACGTAAAAATAACATTACTTGGCTACTGATAAAACTACCATGTTTATTAAAGAATAACTCTGAACGGACTGAGATTTGGATCTTGGCGCCATAGTAACTTTTATTCAGCTCAAAAACACCTATCCAACGATGTAACACACATAGCTATTGGAAGGTGGGACCAGGATTTGCATCCTCCTTTATTTTATGTAGGATCACAGCTAAGTTTCACTTTTGGCTCTTGAAGTGTGCCGAATAAGTGAAACATTGAGCTAATTTAAATAAACAAACAATTTTTGCATTGAAGTCAGAAAAGAGAGTCACATAAAATCGTCACGAACAGATTTACTCATAAGATTAAGTCACAACATACACACTTCACCTACTTTAAACTAAAAGTGTAACTTCTTAATGCCCTTAATGCTCGTTAACGAGTACACACAGAATATTCTGTACACGTCTGTTATTACAGCGGCGAGTGCGACTACAATAACATTACATTAACATGAATTGTGTACCCTGTGCACAATACCCCGGGGTACTACCGCCTTATCTAACTCATTATGTTAGACATTAATTGCAGGATTGTTTTGTATTACATTTTCGTTATGATTGTAATTATTTGGAAGGTTTATGAGGTGAAAAGATTACTATTGCTCTTGCTTTGCTACGCCGTAGACGCGTAGAATGAAGGCACTATGCTACGGCGTAGCGAGATCTTACGCTGCTACGCGCTACAGCGGTTACACGACTGTGCTTGAATTCCGTCGGCCGTTCGGTGTTTATTGGACAAGGGCAGTAAGGCGATATTTGATCCCTAATGCACTTAATCCTTCTTGTTTATCGTGAAGTAGGTGCCTAACCTGCCTGGTGCCTGGAGCAGTGGTGGCTCAGTGGTGGCGGCCCCGACTTACGAACAGTGAGTCGTGGGTTCGAATCCCAGTCAGGCACATTACTTTGTGTAATTTATTTCATCACCACTGCTCTCAAAACGGTGAAGGAAAACATCGTGAGGAAACCGGCATGTCTTAGAACCAAAAAATTCGAAGACATGTGACATCTACCAATCCGCACTGGGCCCGCGTGGTGGATTATAGCCCATCCCTCTCCTAGAGAGGAGGCCTGAGTCCCTGCAGTGGGAACATTATAGGCTGATGATGATGATGATGATGAGGTGCCTAATCTGCTGTAACAGTTTTTATGCTACCCATGGGCCACTGACTTGGCTTTCATGTCGTCGAGAAATATCTCTCAGGGATGCTGGTTTTCTGACGATCTTACGCACTGAATACTCGTAATACCTCATCTGAAAATACTTCACATAGTTAAGAGAAACTGGAACCAGGGCACATACCGTAACTCACATTTCCAGGATTTGTCGAGCTCCTATTAAATAAATCCAGTGAGCGGCAAAAGTGTATCATAGTAAGCAAGTTTGAAAGTTAGCTAAGAGGCAGATAACTAGGTACTTGCGGCACCCATGTATTGTTAACTTTGAACTTGTGGATGCAAGAATATGGCTGAATGGAATATATTATTATTATAATATACGGAATACAGTGCGGGATACAACTGAGAGCTAAACTCTGAAACGGAACGGGTGAACGTAAGAGAGATCTTCCCTTTTCTATGGAAGAGGAAGAAAACTACACCCAGTTATTTATATGCCTGTATTCGAAACCATTTTATCCCGAGAGTTCATGTATGTTTATATTGACTTCCACACTAGTGTGGAGGGATAAATGTGAAAAACATGTTTCTTTTGGTTCACTCGATGCTTAACAAAAGATCAATCAGTTGTTTTTTAATTAAAGCGGCCCACAAAACATTAAGTTTCCTACAATATCTTAAAACCCGACGGTCAAGCCGTTACCCACAAACTACGTGAAAATAAGTTAAACATAGATAAAAATACAAGAAACTTTCCGAAGAAGAACGAAGAATAACGTACTTGGAGAAGAATACTCAATAATGTAATCACCAAACTTCACGCAACTAAAAAATAATAAGCAGAAAACCGATATTGTTTTGCCAAAGGGCGAAGTTGGAAACAGTTTTCTTCTATTTTATTCAATTGATTAAGTTAGTGGTGAACTCAAAGGAAGTTTAATTTTCTTTGGGAAAACATTTGTTTTGACGTTTTCCTCGAATACCGTTGTACATCATAGTTTGCGTCTGTCATACAAACACGGATATACGATCGGCCTTTTGTAAAGGAAAGATTTCGTCACGTCGTCGTGTGTATTGTATTTTATTGTCAACAAAATACATAACAGATGGAACAGAAATTTATTCATCACAATTTATTATCTCACTACTATTCATACACAAAAACAGTCAAACTTTGTGAGGAATTCAGGATGGATAGTTGTTACTCTTTCACGTATAGAACTGAACGGATTTGAATTGTGGCACACCAATTTTTAAAGCCCATAGAATTCTTTTATCTCGGTACTTCGATCCCATGGGATATTTGCCGAATTTCACGCCAGCAAAAACGCGGGCATAAGGTAGTAGAATAATATTTTTGAAAGTATACCAATATATTAATTTTCCGCGAATTAGGGATACAATAATTAAAATATCTACCGGTTAGTATTGTATTGTATAACTAGTGTCCGCAACTCAACGTCCAAAGACGCATACCGGTTAGTAACAAGGAAGCAAACAATCTCTGAGAAACATTTCTATAATCGTAAAAACCACACCCCGAACACAAAACCCGAAGAATTAACAAGGCAATAATATAAAATTCAATCGGCCTCCCAACTGCTACAATTGGGATCCCCAGCAAAAGTATAAAATAGATTCCCGAAATCTGTTACACGAAAAAAATTGGAATCAATCAGCATCGCTGAATTCTGATCAGTATTCAAGGTTCGGGCGAGGGAACGTTGGGGAACCTTACAGTAATCATTGTGGCCCATCCTCCTCGACCCTTTACTCCGGCCAATTTTATTTTGCTTACAAAACCTTTTTAGGATAGAGTTTAATTTCACCTCGCACCTGGGACTAACATTGTTATACCTGGATCAAAACTGCTAACTCGTTGATTCGATAACGTTACTGCGTGTGGGAATAAATAAGTTAACTATGTCTGGAAGGGGACGGGGTTTGACACGGGGTAATGTTCTGGGAGTTTATTGAGGAAATTTAAATTTTAGTATGAAATTAATTTCGAGCTGCATTTTGCTTTGCTGATGAGATGGGATTAAGTTGAAAACTAATTTAGTTTTAAATAAATGTCATTAAATTAAGTATCTGCTCGTAATTAAATAGCGGGGTACAAGTATGAATATAAGCTAGAATACAAAATGATAGTTTCAAATTAAACAAAATTCGAATTAAAAATATTATTAAATCGCTGTAATCCCCGAAGGGTAAGGCAGATAGGTATTAATAAATAGTAAACCCACATTCTGCCAGTTATGTTTAAGTCCAATGTAGATCAAACACATGAAAATAACATCAAGGTAAAATCTTATAAGCTTACAGGGATTTTTCCTCAATTCCCTGTAACTATAAGAATGTTATTGTAGATTTCTTTATCAAGCACGTTTCTGCGATCTCATCCCGTTCGTTCTGATGGGATATTTGTACCAAAAGTTTTAAACAGCTATCAATCATGTCAAGGATTTTTCAAATAGGCTCTGACGGCCGTAAGATTACCAAACTTTGTTCCCATTATCTTCACTCAAGAGGTACATGTTTTTGATGCAAATTCGTTAGGGTAGGCTTAGGTTTATCATCACTTATTTTTTTCGCATGATCGTTTAAAAAAAATCTGGGTTGAATATGACCGTAAAATCTTTTACGATCAGCAAGTATGCAAAATATAACATCACGCCTGTAAGGTAGTGGTGTAGGGTGTACGTAATAGTAGCACCCACATTTCGTTAGCTAGTTTGACGCCCAAATACTCAAACGCCACTAAATTTTAAGTTGCACTTAAATCTCGTGCTGTCTTTGTTACTTTAACGCAAAGTGACAGATATAGCAGGAGTTTTGAGGGTTACCTACTTATAATGGAGTGACGTTTGAGTATTTGGGCGTGAGTCTTATGTAATAAGAGGCGTGACTATCAAAAATTACAGATGAAAAGTTCCAAAATCACTTTCGTCGTCCTGGAAATCGAACTTAGAATCTCATGCTCATTGCAGCAGTAGCGCATACAAGTAAGCTCTAAAACGAATCTTGCATTTGTTCCTTTGACCTTTACCTTCCACAGGACCGTGTGGAAAGTATGTTTTTCCTACTCCTCCACTATTATTTTCTGATTAATTTCGTTGCGGGATCCAAGACAGTTAACAAATAAAGAATCTGAATCTTAAATCGCTTCTCTGGGACTTCGTCGAGCTTCATTGTCTCGGCGCTTTTCTTGTGGTCGCCACTGTTGATTCTGGCTAACAGGAGTTACAGTGGATTGGGTATAGTGTGGCGGGCTTGTCCCATTCCACAGGACCGTGGAGATTGGCACAAGAAAAGAGAGGCCTATACCCATAATACCTAGCAGCGGGTGAATTCGGGCTGTGGATAAATAATGACCTAAAACACGGACAAAAGGCCCAGAAGCAGATGCTCAACTTACAAGCAATTACAGTTGTAGAATTAATCAAAATCTTCGAACCAACTCAAATATATCAAACTCTAATGATCAACAATATTTAGTTTAGTTTAACTACGTTTAGTAAGTTAAGTTACAGAGAAGGATCGCGGACCGTAAAATTGGCCCCTGCGTGCGGAAGTTGTTTCAACGTCTTGATAGACCAATTTGTAACTATAAATCTGAGTAACTACTGCGAAAACTGTATACAATAAATTATAACTAGTTTCGCAGTTTGTATCGAACTGTAAAACTGAGTTTAAAACTAAGTTGCTCGTGTTAATCGAATGAGCGAACTCTGTTGTATCGAATTTTGATTGAAGGTCAATTTGGTGAATGTTGGTCTTTTGGTACAATGTTCGAAATTGATTGGTTTAAGATTGAATTGAACTACATGATGTAAACGATATTTTGATCGGACCTTTCTTGTATTTACCCTACTTTGCATGAAAGATATTTCATTTGAGCCCAAAATCTAAATTGCCTCGTTGGTCTAGTGATCACTAACGGGCAAACTTGTTGAGATTGAGGTCCTGGGTTCGATTCCTGGGTCGGGCAAAGTGTTATTGAGGTTTTTCATCAGGAATTTCTCAGTACCAGCCACGGAGTTTGGATTTGTGCCCGGTATATAATATAGCAATATGCTCGCCTTCTTTTATAAGAGACTAGCACTTTGTCCACGGCTTCGCCCGCGTGGATGTCGGTTCAACTACAAAAGTGACGATTGTCCATACAAACTTTCATCCCCCTTTTCACTCCCTTAAAGGTTAAATTTCCAAAAACCCCTTCTCCGTGCTCCCCTACATTATAATAGGAAGCCGTGTGCAAAATTTCACATTCCTAGCCCCAGTAGTTTCGGCTGTACCTACGTTGATATGTCAGTCAGTCAGTTCTCCTTTTATATATTATATAGACTAATAAAGACTTCCACTGCGAGCGGAGCGGGCTCCGTTTAACTCGGAACGGCCTTTGCCATAGAAGTGCTTCCACTGTGAATGAGCGGACTACTATATATTTACTCCGGTCCACTCAGATCATCAGCTCAGTTTCCGCTCATTACCCTTTTTTAGAAGAAGGCGGGCATTAATCATAGCTGTCTCAATGTGGGTGGAAGAAGGTACTATTAGGTATAACCCTTCAGGGCTTACAGGCGTGATGTTATCAAAACAGAATTCCAAAATAGCTGTTACAAAATGCTGTTGGTAAAACCAGTTTCGTAAGTATTTACCCGGTAAAGGCAGTGCAATGGTAAAGTGGGTGTAGCGTTTAAATTAAATTTGGTTGGTTGAGCTCGGCAAGTGCGATTTGACAAGGGACTCGCTTGCAAAACTCCCGCCTGAATTTTCCCAAATGTTACACATTTTAACAAAATTAATGTCTACGAAAGTTAAATTACTTGTTTTTAGCTTACTCTAGTTATTTTTCGGTGGAAATATAAAAGTAGTCGTAGTTGTAAACGGCTTGTAGATTTTTTTAGTAATTTTACAGCGGGTGTAAGAAAAGGCCCTCTTCTAATCCTCTTCGTTAATAATGAAATATTAGGAGGTTACAAAAAAATCGAAATGTTCAATATTATTATGAAGAACTTCTTTCGCTTCTTTTGGCTCGCCCCCTATTAATTGGGACTTAATCATAAGTGGCAAAATGTAAGTACTATTAGGTTCACCTCTGCCCATTTGGGAATGAGATGCGTAAATTTTATTCATGTTACGATAAGAACTTCTCTAATTTAAAAATAATTTTTGAGGATCCATACACTGCCAAAAGCTGTAAAATGGCACTATCCATGTCATGATTGCAAAACAAGACTCGATATCAAACATTCTGGGCCTGCCAACCCCTATTTATCCACTACCGAAACTATTTTATTAATCAGAACGTTTCTAATTAAATCAGCTGTATATTAGATCCTGCGTCATCCCTGCGACATATTGGCCGAAGTTGTCAACTGGCTTAGCGCCCGTGACGCGGGTCGAGACGTCTGAACGCGTCCAACTAAGCGGATAAAATGATAAAATGTTGTCTCATTTCCCCCTCCACTGTCTATTGTTGATGTGATAACTTTGCTTAGCGTGTTAGGACGTGGTGATGGGTGGTGTAAGTGTTGTCAGATATCGAAATTAACATGATTATTACTTTAATAAGCTGTCTTTTAAAAAAATTGGTTACCTGCGCCTCTGTTGCGAAAGTCAGAAAATACCATCTTCCTAAGTGGATAATATATTTTTTGTTAATTTAAATTATACAACGCTAGTATACTTTAATAGTGTAATGTCAGAATCAAAAGGCTAGTAAACAGAAATGTATTGTAAGCAGTAGGGTTGATTGGTATAAAATACACAAACATTACGATGAGTTTTAGAATAATCTTTCTTTCTTACTTTAACGAGTGGTTAGTGCCTTACTACCCAGAATAATCAATTATGTTTATTTTATGTATCATTATAATCACTACCAAGAATCCGTGTTAAAACGATCCTATCAGAGTACACGCGTTTGCATCAAAGACACGCATTAAAATATTTAAACAAATAGCATTTTGCTATCAGCGTATAAACATTGCAATCTATTACATCTGTGTCAAAGTAAACACCCAAGGGATTTTGATATTCGAATATTTAAGTGCAATATCAATAATATTCAAGTATTGGCACAAACATTCCATTTCTGCACGATGAAACACCATCTTAGGTTGAGCTTCCCTTTATCCCGCTCTCGTATGGTTTTAAGGGGGAGGTGAAGGGGGTTTGAGAAGATATTGGTGGGTCTTTCTCAACTGGTTGGTTGTCGTGCCCTCAAATGGGTTAATCGCTTGGAGTCGTTGGCAGCATCTGCACCTGACGGACTGAATTACGGTATCAAGCCTGTAATACGTTCGCTCACAAAAAGCACTCGGCATACATTTGCACGAATTTAGTTTTCATATTGTAATGGTGTGAACGTGAATTATTGTGACAGTAGTTAGAAAGTTTATATGCATTTTGTGAATTTTTTGTGCTTGAGTTTTATAGATATATTGTTTTTACTTTATAGCCTTTATTTTTCTAAAGTATGTGTTAACAAAAGTGACACATACTTTAGAAATATTATGGAGTATAATATATGTTATCATCATATTTAGGGCCTTTTCCAAATTACGTTGGGGCGTGCTTCCAGTCTAACTGGATGCAACCGAATATCAGTATTTTATATAGAGCGACTGCCTATCTGACCTCCACAACCCAGTTAGTACTGATAGATTTATAAATAAATAAAAAAAATATTAAAAAAAATATATATGACGACAGATGAGACCTGTCTTCGTTGATTTGTTGGTCGGTCATGATGGAATGTGGAGTCCAACGTGAAATAACACACAGGCACTGTTCGGTACACTAAACTTTACCGTCCAAAACACTTTACAATTAAAAATAACGAAGGATTGAAGATCTATTTCAGATTTAAATGAAATAAAATGGAATGTAGTGAGGTTAGCCAAGTCAACCGTTCGTCACCATGATTTAAATTCGAATGTGTCAACTGCACAAGTCTACCGCCTTTTTATTAACATCAAAAATGACAAACGATAACTTTATCCGACTAAACACACTCAAGCATTGCCAGACCAAAAATTAAATTAATTGAACTAAATCAAAATTATGATAAACGCTTGACATTCCATTACGCGATCTGCGACATATATATTATTATAGATTTATAAATGAAAGTTAACGCCTTCGAGGCACGAAGGAAACTCGGTACATAATGGTTGGTCAACCATCCACAGACCAACCTAGACAAACTTGATTTCACCTGAAGATAGACCTGGGTGGCTAAAATTATTGAGCCACGAGCTCCTCCCCCTAATAAGTGTCACGTATCTTTAAAATGAATGTAACTCACCCGTTGTAAGTTTTTCAGTCCTTTAGTTCAATATTTATATTATATTCAGCAAAATGCCACAAAATATTATCTAACCAGAAAGACCCTGTACTGCTTCCGTCCGCTGCATCTCAAAAGATATTAAGCTGAAGTGGAACGGTCACTAGCAGACGGAGACTTGGTGCGCGCAAAGTGACCTAAGTACAGTCAATGCCCAGTGTTACCTGAGCCCTCGTTGTATACAGAAGAAGAGGGGACGTGGTGTGAGAAAAGGGGTCAAATAATGCTAGGTACTGACTGTACATGATTGTTACGAGTGAGACTAGATGTCTTCGTAGCTAGAAAGACAGTCAAATGTGATGATGATGATGTGATGTGTGTGATGTGTGTGTGTGTGTGTCAACTGTGCTTATATTATGAAAATTGAATGTAGATTGTATGCCAATCGTTTTGAATATCAAGTTTGTGTGCCAGTTTTCTTTAGCCCAATAATAGGCCCATAGGTATTAGAGTATTAGATTGAGCTTGAGGTGTTGACTTCGATTTCCGGGTCGGGCAAAGTGTTAGGTGTTTCCACCAGAAAGTCAATAGATTGAATGAATGCCTGGTTGACGGGGCAATAGGCTCGCCCAGTATTTCCGAGAGTTACGACAGAACTGGCATATGTGTGTGTACTTTGACTTAAAAGGAATTAAATTTAATAATGATAGAGTGACGACTGGCAAGGCAGAATGGAAGAAAAAATGTGTTGCGCCATCCTCAAATAACATAGGATAGAGGCAAGAAGATACTGACACGATTTCGTACTTTTAGTTTTTCAAAATTAGGAATTGTAGTGGGTTGATAGGATACAGAATACAAAAGACAAATGTCCGAACATTTTAAAATGTAATCATTTCACTGCATTCTAAAAGAAACTGTAGTGAAACGACTTAAAGTAGACAGCAAAGTGCGGCCGTAAACAGATGTGAAGAACTCGATGTCACAGTCGAATAGCAGGCGGCGAAGTAGCAACGTGCATTCGTGCAATGCTCACTTCGAAATTCTTCTGGGTATTATGAAAAGTCAATGTAGTCAATGTAGTAGTGTGTCTCGCATCTCAATTGATTGTGAACCAAACTCCAGTACAGCGCTTAACCAGCGTGACAAATGCTATCACTTAACCAGAGATAATAATAACGCTTAACCAGCGATAATAACCCACTAACGCTTAACCAGCAATTACACAACTAACGCTTAATCAGCGAAAGCTCAACATAACACGCTTAACCAGCGATTACACTACTAACGCTTAACCAGCGAAAGCTCATCCACACGCTTAACCAGCGATTCAATTACTAACGCTTAACCAGCGAAAGCTCATCCACACGCTTAACCAGCGATTCAATTACTAACGCTTAACCAGCGAAAGCTCATCCACACGCTTAACCAGCGATTCAATTACTAACGCTTAACCAGCGAAAGCTCATCCACACGCTTAACCAGCGATTCAATTACTAACGCTTAACCAGCGAAAGCTCATCCACACGCTTAACCAGCGATTCAATTACTAACGCTTAACCAGCGAAAACTCATCCACACGCTTAACCAGCGGTTCAATTACTAACGCTTAACCAGCGAAAGCTCATTCACACGCTTAACCAGCGAAAGCTCAACGTAATCCGCTTAACCAGCGATTACACAACTAACGCTTAACCAGCGAAAGCTCATCACAACACGCTTAACCAGCGAGTGTACCTATTATAGTACTTAACCAGTACTCTGCATCACTGCTTAGCCAGCAAGTGAACCTATAGGACTTAACGAGTATTCGACTCTATATTCGACTCTATATTCGACTCTATATTCGACTCTATATTCGACTCTATATTCGACTCTATATTCGACTCTATATTCGACTCTATATTCGACTCTATATTCGACTCTATATTCGACTCTATATTCGACTCTATATTCGACTCTATATTCGACTCTATATTCGACTCTATATTCGACTCTATATTCGACTCTATATTCGACTCTATATTCGACTCTATATTCGACTCTATATTTACGGTATTCACATTAGGTATTATTTTAAAGTTCTTGACGTCATGTTAATTACCAAGTCATTAATCAAAATTTCACGTCCAATCACTATGTCATGTAGAAGGTATTCATCAGGTAAAACATGAAAAACAATATCCAAACTAATGTTACCAATGTCAACATTAGCTAAAATGTTCAGGTTACTATTCACGGAAGTTTGACCTATACCCGTAATAGTAAAGACACTATAATAATTACGCAATAATTACGCTCAGCATTAAATTTACACAAAATAGAATCTCTCATTAATGAACACTGCTCCAGAATCATAACAAAAACTAAAAGACTCACCAGAGTGACGGAGAATACCTGTAGGCGCATTTACTACGCACAAGTCCACTCGGCGTTGTTCAGGAGCTACACCAGCGCCACCACCAGTGCCGCCGCTGCCGGAACCCTGGGCCGCTGCTGGACAACGGTTCGCGTAGTGGCCTCGGCTCCTGCACGGAGGCAGGTGACAGAGCTGACCTTGGGCTTCGCCGGAACAGATGATGTACTTCCATGAGAAGACGAGGAGTGAGGTCTTCTGTCAGTCTTGCTGTCTCTTCTCTGGTAAACCATGGAAACCTTTTGGCTTTCCTCACCACATACGTAACACTTGACTATTCGTATCGATAACACACATGTCTGCTGTTGCTGTTGCCAACCAAGCACGTTTGTCGATATTCCGTTTTTCAGAGTACGGCACACACGGTATACGGTAGGCGCACATCAGAGCAATAGTCATAAAGTTTTTGGTTTTGCTGCGCTAACGAAAACGCCACTTTTCCGTTTCTGTGTTACTTTCAGACGCACGCGCATTGTCTTTACACACACTTTTCCTGGCTAGCACCACACTTTTCCTGGCTAGCACTGTCACTTACACTATGTAGGGCGTTTGAGTCACATCGCACTTCTGATGACGACAGATGAGACCTGTCTTCGTTGATTTGTTGGTCGGTCATGATGGAATGTGGAGTCCAACGTGAAATAACACACAGGCACTGTTCGGTACACTAAACTTTACCGTCCAAAACACTTTACAATTAAAAATAACGAAGGATTGAAGATCTATTTCAGATTTAAATGAAATAAAATGGAATGTAGTGAGGTTAGCCAAGTCAACCGTTCGTCACCATGATTTAAATTCGAATGTGTCAACTGCACAAGTCTACCGCCTTTTTATTAACATCAAAAATGACAAACGATAACTTTATCCGACTAAACACACTCAAGCATTGCCAGACCAAAAATTAAATTAATTGAACTAAATCAAAATTATGATAAACGCTTGACATTCCATTACGCGATCTGCGACATATATATTATTATAGATTTATAAATGAAAGTTAACGCCTTCGAGGCACGAAGGAAACTCGGTACATAATGGTTGGTCAACCATCCACAGACCAACCTAGACAAACTTGATTTCACCTGAAGATAGACCTGGGTGGCTAAAATTATTGAGCCACGAGCTCCTCCCCCTAATAAGTGTCACGTATCTTTAAAATGAATGTAACTCACCCGTTGTAAGTTTTTCAGTCCTTTAGTTCAATATTTATATTATATTCAGCAAAATGCCACAAAATATTATCTAACCAGAAAGACCCTGTACTGCTTCCGTCCGCTGCATCTCAAAAGATATTAAGCTGAAGTGGAACGGTCACTAGCAGACGGAGACTTGGTGCGCGCAAAGTGACCTAAGTACAGTCAATGCCCAGTGTTACCTGAGCCCTCGTTGTATACAGAAGAAGAGGGGACGTGGTGTGAGAAAAGGGGTCAAATAATGCTAGGTACTGACTGTACATGATTGTTACGAGTGAGACTAGATGTCTTCGTAGCTAGAAAGACAGTCAAATGTGATGATGATGATGTGATGTGTGTGATGTGTGTGTGTGTGTGTCAACTGTGCTTATATTATGAAAATTGAATGTAGATTGTATGCCAATCGTTTTGAATATCAAGTTTGTGTGCCAGTTTTCTTTAGCCCAATAATAGGCCCATAGGTATTAGAGTATTAGATTGAGCTTGAGGTGTTGACTTCGATTTCCGGGTCGGGCAAAGTGTTAGGTGTTTCCACCAGAAAGTCAATAGATTGAATGAATGCCTGGTTGACGGGGCAATAGGCTCGCCCAGTATTTCCGAGAGTTACGACAGAACTGGCATATGTGTGTGTACTTTGACTTAAAAGGAATTAAATTTAATAATGATAGAGTGACGACTGGCAAGGCAGAATGGAAGAAAAAATGTGTTGCGCCATCCTCAAATAACATAGGATAGAGGCAAGAAGATACTGACACGATTTCGTACTTTTAGTTTTTCAAAATTAGGAATTGTAGTGGGTTGATAGGATACAGAATACAAAAGACAAATGTCCGAACATTTTAAAATGTAATCATTTCACTGCATTCTAAAAGAAACTGTAGTGAAACGACTTAAAGTAGACAGCAAAGTGCGGCCGTAAACAGATGTGAAGAACTCGATGTCACAGTCGAATAGCAGGCGGCGAAGTAGCAACGTGCATTCGTGCAATGCTCACTTCGAAATTCTTCTGGGTATTATGAAAAGTCAATGTAGAAGTATTGAATATCGAAATGTAATGGAAGTTGTTTTAGGCGGCGGTGGCGTTCTGTGGTTTTTGCCTACCTCCATGGGTAAAGGGCGTGAGTTTATGTGTGTATGTGTATATATGTATCTACTAATGACTTGATGAGCAATTCAGTCTGATTTTAAATAAGATTTCCGTACTGTTCTTTTCAACGCTGTTTTGCTTTTCACTTAGTTAATTTTAACTTTCCTTTAAAAGAGTATATAAATCAGAAAAAATATCTTTTAGACATCTCGCCTTAGAGGTTTCGTGAAAAGCACCTTAAGTGTAACTGAATTAAGGCTTAGCTTCCAGTATCGATGCACACGTACCATCTATAGTACTCGTTTGTGATACAGTTTCTATTTAACAGAAAGTCAGCAATTTCTTTTAGTAAACTAGAACTATGCTTTGTGCTAAGTTATTTCTTAAAGGAAACCTTAAGAAGAATTTCTGAGTACAGGGATTAAGTTGAAGTAAGTACAGTCTGTACCCAGCAGTACTTGACCCCTCGAGGGCAAGTGATGTGAGAAGAGTGGTCAGGTAAGGCTGAGTACAGACTGAACACGTGCAGTTTTGGCTATTTTGTTAAGGCTATTAGGCTGCTGGTGTTTGTGATCACTATAAACACATGCATCCTGAAAACATGACACTCCCCCTCCTCTTTTGGACAGTCCTGTAAAATTAATGTTTTTTTTATTTCCGATGAATAAATCCACTAATTTCAGATTCGTCAAAAAATGCCTTTGCCTTTTTTGTATGATTTTTAAATAGTCCTATAAGTTGTCTGTAATCAGTTTTCAGCACATTTGTGACCCATTCCAATTCGAGCAAAACTTGCTAAAATGTTAATTAGCCTTTATCGGCATTCCCTGTAACAATCACAATTTGTAATGGCCCCGAAAACATTATTCATTTGTTAAAAAAATAATTTCACTTACGTTAAAAGCGATAAATTAAAAAAGTGTTGAGCTGAGTCCAAATCTAGATAATTTATTTATTTATTTATTTAAACTTCATGCACAATAGTGATACATAGGCGGACTTAATGCCACAAGGCATTCTCTACCAGTCAACCTTAGGGTTAAATAAGACAACTTTGTGGTAGGGTACAAAATATCTAAAAAACAATATTAACTTAAAAAAAAACCGGCCAAGTGCGAGTCGGACTCGCGCACCGAGGGTTCCGTAAAAAAAATATATTATGTGATGTAACTAAAAATTTATGGTTTTCGTAATTATTCCTTTATCTATGCTATAAGACGTTGCTTCGTACCAAATTTCAAGATTCTGAGTTCACGGGAAGTACCCTGTAGGTTTTGATTCCCTTGCGAGTGTCGAAAATTTGCGGCATAAACGGGAGTATCTTTTGATCGCGTTGACTTAGAAGTTTGATTTTTTCACAGCTCCAAGAGACCATAGACTTGAGTATTTGATATGAATTTCAGCTTGATACCTCCACGCGTTCCTGAGAAAAAAGGTCTTGACAGACAGACAGACGGACAACAAAGTGATCCTATAAGGGTTCCGTTTTTTCCTTTTGAGGTACGGAACCCTAAAAAGAAAAAAAAAAAGTACTACATACTAGTATAGGTACTTAAAATGATACTAATACACATATAAAAATAAAATAAACTAATAAATATTTTAACAAAAATATTAAACGAAAAACTTAACAATAGGCAATACTATGACTCGATCACTCGACTTATAATAACTGAGAGCTATTTGGTCTGACTTAAGTAGAGGTTACGTACTTTCTTTTTAAAAGTGAGTTTGCTTTCAGCTTTTTTAATGCCAGGGGGTAGCGCGTTCCAAAGTTTTATAGTTGATAATAAAATAAGTACTTACGTCACTAAGCTGTATTTTTGAATTTGTAGGTAACGTACACTGCCAGCATTTAAAAAAAAAAACTTACGCAAAGTTGTGGCACTTTTCTAGATTATTATGTAAGTATCAGGCGTGATAAGAATAAGAAGAATATATATTTTTTTTTAAAACTACAATCGTTGCGTTGATTCCTGAAACTCACACAAGGATTCCCTTTGTCATGAGTTGCAGGCTCTTCGTTCCGTTTACATAATTGTGACACAATTGTTATAGTAGGTACATACATTATAATCATGTATGTCGGTGCACAATAACCCTGAATCAAGTCGTTGGTATTGTACAACTAGACCCATCATTTTGTAATTTGAAATGTCATAAGATCATGATTTTGGACGGAATATTTTGACAAGCGCTCATTGGATAAAGGAATTTGGTATAAAACCATGCAGGGTCAGCCTTTTCGTATGCCCTGGTTTATAAACAGTAATTTAAGTCGAAAATTAGTTGTTACGGCTCACAGACTCAGATCTGGACACATTCCATTTATTAAGTTTGCGCACTTGATGAAAAAAACGAATTCGCCTGATTGGGTGGAGTGTGGAGTTGTTGAAGACTTACACCACTTATTGATGGACTGTGTCCGATATGAGTCTGGGAGAAATGAGCTGTTTAGGGTATTGAGGTTGAACAGACTCGAAGTAGGCAGATTCCACAAAATCCTGGCTCAACCAAATGGTGATGATGCGAAGAGTCTGTTTAGGTTCATGGCCCACATTTGACAAATGTACCTATATTTAGGATACGATGGGACTGACATACGCATTGCGATTATAAATGTCCCTAAATAAATAAAGAAAAAAAAAATGATCATGATTTTATGACATTTTAAGTAAAAGAAGAAGTAATGCCCCGGCGAATCATATAATAAATTATTTAATTAGGATCGTTCTATAAATAAGCCTTCCTCACTGGACGTTAATTAAAGCTAACTCTCCCAGAGAGTGATTTCTTCCACCGCGGCAGGTGTGTTAGACTATCACCTTAATATTTTAAGATTGTAATTAATTTTAATTGCTATATAATTTGCCATCAAGCTGAACATTGCTTCATAAATCAGGCTACCGCAACAAGTGCTGGTTATGGCGACATTAACGGTGGGTCTTGGGGCGCGGGCGCGGCTTCCTAACGTTGTTTACTTGAGGAATACCGTTCCAGCTGATTGCACGCCATTTTGAAAGGGTTGTGTGTTTAGCTCAACAGTCCTGAAGGTTATTTGATATTTTCTAACCCATTTTCCTTGTTTCTACCTTTCTAGATAGTTACCAAGCTCCGTGCAACTCAGTAATTAAATTGCCTAAATATCCGCCTTCAATAAAATTAATCCCCCCAAAATGCAAATACAAAACTCCGGAAAGAAGGACCACGTATTTTAAAGTCAATTTAAATTTAAAAGTCCCACAGAAAAATTGCAAATGAAGGCCTGGCCAGGCAGATTATTTTCTGAAACAACTGGCAGGTTTATGTGCGTATTATCTGCGGGATAATATATTAATACACGCGACCCCTGAAAGCCCCTATTTCACATAGTAAATTTAAAACTGTCAAATATCTCGCATCTGCGCAGCGGGGTAGGGTTGGCGCTCTATTTTGATCAAATATTTACATTACCTACAACACGGGTCTGACATTTTTCTCTTCCATTCAAATTGTCAATAATGAATACTGTAGGGCGAAGCTGACAGCCCGGGGCTGCCCCACACCCGGCGCCTCTGTTACAAACGCTCAAATAAACGTTAAATTTTATCGAACCCGACGCGTTCAGATAAAATTCGCATCTAAACAATAGATGGCACATTTGACGTGACGTGAAAGACGTTATTCATGGAGGGGGAGTTGGTCCGCGATTAGGGGGGTTGGGGGATAGGGAGGGCTTGGACTTGTCTCATAACCTTTCGGCGTTAATGGATAAAACAAAGGGACACCATTAGGGAAATGTCCGCGTTTGTATCGAAAAGAATACGTAATTACTAGAATCTTCAATCTTTAAATACTTGAGATGGACGGAATTCCATTATAAAATTTCAATTGAAATTCCGACGACGTCTCCTTCATTTTTCACACCTCGAGTTATGGAACAAAAGATTTTATGAAGAACTCGTTTTGATTCTATGAAGGCAGGTGCGAATCTGCCTAGATTCCTACCTTTAAGTCAAATATTTTTCAAGCAGTGACTTGTGTACTGAGAGGCTTAGATATTTTCAGCTGAATATGCCAAAGATTTATTACTTCCTTCGGCCAGTTCTCCAGCAGGATGGTGATCGTAGCGTGAATACAGATGAGTGATGGCGCTTATCCATCTGATTAAGCCTTTTCGGTGCCTGTATTGGGAGAGAGGCTTAACGCTGTCTCAACATTTCCCTAAGAGAAGGATTGCCAATCTAAAAGGCTTCGCTTTTGGAAGATCATGAGAATAAAATATGAATTGCTGTATATAAAAATGTAGGTATTAGAAATATGGAGTTATTGGCATATGTTTTAAATTTGCTTTCCCTATTGGTTGACGAACTCGTTGGTCTAGTGGTCGCAACTGCTGGCCATGAGGTCCTGGGTTCGATATCCGGGTAGGTTCGATTCCGGTTATTGAAGGGCTGTACCAGCTACCATACATTTTACCGGGTCGGGCAAAGTGTTATTGGTATTTTCCATCAGGAACTTCTCTGTAGCAGTCTCGGAGTCCGAATTTGTGCAAGGTTGATGACAATAGTATATTACATTGGACTTAAACATAACTGGCGAAACGTGTTTGTGCTATTAAGTACACCTCTGTTTAGCCCTTCGGGGTTAACTAGCATGATGATATGGTGATGATGAAAAATTGAGGTTTGAGGAAAATGGAGTTACATTTTGTAGCTGGAAAGGGCTGTCGTCGAAAGTGACGCATATGAAAGGTTCTGTTGGTGAAATGTCCATAGACGAAAGATTCTGCTGGCGAAACGGAAATAAATGAATCATCCTGTCGACGAACAGTCCAGTGGCGAATCGGTCTTAGGAGAACGGTTGCGGATTCGTTATCGACACGTGTTTTAAATTTCCATTCCCTATTAGTTTATCAGCGCTTTTTTTTTGTATCCCAATACGCGACAGCACTCAATCCACATTTGCATTTCCCACACGTAAGTAAGTGGCAAAATTATAAGTTCTAGCACGTCACGAGGTAGTGTGAAGAGTATGTGCAGTGAAAAATGTAAGTAATAAAAGTGCTGATGCGGCGGCACGTCCGCGGACCGACGTGGCACTCCTACTACATGTGAACAGCCGGCTTGCACTTATGAAAGAATATTTGTTCCATATTTTCTGGACGATAAATAAATTCTTTGTAAAGGTTTTGCATCGAATTCTTTTGCTTATTTTGGTTTTCGGTTTGGTATTAAAATTGTAGATTGAGTTGTGTTTCTGTTTTGTAAATTTTACATAAAGAGTGGCTTTTTGGCTTAATAATAACTGTCGCTCGGGTCGATCTTTAGGTTAAGCCGCACTTGTCAAGGTTAGGATCCGTGGATGGGTGACCAACCATTAAATACCGAGTTTTCTCTTAGTCGTTACAACTACGAAGTCAGTCGCCTGAAAGTCTGATAACCAGTCTTACCAAAGGATATTGTGTTACGCAGTACTAACTGGGTTGATACTTGTATTCAGCTGCATACGGAAGATTGAATGCTGACCCAAACATATTGGCAAAAGGCTAGGCAGATGATAAGAGTGGAAAGAACATTCCTGCATGTTATTAAAAGCGACTGTTTAGTACATTCTTCCCTGAAAGCCTCCTTACATACTATCCAGCAGATAGTCTCTTCTTCTTTGTTCTTTATAATAATAATAATAAAGCCATTTATTCCCCAAAGTACAAAGTATTACAGTTTTATAACATTATTTTCCTCAATACATTTCATGCAGTATATTGTAATCTCATGCAATGCAACAATAAAATTAAAAGAACTAAATCTAACAAAAAAATTACATAATAATTATTAGAGTTGAATAAAAGTAATAAAATGTAATTAATAACAATTCAATAAATTCATAAATATATATGTAGGTATGTATGTGAAATAAAAGTAAAAAATAATTTAATTAAAATAATAATAAAATGTGATTTTAACAGCAATTCAATAAATTATATTATAGGTACATATGTCAATTAACAGTTAAAATCAATAATTAAAAAAAAATACTTAATAATAAAATGAAAAGAGAATCGATTTTCATCAGTTTTGGGGTACCCAATGTTGGGCAAAGGCCTCCTACATCTATCAATTTGGTGTTCATTCTGATTTGAGAGTTTTGAATTTTGTCTCGCAGTTTCAATCCCAACATACTTCGCTCGACGGCTCGCTGGAAGACTAGTAGTTTGGTGATAATTTCTTTTGTTAGTGCCCAGGTCTGGCAGCCGTAGAGAAGTGTGGGAGACACGACGACGGTTTCGAATGCTTTCTTCTTTAGTTTGATTGGTAGTTTGGATTTGAAAATATGTTTTAAGGACCAATATCTTTTCCAAGCTAGTTTTATTCTTCGCTCTACTTCGCCTGCAGTTTGCTCCTTGAACGTGATTCTTTGTCCTAAATATAAATAATCTTCCACGTACTCTATTTCTTTTGATAGTATTTTTACTGGTTTGTTTTCTCCGTTGGTCATTATGCGAGTTTTGTCCAGATTCATAGTCAATCCACATTTCCGACTCTCTCTGTCTAAAGATTGCAGCATGTATCCTAGATGTGTGTGGTTGTCACAGATTAGCACGATATCATCTGCGAAGCGTAAATGGTTCAATGTTACTCCATTAATGTTGATCCCCACAGAGTCCCATTCCAGGTTACGGAAAATGGTCTCGAGGAGAGCTGTAAAAAGGTTCGGTGATATCGGGTCGCCTTGTCGAACACCGCGTTGTACTTCGAAAGGTCTTCCTTGTCTCTCTAACTTAACTTTGGCTTTACCTCTTTTATAAATTTCCTTTAATATATTTATGTACTTTTGTGGCACTCCTCGTTGGTCTAGGGCTTTCCACAGAGCTAAGTGCCCTATTGAATCAAAAGCTTTCGGATAATCAACGAAAGCAATGTAGAGCCTTTTCCCGTATTCTTCATACTATTCGATGATTTGTGTCACTGTAAATATATGATCAACTGTAGAGAACCTTGGTCGGAAACCAGCTTGTTCTTTAGGTTGATTAAATTCTAGAGTAGGCATAATTCTTTTAAGCAATACTTGCGTGAATACTTTGTACGTATTCTGTAATAAGCTTATAGGCCTATAATTTCCTATGTCCTTAGGATTTCCTTTCTTGTACAATAAAGTTATAACTGATGTCTCCCATTCAGCAGGTATGTTTTCAAATGCTATGATATTATTGAACAATTTCGTGATAATAGGGGATAGTGGTTCAATTAAAGTTTTAAGTATATCGTTAGTAACCCCATCTTCTCCCGGGCTCTTTAGGGACTTAAGAGAGGAAATTGCATTACTTATTTCACTTTCCATAAATATTGGCACTTCTATGTTACCGTCATCGGGTTTTATTGTTAAACAGGTATTGTTACCATCGTCTCTACGTCTCTTTGTTCTTTACCTAATCTTTATTCCTCCAAGCGGTTCAAGAATTCACCAGCCTGTTTTTGTGTCAATGGTTTTTACCCTATTATTATTTTAACTTTAACTGCGCCTACAAAGACCTGATGGTCTTTGAATTGTTCTTGTGTCAGAAGAATGGTCCTTTTGTATGATTACAAAAGGACCATTCTTCTGACACAAGAACAATTCTGCTACCAAAAACGTCAGTAAATACTGAAACATATACACATTTTCACGAATTTCGACGAAGCTAGAAGCCTGTCGTATTACATAACCGACAATTGCTTAAAATTCCCCTCTCACCTCACGTTGATGTCACCTTAGCAACGTCTATCGTCTATCAAGGGAACACAATAACATCTCGAAACATTATACGAAAGGGTTGGGAACATGGAGGAAGTAAATATGGAGAGGTTTTCCTCAACGAAGTTGGGAAATACGTCAAAGAAACTCTGTGTGTGTATTTGCACATTTATTGTGTAGGTATCAAAATCATAATAGGAAATGTATTAAACATTGAATCGGTGTCGTTAACACACTGCCGAATTGTGTGTTTTTCTGTTCTACAACCAACAGTGGACCTATGGCCTATGTCCAGCAGTGGACGTCTTTTGGCTGAAATGATGATGATGATGAACCAACAGTGTTCCACTACCTGGCCAAAAACCCTGGAGGTATTTGGGGACCAAAACTGGTACCTATCCTTTTTGCTTACTAAGTTTAAATCTTTACTAATCAATACGACAGTGCCAAAAAATAGCACCTATTTCGCTCGCTGACCTGCCTAACCGTAAGTGGTGCTCAAAATCCGGCCTGACACATACCGCCGCCATTTTTATGTAGCCGCCCGTCACATCGCCTCTCCATTCGCTCACTACTCTGCGGCACAACCTTTGCTCCGTGTTACATCACTAAATATATAACAGGTTGGTCCTCAGGATACGCCGAAACATTTTGACCCATGTTACCAATTACTCGAACTTAATTTAACATGCTGTAACTTATGGGTCTTCGCTACTGTCAACAGTGGCTAACATTTGACTTTGCGGTGTTATATACAATGTACCCTTAATAATATGTTGTGTAAATTACTTCCGACAGTTTAATTTACTCTGTGAGCTTAGTTTCGAACTCTTACCCTTCATTGTAGGGTTTCGAAGAAACTTCTTAGGACCAAGAACTCAATATGATGAAAAAGTCAACCACTTCCGAAATTAAAATATTTTGAGGATTTTGTTGAGTTATGTTCGAGATTTCCTTCTACTTGTATCCTGCAATTATTTTTTTAATTAGAGTCCTAACAGATAGCCACAGATGTTTTTTATTTGTTCATCGGACCAGAAACATACGGGATAAAAGAAGCTTCACATAAAAGTGAAACAATTTCATACCAGTTAGCTTTTCCGGCAGCTGTCGACTGAACAAGGTTATACAATAATATGAAGTGAGAATTTACGACATGCGTCATACACATTTTGATTAAGTAGGTATAAGTCATCATTCTCATTCATCATCATCATGTTCCCACAGCAGGTTGTCATTAGAACTTGTTTTTCGCTTAGGTACTCGTATTTCATACATACCTTTCTTATTTCGGTCCTCATTTATTTGAGTAGGCCTGAAGGACAAAGTGAAAAACAAGAATTATTCCTCGTAGATACACTTTTGAAAAAAACTCGCTTCAGTTCCTGTAAGATACACTTTCGTTTAGTACAGCAAAACAGAAAATAGTTAATGTAAATTTTGTCAGGTAAAAATAAAGAAAAAAAAGGTAACTAACTGCTCATGTTTAATAAAAAAAAAACGTTACCTACCAGTAGATAGACATAGGTAATCGGTGTACATACATAAGAAAAAAAAAAAACCCAATCGAATCGAGAACCTCCTCCTTTTTGAGAAGTCGATCACGTTATCTAAGTAGATCAGTTACCGATCTACGGACCAAACTGCGGCCAACGTAGCTTAACATGACCCGACCCATGTGGCAGTTCTTTGGTTTTTTTTTTCTTTTCTTTCTTCTGTTCTTCTTTCTTTCTCTACAAGGAAAGTGTATATACAGTGTAGATACAGCTATGAATCTCTCAATTAATCATTCATCATCAACATAATTATTTAGTGCACAACTGTACTTAAAAGTGTATCTAAGAAGAATAGCTGTACCGGATTTCAAAAAGTGTATCTTACAGGAACTGAAGCGAGTTTTTTTCAAAAGTGTCTCTACGAGGAAAGTGTATCTACGAGGAATAATTAAAAAAAAACAACTGTTTTCTTTTTTATTACTTTATTTATTTATTTATGCACACACAAAATACAAAAAAAAACATAACAAATAGAAGAGCACAAAGGTAGTTTTAGTTAAGTAGGTAATTCTTATTCATATTCTTATTCTTTATTGCACACATAAAATAACAAATATAAACAAAAATTACAATTATAAAGCTTATGTACAAAGGCGAGCTTAACCCAGAATTAAAAAAAAAAGGTAAAGGAAAGGTAAAGGTAAAGGTAATGGAAATATTCTCAAAAGATCTCATTAATTTTTAAGCGACTTCCCAAAAAGGAGGAGGTTCTCAATTCGATCGGTATGTTTTTTTTTTTTTTTGAGTTCCTACTCTAGTAGTACGAGGTCTAACCAGTTTGCTTATATAATACATACATACGCCATCACGCGGGAATCACCGAAGGGTTAGGCAAAGGTGTACCTAGTACATCCACATACCGCTAGCTATGTTGTTGTTGTTGTGACTATAAGTATTTTAATTAAAAAACTTCATCTACATACAATATATACTAGCAGATATAATATTAATATTGGGCAGCCCGCATCTGGCGCTGACCGCACGCCGCAAGGCTTACGGCCATTCCTCGCTACCAAACTTAGGTGCGGCCGTACCGGTGGTTTTCTATCCTACAAACTGTCGGACGCAGTAGTTACTGCATATTGCACTCACACTTTACACTCAAAGAATATCCCCTGGATTCCAACGGCTTTTTCCAATCGAGGATAAAAGACTCCCCGTCGTCGGGGCTGCGGATTATCGAAAGGCATAACGCGGCCTCGGCACAAGGGCGAAGAAGGAACATGGGTTTGGTTTTTAGTCAGTAGAAGTCTGACACTCCCCTTCGCTCTGCCCAAGAGCGGGGGGGGGGGGGGTCATTCGATGATTTTTCACCCACCAAAAAGAAAAAAAAGGATAAAGGACTTTATTGTTTTGTTTTCTGCAAAGAATAAACTGCTCTTTTCGTAGTTAAATGCTAAAGGTAAGAAGTCAAAAAGCATTTAAACCGAAAGTCGGTCCAATTAATTAACTAACTAATCCTATGTAAGACGTTTTAATTAATTAATTAGCTAATAGAATTTAACTTTCAATAATTGAGATTCGCCTCCAGACTCTTCATCACAGGTTTATTGATTTTGGATTGTCTTGGACAAATTGGAGCTGTAGTATGTCATTGGGTAAATTATTTTATGTCCGTGTTAGCATAAAATCACGCCTTTTACACACAAAAATGTGAGTGTTCTATGCTTCTGGCTTTGCCCTCCGCAAAGGCAGAAGTATAGAACACTATCATGGTACTCCCCACCTATATGTAGGTAATAGGGGGCGGGCCATTGCCATCAACCAAGCGCAAGTCAATGCTCCGTGGCTTCTACTGAGGATTTCCAAGTAGAAAAACCCAATAACACTTTGCCCGACCTGGAAACCCAGTACCTCATACTCAGCAGGCATGCGACCATTAGGCCTACGAGCAATCCGTCTATACCTACGAAAGCAAGATCAGTGGTAGGCCGTCCAAAGTTCAAATTGAAATCTCTAATTAAAAGCTCGACAGATATAGATGCTCTTTCCATCATGTCTAAAAAACAGTTCCATAATATTCAAAGGACATTTCTATTAGCTAATAATACTAGATACTAAGTTCAGTAAAATCTCCTACTAGACATCTACAACATCTACAAGTTCGTGTTCCAGAAGCTTGAAAGCAATTCGCGAGAACACATCGGTTCATGATTCAGAGCTATCTACCCGCGCCTGCTCTAGGGAAATGTTTAGCAAATTCTGTTGCGCTGGCTTGATTAATTTTGAAGATGCTCTGCTGTGAATTTGATTCAAGTTGTAGTTTTGAATTTGAGACGGGGGTCTAGTAGATCACTGGAACATATGCCTTAGTTTCACGGAGGCTGCGTGGCCAACACTGTCCGACAGTCCGACCCTTCGGGACGTATGACGATCGAATATAATAGGAAATGTTGACCACTGACTGTACCAGTAAGTTTTTTTTTAAATATTAAATGGGCTTACTCTTGACCTCAATCTTGCCCTAAGGGCAGAGATGAGGTCGACGATGGAACAAGCTTACCCAGAAGAAGCCTATTTACTCGCGACTTAAATAGATTGGGGTTATATGAACTCGGGAAGACCGACGCAGGCAGGGTGTTCCACTAGGAAACAAGTTCCAAAAGGAAGGTTGAAACGTTCGATATTTTGCAGATGATGCTCTGATATTAAGTCCTACTAAGCCATAGGGGGTCCGCCTATTGCCAGTTACTGGGCACCATTCCAAAATCGGTCCAGACTTTTTTATCGGTCCAGACATTACTGAGAACTGCCGAACAAAAACGCAGAAAAAACTTAAAATCCAAGACCTCTAATGACGCTCTGCAAAGCGTTTTGAACTTTCTAATTAAAGGAACAAAACCGCTCCTAACTAGGAAGTATTGACTCAACGATCCTCGTTGAGATCACAAAGAACTTTTGATTCGGTTTATCTACTAAATACCGACGGTCCTAGAGGCAATTCAAGTTTTAATGCCGGGGATATTCCAATAATTTATATTAAACCCAAAACTAGTGAGGCGGGTTCGATTGGGAACCAATAACTTGGAATTCAGACGACAATAAAGTGAAGCGCAAACTATATCTTAAGTGGTACTTTTACCCTACTTATAATAAAGAACAAAGGATAGGTATTGAATCTGGTATTTCTTTTGAGTTTATCGCGTGTATTTTTAGTGGTATGTGTGTACCATTAAGTTATTGTGTCGTACATTGTTCCGGATGTTTTTTTGTTCTTATATTTTTGTTTCAAGCACTAATAAACGCAGCAACTTTTAAATGTTGACCCTTACTGTATTATTGATTGTAATCTGGTGTGGTTACGGACCCAACCTTTTCCATACTATTACGAAATATGGGTCTTATCGTAAAGTAGAAACTGTTGTTTTACGAGAAAAAAAGGCCTGACGATACAGCGTGTATAAAATCATATCAGTACCTACTCGTAACTGTGCGTTATTTTCTCCAGTTAATAAAAGTATCTTTAATTATATATTTACCTAGACAGAGGATCTTTGCAAGCAGAGAGGAAAAACAGGTAGAAAATAAAATTAAGTTAACAATTAAGAGAAAAGGAAAATAATTATTTAATTTGAAATGTTTGTAGGCATTGTTGCAAAAGACCTTGTTAGGCTATTTTCGTCTAGTAGCTTTTCTTCTTCACAAAATTAGTACTCTTTACATATTTTATTCATATAGAAATAAGTTAGTAAAGCATTTTACGTGAGCTGGTTCCCCTTCAAGAAGCTTTCAGCAAAGTCGACGACTGACTCAGAAGTTTAATTAGGACAGTTAATTGGAAGTTTGTTTTTAAGTGGACTTTTAAAACTAGAACCAAGTTTTCTAAAGAACCTAGATTTTCTAGCACCATTGTTAATATGACGGAAGCATCGAACTGTGAAGGACTAATAGTTTTCTCTTATGATTAAACATAGGGACTGTATATAATGCGGTTTCTAGGTCGTTTAGTTTTTTTGAATGTTTTTCTGCCTAAGCCTTTTCCCAATTATGTTGGAGTCGTCTTCCAGTCTAATCAGATGCTGCTGAATACTAGTATTTTTCATAGGGCGCTGCTTTTCCAAAATAAATTCATCAGTCATAAAAAACGACACACTAGTAAAAAAAAACAAGCTAAGTAATTAGGTACGACCTAATTGATATCAAATTGAAGAATGTAATTTATTTTCATATTACAGAAGAAAATGTAAATACTTGCTGAAAATTAATTAAGTTTTCCTCCATTATCGAAATATAATCTCAAAAATCTCAAATTAATGACAACATTTTCACAAATTATTGATATTTGGTACGCACGACGACCAATCAAACTGTTCAAAACCAGTTTATGCGGATCTCTCATTAAACGGGAAATTTAAACAAAGCGAGACCATACTATACTGAAAAGACGTCCGTCGTCTTCATGTGTGGCTGTGTGTACTAACAAGGGTCGTCTTCTGGGTAAGCTCGTTCCATCGTCGACCTCATTTCTGCCCTTAGGGAAAGATTGAGGTCAAGAGTAAGCCCATATAAAATAAAAATAAAATAAATAAGCAAAAACTACTGAACGGATCAGGATGAAAATTGTCACTCAGATAGTTTTAATATCAGGATTAACCCATAGGATACTTTTTATTCCAGTAGTACGAGATCGTACGGTAGAAGTGATACGAGTACAATACCGAACTCCGTGCGGGCGAAGCCGTGGGCATAACCCAGTAAACAGATAAAATATACGAGTAGCTTAATGTATGTTACAGGCCATTTTACCGAAAGTCGAAAAAAGACTGCGATGTTTTATTCCCAAGGGGAAAAAGTTAAAAGTGAATAATATAATAATAAAAAGTCCGAACATTTCAACGTTGACTGGTAAAACTTTTAGTAATAAACTCGACCTTTGTATTATGTAGTTTTATTTGTAAAAAGGTGTGTTTTTCTGAACCTTAATAAAAATGTTTGTCTAGAAAATATTTATGTAATATGGGTTAAATACTCTTCAAACCAGATTTATTTAAGAACTAGACGAAGATCCTTGGTCAATGTAATTTTAGGCAGCTGTACGCACACCATGTTATACGTATACCTAATTAACTAATATGCTAATTAACTAATTAGGTATACATTGTTTTTTGTCCATATCGCTGTCAATAAAAAATGTGCGCAGAAGGCTGTCAGCATAGGGCACGCCACGATAGTGGCGGTAAGTCCCCTCTTTGAGGAGTGGCTAGAGAGGAGCCACGGCGCCCTCACCTTCCGTCTGACGCAGGTCCTCACCGGACACGGATGTTTCGGGAGGTACCTGCACCGAATCAGGCGGGAGGAAACGCCCGGATGCTTCCACTGCAAGGATCGACCGGAGGACACGGTGGAGCACACTGTGGAGGTGTGCCCTGCTTGGGCGGAGCCCCGCCGTGTTCTCGTAGCGGCGATCGGCGGCGGTGACCTCTCGCGTCCGGCCCTGGTGCAAGCCATGGTCCGGGGCGAAGAGGAATGGGACGCCGGCGCCTCCTTCTGCGAAGCAGTGATGCTAGCGAAGGAGGTGGCGGAACGAGAGAGGGAGCGATCCTCTCAACGTCCCAGCCGCCGCGGAAGGCGCGGAAGGCGCTCCGGGCGTCGGGGGCCACGTGATGGCTTCCGGCCACCGTAGACGTGGGCCTGTGGACGGTGAGTAATGGGCTAGCTCGCCGTCCGGCCGTCGTCATGACGGCAACAGACCGTGTCGGCGGCGCGTTCGTGTTCCACGCGCGCCTCAAAGAGATGTCAGCAAGGAGGGGCCCGCAAGGGCCGACGCCCGTCGGGGCCGCGGTATTTTGTACTAGATTACGTGGCCTCGGCGCAAGGGCAAAGAAGGAACATGGGTTCGGTTTTTAGTCAGTAGAAGTCTGACACTCCCCTTCGCTCTGCCCAAGAGCGGGGGGGGTCATTCGATGATTTTCCACCCACCAAAAAAAAAAAAAAGGCTGTCAGCATTGCTACGTTGGATAGCAATTGTGATTCTATGTACAAAACTATAAGTAAATAAATAAAACATGCAACATAAAATAAAATAATACATTGCTTTGCAACTATGATGAAATAATAAGACAATGTTTTTTCAGTCTTCTTTTCGTATTACGAATTTTCCCTGTCTTAAAGAACACAACAGAACCGTCTTTAAAATGCTAAGTGGCTGGTCCATTACCCTCAGCAACTCGGGTAATTTGTTCGAGTCACAAGGAATCAGAGCAACAACCCCTTCCTGGAATCAGCTAAAAATACCCATGTGGAGATAAAAGGAAAAACAGTGAGAAAAGGAAAGAATTCGTGAAGAGCCTCACGTAAAGGGGCTCCGCGAGTACTTTATAAATCAAATGACAAAGAAAGCTTTGATCTGTTGCGAATGAGAGTTTGTCGTGTGCAATAACGCAACACGCTGTAATTGTGGTTTATTTTATTGTTAGGTTGGTCTTGGTGGTCTGTGGAAGTGTGGATGGGTGACCGGCATTCAATACCGAGTTTCCTCCGTGCCTCGGAAAGCACGTTAAGCCGTTGCTCCCAGCGTCAATTCTAGACCTTTGACAGTCGTTACATGTAGTCAGTGACCCGAAAGTCTGAGAACCAGTCTTGTGGGGGGTATTACCCAGTACTGACTGGATTGTAGAGGTCAGGAAGGCAGTCACTCTATGTGAAAAACGGTCAGACTGACTGACTGGCCAACCCAAATATAGTTGGGAAACTTGTCGACTCGAACGGCTGGCATTATTTTGCCACAAGCTATACTCAGCTCACCTACGATAAGAAAAACGTTTACCCATCAAAAATAATTAACTGCACAACTGCTCACTCAAACCAGGTAAAAAGTAAAAAAAACCACCACAATTCATTGCTTGAAATTAATTACAAAAACGTTGGTAGCACGGAATATCCGTGACCTATACAATATAGTGTTTATGTCCTAACTATGATGAATTCGTTTAATAACCGGCCCGCTTGCGGAGGCACGCGCGCTCGCCTCGCAGCCTCCAATGCTTCGCTTGGCGCTGAGAAATGGCGCACGATCTCGGTAGTACCAGATATCGTTTGAAACACTTTTTACTGGCGAATTTTTGATTTAATTACGGAAAAGTGGGTGTTACTGGAGGAGTGTAGTGGGCAAGCTCATAACTGAATAATAACACCCTCTAGAGTCGATCTTAAGGTAAACCAGTGCTTATACCTTGGTCGGTCCCTGGATGAGTGACCCGGCTGTGTGACCTGACTAGGTTCCAAACCACGTTGAAACTAACTATTGTATCTACGATACTAGACTTAAAAAAAAACGGTTGGGCAATATTTAAAAAAATATATCCATTATGATCATAGAGCTTTGTATTGTAGATCACGTGTACATTATACCGTTTAAAAACTTAGGAAGAGTTATCCTAAGAAAAGACTGCGGTAGCACAGTTAATCCTCTTTGTCCAACCGATGACTATTTTAACCATAAACGGCTCGATATTTTTTTTTTTAAAGCTTGCAGAACTCCGAAGCTCTTATAATTTGCATAATTTATTAATTTACTCATTAATTTTCTCGGACTTTTGATACCGCCGCGAAGGCTTGTTCTAAGAATATCTCCTGGTAAAAGAGACAACGGGTAAAACATAATATAATTTTATAGGCACACTTTGATTTCTTTATTTATAGTAGATCGTAATTATGTAAAAGGTTTTTTCATAGAGACGTATCGATCACTTTCATACATTTTAGCATCTGATATATTTTAATTTATTCGAGGAGGAGCTCATGGTTTAATAATAACTGCCACTCGGGTTAATCTTTAGGTTAAGCCGCGCTTACCTAGGTTGGTCTGTGGATGGGTGACCGCCTATTACATACCGAGTTTACTCCGTGCCTCGGAAAGCACGTTAAGCGGTTGGTCCCGGCTGCCATATAGATCTTTGGCAGTCGTTATTCACTAGCTGATGCCCGCAACTTCGCCCACGTGATGTTGGAACTTGACAAATTATATACTTAAACCTTCCTCGAGAACCACTCTGTCTATTGGTGAAAACAGCATGAAAATCGGTGCAGAAGTTTTTGAGTTTATCATGAACACACAGACAGAAAAGACGCGGCGGAGGACTTTGTTTTATAATATTACTAGTGACCCACCCCGGCTTTGCACGGGTGCAAAAAAGGTATTAAAACCTTCCTCTTGAATCACTCTATCTATTAAAAAAAACCGCATCAAAATCCGTTGCGTAGTTTTAAAGATTTAAGCATACAAAGGGACATAGGGACAGAGAAAGCGACTTTGTTTTATACTATGTAGTGATTAGGTACAGTTACAATAGTACCGAGTGTGCGGTTTCTGGAGACCTGCCGCAATGTGAAATTTCTTGGCGTTAGTGTTGCGAGTTCCGAATTGTTGAATTTCCCTGGTGATGGAGGAAGACTTCTATAGCCACAAGAAGTGACGTTCCGATTAATTTCCAGGATAAAATCGTCTACGAATTATTAACTAGGGCTGCGGGTTGTTCAAAAGAAATACCGCGTCCTAGACACAAAGGGCTAGGAAGGAACGTGGGTGCTTTTTAGTCAGTAGAAGTCTGACACTCCCTACCGCTCTACTCAGAGAGGGAGGAGTCATTTGATGATTTCCCACCCTCCAAAAAATATTCACCTTGAACAGATCTACCTTGTTTTACTAGAGTTCGTTTAAAGACATAACCCTCCTTTTAGGCTTCGCTGCAGTCGAGTAAAAACACAAGCATTTAACCTATACCACACAACATTCTGCCTCGCGTGTATTTTCACCGTTCATTCCCCTATCAGTTCAACTATATTGGTTTAATCGCCACTAAAAGAGCAATGAATTAACCACTTTCCATATCGATAGGTAAATCGTTTCATATCGATACCGATTTGAGCCGAGACCTGATATTCGGGGGAGCATTATGCTAATGAGTGTGTGCTTTTGCTCAATTTTGCCACTGCTGATGCTCAGTGGAAACAAATGACGATATTATCGGAATGCACGAGGTGTTTTCACTGTGCATTTGTGATGGCAGTGATATGGCATTGCTTTACTGCTTTTCTGTGAGTATTTTGGACTTTCAATGCAGGTAATAAAGCACTAGATTTTGGCCTGAATAATGTTGTGCGTCTATCAATACTAATCTTAACTTCAATCATCATATAAATAAGTAAGTTTATATGTTTGTTTTTACCTTTTCAAACCTAAACCACTGCACTGATCATCCTGATATGATATGCGGTGTCAGGCCTACAAAAGCGGACATAGAGTGCCATTCATCCCGAAAACAGTAATTTTCACGAGAAAACAACATTAACGTTCTTATAACGGATATAATATATGGCACCACGTGTCTTTTGAATTATGGGCGAATTTAAATATTATTATAGAAACTTCAGTAATATTTTTATAATATTTTTCTCGTTTTATTAATAACCCAACAAAATAACTTCTATAAAACTTTGATTGTGCTCCTTAGAGAGTGATCATTATAATCATCCTCCTCCCTTAAGCAGGCCCGTAGCACAGTTCTTCGAAGCGTAGAATATTAGTTCGTAGAAAGCTGGTTAACTCACCTACTCGTTATTATGTGCTACCTACGTTATCTTGGGGTCCGTTACATACATCGCCATTAAGACGTTGTAGCTTTTATAAGTTTTTTTTGTATACTTTTTTTTGAATCTTCGAAATATATTTTATTAACTGACGTAATATAACCATCAGCTGCCTAGCCTTTTCCGAACTATATTGGGGTCGACTTCCAGTCTAACCGGATGCAGCTGAATACCAGTATTTTACATGGAGCGACTGCCTATCAGACATCCACAACCCAGATAATACTAGGTAATACGATACCCTTTGGTAAGACTGGATGTCAGAATTTCAGGTCACTGACTACCTGTAACGACTGCCAAAGATCTATATATGGCAGCCGGGACCAACAGCTTAACGTGCTTTCCGAGGCAAGGAGGAAACTTTTTTTTTTTAAAACGTTGCACGTTGTCGTTCACAAACATTTAAACTCACATACACAAATAGGTACCCAGACCCGGAACAACTATCTGTAGGTCTTACAAATATTTGTTCCGTGCGGGGATCGAACCCGCGACACGCAGCACGGCAGTCCATTGCTTGAGCCACTGCGCCAACCATGCCGTCGAACTCGGTATGTCGGGCGGTCACCCATCCACAGACCAACCTAGGCAAGTGGCAGTTCTTATTAAGCCACGAGCTCTTCTGACAGCTGACGTAATATAACCACGGTCCTGCAATTTCATACAGCAGTTATCAACAAAATATAAAATAAAAAGTACACACTATATTCTTGTCGTTAAAACCGGTCCCCATCCTACCCTATAAATCTCAACTAGCAAACATAATCCACTGCGACATGATGATGTCATATCCACCACACAAGCGGGATTACCGAAAGCACGGAACAACATACCTACTCTCTAAATTAATTTCAGCCATTTTGAGCCAAACATACTATTAAAGTTGGCCTCATTCCTTTACGACCAACCGAACATTAATTACTACATATCAATCAGTTTTAGTGCTGTACCGATAGAGTTCGCTTTATCGATACTATGATTTACATCGATACTATAATCATAAAAGACTATAAAAGTTAATACTTTGCCATCAAGGTTTCGATAATGGATGAGCGATTTGGCCCCTAATGCGAGCGGGTTCCGTCGGTCTGACGCGCCGATTGGCTCATTAATATCCGGCCATATGTGTACACAGGCTATATTAGAGTCACGGTACGCCCTCCGATCATTATGAGTGACGCTTTGGTTTCAATTCACTCGATTCCCGATTAAAAATCGATTAATATTTGTCGCTTTGCCTAATGGGGGAGGATTTGCTCCCTGCATTTTGAATGCGGATTGGAATTCGATTCGAGTTGATTTAAGAATTGGCCTGACATTGCTCGGATTCAGTGCAAGATTTCACGTTCAAAAGTGGGCCTTGTTACTACAACAATAGAACAGGTCTGAGAATATTAGCACTCCATTACGTGACGGAACTAATGGATCACATCAAGAGGAAGGGAAGCTTCCAGCTGGCTGCTAATAATATTATACTGCGATCACTAATGTGCCTACCACACGTTATAGGGGATGACGTAATCGTCTTAAGTTCATGTTATTGTTCAAAATTAGTCAAGCAGTTTCACTTGTACGCAAAAAAGATGTGTTAGAATACTTTAATGAAGTTTAGGCATTTTCATTACACTCAGAATTTTATTAATGACTATATAGCTGATGCCCGTGGCTTCACCCGCGTGGATGTCGGTTAATTATAATTATACTAAAACTTTCCTCGAGAACCACTCTATCCATTGGTGAAAACAACATGAAAATCGGTGCAGTAGTTTTTGAGTTTATCGCTAACAGACAGACAGACAGACGCGGCGGATGACTTTGTTTTTTAATATGTAGTGATTATTCAAACTAGATTATAGCTTAGGTTATAGGATCTAGTGGCTAAACAATGGGAAGAACTGCATTAGTCAATCGAATGGTTAAGATATCTTACTGTAATCTGCGGATGGGTGACCCTGACTATCCATATTTATCGAGACTCTTCCGTGCCTTTAAAGTACGCTAAGCCCTTGGTTCCGTTTGTCATTTGTTGAACTTTGACAATTGTTACAGGTAGTCAGACGCCTGAAAGTCTGACAGTCAGTTTTACCTAGGGGTTTTAGGAATTGGGTTATCGGGATCACATAGGTGGTCCCTCCGCGTGTAAAATACTGGAAATTAGCCGAATCCGACAACAGTTACGTTAGGTAGACATACAGAAATATATTCAAGTTCGTGTGTTAGTGCACAAAGCAGGAATCAAACTAAACTTTTGCGCTGCAGTATAAATATTCGGTATTATTTAACTGCAGGCTGTTACAGTTTTGAAACAATATTCATAACAATACCACGTTTAAATGGTCCGCATTTGTTGCCTAACATTTTAACCGCGACATGGCCAAAGTAAAACTATGAACATAGCGTTACAAAGGGGTTCGAATTAAATGGCATGCCTAACTATCACCATTTTATTTAACTTTGAAAGTTGTGCGTGGTTTTAATTAAAAACCTATTTTAATCTATAACCAGTATCAATACAAACAAGTTTTTCTATGACAAAAAATGTTCTAAAGTGTCTTAAGAGTTTAATATTCACTGGGTGAACATTGCAATTCAAATCAATCATCATCATCACTTGGAATTTTTCTGCACCGTGGGTGCGTTTACAAACATTGA
Organism: Diarsia mendica; assembly: GCA_949316265.1. Classification (NCBI taxonomy): domain Eukaryota; kingdom Metazoa; phylum Arthropoda; class Insecta; order Lepidoptera; family Noctuidae; genus Diarsia; species Diarsia mendica. The sequence goes on along the minus strand of OX438902.1, from coordinate 11,215,882 downwards.
AACTCACATACAAAACCAAGCAGATTTGTAACAATATACAAATATTTGTTCTCTGTATTATCAAACCGTCTCTTGTGTTATCAAACCCGCCACTTGCAGGACAGCAGTCAACCGCCCAGCTCCACTGCGCCATCCATACCGTCAAAAAACTGCCGTACTCAGAGATGTGTAATGATAACTTAAAGGCCGGCACGGCAAAGGATTTTATTACTAATCAAGTTATTTTGAATCTTATTTCAATGAGTTTAGAATTCATGTTACTTTATTTCGATACCACGATGCCGGGAAAAGACGCGACGCGACGTGCCGCTGGATGCTGCGGCACGACGCGACGGGCCGCGGGCCGCGTTTCATTCCACGGGTTACCGCGGGGCGCGCCATTGCATCCCGCGAGACGTATGGGTCACTTTGTGTCTAAAGGAATTATGATTGCTAAGCTGGTTGAAATAAGGTCTAAACTTGTGCAGTTAATGGAACGCAGTCCGGTCGGCGCACAGGGGCAAGGGAGGGAGAAGACGCACGCAAAACTGATTGATGCCAGAGTGGCTGGGCTTTCAACAGGATACCACGGTATGCCGCAGCACAACCTGCCATGCGCTGGCCTTAAGCCGTCACTAAAAACATCGTGAGGAAACCAGCGTGTCTTAGAACCAAAAAATTTGAAGACATTTGTGATATCTACCAACCCGCACTTGGCACGCATGGTGAACTAGATCATCTCTCTCCTAGAGAGGAGGACTGAGTCCCTGCAGTGGGAACATTGTAGGCTGATCATGAAACCGTCACTTAGTAAAGGTTTTGTATGTCAAATCTTTACTAAGTGACGGCTTAAGTAATCATTGAAGATCTCTGAGTGCGGCAGTTAGACACACTTCCTAGTTTCCTACTCATGAAAACGAAAGTGTGAAAAAACCTGTCAAGTAATATTAGACGTAAATGCTACTTAATACCTTTTCATTGTTGGCTTCCAAAAGTTGTTTGTCTAAGTATTTAAGCATAGGCCTTTTCGTACGGAACGTGTGGGTTGCTAATGTGACAAACGACGTGAATGAAAACTTTTCGAAGAAGATCAAGAATTGTTTTTGGACTAAAATTCTTACAATAAAAGTAAATGGTGTAGTTAACAATCAAGTACCTTGATTTAGCACACGAAACGTTGACATGTGTTACGTGTAATGGACTCTGCAATCGTTGTATTGATAGTTGAACTAATAGCAAAGAGCTGGGACCTTACTTAGGAGTCTCTCATTGCGTGGCTGGGTCAAGGGTTTCATTCAGAAAGCAGTATTCCTGGATATACGTATCTAGGAATATGAAGAGCATAGTGAAAAGGTTCCTCACTCTGGAGCCTTGAACATGAGCTTGACCTTGTTCCTGATGGGCCATTTATGAGATGACGAGTAATAGAGATGTATAGAAGAAGAAGACATGCTGCGACGACCCCAAATAAATAGGGATGCCAGCAAATAAAATATAAAATTATCAAAATTGACCTATTTACACAAACATTAGGTGCAGCACAGACAGTAGATCATAAAATAGAATATTTTTTACAACCCAAACTTTTGAATAAAAAAGCATAATCGGCATGAAATCCAATATATTACTTCAATTTGTGTTCAGTCTCGTTACAAGTTGAAATTATTTCACTTCATTGAATGGACTCTGTTAAGCCCCATCAATAAATTGAGGATTTAAAAAATACAATATTCCAATTCTGTTTTGCTTGAGTAACTTTTGTACCGAAGAACGTTTATGGTCCAAAACCAAGTAGTTACGACACACTTAGTTAGGCTTTAAGAATCCCTACATCGAATACAATATACTTATAGAGTAACTTATAATATGTTATGAAAATCATATTCTTTTTCACAATATTTTTTTACATTGCAAATTAGTCTTGCGTTTGGCCCCAACTCGATTCATTTGAAGCGATGATGCGGTCTAAAGAAGAGTGTGGTTGCCTAGAAAAAAAGGTTTTTTGCACAAAAAAGACCAGTAGTTCACCTTTTTGAAATTAATTACTACAGCAGTTTAAGCTACACATAAGAATACAACGGTAAACTTCTATTTTCGATTTATCTCCAGATTCATAATGAACTGTTGGTTCAAAACTGTTTCCGCACCAAATTTAACCCAACCATCTCGTTAGATCAAACAACCAACCTCTGCTCGGTCTAGACCATTAGACCATCGAAATACGAAGTTATTTACTGTACACACAAGACCCGTAGCCCGTAATACGTAGGCTGCGTTACTGCACTCCACACGGTGCAAACGACACGGCCACTTGGGACTTGCCAACTTTAAACATGTTGCGTTAGTCACGAGAACGTGTCGGCAGAACTTAGCTGCGCTGAATATATTGCAAGCTTGTTTATTGTAGCTTATTATGTTTCTGTTGCATTAAATTTCAGAGTTTATGTTGCTGTTGCTGTTGCTGCTTAAGCAGATGTGAACCTGAATTGCATTCGTTTTCAATAAGCTAAATCATGGGACTCACTTATACAATGTTCTGTTATTAAATATGCTGAAAATAGGAGACTAACTAGATATGACAAATGGACCAAATTTTATTAGACCATAGTGAAAAGGCCCAAAGATTCAGGCAACAATATAACAAACAACTGCTGTAGTATTTAGTGTAGTGGTGGACATGCAATAATGTGTCGCGTGACGTTTCTTATTGAAACTTCTACACTAGGAGAACTATATTTACCTACTTTCTTTTCACTTTGGGCTTACCTGAGTTTACAGTCTACAGTTTGTGGTAATTCTGCAGAAATTCTATTAGATACCTAATGTATTAAAGATAGCATAGCAATTACTCTCCGCTTGAGAAGTATCACTTGAAATGCTGCTGTGAAAAACTTGGCTGGTTAGCGAAGTTTAGACCACGTAGGTGAAGAGGATCGGTCATAATTGGTTAAGCTATGCTACTCTTCTGAGTTTTATCTCTTTTTCTGGAAATCTTTTCTGCTCTAAGTAATGTTTTGTTCAAGGATTTAGATTAAAATTGTAATTAGATTTGAACTGTTGTAGTCAATTAGGACCCATTAATATTAATGATAATAATAACCCGTGGTGCATGGTAACTGGGTTTATACTAGTTGTATACGTCACTTTGTGCCTATCGGCCTTGTTCTGTTCTGTTTCCTGCTGATATGGAAGTGGAAATTATGTTTTTCTTCTTCGTTTTCCTGATTAATTAACGGGATCCAAGACAGTTACATTGTGTCTCTGGGACTTCTTCGAGCTTATTGACTCGGCGCTTTTCTGTTGATTCTGGCTTGTGTGTGGTGTGTGTGTTAGAGTGAGGTGGGTTTGTCCCTCAAAAAAGAACATTGTAGCCATTTCCTAGGAACTACAAATAACCGACTGCACAACCAACCATATATGCGACAGAATATGAAATTTGATGCCCCACAGAAATTTTGTCTACCTCATTATCATAAAAATCTTTTTAAACACTAACATGAGCTTGGAAAACGTTCAAACTATACAATTCTTTATACACCAAGCTTACATAACCCGGCAACCCGCAACACGAATTACATTCTCCATTGTTCCGAACCCGCTTAAAAATATTTTCACAAGACAATTCTTTTCTAACGCAGTGTTGCCGTTACAAAATGGAATTCCCTTGGGTTTCCTATAAATCATAGTAGCGTTGATAAAAGATAGTTCGCTGGATGTTCGTGAGAAATGCAAGTAATAATCGTGAGATTATGGCTGTCATCTAGGGCAGGAGGCTGCACAGGAAGGTCTGGAAGGTGAATACATGTTACATTGAGCTATTAGAGAATTTAGGCAGTTTCGTTTGTGATGTGGAAAGGAAGGAGGGTCGTTTTTGATTAAAAAAAAAACATCGTCTTGAAGCCACATAAGTCAAAATTTATATGAAAATCTTCATCAAACGTAAAAGTAATTTGACAGAAGCGACGTCTATTCCATTGATTAAGTAAGGATTTGTCACCGTTATTTTCATTTTTGGTTTTTATATTGCATGAGATATTAAATTCTTCGTTCTAAAGTACAAAAACTACATGTCATGAGCGTACCTAAAATATTGTTCTGACTTTTACCTTTTATTTCAATAGTTCAAAACAAACTAGCAACTAATATTTTGTTCGTATTAAAAACACGGTAAAATGTTTAAAACGAGTAACGTGTACGAAAATCCGTTTAAAATGTAAGTAGTTTACTCGTCTGTTTATTGCGAACAATTTGTAACAACAAGAATATTAAAATTCAGACGAACAGCAGGCGTGCGCATGTTGCTTCCATATTTTACTTCAGACTGGTGTGTGAATTGCGATCTTCTTTTGTTTATGCTAGATTTTCTATACTGTACATATTAGGCCCCTCGCTCACGGCGACTTTTTGTAGCGGTGCTATCGCGCGTTCGCATCGATACATTTGCGATGCGGTCGCTATCTGTTTGCACCTCGCTTACAAAACTAACTCGCGTTAGTAGCGATGCTACTGTCTCGCGTTCGCTTCAATACTGTTGCAATGCAGTCGTTAGCTGTTTACTCCTTGTTTACAAAACTAACCCGCGTTAGTAGCGATGCTACTGTCTCGCGTTCGCTTCAATAGGTACTGTTGCGATACAGTCGTTAGCTGTTTGCTCCTTGTTTACAGAACTAACCCGCGTTAGTAGCGATGCTACTGTCTCGCGTTCGCTTCAATACTGTTGCGATGCAGTCGTTAGCTGTTTGCTCCTTGTTTACAATGCTAACCCGCGTTAGTAGCGATGTTGTCGCGCGTTTGGTAATCGTCAACATCGCTACAAAAGCCCTTATCACCTTACACACAGTATTGTTTTTAAAATATGCTGAAAAATACTGATAAGTTAACTGGACATCGAGTTAATTTACACAAAGTACTACGACGGTTTTGAACCCAACAAGGCACTTCCCATTGTGTACATTTTTTTCAATTTTTTATCTGTTTGGCTATTTGTTTCGGCTAATCCTTGAAACGGCTTGACCGACGTTGACGGGTACATAGCTGATATAATAAGGAGTAACTTAGAATAAGGACTAGGGTTTTGTGTACAATTGTTAATTTAATTTAATTAATTTAATTATTTTTTATTTTATTTTATTAATTTCTTTAATTTCAAGCGTTGAAGTTAGCAAAATCTGAGTGTAAATAATAAGACAAACCTCTGCTTACCCTTCGGGGTTAACAGTCGGGATGTTATGTTAGTAAGTAACTGTAAGTGAGCCTAATATTTAAGAGGCCTTGTACAGACAAGACTTGCGGAACTTTAGGCAATTTCGGTGCGATGCTATGTTTGTGTGCAGCGATAACACCGACGAACGCACACACGGGCATTTCGAGCGTTGAACTACGGTTGAAAAATTTGATCATTTAGACGATTATTATTTTAAGTGACATAATTTTATAGTAAGTAAGTACACTTTGAAAAATAGTCTGGAATGTGTGTTGTGTATAGGTACAGTATATCAATCAACATAAAAATGGTTCAATTTGGTGTTAGATGAAATAATATTCATTTAATAAATCAAAAATTATGATATCTATTTTAATCACAGATTTAAATTTTGTTGTAAATTGGTTGCAAAAGCACTACAACACGTCAAAAATAAATAATGTTTCCGTCTCTTTTTAACCGACTCCTAAAAAGGAAGTAGGTTCTCTATTCGTATGTTTTTTTTTATGTGGTCCGCGCATATCTCCGACAATGTGGACCGATTTTCAAAATTATTTTTTTGTTTGAAAGGTATACTCCCAAGGTGCATTGTCACCAAGTCAGTTACTGATGATGGGAACTCTGAGAAATTGAGGGCAACCCTCGAATATCATAGGTGCACATAACGTTTTCCATACATTTTCAGAAGCTGTTCAAGTATTTGCGTCTGATAATCATAATTTCATGTGGCAGCGCTGCGCTGATGACGGAAGGTGCAACTCCTCAACGGTCAGGACTTGAAAGAAAATTCCTTCAAAATTATACGTACTTATGGATCGATAGTTGTTTCAGGCTATTAGGTTGAACTGATTATAGACGGTAAATCTCATTAACCGACTTAATAAAAAAGGAGGTTCTCAATTCGTCGGCTAGGAAAATTTTAGGTTTTTCCGTCATGGGTGTCGTTTTCATGGTTTTTGGGGTCGCTGATTACGAAAATGAAGTCAAAATGAAAATCAAGATGGCGCCAACGAAAATTTTTGGGTTTTCCGTCATGGGTGTCGTTTTCATGGCTATAGGGGTCGCTGATTACGAAAATGAGGTCAAAATGAAAATCCAAGGTGGCGGTCAGAAATTTTTTAATTTTTTCCGTCATGGGTGTCGTTTTCATGGTTTTTGGGGTCGCTGATTACGAAAATGAGGTCAAAATGAAAATCCAAGATGGCAGCCTGGATTTTTTTTGGTTTTTCCGTCATGGGTGTCGTTTTGATGGTTTTTTGGGGTCGCTGATTACGAATATGAGGTCAAAATGAAAATCAAGATGGCGCCAACGAAAATTTTTGGTTTTTCCGTCATGGGTGTCGTTTTCATGGTTTTTATGGTCGCTGATTACGAAAATGAGACCAAAATTAAAATCCAAGATGGCGGCTAGCAAAATTTTAGGTTTTTCCGTCATGGGTGTCGTTTTCATGGTTTTCGGGGGTCAAAATTTAGAAATACATAAAATGGGTTTGTTAAACATGAAATCGAAATAAATATTAATAAGTTATACTAGACAAAATGTAAAATAACATGAACAGGAAAAAAATGGAGTTATAGGCATTGTCATTCAAATAGTCCGTTAGCCGTTATCACGTTTCCAACGGGCACCACGTGGAGGTGGACCGACACCTAGCGTTTTTTTTTTTGGTTGTTTATTTTCATTGATTTTATACACAATGTTCAAATCAGATTTGAAGTATTATACGTGATGAAGGAAAAAAAAACATTTGATTTTTTGTTAGGTTTTGTGCTTTCGAGGTCAAGAATGTCGATAACGCCTGAAGGAATGCTGGCTTATTTTGTAAAAAAAAAAGGTCATTGGCCGTATGCAGTATGTAGACTTTGACCCTAGATAGATATAATTATTTATTTTTTTGTATGCTTTTTAGGTTTAATCATTTTGTGTTTCGTTTTTTTTATGTATTTTTTTGACTGAAAGGCAGGATCGATTCATCGTGACGACCAGCTTGAGAAATCGTCACCTTACCTCCATTGAGATACAAAACCAACTTCGCGACTTCCACGGAGTATCTGTGAGCGCTCGAACTGTTCGGAGAAGGTTAAAAGAACGCGATATGGTACCACACAAGCCAGCTAATGGGCCCAAACTAACGCGAGCCCACCGAACAGCGCGCCTTCATTTCGCACGCAGTCATTTAAATTGGACACAGCAAGATTGGAGCCGTGTACTCTTTTCTGATGAGTCTAAAATTGTGTTACATGGCAATGATGGAAGGAAGAAGGTCTACCGACGTAAGGGAGAGCGTTTCGCACAATGCTGCTTTGAAGAGAGGGTTGCTTATGGCGGTGGCTCATGGACTGTCTGGGGCGGTATATCCGCGAGCGGCAAAACTCAACTTGAGGTTGTTACAGGACCACGGCTGCCAACATTAAATGCTGAAAGGTACATTCGTGAGTGCTTAGAACCTCACGTGATACCATACGCGGACTATGTGGGGGCCCAAATTTCCTTTTTATGCATGATAATGCAAGAGCCCATGCGGCCGGCATCGTCAGGGAATATCTTCGGGATGTGAACATCACAGTTATGGACTGGCCAGCCAGAAGCCCAGACATGAACCCCATTGAGGACATGTGGGACGAGCTAAAAAGACGTGTCAGGGGTCGTCAGCCAGTTGCCCAGACGATGCAGGAGTTGAAAACTGCCATAGAAGAGGAATGGGAGATGATCCCTCAAAATTGCATAGAGCAGTTGATAAACTCTATGCCTAATCGTATGAGAGCTGTGGTAGATGCCCATGGAGGCAACACGCGTTATTAAATTAAACCTTTATTTGATAAAACATGTTTTTTATTCAAAAATCAATTGCCTTTAACAAGGCGCATATCCGACTTGTTAGGCGTAGCTCCATGTCGTATGGTATTCTGAATTCAAATTTAAAACAATACGATCGAAAAAGATGGTAAAATGTATCAGGTTTAAAACTGCATCAACAGTTTTTGTTCAATCTAGCAATCATATTTCGGTAGGGGCCATCGAAACCTAAACTCTAAGGTGGGCCAATAGATGTGTCCAGAAGTGTATTACATATCGTCAACGGAGTAGAGACATTTATCCAGTAGGAATGCTTGAAGCTTTGATTTAAATGAAGACGTATAGATTAAGCTTTTTAATTCTAACCCTACTCCTACCCTATTGAATAATTGCACTGCTTGATATTGTGAACTATGTTTCACAATGTTAAAATGAGGACTTATCTTATTTTTCAAATCTTTCCTACGTGTACTCTCCCTGACTAGTCTTTCCTCATGCGTCTCATATTCATGTATGTACTTTTTTAAATTAATCAGAAGTACAAGAATGTAGAGACTGGGAACTGTAAGAATTTTTAAGTCTAAGAAATGCGGACGACAACTCTCTCTTTGTGAGATAAGGACAATGGTACGTATAGCTCTTTTCTGAAGGACAAAAGCTCGTTTACAGTTATAATTATAGCTGTTTCCCCAGAATTGTATACTGTATCTTAATTTGGATTCAATTAGTGCGTGGTTTACGATTTTTAAGTGTTCAATGTCAATTTCGTCTCTATATAAGGGTTCTTAAAGCATAACATGTGGATGATATAGATATGCATCAATGGCGGCTAATTATTTTTCCAGTTTAATGGGTCATCTATGTGTACTCCCAGGAATTTAGTTTCTTTCACGAGTTCAATATTACCATCATTTAGTAGTATTGTCATAGTGTCATTATTTCGGGCAGTTGTTTTAAATAAAATTACCTTAGTCTTTGCACTTTGCAATTGGCGAATATGCAATGCGAAATCAGGGGTGTAGTGTGTACTCAGTTTACTCAAAAACCATGAAAACGACACCCATGACGGAAAAACCAAAAATTTTCCTGGCCGCCATCTTGGATTTTCATTTTGGCTTCATTTTCGTAATCAGCGACCCCGAAAACCATGAAAACGACACCCATGACGGAAGAACTAAAAATTTTCCTGGCCACCATCTTGAATTTTCATTTTGACCTCATTTTCGTAATCAGCGACCCCAAAAACCATCAAAACGACACCCATGACGGAAAACCAAAAAAATTTCCTGGCTGCCATCTTGGATTTTCATTTTGAACTCATTTTCGTAATCAGCGACCCCACAAACCATGAAAACGACACCCATGACGGAAAAACCAAAAATTTTTCTGGCCGCCATCTTGGATTTTCATTTTGGCTTCATTTTCGTAATCAGCAACCCAAAAAACCATGAAAACGACACCCATGACGGATAAACCAAAAAATTTCCTGGCCGCCATCATGGATTTTCATTTTGGCTTCATTTTCGTAATCAGCGACCCCGAAAACCTTGAAAACGACACCCATGACGGAAGAACTAAAAATTTTCTAGCAGACGAATTGAGAACCTCCTTTTTTTAAGTCGGTTAATGAGATTTACCGTCTATCATCAGTTCAACCTAATAGCCTGAAAGAATACAACTATCGATCCATAAGTACGTATAATTTTGAAGGAATTTTCTTTCAAGTCCTGACCGTTGAGGAGTTGCACCTTCCGTCATCAGCGCAGCGCCGCCACATGAAATTATGATTATCAGACGCAAATACCTGAACAGCTTCTGAAAATGTATGGAAAACGTTATGTGCGCCTATGATATTCGAGGGTTGCCCTCAATTTCTCAGAGTTCCCATCATCAGAAACTGACTTGGTGCAATGGGACCGCCTCGGGAGTATACCCTTTCCAAAACAAAAAGAATTTTGAAAATCAGTCCACAATTGACGGAGATATTCGCGGACATACAAACACGAATAGAGAACCTCCTCTTTTTTGGAGGTCGGTTAAAAATATATATCGAAGTACAATCGACAACAACAAACGATCGTGAAATTCGACTTCGATCTGAAGATGAAAAAAATTTTAGCAATCTTTACAAACTAGCAAAATAAACATGTTTGATCAAAATTAATAAGTGTATCAAATTGTGGTAATCGGTGTACAATCTCGAAAATATATGCACGAAAAACACGGGAGCGTTTGTGACACAAAGCGATACGTCCGTCCTCTGGCAGTGGCCGATTCGTACTGGCGAGATAGAGTTTGCGCGGTCGATAATATAGTTAACTTTAGATTCAATTTACGAAATGAAATTATAGTTTATTGATAAAATAAAAATACGATTCTATTAGAAGGTTACCTTAAAATTAATACGTAGTTTTTAAATTTTCTTTAACGTGATTCTAAGGTATAGAAAAAAAATCTTATTTGTCGAGACATTTTGTAAAAATTGCGATGTTTTAACATTTTTTTTCTGCTATATTTTGTATTGAAGTCGAAAATGTGGCAAACTGGTCCCCTAGTAGACCATACGGTGATGTTATTTATATTTTTTTTAATGTTTAAAATCGTTTGTAGTGTTATGTTCGGCTAAGCCAAACGTAACTCGATCGGAATTTGTGCGGAAAAGGGCTTTTGAATACGGGTGATTGTCATTAATATAAACATTATTTTGAAAATTCTTCAAACCCATCCACCTGAAAAAGAACTCGTCTCTTATAATAGCCAAAAGGAAGCTTCAAATTCTTCATAGATTTCCCACACCAAGCGATCAAAATTGATCAAAATGAGATGATTTTGTGGAAGGAGCCTACGAACTCAACTAAATTAATTGTCACATAAATAAAACCTTGTGGGCTTTAATATATTAACACAAGTAGGTTTTAATTTAGTAGGATAATTCGGATTTAATAACTAATATGTTAGTACTGTGAATCCACCACGCTTTGGAAGTTTTCGAAACGCTCCAAAGCTATCACAAAGTGAGATATACATAGTAACAATAAACAACTTTATTATTACCACCATACAAATTCAATTTACATAAAATTCACATTTACAAGTAAAAAAAAGCTAAAATAGAAAAAGCTAAAAGCTAAAAAAATAAGGTAAAATGTTTTGCAAAGAAAATAATTATATAGACCTACCTTTCTGAAATGTAGATAGTTTTTAGGGTTCTGTACCTTATTCGGCATAAATGGGACCCTTATAGGTTCACTTTGTTGTCAGTCTGTCGAGACTCTATTCTCAGGAACGCGTAGAGATATAAGAAGGAAAGGGCTATAATCCTACACGTGTGCCTAGTACAGGTTGGTAGATTTCACAAGTCTACGTACTCTTGGTTCTAGGATATTATATGCTGGTTTCCTCATAATGTTTTCCTTCATCGTTTTGAGAGCAGTGGTGATGAAATAAATTACAAAGTAATGCGCCTGCCTGGTTTCGACCCTCGACTAACTACCTAAAAGTTTATACGGAACCCTCGGTGCGCAATTCTAACTCGCACTTGGTCGGTTTTTTTTGTACCCTTCTACCCACTCCTAGAATGCAAAGAAAAGGTTAAATGAAATTACACTGTCTAAAAGCCTCGCCTAATTTCAACAAAAACTCTTAACGTGACTAAAAATCCATTTTACACCACACCAAGATTTTCAATATAAACGTAGCTTGTAGCAGGTGTTTGTAAAACGTACTTATCATACAGTCATAAGTTATCTTTTTCATTAACTGGAGCTGGAAGAGCAAGTGCGCTCAGAATGAGAAACGAATTGCTATTAATTTTAGGTTACCGCATCTAGTAGCCTTTTGTGGAAACTAGCAACATTGAAAATGTGAAACTGCTCTTGAAGCATAAATGATAAGAATTTTTAAAGACATTGACAATTAAGACAATTTAGATTTTACATATTTTTGTTAGAGAACTTTAACACTATTTCTATATTTTTTTATGTGAGCCAGCGTGTAAATGAGAGTCCATGAAGTTTCTTGCGCAATTGCGCATTCTTCCCCATAGAAATCTACACATTGGCTTATAGTACTTTCACAACTTACTATGCCTTATGGCTGTGACTGTAGCTTCACTTTCTTTGTTTTTCTGACATACAAAAGTGCCTGTAATGGTCTAATTAAAATAAATACTTTGAGATTGAGTTTGACGTACAAGCTGCTTTATTGATTTTGGAACTGTATGTGTAAATAGCGGGTACCATCTATCTGACAGAAACTTGATGCTCCGAAATTTATTTGGCATAACACACTTGGCATATTCTTCTTTGAACGACGATTCTGATTGTGAACTTTCGGCAATATGATGGTTCTACTTTTTAATGATTCTGGAAATGAAGTTTATGCTCAAAGATGATTCTGAATTACAAAATTATTCGTTTTGAATTTATAGTAAATGATTTCGCCAATGATTTTCGGCGAAATGACGTTTATGCCACTAACTGCTATGCAAAATAAAAGTCGGACATAAAAAGTTCGACTTTGCAAGGTAGACCCGTAAATAGCATATCAGCTTTATTAACTTAAATAATTTGACATTATAGTGCTGTATAATATAATATATCTGAACGTTCAAAGTTTTATACAATAATAATAAGCTACAAAGATAGTTGTTTTCTACCTAAGACCTTTAAAAGATTAGTTATTCGAAGAACTAACGTTGTTTAGATGACCTGGGTTTTACAGCTGGTTACTTCTAAATCAAACTCAAAGTCTTGTTGGTTTTTAAGTCCTGAAATTACAATTATTTCCATCTGTAAAATCAAGTCTTTGTTCAAACTTTGCTGTTCCTAGAGTGTCTATGTTTCTTGAGTTTTTATCAACGATTTAATAAGTATCATTGGCCCAGGATCGAAGGATTTGGAAGTCATGGGGAGAGGCCTTTGCCCAGCACTGGGATGACACATAGGTACTAACAGTAATATTGACTGCCTTGTTGGGGTAGTGGTCGCAAGCGCGACTACTGAGCAAGAGGTCTTGTGTTCCATTACCGAGTAGGGCAAAGTGTTAGTAGGTTTTTCCATCAGGCAAAATGGTGAAATGTGGGTGTATCTACTATTAGGTACCCATCTCTGCTATACCCTTCAGGGGTTACAGGCGTGATGTTATTTATGTGTTTAATATCACACAGTGCTCGCCCGAGTTTCATTCTATTCTCAGAAATGTGAATATGTTTCAATCAGCCCACTGCTACGGCACGGGTCTCTAAAGCGCAACGCACACAGGGAGCGGGCGCGTAATGCAGTTTTGTAGTTTCAATGTAGGTTCGCTGTAACCAGCTGCCACTACCAATTAGGCCGCGCCTGACCCGCTGCTGACATACGTTATATGAGAAGGCAATGAACGTGTGCGTCTTTCTTGACGGACGTGACCCAACCCGCGCCTGACCTGCGCCCAAGCCGCGCCCAACCTACGCCCAACCCGCGTCCAACCCGCGCCCAAACCACGGCCAACCCACAGCCGCTCTAGGTTATATTATGCTAACAAGAACAACGGAAAATGGTCACGTTATTTTAATTAAATTCTAGCGCTTTTTCTCTGTGGTGAACAAATGGACTCGCGTACTAATAGCCTACCTGTAAAAATCTTTTTCCATATTAAATAATACCTAAGTGATATTATCCATTATCTACGGGGTAGGTAGCACGTGTGCCTGAAATGACAAATGAATAGCTATTAATTCTTCTAGCACTCACATGAGTGGATTTTCGTCGCGTTCTACCACAATGGATTGGATCTTGTCGCGTACAATGTAGGTACCTACTTTGTGCAGTTTTTCCAATTCACTAATGTAAAATAAACCTTAGCAATGAAGTGATTGAGTGGGGTTTTCGGGAAACTTAAATCTATTTGATGACCTTTCTTCGGTGTATTCTATAGTCAATACCTTCTTAGTATAGGGAGGGATGTTGCACTATAAAGAGTGACATTCCATATTTATAATTTTGTATTCAATAGGGATGTTTACTGACAAAAAAAAATATGATTCTAATTAGTCCGTCTGTTAGATTATAGAAACATATTGGATACGTATTTTTTGTTTTATGAAATCAATAAAAATTGACGAAGATAAAACGCGTCAAAGATGAGTGGGAGGTTGTGACGTCACTGCTCGCTAAGAAATGCCATACTAATGTCTTAGAATATGACGTCACACGAGTTTTCAAAGCACTGTATCGTCTTCATTGTTTGTTTACGTGAAAAAAGAAAAAATATGTGTCCAATATTTTTTGAAAATCTATCTGACGGACTAATTAGATTTTTTTAGTTAACATCCATATTGTGGCTTCTAACTTTAATTTAATTTAAATAGTAGATTTTACAACAAGTGCACAAAACGAACCATTTTTATCCGAGACTTTTAGCAGCCCGCAGCCGAAGGCGAGGGCTGATAGTAATGTCGAGGATAAAAATGGTTTTGTGGACGAGTTATAAACTCTGCTTTTCACTTTGAATGCGAGGAAATAAAACAGTAGTATAACATATTTCTTGAATTAAAATTCAAATTAAAATTTGTACAGATTTGAATACTGAAGGAAATTGTTTTTTTTTTAATCTTACGAAATTTATATTAGGCTTGCAGACCTATACAGCCTACTATTAAATTAATTTTCATTAATTAATTAAATAACTTACCGTACTTGAATTTAAATTTTAATATCTTTTAAGTCTTAAAAAACACATATGGCAAATAAATTAAAGTAAATATTATAAAATAACAAATTGTATCTATGAACTTCTTATTGTGTTTGGCTGTATGGCTCATTTTCTTTGCCTTAATAAAGATACATTTATGAGTAGATACGTTAATGCCCTTGTGCACAAAATTCGATTTTGTGCAGCCTGTAGCCTGCACAAATAAGCACTTTCAGAGCATGAGATGTGAAAATGTTCTTTTTTATCTTTTCACATGTTTTACAGCTGTCGGAATTTTTAGGTACCTATTTCTAATTAGGTACTATTTATGATTTTTTTTTGGAAAGTTTCGGCATCGTCATTTTTGAGAACCGATGATTTCTATCCCACTTCGATTCTTGTTTATGAACAAGAATCGAAATGGGAAAGAAATACAAATACAATACCGATTAAATTTTATTTTCAGTCAGTAAATAAGGGCCATACAAAAAAAAAAATAACTCGTAGAAGTTAGTATAGTAGTATACAAAATAAATGCTTTTCAAGTACCTACATAATGAACAGTGTTAGCAATATTTCAGGCACAAAACAGGTGATTTTTACAACGCCATTAGATTTTTCTCTTCTAAAAACCTTTAGTTTAATGAGCTGTACCTATAACGATGTACTTACCTACTAGGTCGTTAGTAAAAAAGGGAGCGCGATTTTTATACCGTTGATTTTTTCCATTATTTTATATTTTTACCTAAAAACGTGTTGGCACTTAGAATATTACCAGTCTCTCCCTACTTTCCGCCTTATTCATATTGTGAAGGTCGCTATTGTTACAGGTGAAGATTAGAATGTACGAAAATATAAATAAACATTATGTATTCTTGTACAAAAACAGCCTGTTTTCCTCCTTGGCTTGTTGGTTTAGAACTTCCTAGCTAAACCAACAGTGCCTGCTGTTAGTTTAGCTAGATCCTACTGCTTCATTGCTTTAGAGATCGCGACAGCCGAGTGTGTTATCCGGGATACGATAGCCAAGTAAAAGTAAAGTGTTGTCGAGTTTTTCATTGGGAATTTGTAAGTCCCTGAAAGTCAGGGTGTATACAATATACAGTCAATAGCAATACGGCAAGCTCATAAGGCAAGCAGACTGTCCAGAAACCCTTACATCATGAAGAGTAGTCCTGCTAATATTATAAACGCGAAAGTTTGTAAGTATGGATGGATGTTCGTTACCTACTCTTTCACGCAAAACGGATGTGGATACAATTTACAACACAGTTAGTTTAAAACCTGGATTATAACACATAGGATAATTCTTATCCCGGTAGTATGATCCCGTGAGACAATTATCGAACGCCACTGGCACAAGCTAGTAGGTTATAAGGGCAAGCCAAGCTTGTATGAAAGTACCACCACTTAGTAGGAGAGAGACAATATGGACTGGTAAAATAAAGTGTCCCCATAGTATATGAGACTTAAGTATAACTCCCTCGCTGGTCTAGTGTTGCAAACGCCACTGCTCTGCATGAAGTTCTTGGTTCGATCCCCATGTCAGGCTAATTGCTATTGGGGTTTCCCATCAGGAACATCTCAGTAGCAGTTACGAAGACTGGAATTCTGACTAGTTGATGTCAATAGGCTCGCTTCCTACATGGCGCTTAAACATAACTGGCGAAATGTGAGCGAACTAAGGGTACTGAAAGGCGCAGACTTTTTCAGCGGGGAACTGTGCCTAACTTTTCTTCAGCATTAGGACTGTATGTTTCTTCATGTGGAGATAAATGAAAGACGAATTCTTCAGTTTAAAACAAAGTCGTGTGGAGTGTGCGTGTATGTGGAGTGTAGGAGCAGCGATTCTTCTTATAAGTTGTCTTCAAGCAGCGGTCGAGCGAATAGTGAACCAAGATTTTTGGCTGGGCCCTATTTATACTTTTTGCACATTAGCGCTACGCGCGGCAGTGATAGAATGAGACAACTTCAATTAGCCAATGAGAGGCGCCTATTCATGTTACACATGTGTGTGTGTATTTATTGAGTGCAGCATTATTTATTATATAAGACACAAATTGAAATAACGAGTTACATACTTGGAAATAGTAAAATCTAGTACATATTAGGTTGTAGTTGGACATACAATATCAAAATTTCATATATCTAGGTTACATGTACGGATTATCTATGTTTTAGATGTACATAGCAAGTTATACACTGAAATCTTATGTGTTAGGCACTAAAATGCACTAAACAGTAAACAAAAGGTAAATAAAAGTGGTTCTTACGTTAATACATAAGCAATAAGGCTCTTATATGCCTTAAAAATGAATAAAACTATTCTAACAAGGACTAATAACAAAAATAACACGTTTACATGGCTATATTTTACATGTATCTAGCCTTAAACATAAGCTGTTATTTACAATCTCCCCCTCGTGCGCGAGCACAATTTATAAGGTTTTAGTCCGCTGTAGGGATTAAGATGAGGCGAGAGGCTGGGCGACGAAGTAATCCAGCAGCTGTTCGTATCTCAGTTACTCGTACTCGTCCATCTGGGCCTGGGTAGACTTTCATGATCTCACCTCGAGGCCACACTCCTCTGGGCATTGTGCCATCACATATTATGACGATGTCGCCAACCTTTAAGTTATTATGTTGAGGGTTGGTGCTAGATCTTGGCATCAGGAGAGGCTTATATTCTGCCGTCCACCTTGCCCAAAAGGCGTCAGCTAATGCCTGAGCAGCTTTCCAGGAGTGTGAAGTCAGCTGTGCGTCTTTAAACGAACCAAAAGGTGACATCCCACTTGAGCGCCCAATAAGGAAGTGATTTGGGGTCAACGCTTCTTCATCCAAGTTGGGATTCACAGGGGTCAATGGCCTCGAATTTACCACGTGTTCAGCCTCTAATAATAACGTGTGTAAAATATCGTCAGGAGGAAATCTTTCGTTTAGAGTGACTCGTAATGCTGTTTTCACCGATCTGACCATTCTTTCCCAGGCGCCGCCCATGTTTGGGGCACCAGGTGGTATCTTCTTCCAGGTGATCAGCTTTTCAGACGCGAAAGCTCTCAATTCTTGGTCATTGCCTTGCATGGCTTCATAAATTTCTTTTTCAGCGCCAACGAAGTTGGTTGCGTTGTCGCTGTATATTATAGTTGGCGTGCCGCGGCGAGCTATCATTCTGCGCAGGCTCATGATCATAGAGGAGGCCGAGAGAGATGTGGCCACCTCCAGGTGCACTGCTCGAGTGGTGAGGCAGGTGTATAAAGCGCACCACCTTTTCTGTAGCTTTCGCCCGACATTAACATGCATGGGCCCAAAATAATCCACCGCAGTAGCTGTGAAGGGCGGTTGGTTTTGGGCCAGCCTTTCAGCTGGTAAGTCGCCTAAGGGAATTTTTGAGGGGATTCCCCTATAGGTCCGACACCATTGGCATTTGTTGCAAATGTAGCGTATAACGCCGCGCAGTCCTATTATGTGGTAGCGTTGTCTCAGCTCATTCATTACGGTTTGGTGGTTTCCGTGATTGAAAGTTGAGTGCGTGTGATGCACCAACAGCTGAGTGAAGCCTTCTTTGGCATGTAGGACTGGCAGGTTTTGCTTATCAGTTATTCTGCTGTCTAGACACAGGATTCCGTTGCGGTCGATCTTCACGGAGAGCTTGTAGAACGGGGACTTCTTCGGTGGTCGCCGCCCAGCCTCAATCGTCGTGATGTCTTCGCCGAACGAGTTATATTGACTCCTTCTTACTAGCAGCAGTTCAGCTAGTTTTATATGGCTTGGTGCCAGTTCTTTACTTGTGATTCTTTTGAGCATTTTGGCTTTAAATACCTCGGCGGCGAGCAGAACGGTGGCAGCAACACGTACTAATCGAGTGTATTTCGAAAAACGTTCTAACTGTGGTAAATAATCGCTAACGTCATGCCTAATAATCACATGTACTTGCTTAAGAACTCTTTCTTCCCCTGAAGGGGGTGGCGGCGCCGCGGCTCGCTTTTCCTGCGGCCATAATGCGGGGTCGCCTCTTATGAACTCGGGTCCATAAAACCATCTGTGGTTAGAGTTGAAATCGATAGGAATTCCCTTGGTCGCATCGTCCGCGACGTTATCAGCACTGGGTACCCATCGCCAGTTGGCTGGAGTAGTTAGGCTCTCGATTTCAGCCAGTCTATGAGCTACAAACGACTTGAATGTGCGCGGGTCTGATTTAATCCAAGCTAATACGGTTCTAGAGTCAGACCAATAAAAGCAGTTTAATGTCTTATAATCCGACTCGCGCTTGACCGATTCAGCTAATCGACTGCCTAACACTGCAGCCTGCAGCTCTAAGCGAGGAATAGATATAGGTTTCAGCGGGGCCACTTTGGCCTTACCGGCTATCAGTCGTGATGTTTTAGTACCGTCAGAGTTTGTACTTACGAAATAAATCGCGGCTGAATACACTTTTTCACTTGCGTCACAGAAAACGTGTAACTCCCCTTCATTAGGGGGTGTAGCAGGTACGTACCTATCTATTTCTAACGTCTTTAAAAGTTGTAAGTTTTTAATAAAAGATAACCACGTCACGTGATGCTCGGTTGTGATGGGGTCGTCCCAATCTATACCACTGCGCCATACTTCTTGTATAAGACATTTACCTATCATCGTAATTGGCGAAACTAAACCTAGTGGGTCGAAAACCGACATGACCGCGCTAGTTACCTGTCGCTTGGTAGGCAGAGTGTCGCCTTGTATGACGCTGGCGGGCGTACTTCTTAAATTCACGTTAAAACCTAACGTATCGCGTGCGTGATTCCATATCAGACCTAATGTTCGTTCCGTATCGCTTTTCCCCAGCGTAGTCGAATCGCTACAGCGCGTATCTGTGACGTCACTTATAACAGCCGGCACGTTCGATGCCCAACCGCGTAATTCGAAAGATGCGTTCAAGTGGACCTTATACATAGCGTCTATCACTCGCTTCGCCTCGCTTTCGTTATCGAACGCGCCTAGGTAGTCGTCCATATAAAAATTACGCACCGTGGCTCTCGCGACTTCGGGATATTGTTGACCGTGATCGTCTGCGTTTTTATTTTTTACGTAAATAGCGGTACACGGTGAGGATGCCGCCCCGAATATCAATGACGTCATTCGGTACTCCTGCGGTGGTCCTACCCTATCTTCACCCCTCCATAAAAATCGCAAACTATCGCGGTCCTGCATAGCGATTTTGACCTGCAAAAACATCTCTTTTATGTCTGCTACTACTGCAATTTTACCCTCCCTAAATCTGACTAACACACCGAATAGCGATTGGAGTAGGTCAGGGCCTGCTAATAACGCGTCATTTAGACTTTTTCCCCCATACTTAGCTGCTGCATCGAACACTAAACGTACTTTACCCTTCTGCGGATGCACTACTGAAAAGTGCGGTAAGTACCAGCTGCGTGGCGATGCAGCTGGGGTGTCTACTTTTTCGGCGTAGCCCGCTTCCAACAAGTTATTAACCTGCTTGCTATATTCGGTTTTTAAGTTTGGGTTTTTATCTAGTTTATTTTCTAGATTATACAGGCGACTGAGAGCTTGTTTTTTATTATTTGGCATTACCTCATCGTCTGTACGCCACAGTAATCCCGTTTCGAACCTATTACAGCTGACTTTTTTACAAGTTCCTTCTAAGACCGCTAGGGCGCGCTGCTCGGGGTCAGACGTTGGCCGTCGTGGCTCTATTCCTAGCGAGTCTAAACTGAAAAAATTCCTAATAAGTTCTAACGCGGGGTCATCTGTTGTAGTGGGCCGTACGTGGTTAACCAGCGCTACGGTACTACGTGGACGTGCGTCTTGCCCGTGCAGCACCCAACCTAACTTGGTCAACGATGCTACGGGCTGGGTTTTGTGGCCGACACGAAGTTGTCTGGACGTGATTAAGTGCCAGTTGTCCTGGCCTATTAAAATAGTCGGTTTTCCCAACTCGTAGCACAGCTCATCTTCAAGCTCCGCTAGGTGACTACACTGTCGCACTACGTCCCTGCTTACCTCCTGTGGAGATAGATTTAAATTTTCTATGGTGTTTGCACTCATAGTTTCTAAGTTTCGATTACATAAACCGCGGATCGATAAATTGACGTGACATGACTCTGCATCGTCTATACGATTACCTCCCACCCCCTCTAGAGACAATAGTTGGCTTCGACCCCTAGGTATAACGCTGTCGGCCACGCCTCGTTCAACAAGCGTCATGGTTGAACCTTCATCAAGTAAGGCGTAGGTGGCCGTAGAACCTATTGGGCCGCTTAATTCGACCGGGACTATTTTTAGGTAGGTATTAGAGGTTTGTATATGATTTATCGAGCTTACATTACCGCGGGTAGGCAGAGTTGTATTGCCACTGCCGTGCAACATTTTATTATGCGATGCTTCGCACCCGTTTATTCCGCATGCTACGTATTTACACCTAAATGTACGTATGTGTGAGTTACCTAAACATCTAAAACACAGCTTTTCACGTTTGGCCGCGTCCCATCGTTCTTTAATAGTTAATTTTACGAAGTCAGCACACTCCGCGGCGGCGTGATTGTCAGCACAAAATGCGCATTTTTTAATTTTGTTGACTTCTGCTGACGACTCGTTATTCGGTCGTGATGGGCGTGGCTTTTGCGACTTCGGCGCCTGTTTTTTAGAGTTGGATTTATTAACAGTGGCGACCGTTTTACTTCGTGATTTTTCCTCGATTCCTGACTCATCCGATGAGGAATCGGAGTCATCGTTTCGACGTGACTGTGGATGTTCGCGAGCCGTGTTCACCGTGCGCGGCCTGTTACCGCGGTTTTTCCGTTCGTCTCGCGCCGCGTCATAAGCGAACATAGCGCCGCACTGGTCGGCCATGATGTTCAGGAATCGAGATAATAACTCTAACTCCGGCGCCCCGGAGCGCTCTGCTCGGAACTCGTACCATTTGTACTTTAAAATTATGCTGAGTTTTTCTACAACTCGACTTACTAACTCAGGTGAATATAAATACTGCGGTTGATTGAGTGCTTTTATCGCCGCAACTGTATTAGCGATTTTGTTCGCGAAACTACTAATATTGCGCCCGTCTTCGCTCATGCGGGGCATGCGTTTTATACTTTCGAGTTCTGACAAGACGAGTAACTCTGGTCGGCCGTAACGTCTCTCTAACGTGTCCATGACTTCATATGGATCCGACACCGTGAATAATAACGCCCTAACAGTTTCGCGGGCTGCACCTTTTAGTGCTTTTCTTAAGCGGGCTACGTTTTGTACGTCAGAAAACATGCCTACTGTGTCATTAAAGACTGATCTGAAAGCCATCCACTCGGCAATCGCCCCGTCAAAATGGGGTAGTTCGTGGATAAACTTGGGTGCCGCGGAGTCTGATTTATTGGAATTTACCGCCTGCATTATCGCGTTGGCCAGCATCGCCATGTCGCTGCTACTGTTAGACATGTCGTTTCCAACGCGTGGTTCGTTCCTACAATTAGCGGGTGATCGCGGGGCCTGTCCCGGGACTTGGGTATTATCTACGATAGCCGGCCTTTCTGCTAAACATTGCTCCGAAATCCAGCTTTTAACACGCGACTCTTCTAACCTAGGCGGGCGCTCCGCGTCGTTAGAACTTTCCAGTTCGATCCTGGCTATTTCTAGACGACTCCTAGCAACTGCGGATACCGCCTGAGCTCGTGCTAACTCGGAATTATGTAATTCTAGCTCAGCTTGTAATATAGATAATCTACTACACGCCCTTTCCGTCGTGGGGACATTAACTACAGTGCCCGGCGCACTCCTAACTAAAGTATTATTTAAATCGACTTGCGCGGACCTACTTTCGACTATTTGCTCGTTAATACGTGACGTGCTGCTGTCACCGCTCGTGTCCTCTATGCTGGTGCCTTTACTCCACGTATTTGTTTCGGTCGACGTTGTCTGACCGGACACCGGCGTGGCGTCTGTGAGAGGCGTAGTTTTGCCTGAACGCAATACACGTGCGTCATTCATCATCGCGCAAGAGGGTCCCTAATCCTACCAATTACTTAGAATTAACACTGAATTTAACTCTTTTTTTTTTTAAACACTTTTTATCACTTTATCACTTTCACTTATTGTTCTTATCGATGTGACGCCTACTTTGCCTAACTGCCTGTTCGGACTACTAGCGTGGGGATGCCGAACAGAATAGGATCGTGAGGGATAGGAAGGTAGGAACCTCCCGGCAGTGGGCGAAGGGTCTCACGGGTGCGTCAGAAACGTGGGAGGAAAACCACGTCCGTCGTTGCATGCCAACTTGTGGCCCCAGAGAGTACCAACACCGTACCGGCGGGGTCTGACTGAAACACCAGGGATGGTGCGTGGAGGCGTCAGTTCGTCCACATGTGCCTCCGTACGATATAGGCCGTTTAACACCGCTAGGTGGCCACGTACGAGTGATAATTTTTGCTTCCAAGTAATTAGCAGCGGTTTAGGCAAGGACCGACTACTAACACTCGCGCGTACTTGTTTCTTTCTTCAAGATTCGTGCGAAGAACTTGATTTTTCTTTCTTGAATGACGAAATCTTGAGTTTTCTTTCTTCAAAGCTTGATTGCAGAGATCCGGCTCGAAGGACCATTGAAAGGCGCAGACTTTTTCAGCGGGGAACTGTGCCTAACTTTTCTTCAGCATTAGGACTGTATGTTTCTTCATGTGGAGATAAATGAAAGACGAATTCTTCAGTTTAAAACAAAGTCGTGTGGAGTGTGCGTGTATGTGGAGTGTAGGAGCAGCGATTCTTCTTATAAGTTGTCTTCAAGCAGCGGTCGAGCGAATAGTGAACCAAGATTTTTGGCTGGGCCCTATTTATACTTTTTGCACATTAGCGCTACGCGCGGCAGTGATAGAATGAGACAACTTCAATTAGCCAATGAGAGGCGCCTATTCATGTTACACATGTGTGTGTGTATATGTATTGAGTGCAGCATTATTTATTATATAAGACACAAATTGAAATAACGAGTTACATACTTGGAAATAGTAAAATCTAGTACATATTAGGTTGTAGTTGGACATACAATATCAAAATTTCATATATCTAGGTTACATGTACGGATTATCTATGTTTTAGATGTACATAGCAAGTTATACACTGAAATCTTATGTGTTAGGCACTAAAATGCACTAAACAGTAAACAAAAGGTAAATAAAAGTGGTTCTTACGTTAATACATAAGCAATAAGGCTCTTATATGCCTTAAAAATGAATAAAACTATTCTAACAAGGACTAATAACAAAAATAACACGTTTACATGGCTATATTTTACATGTATCTAGCCTTAAACATAAGCTGTTATTTACAGGTACCTTTTGCCTAATCCTTCGGGGATTAAAGGCGTGATGTTATGCTATGTTAAGCTTAACTGGTTTAATGTGGGTGTAAGCAGGTACTATACACCCCCGCACACCCCACTTGGGAATACACTCACAATGTTGTATAATGCTCTTTTAAAGTAAATTCTCAAAATAGGCTTTCCCGCTGTTATTGTATCACTTTAGCAGACATTATGGGTGTTTCTCGAATCGGTTACTGCCGCTAGATTTACGGGGGCGGTATAAAAAGTTGCGCCGTTTGGACGCACCTGGTGCGTTCTCCATTCGGGTGGTGGTAGCGCTCATAAACTGATCATGAAAGGGGGAGGGGGGGGGGGAGGGCGGGTTGGCACAAAGATACCGCGGCCTCGACATAAAGGGCTAAGAAGGAACATGGGTGGTTTTTAGTCAGTAGAAGTCTGGCACTCCCTTTCGCTCTGCCCAAGAGCGGGAGGGGTTATTTGTTGATTTTCCACCCGCCAAAAAAAGGTGGGTAGGGTTATTGTGCTCAGGGGGATGCGATTGTGTTTTGTTAATTAAGTTGTGTGTTTGTATTGGTGTAATTGGTTGTTGATCGTGATTAGAGTGGTCGTTAACACATTGTTATGTTGGAGTTATGAAGGTATAATCTAATCTACCTACCTATCTGTGAATCGAGTTTTGTTGGTGCTTTGGTATGCAATATTGGCACGATTTTGTTGATATGAAAATAATAAAAAATGTATAGAATTTAGATGTTAGGTTAGGTTAGGTCCCGTTGGGGGCTGCGGGTTGTTCGAAAGAGATACCGCGGCCTCGGCACAAAGGGCTAAGAAGGAACATGGGTGGTTTTTAGTTAGTCGAAGTCTGACACTACCTACCGCTCGGCCCAGAGTGGGAGACTCCACAACGGTTTATTTCGCTTTTTTTTATTATTTCTTAAAAATCTTAAGTATTAAAATAACTGTACTGCTGAGTAAGTTTATTGAAAGTAACTTATGGAGTAATCATGAAGCTGAAACAGGTATTTATCAACTACTACAATATTAAAATTTCTTAAATAGCATTTCAACTTTATCGTTGAAGCATTAGGTTCAAGATTGATATTCTTTTTGTTGACTATATAATTTGACTTTTTCTGATAGCTTGATGTCCTGGCGTCTGTAGATAACTATTACTAGCTATATATTACTACATGTTATTACATGCTTAACTGAATACAACATTATTATATAACACAGCTCATTTAAGCAAAAGTTAACTTACAGAGATTAGCGGCCGCTTATCGCTACTATATAGCAATGTCTACCAGACAACTAAAATATCTAGATAGAAGCTAAGAAAACATAATTATGCACACTCATCATCTTCATATCCATTTACCAAAACATATCCACAGATAATTCACTAACCTGTATCTCTGATACACGTGGTCCTCCCATCCTCACGCCAGCCTCCGTTCAAATTAACATTAATGATAATGAATGCGGGCCAGTATTGATCCCGCATTAACCCAGCAACGGGACCCAAGTCTCCCATTCGAGAGCATACCAATAAATTGAGATATTTGCCCTGTTGTGAACAAAATTTATGTTCTTTTATTGGGTTCTGTACCGTTTTTCGAACCGTTTCTACAGGCGGCAGCACTTTTCGTAACAACAATGGGTAGAATTTACGATCGAATTGATGTTATTACTTTGCTCATTAATTTGGACTTGTTTACGCAGAAGTAGGATTTATACGTGAGAGTATATTTTAAGGGGTTAAGGCTAAAATTGCTTTGAAGAACAGGTAGGTACCTGTTAAAATTCGAATATATTTATAAATTAGGGATAGATTGTTTATGTAGCCTTTGGAAAGGTTTCGTATCGAGACCTCCTATTTGCAAAACGACACGTTAATAATGTCTATTAGTAAATCTTCTTAGGAGTAAATGGTCTAAAAAAACAAAGGAATGTGAATTGTTGTCATAGATACCACACATACGAGTAAGACTATCTATACTTCTATACTAATATTATAAAGAAGTAAAGTTTGTGTGTTTGTATATTTGTTAAATTGTAAGGGGTAATCTCGGGATCTACTGAACCGATTTTAAAAATTCTTTCACCAATAGAAAGCCACATTATTGCTGAGTGTCATAGGCTACTTTTTATCCCTGTATTCCCACGGGAACGGGATCTACGCGGGTGAAACCGCGGGACGTCCGCTGGTATCTGATAAAAAGAGACTGAGAAGATTATATCTGATTTAAAATTCATTTTAATTACAAAAATTATAGCTGTAATAAACATAACACTACTAGTTGACCTCTTGTTGGCTTATAACAGTCGGGGTCAATCTTCTGGTTAAGCTGTGCTTGCCTGTGATGGTCCGTGGATGGGTACGTACCCATTATGTACCCATTACATACTAAGTTTCCTCCGAGCTGCGGAAAACACATTAAACTGTTGGTCCCGGATTTGAAGATCTTTGACAGTAGTTACAGTCCCCCGAAAGTCCCAAAAAAACCAGTCAGTCGACAAACGTTTGGGGGTGACTTCGTCGGCTTAACGTGCTAAGACTTTACCAAAGGTTATCACATTATCCAGTACTTACATGGCTGTGGAGGTAGATAGGCAGTTGCTACATATAAAATAGTAGATAATATTTAGCTGCATCCAGTTAGACCAGAAGCCGATCCATGCATAGCCGGGAAAAGGCTAAGCCGATGATGATACTAGTTGACTTCTCTGCCACATGAAGATGTTAACAACAAAGTATTCTTCAAACTAATTGCGCTAATATTCCTACAATAATTAATTAATTCCCCATTAATTAAATCAATGACCCCTTGATTCAATACGTTCTGCAAGTAGTACATTTCCGTTACGCACGTACTGTGCGTTACGTCATTACAGTAATTAATATGAATCGGTGCGCGACCAATGATCCTGGGGCACAATGATCCCGGGGCACAATGTTCCGGGGCACAATGTTCCCGGGATACGTAATTTAATTATGCTGAAGTACACGCAGGTGTATAGTATAACGAACTTAATTAATGGAGAAAGCGATCTTAATAGGTAACAGGTTAATGGCAAATAACTGATGGGTAATCAATTGGATTCCATCGTGTTGAAATGTGATGTTCGTAATTGTATTGTTGTGTGAACCTGCCTTAATTCCATTATACCTTCATTATCATAGGGCTCGAGTTCGAAGCTCTGGTTTTTCGGATTCACGCGCGTATTGAATAGTTATTATGTTATATGCTTCGGAGAAGGAAAACATCGTGAGGAAACCCTGTTGGTTTGCCTGAGAGATATTTATCGACAGCATGTAACGCCAAGTCTTACCTACCTATTTACCCGACTACGGCAAAGCCAAAGGAGGGTTATGATTTTGACTGGCTATGTATGTATGTATGTTTGTATGTATGTGAGTATCTTCATCTGTTCCCTCATAGCTTCGAATCTACTTATCGGAACTCGACATACGAGGTATCGTTAGAACCGTCTTAATTTTCCGCTGAACATAGGCTACGTGACGTCTCACAAAAAGCGATTTGGCGCCCTCTAGCGGACAAAAAGTAAGGCTTAAAATATAAAAATGGAGATAAATACGCCGTGTTTGGTATCATTTAAAAGGGCCTCACTTGTCCATTTCCAAAATATTGCTCAAATTTAAAATCACGCCCTCTAGCGGACAAAAAGTCAAGAGTAAAAAATAAATATTTAACACCAAAATTGTTTAAATAAAAAAAAGAAAAACTAAAACCCGACTACGACAAAAAAACGACGCTGAAACAGTATGAAACAAGATTTTCAGGATAGTACAAAAAGAAAAGCCGTAGTCACACGGTATTAAAGTGTTTAGGTTGGTACCTATAACGTGTGACTACGGCTTTTCTTTTTGTTCTATCCTGAAAATCTTGTTTCATACTTTTTCAGCGTCGTTTCAGTTTTTCTTTTTTTTGGTTTTTGAAATTACCATTGCTATTGCTTGTATTTGTCTAGGAAAACATTAGTCACTTTCGTCACATAGAATTAATCTACGAAACACTTACTTAAAACTTTTCTATCGAATGAAAACTACAGAAAACTACTATTAATACTGTAAACGGGATATTTACCATGTTTTGATATTGTTGTATTGTGTCCCAGATGCTGCGTTCGCCGAAGGACAACTTTCCGCTGGAAAAACCCGGGGTTTATAAAGTGGACTGTAGTTGCGGCAAGTCCTATATCGGTCAGACAAAACGTACGGTGTCGTGTCGTATATCCGAACATATTAGGGCAGTGAAAAACAATGACACCCAAAAATCGGCCATAGCTGAACATCTACTTGAATCGGGATCGAACCACTGGATTGAGTTGCATAACCCTCAGGTCATCTCAACAGAACGCCACTATATACCTCGTCTGGTTAGAGAGGCTATTGAAATTACAAAATATAACAATTTTAACCGAGAGGATGGGTTTCAACTGTCGAGAGCCTGGAATCCAGTGGTTCAGCTGTGTAAAAACCGAAAAAGTGCCGAAAAATGTTCGCGAGTGGACACAGTGAGTTTTGTGTGTCGGGAACAGAATCGTGTAGTGAGTGACAATGGTAGTGGTACCGAGCGCAAAAAACGAACGAGAAAGAGGGTAGACCGATTTGTCTGCTCATAAACATCCACCCGCAATGACTTCAGTTTATCCGTGATCATGGTGCTTGTAACAGCGCCGAAATATCGGGAACTCGCAACAATATCAAAACATGGTAAATATCCCGTTTACAGTATTAATAGTAATGTCAGTGACCATGTCAGTTTAAAAACTTATACTACAGAAAACATTAACTTCTAAAGTAAATTGACTTTTATAACGACAAAAAGTAAGAAACAAACCAGTTACAGCTCCTTACAAAAAACCGGCCAAGTGCGAGTCGGACTCGCGCACCGAGGGTTCCGTAAAAAAAATATATTATGTGATGTAACTAAAAATTTATGGTTTTCGTAATTATTCCTTTATCTATGCTATAAGACGTTGCTTCGTACCAAATTTCAAGATTCTGAGTTCACGGGAAGTACCCTGTAGGTTTTGATTCCCTTGCGAGTGTCGAAAATTTGCGGCATAAACGGGAGTATCTTGATGTAACTAAAAATTTATGGTTTTCGTAATTATTCCTTTATCTATGCTATAAGACGTTGCTTCGTACCAAATTTCAAGATTCTGAGTTCACGGGAAGTACCCTGTAGGTTTTGATTCCCTTGCGAGTGTCGAAAATTTGCGGCATAAACGGGAGTATCTTTTGATCGCGTTGACTTAGAAGTTTGATTTTTTCACAGCTCCAAGAGACCATAGACTTGAGTATTTGATATGAATTTCAGCTTGATACCTCCACGCGTTCCTGAGAAAAAAGGTCTTGACAGACAGACAGACAGACAGACGGACAACAAAGTGATCCTATAAGGGTTCCGTTTTTTCCTTTTGAGGTACGGAACCCTAAAAACTGAAAGAAAACCATTAAACTATTTCGTAAAGGTCTTTAACTAGTCTGAAAAGAAAATTTATATACTTAAGGCTGCCCACTTTCATGTGGCTTTCACAAAATTCTATTTTTTGTACGTAAGTCTTTTAAGTAAGTTCTTTTAATAACAAAGGTAGCAAACAGCTTAAACGGCCACCTGCTGCTACAGAGATTTACTACCATAACATTCCGTATATAAGGATTCCGTACCATAAGATTTTGTACCAAAATACTTTGGAATTTTCCTCAAACCCTCACATGTTTGGGGACAGACGAGCATTATGCAAGGACCAGAATATACGTTACATGGATTGAAATATCAAATCTGCACCTGTTACTCTATATTCGGTAGTAGGTGGGTATTGTCGTATTTATGTACCTATAGCGGTGAAATATGTATGAGGATGGGGAAAGGGAATTTTCTTTGTTGCGTAAAGCTGTAGAGTCCACTATGTCATATCCTTTGCTTTTATACGCAACATAACATCTACCTCCAAAGGGTTAAAATCAATCAATCAACCAATCAATTTATTTATTATCAGACTACTGAGGCCCATAGATAAAATACATTCAATTAACTTATACAATAATAAACTAATACATATTAACAATTATTCATAATCTACTTAAAACTATACACGCAAGCAAGTAAAAGCAAGCAAAAAAAGCAAAAGCAACGGTGCAAGCAACGGTGGTTTAAGCAGCGGTGTACCTTATAGTTAACCCTCCGATCCCATGTAAGACCTAGGCCATCAACTGGGCTCAAATCCAACCTAAGTGACTGCTACTGAAAAATTCCTAATGAGAAAACCTAATAACACTTGGCCCAACTTACGAATTGAAGCCAGGGTCTGATCATCCCGTCGCAGCTGCGGGTGGTTCCAAAGAGATACCACGGCCTCGACACAAAGAGCTTAGACGGAACATGGGTGGGTTTTAGTCAGTAGAAGTCTGGCACTCCCTACCGCTCTGCCTTGAGCGAATGACTCCATTTGATGTTTACTTACTATTAAAAAAAAAATGGTCTGATTATTACAAGGCACGTTTGTGAACAGAAACACTAGCTGGTTTTTTTCTGATTTTATCAGACAAAATATAGGTAGGTACTTAAAACGCAGGCGGAACTGACAAAACAGCTAGTATAGTAGATTAACACAAATCGCAGATTTAGATGCTTAAGTACCCTAATCCAAGGGCCGTTTCACTTAATTCAGGAACGAGAATGATTATGTATAATTGCTAATTCATGCTTATCCAGATTCAAATACCTACTACATAACAGGGATTTGGAAATCACTGAATTGGAAACTTTGCTTGACTGGAGTCTAATATTATATCGTTATATTTTTTACTAGCTTTTGCCCGAGGCTTTCGTACACGTAAAATGATTACTATAAAAATATTTCTTTTGCTATTTGAATCAGATTTTGTTAACAAACTCAAGGGATTTCATTTTTGAGCACGGAACCTGTGGGTTCCATTTTTTTTTTTTCAAAAAAGTATAAGTAACCTCAATTACCCATAATAACAGCAGCTGTCTGCTAGTAAAAGTCCCCTCAAAATCGGGTCAACCGTTTTTGAGATCAGCCGGAAGAAAGCTGTTGTTGTTATAATCGTACCGTATATACCATGTATATACTTTCATATATATGCATTCAAACAGACAAACCAATTTTATATGTACCTACATGAATATGCTATTTGTAAAGATATTTTTCTGAAACCAGATTAAATCATAAAAATACTTTACCGTGAAATCCGTTGGTAAATAATACGAATTATTATAATTTTTCTAGAACTACGTGAACTAAAGCGTCACAAAGGACCACATTTTCCAATCTCGAACTAAATTTTCTGCAAATACAAGGACCGCGTGATTTTCTTCAAGAATATAGAGTTATAACTCAATAAGTGAATTGTTAGAGGCTGTACAGGGTACCGGATCATCTTGACCGGGTCGCAGGAATCCTCTTTTCCTCCCCTTCTCGTATTAGCACTTAGTCAGGTCACTGGCTTCCAATTCGATAGTCACTCGTAACAAGGGGCTGCGATAAAGGACCGATGTCTTGTAAGCGATAATTTGTGGGACCGTGTTTTGGGAAATTATTGGACCTTATGTGGTTCTCCTTCCTCCGTATCTATATGCTTTTATGGTATGAAATGTTCTATAAACGTTTTGTAAACCTATTTGTGGCTGGATTTTGATGTGACACTGTTTTATACGCTTGTTATTATAAAGTCTAGTATGTGTTAAGTAAATCATTTGAAAATAAAAGGTAATAATATGTATCATAGTAACAAGAAACTTAGGTAGAAGCCTCTGCATCAGTGTATTTATTTAAAATAACATCACGCCTGTAATCCCCGAAGTGTAAGGCAGAGGTGTACCTAATAGTACTTACATTACGTTTATATTTAAGTCCCATTATCCTATGTAATAGGAAGAGAGCCTATTGCCATTAATCGGACTAGGGTATCCAGACTCCGTGGCTGCTACTGAGAAATTATTGATTTCACCCAATAATACTTGGCCGGATTCGGGACTCGAACCCAAGACCTCATGTTCAGCAGTCGCGCTTGCGACCACTAGACCAATGAGGCGGTCTCTCTCTAAAGAGAGACGGCAATATTCAAACAGAAATATTGAGAGTTAAAACTCTCAGTATATTTTATTTAAATCTGCGATAAAAGTACTTTGCCTTAGAGTAGTTGCGAAATACATTTTACCTGTAAACGGCAAAGTACTAAACCGACTTATCTTTAATGTTGACAGAATAATTTACGGCGTCACCTCTCACAAAATATTGGCTGAAGACGTTTCTTTAAAAACGAGCTCGTTTAATGTAGTTTGAAATAGTAGATTATTAACCAAGGGCTGTATGACATCAATTGCATACGAGGTTTTTGGCGCCTGAGCGTAGCGAAGGCGCTAATTAACCCGAGTATGCAATTGATGCTTACGCCCGAGATAAATACTCTGCTTTACATATCGATTGTGAGGTAAGTAAACAACGAGACAGCAGGTTTCAATGAACATTTATTAAGAAGAAAAAAATGTGTATTTAATTAAAATTAATAGTAAAATTATTACAATTTTTAAGAGATATGGTCACGTTCTTTTTAGGTATATTTATAGTTTGTACTAGTAGACTGCCTTTTTTTTTCACGCACGCAAGCGCGTCAAATCTTGCTGGCCAGTTTGATTTTTAAATCGATTCCATCTAACATACGATGTGGAAACAAATAGTTCCATATTTAAAATAAAATCTTTATAAAATAAATTGTCTAGATTCCGATTCGAGTAATTAATCGATACCGAGAAAAAAAAAATAACTTTTTAAAAATATTCTTCGTGCAGTATGAGTATGACAGTTCTTTTTTCAAATTCCAAAACCTATGCTGTAATGATAGTCATACACCCCGGCATTCAGGGGTGTAAGGGTGTACTTACAGAGCAAGAGATATGTAAAAAGATTTTAACAAGGTTTTCGTCTTTTACAGGAATACCGGGAAGATGAAGATCTGCACGTATTTGCTGTTGAGTTTTTTAGGTAAGTTTATCTTTATTTATCTTTCTTGAATTTGTGGTGTGGCAAAAATAAATAGTACATTGTTACCTTAGGGGTGGAAGTAACTTATTTAGAGCCCGAGACGGGGTTTGGCGCCTGAGCGCAGCGAGGGCGCTAATAGTTCGAGGGACTAAATAAGTCTTTAACCCGAGGTAAACACTGTGCTTTTCATTACGAATACAAGGAAAGTTGATGTGAATAGGCTTTCGCCTAATTACCTAAATCGAAAGAAAGAAGAAATAAAAAGCATTTATTGGTTTCACACAGGACAAAACAAATTGACAAAAAAATTATTCAAAATTCAAAGCATTTATTTCAAGTAGGCCGTTACAGGCACTTTTGAATAGTCGAATTAAACTAACTGCGGCACTCAGAGATATCCAACGATTACTCAAGCCGCCACCCAGCAAAGGCTTGACATACTTTTGTATGACAAAACTGCCAAAAACCTTTACCAAGCGACGTCCCAAGCAACCACTGAAGCTCTCCGAGTGCGGCAGTAAACTACTGAAGCTAAATAAACTAAGCTACAGTCCCAGTCACACGGCATAATAACTCGTGATTGTACTGTAGTTGCCCATTCCAAAGCGTTGGTCTCATGAGAAGAATGGCAAGAAACTTCATGGACACTCTTTTAAAATCGTTTGGGTTTACAATATGTTCAAGGTACAGACATAATCTTGGTATAATACACACATGAAGACTATGCAAATTAGCGTCTGAGATGGTCTTTTGAAGAAAGCACCACACAGATTTGAGTGGACCCGTCCAGTCAGTGCAAGCTTTTGTCAGTTATCGTGGAGCTCGACTTATTATAAAAGTAAACATAAGAGAAACACTTCGGTGGATGGCAATAGGCTTGCTCCTAATTACATCGGTTGGGGGCAATAGGCTTGGTCCTAATTACATCGGTTGATGGCAATAGGCTTGCTCCTAATTAGATTTCTTGATGAAAATAGGCGTGCTCCTAATTACATCGGTTGATGGCAATAGGCTTGCTCCTAATTAGATTGGTTGATGGCAATTGGCTTGCTCCTAATTAAATTGGTTGATGGCAATAGGCTTGCTCTTAATTAGATTGGTTGATGGCAATAGGCTTGCCCCTAATTACATCAGTTGATGGCAATAGGCTAGCTCCTAATTACATCGGTGGATGACAATAGGCTTGCTCCTAATTACATCGGTTGATGGTAATAGGCTTGCCCCCAATTACGTCAGTTGATGGCAATAGGCTTGCTCCTAATTAAATTGTCTGATGGCAATAGGCTTGGTCCCAATTACATCAGTTGATGGCAATAGGCTTGCTCCTAATTACATTTGTTGATGGTAATAGGCTTGCTCCTAATCACATCGGTTGGTGGCAATAAGCATGCTCTTAATTACATTGGTTGATGGCATTATGTTTGTTCCTAATTACAACAAATAATTTGACAGCTGTCAGTAGAAAGCGATTCTCCCTAGGGCTGAAAAGTAGTACTTTCAACCCGCTCCGCAGGCATGTTCTGACCTACTTTCAGAGTATGAGTAATGAAAAAACAAAAACACCACCCCCTGCGGCCAAAAAAGACGAGCAGGCAGATAGTATGTCGGTGTCGGGTTGGATTATCTATAGTTTCCACTACCAGGTAGGTACCAATATTTTTTATTATAGAATAGAATAGAATTTGTTTATTTTCAGATAACAAAGACCCATAGATAAATACCACCTAAATACACATACCAATAATACAGTTTGTGTTAGTAAGTAGAATCTTTCATCTAAGTTCACTTCACTTGTGCACTATGTCACTGAACGTTCATGTGGCACTTGCCCGCGGAAGTGACGGAGCACCACCCCCTTTTTTTTGGTGGGTGGAAAATCATCAAAACCCCCCCCCCCCCCCTCCCGCTCTTGGGCAGAGTGGAAGGGAGTGGCAGACTTCTACTGACTAAAAACCAACCCATGTTCCTTTTTCGCCCTTGTGCCGAGGCCGCGTTATGCCTTTCGATAATCCGCAGCCCCGACGGGTGTCGGCCCTTGCGGGCCCCTTCCAAGTCGCTGACATCTCTTTGAGGCGCGCGTGGAACACGAACGCGCCGTCAACACGGTCTGTTGCCGTCATGGACCGGCCGGACGGCGAACTAGCCCATTACTCACCGTCCACAGGCCGTCTACGGTGGCCGGAAGCCATCACGTGGCCCCCGACACATCTTGAACAATTGTTTTTTTTTTGTAGGGTTGAAATCGTTGAATGACTACCTCCCGCTCTGGGCAGAGCGGTAGGGAGTGTCAGACTTCTACTGACTAAAAAATGAAACATGTTTTATTTGAAGAAACGTCGCCTAAAAACAAACACCTAAAGTAGTAACTGAAGAAAATTATAAAATAATGCTAATTTTTTATATAGGTAATTGAGCCTTATCTTGACGTCGATCTAGTCCTAAGGACAGAGATGAGGTTAAAAATAATCTTACAAAGACTTTATTTTTATTAAAAAGGGCCAGTTTCACTACCAACGATAAAGTGCGCGTTAATTTTCTTGGCAGGTCATTCGACACCATTTCTGAATTTATTCAGTGAGTTGTGGCTATATCGAACATCGTGAAAAAGGCCCAAAGGCTGATGAATTTACTAGTAAATGAAAATGATATCTCATCGGCTAGACAGTAACGTAATATAAAACAACGTAGTCCATTCCTTTGACTTTGGGTTCTGACTTTTAGAATAACTACGAAAATTATACATTCTATAGTTTGGTACTATTTTTTCAAGTCTTACTACTATCATAAATGCGAAAGTTTTGTCGGATGGATGTTTTTTACTTCATCACGCTAAAAAGGCTGACCAAGATGAAATTTGCCACAGTTATAGATAAATAATTCTGTTTATTCCGTTAGCTAAATTACTGAAAAATATTGGATACGTGTTTTTTGTTTTATCAAAATAATAAAAAAATGAAGAAGATTAAAAGCCTTCAAGATCATGGGCTTGTAACGTCACTTTTGGGTAAAAAATGTACTGAAATATGACGTCACGCAAGTTTTCAATGCACTGTATCGTCTTCATTTCTTGTTTACGTGAAAAAAGAAAAAAAACGGTTGTCGTCTACCCTATGTCCACGTGAATGTAGGTAGTCGCGGGCATCAGCTAGTATTAACCCAATAAATATTGAACCATGACCCTGGTCCATCAAACATTCGAAACGACACTAACCCCAATTACAGAAGTAAGCTTCTGGAATTCAATAAATGGAAACAGTTCCCATAGCACCAATTTGTCATTCGGAATCTAAACATAAATTGAACACGAGCTGGCTAGCTGCAAGTTAAATCAAGCTTAAACTTGAAGTATGCCACATAACTTTATACCGTTCAATACATTATTCACTTTTCTCGACATATTTTTGTAGAGCGGGAGTGTCGAACTGAATTTTTCGAGCAACGGAACGTAGTCCTTGGAGATCGCTAAATCTACGGACGGATAGATGCAACCCTTTTACGTTGCTACATACATTTGGTCACGTTACTGATTTAATATGTGGTAATAGTTAGAGCTCTTTAAATATTTATTGAACTAATGAACGGAATAAGTTTATTTTTATTTTAAGTTTATTTTTAATTTTATTTCCATTTTGCGCTGCATGCCCTAACACCTGCACACTTGAAGATGTGAACTGCGCTTGGCAAGCGCAGTTCACATAGACATAGATGAATATTGGGTCAAATCTATTTAATTACCCGACTGCGGCGAAGCCCAAAAGGAGGGTTATGTGTTTGACGTGTATGTATGTATGTATGTCCGTTTCTTTGTTCCCTCATAACTCCTATACGGATGAAGGGATTTGAATAAAATATACATCGTTAGATTCGTCTTGATGGCACGAGTGTCATAGGCTACATTAAAATTAAAAAAATGCGGATTTTGGGGGTCAAATCGCGGAGTTCAAAAAAATTTTTTTTCCTATACCATCGAGTAGGGTATCAAAATAAAGGGTTTTAAAGGGAGATTACAAAAATATATAACACTTATATGTTTAAAAGAAATTTTAAGTGACAAATCCTATAAACAAGCACAAAAGTTAAATCATTTGCGAAGAATTTTACACGACCAACGAAAGAACAACACAAAAGAACTAAAAAGTTGGAAATAAAAAAAAGTAGTTAAAAAACTAAAAAACCCGACTGAAAAAACTGAAAAGCAAAAAACAAGCATATTTTAAATTAAACAAAACTTGGAACCAGGCGGGGTTCATTTGAATATTAAATTATGAAATGAAAAACATAGAACTAAAATAGAACCCCGCCTGGTTCCAAGTTTTGTTTAATTTAAAATATGCTTGTTTTTTGCTTTTCAGTTTTTTCAGTCGGGTTTTTTAGTTTTTTAACTACTTTTTTTCATTTAGTAAAGATTTGCCATCGATACACTAAGAAGATGAATAGACAGTTGTTCCATACACACTCGGTGAACCACAAACTCTTTACTTGAATCTTATTGCATCTACATACATAACATAACGCCTGTAATTCCCGAAAGGCGCCTCTGCTTATAGGTGTAACTAAAGTACGCCAACATTTTGCCGGTTATTTTTAAATCCCAAGAGGGAAACCGGTATGATAGACTGATAGATATTTCTCGACAAAATGTAAGTCAAGTATGGCGGCTCCACACAATAAAGACGAAAGAACGGTATAAAAGATACTAACTTGATCTCTACAATTTATCTAAACTCTAATTAGAAGTTTCTCCACATTATTTTTTCAAGCCTGCTCTTTCCCACTCCTGGGCAAAGGCCTCCTTCCACTCCTTCCATTTCTCTCGAACTCGTGCGTCCTCCTTCAAGTTCTGGCGGAACCTGTCTAATTCGTCCCGCCATCTCCTTTGTGGCCACATTTAGGCAGCATTATTCAACTAATTAAATGAAAATACTTGGCACAATACTACTCTAAGCAAACTTTGCTAACCCAAGTGATAACTTAACATCTACTTTGGTAACTCCCACACTCTATGGGAAATAGCAGGATAATGGCCAGTAAAAGAAAATATAAAGTAAGTTATATAAACAAATGAACTTACTTTTCGAAGTAGGACAAATGGGAAAGTAATTGGAAAAAGTTGTTCTGTATCAAACTAATTTCGTACTGATATTTTTGATTGCGTAGGTTATGAAACAAGTAAACCACCATTGATATTATTGGTATTTAATGTATGCCTTATGAATATAATGATGTAGGTATGCAATATTAAATTGTAATAACGCATAATTTATGCGATAAGTCTGACACTGAGTCTTATCGTATTACCCAATACTAATAATTGGATTTTGGAGGTCATGCAGATAGGCAGTCCTTCCACATAAAATAATGATATTCAGCTGCATCCGGTTAAGAAACCAACTCCAACATAGTTGGGAAAAGGCTAAGCAGATTACGATGATGATTGCATAATTTATGTAAAGATGGAAAATATATTTTGATGTTGAAATGTTCACGATAAAACTTTTTGCCCTTGATGTTCACGCAAAAACGTAATCCATCTTAGCTAGTCGTAGACAAACTAAATTGAGCAGGTTCAGAACTAAACTACGAGATTGGTGACAGTTCCTGTAAGTAAGGAACAACTAAACACACAATATTAGGTAAGAGCCCCTTTGTCTGTGAAACAGCGCCATAATATACACTTCAGGGCGGAGTCATCCATGAATTTCCACCCCAAGCAGGTTTTTCTTGCTTCAAACTAATTTGCGTTCAGCATCTCTTTAATGACTTTCAGGTTAGCCAACGGAATTTATCGGTCAATCAAAATGTGACGATAATTATTATTTAGCAAATATACACGACAACCGGAATATATGTCAATATTACATCTCTGCGTAACCCTTTGAAGATTTCAGGCGTGTTGTGTGTGTTATGATGATTGCACCAATGTAAGTCAGAAAATCCAGAAATTTTTAAACCGCAATTATGTTAACTAAACGCACGTGCAGTTTGCCAATTCAACACAAAACTTCAAAATGATTCCCAAAAAGCACATAGCTACTATTCTAAAGACTACATCCAAAACCCAGTTATCTCAGGTACTGTGCATTAGTATTATGTCATACTTAGGTAACAAGCTTACAAAGCGCTTTGAATTCCTCTGCTGTCATAGTCTTAGAAATGCGTGCTTAAATATTTTGTGTCGTAGTCACATTTAGGAACGGGTTATATACAAATAAAGATTTTTAAGTCGCAAACATGCAACCCTTTTACGTTGCTACATACATTTGGTCACGTTACTGATTTAATATGTGGTAATAGTTAGAGCTCTTTAAATATTTATTGAACTAATGAACGGAATAAGTTTATTTTTATTTTAAGTTTATTTTTAATTTTATTTCCATTTTGCGCTGCATGCCCTAACACCTGCACACTTGAAGATGTGAACTGCGCTTGGCAAGCGCAGTTCACATAGACATAGATGAATATTGGGTCAAATCTATTTAATTACCCGACTGCGGCGAAGCCCAAAAGGAGGGTTATGTGTTTGACGTGTATGTATGTATGTATGTCCGTTTCTTTGTTCCCTCATAACTCCTATACGGATGAAGGGATTTGAATAAAATATACATCGTTAGATTCGTCTTGATGGCACGAGTGTCATAGGCTACATTAAAATTAAAAAAATGCGGATTTTGGGGGTCAAATCGCGGAGTTCAAAAAAATTTTTTTTCCTATACCATCGAGTAGGGTATCAAAATAAAGGGTTTTAAAGGGAGATTACAAAAATATATAACACTTATATGTTTAAAAGAAATTTTAAGTGACAAATCCTATAAACAAGCACAAAAGTTAAATCATTTGCGAAGAATTTTACACGACCAACGAAAGAACAACACAAAAGAACTAAAAAGTTGGAAATAAAAAAAAGTAGTTAAAAAACTAAAAAACCCGACTGAAAAAACTGAAAAGCAAAAAACAAGCATATTTTAAATTAAACAAAACTTGGAACCAGGCGGGGTTCATTTGAATATTAAATTATGAAATGAAAAACATAGAACTAAAATAGAACCCCGCCTGGTTCCAAGTTTTGTTTAATTTAAAATATGCTTGTTTTTTGCTTTTCAGTTTTTTCAGTCGGGTTTTTTAGTTTTTTAACTACTTTTTTTCATTTAGTAAAGATTTGCCATCGATACACTAAGAAGATGAATAGACAGTTGTTCCATACACACTCGGTGAACCACAAACTCTTTACTTGAATCTTATTGCATCTACATACATAACATAACGCCTGTAATTCCCGAAAGGCGCCTCTGCTTATAGGTGTAACTAAAGTACGCCAACATTTTGCCGGTTATTTTTAAATCCCAAGAGGGAAACCGGTATGATAGACTGATAGATATTTCTCGACAAAATGTAAGTCAAGTATGGCGGCTCCACACAATAAAGACGAAAGAACGGTATAAAAGATACTAACTTGATCTCTACAATTTATCTAAACTCTAATTAGAAGTTTCTCCACATTATTTTTTCAAGCCTGCTCTTTCCCACTCCTGGGCAAAGGCCTCCTTCCACTCCTTCCATTTCTCTCGAACTCGTGCGTCCTCCTTCAAGTTCTGGCGGAACCTGTCTAATTCGTCCCGCCATCTCCTTTGTGGCCACATTTAGGCAGCATTATTCAACTAATTAAATGAAAATACTTGGCACAATACTACTCTAAGCAAACTTTGCTAACCCAAGTGATAACTTAACATCTACTTTGGTAACTCCCACACTCTATGGGAAATAGCAGGATAATGGCCAGTAAAAGAAAATATAAAGTAAGTTATATAAACAAATGAACTTACTTTTCGAAGTAGGACAAATGGGAAAGTAATTGGAAAAAGTTGTTCTGTATCAAACTAATTTCGTACTGATATTTTTGATTGCGTAGGTTATGAAACAAGTAAACCACCATTGATATTATTGGTATTTAATGTATGCCTTATGAATATAATGATGTAGGTATGCAATATTAAATTGTAATAACGCATAATTTATGCGATAAGTCTGACACTGAGTCTTATCGTATTACCCAATACTAATAATTGGATTTTGGAGGTCATGCAGATAGGCAGTCCTTCCACATAAAATAATGATATTCAGCTGCATCCGGTTAAGAAACCAACTCCAACATAGTTGGGAAAAGGCTAAGCAGATTACGATGATGATTGCATAATTTATGTAAAGATGGAAAATATATTTTGATGTTGAAATGTTCACGATAAAACTTTTTGCCCTTGATGTTCACGCAAAAACGTAATCCATCTTAGCTAGTCGTAGACAAACTAAATTGAGCAGGTTCAGAACTAAACTACGAGATTGGTGACAGTTCCTGTAAGTAAGGAACAACTAAACACACAATATTAGGTAAGAGCCCCTTTGTCTGTGAAACAGCGCCATAATATACACTTCAGGGCGGAGTCATCCATGAATTTCCACCCCAAGCAGGTTTTTCTTGCTTCAAACTAATTTGCGTTCAGCATCTCTTTAATGACTTTCAGGTTAGCCAACGGAATTTATCGGTCAATCAAAATGTGACGATAATTATTATTTAGCAAATATACACGACAACCGGAATATATGTCAA
Organism: Diarsia mendica; assembly: GCA_949316265.1. Lineage (NCBI taxonomy): Eukaryota > Metazoa > Arthropoda > Insecta > Lepidoptera > Noctuidae > Diarsia > Diarsia mendica. Next base: position 11,174,280 of record OX438902.1, on the reverse strand, counting down.
TATTACATCTCTGCGTAACCCTTTGAAGATTTCAGGCGTGTTGTGTGTGTTATGATGATTGCACCAATGTAAGTCAGAAAATCCAGAAATTTTTAAACCGCAATTATGTTAACTAAACGCACGTGCAGTTTGCCAATTCAACACAAAACTTCAAAATGATTCCCAAAAAGCACATAGCTACTATTCTAAAGACTACATCCAAAACCCAGTTATCTCAGGTACTGTGCATTAGTATTATGTCATACTTAGGTAACAAGCTTACAAAGCGCTTTGAATTCCTCTGCTGTCATAGTCTTAGAAATGCGTGCTTAAATATTTTGTGTCGTAGTCACATTTAGGAACGGGTTATATACAAATAAAGATTTTTAAGTCGTTCGATATGCACTCGCCGTACGTCGCGCGTCGTCGGGTCAAAAAGTGGTAGCTTTGAGAAAACTGTGATTATAGATGTCTATCACACTTTTTACGATGTTAGTTAAGATCGTTTTTAAATTAATACTTAAAAACGATATTTACGTTAAGGAACAGAAATGAATTCATTGAACTTGCGTTTTAAAACTTTTTATTTAACTGTTTTTAATAAAAAAATCCTCAAAGGAATTATCATTAAACTCTATATTATCAAATAAGATATACAAACGCCTTTAGTTAATCTTAGACCCATTCATATTTGCGTAGATCTCAGCTTGTTTACCAACCACCAATGAAATTGTTGATTCAAATAGACATTGTAGGCGACATAACAGTATCATGTTTAACATATTTATTCAGAATTGAGGATACCGTGGGCTCTCTAATTATATTAATATTGGTTACCATCAGAGGTCAAAATAGCATTGTTGACGAAAATTCTATATTTACGACACTAATTATGACAACCCACATGGTGTGACGTATTAGATTTTCCACCTAACTAGGTCTAAAATTAGAAAAGGTATCTAATTCTAGAGGCAGAGGTGTAAACATATAATATAATTCTGTTAGAACAGACGGACGCTAGCGAATTAGATAGATCGTAACTACCTCGAGTCCTAGATACAGTTGGGGGCAGATATACGATCTAGATTTAACCAATTAAGGGATGGATTCGTGTAAATTACTACTAAATTGAGCCTGGAGTCAATATGTTGGGCGCAAATATTAGGTCAATTACTATTTGTACGAGTAGAGTTTAAAGAGCTCAACTACACAGGTTGAATTTATGTATTTATTTGCATATCTACAATTGTTACACTGTATATCCTAATAATACAAACAATAAGATACAATCATAATTTATAGTGTACAATATGGTGCGTAGAAAAAAAAAAGTGAGTGGCCAAATCCGAAACTTTGAGGATTTTAGTACTTTTTCACACATCGTGTTATTTCTGTTAGTTATTTGAAATAACATAACATTTTCGTGATTTTTTAACAATAGTCAAATAGCCAATTGTCTCGATAACGATTCTGGTGAAAACTAAAACTCTGCACCATTGGTTTTTTGCAAAAATCAATCATTAATTCTATCCAGGAATCCACCTAGTTGTTTTTGAAAAACAGAATTCCATTCGGTCGTGTCACTTTTAAGGACAAAATCCAGCAAGTAACGGCGTACGGCACGTATTCTTCATAGTTTCCAATATGGTCACCAAAGGTCTACGCCCATTTGAAATATTCAACCTCTATACGTAAGTACGTAATATCATTCTAAACACAGTCCATTCATATTGTCTCTCCTTTTTTGCCATAATATGGCAAAAAATGAGAGACTTATGAGATGATGAGATACAGAGAAGTATGGAAGAAGAAGACAAGCTGCGCGGGCCCCAAATGAATTGGATTAAGGGCAAGATAATGATAATACGTAAGCGATTATCTCGATAGTCTTATCACTAACATTATTGTTTTGTTCCTTTCAGTTAAATTCTAGTTCTGTGGTTCTTGTTCCATAAAATAAAATAAGCTGAGCAAATCAAACGAACCAAATCAGACGTTAAACCAAAATGGATGAAACTCGAGAAAAGAAATTCTGAAAATTGATACCAATGCAAAAAATGTTGTACCGATTTGATGGTTAAAGTTATACTAATGGTTCTAGATTAAGAATTAAGATCTTATTTGCTTAGCTCGTTTGCAACGAGAAAACTGTTTAAAAAAGCTTGGTGACGGTGTGGATAATATTTCATTTTTTATCTTGTGTCATATTTTTGTATAGATTGGGAATGAAAAAGTTGAGGTAGCCAGTGCCTTAAAGTTAACAACCACACGGGTCGATTAAAAGTCAAGCTTCGCTGGCTGAAGTTCATCCATGGATAGGTGACCATTCATTATAAATCGAGACACTCCTGCCCTTTGTATACCTCGTTAATCTGGATTGTGGAGGTCAGATAAGCAGTCCTTTCGTGTAAAATGCATTTATGAATGAATATTATATTCAGCTGCATATTATACGGTAAAACGGAAAACTTAGCCCAGCGTAGTTGGGAAAAGGTTAGACATATTGCATTTTTTGGGAGTTACACTAAAAACTGAGCAATCAATCTGTTGTACGTTTTTTGTAACAGATTTCAGATAGATTGTCATGTTTGCGTCTAGACTAACGGCATTTCGGACTATTCGTTTGCGATTTGGAATGTCAGATTCTTTCCAGTTTCAAATATCGGTGACTGTAAATCGCAGGATGCATGTTTGCCGTTTCGTTTAGCAATATGACAGTTTTCGTAAATCAGTGGCGCCTTTTTTCCAATCCAGATTTGGGCGACGGCAATAGCTTGACTATGACATGGGACTTATGCATAACTTCCGAAATGTGGGTGTACTATTAGGTACACCTCTGCCTAACCCTTCGGGGATTACAGGCGTGATGCAACATAAATTACAATTGTTTTGGCCCACAACTTTTCAATCTAAAACTTTCATGTTTTTGAAACTTTTTATACACGAGCATCTCCTAATAACAACACGTTAAAAGTACAGAACATAAAATCGCCGCGACGACTATTGTCATCTGGAGACGGCAGTTCTGTTAATTGTAATTTGTGTTGTTGTTTGTGTTTTAACAGAACTGCCGTCTCCAGATGACAATAGTCGTCGCGGCGATTTTATGTTCTGTACTTTTAACGTGTTGTTATTAGGAGATGCTCGTGTATAAAAAGTTTCAAAAACATGAAAGCTTTAGATTGAAAAGTTGTGGGCCAAAACAATTGTAATTTATGTATCTTAAATGTTAGACCTATCTTCTCATCTCAGTAGATGTAAAAGTAATTAAAAAAGGGCGGTGGATCTCATTCATTTTGTCCCTCATTCATTCTCAGCACGTCCCGGTTTTTTGGTAATTATTCGTTAATTACTTAACATGCAGATTAGGTGCTCGATGTAATTTGTGTACTCTGGTATATTTGGCGCCACATAAAAAAGTTAATGTGAGCCTTTTCGCAGCTTAAATTGAGTAAAAAATTAAATGGCACAGCAGTAAATAATGGGTTCTGGTAAATTTATTTAGATACGATAATTTATTAATTCCATTCTACAAAATGCCGTGTTTTATCCGATAATGGAAACAATACATGAGCTTGTTTATTACAATCTCGAGGTTTTATAAACAATTAATAATGAATTCACGATACAGGAGAAATTCCTAGTGTGGGGCAACGGTTTTATAAAAAAAAAAAAAAAACATTGTTATTTTCACATTGACGCACTTTCACATTCAACTCTCTTTTTCTGACTACATGCAATAAAGTTACGGACATAAGTCCGCCTATGTACCACTCTTGGGCATGAAGTTTAATTAAATAAATAAGTAGATAGTGAAGGCAGGGCATTGTTAATCAATTAATTACTTCAACGCCAATTCCAAGTATAGCTGACGTTTGATTCAAATAGTTAAATCACGGCAAATTGATGTTAATAAGTAGTACGTCAATCAGATAATCGATTAAATGCCTCGTCCATACCTGTCTTAGTAATATTATGTAGGTATCTACATCTATAGCTCCACCTTCAATTTCCAATCTAACGGTAATCAAGCGCGAACAGTGCGGTAACTGTTAATAGGTCACCCATCTTTACATTAGGTAACTGCCATGCGATTAAGAGATTATACCAAGTTATGGAGGGTAGTGGTTGCGCTACCTGTCCATAGATAACGCTATAAAGCCGTGTATAAGTTAATAGCCTGTTAAGTTTAACTGATAACTTTCAGGTTAGTCATCAGGGCGTGGGAAAAGCTTTTCAGTATTTGACACAATAGTACATTATGGTACAAGTGGGTAATCATCAATACACACGTGTATCATACGACGTTTTTCAACACACTTGTGAAGAAAATAATACTAAAAAGTCATCTTCAACAGTTATAGCGAGTTCTGTTTTTTTTTTAAATAGCGGGAAAAAATATCGGTTTTCCCATGCGCGCGCATAGTACAGTTCGACCGACTTATCTGTGCGGAAAAACACGGAACTAAAATAAATGTACTAAGTTTGACGTAGCGATGCATTTTTCTTGACCAGTGGCGCCACCATGAAATTCAAACTTAAAATGGTCATACTGTAACAATGGCGATTGACCATAGACGAAAAGAATGAGGTTTATTTATTTAAAAAAAAGTTATATTTATAATATTACAAAAGTTATATTATTTGAGTTAAAGTTTCATTTATTAAAACGTACAAGTTAAAGTTATCTATTTAAATTCAAAGTTGCATGAAATGAGCAAGCACTAGGTACATTAATTTATTTTTACTATTGAACACGATCTTTTTTGTATCGAAACTTTTTTAAGAACATAGCAACTCAACCAACCAATAAAAAAAAAAACGGTATTACCCAGTTAAATTGAAAATGCTCTGTTTACTCGCATATAATTGCAGTAAGGTACTAACTTAACTTTGTAGTGATAATTCTATTATGCACTAGTGTATAATATTATTATGCAAGTGTGAGTTATAGTTCGATTTATGGCCCTATGAACGATGTGATAAGGCTCACTTTACGAGCCAGTGTGTTGAAAATAATGTTAAAGATAGTTTAATGGATGAATTACCACTAAATGTAAGTTAGTTGTATTAACCTTTCCAAGTTAAGTTTTGTTTAGTTCTATTTGCGTACTGTAAACATAAATTATTCTGTGAAAAGGAATGAGTTTGAGTTATTCGAATCCAAAACTTTAGGATACCGCTACATTACTAATTTTAGCTCTCAAGCTTTTGTTTCTGAAAACATCTAAAATATTTAGCTCTAAACTGTATTGACCCTTGAAATGAAACCTTAGCGTACTATATGTAATAACGTAATTAACAAATAGTAGGAAAGCACACACGTAGTGTTTGGCACGAGTTTCCCGAACTATCCCGACGCGCTCTGAATGTTGAACAGCGACGATATTGCAACATCTGGACACATGTACCGCAACTAGTACAAAATGTTCCATTCCTCGGTACTTTAGTAAACACAACAGAACAATCTTTGGCAAAACGAATGGCTGAAACCACTGGCTCTTGAGACAACATACCAATTTCATTTCATCCGAAAAATTACTGCCGACAAAATTTACTTTTTTACCTCCGAGAGTCAAGATTACGTGGTTTTAAGGCAAAACTTTCAGCGTAACAAAAAAACAGGCTTTGTTAGCCCCTCAGTGTAAACAAAAAATAATTCCCAACTTCCTTGAGACTTTAACTGGCCTGTTGGTCTAGTGGTTAGTGACCCTAACTGCTATGCCGGAGGTCGTGGGTTCGATTCCCACCCAGGACAAATGTTTGTGTGATGAGCACGATCATTTGTTCTGTGTCTGGGTGTAATTTATCTATAATATGTATGTATTTAGAAATATATAAGTATGTTTATCAGTTGTCTAGTACCCATAACACAAGCTCTGCTTAGCTTGGGACTAGATGGCGTTGTGTGATAGTTGTGGAATATTATTATATTATTATATATATTTAGTAATTACTTAACAAGAACACGAACCTTGAAAAAGTTGTGACAACCATCCCTAAACATGCTCGGTGGATCGTGGACCCGGTTCTTGGACTTATCAGTCCACTTTTGCGGCCCTAATGGCCGCTTCTGCTATCTTAATTTAAAATAATTCCCAGCACTATTCCTAGAAAAACGTCGACGCTTAATTTAAAGTTGTTTTCCTCGAGAGACAACCGTAGAATAAAGTAAGAAGAAAAATTACTTTTTGAGTAATTCTCGAGTGCGAAAATATACCTTGTGGCCTCTGAATTCCTAGCAGCAAATTTAAATATCCGAAATCCGCTGGAGAGTGACGCTACCGTCGAGCGGACACGAAATTGACTTAAAATTTAAGGCACTTAGCTAAAAGTTGAGGCAAGTTTGCGCAAGTAACTTACCGAACATTGGATCCCGGTGGATCCGCCGCGCTGGGGACTTTACACTTTCCAATAGTTGGACGGTGTCACTGACATGCTACATAATTTTCACCTCAACGAATAATGGTATATTAATGGAGGTATAAATTCAGAAACAATTCGTTGATGCTTTACAGACAGAGTATACTAAACAACAAAAAAACAACTTTGTTTTCGAAACTCATAGAATATAATTGAAGTAATTACAGGGTGATCGAGGGCACATAGTGTAGGTATAGATACTTGAAATATTTTAACTTACGCGTGTTGAGATATCGATACCCTTAAGTCTGGGAAGTTTTGCTTTCAAATTTAATATGATACCTTTAAAGAAATCAGTTGTTTCCACGTGTATATTAAGTGACCTGTATAAATGGACACGCAGTCATCTAATCTTTGAAAAATAACAATAAGTATACCACTTTGCCTCCTTCAAATAGACAACGACCACAAAACTATTTCAATTATTTGTGGCTTTCACCTACGACGAAAATTGGATTACATCGCAAGCAATAGTTTACAAAGATAAATATAGTTCCATACGAATGGGACTGAGCGGATAAAAATCCATTAAGAATGTGTCTCAGATGTATTACCGTTTATCATGCTCTGTTTGCCACTCCTCCAGTCCATAAATGGGTTATTTTTAGCAATTCCATTAAAGTGTTTTCACAGGTACATTTGTTTGTGTGCCATTCATACACACGTACGGCTTTCTTTGTCAAGAGTCTTTGGGTACAGCCATATAAATGTAACCTAGTATAAAGGGACCTTTAGCAAAAACACGGAGTAATTCGGTTAAAGTTAAATTTTAAAAGCGTGGCTTGTAAACATACAACTTTGTGGAAAGATTGGGTGGAAAAATTAACTTCAAAGGTAGCTGGACAGGTAGGTATTTTGGGAAAAACAGTATCATGTTTGTTCAAGCTCCTTTGTTTTCCTACAAACATCTGTAGTTCATTATAATGTAATTTTCTGGGAAACGGCCAGATAGGCTCGTGCTTGACCTCCGTTTTAATTTGTTTTGTCTAGACCGGGCTATTAATCAGACTCTTTTCACCAACAATTACTTTTTATTGTTGGTTTATTTATTTCGTGTTCATATCTACTCTGGTAACAGTGAATTTATTTTTGTTGGACATTATTAAATTGCTTTTGACTATCTTCTAGTCTTGTAATACACAATTGTATTCTTGTGTAATTGTCCTTAGTTTGTCTTGTAATAGTTTGATAATATCGCTACTCGAATAAAATGTTCACAAATTAATTATGTCGGTCTACCAAATAACGTTTCGCTTTATCTTGCCAAAATTTGTCCCATATAGAAAAAGAAAGGAATAATAGAAAGTAACCAAAAGCCCCAAACATTTACTTAATGTTTATTAAAGTAACATATTGTACCAGGCTATCATAATTTAAGAGCGGTCATTGATATATTAAAAGGAGGAAGATACGGTACGCGCTAACATCGCAATCAGAAAAAGATGCACCGAAACTCACACATCTATGATTACAGTCACTGATAGACAAGGACAGACATAAGAGCCGAAATCGCGTTAGCCGCCGAATGTACGATGTACCGTGCGACTGCGTGCCACCTACAGGCAATCCCTTAGGACAATCAGGCAATCCCGTAGGACCATGTGCTGTGACTTAGTACCGTATCTACCTCACATTGATTACATCAATAAGAGCGGTGCAATTTTTGTAGATGTAGTACAAGAGTCTCTCGAACAAGTAAGTGGTAAATTGGCGACACATACACGTGTCATTGCCGCAGACAGCTCTAGTGCAGCGCAGTTTGTGACACGTTCATAACCTCGGCGGAGAAGTTAATGCTGAGTTGGAACCGTTTAGTAGTTGTATATGAGGAGTGACAACTTGGAGTTTTAACATATACTCATAAGTATAAAACTTGACTGTTGTAGATCGATCTATAGATGCAAATGCACTCCCTCACCGGGGCATTTACCTGTATGTAAATGACAGTCTGAGATATAAGTTTTTAAATGACATGGCCATTAACATTATCACTAACACTGAGAACATGGTATTTACCACCATCATCAGTTACCACGCTGTTTGCAATAGCACTGAAATATCGGAAACTCCAAACAAATAATAAATATCCCGTTGCAAGTCTTTATGATCATAATGTAAATAAGAAACCAGTGATTGTTTCAAATTGCACCTATAGGTACAGTACAGGATATGCACAGTAATGCTCAGTTCCCCTACTTACTGATATCATGCAAATGGTAAATGTGAAATTGTATAAAAATATTAACATCCTGCACATTGCTGTATATCTATGTTTACAAATAAAGAATATTTATTGATTGAATACTCGAATCCGAACTGCTATATTGCAGGCGATTGCTCCTGGTGACGGAGAGCCTTTAAACGAGCGACCAAATAGAGTATGCGTACTAAGATGTTTGGTGTAGGCCCGTGTAAGTGAGACTTCAAGATCTTAGTAACACATAAGTGAGAAATAACGTAATACACTATAATTAACTTTTCACATTCAATTAAGATTCGGTAAAACCGGTCGAGACAGATTGCGGGCAATGGACAATATGGACTCTGAAATATACTTCAATACATTATTATCACAGTCCAATGTCTGAAGCTGTGGCCATTGTTTATCCTTACCGGTTAGACAGAACCCACCTAACAACTGCAAAATGATTCTGAATACACAAGGTCAGTTATACATTACTGGGAATTAATTGGTCCATTACTCGTCTTTTGTCTTTTGAAAGCCTGACCTTTCAATTTCTAAACTTAAACAAAACTTACGGTCAAATTCGATTCAGACCTCTTCATTCTTTTACATTAACAAATTCTTTTACATTAAAAAATGATCGCTAATTGGTCCTACTAAAAAAATTACGTAATAAAATCACAAAAAATTGTTAAAAATTGATCATAGAGGTCACGTATTGTTTTATGTAGTTCATGGAAACTTCAGTGTGCGAAATTTAGAATTTAAAAAGTTCTGAACCTTGAAAGATGCAACCACGTAATGGTGCTATGGCGCTTATTGTGAATCTTCATTATATTCACAATTCTACTCCATATGTTGGTCTTCATCTTCAGTGCTATCCTCGCTTCATTATACTATCCTTTCATTGGTATTGTACCATTAAGTTTCCAACACGACTGGAGAGAGATCAAGCGCAGACCGTGCTTTCCGAGACACGGGCGTATCACACCGTCAACTTCCAAACTATTATAGAAACTACTACTAGGCCCCTTCTGAGAAATTGCTCATGGAAAAGCCCAATAGCACTTTTTGCCCCTCTCGGGAATCGAACCCAGTACCTACGCTCAGCAGCCGTTCAAAAACGGTCAGGACTAGTCATTTAGTCAGGAGAACTATATATTTCTACGTTTGCAGAATAGCGACTTTAATCCTCGTCCCCATAATGCTTATGGCAGAGATAAAATATACTCTGAAGTGAACAGTAAACCTAAGCTAGATTGCTCACTTCAATTTATATATTTTTAAATGCTATGAAATATATTTAGTTTTAATACCGCGAGACATATATCCAGGTCTGAAAGCAGGACACAAATTCCACCGTCATGCATATAATGCACATGCACATATGGGCCCACCCTCCCGCCCTCATGCATATGCACACATACAAAACAAGTGAGAAATAATTGACATGCCATGCAACCAAACCTATACTCATATATTATATATTTTTCTCCAGGATCTAAACAAAAGCAGTTTGGTTTACCACACGAAACCTATCTATGTGGAAGTCCTCACGACGGCCCCCTCGAGTGCGGTTACTGAACAAGCGCAAACATGTTCAACAGTAGCGCAGACATTCTACAGCCAACTAAGTTTGCCTTTGATGTTCAATTCTTTGGTACCGTCTAGTTGATTTTCGTTTTAGTTGCTTTATTTGGAATGTTTTTGGAGAATGTTGTTAATAATTTGATAGGCAGTCTTTTGTCTTGGTAAGGATATGTAATGAGGAGGAATAACACGCATGTGGCCAAAAGAGTGATGGATGGAGAGAGATAGGAAGACCAAAGAAAAGATGGATGAATTGTTTAAGCAATGGTAATAAAAGAGAAAGGAGTAAAATGATGCGTGACGTCTGGTAGAGGAAAATGGAAGAATAAAACGTGTTGTGCTGTGTCCAAGTAGAACGGAACAAAGGCGTAGATGTTGGCGGGGCGGGGATGGGTGTTGAGAAAGTTTTGGATTGTGACTTAGTTGATGGTGATAATATCTCAGTTCTGAATACGGTAGATTAGGTTGCATCTTATTATCTTCTTGCACAATCTGTTTGCGAAGTACCTATGTCTACGTCTGTTTCTTTGGCATTTATGGCCTTTAAAGTTTCTTCAATAGTATTCCTATACTGCAAGTTAGTAGTTAGTTTATGTTTGAATTTTCCCAGTGGCTTACCAAAACAAAAAAAAAACACCGTTCGCCTTTTAAAGTAATAATTACGATTTTTCTTTCATAAAATCTAGGACGTCGGAGGTGCCATTATAAGGCTCGTCTTGTTATCGTTACACTAATGAGACCACGTCGTTAAACTGATGATACAAAAGGATACTTTAATGCTACATTAACTAGGCTAGCTATGTATGGAATAATGAATTTGAACTTAATTCTATCAAAGTTTTGACTATGAGAAAAACTTATCCTATCGAAGTTTTGTTTCGGACTATGAGAGAAACGGAACAATGTACCTGTGCCTGCGCACACACTTATGCACTTAAACATTTCCCGCCCCAATGCCTAATCACCGCTAAGATTAACCATTATATAAGTTCTCTCATAAACTTTGATTAGAAAATAACTTCTAGTGGCACAATTTCCTAGATTACCACAAAGCAATACCTTTGTACTACAGATGTATTCTTTCACACTGTATTCTTTCAATTAAACTTACTAACGAACTAGTCTTAGCACTAGAGTTCCTTTGAACGTGATTTCACCGACGAAGGAACTTTCCAAAGCAATTAGAAATGTTCTATATTCCTTCAGTTCTATTAAACTTTGATCTCTGAATCTCATGATAGGACAAGTTTCATTTGATTTCATTTAACACTTCGCTTTAACGTCGCTTCTGTGTTTGCAGTTAGAATTGCTTGTTTAATAGGATAGAGATTATGATTTGTACGAAGCACCGCCACCGGTGACTTTAAAATATTTATACTCGTAAGATATTCTTGCATTTTGCGAGCATTTTGCAACCAAGCAAAAAAGACCGTCTACACAATGATATTATCTTTCATTTTCACTATGGGTTCCGAACAACAGAAGCAGGCGTCGTGGTAGATCCAGATGGAGATGGCATGACAGCCAAAGACAGAGTTAATTGGAAAGAGGGAAAAGAAACCTTTACCCTACAGTGGAATACCTACATCAGGCACATAATAACAAAAACAGTCTAAAATAATCCCCTAAAATTGAAATATCAAAGCCGAACACAACACTTTATACACCAATACACTAGTGGAAGCAATTGCCTCATTATATCCAATGCACAGTTCAAAAGCTTAGCTATTAATCGCTATTAACTATTATTCGGTATGTACAAGCCAATAACGTGCCACAGGAGAGGTACATGTCAGCCACAGCGCCACAAGTTTGTTTGTGCTCTGTTATGCATTTCGTGCCTTAGGGAGCGAACTTCGCTATACTGTGGTCTTCATGTTGAATTCAGACGGGTATAGTAATGCTGTTGTGCTGTTAACTTTAGTATAAACTTTGCTACTAATTATATTTTGGTATTGTTGGTTAGTCGTAGATATTATTATTGTGTATGCGTCTAAAAAGTTTCTAATTCTAAGCTCTGCAACACCGAGCTTAGAATTAGAAACTTTTTAGACGCACGCATTATGTAAATTGGAATTTATTTCAGAAATAATATTACGAGTAGTTGTGTTTTTGGTCTCTGAAAGCTTTTTTGAATTATAATTAGGTAGCAACACAATACTAATTTAACATGCTGAAAGCAATCTGTTATAATAATTACAACGTAGCTTATTGTTTTTCTTTGTTAAGGCGGGGTTGCAGTAATTTTAAGATTTTTGAACCTATAAAAATCGAACTAAATACGAGTTTTTTAATAAATAAAAATCATTACATAAAAATTGAACATACTCTCTAGTAAATCGTAAAGATAGAAACGCGATTTAGAATGATCGGCTCGATACTTTTTTTTATCAAACATGACTCTAAATCACAATTTCAAACGTGTACTGCTAAGACATTTCATCATGAATTTATATGAAAGTTATATCAGTAGATAGAACTTTTTATTCTGAAGTAAATGGTGAAAACAGATTGTATAATTTCTTTATAGTTTTTCTCCAAGAAGCAAAAAACAGTCAAAATTTAGGCATTATATCGCTCGCGCGGCAGGGCGGGGGGCGAGGTCGTGCGTACATAAAAACAAAGTACTGCAACCTCGCCTTAAGTAACAGAAGTTATCGTACAGTCAGCTTCACGATGTGATGCCCCCTTGAAAGCACACCTACGTTCGAACCCGAATGCGATGGACGCATAGAAATTTGTGTGTTTTATTGTAAATAAGTAAAGCTCAAACAGATAAACAAAGATGCACCTGAATATTTCAGCACGGTTAGTAACAATTTAGTTTGTCTAGACGTTGAGCATTCAGGTTCGATATTAACTACATAACTGGCTTTGTAAATGATAATGATAAAGGAAAACTAATGATGATTCGATGGTTCGAATTATATTTGAAATGCAAAGTTGTAACAAACTTAATTTTAATACAACTGGCATATTCAATAAATTGATGCAACCCACTGTACCTACACACACCTTTAATACATCCCTCGCACATTTATGTAACATCTCAGCAAAATAAATCACAAACTTTGATAGAAGTGAGAAACACCTGCTTTACGCGTCCGACTTTACAGATTTATGTGTACGAAGGACATTTGTGAGTTAAATAAGTTTCCTTGAGTGTTTGCCAGCGACTGTCAGTTACGAGTAACTTGAAGTAAGTTTGTTTGGTTTGCAGACTGTTAGCGAATTTTACGCCCCGCCGGGATTTGAAGAGGTTCTTTAGTTATCGGCCACTATTGAAATGATCGCGTGCTTTCGGAAATTGGGCTCGAAATTTACACTTAACAGTTGGATGCTCTCGCTCTTCGGGTCGAGTTCGTGAGGTTGGCGCAGGTTTAATTCTGGAGTGGTGATGTCATTTATGTTTGTGGTAGTGAAACTGATTGCATTGTAATGGAGTTGAGCTCGCTTTTTATGGGGTTTGTATAGTTATATAATAATTGCCGCACGGGTCGACCTTCCAGGTTAAGACAGAAAGCTTGCCGACATTGGGCCGTAGAAGGGTCACCATCATTAGGTAAATATCGAAGATTGAAGATCTTTAACAGTCGTTACGAGTAGTCGGAAGCTTATATTCTGACATGCAGTCTTACTGCGCAATATCGTATTATACTCCTAGGCAAATAACTTGACACAAAATGGCGTCGTTTTGTGCAGGTTCTCTGCTTGATTTGTATGCATGGGACGTCGAAAAAACGACTACTGCGCAGGTTCAACTTATATGCCGCGTGGTATACCGTATAGTATTAACGTATACCGTATTAGTTACTGGGTTTTGAAGGTCGCTTCATGTATAATACTGGTACTCAGTTTCATCTGGTTAAACTGGAAGTCGACCCTTTGGGAAAAGTGACATCTAAAATTAAAGAAATGTACTTAGCTATGTCTTGAATTTAGAATCTAATATCAAATACCAAGATTTCAATTCCAGTAAAATTAAATATTGGTTCCGTAAAGAAAACCTTATTTGATGCAATTTATGAGCCGACCCATTCTCGGCACCAATCTACATTGTTCCCGATATTTTTTTTTCGTAAATATTGCTATATTCCGTGGTTATCTTCGGTAACAATATCAGGGCAACAACAATGGCATATCAAAAGGCAATTTCCTCTGACAACACTTGTTGGAGTTCACATTTTAACGATTTCCCCCTTTGTTACGCGAAAGTGGAAACGAGATGTAAGAGAACCAACTTTCTACGAAATACATAAATATAATATCGAAAAAATTAAGAGTCGACGTGAAATTGTTCTATGTTAGGGACAGTGGAACATTAATATTTTAGTAATGTAAAATGATTTATGCTACATTGGTTCCGAGAAAAATATTTTTTGATTAATCTGGAATTCTGGATGAATTCGGAGAAGTCTACAACCTTTTGACTCGAATCAACTTATTTAAAATTTCTAACGATAACCCCTGAGGTTTTGGTTTTTCGCTGAAGTCCACAAAGCTTGAATTTGCAAAAAAATAGGTATATGTAATCACTAATGATTATCAGAAACCAAAGCCCTAACAATAGTGATATTCCAATTGAGTATTTTTTTAGGTGTTTCAGCATTTTATTTATACACCTTTTACTTTAAGGCTTCATACTAACAGCAATCTTTGGGTTAAGCCTTGTTTGTCTAGGCTGGTCCGTGAAGGACCATACCGAGTTTCCTTCGTGCACGTTAAGCCGTAGGTCCCGTCTATCATTATTTTGTACATCTTTAAACAGTCTTACCAAAGGGTTTCGTATTGCCCAGTAATAACTGGGTGATGGAGGTCATGTGTGCAAGATGGCAGCCGGAACCAACATTAAATACATGATAGCTGCACATAAACTATCTTGTGTTCAAGATTGCCTTGGTTGAGCGGTCGACTGCTTAGCATGAGGTAAGTTCGATTCCTGGTTTGCGCAGTGGTTTTTCCTTTTTCCATCAAGAATTTCTCAGTAGCAGCCACGAATTCTGTATTCGTTCTTGCTTGATGGCAATAGGCTCGCCCCCAATTTCCGTGCTCTCAAGCATTTTTTGTCATACCTATTATTGGAATCAAATATAACAGCTCACAACTTAGGACCCAGTAATATTAATGACAATGATATCCGTGGTGCTAGGCAACTGGGCTTATCCCAGTTGTATACATCCCTGTGTGTCTATTGGCCTTGTTCTGTTCTGTCTCCTACTGATATGGAGGGAAGTGGAAATTATGTTTTTTCCTTATACCTACTCCTCCGCTATTCTTTTCTGATTAATTTCATTGCGGGATCCAAGACAGTTAAATCGCTTCTCTGGGACTTCGTCGAGCTTCATTGTCTCGGCGCTTTTCTTGTGGTCGCCACTGTTGATTCTGGCTAACAGGAGTTACAGTGGTTTGGGAATAGTGTGGCGGGCTTGTCCCTTTAAATAGACTCGCCCCCACTTACATAGAACTTAAACATAATTAGTGAAATGTGGGTGTACTATTAAGTACCTTCACCTCTTTCTAACCCTTCGGGGATTACAGGCGTGATGTTACTGATGATGAAACTGGGTGGGCTTAATAACCTACAGACTACAATGTTATGAACCCAACAGACAACTCAGGCTAAATCACGCGACAGCTGCAAATGAACTTTCTTGTGTGCAAGACAAAGTTCATATTACAGATTCCTATGTGTCCCAGAGTCTTAATGTCCCACAGTTCACTTCATGGCCGTGTTAGGCCATAGGTTATCTGGCTGGCGACAGGTACAACCCGCCCAGTTCCGCTCCAATTTGGCGCACGCCTGAGCTACGGTTATTTGCGTTCTACAGCGCAGTGTTTGACCTGACTGGTTGGTTTAAAACCTAATGAGGTTTGGGTTTCTTGGAACAATGTAAACTTAATCTTTCAGACGATTTGTGGGTGGAGGAATCAGTGCAAAGAAGTAACTGTTAATCTCCCAACTAACAAATTGGTTATATAAAACATTTCTTATGCGACTTTCGGTTATATAACTGTTGAATAGACGTTATAAAACAACTACGAGGTTGTGTAACCGTTATTCATACAACGATTCAGTCCCTGTGACTAAAAGGTCCTATTAAATGGTTGAGTAAACGTTTTAACGACCACTTTATACAACGTCGTATAATGGTACGAAAAAATAGGTTAGGTAAACGTTTTTACAACTATATAATGCAACGTCGTATAGTGGTACAAGTGTATAGGTTAGGTAAACGTTTTTACAACAATATAATGCAACGTCGTATAGTGGTACAAGTGTATAGGTTAGGTAAACGTTTTTACAACTATATAATGCAACGTTGTATAGTGGTACAAGTGTATAAGTTAGGTAAACGTTTTTACAACTATATAATGCAACGTCGTATAGTGGTACAACTGTATAGGTTAGATAAACGTTTTTACAACTATGTAATGCAACGTTGTATAGTGGTACAAGTGTGTAGGTTAGGTAAACGTTTTTACAACTATTTAATGCAACGTCGTATAGTGTTACAAGTGTATAGGTTAAGTAAACGTTTTTACGACTGCTTTATACAACGTCGTATATTGTAGGTTGTGTAAACCTCGTTTACCCAACTAAATAGTACGATGTTATATAACAGTTAGATAAAAGGGTTCGTTTAACCAGCGTTGGTGGTCGAAGTAACCTTAACACGACTTTTATGTAATCAAAACGTCGCAAAAAGTTTATTTTTAGACCTGTATGTAACGAAGTATTTTAGTGGTGAACTACGAACCATTATACGACTTAAGCGTTATTTTGTAACCATTACAGAACTTTAAGCAGACCTAAAAATGATATAAAGGTCCAAAAGGGCCTTTTTTAAAACTAACTTCCATTTTGTCAGTTAACAAACATTGTTACGATATTTACAAAAATATGGATCATTTATAATGGCGGCTATCTTGGTCGCAAGAAACCGCATTATGGACCTTTTCGTTCTATAAATTGTTGTATAGAAGTCACTTCATAACTTTGACAAGATGGCTGGTATTTAGTATAAAAACAAATTTTAAATAATAATCAACAATAGTTAAATTTCAACGAATTCGAGGGGGGTGCAAAAAATTTCACAACAACACACCTATATTTAATCATAAAAGTAGAGGTCCCATAAAAACAAGGTGTTACACACTCTGTTCGCGTATATTACAAACCTTATCTATTAAATGTCAATTTAGTTATGATAATTTATAAAGTTTCTATTTTTATAAAACACGATGCAGCAAATATCAGGAACGAATGAGAAAATGAATGGAATGGACTGAATGTATACTATAAACGTCGATGTTAAAACACTTGTGCGACATTTCAGTCATCTTCTAATGTCTATTTAACTTTTATGGGACACCAGTGGTTCCATAACAGTCGAGATATAACAATTATCTAACCAAAAAGTCGGTCGGAAACTTTTATTTAACATTTAAGCAACGTTAAAATAGTTCTCCACTAACTTTTATGTAACTTTTAAATAACAATAATGTTGTATAATTTGGGCCTATTTCGCGTTATATAAACGTCTACAACTACGTTTATACAACCCACCATAAAGAACCAACAGTAAATGAAAAACGTTTACTCATCTATTATACAACGTAAATTTGTTACTCCCACTCACTTATATTTATACAGTCTCAGAATCTTAGTTAAAGAAGAATACGTCTATCTATAACAATCTAGCTGTGCCCGCGATCTTCATTCATCTACGTAAAGATTTTTAATTTTACTGACCCCTGATGCTTAAAAAAAAATAAAAGTAGGTAACTTTTTAGTTCGTTTTTTATCTTTCTATAACATCAGGTATTTTCCGGTAGAAACGGTCTAGCGGTCTATGTTTAGATTAACCGGAACAAAAAGACAAACTAAAATAATAAAAAAGTGGTTTGCAGCAATACTTGATAAAATAATGTACAAGCAAAAGAAATCAGAATGGCAAACCAAGCGGCTGAAATAAAGTAGAATCAATTAGGAAGCTCCAAGCCACTTTCAATAAGGCTTATTACAGACGCTTCGAAATAAATCTAGGTAGTAGGTTTTGACTAAAAGAAAACAGAAGCAGTTGACTGCGACGCCGATTACGTCTCTAATCCAATTGCTTAAGGAAAATCCCACAGTTGATTCCCAAAGAAAATAAAAAAGAGATTTGTAGAAAGTTCCCCAATTTCCTCTCTTTGCCGTGATAAACATACAAATAATAACACATAATCTGTCTGCTACGACTTTGTTATGTTAATGTACAGATTGGAGTTTACAGCCAAATATTTTTGTGGGTTTTTGCGTATGGAATTTTGAATGGGAGCGAAATATTCGGTAATTTGTGCTCTATTATGAAGGGAATTGGTGATTGTTTTTATTGATTGGTAATAACGTTTTATTGACACCTAACGAGGGGTCGAAATGTTATTGTTTTGATGTGGTTTCGAGTTATTTCATTAGATTTCACGCTGGAATTTGGACAGCCGAATTCAACATATTATGTAGTGTTGGAGAAAGGCAAGATCGAATGATGATTAGGGCAGTGGAGGTTTGTTTATTGACCCCACTAGTGACTGGTTTTTGGTCTAGCATCGAAAATAAATTAATAGAATACTGGTTTACTTTTATCTATGTTATTTAACATCTTGCAACCACAGTTCAAAATTAAACCTTTTGGATCTTTTGTATCTTTCCAATTAAGTCAAAATTAATTGAATAAAGTTCCATTCTTCTTATAATACCTAAATTAATCTAACGACGGGGCTTAGTATTTAATTAAAATAACTAGATTAATATAAAGTTTAGAAGTATTGTTCAAAGAGTAAAGGCAGCTTCCCACGCAATCTGGGGACTTCACTTAGGGCTCATTGATCGGTACTGTCGGCAATAAAAACATATTACGATATATTTTATGAGCATTGACGGAGATGCAATCACCATAGCTGCGACGTACGCCGCGTGCGTCCTTAAAGCCAGTCTATGTCAATCTGACAATTTTCTTTTAAATACTTTTGTCAAATTTTGCACCACCATAAGCAGGTAGCCAGGCTCTTAATATAGTAGGTAATATAAATAACTAGCTGATGCCCGCGGCTTCACCCGCGTGGATGTCGTTCAAATTATATACTAAAACCTTCCTCTTGAATCACTCTATCTATTAAAAAAAACCGCATCAAAATCCGTTGCGTAGTTTTAAAGATTTAAGCATACAGACAAACAAACAAACAAACAGACGCGACTTTGTTTTATACTATGTAAGGATACCAGACATTTACTTTTCTACTCCTGGGCAAAGGGCTCCTCTCAAACAGAAAAAGCTCGAGCATTGGTCTACACGCTTACTCAAGACAGGTTGGCGATTTTAGACTCAATGTTAACTGTAAGTTCAGGTTTCCTCAATATATTTTATTTCACTTTCTGGGGTGGCTGTCAAGAGCTTTTGTGTACTGCCCTTTCATGTGCTCTCAAATGGCTAGCATATCCAACTTTGGCCGAAAAGCTCCGAAGTCAAAGCAGACATGTCAGAACATCATTGACGATTATTATACCTAAGATCCGTAACTAAAAAAATTTTAAAGAAGTTAAATCATATCAGTCTAAGCGGATTACCCGGGTGTGCAACCACACATTCCCATGTACCGCCTAACTACGTTTTTAAGGGGTATATAATCTAGGAGAATCCCATCCACGCTGCCACTCGGTTTTATGCGGTCGTGAAATACGGCGATTATCATAAACGCCGCGTTTTCGTCATTCAGCGTGCGCCATTAGAGCTGCGGGGGGAATACGCGGAATAACGCGGGAGGACGCAGAGTTGCAGAAAAAGTAAAGAGCCGAAGGTCTGCTCAATGTAATGAGAAAAATAATATGATGCAACACACAGACACGTAGGAATATTAGGATATATTCTTGAAAACAAAATGCTTTGTACGCCTCTGTACTGGGTTTAACCAACCCTTACCTTACTACGGGAATCTAAATAAATGACAATCGCGGTAGCCCTTGCACTCATTGCACGTAGTAGCATGTCTATGCTTGTAAATGCATGGATCGTCAACCAGGTTTGTTTTTGAGAAACCAAATTATATCTCAAAACAATACCACGAATGTTCTCCAAACACGCCCTCAGTGTCATCATCATCATAATCATCATTTCAGCCGAAAGACGTCCACGGCTGGACATAAGTTCCCCCAAGTGTCGCCCCATAGACCGGTCCCATGCGTCTCGCATTCAGCGAATCCTCGTAACCTTCACCAGATCATAAAAACACCGAAATATCCTTGCAGTTCTCTATTTGTGCTGTTTTGTTCATCGTGGAACTGTCCTTCTGTATCAATATTCTGTGACACGGAATAACCGCCTTTATCCCCCAGATATTACGTACAGTTACACGCAACCCGTGTTACGTATGGAGTTTTTATGTAATGATGTAACTTAGAAGGTCAGTAGTGACAGTTTGTTTGCAAGTCAAGCGTTTGTTGTTATGTTTTAGTTATGGTGGCAGGCTCTGTTGTTTGGAAATTGTTATCATTGACTGTGGGTAATGGAGGTGGTTCGTGTCTCGGATTACAGTTGTAATGGTTATTTTATTCGTGTGTCTTTTTGTGTGGAACGGTAATCGTCATATTATCTTGATTTTATACGTCATATTCTGCGCGGTCACTGGATCTATCTCTATTACATTTAATTCGTTCACTATCCCAATTATGTCCAAATACGTGCCAATCCGTAGTTCCGTTGCAATGCTCGTGGCTTGCCCAAGTTAATTCGTTCCAATTGTTTTCTCAGCAGTCGCTTTCGCAAGACATGTGTCGCTAAAATAAAAAACCGGCCAAGTGCGAGTCGGACTCGCGCACCGAGGGTTCCGTAAAAAAAATATATTTTGTGATGTAACTAAAAATTTATGGTTTTCGTAATTTTTCCTTTATCTATGCTATAAGACGTTGCTTCGTACCAAATTTCAAGATTCTGAGTTCACGGGAAGCACCCTGTAGGTTTTGATTCCCTTGCAAGTGTCGAAAATTTGCGGCATAAACGGCTGTATCTTTTGATTGCGTTGGCTTAGAAGTTTGATTTTTTCACAGCTTCAAGGGACAGTAGACCTGAGTAATTGATATAAATTTCAGCTTCATACCTCCACGCGTTCCTGAGAAAAAGGGTCTTGACAGACGGACGGACGGACGGACAGACGGACAACGAAGTGATCCTATAAGGGTTCCGTTTTTTCCTTTTGAGGTACGGAACCCTAAAAATTAATAAATAAAATTAAATGAATGGCATAACCATTCAATTCATTCATTTAATTTTATTTAAGTAAATAAAATTAAATTCATTTAATAAGACGAAGACGGCTAAGCTGCGTTATGCTTGGCCTAGGTAAGGTAGGTAGGTAGGTTCGTCATTTAAACATAATACATAAACTCACATCCTCTTCCCATAGTGGTAAGTAGAAACCACTAAACGCCACCCACGATCCTTAGGTACTACTCCTTTTGCCACGTCTACATTCATACATCTAGTCATATACGCACTAGGTTGCGAGCACTACGCACCTTTTCTTTGTAATGCCAATCAATTGTTATGAAGTGTATGTATGCTCCCTAACAGTGTATAACGTAGTAAGTACGCTCCTTTAGAATATAAGTATCCATTTAAGCTAAGTAAGCACTTTACTTTAATGCATTGTAAAATATATTCCTTTCGTACAGTGATTAAAGCACATTCGACCTAGTTGGTTGTCTGATTTACTCGACCCTAGAAACCCCAACATTTCATGGCGACCCTGCCTTAAGGTCTGCCAAGGGGCAGATTAAGCAAAGTTAAGATGTGTAACTCCAAGGTGGAAAAGGACGAGGTGTTCCTAAATCAAAATGCTGCTGGCGGAAACAATGACGCCCTTCTGAAGGACATCGGAGGACACATGGAGCGGCTGAGCACGATCACTATAATTATTCTCGCAGCCATAACTCTCCTGGTAATTTACTTCTTCCTGAAGTACTACCGCAGCTGCCATCGTCAATGGATGCAAGAAGAAATCGGACTCAGCGCAATTCAGCGCATAAGGGCATCCCTACGTGGAAGAGTGGAAGGTACACCTGCTAACTAATTAATCCAGCATCAGAGCCATAAAAAACCGAAAAACAGTGCCATAAATCAGTGAATTGCAATGAGTCAGACTCATACCTATCAATTTGTTTTATAACGCAAAAACTTAAACGACGTAAAACAGTGCACGAAGACTCAGTGAATATGATACCTCGCGGCTAAAAGTGCAACGTGTGAAATACTTGTGTGCCGTTTCGCAGTAATTATGTTAACATGATTCTTTTGTTTATTCCATTAGGAAATAAGGTTTGATAATTTTAATTTGGTAATATTCTATTATGACTGATGTTTTGTTAGAAAAATATAATGATCTGGTAGATATTAGAAAATACTTAATTAAGAAAGGATAGACTAGGTATAAAGGTCAAGTTATTGAGACAAAGTTAGGTGAGGCAAAAAAAATATTTAAGGAATGTGGAAAAATATTGTTACTTTTAGAAAAAGGCAAGGATACGGAATTAGTTGCATCGGCATTGGATATATTTCAGAATATTAGGATAACTTTTGAGGAAATAAATAGTTTATGTATTTACCCAGAAATAAAATCTGACAAAATGGAGTTTGACCTTAAAGTGGCATGTAGTTTGCTTCCAGCAATGGACGGTGTAGAAGGAACAACTAAACGGTTGATAGATTCGATCGAGATGTATGCAGATATGCTGGATGAGAAAGGTAAGACACTACTTATTACATTCGTCCTTAAAAGTAGATTATCCGAAAATGCCAAGTTACGCATTACAGGGAATTATAAGACCATTCAAGACCTAATTAAAGATTTGAGATGCCATCTATTGACCCAAAAATCCTTTACGGCCCTACAGACGCGTTTGCAAAATATACAACAGGGTTCAAGTAGCATCGAGGAGTTTGCCACAGAGGTTGAAAAGCTGTTTACTGAACTTACTATATCTCAAGCAGATGGTAATTCTAATGCATTTGGAGTGTTAAAACCTTTGAATGAAAAGCTTGCCATAAAACGGTTTTCAGAAGGACTACGCAGTTCAAAATTGGGCACGGTCATCTCCGCTAGGAACTACAGCAGCCTGAAAGATGCAATCCAAGCTGCCAAAGATGAAGATACAGAAGGCCAGTCAATGCCAGGTAATGTCTTGCATGCTTTTAGAAATGGACGAGGTTACAATAATTTGAGGCGACAAGGTAATCGTCATTTCAATAATAGTCGTGGTCAATATAATAATAGTTACAGTCGTGGTCAATACGGTAATTACAATAATCAAAGATATACATGGCGTGGTAATTTCAGAGGAAATAACGGAAATAGGTATAACTATCGTGGATCATCAAATTATAATAGGGGTCAAAGACATACTAGAGGTTCAAGATATTTTAGAAATAATAATCGGAATGTTTGTTTAGCAGATCAGAACGATAGCAAAAAGCCATGCATAAAGGACAATACAGATAAAAAGGAAACGGAAAACCAGTTTTTTCGTTCTTAAACATAGCGTTTTATCAAATTTAGGTAATGCAAAATATGCAGTTTTTAACGTTAATAACATTAAATATTATTGGCTCGTTGATACAGGCGCTTCTTTGTCTATCATTAAAAGTGAAGCGTTACCAAGAAACGTTATCATTCGGAAAGATGAAACTTTGATAAATGGAATCGGTGGACAAAGGCGTTCAAGAGGTTTAGTGGATTTAAATTTGGAGTATAACAGTGAAATATTTCAGCATCCCTTTATTATTTTTGAGTCACTACCATTAAAGGCAGACGGAATTATAGGGTTAGACTTTTTGAAAAAGTATCAAGCAAATATAAACTTAAATACTAATATTTTAACATTGTATTATCATGAGAAAGAATATTATTTTAATCTCGTTGATGAACGTGTAATGAGAAGTAATAACCTGATTATTCCCGCTCGTTCAGAGACAATTCATTTTATACACGTAGACAAAAATGAGAACGATGATGTTATTGTTTGTGGACGTGAATTAGCGAAGGATGTGTATCTGGCAAATACGATTGCCACGGTAAAAAATAACAGAATACCTATAAAGATTCTTAACGTTACTGAGAAGGAAATAACCTTACCAAATTTAATACCTAGTACGCAATCCTTGAGTGATTATAATATTTGTCAATTTAGTAATAATAATATCGACGTTTCTAGGATTGAAACACTGTTATCGCAACTCAAATTAGATTATTTAAACGAAGAAGAGAGACGTTCTATTGAAGCAATTTGCGCAAAATATTCCGATAATTTTTACATAGATGGAGATAAATTAAGTACTACAAATATTTATAAGCAATCCATTACCATAAAACAAAATACAACTCCTGTATATGTAAAGCCATATAGATTACCGCAAGCGTTAAAATCAGAGATAGCTAAACAGATTAAAAAAATGATAGAAGATGATATTATTGAAGAATCGAACAGTGAATGGTCAAGCCCGATTTTATTAGTACCGAAAAAGAGTAAAGAAGGATCAGATAAAAAATGGCGATTAGTTGTAGACTACAGAAAATTAAATGAGACGGTTTGTGACGACAAGTTCCCTTTACCTAACATCAATGAAATTTTAGATTCTCTTTCTGGAGCAGTATATTTCACTCACCTTGACCTTCACCAAGGTTATTATCAAGTGACCTTGGAACCAAACAGTCGGAAATTAACAGCTTTTACTACCAATACAGGTCAGTATCAAATGAAGCGGTTACCTATGGGTCTCAAGATAAGTCCGAGCGCATTTAGCCGCATGATGTCAGTAGCAATGTCTGGATTAACTTACGAGAAATGCTTAGTATATCAGGATGATCTAATAGTATTTGGTAGAAATTTGCAAATTCATAATCAAAACTTAATAAACATAATGGAAAGATTGAGAAAGGTCAATTTAAAATTAAATCCCCAGAAATGCGAATTTCTAAAGAAAGAAATTCTTTATCTAGGTCACGTTGTGTCAGAGAAAGGTGTATTACCTGATCCCGAAAAAACTAACGTATTGAAAAATTACCCTATACCCAAAACAGCAGATGAAGTTAAGCGTTTCGTCGCATTTTGTAATTATTACCGTAAATTTATAAAACATTTTTCAGACATAGCTTTGCCATTAAACAAATTATGCAGAAAAAGTGAACCCTTTATTTGGACTGATGATTGTAAACATGCCTTTGAGCATCTAAAAAATGCATTAATTACGTCACCTATTTTACAATATCCTGATTTTACAGAAAATAATGAATTCATATTACAAACAGATGCTTCAAACACTGCGGTTGGTGCTGTGCTGTGCAATAAAGATCTCAGACCAATAGCGTATGCAAGTAGACCTTTGAATAAAGCGGAAAAGAATTACCCTACAATACAGAAAGAGCTTTTAGCGATAGTATGGTCAGTGAAATATTTTAGACCGTATTTATATGGTAGAGAATTTACAATTATGACTGATCATAAACCTTTAGTATATCTTTTTGGCATGAGAGATCCTTCAAGTAGACTACTAAAGTTCCGTTTGACATTAGAAGAATATAAATTCAAAATAATTTATGTACGAGGAAAAGAAAATGTAGTTGCAGATGCTTTGTCTAGAATATGTATAACATCAGACGAACTAAAAGAAATGCAAGCACAAGTCGTTGCTGTTATGACTAGGGCACAAAAGCGAAAGATTGATGATGAGTTAATTAAAAATAAGGATGACAATGAGAAGGCGGATCTTAATAAATCTCCTGACAATTGGTCTGGCCAACCAAGGGTTGTGGATATATTAAGAAAACCGTGCGACTCAGTCGAAATGAGTTTCATTGAAAGTAGCGAATTAAATAGATTGAGAGACAATTACATGATAACAGATGTCTGTGAATGTTTTGTATATTTAGCAAAAAGAAAGATTATTTACATCAATCTTGATTTCAAGGCACACTTTACGCGAGCCGAATTTGTGCAGAAATTAAGTTTGTTTTGTAAAAACTTACACATTGAAGAAGTGTGTATCATTAAAAATAAAGATAATAAAGATTTTATTAAAAACGTTTGTGATGAGATATCAAAGTTAGAAAATTGGTCAGGACCGCGAATATGCATACTAAGAGGAGTAAAAAGAATAAGTGATGACAAAGAAAAAACCATAATAATGAATGACTTTCATTTATTGCCATCCAGTGGTCATGCTGGAGTGCGCAGAATGGTAAATACAATAAAGAAAAGATATTACTGGCCGAGCATAGAAAAGGACGTACAAACATTTGTAAAAAAGTGTACGAAGTGTCAGAAGTCAAAGTATATCCGTTACATAAAAGAACCGATGGTAATTACTACTACGGCGTCCTCAGCTTTTCAAAAGATATATTTAGATGTAGTGGGACCGTTAGATAGAGACACAGATGGGAACTGTTATATATTGACCATTCAATGCGAATTATCGAAATTTGTACAAGCTATTCCCTTAAAAAATAAAGAAACCGTATCCATAGCTAATGCATTTGTGAGACATTTTATTTTAATATTTGGAATACCAGAAATAATAGCTACAGATCGAGGGACCGAGTTCATCTCCGCAACTATGGAGCAGGTATGTAAACTTCTTGATATTCAAAAATTATCGTCAACTGCCTATCATCACCAATCGATAGGAGCTCTTGAAAATGCTCACAAAGGTTTGGGTGCATTTTTAAGGATCCAATGTGAAAACCATACAGATACATGGAGCTACTGGTTACCATATTGGTGTTTTAGTTTCAACAATACAGTCCATTCAGAAACAAAATACATGCCTTACGAACTAGTTTTCGGTAAACATTGTCGAATTCCTAGTCGAATTTCAGAGTCAGTCGAACCATTGTATAATAGGGATAATTATCCAATGCAGTTGAAATATCGTTTACAGTTAGCCCATGCCGACGCAAAAAATAATTTATTGTGTAACAAATATAAACGCAAGGAATTGTACGATAAATCTGTAAATTCAATAGTATATCAGGAAAATGACTTAATTTTGATAAAAAATGAAACAGGTCGGAAACTAGATGCTATATATGAAGGACCTTTTATAGTAAAAGAAGATTTAGGGTGTAACGTTAGGATATTTAAAAACAATAAGGTAGATTTAGTTCATAAAAATAGGACAAAACCGTACTACCAATAAAAATTATGTTGTAATGTTTAGGTATAAAAATAAATAAAATTCATTTATTGCAGGCAATGAACCCATAATTTCACACAATGTTTAGGTATAGTATTCGTATAGTTAAGACTAGCATTAACTAAAGATAAGGTGTAATAGTTATATACATTGCAATGTAGTAAGTAATTAAGACGTACCTATATTATAATAAATATTAAAAATAAGTTGGATAGACAAGATTAATATACTATTAGATTGATATAGTAGAGTTGGTTTGTACTTACATATAAAAAAAAAAAAAAAAAATTAATCGAATTTTTTTTTTTTCCTTCGCCCCCGGAGGTGAAGTGTATGTATGCTCCCTAACAGTGTATAACGTAGTAAGTACGCTCCTTTAGAATATAAGTATCCATTTAAGCTAAGTAAGCACTTTACTTTAATGCATTGTAAAATATATTCCTTTCGTACAGTGATTAAAGCACATTCGACCTAGTTGGTTGTCTGATTTACTCGACCCTAGAAACCCCAACATTTCATTTTAACATTTTTTTTTAGTAATTCAAGCAACTGTTAAAAAGATCAAGTCGAAATAAACAACTCTGAGCTGAAATAAACCGGTCTGGGTACTGAACAAAAACAAAGTTATTAGCTTTAGCCCTAAAGGTTCTGTTACTAGTTTAGTTAATGATAATTCGTTGTAGGCCACCTGTTACTTCTCATTTGGGTTTAGTTAATGTGGTTTGGTATTTAACTTTGACTAGAAATGTAATTTATATAAATGGCTGCCTCGTTGGTCGAGTGGACGCAAGCGCGACTGCTTAGCATGTGGAACTGGGTTCGACTCCCGAGCCGTACAAACTGTTGTAAGGGTTTTTATCATGGGCTGCAGGTTGTTGGGCTGCGGGTTGTTCGCAAGAGATACCACGGCCTCGACACAAAGGGCTAAGAAGGAACATGGGTGGTTTTTAGTCAGTAAAAGACTGACACTCCCTTTCGCTCTGCCCAAGAGCGGGAGGGGTTATTTGATAATTTAACACACGCCAAAAAAAAGGGTTTTCATCAGGAATCTCTCAGTAGTAGCCACGGCTGGATTTGTGGCCAGTTGATGGCAATGAGCTGCCCCCTATTACATTATCATCTACCTGGCCTTTTCCCAACTATATTGGGGTCGGCTTCCAGTCTAACCGGATGCAGCTGAATACCAGTATTTTACATGGAGCGACTGCCTATCTGACCTCCACAACCCAGTTAATACTAGGTAATACAATACCCTTTGGTAAGACCGGATGTCAGAATTTCAGGTCACTGACTACCTGTAACGACTGCCAAAGATCTACATATATGGCAGCCGGGACCTACAGCTTAACGTCCTTTCCGAGGCACGGAGGAAACTCGGTATGTCGGGCGATCACCCATCCACAGACCGACCTAGGCAAGCACAGCTTTACCTAAAGATCGACCTTAGTGGCAGTTCTTATTAAGCCACGAGCTCCCCTATTACATGAGACTTTAAAAAATAACAAGCGAAATGTAGGTGTCCTTTCCTAAAAAGAAAGAAAAGAAAGAAAGAAAACATATTTATTTAGCCTACACCCCTCCCTAACCTTTTGAAGATTACAGGCGTGATGTTACGTGATTTCTTTAATAACATCAGCTCAGGTAACTCATTTGTTAACGTCCCACACAATAATCACATGTTTTAGTACCTACTTACTCGTGTTATTTCTATTTGTAGCGACACTTCAAGTCGAAACACTGTAAACGTTTTAACAGCTAAAATGTTTCAAATTACTTTTATTGTTCTTGTTGTGACACCTACGTATTCCAGGAATACTGTTTTGTTTTGATATATTGTTACTCGACTGTGGGTAGGATTATAAATGATTTTGGCTATTTAAGGAATAAACATAACTTTACGCCTGTAACCCGGGTTCGGCAGAGGTGTACCATAGAATACTAACACTTTGTCAGTTATCTTAAGACCCATTTAAAAGAGGGTGAGCCTTTGTTAGAACCGGGCACAAATCTAGAATCCGTGGCTGCTACTGAAAAAACCAATGATTGATAAATTGCCCGACCCGGGAATCAAACCTCGCAAAAGTCGCGGTTACGACCACTAGTACCTATTTATGGAATATTTGAAGATATGCACAAGTATTGAAAGTTTGTAGCTACGCTGCTACGCCATGTTTCACAGTGTAGCGCTACAAATGCTACTGCTACGCGAAGTTATGTTAAGGCGAGGTTGCAGTACTTTGTTTTTATGTACGCACGACCTCGCCCCCCGCCCTGCCGCGCGAGCGATATAATGCCTAAATTTTGACGGTTTTTTGCTTCTTGGAGAAAAACTATAAAGAAATTATACAATCTGTTTTCACCATTTACTTCAGAATAAAAAGTTCTATCTACTGATATAACTTTCATATAAATTCATGATGAAATGTCTTAGCAGTACACGTTTGAAATTGTGATTTAGAGTCATGTTTGATAAAAAAAAGTATCGAGCCGATCATTCTAAATCGCGTGTCTATCTTTACGATTTACTAGAGAGTATGTTCAATTTTTATGTAATGATTTTTATTTATTAAAAAACTCGTATTTAGTTCGATTTTTATAGGTTCAAAAATCTTAAAATTACTGCAACCCCGCCTTAACGCGTAGCGCTACGAAAGGTAGTGATAGAGCTTATCGACGCACGCTGAAAATTAGAACAATCATACTCAAATATATACTCAAACCGCTACGTACGTACTACTAGCTGATGCTTGTTTTCTTAAAATACTGGTACTTATAATGGGTTTTTGGCCAAGGAATAAATGGTTTTCTGCATCGTCCATTAACAGATTAATAAAGAAAACAGAATATTTTTTTTTGTTATCTTGTGCTGCAGATATCTAAAAACCAATTAGAGTTTAGACCATATTAATTGTTAACACAAGTAATATTTTATTTGGAATTTTAACTATGAAACAAATGTACACCACCAATAACTCAATAACTAGAAGAACGTACAACGAATCTGCTACTACCTACCAGCTTCACTAGCACACAAATCTACCCGAAACTGTTAAACAATCTCAATCAACCTCGAACCTAAAGCTTCAGCGATAAAGTTGAAAATCTATTAAAAAAATTTGACAGATTAGTAGCTTGATGTTCTAGCGTATGTACAAACCCTAGATAAGTGATA
Organism: Diarsia mendica; assembly: GCA_949316265.1. Classification (NCBI taxonomy): domain Eukaryota; kingdom Metazoa; phylum Arthropoda; class Insecta; order Lepidoptera; family Noctuidae; genus Diarsia; species Diarsia mendica. The sequence continues at coordinate 11,143,712 of OX438902.1, read as the reverse complement.
ATTCAATCAATATCATACGTGAGCCTATATATATACCTGTTTACATAATATATTAAATTACCAGGCAAGCATATATTATTATAAATGGTGATGGCAAATTAATATTCGCACCTACACGATAACGCTGCTGGGGGCGCGGGATCAAATGTTAGATTCAATCAGTACTTTATACATAATGGCTTGTGATTTACATACCTGTGATGATCGCACGTGTTTAGCCGTGGGGTTTAAAGGGTAAGCAGGTGAATAGGTGGCGTAAACTGAGTTTTTAACCAGTTGCGAGTAAGTATACTGTTGTACTCGGTTTCGTTCAAATTGTGACGATAACCGAGTGTTGCAGTCAAAACCAGTTTCTACAGAAAACTAGTTATTTTACCTTTGTTTGTCTTCAACCACGCCAGAATCAGAATTTTTCTTTTCTTTTGCCATGACCGCGGTGGGACTCTATGATGATGATTTCGGGAGCTCCTAATGCTGGATAACCACGGATAACCACGTAAGTGACAGTATATTTTTTTAGAAAAATATCTCTAGTTTTGAAGCGGATATATATACACAGTTACAGCTATAATATCTTTAATTTAACGTTTTTCTTTATACTTATAAATAAGCAGCATACAACTGACCCCTATAATACTGAGGAAACGACAGGGATAAAGAATGTACAAACGTGCTCAGACTGGGATATGAACCCACTACGTCATCCGTGGGTGTTGATAGTGACGATTAATGTACGGACATAAATACCTAGGCCCTTTGTTTTTTCTATTAGGAGTAACTTGAGAAATATATTCAACAGATATCTTAAGAATTATCCGGAGGGTTGGTGTGTGAGAATAAACGACTTTTATCTCGTGACGTGATAGTTAACAACTACGTATCATTTGTATCATTATAATAGGTTTACTATGAACGTATGTGCCAGCCGCACTCAGAGTGCTTTAATGCTTACTTAGGCCATCACTTAGTAAAGGTTTTGACAGTTTTGCCATACAAAAACTGTCAAAACCTCTACTAAGTGTCGTCTTAAGCAATCATTAAATATTTCTGAGTACCGCAGTGTGATGTATGTGTTTATTTTTGCTATGTTAAATCTTATAATGACAGCTGAGTTACTTAAAGTAAAAGCAAAATCGTACTCCCGACTCAAGGCAGATAATAGTACATTATGGTACAAGTGTGTAACGTTGGTGATTACCACTGAGGCGCCATTGAGACCCGAGCCGTCAGGTGAGGGTCTTAAGAAAGCCGAGGATATGATATGATACACGTGTGTATTGATGATTACCGAATCATCAATACACACGTGTATCATACGACGTTTTTCAACACACTTGTGAAGAAAATAATACTAAAAAGTCATCTTCAACAGTTAAAACGAGTTCTGATTTTTTTTCACAATAGCGGGAAAAAATAATCGGTTATCCTATGCGCGCGCATCTACAGTTCGACCAACTTATCTGTGCATGCGGGAAAACACAGAACTAAAATAAATGTACTAAGTTTGACGTAGCGATGCCTTTTTTTATTGACCAGTGGCGCCACCATGAAATTCACATTTAAAATGGTCATACTGTAACATTGGCGATCGGCCATAGACTAAATGAATGAGTGCGATAGAGTTTTATCCTCGTATAAAATGAGGAAAAAGTTTTCTTTATTACAGAGAAAATAAAGTTATGTTATTTGAATTCTGTATGTAAACACATGTTTATGCAAATAAAATTTCTTATTCTTTTTCTTGAGTGAAAGTTTCATTTAATAAAAACGTACAAGTTGAAATTATCTATTTAAATTCAAATTTGCAAGAGATGAGCAAGCACTAAGTACATTAATTTATTTTTACTATTGAACACGATCTTTTTTGTATCGAAACTTTTTTATGAACGTAGCAACTCAACCAATAAAATTTAAAAAAAAACCCTATAACTCACTAGTGAATAATAGCAATGAAAAAGTCACAGTTTGATTATAGGTGTCATTATGTGCCTAATTGCGGTGAAATTATAGCCACTTTATGAGCAAGTGTGTTGAAAAGAAACGTTTAAGTCAATGGTGCTATGTCTGACTAAACATAACCCTTCATTGTCCACAAAAACCCCTGCCATGTTAAGAGCAGTGAAAGTCTAGTGGTGTAATCGTCGGGATGACAAGTCATAGGTCTCGAGTTGAAACCCAAGACACACCTATGATTTTTTAATTTAATTTCATGTGCGTATTGTTTAACTATCACTTGATTCGGTGAAGGAAATAAGCATACCTGAGAGATATTTCTAGACGGCATGTAAAGCCCAATCAGAGAACCACAGACGGCATAAAAACTCTGACACCAGATTTGGCACTTAGTTGATATTGAATAAGAAAATTGTCCACAGACAAAGAATATTCATAATATACTTTTCCACCACAAACAGTACTAAGTAAATTATACAGAATCAGAAGAATATTTTATATAAATCGTATTCATATTCAAGTCCCTTTGTTACTTAATCCATCTGCCGAAATACGATGTGTCATCAATCACCGGTACCTACCTCATATTTGTACATAAAAGATTTATTGCCTACCCAGCACCTTCAAATTGAAAATACGAAATACTTTTATTATATACCAGAATTTATTTTCAAACATAAATAGGCGTTTTCATATACATTGAATATGGGATCGGTCCTTTTGAAGATGTAATGAAAAAATAAAGGTGAGGTTCCGTTTATAAATCAGTTTACATGAAATATTTTATTTTAAAACCATTTTTGTGTGAAAATTGGTTCGTTCGATGATTTCAAAAGGAAAAATGACAGCTGTATTGGGCACTGTTTTTATTATCATATTTGTATGCAGATAGTGTTTCGAAAATTTTAGAAATAAAAATATCGTTTTGCGTATATTGTTGTGAATTTTGATGGTATTTTTTCCGATCATTTGGTTTGATTTTTAGACCTGGAACGCGTTATTTTTGTTTTTGAAAACTGTCCGATTGTAATGCGCTATCGAATGTTTGTTTCCAATGTGCATGCCATTTGTTTTCTGATAACGAGTCGTAGTGCTCTGGAAAAAGTCGTTTGTAGATGTAGAATGACTTGTTAAGAAAAGCCAATATTCAATAATCATCAATCTACCAGTTCATACATATTTTGGTCTTTAAATATTTCCCATTTGTTTACTCTTTTGACTATCTTTGGTTTCATATCTTTTAAGTTAGTTATTGGTTTCAAAAATCAATGAAAGCAGAAAAAGCTTTTAAAAAATCTGCCTCGTCTTTATAACTAACGTTACTTTATTAAAAAGTTGGGGTCGGTTACCAATTTGTCCGGTGTCGAGTATACCAGTATCTTGCATGGAGCGTTTGATCTAACCTCTAAAACCCTGACAGGTAGAAGCCCGATACTGCTTGATTAACCAGGAATTATGTGTTACAGCAACAATAACAATAGTAATAAATCAAACTAGCCCAGCACCTTCATAGCCTTACACAACAAAAACTTACTTTAATAAGATCTTATCACACCTTCTATAACTTCTTAAATTAAACTTTAAACTCTACAGCAGCCCAATGTTAATCTGAACCGTACGTAACCGCCCAGGGGGTTTAAACTAGATAACATAGTTTAACGCTCACTAACTTCACTCTATGAATTCTTTTAAACCGTGTTTTTATACCCGAGAAAACTTGACTGCTTTCTTTACCTTTTCATAAAGGTATATCTTTTGCAAAGATATTCCGTGAGATTTAGATAGTGTTGTATATATTGTATTTATAAGTTTTGAAGTCAGACCTATTTAGATAAACTTGGAACTATTTTTGTTGAGACGGTAAGTTACATACATATTTTTAGCTCTCTAGGGACTTTAAAGTGTCTTTGAAATTAAAGAAAAGAAAAAAGGATGAAAACAATTTTATATCTTTGTAAGTTTGAAGAAAAAAGTATCTAGAAAACACTCAAATGGAACGCCTCTTTAGCAGTAGAAATGACAAAATATAGGCTTAAACAGATAAAAGCTCTCTGTTGTCTGCCTGGGGAACTAAAGATTTAATATCACAAAACTCAGTCCATCTGAATCCAAACACATTTTTGTGTAAACATTTTAGCGAAACCCTTTTTAAACTTTATTTACATCTACGCTATAAACTGAAATGTGTATCTAGATTGAAAATCCGGACCCAGATTTAATAACCCGTCCGCGAAACAGACAGTAAAATATACGGTATAAAACACTAACATTATTTTATATGAGCAGACATAGTGTCGAAATTACATGGCTCTGTTGATAAGCGCCCCTGAAGCCCAGGCCGCAATAGGTTCTCATATAACTCTACATAAACAACTCTGACATAATATAATAAGTAAATAAAGTGGCGCACGTTTGGCCATATAATAAAACGTGGTACATTTCAAGCTGTGTACCAAATATTCAGTTAGCATCGGATATGTACTCGGCAAGATACGAAGGGAACGTGACCCGGGTACTGAGACGTGGACATCTACTTAACTGCTATAAGTTATAATAAAGGGCTTTATTAAAGAACATGCTGCGGTAAGGTTGTTGTTTGCAATGTTTTGTTTAAATTAACTTTGGTTCGTTCGGAAATTTGAATTTGTTTTCTTTGACGTTTCGCCCCTTCCGTAGGCCTCGCTGCACGAACGGGCGGAGTAAACACGTAGGTAACGTAAATTCTAGCGAATTATAAAATTGCTGTTTTTGCACGTTATTATTCTCCTGCCTTTATCTCAATTTGTTTGGGCGTAGCATGTCTTCTTTCTTATCTACTCTTATTTTATCAAAAAAGATACGTTGCGCGTAGGAATATCTCCGGTACGATGGGTTAAATTACAAATACAAACATCTAGACCCAGAACTATCTGTAGGACATAGAAATATTTGTTCCGTGCGGGAATCGAATCCAATCGAGTCAATCGCTCAGTCACTGTGCTAACCATTACGCCAATTAAACCAAAATGCTGTAGAATAGTTCTTATTTTCTTTTTGAAAATCATTCGAATTTATGTTGCGATCAAATTACGTCATGCGTTCGTATACCTAAAATGTGTCATTTTCCGCAAGAAATACGAAACTTCGTAGACTCACCACGTCACCGACGTGTGTTTAACCTAAAATCTTTTGGAAAAAAAACAAGACGTGAAAGTACTTTATATTTACAGTTTCTATAATGTGCGTTAGCCTTGCTCTAGGCTAGACTTTGTTTCTGTTTTCAACATGTAAGTTTATGTAGGATTTCTTGAACAAACAACTAGGTACTCAACAAAGTTCCAAACGTGACGTTGACGTATATAGTGGTATACGACTTTAATCCTATACCGATTTTCTTATTCCTAGGTCCGATTTGTAAATGTTCTTAGAAATGAATGAAGCTTAAGGAATATTTATGTCTATGATAACATGTGGCTTTCTGTGTTTTGTGGCTTTGCTCATGAAAGATCTTTAGTTTATGTTCATACTTATGTAGCTAATTTATTTTACTTACGGATTATTATGCCAGTTACATAAGCAGTAGGTATTAGAGAACCAGACACTCTTAATTTGTTAAGACCACATACCTTTTATCTCTCTATTTTCTTGCTACTTAGGCATTTTGCTCAGCTTACAAGATATTCTTAGTAAAATGGCGCTGTGCTATAAAAGTTGTAGTTTCTTATCTGGCCGTTACCTACGGTTGAACTCTTTACAAAAACCTCTTTGGTGAGCAAATGGGCATTAAATGTAGCTGCAGATGACTGGCTGGAAGAAATTGTTGTTGTAAATGTATACAAACGTTATAGGGGTCGTTTGTTTAAGCGTATTTCTTATGTTTTTAATTTAGAAAAAAAGCTTCAATATTATTAAGTCAAGTTTGTGCTACTTACGAGTGCATGAATCAAAAGAAAAGCATAGCAATATAGCATTTGATGTTTGTTACGGCTGGATAGCTGGACTCTTGCAAACAATACGAGGTTTTAGATTCGGACAGGATTTATTCCAATTTTGTAAAAATCGTGGTACATTCATGAGAGCGTTGTATGAGGTTATGTCAAATCATCGTAGCGTGGTTTTCTTGACGTTGACAGGTGACAGTGACAGTTCGTGGTATTGGCACTGCGTTTCGTTGTCGTCGTAACATACTCCCGGCCTTGGAAGCTAAAGGTTTCAATGATGAGTGTGAAGTGTAGTAGAAGCGTAGGACTAGTCGTCATTGGGCGGCAGCGGACAGATTTTTGAAAAACATCGTCGGGTGACGCCGGTGGCAGTGCGGATGTCGGCGACCCTGGAGACTCCATCACGACCTGGGTATGTCTTCACGATGCGGCCAAGATTCCATTTCAACGGTGGCAGGTTGTCATCTTTGATGAGTACGAGTGTGTCTTCTTTGAGATCAGTCCCTTGATGTTTCCATTTCGTTCTCGTCTGTAGTTCGGAAACATACTCTTTAGACCAGCGGCTCCAGAAGTGCTGCCTTATTTGCTCAAGGCGCTGATAGCGGGTGACGCTGTGAATCGGCGCGTCTTTCACGTTAGCATGCACAGGCGCAGTCAGCAGACGGCCAACCAGAAAGTGAGCAGGGGTGAGCGGAATGTAGTCATGTGGATCAGAGGAAATGGGAGTAAGTGGCCGGGAATTTAGGATAGCCTCGACTTGAACTAATACTGTGCTAAATTCCTCGTAGGTTAAATGCGCGTCGCCTACGACACGTCTCAAGTGGTATTTGCAGCTTTTTACCCCTGCTTCCCATTTGCCCCCGAAATGGCTAGCGTATGGTGGGATCATGTGAAATTTAATACTTTGAGAAGCTGCGTATTCCTTTACGTCGTTCGAACATGATGTTAAAAACCTAGTAAATTCGTTCTTTAGACCAACAAAGTTTTTTCCGTTGTCGGAATAAATTTCACTCGGTTTACCACGACGTGAAATAAAGCGTTTAAGAGCTAAAAGGTAAGAGTTTGATGACAAATCTGTGACTAGTTCTAAGTGAACAGCGCGTGTACTAAAACAGATAAATAAACAAACGTACGCCTTTTGTGTTCTTGCACCCCTGCCTTTACGATTCAATATGAGCACTGGTCCAAAATAATCGACTCCGGACACCATGAACGGAAAACCTGACACTAGTCGCTCTTTAGGAAGGTTTCCCATGATAGGGGTGGCTAAACTCCCGCGCATTCTGGCGCATTTAATACAACTGTGTACTGTTTTTCTCGCGAGATTCCTACCACCTACAGGCCACCAAGTTTCCCTGATATTAAACAGCAAAAGCTGAGGTGCTGCATGCATCATTTGTTTATGTTCAAACCGGAAGAGAAGAACGGTAAAATGTTGTTTACCGCAAAGCAGGATGGGGTGTTTTTTATCGAACGTAAATAAAGGCGAGTTTTCTATGCGACCTCCAACTCGAATTAAGTCTTGACTGTCGATAAATAAGTTCAGTTTCGATAAATGTGCGTTTTTTACCGGTTTGTTGCTGGCAAGTATTTCGTGTAAATCTGGAAAAGATTCCCTTTGTGAAATTCTTGCCAATAGAGTAGTAGACTTACTCAACTCTTCAACCGTGAGCGGACCTGTGTGTTTACTGCCTTTATTGCGCGCGTTGTGTACAAATCTAAGTACATAGGCAGCCGTACGCTTCAAGCGGCTGAATTGAGAAAATCTACTAAAGGTAAATAAATCTACGTTTTCTTTTTGATTTATAACAAGCGTGTTACTAATATTTTTGACTTCGGGTAAGTCTTGTGGAACTAAATTTAAATCAAAATTAGAAATTTTAAAATCTTGATCGTGTAGGAACGTGGGACCGTTCCACCACAAATCGCACGAGCTGAGTGTGTCTACAGTTTGCCCTCGCGACACCAAATCCGAAGGATTTTCTTTCCCACTGACATGGCGCCACGGACAACCTTTCGTTAATTTATGAATTTCTCCAACCCTATTCTGTACATAAGTTTTAAGTAAGTTAGTCGGCATTCCTAACCAACCTAAAACAATCGTTGAATCAGACCAGAATACAACGGCATTGATCGGCGAACGCAAAGATTGACTTATTTTGGTATATAAACGCGCACCGAGCACAGCCCCTAATAACTCTAAGCGAGGAATAGTTGTCGGCGCAGTCGGCGCCACTTTGCCTTTTGAGCATAACAAGCGCATTGTAACAGCTGATCCATTATCAATAGTGCGTATGTAGGCGCATGCGCCGTAAGCTACCTGTGATGCGTCCGTAAAAATGTGTAGCTCGATCCGCACTGGGTTAGAACACATAACATAACGTGGTATGCGAATGTGATTTAGTCGATCTAAATTATCAAGAAATTTAACCCATACTTTTGCGACGTCGTTTGGTACAGGTTGATCCCAGTCAAGTTTTAGTAACCAGCACCTTTGCAATAATGTTTTAGCTATAGTTATAACTGGACTCAACATACCTAGCGGGTCGAATATTTGTGACGACACTGACAAAATGATGCGTTTAGTAATGTTTTCCGTGTCATGTTCAACTTGTGTGTGATAATATAATTCGTCTGACTTGTTGTACCAACCTAGACCCAAAGTTCTGTGGGCGTGTTCACCTAAGGACAGGTTTTTAGAAATATCTTGTGTGTTATTATGATTTTCATGATTAAAGTTAAAAACCCATTTTCTAAGTGGTAAACATGCTGTACTTAACACCTTAGTTGTATCTTGGCAAATCGACATTAACTTAGGTATAGTAGATGCCCCACAGACTAAGTCGTCTACATAGAAGTTGTCGTTGATCGTCTGAGCAACCTCCGAATCGACGTCGTGTCGTGGTCGTGACGGTATCGTATCGGACTCGACAGGTGTCGTCGCGTTAGGTGTACATTCGATAGCTAGCTGTTTGAGGCATCTGCAACTAAGAAATGGCGCTGCGGCGTGGCCATATGTTACAGTATTTAACTGATATACACTTAGCCGATCAGACGGATTATCTCGCCACAAAATTAATTGTAAGTCACGTTGATTTTCATCTACAAATATACAACGGTACATTTTTTCTACGTCCGCGCATGCTACATACCTGTTTTCGCGAAATCTTAACAATATGGCAATTAAATCACCCTGTATAGGCGGGCCTACAAGTTGTAAATCATTTAATGAAATACCATTCGACGATGGTTGACTTGCGTTGAACACAACTCGTAACTTTGTTGTCGTGGAATGTTCACGAAACACACCATGATGTGGCATGAAGTAGTGCGGTGTACCATATGTTTGTATTTTACTCATGTGACCTAGGTTAATATATTCGTGTATGAATTCCGTGTACATTTTTTTATACACGGGATTGCGTTCGAGACGTTTTTCAAGCGCATAAAATCGATTTTCGGCAATCGATCTAGTTTCACCTAACGTGTTCGGCGATGATTTTAAAGGTATGCGTACACAGAACCTACCGCTTTCGGACCGCGTCGTCGTATTCACGAAATGTTCCTCGCAAGCCTGTTCATCATCACTGCGTGTCTTATCCGAACATGAAGGTAATTCCTCGACTTCCCAGAATTTGCGTAACTGTTCGTCTAAAGGATGTTCAAATGTTTGCGTGAAATGACATTTAATGGTTTTTGTTTTAATGTTAGTTTGTACCGAACCTGACACTATCCAACCGAGTTTGGTGTTTTGAAGGAACGCACCATTAGCCAACTTCATTTTCCCTTCACTCAGTAAATTCCAAAATAAATCGGCACCTATCAAAATATCAATAGGTAAACTTTCATAAAAACATGGATCTGCAAGCTTTATATTGTTGGGAATATTAAATTGTATTCTATCAAGTTTAAGGGAAGGTAAGTTTGACGTTATTTTCGGTAAAACTAAACATTTCATGCGTTCTGTGTAATTGCTGTTTGGTGCTCTAAATTCAATGTCACAAGTCTGTGTGCATTGTGACACACAGCTTCCTACACCATGTATATTATAAGTGGACTGTATGATTGGCGGGTTTAATTTATCGCATAATGTTTGGGTGATTATACAACGCTCACTACCACTATCTAAGACCGCCCGCGCTTTGTGATAGATTCCTGTGTGATCAGGTATTTCTATTAGGGCCGTAGACAGCAAAACGGGCGACCAGCTGGCGGAGGTGTGTGCGTGTGTACCTGCCTGCAGCGCGCGGCTGTGTGCGTTCAACTCACCACTGTTGATATCATTCAATAATTCCTCAGTATTTGTTTGGCCCTGCGCCGACGTCACTAATGTTACTGCGCGTGATTCAGAATTGTCATTACATAGTAACGAATTATGCTTCTGTTCGCATTTCCGACACGGACCCAACTTACATTCATCTGAAGAATGACCAACTCTCAAGCAGTTCTTACATAGACCTTTCTCATTAACTACTTTCAACCTTTCATTTTTATTGAGATCTAAAAATTGTTGACAAGAATATAGTGGATGTTGTGAATTGCACAGATAACATAAGTACTTAGTAGGCACTTTACCCTTGCCCTTTGAGTCAGCTGATTTGTTAGTTGTGACATTACAGTGAACCTTGGGTACATTTTGCGGACTTGTACTGTGTTTCTTTTTATCTTGTAGGTGTGACTGCTGTGTGTACTTACTATGCGATACATTTATGGTTTCTAGCATATCTGCACGACCTTTGAGAAACTGCAATAACTGATCCACCGTAAGTTTATCTTTTGACTCACTACTTTTGGGTAAAAGTGTAGATTTATGTTGTTCCCACTCACGCTCGGTCACCTGATCTAACTTTGATACAACTAAATAAAAAATCATGGTATTCCAGTGCTCGGTGGGTTCTCCTAAAATCTTTAATGCGCGTAGATTTCTAAGTACATTATCTATCAATTGGCGTAACTGACTAGGCGACTCTTTAGTACGCATAGGAATGGTAAACAATGACTTGATGTGATTGTGTACAAGAAGCTGGCTGTTATCGTACCTACTCAGTAGTAACTCCCACGCCACTACATAGTTACTAGCAGAGAATTGAAGTGAATCTATAACTAAGCTAGCACTTCCTTTCAACGCTGATTTTAAATAATGAAACTTTTGTATATTTGTAATATCTTTTGAGTTGTGAATGAGGGACTGAAAGGTATCCCTAAATTGTAACCAGTGCTCATAAGTGCCATCAAATTCAGGAATGGAAATTACAGGTAATTTAATGTAATCTAATTTTGTATGCGCTTGTTTTAGAGTGTCATTAGCATTACTTTCCTCACAACCTAACAAACACTGAGCCTTAGCTAAAGTACTGTAATACTCGGATTCAAAGACTTCCAAGGAGTCCAAATCTTTTTCTGTATCGGCAGAAACTTGTGTAGAATAGCTCATAGAATCCTGACAATCCTCAAATTCATTTAACAGTGTTGTAGCCCTTGCAATTCTTAACTTTAACTCTGCGCGTTGCACTTCAGATAAAACCTGGTTGTCTAAAGAACAAATATACTTTTTGAATGTAGTTAATTTAGCTTTAACTGTACCTCGTTTTCTTATCAAATCGGTTCTCTCAATATTCAAAGTAAGTTTCGGTGACGTAGCCATTTCGTGTGCGAATAAGAAGCTGAGGTACTTACAGTTTCGGAATCTACACACCACAAGCCTGCGTAAGCTATGTCGTGCTGGCTAAATGCTGTGCCGATGCTTTGCTGAGCTGATGTACCACTGTTAACGTGCGTGTGCGTGCGTAAGCGCAGTTTTTACAAAGCACTGGAATAAGCAGAGAAAACACAGTATTAACACAAGAGGAAGGTGGAAACGGATGGAGATCGTGGTTGGCTCGCCTTACCAGCATGCGTAAGTACAGGTAACGGACTTCTGCGCGTTTTCTCTTTGCTTTTTCTCCTTGTCACCGTTGCGTATTCCCAGCAATGGAATCCCGTGACAGCTGGTTCCGTGTGTATACCCGGGCTCGAAGGATCAAATGTTACGGCTGGATAGCTGGACTCTTGCAAACAATACGAGGTTTTAGATTCGGACAGGATTTATTCCAATTTTGTAAAAATCGTGGTACATTCATGAGAGCGTTGTATGAGGTTATGTCAAATCATCGTAGCGTGGTTTTCTTGACGTTGACAGGTGACAGTGACAGTTCGTGGTATTGGCACTGCGTTTCGTTGTCGTCGTAACAATGTTATTTATATCAATTCTCTAAATTGATTTTATAAGCAAATAAGAATCGGGAATTTTCCAGACGCTTACGTAAGCAAATAAATAATGCCTAGGAATTTATTTATGTTCAAATAAGGTCATAGTACAAAGTGAAAAGTCAAACTAGTCTGTGGTTGGATTGTATGCCATAAATATTCGCTTAGATCTATAAAAACGAGTCGCTAAGCTTACATACATTTTACGCTCAAATAATCGTAAAGATTTGATTTGCCTAGAAAACATCAAACCCGAAACCAGCGTATATCACAAACACATTACCGTAACAGCATATTGACAACGTATATTTAGACCACTTACCTTGCAAAAAGGGCTATACATAATTTAGTATTGACACTCGACGTCGTATATTTTCGAAGCTACCTATTAGCGGATAGAAGGTTCCGAACAACACAGCACTTACATTTATGTCCCGCAGGACTACATATACGCACATTACGACGGAATGTTCCATGTCGCCGCATAAAATTCGTATTTACATACCAGGCGATGCGTGAGAATGATTGATACGAATTTAGTACTCGGGAAACGGTACTCCTTAGGCTGATGAGGCCATTCATCAGACGGTGACAACCGCCGCCATTACGTTTACGAATTTAATAAATATAATTTATGAGGAACCTATTTATCACGCGGAAGGGTGAACGAGTATTGGATGCCGAACGTGCCGATTTTAAAAAGGGTTGACGGGAACGAGCTTTTTTTCTGTTGTTGTTTAGGTACGCACGACAACCAATCAAGCTATACAAAGCCAGTGTACTCGGATCTCTAAATGTACGGAAAATCTATAAAAAGCGAAGCCATGTTATACTAGAAATGTATAGCTTGATGTGGACGTACTTCGTTTAAAAATCATTAGCCGTGTTTGCGTATGTTCGCAACTTCGAGAATAATTGACGCCCCTGGCAACGGTGTCCGATGAACGCTAGCAAAATACTTTTTTTTGTACCAAGTTTCAGGTTCACCGATAATGTTTTGTTCTCTTTACCGGCCAACCCTCAAAATGGCTGTAGACTTGATCATATTTCATTATGTGCACTAAGCGGTGCAGTTTTTGATTCAATTTCGTACTCGGTCTTCGATTACATTTCCACTGCTTCGTTGGTCGGGTGGTCGCAAGCGCGACTGCTGAGCATGAAGTACTGAGTTAGCTTACCGTGTCAGTGCAAAGAGATATTGGGTTAGGATTTTTCTTATGCACGGAGTAGGCTCGCCCCCTATTACATGAGACTTAAAGATGACTGGCGATATTTGGTGTAAGTACTATAAATGCCTTGCCTAACTTTGCAGGGTAAGGGTAAGCCTTCAGGGAAATCTGGAATGATGTTATGTGTATTATGTCGCCTCTACTGGGACACAGGCCAGATGCCACATGTCTTAAATTTAGTTCTAGAACATACCGGTCTCCTCACAATGTTTCCCTCCTTCATTCTCCTCATAAACTTCCCCATTTACGAAAATCGAAATCAACTTGACTATAAAATGAGTTTCAAAACTTTCCACTGCAGATAAGCTTGTATGAAGTATTTCGTGTAAGGCTGGTCATATTTTGTGAACACTTGGTACACGGACGGGCGCCAAATGAACCGTCAAAATGTTAAATATAACTTGTGACGTTGTTCCTCGCATGTGGAGGATATTTTGCATTTAAAACACCTTGGAAACTTAAGTCTGTAAGTTGTTGCAGAAAGCAGTTTGTTGTAGATGAAAATATTTTGTAAACTTTGAATTTTCTGACTTAAGTTATGTCCGTGTTAAGATTTCGTGCAGTTAGGTGTACCTACAGATTGCTGTCTTGTTGTTCTTACTTGCAGCTATTATGCTGCAATGCATAATGGATGCTTCTGTTATAAAAAAATATAGATAACATGCACAAACATCTTCCTGCCCTGAATTGGTTTGAGGTAAGGCAGCATGTGTTCTGGTATCGTATGTCATTGATGTCATATTAGCCTGTGTATCATATAATTAACTATCATAGTACACACGGCTACACATCAAGCTATACAAAACCAGTATAAAGGCGCGGGCCCACCGCGGCGCATGCTGTGCACGGGCACGCGGCGCATTTTAGCTGCGTGTATTAATTTGTTTGGCAACGTGGGTCAACGTTTCCACTGGAATACACGTATATGACCAACGACTATGTATAGCGTGGCACAGCGCACGGAGAGGCTACGATATAACACAATAAGCGATTGTACATCGATAAGCGAGCTGTGCATAGTCGTGGGTCATATTCGTGTACTTCAGTGGAAACGTAGACCCACGTCGACAGCGTTGAGCTATGTAACCACCTATTCAAGCAAGCCACGCATGTATCAATGACGTCAATTCATGCGTAGCCTCTCCGTGGGTTGCAGTGGACACAACCACATACATTTTCTTACAAAGCGAAGCATACTACACGTGCGTAGCCTCTCCGTGCACCGCGGTGGGGCCGCGCCTTAATCTGATCGTTAATTGTGCGAAAAGATCTAGTAAAGTGAGGCCAAGATTAACTAGTTTTGTATAGCTTGATGTGTAGCCGTGTGTACATAGTCCGTGTATTTCCGTGCCTGATACTTGCATAGGATGACCAGGACATGTTATGGTGTAGTAGGCAGAGTCCTTTTATATAAGAATCGTCGAAACAACGTAATTCCATTTTAGTTCCCGTTCAATCCATTCATCGTCATATTGACCGTCCTATACTCGGTACCACTTATGTACAAAATCAAAACTTTTTCACGGTACACAACAAAACTTCTTTAGTTAGACCATTCATGTATATTTTTCACGCAAGAATAGAACCACTTTGCGCGGCAAGCCAACCAGTTTTCCGCTGCCAATCAAGCCGCCAGTCCTAGTACGTCTATATGAAACAGCTGCGCCTATGCAAAAACCATTCTCCGTTTTAATGCATTGTTATTTGATTTTCAAAATAAACATTCATATTACGTCAGTTTCCGTATAGTGGAAGGAGATACACATTTGAAATGCATGCAATGAAATGAAATGCTGAAACTGCGAGTTTACGGTGTACAGTGTACATTCCGCTGCTGCTCTTTATTTCCTTGGATTGTCTGTGTTTTGGTGCAGTCTATGTTATCTTAGACGGTCCCATTTAGGTACTAATTCTGTGATTGTAAGCAAGAAAATTTTACATTTAATGTCAACATTAAATGTAAAATTTTCTTGCTCACTTCAGTAACTATAATTACGTTTTAAATTTACCGCTGCATGCGAGATCTGACTGCCATGATCTGCGTGACACTCTGAACCCAAATTCTCGCAATATGTTGGTGCTTTTCTGGTTGTCGCCACTATTAGTTCTATCTTTCAGGAATTGCAGTTTTGGTTTGGGAATAGTGACGCAGGCTTGTCTGAAAGTTTTGTGATGATGACCCACGTAATCAATGCGGCCGCGATTAACAAGTTGCTAGTCATAGATCCGGACCCAGGCAGGAGCGTTACCATGTAACTAATTTCATCGCTACTGCTTTCAAAACGATAAAGGGAAAAGTCCTAAGGAAACAATTATCCTAAGATACGAGACATTCACCAACCTGAACTGGGCTCGAAGGTGGTGGATTAAAACCCACCACCCCTCCACACAGAAAATGCTTCTCTCTAAACGGTGGGAACATTATAAACTGATTGTGTTATTAGGGTTATGCCGCATGGTAGATTATGGCTGCAAACTCCCTCTCGAAGAGGGCTGATTATGATGTAAGAAGTAAATATTTCCTGCCGGAGTTACGGGTTATTCGAAAGAGATACCTCGTCCCGGACACAAAGGGCTAAGTAGGAACATGGGTGGTTTTTAGTTAGTAGAAGTCTGACACTCTCTTCCGCTCCGGCCAGAGTGGGGCAAGTCTTTTAATGATTTCCCACACTCAAAAAATAAAAAAAAGAAGTAAATATTTTAATAATTTGATTACGAAATTTTAATGTAAAAAATACGGACTGGTTAATTTTTCTTCATTGTTCCCTTAGAAACTAAAAAGCTTCCATTATTATTTCATATTATCTACTTTTTTCTTGTTATTTGATTTTTTATCTAACTTTCAATGTTTTTTTTTCAGGTAAGTCCTTCTGATGTTACGAGTCTGCTAAAGGTAACAATTACGTGTTATGTAAAGTAAAACTGAAAATAAAATACGATATTATGAAATACAATTTTGATTACTACAACCAATCGACTACTAAGCCAGGTGGATCGTTGCAGGTAATAAATTGTCTCATGGGGGTACTACAGGGAAGCAGTGTGACTAGACATTTTCCACATAGTCGTGTTCATGCGACCTGAATAAACTACGAGTAGGTACGGTATGGTTTTATATCCTCACCTACAGCCTTAGAGATATGAAATCATTGATAATATAGCTGTTGACGTGAAAGATTCCTTGTCAAACCTCATCTAAACATAAACAAATCATCTACCCGCCGAAGACGAAGCCTCAAGCTAAACAACTTATTTCGCTCAATACAGACAAACGTAAACACATCAACCAGTATAATTCCAAGCCCCCACATTAAAGCTATACCTACCTACATTTAGTAGGTACACCTACATGAAAGTGAAGTACAAATAAATGAGTGGTGTAGCATCGGTCTTGAAAACATTGCGGGGCGTAGCGCCGGGGTGTAATTAGGCCCCCTTGGCACACCGCAGCGTGTTCATCAAAGTCAGTCGCTGTCACGTCACTATTGCGCAATGCCTACTATTGGAACTCGCATTGTGGTTTTCATTTGGCACTGTAGTTGTCTTAGAGCTAGATCTACCTATATAACAAATATAATAATTTAAGGATATGTTAGGAATTTAAAAGTAACACCTTTTAACTAAATGCATATGAAAGTAGGTACCTACTTACATACTTAAGGGTAAACAAGCCAACGGCACGAACTAGTTGGTGGGCGGGGCTAAAATGCATGCTATTTCACCCGACATCACGAGCGAAATGCATAGAGCGAAAGAGACACAACTAAAACGGGCGCGCGATTGTTTCTATGCAGACCCTTTGGTTTCATGAAAAATCTATTGAATGTATCTGTTCAAAATCAAATTATTTAAATTTTTTAATAACTAATCTATGTCCGTATGGTTTCACTTTTTTCTTTTTCATACTATATACGTTACTTATTTACGTCCAAAGATGAGTTAAATTAGTGCTAAAATATGAAAGTTTTGACGTTCATAACTTCCAAATCAATATTTTTTTTCCAATTCTGCTTCCATACAGACCTAGATAATGATAAGACCAGTTGATACAATTTTTAATTTTTAATCTACACCGTCAAACAGAGGAGTAATCACTTTCGTAAGTTTGTATGGAAGAATGACTGGCTTGTTCAACCTTAAGGTACTTAAAACAAAAATCAAATATTGTTTTTTATTTTCCGTCTGTCTTTGTTTCGGTTAATCTCCGAAATAATTGATGTCATAAAGAGTAACTATTAAGGCTACTTTTATTTCCTATGGGGGCTGCGGGTTGTTCGAAAGAGCTTGACACAAAAGGCTAAGTAGGAACATGGGTGATTTTTAGTCAGTAGGAGTCTGACACTCCCTACTGCGCTGCTGAGGGAGTAGTATGATGATATCCCACCCTCCAAAAAAAGGGTACTTATATTTAGAAAATGAATTAGGGTTCTATGCAAAAATAAATAAAACCATAAAGCGGGACCCATCCCATGTTTTAATAATTTTATATTTCAATGGGTTCCGCCTGCTTTCAAATCCGCTTTATATATTTTTTTGCTTTTTATAAGTAATTACTTTGTTTTTGTACTTTTTTCGTCGTAAAATGGTTATTTTATGACGATATGATTGTGTAGGCTGTAATTAGGCCCCCTTGGCAGCTTGTTCAGCGTGTTCATCAAAGTCAGTCGCTGTCACGTTACCACTGCGCGTCACGTTACCACTGCGCGTGATTGTAAACCAAGTACTAAAGAAGCTATTGTTGTTGTTTTCATTTGTCGCCTATTCACCAATGAATACATCGCACATCTAAACGCGTTTAGAATATCAGCTTCAGTATGCCTTAGCGATGTAGATTACTTTCAGTTCCGTAGTCAAAAACCAACTGACAAGCGTAGACAACCGCGAGTACGGAACGGGGCTCGGGGTGCCAAACCCGGGTTGCACGAGCGCCGCTGTGCGCCCTACTGCCACTGCGCTCATAGACAGGTCATTTCGGGCAGTTCTTTGCACGGTCTTCAAACCAAAATTTATACAGTTCACTAGTTTTATTATAAAGACCAAACCAAAACCGAGTCTATTCACTGCATTTATTAGTTTTACCAATTAATATAAACTAAACACATACCATTCTTCTTCAATAGCGCTTCAACATTCCGGTTTGCAGTTACGTTCATACCTATTCAGAATTGTACTCTTACTGATTAACTAACAGGTCGTATATATAAATAGAACTACTCCCTTAATCTGGTTTGTTACGCAACTTAAGTTCCAATAAAGTGGCTATAATTAGCCCATTTTGTCACGCCACAACGTGTTCGTCAACGTCAGTCGGTGTCACGTCACCAGTACAAGTACGAATGGAACTCGCAAAAGGGATATAAATAAACATTTATAAATAACATTGAACTGAAAGCGAACATGATAAAACATGCATAAGGGTCACGTGGCGAAATAATACCAGGAACACGGGTCGATCTTTAAGGTAAAGCATCGCTTGTCGAGGTCGATTCGTAGAAAGGACTATACAATATACCTATGAGGTCCCACCGTGTCTCTACAAGCAGGTTAGTTGGCTATCATTCGGAGATCTTTGACATTCTTTACGGGTAGGCAGAAGCCAGGAAGTCCAAGCAGTCTTGATGAGGGGCTTGCCTATAATCCAGTTACTAGGGTGTGGAGGCCACTTAAGCATTGCTTGAATAATGGTATTCTGCTGCATCCCGTTAGACTCGAAGCCCAACATTGTGGTTGGGAAAAGGGTAGATTGGTGATGTTGTTCAGTTGTGTTTCATTGTAATAAAAAAATACCTTTTTCCAAAAAAGACACTGTCTTCCAAAGAAGCAAATCGGTGGCAAAAAAATGAAACAACCAATCATGATTTTCCGCTTCATTTTATTTACCAAAAGTAAAAGCTCATAATCTAACACCAACTAACTTTGAAAGAAATTATAATAAATCTTCGCTCCTAAAAAGAGCAACAGAAAATAACATAAATTGTCGTGTCAAAAAGTCGTTTTTGCGATAAAATATCAGCAACTCAAACGTTGGGATCAAGCATGTTGCCACTTATTTACTTTCGACTTAGCCAGGGCATCGCCCCGGAGCACTTCACCGCAGATAGGTATTTCAACTCGCTACATACCTACTGAGTAATTCGATTGATTAAGCCTTCAGAAATCAACGGACATTAGGACGGATTATAGACATTGAAATCTTTGCAGGTAGCAAAGATTTCAATGTCTATAATATTTTTTTTGTATTATTTTGATGTTCAATGCGTACTGGTTAAAACTGACGCTTGGATCCTTGGATCATACAGCGTTAACCTACTCCTATTCCTTTTCCTTTCACTATCAAGTATACAATTGTTAAATTTCAGGAATTGTCTGTATCAGCAATTTGCCAAAATGTGGAACGCGCGCTGAAACCTAATTGGGACATCTCCTGAATTGAGTATAAAAAAATCTTCGGAGAACCTTTTCATTTCTTAATATACACATAGGTATGTAAACGTTCACAATTTATTTAATTCTACGAGAAATTTTGTTTCTCAACAAAAGTAAATACTGAAAAAACATGTACCCGAAACTAAAACACTTCACAAACGCTAAAAGCATACAAATAATACACAATATTTTACCAAAAAAAGGTTAAAACCCTCGTATAGGCACAACAAAAAAGTGTGTTATATGAACGAAAAAATATAAAAAAACAGCGAGTAACACGATCCGCTATGGGGTGAGCAGTGGTCCTTAGTCACGCGTCTCCCATCGTTTGAACACGGCACTCCAATGTTCCCACGTTGCCAGTCCACAGAACTCGGTATACAGTAGACTCAAGTTCAGCTCAGCCCGTATCGATGTTCCCGAAATAACACTCATCGTTCAATGTATTTATTTATAGAGAAAGGTTTTTGTTTGTCAAAAGTATCTTCCAATTTCCGCAGCTCATGATTCATGAAATGAAAGACTTAAGTATTTATTTGACGTAGGTATACAGAAAAATACGAGCCTCTACTTAAATATTTTGTGAAAAAAATATAGAGTCTGAGATTTCAATAAACATTTTCTTACAAATCCTCCACCTAACTAGCGTTTTCAGTTGAAAGAAAACGGTGGAAAATATTTTAACAAGCAGACAATTATTCATTTGGTTCCTCCTCTTTAATTTGCTCTTTCTTTAATACGCCTGAGCTCGCCAGATAACTCCATTAGCTGGATTTCTAGTGGTTTTTCACCGTTTCTTGTCTGCACTCCCTAAGTTTTCTCATCAGGGGGAGAAAATTTTCATTTTCTTTAAGGTTATTCTTTGGTTTTACTTTTTGCCCTTTCATTACAATCTTGGTTTTTATCGCTGTTCTGTTTGCATCATTAATAAAGGTGGAATAACTTATGGTAGTAACTTATTAGAGGCAGGAGGGCCATAACCCGACGTTCTCATCCTAAGTTCAGGTAATATTTTTCGAATTAAGTGCGTAAATACGTCTAAAGGTCGGGTAATCGCCCCACCGGAGTGTTCCCACGTTGCCGTCGTGGTGGGGCTTGCGTGTCTCAATGACCCTTGGGGCTCTGCCGGTAGATATACTCATGCCGGAAAGGTCCAAGGCGAGAGACCAGACAAAGAGGGACACGCGGGGGGCGCACCGCCCGGGGCCGTGAACAGTGTTCGGGTTCGCGGGCGGTGTGCCTGTCGCAGGAGGAAACCCTACTCGCTGCTCTCTGGTTCGCGTCTGCTCATCAGACGTGACTGTGAGGGCAGCGAGTAGGCGGAGGGAGAGACGTAGTAGGTGGAGACAGGGACCGCACCCTCTAAAAGGGAAAAATAAACAAAATGGGAAAACAGACAGTCGAAAAAGTATTACCCCAGGGAGGTACCAGCTGCTCCGCAGTTGGAGAATCCTCCACGTCTCCTTTGGAGGCGTCAAGCCCCTCGTATTCTGGGGGGGGCAACGAATGTCTTGTACTCTGTACAGAACCGTTTGCCAGTGGCAACAAGAGCCGAGGAGGCTCCCGGTCTGGAAGTCCTGAGACCGGTAGTGACGTTTTCGAGGATGTGCCTGACAAGGTGTCGGGCGAGTGCCGGGAGAAGTCTTCCGGCAAACTCTGGCGGGGGAGCTCGCTTGAGCGGCGACGAGACTCGGGGTCGGATTCTGACTCCGGGTCGGGCGCTAGCTTGGCGGGCTCCGGACGGGAGGTATCGGGGGCTGCTAAGGAATACGCAGAGCGTTTCCTTAAGCGGCCCAGAGCCGGAGCCAGAGCCGAGGAGTCGTCGTCCGGCGGATCGGACCGACTGACCTCGGCCCGAAAAATCCCTCGGGGAAGGCGTGCCGCTTCCTTGGAGGCTGCCCGGCGAGCCAAGGGGGACGCCGGAGAAGGGCTCCATCTCGGCCGAAAGGTCACCTCGTCGTCGTCTTCTGGCGGCGAGACGGAGACCGGTGGAGAGCGCGGTGAGCCTGGTGAGCCAGAGACCGGTGTTGAGGCCAACACTGGTGGAGACCAGGTCACCGGCGGCGGCTCCGTTGGTGAGCGCCTGGCCGGGTTTGCGGAGTTCGTGGGGGCCGCAATACATGGCGTCTCTCTTAAGAGGACCCAGGAATCAAAGAAGGCCGCGATCGCCGCGGCCTCGGCCTCCATTGTGGCGGCAGCGGAGGCGCTGGGTGGTGGACCTCCGTCGGACGAGGTGTCCGTTCTGCGGGCGGAGGTCACCCGCCAGGCGGTCGCCATAAAGCGTCTCCAGAAGGAGAACGCGAGGCTCCAGGCGAACCTGGCCAAGCTCCGAGGAGCCTGCCCTGAGGAGGTGCGTCAAGACGGGCGCGGGCAAAGCCAGCCCCTGGCTGCCGGGGACCGGGACCTGAACCTGGTTCTGCAGAGGCTGGCTGACCTGGAGAGGGGGCACTCCCTCTTGGAGGGCATTGTTCTTCGGCCCTCCCTGGGGGCGAAGTCCTATGCGGACGCGGCGGCCGGTGACCCTGGGGCGGGGCCGTCCAGCCAGCCTGAAGGCGGGGCCCAGCCAGGTGGGAAGCCGGCCCCAGCGCCACCGCGTAAAACAGCTGCCCCTCAGAAGGGCAAGGCGGGACCCCCCCCTCCGAAGGGCAAGGCCCAGGCGAAGGGTAAGGCGCCCGAACCGGAGAAAGGCAAGGCGCCTGCCCCTCCGAAGGACAAGGAGCCTACCCCTCCAAAGAGCAGGGCGCCTCCCCAGAAGAGGGGTAAGGCGCCTGCCCAGAAGAAGAAGGGCAAGGCACCCCCTCCACCCCCTGAGCCTTCCGAGGGCGAGTCAGGTTGGGAGGTGGCCGGGGAAAAGCGGCGGGAGCAAAAGGCGGCCCAAAAAGCCAGGCGGAGAGAACGCAAGCGCCGGCAGAAAAAGGGAACGCTGCGGCGAGGCTCCGTGCCCCGAAAAACGTGGCTGTAGTGGTAACGCTGCAGCCAAACGCGGTCAGTAAGGGCATGGAGTACGGAAGCGTTCTCGATGGGCTGAAGGCGAGGGTGAACCTCGAAGAGCTCGGGATCATCGGGGGCCTCCGAATTCGACCCACCGCTACAGGGGCTCGATTGTTGGAGCTCCCCGATGGATCAAGCGCCTCGTCGGCGGACGCTCTGGCTGAAAAGTTCAGGGCGTTCCTAAATGCGGACGAGGTCCGGGTGTCCAGGCCCATCAAGTGCGCAAGCCTGCGCATCGTGGGGCTGGACGACTCGGTCTCCGAGGAGGAGGTGTTGGCCGCCGTCACCGCGGCTGGGGGGTGCTCTGCCGAGCAGATCAAGGCGGGCACCCTGCGCCCGGACCGCGAAGGCATGCTGACTGTAACGGTCAGCTGCCCTGTGACGGTGGCGAAGAAGATTGCGGAGGGTCGCACCCTCAAGGTGGGCTGGTCGAGGGCGCAGGTCAAGCTCCTGGAGCCCAGACCTCTGAGGTGCTTTCGCTGCCACGTGGGGCAGCACGTAGGGTGCCGATGCACCTCGGAGGTGGACCGCAGCGAACTATGCTTCCGCTGCGGTCAGCCCGGTCACTGGGCTGCGGCTTGCCTGGCCACGCCGCACTGCGACGCATGTGCGGCGGCCGGGAAGCCGGCCGAGCACCGGGCAGGGAGCAAGGCCTGCGCTCCACCCGCCAAGGCCAGGGGAAAAGGGAGGCCCTCCGCCACCACCCCCACCGTCGCCAACGCCGAGGCCGCTGCCGCTGCCGCCGCCGCCGCTGCCGCCGCCGCCGCTGCTGCCGCAGCCGCCGCTGCCGCCAAAGCCGCTGCCGCCAAAGCCGCTGCCGCTAAAGCCGCGGCTGCCAAAGCCAAAGCCGCTGCCGCCAAGCCTGAGGGGGCCCCGGAGGGGGCTGAAATGGACTGCCATTAATTAATGGCCCCATTAAGCCTCCTCCAGGCGAATATCAACCACTGCGCCTGCGCTCAGGATCTGTTGCTCCAGAGCATGGCGCAGTGGTCGATCAACATCGCCGTGGTCGCTGAGCCCTATTTCGTCCCGCCCAGGCCAGACTGGGTGGAGGACCTCAGTGGCTCAGTGACAATCATTGCGTCGGCCGCCGCCGGCACCCCGGCCCTTGAGATGGTCAGGAAGGGTCAGGGGTGCGTAGCGGCACGGTTCGGGGAGATAGTAGTGGCGGGAGTCTACTTCTCTCCGAGCCGAACTCTCGCCGAGTTCCAAAACTCCCTCAGGGAGTTGAGTGTCGTCATCGGAGGCTATTCCCTTCCCGTACTTGTGCTCGGGGACTTCAATGCCAAGAACTTGGCTTGGGGTTCTCGTTACACGGATGTGCGGGGTAGGATGGTCGAGTGCTGGGCTCTGGAAACAGGCCTGGACATCCTGAACCGGGGTTCTGTGGCCACGTGTGTGCGGATGCGGGGCGAGTCGGTGGTGGACATCTCGTTCGCCAGCCCCGCTCTGTCGCAGCGTGTCGCTGACTGGCGCGTCATGGAGATCTACTCCGACCACCGGTATATCCGGTTTGAGGTCTCTGCCCAGTCCCCAAGCGCGCCGGTCCCGCAGACCCCGAGTGGTCCGCGTTGGGCGCTGAAGCAGCTGGACCGGAAGCTCCTCCTGGAGGCCGCGATCGTGTGGTCCTGGGGGTCATCCCCAGCCAGGCCCGCCGACGTCAACACCGAGGCGGCTTGGTTCCAGGAGGCCATGTCCGAGATATGCGACATGGCAATGCCCCGAGTCCGGCCAGGAAGCGCCCGGCGTCATGTGTACTGGTGGTCGCCAGAGCTGTCGCACCTGCGTCAGCAGTGTGTGGTGGCGCGGCGCCGGTACACCAGGCATCGCAGGCGCCGCATTCGTCCTCCGAATGCGGAAGCCGTGGAGGCGGAGCTGTATGAAGGGTACAGAGCGGCGAAGACCGCCCTCTCCGAGGCTCGTCGGCGGGCCAAGGATCAGGCCCGCGAGGAGATGCTGGAGACTCTCAACAGAGATCCGTGGGGGCGCCCTTATAAGGTGGTGCGGAATCAACTCCGCACCCGGGGCCCCCCGCTGACGCAGAGTCTCCGGCCTGAGCTCGTGGAGGATGTGGTGAGCGTTCTGTTCCCTTCGCGAGGGGAGCATCGTCCCCCGCCAATGGCTCCGCCACCTGCGGTGCCGGAAGCGGACCAATCAGGATCTGATGACGACATTCCGGAGGTGACTGGGGTAGACCTGAGAGTGGCGGTACGGAGGCTTAAGGCCAAAAATACCGCCCCGGGGCCCGATGGCTTGCCTGGCAAAGCCTGGGCCCTGGCCTCAGAGGCTCTTGGGCCCCGACTGGAGGGGTTCTTCAGCGCGTGCATGGAGAGAGGCCAGTTCCCGCGTCGTTGGAAGACGGGGAAGCTGGTCCTCATTCAGAAGCCCGGGCACCCTGCGGACTCGCCGTCCGCATACCGGCCCATTGTGCTGCTCGACGAGGTGGGCAAGCTCTTTGAAAGAGTAATTGCAAACCGCCTCGCCGAGCACCTTGAGGGAATGGGTCCGGATCTTGCGGAACACCAGTTCGGTTTCCGCAAGAGGCGCTCGACGGTGGACGCCATCATGCGCGTGAGAGCCCTCACGACGGGGGATGCGGTCTCTCGGGGCGGTGTGGTCCTGGCGGTGTCTCTCGACATCGCCAACGCCTTCAACACCATGCCCTGGAGCTGCATCAGGGAGGCACTCCGGTATCACCGGGTGCCGGCCTACCTTCGTCGTGTAGTCGGGGACTATCTGACAGACAGGGCTGTCATCTACCCTGGTCCAGACGGACAGTGGAACCGGCGAGAGATGTCGTGCGGTGTTCCGCAGGGTTCGGTTCTGGGGCCGCCCCTGTGGAACATCGGTTACGACTGGGTGCTGCGTGCCGACCTCCCTGACGGCGTCAGCGTCGTCTGCTACGCGGACGACACGCTGGTGCTGGCACGGGGGGAGTCGCACGAGGCGGCGGCCGCGAACATGACACGCGGGGTTGCGATAGTCGTTGAGAGGATCCGGCAGCTGGGTCTCGAGGTGGCACTTCACAAGTCGGAGGCCATGGGCTTCCATGGACGTGGGAATGTGCTACCGTCGGGATCCCAGCTAATGGTGGGAGGGGTTCCCATCGGCGTCGAGTGTACTTTGAAGTACCTAGGACTCGTCCTCGACAGCCGGTGGAACTTCGTGGAGCATTTCCGACGTTTGGCTCCCAGACTGGAGCGGGCTGCGGCTGCCTTTAGGTGGCTCTTGCCCAATCTGGGGGGGCCAAACGCCTCCTGCCGTAGGCTGTATGCGGGGATCGTGCGGTCCATGGCCCTTTACGGGGCCCCGGTGTGGGCGCGTGCCGTGAGGAAGCGGGCCGTCCACTACCTGAACGCGCCCCAAAAGGTCATGGCCGTAAGGCTTGTCCGCGGGTACCGCACGATCTCCCGCGAGGCGGCGATTCTCCTTGCCGGATTGCCGCCGTGGGATCTGGAGGCGATAGTCCTCGCGCGCCTACATGAGTGGCGCGCGGAGGCGCTACACCGGGGGGTCACTCTGCTGCCGCGGCACATTGCTGCGCAGCGGACAGACCTCCGGTGCGATCTCATGGCGGCATGGAGACAGCGACTGTCGCAACCCAGCGCAGGGCACGCCACGATAGTGGCGGTAAGTCCTCTCTTTGAGGAGTGGCTGGAGAGGCGCCACGGCGCCCTCACCTACCGTCTGACGCAGGTCCTCACCGGACACGGGTGTTTCGGGAGGTACCTGCACCGAATCAGGCGGGAGGAAACGCCCGGATGCTTCCACTGCGAGGATCGACCGGAGGACACGGTGGAGCACACTGTGGAGGTGTGCCCTGCTTGGGCGGAGCCCCGCCGTGTTCTCGTAGCGGCGATCGGCGGCGGTGACCTCTCGCGTCCGGCCCTGGTGCAAGCCATGGTCCGGAGCGAGGAGGAATGGGACGCCGTCGCCTCCTTCTGCGAAGCAGTGATGCTAGCGAAGGAGGTGGCGGAACGAGAGAGGGAGAGAACCTCTCAACGTCCCAGCCGCCGCGGAAGGCGCTCCGGGCGTCGGGGGTCACGCGATGACCTCCGGCCACCGTAGACGCGGGCCTGTGGACGGTGAGTAACGGGCTAGCTCGCCGTCCGGCCGTCGTCATGACGGCAACAGACCGTGTCGGCGGCGCGTACGTGTTCCACGCGCGCCTCAAAGAGATGTCAGCAAGGAGGGGCCCGCAAGGGCCTACGCCCGTCGGGGCTGCGGATATCGAAAAGTTACCGCGGCTCCGACACAAGGGCGAGGAAGAAGGAACATGGGTTGGTTTTTAGTCAGTAGAAGTCTGACACTCCCCTTCGCTCTGCCCAAGAGCGGGGGGGGGTTATTCGATGATTTTCCACCCACCAAAAAAAAAAAAAAAAAAAAAAAAAAGGTCGGGTAATCGACATAGAACGGTTCGTAATTTTCGTATTTGGAATTCCACACAGTCATATTTAGAAAGTTTTTATTGATTCAATATGCTGGAGGCGGTGTTATCGCCGTTCTCACAAAGTATTTTAATAAAAGTCCCAAATATTCAATTGGGAATATCAAACGAGCATATAACGATTTGGAATTGAAGTCATTTTCATGTAGGTAGGTACCGATCGACAAAACGGTATTTACGTACTTTGGAACTTTACATTTTAATACTTTTAAGGTAGATTTTTGGGATCACAACAAGACCCTTTTATTGAAAGTATTTCAAAACAAAACTTGGGCCGTTCTTTGTTGAACCGTCAGCTGCAAAACGGACCAATAACTTCGTATGTTGTACAAAATTAATTGGCAGAATAGGATCAAACTCGCCAGCTAACTTATACAACACGAAGTGTGAAGGGTTCAAAAAGCAATTTTCAATAAAAATTTGAGCTCGTCTGTTTTGACAGACATTTCATTAGCCTGTTTCCATTCGCGTTGGTTTCCGGACTAGTACCTACATTCAGTAGCTCGTGTGGTGAACAGACTTATGTCATCTGTCGACATTCTGTTGGCCAATGGATTGAAGCTTTGGGGACTAAAACAAATTTATTTTACGTACAAGATAGCTTAGGTGATTGGATTTTTCTATGTGGTGGTAAATGTTTTGTCAAAGTATTATTTGTAATTCGGTAACAAAAAATAACTCGATACCATAATATAGCAGAAATTATTATGTTAGATAATATAAAATTGTCCAGCATCATGCCTATTAAGCTTAATAGCTTCAATGGAAGAAATCACAATCGACAATCGCGGTTTCTTTTTTCTGTCGTTCATGAAAATCGCAAACAAGTCAGGAAAACATTGTAGTAACAAACCAATATCTCACTAGTGCATATAAAGGAAATCTAAAAGGTATATATACAAAGCAAACATGAATAGAGAAAATATCATCATCTATCGCGGTCTCCGGAGAATTATTGGAAAACTAGCTTTGCTGCCGAGTGGAATTGGAAAAATAAATGAATGAACAGAACATCCCTAATGATAGTGCTGCTTTCGCAGAAATCGTTATTTAGTGATGTGCGAATAATTTCTCTTTGCAGAGAAATGGATCACCTACATTTTTAATGTATGACTTGAATCACCGGTGGCTTGTTTGTTTTTGTGTTGGTTCACAAATCATGAGAAAAATATGATATCGTTTTATCCGTACACTGTGTCAGCACTGTACAGGTTTTATGGGTACTATTGATAGAGCCGAATCGTAGCTAAGTTCTGAGACGACTGTAAGTAGTGGGTAGGAAGTAGTGGGAGGCATTCCAACGCAACGTCTTCCGGTTCGCGGTCGCCACTTCAGTACTTTCCGGCCCATAAGAAGAATACTTTTCTTTAACTTTACTGTTTGGACTGGCTCTTAGGTCTAGTGGTCGCAACTGCGACTGCGTGAGGCTCGATTTTCTTTTCGGGTAAAGTGTTATTAGGATTTTCCTTCAAGAATTTCTCAGTAGCAGCCTCGAAGTTTGGCTTTGTGCCCGGGTAATGACAATAGGCTCGCTCCCTATTCCACGAGACTTCAATGTAACAATGTGTGTGGAATAAAGGTTCCCACCACTGCCCAACCTTTCGGTGACTACAGGCGTCCCACTGCAGGACAAAGGCCTCCCTTCCCTCTTTCCACTTATCCCTGTCCAGAAGAAGAAGTTTATAAAATAAAAATTCACATTACACAATTTTCTTGGTATACCAAACCAAAAAGCTTCCTCAGACACAAGATAGGCCACTTAATACCCAACTCCTTGCAAGAAAAGTAGGAGCACTCATTCAAATAATGAGCACTGGACAAAGCCATTACACAATGGGCCAGTTACCGGAGCTAATTGGCACAATTATGGAGCCTTACCATTCAACCAGCGCTTCAAGTTACGGTCGCCAATACTTGGGAGTCAGGGTCAAGGAGCTATAGGTGGCTTTGTGCCTTTAAGTCGAACATTTTTTTCTTTATCATGAATGTGGTAATACATTTTTTTTTTGAGTGTGGGAAATCATCAAATGACTCCACCCGCTCTGGGCTCTGCCCAGAGGTAGGGAGTTTCAAACTTCTACTGACTAAAAACCACCCATGTTCCTTCTTAGCCTTTTATGTCGAGGCCGCGGTATCTCTTTCGAACAACCCGCAGCCCCGACGGGATGTTGTTAATACCTTAGCTGGTGTCAGAAATGCCGCCCATAAGCTTGGCATTACAGGCCGTCATCGACACGCTAATAAGAAGAAAATGGTTGATTTTCGAAATTAAGTAATCCAGTATTTAAAACTATTTGCTACAAACAATGAAATAGCTATACCTAAATACTTAATCAGAAAGCACAATTTAATAATATTAACGTCGAATAAGTTCCTCAAGTTTGAACTGAGCTAGAAACACTTTGAATTACGCAACAATACTTAGTGCTCACTCGAACTGAAGGGATTTCGCCGTAATTGCAAATTATATTCATTGTATGGCGCTTGAATTATCGGCTTTACTAGGAATTCATCTCTACCTTCTTAGAAATTAAATTCACTTGTGGCTCAGTGGTAGCGGATCCGACTTACGAACAGTGAGTCGTGGGTGCGAACCCAGGCAGGCGCATTACTTACTAATTTATTTCATCACCACTGCTTTCAAAACGGTAAAGGAAAACATCGTGAGGAAACCGGCATGTTTTAGAACCAAAAAATTCGAAGACATGTGACATCTACCAATCCGCACTGGGCCCTCGTGGTGGATTATAATAGCCCATCCCTCTCCTAGAGAGGAGGCCTGAGTCCCAGCAGTGGGAACATTACAGGCTGCTGATGATGAAGTACAGACGGCACATCAAGCTACCCAAAACTGTCATAATCAACCTTGCACCTAATGAGATAAAGTTGATACTTGACAGATAGTAGCTTGTTAAGCTGTAAATTCCATAACATTAATGACCAAACTATGTTAGTTTATATTCTTCTCAAAATGAAACTTTTTGCTCAACAGGGTAAAAAGTTCAATTCATTTGATTCATCCTTCGCTGATAAAGATGGATAAAAGAAAATCCTTAAAGAGTCTTTAAAAACGAATGTTCTTATCAACTAAACATTAACGCCAAAATAAAACCAGCACAAAGCTAATACTCGACAAATCCCAATTATCTACAGGAAAACGAACCTCATTAATTTATTCTCGGCAAAAATATAAAACGGCCGAGATAATAGAAGACGACATATTTTATGCGCCACAGAACACCAACTGTTGGAATACATTACCAGTACTACCACAGTTAGTTACATAGTAACATAGTTGCAGTATTACAACTAGGAACTAATGAAGGGTTGAGGCAAGAAATTTCACAAAAAGAGGTTTGGTTTGGAGGTTTTGTAAAATCAACATTTTAATGATCTTTTAAAGTTCCCAAGTTTCGGAACTATATGGAGTCATGGCGTCAAGGACTATTATGCTTTCACGCTTTTCACTCAATGCTTCATCAATATTTTAACGAAAATGTAGTGAGGGACTATAAGAGTAGAGCAAGACCAAAGAAAGCATGGAAGGACTGTGCGAAGGCTGATTGGCTAGAAAGGAGGTGACTGCTGAGATGATTAAGTAATAGACCGACCCAGACATAATAAAAACAAAAACACAATGCAATAACAAAAACAATGTTGACCCGCGTCTGATTTAAAAAAAGAACTACTTGAATTACTGATTACTTTTATACTATTCCAGTACCACCACTGATACTTATAGGTTGCGGAAACGTTCCGCTATGCAAATAGGAATATTTTTATATTTTGCACTTACGCTGTCTACTGACGCACTGCCTGTTTTGTTATATGACTTTATTATGCTGTGACCTGTTAGATTTTTAGATAGAATGTGTGAGGAAGTGTGTTCGCTAACTTCAAGTGATTTGTGTGGTTATTTATTCTGGTATGTGGAAGAAAATTGCATGTGTAATTCTTTGGGGTTGTAATGTATGTGTGTGTTACTGTGTATACTTTTGTAGTTATCCCAAAGACACAGATCTTCACAACTGAACTTGGGATAGTTACAGCCTTTGGATGAAAAAATTCAGGATTCTGACAGCCAGTCTTACCAAGGCATATCGTGCTAATACTGCTTTGTGGAGGTCAGATAGGCAGACGCTTTATTTAAAATACTAATATGTAGCAGAATCCGGTAAGACTGGAAGCCGATCCAAACATATTTGGGAAAGGGCTAAGCAAAGGACGAACGCATTTTTAAAATATTTATACACAAAACATAACGGAAAACAACAGTATTTTGGTTTACAAAGGCTACATGTACATTAACAGAGGAAGGTTTTATTATATCCCTGGGACCTTTAAAAACCGGATCATGTGTCCTGATCACTCTCTCCCCTAAAACCAACACACTAAAAGTGACGGTAATTGGAAAATATCGATAGCCTATTGACAAAGGCTTGCCTTTATCCCTTTATCCGTTTAAACTGATCATTAGGGGTCTACGCGGCTACGTCACAGGTCGATGACCCCGTGACAGCGTCACGTCGCCCGCTAAACATATTGACACACGTCCCTTTAAAACCAACACATTAGTAGGCGCTGGTCTATTGTCCTTTATCTGGTCATTTTGCGAGTGTTTCGCTCGAAATAGACAAATGTCAGTCTTTGTTAGACTGATTTTGTTAGCATGTGGGGTAAATGTCGTCAATACAGTTTATCTGTTCGACTTGTAAACGGACCCTTTACAAAGCCTTTACCATGCTTTCTATACATCAAATTACGATTTTTTTTGGGATGACACGTCAATTTTTACGGTAGGACTCTATGTAGCGCTCAACGCATTCCGCTGATGGATCAATTGAATGGTACTGGGGTCGCAGAGGATTTCAAAGTAAAATAATAACATTAAAACCATGTATTTAAAAAAAGTAGTTCTAATTATGACCCCTAATATATCTCCGTTACTAGAAAGTTCCCAAGAATGGTTTAGAACAAAAACATCGCATTGACGGTGAAAACCTTTTGACTTCGTTAAGGGTAGGTACTTTACGCCCTTTACATCTTTATAAACCTTTTTCAATAAGATCATCAATGAAAAAAACAAACCCATTAAAGCATCTACTATCTGCAATACACTTGGGGTGTCTCAAGGAGTTGCCAAGAACCACGTTTTAATTAAGTTTAAAGCGAATATCGCCTAAGACGAAAATCAATTAGCATTTCCAAGAGCTTCATGGCACATGAATCTCTAAGCGGGTTCGTAGTAAAACTGCTCTGTCAGCTTTAAAAGTGCAATCAAATTATTGGCGGAATAATTTATTTTATACTTAGGAAGCTTTCGCGTCCGCCGTTACTCACCTTTTACGAGGTAAAAGTCGTTTTTAAGAGAGTTAAGACCCGCACGCAATCTCAGCGTGTAAAAATGTTCCTGCTAGAATTATTTATGTGGTGGAAAGACGAGGATTCATATCAGTTCCTCTGCATTTTACGAATGGTTTTTACAAAGTTTATCCGAGCATAATTCTCACGACTATACAGTTAAATAACCGCAATGTTATATAACGTTGCAGTGAGCCGCTTTATTGTGATAAGTTACTAGAGACAGTCTCACGGAAAATAATATAGTCCGGAGCATTTTTAATTTTCGCACAATACGGTATTTATTTTCTCCGTTGCCCATAGTAATTAATGGTTTTAATGGGCGCAAAATGTAAATTCTGCCAACCGAATACCTATTTTTCATGCCGGTATGAAAATAAACGAATAAAGTGAAGCCAATCTCCATGAAAGGGATAGAATCACTAAAATGTTATCGAAAAATAAAATGCAAATACGAGCGGTTTAGCTAAAACTCTGCTGGGGTTAATTTGCATGAAGCAACAACTCTTCTAGCATCAAAATACAATATTTCTATGCACCAATAGTCACTTGATTTTGTAGAAATCTTCTATAGGTATTTTAAACATAACATTCTCTGCGCAGTATATCTGCCTCCTCCTATACGCCGTTCTTCTCTGGAGCACTACTTGGATCATTGTAATGCTGTTTTTGAACAATGTTCAAATTCAAGTGTTTTTATTGTGGGTGACTTCAATTTAAGCAGCATTGATTGGACTTTAGTGGGAAAATCGGATGTTAAAATTAGTTTACCTGGTACTAGTGAAATATTAATTGATTTCACTAATGTTAACAGACTTAGCCAAATGAATTTAGTTGCAAACGACGCTGGGCGCATATTGGACCTAGTTTTGTCAACTCATTCCTTGTGTAGTGTGAGCAAAAGTATTAGTCCAATAAGTAATGTCGATAAACAACACCCACCTCTTGACATAGTTGTTTCCCTGAGTAAGGACGCCAATCTGCCATACAACAATGACAAGGCTAGACTTAATTTTCGCACCGCGAATTATGAAGCAGTTCGTAAGTTTCTAAAACAAGTAGATTGGGTTAAATTATTTGAGGGTAGCGATAGTGTGAATGAAATGTTGGATGTTTTTTACGAGACACTTAACGACGCTATCCATCAGTTTATTCCCTCACGGGTACCAAAGAAACGTAAATATCCGCAGTGGTTTAACCATAAACTTATTAAAATGTTAAATTTAAAAAATAATATTAGAAGGCGATACAATAAATATAGAAACCCAATGGATTTGATTGAGTTAAAGTTAATTAGTAAGCGTTGCGATGCATTGGCCACTTCTTGTTACAATGTTTATATTGAAGGTCTTGAAGATGAACTAAAAAACAACCCCAAGTTATTTTGGACGCACGTAAAAAATAAGAGAGGAGGGTCTAGTACCTATCCTATGACCATGAAAAATGGATCAACGTCCACATCTGATGGTACAACAATATGTGAGATGTTCGCTACCAACTTCTCGTCAGTTTATAGCCCTGAACAAGAATTGAGCAAGGAATTTGAAATTAATACAATATTAAAATCTTTCGAAAATAGTAGTTTATGTTTAACAAGTCCAACAATTAGCAGAGAGACATTACTTAAAAAACTTAAGTGTTTAGATATTAACAAAGGAGCTGGCCCTGATGGTATACCGCCAATATTTATTACGTCTTGTGCGGAGGAATTAGTGTGCCCTCTTATTCTTATAGACAGCAAATCCTTATCTTCTGGCGTATTCCCTCAAACTTGGAAAACAGCTAAGGTGGTGCCTATACACAAATCAGATAGCAACGATGACATTACTAACTATAGGCCTATCTCAATCCTTTCAACGTTCGCTAAAGTGTTCGAGTCACTGCTCTGCCCTTATTTCCAAAACCATTTAAAATTATTCATTAGCGATCATCAGCACGGTTTTGTTGGATCACGGTCCACAAGTTCTAATTTGGTCCCTTTCACGGAACTTTTGACTGAAGCAGTTGACTCTGGTCACCAAGTTGACGTCATTTATACTGACTTCAGCAAAGCTTTTGATAAAGTTTCCCACAAAATCTTGTCTTGTAAGTTACGTGCTTATGGTATTACTGGTGACTTGCTTGAATGGGTGATTTCATACTTAAGAGGTAGATCGTTTTATGTTGTGGTAAACGGTTATGAATCTAAAGTGTATAATATTTCATCTGGAGTCCCGCAAGGCTCTCATCTTGGTCCAATATTTTTCAACTATTTTATTAACGACATCCCTATGTGTTTATGTCACTCTCAAATTTTTATGTATGCAGACGATTTGAAGTTTCTTAGAATTGTTAAGTCTAACGGAGACGCTTCACTTTTGCAGATGGACCTTAATAGTCTTATTCAATGGTGTAAAAGTAACGAAATGTATTTGAATTCCATGAAATGTTATCACGTTAAATACACAAGAAAAAAAAATCCAAGACAGTGTACTACATAAATGAAGACAAAGTTAATGAAGTGGACACTATTCGTGATCTTGGAGTTCTGTTTGATCAGAAACTAACTTTTGCACCACACTTGGATTCCATTTCCAAAAGAGCATCCAGGATGATGGGTTTTGTCATAAGACAATGCAAGGGTTTTCGTCAATTTAAGACTAAGATTTTGCTTTATCAGAGTTTAGTGCGTAGCATATTGGAGTATTGCAGTGTGGTGTGGCGACCACACTATGCAACAAATAGTTTGCGTCTAGAACGTGTCCAAAAACGATTCGTTTGGCATCTGGCCTTTTCTGTGGGAATAAGTAAAAAAGTGCGTTCTTACAAGAGGAGATTGAAATTCTTCAACATGCACACCTTGGAAGAACGAAGGTGTCTTAATGACGCAATGTTTGCTAGCAAAATCTTGAAGGGAAATATCGACTCGCCGCCGCTGCTCGCACTCATTAACTTTCGTGCTCCGTCAAGGATTCCGCGCAAACCTATTACTCCACTTTATCCTCCAATGAGAAGAACGGTGTTGGGATCTAACTCTCCATGTGCTAGGTTCTGTAGGGTATTAAATAGTTGTAGTGATAATGGTTGATTTTCACTTTGATTCTCTCACTAAGCAAAAATTTAAGTTCCTGAACTGTTTGTCAGATTTGTTGTAAAAGTTTTTGGCTTGTGTAGAAATGATGCTTTTAATATTTATTTAGTATAATTATTTACGCTAGTGGTGCACAATTTTATATTCTACTGAGTTTACTTGTACAATGTGTAGCTTAAGAAATTACTTACTTATTATCGTTTTCTTTTTGTCCATGTGGTGTTTACCTATAAGTAATTGTTGCACTGTGTAAAGTTTAAACGCATGTTTTGTTTTTCCTTGTTAATTAGTGTAAACAATTGTTGGTAGACCTAATAAATAAATAAATAAACATAACATCACGTCTGTAATCCCCGTAGGGTTAGGCATAGGTGTACTAAATAGTACACTCACATTTGGCCAGTTATGTTTAAGTCCCATGTAATAGGCGAGCCTATTGCCATCAAACAGGCATAATTCCAGACTCCGTGGCTGATACTGTGAAATTCCTGAAGGAATAACCTAATAACAATTAGCCCGACCCGGGCATCCAATCCCGGACCTCATGTTCAATAGCCGTGCTTGCGACAGCAGTAATTAAACATTGAAATAAAACCGATAACTTTCAAGTGGGGTTACGATTAAGGTACCTACAGTTAATTTTAGACCCACGATTCCACGAACTTAACGAGTTATTTACACTGTTGTTTAAATATTTAAATAAACAAAACAAAAGTTCTGTGACTGTAAATGGTTTTAACAAACTGAATCCGAGTTTAAAGGGGCAGATTAAAATTTTCATTTTATTCCGTTACCGGTATTATCAGGAACTTTTGGCAGGCAAATATTTTCACTGAGTAACTTCTCTATTTGTTTTATCCTTCAGTAATTTAACGTAAAACGGATTGGCCGACCTTTTGTTCCCTTAATTGTTGCTAATTTAATATTGTTTTGAGAACATAACTTGAGGATCGTAAATAATAATTTGATGAACAATTGTTTGTAGGTACAACTTTGTTCTTTACTGATTTAAGATTTTGTGTGTACACTGATAAGTTTTGCCTTTTTCATAAAAATAAAACTGCGTTGTATTTTTTAACCGACGTATTAAAAAAGAGGGGGTGGAGAAAGAGTCACGTAGATATATTTGTTTTCCTTAGCAAATAGCTAAAAACAGGTTCAGCATAGTTCCACACAATAGCAGAAATACATGATAGCGGAATATTCGGCTTATTGCCTCCATACGACATGATCTAGACGAGTTTCCTGTTGAAGCATTGACAGAGCTAGGCAGAAATCGAAATGTTCGTACCGCTGTCTCGATATTGCAGCCTTTGCTATTGTCTCTGACGGCTGACACAAAACGGACCTAGGTACATGTTTGTGTACAGGAAAATGGCTTTGGGGGTCCTATTCCTACACCTATAGCATAAAGCTGTACAAAAATCTTTAGGCGCGTCATCAATATCAGAACAAATACTGTCATCTTGTTTTTTTGGGTCTAGTGGTCACAAGCACGACTGCTGATCATGAGATTATGGGTTCGAATCCCATTTCGCGCATAGTATTATTAGGTTTTTCCAAAAGGAATCTCTTAGTAGCAGCCACGGGATCTGGATTTTTGCACCACTAGGCATTAAAATGTAGAAGGTGTACCTACTATTAGATAGCAGTTACTCATATTTTTATTATATAATCGATAGCCAAAATATTCTTGCAACATCTTACTCTAAACAAAATCGTACCACAAACACCCTCCACCGCTTATTATTTTTCAATTCCCACCCAACAAACAAGAAGGCAAAGAAAATTGAAACAAAAACTTATACCTTTTACACAAAGTACCGCCTTCGACGACCAATTATGTTTGAGGAATGGTCGTTTAAAAACCTAATATTAATTCTGAGCACGAGGGACCTCGGGTACAGTGAGGCGTGAAATTCAATAAGTGTTGTGTAACAAACGACTGGGAGACGTGGCGTGGACGCAGCGACGTTGACGTCGCGTCGCTGCGACGTGGCAGCGACGCGACGTGACGTTGAGTCAACCTACCAACGGCAACGTAGCGACTTGTTGAATTTCACTACGAAGGATAGTTGGAACTTAACTAATGAAATGTCGGTGGTATTAGCAGCGAATGGGTACTAAATTGGTGGGCTATAATGGTAAATCCTTCACGTCGGAATGAGGTATTAATAGCGCTCTTCGGTTAAAGGTTTCAGATAGAAAACCGATATTGAGAGGTCGAGTGAAAATTCTGTGGCTGTACACAAAACTAAAGGTTCTACATCGTTTTGTGCAAACATGATGCCAACAATTTCGTTCATTCAAGCTGTGAATAGAAAGAAAATCTAATAAATAAAAACCTTCTATTGACGTCATAATACTATAAATAACATTTCACATTGTGTAACCCTAAGGAATGTTTGGTTTTATGTAAATTAATTTTTTTATCAATTGTACATAATGAAAAAAGAAAGCGAAAAGAATATATACATAATGAAGGAGGTAGTGATAAGATGACGCGTAATAGGGAAGTGTTGAAGTAAGAATGCTTGCTGCGCCGACCCCTTTTGATAAGAGCTGGAGAATGATGATGATCGATAAATTCATATTCTTTATTATGTACACGATCATCATCATTCTAACTCTAAGTAATTAAGAACCTGCATAATTGGCTTTTTCACTAAAGCTAACCAATTTTTCGCCAATTTCTCAGATCTCCGAATAGGTCCAATAAGAAAATATAGTCAACATTCATCTCCAAATATCACAGTATCCATTCAATACACTCAAGTCAGTCCATGTTCGAATTCATCTCCAAACTGAAACTGGGTCGCACAATACGCAACCAGAGGCCAAACATGGCACGAACCTCACCTGCGCTGTAGGCGTCAGGGATGCTATGGAGCTCCGTAACCGTAACTGAAAATATCGGATATCCGAAATTAAAAATATCCGTAACCGTAACCGAAACTGGTTTAAAAGTTTTTATTTTTCATAATTTTTACAACAATTTTTTAGAGGGTTTTCAAATAATTAGTGGGATGTTAAGGGTTTGTGATTTTAATTTTAGGGCTAAATATTTTATGTTGAGAGTTCGTAACACTGTGATAGGTTTGCCCGGCTGTGCCATTACTTATCAGTTTTCAGATTGTGTTGTATGATTCTTAAAGCCGTAAACCGAAATTATCCGAAACTTACGTTTAATCCGAAATAATAACTTAATATCCGTGACCGTATCCGAATCTGATATAATATTATTTCAATATCCGTATCCAGATCCGAATGTTGATATCCCTAACATCCCTGGTAGGTATTGCAGCTTATGCCACGTGTTCCCACCTAAGGCTTCCCACAAACGACTGTTAGTAACTAATGACATTCAATTTAGCTGTTATACCAACGATTAATCGTTTGTGACCCGAATTATTATTACAATTGTTGTGTAAGCTGTCAGGGACAATTAATTGTTGATGAAGACACAGAGTGATCCGGGAATTGTTTTGTATTAAATATTTCAATGTTATTTTTATGAAATAATCCATTTGACAGGTTATTTTTGGGATGTATTATATATATATATTTTTTGTATACAGAATGGAAGTTCCATCGTCATCGTGATTGTATACAGGGTTGACAATTTTCTCCAATTAAAAAAAAATATCTGCCGATCAGTATCTTTTTTAAACTGACGAAATCTGATGTCTATAGAATTCTGTACCTTCGACTATACTTACTGTTAACAAATGCATATAAAGTGCAATCAACCAGTCTTTTGTCTCTCTTCAGTTTTTATACAGATTGCAGTAGCAATTTGGAGCGCGATTCTAATGCTAGCTATGTTTTGCCTCATTAGCCTGATATAAGCTACAGCTGCTGCAAAACTTTGAAATTCCACGGAATGTAGAATAAAGTTGAACTAATTTATTGAACACCGAATGTAACCACAACAAAATTTATAAAATGTTTTGTATTTCAAAGAAAAAATATTTTTCTCATTGATAGACATACACGAAAATAATAGTAGATTATTGCATCGAGCACAAAGTAATTTATTATTGCACCGAGTGCCTGATTTAGAGCCTGAGCGTTAGCGAGGGCTCTAATCTAACAGGCACGAGGGCAATATAAATTACTTAAGGCGAGGTGCATAATCTACTTTTCTTTCAACTATTACATAAAGGAATAGTAGATAAAAGAAACTCATATCAAACAGTTAAAAGATTTTCTATACTTAACACTGTCGTCTTCATTTAGAATGTTTTCCGGAGTTAATGTGTCGCTAAATGATTCCATTTTAATTCGAAGCCGAAGCACTCAAAATCAGATAGTATCACACTTTATCGTTTCCAAAAATATTGTCAAGCAAAATTAACAAAGTTCCCCAAAAGTTCCCGCCAAATAACTTTTTTAAATTTCTTTCATTTTATAGTAACTAGTTAGCAACAATCATTTTTTAAATTTGGAACAAGTAGTAGGATAGAAACGAATAATACTTATGTAAAAAAAAAAGTATTGATATCGGCTGGCTGAATAGAGCTAATCCATTGAGATTGGCATCGGTGCGATTAGAAAAAACTTTTACATAAGGTTGAAGATTTATATAAGTTT
This sequence comes from Diarsia mendica, assembly GCA_949316265.1. NCBI lineage: Eukaryota > Metazoa > Arthropoda > Insecta > Lepidoptera > Noctuidae > Diarsia > Diarsia mendica. The sequence continues at coordinate 11,103,476 of OX438902.1, read as the reverse complement.
TTGATAGAAGACCAGACAATATTTTTTTCTTCCAACTATGCTTTAATTTCATCATAATCACACTAAAAACTCAGCACAAAGCGAGTCTTTAGTGCTCTAGAGCAATAAAAATGTATGAAATTTCATTATTGCACAGTTTATTTTTTTTAATCGCACCGATGCCAATCTCAATGGATTAGCTCTATTCAGCCAGCCGATATCAATACTTTTTTTTTTACATAAGTATTATTCGTTTCTATCCTACTACTTGTTCCAAATTTAAAAAATGATTGTTGCTAACTAGTTACTATAAAATGAAAGAAATTTAAAAAAGTAATTTGGCGGGAACTTTTGGGGAACTTTGTTAATTTTGCTTGACAATATTTTTGGAAACGATAAAGTGTGATACTATCTGATTTTGAGTGCTTCGGCTTCGAATTAAAATGGAATCATTTAGCGACACATTAACTCCGGAAAACATTCTAAATGAAGACGACAGTGTTAAGTATAGAAAATCTTTTAACTGTTTGATATGAGTTTCTTTTATCTACTATTCCTTTATGTAATAGTTGAAAGAAAAGTAGATTATGCACCTCGCCTTAAGTAATTTATATTGCCCTCGTGCCTGTTAGATTAGAGCCCTCGCTAACGCTCAGGCTCTAAATCAGGCACTCGGTGCAATAATAAATTACTTTGTGCTCGATGCAATAATCTACTATTGTGTAATAGTGAAGTCGTGAGCAATGCCATAAATATTATTATCATCATCATTCTCTTAACCCTTGTCCTAATTTAATTGAGGTCTTTACACATTGCATCCATCGTCTCTGAGGCACATGTGACAGCAAAATCAACCTACTTAGATTCCACTATTCTGGGGCCTCCTCTTTGGAAGATGAGGAGATGTGAACCGTAATAAACCAATCAAGCCCTGTGAGGGTTGTTGGATGCCATCATGCTTTTATTAGTTCTTTTGGTTTAAGCAAAAGACATGAATGATTTCTTCCACCGCGCTAAAAGCGGTGAAAAATAAAGTAGTTGACGGATAGACAATGAATGCATTTTTTATCAATGATGGCACGAACACCAAATTAATTACAACACAAAGATATTCTTTTATTCTGAATTCTCAACATTAATCTAGATTGGAGCATTGAATTTTGCACCTTCACACATATAATTATAGAAGTAAGATTTCCTTATATCCCAGCTTGTTTCGTCCGAGTTAATTAACAGCCACGATATGCAGTGTTGCCATGCTTCCAGGAAGCTGGACGGTCTAAGCTAAATAATAGCTTTTGTTCTAAATATACGGTAAGATAAAGGCAGCAAGAAACTGTTATGTGTGGGTAATTTAGAGATTCCTTGCTCGTGATTAGCGCTAAGTGCTTTGATACTGAATAATGGACAACATTAGTTATGTATGTGATTATTTTTAGCTAGGGCTACTTTTAGTTTTTGAAGATAACTTACCACGTAAGCATAATAGTTATACATATAGCCACAACTTGTAAACCCCGAATAGTTAGGCAGAGTTGTATACCCTATTTCGCCATGCAGTTATGTTTAAGTCCTCTACCATCTCTATTAGAGACACGTGGGCACAAATCCAGACTCCGTCCGGCAGCTACTGAGATATTTCTGATGAAGAAGCCCAAATTCAATCAAACCCCGGACCTCATGCTCAGTAGTCGCTCTTATGACCAATAGACTAACGAGGCAAGTTATATACATACTTAAGTATAATTCTGTCTTTATATTATATTATATTCTATTCTATTTATTTAATACATTTATTCGTACCTTCATGTCATGAACATTTTTGTTCAAAACCATTATGAAAAAAAAACAAGTTCATAAAATATCTTTTGTTGTATCATTTTAGTCCTGAAATGATGTCTGGATTTAGTCAAAGATATCTCCATAGAAATAAGATAAATATTTTCTTGTTCTATCATTATAATATTATGTTATTAATTTTTAGTTGTACATTCCTCTTCAGCTCTATTCAACCATTGATTAGCTAATTATTTTAAAAGGTCAAGTAACCTTATTACCCAATTATACGTTGAAGTATTTGGTCTTCTTTGTTATAACCGGGGTACGTCCTCAGAGCGCACTCGACATTGTCTGAGAAGGAGCCTCCTATTTTAGCTAAGCATGGTAGGTACAGCTTCAAGATTCTGTAGTTTATTCGTATATTTATACTAATATTATAAAGATGTATTTTTTTTTAATCTCCAGAACTAACTATTCCATTCTGAAAATTTTCACTGGCAAAGAGTTACCATTATTCGTGGGTTCAATAGGCTATAAATTATATTTACCATGCATATTAGCCAAACTATCACACATTTTTTGCGAACGAAGTCGCGCGTGTATTGCTAGTTGGGAATATTTTAATAACTAAGTCGTCTGAATTCAAAAATATGATTTAATTAATGACAGAAACAGAAATATTTTATTAATTTTGTAAATAGTAGGTTTAGAATAATTTTCTATGGTACATTAAATTTTAATATACTCTGAGAAAATAATTTAATTTCAAAATACATCGCCCACTCACCAACGCCCGCAAGTACACACATCAACACGGTCTAGGGATATTTTTAAAAAAGCGAATTACTATCAATGTGTTAATTATTTATATGACATGTATATATTTAAAATATGCGTTATTTAATATTCTACCATTTTTTAATAATGGTTAAGGTACTGATTAAAATTTCAGGATTTTATGGAAAAAAAATGAAGCATAGACGGAAACCGTATATGAATTAACTTTTAATTTGTGAGTAAAAACTGAAAAAAATAGAATAATCATTTAATTTGTGTTTATAAACTTTAAGTTAGTAGTCTGAGAAAGCGCCCATGATGTTCATAACACATCGGCAACGATTCGGCATGCTCAGAACAAGGTTGTCAATGTCTTGCTGCGGAATATTGTCCCATGTCCTTCTGAGGTGCGCAAAAAGTTGATCTTCTGTAGCCAAATTTTCAGGAACTTCCTTCAGAGTTCTTCTTTGCAGCATATCCCACGCATGCTCAATGGGATTTAGATCTGGCGATTGAGCAGGCCAGTCTAAGGCCCTAACATTATGTGTATGTAACCAAGCTGCTACCGTTCTCGCCGTGTGTGCCCGGGCATTGTCGTGCATGAACAGGAAATCTTGCCCCATTTGTGTTCTGTGGGGCAAGATTACGGGCCCCAGCACCTGTTGGACATATCGTTCTGCCGTCATATTGCCCCGCACCCAAACGTGATCCGTCCGTCCTCCAAGACGAATTCCTGCCCAAACCATAATTGTTCCTCCTTGGTATGGGTGAACTTCCTGAGGGTTCTGGAGACGGCTCCATCGTCCAGGAACTCGCCAAACACGCGTCCTTCGTGAATCTGGATGGAAGCCGAACCTGGATTCATCCGTGAACAGCACATTGGACCATTGCTCACGGCCCCAGTCCACGTGGTTCCGAACCCATTCTAATCGTCGTCCACGATTGCCTCTCCGTAAAGGTGGGACCCGGAGTGGTCTACGAGAGCGTAGATTGCTTTCATGCAGTCGCCTTCTTACAGTTTGGTCACTCACAAGCACTTGGTGTTCCACTCGCAGCCTTTGGACCAATTGAGTCGCCGTTGCATTTGGTTGAGCTCGCGCAGTAATTTGCAAAAATCGGTCTTGTCTGGGGGTAATGATGCGACTTGGCCCCCGGTGCCTCTCCGCTACTTCACCTGTGGCACGATAGCGTGTCCACAATCTTGAAATTACATTTTGATGGGTCCCTATGGCCTCAGCAACATTACGCTGAACAGATCCAGCTTCCAGCATTCCCACAGCTCGTAACATCTCCGCCCTCGTCAAATGCCGGCGTTGCATGGCTACAATACCTCAATTTTAACTTTATCTTTCGTTTAAAAATGAAAAAAAACTGTAACTAAACGTAATTCGTATTGTTTTCTAAATTTCGCACAAATGAAAATTCCCTCTCCTATACATCAAGACATTTTTATGCCACCGAAACAAAAGAATTTTCAAAAATTTGAATTTGGAATTAGTCTGAGATAAATTACAAACAAATCGGTGTATTAAAGATTCCAATGCGGCCAGTACTTTTCGAGTTATTTAATTGAGTATGAAATATCCCTAGACCGTGTTGAGGTGTGTATTATAAATATTTTTCGGAAACAATATGTACTTTGCTTGATTTATTGCTAGATTCGGCACGAAATTAACCTATCATTAAAATGCTTGTCACTCATTTTTCCGTGTGCCAGAAGCAGGAACTTGCAAAATTCCTTTGTGCGAATTATCCAAAACTTATTCCTGTGTAGGAGTTCCTACTCAACTTCAAGAGGTGGGTTGCTTGAGTGGTGCTACGTGCCCTATCTACCCAAGCCTGGCGTCGACCGGCCTATCTCGAACAAATATCTACTTTAAGGATCATTTATATTCCTTTTATATCCCTATTATTAGTCGTGTATTGGAGTTTCCTTGTTATTTAAAGTGTTGGTAATGAGAAAGGACGTACAAGTGTGACGCGCTGTGGGGTGAATAGGGAATGGCACCTAATGTGATTGAATAGCAAAGTGGTGTCGTAGAAATGATGCATCTTAAGTGTTTTGTTATTGAGTTTCAATGTAGAAAGAAAGAGAAAAATATACAAGGTGTCGCCGACCAAAGGATGTGCTCTGTATTGGCCTTAGTATTAATGTAGAGACCTCCTTATTTGCAAAATAACAATATGAACTACGAATTTTAAAACCCAGTAACTTTATTTGAAAACTACATCTACGGAGTTCTCCAATTCCTGGAATTGAAATCCAATTTGAAAGTTTATATGGCTTTCCTATGAATGGATTCCCACCCATTGTTTGATGTACAACTGAAAAAAAGCAACTACGGCTTTCGAAATACTTTGTACTAAAATTAAGGAATAAAAAGCGTAGATTAAGTTCAACCCTTCACTAACAAGACCGGAAGATTACCCTTATATTTCAAAATTAGCCTACATTGTTTCAAAAAATGTTCCGGCAATTTTAAGATATAATTGTTCCTGGTACATTCTAAGCAAAGCTTTGGGAGCAAGCCAAAATTATTCTAATTTAAATTACGCAGGGCGCGTTTGTGTACCTATATATGAATATTTATTTTAACAGTGTATGTTTAGGTATCTTAACACAAAATATCATAAATTTTACTTACCCGGAAAATACGGAAAGCAATGGGTAGAACAGAACCCATTCGTTAGAGTAATTTCGACAATCATATCCGACTCAGTGAAATTATAATTTACATTGAATTTAAATTCCGAAAATAATATTTTGGAGCTTGAACACTTTGATACAAAATACTTGGAGTTTATTTATAAACCTTGTCTTATTACAGAAATAACAAACATCTGATCGTACAATTTTTAGACGTTTGAACGTGCTTTAGAACTTAAATAATCATCATATCAACCGAAATTCGTGTCCACTGTTGGGAAAAGGCCTCAGCAAAAGTCACCAATTTACCGTTTCAGTATTTTTCTTCTCACCAGGTGGGAAGTCTGTCCCAACGCTGGGCTTTTCAGCACATGGTCGTCACTCCCCGACTTTTTGGCACGAGTGTCCCTCCGTTTCTGCAAGCAAAAAAAATGCATGGGTAGTTCGTAGATGTACTGGTTTTATGTCTGAGATCCAAGAGTTGGACCCACTGTATTGATCATGGGCACAATGTACCCTGCCCACTACCACTTAATTTTGGCCATTCTTGTGGCAAATCCATTTATTTTATACTGTTTCATGTCGGCCTGTGCTGTGCCATTGATGGGCAAAGACTTCCCCACGTATTTCCAGTTTTCTTTTTATCTTTTGCCGTCTACCAAATAATAATAATATAATAATATTCCACAACTATCACACAACGCCATCTAGTCCCAAGCTAAGCAGAGCTTGTGTTATGGGTACTAGACAACTGATAAACATACTTATATATTTCTAAATACATACATCATCATCATCAGCCTATATTGTTCCCACTGCAGGGACTCAGGCCTCCTCTCTAGGAGAGGGATGGGCTATAATCCACCACGCGGGCCTAGTGCGGATTGGCAGATGTCACATGTCTTCGAATTTTTTGGTTCTAAGACATGCCGGTTTCCTCACGATGTTTTCCTTCACCGTTTTGAGAGCAGCGGTGATGAAATAAATTACACAAAGTAATGCGCCTGCCTGGGTTCGAACCCACGACCTACCGTTCGTAAGTCGGGGCCGACACAACTGGGCCACCGCTGCTCCTAATATCAACACATACATATTATAGATAAATTACACCCAGACACAGAACAAATGATCGTGCTCATCACACAAACATTTGTCCTGGGTGGGAATCGAACCCACGACCTCCGGCATAGCAGTTAGGGTCAATAACCACTAGACCAACAGGCCAGTCAAAGATTATAGATAAGAAATGATTCATAACTTCAAACAACGTTTTTAAATTATTTTTGGTCGGGCATAGATTGTGTACTTTTGTTTTCCATAATAGGGTAGTTGACAAAAAAAAACTAATTAGTCCGTCAGATAGATTTCCAAAAAATATTGAAGACGTATTTTATCTTTTTTCACGTAAACGAAAAATGAAGACGATACAGTGCTTCGAAAAGTCGTGAAACGTCACAGGTTGGTCCATTTTTACCAGACTATGACTTCAAAAGCCCCCTCTCCATGGTCTTCGACAATCTTTATTTTCGTCAGTTTGTTTTATCAAATTAATAAATAATTTGATAAAACAAAAAACACGTATCCAATATTTTTCGATAATCTAACTGACGGACTAAACAGAATCATATTTTTTTTAGTTAGTCAACTACCCTATTGTCACACCAAAATCAATAGTAGGTAATCTCCTTGAACGAGTACAAAATAAATCTTCTTTTATTTCTTCTATTGGTAGTTTAGTACAAGCAGTACTTACTTTTAATGAATTGGAATGAATACTTAAACGTTTCTTCTTAGAATATTCATTTTTATTGAAACCATTTAGATATTGAAAATATTGGAACTACGTGATTGTACACATTTTCATAGAAAGCTTTTAGGATTCTAAAAAAACCGTTTCATTTGGGTTGAAACGGTTTTCCATCAGTTATTTCTTAGTAGCAGCTATCCATAGCTGCTAGGCTCCAGCCTAGATTTGTGCCCGCGGTTGATAGCAATCGCCCTAGGGGGTGGGCCGATTGTCATCAACAATAGGTTACATGGAACTTTAACATAAATGGCGAAATGTGGGTGTACCCACGATTAGGTAAGAGGATCGAATTACAGGCGTGATGTTATGTGATTAAAAATTCAGCCTAAAATCTACCCGCACCAGACAGCCTAAACAACCTCTAATAAAGAAGCCGATTAAAGATTAAAAGCCGGTATTAGCAGACACTGCAATCAATCAGTCTGTCGCAGCTAGTAATTTCTCGCAGTATGGCTGCCGTCGATCACGCTCCATCGAGAATACGTCGCGCATCGGAGCCCGACAATGATGCGGATCCGTAATTAAAAATGGCGCGCATTTTTATCAAAAAGCCGACCCCAACGTGCCCCGTGGATCGTTAAAACTTTGTTTTGCCTAATGATAACAAAAAATAGAGTTTTTATGGTTAATCAATCAGTTCTGATAAATGGTGAGACTGTTTCTATTAGGCTACGGTGCTGTTGTTAGGTATTATTTTTTGGTTAAGCGGTTTAGCGGCGCTCGGCAGATGGTGCTTTTATTGAATTTCTATTGGTTCTGCTCATTTTTGTAAGCCTTCGATCTCGTCCAAGATCCCACCAGCGTAATTTCGACAGGTTGTTAACTTTATTTTTAACTAGCTGAACCCGCGTTTTTCCTACCTACCTATCTACTACCCTACCTACTACCCTACGTACTACCCTACGTACTACCCTACCTACTACACTACCTAAAAAAAAAAAAGTATCAAAGAACCTTCTCCTGGTTCTTAGCTACCTCCCTACCAATTTTCATCTAAATCCGTCCAGCCGTTTTCATGCTATGTCGTGACAACGGAAAACGGGTTTCATTTTTATATTTAGAGACTAGTTGTAATTGCTTTTATATTTATGAATGGTGTCATGTACATTTATGTATAATATTTTATATGTTATGGTTTATTTATTACTAAGCTTTACACATTTTTATAATATATTTCTTAAATAACATTTAAAAAAATACAATAAGTAGCCCACCGGTATCGGGAACAGGGTTAAAGTTTTGTGACAGGTGGCCGAGCTAAACTTTATTTTTTATTGAACTAATTCTCGACTTTATAATTATATTTGTTAGATGGTTGTTCGTTCAGTATGAAATGTGAAACAAAATATTACTTCTTATTTAAGCATTTTGCATATCAAATGCATTTTTATTTAAAAAAACTTCACATTTTACTATGTTTATAATCGTAATAACATAGACGTAACAACATTCGTATGCAAAATTATTACCCCTATAAATAATACCACAAGCAGATAGTAATATCCAGTTGTATACGAGTATTGATACCGCCAAATTACCATAAAAATACCACAATATTCAAAAATAAAATAACTACGTTTCACTAATAATGTACATACGCAAAACTCAAAAGCGATTGCAGAAGTATTCTCGAAACTATAATATTTAGAAACAAGCGCAAACAAATCTCGTTTCTTTGTTTATTCAACACTTCAAGGACAAAGCACGGAGGTGGACTTAATGCCAAAAACAAAGAAGAAAAGAAAAATAAAGTCGCATTTCGCAAGAGTATATAAGTCCAAGATCCAACTTCAGGGTCTAAACTACAATTCTAGGAAACCTAAATTAAATATTCAAAAATGGTAGTAAAAAACAAAAAACGGGTGCGATTTGAAAGTTTAAACAAGTGATGAGCGCACGTCCTATCCGGGGTAATCGTGTGCGTAACACGTACATGTGTCCGTACATAAAAAGCGTTTGCACGTAAAAAGAACTCTATTATTCGCACAAAATTAGATACGTGGCGGTTGAGGTTCGCATTTATTAAAAAAAATGCGCATTTTTCGCATGAATGTAAATAATTCTGTGGTAAACTTGTAAAAGGGTAAAATGTACATGTCTGAATTATTTGTAAGAATATTATTCATACGCGTTACTGGTGCCTCGTGACGGTTTCCTCTGTATATGTTTTGAGCTGATAACCAGAAGAAGATTCTTTAGTAAAAGTAAAAAAAAAAAGAAAAAAAAAGATATTGTGTCGAATAAAAAAATGTATGTGAAAAGATCCCCTGTAAATCAACTACATTTATAACATACATAAGTATGCGCTCACACAGGAGGCTGTGTACAGACTGAGAGTTGCACAGAGAGCCATGGAGCGTTCCATGCTAGGCATAAAACTGGTAGACCGAGTTCCAAACGTCGACATCCGAAGACGCACAAAGGTCACTGATATTGGAAAGCGCGTTATGGAACTCAAATGGGGTTGGGCAGGACACCTGGCAAGGCGTAGAGATGGCAGGTGGAGTAAGGCTGTCACCGAATGGCGTCCAAGAACGGGTAAAAGAAATGTAGGTCGCCCGGCGGCGAGATGGGCAGACGATATAGTTGCCATCGAGGGAAAAACCTGGATGAGACTGGCACAAGAACGTAGCGTTTGGCACCAGAAAAGAGAGGCCTATATCCAGCAGTGGGTGAATTCGGTTTGTGGATGATGATGATAAGTATGTGGAAAACCTTTTTCTTATATCAGTCTTTATCTGTTGTAACGCATGAGTACAGCTTCCGGAAATATCTACACATTCTCCACCAGACGTATTAAGTTTCACTAAAAGTTTTCAGGAGACGTTTTATGTTTACTATTCAATTTTCTTTTTCTGCGTATCCCAGTAGGTACTTGGCTGTGGAGGTCAGATACAACACTCCATCTACAACACTGGTATTCAGTTGCATCCGTTAAGACTGGAAGCCGACCCCAACATAGTTGGGAAAAGGCTAGGCTGATGATGATTGAATTTTATAAACATTCATAAATATAAATTATGTTTTAAGTAAATTATTTATAAATATTCAATAACATGTTGACTTTTTAAATACGAGTCTTATCTAGATATTAAAATATAAAATGGAATTTAATAAATATATTCTGAAAACTATTATACAAGTGAGAGGAAAGGCAATCGTCGGAGCGAGACGTGAATATTAATATTGCTGTCCGGAGCGAACTCTGTACCTAATATTATAAATGCGATATCTGTTCAGCAATCACGTTGAAACGACTCAACTGATTTCAATAGAATCTAGTATAACTATAGAATTTACGTTGGTATTATTACAGAACATCAGAAACTCACACCCAACATTGGGGTAAGCGAAACCGCTGAACGCCACATGTTACATCATCATCATCAGCCTATAATGATCCCACTGCTGGGACATATGCCTCCTCTCTATGAGAGGGAATGGACATGCTATGATGCTACGATCCTTACATACTCTTCTTGCCCTATCCACATTAACACAGGTCATACACGTACGCCGGTTGCGACTACTACGCACCTTCCCTTTGCCACTTAGAAGTTAGAATAATCAAGTTTGTAGAAAAATCTGGATACTTACTTACTTACCTACAAAATCAACACATTTTAAACACACAACATGAAAGCGATCATGATTACGTTTTGGTTGCGCAATTCAGATCCTTGTTCACTGCACACCTAAAACAAACACTAACATAATTACGATCATTCGATTCCACAACCACGGATAAATATTAACCGTGCTCTCACTCTTTCCTCCTACATCTGCCATCCTTCTCACACTCTCCCATGTATCAGATCAACTAACGAGCTATTAAATCCGCCATTCGGATCGCGTTGTTATTTCAAGATCACAATGGAAGCGTGGCAAGACTAATTAGGCTGGTGGTATAAACAATACGGTGATTGTTGGCACACGAACTATGAATTACCGTTCACTATAACCCTTTGTTAAACAGCTACCTAGATTAGAAAAGGTGTTGGGAGGTTGTAAATGTAAATCTACCTTTAGGGATTTTGATTGTTCCGTGTTTTAGGTGTGAAATTCACACCTAAAACACGGAACAATCAAAATCCGTGAATAGGTTAAAAGGTATTTTCGCGGGATTTTATTAGTGGAATAGTTGGGGAGATTTTGTAATTTAATTTAGAAATACATAGGGTTATGGATTAGGGTTATATGGATAGTGTAGTCCATGAGTATTTGATAACGTTTATTGTCAGCTGTTGTGCCCCAGTGTGGAGCCCCTCTGCAGGATATGCGCCACCTTCTATCCTGTTCATCCTGCACAACCACTTGCACCTTTCAGGAGTTACTAGAAGCAAATGACAGAGCTGTGCAGGTGGCTACATACTGGTCTCATACGATTTTAGTTCATCGACACCTAAAGAAGAAGAAGCTGTTGGTCCCAGCTGCCATATTATAAAATATAGATCTTTGGCAGTCGTTACAGTTAGTCAGTGACCTGTAAATCTGGCAACAAGTCTGACCAAAGGGTATCGTATTCGTATTATACAGTATTAACTGGGTTGTGAAGGTCAGATAGGTAGTCGCTCCATGTAAAATACTGGTATTCAGCTGCATCTGGTTAGACTGGAAGTCGACTCCAACATATAGTTGGGAAAAGGCTACGCAGATGATCATTGTCAGCCCACCCTTTACTCATCTTTGTTGGGGTCTGGGGCCTGTGTAAGTTACACAGGCCGGCCGACCCCAACAAAGATGAGTTCTAAAAATGCATCTGAATAGTAAAATACTATAAACTTTATATAAAGTGACTGCCTCTGACTTCCACTATCCAGTTAATGGATATCGCGATCACTCAACCGTTGGTCTCCTAGTCGCAGGCGCAATTGATGAGTGGGGGGCCTAATAACACCTTTTCCATTAGGAAAAGGTATTATTAGGCCCATACCTATAACAGTGAAACTGGAGCCTGGATCCAAGGCTTTGCTCCTCTGTAATTGTTTTTTCAACACACTTGCTCATAAAGTGGCTATAATTTCACCGCAATTAGGCACGCAATGACACCTATAATCAAACTGTGACTTTTTCATTGCTATTATTCACTAGTGAGTTATAGGTTTTTTTTTAAAATTTAATTGGTTGAGTTGCTATGTTTTTAAAAAAGTTTCGATACAAAAAAGATCGTGTTCAATAGTAAAAATAAATTAATGTACCTAGTGCTTCCCCATTTCATGCAACTTTGAATTTAAATAGATAATTTCAACTTAAACGTTTTTAATAAATGAATCTTTTACTCAAATAATATAACTTTTGTTTTCTCTGTTAAAAAGAAAAAAAATACCCATTTTGTCCGTGGCTAAAACTCTATTATCCGCGAAAAGTCAAAAATAGTGAAACCACATTCTTTTAGTCTATGGCCGATCGTCATTGTTACAGTAGTGGCGCCACTGGTCAAGAAAAAATGCATCGCTACGTCAAACTTAGTACATTTATTTTAGTTCCGTGTTTTCCCGCCTGCATAGATATCTTGGTAGTACTGTAGATGCGCGCGCATTATTTTTTCCCGCTATTGTGAAAAAAAAAAAAACAGAACTTGTTTTAACTGTTGAAGTTGGTAGAACTGTAGATGCACGCCCGCTATTGTGAAAAAAAAACAGGACTTGTTTTAACTGTTGAAGATGACTTTTTAGTATTATTTTCTTCACAAGTGTGTTGAAAAACGTCGTATGATACACGTGTTTATTGATGATTACCGTCCTCGGCTTTCTTAAGACCCTCACCTGAGGGCTCGGGTCTCAATGGCGCCTCTGCGGTAATCACCAACGTTATACACTTGTACCATAATGTACTATTTTTTTAAAGCAATGAACACTCCAATTTCCTCAGAGATTAAAGTTAATCCATTTTATATCTACTTTATACAAAACGATTTTAAAGCAACAATGACTGGCTGCTTTCATCTGAAAAGTTTACGATTCTTTAACACGGCTTAATTCTGCTATAAACCTTGACACAATAAACTGAAAAATCTCTTTTATTTACTTAGAGAAAAATGTAAAAAGCTGAGCTTTACTGCGATGGTGATTTCACTTCAAGTCTCCATAAAGTAGTTTTCTTGAACGAGTGATATTTACCGCGCACACACTCGGTCCTTATTAACATAAGTGATAAGTTAGTTTTCCTTATCAAACACCGCGGCATTTTATGGCTAATAAAAGTGTAATTCCTCACCGGAGTCTATTTATATGTAAAACTCGATGTAATAAAATGTCGTTGGAACAGCAAAGTGAGACTTACTACGGGCCCCGTGGTCCCGTACATCAGGGATTTGCCAAATTTTTCTGCAAAGCCCCTAAGAGCCCGGACAGCCATCCACCGCCAATGAATTAGCCAATAAAACCAAATTGAACCTAATAAATTAGCCATTATGTTTGTTTTTCTATTTGGTTTAAGTTTGGGGTGGAGTCCATTGCGTTTTCGTAACGATTTTCCGACGGAAAGGGCAGTTTTAATCAGGAAATGCTTTATTTTCCTGATAAATTAAAAATGATAAAGGAAACCTAATATTCATTTTCAAATACCTATTCAACGATACCCCACTTGACATGGTGAGTCAATTTTTTTATTTTTTATTTTGACAATATGGCGACTAGTTGTTACTATAGTGAGTATTGTTTATTGTAATGTTTTTAGTGACACTCGCGAGGTCAAGACGAATCGATTCACGTACGGATCATCAAAATCGGCCAAGGCGTTTGGCCTCTACAATGCCACATAGGAACAAACATACATACATACATACATACATACATATATACATACATACATAGACTGATAAACACATAACCCTTCTTTGCTTTGCGCAGTCGGGTAAAAAGCCTCGTCGACTGCCCCGTTGTTCTAGTTATCACGAGCGCGACTGCTGAGTGCAGTCCTGGGTTCGATTCCCGGGTTAAGAAAAAGTGTTATTGAGTTTTTCACCAGGATTTTTTCAGTACCAGCCACGGAGTTTGCATCTGTGCCCAATTCATGTCAATAAACTTTCCCCCTGTTACATGGGACTTCGCAACTGGTGAAATGTGGGTGTACTATTTGGTACAGCTCTGCCTAGCCCTGTAGGGATTACAAGCAAATCAGAATTGGTATGGAAATATTTTCCAGATAAGTTTACTTCAGAAGTGATGTAACAAGCCGTAAAGATTGTTCACAGACACAACTAAGATTCCGAACGAACCAGTTATTTTAAAACAAGACACAGGAGTGCGATCACAGCGATCCAACTTATAATTTATTTTCAGTAAAATAAACAAGACGTTGTGTTCCACAAGCAGTTTCTTAAATTCATTAGGAAGAGGAAATGTTTAGCTGGCGACTCGTAAAGGAAACTTCCCGAAGTTGTTCCGTACAACTGATAGCGCTACTCTATCTTCAGTTTGCGTCCTGATTGTTTCAACTTCTGTGCTTTGTTTGTTTAAATTAATAATTTAAGTCACATGAGCTTTCTTAACGGTAGGTTAGAAACAAGAGGAGAAGTTTGTAAGTTTGTTTATATTAACTGTTAGTAGTTCAGGAAGATAGTTTAAACAAAACATTTGGATTGTAGCTTCTTTGTTAGGCCTCCTCTCTGTCCTCGTTTTTAAATTCGTTCTAATTTTAACGTAATTCTCGTTCGTTCCGATATTAAATGCGGAGAGCTTATTTTTAAAACCGCTCTAAATTCTGGTGTAAATATCCGTCCAAATTAATTAAGCTTACCCAGAAAAGACCCTCCACCTGAATAAAATTAATAAAATCGTATTTCAGTTAAAAAAATGTTCAATAAAAAGTATAATTGATACGAAAATGTGTCTGGCGAATGGCGACCTGTCTATAAATTTCCATCGCTGCGATGAAGTTAATTTATTGTGTTTGCCTGGTCTGCATTCAATTAAGGCAGGAACCGCAACTTCCGAATTTATAGTGCTGACTCAAGTCTATTTTTGAACTTTGGTCGACTGTCGTTGTCATGAAAAACAAGTCCACCAAATCAAACCTAGAATTTCTTGGCCGTTATTGGTGGATCTTCGGAAAGGTATACATACATTACCTCCTACACCAGCCATCCTTGTCAAACCCATAGTTGTATTTTGATTTTATGAATGCTAAAGTTTTCTTATGTCACTGTAATAAATTTAAAAAGATGTCTGTAATGTCATTCTATATTAAAAAGTGTAAGAACTGTAGCTGTGAATATGTCTAATGGACCGGAATGTAGGCGTGTCAATTCCGGCTTAAGTTCAGTCTTTGACTAACTATACAAGTGTTAAGGTAGGAACCGCGGTGAAAACTTCTGAATTTTATCATCTACTCCTGGCAGTAGATCTTCCGCTGTCTGGAAAAATAAAACAACGTGTCCCAATTCTGTCTGTCCGCGTCTGTACATGTACATTCGAAGATGAGACAAAAGCAGGTGAAGTTACGACTTGGAATGACTTGGGACGATGCACGGATTGAAGTTCTGTGACACGGAATAGGAGTTGTGTCGATCAAAATTGCATCTTCGACAGAGTTGCAACAATGTGTCTATATTTTTATGTTATATGCTACGGAAAACCCGTCTATCTATCTTAAATATTCTTTATTTTATTGCTAGTATAGTAACCTAGTCACTGGGCACATACGGCTACTACTGTTTTATCTTATATTCAGTTATTTTCCCCTTTCCTATATTTACATATCAGATTTCTCAAAGAAAAAAAATACATGTAGGAATCTTATTATAAGCTCCAAATCTTATCCATAACCAAAACACATATTTACAAAAACACCTTTTCACAAAAAATCACGAGCAAACAATAAAATGTCACACAGAAGGAATATACACCGAAGATAAGCCTGGGAGCCTGTTATCACAAGCAAGCGTCAACGCCACGCGATCTCGAACCTTCTCGAACATTCCCGATGTTTCGACGAACTACTGAATTTACTCCGTAGTTCGTCCGTATATCGATGAATGATAATACAGTCGTATTCTTTCTTCTGACATTGTTTTCCGTGTTACATATATTCGTTTTAACAAATGTAACGTTTATATGAAGTTTATTCGGAACTCTTTGGTATTTCCGTCATGTTACCATGCTTCCTTTATTTCTGTGTGTTTATTGAGGATTTTATGATCGTCGATTGGTTTTGTTTCAATATCTGGTTTGTTTTGATTCCGTGTGGTCATGCTTTAAGTTCGGCAACGATACTGGATTTTATATTTACGATATTCTATAAAAGGCTTTTTATTATATTCACAGCTATTAAATTTATAGCTTCTCCAACAGCTAAGAACAACATTTCTTAAGCAGAGGTTTTAACAGTCTTGAACTTATAGTCTTCAATTACTGGTTAGCCAGTATTCACAACACTATAAAAGCAACCAATATAAGCAGTTTTGTGGGGCAATGTATTTAGTTTTAAGATTTTTAAAGTGAAATTAAAAATCATTCATTCATATATCCATTGGCAAAAACAACATGAAAATCGGTGCAGTCGTTTTTGAGTTTGTCGCGATCTGACAGGCAGACTGATGACGTGGCGGTGTATTTGGTTTTATAATAAGTAGTGATTTTAACCAACAAAAAAAATACAATATCGCTAGGTTTTACTAACTATGTATTTACGACTTTTTAAATATAAAACTTAGCTATTGTGGTATTTCGCTATTCTAAACCACGTATTTTATTTATTTCACTGAGTGAGCTGTAGTGTTCTCATCTAATCCACACTTTAATACTTACATTTACATTTTACATTATATACTTACACTTCACATCTATCATACGCTTTAATGGATTCTACATTACTATTCTGCGAATCGGTCTAAAACGATTCGTTTTCTTGTTTATTTATCTAAAATAAAGTAAATAATTCTCATATTTTTCATTGATAAGACACTATACGTCAGGTTGTCAAACTGTCAATACTTTTTCTTTTAATTTTTCTGTCATAGTTTCTTACTGGCTTAGTCTATGAAGGTTACTTTTGATTTATATAATTTTAAATTCTTTTTATCAATATGTTAGCATAAATATTGTATTTTATAATAATTAATTAACACGCTCTCAGAATTCTACGTAAAGGTTTTGGATTAAATATTACTGGCTGTTTTGAATACTGGCAAGTTGCATTTTTATGACAATATGAAGTCACGAATTTAAACTTCTGAAAAAGAAAAAGAAAATGACAAGCTGTGGATCTATAAAAACTGAAATGATTTCACACGCGCGGACTTCTAATCTGAATCTGATCGAGGAAACATCTCCAAGGACTCTAAGCTCTACACTGGTTCATTGTTGCTGCTGGTCCTCCTACTCAAGGTGACGCTGACGCCAAGAGGACCTCCAATACGTCTACCCGAGTGACCGGTGTCGAGCGAGACGCTACGCTGTCTCCAAACTACCTCATATACAACCAGAGTGACCTGCACTGCCGTGGAACCATAAAGCCAAGGATAACCACAACCGTAAAGTTCTTTAAAACCTCCTCCCTCCTCCCTTCTGAGAGTGTGCCTCTTTTATAACTTGTTTTGTATTTTTTACTTTTCCCTTAAAATATAATGTTCAAGTCTACTGTCTAAACTCTTTCATTTCCTCTAAATTCATGTAGATTTGCTACACTATGAACCTATTTATGCTTAATTAGAAATTAAATTAACTCTGTAACTTATTTATTCATCAACAGACAATGGGGTTATACATCAATATCATACATAATGCGGCTTGACTACTCCCCAAGTAAGATTAACACATTAAGAATATACGAGCTTATAATATCTGTAACATAACGGAAAATGGGACTGCTAACGACCTTAATAAAGCGATATATAATACTACGGCAATCCTTAATTACCTCAATATAATATTCGTATAACATCCACTAGATGCTTATGTACTTGTGTTTTCAAAACAACATCATTGACAGATTCAATAGTAGATTTTACAACAAGTGCACAAAACGAACCATTTTTATCCAAGACTTTTAGCAGCCCGACGCGAAGGCGAGGGCTGATAGTACTGAAGGAAATTGTTTTTTTTTTAATCTTACGAAATTGATATTAGGCTTGCAGACCTATACAGCCTACTATTAAATTAATTTTGTAACAATAATTTTCATTAATTAATTAAATAACTTACCGTACTTGAATTTAAATTTTAATATCTTTTAAGTCTTAAAAAACACATAAGGCAAATAAATTAAAGTAAATATTATAAAATAACAAATTCTATCTATGAACTTCTTATTGTGTTTGTCTGTATGGCTCATTTTCTTTGCCTTAATAAAGATACATTTATGAGTAGATACGTTACTGCCCTTGTGCACAAAATTCGATTTTGTGCAGCCAAATAAGCACTTTCAGAGCATGAGAAGTGAAAAGTAAAAGAGTTAAATAGAAGTCACTAATGAATTTGTTCTGACTTCTTTGACATAGAGTAGTAGTACAAATAAATAGAGTACCCATTACGAAAAGTGTGAATAAGAACCTAAAGTACAAAATTTTACCATGCATTTCACTTAAAAAGTAAAAAGTTTTAATGATTCTAGAGCCACTAGGATAAAGAATAACGTTCTAAATATATTGTCACGATTTTTACACCGTGTATGAAATGACCAACGAAGTTAGATGAATTTTGAGAAAGTTGCAATAGCTAGGAAGAAAAGAATTAATTATATGTGACGGCTATTATGGATATGTATAATAGTTAAAGGACACCTATTAGATGACCTCAAATTACTTAAAAACCTCTTAACTTAAGATGAATACAAGGGAAAGAAAAAGCCTTTTTTTTTTTACAAAAAACTGTTAAAAGAGCTATGAAAACATTTTTTTCAGTATTCCACTGTAAACCTTTTTAACACAACCTTAACTTTACATAATCTCGTGTAACTTTGATGGTATCTTAACTCTCTGTACTAATTTACCCTGTGTTTCTAATTACGCACAATTATTCTCATCGTGGCGTGGTTTCATGCTCCAAGTTAAATTGTGCTCTGTATATATAATGCCGAGCCCTATACAATATTCAAGGGGCAAAACTTTTCATATAAACGGAACCCTGGCATGTAAAATTAGCTATATTATTTGGAAAAGTTTGTTTTTTCGGGTGTTTACGTGTTTTAAGGTTTGTAACACGACGCCTTACGCCATCTACCGGAATGTATGCACAACCTTACACCACCCGAGTAGATAGCAACGCATCAAGATAAATCATCAACAAGACAAACATTATCTACGGACTACTAGCGCCATCTACCATTCAACGTGTGAAGAGTACGTCCAACCGGCTATATAAACCGGAGCTTCGGAAGGAACGATTCATTCGCAGCTTAGACGGCAAAGTGAGCGATAGCCCCGCAGTCCTTACTTTGTCCACGAGCCTAACCTGAGCGGAGGCCCCGTCGCCCTCAGGATTAGTCAAGCTAGGAGGTTAAGGGATGCGATAGCCCCGCAGTCCATCCCTAGGACCACGAATAGATAACCTTTGTCTAACTTTTTAATGCTAAAATCTGTCAAGTGTTTGATGTGTATATTGAATAAAAAAACCCTATCTGTCATCAACCGTTGGTTTCACTCCACCGCCACCATTATATTGGCGCCCAACGTAAAAATTTTCTTCTACCCGCAATTTTGGAGAAATTCCCACAATATTGTCGGTGTACCCACATATTGGCGGATAAACGGGAGAATACATAAAAATGTCAGAGAAAAACCCTGAGATGGTGGTGATGACGCAGGAACAGTTCGCGGCACTCATAACGAAACTGATGGAAGCAAACGAAAGTAGAAATAGACATTCAAAAAGTTTCGCCGCGTGCACGAAACGTTACGACGGTGAACGAAACTTTAACAAGGTTGAAGAATTTGTAATCAGTATCTCAGTATACAAGAAAATAGAAAAAATCAGTGATGAAGACGCCTTGGAAGGTTTGACATTATTATTGACTGGTGATGCTGCTACGTGGTGGAACGGAATAAAAGGCGAGATCAAGAAGTGGACTCAAGCTCTTGACGCCATTAAATCTGCTTTTGCACCAAAAATGCAGCCACACGAAATCTATGTACTACTATACTCCAAGAAGCAAACCACTGAAAATATTGACGCGTTTGTGTGTGAAAAACGTGCCTTACTTGCACAGTTACCTTCAAAAAGACAGAAGGAAGAGGAACACTTGGACTTTGTTTACGGACTTCTCAGTATTACCTACAGAAAGGAGATCGCCCGCAGCGATGTGAAGACGTTCGCGGAACTCCTGGAGCGTGGACGACATATTGAAAGTCTACTGAAGGAAGCTGGTGGGGTAACGACTTCAACTCAATCAGAGACGTCAGAACCACAAACTGACAAGAAGTCAGTCATCACATGCAATGGGTGTGGAGCACCTGGTGTTCACAGAAGCAGTTGCAGTACCTGTAAAACCAAGGAAGTGCCACCAAGGCCCGTCGCATTTTGCAAAGTACAGAATCTACCTATATATTCTGTTGATCTTCATTTAAACTACGATGAAGAAAACATTCTTACAAACAATGAACAAAAGATGTTCAATGAATTGCAAATTAAGAATAGCTACATCTATGAGACAAACAGACAATCAACTCCATTTACACAACATAGAATCGACACAGAAACTAAATATCTGAGCAACCTTATAGTTACTGACGGTATTCAAACAAACCCAGAGAAAATCTCAGCTATTGCAATCCGTCAGGCGCCTAAAAACTTAAAGCAATTGAAAACTGCATCATGGTATAGTTCTGTTCATAATTTTGCTGATATTGCTAGACCACTTACTAACTTATCAAAGAAGAAAATAAGCTGGAAATGGGAACAAGAGCAACAAGAAGCACATAGGACATTCAAAAATGGCCTCACTACGTCACCAGTGTTGAAACAGGCAAGCGACGACTTACCATTTACTATCAAGACTGATGCCAGCCAGTATGCCATTGGCGCAGCTTTAGTGCAGGGGGAGGGAGACAATGAGCACCCTGTTGAATACACAAGTCGACTCCTAATACAGGCTGAACGCAATTATAGTGTCACAGAAAAGCAAGCACTACCCATAGTTACCGACACCAACGGCGCACCTTATGTTATGTTGGAGAAACACGGAACCTCCACTTATGAAATTGCTCATTCAGAAACTCCAGACAAGTCAATTGGAAAGTATCACACGTCAGCAATAACTAAGTTTGAAGAAGAGAGACAACGTGATATCCCAACCAACTTATCCGATACGCCGAAAAAGAAGGATCTTGTCCTGATACTCTGTCGGGACGATTATAGAGTACTACAGAGGGAGAATGTAACACGGCGCCTTTTCATCTTGTCCTGGTACTCTGTCGGGACGACCATAGAGTACCAGAGGGGGAGAATGTAACACGACGCCTTACGCCATCTACCGGAATGTATGCACAACCTTACACCACCCGAGTAGATAGCAACGCATCAAGATAAATCATCAACAAGACAAACATTATCTACGGACTACTAGCGCCATCTACCATTCAACGTGTGAAGAGTACGTCCAACCGGCTATATAAACCGGAGCTTCGGAAGGAACGATTCATTCGCAGCTTAGACGGCAAAGTGAGCGATAGCCCCGCAGTCCTTACTTTGTCCACGAGCCTAACCTGAGCGGAGGCCCCGTCGCCCTCAGGATTAGTCGAGCTAGGAGGTTAAGGGATGCGATAGCCCCGCAGTCCATCCCTAGGACCACTAATAGTCATAACCTTTGTCTAACTTTTATTGCTAATAATCTGTCAAGTGTTTGATGTGTATATTGAATAAACCCCTATCTGTCATCAACCGTTGGTCTCATTCCACCGCCACCATTATAGGTTGAATATTAAAATGTGGTGGGTGTTGTGAGAAAAACAAAGATGCGATGTAGACCTCAGTTTTAAAGTTATGGATCCAAGTTAGACGCGGGAAAAAACAGTGTTATGTTTACATGTTTGACTCATAAATACATAGCATCACGCCTGTAATCCCCGAAGGGTTAGGCAGAGGTTTATACCCATATTTCGCAATTTATTTATGAGTCCCATGTAATAAATAGTAAAATATCTTATGGTCAGCAGTCGCGATTGCTACCACTGGACTAAAGACATACTCTTTCAAGTTAATAGTTGGTTAGATAGTTGTTTAAGTTATCCAGAAGCCTGTATGTAATTCTAATATATTTCAACCATTGAAATAAATTATTTACATTCATATTTTCAGGCAAATAAAATAATCTTTCCTAGAGTTATTTTTACTAATTAGATTGTGGAGGAGCTCGTTGCTTAATAATAACAGCCCCTTGGGTCTTTCTTCAGGTTAAGCCGCCCTTGCCTAGGTTGGTTCGTGGATGGGAGACCATAGGCAGTTGCTCCATGAGAAAAACTGGTACTCTACTGCATTTTCGTGTAATATCGAAAACAACAAGATCGAAAACAAAACTCGTGTCTAAAAACACATGTAGACAGCTAGGTATGTGTAAGTACCTATATGCACACATTAGCAACCCCTATCATCAATCATCATCCATGCACCCTAACTTATCCAAAGTCAAAAGTTTCCAACTTATAACCCAAAACTCCACAACTGAACCACCGAAACAAACAAGCCATCACTAACCTCGAAAACCCAACTGGAACCCGAATTATAATTCAGAATTGTACCCAAATAAAACAGGCTGGTTCACGCCCATTATTCTATTAAAGCCTGTTACATGCGGACCTTTAGCAGGTACATTGTGACAAGGATTTTTCGAGACCTTTCATCACAGGTGGGTAGGGTCAGAACCGGTGACAAAGGTATGCCATTTGTATCGCAAATTAGTGCGGTCAAACGTATATGTGAACGTCACGTGTAATGGAACTGTTGGGCTGATGTATTAATTTTTTGTTATTGTATAATGTTTGGGGTCTTATTTGAGGATTCTTTAATTGTTAAAAAAGGAGGTGTACTCAATTCGGTTGTTTTTATGTTTGTTACCTATTAACTCCGTTATTAAAGAACTAGTCTTTTTTGTGTCAAATGTGATAAATCTCTCCGATTGGTCCTTAAACTTTTTCAAAATCGGTTCAATAGTTTGGTTCACTTGAACTAAATTTGCTACTTAACTAATGTAAATCGGTAAAAAGGGTAAAAATCAAACGACAGTATCTACCTAACTATTAAAATGACGCCTTATTGTTCCCTTCATCCTCCATACGAATCTTAAAACAATGCAAGATTGCGAAACGGTGATGCATCGCTTTTGAGAGCTGTGTGATGACGTAGTGCGCAATCCCGACGGTGCACAGTTCAGTAACTTTGCAAGAATATTGCTTGAATTCCCCATTTCACGTATGTTAAGTAGGTTTCATACACTCATGCATGCAGATAAGAAAGACGGGCTTTCATAACACATTTTACAAGCTCTTTTACATTAAGCTGAGTTAGATAAGAAAATGACATGAAATTGTGTCAGAGTTCAGTACAAAAAATTCAAGAGGTCCACAGTAGAAATGTATAAAAACGTAAAAGTTAAGACGAGTTTGACCTCATTTGAGTTATCGGCTGGAAATGTTCCAATCTCCGCCATTGTCTCAGCCGGCTCTGAAAGTGGACGCGTCCATATATTACGTCCTCACATGTCTTAACTTTGAAATGGCGCCAATTTGCGACGGCTTATATACAAGAGTAACACGTGCTTACAACAAATGTATAGGTTTTTGAAGGAAACTGCGCCAACTGCAAGTTTGGACAAAGCTTTACAAGACTGGAATAAGCAAGAAATCTTAGCTTGTGCTCGCTGTAAAACTTTAGTCTTTAGTTAGCGAGGGATAAGGAAACGTGAAACCTTGCTGCGGAGGCACTAAGGATTTTTAATGTAAAATATTTTTGATGTCGTGAAAACGGTATAATATTTCTGGTTCAACGCTGTGCGCGTGTACGTTTGAGTGCGGTAAGCTTGAAACCAATAGCCTCCATCGAACAATTACTTAAGAGATCGTTGACCCATTTCTGGGCTCGGTTATTTCAATCTGGACCGCTACAGCGCTACAGCGCTATACAGCGCACCACTGGAACGGTTTTTATCCGCTGCGATGCGGATGACACGGACAAGAGTCGCGGATATTAGAATTTTGATTGGCTCTTTATTTTAGCGGGTTAAGCATTTATCTCGTAAGGAAATTGGAAGATGGAAGGATTGACTTTATTATGTCAGCTGTGAAATGTTAACTTAAACTTTTAGGAAAGAGTTGTCAAGGGTTGATGACAGTTTGGAAGTTTTGTTTTAATGAGAGACTTGTACTTCGAGTATCTAGTGTTATTTGTATTCGTTGTATTTTATTCCTTTCCAATGTAATACTATTAATTTCAAACATATGTATTTGGGCATGTGAAACCGGGTTTCAGTTCCATAGTAAAATAAGTTTTTCCCGGAATCGAAACCCTGAATTGGTGTCGAGCCTATGATCCAAATGAACTCAAACTAAGCCTTATCGTTTGCTCTTCAGCAGTTTCTCATGTCGGTACCAATGCAATACTTAATTGGCCTTCACAAACAAACCCAGTGTCCATAATATCCAGTGGTTGTAGTCAGCTGCTCCTACCTTTAATAAAGTTGCGTCTACACAGGCGGTAAACAAGTATACAGTTCGACATGAATGGGCCATTACCCGCCACCCGCCCGCCATTCTTATTTACTACTAAACAACTTTGTTTTCGTTTAGCTTGGACTTCTTCAGTTACGAGCAATAATATGTACCACGTATGCACAATAAGCCTAAAAAATGTGCCCACTGCTAGGACTCAGGCCTCCTCTCGAGTTTTGTAAGTGATTTTCTCCTAATATAATATCTTGATTTGGAATTTACATAGTTCAGATAATACTATTTTGGTGCCTAAACAAGTATGAAATAAGTCTATAATCAAACTTGCATTAGTTATTCCGCGAGAAAATCAGTCCCGAATCTTCCAAAGTTTAAATTTAAATTTTCAAATTTTAGTGCAGTATACACCTAGTTTTTTTTAAAGATAGTTTTAATGATCAAGTTCGTGAGAGTTTTGAGAGATTTCTAAACTTCTTTAATTTTAGATACTTAGAAGATAACTAGCTGAGCCGCGGTTTCGCCCACGTCAAATTATATACTCAAACCTTCTTCGAGAACCACTCTATCCATTGGTGGAAACAGCATTAAAACGGTGAAGGAGTCTTTGAGTTTATCGCGAACAGACTGACAGACAGACGCGGCGGAGGACTTTGTTTTATAATATGTAGTGATAATGAAGTATCACTCAACTAGTCAAGTTTGTTTATTTCTTTGTAGATTCTACAAAGATGCCTTGGTAGGAAGATAAACAAACAGTGGGTACATCAAAGTTAGAACAATAAAAGTGAAGATAGACTCGTAAAAGCACAGCTATTTACGCAGATTTTATGACAGTAAGGCCAATTCAAGTTAATTGAGAATTATCGAAAACATTCTAAATAGCCAGTCATAGATATATCAAGATCATCATCATTCTCATTCATTTGGGGTTGGCGCAGCATGTCTTCCTAGATATATGAACAATTTAATATTTTAATATAAAAGAGTGTCCATGGAGTTTTCTTGCTTATTCTTCGCCATTGAGATCATCGCCATACAGTTTGGTATGGGCAACTAAAGTACTTTCACATAATTATTATAATGCAATGTGACTGTGTCTGGCATTCAAAAGTGCATATAATGTTCTAATTGAAATGTATACTTAGAGTTTGAACTCATTTAAAAGAAAAGAAAACAACATGTCGCGTTTCTAAATGTTGAAAATTTCGACATCTAAATGAGCTATCTGCTAGTTTGATGAAAGATTGTTGCCAATTTTCCTTGAAATCTTATCCTATATTAAGAAATTATGGCCACTGCAATTAATCAAAGCCGTTCTATGGAAGTTATCAAAACTAAATTAGTTCGTCGGTGCATTCAACTGGCTAGACACTTCATATCGAAATTCGATTTGCCAAAACTATGATTTGTCGATAAAGCGCGTGCGAAAGAACATAGTGCCGATGAACGAGCAGTCGTAAAAACGATTCGTCGATTCCGCCTCGCGACTCCGAACGTTATTGTCTAAATGAGTTTCAATAAACCAAATGTGGTTTTTCTATAAAGTGAATAATATAACTATAGGCAGAGGTGTACCTTTTAGTGCCCCAACGTTTCTCCAGTCAAGTTTATCTCTCATGCAATTCGGGGTGAGCCTTTTGCCATAAACGGGGTACGCCCAAACTCTGTGGCTGGTACTGAAAATTTCGTAAAGAAATGAGACTTTAGTACCTCATGTGCAGCAGTCGCGCTTGCGACAAGTCGACTAACGAGGGAGTCGTGATGAATTATGCAGTCATTATTATGATTCATAAAAAGTTAAATATACGGCCAGTATCTGAAATGCGAATTTGTAGTTGAGCACTTTTCAGTTGTATACTTAAGGTGATTTAAAATCCTGCTATTTGTTCGAAAGAGATACCGCGGCCCCGGACACAATGAGCTAAGAAGGAAAATGGGTGGTTTTTAGTCAATATAGTCTGACACTCCCTTCCACTCCGCCCAGAGAGAGAGTCATTTGATGATTTCCCACCCTACAAAAAAGGTGATTTGAACCTGTATTTTAATAGGAATTGATTTTCATTCTGCATTGAATAATAACATGTAAGTTACATGCTAAATTAGAGTTTAACTTGAATGTAAGCATGCCTATTTGAATGGTAACGAAACAAACTGTAAAGTACAGGGTGGGCCATGAATTAGTTAACATTTGAAATAATAGTATTAAAAAAACCATTTAACATATTTTAAAAATTGTTTATTTACGAGAAAGCTAATTAGTTGGAATTTTATTTTTTTAAGTTATTGCATCTAAATGACCACCGTTTCGATTTTTGCACTCTTCTAAGTGAGTACCGAAGTTTTCGAATACTCGTCTGCAAAGAGACCGCGAGATCGCCGACATCTCTTCGCTGATTTTTTCTTTATGTTGACGTGTGCTGTTGTGGTGTGTTTGGTTTACTGATGTAGACACGACTCTTTGCTGCTCCAATATCTGCAATTCTGTTTGTTTACATGTCCGTTGAAAATGGGCTGGGTGGAAATGGGCTTCGTCAGAAAATAAGAGGTTGTCAAATTTACTGAATCGAGCTACCATTGTTTCGACATACGACTTGCGCAAATTTAAATCATTAGGTTTTAGTTCTTGCACTATCTGGATCTTGTATGGATGTAATTTCAAATCTAATTTCAAAATACGGCGTAATGATGTGCGGGATAATCCTAATTCAGCCGAACGTTTGCGCGTCGATAAATCAACTGAATCACGTCGAACAGAAGCGGAAACTTGCTGCACATTCTCTTCGTTCCGAGAAGTCCGTGGGCCGCCGGTTTGTTTAATTTTAGTGTAGATCCCGTCTCTTCGAACTTCTTCACCCATTTCTTTATTAAAGGAGCACTCGAACACTGACTTACGTTGTGTGGACCATATTCAACGCGAAATAAGCGTCTCACAGTAATCAGCGAACTGTTGTTTAAATAAAATTGTTTCACACAGTAAGCGCGTTGCGGATCCGTGAAGCGATCCATTGCTACTAAATTTCCGAGAAACGGCGCTAGTGACATACCCCTCCCCGCGCTCCGCGCGGCTTTTGTTTGCATGGTGTGATAGATTTAAATGTTTACGAATTCTTGGCCCACCCTGTATATTAAAATATCTTCAACTCAATCTAATATCAAAAGTGCCTTGAAATGGTTCCATTGAAATAAATTCTTTGACTTTGTCCAAAAGCTTGACAAAGGACTTGTGATTTCCAAATATTTCAGTGCGGAGCTTGGATTGTCAATATTCTAGGAGTATTTATTTGTAGTATTTAATTGAAAAATACAGAAAAAATATGTATGAGACTTTCACAGGGTAAATACCTATCAAATCTAAATTATAAAAAATAAATAAATACATTAATTAAACTAAGTGAATCTAGACGCCATTACGACTACAATTCGCATGGTGCTGTGACATTTGAAAATACACCTTACTTTATCTGTTTCAGGGTCCTACTTTGTGGTTATCTCAAAAATACACCAAGTATTTCCGAGATAAACTGAACCCACAGCTCATCTTGCTTACCGTACTTAACCGTTACTTTATTGCATAATCTACAAAAACTCCTACTTAACAACGAACTGCTAAACTCATTATCCTAATTAATGGAACGTATTTATAATGGAAATTTAGTCAACGCAATAAAATAAAAACAAATGCTTGCGTTTTTAATATCGCTATATTTTAAACTTTATGCCGGGGTATTAAGAGGCACTTTTAATTACGAAAAAGTCCAATTAGCAGGAAGGGCTTGGTATAATCCTTGCGGTCACTGAGCAAGCGCTACCCTACATAAACAACGTAGGAGTTTCGTGCACGGAAGTCAAGATACGGAAGTAAGATGGTGTCATATCGGCATTTTTAACCGACTTGCAAAAAAGGTTTCTGTTCTTATGTGTGTATACTAATTGACCACGTTGACCCCGGATCGAAAGATTTGGAAGCCATTTGGGAGAGGCTTTTGTCCAGCTGTGGGATGACACAGGTTAACAGTAGGTTATTAAATATACTTGTGGAGTTTATTAGTTAGCTCCCTATAATTCGTGTCTACCGTGTTTGTGTTCGCCAAGTCGAGCAAAGAAGCGGTACCTCCGTATCATCCTATTCTGAACACAGTTCAGGCCATTATCGATATAACTTCGTTGTGGATTTTGTTCTTTTTGGCAGATGGTTCCTTCATAACTTCTAGTTACAACGTGAAATTAATTCATGACTACAATTATTTGTATGGGATACAACTAAAAAAGGGCAAACTAAAAAACATTTTGGCAAAAAAACGACTTCACTAAAACAACTTTACTTTCAGAAGTCGATGGCAAAAAAGTCAATGAAAAAAGCAATGAGAAAGTCTGACTTCCAAAAGTCAAGTTTTATTTTTTGTTTTTTTGGTACTTAGTAAATTTTTTGTGACCTTACTTGTGTGATCGAACCTTTAGGAAATCTGCAAAGTGCGGCCGACTTAGCTACCAATAAGTCGCTAAAGGCAACTTAGTCGCAGTTTACGCCATTCGTTTAATTTAAACCTCTAAACTTAAACCTATAAACCTTCCATTAGTAAAATAGATTCCGCGTATTTCTGTAGCGGCAACGATTTCGCGACTGCGGAGCAAACATAAGTTATTTTAACTTATAAAGTATTAATTAAGCAGGTGTAATATATAGTTACGTAAATAAACTTCAATTAAAAAATTTCATCATATTAGTAAGTTTCAGAATGGATGTAGTGGACCGCTCCTGGGTGATTATTTTTAGGATAGGTCTATTCAGAAATGGTATAAGTAAAAAATAATAAATATTGGAACTGCGTGTTTAAGAACAGAATTTACTCTTCAAATCATAAAATTATTAATAAGTCGATTTGAAACTGTTGTTATTCTTTTTTCGTATTTGTGAAATTGATGATCAAATATAAACCAAAATATTTTTTATTGGAACTGGCCATGTGCGGAAGTACTAACTAATTTGATAAATAAAGCCATTTTCAAGGCATTAATTATATCGAAAAGGTAAACCAAACTACTAGAGACAATGTGGGTTTCTTAATCTTTAATGCACACAAAAATATATACATACAAATTGCAATAACATAGCGTACAATGGCGAGCTTAAATCTGGTTGGTAATCAGGTTTTCTAGCAACAAACAAAATTTCGATTGAGAGATTTGCAGGAGATTTTTTTTAACATCATGTAAATAAAAAATATACCAAATCAAATATTCAACATACAGCAAATAACTATAGTAAAGCAAGACGGAAACCCCATATGAAAAATCCGTTCTGACTCAATCAATAGTGCGCGAAATCCCAAAGCAAAGTGGGTCAGCAATGAAGGCCCTTGAAGGCATCACATGGCGGTTTATTTTGGTATCCGATGATAGATAGTCCAGGAAATCGGGAAAGGCGAAGAAATATGGCTTTCGGAATCGTGTTGTTCAAGGTTTTCAGGTCAATAGGTTTATTTTGTCTTAGGGATGTGGGTAAGTATCTTCTATCTGTCTCATAATGTGGTCACATTTTTCGTATTTCTTATCAAAGTGTGTGCAATATTACTGATTATGGTGACTTTAAATGGTTTGTACTTTAACAGTTTACGTTTGGCCCGCGCATGGTGGATCCATTTGCCTTTATTTGGTTTGCCCATCCCTCTTCTAGAGAGGAGGCCTGAATCCCTGCAGTGCAGACTGCTCCGTTGGAAAAAATACATTTACACTTTGCTCATCATGAAATTGAACGTAGAGCCTCTAAAATAACGCTTGCAACCACAAGACCGACGACGCCGTTGACTTGTAGTTAGGTCATTAATAATAATGATACAATT
The DNA here is from genome assembly GCA_949316265.1 of Diarsia mendica. NCBI lineage: Eukaryota > Metazoa > Arthropoda > Insecta > Lepidoptera > Noctuidae > Diarsia > Diarsia mendica. The sequence goes on along the minus strand of OX438902.1, from coordinate 11,073,051 downwards.
TGTCTGACATGTGGGTCAGAAGACTAAGTGAAGAACTGACTTCGGACAACATCGGGACTGTTTTATCATTTATCTTCGTAACACATCAAGTGGCTCTCAGTGACCAAGTCCCAGTGGCCAGTTTCCTGTGTGCGTGTTTGTTTATATTTTCGAGCGTTGGCACTCATGGGCTGCAGTTAGAAATCAGCGTCAGGTGGTTCGCACTGTGTTGCCATCTGGCATGCTGATTTGTAGTTGTGGATGTCAAAAGGATTATTAATTTTCTGTTTTTATTTCTTTTGTATAATTTTCTTTGAAATTATTTGGCAATTTCTTTCTTACTCTTCTTTTTTGCAGTGCTGAAAAGCATGGGAACAGTCAGTATGAACATTAAATTCGAGTCTAGAGACTACAACTTGAGACTATCCTTAGAAGCCTACTAGGAACATAATTGCTCTTTGGAGTAATGCTTGCAAAATATAATTATCCAACTAATAAAAATCTACGCGGGTGAGTTGTCTGTTTGTAGGATTTTTTAAAGATCAGTGTCTTATGATCAAATAGACTATTTGGGAGTTCACTACTAGGGCATCTGCTCAGACGGTAAAATAGTAAAGAGGTTCTGATCAACATTTATTCGACAAATTAATGGATGGAGTGCATATTATATATTTTCTAGTTATTCTTCTCAGATCAATTTGTTGCGGAATTTAAGACGGTTAAATAAATTGTCTCTCAGAGACTTCGAGCGACGTCGAGCTTCATTGTCTCGGCGGTTTTCTTCACTGATCGCCACTGTTGATTCTGGATTTCAGGAGCTACTGTGGTTTGAGAATAGTGTGGCGGTCTTGTCCCACCAAAAAAAAAAAAGTTTTTTCGTACATTTGGAACATTGACATTTTGTGTGGTATATATTTTCACGAATCCAAGAAAGTTTTTCAATTGTATGGTCCATACCACATCACTCTGTGCAATACATATTTTCCATTCTATACACTTAAAACAATAAACATTGTTATCTAAGAAAGGAAAGATGACTAGCAAATTGATACAGCGTCCCAAAGCTGGGATCAAACTGAAAACGGCAGACAAATGATATCCATTTCAGTATACTGAAGAGAAATTCGGAAGGCTTAAACTGACTACAAGCGTAATTATAAGTTATTATGTCTGAAAGCCTCCTTGGGATGATTAATGATGTTCGTTTCGTTCAACAGGGTAGGGAACCTACTGTTCACTGCTGGCTTCTCTAGTTTAGAGGCTGTTGTTTTGTGCGGGGGATTTTTACGCATTTTTTTGACACAATAAAGTAGGTATCTGAAATATGGCAAGTTGTCAGGTAATAGAGTCTGGTCATTTAGTAATTTTAATGATAATTATTGCAACACGTATTTATGTATGACTAGCTGTATGAACGACGACGAAGCAAGAAGAGTATGTAAGGATGGTAGCAGGTGGCACTCTGTGGTTTTCTGTCTGCCCTCATGGATGGCCCATGGATGAATAAATCGACAGCTCTCATAATATATGTACTAGCATGGTTCTCTATCTGACCTCTATCTGTGGCTGTTATTATTTAACCACGAGCTCCTCTTCGTAATCTGGCCAATAACGCAGTTTAAACTAATTCATCATCATCATCATTTCAGCCAAAAGACGTCCACTGCTGGACATAGGCCTCCCCCAGGCGTCGCCACATTGACCGGTCCCGTGCGTCTCTCATCCAGCGGGTTCCTGCAACCCTGACCAGGTCATCGGTCCACCTAGTGGGAGCGCAACGCAGTTTAAACTAATTACTAAAGTTTAAATAACACAGTTTATTTTAATTCACCTTTATTAAATACACACGCTATCCATTATGAATTTTGTTAATATAAATAAAAGAGTTCGCAGGTTTTGTAAACATTTTATTTTTGCCATATACCCTTGTTTATTCAATACTCGATTTGATGGATGAACTGAACCAGAAATTAAAACAGTTTACACGAGGCAAAAATATCAAAATGGTGGAAAAAAATCATATAGTCGTACAGCGGAGATAAAATGTTTCGGTCGAAATCCGCACATACCTAGATAACGCAGATATTCGTATGAAAACTACAATGACTAGCTACAATGACGTTGTAAAAGTCTTACGATGTTGCTTGATGGGGTGTTCAAATGAGAAGACACGTTTGGAGTATGCACTGCGGTATATTGTCCAAGCACAAGCACAGTAACAGGTAGAAGGAGAAAGAGTCAAGAGTCTTAAGATTATAATGAAAGTTAGGCCGAGAAGCGAGACACTTTGTTACGACTGCACAGAACGTAAACAAAAGCTAAGGCGCATAAGCATGAGAGACAAGCGCTCCGCGTCACAGAGGTATCCGGACTGCCGGCCGGCCGTGTGTCGCCGCGCGCGCGCAGCTCGGGTCTCCGCCCCGCACCCGCGCCCGCGCGCCCCTCACATTCCAACGCCAAGTGCGATAAGGAACCGGCCGCTGTGACGCGCTCGCTAGATCTCTAATAACAAATTAATATTGTACAATTGTTGGTTTGTTGAACTATCTATTTATGTAATATTTATCTTGAGCAAATCTGGTAAGAAGACATTATGAAGTACATTAAGATTACTCACTAACTTAACACTACACATTCATTGTTTACTAAGTACATTTACATAATTATTAATTAAGTACAGTTAACTTTAACAATAGTGTGGGGTACTCCACATCACCCCCCTCCAGAGACCGTCACTACGGGCGATAATAGTCTGGAAAGTGCACCTTACGTCCCGATCGCGTCCGTCCGACACTATGGTCTTCGGCTTTAGGGACTGAATTGGTGATTGGTGTTTGTTGTGGTGGTTGTGCAGTGTTTGTGATTTTGCTATTAGTGTTAGTGTGAGTACTGTTGGGGCTGATTGTGGTGTGTGTGCTATTCAATATATAGGCCGGTTTGATTCGGTCTATTGATACTGTGACTATTTTACCACTAAGGAGGAGTTTGAACACTTTATCCCCCCGTTCTAAGACTTTATGAGGTCCTGTGTAAGATGGTTTAAATGATCCTGAAGAAGCATCATCTCTCAGAAACACGTGCGATGTCGTGGCTAGATCCTTAAACACGAATATTGCTCGCTTATTGCCGTGATGTGAAGCCGGAGATGGTTGTAGGTTCCTGGCGAACATGCGTAATCTTGTTATATACTCGGTTATATTTGTAACTTTATCGCTTTCTGGTTGGAAGAAGTCTCCTGGTAGTCTTAGGGTCTCCCCGTATACCAATTCAGCTGTAGTCCCTTGAATGTCTTCTTTGTAGGCGCTTCGTATGCCCAAGAGGACCAGAGGAAGAGACTCAACCCAATTATCGTTTCCATGGCAGGTAATTGCGGTCTTAAGCTGCCTGTGGAACCGCTCGACTAATCCATTGCAAGCTGGATGATAAGCCGTTGTTCTACGGTGCTCGAACCCTGCTATTTCTGATAAACGTTTGAAGAGATTGGACTCGAACTGTCTACCGCGATCTGTGACAATTTGGGTAGGACAGCCGAAGCGTGAGATCCACCCATACAGTAGTGCTCTTGCCACTGTCTCTGCTGTTATGTCTTTGATGGGTATTGCCTCAGGCCATCGTGTAAAACGGTCGATGGCGGTGAGGCAATACTGATATCCCTGTGATAGTGGCAGTGGTCCTATCAAGTCGATATGAATATGCATGAAACGACATCGTGGTAGTTTAAAATTACTGAGCGGTGCGGATACGTGACGAGTGACCTTCGAGCGTTGGCAGGCTAAGCAGTTTCGCGCCCACTCCCTGCAGTCTTTTCTTACTTCAGGCCATACGTACCGTTCCGCTACTAGTTTTGCGCTGGCATTCGCTCCTGGATGGCTAAATGAGTGTAAACTGTCAAATACTCGGCGGCGAAATTCCTGTGTGACATATGGTCTCGGTGTCTTGCTGCTCTCATCACAGTACAGTTCTGAACCCAATCCCGGCAGTACTATCTTTTTCAGACACAACGAGGTTTTGCCATTCAAAAGTTGTTTCAGCTCGGAGTCGTCTCTTTGCGATTTGGCTAACTCGTTCAAGTTTATGGGCTGTACCACTTCTTCTACTCGAGACAAAGTATCAGCCACAACGTTGTCCTTTCCTGAGATGTGTCTGATATCTGTAGTAAACTGCGAGATGTAATCTAAGTGCCTGAACTGTCTTGGTGAGCAATTTTCCTTACGCGTGTGGAACGCGTAACAGATGGGTTTGTGATCTGTGTAGATCACAAACTGTCTGGCCTCGACCATATGCCTGAAATACTTGATTGCCTCGTATATTGCAAGTAGTTCTCGGTCGTAAGGCGAGTATTTCTGTTGCGTTGGGCTCAGCTTACGGGAGAAAAAAGCAAGTGGTTCCCAGGTATCGTTGTTTAATTGCTGTAGGACCGCGCCCAAGGCTGTGTCTGAGGCGTCTGTTACTAAAGCGAGTTTAGCATCGGTGTCTGGGTGCGCCAACATTGCGGCTTGGCAGAGACCTTTCTTACAATCCTCGAAGGCGGCTTCCTCGTCTGGCGTGAAATTCACTGGGTGTGAACCTTTTACCGACCCTACTAAGAGTGCGTTAAGTGGAGCTTGGTGCAGTGCAGCATTTGGAATGAACCGCCTGTAAAAATTTACCATTCCTAAGAATCTTCTCAGCCCTCGTACAGTCTTAGGTGCTGGGAAGCTGCTGATGGCATCAACTTTTGCTGACAAGGGTTTTGTGCCTTTTGATGTGATTCTGTACCCTAGAAATGTTACCTCAGAGGCACCAAACACGCATTTCGAGGGGTTAATGACCATCCCATATTCTTGCAACCTGGAGAACAGCTGCCGCAGATGGCCTTCATGTTCCTTCTGGTTTTTTGAATAGACCAAGAAGTCGTCTAAATATCCATAGCAGAAGTCTAGGCCTCGCAACATTTCATCGACAAAACGCTGGAATGTTTGCCCTGCGTTTCTGAGCCCAAATGTCATAAATGGGAACTCATATAGACCGAATGGCGTGGTGATGGCCGTCTTTGGGATATCCTCAGGGTTTACAGCAATTTGGTTATATGCCTTTACTAAGTCTATCGTAGAGAAGACCGTACAGCCAGAGAGATTGTGTGAGAAGTCGTGTATGTGGCGGATGGGGTAACTGTCTGGTATTGTTCTCGTGTTTAACATTCTGTAATCGCCGCATGGACGCCAGCTATTATCTTTTTTTGGAGCGAGATGTAAGGGTGAAGCCCATGGTGAATCGGAGGGTCTGGCTGTGCCATTCATAAGCATAGCTTCAAACTCCTCTTTAGCGATTTTCAACCTATCAGGGGCCAATCGGCGAGGTGTACATGATACTGGTGGTCCCGGTGTAGTGCGTATGTGGTGTACAGTGTTATGTGTTGGTTGGCGATGTATACCGGGTGGTCGAGTTATGTTAGGATATTCCCGTAATATGTCATGGTATGTGGTGTCACCAATTCTTACCTTTACCGAAGAAACAATGTCGGAAGAACGCGCAGGCATACCCGGGGTAACTAACGTTGTTTTAGCATCGACGAGGCGCTGGTTTCGCACGTCTACCGTTAGGTTGTAGTAAGACAGGAAGTCGACGCCTATTATCGCCTTAGTAACGTCTGCAACAATAAACTTCCAGGTAAAGTCACGGCGCAAACCTATATTTAATTTTAAATTTATGTAGCCGTATGTGTTTATTGAACTACCGTTAGCGGCGCATAATTCGTAGCTTGTCTTAATACGACGCTCTTTTATACCTGACCTTGGAAAAACACATACATCGCTGCCAGTGTCGATGAGAAATTGCGTCTTCGTTGTCTGGTCTGTTACGAATAAGCGACCGGAGATATGGCAGTCGTCGGTCGCCATCACTGACTGCCGGTCGCGTTTCCCGAGTAATCGCAGTGCTTCATGCACTTGGTAGATCTGTCACCGAACTTGAAGTGATACCAGCAAATAGGAAAGCTCCTGTAGTTCGAGTTGGAACGCCTGGATGCTGACCGCTCTCGGTTGTCACTGCGAGATCTTTGTCTTGGTCGTGATAGCCTTTCCATTTGGGTAGTGAGTGCTTGAACTTGCTTGGTCAGCTCGGCTATCTGGCCGGTCATCTGATCAACGTTGCTACCTGGTGTTGCCCGCGACGTCGACGCCACCTGTGGGTTAGGCGGCACAACATCATGTATTCGGTCTGCTAGTTCAGCTACCTCTTCCAGAGACGCCTTTGCCTGCGAGGCGATAATGGTTTGTGTACCACTGGGTAAACGGCTGGTCCAAATAGTGCGCAGAAAATCTTCTGGAACATTCGGTCCTGCTAAGTGACGCAGGTGTCGTAAAAATTGCGACGGCTTCCTATCGCCGAGCTCTTCTTGAGTCAGAAGCTGATGCACTTTCTTCTCACGTGACGCCGATAATCTCTTCACCAGCTCTGCCTTTAACCTTTCGTACTTGTTCGGGGCTGGCGGCTCGGCGATGATGTCTTCAACTTCGGACGCGTAAATCGGGTCGAGGTTGCTCATAGTGTGATGATATTTAGTAGCGTCGGTGGTTATATTGGCCAACACGAATTGGCTTTCCAGCTGTGCAAACCAGAGCGCTGGTTTTTCGGGATAAAATGGGGGTACCCGCACACCCACTCGATAAACGTCGGAGCACTGGGTGTGATCGCCGGAAGGTTTCGCCACGTCATCTTGATTTGAGTTTGCTTTACCTTGACTCATCTTGTGTTCCTTTCGGGGTCACCAATGTAAAAGTCTTACGATGTTGCTTGATGGGGTGTTCAAATGAGAAGACACGTTTGGAGTATGCACTGCGGTATATTGTCCAAGCACAAGCACAGTAACAGGTAGAAGGAGAAAGAGTCAAGAGTCTTAAGATTATAATGAAAGTTAGGCCGAGAAGCGAGACACTTTGTTACGACTGCACAGAACGTAAACAAAAGCTAAGGCGCATAAGCATGAGAGACAAGCGCTCCGCGTCACAGAGGTATCCGGACTGCCGGCCGGCCGTGTGTCGCCGCGCGCGCGCAGCTCGGGTCTCCGCCCCGCACCCGCGCCCGCGCGCCCCTCACATTCCAACGCCAAGTGCGATAAGGAACCGGCCGCTGTGACGCGCTCGCTAGATCTCTAATAACAAATTAATATTGTACAATTGTTGGTTTGTTGAACTATCTATTTATGTAATATTTATCTTGAGCAAATCTGGTAAGAAGACATTATGAAGTACATTAAGATTACTCACTAACTTAACACTACACATTCATTGTTTACTAAGTACATTTACATAATTATTAATTAAGTACAGTTAACTTTAACAATAGTGTGGGGTACTCCACAACGTCATCATGCACTATTTAGTTACTTTACAAACAAGTTGCTTTACAAAATAGACTACGTTTTTGTTCTTTAACTGTATAGAATTGAGCTCAGGACTTGTAACGGTTACACCGTTGCTGTTTTAAACAAATTTGCTGGCTGCGATAGTATCCAGGTTAAGTATAAAATACTTAAGTGGTGTACAGGAAGTGGCACGCTTATTTAGCCAAGCCATGCTTAATACCATAATCTTCCAACCTTTTTTTTCTGTCGTAGTCTTGTAACCTTAAAAACTCTCCCATTTTCAGACATTTGATATTCATCTCAGTTTAAATATAATTTCTTTCTTGACAATTAGAACGATTTTATTCTTATCTTTTGTATGTCCCAAGAACTTTTACAGTCGATCAAAAAGATTGATATTGGCAATGCCCTAAAGCCTTACAAAATAAAGTGTAAACGGCGGACATAAAAGGTAGCAGAGCAAGCAATCAATAGCGACACAATTTCCTATTTAACTTTTATGGATTTCTTTTGCCCAGGAACAACTTTTAGGGTACCACATAACATAACGCTTGTAATCCCCAAAGGGTAAGCCAGATTTGTACCTTATAGTACGCCCACATCTCGCCAGTTAAGTTTAAGTCCCACGTAATAGCGAACAAGCCTATTGCCATCAACCGCTCACAAATCCAGATCCGTGACTTCTACTGAAAATTCCTAAAGGAACAACCAATAACACTTTACCTGACCCGGGAATCGAACGCAAGACACCACAAGCGCTTGCGAACACTAGACCAACGTGATAGTCTCTTTTAGGATTCCCTGTAAAAAATATTCATCGGTACACAGTTTGTCCATAGAGACTTTTTCAGGATTAATAACTTCTTATTGTCCTTACCTTCTCAATTTAACGTTGTTCAAAAAGTTAAAACTTCAAGCCTATAAAAATAGCCATAAAAATATTTTACGACTGTCATTTCACCGGGGAAGCAAACAAGACCAGGACATTAAAAGTGAGTAATAGGAAATTTAAAGAAAAACACTTCGTAACTTTTGACTTCAGCCCTCGGAACATTGAATTTAACAATGAGACTTCTTTGTTTAATTTTCGTTAATAAGTAAAATAAAAGTTTACTATTAAGTGGTTAAAAGCGTAAATGAAAGGAGTTCTAAACAGTTTATCGTTTTCTGACGTCTACTATTCTAAGGCCTTTATTTTCTGAGCTGATTTGAGAATTTTTGTCTTTTTTTGAAGTTGCCTCACACAAATAATTTCTCCTGTATGTAGGTACCTATATTAAGTGGATGCGTTTACAAACATTGAAATTCACATACCCGTACAACCAGATCTGGAACAACTAGCTGTAGGTCATACACATATTTGTTCCGTGCGGGGGTTAAGAGCATAGACGGGCTGCATTTTTCCATACAAATGTATTCCCCTATTCTCTTCCTGGTTAATGCCGCTAGAGTAATCGTTTTTATTTATAAAAATCCAGGTCTATTGAAGGCATGCCCCTGTCATTTTTTTTTTTCAAAAAATTTATTACAAAAATAAATATGACTTACCAAAAACCTAAAAAAATACCCCGTTTTTACCTACGTAATCAGATGACTACCAAAGAAAATTGAAAAGTTTTTAAAATAAAAACAAGTAATAGGGGCATAGATCTATTCTTCCTTTAAATTTTGATACCAAATATAATTTAATTGGCTTAGGTTTCGAGGAGAAAACAGGAGAATACGAAACGTCGATCGGTCAAGGTTTTTTATAGGTACAATCGTTCTGAGCTGCAGTTGTCTCTATCGCACTCACATATTGATACCGCCCGGTTGCTAGAGCGCAGCGCGACGGCAATAGTTATATAAACGTATATTATACGCAGCCCGTCTATGCTCTTAAACCTGCGACACGCAGGACAGCAATCAAACGCTCAGCCACTGCGCAAACTGTACCGTCGGTTTGATGAAGTTCAATAACATTAGATTTACAACCATGTTCCTGATGACCACGGCTTGGGAACCGTAAAACTCGATCTGAAAATATTGTTTCGAAGACAAAGACCATGATAAACATTCCGTATGTAGTAGTGGTAAGATGTACCCATCCAAAAGTAAATCCACAATTAATGACCACAGTATGTCAGTAACCAGAGGAACATAATAGCCATAGGTCGCCAGCTTACGTTGCTAGGCAACGGAGGTCGTTAGTGCATGTTCCACAAACTTAATGCGCCTTAAAACTTACGCTAGAGAGGATTACCGTATGAGGTCAGGTGAAAAGCGGGTCTTATTAAAATTCGTATATGCCCAAAAACGCTGAATAAACCTTCGTATGCAAGATCAACAGGAGTATACTTATATTCAATAAATTTGGCTGATGAATTGGTGATTGCCTTTTGTTTTGAGTGCAGCATTCAATAAAATGAATGAGTTAGTGCGATGCTCCTGTAATGCGTGTACATTATAAGAGACTGTCTTATGACTGCGGGTCAATTGATTTTTTCATTACCGGGAGCCTTATTAGCGATAAAGAATGTACATTAATATAATTATATATATATAGGTAGTTCACTCAAAATGAGGTACAAAGTTTTACATTCATTGAAATAATTATATATTTTGGAATAAATACTACATGGTAATATAATAAATGTGACAGTCAATCTGTCTGTATACTGGGTATTTTTTCGGACAAAACCTAGTTTACCTATAAATATATCAGTGGCCAACAGAACGCAGATCTATAATAATAAAAGCTTTCTTAATAATAATAAAACACCAGCATTCCACAGTAGAAGCCGTAAAATTGTATTAAAATTTTCATGTTTGTTTTCCTTTCTGGTAAAACGAACAATAAACACGGTGAAATAAATAAACTTCATTTATTTAACGGACTTTAAATGAATACCTATCATTAAGCTCGACTGTAGTGCTAATTAAAACAGACTTAATCAAAGAGATTTTTGAGCTGAACAAGATCGCTCCAGTTTCATTTACTCAAAAATTTACGGTATTAACCATATTTCTGACCAATATTTGCTTTTGTTCAGAAATAAATAACCTTTTTATTAAATAACATTAATAGTAAAATATACTTTTTAAGAAAAATACAAGCTTTTACTACAATGAAAAGAAGCAAACACGTTTATCCATTAAAATTTAACGAGTTTACAAAGTTTTATGTTCATGCTATTAACGCTGAGGAGTTCACTCGTTAGGAGATGATCCTGGCTGCAGGATCAAGCAACATCGGTCATAAAAATGCATTGTCACCACAACCAACGTGTGCAAGATGTCAGCTAATCAATTCAGGCGGCTGCGGGTTGTTCGAAAGAAATACCGCGGTCTCGACACAAAGGGCTAAGAAGGAACATGGGTGGTTTTTAGTCAGTAGAAGTCTGACACTCCAAACATCAAATGACTTGATGTTGAAAGTCATTTAATAATTTCACACCCTCCAAAAAAAACAAAAAAAAAGGGGGAACCGGTTTGAATTAGATCTTATAACCTGTAAGCCTGAGTAGCAAGCTTTTTATGTTTGGCGTCACTTACCCAGATAATTGTATAGTAAAGTTTGACTTACTAACCATATAACTTACATGTCATGATAGATAAAATAAAATCTTATAAAAAGGAGATCGGTACTATGTCAAAGTTGATTTGTAATCTCTACGGAATTCAAAATTATTTGTATACAAAAATATCTAATGGTAGAGTATAAGATTTAAGAAATATAACGCCGAAGGAATACATTGCAGTTGGTTCGAAGTAAAACACACAAATATCGTATCCAAAAATAGCATAAGACCTCCAAATGCCTTACTTATGTTCAATGTAGATATCCATCTTCGTCAATGTGTAGAATAAATGCAAACTGATACTGAGACTGATACAATTTGTATTCATAACGTACGCGTGTAGGCTTAAGATTTACAAATACTTATCTGATTATAAGAACATATATCTGCCGACATTATGTATGATATGGCCTCATTACACATCTATTATAGATGTGTAATGAGGCCATATCTTACTGACAGAGTAGCTTTTGCATTGAAGTTATGAATAATATAATATATTACATAACTTCAATGCAAAAGCTACTGTCTGTCAGTTTATTTTTGCCTTTCACACCCTACCAGCTAGTGGCTTAATAATCTACCACTGCTAATCTTTAGGTTAAGCCGCGCTTGCCTAGGTTGGTCTGTGGATGGGTGACCACCCATTTCATACCGAGTGTCCTCCGTGCCTCGGAAAGCACGTTAAGCTGTTGGTCCCGGCTGTCATATATAGATATTTGGCATCCTTACAGGTAGTCAGTGACCTGGAAGTCTGACAACCAGTCTTACCAAAGGGTATCGTATTACCCAGTATGAACTGGGTTGTGGAGGTTAGATAGGCAGTCGCTCCATGTAAAATACTGGTATTCAGCTGCATCCGGTTAGACTGGAAGCCGACCCCAACGTAGTTGGGAAAAGGCTAGGTAGATGATGATACCCTTTCACACCCTAAGTACTGGATGGGTTTTGTATGACCTGGCAGGGTTAGGAATACCCCAAACGTCCCGTAGAATAATTTCACGCCTTTAAGCGAGCGAAAACACTGAAATGTTAGTATAAAATAAACTTAAATCTAGTGGGATCAAAGTTCGCGACTTTACACACACGCTTACTCCTAAATCAACCCAGAACTGAGTTGTTGGTTTTCATAATTATAATTTTGAGTTGTGTGCAACTCACGAAATAGGACACTTTAAACCAAGATAAGACCAGGCTATCAGGTAGTCACGTGCCTGTCTTATATTCTTTAAGACAGAATAATCTACAGTCTTAACACAGCAGATTAATTTTGGCTGGAATGTTGTAAAGATTAAGGTACGAGGGTTGAGACACTGAATTGCCGACTTTGAAACCGCGACCCTGACTTCGCGACGTGTAAAATGGCGCTTTTGACTTGGCAACGTGCTATGATTTTTAGATTATGTTTAGTACAAAGTAACGGGTTATGCAGCGAAAACGTGGAAGCAGTAACTTGTTTATTTTGTTTACGTTTATTTTTATAAAAACGTTGCCTTACACTAGGAATTTCTCCTGATGTATCGTAGGTGCATTTACATACAATTAAACTAACATACACAAATACCCAGACCCGGAACAATTATCTGTAAGCCATACAAATATTTATTCCGTGCGGGGATCGAACCTGCGACTCGCAGCGAAGCAGGCCATTCGCTCAGTCACTGCGCCAATCGTGCCGTCATCAGTAACTACAGGGATCATATAAAAAAATAGTACGAATATTAGAATAGTACTCGACACGTGGTTATGTTTTTTAACATTTAAGTAACAATTACTAAACTTTTCTAAAAAAAATCTTAACCATCCTACTTTATAATATAAGTAAATGCGAAATGTTTGATGTTTGTTACTCTTTAACGTAAAACTACTGACCGAATTTAGGATACTTTTTATCCCGGTAGTATGATTCCGTGAGACACCGACCTCTACGCAGGCGAAGACGCAGGCATAAGTTAGTAATGAAATAAAACAACACTGACTTAGTGCAGATTTCAAACATCATTACATCACGCTTGTAATCCTCGGGCTCAAAGACTTGTGCCAAGATTTTAAACAATGTTTAATGAGAAAATGTAGAAAATAATATATGGAAAGGTTAACACGAAACGCTGCCACATACCTGTGTAACCGCTTATTAACTCGTTAAAGCTGTGTAGCTACATTGTTCGTAGCGCATCTACGCCGTAGCAGCGCTACGACGTAGCAAATTCACCTACACTATATGAAAATTTACATTCGCGTGACTATACTTTGTGACCTGAATATATTTTCATAAAGAGTAGGAGTACCAATGAATGTATTTGAGACACGAGTCGCTGTGTAAGCGTCATTTTACCAACCCGTGCTTGTAACTGCCTGTTCATCTTCTCAAGAAGTTATTGCAGTAAGTTGAGAAACAGAAATTATTTGCCTAGAAGATTATTCGTCATTTTCGCATCTACACAGCTGTTCTACCTACCTAATTAAATCTCGTAAATTGTCGCCAAGTTATGGAGACAAAGACTCATTAATTCACCTGAAACTGACTTTCAAAGTTACGGTAAATGAATGTCTTTACTTTTAAGTGGTTAATTCTACTCTGTTGTTTTGCAGTTTTCTCGGTATTACGTTGAATTTTTATGACGTCTCTCCGGAATGAGTTATTCCGAAAAATCGTTTTTACGTCGCAATCGGCTGAACAAACGTAAAACGAACAGAGATATAACATTTTTCCACAAACGACGTCAATCTATTAGGGTTATCACGTAGAAAAATGATGACATGAAAGCATTTTTATGGAATTCAGGGCTAAAAAGCGTCGACGGCAGTAATTTGGCGAGTGAAAGCTACCGGTTGCCGGTTGAGTGGTTCGGTTGGTGCGGCGCGACGCGGCACGATGCGTCGCGACGCGGAATGACGCGGCAGCGCGGTGCGGCAACCACGCGCGACCCACGCGGTCACTGCACTGATTGTTAATTCCAACACTAGTACACACGGAAATTCCTCGCTGTATATTGTATCTAGTGATTATGTCGTCCTCTATGAATGTGTTATCTCAAATATGGATATGCAATATTTGCATCTAATAATATACACATAACAACAACAGGTCAGTAACCCCCGAAGGGTTATGCAGAATTGTACCTAATAATGGACCCAGTTATGTTATAAGTTCCATTTTATAGAGGACGATCTTATTGCTATCAATGGACAGAAGTCTAAGGCGTCCGTGACTGCTACTGATACTCTTAAATTCCTGACTGAAAATAGTACATTGTTCACCGAGAGGAGAAAGTGACCGATTACCGTCGAGGGTGTCGTTTAAAGCCCGGAGCCGTAGGCGAGGGCTTTAAAACACCCGAGATCGGGAATCGCACTTTCTCTCGAGTGATACATAGTGCTTTATACTACACCTGCTTGCAAAGTAAAAAAAAAAAAGTAAAAAAAAAAAAAATCGTGAATCACACTTTCTCTCGAGTGATACATAGTGCTTTATACTACACCTACGAGGAAAATAAAAAACTAAATCTTTACGAATTGAAATTTATATTGAAATTGTTGCAGTTAGTGAATCTGAGCGGGAGAAAAAGTGTATGAAAATCCATTCTCTCCCGCTCAGATGCGTTTTCTCCCCGCATATTTGTTCGATATGCAATGACGTACTTTCTACCGTAAATTTGATAAAGTATCAAGGTACTTTCCAAGCAGGTGAAGTATAAACCCAATTATGTATCTGAGGACTGAGTAAGAATCATTTTGCATTCCAAAAATTACAACTCTCATTTGCAGTTTTTTGTTTGGTTATAGAGTGAAACAAGATATTGCATCTAACGGAGCGTAAAAGGCGTTTGAGTTTTTTATTATATTCATACTTTTAACACCTCATCTTTGTTTATTTTACAACGGTTTTAAAATAAGATGGCAGTTGTTAAAGCTTTTATTATGCTGTGTTTTTGACAGCCTTTTGAATAATCTTAAAAGAGGTCGCCTACTACTTTCTTCAGGTATTTATGTAACAGAAGATCACGCTTTTAATCCCTGAAGGGTTAGGCAGAGTGTTACCTAATAGTACACCCACATAACACCTGTTATCTTTACGTCTCATGTAATAGGGGGCGACACTATTGCCATCAACCGGGCACAACAAATCCAGACTCCGTGGCTACTACTGCGTTTTTTTTTTTTAATCGTTGCCCCACACTAGGAATTCCTCCTGTATCGTGGGTGCGTTCACAAACATTTAAACTCACATACACAAATACCCAGACCCGGAACAACTATCTGTACTGTAGGTGTTACAAATATTTGTTCCGTGCGGGGATCGAACCCGCGACACGCAGCGCGGCAGTCCATTGCTTGAGCCACTGCGCTAACCGTGCCGTCAAATTCAGTCGCAATCACGACCACTGGACCAACAAGGCAATCGTTAGGTAGTTCACTCTACCTTCGGGGCTGCGGGTTGTTCGAAAGATGTACAGTGAAACTTGGTTAGCTGGGACCTGGATAAGTGAGAAACCTCCATAACTGGAACTCATGCTGAGGTCGCAACACTTTGGCCTCGATATCTGTGACACTGGGTAAGTAGAATACCTCTATAATAATGAATATATCACTCCGTAAACGCGCCTTGAAAAAAGATATAGTCTTGTCAGTTACTCCTCTCTTAAATAAATATTTTTACAATATATAAGTGATATTTGGCTGAAGTCTATTGATCTACGCTGTGTAGTAGTGAGTGTGAACCAAGCTTATTAATAAAAAACAAGGAAAGACAACAAACAAAAGTGATTTAGAACGTAAATGGTAATAAGTGCAAATCACGTCGGACATAGTGACACATCAGCTGGTTCGGCAAGTGCACGGGAACGTCGCGGTTGTGCGGACTACGTACGAGTGATAACGGCGTGCAGCGAAAGTCAGTGACGTATCGCTGTCTAATTACTGCGAGCGCCCGGTGTGTTTACGAAGAACGCGACGTTTGTGACAGTTACAATAACAAATTGCTTGCATACATACTCGCTAATATTTTTCTCCATACTTGAGTGACTTGAGTGGCTTTGCTTACATAATATCATGTTCCATTGTCATCACTGCCAGGTCGAAGCCAGGGATGGTGTGGAGTGTTCACTTTGCCACAAAAAATTTGATTTCCCTTGTGCCGGAATTACCGAGGCGGGGTATCGCAAGCTTGGTGACAGGAAGGCAACTTGGAAGTGCAGTACTTGTAAAGCTAGGTTGGCGAGTCCTTCTAACCCACCCTCTGGGAAGGCTACACCAGGTGATTTAAATAGCATTCATCAGGAGCTCCGCAAGCTCACGGAACAGTTAGGCTCGTTACCTCATTTAATTGAAACAGTAAAGACGATTCAAGCGGATATTTCAGACCTCAAAAACATAAAGGATGAGATTGTTGGAGTTCAAAAATCTCTAGAGTACGTCCATGCTACGGTTGATGAGCTCTCGGTCAAGTTGGTGGACGTTGATAAACAAATCGATTCCCTGCAAAAAACTCAGGAGGACGTCTCACGATTCGAAATGCGGTTGGGGCGACTGGAGTCAAGCATGCGCGAGAGTGGGCAGAGATCGCGGCTTAATAACATAGAAATTAAGGGAGTCCCAGTCACGCAGTCGGAGAACCTTTTGGCTATTGTTGTTAAGGTTGGCAGCATAATCAAGTGCGAAGTCTCGAAGGAACAAATTAATTATGTTGCCCGAGTTCCCCAGCGGAATAATAAGGATGCTAAAAACATTATTTTATCCATGCACAATAGATACTTGAGGGACGATTTCATAGCGGCGGCGAAGAAACACAAATCACTAACAGTTTCTGACCTGGGTATTAATGGGGTTGGCAAGATTTTTGTTAATGATCATCTCACTTACGAAAATAAACAGCTACTTAACAGAGCAAAGATCTTGTGCAAGGAGAAGGATTTTTCTTTTGTATGGGTGAAGGGTTGCAAAATACTGGTAAAAAAAAATTCTACTACACCCACATACGCAATTATGTCAGAACTAGATTTGAAAAAAATAAGTTAAAGTTTCTAATATTGTCATACTTTCATAATTTTGTATTCGTTTGTAGGTCAAGCTTGAGAGGCACTGGTGTTTATGTCTCGATCACCTCATTAGTGGTTTTGGTGGGCCTTGCTTTTGTGACGTCGGGTTTGTTTACTTTCGCTATTCCTATACTTTTATTTGCAGATCGTTTGCATTGTGTGGCTTGTCCCTATCAACTTAAGGTCGCTTCTCGCTCATTCTGTACATCGATTTTTGTATTTGAATTATTATGCCATAGAACAAAGGAATATTTGAACTTCACTGATTTTTGCAACATTTATTTAATGAATCACTTTAATCTTCACTTGTTTATTATCACACCACCGACTCAGAGTAGGGTATTTTTTAGTTTAATTTTAGTAGTGGGTAGTGACTTCTCCATAACATTCTACACTGGTATAAATCAAATCATAACACTGCACTTTGTTTACTTTATACTTATTCCAGTTCTGCCGCACGTTAGGAACTTATCTCACGCTTATTCTGTGCTATTCTCAATATTAATTATTTTCTCTTTTAAACATGCCAATTAATATTTATCACCAAAATGTACGTGGCTTGCGGACGAAAACATCAAGTTTCTTTAGAAATTTATGCTCAAATAACTATGATGTTATATGTTTAACAGAGACGTGGCTAAAAGAAGGCTTTAATAATAGTGAATTATTCGATGACCGTTATATTGTTTGGAGACGTGACAGAGATTACTTTGACAGAAATCAGACACTTGGTGGTGGCGTTCTGATTGCCGTTCGACGTCAGCTCATTGCGGAGGAGCGCTCCGACTGGCGCTCGTCCGCGGAGGATCTATGGGTTACTTTAACTTTGAAGCGTTCCAGACCCGTAGTGTCATATAAATTGCATATTTGTACAATTTATCTTTGCAAACAAAACGGAGGTTACTCGTTGACTGAACAGCTTACATACTTTTATACTAAGTTAAATGACATTATAATGAATAACATAACTGACACTTTTATAATCTTAGGTGACTTTAATTTGCCAAACTTAAAATGGCAACAGTCTGATGATGGGTACTCTTTTCGCCCGGATAATATACTCGGTTCTACTCAGACGGACTTTTTTGATATTTTGAATACATTTGATCTGGTTCAATATAACGGTCAAAGGAATCTTAATGAACGGGTGTTGGACCTAATCTTTTGTAACAATCACCTCACTGTTGATAAATGCTCTGACCCATTAGTTCCGGAGGACCCTCACCATATAGCTCTTAGTATTTCTGTAGATTTTGTTGAGTATCACGCACTCCCATCACAGCAAAGGAAAAAATTTGTCTATCAATCGGCTGACTTTCCTTCTATAATGAAAGAACTTGAGAAGTTTGACTGGCGCACTGATCTCGCCAAAGGGTCAGTGGATGATGCCTTATCATTGCTGTACGTCAGACTGAATAAAATTTGTGAAACTTTCATACCATCAAAAATTATTAAATCTACGTCTAATTATCCCCCTTGGTATAAAACCCCTCTAATCAAAATTCTTAAACAAAAATTTAAATACCACTCTAAGTTTAAAAAATACGGAAATTTATCAGACCATGAGACATTTTTGATCTTGCGAAATCGTGCTAAATCATTAGAAAAAGAAATGTACGACAATTACATCGAGGCAATTGAAAATGGTATTAAAAAATCGCCTAAAGCTTTTTGGTCTTTCGTTAAAAGCAAGCAAAAGTCTTCGTGTACCTTTCCATCGGTTATGAGATATGGACAGAGGTCGTCGGGTCAGGGTGATGAAATATGCGACATGTTTAGCGAAGTTTTTAAATCTAACTTTCTCCAGAACACTATCCCCGATGTAACTCAGTTGGATGGTGACATGCCCTGTTCGTATCAAACGTCCGCTTCTGATATTGGCTCTATTGAAGTCAGTGAGACTGAAGTACTGAAGCTGCTGAAAGCTATTGACGTCAATAAGTCGGCAGGGCCAGACGGTATTCCTGCTATTCTAATAATTAGGTGCGCGCAAAGCTTGACTTTACCGCTTACCCTAATATTTCGTCGTTCTCTTGGTGAGGGAGTAGTGCCGCATGTTTGGAAAACAGCTTTTATCACACCCGTCCATAAAAAAGGCCCTAAGGATAATGTAGAAAACTACAGGCCAATATCTAAGCTCTGTTTGTTTGCGAAGATTCTGGAAAAAATAGTTTACGCTTCAGTCCACAGTGCTATTAAACAGTCACTTAACGACTGTCAACATGGTTTCCTAAAAAACAGGTCTATTGTATCGAATTTGTTAATCTGTTCCGACTACTTGTCCTCCACCATGTCTGAACCCTCTCAAGTGGATGTTGTCTACACTGACTACAGTAAGGCATTTGACCGTATAGACCACGGTGTCCTTTTGCGTAAGCTGCTTGCGATGGGTATCAGAGGTGATTTATTCAGATGGTTTAAATCTTATATTGAAAATCGCTGTCAAACAGTTGTACTGAATGGATACAGCTCTGTAACCGTTAAAATCCCCTCGGGAATTCCACAAGGATCCCTTTTGGGTCCTTTACTTTTTATTATTTTCATAAATGACATTGTTTCGTGCTTTACCCATTCTAAAATCATTCTTTACGCTGATGACATGAAAATTTTATGCCCTATATCGGAACTTTCAGACTGTTTTAATTTACAGCGGGATTTAGATGGACTTCAAAATTATTGTCTCCATAATAAACTCGAACTCAATGTTGCCAAATGTTTTGTTAGTACCTACACACGCAAGCCGCATGCAATTACGTTTCAGTATAAGTTGCATAATACGAGTATACACAGGGTAAGCGTTATTAGGGATCTGGGTGTCACGTTTGATTCCAAGTTGCTTTTTGATGAACATATTGAAACCATTGTTGGTAAGGCATCTAAAGCACTTGGTTTTGTACTTAGATTGTCAGCTGATTTCAAAAACGTTAAGACATACAAAATCCTGTATTGTGCTTTTGTTCGAAGTCATTTAGAGTACGCCTCACAGGTGTGGAACCCTATTTATAATATTTATATTGACAGAATTGAGGGTATTCAAAAACGCTTCCTACGTTTCTTACAGTACAGAACTAGTAAATATACCCCCAATTATGAAGCACGATGCAGGAGGTTTCATATCTTGCCACTGTATGAGCGTAGATCCATTGCTGATATGGTATATTTGTTTAAGATCGCAAATGGTACTATAGACTGCCCTGAGATGTTAAGTAGTTTGGGACTGGTTACACACTGCAAAATGTTTCGGAAACCTAGTTTGCTGCATGTCCCTCACTCCAAGTCCGCGTACAGGCAGAATTCTTTTCTCATCCGTGCGAGCAGAGGCTTTAATAAACTAGCTGGAGAGCATGATTTGGACATTTTTAACACCAGTGTCTCTAGGCTTAAGAATGGGTTAGTGAAGAGATTTTTTACGGATAAGTAGGTAGGTAGTTGTATCTGTATCAGTGTTTTGTATCTGTATGGTTTTTACTTCTTTTTTGTTTTTTTTTTGGTTTTATCAATCCTATTTCCTAATTTATAAAGCTAGCTAGTTAAGCTAAGCTATTTAGTAATTACTTCCTTCTTTTTGTTGTCTTTTTTTTTCATTTTTTGTTCCATGTATTTATTTGTGGAAACTTGTAAATGGCCTTCGAATTCCTAGTTTTTAAGTATAATGTTTGTACTAGCTGTAAGTTTCCCGAAGAGAATAAAATAAAATAAAAATAAAATAAAATAAGTGAGACAAATTTGCAGGTCCCTTGAAGTTTCACTTAACCAGGTTTCACTGAACAAACTATGTCAGGCCTTTGCTGGGTGGCGGCTTGAGCAATCGTTGGATATCTCTGAGTGCCGCAGTTAGTTTAATTCGACTATTCAAAAGTTCCTGTTACTGGCCTACTTGAAATAAATATTTTTGACTTTGACTGTACCTATGGCCTCGACACAAAGGCCTAAGAAGTAGAAGTCTGATACTCCCTACGCTCTGCACAGAGTGAGAGGAGTCATTTGACAATACCCACTCGCCAACAAAAAAAAACTTAGTTAACTCTAAAAATCTAATCCTATTGTTAAATGGGTATTGTTAAGTGCTGTTACGTTCTGTAGTTAATACCTACCCTCTTGGGGAAAAGGCGCGAGTTTATATATGTAATTACATCTGTCAAATATGTAAACACACATTGATTTACAACATCATTTTGTTTACATATTTGTCAGGCTCGATATCTAAGCGTGGATTTCATTACATTATACGCTTAGAACCCGAAGAAAGTAAGCTCACGTTATGTATCGAGGAAGTAAATCCGTTTCTTTTTAGATTTATTACTTAGTTACCACTTGGCAACGTGATTTAACGGAGGTTCAGTACCAGGCTGGTAACAGATATGTGTTTAAGAAGGTTACAAGTTCCGTAGGCAATAAAATTGCGAATGAATTACATAATTCACGCTTTTTCGACCGGAAATGGTAGGTAGAGGTTTCAGGTTCACATACAATTCCAGTTATGTTTAAGTTTGTAATAGCAAACCTGTTGCTATTAACTAGAAACAAATTCAGACTCATGACATGAGGTCCTGAGTTCAATTCCTAGGTCGGGCAAAGTGTTATTGGGTTTTTCCATCATTAATTTCCCAGTAGCAGCCCATATAGGGGGGCTACCCTAATAAAACATTTTTTCCAATTTTTATTTTACCACTTTGTCGGCGTGATTGATACACATATTGGTTCCAAATTTCAGCTTTCTTGTGCTAAAGGTCACAGAGATTAAGCGAGAACGGACAGACGGACGGACAGACAGACATGGCGAAACTATAAGGGTACCTAGTTGACTACGGAACCCTAAAATGGGTTGAAAGGGGCGATGAAATAGTACATTGTTACCTTAGGGGTGAAAGGAACTTATTTAGTCCCGAGTCGGAGTTTGGCGCCTGAGCGCAGCGAGGGCGCTAATAGTTCGAGGGACTAAATAAGTCTTTAACCCGAGGTAAACACTGTGCTTTTCATTACGAATACAAGGAAAGTTGATGGCAATACGCTTGCCCCCAATTACCTAAATCGGTGAAAAGGCTTTACTCCTAATTACATCGGATGATGGCAACAGGCTTGCTCCTAATTAGATTAGTTGATGGCAATAGGCTTGATCCTAATTACTTAAATCGGTGGATGACAATTGGCTAGCTCCTAATTAGCTTGGTTGATGGTAATAGGCTTGCACCTAATTACATCGGTTGATGGCAATATGCTTGCTCCTAATTAGATTGGTTGATGGCAATAGTATTGCTCCTAATTACATTGGTTGATGGCAATAGGCTTGCTCTCAACTACCTAAATCGGTGGATGGCAATAGGCTTGCTCCTAATTACATCGGTTGGGGGCAATAGGCTTGCCACCAAATACATCCGTTGATGGCAATAGGCTTGCTCCTAATTAGATTAGTTGATGGCAATAGGCTTGCTCCTAATTACTTAAATCGGTGGATGACAATAGGCTTGCTCCTAATTAGCTTGGTTGATGGTAATAGGCTTGCACCTAATTACATCGGTTGATGGCAATAGGCTTGCTCCTAATTAGATTGGTTGAAGGCAATAGTATTGCTCCTAATTACATTGGTTGATGGCAATAGGCTTGCTCTCAATTACCTAAATCGGTGGATGGCAATAGGCTTGCTCCTAATTACATCGGTTGATGGCAATAGGCTTGCCCCCAATTACATCAATTAATGGCAATAGGCTTGGCCCCAATTACATCAGTTGATGGCAATAGGCTTGCTCCTAATTACATTTGTTGATGGTAATAGGCTTGCTCCTAATCACATCGGTTGGTGACAATAGGCTTGCTCTTAATTACATTGGTTGATGGCAATAGGTTTGCTCCCTATTACAACAAATAATTTGACAGCTGTCAGTAGAAAGCGATTCTCCCTAGGGCTGAAAAGTAGTACTTTCAACCCGCTCCGCAGGCATGTTCTGACCTACTTTCAGAGTATGAGTAATGAAAAGATTATTTTTAGTATCCGATTCGATAACCGAGATCGGTCACGATAACCGACTTCTACGCAGACAAAGCCGCAGGCATTAGCTGTGTACTAATATATTAAAGGTTGAACATGACACGTGTCTAATGAATGCACATTAACATACATAGCTATGTATGGGCAGATAAGGTTTAGATATGGTATGTAATTACTTATCATCAACATAATTATGAAATACAACACTGCACGGTACTGTCATGAGTGACCTGCCTGAACATGATTGTTCTAATATAATTATGTTCGTTAGTTACTATTTTATACAGTCGAACAAGCTTGATCTTTATAATTCTAGTACACTGAAAATATTGATTGCATGTTTGTTTTATAAAGTGTTTCGCATTAAGCATCTGAAGTCAAACGCTGTATCATTTCACATCAGTATCTAAATGTATCTGTATAATCTTAAAAGTAAATACAAATAAGGTGGCTGTATACTTATTAGCTTCTTCGACTGTACTATTAGTGATATTCGACAGTACTATTAGTGATACCTAGAATTATTAACTTAACAATTATTGTTTTAGCTTGTAAGCTTCTTTGTTATGATTAGCCAAATATCAAATAGATCTGCGTTTTCATTAAAAAATTCAAAACCACTGACACTGCCAAATGGGCTGTCGCTTGAGGAAGATTACTGGTTTCCAGCTCCAAGCGGTTAGACTGAATACGGATCCTAACATATTTGGAAAACAACTAAGGAGATGATCAAGCCCAACAAGGTTTCAATGTATGGAACCACAGATATTTTTAATTAAACGTATCTACCTACCAATAGTTAGGCACTAAAAAGCCTAAAGTCATATATAACAAATCCATAGCAAAAGTTTTAAATTCCTGTAATTTATTATAGTTTTTCTTGAATCGAACTTTTTTTACACATCAATCATGTTACTTTTATGCTTTTTTAATCCATATGTACTCTCTATATATCAACCAATGACCTACATATCTATATCTATCTATACTAATATTATAAAGAAGTAAAGTTTGTGTATTTGTTAAATTGTAAGGGGTAATCTCGGGATCTACTGAACCGATTTTAAAAATTCTTTCACCAATAGAAAGCCACATTATTGCTGAGTGTCATAGGCTACTTTTTATCCCTGTATTCCCACGGGAACGGGATCTACGCGGGTGAAACCGCGGGACGTCCGCTAGTCGGTTATATAGGCACATACAGTGCGCTCAGGCCGTTCACCAGTGGTTCACAAAACAAACTAATAGCGGTCATAAGGCTGAAATAGCAGCTCTCACGTTATCAATACCGAACCGTTACGCAAACCCTATTGACTGTGTAACTTTATACATACAGATCTGTATGTGTCGAAACCTTTAAAAAAATTGTGTTTTTAGTTACCCAGGGCGTATTTTTGATTGAAAATCGCGTATTCCGGTTCACTCTACACACTAGAAAATTTCTCTAAATGTAAGAAGAAGTTAGTCAGTGTTGACGCATAAGATACATGCTTATCAACATCTGGGGCTACCACTATATTGAAGTCCACATTCAGTTTAACTGGATGCAAAGACACGTATATTTAAGAATAATAAAAAGTGGCCGACGAGTAGTTGATAACTTGTTTTGAGAAAGTATAATTCTTCAAGACATATCTCTTGTTTAATACCAAAACCACTGTAAACGATCTTGCCAATGTTTTGCGATCATTACTTCGTATCGATGACTCGATTTCCATGCAAAAGAGATTCGACCAACTACCACACAATTCCAGTTAAGTTGAATGTATGTTCTAAGCTCCCATAGTACCTACTAACTTGCTGCAGCATTTTCTAACTCCGGTCTAGCCCCCACTTCGTGCTTAAAAAAGCCATGTAAATGACGATAAGTCTTAATAATTATGCGGTACGGTTAGCAATAGAAATAGCTAAACATTTCGGTAAGTTAATTATTTAATGTACAGGACTCCAGCTATTATTTTAAATGTTTCAGAAGATTATTCTTTAAAATACTTCTTTCTCTTCAATAACTTGTTAGATACAAGTAATATCTAACAAGTTTTTATAAAGAAACCTGCTTTGAAACTTTGAGAACAGTAGTGTTAAATGACTTCTATTGCTGACGGTACACAGCTTTTTTGCAAGTGTAAACAAGTGTTTACAAATATCTGTTCACGCATTTCGTTTACACAAAACTGTTTTCAAAAATCTTCATAATTACAGCTATCGAACATCTCTCTCTTTGTTTTTCTTCTAAAGCGATTTTATACTTCATTTTGGCAAGTGTTGGCCGGGGCTCCGCGGGGTAATTAACTTCACCAATTAAGCGAATTCGGGTCGAGTTTTTTATGTGAGAATTTATTTGCGTTTCCACAACCCTTTTAGAAATGCAAATGGCTGTTTATTTTATATATTGTTGCTAATTATTTATTAATTAAAACGAGGAACGATTTGGAAGTGGGCGTTAGGTTAACGGAGTTAGAGATGGAAAATTAGTTAGGCTTAAAATAGCTTCGGAAATACAAGAACGTGGAGAATGGAGGTTGATTTCTAATTTAAGTTTTACCGGTACCTCCAAATGTCAAAAACAAAGTATCTGAGGTAAATTATAATTATTGTAACGATAGTAGACGGGTAATACGATATCTTTTGGTAAGACTGTAACGATTGCCAAAGATCTGTAAATGGAAGCCTGGACCAACAGCTTAACGTGCTTTCCGAGGCACGGAGGAAACTCGGTATGTAATGAGTGGTCACCCATCCACAGACCAACCTAGTCAAGCGCGGCTTAACCTAAAGATCGACCCGAGTGGCAGTTATTATTAAGCCACGAGCTGCTCTACATTACGTTCACATATAAGACTACGATATTAATGTAAAAAAAAGAATATGAAAAATAGTTTAATGTAGAAATATGTGGAGATGAGCACAGGCACGCTCGAGCCGCTTAGAGCGACGTCGATGCAATATCGTGCTGATGGCATTCCGTAGGCACCTGACTACTGACCTCTTTGCTTTTATCACCATTCTTCGGATAACACTAGGTTATAAGGAGCTAACTTAGAAATAATCTCCTCATATACAACGATCTTCTTCTTCTTTTGGAGTTTGCCAACCTTCAGTTACTGCATAATGCTTTGCAAAATGAAACAGCTTAACACAACCTAACTGAAAATTGCCTAGAATTCGATAAGTGAGTGATAAATAAATACCGCAGACTTTGTCGGGGAATTAAAAACATTATGCCCTAATGTTTTGGATTTCAATGGGTGATAACTGACTCTCTAAAAACACGCCTTTAACTTAAAAAAAGCATTGTTTCAAACAAGTTTTGAATTATTCGTGTTTTTAAGTTCTTACAACCTAATCCTAATTCTTCTAAACTTTCCTCGTAAGAACTTCATCAGTAGGTACTATATACATGACCTAAGCTGAACTAATTCTCTATCACAGGATACCCTGGCCTGCGTGAGACTACCACAGAAGTTTGAAAGTTAATAAAAATATAATCTCTCGTAAGCCTTGATCCAACCTCGGCTTAAATGTTTAAAACTGAAAGTTAGTACCGAAATTAACTTCGAAGTTTTCCAGCCTATCTAGGCAGACAGGCTGAATACGGGTAGAGTTAAAATATTATTGAGATGGGTAGTAAAGTAAGTTATTTTTAATTTTTGTATAAATCAAATCAATCCGTAACCTTTTTGGGAAAGCAGGCCCCCTACTATGACGTCTTAAAACAGTCCTAACTTAATAATTATTATTCCAGTGTGGAAACGTGACAGAACTATACAGGGTGTCTAGCGCCATCTCTCCTCCACACTGGATTAAGAATAAGTTAGGACTGTTTTAAGACGTCATAGTAGGGCCCCAGGTGTGCTGTTTTACCCGATAGTTAAGCATTCCATCGATCCAGGGTTTCATGTCGACCTACCAATACAAACAACTTTATTGATCTTTAAGTGCATTACATTACACAGTGCTTTATTTACTTAGTCTCCACACTAAGGTCCTCTGTGTCGCTGAAATGTGTCAGACTGGTCGTCTGACACATTTCAGCATAAGAAAATGCATTATGGTAAAAGACATTCCACCAGTAGATCATTTTAATAGGAGGCGAGCCCATAGGTATCAAAGGGGCACGAATCCTGTCTCCGGGTTTCTGAGGAATTCTTACTTGCAAGATCATTAACAATTTAATCATTAACATTCTCAATCAACAACTCTCTGTCTCATTTCAATAAGCTCTAACGCAACATTAACGCTCCCAGCTACGAGACCAAAGACAAAAATGTAAAGCAACTCATCTTTATTTGTCAAAATAGGTGATACTCCTTGGAGTATCACCTATTTTGACAAATAAAGATAGAAGAAAGATATAAGAAGAGTAAAAAAAACAACCTACCTTTATATATTTACCATTATTCATAAAAGATAATGTGATATTATCTTTTATGAATAATAAAAATGAATAATATCTTTTCCAAAAAATTAAGATTATGACATGAACATAATTAATGCTCAATGCCAATACTAAGTTCCGACTAATAGGTCTCTTAAAAGATCATCTATCACACATAAAGTTACGCAACAGGTGGTCATTACAAGCTGTAATACGAACATTAGGATTCGACGAGCAAATATAATGTTTTTATGTTCGAATCTAATTCTGAATTCGTAATATTAGTAATCGTGTAGGCAGTAAGGTTTAGGTATCATTTGCTTAGTCTTCCAAGTATTTTCCTTTTTTTCTATGCTAGGGTCAGCTTCTAGTGAAATGCCGCGGCCCCGGAACACAAAAGGCTAAGAAGGAACATAGGTGGGATTTTGTCAGTGGATGTCTGACACTCCCTTCTGCACCACCCAGAGCGGGGAAAATAAAATAAAAAAGGGTCAGCTGCCAGAGTAACTAGAATACAAGTATTTTACATTAGTGGCGGTACTTTTACACAAGCTTGGCTTGCCCTTATAACCTCTACTCTTCCTGATGTTAGGGTTTCTGAACAGTCTTCGTGCTTTAGGTATTTGCTTCCGTATTGTTGGCCTAAGCACGCCACTGTTTTACATGTAATGATTGCCTGCTGACCTCGACAACCAGATTACCGGGTAGTACGATACTTATACCACGCGGCATATAAGTTGAACCTGCGCAGTAGTCGTTTTTTAGACGTCCAATACAAATCAAGCAGAGAACCTGCGCAGAACGACGCCATTTTGTGCCAACTTATTTGCCTGGGAGTATACTATAGATGTTGAGGGGAATCATATTATCCAGCAATTGATATTAATTGAATAGAATGGTTACTTAGGTTGGATGAATGAAGGAAACCCTTTTAACCATACGATACAAAAGAAAGCTTAGCTCAACTTGACAAAGCTCTTTTCACCTTACTTTTTATCCCCGTTCTTTAAACTAATCTAAAATTACATCACACTTAATTTTTCGGTCACTCCACAACATTAAAAGAGCACATCCTCCTAAGAAACACGACATTCTATGTGACCAGAACTGCGAGCACACGATATTCCGAACAAAAGTTGATAAAGATTATTCTATTACGAACCGGGAATATTGCCACAAATGGCCTTAAACTGCTCATCCGGCATAATCACGTTTGATATGTGGCAGGCAATTTATTTGAATTTGGGTCCATGGCATTATTTATATCTGAATACAATATATTACCTACCCGTTTTGTATTAACATAATATAGTTTTGGGTTGACTTATTTCGTACAAATGCGGAGACGGCTCTTGGCTTATTATTGCCGGCGCGGCGGTATCGAGATGAATCGCGGAAAAAATGGTAATAGAAATCACGTTTTTGTTCTTTGTTCGATAAACTGAACTTGGTAATGGTCTATATTACGGAGGATTTAAATGTTCACCGATCCCTACTAGTTCTTGGGGCCGCACTATTGAAACTTGGTTTGTCGGCCCCGCATATTCCTGTCTGTATTTTACCAAGCCAAATAATTGCATGCTGGTGGAGCTGTAACTTTGCTTTATGCCAATATAGAGGCAAGACTTTGATGAGGTGAACACATACATAATTTGTAGACGCCTGAGACAAGAATATGTCGGTACTTTTGCGTAATTTCAAGAATATAACAAACCTCGAATTTCAACAAATTAATGACTTGGATCCTTATCATTAGTAAGTATTTCTAAGCTGTAAACTGAATCTCCCAAATCATGGAAGATGACTACTGGATTCCATTTCTAATTACTTTACACAATGAAGTCAAAATCCCAGTTCTAATTTCGCTCTTATTGTTGCATTTTAGTAAGGATCTTTCTAATAATTCGTCTGTATTGTTGTTGTGAAGCGTTCACCCGGCGCCGGCCAAAAGGGTTTATAAGCTGTACTTATGTATACTTATAGTGTACTTATAGGAGTATTGTAGCACGATCTATTGTGCCACTAATGAGCAATCACCGCGACTCACTTCACGCAACTCCGCCCTTTCAATAGACTTATAGACGAGTTTGAATAGATGTTTTATGTGAGAGTAGTGCGTTTCATTGATATCCATGTTGTGGGTGGGATCTGTAAAATACAGTGATAGGGCTTCATATGAAATATCATTGTGTTTTAAACTACGCAGAAGAAAGAAAGTAAGTCCAAGTCCCAACTAACAAGGTGTAACAATGGTATTCGAGCGATAAGTTACAGAAAACGTAGAGAGAATTATATTAACCTCGCGCTCGTTGAAAGTCAATCGTTGAGATCAATTCTTGCCACACCTACTCGTATTATCGATGCCAAACTGGCAATACATATACATTAGGTAAAACTTTGCAACATACCTAGTAGTATAAATACATCATGATATGTACCTATACGTAACTAGGTACGTACTCAAAGAACGTGTGATTTTCCCACGTTTTTCTTTGAAACGATAACGAAAACACATTAATCAGTTACCGAATTCGGAAAAATAAATCGAAAAACCCACATTTCGCATTAAAAGATATCAAAGAGAGCGTTCCCAGCAAATTGATATCATAAATCCATAAACAAAATCTAATGTAATTTAGTAAAAGGAAACGGAAACGTGATATGACATGTTATGAGAGCGTAATTCCTCTTTAGCGTTATCCTCAATCAAGCGATGTATTTCTTGGAGAAACAATAATTCGATGAGCTGCTTTGTGTGAAAATTATTCTCAGTAATACTGATTCGCATATCCTTCACGTGTTTTTACTTTTAAACTCAAACTCGGGAAAGTGAAATGATGGGAAAATTATACGCTGAAAATGTTACTGTACTGTTCATATTTATTTGTTATTTAGTAATGTATAGGACATTGCAAAACCCGGACATAATTAAAAGGATTATATTGTATTGATTTCATAAGCTCATTTTCACTGTTAATGATACAGGGTAGAACCTGGGGGACACTGACACTAAAACGGTAACAGTATTTTGCTATTCGGTATATTTTAAGTCTGTCGGCAGCTGTTTCCTACTTTTGTAGGAAAATGATTTTGTTCAAAATGATGTACTGAATAAGTGATAACCGTGTTTGTCCATGATGTAAATTCAATACTGCCATGTTGCATAATTAATCATCATGATGAATTGTAACAAAAGTGAAAAAATGTATAATATTATAAATCAGGCGTTCTATAGTTTTTCCCTAATCCTATAGGATAAGGACGTGACTTTACACGTCTAGCTGTCTGGAAGCATAACATCAAAAATTCAAGTTAAAAAAAAACAAACTTCGAACGTGAAAAAACAAAAATCTTTCGTTACTGTCACATACGAGGATTATGCGAGCTTATGTTGAGAATCACAACGAGCTGGAATGCTGAATGGAGGCAATCAGCCCTGCCAGTTGCTGCTGAAGGGATGAAGTATGCAGCACTCTTACAGCTTTATGCAGCGCTGTATATTTACAATGCACTATTTCGTATTTTGAATAGCATGGGGCGTTTTAGGCGCATTGATATTCCTCTTTTCAGAAACGGTATTTAGGGTGGAAATGCCCCTGGCATTTTCACCTAGCTTGCAGAGTTCAT
This sequence comes from Diarsia mendica, assembly GCA_949316265.1. Taxonomy (NCBI): domain Eukaryota; kingdom Metazoa; phylum Arthropoda; class Insecta; order Lepidoptera; family Noctuidae; genus Diarsia; species Diarsia mendica. The sequence continues at coordinate 11,042,138 of OX438902.1, read as the reverse complement.
ATTTTCTTACTATGACTATTTCATGAAAAAGTCAATCAATATTGTTAAATGAAAGTAGAGGGCGGCCATGATGATTTAAGTGATTATAATTTTGTAAATACATACTCGTTACGGCCGCGAATCATTCTTACATACAGCTTGACTTGACCTGCTAACTGTCAAAAACGTAAGTAAATTCGCGGTTCCCCCTTAAAAGGCAACATTAAATTAGTCAACGTTAAATACTTCCTTGAAGTACGTACTGCTTAAAAAAAATATTGTTTTTGAAAACGTGTTTTTGAATAAAGATCTAAATTAAGCTCTAAAACAGCTGAGGCTCTTTCTTTCAGATTAATAAAAAAAAACTGTGCGTTATCATAATTATTATTTATGAGACAATTGAATGTTATGTAGTATTCGAAGCTTTTAATAACATTATTAAAAATCACACACAATAATATATGATCAAACGAACTTGCAAAAGTGAAGTTCGATCGATATTATATGAGTACGTTTCATTCGAAGATATATAATAACAATGTAGTAATTTTTATCCTACTGGCAACTTCGCACGGGTAAAGAGTAATTTAATTACCCTTTTTTTTTTTTTTTTATCTGTACCTTCGGTTAGGCTGTATGTTGGCTTGTCATTATTTTAGAGATATTTTTCAAAGTTTTCATTTTGGGTATAGGGAGGGTGGGAGTATATATCTTCGAATGAAACGTACTCATATAATATCGATCGAACTTCACTTTTGCAAGTTCGTTTGATCATATATTATATTTCGTCGTTTCATTCTTCAGATATATAATAACAATGTAGATGTTCAGAGATGATTGTGAAATAAAATAAACAGATTTACGAAAGGAAAATAAAAAAGATCGTCTTTTATTTTCTGGCAGTAATTTCATTTTAAATGTTAATCTAAATAATCACAAAATCTCTTTCAATACATATTATATAATGTTTATGTGTAAATAATTATTACAAAATTCTATTTTAAGTTACGTAATTAATTGTTCCTTATAAAATCACAAAGAACCGTTTTTCTTTAATATTGACCGAGCAAAGTTATCTTTGTCCACGACCTGGCGGTGGTAGAACTTTGCAAAAGTTTGAGGAGTACTGGTCCAGCCAGCTGCTTTCCTAATGGCATCTAATGAGAGCCCAGAGCCAGAATCCAGATACAGTTTCAGTTTCAGATCTAAAATCTTTTGTAACGAACATAATTTTAATCTTCTATTTTTTGTGGTAGATTGCCCTATTCTCATTAAAATACAGTTATATCAGTACAGGTTGTTCGCGTCGAGCCACGGACGTTTTGATTACATCAGAAATACCTCTTCTGAATACCAGATTAGGTCTACTACAATATTATCTAATTTTATTAGAGAAAATATTTTTACTCTATACACTAATAATGCTAGGAGAACCACTAGCTTCTTGGTGATTGGTTCAATTGATCGCCCTCTGTTGGGTTTCCATTCTGCGACAAAATTTAGAACTACCTGTGGATCCCAAGTATAGTGTATTTTGGAGTTACTATGCTGCCTAACAGCATAGGAAAAACTAAGCGATGAGAATTCAAAGATCCGTAAGCGGCACCTTTGTCAAATAGTTTAGTTAAAAAATAACATAACGTCTGATGGAGAACCAGTCTAAAAGTAATGAGAGTTTTCTTCACAGAACTGTCACCATAGGTTAATGGTTGTACCATTGTACAGTGACAGTGAATTCTGGAATAACGAAGCCATCATTAGGTCGAGCGCAAGGCTTGGTATTCGTCTGGACTCGAATAGGCAGACCTAAGAGCACCACTGCAGCCAGGGTAAACTCTCTCAGAGGGAATTGGGGAGTCTTGGAAGAGGACGAGAAAATATTTGAATCGATCAGTCGTTTAGTATAAAAATATCAGACTGTCGTATTTTATTCACCAATGGAAACCATGGCTGTGACTGCCAATAAGGGAAAAAAGATGATACCTATTGCTTCAGCTTTTAAATCTTTTGTGTACATTTCAAAACCAAAAAAGTAAGGTGGAAATGCGTAGAAATACCCTGTGTGTTTCCAATTTATTGCATTATGCACATGCACTCATGCACAAGCAAAGAGATCTATTACTGGTTCGACAATACCTTCTGATATTCCGAGTCAGAGTGGTTCCATTCTATAATAAATATCGAGATTGATTCTTCTCGATTCTTGATCTGCTTCTGTGTAATCTTAGGACTTATATACGACTCAAATTAATTGTTTTGGTTAAGTTGGTTAAATGAGGGATTAGGGTTCCTCCATTTTATTTATGTAACTAATAGCAGAGGTGTTGTCAACGTGTAGCAAAATATTACAATTATTGTTCTTTTGGTCTCGAGCAAAGCATTTGAGGCCAAAATAAAGCAAATCTAAATAGTTAGTGTAAAGAGATGCGCTCGCTGTCTTTTCAACCACCGTTGACATAATCGTTGGTACAAAATGCACCCCAACCTGTAGCATTAGTAAATATTCCTAAAACAAAATTCTGAGATTTGAGGGTGTTTTTATGTGAAATTTATATATTTAATTCACCAATCTAAGTCAGGTAAGGTTATACCAGAAGGTCTAAATTTACCTTAGTATATTATTTTGATGTTTTAATAGGTAAGTACATATTTTTGTCTTTCTAGTTCTTTGGTAGAGAGGCACATTTTTGCAACATTGTTGTGGGTGTAGACTACTTTTTGTTTTAAAGTTTGCTACAAAAGAAACCGAAGCAATTTAATATTTTAAGAGTTTCGGTAACATTTTCAAGACTCTCGACGTAGGAATCTCATAAGACATAATATATCGGCAAGATATACATCAGATTGCCTACAATAACCTACAACTTCTTTCATGATTTTTGTGAAAGTTCGAGGTATGAAGCATAGTCAAGTAAGGCAATGCGTTAAATTCAATTGTGTTATTGCATATTTTTCCGTCTTCAAAATGAAATCTTAAATACTTGCGATAGCATCGCGCTACAGGGACACTTGTCCCAAAAAATAATCATACTTAGTACCTACATAAGTATGATTCTTTAAGATCTATGGTTGCCATGAAGCCCTTTCTTGGTACCATTATTGCTGCAGTTCTATGGTCTTCCAACTTGAAATACTCATTTGAAACGAACTTCACATTTAGTGAAAATCTAGAACTACCTTGTGGTTTTTCTGTCAGAAAAACATGTTAGAAACGAATTAATAATGACGGAATTTGACGGATTGATCATGTAGGTTTTCGTTCCGCGATTATGTCTAAATCTATCAAGATACGAATAACTATTGGCAATTGGCACGTCCCGCTTTTCCCTGACGGAAAAGAAATTTTTGGGGAACAGTACCTACTCTGTGCAACTTTACACGTAAAGGCTATGTGGTAACCATGATAAATCCAACTCAGATTAAGCGTGTTGTTCGTAATAATCATGATCAGTACCTAATCATGATAAATTTGTAATCCACGAATATGTACCTGAGTTATTGCCTCGCAGGGGCACGTTTGTTGGAGCTCCCGGCCGCACTCGCTTGCGCTGACGTCGACGTCGGCGGCGCCCGCCCGTTTAGGTTGGTATGTTGGTGCCCGGTACGAGGATGACCGCCCCCCCCTCTCGATGATGAGAAGCGAGGATGCCCTGACCAGTTTTTCCTGGTTCTGGTATCGAGCACTCGACGTCGAAATATTTGATGATGACGCCTTCAGAATAGGTGACTTTTTATTTGCAATCCTTGTTTCTTGATCGCTTTTTATTGCCTTTATTTTATCGGGTAATTCACTTTCGAAGAGGATTTAATTTTCGGACTTGTTCCTGTTTTAAGGTTAGGAACGACTTGTCCAAACCTGGCGCCATAAGTTTTTGTTTTTTACTTGCGTCTCGGGAAACTGGAGATCAGTAAGCATTAGGGAGCAGTCTGACAAAAGTTTATAGCTTTACCTTGTCATCACCGGTCAGCAGCAGGGTAATTTCCTTGTTGATGGCCAAAATGCCCAGGCCGATTTGGTCCTGTTGGCTTTGAAGTTTTTTGTCTGTGTTTCTTACTAAATCAGAGGCAGTATATATATTATATATATATATATTTTTTTTTTTTTATGAATTGGTAACCAACGTTGAGCCAGCTTGTCGTGTATTTCCGGGCCGTAAACTGGAATATCGACAACAGCATCGCCCAAAGCTTTCAGTAGCTCAGGGTCGAGATCGGGCTAAGTGTATACTTCTTCCGAGGCCGGTGGCTGGTGATTGGGTGACCTGGAGGTTGATGCCACATCTTGTGATGTTTCATCGACACTTTTCCACCTGAAATATTTATTTTTATTTGTGGGTAGTTAACCAAAAAATGTTAAGAGGATTCTTAGATTGAAATAATTATTTTTTCAATTGAATTAATTTCAATTGAATCGCTGAATTTAATAGGGATCCTTGACCCCAGGGCCAAAAAAGGTACCATTTCATTAGTGTTTTTTGTAATAGGTACCTACAACATCAAAGTGTTGGATGATAATATATTATTTAGCATCATGCTAACCCATCGTGAGAACCCGCAGTTGATCCGCCAGGGAAGCTTGTAGACGCTGAACGCATAAATTCCACCTATGGAATACATACCGTTTTTTTTTTTTTTTTTTTGTTTACTTTGTATTAGAAAAAACTGTTGGGCCCAAATGGTACCCTTTCTTTTGTTGTTTTACAACGTTAAAGCCTTTGTGTTAACCCGCAGTTGAACCGCCAGGCTGATATTTTCTAGCGTCATGCTAACCCATCGTGATAACCCGCAGTTGATCCTCCAGGGTAGCTTACAGACGCTGAACACATACATTCCACTTATTATGCCACAATTTTTTCACTATGTGCTGGAAAAAAATGTTTAGGGTCCAAATGGTACCCTTTCTTTTGTTGTTATACAACATTAAAGCCTTTGTGTTAACCCGTAGTTGAACAGCCAGGCTGATATTTTCTAGCGTCATGCTAACCCATCGTGATAACCCGCAGTTGATCCTCCAGGGTAGCTTACAGACGCTGAATGCTTAAATTCCACTTATTAAACAACAATTTTTTCACTTTGTAATGGAAAAAGTTCAACTCACCTTGTGTGTCCTCTGAATCAAACGTTAAAGAGACACTATTACGCGAATATGTCTTTTTTTTTATTTCTTTGCTCACACAATTTCTTTATTTTTGTATTATAACATTGTATTCTTACGTAAGCACTACGTTTTTGCATTTTTATTTTATTTTTACTTTGAAAAACAGATTTTTATTCCAGAGGATAGTGTGCTTGTTGCCGCGCACGAAAAAATAATGACAAGCCAACATACAGCCTAACCGAAGGTACAGATAAAAAAAAAAAAAAAAAAAGGGTAATTAAATTACTCTTTACCCGTGCGAAGTTGCCAGTAGGATAAAAATTACTACATTGTTATTATATATCTGAAGAATGAAACGACGAAATATAATTAACCAAAAATCAAAGCTGTAGAGACACTGAATAAAGATCATCAACATAATAATAACTAAACAGATTATCTGTTGAACCCCTAAAGCGCTACATTTGGACATTCCGCTTTATGCAGCGCTGCAGTAAGTAACTAGTAACTACAGTTAGTTTATCTGCATTCAAAGTGCTCATGTAAGCTAAGATATACGAAGCTATTAACTAACTTAAATAATCCTATACACATACATACTAAATGCTTCTAGAAATTACGACTAACTTTGACTGTAATTAAGCAATACGTCTATTAAACTTGTGCGTTGAGAGCAATCTGAAAATGTAAGGCAACATAACAGATGCTGAGCTAAGTCATCACCTGCCAAGACTTTGCCCAACTTTATACTACATAGGTACTGAATACCAGTATTTCACATGCTAAGCTCCACAAATTAGTTAATGCTGGATACCCCTTTGTAAGACAGGCTATCAGACAGTCTGGCCACTGACTACCTGTCGCGACTTTCAAAGATCTACAAATGATAGCTGAGACCAACGGCTTTTTAAATGGGACAAGTACGCCACACTATTCCCAAACCACTGTAACTCCTGAAAGCCAGAATCATCAGTTGCGACCACCAGAAGAGCGCCAAGACAATGAAGCGCGACGAAGTCCCAGAGAAAAGATTTAACTATCTCGGATTCCGCTATGAAAATAATTAGAAAAAAATATCGGAGGAGTAGAAAAAACCATACATAATAGTAGGATCAACGGCTTAACGTGCTTTCCGAGGTACGAAAGAAACTCGGTATGTAATACAAGCGGCAAGGGGTGACAAGCGTATCTTAACCTGAAGACTGCTCCATACGGCTAATATAATCTAGCCACAAGCTCATAAGTATATTTAGAAAAGTTTAATTATAATTTACAACTGTACAACTTGTCGCTTAGCTTTAGTGAAAAGTAAAAACTTGCAGGTTTATTGAATTAAATACCGTAGTAAATAAGCATCCCGAAACTGGCGAACAAATCCAAATTAGATTCTACGTCTGACAGTTTTTCTACTAGAGCTTTTCTTTCAATTCCCGAACACATAATATACTTTCTGTACTTCACTATAATAGTCCCATAGTTTTATACTACCAGACTTTTCCCTGCCATTCACGTCAAACCGTCACGAAAGCCATAATCGCAAGACGAACGGCAGCCTCCACACTTTAGTATTTTACGACTTTTCAAGTAAAGTGACGGTCTACCCCATCCACCTACCTTAGCTGTGACTGCAGTGAATGAAGTTATTCAGCTGTAACTGCACCATTAAAGCGCTTCATCGCTGAATGACGGTCGCTTTATACAGCGGTGTTTTAATAGCAAATGAACATATTTTCAATAACATTGGAGTCGTTACTTTAAAATCATGTTTTTGTGTCCTTTGTTTTATTTCCATACTAGCTGACCCGCGCAACTTCGTCTGCGTCACATAAATATAGCTATAACCTTTCTCGATATATCGACTATCCGACATTAATTAAGCTAAATCGTAACAAACAAAAAATCTTATCTTTCCTCTTTATTACAATAGTTTAGATGGTTTAGATTAGCTTAGATTATATTAAAGTGTGAATTACTATAAAATCTATCTCTTACTGTTAAATATTACTATAACACTCTGTACTTGTAAACATTATGATGCAGTGAATATTTTGAATTTGAATTTCCCGGAGGCCAGCCAGAATCCCCCGTACCTACATTGCGACGCAACCCGCGTAATTATTTTTCCGCGCGGGTATTTTTACATTGCGATATCTTCTAAGATATTTGTTTAAACTGTATAGAGTAAAGAGCACAAATATTCTATATTAAATTTCCGTTCTAACGAACACATTTATTTAGATATAGATTAATACCATATGGGTTAAATAAGCTTCGCAAAAAATAATTCTTTTTAACCTAACATTTTAATAATAAAAAATGGTTACAGTGAGTCAATCTTAAAAGATAGACAGATGCTGTCGCGGACTTTTTTTTAGAACTTTTAAAGACGAATAATTACTTCATACATGATATTCTCGTAACTTAAACCGTTTTCGCAGCGCACGCAACGGAAGCTCTCAGAAAGGAATTTTCTTTTCCCGTTTTTGCAACATTTCTCATTTATGCTCCGCTCCTATTAGTAGTAGCGTGATGTTATATAACCTATAACCTTCCTCGATAAATGAACTATCCAACACAAAAAGAATTTTTCAAATCCAACCAGTAGTTCCAGAGTTTATCGCGTTCAAACAAACAAACAAACAAACAAACTCTTCAGCTTTATATATTAGTATAGATTCAGTTGCATTACAAATTAATGTGAATGATTTATGCTGAAATTGGTTCAACGCATAAAATTATCATAATTGTTTATTGTTTTCTGGATAATGAATAATTGCAAATTATCACTTTGCCATAGTATAATCAGGTTTCATTGAAAATTACGTGGGAAATAGGGGATCGGATTGACTCAAAAATATGATTCTGTTTAGTCCGTCAGTTAGATTATCGAAAAATATTGGATACGTGTTTTTTTGTTATAACAAAACAATAAAAATTGACGAAGATAAAGCGCGTCAAAGATCATGGAGTGGGGCTTGAAACGTCAAATGAGGGTACAAAATGTAGGGCACGCCACGACAGTGGCGGTAAGTCCCCTCTTTGAGGAGTGGCTGCAGAGGCGCCACGGCGCCCTCACCTCCTTCTGCGAAGCAGTGATGCTAGCGAAGGAGGTGGCGGAACGAGAGAGAGAGAGAACCCCACAACGTCCCAGCCGCCGCGGAAGGCGCTCCGGGCGCCGGGGGGCACGCGATGACCTCCGGCCACCGTAGACGCGGGCCTGTGGATGGTGAGTAACGGGCTAGCTCGCCGTCCGGCCGTCGTCATGACGGCAACAGACCGTGTCGGCGGCGCGTACGTGTTCCACGCGCGCCTCAAAGAGATGTCAGCAAGGAGGGGCCCGCAAGGGCCGACGCCCGTCGGGGCTGTGGCTTGTCGAAAGGATAACGCGGCCCCGACACAAGGGCGAAGAAGGAAAATGGGTTTGGTTTTTAGTCAGTAGAAGTCTGACACTCCCCTTCGCTCTGCCCAAGAGCGGGGGGGGGGTTATTTGATGATTTTCCACCCACCAAAAAAAAAAAAAAAAGTGTAAAATGTCGGCAATCGGCGGCGGCGACCTCTCGCGTCCGGCCCTGGTGCAAGCCATGGTCCGGGGCGAGGAGGAATGGGATTCCGTCGTGATGCTAGCGAAGGAGGTGGCGGAACGAGAGAGGGAGAGAACCTCTCAACGTCCCAGCCGCCGCGGAAGGCGCGAAAGGCGCTCTGGGCGTTTTTTTTTTTGTCCGATCCCTTATTGTTATAAAAAAAGATTACTTTCTTTTTTGAATCGGATCTTGTTACCAATTTCAAGGGTTTTAATATTTTACCGTATTTACATATTTTCGTATGGATTCAGTAACAAGAATGGAAAAAGAAAACGTGTTGCGCCGACCCCAAATAAAAAAGGGATAAATAAGGGCAGAAAAAGGGTGATGATGTATGGATTCAGTAAAAAGGCGTTATTTTAATTTTACAACCAGACACTTCAATTTTATTTATTTGTAAGTATAGAAGATATTTTACGGACCCGTTCGTCAATAACACATGTGTAGAAGGTACTCTGGTTGGCACATATGGGCCTATGGGCCTTAATACATGAGTAGTTTAAATACCTACACTAAACAAAAATGATTTTCAATTAAACATAACAAAGTACCCAGTACAAGAAATTGCTCCAAATTCCAAAATTTAATTTTAATAGGTACCTTAGTAACTTGAACCTTGGAAAGTTATTAGGACTTAAAGATAATGGAACTAAGTTTCACTGAGAATTTGCCGGAGCCATTTAATGTTTTCTGAGGAAATTTATAATATCTACCTGTCGGGCAATTAAACTATTACCTACGAATAATAATGATTTCAAGTTACTTTAGCAGAATAATAAGGACCCTTGCAGAACAAGTAATTATCATAACATCTCGCTTGCAATTGCCGAAAGGTTACGCAGAGGTGTACCTACCTAATAATACACCCTCATTTTGCCAATTATGTTTAGTTGGTTCCGTGTAATTGGGAGCCTATTGCCATCAACCAGGCACAAATCTAGACTCCGTAGCTATTACTGGTAATTTCCTGATGAGCTAAGAACTAGACGAACGTGACAGTCAACAATTTTAGTGTTTGAATAAAACTGCAAAAAACTAAATCTAAAACGAGAGCTTCATGCAAAGATTTTTCGTTATTGCAAATAGACTTTTCATATTGACGAACAATTGATATAAGTCGTTTTAGGTTTCAGGAGTAACGTTCATACATCATCATCAGCCTATAATGTTCCCACTACAGGGTCCATACAAATAAGTAGTAACTTTTTATTTTTTTATTTTATATGGGCTTACTCTTGACCTCAATCTTGCCCTAAGGGCAGAGATGAGGTCGACGATGGAACGAGCTTACCCAGAAGAAGCCTATTTACTCGCTTTACTTATTTGTATGAACTTGGCAAATTTATGGGCAGAGATGAGGTCGACGATGGAACGAGCTTACCCAGAAGAAGCCTATTTACTCGCTTTACTTATTTGTATGAACTTGGCAAATATTACTTACTAGCATATGCCCGAAGCATCACCTGCGTGAAAGTCGCAAATTAACCCACAGGAAACTAGTTCTGGGATAAAAGATATCCTATGTTATATCGCTACGTGCGATTAAATCAGCTAGTTGCAGAGAGAGATCTTTGTGTATACTTGGTCTTTGTCTACCTACCCAAAACTGTCCAATTTTCCCAATCAACCTTGAACCTATAGTAAGAAAGGAAGTCGTCTATCTTGGTATGGTCATGTAATTAGAAGGGATGAAACGCATGCGACTAAAAAAGTGATGGATGGAGAAGCAGAGGAAGGCCTTAAGAAAGATGTATGGGATGTGGAAGGAATGATGTAGAAGAGAAAGGAATAAACACCACTGTGACGTCTAACAAGGAATGGAAGAAGAAAACGTGTTGCGCCAACCCCAAATAGAATGGGATAAGAGCAGGAAGGTGATGATGATGAACCTTGGACCTATAGTCATCATCATCATCAGCCTATAATTGTTCCCACTGCAGGGACTCAGGCCTCCTCTCTAGGAGAGGGATGGGCTATAATCCACCACGCGGGCCCAGTGCGGATTGGTAGACATCATCATCATCATCAGCCTATTGCAATCTACTGCTGGATATAGGCCTCTTTAATCTTACGCCACTCAACTCGATTTTCGGCAACTCTCATCCAGTTGTTACCAGCCACTCTGCGAAGATCATCGCTCCACCGAGCCTGCGGGCGTCCCACCTTACGCTTGCCGATTCGCGGTCTCCACTCAAGAACCCGTCTACTCCAACGGTCATCGGTTCTGCGACTAATATGGCCGGCCCACTGCCACTTCAGCTTACTTATTCTGTGAGCTATGTCGTAACCTATAGTAACCAATAAGTAACCTATAGTAACCTATAGTAACCTATAGTAACCTGTAGTAACCTATAGTAACCTATAGTAGTGTGTTAAAATTGAAAATTTATAAAAGTTGATTGATTATTAATAGTAGCGTGATGTGCTAGCGTCTGTACTAGCTAGCGTCTGTACTTAGGTTTAAATCCTTTCCCCAGAAACTATAGTTAAACTAACCTACCTTCCTAGGTACTTTGGCTAGATGCAATATCTCAAGATAAAGCACTATGGATACCAATTCAATGATTTTAATCTTCGTTCAAACCCTAATAAATTATACTTTATCTACTTTATGATGACATTTTATAGTGTGCTTACATTACTCGGTTCCTTTGTACGAACAACGACCAATCAAGCTACTTATACTATACCAGTTATAATAAGGGGATCTCTCGTTGTTCGAGATATATACATACAGTATGTCAGGTTAAACGAGGGACTAATTGAGGGATGGTGTTCAGAATTCGATTCTCGTCCCGAATATGTAAAAAAAACTATAACCTTCATTTCTCGTTTCTTTTTCGCCATTTTCCTACGTCAGTTTGAAAATGTGATGGGAAAATGGATTATGCCTAAAAGTCATTGACCCGCGCATATTTCTGCGATAAGCACAAGGATTGTGAGGCTTTTGCAAACCACTGTTTAAACTGTTCTGTCTGTTAATTAATTTAGCAATGTTTTTTTTTTTATTTTGTTTATAGTTTTAGTAGTATCATGTAAGCATGCCCTATTGCAGGTTTCAATATCTCCCTCGTTTAAACTAATTTAACATTCTGTATGTACCTAACAAAGGAAAACCAACTTATAGTGGAAATGTATAGCGTGATGTGGCGCCGAGTGCACTTTCAAAGTGAGTCACTCACTCACTCACTTTAATCCGATTAATTTATGTTGATATCGAATGAAATTATCAAAGAAAATTGTATGGTGTCAACCCGTAAATTGTATACCTAATTTTATTTACATCTTACCTATCCACTACCTGTAGTACGAAAAAGAAATGGTTATACACAAACTTTCATTTAAAAAATACACATTAATTTCTAACTGCAGTTGCTTAGGCAAACACAGTACCAACTTATTTGTATACCCTACATTACGAGCAAGCAAACAAAACAAATGCAAAAGAAAACATGCGTTCCATTCCCTTCCCTCTGATCTCCGTTTTGTAAATGCTGCAATTAAATACGGAACACTTTCAATTAATTAACGTTGCAATTGCAAAAAGTAGTAGACTGTAAAACTGATTGCACTTGCAAATTGTGGCTACGGAGAGAGTACCTATCTGTTAGACCTACTGAATGCTGTGTTAAAAGTCCACCTATTTTAATGGGACCTTATATAAGATTTAAAACTATAACCTATATATATATTTATATATGGTCATTAACATTGTCATTAACCGAGTTATTTACCATGTTCTTAGTTCCCTATATTTCGGCGCTGTTACAAGCACCATGACCACGGAAAAAAATGAAATTTCGAGAACTCAAAACAAACGGAAAACATTGTAAATATCCCGTTTTCAGTGTTAATGATTCATCTTTTCTTCTCTCTTTTGTGACTGTCCTCAATGCACCAAAGTCGCCTTCCAAAATACAGAAAATACAGCGCCTATTTTCCACCAAATGCCGTCAATACTTCAAGCGTTGAATAGAAATTCTAAGCCAAGTCAGTGCTCGACTATCAACCTTATAACGTTACAGGTGATTGAAGCAACATCCTTATTGTAAAGTGTCGGAGTAGTCGGATGCAGGAGTATGCAGGGAGGGTTGAAATAGCTTCGGATGCAGATACAGGCTGTCTGTGCAGCTTCCGTCTATACACGTAAAGCCTGTTTGAGCACCAGTTTGTTTACTGACAGTCTGTTTAGTGCAGTCCTGTTTATTGTGTTCGGCTATTTACTTACCTACGTTTAATTAAATTAAATTTCCGTTTAATTACCGACTGGGTTTGTTAAATGTGGAATGATTTTTCGTAAATGGGTTCGTAATGATGTGATGGTGGTCACTTTTTACAAAAGTCGCACTTTTCAATCTAGCAATTAAATTAATTTTGAAAGAAAATGCATAAAATAAAAAGAGTTAGTCAAACTCTTACTAGGTTGCGTCCTGTAGTTGTGCTGACTACCTTCATGGAAAGAGGCGTGAGGTGATGTTTGTGTGCACATAGATCACCCAGAACGGTCTTCATCTTCAACGTAACTCCCACTGCTAGACAGAGCTCTTATTTTCTTTTCTCAGTAATATTTTTTTCTCCCAAATAACTAAAGACAATAGCGTTACACTACATACGAAAGTACACTTCTAAGTCCAATTCAGTCCCACACAGAACATAAACAAGTCAAGATCCTCCACAAATCACCATAGATAGCTAAACAAATCAATTCCCGCTCACATTCTCGCCTCGTCCCCTGACGTTTCTATTCGCTTCAATTCACTCATTATAACACGATTAGTCAACTGCGACGCCAATAGAACGCCCCTAGTCGTATATGAAGACAGACAGACAGACAGGCATTCGCGGTTGTCGCGAAATTAAACGGAAATCGAACGTTGCGGCTTGTGACCGCCTCTGAGTGGGCCATTGTGTACAGGGCTATGGGTATACAGGTACCATTGTGTACCCGTCTGCTGTATCGAGGTTCATCGGTAAAAGAGGTTTTATTTCAATGTGTGCTGACGGCAAATGAGTCGGACTGGCCGGTAATAGTTTTCAGTTTCAAGTATTTAAGGGCAATTGGAAATGGAATGGTTCGATCAATGGAAATCAAAGGGCAATATTTTTTTTGTTACTTTTCACTTTATGTGACTGTTATTACAAAAGTAAAAGCGAACTCAAAGAATCACTACATAGTATAAAATAAAGTCGCTTTCACTGTCCCTATGTCCCTTTGTATGCTTAAATCTTTAAAACTACGCAACGGATTTTGATGCGGTTTTTTTAATAGATAGAGTGATTCAAGAGGAAGGTTTTAGTATCTTATTTGTACCCGTGCGAAGCCGGGGCGGGTCACTAGTATGCTATAAATATTAGCAAAAGATAAACAAAGGATTTAAAGTTACTGTTGCTATCCAATTTCAATTCCAAGTGTACATTAGACTAAATTACAAACAACAAATTAAATTGCTCTTACCAGCTTGCAATTGGAACAAACGCAAATATCCAATTAATCCGTAAAGCTAGACTTTAGTGCCTGTTAATAATTTCACATCGCTGTCAAATTACTGGATACTGAATGTTGCCTGTGTTAAATTTGCACCGAATTCAGTCGGAAACAACTCTCGTTTTACTGTGTAAATCGACTGAAGTGAAACTCACTCAAAGCTGAAACAGAATGTATGATATTTCAGTACGTTAATATACCTAATGAAATGTCCAAACTTTTGTCCGGCATTCAGGATTCCGCGCACCTAATGAAAGACCCGAACGATGTTTGGACTGGACGTGTCCTCAGTAGCACACAACAAAAAAAGTTGTTAGGACTCTCCCGTCACGTCACATTCACTGAGATCCCGCCCGAGGGATCTATTACAATCCTCACATCCCCAAATGAGTGGAGTACGAGACTACCCACCGCTTTAATGCGAACTTTGGGACCCTATTCTATTAAGGCGGACACGACGTTCCCGCATACTACGTGACAGCCTGCAAAACCGCCTTAAGCCCCCATTGTGCCTAGCCAAGGAACTAGTTTAAGTTTGCATAGATAAAATCGATAAGTTAAGTGCAAGCTCACGCTATCAAATGCGGGAGTCGTTTAAGGCGATTTTATCATTTTACAAATGTACTTAACTGAGCATAGAGGTTAGTTTAACTTGGGTAGTTTGTTCGGAGAAACAAATAGGTGGGTATTGTAGAGAATTATGTTTGCATTGTGGAGGTTTTGCGGTAATTCGAAGTTTACTGAAGGTTGTTTTCTTTTATATAAAGTTTCAATGTCTCGGGACTATTTATCTTAACGTGTAGTTGAAGGACGCCTAGCCTTTAAGGGCCATTCTTTATTTACTTTGTGAACTACACTAGATCTTGTCTTTGATATATTTCTTTTGTGAAAGAAATAAAATATATAGGTATATATATAAATATTCAATTTTTACACGCAATTTATTTTCTAGCAAAGATTGAGTTTATCAAAAAAGTAACCAGCAATTTTTTTTCTTCTAAAATATTAAGTAGTAAATGAAAATAAACTGACAGGAAAAAGGGAAAATAAATATTCGTGACGGTAATAAAGTGTACATTTTCCTTATTAACACTCAACCACACACACGAGAAAGTCAACAATATTATCTTTTTGTTGACTGACACTTTATCTTATTTCTGAGTGATATTTCTCTTAGTTAAACATTCTTCAGTGGACAATCACGTCATTATAACATAACATCACGCCTGTAATCCCCTAGCGTATTTGCAATCACCCGGGTACAAATTCAACTCCGTGGTTGTCACTGAGAAATTCATGATCCTATCCATATTAATAATAAATAATAATATGTATTAGTATGTACCTATTTATGTATATCAATTTATATACAAAATAGTTTTCTCCTTATTATTATTATTTTTTGTACTCTACCACAGTGCTGTCTTATTTGACCCTAAGGTTGACTGGTAGAGAATGCCTTGTGGCATTAAGTCCGCCTATGTACCACTATTGTACACGAAGTTTAAATAAATAAATAAAAATTCCAATAACACTTTGTCTTTTTTTGAGGCTTCGGCATCATCAAATGACTCCTCCCGCTCTTGGACAGAGCGAAAGGGAGTGTCAGACTTCCACTGACTAAAAACCACCCATGTTCCTTCTTAGCCCTTTATGTCGTGGCCGCGGTATCTTTGTGACCAACCCGCAGCCCCAGCAGGATATAATACTTTGCCTGACCAGGGAATGGTCCCACCTCCTCTCATGCACAGCAGTCGCGCTTGCGACCACTATATCAACGAGGCAGTCATACATTTACCTCTTCTCTTGTTACAGCAGTGCGAGCGTCCCCTGAGCCGCGGCGGGCCCCCAGCATCCTGGAGCCGCCTCATCACGTGGACTTCACCAACGACACTGGGGCCCTGCTCAGCTGTGCTACCAGGGGAGACTATCAGGTGAGGATACTGAACTTTCCGGTAATGACAGAATTGACTGCATCATCATCATCATTTCAGCCGAAAAGTTCCACTGTGGGACATGGGCCTCTGCCAAGAGTCGCCACATTAACCGGCCACGTGTCTCTCGCAACCAGTGGGTCACATGTCTTACTTAAATTAAAACTCGAGAAAAAAAATCGTGTTGCGCCAACCCCAAGTAACATGAGATAACGGCAGGAAGATGATGAACCGTGATTCGGAAAATATTATCTAAACTTAGTATTCCACTTACCAAAAGCTGTGGCTGAATGACTTCATAGTGTGGTTAAACCGAGCGGACTGGCTGCAGACAATGGACTTCGACAGATAATTGCAGTAGGTACCGCCAAGTTCACTGGTTCAAACTTCACTGTCCGTTCTCCAGTCCATTCGGTTTGACTTCGCATTGAAATGGGGTCATATTTTGTAATATTTGATTACTGAACCGTGTTTTACTCAGGCCTTTGTCCAACAGTAGACGTCTTCTTGCTAATTATGATGCTTTACTCAGCGATTAAGTTTTTAATTTGATTCCTGGTTTGTGTTTTTATTAATAAAAGGGGCAAGAAAGGGATTGCAAAAACTCTGTAACTACAGAATCTTCTAGAAGATTTCTATTTTACTTTGATAAAACTCATTCAAGAAATAATAAAGGGATTCCAACTTCGAACGACGACGTTGTTGTTATTTTAAACTTAACATTATTATGAAAATTAAAACGAACGAAATTGTCTGTAAACAATAACAATGTTAAAATGATTTAATTTAACTCTTTGAAAGGTAAAAGAAAACGGCATTTTACCGCATAACTAATCCTATTACTTAAGCAAATTACGTTTTTCCGACTAAAAAAAGAATTACAAAAAGTTTAAAAGTTAAGGTAGAAAAACATTATCTTTTTCAACCGCGGGACCGTAATCACTTATCGTCAGGTATGCCCATTAGTCATTCCTAGCTTTTACCAATAATGATAAACCTCCATGTAATTGTTTCGTGTTGAACAAAGGAAAACTCGCCAACTGTCTATAAAAAAATCCTCATAAAAATTATAGGTTCAAACCAAAGATTGAAATCGATAGATACGCTTGCCACGTCTATAATAAATTGTTAGATAGGTATTAATGTTTCATTGATTCATTTGAATAATACTATCTCGGCCGAGCTCGGGGCTAAATAATGATATACCGAGTTTGCTCCGGGCTGTCATTTGTAGATCTTTGACTGTCGTTACAGGTTGACAGTGGTCTGAAAGTCTGTCAAGTAGTCTTATACTGTACGTATTACGCAGTTATGGACACTTATGGATGTGGATGTCAGATAGGCAGTTGCTTCATTTAAAATATTGATATTCATTTCCATTCAGATAGACCGTAAGTCGACCCAAATATTGTCGGGAAAAGATTAGGCAGATGATGTCCCTCGCTCATTCATACAAAAGGCTAGGCAGATGATGATATCTCGCTCAGTCATAGTGAAAAACCATGTCGACGCCATAAATATTACTTTTCGCATGCCTGCGACCTGCGGTGAGAGCACATCTAACGATAAAAATCTTTGTTCAAACAACATCAGAAGTTTTCGTATTATTACGTTTTATTGAGACCAACTTCATATTGGATAAAACTGTTCCTTTCCGCCGTAGGAATCAAACGAGGAGCGTGTAACTAATGGAGAGAGGCGCAATAACAAATTGGAGACAGTGGGCGGCTAAACGGAATATTTCCCAATTTGTTTCCTCTCCCGTAATTCTTTCGCAAAAGAATAAACAAAATCCCTTTCGGCCGGATATTCTATCGCGTCGTGAGATATTCGTGTCAACTTGACCCATTTACTTGTTGTTTATTTTTATATAAATTCCTATATGGCGTGTGTTCTAGGTATTGAGACACGCCCCTCCTTTACAGCGGTTTTATGCCTTAAAAATCATTGAACTAACATATTATTAAACTTTTAGTAAAATTTACTCTAATTGTTGTACAAACCACCATATCAAAATTCATTGACCAGGTTAAAAGATCTAGTAGAAAAAAAACGAAATCGACTTTGTTTTGTAAATATTTTGTTCTTGGTGTTTTAATAGCTGATCCTACAGGAGGTAGCTCTGTCCCGATTGAGGATACTGACAGCACTGCCACCTTTCGGGTTCAACCACAGAGAACACAATCGTATACTTAAAAAAAAACATCAAAATCGGTAATAGAGAAGAATAACAAACACCGGTCCTTTATACTCTAAAATTTCTCTACATGGCTTAATGATCTGTATGTAGATTTCTCCGCTTATGTTTGTTTGTTTTTTCTATACAATGAAAACGCCGGTGAAACTTTCCACTTTTAATAAATTGAATTTAGCTCGCAGCTTTACTGCAATGTTTTTGGATGGAATAGCTTTTGTTTGGGATGGATGGTCTCAATAAAATACGTACGGCAATATATTTAGGAGATGCGTTTAAAAACGCAGTTTAATTTAACAGCTGTAAAGTTTTTAAACTGTGGAAAAAGTATACAATTTGACCTTTGACTTTTTAAATGAATCGCGATACACGATCCCTGACAAATGCTTAGACTGACTGGACAGGTCCACTCAAATCTGTGTCAAAAGACCATCTGCATGTTCCTTAAAATATGACTTGACCAATGTCTGAACTTTAAAAGAGACAGTGACCTCTCAGTTTGTTTCTGCTATTTTTGTCAGAGTAGTCATCAGGGTTGGTGTTACACCAACCCTATCCAGTTTTAAAACTTAACATGAAGTGACGTGTAATTTTAAAAGTGTTGTGTAAAACCAGTTTACGAAAATAAATATGAATTACTAGCTTTTGCCCGCGACTTCGTTCGCGTGGAATAGTGACTTCCGGCAGATTTTTGGTTTATCTCGCGAAAAAAAAAAAAAACTATCCTATGTCCTTTCTCAAGTTCCAAACTATGTCTGTACCAAATTTCACACAAATCGGTTCAGTAGTTTAGGCGTGAAGCAAAGACAGACAGACAGAGTTACTTTCGCATTAATAATATTAGTTAGGATGATTTAAAGTTACTAACTTTTACATAGCTCAATAATAATAATAATAATAATAATAATAATAAGTTTATTTCACCTTAAAAATGTAACATATTGATCATAATTAAGAAGCAGTTAGAATTAGGTACAAAGAATAAATATGAGCAACTGCGCCTGAGCTAGGCCGAGCCTGTATTTCAGGTCACAGTTCTCTTCCCAGAGTTATGAACGGTATTAACAATGTTGTATGACATTTTAGTATAATCGTTTTTCATGCACAGGAATTAAAAAGAGAAAAAGAAAAAAAGTTTACAAAAAGTCAATTTGTTGTGTGATTTGTGTGTGTGTGTCACACAACGACGGACGAACGACGACGGACTAATTTAATCATGTCTGTAAACTACTTCTGTCCTATAGGTACCTAAAAACTAAAGAAAAATCAACTTTTCATTCAAGATTTTCATTTCCCGAACCTGTAACCAAATACAACATAATCCCCAATGTCAGTTATTTTATTTCCACACAGATAAACGAGTATATCCAAGAATCGCATATCATAGGATGAAATATAACGCTCTGCTCCGCATCCTGTGCCAATCTGATTTAGTATTCACAAACCAGCTTCCCCAACTCAAATATAAATAAAGTTTTTCCATTCGACAGAGTTCAGAAGTTTACGGTCGCAGACCCAACAGGGAAATAAAGAAATACGTAATAGATGAACATTTTGTTCTTCTTGGTTTGCGACTAGTTAACTCATCTTTCTTTTACACATTACGTTAATGAGTTCTGTTCGCTGAGATGGTTTGTAGATGCTGCTTTGTATCTTGCAAATATTTAAATGGAATAAGTAACATACAACATAGCATCACGCCTGTAATCCACGAAGAATTAAGTAGAGGTTGTATACCTAACAGTGCATCCATATTTGTCCGATCCGGGAAACATATTGACATTGACACATTTGAACATTGACTGGCCTGTTGGTCTAGTGGTTAGTGACCCTAACTGCTATGCCGGAGGTCGTGGGTTCGATTCCCACCCAGGACAAATGTTTGTGTGATGAGCACGATCATTTGTTCTGTGTCTGGGTGTAATTTATCTATAATATGTATGTATTTAGAAATATATAAGTATGTTTATCAGTTGTCTAGTACCCATAACACAAGCTCTGCTTAGCTTGGGACTAGATGGCGTTGTGTGATAGTTGTGGAATATTATTATTATTTATTATTATTATTTATTTATATTATCGAATCGACCGAATTCTCATACAAGATTTCGAACACGAGGCATTAGTAATAAATTAATATAAAACTCAATATTACCAACCTGTAGTCGTAAGACGTAGTAAATAAATAAATAATAACTAACAGAACATGTATTTTTCCTTAGCAGCCGGCAGCACGTGTAGATTACAAATAATACCTATATCTAGGTGTTGAGAATTCAATATGATTATAATAAATATCATTGTTACTATCTACATAATTATTATTTTCTATGACAATCATTAAACATAACACCCTATTGTTACGGACGACACTGACTTTAGGCGGTGTCAGGTGTTGACATTGATCACCCCATAAAGAGGAAAACATGGCAGTTAAGTTGGACAAAGTACCTACTATGGACATAATTACGTTATTACCGAGCTTACCACTTGTCTAGGTTGGTCCGTGGATGGGTGACCACCCATTAATTTTTTTTTATTATAAATGGGCTTGCTCTTGACTTCAATCTTGCCCTAAGGGCAGAGATGATGTCGACGATGGAACGAGCTTACCCAGTAGAAGCCTGTTTACTCGCGACTTAAACAGATTAGGGTTATATGAACTCGGAAAAACCGACGCAGGCAGGGAATTCCACTCCTTGGCTGTGCGCATAATAAAGGACCCAGCAAAACGCTTCCTTCGAATGTGTGTAATGTCGACTAGGTATCGGTGATACCGAGTTTCTCCCGTGCTTCAGAAAGCACGTTGGTCCCAGATACCAGATCTTTGGCAGTCTTTACAGAAAGTCAGTGGCATGTAAGTCTGACAACCAGTCTTACCAAGAGTATCGTATCTGACCTTCATACCTTGGTTACCTTGGTTGTATAGGTGTGGAGGTCAGATAAACAGTCAGATAATAAGTACAACCACTGTTTTGCTTTGTAGTTCCAAACTAAGAAATAGACGGTCAAGTTTGCAGAAATTTCATTAAAACTAAGAAAATTGTTATCAATTCTTCTTAATCAAAGAATCTTTACGGGTCTTTAGTTATACGAATTAAAGCAAAAACTCGTCGGTTGCGAGAATTTCCCGCAAAGTTTTCACATTCAGCCGGAGTTTCGTGGAGTTGGTCGGAATTTGGCTGCGAACGCTCCCCGGGGATGCTCGCTACCTGTTCAATGTGGAGCCTGCCAGGATTCTACAATTAATTTCCTAACTTTTCACTGTAAATATTATTTGACTGCCATTTCACTAATGCGGAAAAGCAAAACAGTAAATTAGTCGAATACTTTATAAGTAGTACTTTAGAAATCTAAGCAGCCGATGCTAATGACTTTAATAAAAGTTCCCTTTTAGTTTTGACTATAAGAAAAATAGGTAGTTATAGACCCCGTCGACCTTCATAATTTTTAACAGCCTCTAAAAGACGGCATTCGAATTGAAATAGGCCCTAGTCAGATACTTTCTCCTATGGAATATCAATTTAATAATGCGTCATAAAAATCTTTTTCACGTTAGGATCACATCGTAAAATTCTCAAATAAAAGCAGAGACCTACGTTATCTCCAAATGTCTTTATTTACAGCTACATTCATTTCAGTTTTTATATACTAAAACAAAGAAATTTAAAAACAATATACGAAATAGTAGCCGTAAAATGATGTTAATGAAGGCGTGTAAAAACGTGGCAGGCAATGCAGGGTAGAATCGCGGGCCAAACAATCGTGAATGCGGGTCGCAGATGTCGGGGGGAAACTAATGAAGAACCACGATAGAGCTTTTAAGAAATTGAACCGTTACCATTGAAATACTTCGAAGTGTTCCGATAATACCCGGTTGTTGGGAAACAAAGGCCAATACCGATATTTTAGTCATTGTACGGCACAATCGATTCGTAATCTCCAAATGCATTGCGAGCTTCCTCGCGCTGCAACGCGTACGTGGAATAATATTTCACGCAGTCAATTTTGAGAACCGAGCGAAATAATAGTCTTTTCTAGTTGCGGTGCGGATTGTCATTAAAAGAATAGCTCTTAACATAACATAAACACTTATATATTACACCTATTTGTACACCCACATTTTACATTTATTATATTAGTAAGTTTAAATGCTGCAACAGCTGATCATAAGGTCTTCTTTAAGGGTTCGATTCTAAAGTCGAGTAAAGAGTTACTGGGTCATTCCACCAGGTTTTTTTAAGTACCAGTCTCAGAGTTTAGATTTGTATCAGGTTGATAGCAGTAGGCTCACCGCCTCTCTTGAGGAACTCAAACATATCTAGTGAAAATAATGTGAATGTACTAAGCTTAGGCGTGAGGTTATATATACGTAATAATGTAAATACTGTGTAACCCATACTAATATATATATATAATCCTATTCAGTTTCCACAGACAAATGAAATCACAAAACCGAAAATAAAAATACTTCACTGTTACAACCTCGCATTGCTCTGCAAATCCTTTGTAATTGAAATTGGTACAAAGCTCCAGACGCTTTTCATATCTCCTTAGCTTCATTACGCAAATGACATTCTCGACGAACCCCTCGTATGCAGATAATATTCCACGAATACACGCAGTGTGTAATGTTGTTAACAGTGCATGTGCATAGGTAGCTGCCGCGTTGGCTACTTAAGGCGAATGCTCACATACTGCCCGCGAAATTCAAATTTTCTTACGTTTTTTGCAATTTGCAGGCCAGTGCTTGGTTGTATGTTGATGAACATTTGATTCGCGACTGTAAGACGTATTTAGTTACAGAATTATAATCATCAAAATCATCAATACAACCCTCCAAGTTCATATAGATCGAGGAATAACTTTGACCTTGAAAAAATAGTTTCTCGATCTATATGAACTTGGAGGGTTGTGTTGGTGATTTTGATGATTATAATTCTGTAACTAAATACGTCTTACAGTCGCGAATCAAATGTTCATCAACATGCAACCAAGCACTGGCCTGCAAATTGCAAAAAACCTAAGAAAATTTGAATTTCGCGGGCAGGGTGTGAGCTTCCCCCTTAAGTAATTTTGCATGGATGAAATCCAGACCATCATCTATCTAGCCTTTTCCCAACCATGTTGGGGTCGGCTTCCAGTCTAACCGGATGCAGCTGAATACCAGTATTGTACATGGAGCGACTACCTATCTGACCTCCACAACCTAGTTAATACCCTTTGGTAAGACAGGATGCCAGACTTTCAGGTCACTGACCAAGTACCTGTAACGACTGCCAAAGATCTATATATAATACTAGCAGACGTCCTTCGGTTTCACCCGCGTAGATCCCGTTCCCGTAGGAATACAGGGATAAAAAGTAGCCTATGGAACTCAGCATTAATGTGGCTTTCTATTGGTGAAAGAATTTTTAAAATCGGTTCAGTAGATCCCGAAATTACCCCTTACAATTTAACAAATACTCAAACTTTACTTCTTTATAAAATTAGTATAGATCTAATATATAAAATTCTCGTGTCACAGTTTTCGTTGCCATACTCCTCCGAAACGCCTTGACCGATTTTGATTAAATTTTTTGTGCTTATCCGGTATCTATGAGAATCGGCCAACATCTATTTTTCATCTTTTTTTTTTTTCTATTTTTATGGCAAAACAACGTTTGCCGGGTCAGCTAGTATTAGTATAGATTATGGCAGCCGGGAACAATAGCTTAACATGCTATCCGAGGCATGGAGGAAACTCGGTATGTAATGGGCGGTCAGCCATCCACAGACCAACCTAGGCAAGCGCAGCTTATTTAACCTAAAGATCGACCGGTGTGACAGTTCTTATTGAGCCACGAGCTCCTCTCAGAGATGCAATCCAGACCAATACTAGTACCTAAATTAATTTAGAAATGTATGAATGAGAAGATTTGATTTAATTTCTTACAAGTACAATACACAATAACTTTAAAACATCACGCGTGTGATCTCTAAAGGGTTAGGCAGAGGTGTATGACAGCTTATTGCCATCAACCAGGCACATAATTATCTAGATTCCGTACCTGCTACTGAGAAATTTCTGGTGGAAAAACTAGTGAATAACACTTTGCCCGACATGGGAATCGAACCTGATGCTCAGCAGTTACGCTTGCGACCACTACACCAACAAGGCAACCCAATACACAATAAGCCAAACTTTTATAGCACCGCCGTTAACTTATAAAACAGATGATATCACAACTTGAAACACTCGTACAACATCTTAGTTACCAACTTATTCTCCACTTCGACGAATACACTGCTTGAGTTTATGTTTACACTTGAGATAGTGTTTTCAGCGAACGTTTCCTGTAAGTCGTATCTTACAACTTACTTATTTGTTCAGCAACTTGTTACGCGATCCTCTCACTGCAAATACTATTAATTAACGTTGCTAAGACAAGACACACACGACATGTAATTGGAATCTTAAATTATAAAAACACTTGGAAACATTTCGTTCCGTTGTTAAAGTCTTTTGAGGACTTCTCAATGTTGTATTAAACTTTATTGTTTAACTAAACCGACGCGCGACGAGTGTAATTGCTAAAGTTTTGGAAGTACCCCGTCTTTCTCCTTAAATTGATCCCATCAATTTTGTTTCCGTACAATTTCTGCTGAAGGCAACCATATGCGTAATTTAAATTATATTTTCTCTTTTCTGTGACTTCTGAGTGGTTCATTTGACGTCAAAGTGGCGTTGAATGGAAACATGAATTTGATACATTGAACAAGTTTACGAACAAATATTATTTCATTTTATTCCCTCTCTCTTTCTAACGTCTCTTTAGTTCTTGTCATAAGTGAACTAAATCGAATGTCTTTGGAACAGAAGGCTTTGGAATACGGCTTAGATTTTCTAGCAATTTCAGGGCATGCTGAACATCTCCATGTTTCGGACAGTGGTGATTCCTAGAAAGCAAGTAATGAGTTCTTTGACGGCTTTAGTCTTTGTTTGATAATCCATTTCGACGGACAGATCTGAGACCCTAGCATCAGACGAGCCCGAGGTGAATTGTTAAATCACTCGTATCGCATATAAGGTCCCATTAACATAGGTGGACAAAATTTCAGAAATCATTCAGACCACCAAAATAAGGACGACGGTAAAAAAAAAAATAAGAAAAACGCATTTAAGTACCTACTCATAAAGGATAAGTTTGTTCTAGAGTGCCGACAATTTATTACTTTGAGTAAAAAAAAAACACTTTTTTAATGTTTTTTTTTGTTTAGATATCTTTGGTTAGACCTACTGAACGCTGTGTTAAAATTTGTCAACAATGGGACCTTATAATATTTTCATAATTTTAAGACCTTATTCATATCAATGGCGATACTGATTGTGCTTGTTGCAATTAATTTAACAAAAATTGCTTCAGGATGACGTTTACACCGCGCCCTCGGAAGGGCCGAATCCTGTCGGGGCTGCGGGTTGTTCGAAAGACATACCGCGGTTCCGAACACAAAGGGCTAAGAAGGAATGGGTGGTTTTTAGTCAGTAGAAGTCTGACACTACCTTCCGCTAACGGGAGGAGTCTTTTGATGATTTCCCATGTTCCAAAAAGGGCCGGTGAGGCTGTGACCAGACCTATTAGAAAGTTTATTATATTAATCATCGACGGACTTGTTACACCCGCTTTAGGGACATAGGTCTTGTAATGTCCAATAAAGTTAATGCATTATTATTAACGACCTTGCACTGAATAATATGGCCTATTGTGCCGTGTTCCTAATCTGTTTCTGGTTCCAGGTATTTTATTGTAAGTAGTGTCTTCTTCGGAGAAACAATCTAATTATCCACCCATTATGGCTTCCAACTGTTCAGTGTATTTCTCTGAATTGGCCGTTTCGTAAACACTGCTTTTACGAGATCGGTTTAGCTGCAACCGATTCTGAAGCAGGTCGTTACGGCCCGGAGTCACGTGCGCCTGTAGCGTACTGCGTTAAAAACTGCAACACTGCACTCAAACTCAAGGATCGCTGATATAAATCGGGCGCCATTTTATTCTCTCTCTTTCTCTCGAGGGCTCCTGTCATCAATAATGGCATTTTTTGGATGCTTTGGTTCCTAGTATCAATCCTTGTCATCATGAGTCTTGAAAAGTCTCTCTAACTACGGTATTTTAATCAAAATCAACAACTTACTTCTTTTAAAACCAACCCCTAAATGTTATGTTCTACTTACTGTTTTGCATTAATTTTCATCGCAAACCTTGTCTTAAAACACAAAGCACGTTTAACGGTTCCTGTTTTAATTTTAAATTCAGTTGTACAATAAGAACCGTAGCGTATAGCTTGCAACTTTGTTTTAATAAGAAGAAAACTTTGAATTTCAACTACGTAAAAGCTTTTTGATTTCTTAACAAATTACGCGAGAGATTTCTGAAAGAAATATTCTTGCCTTGTGCGTGATAAGTAGCGAATTGCAATCAATCAATCTAAATCACAAATTGAAGAACGATACATTACCCTTAAAAGAAGAAGAATTAGAATCTATTAAAATACCTAGAAAACCTTTCTGGCAACTTGATTTTTCTTGTCTGTGTGTGTAACTTATACATAACTAAGCAATCGTCTTCCTGCCCTTGCCCCATTCCATTTGGCACGGCATCATTTATTCCTTTCTCTCTTTCTGTTTCATATAATTACTCACACAATTTTGTCGTCTTTTCTTTGGCCTTCCTATCTTTCCATCAAAATTCATGTTCGTCACTCTTTTGGTCACATGCCGTTCATTCCACCTCATGCATTCCACCACATGCATGAGCATGAGCATGGCATGGGCCCAGAGAAACGACTTCGTTTAAATTGCACCGCTTTTAAACAAAGGCAAAATAACTAAGTACTAGTAACTAAAGAAATCCTATTACAAGCCCAATGCCCAATTATTGCTTTTCATATTCCTCATCTAGGTAGATAAGAACCTACCCAGGTGCGTACATAAGCAACAAGTAAAAAAAAGTTTTTAAGTTATCAAGCTAAGGGTTATTCAAACACTTTAGATACCAAAATAAACTAGGCTTAGGCAAATAAACATGAAAACCATTCTGAAGTATTGAGTAGTGAGGCAATATTCGTTCCATCAGGCAATATACAGGTCGATGTAAAAGAGGTCGGTTTCAGAGGACATCATCCGACGAGTAGTTTTCTCAACTCCTTATATTTGCAGAGGGTTCTCGTCCCAATCCCCTAATGCAAATAGAGAACTTATTTCAATTTTTCTTCGACAAATTGTCCAAGAATTTCTACGTAATAATACGAGGTCCATTTCTTTGGTTGATCTTGTGAAATATGTTCGGATCGTTGCGGGAAAAATTGAATTCGTACGCTAACTTAGCAATTTATCGAAATCTTTAAATTGTTTATAGGTACTTCATTTGTTTGTTTTTTCAATTGTTTTATAGCCATTTCAGTGAGCAAAGGTTGGTGATTTCATGAAGAATAATATGCTCATTTTGTATCGTATCTTTAGAATAAGTAAGTAATAACCAAAAGAATTTCGCAACTCAAAAACATACGTGGGTGTGAGACTGAATACCTTCCAACTTAAAAGGCGAAATAAGTGAAAGGTGTACAAAAGGACATCGCCTCGAAAAGTTTATTATTAACGAAAATATCAGATAAGTAAACAAATACCTATTTGTAGATGTAAATCGAGCCCCAACAGTGGGTGTCGTAATAGGAGACAAAGGTATAAATGCTAAAAACTCACAGAGTACTTACGAGTCAGCATGTTCAAGGGTTCCGTTAGTAGGTAGTCGGGTTGATTTTTTTACGCAAACACGATATTGATTTTATTGCTACTTAAAATAATTTTACATGATCAGATATCGCGTAAGATAGAGAAGTATGGAAGGAGAAGTGGGAGGCCTTTGCCCAGCAGTGATTTCCCATACTGGTAAGACTTGTTGTCAGATTTTCAGGCCACTGACTACCTGGAACCTTTGTCAAAGATCTATACAAATGACAGCCAGGACCAACTGTTTAACGTGGTTTCCAAAACACGGAGGAAACTCAGTATGTAATGGTTGGTCACCTATTCACAGAACAACCTAGGCAAGCGTGTCTTAACCTAAAGATTGATTTGAGCGGCAGTAGAGCCTGAAGACCAGGACACGGAGATCGATGTGAGTCAGCAAACATTTTACTATATATCATCATCAGTCTATAATGTTCATATGTCAGGTGCAAGGGTGAAAGGGAAGATGTTGTCGTCTCTTTCTTTTAAGGATATGCACCTGTATTTTTTGTCTAGCCACGAGATGCTCCAAGGCTCAAGTCACGGTGGAATATACGTACGGAACCATAAAAGGATAATACACATTTCTTTGAAGTGGGCAGTTTGCGTCGGAGTTCTAATACGAACGTAATACGATCACCGATACCAAAGGTGACTCTAATGGCATTACTGCCTTCGCAGCTGGCCCCGTGCGACCTTTGAGCTCGTCTGCTAGGTAGATACGAAGGTGGGTGTAATCACTGTATAACTTGATAAAAGGGAAGAAAATATTACTGATAAGACTTTTTCTAGCTTTCAATTTGAATAATCTTATAAATGAAACAAAAATCAGTAAGTGAATAGACGTTAAAAATAAATAATTAGGTATCCAGATTGACTCACTGTTTAGTCTATGATAATATGATATTAAGAAATATGATTCTCGGATTTTTGTGAGTATGTCAATTAGTTTCTTGTTATTTTTAAGCTCAAAAGTAATTAGGTATCCAATAGGTACGCAATATACCAAATAAACTACTGAGCACGTGGTCCTGGATTCGATTCCACGGGCCGGGCAAAGCGTTATTGGGCTTTCTATCAGGAATTTATCAGAAGCCACGGAATCTGGATTTGTGCCTAGTTGATGACAATAGGACTAGCTTAACTGGTGAAATGTGCACCTCTGCCTAACACTTCGGGGATTACAGGTGTTATGATGTTACCATATAAAACCTTTTTTTTTTAAAAAAACAACAACTACATAAACTTCTAACATTCATTGTATAAAAATTATTTAACCTACTGAAATCGTACCTTAAGTCTTACACTTAACATTCATTTATCAACAAAGCTCCATAAATCATTCAAACTCATCCCAATGCAAACTCGAGCACATTCAGCCAGTAATAAGTTCCGACTCCATTGATATCACAACTCCATTCAGCAAGTCATTTCTTGTTTTGTTATTTAGCGACGTCCATAGAATGGAAGAAAACCTCCCCCGGCATTAGCCAGGGGCGGGTTTCTTGAACTCTTTACGGCCGGCCAGTCCCTCCAAACAAAGCCAAACTTCTATCAAAGCTGAAAGTACAAAGAAAAATATAAAACTTGTAAGTTTCAAAGGGATCATCCCTTTATGTTCTCTTTTTTGTTACGGAATGGAATACCCATGATGAATTGTGTTGGATGCCTTAAAAGAAACAAATCTTATTAAAGGGAATTCGGCTTTGTACTGTCATGTTGGATGATGAATGTTGATCGAGGGCGTGTTGGAATGTGTGTCTTGCGGGAAGTATTTATGTGATTTGTTTGACAATCTCACTTGATTCAAATGAAACAATTACGTCGAGGCTTGCGTCGAGAGACACGCGTGTGTGAAGGTAGAAACATATTACCGTCGTGTCGCGTGAGGAGCATATCGGTTTCATACATTTAGTAAAGATAGAAACACACTACTGTGTCGTGTCACATCAGAAGCATACTGGTTTCATACATTTAGACATTTGCACATTACATAATGAAACCAGTATGTTTCTGATTCAATTTTACTTGTTCACTTTGCGTTAGTTCTGGTCATCATGGTGTGTCGAATCCTGGTCGCTCGATGCAATTTAGTTCATTTGTTTTCCTCGGAACCCATGTCATTATAGAGCATATCAATTTGATTCCAAAACGTCACAGCTCTATTCGCTTAAATAAATGTTTAAAAAAAATTGGTTGTCTGTAAAGTCGGTTTACTGACGATAGTTGAACGTGACAACGTCTTAAGAAAATACTGATTTACATAAAATTCTTCATTCAGAAAATCATTTTAAATTTAAAAAATAAAAATACAACAAAATACTTGAATAAAATTTATTGTTTAAATTACTACTCAATTGTTAAAATTAAAATTTTGATTTTATTATTTTAATAATATAATTAAATTTTTTCAATTAGTTACTTAATTATTTTAGCAAATTTAATTGTAATTTGTTATAAAAAAGTAATAATTTTAAATAATTCATTATAAGAATAAACAATGATTAAATTATTGTTTATAAATCTTACATTTAAAATTTGGAAACATTAAAATTTTCGTAAATCTAGTTTTTAAAAAGCCCGCCTCAATGTGTTTGATATAGGAGAAAATGTTCCCTTTGACGGATGGCTGGTTTAACCTGTCATTTCAGACACGTTGTTGTGTTAAGTGGAAGATTTAATATTTATGTTTTAATTTTTTTAAATCATAGCTACGCTCGATAATTATTTCGATTGAATAGTAAAGCCATCAATTTTTTACTCATCGTGAAATAGTTCTGTTAACTTATTGTTTTAATTTTGTCAATTATAGCATAACCTACAATCGCTGCACTAGCGGACCGATGCTATTAATTTTAATGATGAAAGCACGAATATTCGACAATATATCACTGAATATATAATTAATATCGAAAGAATCATCGTTCATTCCCATTAGTTCGATTCATTAGTTCGATCGTCGAACTAGTGAGAATTTTTTTCTCATCTGTTCGACCGTCGAACTAGTGAGAACTTTTTTTCTCATTTGTTTGACCGTCGAATTAATTAGATTTAATTCGTAATAGATAACACTCATACATGCAACGCATGTACTCCATGACGCGCGCTCGCTACGCTCGCATATTAAATAACACTAATATCTTCTGTCCCCGAAGTGCCGGGCCTCCGCCGGCCTCCTTCGTCGGCCTACGGCCCGGTGCCCATGCCGCCCATAAAGGATACTGTCGCGAAACGGTGATTCATCCACTTAGCGGACGACTAGCAACAGCCTATAATTTTGCGTTTATGCGTTTTTATTTTATTACGAAATAAGTAAAACATTTAAATGTAGTAGAACTATTTTTAAATCTAATTAATTCGACGGTCGAACAAATGAGAAAAAAAGTTCTCACTAGTTTGACGGTCGAACAGATGAGAAAAAAAAATCTCACTAGTTCGACGATCGAAATAATGAATCGAACTAATGGGAATGAGCCAGAATCATTACATTTATCGCTGTAATTATCGTTGCTATAAACAATTGACACCACATTCACTTTACACTGCACTTGATACTCGATCAAAACATGTACATGTACTATAGTATAGCAGCTGTCCACGCAGACGCATCGCTCACTCAAGTAGGAGAGAGACGGATGTCGAACGCTGCCGAACGCAAAGGCCGATTGTGCTTCTTTGTCGCTCGTTCCGCGCTCTCGCTTGCACTTCAAGCCTTACATGGAACGCCTCAGAGCGAGGTAACGCAGAGGTAACGCCTCAGAGGTAACGCCTCAGAGGTAACGCCTCAGAGGTAACGCCTCAGAGGTAACGCCTCAGAGGTAACGCCTCAGAGGTAACGCCTCATGAGTCATGTTTTTTCGTGCGTGCAGCCGGCTCTATCGAATTATAAGACGTTGTCACGTCAAAAATTCTCACTAGTTCGACGATCGAAATAATGAATCGAACTAATGGGAATGAGCCAGAATCATTACATTTATCGCTGTAATTATCGTTGCTATAAACAATTGACACCACATTCACTTTACACTGCACTTGATACTCGATCAAAACATGTACATGTACTATAGTATAGCAGCTGTCCACGCAGACGCATCGCTCACTCAAGTAGGAGAGAGACGGATGTCGAACGCTGCCGAACGCAAAGGCCGATTGTGCTTCTTTGTCGCTCGTTCCGCGCTCTCGCTTGCACTTCAAGCCTTACATGGAACGCCTCAGAGCGAGGTAACGCAGAGGTAACGCCTCAGAGGTAACGCCTCAGAGGTAACGCCTCAGAGGTAACGCCTCAGAGGTAACGCCTCAGAGGTAACGCCTCAGAGGTAACGCCTCAGAGGTAACGCCTCATGAGTCATGTTTTTTCGTGCGTGCAGCCGGCTCTATCGAATTATAAGACGTTGTCACGTCAAAAATAATTACATTCTGTTCTACCTGTGCAATGTGCATTACTATACTCCTTAATCCAAAACCGAAAATGAATTAAATTCAAAAGAAATTTCGTTACCGATCTTACATCACCTTTCGTTTGGGACCGTTCCAAGACAATCTCTTTGTTTTTCTTCCTCCTTTTCATCTTGTTATTCCATCATGAAAAGATAGAAAACACAGTTTCCACGGAACAGTATTAGTATGAAAAAAATAAAGGTACCTATACTTAGTTCAATCTTGACCTGAGCATGATCCAAAATCATAACGAAAAGATAGAAATCAAAGTAAAACTATTCTGAAAGTTAACATGGTTTTTTTCCAACAATTTTGTAGCAAATAAGCCGTCGACTCCGCCTATGAATCTGCACAATTCACTAGAGGCATCGCAGGTTCTTCACAATCTAAGAGGCAAGCCCTGAAATTACCCAAGAATGGTTTAAGATTGGTTCTAGGCTTTCTGGAATAAGCTTTTCACTAATAACGCTCTACTCCTTGATAATAATACTCAGTTGCAAATGCTAAGCCTAGGTTGGGCAAAACATTATATAGGGTTTCCATTTGGAATTTTCAGTACCACTTTGGATTTGTCGACGATACGCATATAATATGAATGATATGAAGTCACTAAGCATATTTAAACCTAGACCCGAACATGTTCGAGCAGATCGTAATCATGAGGAGACATGCCACAAGAAGTTCGTGCCCGCCTCTTACCTGTACACTTACGGAGCCAATTATTCACTGTTACTTGTCTGTGCGAGTGTACCCTGGCTCCTAGTAGACGCATATAAATAATCCATTATTTACTTTAAAGTCTATTGGACATCAATGATATTGAAGTTATGAATGTTTAGATTTTCATAATATTGAATTTGATTCTTACATAATTCCCTCTAACGAAATAAATTCTAGTAGGTAGGATATTTAATAGTCTTTGATCAATATAATTTTACGCTACTTGAAAGATTAAACTTGACATTTTATTTACAAATACCGCGTGTATCTGGAAAGTGTGGTCATGTCAAAGTATCATCATTCATCATTTCAGCCAAAAGACGTCCACTGCTGGACATAGGCCTCCCCCAGGCGTCGCCACATTGACCGGTCCCGTGCGTCTCTCATCCAGCGGGTTCCTGCAACCTTGACCAGGTCATCGGTCCACCTAGTGGGAGGCCTTCCAACGCAACGTCTTCCGGTTCGCGGTCGCCATTCCAGAACTTTTCGGCCCCATCGGCCATTCCGTTCTGCGAGCAATGTGCCCTGCCCATTGCCACTTAAGTCTGGCGATTCTTCGGGCTACGTCGGTAACCTTGGTTCTCATGCGGATGTCCTCATTTCTGATTCGATCACGCAAGGAAACTCCGAGCATAGCCCTCTCCATTGCCCTTTGGGTGACTTTGAGCTTTCTGATGAGGCCCATTGTGAGCGACCACGTTTCGGTCCCGTATGTAATCACTGGCAACATACACTGGTCATAGACTTTCGTCTTGAGACACTGGGGTAAGTTGGACGAGAAGATAGCGCGCAACTTCCCGAACGCTGCCCAGCCGAGTCGGATTCGACGATTGACCTCTTTCTCGAAGTTAGATCTACCCAACTGGACCGTTTGTCCCAGGTAGACATAATCGTCCACAACTTCGAGCGTAGAGTCTCCGATCTTGATAGGAGTGGGTGTTACATGAACATTCAACATAACCTTGGTTTTGTCCATGTTCATTTTAAGACCCACTCTTTCGGAAGCTCTACTGAGGTCATCAAGCATTGCACTGAGGTCTTCCATGGTCTCAGCCATGACTACTATATCGTCGGCAAACCGAAGGTGAGTGATGGTCTCGCCGTTGACGTTGATGCCAAGTCCTCTCCAATCCAGAACCTTGAAGATATCCTCCAATGCAGCGGTAAACAGTTTCGGAGATATGACGTCTCCCTGTCTCACACCGCGCTGCAGAAGGATAGGTTCCGAGGTCTGGTCCTGAAGTCGAACTGACATGGTGGCGTTTTTGTACAAACACTTCAACACCTCGATGTACCGGTAGTCGATTTGGCACCGTTGGAGTGACTGCAGCACAGCCCAAGTCTCGATCGAATCGAATGCTTTCTCGTAGTCCACAAACGCTAAACAGAGAGGCAGGTTATACTTGTTATGTACAGCGCTACCTACGACCTCGACCCTGATTCGCGACTCAGGCGCCGCTGCATAATGGGAACGGCCAGCACGCCGACGCAGCATTTCGTACCGCGCAACCATCGGAAATCATCGACTCAGCGTCTAATACTTTCAAGGCTTCAACACGGAAGAAACGAACTGAGTCAGCACTCCGATGCACGTATCGAAGATCACCTAATAACCAGAATAAAAGTAGTACTTCATTCTGTATTCCAACATCGAATAGGAATCATTAGGCTAGTTAGGTTATAATTAATGTATAATTTTACTTTAATATAGATTAAGTAGTCATCTTTGGTTTCATTTCAATCCCCCGATTGCAGCTAACGTAATTGGCGCAGTCGGTAGGATATTCGAGGCAGTGCGCGGCGCGGTATAGATTTCCAAAAATCGTTAATCTGCTGACTCCGATAGTCGCTGTCGGTATTTCCAAGTACTTCATCGAATATCCGAATCTACGGTCCAGCTGCAGTTTCGGGAGGAGAATCCAAACTTCGATTCACGAGAGAACCAGAGATGAATAAATTGTAAGTACACTTGAATCGTTCCTGTGTTGCTTCCCTCTTAGTCCTAGAACCACTCAACTTCCAAAATTTATTCCCCGAAAAATTCCAGTTCCCAGGAGTCCGCATCTTTCACGGCTCGCTGGTGTGCTATGGATTACGGTAGAGATTTAGATAGTTATAGTGAGAATAGCATAGGTAGTAGTGTAGTTAAAAATAACCCACGACTCCGACACGATTTACAAGGCCCTTCGCATGGTCCCGGAGTCCGATGGGAACCCAAACGTTTTGTCTATATTTATTAAGATATAATGCGACTATATAGTAGAAGATTTAATGTTAGAATTTGTCAGAATAGACAATATCTCAGCTTTCATATAAGCATCAAGCACGGTGCATTCCATGATAGACCTAGACACTTAGGTCCATGGTTAATAGGTTAGGAATAATATACAGTAAGGATGAGAAACTAAGCCTAGAGCTCAAGGAATACTTTGACATCATCAGGCCTGGAACATACTTTATCGAAAAACAGATAGTAATAGTATTCAGATTTCCCATAATTTCAAAAACCGCCTATGAACTGTATAAGCCATCTATATTATAGTCCCCACCAAAAACCAACAAGCCCTTATCCCTATATCCCTTCATAGCAACCAACGGGTACTTTTCCGTGTACATAGAGGCAGAATGCCGAAGTTCAGCAATTTCTACCTCTGTAAGAAGGAAATAACCCACCAATCCACCATCCAAGAACTCATCGTGAACGAAGCCCTTAAGCGCTCCTGCCAGTATAGCACAGTACTGAGCACTGAGCTATCAACGAATGGTTCTGCACACGCTTCGAGGCACCCGACACCAGCGGACACACCAACGAGGAGCCTGAGATAGAGAAAGAGGACCACACGCCCAGAGGACCAGTTCCAGAAACATTTTCTCTCAATGTTCCAAAATAGTTCCTGATCTGCGGGTGGAGATGTTATGTACAGCGCTACCTACGACCTCGACCCTGATTCGCGACTCAGGCGCCGCTGCATAATGGGAACGGCCAGCACGCCGACGCAGCATTTCGTACCGCGCAACCATCGGAAATCATCGACTCAGCGTCTAATACTTTCAAGGCTTCAACACGGAAGAAACGAACTGAGTCAGCACTCCGATGCACGTATCGAAGATCACCTAATAACCAGAATAAAAGTAGTACTTCATTCTGTATTCCAACATCGAATAGGAATCATTAGGCTAGTTAGGTTATAATTAATGTATAATTTTACTTTAATATAGATTAAGTAGTCATCTTTGGTTTCATTTCAATCCCCCGATTGCAGCTAACGTAATTTACTCCTCGGTCTTCTGTATAACCTGCCGCAGCGTATGTATGTGGTCTACGGTACTGAAGCCTTTTCGGAATCCGGCTTGTTCGGGAGGCTGGAAATCGTCAAACCTGCGTGCGAGACGATTCGTGATGACTCTTGGATTAGAAATATCCTCATACATGGTTTCAACTTCATCGTCGGGGTATGCCGAGGTCGGGGCGTAGACCTGTATGACCTTCAGCGAATATCTTGCAGATATTCTGAGTAGGGCTTGCAATCCGGATATCCGGATATCCGTATTATCCGGATATCCGCTCATTTTCAAATCCGGATTTTACTCGCAATACTATCCGGATTTTTCGGATTTTACGGATAGTTTTATTTTTCCTTTAAATATTAAATGAAAAACTGTCATCTGTGTAAAGTACATAACTATTGCATTAGTTCGATGCAAGCTCGAAACCAGCGCTTGTGATATGGAATTCTCACGAGGTAACGTATACATTTATGCTGAAAAAGGTGCAAAAGCTTTTTCCCTGATACCTCTACAAACGTGTTTGGACATTATCCTTTTTAACATTTTGACCGCCACAGACGACACTGCTTGTTCAGCTTGTCGTCTATACGTGACTGTGGCGCTCAAAAGGTTAATAATATAATAATATGTATCCTACCAAGTTTCTTTTAGGATGTTTGAATTTTAATTCCCTTAAACCACTAAATAACAGGTTACACCGACGCCTCGGATTTACATGCGGAGCTGTGTCAATATTTGTTCCGAATAATTATAATCGCTCTAATTGTTTAATGTCCCATTTTGTCGCACTGTAACTCGGTCCACCTCCCCTATTTCGCGTCCCCTTACCCATTTGTTCCACCTGCTGAACATCTCCCATCTGGACAAGAGTTGCTTTGGCTGACCTGGAAGTATTTAAACAGACTTCACACCCAGGTTGGTCGCAGCAAAAAAAATAGCATAAATGATTCTGCACTGGAGTGTAAATGTGGTGGTGTTCCTCAAACTATGGGTCACTTGATATCGTGCCCTGCGTGTCCTGCTGGTTATTTACTACAGGAACTGATGGACGCCACCGAAAGTGCCAAACTAGTAGCCTAACTCTGGGCCGACACAATTTAGATTGCTATCGACACGCTAAGAAGAAGAAGATTTCGCGTATGCTTACGATGCTCAATGCGCTCGTGGAGACCAACCCTGGACTGGACTTGTTTGCTAATTAATGGAAGACAATAATGTTACAATGTTTGTGGTTCTGTAAGAAGACCGAGTAAAGGATTACTTAACTTAGTGTTAATGGCTATTGGTGTACTAAATGTAATAAACCTCCTAGTAGCAGTAGTCCGGTTGTTAGTTTGTTGTCCGGTTGACTGAACTAGTGCAACTTTTCAGCAGCAGTAGTTCGTTTGAAAATGTTGAAATATAGCACCGAACTACCGATACTCTTTAGTAGCAACAGATCAGTTTGTAAAGGCTATATTAAATTAAGAAACGTAAGGCCTGCCTTTATTTATAACTAGCTTTTGCAAGCGGCTTCGCCCGCGGGAAAATGTCGATTTTCCATACAAACTTTCATCCCCTATTTAACTCCCTTAGGGGTTGAATTTCCAAAAATCCTTCCTTATTCCTTGTCTACATTATAAAGGAAACCTCTGTGCAAAATTTCAGCGTTCTAGGTGCAAGGGTTTGGGCTGGGCGTTGATGAGTCAGTCAGTCAGTCAGGACTTCTCTTTTTATTTTTATGTAGAAGAAGATATGTGTACCTACACTTCAGACGCATAGTACCATTAACGTAAATTACCTGATACACAATAATGACCAGACTTATCACGATATTCAGACAATAATTGTGTGGCATTGTTGGTTGTTTTGGTATTATTAGTTTTAATTATTTTTTTATTTTAAAGGAATTTTTACCAAATAAACACAATTTTCTTTCTTTTTTTCAAGGTATAGTTTATTATTTCTGTCATTTTGTATGAGAGACTGATTATTACGTGTTACAAAAGCTTATTATTTTTATTTCAAATAAAAACTAAAAATTATCCGTATTATCCGTACTATCCGGATACTCCGGATAGTAAAATTTTAAAATCCGTATTATCCGGATAGCAAAAATGAACGGATATTGCAAGCCCTAATTCTGAGTATAAGGTACGCCACCCTGTTCGACACACTCTCGATCTTCACCACGTTGTTCATGAGAGACTTGTGGACGATAAACCCAACACCACCTTGTGACTGCCGGTCTCCCTCTCGGAAGTAGAGCAGGTTGCCGGATTTCAGGATTATCGTGTGCTCCCCCTCTCTTCGGACTTCAGATAATCCGACAATACTCCATCGCAGCCTGCTTAATTCTTCCTCGAGTTCCGCCAGCTTCTCGTCGGCCCGGAGTGTGCGCGTGTTATATGTTACCAGGTCCAGTCGTCGGTATGTTTGGTAGCCGGATCCCGTCCGGGGATTCTTAGCACCCCTTGCCACGCCGTTGCCTCGACCGCTACCGTAGCCGAGGGTAGACGGGCTGCCGGGTACTAGGGGCCTGTTTTGTTTAACGCTCATCATTTTTTGGGGGGGGGTTTGCCATAATCGCCACGCTTGGCAGGCGGGTTGGCGATCGCAGTATGGTTGTTATAAAGACACAGAGAACGCTGCTGCCCATTCTCTGGTAAGTCCCTTAGTCGCCTCTTTCGACACCCACGGGAAGATATGGGATGGTGCTATTCTTTACGTCCGACACCACACGGAACTGTGTGTCAAAGTATGTAGCACAGAATATCAGACTCAACAATTTATATTTACCTAACGTCTTACGTCTCTGAAACACGTTGTATATGTAGAACTTAAAACTTGAAAATGGAATGTAAACACGAGTACTTTCGACGACATTTACTTACTGGTCTTTTTCTTAATCTTACCTATCTATCTCGAAGGAGTGTACACCCACATGTCGCCAGCTATGTTCCCAGTCCCATAATATAATACGGGCCAAGAGGCGTGTCTGCCATTAACTGGGCATAGACCCCGGGGCGATGCCGAAAATGACCCTTTTATTTCAACCGCTTGAAAATTTATTGTTTTATAGTATTAATCGATGACGTAGCGATTTATTATTGCTAATTATATTGAAACGAAAACATTACCCGTATTCGGTTTCACAAGCATTTTCACAGTATGCATTCAACCGATTTCAATAGAATCAACTGGAGTCAAAATACACTAAAATGATTATACTGCTGATTAATAGAATATTTCAAATATGACTAAATTGCCTAAAGGTTCATTTTAAATAGATATCTAAATTATTCATGCAATGCATATCAATGGCAATGGTTGGCGTTTTGAAATCGAGTATGGTTTGATTTAATGTAATTGGTATTCAACAAAAATAAATTAGTTGCTTAATAGAATGCCCAGCATGTTTACAAACAAAAGACTTTCGGTTTGCATATACATAATTAAATTCAATTCAATCGCAATCCATATTGTAGGTACATACACTTACAGGTGATAAATAAAACAATTATTGAAACAATAGGGGATCGGACTAGGTCAAAATAATATGATTCTGTTTAGTCCGTAAGTTAGATTATCGAAAAATATTGAATACGTGTTTTTTGTTTTATCAAATCAATAAGAATTGACGAAGATAAAGCGCGTCAAAGATCATGGAGTTGGGCTTGAAACGTCACTTGTAGGTACAAAATGTACTATCATATGACGTCACACGAGTTTTCGAAGCACTGTATCTGTGTATGTCTTCATTTTTTGTTTACGTGAAAAAAGAAAAAATACGTGTCCAATAATTTTTGGAAATCTATCTGAAGGACTAATTACTATTTTTATGTCCGATCCCCTATTACATGTATATCGAACCCAGGACCTCATGCTTAAGCAGTCGCGCTTGTGACCACTAGGACAACGAGACAGTCAAAGAAAAAAGCTAGTGCCCTTTACTTAAATGCAATGGAGTGTTGTAGAGTACACATTCTATCATCGACAGTCGACAAAAATGAGCAAATGTGTACATTTCTCCAAAATTAAAACTCAATGGCTCAAAAACATCTCCACAACATTCCGATGAATGCCTAACAATTCTCACATATATTTCTAAAAATCTTTTGTTAAGTAAGCTTAGATTATTCGTGCGGAACAGAGCACACGTGTGATGCCACTCTTAGCCGAGTATCGCCTCTTAGACAAATTGAAAAAGGATTCGCAGTAAGTGATGTGTGGAGAGAGATCGTGGTATCATTGGGATCGAGCAGATCTGAAAGTAATGAGGTAGTCTTCATTACTTTCAGATCATATTTCAGACATTCATCTATATTTATAAGTTTTAAATGAAAACAGTGGTTTATTTATTTTTTTATAGGTTTTTTTTATTGAGCCTAAAATGTCCCACTGCTGAGCAAATGCCTTCCACTCTTCTTTACTTCTTTCGGCGAGATTGACCGGAGGTACCTTTACATTTAGAATTATAAAAAATAAATAAAATAAAATAAAATAAAAAAAGGCATTTATTTCTTACAGAAATGCTATTTACAAAGTTTTTTATGTTAGTGTTAAAAGAAAAAAAGATTTGGTTTGTTAGTTTGAATATATTATTGTTTGCTGTTTCCGAAATTTATTCTGTAAGAACCCCTCTGCAGGTAAAGGCCTCCTCCAAATTTAGCCAGTTTTCTCTGGATTGCGCTGTATCCAGTTTGGACCCGCTGCGTGTTTTATTTCATCCTCCCATCTGTTGCAGGGTCTCCCTTTCTTTCTTTTGCCCACTGGCCCCCTCCATACTGTCACTCTTTTTGTCCACCTTTGATCTTGCAGGCGTGCTATGTGTCCTGCCCACTTCCATTTAACTGCAAGGGATTGTGCTAAACCATCTGTTGCCTTTGTTATATTGCGTATTTTTGTATGCCTTATTTTGTCTATTCTTTTTATGTTTAACATACTCCGCTCCATTCCCCGTTGGCATGTTATGATTTTATTTATGACATTTTTGTTAAATTTCCACGTCTGACAAGCGTAGGTCAAGCATGGTATAAGGCAAGAATTCATAACCTTCGTCTTCAGTTTGATTGGCATGTTGCTTTTAAATATTTCTTTGAAGCTCCAGTATTTATTCCATGTTAACTGGGCCCTGCGCTCAATCTCCTGGTAGTTGTTTGATCTGTCGAAGCTTATTTGCTTGCCTAGGTAAATGTATTGTTCAGTATAATGGAGCGGCTCGTTATCGACGTATATTTGTACCTTGGTGCTGTTGGTCATTACCATAGTTTTAGATAGGTTCATTTCTAGTCCGGCGAGTTTGCTAGCTTGGTTTAGTGACTCCACCATCTGCTGTAGTTCTTTGCCTTTCTCTGATATCAGCACTAAGTCGTCGGCGAAACGTAGGTGGCTCAAATACTTAGTTTTTATTTTTATACCACGTTCATTCCAGTCAAGCTTGCTTATTGTCGACTCTAGTATGGCTATAAATAGTATGGGTGACAGTGGGTCCCCCTGTCTTAAACCTCTCTTTATAGGAAACCAAGGGCCAGTTTTTTCTAGTTTAACTCTGCTTTTGCTCTTCCTGTATATATTTTTAATTACTCTTATATATTCGTTTTCCACATCCTGCGTTACTAGAGTTTCCCAGATATAGTTGTGTAACACCGAATCGAATGCTTTTCTGTAGTCGATAAATGCCAAGTATAATGGTCTACTTCTTTCTTGATATTTCTCGATGAGAAGCTCGAGTGTGTGAATATGGTCGATGGTAGAGAAGCCTTTCCTGAATCCTGCCTGTTCGACAGGTTGTCTTGTTTCTAATGTAGAGCTAATTTTTTTGGTCAGGATTGTAGAAAATAGCTTATATGCACTCGACAGCAGACTTATAGGTCTATAGTTTCCGATATCTTTCGGGTCGCCTTTTTTATATAACAGAATTATGTTAGATTCAGACCATTGAGTGGGTGTCTCTCCAGATTCGAGGATAGAGTTGAATAAAGTTGTAAGGGGTGTAGATAGTATTGGGGTAGCTATCTTTAGAGTCTCGTTTGCTAGGTTGTCCGATCCCGGGCTTTTGTCTAGTTTTAGTTTGTTCAGAGCCTCGACGACGTCACTTTCTTCAATTTGCGGTCTTTTTGTTAAGTTTCCGTTGCTGCTAAT
The DNA here is from genome assembly GCA_949316265.1 of Diarsia mendica. Classification (NCBI taxonomy): domain Eukaryota; kingdom Metazoa; phylum Arthropoda; class Insecta; order Lepidoptera; family Noctuidae; genus Diarsia; species Diarsia mendica. The sequence goes on along the minus strand of OX438902.1, from coordinate 10,999,533 downwards.
ATTTTGGTTTTCGTGGTTTGTGTCTGCTGGCTCCTTTGTGCTGTATAAGTTCCTGTAGAACTCTGTCGCTATGTCGATGATGTCGCCGCGGTTGGTTTTGGTTGTAACGCCTTGTTTTAACTCTTCGATCCAAGTTTTATTTGGTTTAAGTTCCTTGTATGCCTTTTTTGTGCTTCCAGTTTTGTAGAGGTGTTTTTCAATAGTTTTATATCTGTAGTTGGCGTAGTCTTTTTTTATGTATTTGTTGACAAGCTTGTAAAGCGCCGAGATTTCGTTTCTTATTGCTCTGGTTTTATTTAAGCTTTTTTGCAGGTCTTGTCTTCTTTTGAAAAGTTTTAATGTACGCTCTGAGAATATTTTGTGGCCATTCTTTGGACTTTGTGCTACTCGGGCATTTTGCAAGCTTGTGGTGATGATTCTGATTAAGTTATCGTAGTATTTCTGGACTGGGATAATAGTCTCACCGAACATTTGATCTTTTGACATGTAGGAGTTTAAGTATTCTTTGAACTTGGTAATTTCTTCTTCGCTTGTTATTGTGTTTTGTTGACAGTTTGAAAACTTTGTTCTACTTTTTTTGAAATGGGTATCATATGATATTGTAGCTCTTACAGGCCTGTGATCTGAAGGGTAGTTGATATTCAGTACTTCTATGTTTTTAAACAGACGAGGTCGATTCGACAGCACAAAGTCTATTTCATTTTTGGTGACTCCATCCGGTGATCGCCAGGTCCATTTTTTTTTTGTTTTTTTTTTTGAAGAAAGTGTTCATAATTGACAACTTGTTTTCACTGGCGTATTCGATTAATCTTTGTCCTCTCTCATTTCTGATTCCAAATCCGTGTGTTTTCATGATTGACTGCTCCTCGTGTTTTGGTATTCCAATTTTAGCATTTAGGTCGCCCATCAGTATGAAGTCTTTGTGTGCAATTTCTATAGCCCGGTTTACTGTCGCATAAAAGTTATCGATTTCATTATCGCTTGCTTGTGCAGTAGGGGCGTAGACTTAATTGAGGGATAGGCTAGTATTCTCAAATTTCAGGTTCAATATGACTACTCTTTCAGAGAGACTGAGGTAGCTCTCTATATTATTTTTGAGATGGCATTTAACTATAAAACCTACGCCATGTCTTCCAGGTGTGTGGCCTGTATAGCAGAAAATGAAGTTTTCGTACTCTTCGATTTTGTTTCCAATGCGTCTTGTTTCAGCTAATCCTAGTATGTCGTATTTAAATTCTTTGAGGGCTTCGCTTAGCTCTAACAGGCGCTCATATGATGAAAGTGTTTTAACATTGTATGTCAGGATGTATAACGTTCCTTGTAGAGTTGTTTCGTTTTTCAGAGGGTTGTTTGGAGGGTTTCGGTCATAATCTTCCACGGTGACCAGCCGGCTTGGAAGATGAGTATAATGTTTTGATAGTGGTTGCGTGTTGTCGTTGCGAGAGGGGGGCGGTAGTTGCTATGTATTAACAATATTATTTTGCTGCTGATCTGATGAGTTGCTCGTGTTCTTGTTATTAATCAAGTAGTTCAGCATGCCCGGTTTTATAATACCTTCTGATAGGCTAGAAGTTCTTCTTATTTGTGATTTATTTTTCTTGTTAGCCTGTGTATTTGTTTCGGCTCCTTTTGTAGTATTGGTTTCAGGTGAAGTTGAGAGCATTCTTTTGTTATTTGCAACTGTTTTGGTTTTTTCACTTATGACAAGTTTGTTGTATTTTATTTTTACTAGGTTACCCTTTTCCCTTTCGATTCTCGCTTGTTCCTGAAGCTCTTTCCTCTTTTCTAAAATATTTTGTGGGAAATCTTCTGTTATATAGTAACCGGTATTTTTTAATGCACTTCTATTTTTAAACAAATTAATTTTTGTGCCGAGTGTACAAAAAGTGACAATTATTGGTCGAGGTCTTTCCCCTTTCTTGCCTATTCTTCTAACTTCTTGAATATCCCTCTGATCCAGTTCTTGAGAAAAGTGTTCTTTAATAAATTTCACTATAAGATTTTCTAGGTTGGAATATGATGTTTCTATTTCTTTTATTCCGAAAAACACGATGTTGTTTTTTCTTGCCTGTTTTTCTAGAAAATATAGACGTTTATCTTGGTTTTCACATTTTTCCCTAAGATGTTCGTATTTTTCATTGAATAGTTTAAACTTATCTTCCAATATGCAGTTTACATTTTGCGTAACTTTTTCCGTCACTTTCTCTGCACTTTTTTCTATTGCGGTTTTCTGTTCATCTAAATCTCTTCGAATTTTTCGAAGCTCGTTCAAGATTTCCTCCATTTCTAGCACTTTTATTGATATACTGATAGTTTTCTAAGTCGGAGTACAATATATATTGAAGCAAATGTTTGGTATGGTACTACTAGCGCCCTCTTGAATTTTTGTTCTGACTTGCTAAGATAACTCACTCCGGTATACGGTTCCTTTCGGTCTATGGCTAGCCGCTTGGCGGATCAATCGTAGATCGACCGTGGTTCGGAATTGTATTGGTGATACGGGTAGCTTTCCACAGATGTCGCTAGTGTCTTATGCAGTTTGGAAATATATTATTGCAAGTCACTTTTTATATTGAAAAATTAGGGATATTTATATCACTATTATTTATTAATATGCGAGCTCACAGTTCTTCAGTTTTAGTTAGTACCTATTTCGCTTCAAAATTCAAATGCTTTAATATGGTATGGTAGAAATGTCTGTATGAACACGTAACACGATAAGTTCACAATCGAGTTATTTTCACTGATTATATAGTTTATTGTTCTGTTTGCAATTTACTGTTTTTCCGCACTATAAGAACAGAATATTTAATAACTTCTCTTGCACTATGTCGTTTGTATAATTGTTTGAGAGTTCAACTGTTAATGTTTGACACTTATTGAATCACTTTTAAGGTTATTATTGTAAGTATTTGTTATTTTGATTTGTTTGCACTTATTGTTGTTCGTACTTTATGAAAGGAGTTTAAAGTTCACGTGAATCTTCTGGCACTAAATCGTGTAACTAGTAATAACTTAGTTCACCGGTTTATGTTTTGGTTCACTTGACACTAGTACGGCTGGTCGTTAGGTTTTTCTTTTTGATAAAGTCATTTATTTCACTTAGTTTTCACTTTATTCTCCATATAGTCTAAGCAACACTTGATCTGATTTAACGGATTTATATACTTTTATTTAACTTCTTATTTGTGCTAAATATATTTTTAATTTTAATTTTAAACGGACTCGATGTTGTCAGTGGCACTGTGGCGCCCTCCCGCTACATTTAGAATTAAAAGTGATTAAATAAACTAAACTAACACCAGACTATAAAAGGACATCAAAAACCTTGTCCTCAACGCTGTCAGCTGGTAATTTGCCCAAGAGACTGGCGGCATTGCCACGTCTTAAGGCAACATTAGCCTCTGGCCAGGGCAAAAGTCACCGCTTAGGTCACGGGAAGCGTCAACTAGACGTTTACAAATTTCTTTTAGGAGGCTGTGAGCACTCGGTGAGTTCATATTGTATGATGATAATATCATGAAAAACGAAAACAAAGCCGACATGATGAAATAAAACGTTAATTTTATTTCATCCAAAACCTCAGTTGTCTGTTTAACCCTCTACTGCATGAATTATGAAAAACATGAAAAAAAAAATATTTGATGGTTGTTTAGGCTTTATTTGGGGATAAAAAATATGACAAAAATGAATATTAAAATTTAATTACTTAAACTGAAAAAAATAAGGAGGTCATATATGGGTTCGTATGCACTCAAACAAATTTTAATAAAAAAAGTACAGACATATATGGGTTCGTATGAACAATAAAGGAACAAATATAAATTTGAGTGTTTAATATAAAATAAAAAGTACAGCAATTTTAATCATGAAACGCGGATAAACAGTTTCCTTTGTCATTATAACACAAGAATACCATGCATTTTTTACACTTTGTGTAAGTTTTTTGGCCACAAAATTGACATTTTTGACGGTTTTTCATCCATTCAGGCATATGGTCTACTTTGTCAGTTCTCACGGAGTTTAAAGGTACATCTTGATGTCTGGTAGGTACTTTCCTTATTTTCTTTGGTATAGTTGGTGTGCCTGGATTGGATAAAGCAGGACTTCCGCGCCTAGAATCAGGCGTTTCATCTGTTACGTGATTTGCAGGACGCCCTCTTTTTCTAGCCATTACTTTTTTACCAGATTTGCGTAAGTGTTCTGAAACAGCTTGCTTGAAATCAAAGAGAGACATGTAAACTTCTGGATAGTTTCTGCGCCAAAGTATCCAAGCATTTACAACACACATGTCTACCATATTAAAAAATATGCGTTTGTACCATTTCTTGGATCTCAAATGAATTCTATACAATCCAGAAGTTTAATTAATATCGCATACGAAACCATATATGGTACCGCGGATAAATGGTTGAGTTTGATTAGAATGCATACGAAACCATATATGGTTTCATCACAAAAGCCCCCCAATATGAGTGAAATATGCAAAAAAGTAAACATTAAATCACAATTATATAAAATAGAACATTAACAGCACCATATTTAGTTTTTTTATGAAACAAAACTTACCTTTATCACGTAGAAAATGTTTTTTGAAAAATGTGTTTACAGACACCGAGTTGAACTTCACACAAGCGCCAAGTAAAGTGACATTATAACCAAAATGACGTTAGACCACAGACAGCAAAATATATTTTCGTATTGTCAACATAATAATCAAAATGTTTACTATGCGTTTAGTTTTTGCTTGTGCAATATAAAGTGAATAAAAAATATTGAATCTGGTGAACCATATATGGGTTCATATGCAGTAGAGGGTTAATGAATGTCACAAAATAAAGTCCCAAAAAATATGAGACAAGAATGTAGAATAGGTTTAGAAATTCGTATATAAAAACGTTTTTCATTTCGCAATAAAGTTGTCAAAGATAAAATTCGACGTCAACATATCAAACGGTCTGAATAAAACCTGCCGCGTTACTTTTTATAAACAAAAACAAAGAATGGAACGGAATATGGGTTTATTTTGACACCGATTAAATCTACACAACCTTTTGTTTACGGGTTGATTTCCTTTTATTTTAACCAAGGAATAACAAAAGGATAGTGAGCTGGGTGAATATGAATAGCAGGAAAATTTAATGTTGAAAGACAGGGCTGAAACTAAAACAATGAGAAATAGTGGTGTGTACGCGGCATTTCTTCAGAGGTAATGGACGGTTTCCCACCTTCCATTTTGCGCTGCATGCCTTGACACCTGCACACTTGATGATCTTATGACTATACTAGCTGTTGCCAGCGGCTTCGCCTGCTACGACTCGAAAATTATCCCACGGGAATATAAAATCTTCCTAATAACTATCCTATGTGTTAATCCAGGTTATAAACTATCTGTGTACCAAATTTAATCAAAATCCGTTCAGTAGTTTTTGCGTGAAAGAGTAACAAACATCCATCCATCCATCCATACATTTATACTTATAAACTTTCGCGTTTTATAATATACTAGCTGACCCGTGCCCACTTCGTTGGGCATAATTAGTCGAAAGTGTGCTAATTACGTTTCGAAAAATTCAATTTCGGGGACGTCCGCTGCGTAAGGAGCCGACCACGCGACTGAGCCGCGCGGGTACCTACCTCTCAAATCAGATGTAAAAGGCCACGCCCCTTTCTCCCGAAGCGGGCACGAACGCGAACCGAATTAAACCCGAAACCATCCCGCGCCCGCCGCTGCTTTGCTTTTTTCTCCGATTCACTTTGCAAAACGGACTACCACGTAAAAGCCTTTTTATTTTTCGGTTTTAAATATAACCTATGACACTCAGCAATAATGTGGCTTTCTATTGGTGAAAGAATTTTTAAAATCGGTTCAGTAGATCCCGAGATTACCCCTTACAATTTAACAAATATATACAAACACACAAACGTTACCTCTTTATAATATTAAGTATAGAAGTAGGATTATCAGCGAGCGATAGTCGTATAACTTAATTTTGGACCAAATTGAATTAATGAAAATTGGCAAACGACACGGTACATGAAGACAGCAACAATTTTTTTGTGACTGGTCACAAAAAAAAAGCCACAAACTAAACCTATTGTTTTTTTCTTGTGCAAGTACATCTCAATTTATTAAACCGTCCAACTGTAAGGATTACCGACCACAGCTAAATTAGTCCACAACTTAATTCTGCTAAGTGCTGCTTTTAACCATACTCGTAATTTATACAGACCTATATCATTACCAAGCCTTACTAAATACCTAAATCCAGTATTAGAATACCAAACAAAATATTCTAGTCGGGGTTTTCACGTGTCAGTTAGCAAATGTTGAGCCTCTTAAAATATTCAGGGCCCGCCTCTACGTCGACCTCGGCAACGACACAAAACATCATTAGGAGCGAAAAACGTAAAAATAAAGCCCGCTCTAGAAATTATTTAATTAATTAAGAAGAATTTGTCTTTTACGTAATGAAACGTGCTTTGAATAAAAGCCTTGGTTTTAATTATAATTAAATGAGGTTTAAACTTTCTTTTTCAGGGAAGAAATCTAATGTTCTAAGTAAATAGGTTGTGGACTGTTTCTTTGATTTGTTTGTTTTGTAAAACGGCGTTTTTCTTGCGTGTTGAGTCTGTTTTTAACCGACTTCAAAAAAGGAGGAGGTTATATGTTCGTGTGTATGTATTTTTTTTTTTTTTTTTATGTATGTTACCTGATTTCGGCCCCATTTGTGGACCGATTCTCAAAGTTCTTTTTTTATTTGAAAGAGTATACTCCTGAGGTGGTCCCATTTTAATTTGGTGAAGATCTGGTGCTGATCTTCGGAGATATACAATGGAACTCTTCAAAAATAGACGGCAAATCTGTCGTAATAGGGGATCGGACTGGGTCAAAATAATATGATTCTGTTTAGTCCGTAAGTTAGATTATCGAAAAATATTGGACACGTATTTTTTGTTTTATCAAAACAATAAAATTTGACGAAGATAAAGCGCGTCAAAGATCATGGAGTGGGGCTTGAAACGTCACTTGAAGGTACAAAATGTACTATCATATGACGTCACACGAGTTTTCGAAGCACTGTATCGTCTTCATTTTAAGTTTACGTGAAAAAAGTAAAAATACGTGTCCAATAATTTTTGGAAATCTATCTGACGGACTAATTAGTTTTTTTTTGTCCGATCCCCTATTGCTGGAATCGCTTGGTTGTTTATTGAATATACATTATCATGACGTAACATCACGCCTGTATGCTCTGAGGGGGTATGCAGATGTGTACAATACACATTTTTTTATGTAAGTAGGTATGTTACCTGATTTTGTGTATCGCGAATAACTTCGTCGTTTATGAACCAATTTTGATGATTATTTTTTTATTGGAACGGAGATACTTCAAGGGCCACCATGATATGGAAAAAACAAGAAACCAGGACCTGATGATGGAATCCCAGAGAAATCGAGGGCAACCCTCAAATTTCATAGGCACATATTACGTGTTTCGTGCTTTTTCTGACGCTATACAAGTATTCGCATCTAGCAGTCATCACTTCATGTTGATGAGCTTATGATGGAAGGTACTACTCCTCAATGGTTAGGAGTTGAAAGAAATAATCAGGGAATCTTGAAGGTTAAGGGTTAGGTGTCATAGTAAGTATTTCTATAAGATATTACAACTAAAAATGAAAAAATAAAAAACTTTTTGCAAAAAAAAACAACCGACTTCAAAAACACCAAAAAGTGAAAAATAAACTTCAGAAGAAAAATCAGCTTCTGAAGTCGGTGGCAAAAAAACCAAATAAAACAAAGAAATGTCACCGACTTCAGAAGCTGATTTTTCTTCTGAAGTTTATTTTTCACTTTTTGGTGTTTTTGAAGTCGGTTGTTTTTTTTTGCAAAAAGTTTTTTATTTTATTTATTCCTACTCTATAATATGTATGTTACCTAAATCATTTAAATTGAATAAAAAATGTAGAACCTGACGTGTCCCCGTGCAGGGTAAAGGCTTGCCTTCCTTCAGTTAGCTCTGTCAATAACTGTATGGGCCTAATCCTTTTGAAAATAGTCCAGCTCGTCACGCCAATTCGTTGTGGGCTCAATCTGAAGCCAATTTGGTCCAATTTCGATGCCAGATGTGGCCTGCCCAGCTCTATTTAAGTTTGGCGGCAGTGTTTCATAGGTATATGAAATACCTACTTCAATTTGTTTTCATCAAAGTTTCTTTTCTGTATAAAAAGCACTATATTTTAATAACGGATCTAATCTAGTCTCAAAATCTTCAATATTTTCCTCTTACGTCGTCCTTTACCGTGCTTACTTTTTACCTGCATTTTCCGACAACATGCGCTACACTGTATTATTTCTACAGCCACGCCTTCAATGTAGCATTTTTCTACTGCAAGAAAGATAGGAAAGTTTCCGTGTTATAAATGACAGAAAAACATCAGACGATCGGCTATTATATTCACGGCGGCTATAGGTAATGGGTAGCTAGATAGCTACGTGGGGTAACTACGGTGCTTGTAAAGGTTTTGCCCGGAGGCATTGAGCTCGAAACCCGACTACACATATAACGATTTTTGAAGCTAAGAAAACAGCTTTGAAGCTCCTTTTTAGTGGTGAACAAGACCTGGGGATTATGAAAATCGAAGCGTTACGTCTTTGCGGTTCTTCGGTTCGTACAGACTAAGGCTTTAATGAATATTAAGTTTTTGTTCAATGTTACGAGTACGTGCAATGTACAGACGCTAACACATCAAGCTACTACAATCAGTTAAATATCTTGGTTCCTCCTTTTCTTTAGTTTCCTTCTCTTTGCCCTCTTTTTCCTCTTTCTTTACTTCCTTAGACGAGCCAGCAGCCTCCTGATCAGATTTCCCATGAACTGTGATGTTGGTTTGGTGAAAAGATTTTGAACTTAATCACTAAAACGTTATTTTCAAGTTTGATTTCCAAGCCTACAAGCCTTCAAGTATTAAATCCATGATCACATTCTAATATTTTCATATTATTACAGTTTATAATTTTGGTACACGGGTCTCTTTTTTACAGACTGGTGTTACTACTACTGCTACGTAGACACTGTAAAATATTTATCTCTGAACAGTTGGCTCACTGCTACAAAATGTATACCTTCTACTTAACAAAAAAGCATGAGAGGGAACAATTTTAATTACAAACACACACACGATTAAACCAATTTTACATGTCTTCAACCAATCACTGTCCATGCCAGTATAAAATCAGTGAATGATATTACGAGTAAATTAAACAACGAAGTGTTCGTCGACGGGCCGCGGGCCGGTCGGCGAGCGACGGATTGTTCTGTGGGCCGCGTTTAATGGCTCGGAAAAATGCAAATTTGCCTGAAACGCACCGCAAACTATCGCGGTACATATTTTATGCCTTCACCCGTCGGTAGATTAGACTGTTGAGATTGTTTAAGAACGTTCAACAACTTTATGCTTTGAAAAATAGGCTGTTATTTTTGTTTAGGTGTATTTTAATGTGTGGTTTGGTTAGTGGTGCTTGTTTTAAACAAGAGAAAACTTCAGCACTCAGTACACACATAATTATTGAGAGATAAATAAGTGAATCCACATTCATGACATGTTCTTCATTTAGTACTTGTTCTCTAAAATAAGATAAAACCAACGCTATACAAAATACGTCAACCAGAAAAGGATACCTATCATGATCCGATATGCTTTTCTCTAATTAAAAATGACTTAGCAGAAAGCTTGTGTCATAGCTAAAAGGAATTCTGATGCCTTAACTACATATATTTCCGAAAAAAACATTCACATTGCGAACACAACAACATCAAAGGATCACACATACATATTTACTTAAAAAACCCGGTTGGGATGCAAAAACTGCGCGATACGAGAAAGACACTCGAGGGAAGGGAATTCGTAGCATATAGCTATCCCGAATATGCCCCGGAGAGGTATAAATATCACGTTATATCGTATTAACTGTCACGAAAACCGCTATGTCTTAACTTTCGTTTTTTATGCGTAGGAGTTTTGAATTTCAGGGCAGTGTGTTCCATTTTAACGGGAAGTTTCTATGGCTTTCTGTGCCTTTGACCAAAAAGTTTTATAGACGTCGAACACCATGGATGGTTGTCGCTTCGTGTAAATTTGAGGCTTAGGTCCTAGAAATTATATCAGAGGGCCGGTAGAAATTCCCTACCAGCATAATAATAATATGTTAAGACGGCTAAAACATAGGCCTCCTTCATATGAGAGGAAATGGGGCTGTAATCCACCACGTGGGCCCAGTGTGGGTTAGTAGATGTCACATTATCTTCGAATGTTTGGTTCCAGAACATGCCGGTTTCCGCGCGGTTTTCCTTCAATGTTCTGAGGGCATAGGTGGTGATGGACTACACTAAGTCTTCTGTCTACCTAGGTTAGATCCTACGAGAGTACTGGGCTATCACGACTCCAACTTCCAATAAGAACCTACCTACCTAACCGCAATCAAGAATAAAGCTTCTTTAGACAAAGTAAAGTTCAAGAGCCATTTCAACCAAGATGATTTATAATGATGTAGATTGGTGGAAATCGTCACAGATGTCACTTCAAGTGCTTTTAATTAAAACAAGTCATAATAATGTTTTAACCATTGTCATAAAGCTACCCGAACCCAGATTGTCATAAAGATTTGTGGAAATTAAAACTGATAACATCTGACATTTAGAGCTGATTTCCAACGCCAGATAAATCTGTTACACATTTTTTTTAAACTTTGGTTAGTACAAACATAAAAAACCTCACGCCAGCAAACACCGATGGGTTAGACAGATATTAACAATAGTACATGCACATAGCAAGCCTATTTTCATGAACCGAACAAATCCAGACTCCGTGACTAAACTTATAGAAAAACCCAAGAATACTTTAGACCGGCTTGGGTGTCCATCGTGGCTGCGGGTTGTTCGCAAGAGATACCACGGCCTCGACATAAAGGGTTAAGAAGGAACATGGGTGGTTTTTATTCAGTAGAAGTCAGACACTCCCTTTCACTCTGCCCAAGAGCGGGAGGGGTTATTTGATAATTTCCCACCCACGAAAATAAAAAGACCGGCCTGGGTATTGAATTTAAAGAACGCATACACAGTAGTTAATAGTGCTTGTTAATAACATACACACTAATGTATAGAAAACCTGGTTTTTCTAACAGACTTGTTGATGGAGACTTTGTTCCGCCACTTCTTCTTCACAGTTAAAACACTAGGAAGTATTGAATGGCGGGCTTTGACGTTCAAAATGTACTGATTATTAGACCAATGAGGCAGTTTTTGACAGTCCATCATCAGTCTATAATGTTCCCACTGCAGGGACTCAGGCCTCCACTCTAGGAGAGGAGTTGACAGTATTTCCATACAAATGCCTCTGAAAGACGTAAATATGCCACAGAAGACATCTGCCGTAGAAAAAAACAACCTGTAAGTAACAAAATTAAAGCATCAACCTTCATTTTCAAATGAACGTAATCCCCATGTTGTCTTCAAACATAAGTAGACATGAGACATTTAATCCCCGTATCTCCCCAATCCATGTAACCGTAATATAAACGAGTGTAAGTCTTATTTGCCGATTTATTTTACATTACCCTTACGTTTGCATGTAAAGGGTAATATCATGGCGTCTTCCAAAGCTACCTCTTGTTATTATTGCCCGAGAAAGTGAATGTTTTTATTGGCTTCATTTATTCCTTTACGTATATATCAGGTATATTTTATAACCCTGTTACGAGGAAAGCAAATAATGCGGTGCCTTTGAGGACACACGGATGTGAATTTATTAATATATTGACATTGGAGTTTGTTTTATTGCAAATAATGTAGGTCAACTGAAACTAAAGACAAAGTGGCACTTTATTTATCGTCAAATATCAGTTCTTAATCTTACTAAATATAAAATTAAACAATATTCTTACTTTTAGAAAATTGACTACAAAAATACTTACCCTACTGAAACCAGTAGCAATGTACACGGGAATTTTATAAATAAGTACACAAGTCATCTTTTGGTCATCATCATCACGTCATCGTCTTCCTGCCATTCCATTCTATTTTGGGTCGGCGCAACACGTTTTCTTTCCGTCACGGCATCATTTGCTCCTTTCTCTTTCATATAATTCTCATTAACTGATCAACAAGACTTTAATGCAGCTATAGCACTCGGCACGTAAGTTGAAACAAAATGGCGGTCGTTCGCAAAGCTACAATCATGAAAATAAGTCGACTGAGACCCGATAATGCATTACAGATTGCATCCCGTAGGTTGAATTATGATCTTGAATGCTCAGTTGCACATTTTCGTTCGAATCTCACTCTATTTTTGTCATTTTACCTATGCGGACGACCGCCATTTTGTTTCAACTTACGTGCCGAGTGCTATACTACGATGCATAATACTTATTTATTCTTTTCATCACCAGTCTAAAAAAACCCTTTCTTCTCTTAGCTGGACTGGCTGCTACCAGACAACACGGTGGCCAGTTCCCTGGCGGGTCTCCGCCGGGTACTGGCCAACGGTTCCCTGGAGCTGCCCCCCTTTCCCCCGGAGCACTTTAGGAGAGATGTGCACGCCACCACGTATAGGTGTCGACTGCGACTTAGCAGCGGGTTCGCAGTGCTGTCCAAGAACATTCATGTGCATGCTGGTGAGTAAAAAATGTTTCTTTTTTTAAGTTTTCGAAACAAAGAGGTTTTTTTCATTCGTTGTTTTTTTGGAAGAAGAGTGTAGGTTAGAACTTATGTATACTTTGCATGTAGAAGGAAAATTGTCACACCATATTTTGCTAAAGTTCCTCAACACAAATTTAAAATTTAATCTTGAAAGTACCGCTCAGTGATCAAAAAAGGCAGTTAAAGTCTAAAGTGCTAACTTAACTACGCGAAAACATGAAATATTAATCTCAAATTCCGTGAAAAACTAAACCTTACAGAGATAAATTGTATAAAACGTACACTCACAAGTTCATCTCGCACTTGACCAGAAAATTGGCTCGACGAAACTCGAAGTTGCAGTTCAATATGTCTCAAGTTTACTTCACCAAATAACAGCACTGCACTGTTCGCTACTATTTTCTGTATAAAATTCAGCGTAGTTTAACAAACCAGAGTAAAGCTAAATACTTGTTTTGCGTCTCGGTAAACCTCAACTCGAGTCGAAATCCTGATCTCAGCAAGGCATCTCCAACCTCATCTTGGAAGCATAAGCGACGCGCAAGCGACTAATTAATTGCGGAAATGCAGCGCTCTTTGCTCATAAAATACTCTAACATTATTACATTAACTCTATGCTGCCAGCGCTAATTAATTAATTCGCATGGTAATTTATATTACTTGTATCAATATTGCTTTAGAAACAGGCCGCGAGTCATATGGCGAATCATTAATTATGAACCAAAATTAATTTAGGAATTAGAATGCCTAATGTTTGGGATAATTAATAAATCACGATAATTCATGATTAAATTAATTTAGATTAGTGATTAGTGTTGTGCAGTCAATTTAAAAAGTTTCAAATAAAAAACCAAAATGACTGGCACGCAAGAATAATATTCCACAATATAATAATATTCCACAACTATCACACAACGCCATCTAGTCCCAAGCTAAGCAGAGCTTGTGTTATGGGTACTAGACAACTGATAAACATACTTATATATTTCTAAATACATACATATTATAGATAAATTACACCCAGACACAGAACAAATGATCGTGCTCATCACACAAACATTTGTCCTGGGTGGGAATCGAACCCACGACCTCCGGCATAGCAGTTAGGGTCACTAACCACTAGACCAACAGGCCAGTCATTCGAATTCGAATCACAAATTTCATTGAATTTGTTTTTAAACAAAAAAGAAACAACCAAAGTGAAAAGTCAAGATTCAAGGTTGAATTAAACCTGATATAAATAGGTTCCAAGACGTAGACTTAACTCTGTTTAGAAAAACATTTTCGTTTCTCAAAGGTGAAACCCTATTGGCAATTTAGTAGCAAACGTTTAAAGAAAAAAAAAGGTTAATTAAAGTGTCACAGAGTCTCAGATAAATCGACTAGTTGATACCCTCTCATCTTGTTGAAGAAAAAACTAATCCACTACTCTAGAAAACTTGTCAACAGTTTTCTTCAATTTTCTCAATTCTACTCTGAGTAAGCACGACAGTCTTTTCGACTTATTTTTGACGAAACGAAGCTACAAATGCTAAAGACTTTATTGTTAAGCAAACTGACTTGCATCTTAAAAAATAAAAGCTTGTAAAATAAATCCATGTCTGCATTCAAATTGACTGACCTGTTGGTCTAGTGGTTAGTGACCATAGCTGCTATGCCGGAGGTCGTGGGTTCGATTCCCACCCAGGACAAACGTTTGTGTGGTGAGCACGATCATTAATTTGTTCTGTGTCTGGGTGTAATTTATCTATAATATGTATGTATTTAGAAATATATAAGTATGTTTATCAGTTGTCTAGTACCCATAACACAAGCTCTGCTTAGCTTGGGACTAGATGGCGTTGTGTGATAGTTGTGGAATATTATATTATATTAATTGACAAAATTAAATGTCATTCTTTGACAGTTAAAAGTGTGAAAAGGTAGCACACATTGACGTATAGGGTGTCAATTTTCATTACAATTGATTTCCTTCAGTATCGACATTAATTACTCAAGCTTAACATTACGACAATCGGATTCAACAGCATTTCTGTTCGTAATTATTACAGGTCAGTACTCGACAGAGTAGGCCACAATTAAAGACTGCTGACTACGTTTTATCTCTGTAATCCCTTTTAACACAAAATTCTTCGTAGAGCCCTAATTGCGGATTTCAAATCGCTTTCATCTACGCTTCATTTAGTTTATTTCCCAAGAATTGTTTCCCGGCGCACGGTACATTTTATCTAGAGGACCCTTAATTCACTCTTCATAAATTAATAGTAATTTTAATTCTTTTATACCATACCTACTCTAAAAAGCTTATTTTATTCTCGCAAAACAGTGAATAAAAAGGCCTTTTAATCACTGTTTTGTTTTTATTCACTGTTTTGGTGTTTGAATTTGGAACACAAAAATATATCCGGTCTCTATTTCAATGCTTACACAAACTCCTTGCGCTTAGATTCGAAATCAAAACTCTTTGGTGCAAATAAATTCCCGAGATTTGATTGGTCGATATTTGCGACAAGGAGTTTGGCATTCGATTAAAAACTGTTTTGTGTTCTTTGATATAGAAAAAAAAAGTGAATTGGCGTCATTTCAAATACTTACTGTGAATTGTACGGACACAAAGTTTAGTGAATTATTTATTTATTTTATTTTATTATTTTTGGAAAACTTACAGCTAGGTAGACACAGTTAGGTGGTTTATAACAACAATAGGGCCAATTACAAGTTTCCACAAGTAGTCATTAATACAATATTTAAATAACGCAAAAAAAAGACAGTGATAAGGATTAGTAAACAGAATATAAATAAAAAAGAATGGAAAAGAACACAAAATGGCAAAATACAAACGTTATAGGTTAGTCACAAACGTTATAGGTAGGTTAGTCGAAGAACTTATCACAAAGCGTCTTTTTCAGCTTCGACCCGCTTGTGTGTTTTTGTCTTTTCTCGTAGTCATGGTATAAAGTATAGTATGCAACTCCTGAATAAAGTACGAATTTATATAACAGTTGAATCACTCGCTGCGTTCGTGATTCAATCATTAGAATCCTTCACTTGCTCGTGACTCATCTACGGCCCTCGCTTTAAATCCGTCCTTTATTCATTAGTTGCATAATATACTATTTAAACACAATTTAAAGAAATAGTATTAGAACTCTCCTAATTTTTTTCAATTACAATTTTAACACAGCAAAATATATTCATTTTATGTCTACATTTTGTAATAAATAAATAAAAAACAAATGACTCAAAATAATTTATTCAAACTTACATTCCATTAATTCTTTTGTTTATGACGATGACGCTATGCACGATTCAAAATACACATGATCCACTCGAAATAAAATTCAAAGATGTCGTTTTTACATTCCAAAAATAATATTAATGTCAGCATTCATCCACGGTCCTCTGTTGTATAAATACGTTTTATTTAATAGTAAACACCATAAGCAGCTCATTCATAATTTTCCGTTCATACACCGTATCAATAACTATATAACGCGGAGACCTCTGGCCGAATTACTATTTGAAGGAGGGCCGGCAAACGGCTGTTACGTGGCGGAAAAGGTTCATCGAAATTAATATTTTCCCAAAGACTTCGAGTGTCATAGCAGCCTATTTATGTAAAAAAATCGTCTCATAAAAAGAATTTACAGTAAACTTTTCTCCACAGCACTTAACATACCATGGGAAATCCACGTGCCTGACGAGTACGTGATGGCGGGAAACGCGGTGGTGCTTCGGTGCGTGGTCCCACCACACTGCGCCGACCGAGTCAGCAGCACTGACTGGTTCACTGACGACCAGATCAACGTGCCGCATCATTTAGGTAACACTACTTTATATTGCACAGTCAGTACCCAGCATTACCTGAGTGGGATTGCAGACTACATCCATAGTCCTATTTGGAGGCATTGGATTAGTCTGCATATATTGTAAGCTGACTGGCGTGTTTTATTTTTTATCTTCTTGTTGTATTTTGTGAATCACTAACATAGCTATAAGTCACCTTGTTGTACTACTAACACTTTATGGACCGAAAAGTCTGAATTAAATGTTTTGAATTTGAATTTGAATTACCTGACTCCTCGTATAAAGAAGAAGAGAGCAAGCTGTGTGAGATGAGGGGTCTGGTAATGTTGGGCACTGACTGTACCATACCATAGGAGATCTATTACCAGGTGGAAAGGATACGGACGCTACAACGGTTACCACGTATTTGGTACATCATTCTGGACTGGCGGTTTCGCCATACAAAGTGTCCCTCCCACCCTAAATAGAGTGTAATGGAGGGAAACGCAGTGATACTCTTGTGTTTGGTCGACACTTCGCTGAAAAAGGGCCTTTGGTTAACAGATACTCGAAAATTTATCAGATTAAAGTAATTCCAACACACACTGCTCGGACTGATTGAAATCCTCATAAATAGTGACATTAATAGACTAGGCCATAACATTTCTATGCCATTTATCTCTCACATGACCCATTGCAATAATCGCACCCATTGTATAAATCGACTATAACCGACCCAATCGTATTTGAAAACGCTATAATATACAATGACCCCGCATTAATCAGTTAAATGGGCATAATAAAATGAGATTTTGTGGTCGTCAATTTGATTTACATGTCTCCGTAACATAACTATTAAAGATATCTAGTTATGATTTACATTAAATACGTGATGTTCATAAGATAAATTATTTGATATAGTCGATTGTACGAATAATATAGTGATAGTCACGTCTCTATGGGGCTATTCAGTCTATTATACAAGATGGAGGGACAATCTCAGTTTGGGCGCCATTTTTTTTTCATAGGGTGTAAGAATTTCGCGCCAAAAGGAAATTGTTGATTTTCTCATCAAAACACTTGTCAGCCGACGACACACGCAATTACATTTTCATCCGGAATCTTATTTTCAGAATAAATTGAGGTGTTAAAATGGAAGCTGAACGTCTCTTATACAAAAATTTCACTCGGATCGTGATTATTAAAAACAGGTTTCGTAAAAAACAAAACCTAACTTTTTTTACATCTCATCACATAAAAAGTATCTAGTTATATTGACGTGACCTCAGACCGACAAAAAAAGGGACGTGACGAAATTCGAGTTCTAAATATTAAGTTTAGTTTCAGTTGAAATTAATAGTTTCTCGAAAGTGAGTTAATATTAAACCTTAATGTTACCTACTATAATAAATCTGGTTGTTGTAGACTAAATAATTAATTAAATTTATTTTAATGTGCACATATTGAACGGTGCACGGTGTTGTGAAAATGTGTTTCCGTCACACCTGTTTCAATAGTGAATTCAATTTATGAATATGATATTTTAACGTGACCAAAATGAATCACTGGGTTTTACACAACAAAAAATATAATAACGTGGTGCCCAAAGAATTTCTCGTTATTTTCCAGTCCTAATAAATTCTTGAACGCTTTCCTATTGAAAATATTTATTTCGTTTGAAGACTTAATTCAAATATAAATGTGTTAATTGAATGATGTTGTGTGATTTGGTTTTCCTGTTTGGCGTTTTAAACAACATTGCCATGATATTTAAGGTCAAAATCGTTGTAAGTTTAGGCATTGTTTACTTCTCGCATTCAAGCTAGGTTTCTAGGAGCTAGGAGTATTGCAATAATTCTAGTCTATCACCGAAACTAATCCCTAAAATAAAACAACAATTTAATGTGATTGATGCTCAAATACAGCATTCTTTGACATATCCATTAACCATGCCAAATACAAATAACATCTATATTTAGATCCCACTTTAGGGCAAACGCATTTTTAACAGAGACCTAAAAACACGCTGTCTTGGAACAAATATGCGACTTTATATGCGAACTCTTTGCGTGATCCTAATGTGTAATGTACCGTTCACATCAAAGTCTTGTTTGTCCTAGCCAATTTTTACACGGTGTTGTTACGGTCAGCAACTATTTTTAATTTTTCAAAAGATTATTCTTTAAAATACTCCTTTTTCTTCAATAACTTGTTAGTAACTAGTAATATCTATCAAGTTTTTGTTTAAAAAACCTGCTTTGAAAGTTTGCGTAGTGTTAAGCTACTTCTGTTGTTGACCGTACCTAATGTGTCCTGTTTGCTGTAGGGTCTAAGTACCAGAGACTAGACGACGGCTCGCTGTACATAAGTAGTGTGAGCCCGAGAGATCGGCACAACGCGTTCCGGTGCCGAGTACGGGACCGGATCACCGGGACCTTCTACACTAGTCAATATTTTGGTAAGTATCATTGTTTATTAGATATAGCGGTTAAATACACAGTTGGGCAAAGAATCTATTATTAGTCTGAGCCTCAAAAGTCCTAGATTTATTCATACGTACAATTTAATATGATGTTGATCCTCCTTTCTTTAGGAGGTATTATGGCACAGAGTATCTACATTAATGAGGTCTATCAACAAGCCTAAGCCAATTTTTACCCAACTGCGGCAGAAGGAGGGTTATGTTTTTGCATGACTGCTTCGTTGATCTAGTGGTCGCAAGTGCGACTGCTTTGCATGAGGTCCTAGGTTCGATTCCCAGGTCGGCACGGTGTTATTGGGTTTTTCAACAATATGAGATTTAAAAATAACTGGCGAAATATGGGTGTACTAATGGGTATTCCTCTACTTACCCCTTCGGAGATTATAGGCGTGATTTTCACTGCGTTTTTCGAGAAAAAGAACTACTACTACTAGAATAACGACAAGTGTGCTATTCCGAGTCTTTTTACATATTTAAGTACTCTACTTTTCAGTTTACCCCAAATCAATGTTAACGTTTCAAATTTTTTTCACCAGGTCACATAATCGTGACAGAACCAAAAGGCGGCGTGCGGCCGCGGATGGCGATAGAGCCGCGCACGCGCCGCATACAAGCCGGGCAGGATGTCCGGCTGCCGTGTGCTGCGCATGCGTGGCCTGTGCCTAGCTACAGGTGAGTGCAGACCTGTATGAATTTGGCTGTTTCATCATTATTTCAATCGAAAGGCCTCTAGGTCTCCCATAAGAGTCGCCACATTGGGCAGTCCCGTGCGTTCCACATCTAATGGATCCCTGATACCGTAAAAATAATTATGCAGACTCCGGTAACAATACAGTGTTTTTCGGACACATATAAATCACCTGCCCAATCCACATTATTGACTTGTCTCGTTATTTTTTTAAGGTACCTAAAGTAGGAAAATTATTTTTCATTGAAAAACTTTCCGCCTATGTATCGAGTTAAAAACGATGTGTGTTCTGAGCCTGAATTGAAAGATATTTTACTCCATGATTTTAATACTGTCATTATCAGTAAACAAAATCAACTATCATACTAAAAACGTGCCACTTTGAAAGCTATGAAACAAAAAGGCAACCAGTATAATATACTTTTCGACATAGAAAAAAAACACAGCAACATTTTCTGCGGTTGTATCCTCTAGCTAAAAGGTATCGCTTCAGTAAGCAAACAACAGACTCGTGGAGGCTGGCATCACAGCGCAAAGAGGCTAAAGACCTAGTTTTTACCTCAGAAACAGGTCTTGTGAGCGCGTAATGGCCATCGGCTGCTGATTCGTTTAAAAGGTTTCAGGAATAAAGACTTCTTCGTTCATTATCCTAAGCCTTACTGACTAGTAACTGTTTATAAAACGTTAATTTTGTTAGTAATTTTCCGAGAGTACCTAAATGATCAATTTGTAACTTTATTGCTCTAGGTTTCGTGTGAGTTTCAAATACGTACTAATCTCCTAATTACAATGTTTGAAAATCATCAATATTCAACGTTCATTGAAAAGAGCTGTGGTTTGTAACATGACCATTAAATTGTAACAATCAAATGGTACCTATATAATTCATGATTGCATTTAATATTCGTGAGCTTTCAATTCAGTATTTTCGGTATTTGCAAAATTCACCTCGTGCGCTCCATTCGAATGAAATATAATATTTCTGGCATTTCCTGGAAAAGTGCTGGTCGCTCAAACATATCAATATAAAGGCCGAAACCATTTCAATAAATGTATTCTGTAACATATCCACATTGTTACTGAAATTCCGCAGCATTTTGTGGTCTAAAATGAAGCTGTCATTTTATAACTTCCACGTAGACAACAGGCGTTTGGCCGGAAAACAACGTGTTAAAATTCACAGTTGAAATCCCTTAAATCTGCCGATACACACGACGGTCAAACTGGCCGTTTTATTTCGTCGTCAAAGCGTTTTGATCTCGCGTCGAGATTTAACCGCAATTTTATAATCCCCATGCGACGTGATTCGTTTTAACTGCCAAGGAGCAATTTAGCCGGCAAAACCCGGTAAATTGCATTATAGCCTTGGAAATGTAGCTCTATCTATGTAGCTGTTGTACTCAGCCCGTCTCCGGATAGCAAAATGGGGTGTAATTTAAATAGATTTTCATAATGTTATCGTTCAGACCGCAGTTACGTTGCCGTTTAGACCTCAGGGTGCGAGAGACCAATAAGAAAGGGTCAACGATTTTAAGACAGCTTTGAGTCGGTATCTTAGGCGTACACAACACATAGGTAATTTAGTTGATATTTCACCACATACCGCTTAATATATTATATAATGCTGAAACAACCTAAATATTTAGCTACCTACCTATATCGGCTCGCACTTCAGTTACGTACCTGGAAATTGAGTAAATATACACAAGAAAATGTTGCCAAGTTTCAGCAGCCAAACTTGGTCATGTTTAGTCAAATAACCACGCAAACCGAGCTCATGGGTCGCAGAACTTCCTTCACTTGTTATTTGTCTTTTAAACGTGCTTGCAACTAGTTCCTGAACAAATGAAAAGTTTGCTCTTAATTATTAACTACATCACTATTATTAATGATGCCAATATTTCGAGATATACTGCAAAACTCTGATACAAAAGGGGTTTATACAAAAGGAACTTTCTTGCCGCTAAAATGAAGAACTAAACCATAATAAAATCTCAGGTGATTTCAAAATGTCTGAGAGTTATAGACTACATAAAAGTTCACAAACTACTCGAGTGAACTGATAACATTTTATGTTTTCAAAGAATTACCGTGGCGAGCTGAATACGCCATAAACTTGCATATCCAGCCATAGTTCGGAACCTTTTAGAATGCAAATGTCTCGGTGCATTTCAACTCCTTTCAAAACTATTTCTAAAAGGGAACCTAACTTGGAGAACATTGAAGATTTCGCGCCACATAGCCATTTCATTTCCGTAAATTTGCGCATGGGATATTAGACCGTATTCACAAAGCTTTTGCCGTCGTGTAATAGTGTTCTGAAACGAGTTAAAAGCTGAAACTATGCGACGGTCTCTTTCGCGTAACATTATCTGGACAGATCCGGAATAAGTTGGTTCACACTTCACATCAACCCCAGGGTGTGTAATTCAATCCCAAACAAATTTCCCTCCACATCAACTATGTCGAGGGTTATTAAATACTTGATACGGCATTACGAATACTTTCCATTACTTCGTCCGATAAAAATGTCTGCGCATATCATAAAGGACTTTCGGCATTTAATAGATATTGCTTCTTCGTATTTCTATAAATTGAATTTTCCATTACTTTTATTCGCAGTACACGAGTTGATCATAAAATTATATGTTTTAATCATATTATAGAAAGTAAATTATAAAAATCATAATCATAAATGTACTCTAGATAATTATTGTGGTTGCTCTTTTATTTGACTAACATAACAAACTATTAACATAATTAAACTATCAAAGCTTCAAGGATATGTCGCTGTATTTATTAAAACGATGCAATATCCTTTAATTGGTATTCGTTAATAACAATAAACTAACTGTAATGTTTTGCTGCTGTAATTTATATAAGCTAACCGGGATACGTAACTTTAGCATTGAAACGTTTAGATTAATATCACCTGTACTATGTATTAGATCAAATAGATTTTAAATTAGGTAATCCTTTATTACAAACAATAAATACGTACTTAGGGAATATTAATCTTCATTAATATATTTTACGCACGAAAGTTTTTTTTTTATGATTAGGTACATTTCCCTTTAAACTATCCGAGAACTACGAAACTGCAAAAAACACATTTATGACACTTTACGCGATAAAAATACTTTTAGAATTAACGAGCAAGGTGACAATGTGCTAGTCGAGCTGGAAAAGACGTGCTGGCTTCAATTTGTATGGAGCGATGAATCGATAATAACTTTGTAAGGCCGTGCGAGATATGTCATGTTTCCCGTGACAATAAGCTATTTGTCACAACTTGTTCACTATTGGCATCTTCAGCATTTTCAATGTAGGTACCCTTTTTCCCTTTTCCGAGAGAACACGACATTTAGTAGTTACTAAGGAATAGTCACACATAAGGTTTCACTGTCCTGTAACCTTAAGGAATGTCTACTTATGTATCTTTTTAGAAACTATATGGGTATATACTATATAGGTACATAAGCTCTACTGAACTTTTATTTTGTTAGCTGTTTTATTTTTGGTCCCTGTCTTAAGCTTCCAACTAAGATAGGGACGAAGAAAATAAGAAATAAAATATTTAACTCAAACCTGTGTTCTCTTTAATGGTATTTCTATTACTTTCAAATTGTCCTTTTTTGTACTAAATTAATATCGATGCCAGCTCTTGTTTTTATTCTCTTTCTGTTTCTTCTTTTTCATTAATCTCGCTCTTTTCACAGGTGGTTTCGCGAGCACCACGAGGAGTTAATCGCCATAGAGAAGACATCTCTATGGCCGAGAGCTCGGCTCCTAGGCAGCGGGCTGCTGAGCCTCCAAGCGGTACGGCGTGAAGATGCCGGCCGTTTTGTTTGCTGGCTCAACAACACCGTTGGCGGAGAGTCCATGCATTTCACGCTTATTGTCACAGGTTAGTGTTCTGGATGACGTCCAAAAGGTTTTCTTATATCTGAGCTACTATAGCGATTAGCCCCCGTTTCGTACGGAGTTTACGGCTAGATAAAAAAACATCAAGTTTATTTATCGTAGGTACGTCAGTTTTATTTAGTTATTTTACGCATAAACTTTCCGAAATCAATTCTATAACCGAATGTAAAAGTAGCGCAAAAATCTACTGCGTAGTTTATTAGAAAAATAACTCGGTCACACACAGACACTAAAAACATTATGATATAAGTACCTAATGCGTATAACATTTTAATAATCATAGCTCATAATACTTGCAATAACACAGTTTTCTCGAGATTTGTGTTACATCCTCGGTTGGCCGCTTTTTACCCGACTGCGGCGAAGCCCAAAAGGAGGGTTATTATACTAGCTGTAATCATGAAAATTTTAAGTAATTGTAATCATGAAAGCTGTTGTTTGTTATTGAAAAACCAAAAAATAATAATTAAGAAACACAACAATAAGATGGATTACGTTATAATAATTATTGCTTAAATATGTAAAGCTACAAAGCCCGCTCTTCGTTTTCAATATTTCATAGAATCACTCGTTAGGTACGAGTTCGTATCTAAAAATACATGCGTCGACCTAGATTTCAATTCAACATTTCCAGTTAGTGTTATTATTCGTACAACTGGCTTATACTTCAGTTACAACGGTACTCAACGGTTTAGAGTTCGAGATTGCCTCTATTCCATATCTCTAACCCCCTATAACCATAGCTGATTATGAAATATATAATTTCAATACATTATTTGCATGTCTTGTCTCGTGTTTACATCCATTTACAATTTGATTTCCACAAGTAGATGTTGTTTCAAACATTGACAGTTCGTCTAAGATTAGTTATATACGAGACACGTCTGAATGAAAATAGTGGGCACAACATTTAATACAAATACAAAAAAAAATACAAAATAGTTTATTGTGCGAATTAGGTGTAACATTACATGGTTACGTGTTTGGAGCCCCCATTTAGGCAAACAATGCCTGTATTAGAAGGCTCCGCTCTTTCACCATCAGTGTCGTACACGTCTTATGCTTAATATACATGTTTTATACCTTGGTGTAAACGCGGGAATAATATTTACATATGAAGGGTATTTATTACAAACCTAACTTTTTTTGTTAAACAAGAAAATAAATGCTAGCGTATTTCGTACCAATTTTACCAAAGGAGGAAAAAATACCCAACAAACAGACCGTATTTCGAGGGTCTTCCAGAATACGTGAGAAACACATCCCCTTAATTTATGTAAACAGTTTCCTTTTCCTGAGCACGATTCCTTCCGTATTACCGCCCTAATTGGACTAATCGTAAAATTTTATTACACACAAATAACGTATTACTTCTTCTAACATATTTTTTTGCAGAACCCATCTCCGTCCGAATAAAACCCGAAGTGGTGCGAACGAAAACGAATGCCGACGTCACATTTGAATGCAAAGTGTCGGGGCATCCAATCGAGCTTGTCTACTGGGTGCATGACGCGAAAGTTGTGAAGCCGAATGAAAGACTCAAGATTTCTGAAGACGGCCTAAGACTACATATCAAGAATTCTCAGAAGGACGACCAAGGAGTATATCAGTGTTTTGTCAGTAATACAAAAGATCAGGCTTATGGAGTTTCTGAATATTTAATAGACGGTAAGATAGAAATTGATCTACAATAATACCTTTAGACTTCAACTGTAATTGGATCTCAGTTGTTCTCTCAATCTATCAACTATTTCTTAACAATTCAATAGGATCAGAATCAGCTCGCTTTCATAACCCAGTTTCTACAAGTTTAAAGACTTGTAATTAAAAAATTGATTGGATAACTTTTCTCTTACAAAAATACCTTGAACTTTTTTATTGTTTTAGCAGAAAAGTTTCTAAAGGGCGCGCTTTAATTGAAAGAAAAAGAAAAGTTTGAACATTTAATGGACTGTTATCCATTCATTGGTAATTTATTTATCCTGTAAAGTTATTTGTTATGATTACACCATAACCTTTGAATCCTTTCATTTGCTGCTTTTACACATATTCTTTTCAATGTGGATCGAAGCATTCAAGCCTGTATTTGAAAAATGTTTCTGTTTGACAAATCATACAACAGACAGTTTGGTTTAAACACATAAAAAGTCCGAATTACGTGTTGTTAACAAATACAAATATTGTAGTGCTAGCTTTACCTATTTAACCCCAAAAAGATAAAGCAATAGTATTTATAGAATACCTACAAACTGTTGCCAGCAAGTTTTTTTTTTCAAAAAAAAAACAATTAACTTTGTGCTAAATTCCATAATATACCTAGATCCGTTAAGCCATTCTGGCGTGAAAAAGTTAAAAACATCCATCCATCCGTCCATTCTTTCGCATCTTTAATATTAGTTTACCTACATTACAAACAATAGATCCACACGCAAACTTACTTCCCGAAAATATCTATCAAACATACCCAAAAATAAACCCATCCATGACTTTTTCAACTTTTGTCCTAAACAGGGAAGTTTTCGTTTCGTTCAGTAAAAAGGTTTTATGTTTGCAGCGTCCGAAGGCCGGGCGCGATCTCCGGGCAACCGCTCGCGGCGGACGCCGTATGCTCGAAGTACACACACACATGATGCTGACTGGAACTTTACGGGCACTAGAGGTACGTACTATGATAGAGGTTTTTAGATTTAAATTGTTTTGGATTTAATTCTTGCTTGATTTCCGCAGCTTTGTACATCACGTAAGATTATGCTAGTAAATAGATTTATAGAATAAACTTTAATGAATACCAAAATTGTCACACAAACTCATACTCACACTCGTTGTTTTAAATTCGTATAGCGTTTAACTTTTTAGCTATTAATTGTGGTGGAAATGGGCCTTTGAGGGTTTAATGTATATAGTGCAGCAAAGTGGGTAATAAGCGACGTTAAATTGCAACGTGACACACTCTGCAGCTACTTAAAGATTTAAGAATCATGCTGGTAAAAGGTCAAGTACCTGGGACGACGGCGTTGTATGAATGTGATAGCAGTGTATGTAAGGTCATCAGTTATCTATGTAGCAATTAGAGCATCTCTCTGTACAAGAAGGTCTTAGTAAAACTGTGTACGCAGAAAGCGTGGTATAATAACGAGTACCCTGATTTGAATCATAATCTTGGCCTTGACTGTTCTAAAGTTACTTAATTTATTATGTATTTACCTAACTTGCGAGTTTACGTCAACTCTCTAACTTACGACCCATTTCTAAACCCTTGCGCAAGGTATGAAAACCATCTGAAACATTTCATGTAACTAAATAATTTGATCCCAGATTTTCCTTCGCTAGCATTTCTCTACCAAGTAGTCAACGGCGAAATAAATTCAACTCAAGGAAAAGCTACCTCACAGTGCGAGCACCGTATTTTTCAGTTGTTACATAATAAATGTTGTTGATATTTCCCACTTGGCACCACAACAATTAATTTAAAAACTTCGCTGAGTTACTCGTATTTTATTAAGCCAACGAGCCGGCGACGTGGTAATTTGCTCAACAAATTATCTAGTGTAACGTGCCTCTACAACTATCTGGAATAAACAAGGGTTCTATATAACTTTTCCACTTACTGCCGGTGTCAGGCTCCAACTTTATCATAAACAGAAGGTAACAAAGTCAAAAGTTTTGACGTGGCCCCGATACTAAAGCGCGTTTTTACAAAATGTTTGGACGCCACGCATTTATAATCTTGGAAGGAAAACAAAACAAATATTTACTGTGAAAGTTTGTGGCAGCCCCAATTGGCCAGGTTAAATGTTTTTGGAAGCTGAAACTGGGCCAAAATATGTACATAACGCAATTAGTACGAAAAAAATATTTAAATAAACGTTTTAGTACTTCTCTAGATATTTCTAACACAGTGCACAATTCCTGAGTGTGCCTGCTGCTGAAGCGAACTGATTAAATTCAATATACGGCATTATAAATTACCTTTTGCTCGTAGATCCTTTTAATTTGTTTACCTGAAGGCAATTTATCTAATGCTACAAGTTTTTTCTCGTGCAATCACACGGTATTCATTTTATTTTCTACTGTTCGTTGTTGTTTAGACTTAAGTATCCCTGAGTAACTTAAGTATTGCCCTGAACTCAAAAAAGGTTTTCCCTATATTCGTAGTAAGTTGTTATGATACTCATTTGTTCCTGAAATGTTTTCCTTCATACATTTCAATGATATTCACGTAAATTCAAACGAAATTCCAAAGTTTTCTATAGGAGTTTTTATGAAGGAGACACCTTTTTCAGTTCAGGAAGTTTCCGCTTGTCGCAATCCCAGCGACATAGAATGAACGGCTAAATAAAAACAGCAACTTAGTTCTATATTTACGTTGAGTATCCACGTAACTTTCTACACGAGTGCATACGGTAGATATGTAAATTTTAAACTTTTTATCCGTCCGCCCGACTTCTTCATAAAATATTTAAAAGTCCATTTTTAAGCGCGGATCCGGTGCAAGCTATTAGAGTCAGCTCTTCAGCTCAAACAAAGAGCTTCAGTGACGCAGCCAGCTGCCGCGGGCGCATCCAACCGCCGCACTAAATACTAACCACGGTACTACCAATTAAGATCGTGTCTTTCAGCTCATAAGGTCGGTTTTCCCCGCCCCCACCGCGAAATATAAGCCGCTTTGTTTCATTATTAATTCGTCCCCGCTATTTGGTGTCGCTGCTCTTCAGGGGTTCAGAATAAGTAGGGCCGTGACGTTACACCCAACCACTTATTTCTATGCCGATTTTTTTTTCATTAATTTGTTTTCCTTGTGTAGGAAAATCTCTTTTTCAAGAACTTAATGGATTTGGGAACCCGCCACGTGTGGCGTGAATTAATGACGTAGACTCATTATTGGGTCCGTTTTTATTTAAGTAAGCGAAGACTAACGTGAGATGTAGGTATTATGCATGTAGAAGTAGGCACTAAGTACACAAAATATATGTGTAATATAGTATTTTAATAATACTACCTCGTATAGAACCAGTGAAAATTGTTCAGTCAAAAGAAATTCTCTCCTGTAAACATGCTTCGAAACCAAATTAGACAGCAATTTTCATTCCATAAATAACCAAGTCCAACAAACAAACGGTTGAAAATAAATCCCAAACAAAATCGTTTTCCCCGACCGTACTCAGACAAAAATCGCATCTCTCAAATCTTAGCTCTTTGATCCCATTTAACAAACTCAGAAATAAATAAATTCCTTCCAAAATACCCTTAAGAATTTGGATACGACGGCCTCTTCCCTCAATAATATTAGAAGTCTTAACTCAGACACAGAAGTGCATGCTAAAAAGGAAATTAAGCAAAAATCAGAAGGTTTAAAGTCGATGTACACAAGTGTGTGGGACTATGGGTTCCTATAAATTATCCAAGTAGCTGACCTTCTGTTAACAAGCCTCATTTGTTACGGCGCGAAGTAAACCCGAGCAGACAGGGAGGAATGACTCCGAACCACTACCATTGATAAAACGCTGCATTTTAGAATGGTCTGGAAGTCGAAACGTCGGAGTACCCGAGTGTATTGGCCTTTTTGTGATTGAAAACCCGCATCTACTTGACATAATGTTTAATAAATTATTTCTAGCTAGTGTAGTCGTTGATGATAGTTTTGAGAAATTAATGTTTTTGAACAATCTTCATTGAGTTCATACATAGTAGCTGATATTCCTGTGGTTTGCAGGTACTTGTTTTGTCTACTGTGATGTACATTAGACAAACAAAACTATTAATTTTAAATACGGTAGGAACACATAAATTAAGCGTAATAAAAATAGATAATTTATATAATATGCGTAATGGATCTGTATTATAAGTTGGCGTTTTAAACCTATATCCAGTTTGTCTATCTTTACCACATAAGTAGACAACGCCTTAGCATCCCTAGAGCCTCTTTAGAACCTTTGAACAAACTTGCCGAAGTTCTCAACAAGGTTCAGATTCTTGGGAAAGTTACGCCTATTCTGTTTTTGCTAAAGCCACTAAACATCTTACGTAAAGGCATTTACCTACCACTAGAACCCCTATTTTGCTATACCCACATAACAACTACGTACTCTTCTAAGAAGTACCCGCATAACTCTAAGTAATAGTAGAAATTCGTGGTAGAAAATTCATAGAATCTTTTATAGTATTTATATTACTTGAACCTCCAAGTTCTATGAAACGTCTAAAACCTACGAGACGGTCAGGCAAACCATTGTAGACCTTATTCTAACCAACATTGCTAATGTAAATGACTGTCAGCTTTTGTTTTGTTTCTTTTTTCATTCCACCGTTGAAAAGATTTGGATGAAACGTAACTTGATTCTGACTGCGAATGATAGCATACGATTCGTTTTCTACATTAATAAACAGAACAATACACATTACATAGTAAAGTACATTAATAGACAGTATTTATTTTTTTAAGAAAGGAGTACATTAACTTCTCTTTAGGAATATTAGGTACTATGTTTTTCTTACGTTACTGTTACCATACAGCTTCCCACTTCTAGGCATAATTATGTCTTTGCGTTTCTATTAGTTCTTTTGATCTATGGCTAATGTGGACCCCCGTTTGTTGTTCAGCTCGTCCCGCTTTCGTCTATGAGGTCTGCCACTTCTAGGCATATGTCTTTGCGTTTCTTTTAGTTCTTTTGATCTATGGCTAATGTGGACCCCCGTTTGTTGTTCAGCTCGTCCCGCTTTCGTCTATGAGGTCTGTCGCAAGGCCTTTTATCTGTGGTAGGACTCTAAATAGAGCCTATTTTGACCAACCACTCTTTGAAATTCACACAGCATATTAGATAATGTCTAATCTTACTCCACGATGAATGCATAATAAACTCGATCTACCCATTACCACTCATGGTACGAGATTCAAAGCAGCCTTGTATCTCGAATCTATTGATAGCGTCGGGCAAGTTCACAGACGCGTCTAACAGCAGGTAAACTATTGTACGCCAACATTCATGCCTACGTGTCGCGTCTGGCGCTTTGTGCATCACAGACTAATAGAATTTATGCGAATTGTTAGAGACTTCGCTATAATTGGTTTGTTTACTTTATGCTTCGGGAAAATGGCGTCGATAAGGGTGATATTGCTACAATTCTTGGACATAAGGTTAACCAAACCATTAAAACTTTAACGTAGAAAAGTTGTAGCCGTTAGCTTCCACGAAGGTACGGTTTTGGGAGAATTACGGTCACTCCTATTATCATATATCTCACAATGATCACAAACCCAAAGTAACTAATGACGGTTTTAAATTATACGTCCGTTTCATTTCCGAGTTCCCTATTTTAAAATATGTAATTAAGACCCCATTGTAGCTACAGATACCAACACCCTATAAATAACAACTTCTACATAGTTTACGTGTACAAAATCGAAGTGGTATTAAAACTAACCATTAAGGCTGGACCCGAAACGCGCAACTAACAGTAACCGAATAAATGTCGCAATTTAATGTGGTCTCTAATGAAGGGACGGAACCCTTCTGCATTATTACGTTTTATGCGGAACCCAGAGGTATCGCGAACTAGACAATAATTTTAATCCTTAGTTTATTGGGCCATTTATAAGGGAACCTACGTTGTGGTAAAACAATGCGAGTTTGCAGAAGACAATAACAGTTTAGATATTTGTCTAATTATGAATTTGTGCAATGGTTTGTGAAAATATATATAGTTTTGAGTTTTACAAACGTATGCTACTCAGCCATAGCAGCTCAGGTAAATTGTAGGTTTGAATGTAGAAGGTGAACCTCGAAACTCATCCAATTGCACTGATGGAAAGCTGTACTGTTGCAGAGAGTAATATTTTGAGCTAGTGTAGTACAATTCTTGTTAACAAAGTATTAGCAAAGCAACATTCTTTCACTACCAACAAAGTTTAACGAGGTACTTTTTGATTTGAAATCCTCATAGCGCGTTCAACGTAACTACATTTATAATCAACATTGCAGGCGTCTGTATCTTACATTTTATTTAGCAATTTATTTACCAAAGATAACATTTAGACCACAGACAAGGATACACGTTCCAAATGGAATTACAAACCGAACACCAAAAAACAAACAATGTCCGATTCTAAAACCAGCAGAATAAATAAAATACAAAACCATTAAGTTTGGAGCCACTGAATAGCCAGTTTAAACTCCGGAACTAAGTAGACACTTATTGCACTGTATTAGAATACTAATGGACCCTCTTTCCTTTCTACAGTTCTGAATTATGCAAAGAAATGTTATGCATATAAATTATGTAGATTGTTTAATCTAAGCGCGTATAAAAAGAACTATGATAATGACGAGATTACAAGGTACAGGCTTAACGCGCATTTTTCCTTTTTCCAAAAAGGATGGATGGATTAAAGAATTTCGGTTCTCCCTTTAATTATGAAGCACAATCAAAAGAATTAACGAGAGACATGTGTCTGTAAGCGTGATTTTTTTAAATAAAGGGCAAAGAGTAATCCGGAGATACGCCCCACGAAACGTCCAATTCATTTGGGATGTTCTCCTTTTTGTTAGACGTCAACTTTTCTGATCCGTCCTTTGTTTTTTTTTTTTGTGAGAATTTTAATTAAAAAGTTATTTTCGTAATATTCATCTTCAGTGGATAGGAGTTCCTACCTACTTATAATAATAACCTACTTATAAAGTAATATTTTCCGAGGTTTACCATTATTTCTAATGATCCATTTAAAACATTAGACTCCTACTTGATTGATGAGTAGAAATCCATTAAAAAAACTTAGTAAATAAAACTCTCGTTTTATTTAATACAGAACAATGCAGCAATGTACCAATATTATCTAACAAACCGTTTCCCAAAACAAAGTTTTAAGCTTAACAAACGGTTCTGAGTATCTTTAATCTAATTCAATCGTTGTTTGACCGCGAGCTTCCACGTGCGCGCGATAGATGGCGTTGTACGATTTGTGTAGAATCCTGAATCGCGGTGTTAAGATTCTCCGCCGAGACTATATAAGGTTTTGAGAATTAAATTTTTTTTGGTACTTGCTTTGAACAGATTTGTTTTATTTAAACAATATCCCTCGGCAGTTGACGAGTGCCGAACATTTTGGTCCTACCGAGTCGGATCGCGAAAGTAAATCGCGAGTCGAAAAGTGAAGTGACCGGTTGTGGTGACGTATGGTGTGGCATAGAAACCCTGGTGGATCGCCTTGAAGTGCCTGTAAAATCCCCGGAGTGTGGTGATCAGCGGGCAGCGGCAGCGGTGTACAGCAGCAGCGCAGCAACGAGGTTTGCGGCCGTCTCCACCAGAGGGCGCCACCAGCATCGAGTCATCGGTGACAGCAGGCCGTTGAGGCCTAGTGCGACGTGCAGCGACGACATCGAGATTCGAGAGTGACGTCACAAACAGTGACGACACACTCACAGCGGTATCAGCAGTGACATCAGCGTGACGACGTGTTTGGAGAGGTTTGGCAGACAAAACTGTGAGTTAACCAGTGCTATTATTTTGTAGACTTAAATATTTCCAAGTGAATTTTGAAGATCAACGTAGTGCAATTCAAGTGTTAGAGACTTTAAGATTTAGTAGTAATTTTTGACTTAGAATAATATAGATATTAAAAGGTGTTGCGACGGGAATTCTATGCCCGATTTGTAAACATCTTCTAAACACTTGTAATTTTTTTGTGGTTTTGTGTGCAGTAACTTGTAAATTTTCGTCGGTTGCATTGAATTGAGTTTAGTAATTAGATAACTTTATAGTTTTGTTGTACACAATGGAATCCTTAAGTAAATTGCAATTAAACAACCAAGCAATAATTGAAAAAGGTAGAATTAACTTCAAAAAATCACCTAAGGATCGTCTTACACAATCTTACATTGAGACACGATTAGAAGCATTAGAAACACAATGGAAACAATTTGTTGAAACTCATAGACGAATTATAGAAAAAGCAACCGACGAGGATTTCAAGAGAAATGTTTATTTTACAACCGACATTTATGATTCAACTGAAGAATTGTACATGACATACAAGTCGGAACTAAAAGAGCACTTGCAGACTAGTTCGTGCAATAGTGCTAACACCAGTAGTGTAAAACACTCCAATCAAAATAACTCCAATGTAAAACTGCCACAAATTAGTTTGCCTACATTCTCGGGAAATTACTCTGAATGGGTTACGTTCCGCGATTTATTTAAGTCACTTATTCATAAAAACGAGGCACTGGATGACGTTCAAAAACTTCATTACTTGAAAAGTCATCTCTCGGGCGAAGCAGAACAGTTGCTTCGACATATTCCCGTAACCGCGTCTAATTACGATGAATGTTGGTCGATTCTAAACAAACGATTTGATAACAAAAGGTTTTTGGTAAACTGTATGCTCAAGCGGCTTGTACATCAATCGCCGATTACGAAAGAATCGTCGACCAACGTTAAGGCGCTGTTAGACACGACTGTAGATTGTTTGCATGGGTTACGCAGTTTAGGAATCGATGTCAGTTCTTGGGATCCATTTGTTATATATTTAGGCTCGGAAAAGTTGGATACCGAGTCTCGTAAATTGTGGGAACTAAGAATTAGTCCTAATGATGACTTAGCTACGCTCGATGAGTTTAAAAGTTTTATGGAATCTAGGTTTAGAGCATTGGAGTATTTAGATCCTAAAGCCAATAAACAGAGTAATACTCGTGACAATAATGCCAAATCTTTTCATGTCGCTTCTCAAACTTGTATTGTATGTTCTGGAGATCATAAATTATGTCACTGTAAAACATTTGCTAAGAAAACTTGTGACGAACGTCGTGAGTTTGCACGAGTCAGTAAGCTTTGTTACAATTGTCTAGGCACAAACCATTCCGTCTATTCTTGTCGTCAGAACACTAAATGTCACCTTTGTAAGAAAAAGCACCATACTCTACTTCACCCAAAGTCAACTGCCAATGCTGCTGAAATTGTTGATAGTTCAGCAGAAACGAAGGTGGTGGCTGCTAATGCAGCAACCTCTTCCAGTCAAAGTGAGACTAAACCCATTTGTTGTTTTGCGGATGTTCACAACCACGGTCTGTTAGCCACAGCCTTGGTCAACGTTGAGTCCAGAACTGGGACTGCTTTTGTTTTAAGAGCTCTGATGGATCAGGGCTCTCAAGTCTCTTTCATAACAGAGGCTGCAGTACAGTTGCTCGGATTGAGGAAAACACCTGCAAACACCGACATATTTCGATTAGGCGATGACGAGGGAAAGTCAATGCCCTCTAAGTGGATAGTTCATTTAAAACTACAGTCACGTCTAGATCCTACTTTTGTTTTGTATGTCGATGCTTATGTATTAAACAAACTTACATCTCATCTTCCTGAGAAGAAGATCGTACAGATTTCGGCTTCATTTTCGTCCTTACAATTAGCTGATCCGACCTTTGACACACCCGGTAAGATAGATTTACTGTTGAGTACGCGGGTAGTCGGCGCAGTTCTAATGGATGGTTTAGTCAAGGGTCCGCGGGGATCACCAGTCGCACAGAAAACTAAATTAGGCTGGATCTTGTCTGGTGAGATCCCATCGTCGGCAATCTCTAGATCAGTATGTTATCATACTGTAGTACAGTCAGCGGATGTCAATGACCTTTTGCGTGAGTTTTGGGAGTTAGAGTCAGAACCCTCAGTTCGTAGTGTTATCTTGACTGAAGAGGAACAAGAATGTGAGGAGTTCTACTCTAAGACCACCAAACGCGACGCGACCGGGAGGTATGTTGTAAAACTACCATTCAAAACCGATTCGCCCAGTTGCACGTTTGGGGGGTCAGAGGTCATT
Source organism: Diarsia mendica (assembly GCA_949316265.1). Taxonomy (NCBI): domain Eukaryota; kingdom Metazoa; phylum Arthropoda; class Insecta; order Lepidoptera; family Noctuidae; genus Diarsia; species Diarsia mendica. Next base: position 10,964,146 of record OX438902.1, on the reverse strand, counting down.
GCCCGTAGGCGCTTTATCAATCTAGAGAACAGATTACTGAAGGACCCGGAACTTAGAACAGAGTATAGTGCGGTCGTTAATGAATACATTCAGCTGGGACATGCTGAAGTTGTCCCTCAAATAGAATTAGGTAAGGATGCGTGCTACCTACCACACCACGCCGTGGTGCGTGAGGATAAAAGCACCACTAAGGTTAGGGTCGTCTTCGACGCATCATGTTCAGGCCATAATGGAGTGTCATTAAATAAAGAATTAATGGTGGGCCCAACCCTACAACCTGATTTGCGTCAAACCATTATGCGTTGGCGCTGTCACCCCATAAGTTTAGTTGCAGACATTATTAAAATGTACCGTCAGGTCAAGGTTGCAGATGAAGATGCTGATTATCAGCGCATTTTGTGGCGTGACAACCCAGATGCAGAATGGAAACACATTCGGTTGTTGCGTGTTACTTTTGGAACATCCTCTGCTCCTTACCTGGCCGTCCGATCTTTGCAGCAACTAGCTCGCGACGAGGGAAAAGATTTTCCTCTCGTAGCAGAACGAGTCCTTACGTCCTTTTATGTAGACGACCTGTTGACGGGTTGTCAATCGGTCGATGAAGGTGAACGAATTTATCACCAATTGAAAGAATTACTAGGTCGGGGAGGGTTCGAACTTCAGAAGTGGTCCAGCAGCAATTCGGATTTATTATCCAAAATAACCGAGGAGGCTGTTAGGCAGGACAATTTGGAACTTAAAATAGATACACTTACGAAGATTTTAGGGTTAAGTTATGATAGACAGTTAGATGAATTTAGATATACTGTCCAACTTCCTCCGCCCGAAACCCCCATAACCAAGCGTAAGGTGATATCTGACATTGCTCGTTTGTTTGATCCTCTCGGCTGGCTTGCGCCCGTGATAATAACAGCCAAGGTGTTTATTCAACGTCTGTGGTTAGCAGGATGCGAATGGGACGATGAACTTCCAGATCACCTGGTAAAGGAATGGCTTAGTTATAGAAACAACCTTCATTCTCTTAGAGAGTTCCGTCTGCCACGATGGATTCACACGAGTCAACTTGACGTTTTACTAGAGTTACACGGATTCTCTGATGCCTCTAATGTCGCTTACGCAGCCGTTGTTTATGTTCGGTGTATTGATGCCAACGGTCACGTTCATGTCAGTCTAGTTGCAGCTAAGACCAAGGTGGCCCCTGTCAAACAGGTATCCGTACCTCGTTTGGAGTTATGTGGCGCTGTGCTGCTTTCAAAACTTCTGCGTGAAGTTTCCGACACCTTGAGTATCTGTAAGGAAAACATACATGCGTGGACCGACTCGACAGTGGTGCTCGCCTGGTTGAGCAGCCACCCGAGCCGCTGGAAGACCTTCGTCGCGAACAGAGTGTCTGAAATACTTACCGTAACGGAGAAAAGTCAGTGGTCGCACGTCCAGTCCGGTGATAATCCCGCAGACAGCGCGTCGCGCGGCGTTAATCCCTCTGAGTGCGCTGACCTAGAGTTGTGGACACAGGGACCTAGTTGGCTGAAAAATAAAGAAATTAATTATAATAGAAGGGAAATTAAGGAAACTAACCTAGAGGAAAAGAAATCGTTAGTAGCATGCAACACAGTAGTAAAGGAAATAAGTGAGGATTCTATAATTTCAAAATATTCATCTCTTAGAAAATTAACCAGAGTAATCGCCTATTGTAAAAGGTTCTTAAAATTTAAAAACAAAAATTATACTACAAAGTTCGATAATTTTCTTACACATTCTGAAATTCATGGAGCATTACTTACCTGCATTAAATTATGTCAAAGGGAGCATTTCGGATCGGAGATTGATAGGTTAATATTGAAGGAAGAAATAAGTAAAAAGGGGGTACTTACCTCGCTTAACCCTTACCTGGATCAGGAACAAATTTTGAGAGTCGGCGGTAGGTTACACAAGGCCAACCTTCACGAAGACTCAAAGCATCCTATCATTCTTCCTCGTAAGTCACATTTAACCAACCTCCTGGTAGCTGACGCTCATGAGAGGACATTGCATGGCGGGCCTCAGTTAGTTCTTAATTATTTGCGATCAAAATATTGGATAATACACGCCAAGGGCGTCGTTAAGTACTTTGTACGTAAATGTGTCATTTGCATCCGTCATTCAGGTCGGTCGACACATCCTTTAATGGGGTCATTACCCTCTGCTAGGGTCAATGCTAGCCGACCTTTCTTTAGAAGTGGCGTGGACTATGCAGGTCCTATTAGTGTCCGGCCTAGCAAGGGTCGCGGGTATCACTCCACCAAAGGCTATATATGTTTATTTATATGTATGTCCACTCGGGCCATACATTTAGAAGTGGTCAGCGATATGACATCGCAAGCCTTTTTAGCTGCCTTCAAGCGCTTTACAGCGAGAAGAGGCCATTGTGGTGAGATGTGGAGTGATAACGGCACTACCTTTGTCGGAGCTAACAAGGAGTTGAAGGCATTGTTCAACCACGAAAGGTCAGGCATAGCACCTGATATTGCCGATTGGTTGGCAACTAATGGTACAACTTGGAGCTTTATTCCACCCCACACCCCGAACTTTGGGGGGCTTTGGGAAGCTGGAGTGAAGTCGACCAAACACCATCTTAAAAGAGTGGTTGGTACGAGCACACTCACTTTTGAGGAATTGACGACAGTGCTTGCTCAAATAGAAGCCTGTCTGAACTCCAGGCCAATTTCTACCATCACCACTAACCCAGAAGATCCAAACCCATTGACACCGGGTCATTTTTTGGTAGGCGAGCCGTTGCTTCTCGTGCCCGAAATTAATTTTGAAAATTCAAATATTAGCACCTTGAGAAGATGGCAGTTGACTCAACGCATGGTTCAGGACTTCTGGCGCAGGTGGTCGCGTGAATATCTGGTTCAGTTCCACCAAAGGAACAAATGGGCGCATCAAACCGTAGAACCAAACTTGGGTGACGTTGTGTTGGTTATGGAAGATGATCTTCCACCTGCAAGATGGCTCTACGGACTTATTACTGAAAAGCATACTGGCTCGGACAAAATCACAAGAGTGGTTTCTTTGCGTTGTAAAGGTTCTACGATTAAAAGACCTGTATCAAAGTTAATTGTGCTTCCTGTTAATCCATAAGTGTTAGTTTAAGATGTTAATGTTAAGTTTCAATTAAGATGTTCTCATGATTTTGTTGTTATTGTTGTTATTTACATACAGTCCATTAGCTTTTTCACGTCCCACCGAATATTGTGTATTGCTTCATGGTGGGCGGTCTTTTATTTTTGTTATGTTTTAAGTTTTTTTTTAACACTATGTTCTGGACATTCTGTCCATGGTGGGCGGGATGTTTGACCGCGAGCTTCCACGTGCGCGCGATAGATGGCGTTGTACGATTTGTGTAGAATCCTGAATCGCGGTGTTAAGATTCTCCGCCGAGACTATATAAGGTTTTGAGAATTAAATTTTTTTTGGTACTTGCTTTGAACAGATTTGTTTTATTTAAACAATATCCCTCGGCAGTTGACGAGTGCCGAACAATCGTAAAAGTTTTATATAAAGCAACTGAGCCAAGCCTGCTTTATCATTCGAGGTGGAAAAATTACACCCAAGCGGAGTGAGCGTGCCATACAGTCGGCCGGACGGATTTACCCGTCCGCCCGTCTGTCTGTCTCGGTAATACCGACCTTAACTACTTATACAGCTTACTTGATATGGAAACTAGCGGCTGTATACTTTATGTAGAGCAGAAGGAAGACCTGATTGTTCTCATTTCACGGCAAACAAAAGAATAATTTAATCCAGGCAAGACACAAAAATATCATCATCATCTCATGTTTTTTTTCCAGTGAAACTCTGCTTCATTCATGTTTACATATGAGCTCATACGTCTTATTATAGACACAATTAAAAAGCCATTGTTATAAATCTCCTGGAGATTTATTAGCGGACGGGAGGTTAAAACTGACCATAGACGCGCGCCCGGTTGCGAGTTACGCACCTGATCAATATAATAAAAAAACATCAAAGAACAACACAACTAAGTTGAGACAAAAAACAAGAAAATAAAACAGAAATGCTCGATTAAACACTAAAAGTGTTCAATCGAACATTTCTCAAACGAAATCACTTTCAACAAGCACATTAATTACTGCGATTGAAAGTGATAAAAAAAACTCGTGACTACAAAGAACAAAGCGCACGTAAAAATAGATTGGAAAAAAGAAAAAAATACGTTCATTTTCTATACAAACATTAGATAACAGAAAGTCTAGAGTTCCATGAACGTCTAAAGAGCTGAATATTAATCAGACGGAACCCAATGCACCTACTGCACTGCACTGTGCATTCTAACATAGACCGAGGGGGTTATTATTCTTCCCCTTTTTCCCCGAGATAATAAGCTTAGCCTTTGTTTTTAATACTCACCAGTTAATGGAGTTGTTTGTATGAGAGAAAAATTCCTAACAAATGCTAAATGAAGTCTCCTTTGACAAAGGTAGTGGGATACCCGAGTTTTTAATACGTAATTTGACTCTTGCTGCAACAGAAAAGCGCTAGACAAAAGATACACTACAACAGTATCTTTTAGTTTCACCAAAACTTGGCGAGAAAATATCCTAGCGCAACAAAATATGACCAACCTCCTCGATAATTTCTCGCTATTTTATAAAAATAACCCAGTTAGCTTGAAATACAGGTTCAGTATAATCTAGAGTTCTACCAGGAGATTAAATAATTCGCAGAGTAGAAGATATATTTAACTTATTTGTTGCAGAATCTAAGCCGGAGCTGGTATATTGGTTTTCGGAGCAAACGTTGCAGCCAGGGCCGAGCGTGTCCCTGAAGTGTGTGGCCATGGGCCATCCTCCGCCGCAGTTCACGTGGTTGCTAGATGGCTTTCCTATTCCAACTAACTCAAGGTAAGTAGATGAGACCTTTAGAATTCCACCTACTTAAATTTGGTATTTAAAAAGAAGTATTTCGATAATGATGAGTGTAAATTATTATTTCTTATGTGTAGGAAACCTTTTATTGCGGTCTGTATAAAAGTTTCACAGGAAAACTGCTATTAGTTATTTAATTAATAGTTTTGAAATCATCACACAAAGGAAAACTACAGAAGCGTGAAAGCGTAGCAATCACGCGATCGTAGCAGTGCTACGCCGTAACTCGTAGCACAGTGCTACGCCGTAACTCGTAGCACTGTGCTACGCCGTAGTGAAAAGCGCACACCGGCGCCGCTATTGTGAACTAGGCAATGTTGAAAACGGTACTAAGAAGGTATAATACATTTAATTCAATATAGTAATGCTTTATTTGATGCCGGATCAGAATCACCTTACAAATCCTGTATTTGAGTTTGTTATACATGTACGAAAGGCGAAACAGTACAACAAGGTTTTAAAATTGACAAACTTTTCCTAGCCAATTTTGGCCCCGATATCAAAAGTAATCAAAACATGATGTAGCAATAAAAGTTATTTACGTACAAACTTTTGTAACCCTCGGTATTAGCTACACGTGCTGTTGACAATCCTATCACAAAAGTTTTTAACGTGTTTTGATCGGATTTTCAGCAGAATCAATACGTTTATCTCTAAAACAGACTGTTTAATGACAGCTGTAAAACAAAGAGGGTCACATTTTATGAAAGCAGACCTTTTTATGTCCCTAGGCCCTAGTTTAGGTTACCTCATCGAATTTTTGTAAGTACCTACTTTTCTGTCGCGAACAATTTTAACAGCACTTGCAAATTTTCTCTTTCAAATTCAGACACCAACATAATCTCGCATTTAGATTCGTAGTCGGGCAGCACGTGACCTTGCAAGACGACGTGGTCAGCCATTTGAACATCAGCCGGGTCACGGAGCAGGATGGCGGGGAGTATGCTTGCGTCGCTTCAAACACAGCTGGGAAAGCGCTTCATGCTGCCAGAGTCAACGTGTACGGACTTCCGTACATCCGAGAGATGCCGAAAGTTACAGCAGTGGCCGGCAGCGACCTGAATATCAAGTGCCCGGTCGCCGGCTACCCTATTGAGTCAATCACCTGGGAAAGAGGTAAGCTTCACAACCTTTTCTCACTTACCGCTCGTTTACCGAACAAGGTGAGGTTATAAAACCGTTTTCCAGACTCCAAGATTGTTAACTTCGCTTGCAAGTTTGAACTTCTCCGTTTTTTACTAAAGCAAGTCTATGGTGTAAGTTTGTACGTGCAGCGCTTAACTTTGAGAACCTGACTTTACCTTTTTTTCCTACAAACATTTTACCTTTCCGGTCGCTTCTTTTCTTGCTCGCTAATTATATTAACAGGTGGTTCACTTTGTAGTTTCACTTCTCTGAGAAAATCTTTGTATATTCTTAGAAGATGCCGTAGAAAAATATCAGGTGCCTAATATTCATATCATAAAGTTTAAAATTGGTACTTTTGTACACAGTCAGTATTTCGACAATCTACGACATTCGAATACAATTAACACATACATAACTCCACCAAAATAGCAGAAAATTTTACCCAATAGATATGATAGAAAGGAGCATTTATTAGGTTATTCAAGCTGAGTATAACATGCTTTGCGTCAACTCTTTGCCAAAAGCCGCTGATTTAAGGCGCGTTCTGGCAGCACTCCCGATCTCATTGCGAAGACACCGCGTTTTGATGATGATGCGCTTTATTTACTGAACAGCTACTATTTCCTTATTTGATACGGTTTGCCGTTTATCTCAATGCGTTTTACGAGGGACGTTTTTCTTTACTATCCGATGGTTTATGTTTATTATACTGACAAAAAGAAAATGCTGATACAAGAGCGATCCTCAACTATTTCAATCTTAGTTTTATTACCAGCCTACCAGATACTTGTGATACGATGGAGGTGAACCGGGTTTACCACTGTAAACCCGGTTTAATAAAATATAATATAAATAAATATTTAGTTCAGTCTTATTAGCAAGAGCTAGGTTTAAAAAAAAAAGATATACCTAATGTTATTAAAATAAATAGGACTGTGAAATAATTGAATATAATAAGTAAGAAGTACCTACCTATAATAGTAATAAGCATAATAATTATTATTTACGAGATATAATATTCCCCTCGAGAACAGTAAACATGGAAAATGAAAAGTAATAAAAAAAAAATAGATTGAACTTATAAAAGTCTTGTTTTCTCGTGTTTTAATGATTTCATATTTGTCAGGGTTGTCATGTTGTTATAGTTTTTTTATGTAATAAATCCCGATAAAACTATTCTCATTTTATGAGAACAGTTTTATCGGGAACTAAGTCCGCAAAAATTGTGATACTCGTAGTTCACCTAATAGGCCAGATAGAAATAAAATTAAAATCTATACACCAACGAATGATGTGACTTTTTGACAGTGAAATAATTCTTGAAATTGGATATCTAATATTAGTACCAGAGATAACGCTATACAAACAAATTTTATCTCAATGTCAATATAGATACCTACAGTCACGTTCTTGAAGTCGTGTCTACATCGAACCTAGTAAGTGTCTTAAGTGTCTATGTGTCTTAAGTGCCATCAACGGATGGCAACCCTGACCGCGCTAATGATACTAAATTGACATAATTTTCGTCCGAGACTCACGTACAGAAATTGAATTGTCGCCTCGGGACGTCTGTGAAAATGATTTTTATTTTTCTCTTACATACATTTCACGATATAACATAATATTTAGTAACGAAACATCTGTACAATATGATGTCAGATAAGTACCTACCTACCCATTTCGATTATTTATAGTGACTATAAAGTGAGAAGCAACTCACAACCATTTTTAATTTGTTCTATTCAAAAATCCTCATATAATATAAGGTACCTACCGTACCTATGCGTACCGTATTGAATATTGTTAATATGAGTTTGTGAAATAAGTTAACATCTCTTTTCATTCAGTAGTTTTCATTATGAGTATGTCGTATTCTACGGCAAAGTTAGGGTTATGTATGAGAGTTAGCTATACCTACCTATATGAGATATTTTACTGCTTTTAAACACATTTCTAGGTAGGTACGTCTAAGAATTGTAGCCTATTTAATTTTGGAAAATTTTACATGTGCCAAAATGGATTTGTGGATTTTATTGAAAAGTTTCTTATTTTTCATAGAAATATAAACGTAACTCGACATATTCTAAATTGAAATGAAGAACCTTTTCAGAAAAAAAGTAGGCAATTAAACTAACAAATCAATTTCGTAGAATTATAAATCAACCTTTTTACTAACAACTTTTAGGTACAACGTACTCAATTTAGAAAGAAAAGTTAAAATGTAGGTAAGTACCTTATGTACCTACTACTCGGTCACATTAAGTTGACGCTTGAGACGGTTGACACTAGACGCAGAGATGCGTCAAGTTGATGCGACCGGGCTATACTTACCTACTATTAACAACTAGCTGACCCGCGCAACTTCGTCTGCGTCACATAAATATAGCTATAACCTTTCTCGATATATCGACTATCCGACATTAATTAAGCTAAATCGTAACAAACAAAAAATCTTATCTTTCCTCTTTATTACAATAGTTTAGATGGTTTAGATTACTAACAATTGCAAATACTCTCGGACCTTGGAAAGGCCATAAGTCATTGTCCAAATTACATCTCTCATGTCATTAGGTAGATTTCATTAATTATGCTTCAAGAATTGCCGTCCTTCGTGGAAATTCCTGCAGCCTTCTGGGCTGTTTTTCCCGTTGAAAGCGTTGCGAATGAATTTTTGACGCCCTGTAATTATTTTTCCCTTTTGATACTTTTACTTATTTTATTTATTATTAAATCTATTTATAGTTTGTGAATAATGCACATACACACAGTAACTATGTATAAATATGTAGCATCTACCTATCTTCCCACTGAGATATTTCTAACAGTTTTTATCTACCCGAAGGGTACATTTGCACATATCCTATCTTGTAGGGACCCACCCTAAAATGAATTAGGACCTCTCAACAAATTTCGTAGAACAAAAATGATACCTGCTGTCTGATCGTCTTTTATTAACTGTAACTTAATAAAAACCAAAAGCGACACAAAACCTAAAACAATTCATACCATAAACACACTTAAGCCCAAATCCAACGTAAAGACAAAAGCTCAGAAGAACATTATTTATCGTCCTGATCTTCGAACAAAAATAGGTTCTCAATGTCTCCTAAATAAAACAGGACATTTACGACGAAACGAACGACACTTTAGTCAAACAGTATCAAATTAAGACCCCGGGGAGCCTTCGGTGCTATATCTATGTTCTTACGTCTTTTAGCAACAGGTTCCTAGATATGGGTCGAAGGTGAAACGAAATAACTATAAGTATTAGATTATCCCGCGAGGACTGCTACGTGAAAGGTGTGGCTCTTCTCATTTGTTCTGTTAGTTTATGATCTGTGGAGAGTTAACACAGTATGAAATTCAATACATTTATTGTTGTTGGTCTAAAATGTGAACTTATGTAGTAAATTTATGTTTAGAGATCACTATATGCTTAGCTTTACAATGGCAATCTATATTGACGGCACGGTTGGCGCAGTGGCTAAGCGATTGGACTGTTGCGCTGCTTGTCGCGGGTTCGATCCCCGCACGGAAAAAATATTTGTATGGCCTGCAGATAGTTGTTTCGGGTCTGGGTATTTGTGTATGTGACTTTCTATGTTTGTGAACGCACCCACGATACAGGAGAAATTCCTAGTGTGGGGCAAAGTTTAAAAAAATAAATAAAATTGTGTTGGCCCAGAATTTAGCCAAAGTTTGGAACCTTCAGAAGCGTTCATCAGTCCCTGTACTGTGCAGACAACAGCGTACAGGTCTCGATATTAAATCTCCCAGCGTTTGCGTAATAAAACGTTTGTTTAATAAAACTCCATTCCTTGTGGAACGAAGTTTCGTAACTCTAACAATATATATGACGCAGGCTATGGAACATTCACATGGAACAGTAACACTACCTATTTTTAATTTCCCACTCATTAAATCCTTGTTCACCGCTCCATCGCCGCGGATACAGACCCAGCCAGCTAAAAATGTAAAAATACGCCGCGTCCAATACGTTTTCGTTGTTTATTTGTAAACTCTGTATAAAACGTCGGCTTGGAAATGTGTTCGTTATATCTTCTCTGGTTATATCCCGCCGTAGAGAAAATTGCGTCCCACAATCTAATAGACTGGACACCTTCGTAACGTCCAATTACGGACGAATCTAAGTTATTCTTCGCTTGTTTTTTCCTTAGTCACGGCTAACCTAACAATAGGATCGAATATGTAGGAGCAGGAAATTAAACAGAAAATGCGAAAATTATGTAATTAGAATAGAACCTTATGTAATCGAATTAATTGTAATCAAATAATTGGTTAATTATATATCTCCCACTTGTTGGTTTAGGTATTGCTGATATTCAATTGTAATTTCCGCTTTCAGACAGATTTAAAAAAAAAGTTTACTGTGGGTAATTTTTTATTTCTTTTTTATTTTCCCGTCCAAGTTTCAACAAGGATGCTATAAAAAGGTTCTTTCATTCATTATAGTACCGTCTATGGGAAATAAAGGGCTCTGAACGCTGGGAAAGTAAAATTAAAATAATAAACGCGGAATATAATCTTTTAAAGCCGTTTTATTACAAGGAAAGCCCGGCCGAAAGTTATAATCTTTGAAGACTGTACAGTTTAATACTGCATAATTATAAACATACTATAATTTAGAATTATTTCAAAATAGAGCTTAGCCCGAAACTAGGTGTTTACTTTACTTTTATCTCACTCTTTTTTTATATAAATAAGGCCTCTTTTTTACCTAAATAATAGTCTGAGAACCAATCTAACACGAACACGCCAAATAAATTGGGTGTGCTCAGACTAACACATTTGAGTCAGTATGTAAGGTTCTCGCAAGGAACCCAATGAATTTCACTTGAAATAAAATTGTTAAGCCCCTAAACCCGCCTCTCGTTTACCAGTATATACTAGAAGAGATCAAATTAAGACTGTTCGGTCACTCCCTCGTAATTTTCCCTTTTCCAAACCCTTGTCAACAACGGGTCTTATCTTTTCATAGAGTGGGCACTCTCATTAAGCTGACCTGCGATCTTTGATACCTGCATCGAAGGGATATTCTTCGTGTAGCAAAAGATTGGATCACCTTGCAATAATACCCAAGGATCACAATGTCTGCAAATTATGTACCTACTACCTAACCTTCTTACATTATGCTTCAGTTTAATAAGATCCTCTCCATTACACGAGGGAATATAAAAGCAGGATGATACAGACTTACAAATTGCATGAGCAGACAATCTATTCACCTCCTTAAATACCCCTTGTGTATTCTACAAGTATCTAACTCTGTCGTCCTTTCAGATCGTCTGCTCAGTTTTCGGAGTCACTAAATAATATATAGCATGCACTAAAATGTTAAATAGGTACGCTAATCGTTGACCTAGTTCTGCATTCCGACATTTAAATTTAAAATTGGGCATATCCGAAGGCAGTGCACATTTCACTAAACTTGCCTCTACACTAGCAACTGTTGAAATTTTATTTGGTGCCGTCACCGTCCAACTTTCGGCCGAGTTCGCTAAACCAGACGTGGTTTTGCCCCGACTATTTTAAATTAGAAAATTTTACTGCGGATTCTGATTTCGTAGTTAGAATTATGGAACAGAGTTGAGTGCAAAAATGTCGTCGTTTTTTTAAATGAGTGGGTACTCTTGAGAGTCTGAAATAGGCATATCTAGTGGCCTAGTGATATTTGACGATAAATCTTAAATGGTACGTGTTCATTTGATAAATTGATATCTAGTACGATTTATATTTTTAACACGCTTTTATTAGCTTCATCTGTAACTTTAAAAACAAACTTAGAAGTTTTTGACCCACTTCCCGGTTTCCGATTGAGCTGAAAGGCATGGATGTTTAGTTTGGATGACAATGCATGGTTACTTAATTGACGTCATTTTAAATTCAATATGGAGGACTCCTAACGATGGCGGACTAACGCCCGAATACTCGAACGTCACTCAATTATAAGTAGCCCTCAAAACTCGTGCTATCTCTGTCACTTTGCGTTAAAGTAACAAAGACAGCACGAGATTTAAGTGCAACTTAAAATTGAGTGACGTTCGAGTATTCGGGCGTAAGTAGTTATTTTTATGTATTCCAATGATATGGGATCAAATGAAAGGGTTTACCTACTGAAAAGAATACGAGAAATACATTTGTATGAAAATGCCAATTTGTATTATTATTAAATTATTGCATTATTAAATCTAGCAGCAACGACTTCAAGTATAATCGACCTCGGACTTGTATTGTTTTATCATATAAAGACGAATGTTGATTGCACGTCATAAACCAACAAGGTCTATGTCAGTCACATAGTTTTAGTGCGAATTGTTGTCGAAAGTAATGATGCAATAACCGTCGACTATAACAACACTGTGATTGACTCCAGTTCCTAGAATAATAATAGCGTAGTACAATGGCAGGTACTTAAAGTCCTAGAATTCCAAGGTTTCTCAAAGGATACGCTTGATCCTTGGACAAAATATTATAATCCAATTAAAAACGGTATGTTGTAACTCCGAATTCTTGACTAACAATGCCAACAAGATCGAGTGGGGTCGATTAATTCAAAGCCAGGTTCGTATTTCTTTACATAAATATCGATTGCTAATTACAGGTACAACGGAAACTTATTTAAGTGCCGGCAGAAAGGCTTTACATTACTCTGAAACTGGTCAACTCATTTGTGAAACTTTTGAAAGTACCTATTATAAATTTAAATTACTTTAACGAAGTTCACAGTAAGTAATGATGGAAAACGGAAGTTGCTTCTCAAAAGTTGTAATTTTCATGTTATATTGTTCTTTGAAAGAGGAATGGAAACCATGAGTGTATCTAGTATCTGGTTTAAATTTATACTCCTTCTACCCGTTGCTTAGATAAATAATGTTTTCAACACACTTGCTCATAAAGTGGCTATAATTTCACCGCAATTAGGCACATAATGACACCTACAATCAAACTGTGACTTTTTCATTGCTATTATTCACTAGTGAGTTATAGATTTTTTTTTAAATTTTATTGGTTGACTTGCTACGTTCATAAAAAAGTTTCGATACAAAAAATATCGTGTTCAATAGTAAAAATAAATTAATGTACTTAGTGCTTGCTCATTTCATGCAAATTTGAATTTAAATAGATAATTTCAACTTGTACGTTTTTATTAAATGAAACTTTCACTCAAATAATATAACTTTTATTTTTTCTGTAATAAAGAAAACTTTTTCCTCATTTTTTAAGTGGCTAAAACTCTATCGCGCTTATTTTAGTCTATGGCCGATCTCCATTGTTAGTATGACCATTTTAAGTGTGAATTTCATGGTGGCGCCACTGGTCAAGAAAAAATGCATCGCTACGTCAAACTTAGTACATTTATTTTAGTTCCGTGTTTTCCCGCATGCACAGATAAGTTGGTCGAACTGTAGATGCGCGCGCATAGGAAAACCGATTAATTTGTCCCGCTATTGTGAAAAAAAATCACAACTCGTTTTAACTGTTGAAGATGACTTTTTATTATTATTTTATTCACAAGTGTGTTGAAAAACGTCGTATGATACACGTGTGTATTGATGATTACCGTCCTCAGCTTTCTTAAGACCCTCACCTGACGGCTCGGGTCTCAATGGCGCCTCAGCGGTAATCACCAACGTTACACACTTGTACCATAATGTACTATTATCCAGAACTCTAAACCATAAGACATGCTTTGATATCGCCTGTGGCTGCGTCTCACATGGACTTAACCGTTTGGCCAAGAACGAGACAACAAGACAAGAGCGACAGCTTTTGTAGCGAAAACAAATCTTATAAAATAGGTCATTTAGTGCATGCCACAGGTTGCCCTGAGACGACATACGGAGTGAGAGAAATTACTTGATAGAAATAAGTGATTATGTGTCAATTGACGCAAATCCCATCGCCCGAGGCCGTAACCCGAGACTTGTTTCGGAAAATAAACAATAATGTCTGACTTGTTAGCTTGGTTCTTACTTTGTGTACACACTACACATGTCATCTGGAAAGACAAACGCGGGTTCTATTTTTCTAGTCTGAGCTAGAATCTACAGTAAAGCTCAGAATGTCTGAACGTAAAACTATTTACCATTCTGTATGTTGTTAGATGACAACGAAAAATATGTATCACATTTCGCTGAATTTGTGTCAAGCAGAAAACTTTCTATCTTAGTTACCAACTGCAAACACATAATAAATGGAAAGGAAAATACAACACATTTTGCTTGATAATTTTAGTTCTGTAAATTGTAGTTTGTTAATATTGTAAATAAAGTTCATGGTTCTATACATTTTAATATAATGTAATTATATACAATGTAGTTTTTATTGTGCACTATCTGGAGGTCCATCCAATCTGTTCGGTGATGTCCTGAAAATACCTTCCGCCTTATACAACAACCTATGTGGTGCTCATAAAAATCTAATATTCTCTCCATTATTTAAAATGTTTTTTTTTGTTTTGGAGACTTGGTTGGTTTCGGTATTTTTTCTCAGAGGCAATATAAAGTCAACCTCATCAAAATAAATTAAAAAAATTACGTGTAAAAAATTTCTCATTAACGTATTTACTAAATAGAAATTATTGATCATTTTTTCCGACAGACGGCCAGAACCTTCCCCTCAACAGGAGACAGAAGGTGTTTCCCAACGGCACCCTCATAGTAGAACAGACACAAAGAGGCGAGGATGCCGGCACTTACACCTGTCAGGCAGCCAACAGACAACGACATGCCGCGAGGAGAGATGTTGAAGTTCAAATATTAGGTGAGTGTCAATCAATTTTTGTGTGTTTCGTAGAATTTTTACCGGGACAGTATGGTTTAACTAAAGTCAAACGAACATTGGTAGAAGGGCAATAAATAAGATCGAGAATCTACCTACACTTTTTAAAGCTACCATAAGAGACTTGTTGGGGCTTTGGGCTGGTCTAGTAGGTATAGTATGGAGTGGAGGTGCAACAGAATACAAGCCCAGCTACTGGCTTACTGATTATATACTGTTACACCGGACGTGCTTGTCGACCGTACAAATGCTTTCCTTCGAAAAATACCACTCTTCACCGTGTCGTAAAAAATATCACTGTCAGGATTTTTCCCTAGCAACAACAGTTAATATTACTCAGAACATTGACCTAGACCGTGCCGTTATTGAAATTGTACACCTACCTGCGACTGATATAAATGTGCGGGCAATTTCTCTGACGATGAATACCTGATGTTGTCTAATTATTAATACGCCATGGTTTAAATACATCATTAATCCTAAATAAAGTAAAACAAATTCAGGACACAAAGCCACATCTGATAACGAAATGCAAACCCGCTATGCTATCACCAACAGCTTGCAGAAGTTTTACCCGACAGTAATAATAATAATAATCTTTATTCAAAAACCTAAAAAGCTAAAAATACAATATGAATCTTAAAACTAAAAATATAGGTATAATAATGTAAGATGCCTGTACTAAGATAATGAAATCTTGTATCACAGGCTGTAGGAGCTTAAACAGTATACTATTAGGACAGAAGTTTTTTGTTCAATACATTTAACATTACATCACGACAAAACATTTTAATAAACTTAAACTCTAATAACTTAGAAACTAAACACATATTTATTACAGAAAATATTCGCGTCAGCAGAATTTATAAACTAGGTTGCAAACAAATTCGACACGCTCTTGTTTATTTTCGGTATTTGCACATAGCTGCTCTACCAATGTGCTTACACAATAAATAAAATAAAAGATCGATCGTAATTATGTCAGTGCAATGAACTATTACCAAGTCATGTCAGCAACATGCGTCAAACGCGGAAATTAAACCTAAAGTTACGCGCCCTCGTAGTCGATGGAGTTGATGTACCTATATTCCGCTATTTTCCTAGCAGGGCAATCAACATCCCCAGTTTTGTGGTTGTTGGGCTTTTTGAACCGCGAGCACGTTGCACACTTAGGTGTGTCCGCTTTCTTCACGCACTCAGCCATCGAGTGACCAGCTTCCCCGCAGTGACCACACGTAGAGTTTACCTCTCTGCATGATTTAGCTGCATGACCAAATTGTTGGCATTTGTAACATCTTGTTACCAAGGTAAAGTCCTTAACAGGGCAGGAAGTCCAATTTATGAAAAGCCTTGCCTGAGATATTAGAGCTCTACGTATGTTGGCTGGAACTTCGATAACAAAGTTACAGGTAGAAGCATCTTTCTTCCCGGATTTGTGGCTCAATTTAACTTGGGCTAAGAAGGTCTCCAGTGACATTGTTGAAAATTTATCGGCGATGTTCTGCTCGTACATGAACCTGAAGACGTCAGCATCAGCCAAAGAAGTCGGTACTCCTACAATGGTGATACGTGGTTTGCGCTTGATGGGCTCGTCGGCGGTGAGTCCTGATGTAGACATCTGGACTGCGTGCTTGACCTTATCAGCATCCTGTTTGGTCTCGGTGCTAATAATAACGCCACCATTTTTGGTTTTCCGTTTTTTTTTGACAGTACTCAGATATAGATGCAAATATATATAGGAAACTGGCACGTATAAGTGTCAGGCAGCCATTACAGTCAACACCACGGCATCGGCAGACGCCGAAGTGCAAATATTAAGTTAGGGAACTGTCGATATCTGGAACTAGGCGATACAAAATGGGGTATTTGAGTGGCGCCGCCATTTGAAGTGGCTGGAAAAGTTTGTGTGCAGAATTCATTAAAAATGTCGTGTAAACAAATCGTTGAACGGTAAATCTCAGAATCATGTTTAAATGGATGCTATTCTTAAACGTCTATTTACATCCGATCCGACCTATCACTACTAAGAGCAAAAATCACACCATAAACTTCTTCATTTTCTTTACAAAGATTTAATGCGCTATAAAATCACGAATTCAAGAGGGGTGGAGTTACTCATCCGTAATTCATTAAAGTTAGCACGTTTACCATTACCGCGGCATCCACGGGGCGTAAACTTCCAGCTTTCCCTGCTTAATAGGGCAATAAAATAAAAAATATTAAAAAAGTGAATGGAAACTTCACAAGCAACCCTCCGAAATGAGGTCCACGAAATCAAGGCATAAACGTGGCTTTAAGATTTTCATTTTAATTAACAGTTAACCTACGTAAAAAATAAATGACGAAATTAAGTGGCTACGTGGCCAAATTGAGCGTTAAAATTGAAACCTTCATAACTTTGGTTGAATAATGTTGGGGTCTTTATTCGCAGAGTTTGTAGGTACACGGTAAGTTGATTGACCGAGGTAGGTTTTTAGCTATTTCTGTCTCATCAGCCCAGACTAGCTAACAAAACACACTTTTGTTAGCTACATTTTACTTTCTTCATAAATGTTCTCCCACATAACTAACAAAAACCCAGCAGAAACTTCAGTATAAAACGAGCTGAGGTCCCAGAATATTATTTTCACACATCTACAAAAAAATCAAACAACTTATTTCTTTTTTGCAGTTCAGCCAAAAATCTTGCCCATCCCAGCGCTAACAAATTTATTACGAGAAGGTATGAGAGCAGCAATATCTTGCCAGATCTTAGAGGGTGATTTGCCTGTCGCGTTTCGATGGGAGAAAAACGGGCAGCCAGTGACGTCATCACCCTACGCACCCAGTGGCATAATAACACGAAGAATGGACGAGTACAGCGCGTCGTTGGTTATAGAGCAGGTTACATCGCTGCACAGTGGGAATTACACGTGCATTGCTTCCAATATTGCCGGATCTGAACGCTACACCATACCGCTAACAGTCAATGGTAATTGAACTTTTCTTACTGCTTAAATGCTCTCATAAGTACTTTGGATGACATTATAATAAGTGAAATTTCAGTGCCACCTCGATGGAGATTGGAACCCAATGATGTAGCAGTAGCAGCAGGGCAGGATGTGACCTTGCAGTGCCAAGCTGATGGTTACCCAAAACCAACAATTACGTGGAAGAAAGCTGTGGGTAAGTTGTAAACTGCGTAGATAGTTCGTTAATCTGATTTAGACAGATGAATACTGTTTATTACCCGACTGCTGCGGCGGGCGTAGCCCAAAAGGAGGGTTATTTTTGCTATTGGGTTTGGGAGTGTATCCAAAACTTCTTTGTTTTTCGTTTCCCAAAAGTTTTCCAATCTTCAGAAAACTGTCTAAACACATTTGCTGCAATCTCTACTTTAACTATTCACAAAACATTGACATAACAACTGGGTCAAATTTCAAACAGGTAACACTCCTGGCGAATACAAAGACTTCATGTTTGAAGGGAGCTCAAGGGTCCTGGAGAATGGCTCGCTCGTGTTTGAGCGAGTGGCCAAAGACAGCGAGGGGCATTATCTCTGTGAAGCAAGAAACGACATAGGCGCCGGATTAAGCAAGCTCATCTTCTTAAAAGTCAACGGTAAGTACAAACTAAACGACTCTATCTTATTTCTAACTAATAAAAATAAACCATTGTCACTCCATCGAGAAAAATTAATATCGGACTTTAGTAATACTCTGACGTTTACTTATTAAAGATTTCCACTCCGATAAGTGTGATCCACAAAACTCCGTGATTCCAATCTTTTTCAAATTCGGTCAGTCAATTTAGCGAAGGAAATAGAATTTTTACCGCGAGGATCATACGTATATAGCTAGCTATACATACAGTGCTTATAAGAAAGGAAGCATCTTTTTGTCGAAGGTCTGTGAAAAGTTGTGGAATGTCTTGATGGAGGATCCGTCGCGATGAGTTTCGCCGGGACAAGCCTGGCCGTACTCAAATGAAAATTCTTTTGCGTCATTATTGTTTTGTTGCGGAGAAATAGAGCTGTCCTTAGTAAAATAAATGTTAAGAACGCATTGTCTCCTAACTGGAAATAATGGGTTTGGAACTTCTTTTTATACAATTCTACCGCTTTTGCATTAAGGAATGAAATGAAATGGCAAGGAACAAGCAATACCTACTGTTGTCTATTTCAGTAATGGGGTACCTATTAGTTGTTACGAAAGGAGGTTCAAATAAAAGATAACTAAAAGCAGGTTTAAGTTGAAACACGTTTCGAAGCCGACGTAGATCAAAGGGTCACTTAAAAGGAAATAAATGCTTTGAGAAAGCGCGAGAAAACAATCAAATAATAATATGGAGTACTCCAATAAATCGCTTCCAACCATACCTTCGTCACTTTATTTAATTCTATAGAATTCCACGAGGCGACCCGCCGATAACTCGCTCAAATTGCTGAGCTGCCAGTATCATTGTACCTAGCTATGATTATATATATATTTTAAAGGGAGTCCATTTTCCAACCACTTTGCTAAGTCCCTGATGCTGCTGTCAGTACTTTTTAACTTAATTTAGATCGTTCGGCGGTTGGACTTGTATTCTATTGCTAACCTTTATGAAAACTATAAGTGGCGACAAAGTTACTTTCTCAATTAGCCAGGACTGCAGTAGTTCTAAACCGGTAAATTGAAACAGGAACAAGTTTGGATTCGCTATTTATGTTGAAGCTATTTCTTGTGTTATGGTTCAATTCAATCAAAGCTTTTTTACCACCTGCTTCTGCCCCATCGGTAACAATTAAAGAGCGTCCACTTGTCCGCGATGTGGACACAATAAAGGCGACGATGTATTTGTAGTTTATTCGATTGTCGGCGGCCGGCAGAGCGGTGCGAGCGCGTCTAAGCAGAAAACTCAATGACCGTACGTCGCAATACGTCTCCTCTTTATTGGAAAACGAGACAGTTGGCTTCCACTAGAATAAGTCCGCGGTGTACGTGTTTGTATTCGCCGATATTGGCTTTTGTTGAGAAGCAAATATCATGAAATATCGCCCGCCGTGAAGCTTACCAAGCCGCCGTTATTTATGATTGTTTAAATCAAACCTTTTCTATTTTGATTTCCGATGTGAAAACACAGCAGCATGACCCAAAGAAGATGGGTATTCATGTTACCGTTAACATCGTAGATTGTACAAACACCAGTAAAACTTTGTTCGATTGTGGCGGACGGCGGCGGCGGCTCCCAAAGCCGTCACGTCCGCGAACAGTTTGTAAACAGTTCCGCTTCTAGCCGTAATCGTATTTCCCGCTTGTTTATTTCGGTTTGACACAAGGTTCACCAGGATTTACACATGAACAAAGTTTACCGACGTTCACTTGAACCTAAACAAATAGATTTAAAATGGTTTCTCGTCGGTGCGCCCAAAAAAATTGAACAGATTTTCTGCATTGCGTCGCAAATGGGTCGGTAATATTCAAAACAAGCGGTAAATCTTAAAAATATGAGGGTTTCGTAAACAAGGTACTCTCCAATAAATAACATTGGGGTCTACACAAGCACGATATAACGAGCCTTCCTTTATGGAAATATTTTTTCCTCACTTCTACCGCACTCAAAGGGCATATCGAGTAGAGTGGGGTAAGGCAATCTCTGTTCCCAGCCGCAACTCTTGATTTTTTGCCAATATGACTTTCCTAACAAAAACAAATGGTGAATTCTCTCTCTACACTAACAGGCTTGTGATATTTTACATAATATTCAATAATATTTTTTACCGACTTACCCTTGATTGATATCTGTTATACTTAGATTTAATTTTACATTTTTGAGTACAACGACAGTTTTTTGTTCAGAAACTTTCGTATAAAACATGATTTTGGCTACGGCTACCTAGAGGTAGGCAGGCAGGCATTTATGTGCCAAATTCTTATTTTCTCAGTATTTTAGTTACTA
The DNA here is from genome assembly GCA_949316265.1 of Diarsia mendica. Taxonomy (NCBI): domain Eukaryota; kingdom Metazoa; phylum Arthropoda; class Insecta; order Lepidoptera; family Noctuidae; genus Diarsia; species Diarsia mendica. The sequence goes on along the minus strand of OX438902.1, from coordinate 10,943,366 downwards.
AAACACAGCACGATCGAGGCCGATTAAGTTAGTTGATTGTGTACCTGCCTTGAGTTTCTAATATCTTCAGTCTTATTTAGAGGCTATATTTAGACCTGACCTTGGCCTGAAGAATTGATAAGATTCTTTACAAAGATAAAATAGTTATTTGAAAGTTAAACAAAGGGTTTGCGTTATATTTCCTTTGCTCATAGTTTGGTATACAAAGTCAAGCCACTTTTGAATTAGTAAGAAAAGGGGGGTGCAGGGAAAGGGACCTTTGTCTTGGTATATTGTAATGTAAAATAAGCGTGCCCTCGTTATTAGTGTCAAGTGTGGTAGGAACACCGACGCACAAATGGTAACCACTTATTCACTACTTTATTGACCCAACAACAACTAACTCTCCCCCCACGTTTAAACATCGGTAATTTGAAAAAAAAAAACTGTTCCATTAATTTAGACCGTGTAGTGTAGAGATTTCAGTTCTTAAAAAAAGCAGCGTGTTTTTAAATTACCGATAAAATGTTCGATGTGCGGGCGTTCAGAATGGCGTACTGAATTCGTAGTAACTATTTGTGCGTCGGTGTTCCTTCCACTCAGTATAGGGCAAATGTCTCACGCGTGTTGTTGTAGTTCGGAAGCTATAAGTCTATAATTACCAATATTTATCATTATCTCCAAAACCTCCACGCTATCTCCAAATTTTTTTTTTTTTCTCCAAATAGCACCAGCAAGGTTCCCGATGAAGAGTAAGACAGTGCAGGTGACAGCAGGAGAAGCGGCGCACCTGCAGTGTGCGGCATCAGGGGACGCGCCGCTGGAGGTCAGCTGGCGGAGTCCTCATCACCATACTATTGCACATCATTTGGATCAGAGGTAACATCGGCAGTCGGGACTTAGATTTAAGTGACAGTGTCAGAGGACGCGCCCCTTGAGGTTAACTGGCGAAGGGCAGAGGTGCATCAGTAGTCGAAACTTACATTTTGCGGTTTGGGTTGCCAAATGTAGGTTCAAAACGTCGTTCAAATGGAAATGTTAAAGAAGAATGTAAGTAATATTAATCAAGTGTGATTAATAGCCAATTCGAAAAAGAGAACATCATTGAATGGCGATCCTTTGATCACGGTATACTTCGACACAGTACGACAGTTGAAAGCGAAAATTTATAAAAGCTCGAACTTGTCTGGACATCTTGAATAGAAAAATATGACAAAAAAGTTGATAATATTTCAACTAAGACATGATTTCAGGTATACAATTCGAGAGCAAGTGTTGGACGACGGCTTAGTGTCTGAGTTGAGCATCCTGCAGACCTACCGACAGGACACCGGAGCTTTGACGTGTCGAGCGTCCAACGCGTATGGACAGGATGAAATGCTCATACATCTGGTTGTACAGGAGGTGAGAACGTTCAGTATTTTAAATAAACTTGTGTAGGAAAAATCTCAGTTCAAAATGTACTGTGATCTGGCAAAGGCGAACATAAAAAGGACAGTGATCAAATTAAATCAGTTGGAGACATTATGCATGTGTTATCAAACGGCAAGAGTGATAGTAGGTACATCATCGAATCGTTTCTGTTTATTTTATCCTCCTATAAATGATATCGATATGATGCCCACTTATACCTTTTAAACACGGTAAAATAATAATTGGGTAATAATTATAATGATTGGGTATATTGTGTTTCAGGTACCCGAGATGCCGAAAAACATTCGGATAATAGACCAGCAGTCGCGCTCGATACAGATATCGTGGACACAACCGTATGCTGGCAACAGCCCTATTATCAACTACATCGTGCAATATAAGGAAGCACCAGGTAAAAACTTTGTGCTGTCGATGATCTTTTATTATTTTAAGACGACAATTTAAAAAGTGAAACCAGCTTTTTCAATAAGCTTTCGTTGAGAAGCCTTTTCAGCTCTCTCGGTGTTTTACCTTCTCTGACCAATCATTCAAGAACGAGTCCAAATAGTTACACCAGCGTTTCTTTGGTTAACCTCGGTGACGACGAACGCCTTCAGGCACTTTGGTTCCAAGAATTAAGATTAACTACAAACGTGAAGAGTGCAATTAATGCTCACATCATATCTTCCTCTTTAACCTTTTAATTCATTATTCATTTTCTACAGATTCATGGCCAACAACACCTCAGAAAGTGATAGTACCCGGCAGTGTGACCTCTGCAAGCGTTCAGAACCTTCAACCAGCGACCTCGTACCACCTCAGGATCATCGCAGAGAATAGACTGGGACAGAGTGAGCCAAGTCAGCTGATACAAGTCACTACTACTGAGGAAGGTAAGCAACGATTGACGGAGAGAAAACCGTTGAATCACGTACTGAGATGTGATACAAATCAAAGGTTAAGTTGAAACCGGTTGGATTCTGAAAATTAATGTATCTATTGAAGTTTCTGTCAGTATCCGGTATCCACAACTAACTCACAATCAGTTTTTTCAATAACGACAACACAATATTTAAAAGTTTCACCAATAAAGACACTGAAAATGTGTTTTTTTTTTTCATTTTTGTAGTTCCAAGTGGACCACCCCTGGACGTGAGGGTAGAAGCGAAAAGTTCCACGGAACTTATCGTGAGCTGGGAGCCACCACAAAGAGATCTGTGGAACGGGAACATACTGGGTTACTACGTGGGATTTCAAGAGGTGAGTTTGCAGATTTCCTTTTTTCCAGACATTCCTTATTCGGAGAAACTTGCCCTAGTAATTTCGTCCAAGAATATCAGTCCGAAGGCACTATGGACATTATTTAATGCAAATGCTTCTCGCCCTTTCGTATGTTTAAAGAATCACGTGTTATCTCTGCAAAAGTAAACTGGCAAAACGCTAAATTGACGTCATTATTTGCGTTGTAAATGCTTCAACGTGCTTCGTTATCTGTTCAAGCCTTAATTCTCATCGATTGAGGTCACTTCCTAAGTCTCTTCGATTGAGGTCACTCCGTAGGACCTCCGCCTATTTTGTCCATGAAATCAGTACAAACTGGAAACTTCAAATAATTTCCAGCTAAACAGCAACAGCACAGTTCTAAGCGCGAGCGGTCCAGGCGGTGCTTCCTACACGGTGCGGACAGTAGAAGGGGCTGGTACAGCAAGAGCGAGGACCACGCTGTCAGGGTTGCAGAAACACGCGGCGTATGCTGTGGTGGTACAGGCTTATAACAGTAGGGGAGCGGGGCCTGCCTCGCCTCCTACCACAGCTACTACTATGGAAGATGGTGAGCATAAGCATCTGCTTTCAAAAAAACATGGCCGGTTTTTTAAAGTAAGTAGATGGCAGAAAAAACAATAGCAGAGCTGAGGAGATATGTGAGATCTACATCGTTCGTTTCTCTAGAGATTAGTCGAATCTTGCACGTCTCCACTTTGGCTGAAACTGTGGTATCTCCCAAATAGACGTAACATGCATCACAGCCACAGCTCGTCAATGAGCTTCTTTATTCTCAGTGAAAACTGACCACAGTGATGACACACGATGGTGCGTTTATCAGACAACCTAACAAAGTAAGGCAACTCATTCCTTGTGAAGCCGTATGATGCTGATATCAGCAATAAGGATGATGACGATATTATAGACATCCTCAAATAGATTGATTTAACAAAATAACTGTTTTATTTAATTTAATTAAACACAAAATTCATCTTCCATTACAGTTCCAAGCTTACCACCAGGAGCTTTGCAATGCACAGCACTAAGTTCTCAATCAGTTCGCGTATCATGGGAACCACCACCTCTTAGAGGACGAAACGGAGTCTTGCAAGGATACAGAGTAACTTACGCTCCCGTCACGGATTGGTATGGTAAGCATCACATTTATTTCTTCCATTAAAACTGCTCCTACTAAGTTTTTCAATAGCGTATTGAACAACTCGGAATTTAGGAATTAGGAGGCTCTAGAAACTCCTGGTTGAACTTGCCTATTTAATTATATACTTTCCGCAATTCTAATTGAGTCTCTTAAATTCAGAGTTGTCTTATTGTTATCAAACTTATTTGCTTCTACATTTCTTGTTCTTCCCAATTCATCTACTTTAGTTCACTTTTCTTTACTTCGGAATCCTGAAGTAACTTCGATTTCAGGGAATGAAGAAGCGGTGACAAAGCAAATATCCGGACTTCACACAACTCTGTCGGGACTTCGAAGGTACACCAACTATTCCGTGACGGTGTGTGCGTTTACTGCGGCGGGGGATGGAGTCAGGGCTGCTCCTGTGTATTGCCATACGGAGGAAGATGGTAAGCAAAATTCTGCCTTATTGCCTAATGATTCAATATATGTAGTTCCCAAAAGTTAAGCATATTAATGATATGGTTCATCGATACAAAACACGTGGATATCCATATTTCGCCCAGTAACTTTTCCGTGGATAAATCATGATATGGATTCATATGTTATCAGTCCCTTAAACCGTTATGGAAAGATTATTTTGGAGTTTAGAAAATCAGTCCCTCAGGAAATAAAAACACTGACACTATCACTTATCTCCTCACAGTGCCTTCTGCGCCTGCCGACATCAAAGCAGTTGTATCGTCCCGCAACAAGATCTTAGTCTCATGGCTACCACCAGCTGCACCAAATGGCGTCTTAGTGGGATACACACTCTACATGAGCGTCATAGAAGATGGAAGAGAGGTTTGTTCCTTTGTTTTCTGTGTTGAAGTAGATCTAATGTGTCTTGAAGAAAAAATCGCAAAATTTTTAAGTTCGTCTACACAGTTAGTGAGGAGTCACGTGTTAATAAACACTAGTCAATTTATGAGCCTTGGTAAGTTTCTTAAGCTTTTGTAAAACATCTGGTTAGGAGATTTCCACCTATAAGGATCATAGGATTTTCTGTAAATAAATACTTGCTGCTTCAAATCATATTGATCTGATACATTTACCTACATATTATCTACTACATGCTATTCTATCATGGAGTTAGGAAAATACAACAAATCTCATCACGCTACGACCCCTTTTGCTTCTTCCACATTCATTCATCTTTTCATACATGCAAACCGGTTGCGAGTTCTACGCACCTGAACTTTTTTAAGGACACCGTCAATAAGGTTAGTGTGCCCTAACAGTGCATTAGTCACATTTGCCCTGTAAATTCCTTTTGATAATCGTCTTAAGTTTGTCCTGTCCACATGAACAAAACATTTCAGCACACTTTTCTCTCTGTCACTTTACTTTTTTCACACCAACATTAAAATATTAAATATTTTCACTCTTTTAAATCTGTTAGTGTTGTACCCCCACAGACTTATGCAACCACCATTTTGACACCATACTTGTTTCCAATTAAAAAGATGCCTTGCCCATCGCTCACTTCTACACAAGGCACACGCCTAAATTGAGACACAACCAAATACCGAGGCTAACGCAGTAACGTTTCCCGTATATTTTAATAGAATTCCCAGAATCGCATGCAGCACTGTCCAATCAGAATCAGTTTTCATTTCATCTGCATTTTGTCAACCATCAACGAGACCCGAACTATCAACAATTTTTTCCAGTTCGCACTATTTCGTAATGCCTGTATTTTATTTCGTAACTTGTGTTCTTAATGATACATTTTTACATACGTCCCTCATGCCCGATAAAATACTCGTACTCTAGATAGATCTAGATGACTCCAATGTTGAAATTTTACAGGTTGCTCATTATGATTTCAATGTTTCTTTAGGAGGGTACCCACAAACGCATGCTGTCGCCTAGCACATTATCTCACGAGACGTCTCGATCACCACCGCGAGCCACTCACCAGTTCTGGGTATCAGCTTCGACTAGGCTTGGAGAAGGAGAAGCAACTCGAGTCGTCACAGTGCTACCTTCTGAATCAGGTTAGTCTATAATCTGTCATAATAATATAATCTAGGCATATTCTTTTGCATTACATTTTCTATGGTTCTCCAAAATTCATTCCTTTTTTTGTGACTTCAAGTCTATAGCTGTAATTATTCCTTTACTAGGAACTGTTTTTTCTACGCCAGATTAGGTTACTGGTGTTCATTTTCTTCTATTCAAAAAAAGCCCGTTTCTTGACAGTGCCAGCTCGGATCACATCTTTCAGCCGCAGCATCGTAACTCCTTGGAAAGAGAACATATCGCTGCCGTGCAACAAGGTCGGAGTACCCAATCCATCAACCACGTGGAGTATGAACGGGGTCATCTTGGAATCGACGCTCAGAAAAAACGTTACCAACGACGGGACTTTGGTCATTAGGTAACTATTTCAGCTGGCCTTGGTTCTGGAAAGGACTACTTTAAATGTCTCTCGTTCAGTCTGTGTATCAATTCCATATGATCTTGAAATCCTAACTTACTTCTTCCGAATCTTCTCACGATGCTAATCATAGTGCAGTCATATCTCACTATAAATCTTAGTTTCTTCCTTCATTTTGTACTTAATTTTCACCATATCCCTTCACACCATTGACACAGCATGACGCAGTACCTCGACAGTGGGAACTACACCTGCTCAGTTGAGAACGTCCACGGGAGAGACGAAGTCACCTACAGCGTTGAAGTGAAGGTGCCTCCACAGCCCCCTGTACTCGCGGTCGTGGATTCCTATGCGGATTCACTGCATCTGCAGTGGAGCGACCAGGGTGACGGTGGCAGCCCAATACTAGGTAACGTATTTCTTAGGCTAGCAGTTAAATATTTCAGGGTTGAAATGAACGCGCTGCCTGAGTCCTATTTCAAGCAGTATACGGTTCAATCTAATCCCCGTCCAAGATTTGTGAGTGTCCTTGCCCTTGCCTCGTTGATTAGAAATTCGCCCTAATTGTGCAAACAAATCGTATAACTGTCCGTCTCCTAATAAAGAAAGTTGATCTATTTACAAAAACTTCCACCATCTTCTAGGTTACGTGATCAACTACAAGCGAGAGCACGGTGACTGGGAAGAGTTGCAAGTTGAAGCGGGGACATCAGAACATGTGCTGCCAAACCTGTGGTGCGGGACTCGCTACCAACTGTACATCACTGCTTTCAACCGGATCGGCACTGGACTGCCGTGTGATATTGTGCACGCGTATACTAAGGGCACTGGTTAGTAACATCCATTGTGTTTTCGACGTGAATTCGTATGAACGTCTATTTGCTGTGAATTAGGCCTGCATGCTACCAAGAAATGCGTTAAATTGGCTGGTCGGAAGTTGTATCTACCATCGAGGCATAAGATCCCAAACGGAAAAGTGCCGAGTAGGGCGTGTAGGTTACCTTAACGCTCATAGGGTCAACCTATAGCAGCGTCTAAAAGTAGACACATAAAATTCCCTTTTTACATACGCATTCACGAAACGGGTCACGTGTCGCCTAAAGAGACACTTCCAGAAGATTTTTATTTGAGTTCCATATCTATCTTGAATTGGAGTTTTACCTACAACGCCCCAAAAGACTTTTTGGACTGAATTTGAATGACCAGAGCTATAACAAATGTATCTCTATTTCAGTTCCGGTGAAACCTAAGCACTCTCAGATGATAACTCTGAACACAACGACGGTGACAGTATGGCTTGACTCTTGGGGCGACGGTGGCTGCGGGATTCTGTACTTCGTTATCGAGTATCGAGAAGTTAGTCAATCACAGGTACGTTTCAAGAATCTTTGTTATAGAACCCAGAGGAAAAAAAGGGACACGCTAAAAGTTGCAAATTGTAATTCGTAATCTAGATTATGTTAATTTGACCATCTTCATGTCTCGGCACTGAATCAACTACTGTTGAGGATAAAACCTCATGAATTTGGAAAAATGTGGGGGAATCTTCAAATCTTACGCCCTGTTCATGACCTCAGGCCATGCGACTGGCGTGAAGTGCTTTCCTCGCGCGTTGTCGATGACTCGAAGTATGATCTACTTCTTTAATTTATCTTTACGCTAGACGCGTGGCGCTTGAACATGTAGCTTGCGATCAAATGGGTAAACAGCTTTCATTTCTAACCAATACTTTGTCCCGTAGTGGCGACTGGTGTCCAACAGCGTGCAAGCAACAGAGCGAGTGTTCAGCGTTCCAGCTTTAACACCGGCGACGCACTACCAGCTTCGCATCACCGCACACAACAACGCGGGACATGCCGTCGCACTCTATAACTTCACCACGCATTCACTTAGTGGCAGTAAGTAATGGAAGAACACTTCTTCACAATGCCACTTGTCATCGTGATAATTTGAACTTACACTTAGCTTAGCACCTTGACTCAGATCTCAATAACTCTACTGATTTGAAAGTAGCAGGGATGACTGAAATGTGAGAAAAATTCTGTAGAGTAGACCGCGAACCGGAAGACGTTGCGTTGGAAGGTCTCCCCTAGGTGGACCGATGCCGTGGTGAAGGTGGCGGGGATCCACTGAATACGAGAAGCACGGGACCGGTTAATGTTAGACATTGACCTCCCAAAGGGTGGCTACCCTTTGGAAGGTCAATGTCTAGCAATGGGCGTCTTTCAGCTGACATGATGATGAGGGATGAATGCAATCAGCGGTAACGATGGACCCAGTATATTGACCAGTTTGTGTGTCAGTGGTGGAGGGCGAGGTGTCGGGCGCGGTGCCGGGCGGCGGCCGCTCGCTGGGCGGCGCGCGCGTGCTGCTGCCGGCCGCGCTGTCGCTGCTGGTGCTGGGCGCGCTGCTCGCCATCGTGCTGCTCGTGCGCCGGAACAGTCAGTACATCAGCTGTGGTAGTTGCCCTTATAGATGTCCTTCTTCCTTTCTTTTTTCGGGATTCAATTACATTTTTTTTAAGACAAGAGATGCGAACTGTAGAACCCATATCATCCCTTGAGGAACCCATCTCATTCTTTCATACTTCTTCAATTCTTTAGAACATCTGCCACCTGGTTACGAATTGCAATGGTCAATCTGGCAACATTTTAATCGACTGCGGGTTCAGGTTACCCGTTGAAGAAATAATGGTGTATCCTCGATCCATCCCAAACACTTATAACTTAGCCAAACCACAAGGCTTTGCAGTAGCTGATATCAAGCTAATTTACAAATTTATTACTTTTGCATGCTCATCGTCAACGCTGATAAATTGCGACTCAACACTTTCGCTGCCAAGTTCAATAGTTCTATGCCGGCGACTCGGTGGTGGGTTGGGGGCACACAAGCGAATTTTTGTTCGACCCTTACACTGGGTGCTCGGCAACGAAAGTGTTAAAAAATATGTCATGAAGGGCCGGATGTCCGGAAGGATGACCATTTTGGGTCCAATGGAAGTTTTTGTTACTCAATATAATCTTTCGCTGCAATGATTGTAACAAGAATGAACTCACAAAAGACATTAAGCCCAATATGGCACTAAAATGTTCCCAACACCCAATGGCCTATAGAAGCTGGTGCGACTGAGACAGTGGCGACGGAGAGCGGAGTAGGCGAGTCACCATCAGTAGCGCAGCTGCAGAACAAAGTGAATCGCGACCAACAGTACCTAGCCGCGCGGGCACAGCATCCACCGCCGCAGCATCACTACAAACATGCTTCTAATGGTAAGTATCCCGAAGATTTTACTCTTATGGGTAAACAAGCCAATGGCACGAACTAGTTGGTGGGCGGGGCTAAAATGCATGCTATTTCATCCGACATCACGAGCGAGAGAGACACAACTAAAACGGGCGCGCGATTGTTTCTATGCAGACCTTTGGTAGTATGGAAACCATGAAAAATTCATTGAATGTATCTGTTCAAAATAAAAAATTAGAATTTAAATTCTTTAATAACTAATCTATCAGGTATGCTTTCACTGTTTTCATTTTCGTACTATATACGTAACTTATTTACGCCCAAAGATGGTTAAAATTAGTGCTAAAATTTTAAAGTTTCGACGCTCATAACTTCCAAACCAATATTTATTTTCCAATTCTGTTTCCATAGAAGCCTAGATAATGACAAGACCAGTTGATAAAAATTTTAATTTTGAACCTACACCGTCAACCAGAGGAGTAATCACCATACTACGTTTGTATGGAAGAATGACTTGCTTGTGCAACCTTAAGACTCCTTGTACGTATAACACACAGACTTGAAGATGGGAAAACATAAAATGACTCCTCCCCCTCGAGGCGGAGTATAAGGAAGTGTGAGTTTCTTACTGACTAAAACCCAACCGTTACGTGTTCGTTCGTCTCAAAGCTGCGTTTAACTTTTCGAACAAATTCCGCAACCCTGCAAGAAATCAGCCCTAATCTTCTGACTAGTATTTTTTGTCAAGCCTTTATAAGCTACTGGAACTAGATATAACGATATCGTAATAGCTACTTCCAAACTGACTAAAGTAACCAGAGAGGTTAGGGCAAAAAAGCAAAGAGCAGAGGGGAGAGGTTTACTTGCTATAACTTCAAATTACTACTTTCCAAATGGAAAGCGGATACCCATATTTATAAAATTTTGCTTGGCAAATGTTTCTTGTCTACGTGTCGGTCTATTTTCGAAATTTTTCATTACATCAGAATGTTTGATAATTTCAAAAACTTACCTTGTTGTATGCCCTCCACAGAGTACATAGAAGACATCTGTCCGTACGCGACGTTCCAGCTGACGAAGCCGACGGCCTACAGCGAAAGCAGCTACAGTGGCAACGTGTACAGCGGTCCTTACCACTCCGTCAGGGGCTCCTTCGTGTACCATGATCTAAAGCAGAACGACAAGTATAAGGTACAGCTGCAGATCTTACTCTTCATTGAAGTCAGAGAAGATTTAGGCCTCATAAAGGCAGACAAATTCTATTCGACTAGTGATAAGTTGATAACCTTAGAGCCTCCATCACGTCTTTTCAATTTTTAACCCACTGACACCAATTCTTCAAACTTTGAAGCCCTTCTTATAAATATCGAATCCTGGATACTTTTTAAAGCCACAAACACCCGCAGACACACAGACATCTACATGAGAACTAAGGTTACCGACACGTGGTCCGAAGAATTGCCAAACTTAAGTGACAGTGGGAAGGGCACATTGCTCGCTGAACGGATGGCCGATTTAGCCAAAGTTCTAGAGTGGCGACCGTGAATCGGAAAACGTTGCATTGGAAGGCCTTCCTCTAGGGGAACCGATGACCTGGACCTGTGGTGACACTTGAAGGAGACTTATGTCCAGCAGTGGACGTCTTCCCGCTGAAATGATGATGATGATACTTTTTAACTTCCAAATATTTTGGATTTCTTATTCAACCCCACTTATCAATCACTCATTTCACAGGGTAAAGAGCCCGAGTACACGAAAGTAAGAAGAAAAGGCAACAGACTCCGAGACCCGCACTCAGAGAGCCAAGGTACGAACCTCCTTCCACGACCCCCCCACACAGTATACCTAACAGCTTACAGAGTATCTATGAAGTAGTTAGCTACATTTTATTTTACGTAGATTGCACCTCTATTAATTAAGTTTACTTTGTCCCATTTAAGTTTAAGTAATTGAATTGTAATTTGACATAATGATCGCCTTTTATGCAACCTTTTGGAGCGTAAATGGTGTTGTAATTTATAAAGGTAAGCATGCACACAGTATGTATTGTGACATACCTTTTGGTTCAGTTTGTGTGTAGTCCACTCATTGTCATGACTTAGTGTGAACGTTCCCGCTTCTATGTGTTGGCGCCCCGTCCCTTAGTGTTTGTTACGTACGCAGTTCCATTGTGACCATTTGACATGTCAGCCATGTTTTCTGTCATATCATGTGCTTTGCTGTGAATATCGCCACGAAAGACCAGTCAAAAATATCAACCATCAAATCCTGGGTAACTTCGAAAGTTTCACCAAATCATGCTGGATATTATTTTGTCATCAGCTCAAGAACTTTCCATTCGCACTTTCGTAGGACCCCTTCGTGGCGTATTCACTGCTTCCTCATTGACTCTCCAACCATCTGACTTGTATGTTCGCTTTGCAGAGTCGGACAACTTGGGATCGACGGACTCGGAGGTGAAGAAGATACTAACGCTGCACCTGCCCATTACAGAGTATGAAGACGATGCGAGTGACGACGCCAGCGCGCCGCACTCCGACAGCGAGCCGCAAGCAAGGATCCGGCCCACACATCCCACTGGATGTTAGTTTGTGCATAGTTTATGGGCCTCTCTATAGATATTATTCCAGTCCAGTGATGGCAAAGTTATTTCGTCATCTATCTGTCTCGAGCCGTTATCATTCAATGTCATATCAGGCTTAGAGATGTATAAAAGGACAAATTAAATTAACTAGCTAAACTCGGAAGTCGGAAGCACGGAGAAACAAACAAAAAGTGTCTTTTTGGGGTAAACAATGGTTGTGTGTGTGACTTGAAATTATGCAGTTTTGCTATTTGAACAAATGCCTGAAGATTCACTGCCTCCTCTAGCCCAAATCGCTGTAGCAGTTGAAGCTAGAAGAAGTAGGTACTTATTAAAATAATTTCCCAAAAATACACCTCATCTATTTTCATATAACTTCTCTCGACTTCATTTTGTAATTCTTACTAAAAGTAATATGTATTCATAACATACCCTCATCTCAGATCCCAGCGTAGAGCGCGAAGAATCATCATCATCATCAGAGAACTCAGTAGGCGGCGTGGTCCGCAAGGCGTTTCCATCACGGAAAGGCAAGGCGGGCGCGCTCGGCAAGCGTCACGTGCGCTCGTCTTCGGGCTACAGCAGCCATAACGACGAGACCACCTTCAGGTACCTGTAGACACTGTGAGCAGTAGACGATGTTTACTTACTTTTCTTTTTAGTTTTAGTGCCGGAGGAAAGTGGGTCATGCAATGGGCAAAAGTGACTACATTAAAATTGGTAGTTAATGGCCCAAAAAATAAAGTCGAGAACGTCACTCAAGACTCAAGCATTAGCAAGTGCGACAGCTGTGCATGAGAGTTCTTTCATCCAGAATTTCTCAGCAACGGAGTCTGGATTTGTGCCCGGTTGTTTGCAAAGGCTCGCCCTTATTACCATGCGACTTAAAATATATCTGGCGAAATGTGGGTGAAATTTTAAGTATACGTCTTCAGAGATTTCAGACGTGACGTTATCGTGAGTTTGTGAGTTTGGACCATTAAAATGGCTTGAATCTAGTTTTAATTAAGCAATGCTTGAGTATTAAATGACGTTTTGTAATTAGTAATACGAGACTGAGACGCTTGGGTCATTTGGACAGCTATTGCATTATCTCCTTTCTTTAAGACTTTTAATAAAGCATTAGAATATCTAAAACCACTACTTGTTTGTTACCTACATCTTCTCTTTATGATTGAGAACACAAGTATTTCTTTCAGGTGCCAAGTTGGTCTACTCAGATAAATATAATGTTGCCTATAGCTCCCGCAACGTAACTTGGCAAGAGTCGTTAGATGCGCAGAAGTCATTTTTAGGTCTCTTTGGCGGTCAAGCGGGGCGCGGGGTATGAGGTAGCGTCATCCGCGCGTGTGATTGGTGCATTCAAATGCATACGTTCCATTCGCTCCCGATTACACTTGCGGTGCACGAAAGTTGTTGTTTTTGTTATTTCTTTTTGTTACGAATTTGAGTTGTCGTTGTTTTAAATATAGTTTTTGTTAGTTGTTTTAAATATTGTTTAAAATTAAGTTTTTGTTGTTTTAAATTTTGTTTTACTTTTAAATGCATATTTTTTATTTATAACACCTACCTATAAAGGTCACAAAGTCTTCTCTTAACTTCTTTAACTTCATTATTAAAAATAAATTATGTCAATAACCATAGAATAATGACAAGCAATAAAAGTGACCTTGTAAAGAAACCTTGCCAAGTTACGTTGCGGGAGCTATACTCCATGAGTTTTCCGAGCTTGAGTTTGTTTAATAAAATCAGCAAAGGCAAAGCGAAAAATAGAAGAGTTTTAATTAAAACATATTAATTGATGTTTTACTATAATTATTCTTCACATTCTTACATTAACATTTATTTACAAAAATAGAAAAATCTTTATTCAAGAGCTTATTCTAACCTAAAAATTACTGACAGAATTGCCTCTTTATTTTACTGTTTAAAATTACAATAATTTTATATAGTAGTCGTTAACTAATTATTCTAGTGTTATCCTAAATAACTTTTACCTTCACAGTATATCAAACTACCCGTCTTTCAACGAGCACATTCATCCACCGTCTCGATTCTCCGACGACACGGAGTGCGAGGGTCACCACCGACGCAAGCGGGCGCCACACCCGCACCCCTCGCACACCGCACACGATCCCAAGGTCACCCGGGAAGCCTTCCAGATCAACGTTTGAAACTAACGAACACACGGAACGGCACTATTAAAGATGGCCGCCGTACCAAACACCAATCAGAACGCGTTAAACTGACAGCAACGAAACTGTCGCACGTTTTGACCAATGAGGCTGCACGTACGGCATAGTGGCGCCATCAATGACAGCCAACTGTACTGAAAAGACTAAGATTAGTGATTGTGAGTCGTATTCTCAAGTCATAAAGTCTTGTATCTATGTAGATACTTTTTGGGATGTAAGGTTTTGTTACTCTATGAGAGTAGGTGATAAGGCATGGTCAATCGGGTTAATTTATTAAACAAATCTGCACTAATAATCTGAAATAGCTGGGTTAAATATTTGATTGTAATGAAATACTTTAAATATAAATCAGTACTATACAATACAACACTGCCAAACTTCCATGGACGCATAAATAATAGAAATAATTAATAGCTGCAGACTCAAGTTGTGAATTTCACAGTGAAAACGCCGCGTCAGTGGCACTGAAACGTTCGATAGCACAAATGCTAATCGATGCATCTTCCATTTTCTAATGTTGCGACTGTATATTGGTTGACATTTTGCATGTTACTTATATTTTTACAAAACGGTTGCCAAACTCCATATACTTCCATATTGCTAGACGTGTAAATAAAGTGTAGATAGATAGGTTTAGCCAATATAATTATATTTATTCTTTAGTGCCACGTATAATAGAGAAACTCATTAATCCTTTTTGTACTCCGAAACTGAGTATTTTAAAACAAACGGCTTAAACGCTGTTAAAGATGTAGGTTCTAAAACCACTGGTCGTTGTGTAAATATTAATGTAATTAATGCTAAGTACACATTAATGACTATCGAATATAAAAAATAAGGAGAACAATAATTAAAATAAAAATATATATTTTAAACTTAATGCCTTATTGACCAAAAGTCTTAAAACTAGTTACGGATGTAATTGTGTAATTATATCCCATATTTAATTAAATACGAATTGTTTGATTGTTGTAAAGTTTATGAAAACAATAATGTTTTCATTGGCAAATCTTATCATTGTCTATAACATTAAGGTTTTGGAGTGTGTAAATGAATTCAATTTCAAGTAACTATTTATATCTTAGGAATATGATAAGCATTTGTTGAAGTGCCAACAGTAAATCACCGAATAATCTGTTAAGTATTCAAGAATATACTGTATACAGTACACCATTTACACAAATTTGCCAACGTTACACAGACACTTATAAGACTATTGAAATTGAACCGTAATTCCCAATTTAACTTAAAACAATCACTTTTCAGAGACTGCTTGGATAACGATAAATTGTAATTATATTTTGTTTCCCTGTGTCCCTTGTGAAACGAGCATACTTGCTTCTTGTACTGTTGACAATGATGTGAATCCTACATAACATACCTATTGTATTATATAATATACAAGACCGCATTGAAATCGCATCAACCAACAGTTGTGCGCGTTCATTATTCATCAATTCGTGCAATATAATCGATGTAAATTAATGAAACGTTAGTAATATACAATCCTCAGTAACACATGACAATACACTTACCTATAGTTTGGTAAATACGGCAGAAAGTTACAATTTGTATGTACATTATTATTGTATCATGTTGTAGCGATAGTTTACGAGTGTTGACAGTGTGATACTAACCGCGTTTGTATTCGACTAACACAATGTTTTCCAGTGAGTTGTGTGGATTTATAATGATTTACAATTGTTTACGTTAACACTCTTTAGTAATTCCAACGAAGACTGCCCTATATTTAATTGAGATCTATTTTATATAATCTAGACACAATTACCTAATGCTAGTCAATAATACAATGTAGATTTTTTTAGTAATCATAAAGTAATGATTTTAACAATGTTAATGTTTCAATCATTTTATGGTCTTCTTTGTTTTGCATCAAGATTTTGAATTTAAAATATTTGGGAATGGTGACAATTTTTAATGTCAACAAAATACAGAAATTTGATAACACAAAAAATATATAATATACTTTTGGTCAACAATTCTCTAAATGGAACTTTTAGACGCAAAAGGCTCTTGGAAATCCACTTTATGTCCAAACATGTATGTATTTATAATTTATTATTTTTATTTCTATTATTATCTCAAGTTTAGGAGCAAAAAATCGTTATCATAACTTTACTCTTAAATCATTCTGAATTCTAGTCAATGTACCATATCATTTTTAAACATTTTGTTAATATAAATGAATACACGAGTATATTATAAGGGTTAGTTAATCATGTTGTTACAGATATGTTTTTATAATGCAAACAAATGGGTTATTAGGACAGTATGATGTGAACGAAAATAAAAATTCATTTACTTGAAAATTATCTGTTTTATTTACATTTCACTCATTGAACCTCACACACACACACACAATACACACATACACACACACACACACATACATTACAATACACATTACATTCTACAATATTACACAATGTCACGCCTGTAAATACCCGAAGGGTTAGGCCGTGGTAAAATATAACTATAACTAGCGAGCCTATTGCCACCAACTGGGCACAAATCGATTTCAGTGGGTGCTACTGAGATATTCCTGATGGAAAAGACCCAATAACACTTTAGACCGTTTGAGGTACTTTTGTATGTCATATTTTGTATAACAATAGACTGTAGCTACAGTCCAAGTCACAAGGCATAATAACTTGTAAAATTAGTGTAGAACAGAGATAAAATATATAAGTAGCTACATTTATATTATACATACACATTTTATTGTCACAGTAACGTAATATCAAAATATTCATTGATAACTTAATTTAACTTATATAAAGTTTATTTCAAGAAGGTATTAGTTAAGTAACTATTTACATTTAAAAAACTAAAAATTATACATACAAGAAACTATAAAAGTGCATCAAGAATCCTCAACACTGTTAACTGGTAATGTGCCCAAGAGACAATGTGCAATGTGTCTTGCAATGTGGCATTACCACATTGCAAGACTTAATAGCCTCTGGCCAAGATAAAAGCCAGCCCTTGGGTCACAGGAAACGGCAACCAGACACACACTAAAGGCCTACATAATATTATACATATTATTGACATTCAACTATCTAAAAATCTCAAAACAAAATTGAAATGGTCTAAAAACTTTAATTCAGTCTATGGTTACGTAAATCTCTTCCCCACGCTCAGACCATCGTACACTGCAACGAAGTATGTCAGCTCCGGTATCCGCCCATGCGGAGACGAGCGGGTTCGGTGCAAAGAAGAGACAGGAGACACGAGGGACCTGTGACTTATCGATACACGTCTCCACTCTACGCTTCCGGTTTGGTAGGAACTTGACCTATTGTATTCGGTTTTGATCACAACTCGCGTATTTTGCGCAGATAGGAAAAATACTTCTAATGTTGACTATAATACGACACGCAGTGTAAAAGTGTGCCTATGTAAGAAAGTACTTAAACAAACCGGCTCCATGTACTAGATCTCCGCCTACGCAAGGGTCGCCATCGGCTGCCCGGCAACCACCAGCCATAGCGGATCCTCCGCAGCGGCAGTCGTTGCGCGTGGTAAGAGATCAGCTCTTCAACTCTACGTCAATCACTGTCGCTATCCGCTTCTGCAGTGAAGTCGAATTGCCGGAACTTCTCGCGGAAGTTCTTCACATGCTCGTCTTCTTCTTCGCGGCTTAGCTGGCACTGCTTCCAGTCGGCTTTGTCTTCGCAGTTCAGGATCGGTGGGCATGATAATACGTCCCTGAAAGGAATGGAACTTGTGGTCAATCGACTGAAGGGCGCCTCTTTTCTCAATTCAAAGGTTTGTAGGCACAGGTTTTTCAAATATCGATTTTGGAAGAAAAGTCCAGTCCTAAGTAACTAAAACTACCAAAAAACCAGCTAAATAAGCAAATCCGTGGAAAATAAACAACAAGAAATAACAAGAGCATTTATCTATAATAATGTGAAAGACGAAGAATCCAACATTCTATTTGATTACTACAGATAGACATTATTTTAATTGCACCATAAAATACTTTTTTTTTATATAAATTATTGGGCCAGCTCCTGACCCCAATCTTGTCCTGAGGATAGAGATGAGGTCGCTAATGGAACGTGCGAAACCAAAAGAAGCCCATTAACTTGCGACGTCATATCGATGCCTTTTTTTTTTTTTTGGTGGGTGGAAAATCATCAAATGAGGAAGGGGAGTGTCAGACTTCTACTGACTAAAAACCGAACCCATGCCTTCTTTGCCCTTGCGCCGAGGCCACGTTATCTAGTACAAAAATCCGCGGCCCCGACGGGCGTCGGCCCTTGCGGGCCCCTCCTTGCCGACATCTCTTTGAGGCGCGCGTGGAACACGTACGCGCCGCCGACACGGTCTGTTGCCGTCATGACGACGGCCAGACGGCGAGCTAGCCCGTTACTCACCGTCCACAGGCCCGCGTCTACGGTGGCCGGAGGTCATCGCGTGACCCCCGACGCCCGGAGCGCCTTCCGCGGCGGCTGGGACGTTAAGAGGTTCTCTCCCTCTCTCGTTCCGCCACCTCCTTCGCTAGCATCACTGCTTCGCAGAAGGAGGCGACGGCGTCCCATTCCTCCTCGCCCCGGACCATGGCTTGCACCAGGGCCGGACGCGAGAGGTCGCCGCCGCCGATCGCCGCTACAAGAACACGTCCCTATCTCCACCCATCGTCTCACCCTCCGCCTACTCACTGCTCTCACAGTCACGTCTGATGAGCAGACGCGAACCAGAGAGCAGCGAGTAGGGTTTCCTCCGTCATAATATATGAACTTGGGAACACCGACGCAGGTTTTTGTAACAATTACCTTCCAAAGTGTATCGGGAAGTGTTGCTTAGTCTTGGCGTATATCTGGTCGCCAGAAGGCAGTTCTGCGTGGAAGTACGGCGCGCCCGGTAGCGCCACCTGCCGCATGTCCGCGTAAGGTGGGAGCACCTCCATCTGGATACTGTTTATACCGGCTTCGTCCTGAGAAAATAAACAAACTATGTACCTTACAATTTCCTTACCTTATGTTAATTATTTTACTTATTCAAGGAGGTTCAAGGTAATGCTTCTCGACCTGAATCAATAATAAAAAAGGATGTTTTTTTTAATGTCCGACCGATACTGATCATTCAGCCGAAACCGAAACCGAACTTTCAGCCTTGCTCTCTGTTTCAGCCGAAACCGTCGCTTGAGGGCGAGCCTACCCCGTCGGGGCTGTGGCTTGTCGAAAGGATAACGCGGCTCCGACACAAGGGCTAAGAAGGAACATGGGTTTGGTTTTTAGTCAGTAGAAGTCTGACACTCCCCTTCGCTCTGCCCAAGAGCGGGGGGGGTTATTCGGTGATTTTCCACCCACCAAAAAAAAAAAAAAAAGGGTCTCATGGTCAGCAGTCGCGCTTGATCTACGAAACCATCCACGACGCAGGTAATATTTGTTAAGTCAGATGACTCTGCTTGATTCCATACTTTCATACTTTGGTTGTTGTCGGTATGGTGCTATGGGTTGCTAATATGGCATGTTAGTAAGGCAGTCATTTATTTTTTTATTAACTTCATAATATTATACTAGGTACCTAGAGATCACTGATGACTTGAAGGTTTTCATGAAATATTTTTCTTCTTTTAATTCAATTCAATTTATTCAGATAACAATTCTCATTGTGTTTGAAATTATACATCTATACAAATAACAAAAACATTAAAAAAAAAAAACACGGTCATTAAAATTATAAAAGCTAACACATTAAAATAAGAGACACAAATTAACAATATCACTCAATTTTGGAAAATAGTACAAACACAAAAAATTATGATAATAATTACCAATTAAATAATCAATAAAATTACAAATTAGAAACCATTCATTTAAAATATTAAAATGTACCTACTTATATAAATGTCATCATCAAAATAATAATAATAATCAATTAAATAATCAATAACATTACATTACGAAATCATAGAATTAAAATGTATTTATATGTCATAATAAAAAATAAAAAATAATCAATTAAATAATCAAATAATCAATAACATTACAAATTGAGAAATCATAGAATTTAAATTTAAATATTAAAATGCATTTATAGGTCATCTTCTACCGAATACAAACATTTGTCCAACAGGAATGCCCTGAGTCTCGACTTAAATGAACTTTTGTAAATAATGGTTTTTAATTCCAATGGCAACCTGTTAAAAATCTCCACCGCTTGATATTGAGGACTATGATGCACAATATTAAGTTGGGGTTTTATTTTGTTTTTAAAGTCCTTTCTACGCGTACTTTCCCTTAGCTGTCTCTCCTCATCTGTTTCATAGTTATGAAGATATTTTTTAAAATTCACTAATAATACTAAAACGTAGAGGCTGGGCACAGTAAGAATTTTTAAATTTTTAAAGTGGGGCCGACAGCTCTCTACTTGCGGTATCCGTACCATGGTTCGTATTGCTCTCTTTTGGAGCACAAAGGCTCTCTGGCAGTTATATTTGAAACTATTACCCCAAAACTGAACACTATACCTCAACCTTGACTCTATTAGAGCATAATATACCATTTTAAGGTGTTTAACGTCTATTACGTCCCTAAGACTACGTAAGGCATAACACGCTGAAGAAATATAGGAATCAATGGCTTGCATTTCCCTTTTCCAATTTAAATATTTGTCAATGTATAACCCTAGAAATTTTACTTCATTAACTATGTCAATTTTAATTTCACTAAGAACGATCGTCATGTTGTCTTTATTACGAGCTGTTGTACTAAATAACATTACATTGGTTTTTTCAGTGTTAACTATGAGCTTGTTACTCTCGAACCAAGATTTAAAAACTGCCAAAACTGCATTAACCTTAGCGGAAAGCTCCTGTATGTTATTACCTTCAACTATTGCATTGGTGTCATCTGCAAAAACTGTCAGCTGTGTATCGGGAAACATTGAAGTAATGTAATTAATTAAATCGTTTGTAAATAATATGAACAAAATAGGCCCCAAAATCGATCCTTGGGGTACGCCCGCTACTATATCTTGTAGAGAAGATTTATTGCCATTTCCATTACCAGCTTGCATATTACTAATATCCACATAATTGCCTTAATTTGGATTATGGGTGGGTCTTTTGCAAGACGTATGCAACCTAACTTCTATATCCATATTATGATCCATACAATGATTCATATTATTATGATCCATATTATGATTCATTTTATAATTTTAATTTTGATGAGACAAGGTTTTCATGATATAGTTTTCTTCTTTTAATTGCCTTTTTTTTTTTGTTTTGGTGGCTGGAAAATCATCGAATGACCCCCCCCCCCCCGCAGAGCGAAGGGGAGTGTCAGACTTCTACTGACTAAAAACCGAACCCATGTTCCTTCTTTGCCCTTGCGCCGAGGCCACGTAATCTAGTACAAAATACCGCGGCCCCGACGGGCTCTTTTAATTGCCTTAATTTGGATTATGGGCGGGTCTTTTGCAAGACTTAAGCAACCTAACTTCCATATCCATATTATGATCCATATAATGATTCATATTATGATCCATATTATGATTCATTTTATAATTTTAATTTTGTTGTGACAATGTTTTCATGATATATTTTTCTTCTTTTAATTGCCTTAATGTGGATTATGGGCGTGTCTTTTGCAAGACGGATAGAACAACATCATCATCAACAAATGAATGAAATAGTTCTAGCAAAAAAAAATGGTTTATTTATTTTCAACTTTATTTCAACGTGCGCAATTTTGATTATAGTGAAAAATGAACGGCTATGCTTCGTTAGGTGTTAGTTATCCCATATCGCCTTAACTGTAACCAAACCTAGCTTACAGATCTTAGCTTATCTAAATTATGACTGACCTAACATAACTCATTGACCCAGCCTAACTCATTGACCTAGCCTAACTTACTGACCTAACTTACCTAACCTAACTTAATTAATTTAATTTGTATTCAAATAGAAATAAATGCACCCACTTACTGACCAAACCTAACTTACTGACCTAACCTAACTTACTGACCAAACCTTACTTCCATATACATATTATGATCCATATAATGATTCATATCCACATTATGATTCATATTATGATCCATATAGTGGGCAATCATTGTCAGTGGGCAATTACTCTCCGGTTTTTATTTTATTTTATTTTTATTTTATTTTTATTAATAGGAACAGCAAACAGTTACTAAATAAGGACTTACAACTAATTTAACATAGTAACAATTTGGTCATAAAGTAACCCACAACGCTGTTCACAAGTAGGCGTAGAATTTTGGGTAATAATAGAACTAATCGCTAGGAATATTGATAGCAGCACGTGTGACAATTAACTTTTAGATGATAAAATAACGACTAATAAAAAAAAGAAAAAATAATTTGTTTAAAATTAAAGATAACAGAAATATACAATATTAAGTTATATTTAGTAGGGAATGGCGAATGAGGTTTTTAAATTTACTTATTGTGCAATTGAAAATATCTATGTTTACAAAGGTACTGTTGTATGTGTCAACCATACGGCGGATAGGTGAGCGTAGGCCAGAGTTAGTTCGGCAAGTGTTCAGAGCGAAAAGTGTACCCGCGCGTACCTGCCGCCTGTGGATGGTTCGAGGTACAGCATAGCAGATCATGCTGTTTAGATTTGTACAGTTAAATTTGTTTCTGACAATTTTAAATAATACTGTGGCTTCAAGGTAATTTCTTCGAGAGCTAAGGGAGAGGAGCTTGTACTTACTGAGTAATTGGGAGTATGATAAATACGATTTGTGGCATCTGTAGTGCATAGCACGCAAGAATTTGTACTGTACATTTTCAATCATTTCAGAATATTTTTTGTAGAAAGGGTTCCATACTGACACTGCATATTCTAACTGTGAACGAACAAGCGCTTTATATAAGCATAAATATGATGAAGTTCTTTTGAAGTCAAGGGTGGACCGCATGATGAAACCAAATAGCTGGAAAGCTTTGCTGACAATTTTATTAATGTGTGAGTCTAGGCATAGTTTAGAGTCAAGTATAACGCCGAGGTCGCGAATTAAATTTAGTTGAGATAAAGGCGCGTGACAAAGGCTGTAGGCGAACTTAATAATATGCTTATTTTTAGTGAATGTAAGGTAATTGCACTTCGGTAAACTAAGTTTTAATTTGTTACTGTGGCAGTAGTCTGTTAGTCTATCAAGGTCTTGTTGAACCAAAATACAATCGTCGATAGTTTTGATGGCCTTGTAGACCTTCAGATCATCGGCGTACAGTAGAAATTCAGTGTAGCGGAAACAGTCACCTATATCATTTATAAATATATTAAATAAAAGCGGCCCAAGGATGGAGCCTTGTGGGACACCAGATGTGACTGCGATAATACTTGATCTGTAGCCATTAATTACTACCCTTTGACATCGGTTCGAAATATACGAAGCAAACCACCGAAGCAAATTGCCACGAATTCCGTTAAAGGCAATTTTATTAAGCAGCAGTTCATGGTCCACCTTGTCAAAGGCCTTGCAAAAATCTGTGTAAACAGCGTCTACTTGCAGGCCATTGTCAAAACTATCAAATAAGAAGCTGGAAAAAGACAGGAGGTTAGTGGTAGTAGACCGCTGTTTAACGAAGCCGTGTTGCTGTTGTATAATGACATTGTGTAAGAATGGATATATTTCATTATGGACGAGTCTCTCAAAGACCTTTGACAAAGTGGAAAGGATTGAGATTGGACGGTAGTTCTCCACATTACCCTTAGACCCACCCTTGTGCACAGGTGTGATATTTGCACGCTTCCACTCTTTTGGAAAAACTCCCTCAGTCATGCACTTATTGTAAATTATAACTAACGGTTTACAGATGTAAGAAGCGGTGTAGCGTAGAAAATAAGCTGGTATACCGTCAGGTCCTGAACCTTTGGCAGGATCCAGAGACTTGAGTTCTTTTGTGATCTTGTTTTCGTCAAAGTATAAGCTGGAGATAATATCACAACTTGGGGAAGTTTCAGCGGGTGGTTGCCATTGTGACAAAAGCGGCGACGAAGGTTCATAAACGGAGTGGAAGAAATTCGAAAACATATCACAGATTACTTCTGGTTCACTGGATTGAGTGTCTTTGTAGTGAACCTTTGCTGGGATGCACGGTTTGTCTTTTCGGTTTGAGATATATGTCCAGAAGTGTTTGACATTTGTGTGCAGGCTATCTTCCACTGAGTTAATATACTTAGAAAAGCACTTCCCGCACATATCCCTAAAAGCGGCTCTATGTGTCCTGAACACCTCGTAATCCGATATGTTTCCATACCTCTTCCACCTGATCCAGGCCTTCTGTTTCTTTTTAAATGTGTTGATCAAGGGACGCGAGAACCAGACTGGATAATTGGAAGATCTCGAGTAAGTTAGAGGAGTGTGTAGTTTAATAATCTGGTCTAGTTTGTCATAGAACAACGATAAGGCTACTTCAGATTTTTCGTGTGTGAGTAGTTCCGGCCAATCGGTACTCTGAATCATTTCATTTATTTTTTCGTAGTCAGCTTTATAGAAATTGTATTTTTGAATTGATTTCCTGTCAAGAGGGGGATTTTTAATTTTTATATTTAAGTCACAAACAAACGGGGGGTGGTAGACATCAGTAGGTAGCAAGGGAGATGACTCATGTTTCACACAACAGGGGAAGTTGGATATTAAGAGGTCTAATATTTTGCCTTTAGAGTTAAGCGTGCTGTTATACTGAGAAGCAGTTAAAAGTGATATAAAATTATTAAGATGATCACAAGACGCAGTAGAACCAGTGCACAAAGGGGAACTTAACGGGATATTTAGGGAAGCAGACATTTGCCACGTTGCTTCTGGAAGGTTATAATCTCCTGCTACACAGAAAAAATCGACGTTAGGATTAGACAAAACTTCATAAAGTGATTCCAAATGCTTTTCATACACAGGTGGGGGGGTTTTAGGCGGTATGTATGCAGCAGCCACAACGTGTCGCTTTAGTTTTTGGCCACTAGGTATTTCAACAGCAATTTGTTCTATGTAGTTATGCAGTGGGGTGACGTTACTGAAAGTGTTTAAGTCTATTTCAACGGGTCGGAGAGTTTTAAGTACAGCCACTAGGACACCGCCACCTTCCAGTTTATTAGTGCTAGCCCGATCGCGGTCACACCTATACACAACGTAACGCTGGTCAATGAACTCATTATTATTGATTTCCGGTACTAGCCATGTTTCAGTCAGTATTATAATATCATATGTTCTGGTGAGGATGTTCATATATAAAGCATGCAGTTTTGTACGGATACCCCTACAATTTTGATAGTATATGGTTAAGTGTTTATCAGTCACTGATAATGGTAGAATAACCAGATGTGTAAACATTGCGTGTTTAATAGAGGAATGCAGTAAGAATAGATGCCACGTAAAACTAATGATAAAACTGATTTTGAGATACAAATAAATGAATTCAAACCCATGACACAGAAATACAAGCTCATGTATGATAGAGATAGTAACCTCGTTTTACAATAACAATAGCACAGTTTTGAAAGTGTTTTTGTTTCAGTTTTGAGTACAATAAGTAACAGTTGTATTGAGATAAAAAAAATCGAAAGTAAACAGGTGAAACCTAAAAAGTATACTAAAATTAGAATTAGAATTATTTTAAAGAGCAATGTTATATAGAGAAATATTAAGTTGAGTAATAACCTCCTAAAGCTATAATCTTGCAGAATAAGCAAGTTAAAATTATGAAATTCAACACTTAATGAGTAAATAAAACAAAAATTAACAAGTAGAAACTTAAAAATAACACTGTAAACAAAATGTATGAGATCTGGTGTAACAAATATAATCGTATGGTATGAAATATCTTTACGGCTTCTAAGCAGGTTTTTGAGTACTAACCGACGGGCTTTTGTCACCACTTTTAATTTTTCGGACATCGTCCAGTGTGCGAACTGCAAACGAAGCCATGCCGTCACGTTCGCGTACAAGTATTGTTGAGTTTTTAACCCAAACATACTTGAAGTCGTGCTGTTTAGCAGCTTCCTTGCAATCCCGAAACAACTGTTTTGTTTTCAGGGTGAGATGTTCATTGAGGTATATTCTTATTGGTGACCCTGAAATACCGATTTGATCGGACTTGAGTTCCTTGGCCAGACGGTATGCGCTCAGGACGTTATCACGTGTTATTCTTGTACAGAATTTAACAATTATATTCTTGGGTCTATTGCTGGTTTGTTGTGCGTGTTGTACTCGATGGATAGAGATAATATCTTTCTGTAGTATTGGAAACTTGACGGCAGTACCCATTTGTTCCATCATGCGGATTAAGTCTTCACCGCGTCTTTCAGGGACATTGCATATTTCAATATTGCAGTTTCGAGCTTGCTGCTCTAAGGAATCAATTTTAAGTTCAAGGTTTCTAATTAAGCTTTGGGACTGTTCAGAGTTGTGATAGGCGATGGTCTCAACCCGTTCTTGAAGGTCCTTATGCTCAGCTGCCTGAAACTGCACGGACGATTTTAATTCGGAAACATCATGAGCCACTGTACTAACTTGTTCGTTTAAGCTGTTGTGTGCGCTACGGAGGGAGTTCATTTCCTGCTTCATATCAGTTATGCTGCACTGGATACTGTCATTGAATTTCGTCATGCTGATTTCCATCTCTTCACGCCAGCCGCGCAGCGTGGTTTTGATATCAAGTGTGAACTTGGCCATGGCGTGGTCCATGTCAATCCGCCAACCTTTGAGTGTTTTATTTAGTTCCTGAGATAGTATACCAAGGCTGTCAGTCGAGTTGGGCACAGTGCCAGCGACGATCGTTGATGTAGAGTCTAACGACGAGTTCGGTGACCAGGACTGCTGCTCCAAGTTGTCGCAGGACATGTTTATCGCGTCTTCGCAATTCGCGGGGTGAGTAGAGCAATTCAATGAGGAAGATTCGGGGCGGCTCCTCTGCGTGATGTTACTGCAGGGGCGACATTTCCATGCGGCTTTCTGTTCGTGAGTATAGCCTGAGAACTGTTGTTCAGTGACGTTAAGGCACTCACAGTGGTAGATATCAGCACAAGAATGGCATTTTAGTGCCAGTGCCCTTGGCCCCACGGTTCCATTGCAATGACTGCAGATGTTATTCATGTTCGTAAAATGAAATTCAAACTATACGAAGGGAAGATAATTATTTACGATACCAGTAGCGCCACCTGTCCTTAATGTGAGTATGACGCCAAGTTTGATCGATCACGGATCGAACAGAGATGTTTGTCGATAGTGTGTCAAAAAAGTTACACGAAGAAAGTATAGATGGCGCTATT
This sequence comes from Diarsia mendica, assembly GCA_949316265.1. Taxonomy (NCBI): domain Eukaryota; kingdom Metazoa; phylum Arthropoda; class Insecta; order Lepidoptera; family Noctuidae; genus Diarsia; species Diarsia mendica. The sequence continues at coordinate 10,915,843 of OX438902.1, read as the reverse complement.
CTAAATATGTTGCAGCCGGGATGATATGGCAAATTTGAATGAGGTTATTTTTCGCACAAAAGTGTTAATTAACTTGTATTCCTCAAGATGCACATAGATCACAGAGAGTAACTTCCAGAAAACTGATTTTACACTGGTTTGGTAGCACTTTGAAGCTTGTGAGAGCCAATATTAGTGTCACAGAGTTCCGAGTATTAGTCACTAAATATGATGTGTATTCTTCACAAATGCACAACGTATATAAATATTAATCGTATCTTTAACTGTAGAAACGATTTTCAGTCGGACTATGCACTTAAACTATTTTTAATCTTTAATAAACTGGGAGCTAAACACAAGATGTAAACACACGTACAGCGCCACCTAGCGAAGTAGCGGTTTACCCTATGTTTGCCAAATTTTTGGCAATAGGTTCGCTTAGCTCCATGAGAGTAACACAACTGGTGGAATAGGAGCGTTCTACAGTGAAGGTAAACCGCTGCCTACCCGTTCGGGGATTACAAACGTGCGTGATGATACATAACAGCCAAACTGCTCAACATGCGCCCTAGATGATGAATCTGCTAAATGCTTAGATTGCTCAGGAACCGGATCTAGTTTTGTTTATGAGTAGTAATACAGCTACGCTTAGTTGTTATTGTATACAATAGAGTAGTTGACAAAAAAAACTAATTAGTCCGTCAGATAGATTTCCAAAAAATATTGGCACATAAACAAAAAATGAAGACGTTTAGTCTTTCGAAAACTCGTGTGACGTCACATTGAAGTCCATTTTTACCCTGGGCCGGCCAGGGCTTCGTCAATTTTTATTAATTTCATAAAACAAAAAACACGTATGAAATAGTTTTAATTTATTTGTCAGGAAATATCCGTATTTCTAAGTTATAGTTAATTTATGTTAACTGTAAGTGCCGCAAGTATCTGTTGTAAGCTAATAAATAAATGGGAAATATGAATTGATGAGATGAGATTTGTAATTATTATTATTTTATTTTATTAGAATTTACTTGTTAATATGACATTTTATAATATTTGTTTTTAGCATAATTTTATTAATTTTGACATACCTACCAAATAATTTGTGTTTACCTCTCGCATGATACATTTTTCTTTTATTATTTCGCATGCTATGCAACCATAAATATTTGTACGCCTTTTGGCATAACATAGCGATCTAACATTAATTTAAGAACTGTATTCACTACCTATGTTACACAAATAAAATTGACTTTGACTTTGACTTTGACTGAATCATACCTGAAAAACCTCTAATATCTGCGGTTCACAAGACCGTGGCACAGGCACACACTGTATCTGCATGTGTGAAGTTTTGTAATTTCGCTCAAAGAACACGACGAACTTCCCCATCGTACCGAAGAACATCTTCAACGACTCCTTGAATTTCTTTATCTCGTCTAATATTTCTTCTGGCAACTGAAAATGGAGAATATAAGGTATTAAAGAAGTGAATTTAATGCAAGCCGTAAGTCTATCTTTTTTTGGCATTACGAAAGTGAGTGAGATAGACATACGACTTCCCGAATCAAATCATCGAAGTCATTGAAAAATGTTTTAATTAAACTGTACTTTTTGGAGTGTGTACACGACCTTTTTTTTATAAAATATTGCACCACACTATTTTTCCTATATAGTGGGTGCGTTTACTAACATTGAAACTCACATACTCAAATACCCAGACCCAGAACAAAATAAATATGTGCCAACCATACAAATATTTGTTCCATGCGGGGATTAAACACACAGCACAGCTGTCAATTGCTTGAGCCACTGCGCCAACCGTGTTGTAAACTGTATAATAAACGAATATTTTATTTTACTTACTCTTGTGGTGGATTGGTGATGTGTGATGGGTAAAATAAGAACATGGTGCGGAGTCAGCGGTCCCTTAGCTAACGCTAGGTAACAGTGGGTACCAACACTTATTACTAAATGCTTCTCCACTGACGGAGACGACAGGCAGAACCAGCATGAATCTGAAATAATAAAACACAATAACAAAGCTAATAGCATTAATAAACTTTGAATTGTTACTAGAGTGTGTTAATTTAATGACAAAATTCAACATGACGTACACGACGACGATGACGACGTGACGATGACGATTGGGCTCATGCATGATTAACAACCTAAGGTTTACTGTAAAAGTTAACAACGCTAACTATAAGTAAAAAGTACCATGCATCTCATTCATGCAGGAACACATAAATGGTGGTTGGGTTTATTCCCATTTCCCCACTGAGAACAGAAGTTCCAGTTTTCCCCTTTGCTGAAATCAGTATACCTGAGAGTATTTTCTCAACGGCATGCAAAGCCACATCAGAGGCCCATGGGTGGCGTAAAAAACTTAATTCAGAGTTAGGAACTAATCACATTACAAAGAAAACTGAAATAGTTATTGTAGTTATGTTTGTAAGATAGGGTGCAACCACCTGGGTTAAATTCTTTCTTCTTTCTTTCGGGATTATCATCTCTGCCTTTTCTTTTTCTCCTCCCTTGATCATCTTCAGGTTCATCCATGTTGAAGAAGAACTGTCCATTGCCAGTGAACTGAAATATTTACAGGAAATAACTAAGCATAAGTAATTATGGAACTTACATTGAAAATTACACTGAAATTCTTTCATGGACAGAAAAGGCACGACCCACATGTAACATAATAAATGCAAGACATCATGTAGGGTGACTCTGAAAATGAACCACTGTGACTTGGAAATTCATAACTTTTTTTTATTTTTTACCGTTATTGGTATTACAAACAATAAACTAATGAGAAGGTGAAAGGTAAAGGTATGTGTTTAATCTAAATAAGAAAATATTGACTATAAGAATAATTTATAATAGGTTTTAAAACCTACCTTTTATTGCAAATGACAGAGACAAATGGAAGAAACTGGGGGAGGCCTTCACCTATGGAGGGGCCCATGGCCCAAAGAACACTCTAACATAGATTATAAGAAAACTACTAACAATATGTACATTTAAGTTAAATATTGTTAATTTTAGGGTGTTGGGAAATAAAGGCTTTTTTTGTTTTTTATTTTTTTATATATCCTACCTTGACCACTTTCCCAGGTTGATGTTGTTTCAACAGCTCCGGGTCATATGGACACATAGTCTCATCAGTTGTCCCTTGCAAGAGGTCCGTGACTCTCATCTTAGAAATTGGTTGCAAGGAGCATGCGTAAATCCATTTCTCTTTCGCTTTATTGCCAACTGGAGCTAATGCTATGAATCTGGTTGCTCCTTCTCGGTAATCTTGGTGTGTTGAGAGGTTCCTGCAATAAAATTGGTTAGTTCATTAAATAACTTTATCTGTGTGTAACAATTTCTCTGAATAGGCAATAGACAACAATTTCTCTGAATGGGCCAAAATAGCCGGAAACTGGTGCCCTGACACAGTGAGGCGGGGTCGCGGTAGGCCACGAAGGAGATGGCAGGACGAGTTAGACAGATTCCGCCAGAACTGGAAGGAGGATGCACGGGTTCGAGAGAAATGGAAGGAGTGGAGGGAGGCCTTTGCCCAGGTGTGGGAAAGAGTAGGCTAGAAAAAAAAAAAAAAAAAAAAAAAAGGCAATAGATATTGAAGTAGAAAAGTTTAAAATTACATATTTAAACTTATTTTTAATGATGAAAACAGGCTAGGAATAAAGAGAAAATAGGGTACCTGTAAGGTTGCCTTTCATAATGTTTTCCAGGTGAGGGCACAACGTGATATCTAGGTTTAATGTGCATGGCCAGCCATGATAGTAAGTTTGATAAGTTTTCCTGTTCTATATCTACCTGAAAAAGATATTTTAGAATTTATTAAACAAGTCATAAATTACAGCATTTGTCTAAGCAATTTAAACAAAAATGGTGGAGAAACAGGTGTAAGTTAAATGTTTATTAGAAAAATACAGAATTCTAGAGTAAATAAATTGAACACACCTTCGTAATTTCATCCTGCTGTATTCCAGCAGGCCAAAGAGTTGTTATCAACATATCTACCCCTCTGTACTCACTCTGGCCTCTTAAACAAGCATCTCTCACTGCACTGCAGTCACTCGGCTCAAAAGTACACATAGGAATCTCTTTACCAAGCTCTCTTCTTGATAAACCAGTCAAATAAGCTATTTTAACATCAGCACTGGTTGTAAAAATTCCCCTTTTTCCTGTAAATCAAAATCATATTCTAATATCTCTAATAATCACTATGAAAAAGTATTTTAAAATAATATTTAAAAAAAAGTTTACCCATGTAAATAACATTTGGAACAATCTCAGATCCTTCTTCACAATATAGAGACACATGTTCCGGTTTAGAAGGCCCGAAAACGTATGTAGTAACCGGTACTGCAACAAAATAATTGATCAAAAAACTACACTTCGTAGTAAGACTTGATAAAATATTATTACGAAAAATAATTATCTATGGTACCTTTCCGTGTACCCATTTTATAGGCGTCCAGCTGTGAATTATCGTCCCCAAAGAAGTTTCCCGCGCATAAAAGAACATCGAAAGGTCCAGATTTCGTCACTATTGCTTCAACGCGAGAAAATAAGGCTTTGAAATTGCCATTTACATCTCCGCATATTAACCTGAAATGAGTTAGGAAGATACTGAGAATTGGTAGATTATTGGAGAGGAAACGTGGGTCTATTAATTATTTCGAACAAAATAGCGGTGATAAGCCGCCTAAACAGTTCTCATAGACCAAACAAACCGTTGTTTCGTTGACAGAAAGGTTGTTATTTTATGTTACAAGAGAGTTACGTCAAACTTAATACAGAAATTCATAAAATTACTCACGTTTTTTGTTTATCCATCTTGGATAGGTTGTTTTTAGTGTTTTATTTATCAATCAATTGCCTTCCCTGTTTTTGTGAGTGAGTGGATTTTATGTGGAATCAAATAAATAACTTAATAACAGCAGCAAGCACGTCACATTGACAATTGACACTTCGATCGACAGTTGCGGAGTTGCCACAGAACATAATATATCCGTATATTATACGGAGTTGCGGACAACAAACTCTGTGTAATTCTGCAACTATTTCGTTGGTAAAGTTTAGTCGATTTTTCAAAATTCGCAGTTTGTTGGATTTACAAACCAGATTTTCATTCCATTTTCATGGTCTGTAACACAGACCAATTACCATCAGGCAGGGCCCAATCACACATATTAAGAAAGAATAATTCTGTCTTGATGTGGGCCAACGATTGTTACTTACAGTCACAGTTACGCAATAATTAAATAAATAATTTTAATACGACAATAAAAAGAAGGCTGGGGACTATTCTGCTTTTTATAGCACTAAAACAGCTGTTAAAGAAAATAATTACACGAATCGCTATGTATAAAGACGCGAGTCCAAAGCATGAATTAAAAAAAACGTGCAATGACAAGACACCAGGTCACAGATAAAAAACTCGTTATCCGCGCTAACTGTTTATCAAACAATGTGAAATTATTGAACAATTTATAATTTTAGTGTTTTTTTGTGGATAGTATCGTGAATTTAGAATATGGCTTCTTCTAGTAAACTGCCCGGCACAGGCTTGGAAGAAGTCGGGGTTGCTGGCCAGACTTTTCTTCGTGATGCACTTACTAGTTGCACGGATCCACTGAAAGCTATTGAAGAGTTTCAACTGGAAAATGGGATACTATTACCCTCCCTGAGGCCAATGCTGCCTTTGCTCGACCTTCATGGCGTACGCCGGCTTGATTTTCATACTTCAGTATTGGAAGAACTGAGAGATAAACTGATTATTCACATCAATGAACTACGTTCAAAAGATAGTAAAGACGGCGACAGGAAGCTAAAGGAAATGCTTGCTAAGAGCTTTCCCGTCGTCAGAGTAAAGGCTCTGAGGCCAGTTATAATGTGTATACTGAAAAACACCCCTCATATTGATGACAAATTCCTGAGAGTTTTGGTTAGAGATCGGGAATTATATAATGATACTGACACAGAAGTAAAGAGGCAAATATGGCAGGACAACCAATCGCTATTTGGTGATGAAGTGTCACCACTACTCAGTCAATATATTAGAGAGAAGGAAAATGTATTATTTGATCATGAGAACCTGACTAGCTTATTCTTTTCTCCATCTCCTAAAGTACGGAGACAAGGGGCCGTTGTACAGAAACTTGCTCATATGATTGGCACTAGTGTAAAATTGTATGACATGGTCCTACAATTTCTACGGACATTGTTCCTTCGAACAAGGAATGTTCACTACTGTACATTACGAGCTGAACTGCTGATGGCTTTGCATGATTTGGAAATTCAGGATATTATATCTGTCGACCCTTGTCATAAGTTCACATGGTGCTTAGATGCATGTATCAGAGAGAGAAATGTTGATATAAAGAGATCAAGAGAGCTGCAAGGTTTTTTGGACAGCATTAAAAGAGGACAGGAACAAGTACTGGGTGATCTGTCTATGACACTATGTGACCCCTACGCTATCAACTTTTTGGCAACATCAGCTACTAAAATTTTGCAACATTTAATAAATACTGAAGCACTTCCAAGAGATAATACAATATTGATACTTTTATTGAGAATGCTAGCATTAGGCTTGAGTGCCTGGATGATGATTGATTCTCAGGAGTTTAAAGAGCCCAAGCTTGATAGTCAAGTTGTAACTAAATATTTACCGGCACTCATGTCACTGATGGTTGATGACCAAGTCAGAGCTTTGCATAATAAGTTACCTCCAGATGAAAGAGAATCTGCTATTACCACTATTGAGCATTCAGGCCCACCACCTGATGCCTGTGAGGCTTACATGAGAGAAAGTTCTGTGTGTGGTGTCCTAGCAATGTACTACACACTACATGCGGCTAAATTGAGAGATAGAGGAGCACTCCTACGTATCCTTAGCATCCTGGGCAGTTGCAAGGATGGAAGAGCCTATGAAGATCCATTCTTACATGCACTTGTGGCGTTATTAGTTCAACTACCTGATGAATTTCAAGGGGAAGACTTCAGTACTGTATTGTTTGATGAATTCTTTTTTGCTGGACTCTCTAAGGACAATGTCACAAGACATTTACTGAAATTGTTGTGGTACATCCATCCTAAACTGCCAGAGACAAGAATACAGACTCTCATGAAAGCACTGCAGCCCGGCACACAGCACAATGAATCTGTGCATAAATTATACGAGACCTTACAACAGAAGATGACTACTCAGGTAGAGCCTGTGCCTAATACAAGTGAAATGGAATATTTGGACTCTCCACTAATGAGTGTACCAACACCAGCACCCTATCATATATAAATGTAAACATTTACTTTATTGATTACTATTATTACTAAAAGATTAGTAAATAAAACTGACTATTAACCTTACATAATATTTTCTTTCATTGAGTAAGACTTTAAACCAAACAAACAAGCACTGTAAAATATTTATTAGTAGCAACTTACAGTAAGTTTCAAATTAATACATATAAAAAATGTTAAAACAAAAATTATTGTACTTTAATGTTCACAGATCAAATTGGACGGAATAAGACTGAGCATTTACAACATTAAGATTAAGTAGAAAAAATATTACATTGCGTGACTGTTGTAAGTTGGAATTCACCTAAAAATGATACATATTAATTTTCGAGTTAGACGTTTATAAAACGATACGTTAATAAGCGTTGACTTGTCGAAGTTACGCGCGGTGGTCACGTCTGTCGGGCTTCATGTCCAAAGAGTGCAGAGAGCGAAGAGACCGGGAGCGCTCGAACAGAGAAGGATCCGTGTAGATAGGCTCGCTACCGTCATCAAAGGCATTTGCTAGTCTCCCTGAGGAACCCGCTTCTTCGCCCACTTCGGCAAATGTTCTTCCTAGTCCACTGAAACAGATGATTTGAACAGAATTAGTTCAATAAACTTGGCATTTGCTTGTTGTATTTTCAATGAGTGAATCATTGTGATGGACGAGTTTTTCCGTCAACACGCAACATAAATTACTGTCCTTATCTGACTTTACTCGTATTTACTATTTTTATAACAGTGTTGATTCTCGATTGACGCAATTGCATCTATCTTCTGACCTTTGGTTAGAATATAATCACCAGTCTGGTCAATTCTTCAATAATATTCAGAAAATAAAAATGTATTTGTTAAAACAGTCACTGCATCATAAAAAAAAGGCTTCCAATAATAGGTGGAACTTTGAAGGGTAGTTTGTGATTCATTCTTTAGCTTGACTCAAGCAAGACTGGTGTAGCAAAATGTGAGTGGAGTTATGCTCAGCCTGCATCTTACAGAATGTCTGATTGATCTGTCTATTTCAAAGTTTAGCCAATCAGACAGATTTTACGTCGTCAGTATGCGAATAGTCGAATACCTACTGACTAAAAAAATAAAGTGTAAAATTCGTCTACTGCCGAAACAATTAAGTTCATTGTTATTTCCTTTCCGACAGCTTTGTGATGTTTCAGCCAAGGTTTGCTTGGTCCATTTTTTCTGGTCTTTGTAACCATATTACTTACCTCAAAGAGAAGGGTTTATGCAGATGTGAGGCGGAGAAGAGCGAAGGTCTCGTAGGTCTAGGTCCCGGGGTGACTGGCCGCAGCGCCGGCGCAGGCGAAGATGCCTGAATGTTCTTGCGCAGTACCCGCCAATAACGTCTGGTGGAAAAGTTTAATGTAGGTTAAATAATAAGAACGGCTTGTTATTCCACAAAATACAATCGTAGGTAACTGTTAAGGAGAGATAAGTAAGTACCTACCTAGTTTATTATACCTACCTATTTAAAATCTCAATCTCAACGTGGTTATAAGTTAGGTAGGTACCTATCTACGCACCAAAGACACAAAAAGGAGACTTATTTCGTGAAATTAATCAAACGACCTTGCTTTAGTCCAGTACCTAGGTATAGCTTTAGGTGCTACCTATAATAACCCACTGATTGTCTTTTTTATCCTACTTCAGCATAACTAAAAGGAGGTTTTAAGGTATACAGTTCAATAACCATTGTAAACACTCATATTAATTAAAATAAACAATAAAACCACACGGCCAGAGCACGTGCGTGGATTGCATACACGCATTTATAAATAGCCACCGTAATTATGTTATGCGTCACATTGCATTTCGTTAGTTACACTTCAACCAACTTATCTGTGCAGAAGGGGAAACATAGAATGATAGAACTTTAACATATTATGTGAAAACAGTAGGTACCTACCGAATTTGACATATCAATAGGTACATTTTTTCTCGACAGCCTTGCCTCAAGCTGCGAACCTGCTGTGGTAGTACTATATACACAGGTAGGTACCTACTATTGGTGCATCAGTCGAGAAAAGATTGTTGAAGTGTTGAAGTAAACGGAGGAGGTGCCACACCTACATTAATATTATGTGTGCTATGTCAGGGTAAATGTTGTTGTTGATTATATACGCTAACATAAAATAATTATCTGTGGATGTTTCAATTATCTTGATTTGATATCATTATGATCAAGTTCTAGATAATTGTTATGAATTAGGATCAAGGTCGTTCTTCGATAAATCATCATCATTCAGGTGATCGCACGGTTGATGAAGTTAGCCACTTCATCAACCGTGGCTCCAAAGTCAGATTCTAACATCGTGGGTTGCATCTGTGACCAACTCCCGATTGGAGTGTTCAGCCACCCTGTGCTAATGCTAAATAGATAATGCAATCTCGACCTTGAACGCTATATTCTAATAAGTTGGAAAAGTCTCGATTTCGCGTGATAGCCAAGTGAAGGTGGGATCACAAATGCCCGATCTCGGACTGTCAATCTCGACTCGAGATTGCATTCCCTAGTGCTATGCTATAAGCAGGCACAAAATGCAGGAAATACTCACGGAAGGCAAGGGGAAACCATGGACGCGAACTGAAATCTAATCTCACCATCTAGAAATTCACCTATTTTTGAACCAACGATTTTTCTCACCTATAGATATACAAGGCAGCAGTCAGCATAGCCAGTAACAGTGACAGCAGGACACAGAGGGCAACTAGCAGAGCCCTGTAGTGGTACGGAGGTATGCAGATGCCGGCAGCGGAGACCACTGGCGAAGAGTCACTCTCGCCGTTCTCTTCAAGCAACTCGTTGCGGTTGTCAAATACCTGGAGAAAATGGATGTAAGTACCTATCTTGCTTAATTTTGTTTGATTTTTTGTTTTTTGTGGCTACAAAAACCTAATAACTTATTACTACTAGCTTATGTTGCCATGGTGTTGCTAATCCTTGCGTGTTGCTATGCATGATTGCTTATAAATTAATCAAGCCCCCACTGGGCGGCTTGTATCTTGATATCGACAAGTAATGATAAAAACGTTAGTATTAGTTGTTGGAACAAAAGATAAAACTCTGATTATGCCTCAGGTACCTCATTTTAATTTTATATTTGAGTGTTTTGGGTAAAACAAACAAGCTAACCAAAGTACTTATCCTTTACTTGTTTTTCGCAGTTGGATCAATAGCTCGGAGATATTAACTCAATATTAGTTAGAAATATTCATAAAAAATGACAAACTGTGTTGAACCAATCTGCAAAGTTCCTTACCTCGATCATCTTCCGCACATGACTAGGGGTCTCGACCTCATCCTTTAGATATTTGTCCACCTTCGCTTCCTCATACGACACTTTGTAGACAGATCCCGCATTCTTCTCGTCGGGTTTCTCTGCCTTAGTGTCATTGCCTTCACCAGATTTAGCTTCGGCTGTGTCATTGCCTTCTGCTCCAATTGTGGAGTTCACGTCCCTTCGGCGTCTGCCAAAGGATGGCTCGGATCGTCCTGTGTGGCTTGGGCAGTAAGCCTGGAAATAAAAAAAAATATTATGATACGGCACTGAATCCACGTGGTCGTGCTCTCATAAAAACGTTTATTTTTAGTTTTTCTCTGAACTCCTGGGCCAAAGCCCCCATTCGTTCCACTTTTCTATTTATGCTTATGAAGTGCAATAGTTTTTATTCACACACCTAGTTAGGTTCGATGTTAGGATGTTGTGGTGTTCCGATTTTTCTTATCTATGACTACATCTCTCGGTGTATGAAATTGTAATTTCTTGGTTTGGCTAAGTTGATCGATTCATATAGAATAAAGTAAGTATGACACCGACTTTTAGAGTGAATATCTAATATCGTTATCCGTTTCTCTCATAGATAAGGCATAACGTCCGCACTAAGCAGATAACCTGATGAGCGCCTACCTATAATTAACTTAACGACATTTAATTATCTTCTTAAACCACGATTCGTGAGAAACGTCGTGTAGACGGTATAGTTTCATTTTAATTAATAGCTCCCTCTTAATCAGAAGCCTTTCATTGGATGGTCCCCGCTTCTCTATTATAATCAGCTTAATCCCTAGGCGGTAGCTTAGGTACCTAATCTCTCTATTACATAACTTGGATAACAGCGAATAACCTATCTATTGAAAAACGAACTCATAATGCCATTTGTTATTCACGTGATACTACTAGATAAGCAAGGTCAGAAGTTCGTATACACGAAGCAGTTAAATTGCATAAACAGCATCTATTTTGTACATGAACCACATCTTAAGTAAGTACCTAAGATACATTTATCATAATACGTGATAACCCGGTAACGGTATAGAGCCCGATAAAGTATATTTTTAAAGGCATTGACGTAATTGAAATCTTGTGTTCAGACTGTAATAGGTTCATTTAGATAATGATGTTACAAACATGTGTTAAGCAGGTTGGCTTACACTGTTTTAGTTCCCTAACAAACTTGTGTGTGATTGTGATGAGGTAAAGACTGTTTGAGAAACTGCTAGCACAAACAAAGGCATACTCGTAGAGAAAACAAAATTTTCTGATAGTGTTTTTGCACAACTGTCCGTAGGTACTGCTGATCATCTATCGTTATCATTATTCTCTGTACTAAATCAATTTATTTGGGGTCGCTGCAGCATGTCTTCTTCCTTAAATCTCTATCAGTTGTCCTCGTTGTTTCTTGGGTCATCCTCTTTCTAGCTATGCCATCTTTGTATAAACTGTCTGAATTCTTCTTGTCTAAAAATAGGTTCGTTCTACTTATTAAATAGATACAAGTGTCTTTGTCTATCTGTTGTCTTCAGTGATGTATCTATAGTCCTTTATTGGTACAAATTGTTCAAATAAAGAATTGTTACTTCGCCCCATGTCCTATTGAGACAATTATCGGCAAACTCTCAATAAACTATTGCAACGAACTATACGTCATCTACTTTGGACTGTTCACTGCGGTATCGTTGACAATGATTTTCTCATTAAGCTTAATTAATGTTTGATTAGTGGCAGAGCTCTTTGTTAAGATACGTGATACACGGTGTAAATCGAATATGAGACATATGTTACGCGATGTAACTTGCTAGTTATACAAACGTCGTCATAGATAATGATGCCTATTCACTAACAGGATGCCTATTTTCTATCAGGTGGACTATCTGCCCAATTGCTGCTATCCAATATAAACATGCGAAAATAAAAATGTATTTACCGGCTGGCATCCTTCGCGGCACGTACGAACAGTTGCTTCAAATACTAAGAAGTTAGATTCAGGTATCTTGAACGCATTAAATCTTGCTTCCAGAGAATCACCGTTACGACCTTTGTCCAATTCAGGGAACACATCGGGATCTACTGGGCATCTGGGAAATAATGATATAACATTGATTAGATTCAAGAATAAAAAAGTAATCCGCGAATGCATCCTATGACTGCCATTTACGAGACTGGCAATGTTTAGCTTTTGATTTTTGGCAGAGTGCCAAAAAATGGAAAATAAATAAACAATAGTCCACTTACCCAACTCGATCAATCAATTGCACCGATCTTCCCGAATAAGGATCCCTAGCAATCACATTCGTAGCAAATATGTCCGTTGCATAATTGTATCCGTCTTGGGCCTCCAATCTAAACGTCAGTGGGTCCCCAACAGCTATCGTAGTAGTCGGTCTGCCCTGGTACAGGATCATCAAACGAACCTTGGAGTTCAAGGAGCTCTCTTCAGGCAGATATTCGATGGGTATCGGACTACCAGACCTGTCAACCAAATCATACCCGAGACTACGGTTAGATTCGAAGATACACTTTCTTGGCAAGTATTACTGACTTTGAATGAATTTATCGAGAAACACGGAATGATAAATAAACGTTAAGATTTAAATAAGTAGACAGATTCGTTCAAAGTCGGCCGTTAGTAGCTGTTAGTGATAACAGCACTCAAAACCAACATTCAGCCAACTAAATAAACCATACTGTTAATGTCTACATTCCAGTAATTCCAGTAAATGCAATATATATAGGAAAATCTGGCAAAAACAAAAACACATCGCTTCGCAAAACCCAAAAACTAATAATGATTCTACAACGCTCCCAAAATACACCACCAATAAAAACAAAATGTTTCAGCGAAAAGATAAAAATGTTTAGGGAAAACCTCTGAAATAAACAATCATGTAAACTGATGCATATGTCAAGGAAAATTTCAGAAGCGAACTCATGAAAACACGCAAAAATCTGTTACAATGTTAATTTTAAAGATTTGTGTCTATTTGGTAAGAATCCCAAAAATAGTTAAACCTCTAATGATGCTAATCATTTCTTTTTCCACGATCTTGTTACTCAAAATTTATAAAAACACTATCCTCCATTAACAAATAGACACAAAGTGGTTCTCGATAACACAATTCTCACCCGGCGCCGATGTAATTGGACGTCACTACAGCCTCTGCCGGGCCCCTGAACAGGCAGGTCAGGTTGAAACGTTTGTCTCGTGAAGTTTGAACGTTGTCGCTAAATTGTACCACTACGATGTTCGTCATTGTATCTCCGTACTGAAAAAACACCCGTTTATAACATTTATTCTAAAGTGATATTTCACATACAGTTACGAACTTTTAAATCCAAATCTTCAAAGCCCGACATGAAAAGCTTTTGTTACATATTTGACATATTCATGAGGAAAATATTTTAAGTAAGTATTGCTCATTGCAGAGCCAAGTCCAACTACGCGAATTCTTAAAAAAAAGGAACGATTCTTTGTCCACCAAATTATTATTTCGGTTAGGTACTCGACAATTTTAATACAACTTTATTATGAGGACTAATATTAAAAAAATATACAAACCCGCTGTGTTCCACATTCGGGATATCCATGTGCTCCAGTAATACGCAATACATTGACTACTCCGCCATTTCCGCGGAAGAAGCAACGATCATAGAACCCATAAGTATACATGCGACCGTAGAACCCTTCAGGAAGTCGAAGAGTGAACTCCATGCCATCTTCGTTACATACTTGGGATACTGCAAAAAAAAAAATTGATGCTTACTTAACTTTATTATTTACTTATTTTTAGTTTTAGCATTCCACTAAGACTACGTATTTAGACGCGTAAGTAGTTGGTGGTACACTAGAATAAGGTCATTTCATACATATCTTTTTTGGTCCTTACCATCCAAGCAATCATCAGCCATCCTTTCAAGAGCTCGTTCATAGAAATCATATTCGTTAGCTGTATTATCAAAATGTGCAGGATTTGCGGCGTCCAATTCCCTTGTGTCTCGATCGCTCAGTTCACAATTATCACGAGGTTCACCTGCGTACGCGCCGTCCACGCCCCTGTTAACAAAATACGGGTCAGTAATACTGGTGCTATATCTAGCATGGTTACATCATGACAAGTTTACTTACCGATAGTTGAACGACCGGCAGATGAAGTCTCTTGCCTCTATACACTCGCGTTGGCAATGCGCCAAGGATTGCGCAGTAGTGAATCGGCGAACATATCGTCTTTGCATTCGTTGTCTGCCAACTTGTCTGAAGCTGTCCTCTTCACATCTCGATCCTTGCCACGGTCTTTGTCCTATTGGAGGCCTGCCGAGAGGTCCGCCTATTCCATTGCCAGCAATTGGATCACCAATAGGACCCCTGATAGGGCCACCGATGGGCCCGCCAACAGGACCATTTATGGGACCTCCGAGACCGTTGATTGGTGGACCTACTGGTCCTATTGGACCATCAGGTTCATACACAGCTCCACCGCCATAGCCAGGTCCGCCGCCACCATATACGGGTCCACCTATCAAAACAAAATTTCATAAGATTTCATTCGCAAATCTTTATAAGTACTTTTAATCTAAAAATGTTTCGTACTTATGGGTCTTTCTACAGGTCCAGGTGGAGGATATGTTCCGCGGTATCCATTAGGCCTCTCAATAGGTCTTCTTACTCCAAACGTCGGTCTGGGCTCCACTGGATATCTGTTCGAATGGTTTAAAAGGGTTAGAAGGGTGATATTTCTAAATACCTCTCAGTAAGTATACTCGTATACATAAAGGTTTGTCCTCACCTGTCTGTGCCAGGTCGAATTCCTCTGTCCGGGAAGCGCTCTGGTCCGACGTAATCTGGCCCATAATAGCCCCCACGTCCGTAGCCTGCTGCAAAAACCGCTCACTCATGTTATCACGAACAATTTTCATTGTCTTCTAACTACACGCGTATACAATATGGTTATGTGCTCACCGGGATATGATGATCCGGTCGGCGGATATTTGTTATACATATCAGGGTACCGGTCCCCGCCCAGCGGTAACGGGTCTCGGTTCACACCAACCGGGTACCTACTGAACGGGTACCGTCCCCAATCGTTAGTCCCTGGGTATCGGTCCTGATCGAATCGTTCAGGATAGCGGCTCGGGACGTACCCCGGTCTGGACGGGTATCGTCCCCCACTGCCTCGAACCGGAAATCTTTCTGGGTATCTATCTTGCGGATATCTTTCGGGGTAAACGTCTATGGGGTATCGGCTTATAGGATATCTGTCAACTGGATATCTTCCAATGTCGTTAGTAGTAGGATAGTCGTAGAGTGGGTATCGTCCGCCGTCAACTGGGTAGCGATCACCACCGGGGATAGGATATCTTCCACTGCCTGAGGGGTATCTGTCAACTGCAGGAGCAAGTCCTGGACCAACACCAGGTGGGTACCGATCTACTGGCTGTGGGTATCGATCACCACCAGCGGGATAACGGTCGCCCCCGGCTGGGTATCGGTCTGCACCAGCCGGGTATCGGTCTGGGCCAGCCGGGTATCGGTCTGGGCCAGCCGGGTATCGGTCTGGGCCAGCTGGGTATCGGTCTGCGCCAGCTGGGTAACGGTCCGGACCAGCAGGATATCGGTCGGGACCAGACGGGTACCGATCAATACCGGATGGGTAGCGGTCTATACCCGTAGGATATCTATCGGAAGGGTATCGGTCTGCAACTCCGGGGGGGTATCTGTCAGACGGGTAGCGGTCTGATCCGACGCCGGTTGGATACCGGTCGTCGGGGTAGCGGTCGTCGGAGCCGGCCGGGTATCGGTCATCGGGGTACCGGTCCGGTCGACGGTCGCTGTACCGGTCATCGTCGGAGTACCGGTCGTCATCCGGGTAGCGGTCTACGCCTGGCGGGTAGCGGTCCCGGTCGCCTCCATTACTACCACCTTGAAATGAAAAGATGAGATTAGTAGGGGTTTTTTTTTTGTAAAGTTGGTAAAGGTAGCATGCGAACAAACATCTATACTACAGCTAACTACTTGCTAACTAATGTTTATAAATAACTAACTACAATTACCTTACAAGTTCAGCATGCTGGTAATAAATCAATCCTAGAAATAACAAAACAACATCTACATAGTAGTTTACTTACTATACATAATTTTATAACATCTACTTCTATCACTCTACTAATACTCACCGTACGATATCATTTTTGTCTAAAAACTACAAAAAATCTACGAAAACTACAGTATATCTACCGGTTTCCCATCATAGGACTCTTGAACCCGATCACAATTCTACTACACGACATACTTTTGATTTTCCCAGTGGTTGTTGAAAGTTATCATAAGGCAATATTTTGTAAACTATACTTCAGTTTACTCTTCTCACGGGTATAGCGACACATTAACCTAAACCTTACCAGAAAACGGAGGTTATGTTATATTTATATGTGAACATCCATAATCTTACATGCACCATTCTAGTTCTGTGAAGACCTCTTCAAATGAGGGTCCGAGTTCTATATCAATCGATGCCTTTCAAGATGTAACTCGCAAACACGCAAAAATTGTAACGTTCATCAACCACTGGTTCATCAAGTCAACCCCAGTCCTCTCTATCATGCATCGAACCTGTGGAAGTGGCGGGCCGTGCCCCCCAATTGCCCTGAGAACCCGTTCCAGGAGTCCCAGCTTCGGCCTCACCCGCGACTAGCTGATCTGAATGCCCAAACCATAGACGTCAAAATTTTGTTCTTCTAAGGAACTGTTATACTTACGGAGCATAAGAATTTGAACATTTTTGTGGTTTTGTTTTTTTAGTAGTTAGTTATCGTGACCTAGCAGCAAACTAACTCATAATCATCATTAGTCTACATCTGATCAAGACTGGACATGGCATCTTCAGTTGCACGCCACTTAGCTCGATTATCGGAAACTTTGATCCAGAGAACCTAAGTGCCAGTCTGATATTTTTTGATGTTGTCGGGACATAATGATTGAATGATTAGCAGTGGGTTTTTGGTTGTTTGTAACTGCTCTCCCCTATACAAGCAACAAAAATTAAGAAGCAGTTTTGTAATCGGCCACTCTTGTCACCATTGTATCCTTTGAAATTACTGCTTAATATATGTCAGCCTTAATAAGCAAGTAGCAAGTCCACTTTACAGAAACTATCTGGCCTGAAATCTTCACTAATAAGTCAGATAAAGAAAATCTATTTGTGGACACAGGAGGGTCAATGTCGGGTGATTCTCATTCTCAACTGCGTTGTTGAGGCAATTGACTGGCTATTAAAGGGTGTCAATCGTAATAACTGGATGAAAAAAATAATGCATATTGAGGCGAAAATATTTTGCTTAAATCAACATTTCAGATACTTATAAACTTCATCCACCTTATTACAAAAGGTAGTTAAACCTGGTTTAACTTAGACCTGGTTTATCTCGCATGCATGTTTATCTGCACTTTCTTTTGAATATTATTGAAGTGAGACGTCATGCGAGATAAACCAAGTCTAAGTTAAACCAGGTTTAACTACGTTTTGTAATAAGGCGGCATGTCTCTAACATAGATCAGAACAAAGCCCCAGTAGTATATAAATATTAGTAATACATAAACATAATATTTGAATACTTATTGTCTTTTGATAATTTGAATCCTTCAAGAAATTAGACACGTTTAAAATTATAATTTCACTATCTTAACCTCCTGACTGAATTTGTCCTACCCACAGAACATAAAAAACAAAAAAATCTTGTCAGTTAAATATTCACGTCGTGAAAAATAAAAACACGTAGTGATATCTAGTGAAGATTGTTTTTCATGTTAAAAAATATTTGACAGCTCACTGGCAGGTTAGTTGTTCTGAAATGGCTTCTAGATGGAGACATACCGGAGTACACTTTGGCAAGGGTAATTTCAATCTCCTAGAATCTCATAAAAATGTCGTTATTGCTATCAATAGCTATGCAAATTACGTTTACGAATAGTAGATTTAGTCTGATTTATCGATATTCACTAGGATTTCACCATTATTTTGTTGTCATTGAAGATCATAGTTTTATGTCCTGTATTTAGGAACCTTGCAGAGTACTACTGCTCAAATAACTGTTCTTATGTCCTCTGTGAAGGTACTTGTCAGTGAATTATGTAAATATTTTTTTTATTTACAATATGTTTTGACCTGTTCTGATGCGAAAATCTTAGTATTTCTGACGAAATGTGATGTCATTTTGTCAGCGATGAAGACTACCAAGACCCCCTTATTGTAAACCCTCCCAGGATTCACAAAAGCATAGATGGCATGAATCCAGTGATTATTCAATTGATCGCCAGTTTCATCAACTTGTTCTGTAATACGACAGACTTCTGGCTTTGGTTTACGGCCAGGAAGATCTACTCGTCGTCCTCGAAGGTCAATTTAGCCAGATCGCACACAAACACCATCTCCACATGACATTGTGAATTTATAAAGTGGACATATTAATTCTCATGGAACTAATCTTCATGAACCAACATACATGCCAAATTTCGATCACGGATGAACATCTGTACAGTTTTTTGAACGTTATGGAGATGACCAAATACATACGCGAATGTTTGAATGTACAAACAGAACAATGTACATCTCCAAGGTAGATTCTCTTGGTCTTACAGTTGAGGAAATGAAAAATTATATTGAAGTGGCGGAAGTACGGAAGCACTTGCACCAGACCACCACTTCTTTTCTAACGTTGGTTCACTACCATCCAATCGTATGATCAAATATTGAGCAAAGGGTTTCAAACTACATGGGTTACTATGGGAATCTGAATACACAAAAAATATGTATTAGAAGAAGATAAAGTTTCATGAAAAAGCCAAAGGATAAAAGCACGAGCAGATGGCAATTTAGCAGTCACATGTTGGATTTACAACAAGTCCGTGGTGTTGTTACATTACAATGTCAAAACGCAATAACAAATTGATTATTATAAGGGCTAGTCTTATTTTAATCTAAAATAATATAAACTAGTTGGCTGTAATTGTCTTGTATACAGTACATAGAAGTCAGTAGCCGACCTCAGTAGCCTGCAACTGTCCTAATAGAAGGACATAAGAAAAAACCCATTTTTTCAGGAATAGATTTTTTTCAGTATTTTTTCACTTCTAAAGTAACCCCCATAGAGCTTAAATCCTGAATATGAACTAAATCTGACATAAAAAGTGGTTCCTGTAGTGAGGAGGTTAAAGTTTGTAAAGCACACTGGTGACCCTAATAGCTCATACATATACCATAGTACGCTGTGCTCGGTTCTATTAATTCCAATTTGAACTGATACGTTGATTGGCTTCTTCCTTCCACTCTTTCACGTGTGCAATACGTCATGTGTCGTCTAAACATTCTCATGTCGTGTGCAATTGTGCATGACCTAGATTGACTAGGTTTACGACGCAGATTACTGCCTAGTTCAGTTAGAAGCAATTTGAATAGCTTTGTTGCTTGCTTGACATTATTATTATTATATAATAGCTAGCCTATTTTGTCCCACTGCTGAGCAAAGGCCTCCCTCCATTCCTTTTTGACATTATGAAAGATTATTGTCATTGTAAGTTCTCCTACTTCCACGAAAATGAGCATTTTGACGACATTCATCGTATATTTAACGTGACCAAAAGCCACAAAATGTACCGTTGGATTGGAACTGAAATTATTTCATTGAAATTGCTCCAAACAATCACAATTCATTCGGAATCGTTATTTGGGTAAATTCTAACAACTAACCATCAACAATGCGAACCCAAACGATACTCACGCATCAAATTTTCATAATAATCGAAATCGGGATCGTAAAGCAGTCGCATGCCATCCTTCTGATTGTATCTGCTCAGTCGGCATGTCCTGGCTCGGTCGCTGTACACCGCCGACCTGCGACAAACAACAATGCTATAACGTTGCTGAACGCTGTTGAATTGCCCACATGCACGCAATCGTACAACGAACTTGTCACACCTTATCTCAATATTATGTGACACATTAAGCTAAACAGATAAATGGACTGTTTTAACTTCCAAAGACCAAAATATGTTTTTGTTTTTATAGGTCAGATTTTGTTGTGATTAGTTATCTTCCCTATGTGGGAGCTTATAATTGCCGATATAGCTGTCGTTATTCATGTTTTTAGCGTAGATAACAAAGGCACTTTCGAAAGTAAGTGCTACTTTTTATTTCATTTTATCTTTACAGTAAACATTTGGAATGTTGAGGACAATATCGGTTAGAGTTACAAAACGGCCTTTACGGTCGACAAGTTATGTAAATATATGGGCGTCAAATGAAAAGAGATGACATGCGCATTTCGAAATGTGGTCAAACAGCACAGTGACATGATTCGGTACATTACCTGCACTGGAAGCTGGTCTGCCTCAAACACTCGTCCAAACACTCGCTGAGGGAGCGGCCGGTGATCTCCGAGTGGAACTCTCCGGTAATCCGGCTGTTCCGGTACCTCTGGAAGGCCGTGTCCGGTCGCCGTCCGGGTGAGAAGAGGTGTGACGTCACACTGTTGTCCGGGTACTCCGTGCCGCGAGCTGTCACCCGATGAGAGACTGATCATAATCGTGAGAAAAACCTTATTGTGGTTTCATGCAACGTTAATTCAGGAATTTTAGAATGTTAATTTCCAAGCATTGAAACGCTTGAAAAAAAGCGTAGTTAAATAAAGATACTACATAGAGCGGTTATCATAGGCAAACAAACGATCACGATAATACTCACGATTGTCCAGGCAAACAAGGTCGTAGAAGTGATGGGTGGGAGATGCGCTAACAGTCACGTCGTCTTTTTGTGAAACTGAGTCTTCTTCGGAGAGAACGCACTGGCGAGTCATAGCGTCATGCTCGATCGAACGACAGAAATATCTAGAAAAAATATCGTAGTTTATGCATGTGAGACAGTCCACGTTGCACTACGAGAAAGTTATAAAACTAAAACTGTAACTTACTTTTCTGCCCGAACACACATTGCCTGGCACTCATCGAGAGTCATGTTCGAGAAAACATCAGCTTCGAACGGTCCACCGAGACGCTTGTTTTCTTCTTTGATGAAAACAGCTAACCCATCGCAGCGACGTTCGGCTACAAAAATGTTATATAATTGTTATAAACTACCCTTTGTAATGATAAAAGAAGTCTGTGAAAATATGCTTACCATTCAGGCAAGTATTTTCCAAATAGTCCGCATTATGGTCATCTTCTAACAACTCTGGATGTGTCCTCCTAGTAAATCTGCTCAGCGAACAGGTCCTCAAAGCAGAATCATATGTGGCAGAACGGCAAACAAAACTGAACTCTCCCAAGCATTTGTCTTCGCATTCCGTCCGGTTCGCTACCATAATTTCCTTGAGATCCGAAGGTGGAAGTTTGAGTCGTTTACGAGCGTGGCGTTCAAAAACATACCGTCGGGATGGACATTCACGCTCCGGACGATTTGCTGAAACAATGATGATGTCAATAACCATTGTGTAGACTGGAACAACGTACGATATCACAACGATATTGATAAATGTCAGTATTTTGGATACTCACATGTAAGACAAATCTCATTGAAGTGAACACTGTTCGGTACAATCATGAGAGTTCCGATGCCTTCAGGCGCGGCCTGTTCCCGCGTCAAATAACACGTAGACTCCTCGTATTCTGGTTCAGGGCTAAAGGCAGCAATGCGAGCTCCTGGTTGGAAGTCTATGGAGTTGCAAGTCCTAACGAGGCTATTTCCGGAGCGATCACGCAAGCATAGATCCTGGCATTTCTCCAAGACACGGAAAGGTGGCGCCGTCTCGCGTACCTATGTTAATGAGTAATGAATAATGCAAACTTAATGATGTTTTGACTGTTTTTATTCGTGCCACGATTTGTTTGTCAACATCAACGTATTACGTAAACTAAGAATTTAATTGAAAATGTTGCGTTTGGTCGTATGATTGAATAACGTAGCCTTGAGGGGTTTAAAGTAAATAATCTAATTCAAGGTCCTAATATTTGTCGCAGTTCTTTTGTTTTATACTTACGACGTCATCGTCGAATCCATGTAGCTGTTGATTCGGTAGTCTTTCATACATTACTCGTCCCATTCCTTGGTTGCAAGTCGTTTGAGCTGGGGACAATGTGGTTTATTTTTAGACCACGCTTCAACATCATGCGTCTGAGTTTATAAACAGTTAGCTAATGTTATCTAATGCTAGGTAAACACTTGCGTCAAATGGCCACATACATTGTCTTGATTCACATTGTGTTACGCAGTTTGATTTTATAACTATTTTAAATCTCTTAAGGTAATCATCTTTGACATAAATAGATGTTTTACAGCAATGTGTAGTACCTACTTATTTCATTCCTGATCTCCACGCAAGTATCGATTGATTCTTCCGTGTTTAATGTTATTGTTATTATTTAGGAGTCTTTCAAGTATCTGATAACAGATATAACGACATACTTACAGTCTTCCGTAAATATAAGGTCAAGGAAATCATTGATGAGCGTATTTTGTTTGTTCATAAATTGAAAGTAAAAGTAAAGCAAGAGTATGCTTTAGTCATGAGATAGAATGATCAAAAGGCGACAAACAAAAGGTAATTTGAAGAGAGAGTGGAAACACCGAGAGGGGAAACTCAGGAAAGTCATTCATTGACGCTTTTGGTGATGTTCTTCAGAAGAGCCACGAGCATTGTGCTTCCAACCGGCATGTGTGCATGATCAGTTGAATGTAAGGCAAAAGGAGTGTATATGGGTCGTAGCACCTGGTAATATTCTAAATTCAAACCAGAGAACGCCACCTGAACCACGATTGTGAAACTAACTCTATCCTCATGAGAGTGCAACGGGAAGACTGCGTGAGTTTATGTAGGCACCTACAAAGTGTGTGATCTTACCATTAGCCATGGTGAGCATAGTGAGCGCAGTGAAGGCGTGCATGACACTCGCCCCCCGGGGCTTCATTTTCTATCGTTGTGGTCCCACAGCGTCACCGACCACACATATGGTCACCTGCAGAAATAACATAAGTGTTAAAGTTATAATAATTATTTGTGTAGGAAGTCTCGACAATAATTCTTTACACTCGGTTTCTGATTTGAAGAAGAGTTTGACAAATTCGCAAACCAATAGCATTTATATTTCAATCCTTCAATGTAGCCCGCGAAAGTCACTTTTAGTTTTGCGTAAGAATTTCCATTTACAAAGGAATCACTCCCTTGTTGACATAAGCCCGCCACAACAATATTTCTCTCTCAATAAAAACATATAATACTGTTTTGTTGTGCTTTCTCAGATAAAACCTTTTGCATTACTGACAGCTAACCGCAGTTTCTAGCAATACCTAAGTGAAGCATATCCCATACACCTTATACTCGTGATTCCTTAATATGTCATTAGGCATGATAAAGAACAATGGATTCTTCAACATTGTTTTGACGAAAGATAATCCCATAGAAATTTGCATTCACTTAACATTTTTCCTTACTACAGTGATTAGACTAGATTAGATTAGACTCTTTAGCAGTTAACCGCAACGCATAATAGCATAATTTGTTAATTATGCTATTTTGAACGTTTGCGTTGAGCGCATTCTCGAGTCAAAACAATTCGATAATGTGTTCAACATGAGTCATGACTCATGACCATTCATCTACCCATTTGGAAACCGATCATGGTTTCGCAAACCGATAATCGCATGACATATGACAATCGAGAGCAAGGTTGGGTAGAACAAATATGATGTCGAGAGCAAAAGGTTCATTTACTATAATAATCACGGCCTTCATATAGGAAATTATGGTTGTCATCTACATGGGGCCGTGCGTATGATGATTGCAGTGTATATATGTAGATCTAAATTATGATGTTTCTGCACGTAAATAGGGTCTGTGTGTACTAACAGTTGTATGGATGTATATCGATAAATGTAACCTGGCGCCGATTTTATTTGAACATTGATTGGAGTTACATTGATTATCGTGTCTGTCAAGTGTCTTGTTACAGGACTGTTGTGTTCAGAGTTATTTTGGCTCAAATTAGATTTGTCGTTAGTTTCTTTATCCCTAATACCATTTAGTGTTTGGGAATCTTCTTCGACTGTTGTTGTGTTTATGTTATTATTGAACTGTATTACTGTAGTTACATTACTAGATACCTTTTTCTTAGTCATCTCTTACGACACATTTTTCTGGAAACTATTGTCTTCTTATCATATTCATATTGGAGGTACCCTTTACATGTCACCTCGTATGGTCCATTTACCTCAAATACTGTTGTTGAGAATGCAATAACGTAAACAAAGACTTAACTAACAACAAAGCCTTGTCTATTTGAGATCTACACAACATTATAGAATAACAATGATGCTATTTGTAGGCACAAAGACAAAACATTTGCTCAATACTTCAACTAAACTAATATTTTTCAACACAACAACATGTTTTCAACTTACGTTAAATATATTATCAAAACTATTCGTCATCTGTGATTCTGTTTCTGACCGCAATTTCTATGACCGCCTTTAGATAATTCTGCGTGCATCCATATTTATCACTTTATATTGATCTGACATGAATTCCT
Organism: Diarsia mendica; assembly: GCA_949316265.1. Taxonomy (NCBI): domain Eukaryota; kingdom Metazoa; phylum Arthropoda; class Insecta; order Lepidoptera; family Noctuidae; genus Diarsia; species Diarsia mendica. The sequence continues at coordinate 10,890,703 of OX438902.1, read as the reverse complement.
AACAGATCTAGTACACATTGATGAATGGCACTAAAGTTTCAATATTCAATCTATCTTTTGGAATCGAAATTTTGATCAAATAGGTAAATACTTTTTAAATATCGTATCTCTGTGTGACGGTAACGATGGGGTTTTGTAATAGCCTTAATAAACTTATAGGAAAACATTTTATTGCAATTGTTTAAGGGCTTGAATGGAAACAAACTGTATTCCATTATCTTATATGACCTACGCATATGACGCTAAAAATTTGCGAACCACGACAGGTCTTTATACCATTCAGTCATAGTTCCCCCCGGACAAACACTAGTCATCAACAGCCCTAACAAGCATAAACCCAATACTGTTTCCGAACAATACAGGCTTATTTATAACATTCGCAACTATCGGAGCACAAAGTGTTGGGCTATAACTGGTCATACACAAAACCCATGCATCACTACTCCTAACTCTTTGTACTCTAACAGTACTCGCTTTATCGATGGCAACCATTTTGAAATGGATACTGACATCGACACCGTTATTTTGCGCACACCCGTGAAATAGATGCAATTAATTGTATAGGTATTCATATAAAATGTTGCGAAATATTTCAATTGGATAGTTTTTACTGGGAATTGTCGGGTTAATGTCACTATCGGTAAAATAGATCCCTGTACATAGGTATATCTCTTTTCAATTCTGTCTCATGAACATCCATCATCACATCATTCTCAGATTCTTGCATGCTTTTGTTTTTCTACTTAAGTATATCTTTTTGTTTAATATGATACCAAAAACCAATTCTGAGAACAGATTATTGCTAATTATTTGCTGCACGAATATAACAATTAAGAGCTTTGTTAGTAGTAGTCCTAAGTAGGTGTGATTTTCTCGGAAGTGAAAAAGAATTTCTAGTTTCATTAGGTAGGTAATTAAGTTGACTGATTATCCTTACTTGTTGCAGTTATTAATAGAAAATATTATGAAACAAGGTGTGTAAACAAATCAAGTACATAATTGTCTAGACATTAAACACATAACATTATTATCAATAAATTATGTTGCTTGCATTTAATTGGTACCTACATGCCTATTAGGTCTATCAGTTTCCGTACAGTTTTTCCTTCCTCCCCCAGAGGTAATTAATGAATAGGTACGAATTGTATGTGATATTATGCGAATGAAAACAATGCATGATAACAATGCCACATTCATTAGTTTTGAGCAAAAACAACATGAGGAAGGTGTTCTAACTGCGCAGTAGAACCTTATCACCGATATTTCTCTCAGGTCCAAGAGAGGTTGAAATCTTATGCATTTAGGACCTACCATATCCATATTCCATTGACGGTCAATTTAAATCCTAAACTCTTCGACAGTTTAGGACTTACATTGACCGTCAATGGAAGAAACATGCGGAAGTGTATTGCTCTAAAAAAAATTGAGATATAATACGAGGTGTCAACCGCTTATCGGTCACTCACTTCACGCTTTCCCTGGCACATCTACACTATACGCCCTCAGTAGCTCTAAATTCGCAAGTATCAAAATGTAGGTAGTGCAGGTACTATCTACCAGTTAGTACTAGCAACATAATGAACCTCAAATCTACATGACAATGCCAGGCCGAAGGTTTGGACTATGAAAATTTTGGTGTTTCCAAAAAATTGTGCCGATGGAAAGCGGATGCTGGCGTCCGGTTCATTGTGTTCCGACCGATGTCCTCGTCGGGCCAATTGGCCAAATGACGTAGCATCCAAATTTTGATACAGTTATCTTTACCATGAAATCGCTGTCTGGCTGTTTGCAGAATGGGATCGATGGATTTTGAATAGGTTTTGCCTTTTGTTCGTGTTATCAAGCGTAATTTTGTTCTTTTACCGATAGGTTCATGTGTATTTTGTGAATCATACAAAAGCTTCTATGGGTTTCTGGTAGATACAAACACAGACAAAGAAATGAAAATTTGCAAACTTCGCTGTATGGCATATTGACATACCTACTATAGTTACTGGATATGGGCATAGTACAGTCCCTGGAGTACCTGGAGTACATATTATTAAACCCTTTGTTACAAGTTTAAACTATAGATAGGAGTAGACACTGCGAGGAATTTATTGTGGTAGGTGAGTTGATTTATCAAAATTGCAGAGATTACTGAATCCAATTTCTGAGAAACATCCTAAATCATTGTTAAACCAACACATGTAGTGCCTATAAAAATATAATAGATAAGCAGTTAACCTATTTTAGTGAAAGTTCAATCCTTTGTTCGTAAACGATTTCTCAAATTCAAAGCGTACAATGAGGAACGCAACTGATCAAATAGTAGGTACACTTTTCACGGAAACCAATCACGCGCAACGAAATGGTGTGAAAAATGTCCGAGTTACCATTAAAGGGCCTGGCTTGGGCTGGGCTGGGTAAGGATGGGCTCGTGGGAAACTATGATGCAAGGGCTTTCAAAATGGAGTCATAGGACAATTTCATGGACCATAAAAACCAAATTTCGGAATAGACTACTCAATAACCATCAAAACTTGTGTAAATATGGAGTAAATCAACAACCAAATCTATTTTGACATTTTTTCGTGGGAAAAATTCCGTTATTTGTCTACTTTCAAGGCTGAAAAGAATGACATTAAAACGTTTTTAACAAAAAACAAAAAGCGAATTACTACCGCATTACTGTTTGGGCTATTTTCCTGCATTTCAGCTGTGCGAATATGTTTGTTTTCAAGTGTTTTGCTTGTATTGTGCAATAACTTATAACGGCCTAAATCAAACGAATTTGTAGTTTTGTGTTTTCCCCTGTACTTATTTATAAGTACTTTGACTTTCTGATTATTTAATGATAGTAGGTATCAGTTTTGTTTAACTTGTCACTTTGACTATCTTCTGTCAATGACGTAGTTAGGTTTTACATTTACTATAATACTAACTAAGACTTTGTTGACTATCAACTATCGAGGTAGGTATAGGTTTACCTACGTGTTGAGCAGATGGCAGACGATTATAATCAAATTGATCCAGTTGTACTGGTTTTCGACAGACGAGTGTCTCGACTCGACAGATATCTATCAACGAATTATGAAAAAAAAATCTTGTCAAAAATCCGGATATTTCTAGTAGCTGCTGCTTTTATTTGGATTAGACTAGACAATTATGCAAATTAATCAGTACGTCGCGTTATCGGTCTAACCTAGTCGTCCTACGCAGTTGTTAACCTGACTAAATGTCTAGTTTTCTTGTCTATGCTTAGTCTCTATAAGTATCTATGGCATATATCTACCTCACGTGTCCCACTACGCCTTGGCATTATAAGGTAAGTGATCTATGTCCGCATACACATCTACTTGATTAGGTGAAAATGTGAAATACTTGTCTGTCTTCATAATTTGAAAGTACCTACCTATAATGTTTCTATGGGTAGGTAGTAATTAACTATCTAGTTTAGATGCCCAATGAAGTGGGCTTAGGATGTTCTGCTGTGGCAAGATAAAGAAATCTTCTAGTCACGAGTGAAGGTTTCTGTAGGTGTACTCTGATGTCGTTACAGATAGATGGAGAGCATGGTCGATTGTTCTGTTGAACCCTGTAATATGAATAAAATCCGGAAGGATTAGGCGAAGTGACCTATAAAATACTCTATGTTAAAATAGAACCCCCAGAACCAAGAACTACCAGTATCAATATTCCATAGTTATAGCTTTGATCACTGTTTTAAATGTGACCAAAAACACGTTCTGTCGCATTGGTGAAAGCCCTGCATCACCATCATTATCAACATTTTGATCATTATTAGGTATACTACTATTAATACTTATTTTGGGAAAACAATACTTGAATTTAAAGAAGTATTCAATTGAAAAGTGTATGCAAATTGGTTAAAAATATGAATGATTCCTTTTTATATATATTTTATTTATTGTTTATAATATTGTATTTTACTAATTTTAACTTTTGAATAAAATTTTATTATTATTTTATTTATATATACATACTTATAATTATTTTATTTATACTTTCTAATTTTATTATAACACTGGTTAACTAACTGAGGTGTTATTATTGTTACAACAAGATTCATAATTGAAAAGCAAAGAACAAATTTTCTTAGCTACTCAAAGATTAAAAGAATCCTTGGCCGTGAGCTATTAACGAATGCCATGGTAACGTAATTTATTATCTACTAATATTTTTCCACTATTTATTACCTAACCATATAGGTAATCAACATAACAAATAATATACCTACTAGATAATTCCATTGGTAAGAGATAGACCAAAGAAACGATGCATGGACGGTGTAAGGATGATATGACTAGAAATGAGTCTAGCTAGAGATGTGTCTGATAAGTTGCCGAGTAATAGAAAAGTTTGGATGGAGTAAACTTGCTGCGCCGACCCCAAATTAATTGGGATAAGTGCAGGAGACTGAAGATGATGATGGAGTAGGTAGGTAAGACTTGTTGCCAACACAGACTCGACATGAATTTTGACCCAATGAACTAGGTATAGGATCAATTGGGGTAAACCAATTTGTGAACTGGCTGCTGAAGTGCTGACACAGTCAAATACTGATAGTAATGCAGGATATTTGAGTGTCCGGAGCCGAATCTACAATTATTCGTTTGATTGAACTTTTATGATTTTTTACCAGAATTTTTTGCAATTAGTTCTACTTGTCAACGATACAATTCAACGTATTTCTTCCTATTCAACGTATAGGGAAAATTCTGCTTCTGGCGTTCGAAATAAAGTTTTCCATTCCTTTCTCATCCCCGTAATTGCGGTGACCTACTTACAGGAACCATAATCGGGTTAGAGGCTTACCTTACCAATAAGGCATTTTGGAAGGGGTTAACGTAAAATCGATTCAGTGTATTGGATTTTGAAGGGTTTTCCGGTATTAATCATAGGGAGTAAATCGCGATTATACGGAGTCATAGATTTTCTCAAACTATTCCTACTTAGAAATGCTACTCGATAGACACTATCTCGGATAGTTATAACAGCTCACAACTTAGGAATTTAACAGTAATGATAATATCCGTGGTGCTAGTCCACTGGGCATAACTTAGTTGTAAACGTCCCTTTGTGTCTATTCTATTGGCTGAGTTTTGTTTTGTCTCCTGCTAGTACATAAGGAAGGAAGTGGAAAATTAAATCATGTTTTTTTCTACTACTCCGATAATTATTCTTTTCTGATTCGTTGCAAAAAATTGTTCCGAGCTTCGTTGTCTCCGCGATTGTCAGGTAGTCACCACTGTTGATACTGGCTTTCAGGACGTATAGTGGTTTGGGTGTCTTATTATTATTTAGTTTTATGCTTTCAGTGGGACAGGTTTTAACCCTTTTCAGCTCATATAAAACGCTGCTTTTCCGTTCCAGCGTAGGTACAGTTCTGTATGAGTATTTGTTCACCTTTCGTTCTTCTATTGAGAAAGAAGGTATTAGTGCAAGCCTTGTATGGATGTGGGCTCGGATGACGTTTCGCCTCCTTAAAATCATAATCATCATTTATTGCATTCATGTAGTTAACGGTTGTTATAGGTATATAGGTTTCATACATGAACCCTGCTAGGGCACAGCAATATACATAGCTTCTTAAAGTGCTACAGTGTCACATTATAAACAAATCACTGTGCTTGAACGAATATATCAATTTTAACATGCTCATCATAATAATATTATGTCCATCATATAACTGACAAAATATTGGTGTAGGTAGGTTATACAGCTCGCGCCAAACTTTGTGACCGTCCCGAAACTAGGCTCTCGCATTGCGCAGATCACAAAATAAGGTATTAGCGGGACGCACAAGAGCTTGGGGGCAGGGCCATAATATAATAAGTATTAAAAATGTTAGAAAACGAAAATTGTTTGGTTGATTACGTATTCCCACTCGACTGTACCATGCGCAAGTTCGGACTCGCGACTATATTCAGGGCGGCAACATAGTTTGGCGAGGGCTGTACCTATCTATATAGTAAGTACTTTCATAGAACTACGGTATTTTCATAGAAACTTACAAGATTGCTCTTATAGCCTACTACTCTTCATGGTATTGGGTTTTCTGAACAATCTACATACTTGCTTTCTAGGCTTGCCGTATTCTTGGCCTCTAGGCACGCAACTGCTAGTATGTATTTTCTATAGGTCACCTCCGCCTAATCCTTTTTTTTTATTTTATATGGGCTTACACTTGACCTCAATCTTGCCCTAAGGGCAGAGATGAGGTCGACTATGGAACGAGCTTACCCAGAAGAAGCCTGTTAACTCGGGAAAACCGACGCAGGCAGGGTGTTCCACTCCTTGGCTGTACGAATAATGAAAGACTTAGCAAAACACTTCGTACGAATGTGTGGAACGTCGACAAGGTATGGGTGATATCTGCAGTACGTCTAGTCTCTCGATGGAAGAAGGGAGATGGTGGAATAAGCTCGTGGAGCTCTTGCGCACACTCTCCGAAATACAGTCTGTAGAAGACCGACAGACATGCAACTTTCCTTCGGAATTTTATTCATGTCACAGGTTTCAACGTAACCAGCGATCATGCCGTCCACCTATCTATAACCACGATGGAGCACGCCTATCTACAAATTCACTCATAACTAGAAGACTTCTTTATCTTGTCACTGCAGAACATCCTAAGCACACTTCATAAGTGATCACGCGTGTATCATTCACATCACGGGCTGATATCATCATACTATCACACTACTAACCTTTAACTATTTGTAGTAAGTACTTTTATGGAGATAACGCTGAATATCTGATTATATTTACAACTGAAGATAATCATAACAAAATATAATCGTCAAGGGAACTGTCTATATTGGAAGTAAATGCTTATCTTTCTTTAGTTTCCTCGTGGAATGATTAATCGATTAACAATGTTCCGTAAATATTACATTGTTCTTCAAGCAATAATTTAGATGTAGGTACTTATACTTATATCTTATTTTGTATGATAAAACTAATACGTCTCTTCTTGTTAGAGAATTAACTAAGACATTGCATACATAGACAGAAATAAAATAATTTCCGCATTTATACAAATGCGGAAATTATTTATTATAGAAAAGTTAGGATTTTTCGCAATAAGCAAAGCCTTATTTAAAAACTTATTTAAAGGCCATGTGAGAAATTGGGATTTTGTGTGTAATATGGTGCAATACGCTGCACCAACTCTTTCCTTGCTATAGATAGGTACCTACCAAATTTAATGGGCATGCAGAGACTTCAAATTCCTAAAAATAGACATTCTGATGTATCGTTTTGGAGGGTAACGATTACCAATGTTAAACTTATAGAAAGTTACTTAGTATTATGAGTTTTTTTTAATTTCAAAGTTTAATTTGTGTCAAATCGGCTTAAAATTTAATAAAAAGCAAGATATTTAAAGTTGAGCCAAAGAAAGATCGAAAATGTTTTTCATCATTATCTGCTCGATTCGTTCCTTGCCGTCGGTATTCTCGCATGGACAATACCTTATTTTTATTCTGAAGCTGCCTACTTTCACAAGTGTGTTTTGTCAGGAATAAAACACTGTATTATAAAGTTGTATATTAACAACGATTGTTCCTTTCAATGCACGTGCGGGACACGCACGGCGTTGCATAATGCGTCACACAACACTGCGCCGGCGGCGCCGCCCTAACCACCCATGTTTTGTTATTTATTCGTTATAATTTCGAAGCTACGGGTTATTTATTGAATGTTATTGAAATTATTTGTGAGGGGCTTTAATAATGTTGATGGACAGAAGGTAAATTAATATCTAAAATGCATCTTGACAATAGTCTGAGCTATCGATAGGAAAACCTAAAAATTTGGGGTACCTACACCCAGATGGTAAATAGTGCGTATTTGATATAACTATACATTTCTTTAAACAAGTAACATTTCAGTGTAGGTCTTGGTAAAAACCAATCCTTAGGAACTAAAACGCTTATTAAAGTAAACTCTAGATTAGTCAAGTGTACTAAAGGATTAATGTACCAAATACCCACTGGAACAGGTAACATAAACTAATCCCAGTTGTTTAAACTCTAATATGTGCAAAGTTTACTTTGCTTTCTGTACACATACTACACTAGCATTTGATTCAATAAAATTACAAAGTAAATGAGGGTACAGAACGAAATTAATTCGCCAAAAAACATCAACTATACACAAAAAATATCTGCCTACGCCGACGGTTACAAGCTACGCGCTACGCCAAGACAGGCAACTTACTTGAGCTTTTCCGTCAAGGCGCCCTCTACGAGACGTAGCTCCGCGTCGTAGCCGTAGCACTTCAGTCTTCACGCACAATTTCCAATCACGCTACACACGGTCGCTAAGCCTCCCCAACACAACAGGATCACAGCACGGGCTAACCACTGGACAGCCAAAACCAAATTGTGGCCATTTCTACTCCATAATTCAGTTAAATCACATTAAGGGGGGGACGACAATGGGAGAGCATCGATGTGAGCGAATCACACCATCGCTACGCATCGCTAATTTTCCATAAAGATCCGTGTTTAGTGGTGCTGGTGGCCGAACAAAATATCGTTATACTTTGTGGACATGCGTGGACCATTGTTACACTAACAAATTCAGTGCGGACGACCTGTGTGGTCATTATAACTTATACCTATGCACGAAGGTGTGTTCATCTAGCCACCAAATACTACACATACGTATTACAGGCACATAATATGATTTTTCAGCCGAAGAATGCAACTCTAAGAAATGCTTATCAAAGATCTTTTGAACTCACCAACGTTTATCTTTTCGTAGTCGCGTAGCAAAGACTCGTAGCAGTTCGTAGCAAATCACCCAAAGGGTCAATTCCAGTATTTTATGATAGCATGAGATCTCATTAAACTTAAAAAGCATACATTCAGTGACCCCAAAGAGTGCGCTTTTCCGGAAGCCACGTACAATGGCATGAGTCGTCGGCGCGGCTGCGCGGGCGCTGCCGTCCAATATGGCGGCGACAGTTCGCGCCATCCGCCATTACGCGGCTGCCATCGCATGCCCTCCATTTAGATTGTAATCTATAACAAAAACAAGTAATTTAAGGAATGTATGTCTGTGTTTACTATAAATATTCGTAGAAAGAAATATTTTAAGCCAAGTGAAGCTTGATTCTTTCTTACTGAATTGAGGAGAACGGCTAGTCGCAAGAAAAGGTCAGATTCAGAAGTCGAATAGAGTTCAGACTTTCAGAGGTTTATTTAAATCTGTAGAGCAGTGCATTTTATTGTTTGTCTTTTTAATTTTCAATGTTACCTCCAAGGTTTACGTCATAAATCATTCCTATACTTTTTTGATCCGGTCTACAATGTCCATAACGGTATTTCAAAATGCTTTCAGATCAATCTACCGATACCGGTTCGTTGTTGTCGTTACCGTTGTTACTTTATGTCAAATACAGCTAAATCGAATTCCTAAGGACACCATTCTAAATATATTTTATTTTGAGTTATTCACTACTATCTAAATTGTAGTTTTATTTTTCTGCAGATAATAGAATAGCAGGTTCTACAATAAGATTCTAGTAACGACCAAAACTACCCTCTCCACTATAAACCGCAAACAAAAGCAAATAAAACCACGGTATCTCACTAGTCAAAGCGAATTAATTACAATATTGTTTTACGCCATGACCTTGAATGCGGACGCACGGTCATCACTCATCATCGCTGATCCAAAATGGTGATTACCGGTCGCCATGATGGTTCACAGGATTTACAAAATGGCCACGATAATGGTGGGCGGATTCACCTCCGTGTTTTAACATTTCCTGGGAATATGTTATCTTAGTTAATCTGTACAAGAATACGTTGCATTTTTTTTTATAATAACTGAATGACGTAAGCTTTTTTTTAACTATTATCATTATGCCCAGATGCCCAGCCTATAAGCTAACGCTTTGTTGGGGTCGGCTAGCATTTTTTTATTGTCAGTCTTTCAGAAAATAAAAAGTAAAAATATTATTTGGAATTGGAACATGGAATATCGAAATAATTGATATTATGTTCATGGTTTCTTTTTTTTCAGGAACATTCATCAAAATCAACCAAATAGGTAGGTAGGTACTTTTTATATATATATTTTATTTTTTCTTTTCCTTTTCTTTGTTTTTAAACGTTGCCCCACACTAGGAATTTCTCCTGTATCGTGGGTGCGTTAACAAACATTTAAACTCACATTCACAAAACACCCAGACCCGGAACTACTATTATTTTTAGGCTGCACAAATATTTGTTCCGTGCGGGGATCGAACCCGCGACACGTAGCGCAGCAGTCAAATCGCTCTGCCACAACTTACCGCCGAACCTTTTTTGTGAAACCGATAAACTATGAAAACTACACTAAAAATAACATTACTTTGTACAAAGATAAATTGGTTATGCACCAATAAACATAATACGTTAAAGCAGTTAAAAATAGGCTACCTAACAATACTACAATAACGTAGTCAGAGCTATAATAATAATATTGTCACACAAACGATAAGAAAGAGTCAGAAAGACATAATATAGGTACCTACATATTTGAACAACACGAAAGGGGAAAACAGTTTTATTTCATTGTCTTTTATGAAAACAACATAATACTTTGAGTCAGTTATGTTTTAAGGCTTACATTAAATTACTGTATCTACTAGATACAAATATTGTGATATCAGTCCGCATTGTTATTTAGACTTTTAGCTACTTAATTTTTCTTTACCGTTTAATTTTAGAAAAAATACTGATAACAGGCGAAATGTATTATTAGGTAGGTACATACACCTATACCAATTACAGACGTGACGTTATCAAATACCACATGTCATGATGTTTTTATTTTATTTTTTTATTTTTATTAATAGGAACAGCAAACAGTTACAAAATAAGGACTTACAACTAATTTAACATAGTCACAAATTGGTCATAAAGTAACCCACAACGCTGTTCACAAGTAGGCGTAGAATTTTGGGTAATAATAAAACTAATCGCTAGGAATATTGATAGCAGCACGTGTGACAATTAACTTTTAGATAGTGACTCTAAAAAAAAAATTAAAAAAAAATTTGTTTAAAATTAAAGATAACAGAAATATACAATATTAAGTTATATCTAGTAGGGAATGGCGAATGAGGTTTTTAAATTTACTTATTGTGCAATTGAAAATATCTATATTTACAAAGGTACTGTTGTATGTGTCAACCATACGGCGGATAGGTGAGCGTAGGCCAGAGTTAGTTCGGCAAGTGTTCAAAGCGAAAAGTGTACCCGCGCGTACCTGCCGCCTGTGGATGGTTCGAGGTACAGCATAGCAGATCATGCTGTTTAGATTTGTACAGTTAAATTTGTTTCTGACAATTTTAAATAATACTGTGGCTTCAAGGTAATTTCTTCGAGAGCTAAGGGAGAGGAGCTTGTACTTACTGAGTAATTGGGAGTATGATAAATACGATTTGTGGCATCTGTAGTGCATAGCACGCAAGAATTTGTACTGTACATTTTCAATCATTTCAGAATATTTTTTGTAGAAAGGGTTCCATACTGACACTGCATATTCTAACTGTGAACGAACAAGCGCTTTATATAAGCATAAATATGATGAAGTTCTTTTGAAGTCAAGGGTGGACCGCATGATGAAACCAAATAGCTGTTTATTTTCTATGAAAGGACTTTCTACAAAAGCCTTGAATTGATGCTGTTTTTGCACAACTCAAGTATATCTCATCACACAATTTGCAGTCCTACAACCGTGTAGACTTCACAAATTAAATAAACAATAAATAAAACTAAAAAAAAATTAAAATAAATTAAAAAAAATTATAAATTAAAACTAGTTCATTGCATGATTTGCTTACTTCCTCAATTCTTTAGGAATGTCAATTACTGATTAATGTTTATATCTAGCCCTACTCATCTTCCTGTTCTTGTACATACCATGTTTCTTGGGGTTAGCGCACCTCGTGTTTCCCTCTAATCTCCCCTTCTCTGCCAGTCACGGTATCATTTTATTCCTTTTGCTTTCATAATATTGTAACTTGTTAATTACCCTTATTATTGTGTGATCATCATAATTTATTATTCATACAATTCATTTGTATTTGATTTTGCCTTCCTCTCTCGGTCCATCCATTCACCTTCGTGTCACACTTTTATTTAGCTTCACCTGTAACTATGTTAAAAGATCTTAGAAATTAAAATTTACCTAAATTCTGGTTTTTGATTGAGCTGAAATTTTGCTTTGCATACATGTTTAATTTAGATGAAAATTCTAATGTTAGCTTAGTGGCGTCGTCATTCGAATCCAATATGGCAGACTCCAAAGGATGGCGAAATAGTTATTTTTTATGCATTCACATGGTTATGATGGGTATCAAATCAAGAGGTTTGCTGACAAAAATGCGGGGAATAAAATGACGTCACTCTAGTAAAATGTTTATCATGACTCTGTTATAAATGTAGAGGAATCACAGAACACCATGTTATTTATATCTGACTAGCTTTTGCCAGCGGCTTCGCCCGCGTGAAAATGACGATTTTCCATACAAACTTTCATCCCCTATTTAACTACCTTAAGGCGACATCACCTGCCCGCGACCTTGAGCGCGCGCTTAACTCATCGCCTAAACAAATAAGGTTGAAAATGGCGACGCGTTTGATGCTCGTGACTGCCAAAATGAACGATAGTTCGCAGATTTAATTTATTAAAAAAAAAAATACGCTGTAATGTTAAAATATTTTTACATATGTCTTTAGTTGGTTAAATTTCCTTTCTGATAGTAAAAAAATAAATAACAGTTGTCACTCAAAATATTGAGCATTTCGAGACGAAAAAGTTTTTTCGTGTGATTTTTTTGTGATTTTGTGATTTTTTTTTTTCGAGGTTCTTGATTACTTTTAGAAAATATTTTTGCATAAGTCAAAAGACTTATGCAAAAATATTTTTTACCTATACGTTTGACTATACACTGTATTTTTTTTTGGAATTGTAATAAGTAGCAATACGGCTAACTCTGCGACGAAAAACAGGTCGTTTTTACGGTTCCCACGTTGACTGCGTCTTATGGGTTGAATTTCGAAAAATCCTTCCTTATTCCTTGTCTACATTATTAAGGGAACCTCTGTGCAAAATTTCAGCTATCTAGGTCCAAGGGTTTGGGCTGGGCGTTGATGAGTCAGTCAGTCAATCAGTCAGTCAGGACTTCTCTCTTTATTTATATTTCAGCTATATAAGTAATCTAGGTCCAAGGGTTTGGGCTGGGCGTTGATGAGTCAGTCAGTCAATCAGTCAGTCAGGACTTCTCTCTTTATTTATATAGATTTTAGAAAAGCAGTAATCAAAGATTCTCCCCAGTCGTGTAGGGATGTAAACGACCCGCAGCATCTACATGTCTTTACAAATGAGATGAGAATGATATTCCTCTTCGAATTTCATTCCAATAGGAAATGACATTCCGTCACTTAGAAAGGAATGTCAACATTTTTATCTTCTCTTGTACAAAATACATCAAGGTATTCAATAGTCATGAACTATTTGTTTGCCCTTTCTAGTTTCATGACACCATCGAAATTAAACAATGGCTTTGGTAAAAAGATAAGTGGGAGGTTTCTGCTTCAATTTCTTATTTTTCTCACACAGACTTTAGAATTTCCTCAATTTTGCCATGTGAAGCCAAGCTGAAGAATTTATGCTTGACCCCTTTTTAAACCCTATTATTTTAATATAACAATTAGTTGCGAAAATATTCGCCGAGCCGATCATCGCTCGCTCTTTTGTTGATTGAATGATTAGAATAAAAAAAAATAGGTATACCTTACCTATACATAGCTAATGCATTGTTACCGTTTTTATTACTATCTACAACATTATTTTACTACTTCGTGTTCTACCCATTTTTTTATTTCTTTGCTATGGTCCATTGTGACTTTTTTGCTATCAGTATTACTCAGGTACCTGTTGAAAGTTTCTTGAATAGAGCAATGTTCTAGAAGATTCGAAAATAGTTTAAGGTTACTTTACTTACCTGTTATTGATTGAAATAAATCGGTCTTGTCTTGTGTTGTAATGATATTGCAGTATGACCTAGTCGTGGTTATTTTTTAGATGTTTTTTTTTTCAGAATATATTTATAATAATTTTGCTGCTAGTTCACGCTAATCTCGAGATTCTGAATTCCTTGACCACTGACTAGGTAGGTATCAGCACCATTCCTGTCGTTGTTCTCACTAGACGAAGGGTATTGAAAAAAAAAGTTCTCTTTCAGTGCCTTGAAAAAAAAAACATAATATAATATCACGGCTGTAATTCCCGAAGGGTTAGTTAGAGGTGGTCCAGACACCCACATTTCGCCTGTTATGTGTAAGGTCCATGTTATAGGTGATGGGCCTAATTGCTATCAACGGGGCACATATCCTTGGCCGCGGATTTTTGTACTAGATGACGTGGCCTCGGCGCAAGGGCAAAGAAGGAACATGGGTTCGGTTTTTATTCAGTAGAAGTCTGAAGAAGAGCGAAGGGGAGTGTCCACCTTCGCTCTGCCCAAGAGCGGGGGGGGGGGGGGGGGGGTCATTAGATGATTTTCCACACACCAAAAAAAAAAAAACGGGGCATATCCTGAAATTGATGCTAGAAATTTCCAACAACATTTCACCGGACCCGGGAGTTGTACCCGGGACCACATGCTCTGCAGTTGCGCTAGCGACCACTAGACCAACGAGGCAGTCTTATTCAGTAGAGTCGTTGAGTTATCACCTTATTAATTAAATAAGGTCACCAACAGTAACCCATGAATATATATAACGATATGGCAACCAAAATGCCGAGACAAGCCATGCCCATTTTACTAAACCAACTCAAAATTAGCATACCGCTGATAACTATCATAAGAACAAGGCATACACCTATGTGCTCACTCAGCTCACTGTCAGGTAAACACAACGTAAACACAATCATTAGCCATTAATATTTGAAAAAGATTTCCTCATCAGCCGAGGCAGTTAAATCATTATTTAAACATTGCAAACCACAGTCATAGCCATATCATTATGTAACCATACCATGACTTTAAACGAGACCAGTACAAATAATAACCAACCGAGGTTTGCGTGTAAAACCGGTTTCAATAAATAAGTTTACAATAATACATCGAGCTATAGAACAGTAAACTATCCTGTTTATTGCTTGTAAACAGAGCAATGTATTCCGTGTATTGGCTACTGTTCGCAAGGCTAGCTGTTATAGCATCAGTAAACAATCTTGATCCTAGTTTGGTCTTGAATCGTGAACTTGACCTTGGAGAATGTTAGCACGCTGTTTTATCGTGGATCGTTAATTTTTTTCTGCGAATACGAAATATACAAATGGTTTTGCGCATGTGGGATTATATTAATTTGATGGTTATCTTAATCTGAATAAAACTGCGCGATGGAATCGGTGTTTAATTAGGCAGACTATTTTTATACTTTCCCTAATTTGTAGGTATGTAGGAGGTACCTCTACCTACATTGAAGGCTTAATCATTGCCTAATGAGTTGACGACTTTCATGGTGAAAGACTGTGATTTTTCTTGCTGTTGGCACTTGGCAGTGTAAAATTAGATCTGCCAAAACTACCTAAGTTTCGCGTTATCGGCAGCGCTAGAAAATCCTTTAGTTTCTATAAACGTATCCTGTCCGATCATTTTCAGAAAATCATCAATCATCTTGCACTCCAGATTGGAATCGAACAGTCGAGAACCTTTAGTGAAATAGAGTCTGTAATATCATTGATTGGTGTTTCACTTGTTCGAGTTGTTGCACAAAAGTTGCGAAAACGCCACCGAAACCGGTTGCAACAACATCCGATCAATCATTGAAAACCATTTGCTGGTGAAACCAATAATTTTATTTAAGGCGAGGTTGCAGTACTTTGTTTTTATGTACGCACGACCTCGCCCCCAGCCCTGCCGCGCGAGCGATATAATGCCTAAATTTTGACTGTTTTTTGCTTCTTGGAGAAAATCTATAAAGAAATTATACAATATTTTTTCAACATTTACTTCAAAATAAAAAGTTCTATCTATTGATATAACTTTTATATAAATTCATGATGAAATGTCTTAGCAGTACACGTTTGAAATTGTGATTTAGCAGTACACGTTTGATAAAAAAAGTATCGAGCCGATCATTCTAAATCGCGTTTCTATCTTTACGATTTACTAGAGATTATGTTCAATTTTTATGTAATGATTTAATATTTATTAAAAAACTCGTATTTAGTTCGATTTTTATGGGTTCAAAAATCTTAAAAAGTACTGCAACCCCGCCTTAAGTTTGCCTTTTTAAATTGCTGAAAAGAAATTTAATGAGCCCTGTTCCAATTTTCATATCAAGGTAATTGATAGCTTTATTTGGGTTCGTTAGTTTTTAATTAGTGTCTGATATGATATTGCAGAATTTATATAACTTGCAAAAATGTATTCTAAATGAATTTTCATTGTCAAAAACGATGCTAACTTATCTACCGGCTTAAATAGATCAAAAATTAATATTCATTATCTAATCTGAATTTGTTCTCATCAGTTTCTAATTTTTGAATTCTTGTTACAATAATATTAGCCTATGATATTGATCTAACATTATGTAAAATTGGTAAATTGTCATGGTAACTGTGATAAAAAATAAATTACCTATATATTTTATAACTACTGTGCCAAAGATTAATCTGAGGGTGGTACCTATTATGTTAATTTACTTTGAATGGACCTTTTTTTCACCCAATCCAACCTTTGCTCATGGTATGCATACCTAATTTGCAATCCGTATTGGTGTTTACATCATTCATATTATCCTTATGCCATTGACCGAGATCTTGTCTGCATTCTTCCGAAGTATTGATTGATTGCCTTATAAAGTTGCATTGCCCGACCAATGGCAATGTAGAAAAGTGCATTCATCGAAATTAATTCCGACGCTGATCACCTTCTCACAGAGTATCTCGAGTGTACGTGATCTGAAAGCCGTTCTAGAAGTTGTTGTGCATATTTTGGGTCACGGGCGGTACGATGGGTGGCGAGGAGCGGCGCTTAGCCATGAAGTGAACAGCTTCAGAAGCTCTACTCGTAATAACAAGGAACTACTTGCTAAAGAAGGTTATATAGCAAAATATTTGGAAAAAAATACGGCACATGTGCCACCTCGTGGTACAGCTACAGTTTTACTTCAATCTTATCAACCAGTTTTATGTGAGCTTCTTATCGCCTGTTGTTGGAAGTAGGCCTTCGGTTCTTGTTATTTGGTTGGTGCTGCGCCGGTTGCCGGGTGCCTACGTGACGCGGCCCGCGTGGCGAGGCTTGGGGCGAGGGGCGCTGGCCCGTTTGTTTTGTTGCGTGCGCATCGTAGTGTTGGGACTTTATTATGGTTTTTTTTTGCCGACATTGTTTTTGTCGAAGATTTTGGTATAATTTCAATTGTTTAAAATATTGTACTTTAGGCTCGTTGCGGTATTTGAACTTGAAACAGGTAGATAAAGGAAGAATGCGCATGTGCCAAATTAGGTATAAGGCTAAACTCTTAGTTAAATCATCATTTAATAAATAGTTAAAATCAAAGAATATTTGTATTATTATGTCGAAGTAAGATAAGTAGGGTCGTTTCGCCGGTTGAGTTGCCCACTTATGATGAAGAAAAAAAAATGTTGTCTACACGCAAAATAGTTTATGTTAATGTGAATTTGTCCCAAATATAGTCTAGTTTGGATACAAAAACATAAAATAAAGTACATTCATACAAAAATATTTATAAAATGCTGATAAAGTGAAAATATAGCGAAAACGTCGGTTACCGACCACTTTAATCAGTTAGCGACCACCAGTGAGTTGGTTTGCGACCACTATTTTAATATGAAAAAATGCCAATAAAACAATTATAATCGCTTTAAAAATGTATTAATTATTATATTATTCATTTATATGGTCCCTTCCCTTCTTTTCGGATATCATCAAGAGCTTTTTTCAGGGCTTCTTCAGTGTACCGGACTGTATTTTTCTTTTTTTTCGTTGACTCTGAATTATATGGGAACTCCATCTAAAAATGTAATATAAAATAATTTAATTTTGTTTTTATCAAAAATAAAAATAAAAAATATTCCGACGTTATTTCTCTCATAGGTACTAAATTATGGTGGTCGGAAACCAACGTCTTTATTTCGATTATTTTGGTTTACGACCACCTGTTTAGCATCCCGTTTTTATAGTAATTTCAAAGAAAGTGGTGGTCGCTTACTAAATAACTACAAAGAAAAGCTTCTAAAATGTTACATTCAAAATTGCAACAGTCCTGTACAAAGCAATAGGGTCATATTGATAGAAAATAAATAATGCGATTCTCGTCGGTTTGCGACCACATGGTCGCTATTTAACGTTCTTGATAAATAAGCATTTCGGTTACCGACCACTTGATTTTATCTTAATAATAACTTAAAAAATCAAAATACAACTAAATAATAACGAAAACTTATCGGTTGTACAATTTAACATCTAACTTGTGTGTAAAACATGAAATAAGTAATAAAAATTACCTTTGAGCGCCGCGCGCCGTGCTATTTTTTTTCTAACTTGCGGTACGTTTTCTCACCACTGAATCAAAACGCGCCTTTAGCAATATTTTTTCGGTTCTGGGTTAGCCCATTTGTTTCAAACTGTGTAAATTCTTATTTCATAATTATTTATAAAGCACGTTAGGTTTTTTATTTATTTGTGTTACCTCTACAAATACTATTATCTTGTTTTAAAGAAACTTAGTACGTCAAATGGTCGCCTACTGAAGGTGGTCGCGAAACCGGCGAAACGACCCTATCATGTTGCCATCACGTGCTCATAAAGTTGTTATGATTAGAACGTCGATATCGATAGAAGTAATGTAAACATTACGGACGTCGCTAGTATATCACTGGAGCTCGTAAGGAGGCAAAACACAACAAAGAATCAGTCGGTTTTACAAACCCAAAGCGATCAAACGTTACCACTATTAATAAAAAACAAGAATATTTTATTGAATTAAACACTTACAAAGTATACATAAAAGTTCTTAAAGTTATAAATTTATTTGAAAGAGAAGAAAATACTACGAGATATCAAGATGTTTTCGTCGAAGAAAAGTTTGGATAGGATCCTGCAGATCTACAAGAAGGAGATTCGTCGGCAAATTAGCAAGACGACCAGTGTCACCAACTCTGATGCCATGGTCCCGAGGCTTGACCAGGCAGTAACCAAGTCACCCCAGAATGACGACGCTGGACCCAAGAAGCTTTTGAAGTTGCAAAAATACCACAGGTCAGTGAACTCGTTTGAACTCTACGACACATACTTTGCGTAACCGTCGAAGCCGTATGCATTGAGTTGACATCAATGTGGGTACACAAGCTAAAAATAACACAAACAAAGCAAGTGTATGAAATTATGATTAAAATAGCGAATTTGATCCGGTGATAAAATAATAACATGCAGAAAGAACGTGATACGGCTTCATGTTACTCACGTACAAACTCACGTAGGTACTTATGAATTAAAATCAACAGTGTTTCAACAAATCGTATTATAATTCAATTGATCTCTTTGTGCCTAACACGTTTATCTAGATACAAAAATATTGTAGCTACAAAGAATGCTCTCTTATCTCTTCACCTAATTATTAATTATCGGAGCACAATGAGCATTATTCATTACCTCAGAGATAACTTAATTAATTGCGCCTAATTAATCAATCACTCATTAAGTCATGAATGAAATTTCTCCACTTTTCAATTTCTACAGTAAGTCAGTCGATGAAAATTATAAATCATCCGTATATTTTCTGATGTGTAGATACCTGTCGACCCTGACAACCCAAGAAATGCCGATGGCTACCCGAGGACTGTCTGTGTCGAAGGACCAGTCCCGGGAGTTCATGTCTTGCTTCCCGGACATCGTGAGGGAGCTCACTGAGACTGGCAAGCACGTTGATGTGCCAGAAGCCAGCAAGTGGCTGGCTAAGGTACGTTACATGTCGCTGCGGTCGTAAGTGAACTGCGTTGTTCAAACCTGTTATGAAAACTGACTAGAAACTTGTCAGTCCACCGTGCCTGGATGGACTTTAGACCTAGCCATAAATTGCTCTGCTTATTGCAATGAGTTTAAGTACCATACTATTATTGATCGAAGACCATGCCTGTCTAATTTGCGCCCTACTAGCAGTTTTTATAGCAGCTCAATGTGTCCACATCTTTCTGTTTGTCAATGTTTTTTAGTTTTTTTTGTTGTTGAATTAAATTTAAACTTCAATAAATACGTTAATTACAAGGATGCTGATTAGTTAATTCTTCTCATGTCCTATTTTGCAAAAGTAAACACGATTATCGTTTGACGTCAAACTGTAGCACGTAGCTCTATTTAGGTGCAATTAATCTGCACATGAAGTAAACAATTTAAATCACACAACATGGTAGCTTATTTTTTTTTAAATGGAACAAAGTATACAATCTTCCATTTCAATTTAAGAATAATGTATTTTATTCAATAAGAACTAGAACAGAAATATAGTCTAGCAACAGTATCAAACACATTTCGTCACGGTATACGGTACCGTATCGACCATGTATCGACATTGTTTAACATTATTTTTTTAATCTATGTCCGTCGTAGTAAAAAATATGAAACTGCGCTGTATTTTTCAAGGCTGACTTACCTACTTAGCTAAATTCGACACAGATTGTGTACCTACCTAATTTAAACAATGCTGGAATATTAATAATATTCCGAGTTCTTATTAGGTACCTAGATCGAAGTTGATGATATCATGCAATTCAAAATATTTAAACAGGCGTTTCAAAAAACACACTTTACTACGCAGTTTCAATTAATTTTGTATTGTTTTGTTGCAGCTGTTGCAATACAATGTCCCGAACGGTAAAAAGAATCGAGGTCTAGCGACGGTGCTGGCTTACAAAATGTTGGAAAAGAAAGAGAATCTGACGCCTGAGAACATTCATCTAGCGAATATGATGGGATGGAGCGTCGAAATGGTAAGTTTTAAAAATAATTTTATTTTTGCCAGCCTTCATACCTATTGTTCCACTGCTGGGTAAGGCCCCTACCTATCTTTTTCCAAACACCTCTGACTTCTACGAGTCATGTTTGCCCCGCAAATAAGACCATATCTTCCAGAGAGTAAGGATCTTTGCCCATCTCTTCGGGTGTATTCGTGCGACATGGCCAGCATGGCATTACCTACTCATCGAAAAGAAATTCCTAAAACGTATCTCTTAATAAGTACCTAAGTACTACACTGTGTACTTCTCGGTAAAACTTAATCCACTTAAGTTAAGGCGCACTTAATGACATAAAAAATTAGACCTCTTTAGTTAAGTAGACTGCCTAGTACAGTCGATCATACTAATAAGTATACAGCCAGCTAACTTTTAAGATTAAATACGTATTACGTACACATTAAGGCTGAGTTGCACCAAAAAAGTCGTTAAAGTTAAAGTTTTTGTCAAATTTGACAGTACTATATGGGGTATTTAATAGAAAAATTATTACAAATTTTTTTTTGCAAACATTCAAACAAAGTAAGTACCTATTATATTTATTGCTTTGTCTACCTATAGCACGTACCTATTATTTTTTGGTTGAACAATTACATAAGATGAATATCCTTGCAATGCAATCGTATAGTCAGCCACCAAGCTACGTTTTTAGAGACTCGAAATCTTGGCAAGAAACATTCGTCGTTCCATGTGGAAAAACGATCGGCTCTAGGTAATCACACTTTTCTTTTCATCGCTTTCGTCATCAGAACTGGTTTCTGCGAGTATTTCTTGGAGCAGGGAAATGATGTCTAAAGGTTATATTCAACGCGTTTGACAATAAAATTGACAGACAATTTAACATAAACTATAACACTAACCAGCGGAAAGTGAGTGGTTGCAGTTACCGTTAAAGTTATGACGTCATTTAACTATTTGTCAAATCGCGCAACTCATTGTTGGCATAACCGATACAAAACTGAAGTTTTGATGTTTGTTTGACGTGCCATTTGACACAAACTTTAACTTTAACTACTTTTTTGATGCAACTCAGCCTTAGTCACTTAATGCGAAACATTTCATAAAACAAAATTGCAATCAATATTTTCAGTGTAGGTACCTACAAGACTTACTACAATATTATAAAGATTTTTTGACTGTAGGTTGTCAGCTTTCTGATAGGCACAAAAATAATCTCCAAAGAATTTGGAACAGTGAATTTAGGTGGCAAATCCGTATAAACCCACCTAATACAACATAATACCGACTTCTATTACGATAAACATTGATAAAGTCTGTCAAGAACAAAATATTAGAAATGAGAAATAAAGTTTATTTGGCACATGAATAGGTACCTACCACACGTGCACAGAATTGAATTTGCTATTAGAATTTTATGTGATAAAAATAATAATAAGAATAATCCACGTCCGTGGCAATGGCGGTACATAAATATTTTTCTGGATAAAAGAACAAGTTTATCAAGTTCCCCCATGGGCGTGGCCTTCAGATTATGTTTTGGCACCTCAGACCAAGAAAAAAAGGAAGACGACGCGCCACGAACATCAAAAGTGAAGCCAACTTTTTATCTATGTGTGTAGACAATGTCTCGTGAAGTCGTGACGTTCTAGGAGAAATGCGTGTGGTTTTAGTGTAGGTGTGTGCGTGAGCTTGTATGTTTACTTGCTATAGGCGTGTGGTTTTGTGGCTTCACTGTTGGTGTTCGCGGCGCGCCGTCTTTCTTTTTTTCTTGGTCTGAGTTTGGCACTCATAATAGCAGTCAAACACCCAGATAAGTACCTAGGTAATGATAAAAGCATAAACTGCCAGCCTTATCATGCCATGGACAATTTGGTATTAGGTTTTATTTTCATCGATGTACGATTAGGTACCTATGTCAATTCACGTGTCCTAACTAACATTCGTGTGCAGTATTTAGGTACATTCGTCTCGTTAGTATTCATCACGCCACTTCCAAAGATAATGTTATTCAACAGACGAAATTATTATTATCTATGTTTGTTCATCGATACATCCTACGTACTTGCTTTATTTGGATACCTAGTTATTGTGTTATGTATTCAAGTTCTCATAACGCACTATAAACAGACAGACGCTAGCAAATCAAGCTTCTATAAACTGGCAATTTTAGATTTTTAACTATATCGCTCAAGCATTAGGTTCAAGGTTAATTGGGAAAATTGTCTGTAGGTACTTAGGTAGGTACCTACTTATGTTTTTGTTAAGTACCTAAGTATATACTAAAACAATCGCCTCTAAAATGATGTCGCACTAAAATAGCAACATTCCAACAAAGTGCAGACAGAATAAGTTATAATCTACGTACGCGCAATGTTTCTATATTTAGAAAACCTGTAATAGTTAACTGTCCAGTTGCAACATCTACTTAGGTAGCTAGGTAAATAGGTTGTTAGTCGAGAAACGTCAAGCCCTATAATACTCTAGAATCTAGTTTATGATCTGTTATGATCTGACGCCTGTAAAGCGCGTAAATTGTACTTGGTAGTTTAATCTATTTACCTAGGTAGGTAAATGTTACAATAAGATTTATGTCCTAGGGTCAGGCGGGGTGAATATAAGACACCCAACATTTCGGATAAAAATAAGACATGATAATAATTCCGTTAGAAAAAGACCTAAAAAGAACCTTATTTTATTAAAAAATATGCTTTATGTGTACTCTGTTAAGACACAATTTTTTAAGCTTGTGACTCTTTAGGTTGAACACTTTATAAAGCATTTTGTTAAGTACAAAAAAAATTGGCGCGAAAACTTTACATCGGGCACTGCGAACTTTCCGTTTGCATTCTCTCATTCAAGCGTGTGCGGTCCCCACACCCGCCCCCGGGATCCCTTGCGAGCCGTACTTGCGCGGGAGGGCGGCAGTTTTGGTATACGTGCAGGCGTTTAGCAGGGAACTCGCGTTGTTTGGAGGGTAAAAAATGAGACGCGTATTTGGGAAAATATAAGACAGTGTGTAGTGTAATATTAAGACAGTTGATATTAATTGTACATCAAGATGCCTCGGAAGTATGTGCCAAAACACAAAAGTTATAGCGACTCAAAGCTGCAAGAAGCGATAGATAAAGTAAAAAAGGGTGATTTATCATACAGAGAAGCTGAAACAAAGTATAAAATTGATAAATCGTTGTTATGGAGGAAAATTCACAATTTAAACACAAATAAGCAAGGAATGAAGACAGTTTTAAGCATAGAAGCAGAAGCAGATCTACTAAATATAATATAATATTATATATATTATATAATTACCTATATAATAATAATAATATATTATATTATTATTATTTTATTTTGTAATATATAATTATTTTATATTATACTAGTGACCCGCCCCGGCTTCGCACGGGTACAAAAAAGGTATTAAAACCTTCCTCTTGAATCACTCTATCTATTAAAAAAAACCGCATCAAAATCCGTTGCGTAGTTTTAAAGATTTAAGCATACAGACAAACAAACAAATAAACAAACAAACAAACAGACGCGACTTTGTTTTATACTATGTAAGGATTATTATACTACTAAATGTTGTCAAGACTATGAGTAGACATATGAGTAAATGTCTCAAATTTACACCTTTTCAGTTGATACTTAAGTAAAAAAAAAATAATGCATAATTCTGTATCAGGTTTTGTATTTTTTCGTCTTTTAAACTGTCACACGTAGGCAGATAAGTTTAATTGTAGCATTAAATTGCTGATTGCTGTTGTGATTACCAAATAATTTAAACCAAAAAACAAATTATATGTAAGCTGAGTTGATTATATGTTGATTTTTTTAAATTTTAAAATGTTATAAATTTTTTTTGTTAAATTTAATAAAAGTTTTCGTATTATATTTAACCCCGTTGTCTTCTTATTGCCCCTGTATCTGAAAAACACGCAAGGTATAGAAGTTTAAAGCCGTTTCATTTTTTGACTTCTGTGTCTTATATTTCCCCCATTATTGAGGAAAAAAATGAAACACATGATTTGTACACAAAACTATATATCTAGGCCAATTATCTTAAATTTAATGTTATCATGTGAAAAATACCAATGGACAGTACAATATAATCTGTTCTAAGACTCACTAAATAATCTTTAACAGCGTCAAAAATGAAAAGATTTGTTTTTCGTCTCATATTTACCCCGCCTGACCCTATCTAAAAATAGAACTATAAACTTCACTGTAAGCATTTATCATTGTACTTTATTAATAGGTACAGTACACACAGACAGTACATGGCCTATAAAGTTTGAGAAAGCTAGGCTACTTAGCCTACTTCAATTTTAAATTATTCATTTCCTTGATAATATTCCGAATTACGACTGACCTATGGACTTGTGAACCTTACTTGTAGTGTAGTAAACGTAAGGCAATCCTCATGACATAACGACTGTGATTTTCACTATTTTCCGTTTTCAAGTGTCACCTTTAACCTATGTTAACGGCCTATTAGGTAAACGATAAGTACCTAAGTTAAACCTTATGTATTGTCTTTCAACACATAGGTACTTAAGAGTTAAGACGCAAACTATTGATGTAGGTGTACCTACAATATGAGATCATTAGCTACTGGATACTAAATAGGTCACACGCTCACACCACTGCCTACGGTCTATCAATCAGCCCATCCCTGAAAACGTCAGACTACGTGAAACTTAGGGCTCGTTTACGGAGAGGCGGGGAGTCGCGCGGCGCGTGCATAAGGCTCGTCTCGTGTTTTTTTATTAATTTACTGAGAGACGATTCCACCGCAACAAACGCTGCATTTTAAACTAACGTGCGAAAATAGCTTCTCGTAAAATCGACGATTGAAATCGTTAACTTTTTCATACATCGCCAAGTGTTTGAATTCAAAACGAAGCACGCGCCGCGCGACGCCCCGCCTGTACGTAAACATGCACTTAGGTATACTTAACCAATTGTCTTTAATCAAACATCATTGTCCACAGTTCCACACCCACCAATTACTGCTCAATGACATCATGGAGAGCACGGAGATGCGTCGAGGAGCTCCATGCTGGTACAAACACCCTGAGGTCGGCCTCACGGGCATCAACGATGCTTCCCTCATCCAGGCAGCCATGTTTTCGACACTCAAACGTCACTTCCATAACAAAGTTTACTACAAAAACGTTCTTGAAACTTTCAATGAGGTATGTTGATTTTGTAATCTTTGGTTTATATTTTCCGGTTTTAGCTTTGAGGTTTTTATGGCTCGAGTTTCTAACTTTTGAAGTTTATTTTGTGAGCTGAATCTGGCTATGTTTTTATAGACTTTTAATTTCCTGTGTTCTGATGTCTAGACTTGGACTGATAATTATTGCTCGTAATCGTAAGACACAGACATTTCGTTGTTAGTTTTAGTTTGTGTGAGAATTCAAATTTCGACCTATACGAGCACATATTTAACGTACCTACGTGCTTTAATTAAAGCATCACTTGTTTAAATAACCTACACAATTATTTTGTTTCTTACAAAGTTAAGAAAATCTATTTCTGTCTCCAACACGACAAAAACATGTGCTCAATTGCTCAAGCTATCAAATTTTGCACGAAACAAACATTATCACCAACGTTTGTAACAATAAAAATGCGCTATGTGTTATTATCGCATCACCCAATTAAGTTATTTATCAATGAATTTTATTGTATATAGTTTACCGCGTGAATCGTACAAAAACAAAAGGCTAACCCACTGTTAATTTATGAGTTCATTCATTGATCGCATGGTCATAAACGTGACATGTGATTATAAAACAATTGCTTAACACTCATAATGTTGATATGCGAACCATTGGCTTATTGTTTTCGAGACAAAATGACTGGATAGGTCTGGCTACCGTATTCATAAATAATTGTTATGTAGATATTGATACATTGTTTCAAATCAATAGGACAGGGAGAATGTAAATCTAGCACTATTTACGATTAATACGACGAATGATAATGATTGACGATAACTGAATCCGATGACCTGGTGAAGGTTATAGAGACCATCCGCTGGATGCGAGATGGCGATCTGTTCATTTTACTAGACAGCAAGAAACCTATCCATTTCTAATTAGTCGTTATCACACATAAGTACACGTTATTATTCACACGTCCACATCCACTCGCAAATATCTTAATTGCCAAACCTGTTATCTACTAATTAAGCCATGTATTTATGAAAACAATTTAAGTAATCTTATCTTATTTTCGAGTGCAAAGCTAAATAACTACGTTGGTGGTAAAGTAATTACCTGCCATCTACATAAGAAGTTTACATGAAAAACATACTTTCTCATTGATGATGTTTCATAAAACGTAATTTAAATGTGTACGGTAGGTACCTACCTATATAGGTACATAAATATCGTAGTGCATGCAGTAAAAACCTGAAGTGAAACCGGTTTCAGCAACTTGCACATGAACTTTCTTTTGCTCCAAGCGTCCACTTATTTCATTTATTTATGAACAAAGACAGCCTAAAAAGTTCGTCACTCCCGCCAATTTTAAATAAACTGTAAAAAAAATCTTTTTTATGACATCATTGGCCATCAATATTGCAAGTAACAGTGATCTCTAACAGAAAACTTTTTTTACAGATGCTGTTGAAGTGCTCGATCGGCCATTTCCTGGAGAATCAGATGAACAAGACAGATAGGCCAGACCTTTCCCTGTTCACCATGGAGAAGTACGAAACCATCACAAAATACAAAACCTCATACCACACATTCCAGATGCCAGTAACATTG
Organism: Diarsia mendica; assembly: GCA_949316265.1. NCBI lineage: Eukaryota > Metazoa > Arthropoda > Insecta > Lepidoptera > Noctuidae > Diarsia > Diarsia mendica. The sequence goes on along the minus strand of OX438902.1, from coordinate 10,862,909 downwards.
GCTCTGCTCATGGGAGGGGTAGAGGACCCAGAAACTCATAGACAAGCCAAGAATATCCTGTTAAAGATGGGAGAGTTCTTCCAAATTCAAGTGAGTAAACTCTTTATTTATTCTTTACTCACTCATTTGACGTCAGTGAGTACTGTTATCGTAAAAGTATACAGCAGGTCAGCATGTGAATAGAAATGTATAATAGTGTAATTACATAATGAGATACTAGAATCTTGCTTTACTTAATTACTTTGTTGACGTTGACGCACTTTCATGTGCTCTAAAAATATAATTTTATCTGGGTTTTCCTTTATTGCGAAACAAATAAACTCATGTTTGAATTGGTTTAGATACAAACTGAAGTATAAATAACGAGAAAGTCACACGACTTTGAAAACAATTGCCTTGAAAACGTCACGATTACGAGTTTCACTTATCTTGCTCTTTCGCAATTAACGAAAACAAATCAGATTCCATCATCAAGATGATGAACGTTGTATGAAATCTAACCAATTTTTTTTTCTTTCAGGATGATTTCTTAGATTGCTTCGGAGACCCAGCTGTCACAAACAAGAACGGAACTGACATTCAAGATGGAAAATGCACCTGGCTCGCAGTCGTCGCCTTGCAGAGGGCATCACCGAAACAGAAGCAGTTCATGGAAGAAAACTATGGCAGCTCTGACCCAGAGGCAGTCACTAAAATCAAGCAATTGTACGAAGAGCTCCAACTCCCTCACACTTACTCAGTCTTCGAAGACGCCACCTATGATCTCCTTAGGACACAAATCCAGCAAGTCACCAGGGGCTTACCCCACGACCTTTTCTTCAAAATCTTAGATAACATCTTCAGGCGAAGCGTGTAAACTGTAACTTATAAACTTTGGTTAAGTTAGTGACTTTAGTAAGGTGCAAAAACCTAGTAGATGTATATTTGTGTAAGGTATACTGAAGTCCTCGATGAAATAGACGCACATTCTGAAGAATAAAGTTATCTGAGGTGCTGTCGAATTTTATGTTTGAGCGCTGGGCGTGAATGCACTGTAATTAAGAATTTATTATATAAGGGGCTATGAAACTTGTCAGAACTGAAGGCCCTTAATATTTGAAGAGTCAGGTCGAAGGAGAAAGATGAACATCGGGAGAACGCGAAGTTAGGATATCATTATGTCATAAGTTTTGGGATTGCTTGTAACCCTAAACATGATGATTTTAAAATGTATTAACGTTTATACGATAAGCCATCTAAGATAATTATACCGTAAGCATGGACTGTAGAACCTATATTTAAACTTTGATATACTTTTTCCTAATGCTGAGCTAATTATTATACTATAAATAATGTTTTTCTTAAGATTTTTACTGAAAGCTTGATTAAGCATGTATTTCTCTCGATGATGAATGATGATATTAAAATGTTAAATGAATTTCATGAGATTTTTATTTTATTCCCTTATTGCAACTCCGTCTATATCAATTTAGAGAGGATATACCTACTCCAACTCAAGTAACTCCAACTCTAACACAGTCATACACATACACGTCAACACACTACAGTTCCTATGAAAAGACTATTGTGAATTGACAAGATTTGGTTAAATGAAACTAAAAAATTAAATAAATAAATAATTATTTAAATATATGGAAGTAAATAAAAATTCAGAGTCGAGAGTTTATTGCCACTAATTATACAAGGCCATGGCCAGCATGCCTCGGGAGGCGGGACGAAACAAGATAAAATAGAAAATAAATAAATCCGCTTCTGCAATCGTGAACGTGAAGCTAGATAAAGCGAAAGAAGAAACGAGATATGGTACTACCGCGGAAGGTAAGTCAAAATAGTAGAAGAGTTGTTTGGAATTTCGTTTTGAATCTTTGGAGAGAAAACCGTGATAAAAAAGGCTTTTCCTAGAACCAGTACCTACCTAGTCCAGAATTCGAAAACATCTACGACCCTACACTGAACCTGCGTGGTGGATAACAGCCATTTCCTCTTAGGGAGGCCTGAATCCTATTTCTGGGAACTCATCTGATCAGCCTACAAAGGGCTGATCATCTCTTTCCTACCTGCCTGCGGCCCTGGAGCTGATTGAGCTTAAGCTTTGGAATTCCAAAACATAGCACATGTGCTCAGGTCAGTTTTTATGATTACATGCATTTGCGTTTACTTTTAGTAGGTTCTCCTATTTCTTCTCAAAAGTGCTGGAGAAGTTAACCAAGGGTTCGTGAATATAATGCTTCTACAAAATTTCGACTACAACTACGGCAACCTCTATTTGCTTCTAAACCAGTTCCCAGCACCCGATTTTTACCAGTAACGATCGATCGGGACCACAAGACCTACGAGTCGCATAGTGCATTGATTTACAATAACACCGTTTGAGATCATTGTACATTATCTGGGACTGAATTCATAGATTCATACTACTAGCATACATTTTATGTTACCCTTAATGTCGATACAAGTTAACCAGGTAGGCTGGGATTCTTTTTTTTTTTTGGAGTGTGTTTTATCATCAAATGACCCTCCCACTCATGGGTAGAGCGGTAGGGAGTGTCAGAGTTCTACAGTTACTGACTTAAAACCACCCATGTTCTTTCGTAGCTCTTTGTGTCGAGTCCGCGGTATCTCTTTCGAACAACCCGCAGTCCGGACGTGGAGTAAGAACCCAAAATACAGCTGTTCACTAGTGGCCAAAACAAATAGCAGAACCGAACACGCTACTGTTGCTATTTTCTGGCTCGTACTTACATAATAGTAAACCACCATCACACGACTTCGCTTGAACGGCCACGGCAGAACAAGCTGCTTCACGCCTGGTATACTTTTTTGTTAAGTAAGTACCTACTACTACGTAACTTTGGTTGAAACCAAACATTTTAAATAAAACCTGGTAGCCCCGTGGTAGCCATTAAGTTTCCTGCCGGATCTTCTCTATAGACGACCATCCCACCATCCCGAACCATACACCTCTGTTTTGACATTTGTGTGACATACAATATTTTCAATTGCAATACTGCTAAGAAAGTAGAGCCGCAGGTAAAAGCTAGTCTATAATTTAAGTACGCCTATCTTCCTTCTCCATCCGAAATGTTAACCCTATTATCGCCTACACAAAGGAAGATTGACATCGGTTCTTCAGGCTAAAATAACATAGTACTGTCATGCAAAACTACATTTGGATGCCTGAGTTCTAAAAGTCACTAAATCCATTTTCTTTGTTTTGAGATATAATCATTTGAAGTGCAAAAAAATTGTTTAAAGAAAATGGTCGTATAAATAAATTTGAAAAAAAATGGTATAATAGTTTATTGAGTAAGCTTTAATATGACGGTCTGAAATACGATATGTTCTTATTGTAATGATCAGTATTAAATACTTTACATATAGGACTTAGCGCAAAAGTAGTGGAGTTAGAGACTTCTAATGAAAATTCTTTGGAATTAGTGACATATTACCATAACTTATGACCTTACTAAAGAACAAACAATAGCAAAACTATAACTTCTTTTCATCATTAGCCCTAGCTGATAATTTCACCACAAAATTAAACCTTCCTTCTAATCCCCTAATTACTTTAAAATCACGTTTAATCAAATTTAACACAGTTGCATTATTATATTATCTCTTTATTCATAAATTTCTTCTGTGTGTCGTTATTTACAAAATCCAGCTCTCTTGCTGAAGAAGTGGCTTCTAACAGCATGTCATCATGAAATAGTCGTTTTTGAACAGGAACATACTCAAGCAGTGTCTTGATATCCTGAAATTTTGCTGGTTTTAATGATATCATCCTTTGGTAACAGTTGCTGAGATCTGCGATGATCTGGTGATCTGGTCACCGATGCCAACACGATACAATGTCATCTTCTTAATATTTTGACCTGTCATTTAGGTAGCAAATTCAGGGTTCTCAAATCTTTGAAAGCGTACATTTCAGCATACAGCTATTCCAGTTATTGATGGCTTAACATGAGCACACAGATATTGCAGTTATTGATTGCTTACATGAAAAACGAGTCAAAATTAAATAAAAAAAACGGGAGAAGTTCTCTTAGATGGTGAAGTTGATCATAGTGAAATTGAAGATATAGATGTTTAATATTATGATGTACAGTATCATATAGTTAATACAACGTTTCGAATAGGTATTGAATTTCAAGTTCTGGACAAGAAAAACCAATTTTTTTTAAAAAAAAATTGGTTGTCTGTAAAGTCGGTTTACTGACGATAGTTGAACGTGACAACGATAAAAACATAAAATTCTTCATTCAGAAAATCATTTTAAATTTAAAAAATAAAAATACAACAAAATACTTGAATAAAATTTATTGTTTAAATTTCTACTCAATTGTTAAAATTAAAATTTTGATTTTATTATTTTAATAATATAATTAAATTTTTTCAATTAGTAACTTAATTATTTTAGCAAATTTAATTGTAATTTGTTATAAAAAAGTAATAATTTTAAATAATTCATTATAAGAATAAACAATGATTAAATTATTGTTTATAAATCTTACATTTAAAATTTGGAAACATTAAAATTTTCGTAAATCTAGTTTTAAAAAAGCCCGCCTCAATGTGTTTGATATAGGAGAAAATGTTCCCTTTGACGGATGGCTGGTCCAACCTGTCATTTCAGACACGTTGTTGTGATATGTGGAAGATTTAATATTTATGTTTTAATTTTTTTAAATCATAGCTACGCTCGATAATTATTTCGATTGAATAGTAAAGCCATCGATTTTTTACTCATCGTGAAATAGTTCTGTTAACTTATTGTTTTAATTTTGTCAATTATAGCATAACCTACAATCGCTGCACTAGCGGACCGATGCTATTCATTTTAATGATAAAAGCACGAATATTCGCTATTGTATCACTGAATATACAATTAATATCGAAAGAATCATCGTTCATTGCCATTAGTTCGATTCATTAGTTCGATCGTCGAACTAGTGAGATTTTTTTTTCTCATCTGTTCGACCGTCGAACTAGTGAGAACTTTTTTTCTCATTTGTTCGACCGTCGAATTAATTAGATTTAATTCGTAATAGATAACACTCATACATGCAACGCATGTACTCCATGACGCACGCTCGCTTCGCTCGCATATTAAATAACACTAATATCTTCTGTCCCCGAAGTGCCAGGCCTCCGCCGGCCTCCTACATCGGCCTACGGCCCGGTGCCCATGCCGCCTATAAAGGATATTGTCGCGAAACGGTGATTCATCCACTTAGCGGACGACTAGCAACAGCCTATAATTTTGCGTTTTTTATTTTATTACGAAATTAGTAAAACATTTTAATGTAGTAGAACTATTTTTAAATCTAATTAATTCGACGGTCGAACAAATGAGAAAAAAAAAAATTGGTTGTCTGTAAAGTCGGTTTACTGACGATAGTTGAACGTGACAACGATAAAAACATAAAATTCTTCATTCAGAAAATCATTTTAAATTTAAAAAATAAAAATACAACAAAATACTTGAATAAAATTTATTGTTTAAATTTCTACTCAATTGTTAAAATTAAAATTTTGATTTTATTATTTTAATAATATAATTAAATTTTTTCAATTAGTAACTTAATTATTTTAGCAAATTTAATTGTAATTTGTTATAAAAAAGTAATAATTTTAAATAATTCATTATAAGAATAAACAATGATTAAATTATTGTTTATAAATCTTACATTTAAAATTTGGAAACATTAAAATTTTCGTAAATCTAGTTTTTAAAAAGCCCGCCTCAATGTGTTTGATATAGGAGAAAATGTTCCCTTTGACGGATGGCTGGTCCAACCTGTCATTTCAGACACGTTGTTGTGATATGTGGAAGATTTAATATTTATGTTTTAATTTTTTTAAATCATAGCTACGCTCGATAATTATTTCGATTGAATAGTAAAGCCATCGATTTTTTACTCATCGTGAAATAGTTCTGTTAACTTATTGTTTTAATTTTGTCAATTATAGCATAACCTACAATCGCTGCACTAGCGGACCGATGCTATTCATTTTAATGATAAAAGCACGAATATTCGCTATTGTATCACTGAATATACAATTAATATCGAAAGAATCATCGTTCATTGCCATTAGTTCGATTCATTAGTTCGATCGTCGAACTAGTGAGATTTTTTTTTCTCATCTGTTCGACCGTCGAACTAGTGAGAACTTTTTTTCTCATTTGTTCGACCGTCGAATTAATTAGATTTAATTCGTAATAGATAACACTCATACATGCAACGCATGTACTCCATGACGCACGCTCGCTTCGCTCGCATATTAAATAACACTAATATCTTCTGTCCCCGAAGTGCCAGGCCTCCGCCGGCCTCCTACGTCGGCCTACGGCCCGGTGCCCATGCCGCCTATAAAGGATATTGTCGCGAAACGGTGATTCATCCACTTAGCGGACGACTAGCAACAGCCTATAATTTTGCGTTTTTTATTTTATTACGAAATTAGTAAAACATTTTAATGTAGTAGAACTATTTTTAAATCTAATTAATTCGACGGTCGAACAAATGAGAAAAAAAAAGTTCTCACTGGTTCGACGGTCGAACAGATGAGAAAAAAAAAAATCTCACTAGTTCGACGATCGAACTAATGAATCGAACTAATGGGAATGAGCCAGAATCATTACCTTTATCGCTGTAATTATCGTTGCTTTAAACAATTGACACCACATTCACTTTTCACTGCACTTGATACTCGATCAAAACATGTAAATGTACTATAGCATAGCAGCTGTCCACGCAGACGCATCGCTCACTCAAGTAGGAGAGAGACGGATGTCGAACGCTGCCAAACGCAAAGGCCGATTGTGCTTCTTTGTCGCTCGTTCCACGCTCTCGCTTGCACTTCAAGCCTTACATGGAACGCCTCAGAGCGAGGTAACGCCTCAGAGGTAACGCCTCAGAGGTAACGCAGAGGTAACGCCTCAGAGGTAACGCCTCATGAGTCATGTTTTTTCGTGCGTGCAGCCGGCTCTATCGAATTATAAGACGTTGTCACGTCAAAAGTTCTCACTGGTTCGACGGTCGAACAGATGAGAAAAAAAAAATTCTCACTAGTTCGACGATCGAACTAATGAATCGAACTAATGGGAATGAGCCAGAATCATTACCTTTATCGCTGTAATTATCGTTGCTTTAAACAATTGACACCACATTCACTTTTCACTGCACTTGATACTCGATCAAAACATGTAAATGTACTATAGCATAGCAGCTGTCCACGCAGACGCATCGCTCACTCAAGTAGGAGAGAGACGGATGTCGAACGCTGCCAAACGCAAAGGCCGATTGTGCTTCTTTGTCGCTCGTTCCACGCTCTCGCTTGCACTTCAAGCCTTACATGGAACGCCTCAGAGCGAGGTAACGCCTCAGAGGTAACGCCTCAGAGGTAACGCAGAGGTAACGCCTCAGAGGTAACGCCTCAGAGGTAACGCCTCAGAGGTAACGCCTCATGAGTCATGTTTTTTCGTGCGTGCAGCCGGCTCTATCGAATTATAAGACGTTGTCACGTCAAAAAATCAATATTTAAACTGTTGTTTTTATTAAAGGATACATCATAAACTTTAATTTCACTATGATGAACCAATATCTGATACAAAACTCTCGTTTTTCATTTAATTTGACTCGTTTTTCATCATTCATTTTCATCATGATTCATTTCATTTGTCAAAATCGTGGCAATCTGTGAACTAATAAAATCTTGAATAATCCATGTGCTGAGTCCTAATTTATTTCTCATATGCGGGTAGTTCTAGTTCGGTACACTTATCTGTTGCCTATATATCAACACTGGTAGAGTTTTAAAATGCATGGACTTAGTGACTTATCACCAAAATTTCACTGGACTTGGGTATTTTTTGCTTTTTGTGACTTAGCGACATTTAGAACTCAGTTCAAAGGATTTAGTGATTTTAGGAATTGGAAAAAAGCCACTTCGCGACATTTAATTTAAAAAAGGGTGAGACCATCTGATAGAGAAAAAAAAAAGATTTTTTTTGAACTGGTTAACTCAATATCGGTAAAAATGGACTTAGTGACTTTTAGAACTCAAGCATCCATTTACAATATTAAAGGCCTGATGACTATTTGCTCTCAAGACAACAATGCCAGTTACAATCAGATAAAATTTAACATCCGCTTATTTAAACAGTTTTGTTAGCTGCCGGGAGCATTCCTGTGACAATCCTTGTTAAGTTTACTAGTGAAACTATTTAGTGATGAGTCTTAGTAGGAAAATGGTTGCGTTCAGTAGTTTAGTGGTTGGCAAAAGTATAGCGACTGTGACGGCAAGGGAGTTGCTTGAAAGGTAGAATTATTCGTGTTATTTGGTTTGTAAGATATCCAATAGGCAATGAAGTGATCCTACAGGCATTATACATTCACGCTAGCTTAAAATAGATAGGATTGGAAAAGAGAAATGGAGCCCTTTGCCTAGTAGGTAATGGGACAATACAGGCTGAAAATGAATAAATAAGGAGGTGACATACTACGTCACTTTGTTATTAAGAAATTCCAGCCATTTGACCACATCTAATACACTTTGCTGGAGTCTTTAAACTTGAATTTGAATAAATGGTACAGGGGAGCCTAGTCAAAAATAAATAAAATGCATTATGATCAAGCTATTTATATTTCGCAGGCGCTGAATAATTTAAGAGCGTATGGTACCTCAAACGCGAGTTCTATAATGCGTAAAAGTATATGATTCACTGCAGTAATCAACATCAGAAAAATATATGATATTCTTTAGGATATATGCTAGTGCCATAGTGTTGTGAAAACATAATACAACTAACTTTGCTCGATAGAAAAAAATCGCGAAGATACCTCTAAAAATTTCTTTTAACGAGTAAAAACCATACTAAAATACATGTCATCGTTCTGATTTTTTTGCCAAATAATTCTACAAGCAACAAACTAAAGTCATAGTGTTTTACTTTTTTAGTCCAATCAATAGTTTTTTTGTAAATCGCAAAATACCACTAATTTCGCACTATTCGGCCGCAGCGAAAGACGTAACAACCGCTTTGTAGTGCAAGCTGATTAGAACTTTATTCTAACAGTATTACAAGCGAAGTTTGAACCACCACAAATGTTGGCAACACCAACAAAGTATATTTTTTAATTTTTAAGTTTCCGTATCCTAATGTCAAAATGTCTTTTCTCAAAAATGGTATGTAATGTTGCCATAACATCTCTAAAAAGTATCCAGAAAGTGAACTTTACCGGAGACTTATACACAACTGTCCAGTAAGAAGCGAGATTTTATATTTGGAATCTCCTACTGTCCAGTAAGTAAGTATGTAATTTACTTACTGGACACTAGGTCATCCTCTTTAGATCTGCTTAGAAAAAAAAACATAGTACCAGACACAGATTAGAGTTTAGCCAATATAACATGGTTATAGAAGGGAGGTTCCAAATATATATCTATCTCTCTTTTTGGTATGACATTTATAGTGTGGGATTTTATGATTGTATTTTAGTAATTTCAGTTTATTAAAAAGTTTTTTCTAAAGTTGTTTCCTAAACTGCCTCGTTGGTCTAGTGGTCGCAAGCTCGACTGCAGAGCGTGAGGTCCTGGGTTCGATTCCCGGGTCGGCCAAAAAGTGCTATTGTGTTTTTCACATATGAATGTAACCTTCAATATTAATTAAACGAATTTGTTGTTAAACTTTCTTTAATTTTTGAGAAAAGCATTATACAAACCTCAACCAGTAAGAAAGCCATCCTGGCCTCGACCATCCAGACCTCACCTGCGGTTCGGTCCGGTTAACTCATACTTGGCCAGGAAGGCTTACTTACTGGATTCTGCAGTAATGTACTATTACATTCATTCATTCAGTCTGCAATAAAATCCGACCACATTCACGTGCTACAAAAAGTCTGTTTTATTTAATATTGTTTCTACACCTGCGAAGCCTCCAAGAACCAGCCCTGCTGCGATACTCCTACAACAAATAGGGTTGCTAATCTGAGGTAGCATACGCTCTTAAGTCCATATCTGTTTTTCTTCTAGCACTATTCAAAGGATTTGCAGATCCCATTCAACTAGCTCAAATAAGTTTGACTTTAAGAAGGAGAGAGAAGAATTCCATAATACTCTGCCAGGAGTCATCGATGTCCTTGCAAAGCATGAGAAGTTCCATGAAATTCCGGCCGCTAGCCAGTGGATGAGAGACGTAAGTTTAAAAGTATAAGTAGAAAAAATAATGCTAAACGATTTCTGACTTTTTAGTCAGAAAAACACTTTAAGTCACAGGCTCTTTGGGCCATAAAGATTTTTAGATCAAAGATCATGATCTAATTCTAAGGAATCTTTATGGCCTATCCTGAATTAAAAAAATTGGTTCCTTAGATTTTGCTACGTGGTTTTAATTTATTGACCCCACTTAAGCTGATGGTTCAAATATGATAGCGGTGGAATAATACCGACTTAAATAACATTTATTATATCATATTATTATGTATGCTAATATAATATATTACATAAATACGCGCCCCCAAGCAAATAGGATATGCCAAATATAGTTAGGAAAACTTTTGTGTGAAGCGATAATTTCTTCAATTATTACCTATAACTTTTCGGTCACGAAAAATTAACACTTGACACACCCGCGCACTTTTTAAGATGATATTCTAATTTTCGACACGTCACGAAGTTTAGTTTTGTAATTAAAGTACCTGTGTGATTTGCGTAGATATGTATTGTTATCTGACGAGAATGCCATACCCCCATTTCCCCCATTGCAGCAATCGCGCCACCCGTTCGTCCGAGCAATATGTGAGAGAGAGTGAGAGTAGACCTACTAATCATCTTGATCTTCTTCTTCTTTTCGAGTCGACAATAATTCTTGATGACTTTGCGTTATAAAGCCAGACCCCCATTTCCCCCAGCAATCGCGCCACCCGGTCGTCCGAGCAATATGTGAGAGAGAGTGAGAGTAGACCTACTAATCATCTTGATCTTCTTCTTTTCGAGTCGACAATAATTCTTGATGACTTTGCGTTATAAAGCCAGACCCCCATTTCCCCCAGCAATCGCGCCACCCGGTCGTCCGAGCAATATGTGAGAGTAGACCTACTAATCATCTTGATCTTCTTCTTCTTTTCGAGTCGACAATAATTCTTGATGACTTTGCGTTAAAAACATGCAATGAAGATGCGTATCTCCATTATTACCAAAGGGTCAAAATGGGTGTACTAAGTCCAACAGGAGGAATTCCTATAGATCTCAAATCATAGCTCAAAATAAGTTCTGTGAAAATCGCGAGAAATCAGTGCTTTGACCAATTGCAAATGTTGCAATTTCCTGTTTTTTATGACGGGACTGAAATATTAATTGGACTGAATTTTTGTTCGAGCCAGACTGGTGTGGTCATAGAATGGACTAAGGGCTCTATAAATAAGCTGAGCTACGGAACCCCCTTGTCAAACTTGGTTTCATCCAAATTCAATGTAAAAAATAAACAGTTTACTTTGAATAGGTCAAATTGGCATAATACAGAAAAAGCCAGCATTTCTCTTAGTATTTGTTGTTTTAGAATGAAGGAAGAATGAAGTGAAGTCCTAATTATACCTTTTAGGTAGAGCAGCTACTATTGACTGAATTAAATATAATCAAGAATACTTATTTGCCATCGACACGCTTCTAATCTCTCGTCTCTTCTTCTAAATAGGTTCTAAGACGTTGTTGAAGTAAAGTTGTGACCCCTCCTCGATGATGTTCTATAATGTTTAATTTTGAGAATTTTAGGTTTTAAATGGAAATATCATCGGCGGTAAGAACATGAGAGGACTGACAACTGTAATGACGTACAAAATCATTGAAAAGCCAGAGAAGATCACGGACGAAACGTTGCGACTGGCGAGAACTTTGGGATGGTGTTCTGAAATTGTAAGGATTTTTAATTTTTTTAAACTTGGGTAGCATAGTGTGTTACTTGTAGATATTCTAGAAAATTAAAAATACTGGTTGGCAGAGAATCATCTTTATTAGCACCTTAATTTTTTAGATTATTCTACATTATAGCAGGTTAAAGGGGCCTAAAAGTCTGGCATCCAATCTTACCAATGGATATTGTATTCCCCAGTAGAATTAACTGGGCTGTGGAGGTTAAATAGACAGCCGCTCCATGTAAAATGCTACATCTGGTTTGACTAAAGGTCGACCCCAAAATAGTTGGGAAAATACTAGGCTAGATCACTAGATGACCTAAATCATTTTATTCCAGTTACAAGCATACTGCTGCGTGCTGGATGACATAGCCGACGGATCCATCACCCGAAGAGGCAAACCTTGCTGGTACCTACGCGACGGAGTCGGCGTCGCAAACGCAGTCAATGATGCTACTCTTATCCACTATGCTCTTCTGCAAATACTAAGAACTAACTTCGAGAAAGCGCACAACTATGTGAATATCTTCCATAACTTTAATGAGGTATGTACCAAATTGGTATTGACCACCTATAGCTTGGGTAGGTATCTAGTTGAAGGATAGGTAATTCAATGTTCGTGCAATTCTGTGTAGGTATAATATGGCAATGCAGATATTTTGATCACTTCATCAAGAAAGAGTCTGAAATACTGAAACAAACTACTCATGGTGCTACGGACAGATCTGGATGCACTCATAGACTACGTGTAACTGTTGTAATTTTATTTTTTTGTAACGTTACAGACGCTTTTCTACACATGCCTTGGACAATATCTGGATATCATGACGGGACTGAAAAAGAAGAACTATAGTTTATTTACTATGGACCATTATGACGCAATAGTCAAGCACAAATCTGCATATTACACTTTTAAACTGCCCATAACTCTTGGATTGATGTTGGCAAATCAATTTAACGAAGAAACTCATAAGAATGCTGATGATATTTCTATGCAATTGGGAAGACTGTTTCAAATGCAGGTGAGCATGATCATATTGTCTAAATCATCAATATTCAAACATTTTTTTCTTTTCTGGAACCTTTATTTTGTATATAATAATTTATATTATTGTTATATAATATGACAGGACGACTATATCGACTGTTATGGAGACGAAAATTTGACCGGTAAAATGGGCACTGATATCCAGGAAGGCAAATGCTCATGGTTAGCTGTGAAAGCGCTGCAGCAGTGTAAACCCAACGATCGCGCTGTATTTAAAGTTTGTTACGGCAGTCAGGAGCCGGCGCATATAGAGCGCATTAAGGTGCTTTATAACCAGCTCAAGATCCCACAGCTTTATAAGGACGAAGAAAACGAAATCTCTAACAACATTGTTCAGAGAATAAAAGCCATATCATCAAATGCTGAACGTGATTTGTACCTACAAATTTTGGGTGGCCAATATGGCAGAAATCATTAGGAAAGGTTTTAAAATAGAAATATAAACATTTTAATATGGTTAAAGGAAGGGTTAGATGTAATAAACAAATACAATTATTATGTGTTGTTTTATTTATCATCTCGGTCACGCTCTTTGTTAAGTTTTTTTTTAATTGACCTAAAAGACTAGTGTTTGTTCTACAATTGCCATAAACAGCAAAAAAATCATCAATGTCATTGTCAACCATCTGTCATTTCATCGTGACAACAGCTTGACTGTCAGTGTCAATGTATCGCCAACTTTGGAGGACGTTGCGGCCGTCAAGTCCAGTTTTATAAATATCGTGTGCGTTTATTTTCAGTTTTAGTTTAATAAATAAACCATGAAACGAATATTATAACAGAAAAATTCTAGTACGTTACGTGGACATTTGAAAATCTCCATAAATTGTGCATTCAAGTATATTCTTGAGGAATTCGGTCAGAGAAAGCGGGCACGTAGCTATTATTTAATTAAAGATGAATAATATAAAATTCCTTCATCTCGTGAGTAGAACACGAACATTATGCGGCAACTTTGTCAAACATCCGGGGTAAGTTAACCTGATGATATTATAATAACATTTAGAACACTACACATTCAGTTTAGCACTAAAAATTCAGTTTAGCCTACTGGGATCATACTGAGAACAAACTTATTTTTTAAGAACATTAATGACTAAAGTGTCCGCCCCTAAGACGACCGTGCCTTTCTTATAAGTATACTACTCCTATTTATGAAAGCTGAAGGCAGCATTCTTAAATAGGAGTAGTATACTTAAAGGATAAGGATCAATGCATTATCATGAAACACTCAGTCATTAAGAGTTAAACACATAGGTACAGTTATCTGAGTCATTAAAACTTTGAGCAAGGCACTGTTGCCATGCCTGTGATTCTTTATCATCAATTAGTCTAAAATTAGAAAGTTGCTAATAGTATGTCAACTGACCCCAAAATTTGAAAGGTCACTAAGCTTATTTTAAAGTCAAACTGGGGTCAAGTAAAAATAATATTTCTGACTGACCTCAATTGAGCAACAGCATTTATTTTCTCAAATAAATCACAGTATTTACATTTTCATGTTTACAGTTTTCTACAGCAGTCGGTGAAGAGAGCCATGCAGACCAGTGTGTCTATATCTCAAATAATGAAGGAAAAGGAAGTGTTCCACGATGTACTGCCTGGAATCATAGACAACCTGGAGGCTAGTTCCAAGATATCGAAACTACCTGAATTGGGGAGCTGGGTCAGAAAGGTTTGTATGATTTTTGTTGTACCTACAGTTCATTTAATGTGTGGAATAAAACTATCATCTAACGGCCTTATTAATAAAAAAAAGTTAAGCCTGCTTAAACTTACGCTTGGTTTATCTCGCATGCCGTCTCACTTCAAAAATATTCAAATGAAAGGGACGGCATGCGAGATAAACCAAGCGTAAGTTTAAGCAGGCTTAACTTTTTTTTATTAATAAGGGGGTATAGGTTTAAGGCCGAAATTAGTCACAAGCTACATAAGAAATCCCCCAATTTACGTATCATAGATTCCTTCTTTCATGTCTTCAGTAATCGATCATCATCTGCATTTTTTTTTTTTTGGTGTGTGGAAAATCATCGAATAACCCCCCCGCTCTTGGGCAGAGCGAAGGGGAGTGTCAGACTTCACTGACTAAAAACCAAACCATGTTCCTTCTTCGCCCTTGTGTTGGAGCCGCGTTATCCTTTCAATAATCCACAGCATCTGCCTTGCCTTATCTCAACTTTATTGGGGTCAGCTTCCAGTCTTACTGGATGCAGCTGAATACCTATATGTTACATGGAGCGACTGCCTACCTGACCTCCACAAACCACTAAGTACTGGGCAATACAATACTCCTTTTGATGCTTTCAAAAATATCCTGTCCTTATTCCCATTTATTGAGGGTTGGTGCAATGCAGCATGTATTTTTAAATACTTATTAGTCTAAGAATATCTTCTTACTAAACTTATTGTCTCAGTAATCTATAGAAAGTTAGCGAATGCAGTCGCTGTGGCCGAATTCGGCTAGATGGCATCAATAATCATCATCATTATTGTCTCAGTACCTAAGGGACTTTCTAACCATATGCCTGTTGACATAGTCTATCTTTTATTTCTATCATCTTCTACCCTAGCCATCCACATTCAACCTCAAACTTTTACCTCATTTGCCTGCCAGTAGACCACAACATATACTCTTTATATCCTTAATAACATAGATAGGCCCTTGTACTGTCATTCTGTTACCCATTATTACCAGCTCCCAATATTTGGTGCTGTTGCAAGCATCATTAACGCGGGATGACTCTCAGAACATACCCCGTAAGTGTAAACTGTGAAAGCTTCAAACATTGTCAGATGAGCCCTGTTGCTGAAAATTCAAACTCAAAGTTAAACTACTATTTGATACCCTAAACTCTGCCCTTGAATTACTTAGCAGAAAACCATTGCATGTTGCTGCATGTTGTTGTTGCATGTTGCTTATTAAAGATAAAGTAATGTGCAATCAAATTGTCCTTGTGATATAATTTTAAGTTACTTCATACTAAAGATAATAAACAGCCTTGACCAAAATATTACATAAACAGTCATATATCATATTTATTTTGTTTTGAAACACAAATGCGTATTATTGTTTACATTGCTTAAAAAAAAGCATGAAATCCTTTTCATAATAAATTAACGTATCAAAATGATGAATTTCGAAAACATGTGACATCTACCAACACGCACTGGGCACGGGTGGCGGATTATAGCCCATCCCTCTCCTAGAGGAGTACGTACTAGTTGTAAGACTTTTGAGCTTCTGATTACCAATAACGACTGTATATTTTCAATGTTTACAGGTACTGGAACACAATTTGAGCGGCGGCAAACATTCAAGAGGATTGATCACAATGTTAGCTTACGAAATGCTTGAGAAACCTGAAAATATAACCGACGACAAACTCAAATTGTCGAGAGTTCTGGGGTGGTGTGTAGAAATGGTAATTATATTTTTGTATCTCATTAGCTTTGCCTACAGTTTCGCTTGAAATTATCGCACGGAAACGTTATGACCCTTGGGGATAAGGTAGGTTCCCATTGGTTAGAAGATTTTCGAAATCAGATCTGTAGTTCGTAAACTTACCTCTATACAATGTTTAGGGAGTACCTATGGGTAGAAATATAATTAACTATTATAAAGAACTTGGACAAGGATCGTTACAGTTATCGATCTGTCTACTACTTTGGGAATATAGGCGTGAGGCGAGAATACACAAATAAATTTACGCCTGTTCCTATGGGGGAAAGGTGGAAACCACAGAACGCCACTATGCCAATGCTACATAACAATCCCTGCATACCTACTCTTTTGCTTCGTCTACATTCACATCTAGTCACACATACACGCTGGCTGCGAATGTATTCGTTTTAAATTAAGATAAGAAAAAAATCTTGGTAACTTAAAAATACTTTTCTTCCAACTATGCTTTAATTTCATCATAATCACACTAAAAACTCAGCACAAAGCGAGTCTTTAGTGCTCTAGAGCAATAAAAATGTATGAAATTTCATTATTGCACAGTTTATTTTTTTTAATCGCACCGATGCCAATCTCAATGGATTAGCTCTATTCAGCCAGCCGATATCAATACTTTTTTTTTACATAAGTATTATTCGTTTCTATCCTACTACTTGTTCCAAATTTAAAAAATGATTGTTGCTAACTAGTTACTATAAAATGAAAGAAATTTAAAAAAGTAATTTGGCGGGAACTTTTGGGGAACTTTGTTAATTTTGCTTGACAATATTTTTGGAAACGATAAAGTGTGATACTATCTGATTTTGAGTGCTTCGGCTTCGAATTAAAATGGAATCATTTAGCGACACATTAACTCCGGAAAACATTCTAAATGAAGACGACAGTGTTATGTATAGAAAATCTTTTAACTGTTTGATATGAGTTTCTTTTATCTACTATTCCTTTATGTAATAGTTGAAAGAAAAGTAGATTATGCACCTCGCCTTAAGTAATTTATATTGCCCTCGTGCCTGTTAGATTAGAGCCCTCGCTAACGCTCAGGCTCTAAATCAGGCACTCGGTGCAATAATAAATTACTTTGTGCTCGATGCAATAATCTACTATTAACAACATATTTTAAATGATTTATTTGAATTATGATGATGAAATGATGATTTATTTGATAAAATAAATCATCGAGTTGCTAAAAAGAAAAGTCATCCAATATGGATGACTTTTCTTTTTAGCAACTCGAAGCTTCTCTTCGAAGACAGTAGGTATGTGTCTAGACTAAAGCCTAAAGTATTAGGTACTTACCTATAAAAATTGTGATAAGTATTTTTCATAATATAATAATAATAATAATATTCCACAACTATCACACAACGCCATCTAGTCCCAAGCTAAGCAAATAATATCAGCTATTATATTATATCTATATATATAGCTATAATATCTAATATGTATCTAAATGTTGTATAACGCTTAGGTATATCATCCGAACGGTTGGATAGAGACTTCAGGTGTACGGCCACATTTCGCCAGTCGCGTTCCACCCATGTAATCTGGGGTGAACTTACATCCATTGAATTGCTTCCTTGTGGATACGTCGCAGTTAAGATGACTAAGTGCTTCGTGCCAAGCCTTAAAAGCGTAAAAGACGTCATTCGCCCCGTTTAGGTTCGGTGGTGCGACTCGAGACATCGCCAAACTAAAAACGACAAATTAACGTCTCTTGGTTTCTCCCAAAAAATGTTGAATCACTGATGATAAATCCGTTTATTCTTATTACCCACAGCTTCAGGCATACTTCATAGTAGTGGACGATATAATGGATGGGTCGACGACTCGTCGCGGCGTGCCGTGCTGGTACCGGATGCCCGATGTCGGCCTCGGCGCCATCAACGACTCTATACTCATCCACTGCGCAATTATGGAAACATTGGAGACCTACTTCGGCAAAACGCAGCACTATGTTGATGTTATTCGGCTTTTCAATGAGGTGTGTATGTTATTGTATGCCTGTATTGTATGTATAACGGGCTGGTGTCCGCAAATCTTCGTCCAAAACGAGTATTTTGCGTATGGGTGGGAAATTTATTCGATCCACCCCAATATTCCGAGAAAGGCCCGCAGCTTCGATTACTGACGATCTCGCGGAGAGTACCTGGGTTACCGAGGTCTTCTTAGCATGTCGATGGCAATCTAAATTGTGTCGGGCCAAAACTAAGTGCCCCATCTTTTGAGGAACAGCACCACATTTACACTCTACAAGTACTTTGTCCTGTATTGGGCAACCACTGGACAGTGCAGAAGCACGAGGGCTTATGTCTCGTCTTCCTCCATATAGGCTCGGCATTACTATTGTATGCTTATAGATTTGTCTAACGATAAGAAGTCATTGATTGGAATTGGAGACCTACTTTAGCAAAACACAACACTATGCTGGTGTTATTCGGCACTTCAATGATGTGTGTGTCCATATTTGCGTTGTTATGTGTTTATAAATTAACTTCGCATTCTGTTTGACAATTGAATGATGATTGTTTGAATGTGTGAATCGAGTACTATGTGGTAAGCTTATGTTTTGATGACGACAGATTCAATATCTGGGCTTGGCGAATACTTGAGACTCGCCAGACCCGAAAAAAATGTTCGCATTTGACATGGCTGTTGGCCACGAGAACCCCTGCACAACCCCTCCTGTTCTTTAGACAAAAACCAAGAAAAATGTGTTAATTTGGCATTAATAAAAAAATACCTTAAAAATTAAGTAAATGCTAGCTAAGCTTTAGTAAAAGCTTTCATCCAAGTACTTACCCATATTAACCAGTTACCCTCAATTTCCAGGCACTTCTCTACACATCAATGGGCCAGCATCTAGACTTCACAACAGCTCAGCAGTTAAAAGACTACAGTCTATTCACAGTAGACCGGTACGAGTCTATTGTGAGGTACAAGACTAGCTGCTATACCTTCCGGTTACCTGTCCTCCTAGGATTGACTCTGGTCAAGGATGTGGATGAGAGCATATACGGACATGTTAATGATATTTGTATGAAGTTGGGGCATCTGTTTCAAATGCAGGTAAGGTAGTTTTTGAGTATAATATTCTTATTTCATGTTTTTATCTTAGTCGGAGTTTGAAACAGGGACTGAATTACCCAAAAATTACGGTACCTTTAAATTTCGGTATGACGTCATACCGTTAAATAAGGGTTACCGAAATATTGCGATACCGTTATTTTTTCCGGTAGTGAAATTCTGAGTATGGAAATGCATACCGGTATATTTCGGTAGAAGTACCGTAACCGTTATAAATATATCGGTAGCGGTACCTAAACCTTAATAAATAGGGGTTTGCTTTGACGCACCGCCTCGCCACTCTGTCTGTCGTTCACTTGCCGATTGTTGCACATTATTAGATTATAAACTACATACGCAAGTTCTAACGTCTTCCACCGCACACACGCGCGCCGCGCATGCATTTCGGTACCGAAATCGTGTAAGGGTTAAATAACGGTTTAGCCCAACCTTTATTTATAAAGGTACCGGTATAGCTCAACCTTTATTTTAAACCGGTACCGGTATATTTTTGAGGTATCTTAACCTTTAACCGTAACCGCTTTCAGTCCCTGGTTTGAAAATTCAAAATTGCATTTGTAAACTTAGTTTCCGTTGTTAAGTAATATCCTTCAGTTACGTCACTCGGAGTCGTTCAAAGCGTATATAAAGTGCCCATTCACCATTGAAATAGCGTAACTAAACAAAATTCTCTATTATACTATCGATAAATTACCAAGATAAGCCTCTTAGGTCTAATGGAGCCTGGATTTGTACCAGATTGATGGCAATAGGCTCGTCCCCTTTTACATAGAACGTAAAACATAACTGGCCACATGTGAGTGTACCATTAGGTACACGTCTGCCTATCCCTTCGGCGATTAGAGGCATGATTTTATGTTGTTATGCAAATGTTACTTCATCACACAGGTCTTAACTTTTTTTACGAAGATCAGAATAAAAACGGACGTAACACTAATGTGACCTCTTTATTTCAATCGGCAATAAGAAACTGTCGTTATCCAATTTAAAGTACTTACAATAGACTCGATTGCTGATATAGGTCACTCGGCTGCCAATCTAAAATTGAACTGAGGTGGGAGTAGTAGTAAGTAACCACATAGTGGGTCTCAAACAGCAGCAAACGACGCTTAGGTAAACTCAAGAAGGACGAACCCGAGTTGAATAGGCATGAAATATCTCCGTTCCATGAAAACCATGTCAGAGGCCCTTGCGGCGGTTTAGAAACTCTGACACTAGGGTGTGTAGGGTCG
The DNA here is from genome assembly GCA_949316265.1 of Diarsia mendica. Taxonomy (NCBI): domain Eukaryota; kingdom Metazoa; phylum Arthropoda; class Insecta; order Lepidoptera; family Noctuidae; genus Diarsia; species Diarsia mendica. The sequence continues at coordinate 10,842,170 of OX438902.1, read as the reverse complement.
TTAGACCTTACTGCCCACACGATAAGAAGAAGAAGAATCTCCGTTCCAATAAGAAAAGAATCATCAAAATTGGTTCATAAACGACGAAGTTATTCGCGAACACACATAAAAAAACGAACGAAAAATGTACATAAATTATAAAAAAATGGCCATAAAATGAAAATTACTGGGCCAAACCATGGCAAATTTTTATGGGACCAAATGGCAACTATTCCGCGTCAAACTAAAAAAGAATCACGTAAATCGGATCATAAATCGCGACGTAATCGGTGTACATACATAGAGAAAAAAAAAAAAAACATACCGATCGAATTGAGAACCTCCTCCTTTTTGGGAAGTCGGTTAAAAAGGGGGAAGGGAGTCTAATGCCCTGCAGTAGAATGGCTAATAGAATACATAACAGTATTGTAGCATACATTCACAAAAAAACCGATTCATTCATCCTTTCAGTCTTCAGAAAGAGTGAACTGGCATCTTTTGTGAACACTCGTTCTATTTTCAAACTCATTCATAGTTTTCTACGAGATCGAGGTCAAAACCAGGCTTATCAACCTTGCGCCACGACTTTTGAACGCAGAAGCTTCGACCAGCATTAAAGTTTGGTCGCACAACCGGATGTTAGACCAGTTTTGTTCAAGATAGCGGTCGGTCATGCGAAAAGGCCCATTTAGCAATAAATAAATGAATAAAAAGTCATAGTCGTCCCTAAGAAATTATGAAGATAAAATTATTTTCTTTTCTTTTCCAGGATGATTACATAGACTGTTACGGCGACGAATCAGTAACGGGCAAAGCAGGGACAGACATCCAGGAAGGTAAGTGCTCCTGGTTGGCTGTCACCGCTTTACAGCGCTGCAACGAAGCACAAAAGGCTCTCTTCTATCAATACTACGGCAGCAAGGAAATAGAACACGTCGCAATTATAAAGCAGCTTTACGATGATCTGCGGTTACCAGAAGTATATAGGAAGGAGGAAACGGATATTTATGATGATATTGTTCTGAAGGTTCGTTCGCTGCCTTCGGAAACTGCTCCGACGTTCTTCTTTAAACTTATAGATAAGATTTATAAGAGAAAGCATTAATTATGTATGTTTTGATTGGGTGAAATACAGTGTATGTTTTTTTCGAAGCAAGCTTGAAGGATTAAGGGCGAATTTCGTCAGTGAAACTGAATCACAGTAAATCTAAACGGCGTTTAAGAGCTGGTAGTTTCAATAGCAATGATGAATTCAGTTTCATTTACCTAGTACAGGCCTTTAATCACAGATATAAATATAACTAGATAACACAAGAGCACCTACTTATCGTGCCCCATCGCGTGCCCGGATTAATTATTTTACGAGGTTAATGTCGAGCAAGCCGAACAAGCAAAAAAGTACCTTAAGTCTGTCGATTTAAGGTACTTTTTGGCTTGTCGTCTGTGGCGGTCAAAAGGTTAAAACAATAACGTTACACTGTTACAACTCAAGAACTTACTTCTAGACATTTAAAGAACAATAGACTAGTTTGCATAATAATTGTGCTTATGACGTCATAGTAGATAGAAAAAAAAATGGCATGCTTGGTTTTCGAACTGATCATGATACTTGAGTTATCTAGGTATATCTGGCACACGGCGTATGCCAAACGCGCAGACGACGCGCGTTTCCCGCTTTTTGCGTATTTATAGATTCAAAAGCGCGTAAAATGCGATAGAACGCGTATGAAGCGCGTTCGAAACTCGTTTGAAGCGCGTACAAAGAGATCGCTATATCTGTGCGTATACGCACTGTAGACGCGCGTTTCACAATCGCCCCGTGTGCTTAGGTTACAAGGTTGCGTTCAAATCTCGTTCTCTAATCTGCGCGTTTAAAATACGCCGTGTGCTAGGGGCCTAACATTGTAAGACCATTATTTAAGAATTTTACCCATTTGTGGTGCTGAATAAAGATTTATTTAATTGTTGAAATTCGCCCATAATGAATCTTGATCGTATTTCTCACTGACCTCATCGAAATATATTTTGTTGACAAAAAATCTTGTAAAGGTTGTTGAGAACAAAGAAAGGAAGGTTTTTTAAAATACACCCTATTTTAAAAAACCTTCCTTTCGTAATTCGATCGAAGCTTGATTACGAAAATTTGATTAGATTTATATTTTTCTATGGAAAAAGATAATATTTAATTAAGAAATAAGGACTAATACTTGTATTATTTATTATTTCGGGTTTATATCATGACAATAATAAAATGTGTTCCATTATTTTATTTTAACGGATTACCAGTGGTAAGTTAAAGCATTGCCTCCTTGTAAGAGATTTTTCAATCTGTGTATTGCAATGTCGTTAATTCTAATTATGTTAAGTCACATAATCTATTGAGTTCCGTACCTGTTCATGAGTATTTTAAGGTCTCGTCCGTCGAACATTCAGAATTACGGACGCTAGTATAAAAGTAGTCAATTCGCATTTGCGGAATGTATTGAACTTATTATAAATGGCCCTAGATTATCTAGAATATGCTCAGCTCGAGATCTACAAATGGTATTTAGTAGTTTTGGTGCTTGGGCATGTTTTGTCGTAAATAAATGAAATTGCAAGTCACAGCGGTGTACGACATGTGACACAAATAACGTCTAGAAAAACTATATGCTATTAAAGTTTATAGTTTCTGATCTTGGCTTCAGACCTGCCGAACCGTAAAGTTCATAACAACATCTACAGCCCGCAGACTAAAACGGACATGCGATTAAATTCTCGACTTTGTTTCACCGTTCACAATGTTGATATTTATTTGGCAGAGTAAAACCACGCTGTACTGCGTAGACAGCGGCATGCCATTCAATTTTCGACTGTATTTCAACGTCTACAATGTTGATATTTATTTGGCGGAGTAAAACCACGCTGTACTGCGTAGACAGCGGCATGCCATTCAATTTTCGACTTTGTTTCAATGGTCACAAAGTTGATATTTATTTGGCAGAGTAAAACCACGCTGTACTGCGTAGACAGCGGCATGCCCTTCAATTTTCGACTTTGTTTCAATGGTCACAAAGTTGATATTTATTTGGCAGAGTTAAAACGCACTGTACTGCGTAGATAACGACATGTGGTTCAATTTTCGAATTTGTTCCAAGGGTAACAAAGTTGATATTTATTTGGCAGAGTAAAAACGCACTGTACTGCGTAGACAGCCGCATGTCATTAAATTTTCGACTTTGTTTCAACTTCTACAATGTTGATATTTATTTAGCAGAGTAAAGGCGCTTTACTGTGTCAGGTCATTTAGTTGTGCTGTGTATATTTAGTCAACTAGTCTACCAATTCTATATATTTAGTTGATTCTAGTTATTTTAAGTTGGTGAAGACTGTGGGTCCATATTGGCTCACCTAAAGTTTTTTACCCGAAATTGTTCTTCCTAACGATTTGTAATCCGAATGATCACTCCTCCTAAAATTTTTCATCCTAAAGTTTGAATTCCTACTATTTGTAATGCTACTGGCGATGTTCCTAACACTCATGTTTCCGAAAATTTTAATTCATAATATCGTTATTGTAAACATATTTCAACTCCTACTGTTTTTTATCCTAACGTTTTTATCCCTAAACATAATTGCCATAATATTTTCACTCATACAACTGTTTAGAATGATTAAAGGTCGTTTCACTGATTTTTGTCTTGAAATGAAATAAATGAATGAAATTCAGGTCAGAGTGTCGTCTTGGGGGCACTATGAAAAAAATACTTAGAAAAATTTCGCGACCAATTTCCAGGTAGCGCTCGCCGGCCGCTGCCGCGGCACCGCTGTCGCTCGGCTCGCGCGTAGTTGGTCACAGTTCTAACCTAACCTAACCTATGGATATCTTTGCATAGTATATAAGGTCCCATTAAAATAGGTGGACAAATTTTAACACAGCGTTTAGTAAGCCTAACTAAAGACACCTAAACAAAAAAAAAACACTATATAAAGTGATTTTATTTTGACTTAAAATAATAAATTGCCGGCACTCTAGAACAAACTCATCCTATAAAAGTAGGTATTTTAATGTCTTTTTCTTATATATTTTTTTAATATTGTCCTTATTTTAGCGGTCTAAATGATTTCTAAAATTTTGTCCACCTATTTTAATGGGACCTTTTATAATACTGATTATTATGAATAAAAAGTAATATAAACAAAAAAGATATGACTTTGAATAATAGTGTAAAAGATGGTTATGTTGAGAAAATATAGGAAAACAAATAATAGTGTAGGTAATAGATGTTTATTGCTACTGACATTATGAAGTTGAATGCTTCGGAATTAAAACATTAGAGACAGAGACTTTAGGAATTGCGATCGTTAGGATGAAAAATGTTAGGAAGAACATTTTCGGATTTCCAATTATCGGAGTTGAAATTTTAGGTGAACTTTGGCGCACCCGAAGATTGTATGTTTATTTTCTTTGTTACATATTGACTGTCATAATAACTCAGCAATTAATGTTACCGTTTCTTTTATTTTTAAGTATGTCTCTTTCGATGACAAGTATTTTTATTTTCATCAGAATAAGGTTGCTATTAGGTTAATGCTATCAGAGAGAAATAAAACATAATATATTATGCATTTATTGTCCCAAATATGCGCAAAAAATACCCATAGAGCTTAAAATATCTTCCATTAATCAACATGTTTCGTCTGTCGGGTAAATAAGTTTATAATAATAATTATGTAAGTCAAATATACAAACTCGTCAGATTTGTAACTCTTCCAAACAATACTGTGCCAACTAAGATACATTTTCTGGAGTTCTACAAAACGAACACCAAAATAAAATCATTGTGAAATCAACCTTATTGACAAAAGGCTGAAGTTGATATTTGTTTAGCTGGAATCTTCTTCCCAGCGTACCGACATCAATCTAAATTGTGTTGGTCCACAATGTAGCTACTAAGTTTAATACGATATCTCGTCTATACAAATAATTTTTGATTGGACCGGTTACCTATGGTGCTATAGTTTTGCAACTAAAACAAATATATTATACTAATAGGAGATTTATAGATTCTTACACATATTTATTTTTAATATAAAAAGACCTGATAAAGAAAGGATTTTTTTTTTCAATTTGTTCTATTTATCTATATTGATTACTCCTTTGTTAAAAACTCGAATAAAAATATTTTAGCCCCTTTTTAGGGTTCCGTAGTCAACTAGGAACCCTTACGGCCTTATTAATAAAAAAAAGTTAAGCCTGCTTAAACTTACGCTTAGTTTATCTCGCATGCCGTCTCACTTCAAAAATATTCAAAAGAAAGGGACGGCATGCGAGATAAACCAAGCGTAAGTTTAAGCAGGCTTAACTTTTTTTTATTAATAAGGGGGTTATAGTTTCGCCATGTCTGTCTGTCTGTCTGTCCGTCTGTCCGTCCTCGCTTAATCTCTGTGACCGTTAGCACTAGAAAGCTGAAATTTGGTACCAATATGTGTATCAATCACGCCGACAAAGTGCTAAAATAAAAATTGGAAAAAAATGTTTTATTAGGGTAGCCCCCCTATATGTAAAGTGGGAAGTGATTTTTTTTTTAATTTTAACCCTAACGTGTGATATATTGTTGGAAAGGTATTTAAAAATGAATAGGGGTTTACTAAAATCATTTTTTGATAATGTCAATAATTTCGGAAATAATCGCTCCAAAAGTAAAAAACAAAGCGTCCCCCCCCTCTAACTTTTGAACCATAAGTTTAGAAAATACGAAAAAAATCTGAAAAGTAGAACTTTATAAGGACTTTCTAGGAAAATTATTTTGAACTTGGATGGAAACAACATATGGAAACTGCAGTTAACCAATATAATTTGGTCCCTGAATCGTATGAGCGCCTATACAATCCAGAGGTCAAGTTTCATTGGCCCGTATTTCAAACAAAAAAAGAATTATTACTACGGAACCCTACACTGAGCGTGGCCCGACACGCTCTTGGCCGGTTTTATTATGTGTTTACACTAATTTTGTAAGATATAAAAAATAACAATTTAATATTTTATGTTGAAGTTGAAAAAGTTATGTAATTTATTTTGAGAGTGGCAGCTTTTGTATAAATAACTTCATTATTCATTCATATTGCATGATGTTTGGTAAGAAGTTTTTTTGAGTCGAAAACGTCATAATTTTGTATGCGCCTAAATATCATTTTTATTCGGTGAGGTAAGGTAAATGCCCCTTATACAATATGTTTTCAACATTTACTTCAGAATAAAAAGTTCTATCTATTGATATAACTTTTATATAAATTCATGATGAAATGTCTTAGCAGTACACGTTTGAAATTGTGATTTAGAGGATTTGTTAGCTTAAGGACAGAGAGTCATGTTTGAGGAAAAAAAGTATCGAGCCGATCATTCTAAATCGCGTTTCTATCTTTACGATTTACTAGAGAGTATGTTCAATTTTTTTGTAATGATTTTTATTTATTAAAAAACTCGTATTTAGTTCGATTTTTATAGGTTCAAAAATCTTAAAAAGTACTGCAACCCCGCCTTAAGACGAAAGACTTAAGGTACTTTTTTTGCTTGTTCGGCTTGTCGTCTATACGCGACTAAGGATAATTTCTTTATAGTTTTTCTCCAAGAAGCAAAAAACAGTCAAAATTTAGGCATTATATCGCTCGCGCGGCAGGGCGGGGGGTGAGGTCGTGCGTACATAAAAACAAAGTACTGCAACCTCGCCTTAAGGTACTTTTTGGCTTGTCGCTATACTTGTGTTAAGTGACTGCCTCGTTGGTCTTGTGGTCGTAAGCGCGACTGCTGAACATGAGGTCCTGGGTTCGATTGTCGGTTTGGACAAAGTGTTTCCATCTTTGTACCACCCACGCAGTGTGAATTTGTGCCTGTTTGATGGCTCCCCCCCCCCCTATTATTTCTTGGGACTTAAATATTACTCAAGGTTGCGGGGACCCGCTGGATGAGAGACGCACGGGACCGGTCAATGTGGCGACGCCTGGGGGAGGCCTATGTCCAGCAGTGGACGTCTTTTGGCTGAAATGATGATGATGATCAAATATTACTGGGGAAATGGGTGTGTACTATTAGATACACCTCTCCCTTCGGGGATTACGAGCGTGATGTTATGTTATGTGAGGCTTTTTTTGGAGAGTGGGAAATTATTAAATGACTCCTCCCGCTCATGTTGCTTTTTTAGTCCTCTGTGCCGTGGTATCTCTTTCGAACAACCCGCGGCCCCGACGGGAGGTAAATGTCCCTTTTTTTTGTTTTTTGGTGGGTGGAAAATCATCTAATGACCCCCCCGCTCTTGGGCAGAGCGAAGGCGAGTGTCAGACTTCTACTGACTAAAAACCGAACCCATGTTCCTTCTTTGCCCTTGCGCCGAGGCCACGTCATCTAGTACAAAATAAGTCGGCTTCCATATTTTAACATAGGTAAGCCTTTTAGTTCTTGTCAATATTAACCGTTTAGTAACTTGTATATTTTATGCGTAACTATGGTCAGTTATTTCCGAAGGTTGAAAAACATATTCTTGACAGAAAATCATTAATTCATTATTTATTTTTAGAATCATGACGTTATTTGTACAAAGAAATAAATATTGTATTCATTTGCAAATGAGTACCTACATGGGAACTATAATAAATTTATATAAATAAATGATTTTATTATTCAAATTGCCTTTTTATTTCGTTTTAACATTATAAATTATAGTCTTTGACGCAAGTACGTACGTATGTTCGTAAAAACACATAATCGGCGTAACGCTTGCGCAAATCTTACTTGTTTATTTATTTAAACTTCATGTACAATGTACCTATGGCTTACTTAAGGTAAAGTTACTAACTGCCACACTCAGAGTTGTTTAATGATTACTTAAGCCGTCACTTCCCAAGTAACACAAAACAACATTATAAGAAGCGTACAACAGCATGGACTTACGTGCAAAGCAGTAAATGAGCAGCATATGTATCACTATATCAGCCGTATAAAAGTTTATAAGTGTCTTGTAAGCTCAATTTGGGCCCCAAATAATACGGCTTTGAGCATTATTAAATACTAGCTTTTGCCAGCGGCTTCGCCCGCGAGAAAGTGTCGATTTTCCATACAAACTTTCATCCCCTATTTAAATCCCTTAGGGGTTGAATTTCGAAAAATCCTTCCTTATTCTTTGTCTACATTATAAAGGGAACCTCTGTGCAAAATTTCAGCTTTCTAGGTCCAAGGGTTTGGGCTGGGCGTTGATGAGTCAGTCAGTCAGTCAGGACTTCTCTTTTTATATATTAGATATAGGTACTGCTGCTAACCAGCGCTTATAGGTAATTTTACTGAAGACAGACATTAGTAAAGTTGTTAGACAGCGTATTCTAATGTAAAAAGATTTTTTTTAGACGTTAGTACAGTTTTTAACAGTTACTTTGAATTACAATGCCAAAGTTACCTACGTTTTATTCTAAGACTGAATGTTTTTTTTTTCTTTCTATAAAAGTATTTGAAAAAACTTATCGAAACATGTCCGATTTGATTATTTTGTTTAGTGTACTAATTGTAGTGTAATTTTAGTAAAGTTTTGTACAAAACCTTTACTAAGTGACGGCATAAGTAATGAATTAATGATTAAACGTCTCTGAGTGCGGCAGTAAGGTTACTAATGACTGCCTCGTTGGTCTAGTGGTCGCAAGCGCGACTACTGAGCATGAGGTCCTGGGTTCGATTCCCGGATCAGGCAGTTTTAATGTTAAAAAAACGCGTCTTGCATTCTACCTCGTAGTTGGTGAGAAAACGAGTGCTAGTCGCTTTATCTGCGCTCTACACCGAAAACAAAAAAAAAAGAATAAGAAGAGAAGTAGATTTTACAGAAAAATGCCAGATGCATTTTTTGTAGATAATTTTACTAGGAACAATAATTATTATAATGACCGCTTTTGACCTCCGAGCAATAGGTCGCGAAATATTTGCGAAAAACCAACGAAAAACTGATTTTCGTGACCCTTGACAACGAAGCTTAAACCTTGACGCTAGTATTATATTATCTGTGACCATGATAACTTCTTTAGCGACACGATATCAATGTCGATTTTTCACATCTTCATTACAATGCCGTAATAAAGGTAGCCGTACCTAAGTACAAAAAATCAGCCCACTAGGATTTTTTCCACAGATAAAACCTAAAATGACTGGCTGGACTACGTAGCGCAACCCCCCTATAATCAGGGACTTGGGGTTTGGGACTGTCAAAAAATTAAGGCAGATCAATAAAACTACTTTTTTAATAAACATAAAACAAAATACATTTATTTTAACAAAATCACGTAAGTACTTAATTATTCTCATACGCAAATAAATTTTACATTTCTTTTGTAAATCACTTTTTATTAAACATCATTGTCAGCTCATTCACTCACTTCTTATGTGTTATATTATTGATATTTCTATATACATACCTACCTCACTATTTTTTACTGGATCTCAGTCCCAATGTACAGACGCCAGTTTCCCCGAATAGGATCTCAAATTTTCCTAATCAACATTGAACTTTATGCTCTAACGGTAAAGTAGAAAATACATACCTAAAAGAAATTTGACAGATTGTAGTAGTTTGCGCTAGCATTTGTACCTACCTACCTACTTAATCTACCTAAGAACCTACTTTTATATCTTAATTTTAGCACTGTACTGTATACCTATTACATATTACTTACTAGGTAAGTACTAAAATATCTAAAGGTTCATGTCATCAATTCATCATACTTTGCACGCAGCGGTAATGACTAGGCTGATTTACATCTTTTTTTTTAATAATCTCATAAATAATTGAATCTCAGCAACCTCATAAATAAGTACTTTATCACCGTATGGCTTAGTGTCATTTTGTCAACATCATAAATAATCACTAATCGCCACCTCACTCGTGTGTCTACGAAATAAAAGCTATGATTGTTATAATTGTCTAAAATGGAAAATATGTAATGAATTACGACGTCGACCAAACCTCAGTATTTAGAGCGAAGCCATGTAAGCCGTTTTAGTCGCAAGTGCAACGCAACAATTTTAGCGCACTGTTTGCCACAGCAACAAGCTACGCAACAGGTTGCACTGTGCTGCCGTTTCGCCGTTGCACCGTAGAACCCCCTTTTCGACGCACACACCACCACCAACACAGAGTGTGGGCGTCACTGTTAGTCTTTTTCTCAAACAGTAGGTACCTACACAATCACATGTACCTATTTAAAAAAAAAACCTTCCTAACCGTTTTCCCAACTATGTTGACATCGGCTTCCAGACTCCAGTCTATCCAAATGTAGCTGAATAGCCGTAAGTATTTACAAATAAACAATAAGACATTAAAAAACCCGTTTGTAGTTAGCATTTAAAATATATAAAAGAAAAATCCTAGACCTCTCATGCGGTACCGCTTGTATTCGCCTAATTAAATCTTCATAAATCGCCCGTTCACACTGTTCATACAATTGAGGTAGGTGCAATTCGTCATAAAGCTGCTTGATGCGCTTCACATGTTCTGGGTCTTTGCTGCCGTAGTATTCTTTGAAGATGGCTCGTTGTGCGTCGTTGCAGTGCTGCAGCGCTGTTACAGCAACCCATGTGCATTTTCCTTCTTGGATATCTCTGCCTGTCTTTCCCGTAACAATTTCTTCGCCATAGGCATCCATATAATCATCCTATAACGAATACAAAGAATTTATCGAAACGTAATTTTCCCATCCGGTAACCCCTCATACTTAGGTACAAATGTCTGTAGGTCACAAAAAATCTAGCAACTTGACGTACATAACATAATTTTCACGCCTGTAATCCCCGAAGAGTTATGGGCCTACTACACGCACGCACTTCCCCACAGTTTTGCCTGCGGGATTATACGGTGCACACAGTACATCGCGCGTGTGCTTTGTAATGGTAATACAGTTTTACCAACCATACGCGCGATGTACTGTGAAGTGTGAACGAAAACTGTGGGGAAGTGCGTGCGTGTAGTAGGCCCATTAGGCAGAGGATTTGAAATCAAACCGGGCATAAATCCAGACTCCGTGGCTGCTACTGAGAAAGCTGAAAGCTGCTTCCTGATGGGAAAACCCAACAACTATTATACCTGGGAATCGACCCTGGGACCTCATGCTGAGCAATCGCGCTTATGACCGCTTGACCAACGAGGATTGAATCTCTCATCAAGAGCACGATAGGCCAAAAAGTTGGGCTCTTAAGTAGGTAGGTACTGTTATATTTTTACCTGCATTTGCATCAGTCTCCCAAATTCAATACAAATATTGCTTAATTCTTCAGTAGCCTTCTGCTTTCCATTCTTTACTAACATTAGAGGTACAAATATCGGTAATTTGTAACTGTAGTATGCTGACTTGTTTATAGCAATAGCATTGATTAGGTCCATGTTGAATACATCTAGATCGTTGTTTTCTTGTTTGAAGCTTGACCATAGATCTAAATGTTCACCCAATGTAGCTCTGTAAACTGACTGCAAAGTAATGATTTTAATTAGTAAGTAGGTAATTGCCGTTTTTCCAACATAGCCTCAGAACACAATGCAGTAATTATGGTAATTAAGCACCTATCTGTCTGAGACTGAAATAAATTAAAAGGAAGTACACAATTTAAATACATTATAGGATTAAACAAACGATTGCATGTAGCGGGGATGAGAATGATGAAAGTGTGGATTGACAATAATAATTACAAGGAATGAGTATATTAGAGGAAGTTTGAAAATGGTGCCTGTTAATTACAGAAAAAAATAAAGGAAGTCGTCTATCTTGGTATGAACATTGTAATGAGGAGGGATAAAATTCTGTCGGGGCTGCGGGATTGTCACAAATAGTGATGTGCCTCCAGGCGGCAATATTGCCACTGCCGTTAAAATACCAAAATTGCCAGCAGCATTGGAAATATTGCCAAAGTTGCCGGTCAATGTAGATTAGGGCCTATAAATGCTAATTATAAGTGTATTACATAGTTTCCGTACTTAATTTGACTAATAATTAAGAAATATTCCCCGAATATTTCCATTCCGGCAATTTTGCCACCAAAATTCCCACTTCGGGCAATATTGCCGGCAACGGCACAGTATCTCTAGTAACAAAGATACCGCGGCCTCGACAAACATGGGTGATTTTAGTCAGTAGAAGTCTGACCACCCCCAAAAAAAAAGGAAGTATGAAATGCATGTCATGTGAATCAAAAAAGTGATGACTGATACAGTTTATGCATGGAGAGATGGAAAAGGAGAGGAAGGCTAAAGAAAAGATGGATGGTTTGTGTGTGGAATGATATGAAAGAGAAAGGGGATGCTGTGACATCAGACAGGAGAAAATGGAAGAAGAAAACGCGTTGCGCCGACCGACCCCAAGAAGAATGGGACAAGGGTTGGAAGATATTGAAAAGTAGGTAGGACGACACCATAGATAACAGAAACAACAGGACGACACCTACTTAGAACGCATAGATAACAGAAACAACAGTTAGAACCGATTGTTATAAAATCATATTTCAATAAAAGAAACTGACCTGGTGAGTCGGACGAAGTCAGTTTTGGAGTAAAATGTCTGTGATAAACAGACGGACAAACATGTAGGACAAATATAATATTAGAGCTCTGTTTTACCCATTTGACTACAGAACCCTAACAAAACAAAAAAAGGACTATCACTTTCCACACACTACTCAAGTTAAAATATAAGTTTTTATAAATACAAAAGAGATTGAAGAGCTGTCGAATCAGCCTTACTTAGGTAGCTACAAAGAAACCAAGTATAAACTATAACTTACCTCATTAAAACATTTTAATAAGTCAGGATACATGTTCGTTTTCCCGAAGTAAATGTCCAGTACTTCATACATGGATTGGTACAGGATTAAGGAGTCATTGACACCGTGGAGACCAATACTTCGTTTTAAATGCCAGCACGGCTTGCCACGTCGCATGGTCGCATTATCAGCTATATCGTCCAGTATCAGAAATGTTGACTGCATCTGTTGGAATATACATTCAAAGATTTCGAAGATACCTACATAAAGTTATGCCTTTTGACTAAAAAGGCGGTTTGGATAGGCAGAGGTGTAAGTACTAAGTAATAGTAAAATCACAGTCCCACAATAGTCATATTAAAAGTCCATTTTCAATTTTTCATCGACTGAGAACAATATTGTAGGTATACACCAGAATGTTACTGGTCAATTCCAGATGGCATATAAGCCCAATAAGGCCGGACTCCACTGAGGCTGCGAACCCGCAGCCTGCAGCGGCGACATGCGGCGCGGAGAGGAGACGTGCGGAATTCGACCAATCACATTAATTCTTTACATCTGGTCTTTCGCCCTTCCAAATTGGTCGAATTTGGCAGATCTCTCCGCTCTGCTTTGGTAGAGTCCGAGCCTTACACTGCTCAACCGGATAATCGACCCCGGGACTTCACTCAGAAGTAGCACCACTGTAGCATAAGCGTCTACTTTTTCTTCTGCTCTATGTGAAAATCCTTAACGGATGTCCTCAGACACGTACTGACTAAACCGCACCGGAATACCCTCGTCCACTTGCTTCGGAGGGCAACGGGATCTAGTGCGACTTCCGATGCCTCGGAGCCTCGGACTAAGTCGTGCCTCCTTCCAGGGGCCGTATTTTTGAATCAATAGAATCCAAATCGTGTACGAAATCGCAGAATTCGTATGCGAATCCGTACGAAATCGCTATTTTTGAATATTCATACCCGTGAATTTTGCAACGAGTGGTCCGACCCACTCGTTTCCGATATTCTACCAGTACAAATGACGGAAATGATGTGATGAATTCTGCGATTTCGTACACGATTTGGAATTCTATTGATTCAAAAATAAGGCCCCAGGGAGCGTGTGACTACTACTAGCTCCACTCGATGAATAAATTTTTAACTAGATATACTTATGAAATAAATAATGTTTTACCATTTCTGCGCACCATCCTAGAATCCGAGCAGAATGTTGTGTTTCTTCTGAGTAGTTATCCGGTTCTTCAAACATTCTGTATCCGATGGAAATCATTAATCCTCTGCCTAGTTTACCAGTGCCTAACATATATTCCAATAGCTGAAATAAGAACATCCCATCAATAAAGTTAAAACAGCACTCTATAAAACTTACGATACCGGACTACTACTACGGGTACTTACGGTACTATTTTTATGATATAACTACACTCAAACTACATAATATCTACTCTACATTAGATATTAGGTCTTTTAAACGACTAAAGTAGAACAGTATAACATATCACTACGCGTGTAATCTCCAAAGGAGTAGGCAGAGGTGTACGGTGTATATTGAACTCATCTAACTTCGTGATAAAGGCATTTGTGCACTCGTACAGCCCTATGATACCGCTCAAATCAAATATCACCGAATTAGGCGAATCACAGAATTAGATGAGTTCACCCTACCTAATAAGCACAACCACGTTTCACCAAGTTTAAGTCCCATGTAATAGGGGGTGAGTTTATTGCCATCAACCGGGCACAAGTCTAGACTCTGTAGCTGTTCCTGAGAAATTCCTCATGGAAAAACCCAATAACACTTTACCCGACCCGGGAATCGAACCCAGGACCTCATGCTCAGCCACTGCTGCATTGTGGCGCTTGCAAACTCCAGGTGAAAATGTAAAAAAAAAATGAAAGTGATGATCAATAACTATAATGTGTTAATGTCCCTATCAAAAATTTTTAGCTTTAGGAACCTAGATGATACTTACGGTAAAATTTAGGGGTATATTTATAAAGTTGGTTGATATCTAGGCTGCTAAACTAAACATTTAGAAACCCTTGCAAAAAAAAATTCAAACGAAGGAAAGTCACCGACTTCTAAAGCTGATTCTTCTTCTGAAGTTTATTTTTCGTTTTTTTTTTATGTTTTTGAAGTCGACTTAATTTATTGACAAAAACTGTTCCTTATTAGGGTCGGAACCTCGAAATCTTTAAAATCTCTAAAACCTGTTATTTTCTTAAATCTAAAAAATTAAGGAAAGAACAGGTAAGTGTCTGCAACCAATTTTGCTCCTTTTCTACCAATTCAAAAGAAAATATTTTTGATTTACTAACCTTTTTTGACCAGCCTTGAACTTCTGGCATTCCTGTTAACTTAGGACCCGTCACTACGGAGTTGATGACTTCAGGCAGAACATTTAAAAACGCATTTTTTTCCGATTTCATGTCAAAACTTAGTAAACTAGATCCAGCTGTACTTCTATGTAAGTTATGTAACTGTCTCAACTGAGTGCAAAACACTGTATTGCGACGGAATAACGCAGCCATTGCTCTGACTGGACAGGTCAAGTCACATAAATACAATGAGAAAACAGTGCGTGTTACTGAAATTATATAAAGGGACTGTACCAAGAGTAACTTGCTAGTGGCTCAATCGGAAAACGACTAAATACATTCCTGTCGCTAATTTTGTTTAAATAAGGTTTAAATTAACTTTTTTCTTAAAATTACCATAGGTAGGTACTAAATTCACTTACATATGTGCAACTGAACAAAAATCTTAGGATCTTACAACTCTGATTAATCTTTTGATCTCCAGCAAGGTGAACGAGTTCGTCATCGATCAACGTTCTGTACAGGGCCAATTTATATGCACTGCGCAAAAGCGATGGCAGCATTCGACTCTTTGCCGTGGGAACCACTTACCGTAACATGGCAGCCAAAACGCTACCCTGGGGTACGCCAATCTATTTTTTTTATCTCGTTATCTATTTTTGGTGAAGTAGCTATACTGCATCATTATAGCGGCAGCTCGGAAGAAGATTATGAAACAGCACCTTTAGCATGGAGGTATTTAAAAGTAGGTATTAGAACCGACACGGTGTCAAATGCCAGAGACATGTCTATCAATCTTCTGCAAAATGTATCACTTTCAATATTATGTTATGTGCCACAGCGTCAGAAAGTGTGTGTGTGGATTTTTAGTCTAGGCCGGCATCCAGTACCAGCCAGTTAGAGTTTCCAGGATTCTATAAGTGATGGCGCTGATCTGAATTTTGCCATTAAAGGAATGCGTTCTTACAAGCTTAAGCCCCGCGCGGTGGCTCCCTGTCGCGACACGTTTACTGACAGCACGCCGATTTGTGTTGCGCATGGTGACCGCACGCTACACAACTAAAGTTCAGTGGTTGATTACAGTAGTTTTTTGAACGACTTCAAAATAAGTTAAACCTGGTATGTATTGATTACTTACATAGCTATTATAAAATATGTTTAATTTCACTATTCATTTGTATATTATTTTCAAATACCGCTTATAAAAAAAAAATCGTTTCGTACAGTACCGGCCACAAAATTGTCATCCAGTACCGTCTACTATGTAGATTTATTTTTAAAAGTTTTTATTTTATTTCATTTTTTTATTTTTTTTTTTACAGCAAAAGATGTCAGCGATAAAGGAAAAAATAAGAAAAAAAATACCGGAGTCCTCCTCATAAACCGAGCGAGGAAGAAACAATTTGTCCTTTGTGCCTCCCATCCCATCATCTTCATGAGATTCACTCATGAAGATGATGGGATTCATTGTGGAAACTGCAAGGTTTGGGTCCATGAGGCTTGTGCAAATATATCAGAGCTAAAAAACCAATACACTTGTGATTTTTGTTTGGTATAAATGATCATTTTTATGCTGGCCGGTACTGGATGCCAATTTTCTTTGAGTTGATTTTCCATACTCTTCGTATTTTATTAATAAAGTTGATATTTTCTAAATATAATAGTATTTTATTGATTTTATTTACAGCACATGAATGCCTTAACACATTTTAGCTGATATTTAACATACAACCTGAGGGCTTTTTATTTTATCCTGCATAAACCTTAACGTGACGGTACTGTACGACTCTCCCCTATAATATGCGCCTAACGGAATCTTAATTGATATATCCTACAGTGATTAGCATCACTGCTAGTGCTATTAGTTTTAAGCGTTTATTTATGATCTTCACTACAGCTTCGTCGAAGCAAATCACAAAAATAGTTATTAACAAAAATGGCTGTCTCCATTTTTTTGGACAGAACTGGACTACCACTTTTAGTTCATAAGGAATTTTGAAATTGGCACAGTTTTTCTCTTACCGTCCTACTGGGTTTTTATTTGATACGTAGGTATTGGTTTTCCTTTAAACAGGGAAGGTAAACAATAGTAAATTATGGTACAAGTGTGTAACGTTGGTGATTACCGCTGAGGCACCATTGAGACCCGAGCCGTCAGGTGAGGGTCTTAAGAAAGCCGAGGACGGTAATTATCAATACACACGTGTATCATAAGACGCAACTCAACCAATAAAATTTAAAAAAGAACCCCTATAACTCACTAGTGAGTAATAGCAATGAAAAAGTCACAGTTTGATTATAGGTGTCATTATGTGCCTAATTGCGGTGAAATTATAGCCACTTTATGAGCAAGTGTGTTGAAAAATCCTTTATTTACGAAGGTTTCAATAAACTCTGAACTTACTGCTTACTTCAATGCTGCAATTACTGCTATAAGGGGTTCTCACTCCTTATAATATTGATAATTATGACCTTCCGAGAAATATTTCTATCGTTTGTGTGGTTGAATAGGTAGAACTTAGAACCACCAAAATCTAAGTACCTACTTTTAACTAGTTTTGATTGGATCCCTAAAAACATGTTTCATTGTTATCTGTAATTGCTTATTGTAATTCTTAATTCTTCAGTACCTCGCCTTTTTCCATTACCTTTTTAGGTAATAAAGGTACAGAGGTACAATAAAGATTATGTTATAGGTAGGTCATATAAGGTATATTGTGCCGTCGGCGTCGTGTTGCTTGAAATGGCATTGAGTAGCTCTATTTTAAATACCTTTAGATGGTTGTTTTCTTCACCCATTGTAGTTCATTAAGCTGTGTCGCGAAAGATGAAATCGCGATGTTCCAAACACTTACTAAATGTAAATATATGTGCACAGCACTATTGTAATAGCAACACTAAATCAGTAGTGACAACTTGACAAAATCGACGCTGCCCCAATCGGTAGGTGTTCTGTGCCCACGCGACGCGCCGGCGGCATCTTCCCGCTTAAATAGTCGCTATGACATATTCAGTCTGTGTAACTAATATTATTTTAAGTAAAGTAAATTCAGTGCGAGAAGATCCTGTGTAGATTCTCGTCACCTGGGATACGTGCCACCTGGACAGCTAAGTATTATTTATCTGTTGGTCTAGATAATATCGTTAAAGGATATTGTAATGCATGTGGAGGTACTTGTTCGTACCTGTTTGAATAGTTTGAGACAACTAATTGTAAATGTGTGGGTCGCGCCTTCAGCGTTGGGCTGAGGGCGTCAGCGACCGCACGCAAGGTCGCGCCTTCAGCGTTGGGCTGAGGGCGTCAGCGACCGCACGCAAGGTCGCGCCTTCAGCGTTGGGCTGAGGGCGTCAGCGACCGCACGCAAGGTCGCGCCTTCAGCGTTGGGCTGAGGGCGTCAGCGACCGCACGCAAGGTCGCGCCTTCAGCGTTGGGCTGAGGGCGTCAGCGACCGCACGCAAGGTCGCGCCTTCAGCGTTGGGCTGAGGGCGTCAGCGACCGCATGCAAGGTCGCGCCTTCAGCGTTGGGCTGAGGGCGTCAGCGACCGCATGCAAGCTGCTCGTCCGGACGTAAGAGCGCTTAGGGTTTATAGCCATAGGAAGGGTCTTGGGCAAGCCTTCCCTTTATAAACCCACCCCACCGCCTACGCATTGTGCCGACGGGCAAAGACGCTGACGGAATTCCGGTATCTGATAAGCACATAGGTGACACAAACATTATTGATGAGAACTTAAATTAAACTTCATCATATATGTTACAATTGAATAACTGTTAAAAATAACTTTGTTGATTGAGACGGATAGGTAATGCTTAGCCCAGAGATTCATGGGTACTTAAAACTTACAGATATCCTATTGACTCCTGAGAAGCTGGATGAATAACACTTCGGTGCCCTCGCGGACCGAAGATATAAGAGGCTGGATTGAGAGATACTTGCAAGCCGGAGGGGGTTCCGTAGCGGTGAGTGTCTCTAATGTATCGTCAAGGCGTTGGGAGCTATGCGAAGCTAAATGTATGGTTACTGTAAAGTCAATCTCATTGTAAACTTTGAGATAACTAGAATATAATAATAAGTACAAAAGAATAAAACCCTAACGCCTTCG
Organism: Diarsia mendica; assembly: GCA_949316265.1. Classification (NCBI taxonomy): domain Eukaryota; kingdom Metazoa; phylum Arthropoda; class Insecta; order Lepidoptera; family Noctuidae; genus Diarsia; species Diarsia mendica. Next base: position 10,823,011 of record OX438902.1, on the reverse strand, counting down.
CGACATGGTAGAGATACTAGCTGGGATTTCAAAGACACTAACATTTAAAACATTTAAAGCATTCCAAGGCAGAAAATCAATCCAGACTCTTATTGTTAAATTATTATTGAACTTGTGTAAAATCCAGGTGGCAGCGACATCTATATAATTCGATGGGAACTAACGTTCATTAAGCTGAGGTCCATAAAAATCCACCTATAAGCGCGAAAATTCGAATGTCAAGGTGATAATGAGTAAACGTTCATTTATCTGAGTTTATTGAGATGAACGGCAGGCCGAGATGAAAGATTCTCGAAGTTACTGCAAATTGAATCGGTATGTAGCGTGTGCACGTGTAATGTGCAACGTTATGAGCCAATTAAACATTCAAATTTGAATTTGGCGCGGTTCTGATAATATTGTCTAAACTTGCCACGAGTTTGGCAGAATGAATATATGACTGATGCTCTCTTTGAACGGAAGCAGGAAGTAATGTGCTTCGGGTTCGAATAAACATACGATTATCTTACTTTTAACGAGTTACAACTAATAACTCTTATATATGGTTCATGTAAAATCCAAAATTAATTTACTGAATAGCATAATATACACTTTCACACTAAACAAGTGACAAAAAATTGAATTGCGAAATTCGACTGTGAAAATGTTCCTTGCATTCAAAATGGCGATGGTAAACAAAACGTTGACGTCTCGTGTGTCATACTGATTAGTGATAGAATTAAAACTTACTTATTTCTTAGTTCGTTGCATTCTTATAAAAGAATTAAAACAATAGAAACCTGTTACGTATTGTGTGTATAGTAAACGTAATACGTTCAACTGTGAAAAAGGTGCACCTGTCATACGAAATAATTACAAGAAAGTTATATTATTTACCTATAAAAGTGAATGGAAAGAAACTTAATATAACTTAGGAATAACTAAGAAGATTAACAGGTAAACTATTTTACTATATAAAAGCTATAACGTAGACCTAAAGAGGAAATTACCTAATGTAAGACTTTGATACAACAACACAGACTCTTGGCTCCTAAGACATCACAAAGAGATCTATATTGATGGTTTTTTGATTGTGGCTATAATATGGCGTATGAGCTCATAGGCGCTCAAGTACATACGTGCCAAAGTCAGCACGGATATCATTGTGTACTATTCTAACCAAATCAAGTCATTTATTTGCAATGAATGCAGGTTAAATTAAAAAACAGGTGGTGTACAAGGAAATGAGCCATGTACACTCATTGTGATACTGTTACATTGTATTATCTAATAATTAAGTAACTGAAGAGTGACTTAGGTATGTAAGTTGTGATGAGAACACCTGATGTGTTAAAACTCACCTAAATACAACATGTTATGTATGAGTTAGCATAAAACTGTTTATTTATACCAAATATTCTCCATACAGATGGACAAATGAAGGCAGATGTGTGACACTGATTCTGCACACCTAATATCTCATGTATAGATCACTACTACTATAAAAGGAAAAGTACATCAAAACTCATTGTAAGTAATTTTACAAGTTACTTTAAAAGAACTGATCATAAAAGTGATATGTTCTCATAAAACTAATTAAATACACTGGCGGAGAAAAACTGGATTGTATATTAATAATTATGTCTCAACTTCTGTCATGTTATACACATCATCCCTGACTGACTGCATCGTCTCATGTTGACTACTAAAGTATACCAAGTAACTAAGTACTAAGTTGATGTAAGTAGGTAAACTCTAATATCATTTGTGGATGCATACACGAACGATGTTAGTACCTAATATGTTTTTGAATAAGTAATGAAACAACTGATAGAACATCAACCATATAAATGTTGACTGATGAAGAGTGAAATGAAAACCAGAGGAACGATGAATGGATTGTGGGAGTAATGGTATGAAGGAAAAGGTGCAAATAATTGTGTTGTGGTTAACAGGGGAGAATGAAAGAGGGGTCGGGAGGGGATGATAGGGTGACATGGATACTCTAAATAAATTAAGGAAAATTTAAAAATTAATGAAACAAACCAGTTTTACCCGTCGAACAACATCAGTAATGTGAATATATTCTGAGTTAATAATAAAACTTCATAGGTACCTACAAGGGAATTTTCCTTGCACATATAATTCAGTAACTGAGTTTATTATAGAAAATATAGTATCCTATAGATTTGATAGATAGTGAAATATTCCTTGCTTTTAACTTGGAAAAAAAAATTCTGTTCTATACAGGGTGACCATAAATCTTTTTTAATCTATACAGGGTGACCATAATTTTTTTCTAACTTATACAGAGTGTCAATAAAATTTTTTCTGTTTCAAACAGGAGGTCAATTGAAACTTTGTAACATACATATATATAAAGTTCCTTGTTCATAGGAAGTTAAGATAAACTTTGGTCATACAGGATATTAACCAAATTTATTTTCTTTCGTTTTTATTATATTGCGAACACTACGCAATTTGGAAATTTAACGATATGTGATGTAAATCCTTGACCTAAGATACAGGATGTAAAATTATAAAATGTTATTTCAGAATTCAAAATGGAACAAATTCTCATAAGACGACTTGAGTCTATATCAACGGCTATCTCTAAACTCGCTGAAGAAGCTCTCACTTATAAAGATAATGTTAATATAGAAAATTCTGAAAATTTAGAAATAGTGCTAGGTAAGCTAGAGGTAACGGTAAAAAGGTTCGGAACTGAGTTAAACAGTAGTCTATCAATAAACAAAATGCAATATTATGTGGAAGAGGTCACTTACTTTAGTGAAATACAGTTACACGGTGAGGAGGTTCTAGCGGAGATGAATATCAAACTGAAAAGGATAAAGGCGAAAACCGAGTCGATAAAAGAAATTCGTCGTCATTTGGAAATCATAATAGCTGCTAAGGAAGACGCAAATAGGGTCACTTCTGAAAAATCTGGAAGAATATACCACTCGGACGTTACACAGTCATGAAAAGGAAAAGGAAACTTCAATATATTTTTTGCCAAGGACCACACTTCAATGATCAATGCGATATTGTTAAAACTGTGGAAGAAAGGAAAGAAAAACTTAAGGATCGTTGCTTTGCCTGCCTAGGCGAAGATCATCAAGCAAGAAATTGTAAAAATTCAATTAAATGTGTACACTGTAACAAATTTGGCCATCATAACAGAGCACTTTGTTATAGGAAATTGCATAAATAAGACCGAGGAAGTCAAGCACAAAATTACCTAAAGTTGTTATACCCAAGTTCAAAATATCAACTTTTATTACACTTTAGTTTATTATATTTACGTTAAAATTACCTACTAGTTACAGAGATGTTTTCACCATTGTATAATTGACTAGTCACAGACAGATTGTATGATCCGTCATCGTAAACTGTGGGAAATAGGTTAGGTTGAAACTGGAACCAACGCTATTTCCAAGTTGCTTTCACAACTATTGTCTAGTTATCCGACAAAATCAAAGTTCTAGTGATTCTGTCGATAACTTAAGTTTTTGCGAAACATGTAAATAAAAATATCTATAATTAGGTCATTATAATAAAATTATGCTCTGAACTTCTATATTTAAGCCTTTCGATGACACGACAGTAGTATCTACATACTATTAATGACTGTTAAATAATATTTGATGACAATTTTAATTGAATCTTGATGCTCAGTGAATGTGGCATAAGTAATTACAATTTAAATGTACTGACTTAGTAATTTACAAGGCAATATAGAATTTTAAATGCAAATAATGCTATTAAAAGGAATCATAAATCATAAATCATAAATCATTTAATCATTTGTTAACACAGGTACAATAAATAGTTGTTATAAAAAATTACAAGCTCGCCATGTTATACCCGGAGGTGTACAAATATTTATAAAGGTCATTGACATTCAAAATTCATAATAATTAAATTAATGGAATTAAAAAAATAGAAATAATACAAAAAAATGACAAAAAGAAAAAAAGAAAATCTATAAAAAATGTCAAAAGTAAAAATATAAAATAATGTCCAATGTCCAAATAAAACAAAAAATAAGATATAATAAACGACAAAATAGTAAAATAATAATTAAAATAATACAAAAAATGTCACGTGGAATGTCAAATGTAATAGAATTTTATAACTTAATAGGTCAAATGAATACCGAAGTCAAAAAACACAGTCATTACAATTTGTCTGAGAAAAATTCCGAAATGTTGTAATACGCTTTATTCAAGAGCAAAGATTTAAGTCTTTTCTTAAATAAGGATACATTTAATTCTTTAATTGAATTCGGTATCTGATTGTAAATGATTGGCGCCATACAAAAAACACTTTTTTTCATTAATGCTGTGTTGGACCTTCTTACGCACAAGTTATTGTTTTGTGGTCGAGTTCGTGTGTTGTAAAATGTTAGTTTGGTAAACAGATGTGGATTGGTCTTAACAAATACAGCTACCTCGAAAATATAAAGGCACGGAAATGTCAATATTTTGTATTTGATAAAAAATGGCTTACATGAATCTAAATAGTGGAGTCTAAACATTGACCTAATGCACCTTTTTTGAGCTTTAAAAACTATTTCCCTGTTGGTTGAGTTACCCCAGAAAATGATACCATACCTTAATGCTGAACTCACCAAACCATGATATGCAGTGATTAAAGCATCGACGTTAATCACTGGGGTCAATTTAAATAGGGCATAGGCTGATTTGCTAATACGTTTAGTTAGCTCCTCCGTGTGTGCTTTCCAGTCTAACTTTTTATCAATCGTTAAGCCTAAGAATTTTGTTGAGTCTACTTGTCTTATAGTTTTATCGTTATAGTATACTGTCATATTGGGATTCGCACGTTGGCTAAACATCATTAAATTCGTCTTATCAATATTTATTTTGAGGTTATTATTATCTAACCATGTCACTATGGAGGTTATTGTCTGAGTTACAACGTCGGCGTGGTTGCGATCATCAGTGCTCGAAATGGTCACAGTGCTGTCATCAGCAAATAGTGACATAGGGTGACTTGTTATTTTTGGAAGATCATTTATATATAGTATAAATAATGGTGGCCCCAAGACGCTACCCTGGGGTACACCATAAGTAACTGTGCGATGACTAGACTTATAACTTCGTTCGCATTTAGTCTTGGGATCTATGTCAGTTAATTCTACGTACTGTTTCCTGTTTTGCAGAAATGAACTTATCAAACTGAGAATATTCCCTCTAATACCATACGCATCCAGCTTATTGAGCAAGACATCGTGATCGACATAGTCGAACGCTTGAGTCATGTCACAATAAACAGAACAAACAGGTATTCTTTTATTGGGAAGCTGGTTTAATTAGCACCCAATGCTTAAATGCTTAGGGGAACTAGAATCCATGAGAATATGTGATTCACCAAGATTGACCAGGGACGAAGAAGTAATCAACCAATTCAATAATACCATAGAACTAGTAAATGACAGGTACACTGTTAGTTGGCCATGGATGGATTATCCGCCTAATTTAGAGACTAATTACGGCCTAGCCATAGGCAGATTAGTCAACCTACTCAATCGATTAGATTTCGGTTCACTAACAGCGTACGATACTACATTAAAGGAACAATTAGCAAAAGAAATAATTGAAAGGGTACCAAACAAGGAAAGGAGAGTCGAAGATGTAAATTATCTTATACACTACCTACCACATCACGGTGTTAGCCATCCGGGTAAACCAACTCGCATAGTCTACGACGTTTCGGCGAAGACCAAACATAGCAAAAGTTTAAATGAATGTTTACATTGCGGACCACTTATGCTAGAAGACTTAACCGGAATGTTGTTAAGGTTTAAGTCGCATCAAATAGGAATAATAGCGGACGTAGAAAAGGTTTTTCTACAGATAGCGTTGCGCGAAAAGGACAAAGACGTAACTCGATTCCTATGATTGAAAGACATCAAAGGAACGGCCACAGAGGATAACATCCTACACTTACGATTCTGTCGCGTACCATTTGGAGTGATATCAAGTCCATTTCTTCTAAACGCTACTTTGAAACATCATCTACTGCGTTCCAAGGAGGAAAATCTAAAACGCATTGTGAATGACATCTACGTCGATAACCTTGTCACAGGAGTAGATTCCGTACAAGAAGCAACAGAGATGTATGATTCGTGTAAGATCACATTTGATGAGATTTCAATGAATCTCAGAGAATGGAGTTCAAATTCCAAACGATTCTCAGAAAGCATTTCTTCATCGGATGTCTGCAGAGACGTAGAAGTTAAAGTATTAGGACTGAATTGGAACACAGGAGAAGATACGATCACATTAAGACCAAGAAAGGATACAGAAGCCACTAGAGAAATGCTAAAAAACATAGCGTCAATTCATGATCCATGCGGTTATGCTGCACCAGATTTGTTACCAGCAAAACTTTTACTACAAAATCTTTGGATACATAAATTCAAATGGGATACCCCATTACCAGAAGAATTGACTAATGAGTGGCAAATTAGAGAACAACTAGAAGACACAAAAAACATTGTTTTACCAAGGAAGTACTTCAAACAAACTGGTAATGAGAATATTCGACTGCACGTTTTCACAGATGCATCAACCAAAACTTATGCTGCAGTTGTATACATTTCTAATGGAAAAGAAGTGAGTTTTGTGATAGGAAAATCACGAGTGGTACCTATCAAAGATCAGGACAATTTGAAAATCCCAAGACTTGAACTATTAGGTGTTCTAAAAGGTAGTCGGTTGCTGAAGTACGTAATCAAGTTCCTAGACTTTGAATTTACAGATAACACTATACGGACAGATAGTCAAATAGTGACTGATTGGTATTACGGAAACAAGCTACTACCACCATTCGTTGCAAGAAGGATAGAAGAAATAAAGGGATATACACCAGTAACTGTAAGATATGTTCCAACAAGTTTGAATCCGGCAGACGTGGCTACTAAACCCACAAGTTCTGTGGAAGACAAGCAGAAATGGCTATCCGGACCAAGTTTTCGACTGGAAGACTGCAGAACTTGGCCGAAAGGTCGTAGAGCCGAAATTTCTTTACTTAATGAAACCAAAGTTGCAGTTAATCCCACATGTTCTTCTGTGGAACATTCTTTTTCGTTTCCTGTTGGGGAGGGTCTCACGAGTGGAGAAAAGATCTCATAAGAACAGGAACGGAGAAATCAAGTAGATGAGGAATCACGAAACAGCTCCACAGAACACTGTGAGGACAATACGCTATCACATACACAAAAGATCAAAAGGATTCAAAAGGAACATTCCCCTGAGGAAGTAGAGGGTAAAGATATTAACTAATTCTAGATCTTAAGAAGTGTGAGAGTGAATTAGAATTATGTAGGTCAAATGAGACCGACACTCAAAACCTTCAGGATGAACTGTTTGTAAGGGAACATGCACTAAAGGATATCTTTAGTAAATATGAGGCTTCTCAACGGGACCTGAGTGGGCGCGTGCAGGAGGCCAATGAGCTGGCGGACCTGATCACGTACGATGCGGAGAGGTATGAGTCTCGGACCAATAACCTTTCTTGTAGCTGTGCATGTACAGTTACTCCACAGCCTCAGCAAGTCAGCACCAGTCAGCTACTCCCTCGGTGGCTCGACCAGTTGGCAGTATTGATGATGGAAGTAAGAATAATAATATTTTAACAGATACTACTTACTTATTTTCTGATAAAATTGGTCAAGGTTTTGGTACCTTATTTAATCAATGTTCCCAACACTATGTAATAAATAATTGTCTACACGGTGCCAACTGCCAGTGTTATCCAAATAAGTAGTGGAATTAAACTGACTGAAGTGGATCCCAATTTTACTGTTGTTTTGTTAAATGGGAATAATTTAAATGTAGGGAAGGGTGACATAGTTGAATGTGTCCATTTGATGTTACATCTCAATGAGACCATTAATTATTGTAAATTCAACTTTTGTGCTTTGCATTATTCTCAATATTTGTCCATTGAGCAAAATGGATGAGTTTGTGGTTTGGATTTGTTAATTTATAATTGGGACGTGTCATCGCGGTGACGCTATTTACCCGACTACGGCGAAGCCCAAAAGGAGTGTTATTTGTGTTTTAGCTGTAATCAATTTATTTCTGATTGCTCACTAACTTCTCAATGTTTTTGCCACCTAGTTCTGGGCGACATATTGCTAACCTTTTAACATACAATGTACACAGCGACACTGGTGTGCATTTGCCAACGTTTTCTGTTGGTAGTAATGTTAATGTTGTTTTTGTTACTAGCACTTGTACAGATGCTAACACTTTTATTGATACACCTTGTAGCTTAAGCTGTTAGGTGCGACAACAGGTAGGCTTCATATATGTTGAAATGCTGTTCATGAAAATATGGTTAAAGGTTATCTGGCAAATAATTAGACTTAAGTTTGTTTATAGAGAATTATGATGTTCAGGTTTTGTGTCTAACTGAACATTGGTTGAAGAAAAACACTGTTTCAAGAGAACTCTGACTAAAAGTTTACTGTCAGATAATCAAGATAATCAACTAAATACAATCATAAAAGAGATAGAAGCAATTTTAAACACACGCCCACTGACGTGTGTAGGTTCTAATTTAGAGGATATTCTCAAACCCTCAGATTTTCTAACCTTGAATAAATGCGTCGTGACAACACCTTCAGATGCAAATTTTTCACAAGAAGGCACAGTAACGAAACAGAATCTAGTGGAAGGTTGGAAACGTGGACAGAACATGCTGAAAGAGTTTAAGAGAATGTTCGTCGACCAGTACCTGCCAAGTCTAAGGGAGAGATACCGACACTCTCTTAAAGAACCAAGGATAACAAAAATGGAAATTCCAAAACTAGGAGATATCGTCCAAATTAAAGGAGATACGAAGAACCGAGAAAACTGGAAAGTTGGAAAAATTATATCTTTGTTGAAAAGAGCCGACGGTCAATGCAGAATAGCACGAGTAAAGGTGAATGATACGGAATTCACTAATTCCATCGCACATCTTTATCCGTTGGAGGTTGAAGAAGATATATCTGGAAAAGAAAGAGTTATGTTTGAGTTTGAAAGAGAAGATGCCACACCAAAAGTGGATGACTTACCTCTACTAGAAGAACTCGACTCAACTATTCTTACCGAAGAAATATCCACAACTTCACAAACCGCAGAACCCGTTGACAAACCTGAAACAGAAGAACACATAAATAGGGAAGAGATAGAAAAGAAAGTAACTCAGAGAACACTTACCTTAGAAGATGATGATCCAATGATTCTTGATGAAACCACAGTAAGGATAGCATACCTAAAAGCACTGATACAAATGAAGTAACTCAAGCTCCTGAAGTGAGAGACGCGTCCCTGAAGGCTCGAGAGAAGATCCGAGAGTGGACGCGAGACTTAATGGAACGCATGTAATTTGTGTCGTCGTCGGGAGTGTCGCGAAAGATGAAATCGCGATGTTCCAAACACTTACTAAATGTAAATATATGTGCACAGCACTATTGTAATAGCAACACTAAATCAGTAGTGACAACTTGACAAAATCGACGCTGCCCCAATCGGTAGGTGTTCTGTGCCCACGCGACGCGCCGGCGCCATCTTCCCGCTTAAATAGTCGCTATGACATATTCAGTCTGTGTAACTAATATTATTTTAAGTAAAGTAAATTCAGTGCGAGAAGATCCTGTGTAGATTCTCGTCACCTGGGATACGTGCCACCTGGACAGCTAAGTATTATTTATCTGTTGGTCTAGATAATATCGTTAAAGGATATTGTAATGCATGTGGAGGTACTTGTTCGTACCTGTTTGAATAGTTTGAGACAACTAATTGTAAATGTGTGGGTCGCGCCTTCAGCGTTGGGCTGAGGGCGTCAGCGACCGCACGCAAGGTCGCGCCTTCAGCGTTGGGCTGAGGGCGTCAGCGACCGCACGCAAGGTCGCGCCTTCAGCGTTGGGCTGAGGGCGTCAGCGACCGCACGCAAGGTCGCGCCTTCAGCGTTGGGCTGAGGGCGTCAGCGACCGCACGCAAGGTCGCGCCTTCAGCGTTGGGCTGAGGGCGTCAGCGACCGCACGCAAGGTCGCGCCTTCAGCGTTGGGCTGAGGGCGTCAGCGACCGCATGCAAGGTCGCGCCTTCAGCGTTGGGCTGAGGGCGTCAGCGACCGCATGCAAGCTGCTCGTCCGGACGTAAGAGCGCTTAGGGTTTATAGCCATAGGAAGGGTCTTGGGCAAGCCTTCCCTTTATAAACCCACCCCACCGCCTACGCATTGTGCCGACGGGCAAAGACGCTGACGGAATTCCGGTATCTGATAAGCACATAGGTGACACAAACATTATTGATGAGAACTTAAATTAAACTTCATCATATATGTTACAATTGAATAACTGTTAAAAATAACTTTGTTGATTGAGACGGATAGGTAATGCTTAGCCCAGAGATTCATGGGTACTTAAAACTTACAGATATCCTATTGACTCCTGAGAAGCTGGATGAATAACACTTCGGTGCCCTCGCGGACCGAAGATATAAGAGGCTGGATTGAGAGATACTTGCAAGCCGGAGGGGGTTCCGTAGCGGTGAGTGTCTCTAATGTATCGTCAAGGCGTTGGGAGCTATGCGAAGCTAAATGTATGGTTACTGTAAAGTCAATCTCATTGTAAACTTTGAGATAACTAGAATATAATAATAAGTACAAAAGAATAAAACCCTAACGCCTTCGCGACAAGCTGACTGTAAATTAATGATTTCAAACAGTAGCTAGTAATTATGTGTTTTCTTTCAACTTACCTTAAGACACAATGTACCAATGATTTTAATTGACTAGGTATAAAAGATTTGCTGCACGAGATCTAAGGGCTCGTTTACGGAGACGCGGGGCGTTGCGCGGCGTGTGCAAAAGGCTCGTCTCGTACTTTTTTATTAATTTACTGAGAGACAGGTTCCTCGTCTCGCTGCCGCTGTGTTTTGTTTTGCGGGGGGTGAGGTCGTGCGTTCATACCAACACACAGTACTGCAACCTCGCCTTAAACTAACGAGCGAAAAATCGCTTCTCGTAAAATCGACGTTTGAAATCGTTAACGTTTTCATACATCACCATAATTATGTGTTTCAAATCCACAATGAGATGTTAGTGCAAGTGTCGTGAAAATGCAACTGACCTATTTCTTTATCTGCATTTACCTCATTAGCTTACTTTGATAAACGATGACTCATCAGTATGGAATGTTAGACGTAAACGATTCTTGAAATCGGAGGTTTACGGGTGTTGTTTACAGGTAGAAAGTACAAATTTCCGGGAATTTGAAAATTACTTTTGTCCACCTGGCTTGTTCTAGGGCCAACACTGTGCACTGCTCTCAAAAACGATCAAGGAAAACATCGTGAGGAAACCGGCATGTCCTAGAACCAAAAACTCGAAGACTTGTGACATCTACCGATCCACACTGGGCCCACGTGGTAGATTTTAGTCCATTCCCTCTCGAAGAGAGGAGGCCTGTGTCCCAGCAGTGGGAACATTAATAGGCTGTTGATGATGATCATGACCTATTGCTTGATCATTTCATGCAACTTCGAATTTAAATAGATAATTTGAACTTGTACGTTTTTAATAAATAAAACTTACACTCAAATATAACTTTACTTCTCTGTAATAATAAATAAAAATTTGCAGACAGAATTTATCCGCGAAAAGCTAAAAAAAAGAAACCTCATTCTTGTTGTCTATGACCGTTCGCCATTGTTAGATGCGCGCGCATAGGAAAACTGATAAATTATTCCCGCCATTACGAAAAAAAAATCACAACTCGTTTTCAGTGTTGAAATAGTACATTATGGTACAAGTGTGTAATGTTGGTGATTACCGCCGAGGCGCCATTGAGACCCGAGCCGTCAGGTGAGGGTCTTAAGATAGCCGAGGACGGTAATCATCAATACACACGTGTATCATACGACGTTTTTCAACACACTTGTGAAGAAAATAATACTAAAAAGTCATCTTCAACAGTTAGAGCGAGTTCTGATTTTTTTTTTGACAATAACGGGAAAAAATTGACGGTTTTCCTATGCGCGCGCATCTACAGTTCGACCAACTTATCTGTGCAGGCGGGAAAACACGGAACTAAAATAAATGTACTAAGTTTGACGTAGCGATGCATATTTCTTGACCAGTGGCGCCACCATGAAATTCAAACTTTTAATGGTGATACTGTAACAATGACGATCGACCATAGACTAAAAGAATGAGGCTAATTTATTTAAAAAAAAAGTTATATTTATAATATTACAAAAGTACTACCAGTAGTAGTGTATTATTTGAGTGAAAGTTTCATTTATTAAAAACGTACAAGTTAAAGGAGATGGCTAAATGACTGCCTCCAGCATCTATAGGAATTCCACACTGACTCGTAGTATTTAAACAATCAAACATTAATTATTTAGAGTTAAATAATTTCATAGAAGTTGCGTGTACTTAAGAAAAAGCAAAAATTAAATCTCAAAATCTCTCTCTTTACATTGACATAAAATGGTGAAATACTTGTAATACAGCTGTTAGTTGCTATAGCAACTGCAAGCTAAGGATGGACCATATCGCTTTTCAGAATGTCAAATCGAAGCAGTAATTATATCGATTTTTGATAACAGTTATCAAAACGATTTATTTTCTGAAACTAAGAAGTGGTAATCAGAGTTCTTGGTGGGAATCTATGGCGTGCAATTCAGTGTCTTATTTAGTTCCTTGTTATTGTGTTTTGAAAATGGGGTTGTGTTAAAGTGACAGTCGATTCTACCCAATTACCTACACTTAATTAAATCAAAATCAAATAAAATAAGGGACAGCTTCGAATTATGGTTATTCGTTTTTAATCGTGCTACATATTTTGCGTCGAAAAATATGAACTGATGAATAGTGATCGGCAAAAAGTAGTTCCATTTGTTTCTTTTAATCACTTAGATTATTTTATTGATTCTGTTACATTCTGTATCTTCTCATCTCTAAAAATAAGGATTTGGATTTTTTTATTGTTGATGGCATTAGGACCATATCAGGTTAAACAAGCTCGGTCATACTACGGAGAGCATATTAGAGCAAAATATGGTACTTATGATATCGAAGTGTGCCCGGATCTTGAAAGATTAATACATTTAGGGGGATCAAGACCTCAACTTTTAAGAGGCCGAATAAGATCAAGGCATATTAGTCAAAAAATATACTACGTGTATATTTTATACTAGCTGACCCACGCAACTTTGTCTGCGTCACATAAATATAGCCTACCTACCTACCTAGCTACCTTTCTCGATATATCGACTAACCGACATAAATTAAGCTAACTCGTAACAAACAAAAAATCTTATCTTTCCTCTTTATTAAAATAGTTTAGATGGTTTAGATTATCTTAGATTATAATTATTAAAGTGTGAATTACTATAGGTATCTCTTGCTGTTAAATATACTATAACACTCTGTATTTGTAAACATTATGATGCAGTAAATATTTTGAATTTGAATTTCCCGGAGGCCAGCCAGAATCCCCCGTACCTACATTGCGACGCGCGAATTTTTTGCCGCGCGGATATTTTTACATTGCGATATCTTCTAAGATATTTGTTTAAACTGTATAGAGTAAAGGGCACAAATATTCTATATTAAATTCCCGTTCTAACAAACACATTTATTTTAGATATAGATTAATACCATATGGATTAAATAGCTTCGCAAAAAATAATTATTTTTAACCTAACAGTTTCACAGTAAAAAAAGGTTACAGTGAGTCAATCTTAAAAGATAGATATATGCTGTCGCGGACTTTTTTTTAGAACTTTTAAAGAGGAACAATTCCTTTATACATGATATTTGCGTAACTTAAACCGTTTTCGCAGCGCACGCAGCGAAAGCTCTCAAAAAGGAAACACCTTTTCCCGTTTTTGTAACATTTCTCAATTATGCTCCGCTCCTATTGGTAGTAGCGTGATGTTATATAGCCTATAACCTTCCTCGATAAATGGACTATCCAACACAAAAATAATTTTTCAATTCCAACCAGCAGTTCCTGAGTTTACCGCGTTCAAACAAACAAACAAACAAACTCTTCAGCTTTATAATATTAGTATAGAAGTATAGATGAAAGCCAAACTACAATTAATAATCCTCTGGATGACATACTGTCATACATATTACTGCAGCTGTATTGTGGGGAACAGAACTCTGGGCTGTTGCTGTCATGTAATGACAGTGATCTGGTATCTGGGATGGGCTAGACATCAGAACACGCTATCCGCTCCGGCTTCATTTTTAGATAATGTTCTTTTAAGAATAACAGAATAGAATAAAATAATTCACATTTTTGTTGTTTTATTTTCAATATTTTTTATGTTCAGCCCATTATTATTGTATCGATTTTGCTACACTTGAATTTCAATCCCATCACTAAAAAAATCAAACGTCATATGTCAGATGTCGTTTGAATGCTTTGCCGTTTGCATGTTCGTTGTGCATATTTATTTTGGATTTTCAATGACCTTCGCTCGCCTACTTACGGACCTCTCGCTACTCGACACAGACAGAACACCACCATAGGAACATTGTCTGCGAAAACCGTCTTTATTTTACTCATTTGGATGAGTCCGTTAGGTTTTACAAGAGTAAACACGCGGGTGGGAGTAATTTTTGCGCAGATTGCAGAAAGGCCGTTGTATTACATTTTTAGGTGCAATTACCCCTTTGTGTATATTTACTAAAGTACCACGATGCGAAATCGGGGTGGCTCGTTTAGTCTATAATACAATTATATCAATTTCAATGCAGATACATCCAAATGCCTAAGTAAAAGTTCATAGCAATGACATTTGTTTGCAGTTTTATACGTATTGACGTAGCTCGTAGGAGCTAAACGATTTTATTTTCACTATTTTCAACATATGATCAACTTCCGAAAGTGTTTTTTATATGAAATACTAATATTCAGCTATTCAGCGTTGCATTTTGCTAGGTGTCATTTTTATAGATGCTTGCTTCACTCGTCCTAACTGAATTTAGCCATCTCCTTTATCTATTTAAATTCAAAGTTGCATGAAATGAGCAAGGACTAGGTACATTAATTTATTTTTAACCGACTTCGAAAAAGGAGGAGGTTATATGTTCGTGTGTATGTATTTTTTTTTTTTATGTATGTTACCTGATTTCTCCCCCATTTGTGGACCGATTCTCAAAATTATTTTTTTATTTGAATGAGTATACTCCTGAGGTGGTCCCATTTTAATTTGGTGAAGATCTGGTGCTGATCTTCGGAGATATACAATGGAACTCTTCAAAAATGGACGGCAAATCTGTCGTAATTGCTGGAATCGATTGGATGTTTATTGAATAATACATTATCATGGCGTAACATCACGCCTGTATGCTCTGAGGGGGTATGCAGATGTGTACAATACACATTTTTTTAGTTGTTATATATGAATTTCATAGACACGTATTACGTGTTTCGTGCTTTTTGTGACGCTATTCAAGTATTCGCATCTAGCAGTCATCACTACTTGTCTTTATGCTCTTAACCGTTGAGGAGTAGTACCACTCCGAGTTGAAAGCAAAAATAGTTGAATCTTGAAGGTTAAGGGTTAGGTTTCTTGGTTGAATTATAGGTACTTATTACAACTAAAAATGAAAAAATAAAAAAACTTTTTTGCAAAAAAAACAACCGACTTCAAAAACACCAAAAAGAGAAAAATAAACTTAAGAAGAAAAATCTGCTTCTGAAGTCGGTGGCAAAAACATGAAGTCAAAAAAACTTTTTAACAAAAAATAGAACCGACTTCAAAAATAGTCGAAAATAAATCAGTTTCTGAAGTCGGTGACTTTTGTTTTGTTTGATTTCATTTTTTTTGCCACCGACTTCAGAAACTGATTTATTTTCGACTTTTTTTTGAAGTCGGTTCTATTTTTTGTTAAAAAGTTTTTATTTTTCACTTTTTAGTGGTTCACATGTTCATGCTTCATGGGTCATAATGTGGGCAATGTAGTTTTTTTTTTTGAGTTTTGTTGACTTTTCAAAAACCGCTTGTCCGATTTCGATAAAAAAATTATGGGACCATTTGGGAAGTATACCCTTTCCAACAAAAAAAGAATTTTTAAATCGGCTCGCAAGTGACGGAGTTATGCCCGAACAAACATAAAAAAAAAACAAACATCCGAATTGAGAACCTCCTTCTTTTTTTAGAAGTCGGTTAACAAACAAAAGTCACCGACTTCAGAAGCAGATTTTTCTTCTTAAGTTTTGCCATCCGTCATTCAGTCACTACCATTTTTAACCGACTTCCCAAAAAGGAGGAGGTTCTCAATTCGATCGGTATGTTTTTTTTTAGGTTAGTTTATAGGTTTCATAGTAAATATTTCTATAAGATAGACAACTAAAAATGAAAAAATAAAAAAAACTTTTTTGCAAAAAAAAACAACCGACTTCAAAAACACCAAAAAGTGAAAAATAAACTTCAAAAGAAAAATCAGCTTCTGAAGTCGGTGGCAAAAAAAAGCCAAATCAAACAAACAAATGTCACCGACTTCAGAAGCTGAAAAATAAACTTCTTTTGAAGTTTATTTTTCACTTTTTGGTGTTTTTGAAGTCGGTTGTTTTTTTACTATTGAACACGATCTATTTTGTATCGAAACTTTTTAAGAACATAGCAACTCAAACAATAAAATTTAAAAAAAAAAAACGGTATTACCCGATTAAATTGAAAATGCTCTGTTTATTCGCATATAATTTGCAATAATTATGGTACTAACTTAACTTTGTAGTGATAATTCTATTATGCACTAGTGTATAATATTATTATGCACGTGTGAGTTATAGTTCGGTTTATGGCCCTAAGAACGATGTAATAAGGCTCACTTTACGAGCAAGTGTGTTGAAAATGATTTTTTAGTATTATTTTCTTCACAAGTGTGTTGTAAAACGTCGTATGATTCACGTGTGTATTGATGATTACGGTCCTCGGCTCTCTTAAGACCCTCACCTAACGGCTCGGGTCTCAATGGCGCCTCCAGCGGTAATCACCAACATTACACACTTGTACCATAATGTACTATTATATTCAAATTGCAAATCGTAAGAAAATTTGATTTTCGCGAGCCACCCTACCGCTTTACCGTTTACAAAAAAAAAACACTAACAAGATAACTAGAATTATGGTAATGTGTAATCTTGTACTACCTTTTGAGAAGATCAGTGTCATTCAAGGGTCATTCAAAAATAACGTGAGATAATGGTAGGTATTCAAATCGTTTGTCAACGCATGTACTCCATGCCGCGCGCTCGCTTCGCTCGCATATTAAATAACACTAATATCTTCTGTCCCCGAAGTGCCGGGCCGTGACCGGTGCCCATGCCGCCCATAAAGGATACTGTCGCAAGACGGTCGTATTATAGGAACACGAAGAAAAAACTTAGCGGACGACTAGCAACAGCCATTCGAAGTGTCTAGTCATGTCTAGTCGTCCGATTAACAGATGAATAAAATGGTTAGGTTAGGTAAAAGAAACCTTGTAAATATGTATATGCATTTTTTTTATTTTGAAAAAGTATTCACTTTAGCCCGTCGGAAATAGACAGAAAATCATTCTAAATTCGCAAAGCGTGATGTAGTTCTGCATTTTTGGTATGTTGTATGGGTGTGTTAGGGTAGTTTAAATTAAAAAATGCAACTTCGAAAACCTTGTGGAAAATGAGAAAATCGAGAAAATTTTCGAAATTTGTGGTGTTTTTATGGTATATTGCCTTGCATGGCCAAAACTATGCATTTTTTGCGAACGATGTTGTCAACAAGTATAAACTGTATTCAATAACCTACAATTTGAGTCCTATTTTGGCTCTATTGACCCTATAGAAGCTGAGCTAGAACACTTGAAAGATGACCAATTTTTCTCGTAAATAGCTTTTTCTCGATTTTTTTGACATATTTCGTAAGATATTCGCAAAACTGCTTGTTTTACAGAAAAGAATAACCAAAAATATTTTTAAGTACTTATTAAGCATTTATAAGAGCCCAAAATGAAGTCTGTAAGACTAACAGGTCACTCACAATCTCAAAACAATGAAATAGTTAAAATGGGTTTTAGAGGCAAATATTAGAATTATTGTTTCTGTCGTTTGTTAACACCCATACTCTGATGTGTAGATCACCAATTCACCATTCAAGCTAACATTTGTGCTTAAGGCTCCTTCCACAAAATCATCTCATTTTGATCAATTTTGATCGCTTGGTGTGGGAAATCTATGAAGAATTTGAAGCTTCCTTTTGGCTATTATAAGAGACGAGTTCTTTTTCAGGTGGATGGGTTTGAAGAATTTTCAAAATAATGTTTATATTAATGACAATCACCCGTATTCAAAAGCCCTTTTCCGCACAAATACCGATCGAGTTACGTTTGGCTTAGCCGAACATAACACTACAAACGATTTTAAACATTAAAAAAAATATAAATAACATCACCGTATGGTCTACTAGGGGACCAGTTTGCCACATTTTCGACTTCAATACAAAATATAGCAGAAAAAAAATGTTAAAACATCGCAATTTTTACAAAATGTCTCGACAAATAAGATTTTTTTTCTCTAACTTAGAATCACGTTAAAGAAAATTTAAAAACTACGTATTAATTTTAAGGTAATCTTCTAATAGAATCGTATTTTTATTTTATCAATAAACTATAATTTCATTTCGTAAATTGAATCCAAAGTTAACTATATTATCGACCGCGCAAACTCTATCTCGCCAGTACGAATCGGCCACTGCCAAAGAACGGACGTATCGCTTTGTGTCACAAACGCTCCCGTGTTTTTCGTAAGCATATTTTCGAGATTGTACGCCGATTACCACAATTTAATCCAGTAAGTATTAGTTTAATTTAATTTTTTTACGCTTGTTTTTTTTAAGATTGTTATTTCTTTCGTCTTCAATACTAATATTATGTGGAGGTATATTTGTTTGTATGATTTATGTATGTAACCATTGGTCGATCCATTTTTGCAACGATAAGGGCGGGACTCCACCAAAGCGGAGATGTACCAAGCGGAGAGGCGATGTTTTTTAAACAACCAATAGAATTGTGTTATTGACACATGCTCTCCGCTCAGCTTCAGAGGAGATCGCTGTGCGGAGATGTGTAATATTTGTATGGCGCGATGGAAGCGGAGATGTGAGCTGTGCGCGGACGACGCGCAGTGGAGACTGTGAGGGATGTGAGCACACCGCACACATCTTCGCTTTGATGGAGTCCCGCCCTAACGCATAACATGCGGCGCGTGTGACGGTCGGTGCTTAGGCCACAGGCGGCGCAGGCGGCGTTTCCTATGTACCTAATTGTATTGTGCAACCGAAATTATGCCGTATCACTGAACGCGAGAGGTTATTTTGCTTTGATCATTTATGTATCGTTTGTCGGCGACGCACCGGTGTACGTTTGAATTGTTGCGTGTAGGCTACTTTAGACCGTATCACTACACGCGAGAGGTTATTTTGCTTTGAACATTTACGCATCGTTCTTACCTTTGTCGGCGTCGCGTGGTGTTCTTCTGTTTGATTGCGTGTAGGCAATGCAAAACTGCCTCCGTGGTCGAGTGGTTTAGGCGTTTGCCTTGTGACCTTGTGAGTTGGTCGTGGGTTCGATTCCCACGGGAAGCATACCTACTTACTTTGTAAAATTGTTTCCAGTTCCAGACATTGAAGGCTTGAATCACCTGATTGTCGGATAAAAAGATGATTCTGTGCTTCGGAAGGCACGTTTACGTCGGTGGTCGTCAAACCATGTCAGAGGCCCTTGAGGCGGTTTAGAAACTCACGATAAGAAGAAGAATAGTTCGATCTTTCTATTGTAGACAAATCGTTCTGCCGCGGGAAACTCGCAGTATTTTTTAAAAGATGTTTACCTACTTGAATTAATGGAATAGTTGATCATGTTTCATATTCGAACGACTGCATTGATTTAGATTAAAATTCAAGGTCTGGTTTTCTAAATCTTTTGATAATTTTAACATCTTTAATCTGTTGTAGATAATGGGTCGAAAAAAAGGGACAAAGTACGCATGCACCAAACAAAAAAAAATAAAAATTAATGAGGGACTGCAGCATTATTTGCAACTTAAAAAAAGCAACCTACTTAGAGAAAGTAACTCTAATCAACTCGCTACGGTTTCGTTTCCAGAACATGTAAGTTTTTACTTTCGAACATCGTTAGAAATGTAGAATTATAAATTATATACCTATATTATTATTATTAATTAGTATTTACAGGTACATAGTCCATCCATACTTACTTACTTACTTATATTATTATAAATGCGAAAGTAACTCTGTCTGTCTGTCTGTCTGTTACTCTTTCACGCCTAAACGGCTGAACGGATTTTGATGAAATTTGGTACAGACATAGTTTGGAACTTGAGAAAGGACATAGGATAGTTTTTTTTTCGCGAGATAAACCAAAAATCTGCCGGAAGTCACTATTCCACGCGAACGAAGTCGCGGGCAAAAGCTAGTATACTATAAACTTGAGGTTTTGAGAGAAGGCCCAATTAATATTGAAAAAAAAAACTTATATATATAATTATACTTTCAGAACAAGGAGGATAATGAAAAAAAGTTAAATAATACTCCGCAATATTCAGTAGTTCCACATAATATTGAAGAAGTACAAGCAGGCACGGTAAGAAAAATATTTTATGTACCTACTGTTTATTATTTTTTAAAGGAGACGTTGAAAAACCCGCCGAATGCGAGTCGGACTCGCGCATGAAGGGTTCCGTACCATCGTAGTTGGGAAACCGTTGTATTTTCCAATGTACCTTTCGAAAGTTTCAATAACATTGGGCAAAAAAACATTTTTTTTTTTCGAATAATAAACGGTTCATCGTAGGACCATGCTTCTCAGAACTTATCGAACCTGCCGAAGTGCCGAATTTCAATAAAACTAGTTTTTTTCTTTCAAAGCAAAAGAAGCGAAATATTCGTAAGTTTCCCGTTTCTTTCCGAAACATTCATAAAAGTGAATGTTTCAATGCAACATTTGAAAGATTTCCGTATTTTTCCGAAAGATTCGTACTGTGAATTTTTCACTGTAACATTACGAAAAAAAACGGGGAATTTGTATTTTTCCGGAAAAAAACATTGTAACTTTCGGAATTTTAACCTAAGAGAGTGAAAAATCTGAAAAAATATATTGTGCTCAAAAACTATGCAATTTGTTACAGAACAAAGAAAATGTACAGTGTATGGATTCAGATTCTGACGATGACTTTGTTATTGAATCAAATAAGGTATGATTTTATTCAAAAGTATTTTATGTTTACAGATTTTTTTGAGATCTGTTCAAAGTTGCATTAGTTATTCCGCGCGGATATCACTCTTGGATCTTTCTAAGCGGATCCTGGATCCTTATGGCTCCCAATGCAACATAAATCAATAAATATCTTTTTCAGGAATCATCATCATCAGCTATACCAATTAGAGGGCGAAGAATAGTGGATCTCCAATATTTTTTTGACCAATTGGTCGAAATATCTGATCACAATGATAGATTTGGGTGCAAGTTATCTAACCTTCGTATAACGGAAGAGAAAATTAAATCATTTTCGTCAAAGATATATTTATCATGTTCAATGTGTAGAAGTCGATTTGAAATAAAAACATGCAACGAAACAACAAATGAATTGGACATTAACCATAGCGCTGTGTCAGGCATTATTAGTATTGGTTGTGGCCGTTCAAACTTGAATGAGCTAGCAGCTTCCATTAATTTGCCACTGATTAGCAAATCGACCTACGATAAATGTCACGATAACTTGTATAACTGGTGGAAAACTACAGCAGAATGCACAATGATTGAAGCCGGTAAAGAAGAAGCTTCTATGGCTTTGGAAAGAGGTAGCGTAAGTCCATCAGGTATACCAACAATACCGGTAACAGCTGATGCTGCTTGGGGTAAACGATCCTACAAAACAAACTTTTCTTCCGCAGCAGGTGTAGGAGCAATAATAGGGATTAATTCAGGCAAAATATTACACGTTGGCATTAAAAATAAGCATTGTGTAATTTGTTCTCGTGCAGCAAACAAGCGTGTAACACCTCCGGAACATCCGTGCAATACGAACCACACAGGCTCATCCACAAGCATGGAGAAGGCAGTCATTGTTGAGGGATTCCGAAACTCCGTGGAAAGGCATAATTTAATTTACGCAAAACTGATAGCAGATGGAGACTCAAGCACCTTTAAAAATATTTTGGAAAGTAGACCGTATCCAAATGTAATAGTCGAAAAAATAGAGTGTTCCAATCACCTGATGAGAAACTATAACGGGAAGATTTTGAATTTAATTAAAGATACGTCAATTCCCATAAACCAACGTAAACTGCTGAACACTGAACGTGTCAGGCGTTTACGTATTGCTGCAAAAGCAGCAGTAAGGTTCAGAATGGCTCAAAGTTACTCGGAAGCGGACAAAATTAAATTCCTCCAAAAAGATTTAATAAACAGTCCAAGACATATTTTTGGAGACCATTCTGAGTGTGAGGGCTACTACTGTGGTGATGAAAAGAAGTCGGAAGTAAACCTTGTTCCACAAATTAAGCAATTAATGCAAAAACTCATTGCAATAACATCTAGTTTGTCATTCAATGCTCGAAGCTTACTTCAAAACCTTAATAACAATAGAGCTGAACAATTTAATTCCATAGTTGCTAAGTATGTGGGTGGGAAACGCATTAATTATTCATTAAAAAAATCTTATGCGTTGAGGTGTTACGCAGCAGTTGTAGCTTTTAATACTGGAAAGCCCATAAGCCAATTCTATAAAACGATTTTTAACAGTAGTCCATCAACAGCAACAAAAAAATTTGAGGCGCTAAAGTGCACTACCAACTGTAGAAAAACTACTAAACAAAGACTTCGACGCAAATTAGTATATAACAATAGTTTGGTAGATTACGGTGACTCATGTCAAAGGCCGGATATGCCAGAAGAACAATATTTAGCTGCTAAAACGGCATTTCTTGAAAATTTAAAATTGCAGTTAGAGCAAAGACACGAGATAGAAAGGGAGACAATATTGCAGGCGGAAAGCGCCTTGTGGCTGGAGCTTCGCAGATGCCTTCTGACGGCCTCCAATTTCAGCAAAGTCTGTAAGCGGCGGAATAATATAAGTTCTGCAGGTCTGGTGAAAAATTTGCTCTACAAATATTCACTAGACCACGTCGCAGCAATTCAACACGGAAAAACTAACGAAAAGCTTGCATTGGATCAACTGCAAAAACAGGAAAACATAGTTTTCGATCAATGTGGTCTGTTTATTGACGAAGAGTACTTTTTCCTGGGTGCAACACCCGATGCATTATTTGAAAATGGCATAGTCGAACTAAAATGTCCCATCTCGGCTTTTGAAATGAATCCTGATGACGCAATAAGAGCAAAAAAAATTAAATTTTTTAAAATAATTAACAACGAAATAAAAATAAATATAAAACACGACTGGTGGTACCAAGTACAAGGCCAACTCCATATCACAAAAAAAGACGTATGCCTTTTTGCTGTATGGACAGGGCCTGGGCAGCCGATGAAAGTAGAGTACATTTATAGGGACGATACTTTTTGGAAGACCAAAATGGAAAAAAGGCTTGTAGATTTCTACAATACATGTCTTTTACCAGAAGTAGTCGATCCTAGAAAAACTCGTTCAATGCCACTGAGGGATACAACATTTTAATTTACAATAATAGCGTGTCCATCAGCATCATTTATAATAATAGGTGGATCTGTTTACCTGGACTACTGTTCAATTTCGTTTTTTAAACCGGCGTATAAAGATACAACTGTGACATGACAGCGTGCTGGATACGAGTTTGTTTTTGATATGTGATTTCCACCGACTAATTTTGCCACAGTTGATTAAATTGCTCAGATCTGTTGCTACTAACAAAATAGAAAACCGAGTTGTACAGTTTTATACTCTTTTTTAATCAAATCCTGTACTTTTGGAACCACGTTCACTTCTAGTTCCTATCTTCAGCGCAGAGATAGCTCACCCTATCAGGATCGGAGACTCTACACTCTAATTTGTGGACGATTATGTCTACCTGGGACAAACAGCCCAGTTGGGTAGATCTAACTTCGAGAAAGAGGTCAATCGTCGAATCTGATTCGGCTGGAGAGCGTTCGGGAAGTTGCGCGGTATCTTCTCATCCAACTTACCACAGTGTCTCAAGGCGAGAGTCTATGACTAGTGTGTGTTGCCAGTGATTACATACGGGACCGAAACGTGGTCGCTCACACTGGCCTTCACCAAAGATATGCAACTAACTGTTTTTTTTTGACATCATGCATCAGCATGACCTTTTCTGAAGATTATAGGGATTGTTGATATCGATTTTGGTGACTTTCAGGATTTTTCCGCCGTAGCAGCAGGTGATCGGTAGATTAAATTTTCTGAGTTTGTTAATTTGGATATGTTCTGTTTGCAGTATATTTTAAAACGTGTATCACCATTAGTGGTGGTTATTATGGGCGCTAAAAGTTTCTGTAAAAAAAATTGAAATTGAAATATCTCGAAAACGGAGCGTCCTAGGCAAAAAAGGACCAAAATTTTGACCCCCCCTCTGCCACCCCCGTGATATTTAAGTGAGAATCACATAACACCAAAAATTTTTTTTTTACACTGATCGAACTTTACTTAATAATAACATTTTATTAGTCCTAACACTGTGCAGTATAAAGTAAAGTTCATTGATAATTTTATATTCGTTATTTTGTTATATTATTATATTCGTTCGTATGTCAATCCACTACGTGATAACATTCACAGCGCATCATTGCGCCCGTATAACGTGTTGTCGAATAAAACGACAACGTCTCCGCGTTCATATTGCTGCCACGTTTTGTTACAACTCGTTATAATGATAACGTATAAAATAACATGTTATAAAAATATATTCAATAGTCTATAACATGATAATTATTTATAGCGGAATTGCATACCACTAATCACCATAATATGCTATCAACGTGCCTAATATCACGTTTTGCCTCGCAGTTGAAGTCTTAAATCCTTTGACTATGACTCCTTGCCTAATTTAAGAATTTTTAAAGCGTATATGGTTTGCAGCTCGCTCAGATTTGAATGCTGCTCGGTCGTAATCGACACAATTCTTATTTTTACTAGCCATGTATAGCAGTTTACCAGTTTTGTATCCAATATTGTTGCGACACCCGACAATGCAGAAGAGTTAGTTTTGTAAGGTCTGTTCGACCAACGGCACACAATGCACATTATGCTAGTACAAATGGGAAGGCCGTTTTTACATCACCACACGCAACAGCTTTGGCAGCTTCTTGCTTACTGTATTCTGGGTCTTATTTCCACCATTTTGCTAACTTTCCGTGACATTCCGTGATATTGTTTTGTATAATATTGGTAAATCTATGGAAGCCAACAAATTGTTTAAAAAACGGGCAATATACATACTAGAAAGAAGCACGAATTATTTGTACCTAGAACAATACAGACAGAGGGGCCGCGGTATCTCTTTCGAACAACTCGCAACCCCGGCAGATGCCCTGGATATATAAAAAATTAAATTGCTTCTTCTGATTAATGCATGCTAAGCCCAAAAAATAATTACATTTCAATGGAGTATGGGGTAAAATGATCTTGTGGAAAACAGTAGATTTTCTTTAAAAAAAAAGGTTGCTTTTTTTAGCATAACAATTTTGAGCCTGTATTGAGAATAAAACGGCTTGGAATGGAATTGCTCTAATTCATTTTGTTGTTTTTCCTTTTTTTATTATTTATTCTGATATATGCTTCAAGTTGACAATACATTTGACATTGGTGAATATATTTTTTACGCAATGACACGAATATTTATATTTTTGTGAATCTGTACTAACGATTAACTTAGCATGTATTTATTTACATTTTATTTTATATATCGGTGTTTTGTTATGCTTTGGGTTATGTTTTGCATGTTTTTTTTTTTTTTTGCTTGCTTCAGACTAAGCCAATATGGCACTAGTACCTCCAGCGAATGCTCCAACAGATAGTAGCAGTACTAGAACTGACGATGAAGTTATATATAATTGAAGTCAAGACGAAAAACCCTGGAGAACGTTATACGTAATGTTGCATCGAGGAAACTGTTGTCCGTCTATCACCGTCATCCGTATCTAATGAACCGTGATAGTTGAAATTTTCACAGATTATGTATATTCGTGTTGCTGCTATAACAGCAATTTCTAAAAAACAATAAAATAAATATTTAAGGGAGACACCCCATACAAAAAAACGTGTTTTTTTTTTGCCAAATTATAGATAATGGTACGGAACCCTTCGTCCGCGAGCGTGACTCGCACTTGTTATAATTAGTGTTGAAAATGCCGAAAGTTTCAATTTTTTTTCTCTCCAAAAATACAAAATCTTCCTTTTTTACCGTATTTTATGAATGTTGTTGTGAAATATACACTTTTATTTTTCGGAAAGAAACAGGAATCATTCGAATATTTCGCTTCTTTTGCTACGAAAAATTGAAAAAAAACACAAGTTTTATTGAAATTCGGCACTTCGGCAGTCGGTTGGTTCAATGGTTCTGAGAAGCATGGTCCTACGATGCACCATTTCCGAGTTATGGACGGTCAAAATTTTTGTAAAAAAAAAATATTGGTGCATATATATATCTCGAAAATGGAGCGTCCTAAGCAAAAAATTACCAAAAATTCACCCCCCCCCCCCCTGTGTAACCGCCGTGATATTTAAGTAGCGTTAACATTACAAAAAAAACGAAAATACCACTACGTACTACACTACCTACCTACCACCCACCTACCTATATTATTATTATATTTAAAACATGAAAGATTCAAAGATTCCCGTTTCCTCCGAATCTTTTCGTATTTTCCGTATTATTAAAAAAAAAACGTGAAATTTATACTGGCCAATGTTCTAGAAACTTTCGAAAGTTACATTGAAAAATACAACGGCATCTTCACCGGAAAGAAACGAGATGATACATAATAACTGATTGTCATTTTAATGTATTTTATAATTGTATTTTTTTATAATGAATGTATGATATTTTAATTATTAAACCTACATATATCGCAAGTCGCAACGTTGATAATACTCAACGTTCATTTTACTACCTAATTTTCTCGAAATCGAAATTAAAAGAAAACTACCTATCACAGCTCAGTAGAACCAACTTATAAAATAAACTTGCTTATCATATTTTCCTAAACGTAATATGGGAGCACAGGTTGCAAAACTACAAATGTAAGTTCGTTTTTTTTATTACTAAGTATAAAAATTATCGTTTGGGGACAGGTAGACAGGGAGGTTAATTAGTTTAGTAAGACCGCAGATTTTGATGGGCAACTACGGAACCCTACATTGTGCGTGGTCCGACACGGGCTTAGCCGGTTTTTTAACCGATTTCATTTACGATGGTCTGAAAGTAAGAGTAGGTAGGTACTTTGTGCAAGATTTTTTTTTAAGACAATTGTCTTTCCTTATTAGTATTTATTGTTCGTCAACTCATTGATTTCTTTAAGTTCTGGGTTGAGTTAGGTACACGATTACTGACAAATACTTGCACTGATTAATAATAGGTCCACTCTAATCTGTATGGTTCCATCCTCAAACGAATATCTCATACACTAATCTTCAATAAATATAATATCCCTTGACCAAGTTACATGTCTGAACATAAAGGAGATTAATTATCTTGTAAACGTGATTTATTTTTGACGTACCTACCTATTACTTACAGTGATTTTACAACCAATTTACAAAAATAAATTAATTTGTATCTTATTTTTTTTATTAGCGATTTGTTGAATGTCTAAATGTATTTAATTTCATGATTGTGATAAATATACTGTAAGCACAACACACATTTCAGACTTTTATTTCTAACCCGTACCTACTTTACTATAAAATTATGCAACATAAAATAAAATCGTCTAAAATATCAAATTGTTCAATCGCTGTTCAAGCGGTCACTGCACTCGAATTCCACCCGTGTGTGCGTCTATCTGTATTATCGCTGCACACAAACATAGTATCGCACCGAAGTTGCCTAAAGTTCCGCTAGTCACGTTTATACAAGGCCTCTTAACATCGTAATTAATAATTGGTTGTCTCAATGATACCATTCAGTATATGAATAACATAAGCTGGGAGAGATCCACGTGGTGAAGGCGGTAACAGTATATGCTGGCTAAAACTCCCATTTCAATCCAAAAATGCCTTCGGGCTTATGTTTATTGTAAGTTAATTACGCACAAAAGCGAATTGGAAGTAGCCAACCCGGTAACGCAGGGGAGCATCCAACAAGCATTCATAAAATAAACAAAATGTCAATTCCTGCTGGAGTGTGTTTTGTTTGTAGGCTGGTGATGGAGGAAGGTACCAGCAGAACGGTCAAGAAACGCGGAGTTATGTCATTACTCACAGCGAGCGTCAAACGTGGTGATAAAGACAATGAAAACTTTTTAAAAGGGTTGGACGAAGTTGTAGTTCACGTAAGTTGCCGGAAGCGGTACACAGCGAGCCATAATGTTGTCGCATGTGCTCGTCGTGAAGGTGACAATACTCCTAAACCTCAACCATCCAGTTCAAGAAGATTGTCAATGAATCTTGGAAACATTTGTTTGCTTTGTTCGGAAGAAATTACTGAAGAATTTCTACAGCATCAATCGCGGCTTCCCAAATCACGCAGAAACGAGGTTCACAAAGTTGAAATGCTAGTAACAAGAACAACTATGCTTGATGCTGCCAGACGTCGTGGAGATGAATGGGGGCGTCAGATAGTTGATCGCATTACATCCATTACTGATCTCGTTGCTGCTAATGCCAGGTATCATAAATTATGCAACATAAAATTGTACAGCATGCCAACCGGAGTAAGGAAAAAAGAAAATTCAAAACCCAACAACATTAACGAGTGTATGGAATACATATATTCTTATCTAGCAGACAACAGAGATGAAAGCCAGTTTTCATTAAATGAACTTATTGACCAAATTGAAGGTGAATATAAACCTGATATTAGAACAGTAAAGTCCCACCTCCAGACTCACTTTGGGGATAAAGTGACCTTTGTAGATACTGGTTGTGGTCGTTCTCATCAGGTACTCTTATGTTTTACAGACCATGGAAAAAAGATTTTATTTGAAAGCTGGTACCAACAAAGGAATGACAATGACTCACGTAGTTGTTGATGGGGGACACCTCTTGCATACTGTTATTTGGCAACGTAACTCGTCTGTACAATCAATTGTAGATGCCTACGTCACGTACACGTTGAACCACTTTGGAAAAAACGTATCAGTGGTGTTTGATGGATACCCTGAACAAGAGAGTGCCGATCAGAGCACAAAATCTGCCGAGCGATTCAGACGATATCTTGCTTCTTCAAGTGAAATTATTTTTGACTCGTCCACTATAATAAAATTATCCCAGGAGAAAATGTTGTCCAATGATCGAAACAAAGAACGTCTCATTCAATATATCTGCACTGCATTATCTCAGAAAGGGATTGAAACGAGGATAGCAAAGGAAGACGCTGACCGTGACATCATTTTAATGGCGTTAGAAAAGACCAAGAGCAACGCCCAAGTGATCGTAGTGGGAGAGGATGTAGACCTGCTTGTTCTCCTCTGTGGTTTGGGTACTGATGTCAAGAACTTGCGCTTTCAGAAACGTGGGCGCAATAGAAACGAGGCCGGGTGCGTTCAATATACCACTAACGCGTTCAACCGAGGAGAAGTTGAAATGCCCAATAAAATGGAACTGTTTATCCACGCTTTCACGGGATGTGATACCACGTCTGCTCTTTTTTGGCAAGGAAAACAGAAATTGTGGGGTCTATTTCAGAAAAGGCAGGACCTTGTAGACTTGGCTACCATTTTCCTTCAGCCAGATGCAACGCAGGAAAATATTGCGGAAGCTGGTGAAAAGTGTCTGGTAGCTCTATACGGAGGTGTTGCGAGTACTCAGACACTGCATGACCTGAGATTCACGTTGTTTGTGAAAACAGCGGCAAATGCAAAAACGAATCTCGCACGTTTGCCACCTACTACCGAAGCTTCCGCTTTTCATGCCTTTCGCACCTACCACCAAGTGCAAAAGTGGCTGGGGGTAGAAAAGGATCCCACCAAGTGGGGCTGGGAAATCAGCACCCGTGGCCTAATCCCGATCACAACAAACAAAGAGCCAGCTCCAGCCCAGCTTCTAAAAATGATAGCCTGCAAATGCAAAAAGGAATGTAGAGGGGCATGCAGCTGCTTAAAAGCTGGGCTGAAATGCTCAGCTCTTTGTTTGAATTGTGGAGGGAAGTCGTGCAACAACATAGCATCCATTGGGGATGACTCAGAGGAAGACGAAAAAGAAGTTCTTCCTCAGAATAATGAAGAGGAACACGAACAAGAGGAAGACCATGAACGCGTTCTTTTTGATCTTCCCCATCATCACAAGGAACAGGAATCCCAACCCCGGAAAAAACGAAGATTGACTATGAACAATTCATAGTCAATGGCCTTTTTTACATTCAAATTACAATTACAAATTATTTGGGTTTTCGCGTTTTATTAAGATTAAGAGTGAACTGTAGGTCTCACAGACCTCGTTTTAGGCAGTTATAGTAGCTAAATATGTACTTAAAAATATTTTTGGTTATTCTTTTCTGTAAAACAAGCAGTTTTGCCAATATCTTACGAAATATGTCAAAAAAATCGAGAAAAAGCTATTTTCGAGAAAAATTGGTCATCTTTCAAGTGTTCTAGCTCAGCTTCTATAGGGTCAATAGAGCCAAAATAGGACTCAAATTGTAGGTTATTGAATACAGTTTATACTTGTAGACAACATCGTTCGCAAAAAATGCATAGTTTTGGCCATGCAAGGCAAATACCATAAAAACACCACAAATTTCGAAAATTTTCTCGATTTTCTCATTTTCCACAAGGTTTTCGAAGTTGCATTTTTTAATTTAAACTACCCTAACACACCCATACAACATACCAAAAATGCAGAACTACATCACGCTTTGCGAATTTATTGTCTATTTCCGACGGGCTAACTTAGAGTTAGACTAATCTTAAATTAAATGCGATTGCTTTGAGTTAATCTAATTCTGTGTAAGTGTCATTTGAAAATTCGGTCAAATTATATTATTTCAAATAAAATTAGTGCATTTGAAAAGTCGGTCAAATGATATTATTTCAAATAAATAAATATGCTAAATAAAAATCGACCAATTAATTATTCGGTCAAATGAATAATTATACGAATTAACTGACTTTATGGTAACTGAAATTAGTCGAAGTGATTTTCGACGAAACGTTGTTATACCAAACAAGGGTACCTAAACCCTCAAAGATATGTCAGCAACATTGCAGGGGCCTGCAAGGGCCGCCGCCTGTCGGGGCTGCCGGTTGTTCGTAAGAGATACCGCTGCCTCGGACACAAAGGGTTAAGAAAGAACATGGGTGGTTTTTAGTCAGTAGAATTCTGTCACTCCCTACCACTTCGGAGAGAGCGGGAGGAGTCATTTGATGATTTCCGAAACTTCAAAAAAAAAAAAAAGACCCTGAATACATTGTGCTGATGGATGTATTGTAGGTAAGGGTGAATGTAATAGTACCGGGGTCATGGAGGTATTTATATTAAAGTTATAATAATAAAAACATGTAAGTATTCAAAAATAAACTTAAAGTTGAAACTTTGACCTCCAATATCTCCGTAACTAAAAGGTTCCCAGTTTTGACCCAGAACATAATAAAATCGCAATTACGGACAGACCAAGTGACATTCGGCTTCGTTAAAGCTTTTTACACCCATTGTAAAAATCAAGTAAGTATCATTTAACATTTTTTTTCTCATCTATGAATAATGACTCCGATTGAGGCCGCAAGAAAATAAGTACACCTTGTTCTGAATCCGACAAGTAATAAATAAAGTATGCTTATTCAAAGCACGTTACGAAAATTTCAGTATAAATTAAAATAAACATTACCTACAATTTTTTTATCATTTTGTCTATGCGACTTGTGCCATCAAGTCAAAAAAATGGCTAAATTGACCACGTTATTCCGACGAAATACGTTTTTCTACTACCAGTTGAGACACAGAAGTACAAATGGATCTACTTTACCAAGTTTTAATATGGAGACGGAAAAGAAAGCATTTCAAGATGTCCTGCCTGAAGTCATAAACTCCGTAGTGACTAGCCCAAAGTTTACAGAAATACCAGAAGTGCGAGACTGGATCAAAAAGGTAAAAACTTTTTCACTCCTCTTGCTCAAAAATAACGTCGAGCGGGCCTAAAATTGCATATATTGCTCTAGGGCTAAAAGTAAATTTCGTACGACAACTTGTTCAGCCAGCTGGTGCGTGATTTAGTTTCAAGTAAAAAAAATGTTTTATTTTTAACTACACTCAACGCGCACTAAACGCGCTGAATGCCGAACTCTTTGGTAGAATGTGTGCGTTGCATTGCAGCTACAGAAGAAATAAAAAAAGGCATTGGCGCAAAATTTTTGGAATTTTATTACCTATTAAATTGAATTTATTTTTTAATAAAATAAACTCATACTGAACATGGTTATTTTATTTTCTCGCAATCGTAGTGAAAAGTACAGTGTAACACACGGCGCTAAAATCCCATTATAACTCGGTTCCTATTTACTACCTCGCTAAAGCTCGGTAGTAAAACTACCTCGTGTATAATGGGTCATTTTAGGCCCTTGTATTACAATGTACTATTATTGTGAATTAAATACAGACACGTTGTACATACATACAGACGATGTCAACTATAAATTTCCAGTTATTGAAACTATAAAATGGGGTAAATGATAGTGTGGCAATTGCCAGTAAAGAATGGAAGAAAGAACGCGTGTTGTAGCGATTCCAACTAATATGGGAAGATGATGATGTCATCATGTCAGTTTGTGCTTCTTGTTTAAAATTGATAGGACTCTTGCAGATTTATTTATATGTGTATTTTTATGTTGCAGTTATTAGAGTATACAGTGACTGGAGGAAAATTAGGCAGAGGGTTAATGGTTTCCATCGGATACAGAATGTTTGAAGAACCCGGAAACTACTCTGAAGAGACACAGCATTCTGCTCGAGTTCTAGGCTGGTGTGTAGAAATGGTAAATAGCTGATAGGACATTACTGTGCATGGCTCCTTCTCCTGTACAAAAAAAAATGAAATCCAAATAACTTTCAGTACCTACGCTGAAAGTTATTCGGATTTCATTTTTTTGTGTAGATGAGATTCTCTACTGATGTCTAGCTCTAGGTATATAATTTTTTTAGGGATATTATTATACTAAATTTATACAGATAAAATAATTAAAAAACGAATATAAAAATAGTCTAAAATATTGAGGAACCTTATCTGGGGGCACGGTAGAGCTCCGAGCTAAGTCTAGCTAAAAAATGCGTCTTAGTAATTACTATAACTACTTACAACTAGATTTTGTGCAATTTAGTCTGATCTCAAATACTACTTTTAAACTGTTTTTTTAAAGCCATTTTGTTTTCAGCTTCTTGCTTATTTTTTGTATCGCCTTAACATGCAAAAAATATTTAGCTTTAGTGTCTTGATTTCGTTTTCTTCTTACACATGCCATCTCGTGTCAGCTGCTAATCTAAATCTATCAGTTTCAGTCACAATTCCTGATACTTGATGATATCTATGACGGTGGAATCATTCGACGTGGCAAACCGTGCTGGCACCTGCAACAAAATATCGGTCTGTCCGCAATCAATGACGCTGTGATTGTGAACCAATCAGCAATGGCAGTACTTGATCTGTACTTCGGGAAAACTCCCATTTTCACAGACTTGTTACGACAGTTTAATGAGGTAAGTTACAATAATGTATTTAGATCAAAGATACAATTATATTTCAAAAAACAGCACAACATTACAACGCGAACAACTCATACATAACAAATCAGAAGTTGAGGTAGAAATCGTACTTCGGGACAATGAATCCTACAAATACTTTGGAAAATTCTTAGTTTGGGACAAATAATTCTAAAAATTCCTACTTTGGATCAAAGCATAGAGCTGTGGAATGAAGAATCGTACTTTAGGAGAGGAGTCCAGTTTACGACAGGATTCCAATTTTATTCAAATTGTGGTCGTATTTTCTAAAAAGCCTACTGCTTTACAATGAATTCTTTAACATCGGTAGCGATAGAGTAGGTAGATATTGTATTCTACTTAAATTCAAACGAGCGTGTACGGAATTTTATATTTTTCTAATTCATAACGCTAACTTTACTTTTACACTGATTAATCAAAGATAATCGTGATGAGACTAATGTGAAAATTATTATTTTACAGACAGTTGACAAGATAGCTGTGGGTGTACATTTAGATTTAATGTCAAGTTACAACAAGGAAAAGAACAATTTTGATGTACTCAACACGGACCGAATCTATGAAGCTATTGCTGCTAACAAATGTCCATACAATAGCTTCAAATTGCCGATATTTTTACCTCTGCTTTTAGTAAAGGATGGGAAAAGTAAAGCCAGTAACGAATTAAATAATATCTGTATGGACTTTGGGAGACTGATGCAGTGTCAGGTAAGATACAGATAATACCTAAATATAACTAATTTCTCATAACCTTGAACTACGGTCTAACCTAGGTGAGTATTCATTATATACTTCCATTAAAGGGAATCAAATGCTAATTTCAAATTGTACGGGAAACTCTTAAAGAGCGAGGTCAGGTTATACTGGACGGATATGTATAGCTTGATATATCACCGTGTGTACAACTTCCTATAAACCTGCTTCATCATATTACATTACTAGCTTTTGCCAGCGGCTTCGCCCGCGTGTAAATGACGATTTCCCGTACAAACTTTCATCCCCTATTTATCTTTATCTTTATCTTGACTGGCCTGTTGGTCTAGTGGTTAGTGACCCTAACTGCTATGCCGGAGGTCGTGGGTTCGATTCCCACCCAGGACAAATGTTTGTGTGATGAGCACGATCATTTGTTCTGTGTCTGGGTGTAATTTATCTATAATATGTATGTATTTAGAAATATATAAGTATGTTTATCAGTTGTCTAGTACCCATAACACAAGCTCTGCTTAGCTTGGGACTAGATGGCGTTGTGTGATAGTTGTGGAATATTATTATTATATTATTATCTCCCTTAGGGGTTGAATTTCGAAAAATCCTTCCTTATTCCTTGTCTACATTATAAAGGGAATCTCTGTGCAAAATTTCAGTTTTCTAGGTAATAATAAATAATAATAATAATAATATTTATTCACCAACCAAAGTTACAGATCATCATCACGAAAACAATTAACAAATGTTGCAATTTCTGTACAGTAATTTATACAACCCTGCCTCTTAAACTAGGTTAACCTGTATTTTAAGAGACAGTGTCCAAGGGTTTGGGCTGGGCGTTGATGAGTCAGTCAGTCAGTCAGTCAGGACTTCTCTTTTTATTTATAAAAAAATAGATTATCTCCCTTAGGGGTTGAATTTCGAAAAATCCTTCCTTATTCCTTGTCTACATTATAAAGGGAACCTCTGTGCAAAATTTCAGCTTTTTAGGTCTAAGGGTTTGGGCTGGGCGTTGATGAGTCAGTCAAGCAGGACTTCTCTTTTTATTTGTATAGATAGATTTCTGTTTAAAGGACGATTACATGGATGCCTATGGTGACGAGACCGTCACAGGAAAGACCGGCAGAGATATCCAAGAAGGTAAATGCTCCTGGGTTGCCGTAACAGCGCTGCAGCACTGCAACGATGCACAACGTGCAGTCTTCAAAGAATACTACGGCAGCAAAGACCCCGAACATGTGAAGCGAATCAAGCAGCTTTATGACGCAGTACATCTACCACAATTGTATGAACAGTGTGAACGAACAATGTATGTAGATTTAATGCGGGGAATACTCGAGATACCGCATGAAGGGACTAGAATTTTTCTTTTATATGTTTTGAATGGTAACTATAAACGGGTTTCTTAATATCATATTAAAGTTTTTTTTTAAACTAAACCAACCCAAAACAATAAAGTATAGTAGTAAATTGTCATTTTTACACGCTTTACAACTTTTGACAATTATATTAATTAAAATACCAACCATTCGAGACTCTGACCGTCACATAGACCTAAATACACCTTGTCATCGTATGGGTGATAAAGTAGTTACGTGGTTACGGTTGTCTGCGGGTACGAGTAAAGTTTGTGGGTTGCCCTCGATTTCTCTGGGATCCCATCATCAGATCCTGACTAGGTGACAATGGGACCACCGCGGGAGTATACTCTTTTGAAACAAGTAGCGGGAGTATTCCACAATTGACGGTGATATCGTCGGATCAAGTTGAAAAAGTTTAAGCCATAAATTATGCAGTTCCGAGGTTAAAATATGGTAAAGATTAGAAGATAGATTTAGCAAATATTTTTACTTTTGTGCTCTAGTTTTTTTAGAGTCCAGAAGGGCGAAGGCTTTTCTGCTTACCAGTTAATGCTAGGTTCAAGTTTAGGGCAAACATAGACTGGGGCGAAGTATTATAATATCTGTGACTCTACTTTTCCAAAGTCAAGCAAGTACTTTAGAAGGTGTTTCATGCGAATATTATTTTTTTTGCAAAATTTTAACATTCACATCGCTGGAACCACCTACTTAGCAAAGTCAAAGTAACTCTGTGTTTACCATGAGATCAGTAAGGTGACACTCACTTAACAGTGCGAGGAATGAGCGATTGTGGAGGCAATGACACCTTAAACAAATAATATGGAGTGTTCGATCTACTTATGTAGGTAAGTCATGTATCCTGGCGTAAGATACGAAAGATAAATAGCTGGGTTCACATTGAAATCGAAAACCTATGTCATAGCGTTTGGAGATCATAGTTACAACGTACCTCCAGGACATGAGCCTTAAAGTTATCTTTTCACTCTAATATAATACTTAATGTTTTTATCGAATTGCCAGTTTTAAACCGTAGGAATTTAGGGGCACGGTAGTGCCCCCGCCAAGTCAAGCAAAAACAAACAAGCAAAGGTAAAATTACATTCAATTTGAACTACTAGTTTTAGAACAATTGGAAGTAAGTACATTGTTAACCTAAGGATGAAAGCAACTTATTGAGTCCCGAGACGGGGTTTGGCGCCCGAGTGTAGCGAGGAGCATCCTGACTTGGTGACAAATGGACCACTTCGGGAGTACTCTTTTTTGAATACAAAAAATTTTGAAAATCAGTCTACAATTGCCGGAGATAATATTGGAAATACCACACACACACGAATAGTGAACCTCTTCGTTTTTGGAAGTCTGTTAAAAAATATACAAGTTTGTTCAAATACTTTTTCATATAATAATATAATTATATGCTTTAAAGTGCAAATGTTTGTTAGACTAAGTGTCACCTATACCAGCTAAACGGTTGTTTGGCCGTGTAAAAAAAATAGTATAATATAGTAGAATGGTACATACAGGGCGTTTGGCGGTGGCGCATGGACTGACACAATTTTTTTTGCCCTTTATTTATTTATTTATTTATTTAAACTTCTCGCACACAAAAAAAGGTACCATCACATACAATAATGCATGGGCAGTTTAGAAAAAATACCGTGTGAAGCAAGAAATGACGCCACCTGGCGTAAATAAGTACTCGATTAGCAACATTGAATAAATTGTTGATGCTACACTAACTAGAGGGCGCTCACGCCGTATAAAATGTATATGTAGTATCTTTTTTCTGTTTAAACATTCAAATAATTTATAATGAATTATTTCTATTATATAAATTTATTCCTAACTACCTACTATGTTTGTTTAAATTGAATATTATTATCATTTTATAACAATCTGATTTTAATTATCTATGTTTTAGTTTTCAAACTTGAGGGTAGGTCGAATATGAATTCATAAATAAATTAGTGGGTAATTAATTGAAGATTTATGAGTTATGACTAAGCTCAATTGATTGTTCGCTAAGTTTGTCTCGATTACCTCATTCGAGTGTGTTTAGCTCAGTTTTATTTTAATTTAGGTGAATTAACTTATTTCATCAAAATGAGTACGCGTTGTAATATAGTTTTCGTTACAAGTGCTCAAATAACTGATTTGCAAAATCAAGGCAAAAACTTATCGACACTCGAAACTTGTCGACTTATCTTATTGTTAACGTAAGTAGTTTCGATTTCAATTTTTTTATAAGAAAAAAAATATGTTTTAGTAACGACTATACTACTTAATAAATAATCATTATTGCGTATTATATATTTCTGTTATATTGTTACAGAGAAAAACAGTTGTTCTATTGGTACGACGATTTGAAAACGAGGGTTCTTTGCAACACCATCAAAGAACTAGTAGACCACGGCTCATAAACACATTACAGCGTCAAATCGTGTTATGAGAGTATGAAGAAAATGGATTCCTGCCGATGACCGACTATGCTGCTATAAATGACTCAAGTATTGACAATGCCCGTCGTGCTCTTAAAAGTGAAGAGCTGCATTATTGGAGGCATGTTGTGAAACCCTGGCCCACAGAAAACCATTAAAGGGCAAGATTACAGTTCGCTTTGGATCATGTTAACTTTGATTTGAGTAATGTTTTTTCATCTTTACAGATGAAAAAACTTTTAAGTCCAGTGAACACGGACGCTTATGTTTGTGGTGCCGAAATAATACGTGATAAACAAGTGGTTATGTAGTGTCCAATATGCTGGTCATATTACAGTGAACGTGTGGAGATAGATAAGTGTTGCCGATCCAGGATTTATATTTCATAATACTTAAAAATAATATTACTTAACTTAGTACTTATTATTTATATTAACTGGAGACCGGGTTATTATAACCTATTACATGACTTACATATTTTTAATAACTAAAAAAAGTCAAACAACTTTTTTTTTTTTACATTACGTAAGAACCTTTTCGTATGTTTTTGTGCAATTGTATAGCTGTTATCCTACCTATTTAATTCATTTAACTTTTCACTTTTGTGATAAAATAATCCGGTCTCCTGTTTGTCTTTGTTGAGGTTACAAAAGCTTCAATCCTCTTTCCGATTTTGGAAACGAATACTTAAGCTATGGCCTCAATAAGAAGTTTTATATAATATAATAATGTTGAACGATAATAAATGTCTGTTTTTGAATAATAAACTGTAAGAAATAAACCTCTTAAATTTGTGTGATAGTGTCTTTTTGTTTGTGTCCGTTCATCCCTGTTGCTAACTGACTACTAACTCGAATATTATATTTTTGAATGCTATGCGCACTTATTAGCTTAATGAAAACATTCCTTATGGTTTCCTTTGTTTTTTTTATCATTTAACTTCTCACTTAATCCAACCTAATACGACGTGTTTCCTAACTTCTTACTTACCTAACCTATTCCCAAGTCAAATTCCATTTTTTTCTATATCTCAACAGAATAGATTACATTTAGTTAGGACTAAGTTATAAAAATCTACCTCCTTTTTATTTCACCTACAGGTGACACCGGGTAATCCGGTTATTGTCATTGCGGAAAGTAAAAACTTTAAAGGTTTAATTTCTAATTATTATTTAAGTAGGAATTACAAATTAAATTTCTGTGAGGTAGAAACAGAAATAAAACTTATGCCATCTACAACTGACACTGGGGATTGAAGAGTTTAATATCACAGTTGTGCAGAAACCAAACGCCATCTATTAATTATTTTCGAAAATTTGATTTCTACCTTCACAGAAAAATAGGCCTTAAGGTATCCATGCACTTATGTGGGCGACTGTACAAAGGCGGACTTAATGCCTTAGGCATTCTCTACCAGTCAACCAAGGGTGGTGTAGAGATTAGATGGCAGGTGCTCTTTTTGATAGGAACAATGGTAAAAAAGAAAATAATATTCAAATATATCATACCTAATGATTTATAAATATAATATACAAATAGTTACATAAATAGATTATAAACCCCTTTGTCCCAAATGTCACGGTTGGTTATATATTATTAAGATTATGATCTTACTTAAATTGACCTCCATTTCGTATGCATGCACGCAATCTGTTTTTTATTTCAACTGTCGTTGTACGTAGTCGCATTTCTTCTTTCATAGTTTGGAACGCGCCGGTTACTCGTTCAATGAGAACTTTCCTAGTGGGCACTTATGTCTGTTAAACCAATTCTTTTGCTCGTCCCCAGGCTTAAAAATCCAGAGGCGTGAGGTCTGGGGACCGAGCGGGCCAAGGAATAGGGCCGCCTCTAATAATCCATGCGTTTGGAAAGGCATTATCTAAATGCTCTCGCACGTTCACTTGATAGTGTGCCGGAGCCGTCATTTTGGAAAACTATAAGCACCACCTTCTTCCATAACTATCACAGTTAAGAAGGCTTTACAAGTTTACGAGTAGTAATACTTGACCAACTTGTAAATGTTCTTGTATAAAATATTTTCCTAAACGTAACTAAGTAAGGTTTTGAAACTGCAAATGTCATCATCATCTGCCTAGCCTTTTCGCAACTATGTTTGGAGTCGACTTGCAGTCTAACCGGATGCAGCTGAATACCAGTATTTTACATGAAGCGACTTCCTATCTGCCCCCACAACCCTGCTAATACTGGATAATAAATGATACCCTTTGGTAAGACCAATAGCTTAACATGCTTGCCGAGGCACGGAGGAAACTCGGTATCGGTTGGTCTGTGGATGGGTGTCACCCATGGAGCACAAGTGTCACCCCTGTCACCCATCCACAGACCAAGCTTGAAGAATTGCCTTTTATGGGCAAGTGCGGCTTAACCTTAAGATCGACCCGACTGGCAGTTATTATTAAGCCACGAGCAAATGTAAGTTTGTTTATTATTACAATAAAATCATCTTTCGTTCAGGTTAAAGGTTTAGAAGTCCACATAATATTTCGATAGGCAACTAGCAACTACGGAACCCTACATTGAGCGTGGTCGGACTCCGACATCCACTCGGCCGTTTTTAGATAAACGTATTGTATAAGTTAGGTACTTTGCAATCCTGTATAAATAATATGCGATTAGATTGTTACTCTTGCAGAACACAATAATTATTCCTCAAATCCTCACTTACTAAATATTGAGCATCTTTATCCAACCATACTGTCAAAAAATACCGTTTAAGTTAAATATTAGACATCTTTATTTGTTTATTAAATATTATGACTTAGCAATCACATAGCACCATTATTACATAAGAATAATGCACATTTTTTACAAGTAGATAATAAATAACCGTCTACTCCGGTACGGTATATATTAAAAAACATGACGAATTTTTGCATCACATTTTTATTGTGACTTGTGCCGTAAAGTCTATAGAATGGCTTTATCCAAGTTATTCCGTCGTAATACGTTTTTCTACCAGTTGAGAAAAAGAAGTACAAATGGCTCTAGTGTACCAAGTTTTAATATGGAATCGGAAAAGAAAGCATTTCAAGATGTCCTGCCTGAAGTCATAAACTCCGTAGTGACCAGTCCTAAGATAACGGAAGTACCAGAAGTTCGAAGCTGGATTAAAAAGGTTAGAAATTTAAATCGGATCACTATAGTCTGCCTCACCAAATTGTCCCACTAAGTAGTGGTGGTAGAATGTATAAGATTCTACCACTTACTGTTGTCCCAGAAGCAGAACGTAACCTAATCGATTTTAAACGAGGAACATAATTATTAAAGAAAGTTATGTCAGTATTATAAATAGGTGCTGCACTATGCAAAGTGACTTTTCTTAAATTCCGATATTACAAACTATTTTTTTTTTAAATCATAGGTATTATTTTGGACAACTAAGAGATTATAAATTAAATATGTTTTGCAAACCAATTATCCGCTTGACCTAGTATTTTTTTTTTCGTTTTAATAAAACTATTTAATAAAATGTGTTTTTCCCAAATAGTGTTTTTTTTTTTTATAATTTCACTGATGGGCGTATCTTGGTGGCGCTGAATGATCCCCATGTACCGCTTGAAAACTTTTACATAGACCTATCTTTACTGGATTTTGAATATTGAATCTCGGTTGTTACATCTCCGGGAGTGTTAAAATCTTTTAAAAGAATTCGGTGATTGTTGTTTCAGCTCTTGGAATATACATTGCCAGGAGGAAAACTAGGCAGGGGATTAATGGTTTCTATCGGATACAGAATGTTTGAAGAACCAGATAAACACAACATTACAACATACTCAGAAGAAACACAACATTCTGCTCGGATTCTAGGATGGTGTGCAGAAATGGTAAATTATCATTTTAATTAATTACCCTACACACTGTAGGTCCTAACAATAACCGCGAAGGCATTTGAGCGGAAATACACTACATTGACAGAGACTCCCTATGGGAAAGTTCTTATGCCTAACTCTAACTGGAGTATTCTACATAATTATATGATATCTGAATTTAGTAT
Source organism: Diarsia mendica (assembly GCA_949316265.1). Taxonomy (NCBI): domain Eukaryota; kingdom Metazoa; phylum Arthropoda; class Insecta; order Lepidoptera; family Noctuidae; genus Diarsia; species Diarsia mendica. Next base: position 10,780,586 of record OX438902.1, on the reverse strand, counting down.
TTATTCAATGCTGATAATTAGGTAAAGATTACCTAACGATTTCTTAACATACATTTTCATATTTAATCGTCATTTAACTTCAATGAGTGTCTGAGATTAAAATTTATCTTCTGCCCGAAGCGTTTACACGATGACCAATCAAGCTTATACGAAACCAGTTTATGCAGATCTCTTGTGCTACGTGAAACCTATACAAAGCGAGACCATGTTATTATTCTATAAATGTATAGCTTGATGGGTCGCTCTGACCACCTAAAATTTTCTTTCAGCTGCAGACACAATTCCTGATCTTAGATGACATATTAGATGGTGGAACCGTTCGTCGTGGAAAGCAGTGCTGGCACCTCCAACCAAATGTCGGTCTGTTTGGTATCAACGACAGTCTACTTGTACGCCAGTCTATGATGGAAGTACTGGATATCTACTTCGGGAAAACACCCATATTCACCGACTTGTTAAGACAATTTAATGAGGTAAATTGTATTTAACACGGATACAATTTTATTCGAAATTATGGATACCATATCTATTAAAACTGACTGTATTGGCACTGCTGCTACGGCTGCTGATACCCCCAAGTGGCGTATTTCTATAACCGTATCTGCAGTTTTCAAACGACTATAGTGCAGAATCAAACTCGAAAAATCAAACTTGTGGTGGTATAGAGTTACCTCTACGTATTTTGTACTACACTGTTATTAAGCTGAGCGTGTGTTGAATTTACCTCCTTTTCAAACTTCATCATCATTAGCAAGAAGAAGACAATGGACATTGTTGAACAAATGCCTCTCCCATAAAACAAACGGCAACCTGCAGCTTACATCCAGCGGTTGCTCATGACTCTAACGATGTCGTCGGCCCACTTTGTGGGAGGCCTTCCAACGCTTCCCCATCGGTTGTCGGTTCTTCGAGCGATGTGACTTGCCCATTGCCACTTTAACTTGCAATAAGTCAAATTTTATACCGGTGCACGGTGTGTAGTTTACCTACCTAATGTGAACGTATTATTATTTTACAGGCAGTCACCAAGTTAACCGTGGGTGAACATTTAGATTTATGGTCAAACTACAACAAGGAAAAGAACAATATAGATTTGTTTAACACTGACCGAATCTATAAAGCTATTGCTGATATCAAGTGTCCATACTATAGCTTTAAATTGCCGATATTTTTACCTCTGAGTTTAATAAAGGATGGAAAAATGAAAGCTACTAAAGAATTAAATAATATCTGTATGGACATGGGGAGATTGATGCAGTGTCAGGTAAGAGTAAGACCTCATCCAGTTGCTATCAGCCACCTACTACGGACTACGGTTAATATGGCTGACCCATTGCTTCTTCTGTGAGCTATGTCAACAACTCTGGTTCCTGTCGGATCACCTCGTTCCGGATGCGGACTCTCAGACAGACTGCAAGCATAGCCCGTTCCCCTTCGGGGCTGCGGGTTGTTCGAAAGAGATACCGTGGCCTCGGCACAAAGGGCTAAAAAGGAACATGGGTGGTTTTTAGTTAGTAGAAGTCTGACAATTCCTACCGCCCAGAGCGGGAGGACTCATTTGATGATTTCACACACCACAAAAAAAGCCAAATAAGAGTAAGGCCCGGAAAAAAAACACATCTGGTCTTTCGCCTCTCCTCTTTGCTCGTCTCAACTTTGGTGGAGACCGAGCCTAATCAAAAACTTGTTTCCGTGCCGTTTTTACATTCATCTTCCGGGGATTTTTCTAGGAGCTCATGGCTAAATAATAGAAGCCGCTTGGGTCTATTTTCAAGTCAAGCTGTGCTTACCTGGGTTGATCCTTGGTTCGGTGACCTGCACCCGTTACATTAATAATACCTAATAATAATAATTGCATTTATTTCGGGCAGCGCCCATAGTGTTAGTAACAATGATCTTAAAAACTAGTATTAGTAGACAATCATAATACACAAATACAAAAATTAAACATTATGGAATTTCATCCAATGACGCAGCATTGGAGACTCCCATTATCTGTGAAATAAACTCAAGATAGTGTTGGTAAGTACCGCCACGGAGACGAGCAATTACATACACATGAGTTTTTCTGCGTGCCTCGGAATTTCAAATAGCGTTGTTGCGCAATGTAGGTTCAGTAATTGGGTCACCTGAAGCCTCTAAGGTGAGCACACATCGAGGGGCGCTAAATGCATCCATCGGCAGTTTTGAGTCGGCGAACAATAATATAATAGCTGCCGATAACGCTGAGCAAGCGCCGCCCGATGCCGCCAACGCCCGCGCCACAACACCGGCTGCGGAATCGACACGCGTAGGTACGTCGACCCCTAAACGTGCCTATGCTGAAATTGCCGCCACTGGCAAATCTGATGCGTTGCAGCCCAAGCAACAAACCAGAAAAGGGAAGAAACAGAATAAGGGTGCTCAACCAGCCCTGTCTGAGGTCCGGAGCTCCTTGTCGAACCAAGTTGATGAGGAGGGTTTCACGAAGGTGGAAAGGAAGAAGAGGAGGCCCTGTTCTCGTAACCTGTGCGGTACCGCACCGAGTGGACCCAACATGTTGTTGCGTCCAGCTGTGCCTACGACGCAGCTGTACCTTTCTCGTCTGCATCACTCCACGACGGTTGAAGAAGTCGTGCAGTACTTGAAGGTGAAGACCAACTGGACTCTGAGGGTTGAAAGGTTGGAATCGCGCCACAACATCAACTTTAAGTCGTTCGTGGTACGGGTTCCAACCCAGCATCTACAGACCTGCATGAAAGAGGACTTTTGGCCGAAAGGTGTCTTATATCGACGTTTCCGGGGACGATTACGTGACACCTCGCAGCGTAACACGACGCCGTCAACGTTACGTGTGTAGTTATAGTTAATAATAAGGTTTTTTCATATGTATTAGTTTGTTGTTATTGTTTTATGTTATTTGTGTATTTTACCTATGGGCCTTAGAAGCCTGAAATAAATGTTTATTATTTATTATTTATTTAATGCACGTTAATGTTGGTTCCGGGTGTCATTTGTACATCTTTTACAGCCGTACTTATATAGTCAGTGGCTCAAAAGTCTGACAACCAGTCTTACCAGTACTAACTGGGTTGTGGATGACAGATAGACAGTCGCTTCATGAACCTCCATGGTATTTAGCTGCATCCGGTTAGACTGGAAGCCGACCTCATCATGAGAAAAGGCGAGGCAGATGATGAGCCCGGTGGTTTGAAGTTTAAAGAATAATATGTACAAACGCCCATAACTCGCTTCATCATAAAACATACATTCTTTCTGTTTAAAGGACGATTACATGGATGCTTACGGCGACGAGAGCGTCACAGGAAAGATCGGCAGAGATATCCAAGAAGGTAAATGCTCGTGGGTAGCTGTAACAGCGCTGCAGCACTGCAACGATGCACAACGTGCTGTCTTAAAAGAATACTACGGCAGCAAAGACCCAGAGCACGTGAAGCGAATCAAGCAGCTTTATGACGAATTGCACATACCTCAACTGTATGAACGGTGTGAACGGGCGATTTATGATAATTTAATGCGCCAAATAGATTTGTTACCAAACGAAGCAGACAGAATTTTTCTCTTGGCAGTTTTAAATGCGAACTACAAGCGGGTTTATTAAAATCACTATATTATTATTGTTATTTCTGGATTGCAATAAATTACCTATTTATTTTTCTACATTTGCCATAAATACAATTTCCTAATTTGCCATGTCTTTTTTTCCATTCTTTTCTCGTGTCGTTTTTGTACCTATATATTTTTTCCTGCGTGGCTTCTCGGGGTAACCTATGAAGCTGGCATCTGGAAAGGGTGAGACAGACTAAAAACCACCCATGTTCCTTGTTAGTCCTTTATGTCGAGGTCGCGGTTTCTCTCGTGAACAACCCGCAGCCCCGACGGGTAATTTAAGGCTTGTGTTTAAACGCCTACCAGAAATTGCCAGAAAAGAACCTATTTTACTATACCAAAAAAATTCGGAATGCCGGCCAAAATGGATTAATGCTCACCAAATTGTGTTTCCTAAAGTATTGTAGGAATGAACCTATTTTCTTTTCCTTTTTATTCTATACCACAAAGATTTATAAACGCCTTTATAGCTAACTAGTAACTGCAGACCAAATATTTTATATTATCGCTAAATAGATGTCACCAATATTGTATTTCACGGCTTTCAATTTAGTCAGTTTTACTGAGGTAAAAAAGTTAACGGTCGGTCGTAATTTTATTCTGAATATACTCTGGGTGGTTTAAAAAAAATAACCACGAAGGGGATGGCGGAGCCTATTCGCTCGCTCACTTGACCCCGCCATCTATATGTGTATGGTATTAGAAAGGAATAATAATTTAGATTTGATTTAAAGATTCCAATACCTCCTTCCTACTTCTGTTCTCCTTTTTTTTTTTTTTTTTGGTGGGTGAAAAATCATCGAATAACCCCCCCCGCTCTTGGGCAGAGCGAAGGGGAGTGTCAGACTTCTACTGACTAAAAACCAAACCCATGTTCCTTCTTCGTCCTTGTATCGGAGCCGCGTTATCCTTTCGACAAGCCACAGCCCCGACGGGACTTCTGTTCTCCTAGTAGTTTGTGGGACTTTGATACTTACGTTTTATTTCGCACCTTTTTTCAATTTAATGAAATTAAATCCAAACGGGTCGATTTAACTACGATAATTTTTTACCATGGTAGTCTGGCCCACGCATTCGGCCGAGTTTTCCATGTGCACTACTGTTCCCACTCCGTGTAATCTGGGCCGCGGACCAGAGGCCAGTTTCCCCCTGGCCCTAACTCATTTTTGTTGTGTTCAACTGGTCTTTTAGCTCCTTCTTGACAGTTGAAAGAATGAACGTACGTCGTGAGATCGAGTCCGTGTACTGGATGTCACCGAAAATTCGAGCAGTATCCATCAACAGCTTGAGAAGCTCAGGGTTTTTATGACGTGATGAAAGCAGCGCAGTAATGGTCTCGCTGATGGAGACAAGGCACCACAGGATGTTAGTGCCTGTTTACCTTCTATACCCTTGTCTCGCTTTGCTTGGGTTTCTATTAGAGATACTAGAATCTCAGGATTAAGGGTAGGCGCTTTTATTAACTTGCAGTTCACCGGTACCAAATAACGGTATTTTAATTCCTTACGGCTCTCTTTAGACAGGCCGGAGGTAACAATGTGGTTTAGTCTAATTGCCAAATCCTTTTGAATTTCTCTGCCATAGGTACTCTTTATTCGAGGTGGGGTCCTCACCTAATATTTCCATCAAATCTGGGTCTAATTCGGGAACATCTTGTTCAGGGGCAGGGGCCTCCAGTTCAATCGCCCCCGCTGGAGGCACGGTGGTAGACTCAGCAGGCGCGGGAAGTAGTTGCGCGGGTGGCAGTACGGCGGCAGTGGAACTCGGCGGCAGTATGTCTACTTGTGCCGTAATGTTGTCGGCGGTAGGCGACTGTGTGATGACCGGGACCGGGACCTCCTCCTCATCACTAAATTCCACTGGAGCTGGTTGCCAGTACGAGCATCCAGGTTGTGGATCTGTATCGCCGTGATAAGTAGCACAATCGTCATCGATTGGGATTGGTTCACGTTCTGCAAGCAAAATAAATATTTTGCTTTAATACGCTAATTTGGCGGGAAGTGAGACTCCTTGTGAGAAACACGCAATCCCTTTATGCGGCTTAGTACGTATTTATTTCTCAAGGAAAAAACGTAGGTACATGCTATGGAAAAAACCCCACAGGTAGATCCGAGCAGCAAGTACTTAATTTTGGAAGTGGAAGGCCCCCAAAGGACAATCCGATTTTCCGTATTATAATTATACTTATAATCAATCTGTTATCAATTCAAAACCACAACGTTTCAATTGTACGCAACGGTTTTATTTTATTTTCTTAGTGAGAAGCCAGGCGGTGCCAAAAGTAACCAATTGAAATATAAACACGAAATAAGTAGGTCAATGCCTCACCCTGCAGGTTATAAGGCGTAGAACAATCACCAATTCACCATCCGACGACGATGCACTATCATAGCGACTGCGTCTCACATGTTTTATTTCACGTTCAAAATTTTAAGTTTTTTGGTCAAATAACTATAATTATCGCGCTTATCACTCTTTCTTTTCGGCATTCTATAGCTAAATTATAAAAAACGCATTTGAATCTATACTAATATTATAAAGCTGAAGAGTTTGTTTGTTTGTTTGTTTGATTGTTTGTTTGTTTGTTTGTTTGAACGCGGTAAACTTAGGAACTGCTAATTGAAATTGAAAAATTCTTTTTGTGTTGGATAGTCCATTTATCGAGGAAGGCTTTAGGCTATATAACATCACGCTACGGCTAATAGGAGCGGAGTATAAATGAAAAATGTTACAAAAACGGGAAAAGGTATTTCCTTTTTGAGAGCTTCCGCTGCGTGCGCTGCGAAAACGGTTTAAGTTATGCAAATATCATGTACGAAGGAATTGTTCCTCTTTAAAAGTTCTAAAAAAAAGTCCGCGACAGCATATATCTATCTTTTAAGATTGACTCACTGTAACCTTTTTTTACTGTTAAACTGTTAGGTTAAAAATAATTATTTTTTGCGAAGCTTATTTTACCCATAAGGTATTAATCTATATCTAAATAAGTGTGTTTGTTAGAACGGAAATTTAATATAGAATATTTGTGCCCTTTACTCTATACAGTTTTAACAAATATCTTAGAAGATATCGCAATGTAAAAATATCCGCGCGGCAAAATAATTCGCGCGTCGCAATGTGGGTACGGGGGATTCTGGCTGGCCTCCGGGAAATTTAAATTCAAAATATTTACTGCATCATAATGTTTACAAGTACATAGTGTTATAGTATATTTAACAGTAAGAGATACCTATAGTGATTCACACTTTAATATAATCTAAGCTAATCTAAACTATCTAAACTATTATAATAAAGAGGAAAGCTAAGATTGTTTGTTTGTTACGATTTAGCTTAATTTATGTCGGATAGTCGATATATCGAGAAAGGTTATAAGCTATATTTATGTGCCGCAGACGAAGTTGCGTGGGTCAGCTAGTTACTTTATAAACAAAGAAATGATGCGAAACAGCGAAGCACTGATACGTGAATGAGCTGGCTAGGTGTAGGTGACATTGTCAGGAACAAAGTTTTGAATCTACCCTAAATTAGGTTATTTTTTTATTTTTTCTCCTAAATTCAATGCGAAATGGCGAGTCTGTAGGTGAAACTACATGTGTGCTAATGCTAATATCGAGAACGAAGCTTGAGAGTAATTCTTTTATGTACAGGACTCTAGCTATTATTTTTAATGTTTCAGAAAATTATTCGTTAAAATAGTCCTACACTCCAATAACATGTAGTTACGAGTAATTTCTAACAAGTTGTTTTTAAAAAAAACAGCTTCGAAACTTTGAGTAATGTTAATTTAATTATACCTACTTCTGATGCTGACCGTACCATCGATTTGGGGTACTGTCGATGTAGCGTACCATCGATGTATTATACTTCGTTGCTTCGTCCTTTGAGATTAGGATAACATTGTAGTAATACGTCTAGGTACCGCCTTTCACCCACTAAGTTTGAATTTTTATTTTTTATTTTTGTGGGTACTTTGTCTTCCTTATAGTTATGCCTGCACCGTCACTCATTCGCGTTTTAGTGCGTCGCCGATCACCACATTATTTTCTTCCTTTTATTTGGACATACAAAATAGATGCCAAAATATAGTCACAATAAACGACGGCAGTGATTTTAAGAAAGAAAATTCGAAAACTCGAAAAGTAACTTATTAAACGCGACCACAGAAGAGATAAAAGAGGTTAGAAAGGCCATGTGGGCGGGGCACGCGCGCCGCGTATATGATCAGACAATCATATGTCGACAAAATTTGATTTACTGACCAACAATCGCGCTCATATTGTGACAGCGAACGGAGCTCCGCGAAAAAAAAAGAATTATGCCGTGTTGCGCGATTATTACGTGTCGGAAAAGAAGCCAGGTGTGCAGTGTGGCTCGAGAAGGGATTTCTCTTCATCGCTAAGTCTAAAAACCTTAAAATACAAGTGATATTTGTAATTATTACAATAGTATTATGTAGTTCGCAGACAAAAATGATACAATCGCAAGCAGAAACGAAATGATGTACATTGCTTGCAATACGTGATGGGTACCATCTTGTACTACGTGGGCGATTGCGCAATGCATTTCGTTCACTGCGAACGTCGCGTGCGACGAGCCAAAGCTTAAATTCTGCCTACTCTTTGCGTTTCGATAGTGTTGTACCAAGTTGTCAATAATGTCGATATTTAGTATGTGTGAATGCATTCAAATGATTATTATGTTATGATTAAAATAACTTTTGTTTAACCCATACTATCAATACCTTATTATTGTTTATTGATTGTTTTTCATCTAAAATTTGTTTTGAGGTTAGCCATTTATAAATCGAAACATACATTATAAATTTTATTTTTAGGTTTCCAACAGATCCAGATATATGTTACAGACCTGACTAAAGCTATTATAGAAAAATATTAGTGTGAGATTGCATTTTATTCTGAAAAATCGAATTTGAAAGATAGCAAGCGCATGCTATTGCTACTTAATAAATACGTTTTATTTCAAGACAATAATAAAATCTGAATTGAAATTGAATTTCAAGTACTTAATGATCAATATTTGAAAAAAATCTTTTCTGTTTACTTTTTATCTTTAATTTTTTATGTGTGAGAGACCAATAAATATTTTTGCTTTCTTATTTTCTTTCTTTCTGTCCCGTCCCGAAATTAAAGCAAAAACTGCAAAACTTAAAGTAACAAAACTCAAGTAATTTTATCGATATACATTATCGACCTTTTGGTCACCGTAACATGTATGAGAAATATACGCAAGTGTGAGTGTACGTCAAACGTAATGTTTGCGCTAGTGTGACAACCAGTAGCAAGCTCGCGATCTAAGTGAGTGCGGTTTATTTGTGTGCATAATTCGCGTACTTATTAGCGTCTTGCATGTAGTGGATATAGAGAGTGGGAGACAAGCGGCGACACGCGTTCTAATACAAATCAGGAACTATTTCCTTTCTAACCTCTTTTATCTCTTCTGTGAACGCGACAGTCCGTCGTGTGTTTCAAATAGTTCCGAGTGTAGTACCTCGTCAACGAATATTATTATGGCGCCATTACTCTCGGACCATGAAGGTAAGCTGAAGTGTTCTTTTTACAAACGGAAGATATTGTGAATAGTTTTTCGGACTATATCCGTATCACAATCTGACATGATGTCATAAAAATATCTTAAATAGTGTTGTGTGCATCTTATGGGGATGTTACCTTCACATAATTTTGGATTCCCAATTTATTGGTCATATTTTAGTGATTGTGTACATTTGAAAGGAATGTTACCTTCACATTATTTAATGACCTACTTAATAATAATTGCATTTTATATCCGTACAGCTTTACGGACTAACACATAGTGTTGTGTACCTACATGTTATGGATTAATTTGGATTCCCATTACATTGGTTACAGTCATAGTGATTGTGTACATTTGAAAGGAATGTTACCTTCACATTAACTAATGGCTTAATTATTAATAATTGCAATTTTATCCGTACCTACGGACCAACATATAGTGTTGTGTACATAGATAACAGAAACAACAGGTTGTGTACCTACATCATAGGGATAATTTTAGATTCCCAATACATTGGTTACATGGTGATTGTGTACATTTGAAAGGAATGTTACCTTCACAATAGTTAATGAGTTAATTAATAATACATAATTGCATTTAATATCCGTACGGACCAACACAATCATAGTGTTGTGTACCTACATCTTATGGATAAATTTGGATTTCCATGCAAAACATTGGTTACATAGTGATTGTGTACATTTGAAAGGAATGTTACCTTCACATTATTTAATGACCTACTTAAGTTCCGTTATTTCCGTACGGACAAAAACATAGTGTTGTGGATAGTTTTAAGGACTATCGCCGCTCTAAAACCACTACTTATATACTAGGAGCAACTGGTCGTAAGCACAGTGATCATATTCACATACATTACAAAATGTAATCACTTGATGGATTATAAACTTGGTGTTGTGGATAGTTGTGAAGACTATCGCCGCGCTGTTTTTTCTATTCGATACCTACATTTGATACATTTATATTCCTGCTGAAATGGAAGTCAAGCTGATGTCGTGTCATTGGCGTTATTTGACTCAGATGAGCCACATCTGGATACGTCTACCTCGACGATACATGATATCCCTACTACAGACGCAGTACAGACAATGCAGTCGGAACTACCTGTTAATGTAACGCAAATTGAGCTGGACGAAGAGATTTTGATTCTCTTGGGTGAAACTCCATCAAACGAAAAAAAACTATGGGAACACATTGCAACGACAGGCTTGACAAAGAATGACAAAAAACAAACTCTTTGAAAAGCATCTTGTTCCACAAAATTGCACAAATATTGCTGCTTCGAAGTTAATAAAAACAACAAAAAGGTGCAGGTCCCAGCAATTAAGTATATCTTGTAAGTGAGCGATGCCTTCACCATACGCTTTTCATTCAGTCGGTAGTAAAATTACTAATTGAAGCCGGTCGACTGATTTACTGTACTGATGAACTCACAACACAGTGAGTCCATGACACGCCGTACCTAGTTAAATTAGTTCAAAAAACTCAAGGAATTAATACAAAATCTATAATTTTCTATTTGGTGAACATCTGACCGATACTTATAAAAGCTGCAAAAGCTAAGTATATCAAAATCAGGACCTGCACCAGCGCAGAGACCGAGACAGACCCCTGTACAGACTTTAAACCGGACGCCTCCGTTCCCAACAGCGCGGCGCGGAGGACATCACCCGCGCCGCGCCTGCAATCTGTGCAGCAGCACCAAGCCCCGCGGCGCTAGACCCGGTAGGTACGTTCCGCAGGTCGGTTATCCCACTTTTATGATCAATGACAATTGATACCAATGACCATATTGTATTATCCTGGTTATGAGGTTACAAGATACCGTTTACAAAACCTGCCTATCCAAAGTTACACGAACCAAGTTTATCTGCGTTAGCTTCATCTGAGTCCTTAAAATACAAGGTGGCCATCACTGATCTTATTTACAGTAATAAAGCCATTTCACATTGAGAACCATGTGAAGGACATTTTAATTCTTTCTAGTTATTTCCTGATTAAAAAACCCAATTAAAAAAAAAAAAAAAAAACGGATTTATATAAAACTATGTCTTAAACAAGTACATCATAAGTAATCATAACAGAATATTTCTTAAAAAAAAAAAAAATTAAGATCTAAGCCCACCCCTGAATAAAAGGATGTGTATTTTCTCGTATCTATACAACCGATGTACAAAAGGTACCTACGGATAGGTACAGGGGAAAAATGCATTAATTTTATGTATTACCGTTTGGTTTAAACAGCCCTATTTGTGTTCACATATGTGAACCGGTAATTTGTTTACTGAAATCATTAGGCTATTTAATTTTGTCATCTAGGTATCAGGTATCTACTTCGATGACATTAATTAACAAGATTGCGATTTGATAATATTTAAAAAAAAAAAAAAACAAAACATAAATATTTTGGAGTCCTTAGGATCCATATAATAAACATTAAAAGAAGTTTATGAATGATTTCAAGTAATGTTTGCAAATACCTTGGTTTTGTGACAGATACAAGTGGTTTTCATGTTAGCCTACCTAAAGAAAAACGAAATTTAATTTAAAAAAAAAAAATACATACACACGAACATAACCTCCTCCTTTTTTGAAGTCGGTTAAAAAGAGTTACAATGGTTTAAATTGAAATCTCGTTCTAAAATAAGACATTTTGCCCGCTTGGTAGGCCTCCTCACTTCACCCTGAATCGCGATTCAGTACGGTTGGCTTTACACTTTACAGATCGAAAGATGCAGATACCTTACATTATGTAAAACAAGTAATTACGATAGCCACATGTCATTACCACAGTAGGTATCTGGTGGTTAAAATGTATTGATACCGCAGTCGATCCCATTAGGCAAGACTGCTAATGTCTAAGAATATTTTCACGCTAGCAAAAAAAAAAAAAAAAAAAAGGGGGGGGGGGCAGCATGCGGTGAGGAGACTGTCAGTGGCCAGTGGAGTAACACAGAGTCTGACAAATATATTATTAATTGTCTAGAATTCCTGGCTGCTTTCTTGGTATTTACCACGGTAATTACGAACTGGACATGAATTCGTCATGTGTTATTTGTTACGCGTTGACCAAACAACTGCTATTTCGTAAATCAACCTCATGGGTGGAGTAAGATAGGTACCTATCTACATTTAACTAAATCACAAAATGTTTATGGCAGTGATGTTAAACTCGCGGTATATTTGTATTGGCTTCGATACCACTCCGATACCGATAGACCATTTAAGATCATGCTTTTGAATAGATTCTATGGAGCCTTTGGGCAACAAAAATTAATCTTTTCGGATTAATGTTGAATAACAAATGTGCTAAGTTCGTCTCATGGGATAGAGACCCAGGAGCATTCACTGTAAACGATTTTACTATAAACAGGATAAAAACTTTGTTTTAACTAAGCATTTCCATCTTTTGCGGTTATATTAGAAGTATTAAGAAAACTAATATATACATGATACTAACAGGTAGAGGGTATTGTTGTGGTTCCATTTTGACCAACACATAACCCTGGTCTCCACTTTAACAAAAACTTCTCTGTTCAGAATTAGTTCAGTTTAGACCCTCTGATAAAATGTTTTTATCTATTTCCAACAGTGTCCCCGAGCTCACGTTGATTGCATGAAAGTTACGAAATAGAAGAGTCATCTTTAGAAATTATGATATCTATCCTTTAGATGAAAAGTCAATGATGTTACGATGTTACAATTCGACGTTTGAGTTAACTTTTGTAAAACTCACAATATTAAAATACATAGGAGTATTAAGGTCTGATGAACACGTTGCTATGCTATTCAACACTGTTGAAATTCAATAACAGTCTTCGTCCTCCAGCCTCAAAATATATTATCGCTTTGGATTCGTCAAAACTTTTAGAGTTTCTATCGAAATGGTGTCAAAATAATAATTTAAGTTTAACAGAAATGGTCGTAACTTTGCTCATACTTGTAACTGCACACAAGGTGCAGACCATTAGCTTTTTGTTTTAGATAACACAAATATACACAAATACCATCATTCGGTGGATAAAAGATTATATTATCAATAAACGGAATTGACACGTCAATATTTTCTGCCCACTTCACCAGACACGCAGCCACCTTCAGCAGCTCATAGAGCTGGTGTCAACATTGACACGATACGAAAAGCAGCTGGGTGGAGTGGCAGCTCCAATGTTTTCACTAGATACGTTCAATCATTTTCATAGAAATGTTCAATGTTAACAAACTGATTTTATCTTATTAATCTCAACCTCTCATTGATGTTAGATTTAATTACTTAAATTAGTAACTTACTTTATTTATCTACCCCTAATTAAAGAAAACTATACTTTAGTTACAAGAAAACAATAATTTAATGTTAGATTCAACATGAAATTACATGTAACTAAATAAAAATTCCGTGTTTAATATTTCACCATCTTTCAAAATCTACAATGTTATCCTAATCTCAAAGGACGAAGCAACGAAGTATAATTGGAGATTAAACGAACTTACCTGAAGTGAAGTTCTATCCAAATTATACGAGTTGCTTCGTCCGAAGAGATTAGTTCCCTCCCAACCCTATAAACCCATACTTATGTGAAATATTAAATTAAAAAGGTTCCAGGCTCTCAACTAAATGAGTGACGGTGCAGGCATAACTATAAGGAAGACAAAGTACCCACAAAAATAAAAATTCAAACTTAGTGGGTGAAAGGCGGTACCTAGACGTATTACTACAATGTTATCCTAATCTCTTCGGACGAAGCAACTCGTATAATTTGGATAGAACTTCACTTCAGGTAAGTTCGTTTAATCTCCAAGTGTACCTACTGTCGATATAGCGCACCATCGATTTGGTGTACTGTCGATGTATCGTACCATCGATTTGGGGTACTGTCGATTCTCGATGGATCGTTTTCGATACAGCGACCATCGATGTAGGTAGTGACTGGCGATGTTATGAACCAGACCCATTTTTGGCTGGGGCCAAAAATCATCTTAAACGTCCAGCGGTTTTCGAGATTTCGTGACGAGTCGGTGACCTTTCGCTTTTTATATAATTATATGTCACGGCTAATACCCGAAGTGCGGCTGCACCTAGTTTTAGCCGGTTAGAACTAGGTGTAGCCACTTACTCTTGGTTAAACCTAGTACGAGCCGATTGTTTTCGGGTAAAACTAGGTCTATCCTTCATCATGCCGGCTACAACTAGGTTCGGCCATTCCCTGTTGGATAAAACTAGGTCTATCCGATATCACGTCCGTCCGTCGGACGACGGAGACGGTCGTGACCGTCTCGCGGCAGTATGACTTTATGGGCGGCATGGGCACCGGGCCGTAGGCCGACGAAGGAGGCCGGCGGAGGCCCGGCACTTCGGGGACAGAAGACATTAGTGTTATATACTTATATACGCGAGCGAAGCGAGCGCGCGTCATGGAGTACATATGCGAGGATAGACCTAGTTTTACCCGAAAACCATCGGCTCGTACTAGGTTTAACCATGAGTAAGTGGCTACACCTAGTTCTAACCGGCTAAAACTAGGTGTAGCCGCACTTCGGGTATTAGCCGTAACATATATACATAGATATAAAATGAATAGTCATTACAAGGTTTCGAAGCTAAGTAATAGCAGCCACTCGGGTCGATCTTCAGGTTAAGCCGTGCTTGCCTGGGTAGGTCCGTGAATGGTCGACCGTCCGTGCCTCGGTTTTTGTGCGTCATATTCATTAATATAAGTACTAATAATTCAGACATTTAAATGATGTTGAATTATTATATCCACGGTCCACGCGTCATAAATTATGATAAGTAAATAAATACCCACATAAAGATTTTTTTTTGAGGATTTGATATGAATAAAGCCTTTGAAAGTGTTTATAAACATAAGGCAGGATACAGACACAACATAATTTTGAGGAAGCTAAAGAATAAATTCAAAAGAAAGTCTAAGGCGAAAACCGAAACATCTACCTGCATAACCATAATGGGTAAATATGCCTGCTGGTAGAGGATTTTTCAAAATAACTAGTGGTAATTCATAGATGAGCGATCATTCAGCATCTTATCTATATTGCCTTATAGCCAACTTGTGGTCTTCAACTCTACCAGATGCAGCAGATTGCCAATATTTCAGCTGGCGTGACTTCCTATTTAACTATGGTAACTGCGTACCTAATAGGAGCCATGCCAGATGCCATCAAGCGGACACAGATCCAGGCTTTCCGTACAATAACTAATACTCAAGTTTCTGGCTGATCGTGGCTGGACTGGCAGGTGTTTCGGATCCATAAGTTCCCTTCAATTTGGTTGAGCCGAATGGTACTGTCCCATGCGTCATGTTCGTGAACGGGCTGTGTCAGTTGGGACTGGTAATCTCCTAGCTACGCTAATCTACTAATCTAATCTACTAGCCACGGTATATTTTAATTATTTTTGAATTTTTTATTTTATTTTTTACGCAGTTAATGAGCTTGTCTTCCTACATCGTTCTCACATACATGTATAATCTCAACATTATAGATAAAACGAAGAACTTGCAAAACATGGGGATTATTTCCATGGAGTTTTCTGCCCATTCTTCACCACAGAAATCTAAGCTTTGGATTAGGCAACTACAGTACTTTCACAAGTTATTATGACTTGTAGCTGGAACTATAGCTTAACCCTTTTGTTTTTGACGTTCAATAGTGCCTGTAAATGTCTATAAATACAAAAATTTGACATTGAGATGAGAGTTTGAGTTTAGTCTGTTACTATCGTCCAATGAGCCAAAAATTGCTTTGCCATCATCATTCTCTTACCCTTATTATCCCAATTCCCAATTCATTAAAGGCGCGGGCCCACCGCGGCGCATGCTGTGCACGGGCACGCGGCGCATTTTAGCTGCGTGTATTAATTTGTTTGGCAACGTGGGTCAACGTTTCCACTGGAATACACGTATATGACCAACGACTATGTATAGCGTGGCACAGCGCACGGAGAGGCTACGATATAACACAATAAGCGATTGTACATCGATAAGCGAGCTGTGCATAGTCGTGGGTCATATTCGTGTACTTCAGTGGAAACGTAGACCCACGTCGACAGCGTTGAGCTATGTAACCACCTATTCAAGCAAGCCACGCATGTATCAATGACGTCAATTCATGCGTAGCCTCTCCGTGGGTTGCAGTGGACACAACCACATACATTTTCTTACAAAGCGAAGCATACTACACGTGCGTAGCCTCTCCGTGCACCGCGGTGGGGCCGCGCCTTTAATGTGGGGTCGGCGCAGCATAGCTTCTTCTTCTTTACTTCTCTATTACTTCGTCATCACATGAGACACCTCTTTTCCTCCCATATCATCCTTTACACAGTCCCATTTATTGTGTCTTTGTCTTTGTCATTTATTATTTTTTCCTCTACTCTTATACCAAAAAATGACCTTTAACTATAATAGTAGATTATGCACCAAGGGGCTAAAGTTGTGTCTTATGTCACGGGCGTCATATTGAATCTCGAGCGCAATGAAGGATTCGGGATTTAACTCCCGACCGCAGGGAGGGAGTTAAGAGTTTAACTCACGAGCGAAGCGAGGGAGTTAATACAAGAATCCTGAATGCAGCGAGGGATTCAAGCTAGCCCAAGGCAAAGACACCTTTAGCCCAGAGGAGGATACTCTACTTTTTACACCTACTGTGAGAAAATAATAGCCATAGGTGGTACGAAAAACAAAGTATTTATTAAATAAACAAACAGTAAGAATAACATAGGTATTAGAAATAATGAAATAGAAATAATTATAAGAAAGAAATGGTAGAATGGTTTTGGATGATTGGCTGTATGCATTTTGAATTTAGAACGTCATTGGAGACGCTCGTGAAATTATAGTATTTTTGATAAAGTGTGATAAATCGACTGTAGTATACTTAGATAGGTTTAATACCTACCACAAATTCCACAGCAATATTATCTTAGCGCAGTTTACTTAAAATAAATTAACTAATGTTACAGCCAATTACTATTACGGTATTACGGCGCGGTACGGTATTTGTTATTATTAATGCCAGTTTTAATGTTATTCCATTCCTTTTAAAAAATGGTTCGTAGTTATCTAATTATTCTTACAAATTATTATGTCTTCGAAAACATGGCAACGATATGAAGAAGCAGTCGTTATGATTTTGTAGGAAATTGAGAATATCATCCACGCGTATTAAGGGTATCGAGAATAGCTTTCCTCTTTCTGGCACCAAAGGGTGTTTGTTATAGTGCGCGCGGAACTAGTTGGCCGCGCCTTAGGTGGCGACAGGGGTGGGTGAGGGGGCGGGTTGCCTACAGCTCGCAATGCACAGGAGACTATAATTATACAGTGATGACCAATCTCGAGATATCGTGAACAATAATACCTAATTGTTCAAATGAAAAGAATACAAATAAAAAACAAAAACATGCCTAAGGCGCGGCCAACTAGTTCCGCGCGCACTATAGTAGGTACTATAATTGTCTGCGCCGTATCTACGCCTGACGCTTTTTAATAGCATCAAGTTGCACTAGCAAGTGGTGCCATAACTTTTTCTTCAGATTGTTCGTGATTTTACTCACACCCGCACATTTTTGATTATTATACTTACTTTGCCAACCTTTTACGTGGAGTACACAGCTGCGACGTTTTGTTTTTATAAACTGCAAATATCATTGTAATAACTATAAATATTCAAGATAAAGTTGTTTTGTGAAGAAACTGAGGTTTTAATTGTAAACTCCCAAATGTCCACCACTGGACATAATTTGGCGACCGTGACACGACACTTATGCAAATTCGGAGCCGAGTACGAAGTCAAAGAATCTTTATGAAAAGGAAATCTACAAAGATTCATCGTGGAGGACTACAGACGCAAGAACACTATAATAGAAGACAACTAAGCCAGCCAGGTCGGTCAGCAGAACGCGCCGCGCCCAGCCTTAGCTTCTACGTCGTCAAGGTTCACCGTCAGCCTGCCACGCCAGCTCGAAGATTCCACAACCATCTGCACGAGCAGCTCGTGTACCTATTAGTGCCACAGCTACCAGCGAGGACCAGTGCAGCCAGAAGCAGCCGTCTCGCCTATCAGTTAAGTGCCATTCCTAAGATTACCCTACCCAAGTACTTAACCTATTTTCCTATCAAAAGGTCGCTGTTTGGTACATTCCACTTGTGTATTTCAATAATTCAACTAAGTATCTAGCTACTTCAAAGTTTATTTCAAGCAAATAACCAGTATAAATCTAAAAAATAGTAAAATTAAAATCGGTTGTTCAGTGTCAACAACCTACCTACGTCATTTGTAAAAAAGTCATTCAGAAATTATATTCCCGATTTTTGTTAAATTAAAGGTAATCTGTAGCCTAAATTTAGTCGCCCTCCCAATAAATACATTCCATCATTCTAGTTCACATTATTTCAAATATTTTTGGCCGACTATTCCAGAAACATCGTCGCCTGACGCTGCCGGTTACCGCTAGCCGCGTTCGGGTCGACGGCGCCGCCGCGCCGCCGCGCGCCGCCTATAGGCCTCCGCGCTCCGGCCGTGCTCGCCACGTTCGGACCCAGGTGCCGCCGAAGGAGTATCAGATAAGATTCCAAACATATATCTTTGTTCCTTCATTTGGCACTACTATACAGATTACTCAATCAACTATTATTGTTTTCGAAAGTTTAGTTCTCAGTGCTATTTTATCGTTTGTTGTTGCTACCATTGATAACTAATTAGCAAAATGTTTTCAAGCGAAGATAAAGACAGTTTTGCAAAACAATTGAGAGAACTATTTGCTAAACGTAGCTCGGTAAAAGGTCGTTTAACAAAATTTAAAAAATATTTAGATGAAGTATGCTCTTCAAAATCAACATAAGACACAAATGTCCTAAAGATAAATTATTTGGCAAACTAACAGTTAGTGAATTAGAATCATCTTTTATTAGTTTATGTAAAATTGCTCAGCAAACTTCATTTGCTCTAGAGTACAACACTTTGTTAAAAAACAAAACTTTAAGTAGCAAGTCAACACTCTTGTCTCTTTCACCCTTTTTGGACGATGACAAGGTGATGAGAGTCGGTGGTAGAATAGAATTATCAAATTACAATTATACTAAAAAACATCCCATACTTTTGCACGCCTCTCATCCGCTCACCAAATTGTATTTCAAATTTCAACATTTAAACAACATGCATGCTGGGCCTCAGCTGTTGCTGGCCTGTGTTAGAGAAACTGTGTGGCCTATAAACGGTAGGCACTTGGCCCGCCGCACAGTACATGCCTGTGTCAGATGTAGACGTATTCAAGGTAAAACATTAAATCCCATGATGGGAAACCTACCTGCACAGCGCATCACACCCGACTTTCCATTTCGTACTGTTGGCGTCGACTTCGCTGGTCCGTTTTTCACGCTAAATAGAAAAGGTCGAGGTGCACGATTAATGAAAACCTATTTGTGTTTGTTTGTTTGTTTCCGGTATAAATGTGTGCACCTGGAAGCCGTCAGTGATTTGTCTAAAGACGCGTTCATCATGACGTTACGCAGATTTATTTCGCGCAGGGGCAAGCCAGCGGAGATATTTTGCGATAATGGCCGCAACTTCGTTGCGGCAGCTAAAGAGATAGGCAATTTTCTTACAACTCATCATGAACCTGTAGTTGATTTTGCTACAAATGAAGGCATAAAGTTTGTGTTCTCTCCCGCGTATGCTCCACATTTCGGCGGCATCTGGGAAGCCGGCGTTAAGTCCGCGAAATACCATATAAAACGCGTTATGGGGAACAATCATTTAACGTTTGAGGAGATAGGTACTCTCTTCGCCCAGGTGGAAGCTGTGCTTAATCGTCGACCTTTATGCCCACTTTCCCCTTCCCCTAACGATTACCACTTCCTGACTCCCGGTCATTTTCTGATAGGGCGTGCCCTAAATGCATTGCCTGGTCCATCGCTAGAGCACGAGAACCAGAACAACCTTCAACGCTACATGAAACTTCAACAAATTTACCAACATTTTTGGCAGCGCTGGCAAAGAGAATATGTAGCAGAGCTACAGCAGCGCTGCAAATGGCGTACGAATTCAGCATCCCTGCAAGTTGGAGATTTAGTTCTCCTCCAGGAAGATAACGTCCCACCACTCAGCTGGCGAATGGGACGAGTCAGCCGCCTGTTCCCTGGAACCGACGGCATCACCCGAGTCGCAGACGTGGAAACTACCAGAGGCTGCTTCAGGAGGCCTCTCACTCGGATCTGCCCCTTGCCTACCTCTTCACCGAATGACGACTGAAGAAGTTGAAAGGAGTCTTTCAACGGGGGGGAAGATGTCTGCGCCGTATCTACGCCTGACGCTTTTTAATAGCATCAAGTTGCACTAGCAAGTGGTGCCATAACTTTTTCTTCAGATTGTTCGTGATTTTACTCACACCCGCACATTTTTGATTATTATACTTACTTTGCCAACCTTTTACGTGGAGTACACAGCTGCGACGTTTTGTTTTTATAAACTGCAAATATCATTGTAATAACTATAAATATTCAAGATAAAGTTGTTTTGTGAAGAAACTGAGGTTTTAATTGTAAACTCCCAAATGTCCACCACTGGACTATTCCAGAAACATCGTCGCCTGACGCTGCCGGTTACCGCTAGCCGCGTTCGGGTCGACGGCGCCGCCGCGCCGCCGCGCGCCGCCTATAGGCCTCCGCGCTACGGCCGTGTTCGCCACGTTCGGACCCAGGTGCCGCCGAAGGAGTATCAGATAAGATTCCAAACATATATCTTTGTTCCTTCATTTGGCACTACTATACAGATTACTCAATCAACTATTATTGTTTTCGAAAGTTCTCAGTGCTATTTTATCGTTTGTTGTTGCTACCATTGATAACTAATTAGCAAAATGTTTTCAAGCGAAGATAAAGACAGTTTTGCAAAACAATTGAGAGAACTATTTGCTAAACGTAGCTCGGTAAAAGGTCGTTTAACGAAATTTAAAAAATATTTAGATGAAGTATGCTCTTTAAAATTAACAAAGGGCCAAGTTAAAGAATTAGAAATTAATATTGATAAAATACGAGCTATGTCTAACAAATTCGATGAACTACAGGGTCAGATTGAAGTCATAAATTGCGATGAGATGGACTCTGAGATCGACGTACGTGATGAGATTGAGCAGATCTTTACTTCACATCTTGCAATAGCTGAGGAGCAACTTGATAAGTATAAGTATATTTCTCAGGAATCTGATTTGCACAATTCATCGCAATGTAATCACAGTCAGTCATCTCAGTGTCATCATCTTGATTTTAAATTACCAAAAATACAAATCGCAAAGTTCGATGGTGCCTATTTCCGCTGGCTTGAGTTCCGAGATACCTATTTGTCGCTCATTCACAACAACGAGCGTATGAAGCCTATTCATAAGTTCCATTATTTAGTATCGTATCTCGAAAATGAAGCTGCACGAATTATTTCTAATTTAGAAATTTGTGAAACTAACTATGAGACTGCATGGCAGCTCTTGTGCGATCGTTACGATAACAAGCGCCAGCTTATAAATCAACATCTCAATTCATTGTTGTATTTTGAATCAACACAGCAACAACACAAACGTGAATCGGACAAATCACTGAGGTTTCTAGTTGACCACGTAACTAAAAATTTGCGAGCATTGTCAAGCTTAGCTAAACAGAATGAGCTGCTTGACATGATAATTATTAAAATTCTTTTACCAAAATTAGATAATCGTACTGCCATGAAGTGGGAAGAACATCGTAATGGGTTGTCCGATGTCCCCACTCTAAAGGATTTCAATAAATTCCTTACTGATCGCGCTGATGTGTTAGAAACTATGTCTCAAAACAAGTCTGATACACCTAAGACAGTCCCTATACAATCACGCCAAAATAACAATAATAATTCTCGTAGTACTAAATCCTTTTCATCTACAGTTCAGAACACCGGCTCTGTCGCTAGGCAGTGTGTTGTCTGCAAGGGTGACCACTGGATATACGACTGCCCTACTTTCTTAGGCAAGAGTGTTCAAGAACGACGAGATGAAGCATTTAAGTTGCACTTATGCTCCAATTGTTTACGAACAGGGCATCGTGCACGTGATTGCAAGTTGGGTCCCTGTCGTGAGTGCAAGCGTAGACATAACTCACTCCTGCATTTACCTAATTCTAACAGTGCTAGTACAGTCAGCAGCAATAATGCTAACACAGATCGCGAGTCAACTGAGATATCAGTCAATAATTCGATTAGCAATAATTTCATAGAAAATAACATTATTTTGTCAACAGCCATGGTTAATGTTATTAATCCTCAAACAAACAAAGCATTTCAAGTGCGTGCTTTATTAGACTGTGGAAGTCAGTCCTCATTCATTAGCCAGTCACTTATGGCCAAGCTATCATTACAGGTATGTTCTATAAATACCATAAATGTTATAGGTATAGGCAACAACTTAGCAGAACATGTGAACAAGAGTTGTATTGCCCGAGTAAATTCACTTAACAATGACTATAGTTTCGTACAGTCATTTTATGTATTAAACCAATTAACAGGTGCTATTCCTAAACAACCTATAGATATTAGTCAATTAAAGATTCCAACAAACATACAGTTAGCTGACCCTAATTTTAATCAGCCTTCGGCTATAGACGTCTTAATAGGTGCGGACCTATTTTGGGACCTATTAGGATGTGATCAGCTAGCGTTAGGTCATAACATGCCCAAGCTACGTAGCTCAAAGCTAGGTTGGCTCATTGCCGGCCCTATTCCTCCATGTGTAAGGAATCGTTCGTCACCTAATAATATTCCGTGTCATGTTTCAATCAGTGATAGTGGCGAATGCAATAATTCCAATATTAATTCTCAATTGACAAAGTTTTGGGAACTGGAGCAGGTACCAGATAAGCAATATTTTAGCAAAATTGAGCAGGCATGTGAAGAACATTTTTATCGTAATACTTACTTTGCCAACCTTTTACGTGGAGTACACAGCTGCGACGATTTGTTTTTATAAACTGCAAATATCATTGTAATAACTATAAATATTCAAGATAAAGTTGTTTTGTGAAGAAACTGAGGTTTTAATTATAAACTTCCAAATGTCCACCACTGGACATAAATTGGCGACCGTGACAGGACGTGACAACGTGGCAACGTGACGCGCGTCACGGTCGCCAAATTATGTCCAGTGGTGGACATTTGGGAGTTTACAATTAAAACCTCAGTTTCTTCACAAAACAACTTTATCTTGAATATTTATAGTTATTACAATGATATTTGCAGTTTATAAAAACAAAACGTCGCAGCTGTGTACTCCACGTAAAAGGTTGGCAAAGTAAGTATAATAATCAAAAATGTGCGGGTGTGAGTAAAATCACGAACAATCTGAAGAAAAAGTTATGGCACCACTTGCTAGTGCAACTTGATGCTATTAAAAAGCGTCAGGCGTAGATACGGCGCAGACATCTTCCCCCCCGTTGAAAGACTCCTTTCAACTTCTTCAGTCGTCATTCGGTGAAGAGGTAGGCAAGGGGCAGATCCGAGTGAGAGGCCTCCTGAAGCAGCCTCTGGTAGTTTCCACGTCTGCGACTCGGGTGATGCCGTCGGTTCCAGGGAACAGGCGGCTGACTCGTCCCATTCGCCAGCTGAGTGGTGGGACGTTATCTTCCTGGAGGAGAACTAAATCTCCAACTTGCAGGGATGCTGAATTCGTACGCCATTTGCAGCGCTGCTGTAGCTCTGCTACATATTCTCTTTGCCAGCGCTGCCAAAAATGTTGGTAAATTTGTTGAAGTTTCATGTAGCGTTGAAGGTTGTTCTGGTTCTCGTGCTCTAGCGATGGACCAGGCAATGCATTTAGGGCACGCCCTATCAGAAAATGACCGGGAGTCAGGAAGTGGTAATCGTTAGGGGAAGGGGAAAGTGGGCATAAAGGTCGACTATTAAGCACAGCTTCCACCTGGGCGAAGAGAGTACCTATCTCCTCAAACGTTAAATGATTGTTCCCCATAACGCGTTTTATATGGTATTTCGCGGACTTAACGCCGGCTTCCCAGATGCCGCCGAAATGTGGAGCATACGCGGGAGAGAACACAAACTTTATGCCTTCATTTGTAGCAAAATCAACTACAGGTTCATGATGAGTTGTAAGAAAATTGCCTATCTCTTTAGCTGCCGCAACGAAGTTGCGGCCATTATCGCAAAATATCTCCGCTGGCTTGCCCCTGCGCGAAATAAATCTGCGTAACGTCATGATGAACGCGTCTTTAGACAAATCACTGACGGCTTCCAGGTGCACACATTTATACCGGAAACAAACAAACAAACACAAATAGGTTTTCATTAATCGTGCACCTCGACCTTTTCTATTTAGCGTGAAAAACGGACCAGCGAAGTCGACGCCAACAGTACGAAATGGAAAGTCGGGTGTGATGCGCTGTGCAGGTAGGTTTCCCATCATGGGATTTAATGTTTTACCTTGAATACGTCTACATCTGACACAGGCATGTACTGTGCGGCGGGCCAAGTGCCTACCGTTTATAGGCCACACAGTTTCTCTAACACAGGCCAGCAACAGCTGAGGCCCAGCATGCATGTTGTTTAAATGTTGAAATTTGAAATACAATTTGGTGAGCGGATGAGAGGCGTGCAAAAGTATGGGATGTTTTTTAGTATAATTGTAA
This sequence comes from Diarsia mendica, assembly GCA_949316265.1. NCBI lineage: Eukaryota > Metazoa > Arthropoda > Insecta > Lepidoptera > Noctuidae > Diarsia > Diarsia mendica. Next base: position 10,755,741 of record OX438902.1, on the reverse strand, counting down.
TTTGATAATTCTATTCTACCACCGACTCTCATCACCTTGTCATCGTCCAAAAAGGGTGAAAGAGACAAGAGTGTTCAAGAACGACGAGATGAAGCATTTAAGTTGCACTTATGCTCCAATTGTTTACGAACAGGGCATCGTGCACGTGATTGCAAGTTAGGTCCCTGTCGTGAGTGCAAGCGTAGACATAACTCACTCCTGCATTTACCTAATTCTAACAGTGCTAGTACAGTCAGCAGCAATAATGCTAACACAGATCGCGAGTCAACTGAGATATCAGTCAATAATTCGATTAGCAATAATTTCATAGAAAATAACCGTATCTACGCCTGACGCTTTTTAATAGCATCAAGTTGCACTAGCAAGTGGTGCCATAACTTTTTCTTCAGATTGTTCGTGATTTTACTCACACCCGCACATTTTTGATTATTATACTTACTTTGCCAACCTTTTACGTGGAGTACACAGCTGCGACGTTTTGTTTTTATAAACTGCAAATATCATTGTAATAACTATAAATATTCAAGATAAAGTTGTTTTGTGAAGAAACTGAGGTTTTAATTGTAAACTCCCAAATGTCCACCACTGGACATAAATTGGCGACCGTGACAGTACACTTTTGCAAATTCGGAGCCGAGTACGAAGAAAAAGAATCTTTATGAAAAGGAAATCTACAAAGATTCATCGTGGAGGACTACAGACGCAAGAACACTATAATAGAAGACAACTAAGCCAGCCAGGTCGGTCAGCAGAACGCGCCGCGCCCAGCCTTAGCTTCTACGTCGTCAAGGTTCACCGTCAGCCTGCCACGCCAGCTCGAAGATTCCGCAACCATCTGCACGAGCAGCTCGTGTACCTATTAGTGCCACAGCTACCAGCGAGGACCAGTGCAGCCAGAAGCAGCCGTCTCGCCTATCAGTTAAGTGCCATTCCAATAGATTACCCTACCCCATAGTAGGTACTTAACCTATTTTCCTATCAAAAGGTCGCTGTTTGGTACATTCCACTTGTGTATTTCAATAATTCAACTAAGTATCTAGCTACTTCAAAGTTTATTTCAAGTAAATAACCAGTATAAATCTAAAAAATAGTAAAATTAAAATCGGTTGTTAAGTGTCAACAACCTACCTACGTCATTTGTAAAAAAGTAATTCAGAAACTATATTCCCGATTTTTGTTATATTAAAGGTAATCTGTAGCCTAAATTTAGTCGCCCTCCCAATAAATACATACCATCATTCTAGTTCACATTATTTCAAATATTTTTGGCCGACTATTCCAGAAACATCGTCGCCTGACGCTGCCGGTTACCGCTAGCCGCGTTCGGGTCGACGGCGCCGCCGCGCCGCCGCGCGCCGCCTATAGGCCTCCGCGCTACGGCCGTGTTCGCCACGTTCGGACCCAGGTGCCGCCGAAGGAGTATCAGATAAGATTCCAAACATATATCTTTGTTCCTTCATTTGGCACTACTATACAGATTACTCAATCAACTATTATTGTTTTCGAAAGTTCTCAGTGCTATTTTATCGTTTGTTGTTGCTACCATTGATAACTAATTAGCAAAATGTTTTCAAGCGAAGATAAAGACAGTTTTGCAAAACAATTGAGAGAACTATTTGCTAAACGTAGCTCGGTAAAAGGTCGTTTAACGAAATTTAAAAAATATTTAGATGAAGTATGCTCTTTAAAATTAACAAAGGGCCAAGTTAAAGAATTAGAAATTAATATTGATAAAATACGAGCTATGTCTAACAAATTCGATGAACTACAGGGTCAGATTGAAGTCATAAATTGCGATGAGATGGACTCTGAGATCGACGTACGTGATGAGATTGAGCAGATCTTTACTTCACATCTTGCAATAGCTGAGGAGCAACTTGATAAGTATAAGTATATTTCTCAGGAATCTGATTTGCACAATTCATCGCAATGTAATCACAGTCAGTCATCTCAGTGTCATCATCTTGATTTTAAATTACCAAAAATACAAATCGCAAAGTTCGATGGTGCCTATTTCCGCTGGCTTGAGTTCCGAGATACCTATTTGTCGCTCATTCACAACAACGAGCGTATGAAGCCTATTCATAAGTTCCATTATTTAGTATCGTATCTCGAAAATGAAGCTGCACGAATTATTTCTAATTTAGAAATTTGTGAAACTAACTATGAGACTGCATGGCAGCTCTTGTGCGATCGTTACGATAACAAGCGCCAGCTTATAAATCAACATCTCAATTCATTGTTGTATTTTGAATCAACACAGCAACAACACAAACGTGAATCGGACAAATCACTGAGGTTTCTAGTTGACCACGTAACTAAAAATTTGCGAGCATTGTCAAGCTTAGCTAAACAGAATGAGCTGCTTGACATGATAATTATTAAAATTCTTTTACCAAAATTAGATAATCGTACTGCCATGAAGTGGGAAGAACATCGTAATGGGTTGTCCGATGTCCCCACTCTAAAGGATTTCAATAAATTCCTTACTGATCGCGCTGATGTGTTAGAAACTATGTCTCAAAACAAGTCTGATACACCTAAGACAGTCCCTATACAATCACGCCAAAATAACAATAATAATTCTCGTAGTACTAAATCCTTTTCATCTACAGTTCAGAACACCGGCTCTGTCGCTAGGCAGTGTGTTGTCTGCAAGGGTGACCACTGGATATACGACTGCCCTACTTTCTTAGGCAAGAGTGTTCAAGAACGACGAGATGAAGCATTTAAGTTGCACTTATGCTCCAATTGTTTACGAACAGGGCATCGTGCACGTGATTGCAAGTTGGGTCCCTGTCGTGAGTGCAAGCGTAGACATAACTCACTCCTGCATTTACCTAATTCTAACAGTGCTAGTACAGTCAGCAGCAATAATGCTAACACAGATCGCGAGTCAACTGAGATATCAGTCAATAATTCGATTAGCAATAATTTCATAGAAAATAACATTATTTTGTCAACAGCCATGGTTAATGTTATTAATCCTCAAACAAACAAAGCATTTCAAGTGCGTGCTTTATTAGACTGTGGAAGTCAGTCCTCATTCATTAGCCAGTCACTTATGGCCAAGCTATCATTACAGGTATGTTCTATAAATACCATAAATGTTATAGGTATAGGCAACAACTTAGCAGAACATGTGAACAAGAGTTGTATTGCCCGAGTAAATTCACTTAACAATGACTATAGTTTCGTACAGTCATTTTATGTATTAAACCAATTAACAGGTGCTATTCCTAAACAACCTATAGATATTAGTCAATTAAAGATTCCAACAAACATACAGTTAGCTGACCCTAATTTTAATCAGCCTTCGGCTATAGACGTCTTAATAGGTGCGGACCTATTTTGGGACCTATTAGGATGTGATCAGCTAGCGTTAGGTCATAACATGCCCAAGCTACGTAGCTCAAAGCTAGGTTGGCTCATTGCCGGCCCTATTCCTCCATGTGTAAGGAATCGTTCGTCACCTAATAATATTCCGTGTCATGTTTCAATCAGTGATAGTGGCGAATGCAATAATTCCAATATTAATTCTCAATTGACAAAGTTTTGGGAACTGGAGCAGGTACCAGACAAGCAATATTTTAGCAAAATTGAGCAGGCATGTGAAGAACATTTTTATCGTAATACTTACCGTTTTGAGTCGGGTAGATTTTGTGTCAGGCTACCCCTAATTGATACTCCAGATTGTTTGGGGAATTCTTACGCAATGGCTAAGAAACGATTGCTATATTTAGAAAAACGTTTCCGTAAGAATCCAGAATTAAAGGCACAATATGCCAATTTTATTCAAGAATACTTTGAGCTAGGCCATTTAGAGGAATGTTCGACTATTAATCCCGTTCCATCCTATTACCTTTGCCATCATGCAGTGTTTAAACAAAACAGTGAAACGACAAAGACTCGTGTTGTCTTTGATGGATCGGCACGAACTTCTTCAGGTTTCTCTTTGAACGACCTACAGATGGTCGGTCCGAATGTTCAAGACTCAATATTTTCTATTTTGATTCGGGCTCGTCAGTATAAATATATATTCACTGCTGATATTGAAAAATTCTTTAGGATGGTCTCATTAGATGAAAGGGATCGTAATTTACAACTGATACTTTGGAGAAGTGACGAGTCGAATCCTATCAAAACTTTACGTCTAAATACCGTAACTTATGGTCTTGCAAGTGCTACATATTTAAGCACAAAGTGTTTGTCAGTATTGGCAGAGGATTGCAATGACGAACTAATAAGTAATATTATTAAACACGACCATTATGTCGATGATTTAGTCACCGGATCCAACAATGAGTCCGAGCTATTATACATTCAACGCAAAGTGTCGGATATCCTTAGATCTGGTGGATTTAAACTACGTAAATTCAGATCGAATTTACCAAGCATTTTGTCATCATCAGTTATTGATCAAAGTGACAAGGTTAGTTTAAGTGAATCTACAAATACTTTAGGATTAGATTGGAATCCCAAAACTGATACTCTTCATATATCAATTGAGATTCCCAATAACAATAATGTAGCTACCAAACGATCAATACTGTCTGCATCATTCAAGATTTTTGATCCCCTTGGAATTCTCAGTCCATGTGTGATTATACCTAAAATGTTAATACAGTCATTATGGCTCAATAAAAAGGATTGGGATGAGCCAGTTGATTCCGATGTTCTGGAATCCTGGAACAAGTTCATTAACAATTTACACTTTTTATCAGGTTTACAGATCCCACGTTTAACGCTATGCGAAGCTCCAAGTTATATAGAAATACATACCTTCAGTGATGCTTCCCAAGTCGCTTACGGTGCATGTGTGTACCTGCGGTCACACAACTTAGCTGGTAATGTGAAGGTAAACTTACTGTGTGCTAAGTCTAAGGTGGCGCCGTTGAAGCCGACGACTATACCGCGTCTGGAGCTTTGCGCTGCTCAATTAGCTGCCAAATTGTGCAAGGCAGTCATTAGTTCTTTGCGATATGAAGTCAATCGCATCATTTACTGGTGCGATTCTAGTGTTGTCCTCAGTTGGTTAAGTGGTAATTCTTCAAAGTTAAAAACTTTTGTAGCTAATAGGGTAGCCGAAATAAATGAACTTACCGATAGTTCGTCGTGGCGCTATGTGCCGACTGATCAGAATCCGGCTGACCTGGTCTCAAGGGGCGTAAGCCCAGATCAAATCATCAACCTTGAGTTGTGGTGGTCAGGTCCAAGCTTTCTAAAACAGCCTGAATCTGATTGGCCCTATTTGAATAAATTAATAAATGAATCAGACTTACCTGAGATTAAATCCACTTCCACTGTTGTTCAGGAACCTGAAACAGAAATTCTGAAAATAGATAAATTTTCTTCATTTTTTAAATTGAGACGCATGTTCGCGTATGTTAATAGATTTATACACAACATAAGACACAAATGTCCTAAAGATAAATTATTTGGCAAACTAACAGTTAGTGAATTAGAATCATCTTTTATTAGTTTATGTAAAATTGCTCAGCAAACTTCATTTGCTCTAGAGTACAACACTTTGTTAAAAAACAAAACTTTAAGTAGCAAGTCAACACTCTTGTCTCTTTCACCCTTTTTGGACGATGACAAGGTGATGAGAGTCGGTGGTAGAATAGAATTATCAAATTACAATTATACTAAAAAACATCCCATACTTTTGCACGCCTCTCATCCGCTCACCAAATTGTATTTCAAATTTCAACATTTAAACAACATGCATGCTGGGCCTCAGCTGTTGCTGGCCTGTGTTAGAGAAACTGTGTGGCCTATAAACGGTAGGCACTTGGCCCGCCGCACAGTACATGCCTGTGTCAGATGTAGACGTATTCAAGGTAAAACATTAAATCCCATGATGGGAAACCTACCTGCACAGCGCATCACACCCGACTTTCCATTTCGTACTGTTGGCGTCGACTTCGCTGGTCCGTTTTTCACGCTAAATAGAAAAGGTCGAGGTGCACGATTAATGAAAACCTATTTGTGTTTGTTTGTTTGTTTCCGGTATAAATGTGTGCACCTGGAAGCCGTCAGTGATTTGTCTAAAGACGCGTTCATCATGACGTTACGCAGATTTATTTCGCGCAGGGGCAAGCCAGCGGAGATATTTTGCGATAATGGCCGCAACTTCGTTGCGGCAGCTAAAGAGATAGGCAGTTTTCTTACAACTCATCATGAACCTGTAGTTGATTTTGCTACAAATGAAGGCATAAAGTTTGTGTTCTCTCCCGCGTATGCTCCACATTTCGGCGGCATCTGGGAAGCCGGCGTTAAGTCCGCGAAATACCATATAAAACGCGTTATGGGGAACAATCATTTAACGTTTGAGGAGATAGGTACTCTCTTCGCCCAGGTGGAAGCTGTGCTTAATAGTCGACCTTTATGCCCACTTTCCCCTTCCCCTAACGATTACCACTTCCTGACTCCCGGTCATTTTCTGATAGGGCGTGCCCTAAATGCATTGCCTGGTCCATCGCTAGAGCACGAGAACCAGAACAACCTTCAACGCTACATGAAACTTCAACAAATTTACCAACATTTTTGGCAGCGCTGGCAAAGAGAATATGTAGCAGAGCTACAGCAGCGCTGCAAATGGCGTACGAATTCAGCATCCCTGCAAGTTGGAGATTTAGTTCTCCTCCAGGAAGATAACGTCCCACCACTCAGCTGGCGAATGGGACGAGTCAGCCGCCTGTTCCCTGGAACCGACGGCATCACCCGAGTCGCAGACGTGGAAACTACCAGAGGCTGCTTCAGGAGGCCTCTCACTCGGATCTGCCCCTTGCCTACCTCTTCACCGAATGACGACTGAAGAAGTTGAAAGGAGTCTTTCAACGGGGGGGAAGATGTCTGCGCCGTATCTACGCCTGACGCTTTTTAATAGCATCAAGTTGCACTAGCAAGTGGTGCCATAACTTTTTCTTCAGATTGTTCGTGATTTTACTCACACCCGCACATTTTTGATTATTATACTTACTTTGCCAACCTTTTACGTGGAGTACACAGCTGCGACGTTTTGTTTTTATAAACTGCAAATATCATTGTAATAACTATAAATATTCAAGATAAAGTTGTTTTGTGAAGAAACTGAGGTTTTAATTGTAAACTCCCAAATGTCCACCACTGGACATAATTTCGCGCGGTCAGGTCCAAGCTTTCTAAAACAGCCTGAATCTGATTGGCCCTATTTGAATAAATTAATAAATGAATCAGACTTACCTGAGATTAAATCCACTTCCACTGTTGTTCAGGAACCTGAAACAGAAATTCTGAAAATAGATAAATTTTCTTCATTTTTTAAATTGAGACGCATGTTCGCGTATGTTAATAGATTTATACACAACATAAGACACAAATGTCCTAAAGATAAATTATTTGGCAAACTAACAGTTAGTGAATTAGAATCATCTTTTATTAGTTTATGTAAAATTGCTCAGCAAACTTCATTTGCTCTAGAGTACAACACTTTGTTAAAAAACAAAACTTTAAGTAGCAAGTCAACACTCTTGTCTCTTTCACCCTTTTTGGACGATGACAAGGTGATGAGAGTCGGTGGTAGAATAGAATTATCAAATTACAATTATACTAAAAAACATCCCATACTTTTGCACGCCTCTCATCCGCTCACCAAATTGTATTTCAAATTTCAACATTTAAACAACATGCATGCTGGGCCTCAGCTGTTGCTGGCCTGTGTTAGAGAAACTGTGTGGCCTATAAACGGTAGGCACTTGGCCCGCCGCACAGTACATGCCTGTGTCAGATGTAGACGTATTCAAGGTAAAACATTAAATCCCATGATGGGAAACCTACCTGCACAGCGCATCACACCCGACTTTCCATTTCGTACTGTTGGCGTCGACTTCGCTGGTCCGTTTTTCACGCTAAATAGAAAAGGTCGAGGTGCACGATTAATGAAAACCTATTTGTGTTTGTTTGTTTGTTTCCGGTATAAATGTGTGCACCTGGAAGCCGTCAGTGATTTGTCTAAAGACGCGTTCATCATGACGTTACGCAGATTTATTTCGCGCAGGGGCAAGCCAGCGGAGATATTTTGCGATAATGGCCGCAACTTCGTTGCGGCAGCTAAAGAGATAGGCAGTTTTCTTACAACTCATCATGAACCTGTAGTTGATTTTGCTACAAATGAAGGCATAAAGTTTGTGTTCTCTCCCGCGTATGCTCCACATTTCGGCGGCATCTGGGAAGCCGGCGTTAAGTCCGCGAAATACCATATAAAACGCGTTATGGGGAACAATCATTTAACGTTTGAGGAGATAGGTACTCTCTTCGCCCAGGTGGAAGCTGTGCTTAATAGTCGACCTTTATGCCCACTTTCCCCTTCCCCTAACGATTACCACTTCCTGACTCCCGGTCATTTTCTGATAGGGCGTGCCCTAAATGCATTGCCTGGTCCATCGCTAGAGCACGAGAACCAGAACAACCTTCAACGCTACATGAAACTTCAACAAATTTACCAACATTTTTGGCAGCGCTGGCAAAGAGAATATGTAGCAGAGCTACAGCAGCGCTGCAAATGGCGTACGAATTCAGCATCCCTGCAAGTTGGAGATTTAGTTCTCCTCCAGGAAGATAACGTCCCACCACTCAGCTGGCGAATGGGACGAGTCAGCCGCCTGTTCCCTGGAACCGACGGCATCACCCGAGTCGCAGACGTGGAAACTACCAGAGGCTGCTTCAGGAGGCCTCTCACTCGGATCTGCCCCTTGCCTACCTCTTCACCGAATGACGACTGAAGAAGTTGAAAGGAGTCTTTCAACGGGGGGGAAGATGTCTGCGCCGTATCTACGCCTGACGCTTTTTAATAGCATCAAGTTGCACTAGCAAGTGGTGCCATAACTTTTTCTTCAGATTGTTCGTGATTTTACTCACACCCGCACATTTTTGATTATTATACTTACTTTGCCAACCTTTTACGTGGAGTACACAGCTGCGACGTTTTGTTTTTATAAACTGCAAATATCATTGTAATAACTATAAATATTCAAGATAAAGTTGTTTTGTGAAGAAACTGAGGTTTTAATTGTAAACTCCCAAATGTCCACCACTGGACATAATTTCGCGCGGTCAGGTCCAAGCTTTCTAAAACAGCCTGAATCTGATTGGCCCTATTTGAATAAATTAATAAATGAATCAGACTTACCTGAGATTAAATCCACTTCCACTGTTGTTCAGGAACCTGAAACAGAAATTCTGAAAATAGATAAATTTTCTTCATTTTTTAAATTGAGACGCATGTTCGCGTATGTTAATAGATTTATACACAACATAAGACACAAATGTCCTAAAGATAAATTATTTGGCAAACTAACAGTTAGTGAATTAGAATCATCTTTTATTAGTTTATGTAAAATTGCTCAGCAAACTTCATTTGCTCTAGAGTACAACACTTTGTTAAAAAACAAAACTTTAAGTAGCAAGTCAACACTCTTGTCTCTTTCACCCTTTTTGGACGATGACAAGGTGATGAGAGTCGGTGGTAGAATAGAATTATCAAATTACAATTATACTAAAAAACATCCCATACTTTTGCACGCCTCTCATCCGCTCACCAAATTGTATTTCAAATTTCAACATTTAAACAACATGCATGCTGGGCCTCAGCTGTTGCTGGCCTGTGTTAGAGAAACTGTGTGGCCTATAAACGGTAGGCACTTGGCCCGCCGCACAGTACATGCCTGTGTCAGATGTAGACGTATTCAAGGTAAAACATTAAATCCCATGATGGGAAACCTACCTGCACAGCGCATCACACCCGACTTTCCATTTCGTACTGTTGGCGTCGACTTCGCTGGTCCGTTTTTCACGCTAAATAGAAAAGGTCGAGGTGCACGATTAATGAAAACCTATTTGTGTTTGTTTGTTTGTTTCCGGTATAAATGTGTGCACCTGGAAGCCGTCAGTGATTTGTCTAAAGACGCGTTCATCATGACGTTACGCAGATTTATTTCGCGCAGGGGCAAGCCAGCGGAGATATTTTGCGATAATGGCCGCAACTTCGTTGCGGCAGCTAAAGAGATAGGCAATTTTCTTACAACTCATCATGAACCTGTAGTTGATTTTGCTACAAATGAAGGCATAAAGTTTGTGTTCTCTCCCGCGTATGCTCCACATTTCGGCGGCATCTGGGAAGCCGGCGTTAAGTCCGCGAAATACCATATAAAACGCGTTATGGGGAACAATCATTTAACGTTTGAGGAGATAGGTACTCTCTTCGCCCAGGTGGAAGCTGTGCTTAATAGTCGACCTTTATGCCCACTTTCCCCTTCCCCTAACGATTACCACTTCCTGACTCCCGGTCATTTTCTGATAGGGCGTGCCCTAAATGCATTGCCTGGTCCATCGCTAGAGCACGAGAACCAGAACAACCTTCAACGCTACATGAAACTTCAACAAATTTACCAACATTTTTGGCAGCGCTGGCAAAGAGAATATGTAGCAGAGCTACAGCAGCGCTGCAAATGGCGTACGAATTCAGCATCCCTGCAAGTTGGAGATTTAGTTCTCCTCCAGGAAGATAACGTCCCACCACTCAGCTGGCGAATGGGACGAGTCAGCCGCCTGTTCCCTGGAACCGACGGCATCACCCGAGTCGCAGACGTGGAAACTACCAGAGGCTGCTTCAGGAGGCCTCTCACTCGGATCTGCCCCTTGCCTACCTCTTCACCGAATGACGACTGAAGAAGTTGAAAGGAGTCTTTCAACGGGGGGGAAGATGTCTGCGCCGTATCTACGCCTGACGCTTTTTAATAGCATCAAGTTGCACTAGCAAGTGGTGCCATAACTTTTTCTTCAGATTGTTCGTGATTTTACTCACACCCGCACATTTTTGATTATTATACTTACTTTGCCAACCTTTTACGTGGAGTACACAGCTGCGACGATTTGTTTTTATAAACTGCAAATATCATTGTAATAACTATAAATATTCAAGATAAAGTTGTTTTGTGAAGAAACTGAGGTTTTAATTATAAACTTCCAAATGTCCACCACTGGACATAAATTGGCGACCTTTTACCGAGCTACGTTTAGCAAATAGTTCTCTCAATTGTTTTGCAAAACTGTCTTTATCTTCGCTTGAAAACATTTTGCTAATTAGTTATCAATGGTAGCAACAACAAACGATAAAATAGCACTGAGAACTAAACTTTCGAAAACAATAATAGTTGATTGAGTAATCTGTATAGTAGTGCCAAATGAAGGAACAAAGATATATGTTTGGAATCTTATCTGATACTCCTTCGGCGGCACCTGGGTCCGAACGTGGCGAGCACGGCCGGAGCGCGGAGGCCTATAGGCGGCGCGCGGCGGCGCGGCGCGCCATGAAGTGGGAAGAACATCGTAATGGGTTGTCCGATGTCCCCACTCTAAAGGATTTCAATAATAATTCTCGTAGTACTAAATCCTTTTCATCTACAGTTCAGAACACCGGCTCTGTCGCTAGGCAGTGTGTTGTCTGCAAGGGTGACCACTGGATATACGACTGCCCTACTTTCTTAGGCAAGAGTGTTCAAGAACGACGAGATGAAGCATTTAAGTTGCACTTATGCTCCAATTGTTTACGAACAGGGCATCGTGCACGTGATTGCAAGTTGGGTCCCTGTCGTGAGTGCAAGCGTAGACATAACTCACTCCTGCATTTACCTAATTCTAACAGTGCTAGTACAGTCAGCAGCAATAATGCTAACACAGATCGCGAGTCAACTGAGATATCAGTCAATAATTCGATTAGCAATAATTTCATAGAAAATAACATTATTTTGTCAACAGCCATGGTTAATGTTATTAATCCTCAAACAAACAAAGCATTTCAAGTGCGTGCTTTATTAGACTGTGGAAGTCAGTCCTCATTCATTAGCCAGTCACTTATGGCCAAGCTATCATTACAGGTATGTTCTATAAATACCATAAATGTTATAGGTATAGGCAACAACTTAGCAGAACATGTGAACAAGAGTTGTATTGCCCGAGTAAATTCACTTAACAATGACTATAGTTTCGTACAGTCATTTTATGTATTAAACCAATTAACAGGTGCTATTCCTAAACAACCTATAGATATTAGTCAATTAAAGATTCCAACAAACATACAGTTAGCTGACCCTAATTTTAATCAGCCTTCGGCTATAGACGTCTTAATAGGTGCGGACCTATTTTGGGACCTATTAGGATGTGATCAGCTAGCGTTAGGTCATAACATGCCCAAGCTACGTAGCTCAAAGCTAGGTTGGCTCATTGCCGGCCCTATTCCTCCATGTGTAAGGAATCGTTCGTCACCTAATAATATTCCGTGTCATGTTTCAATCAGTGATAGTGGCGAATGCAATAATTCCAATATTAATTCTCAATTGACAAAGTTTTGGGAACTGGAGCAGGTACCAGATAAGCAATATTTTAGCAAAATTGAGCAGGCATGTGAAGAACATTTTTATCGTAATACTTACCGTTTTGAGTCGGGTAGATTTTGTGTTAGGCTGCCCCTAATTGATACTCCAGATTGTTTGGGGAATTCTTACGCAATGGCTAAGAAACGGTTGTTGTATTTAGAAAAACGTTTCCGTAAGAATCCAGAATTAAAGGCACAATATGCCAATTTTATTCAAGAATACTTTGAGCTAGGCCATCTAGAGGAATGTTCGACTATTAATCCCGTTCCATCCTATTACCTTTGCCATCATGCAGTGTTTAAACAAAACAGTGAAACGACAAAGACTCGTGTTGTCTTTGATGGATCGGCACGAACTTCCTCAGGTTTCTCTTTGAACGACCTACAGATGGTCGGTCCCAATGTTCAAGACTCAATATTTTCTATTTTGATTCGGGCTCGTCAATATAAATATATATTCAGTGCTGATATTGAAAAATTCTTTAGGATGGTCTCATTAGATGAAAGGGATCGTAATTTACAACTGATACTTTGGAGAAGTGACGAGTCGAATCCTATCAAAACTTTACGTCTAAATACCGTAACTTATGGTCTTGCAAGTGCTACATATTTAAGCACAAAGTGTTTGTCAGTATTGGCAGAGGATTGCAATGACGAACTAATAAGTAATATTATTAAACACGACCATTATGTCGATGATTTAGTCACCGGATCCAACAATGAGTCCGAGCTATTATACATTCAACGCAAAGTGTCGGATATCCTTAAATCTGGTGGATTTAAACTACGTAAATTCAGATCGAATTTACCAAGCATTTTGTCATCATCAGTCATTGATCAGAGTGACAAGGTTAGTTTAAGTGAATCTACAAATACTTACTTTGCCAACCTTTTACGTGGAGTACACAGCTGCGACGATTTGTTTTTATAAACTGCAAATATCATTGTAATAACTATAAATATTCAAGATAAAGTTGTTTTGTGAAGAAACTGAGGTTTTAATTATAAACTTCCAAATGTCCACCACTGGACATAAATACTTTAGGATTAGATTGGAATCCCAAAACTGATACTCTTCATATATCAATTGAGATTCCCAATAACAATAATGTAGCTACCAAACGATCAATACTGTCTGCATCATTCAAGATTTTTGATCCCCTTGGAATTCTCAGTCCATGTGTGATTATACCTAAAATGTTAATACAGTCATTATGGCTCAATAAAAAGGATTGGGATGAGCCAGTTGATTCCGATGTTCTGGAATCCTGGAACAAGTTCATTAACAATTTACACTTTTTATCAGGTTTACAGATCCCACGTTTAACGCTATGCGAAGCTCCAAGTTATATAGAAATACATACCTTCAGTGATGCTTCCCAAGTCGCTTACGGTGCATGTGTGTACCTGCGGTCACACAACTTAGCTGGTAATGTGAAGGTAAACTTACTGTGTGCTAAGTCTAAGGTGGCGCCGTTGAAGCCGACGACTATACCGCGTCTGGAGCTTTGCGCTGCTCAATTAGCTGCCAAATTGTGCAAGGCAGTCATTAGTTCTTTGCGATATGAAGTCAATCGTATCATTTACTGGTGCGATTCTAGTGTTGTCCTCAGTTGGTTGAGTGGCAATTCTTCAAAGTTAAAAACTTTTGTAGCTAATAGGGTAGTCGAGATAAATGAACTTACCGATAGTTCGTCGTGGCGCTATGTGCCGACTGATCAGAATCCGGCTGACCTGGTCTCAAGGGGCGTAAGCCCAGATCAAATCATCAACCTTGAGTTGTGGTGGTCAGGTCCAAGCTTTCTAAAACAGCCTGAATCTGATTGGCCCTATTTGAATAAATTAATAAATGAATCAGACTTACCTGAGATTAAATCCACTTCCACTGTTGTTCAGGAACCTGAAACAGAAATTCTGAAAATAGATAAATTTTCTTCATTTTTTAAATTGAGACGCATGTTCGCGTATGTTAATAGATTTATACACAACATAAGACACAAATCCGTCCAGCGTGACGTGCGTAATGGCAGCTCTTGTGCGATCGTTACGATAACAAGCGCCAGCTTATAAATCAACATCTCAATTCATTGTTGTATTTTGAATCAACACAGCAACAACACAAACGTGAATCGGACAAATCACTGAGGTTTCTAGTTGACCACGTAACTAAAAATTTGCGAGCATTGTCAAGCTTAGCTAAACAGAATGAGCTGCTTGACATGATAATTATTAAAATTCTTATACCAAAATTAGATAATCGTACTGCCATGAAGTGGGAAGAACATCGTAATGGGTTGTCCGATGTCCCCACTCTAAAGGATTTCAATAAATTCCTTACTGATCGCGCTGATGTGTTAGAAACTATGTATCAAAACAAGTCTGATACACCTAAGACTATACCTATACAATCACGCCAAAATAACAATAATAATTCTCGTAGTACTAAATCCTTTTCATCTACAGCTCAGAACACCGGCTCTGTCGCTAGGCAGTGTGTTGTCTGCAAGGGTGACCACTGGATATACGACTGCCCTACTTTCTTAGGCAAGAGTGTTCAAGAACGACGAGATGAAGCATTTAAGTTGCACTTATGCTCCAATTGTTTACGAACAGGGCATCGTGCACGTGATTGCAAGTTGGGTCCCTGTCGTGAGTGTAAGCGTAGACATAACTCACTCCTGCATTTACCTAATTCTAACAGTGCTAGTACAGTCAGCAGCAATAATGCTAACACAGATCGCGAGTCAACTGAGATATCAGTCAATAATTCGATTAGCAATAATTTCATAGAAAATAACATTATTTTGTCAACAGCCATGGTTAATGTTATTAATCCTCAAACAAACAAAGCATTTCAAGTGCGTGCTTTATTAGACTGTGGAAGTCAGTCCTCATTCATTAGCCAGTCACTTATGGCCAAGCTATCATTACAGGTATGTTCTATAAATACCATAAATGTTATAGGTATAGGCAACAACTTAGCAGAACATGTGAACAAGAGTTGTATTGCCCGAGTAAATTCACTTAACAATGACTATAGTTTCGTACAGTCATTTTATGTATTAAACCAATTAACAGGTGCTATTCCTAAACAACCTATAGATATTAGTCAATTAAAGATTCCAACAAACATACAGTTAGCTGACCCTAATTTTAATCAGCCTTCGACTATAGACGTCTTAATAGGTGCGGACCTATTTTGGGACCTATTAGGATGTGATCAGCTAGCGTTAGGTCATAACATGCCCAAGCTACGTAGCTCAAAGCTAGGTTGGCTCATTGCCGGCCCTATTCCTCCATGTGTAAGGAATCGTTCGTCACCTAATAATATTCCGTGTCATGTTTCAATCAGTGATAGTGGCGAATGCAATAATTCCAATATTAATTCTCAATTGACAAAGTTTTGGGAACTGGAGCAGGTACCAGATAAGCAATATTTTAGCAAAATTGAGCAGGCATGTGAAGAACATTTTTATCGTAATACTTACCGTTTTGAGTCGGGTAGATTTTGTGTTAGGCTGCCCCTAATTGATACTCCAGATTGTTTGGGGAATTCTTACGCAATGGCTAAGAAACGGTTGTTGTATTTAGAAAAACGTTTCCGTAAGAATCCAGAATTAAAGGCACAATATGCCAATTTTATTCAAGAATACTTTGAGCTAGGCCATCTAGAGGAATGTTCGACTATTAATCCCGTTCCATCCTATTACCTTTGCCATCATGCAGTGTTTAAACAAAACAGTGAAACGACAAAGACTCGTGTTGTCTTTGATGGATCGGCACGAACTTCCTCAGGTTTCTCTTTGAACGACCTACAGATGGTCGGTCCCAATGTTCAAGACTCAATATTTTCTATTTTGATTCGGGCTCGTCAATATAAATATATATTCAGTGCTGATATTGAAAAATTCTTTAGGATGGTCTCATTAGATGAAAGGGATCGTAATTTACAACTGATACTTTGGAGAAGTGACGAGTCGAATCCTATCAAAACTTTACGTCTAAATACCGTAACTTATGGTCTTGCAAGTGCTACATATTTAAGCACAAAGTGTTTGTCAGTATTGGCAGAGGATTGCAATGACGAACTAATAAGTAATATTATTAAACACGACCATTATGTCGATGATTTAGTCACCGGATCCAACAATGAGTCCGAGCTATTATGCATTCAACGCAAAGTGTCGGATATCCTTAAATCTGGTGGATTTAAACTACGTAAATTCAGATCGAATTTACCAAGCATTTTGTCATCATCAGTCATTGATCAGAGTGACAAGGTTAGTTTAAGTGAATCTACAAATACTTTAGGATTAGATTGGAATCCCAAAACTGATACTCTTCATATATCAATTGAGATTCCCAATAACAATAATGTAGCTACCAAACGATCAATACTGTCTGCATCATTCAAGATTTTTGATCCCCTTGGAATTCTCAGTCCATGTGTGATTATACCTAAAATGTTAATACAGTCCTTATGGCTCAATAAAAAGGATTGGGATGAGCCAGTTGATTCCGATGTTCTGGAATCCTGGAACAAGTTCACTAACAATTTACACTTTTTATCAGGTTTACAGATCCCACGTTTAACGCTATGCGAAGCTCCAAGTTATATAGAAATACATACCTTCAGTGATGCTTCCCAAGTCGCTTACGGTGCATGTGTGTACCTGCGGTCACACAACTTAGCTGGTAATGTGAAGGTAAACTTACTGTGTGCTAAGTCTAAGGTGGCGCCGTTGAAGCCGACGACTATACCGCGTCTGGAGCTTTGCGCTGCTCAATTAGCTGCCAAATTGTGCAAGGCAGTCATTAGTTCTTTGCGATATGAAGTCAATCGCATCATTTACTGGTGCGATTCTAGTGTTGTCCTCAGTTGGTTAAGTGGTAATTCTTCAAAGTTAAAAACTTTTGTAGCTAATAGGGTAGCCGAAATAAATGAACTTACCGATAGTTCGTCGTGGCGCTATGTGCCGACTGATCAGAATCCGGCTGACCTGGTCTCAAGGGGCGTAAGCCCAGATCAAATCATCAACCTTGAGTTGTGGTGGTCAGGTCCAAGCTTTCTAAAACAGCCTGAATCTGATTGGCCCTATTTGAATAAATTAATAAATGAATCAGACTTACCTGAGATTAAATCCACTTCCACTGTTGTTCAGGAACCTGAAACAGAAATTCTGAAAATAGATAAATTTTCTTCATTTTTTAAATTGAGACGCATGTTCGCGTATGTTAATAGATTTATACACAACATAAGACACAAATGTCCTAAAGATAAATTATTTGGCAAACTAACAGTTAGTGAATTAGAATCATCTTTTATTAGTTTATGTAAAATTGCTCAGCAAACTTCATTTGCTCTAGAGTACAACACTTTGTTAAAAAACAAAACTTTAAGTAGCAAGTCAACACTCTTGTCTCTTTCACCCTTTTTGGACGATGACAAGGTGATGAGAGTCGGTGGTAGAATAGAATTATCAAATTACAATTATACTAAAAAACATCCCATACTTTTGCACGCCTCTCATCCGCTCACCAAATTGTATTTCAAATTTCAACATTTAAACAACATGCATGCTGGGCCTCAGCTGTTGCTGGCCTGTGTAAGAGAGACTGTGTGGCCTATAAACGGTAGGCACTTGGCCCGCCGCACAGTACATGCCTGTGTCAGATGTAGACGTATACAAGGTAAAACATTAAATCCCATGATGGGAAACCTACCTGCACAGCGCATCACACCCGACTTTCCATTTCGTACTGTTGGCGTCGACTTCGCTGGTCCGTTTTTCACGCTAAATAGAAAAGGTCGAGGTGCACGATTAACGAAAACCTATTTGTGTTTGTTTGTTTGTTTCCGGTATAAATGTGTGCACCTGGAAGCCGTCAGTGATTTGTCTAAAGACGCGTTCATCATGACGTTACGCAGATTTATTTCGCGTAGGGGCAAGCCAGCGGAGATATTTTGCGATAATGGCCGCAACTTTGTTGCGGCAGCTAAAGAGATAGGCAATTTTCTTAAAACTCATCATGAACCTGTAGTTGATTTTGCTACAAATGAAGGCATAAAGTTTGTGTTCTCTCCCGCGTATGCTCCACATTTCGGCGGCATCTGGGAAGCCGGCGTTAAGTCCGCGAAATACCATATAAAACGCGTTATGGGGAACAATCATTTAACGTTTGAGGAGATAGGTACTCTCTTCGCCCAGGTGGAAGCTGTGCTTAATAGTCGACCTTTATGCCCACTTTCCCCTTCCCCTAACGATTACCACTTCCTGACTCCCGGTCACTTTCTGATAGGGCGTGCCCTAAATGCATTGCCTGGTCCATCGCTAGAGCACGAGAACCAGAACAACCTTCAACGATACATGAAACTTCAACAAATTTACCAACATTTTTGGCAGCGCTGGCAAAGAGAATATGTAGCAGAGCTACAGCAGCGCTGCAAATGGCGTACGAATTCAGCATCCCTGCAAGTTAGAGATTTAGTTCTCCTCCAGGAAGATAACGTCCCACCACTTAGCTGGCGAATGGGACGAGTCAGCCGCCTGTTCCCTGGAACAACAACGTCGTTTGTAAGAAAATTGCCTATCTCTTTAGCTGCCCCTTGCCTACCTCTTCACCGAATGACGACTGAAGAAGTTGAAAGGAGTCTTTCAACGGGGGGAAGATGTCTGCGCCGTATCTACGCCTGACGCTTTTTAATAGCATCAAGTTGCACTAGCAAGTGGTGCCATAACTTTTTCTTCAGATTGTTCGTGATTTTACTCACACCCGCACATTTTTGATTATTATACTTACTTTGCCAACCTTTTACGTGGAGTACACAGCTGCGACGTTTTGTTTAAACCCTGCATGATGGCAAAGGTAATAGGATGGAACGGGATTAATAGTCGAACATTCCTCTAAATGGCCTAGCTCAAAGTATTCTTGAATAAAATTGGCATATTGTGCCTTTAATTCTGGATTCTTACGGAAACGTTTTTCTAAATATAGCAATCGTTTCTTAGCCATTGCGTAAGAATTCCCCAAACAATCTGGAGTATCAATTAGGGGTAGCCTGACACAAAATCTACCCGACTCAAAACGGTAAGTATTACGATAAAAATGTTCTTCACATGCCTGCTCAATTTTGCTAAAATATTGCTTGTCTGGTACCTGCTCCAGTTCCCAAAACTTTGTCAATTGAGAATTAATATTGGAATTATTGCATTCGCCACTATCACTGATTGAAACATGACACGGAATATTATTAGGTGACGAACGATTCCTTACACATGGAGGAATAGAGCCGGCAATGAGCCAACCTAGCTTTGAGCTACGTAGCTTGGGCATGTTATGACCTAACGCTAGCTGATCACATCCTAATAGGTCCCAAAATAGGTCCGCACCTATTAAGACGTCTATAGCCGAAGGCTGATTAAAATTAGGGTCAGCTAACTGTATGTTTGTTGGAATCTTTAATTGACTAATATCTATAGGTTGTTTAGGAATAGCACCTGTTAATTGGTTTAATACATAAAATGACTGTACGAAACTATAGTCATTGTTAAGTGAATTTACTCGGGCAATACAACTCTTGTTCACATGTTCTGCTAAGTTGTTGCCTATACCTATAACATTTATGGTATTTATAGCACATACCTGTAATGATAGCTTGGCCATAAGTGACTGGCTAATGAATGAGGACTGACTTCCACAATCTAATAAAGCACGCACTTGAAATGCTTTGTTTGTTTGAGGATTAATAACATTAACCATGGCTGTTGACAAAATAATGTTATTTTCTATGAAATTATTGCTAATCGAATTATTGACTGATATCTCAGTTGACTCGCGATCTGTGTTAGCATTATTGCTGCTGACTGTACTAGCACTGTTAGAATTAGGTAAATGCAGGAGTGAGTTATGTCTACGCTTGCACTCACGACAGGGACCTAACTTGCAATCACGTGCACGATGCCCTGTTCGTAAACAATTTGAGCATAAGTGCAACTTAAATGCTTCATCTCGTCGTTCTTGAACGCTCTTGCCTAAGAAAGTAGGACAGTCGTATATCCAGTGGTCACCCTTGCAGACAACGCACTGCCTAGCGACAGAGCCGGTGTTCTGAACTGTAGATGAAAAGGATTTAGTACTACGAGAATTATTATTGTTATTTTGGCGTGATTGTATAGGTATAGTCTTAGGTGTATCAGACTTGTTTTGATACATAGTTTCTAACACATCAGCGCGATCAGTAAGGAATTTATTGAAATCCTTTAGAGTGGGGACATCGGACAACCCATTACGATGTTCTTCCCACTTCATGGCAGTACGATTATCTAATTTTGGTATAAGAATTTTAATAATTATCATGTCAAGCAGCTCATTCTGTTTAGCTAAGCTTGACAATGCTCGCAAATTTTTAGTTACGTGGTCAACTAGAAACCTCAGTGATTTGTCCGATTCACGTTTGTGTTGTTGCTGTGTTGATTCAAAATACAACAATGAATTGAGATGTTGATTTATAAGCTGGCGCTTGTTATCGTAACGATCGCACAAGAGCTGCCATGCAGTCTCATAGTTAGTTTCGCAAATTTCTAAATTAGAAATAATTCGTGCAGCTTCATTTTCGAGATACGATACTAAATAATGGAACTTATGAATAGGTTTCATTCGCTCGTTGTTGTGAATGAGCGACAAATAGGTATCTCGGAACTCAAGCCAGCGGAAATAGGCACCATCGAACTTTGCGATTTGTATTTGTGGTAATTTAAAATCAAGATGATGACACTGAGATGACTGACTGTGATTACATTGCGATGAATTGTGCAAATCAGATTCCTGAGAAATATTCCTATACTTATCAAGTTGCTCCTCAGCTATTGCAAGATGTGAAGACACGGCGCACGGCACGGGTCACTGTGTGGTCCTGTCACGGTCGCCAATTTATGTCCAGTGGTGGACATTTGGAAGTTTATAATTAAAACCTCAGTTTCTTCACAAAACAACTTTATCTTGAATATTTATA
Source organism: Diarsia mendica (assembly GCA_949316265.1). NCBI lineage: Eukaryota > Metazoa > Arthropoda > Insecta > Lepidoptera > Noctuidae > Diarsia > Diarsia mendica. The sequence continues at coordinate 10,734,313 of OX438902.1, read as the reverse complement.
GTTATTACAATGATATTTGCAGTTTATAAAAATAAATCGTCGCAGCTGTGGAAACTACCAGAGGCTTCTTCAGTCGTCATTCGGTGAAGAGGTAGGCAAGGGGCAGATCCGAGTGAGAGGCCTCCTGAAGCAGCCTCTGGTAGTTTCCACGTCTGCGACTCGGGTGATGCCGTCGGTTCCAGGGAACAGGCGGCTGACTCGTCCCATTCGCCAGCTAAGTGGTGGGACGTTATCTTCCTGGAGGAGAACTAAATCTCCAACTTGCAGGGATGCTGAATTCGTACGCCATTTGCAGCGCTGCTGTAGCTCTGCTACATATTCTCTTTGCCAGCGCTGCCAAAAATGTTGGTAAATTTGTTGAAGTTTCATGTATCGTTGAAGGTTGTTCTGGTTCTCGTGCTCTAGCGATGGGCCAGGCAATGCATTTAGGGCACGCCCTATCAGAAAGTGACCGGGAGTCAGGAAGTGGTAATCGTTAGGGGAAGGGGAAAGTGGGCATAAAGGTCGACTATTAAGCACAGCTTCCACCTGGGCGAAGAGAGTACCTATCTCCTCAAACGTTAAATGATTGTTCCCCATAACGCGTTTTATATGGTATTTCGCGGACTTAACGCCGGCTTCCCAGATGCCGCCGAAATGTGGAGCATACGCGGGAGAGAACACAAACTTTATGCCTTCATTTGTAGCAAAATCAACTACAGGTTCATGATGAGTTTTAAGAAAATTGCCTATCTCTTTAGCTGCCGCAACAAAGTTGCGGCCATTATCGCAAAATATCTCCGCTGGCTTGCCCCTACGCGAAATAAATCTGCGTAACGTCATGATGAACGCGTCTTTAGACAAATCACTGACGGCTTCCAGGTGCACACATTTATACCGGAAACAAACAAACAAACACAAATAGGTTTTCGTTAATCGTGCACCTCGACCTTTTCTATTTAGCGTGAAAAACGGACCAGCGAAGTCGACGCCAACAGTACGAAATGGAAAGTCGGGTGTGATGCGCTGTGCAGGTAGGTTTCCCATCATGGGATTTAATGTTTTACCTTGTATACGTCTACATCTGACACAGGCATGTACTGTGCGGCGGGCCAAGTGCCTACCGTTTATAGGCCACACAGTCTCTCTTACACAGGCCAGCAACAGCTGAGGCCCAGCATGCATGTTGTTTAAATGTTGAAATTTGAAATACAATTTGGTGAGCGGATGAGAGGCGTGCAAAAGTATGGGATGTTTTTTAGTATAATTGTAATTTGATAATTCTATTCTACCACCGACTCTCATCACCTTGTCATCGTCCAAAAAGGGTGAAAGAGACAAGAGTGTTGACTTGCTACTTAAAGTTTTGTTTTTTAACAAAGTGTTGTACTCTAGAGCAAATGAAGTTTGCTGAGCAATTTTACATAAACTAATAAAAGATGATTCTAATTCACTAACTGTTAGTTTGCCAAATAATTTATCTTTAGGACATTTGTGTCTTATGTTGTGTATAAATCTATTAACATACGCGAACATGCGTCTCAATTTAAAAAATGAAGAAAATTTATCTATTTTCAGAATTTCTGTTTCAGGTTCCTGAACAACAGTGGAAGTGGATTTAATCTCAGGTAAGTCTGATTCATTTATTAATTTATTCAAATAGGGCCAATCAGATTCAGGCTGTTTTAGAAAGCTTGGACCTGACCACCACAACTCAAGGTTGATGATTTGATCTGGGCTTACGCCCCTTGAGACCAGGTCAGCCGGATTCTGATCAGTCGGCACATAGCGCCACGACGAACTATCGGTAAGTTCATTTATTTCGGCTACCCTATTAGCTACAAAAGTTTTTAACTTTGAAGAATTACCACTTAACCAACTGAGGACAACACTAGAATCGCACCAGTAAATGATGCGATTGACTTCATATCGCAAAGAACTAATGACTGCCTTGCACAATTTGGCAGCTAATTGAGCAGCGCAAAGTTCCAGACGCGGTATAGTCGTCGGCTTCAACGGCGCCACCTTAGACTTAGCACATAGTAAGTTTACCTTCACATTACCAGCTAAGTTGTGTGACCGCAGGTACACACATGCACCGTAAGCGACTTGGGAAGCATCACTGAAGGTATGTATTTCTATATAACTTGGAGCTTCGCATAGCGTTAAACGTGGGATCTGTAAACCTGATAAAAAGTGTAAATTGTTAATGAACTTGTTCCAGGATTCCAGAACATCGAAATCAACTGGCTCATCCCAATCCTTTTTATTGAGCCATAATGACTGTATTAACATTTTAGGTATAATCACACATGGACTGAGAATTCCAAGGGGATCAAAAATCTTGAATGATGCAGACAGTATTGATCGTTTGGTAGCTACATTATTGTTATTGGGAATCTCAATTGATATATGAAGAGTATCAGTTTTGGGATTCCAATCTAATCCTAAAGTATTTGTAGATTCACTTAAACTAACCTTGTCACTTTGATCAATAACTGATGATGACAAAATGCTTGGTAAATTCGATCTGAATTTACGTAGTTTAAATCCACCAGATCTAAGGATATCCGACACTTTGCGTTGAATGTATAATAGCTCGGACTCATTGTTGGATCCGGTGACTAAATCATCGACATAATGGTCGTGTTTAATAATATTACTTATTAGTTCGTCATTGCAATCCTCTGCCAATACTGACAAACACTTTGTGCTTAAATATGTAGCACTTGCAAGACCATAAGTTACGGTATTTAGACGTAAAGTTTTGATAGGATTCGACTCGTCACTTCTCCAAAGTATCAGTTGTAAATTACGATCCCTTTCATCTAATGAGACCATCCTAAAGAATTTTTCAATATCAGCAGTGAATATATATTTATACTGACGAGCCCGAATCAAAATAGAAAATATTGAGTCTTGAACATTCGGACCGACCATCTGTAGGTCGTTCAAAGAGAAACCTGAAGAAGTTCGTGCCGATCCATCAAAGACAACACGAGTCTTTGTCGTTTCACTGTTTTGTTTAAACACTGCATGATGGCAAAGGTAATAGGATGGAACGGGATTAATAGTCGAACATTCCTCTAAATGGCCTAGCTCAAAGTATTCTTGAATAAAATTGGCATATTGTGCCTTTAATTCTGGATTCTTACGGAAACGTTTTTCTAAATATAGCAATCGTTTCTTAGCCATTGCGTAAGAATTCCCCAAACAATCTGGAGTATCAATTAGGGGTAGCCTGACACAAAATCTACCCGACTCAAAACGGTAAGTATTACGATAAAAATGTTCTTCACATGCCTGCTCAATTTTGCTAAAATATTGCTTATCTGGTACCTGCTCCAGTTCCCAAAACTTTGTCAATTGAGAATTAATATTGGAATTATTGCATTCGCCACTATCACTGATTGAAACATGACACGGAATATTATTAGGTGACGAACGATTCCTTACACATGGAGGAATAGGGCCGGCAATGAGCCAACCTAGCTTTGAGCTACGTAGCTTGGGCATGTTATGACCTAACGCTAGCTGATCACATCCTAATAGGTCCCAAAATAGGTCCGCACCTATTAAGACGTCTATAGCCGAAGGCTGATTAAAATTAGGGTCAGCTAACTGTATGTTTGTTGGAATCTTTAATTGACTAATATCTATAGGTTGTTTAGGAATAGCACCTGTTAATTGGTTTAATACATAAAATGACTGTACGAAACTATAGTCATTGTTAAGTGAATTTACTCGGGCAATACAACTCTTGTTCACATGTTCTGCTAAGTTGTTGCCTATACCTATAACATTTATGGTATTTATAGAACATACCTGTAATGATAGCTTGGCCATAAGTGACTGGCTAATGAATGAGGACTGACTTCCACAGTCTAATAAAGCACGCACTTGAAATGCTTTGTTTGTTTGAGGATTAATAACATTAACCATGGCTGTTGACAAAATAATGTTATTTTCTATGAAATTATTGCTAATCGAATTATTGACTGATATCTCAGCCGTCTCGCCTATCAGTTAAGTGCCATTCCTAAGATTACCCTACCCAAGTTAAACCCACGCGCACGGCCCGCCGCACAGTACATGCCTGTGTCAGATGTAGACGTATACAAGGTAAAACATTAAATCCCATGATGGGAAACCTACCTGCACAGCGCATCACACCCGACTTTCCATTTCGTACTGTTGGCGTCGACTTCGCTGGTCCGTTTTTCACGCTAAATAGAAAAGGTCGAGGTGCACGATTAACGAAAACCTATTTGTGTTTGTTTGTTTGTTTCCGGTATAAATGTGTGCACCTGGAAGCCGTCAGTGATTTGTCTAAAGACGCGTTCATCATGACGTTACGCAGATTTATTTCGCGTAGGGGCAAGCCAGCGGAGATATTTTGCGATAATGGCCGCAACTTTGTTGCGGCAGCTAAAGAGATAGGCAATTTTCTTAAAACTCATCATGAACCTGTAGTTGATTTTGCTACAAATGAAGGCATAAAGTTTGTGTTCTCTCCCGCGTATGCTCCACATTTCGGCGGCATCTGGGAAGCCGGCGTTAAGTCCGCGAAATACCATATAAAACGCGTTATGGGGAACAATCATTTAACGTTTGAGGAGATAGGTACTCTCTTCGCCCAGGTGGAAGCTGTGCTTAATAGTCGACCTTTATGCCCACTTTCCCCTTCCCCTAACGATTACCACTTCCTGACTCCCGGTCACTTTCTGATAGGGCGTGCCCTAAATGCATTGCCTGGTCCATCGCTAGAGCACGAGAATCAGAACAACCTTCAACGATACATGAAACTTCAACAAATTTACCAACATTTTTGGCAGCGCTGGCAAAGAGAATATGTAGCAGAGCTACAGCAGCGCTGCAAATGGCGTACGAATTCAGCATCCCTGCAAGTTGGAGATTTAGTTCTCCTCCAGGAAGATAACGTCCCACCACTCAGCTGGCGAATGGGACGAGTCAGCCGCCTGTTCCCTGGAACCGACGGCATCACCCGAGTCGCAGACGTGGAAACTACCAGAGGCTGCTTCAGGAGGCCTCTCACTCGGATCTGCCCCTTGCCTACCTCTTCGTCACGTCGTTACGTTGTTTTTATAAACTGCAAATATCATTGTAATAACTATAAATATTCAAGATAAAGTTGTTTTGTGAAGAAACTGAGGTTTTAATTATAAACTTCCAAATGTCCACCACTGGACATAAATTGGCGACCGTGACAGGACAAAATGCTCACGGCCCGGCCACGCCTGACGCTTTTTTTTTTTTTTTTTTTTTTTTTTTTTTTTTTTTTTTTTTAAATTTCGTTAAACGACCTTTTACCGAGCTACGTTTAGCAAATAGTTCTCTCAATTGTTTTGCAAAACTGTCTTTATCTTCGCTTGAAAACATTTTGCTAATTAGTTATCAATGGTAGCAACAACAAACGATAAAATAGCACTGAGAACTTTCGAAAACAATAATAGTTGATTGAGTAATCTGTATAGTAGTGCCAAATGAAGGAACAAAGATATATGTTTGGAATCTTATCTGATACTCCTTCGGCGGCACCTGGGTCCGAACGTGGCGAACACGGCCGTAGCGCGGAGGCCTATAGGCGGCGCGCGGCGGCGCGGCGGCGCCGTCGACCCGAACGCGGCTAGCGGTAACCGGCAGCGTCAGGCGACGATGTTTCTGGAATAGTCGGCCAAAAATATTTGAAATAATGTGAACTAGAATGATGGAATGTATTTATTGGGAGGGCGACTAAATTTAGGCTACAGATTACCTTTAATATAACAAAAATCGGGAATATAGTTTCTGAATTACTTTTTTACAAATGACGTAGGTAGGTTGTTGACACTTAACAACCGATTTTAATTTTACTATTTTTTAGATTTATACTGGTTATTTACTTGAAATAAACTTTGAAGTAGCTAGATACTTAGTTGAATTATTGAAATACACAAGTGGAATGTACCAAACAGCGACCTTTTGATAGGAAAATAGGTTAAGTACCTACTACGGGGTAGGGTAATCTATTGGAATGGCACTTAACTGATAGGCGAGACGGCTGCTTCTGGCTGCACTGGTCCTCGCTGGTAGCTGTGGCACTAATAGGTACACGAGCTGCTCGTGCAGATGGTTGCGGAATATTATTAGGTGACGAACGATTCCTTACACATGGAGGAATAGGGCCGGCAATGAGCCAACCTAGCTTTGAGCTACGTAGCTTGGGCATGTTATGACCTAACGCTAGCTGATCACATCCTAATAGGTCCCAAAATAGGTCCGCACCTATTAAGACGTCTATAGCCGAAGGCTGATTAAAATTAGGGTCAGCTAACTGTATGGTGGTATGTATACTTACCGTTTTGAGTCGGGTAGATTTTGTGTCAGGCTACCCCTAATTGATACTCCAGATTGTTTGGGGAATTCTTACGCAATGGCTAAGAAACGATTGCTATATTTAGAAAAACGTTTCCGTAAGAATCCAGAATTAAAGGCACAATATGCCAATTTTATTCAAGAATACTTTGAGCTAGGCCATTTAGAGGAATGTTCGACTATTAATCCCGTTCCATCCTATTACCTTTGCCATCATGCAGTGTTTAAACAAAACAGTGAAACGACAAAGACTCGTGTTGTCTTTGATGGATCGGCACGAACTTCTTCAGGTTTCTCTTTGAACGACCTACAGATGGTCGGTCCGAATGTTCAAGACTCAATATTTTCTATTTTGATTCGGGCTCGACAGTATAAATATATATTCACTGCTGATATTGAAAAATTCTTTAGGATGGTCTCATTAGATGAAAGGGATCGTAATTTACAACTGATACTTTGGAGAAGTGACGAGTCGAATCCTATCAAAACTTTACGTCTAAATACCGTAACTTATGGTCTTGCAAGTGCTACATATTTAAGCACAAAGTGTTTGTCAGTATTGGCAGAGGATTGCAATGACGAACTAATAAGTAATATTATTAAACACGACCATTATGTCGATGATTTAGTCACCGGATCCAACAATGAGTCCGAGCTATTATACATTCAACGCAAAGTGTCGGATATCCTTAGATCTGGTGGATTTAAACTACGTAAATTCAGATCGAATTTACCAAGCATTTTGTCATCATCAGTTATTGATCAAAGTGACAAGGTTAGTTTAAGTGAATCTACAAATACTTTAGGATTAGATTGGAATCCCAAAACTGATACTCTTCATATATCAATTGAGATTCCCAATAACAATAATGTAGCTACCAAACGATCAATACTGTCTGCATCATTCAAGATTTTTGATCCCCTTGGAATTCTCAGTCCATGTGTGATTATACCTAAAATGTTAATACAGTCATTATGGCTCAATAAAAAGGATTGGGATGAGCCAGTTGATTTCGATGTTCTGGAATCCTGGAACAAGTTCATTAACAATTTACACTTTTTATCAGGTTTACAGATCCCACGTTTAACGCTATGCGAAGCTCCAAGTTATATAGAAATACATACCTTCAGTGATGCTTCCCAAGTCGCTTACGGTGCATGTGTGTACCTGCGGTCACACAACTTAGCTGGTAATGTGAAGGTAAACTTACTATGTGCTAAGTCTAAGGTGGCGCCGTTGAAGCCGACGACTATACCGCGTCTGGAACTTTGCGCTGCTCAATTAGCTGCCAAATTGTGCAAGGCAGTCATTAGTTCTTTGCGATATGAAGTCAATCGCATCATTTACTGGTGCGATTCTAGTGTTGTCCTCAGTTGGTTAAGTGGTAATTCTTCAAAGTTAAAAACTTTTGTAGCTAATAGGGTAGCCGAAATAAATGAACTTACCGATAGTTCGTCGTGGCGCTATGTGCCGACTGATCAGAATCCGGCTGACCTGGTCTCAAGGGGCGTAAGCCCAGATCAAATCATCAACCTTGAGTTGTGGTGGTCAGGTCCAAGCTTTCTAAAACAGCCTGAATCTGATTGGCCCTATTTGAATAAATTAATAAATGAATCAGACTTACCTGAGATTAAATCCACTTCCACTGTTGTTCAGGAACCTGAAACAGAAATTCTGAAAATAGATAAATTTTCTTCATTTTTTAAATTGAGACGCATGTTCGCGTATGTTAATAGATTTATACACAACATAAGACACAAATGTCCTAAAGATAAATTATTTGGCAAACTAACAGTTAGTGAATTAGAATCATCTTTTATTAGTTTATGTAAAATTGCTCAGCAAACTTCATTTGCTCTAGAGTACAACACTTTGTTAAAAAACAAAACTTTAAGTAGCAAGTCAACACTCTTGTCTCTTTCACCCATTTTGGACGATGACAAGGTGATGAGAGTCGGTGGTAGAATAGAATTATCAAATTACAATTATACTAAAAAACATCCCATACTTTTGCACGCCTCTCATCCGCTCACCAAATTGTATTTCAAATTTCAACATTTAAACAACATGCATGCTGGGCCTCAGCTGTTGCTGGCCTGTGTAAGAGAGACTGTGTGGCCTATAAACGGTAGGCACTTGGCCCGCCGCACAGTACATGCCTGTGTCAGATGTAGACGTATACAAGGTAAAACATTAAATCCCATGATGGGAAACCTACCTGCACAGCGCATCACACCCGACTTTCCATTTCGTACTGTTGGCGTCGACTTCGCTGGTCCGTTTTTCACGCTAAATAGAAAAGGTCGAGGTGCACGATTAATGAAAACCTATTTGTGTTTGTTTGTTTGTTTCCGGTATAAATGTGTGCACCTGGAAGCCGTCAGTGATTTGTCTAAAGACGCGTTCATCATGACGTTACGCAGATTTATTTCGCGCAGGGGCAAGCCAGCGGAGATATTTTGCGATAATGGCCGCAACTTCGTTGCGGCAGCTAAAGAGATAGGCAATTTTCTTACAACTCATCATGAACCTGTAGTTGATTTTGCTACAAATGAAGGCATAAAGTTTGTGTTCTCTCCCGCGTATGCTCCACATTTCGGCGGCATCTGGGAAGCCGGCGTTAAGTCCGCGAAATACCATATAAAACGCGTTATGGGGAACAATCATTTAACGTTTGAGGAGATAGGTACTCTCTTCGCCCAGGTGGAAGCTGTGCTTAATAGTCGACCTTTATGCCCACTTTCCCCTTCCCCAAACGATTACCACTTCCTGACTCCCGGTCATTTTCTGATAGGGCGTGCCCTAAATGCATTGCCTGGTCCATCGCTAGAGCACGAGAACCAGAACAACCTTCAACGCTACATGAAACTTCAACAAATTTACCAACATTTTTGGCAGCGCTGGCAAAGAGAATATGTAGCAGAGCTACAGCAGCGCTGCAAATGGCGTACGAATTCAGCATCCCTGCAAGTTGGAGATTTAGTTCTCCTCCAGGAAGATAACGTCCCACCACTCAGCTGGCGAATGGGACGAGTCAGCCGCCTGTTCCCTGGAACCGACGGCATCACCCGAGTCGCAGACGTGGAAACTACCAGAGGCTGCTTCAGGAGGCCTCTCACTCGGATCTGCCCCTTGCCTACCTCTTCACCGAATGACGACTGAAGAAGTTGAAAGGAGTCTTTCAACGGGGGGGAAGATGTCTGCGCCGTATCTACGCCTGACGCTTTTTAATAGCATCAAGTTGCACTAGCAAGTGGTGCCATAACTTTTTCTTCAGATTGTTCGTGATTTTACTCACACCCGCACATTTTTGATTATTAAACTTACTTTGCCAACCTTTTACGTGGAGTACACAGCTGCGACGATTTGTTTTTATAAACTGCAAATATCATTGTAATAACTATAAATATTCAAGATAAAGTTGTTTTGTGAAGAAACTGAGGTTTTAATTATAAACTTCCAAATGTCCACCACTGGACATAAATTGGCGACCGTGACAGGACTGACTTCCACAATCTAATAAAGCACGCACTTGAAATGCTTTGTTTGTTTGAGGATTAATAACATTAACCATGGCTGTTGACAAAATAATGTTATTTTCTATGAAATTATTGCTAATCGAATTATTGACTGATATCTCAGTTGACTCGCGATCTGTGTTAGCATTATTGCTGCTGACTGTACTAGCACTGTTAGAATTAGGTAAATGCAGGAGTGAGTTATGTCTACGCTTGCACTCACGACAGGGACCTAACTTGCAATCACGTGCACGATGCCCTGTTCGTAAACAATTTGAGCATAAGTGCAACTTAAACGCTTCATCTCGTCGTTCTTGAACGCTCTTGCCTAAGAAAGTAGGACAGTCGTATATCCAGTGGTCACCCTTGCAGACAACGCACTGCCTAGCGACAGAGCCGGTGTTCTGAACTGTAGATGAAAAGGATTTAGTACTACGAGAATTATTATTGTTATTTTGGCGTGATTGTATAGGTATAGTCTTAGGTGTATCAGACTTGTTTTGATACATAGTTTCTAACACATCAGCGCGATCAGTAAGGAATTTATTGAAATCCTTTAGAGTGGGGACATCGGACAACCCATTACGATGTTCTTCCCACTTCATGGCAGTACGATTATCTAATTTTGGTATAAGAATTTTAATAATTATCATGTCAAGCAGCTCATTCTGTTTAGCTAAGCTTGACAATGCTCGCAAATTTTTAGTTACGTGGTCAACTAGAAACCTCAGTGATTTGTCCGATTCACGTTTGTGTTGTTGCTGTGTTGATTCAAAATACAACAATGAATTGAGATGTTGATTTATAAGCTGGCGCTTGTTATCGTAACGATCGCACAAGAGCTGCCATGCAGTCTCATAGTTAGTTTCGCAAATTTCTAAATTAGAAATAATTCGTGCAGCTTCATTTTCGAGATACGATACTAAATAATGGAACTTATGAATAGGTTTCATTCGCTCGTTGTTGTGAATGAGCGACAAATAGGTATCTCGGAACTCAAGCCAGCGGAAATAGGCACCATCGAACTTTGCGATTTGTATTTGTGGTAATTTAAAATCAAGATGATGACACTGAGATGACTGACTGTGATTACATTGCGATGAATTGTGCAAATCAGATTCCTGAGAAATATTCCTATACTTATCAAGTTGCTCCTCAGCTATTGCAAGATGTGAAGTAAAGATCTGCTCAATCTCATCACGTACGTCGATCTCAGAGTCCATCTCATCGCAATTTATGACTTCAATCTGACCCTGTAGTTCATCGAATTTGTTAGACATAGCTCGTATTTTATCAATATTAATTTCTAACTCTTTAACTTGGCCTTTTGTTAATTTTGAAGAGCATACTTCATCTAAATATTTTTTAAATTTTGTTAAACGACCTTTTACCGAGCTACGTTTAGCAAATAGTTCTCTCAATTGTTTTGCAAAACTGTCTTTATCTTCGCTTGAAAACATTTTGCTAATTAGTTATCAATGGTAGCAACAACAAACGATAAAATAGCACTGAGAACTAAACTTTCGAAAACAATAATAGTTGATTGAGTAATCTGTATAGTAGTGCCAAATGAAGGAACAAAGATATATGTTTGGAATCTTATCTGATACTCCTTCGGCGGCACCTGGGTCCGAACGTGGCGAGCACGGCCGGAGCGCGGAGGCCTATAGGCGGCGCGCGGCGGCGCGGCGGCGCCGTCGACCCGAACGCGGCTAGCGGTAACCGGCAGCGTCAGGCGACGATGTTTCTGGAATAGTCGGCCAAAAATATTTGAAATAATGTGAACTAGAATGATGGAATGTATTTATTGGGAGGGCGACTAAATTTAAGGTACAGTTACACATGCTCAAAAATAGTATGCTTATTAGCATGCCTAAAATGAGCATGCTGTTGGAACTCAATACATTTGCTTCTATTAAGCATGCTTATTATAAGCATGCTTTTTAATAAGCTAAACCATTCAACACACATGCTCGATAGCACGGTCTAGAGATTCACGGATTCGACATTTCTCTATGTAAAAATGGGAAAACAAGTGGCCCTTACAACAGAATTGAATAAAATCGTAATGTTAATTGGCATACAATGTGTTCAAAAACTACTAACAAGCATGCTCAATAAGCAGACCTGTCCACACGTGCTTAAACCACGCCCCCCGCCACCCGCGCCGCAGGTAGCATGCTCAAAAATCGCACGCCTGTCGATTTTTGAGTATGCTCGAAATAAGCATGCTTATTTTGAGCAAGGTATGGACACACGTGCTTGTAAGCAGCAAATGCTCGGTTGAAGCATGCTTTCGTGCTTTAAATAAGCATGTGTAACTGTACCTTTAGGCTACAGATTACCTTTAATTTAACAAAAATCGGGAATATAATTTCTGAATGACTTTTTTACAAATGACGTAGGTAGGTTGTTGACACTGAACAACCGATTTTAATTTTACTATTTTTTAGATTTATACTGGTTATTTGCTTGAAATAAACTTTGAAGTAGCTAGATACTTAGTTGAATTATTGAAATACACAAGTGGAATGTACCAAACAGCGACCTTTTGATAGGAAAATAGGTTAAGTACTTGGGTAGGGTAATCTTAGGAATGGCACTTAACTGATAGGCGAGACGGCTGCTTCTGGCTGCACTGGTCCTCGCTGGTAGCTGTGGCACTAATAGGTACACGAGCTGCTCGTGCAGATGGTTGTGGAATCTTCGAGCTGGCGTGGCAGGCTGACGGTGAACCTTGACGACGTAGAAGCTAAGGCTGGGCGCGGCGCGTTCTGCTGACCGACCTGGCTGGCTTAGTTGTCTTCTATTATAGTGTTCTTGCGTCTGTAGTCCTCCACGATGAATCTTTGTAGATTTCCTTTTCATAAAGATTCTTTGACTTCGTACTCGGCTCCGAATTTGCATAAGTGTCGTGTCACGGTCGCCACGTCGTGGAATCCGTGACAGCGTGGCGTACTGCCAATACAATTTAGCTGAGCATGTGAAATTCCAAATTCAAATCACATTATTGACCAGCGGGTCATAATGAAATCCAGTATAACCCGGTTCATTAAAGAAAGGAATCTAAAATGGCGGTTTTTATCATGTCCTCACGCTCGCACACTATAGTGAGCGAGCGAGAGGACATGCCATGTGTTGCCATTTTAGATTCCTTTCTTTAATGAACCGGGTTATACAACATTATTGACCGGCTGTTCCCCCGGCCACTAATGACTCACTTTAGGTTAAGGTTGCTTGACATATAATTTGACATTTTCGAGCAGGTGGTGTGAAAATTTAATTTTTGTACCACTTGCTCAAAAAAGTGACATTCTATGCCACAAAAAGCGAACAGTATAACAATAGTAATTTTTAATCTGTTAAAAACAGGGAAAGAAAATTGTACTGAATTTCATTCATCCTCTAGATGAATGTGATTTCTATCAATAATTGGACCAATGTTTCGAATGTTAACTTTTACTTTTAATTGTCATTATTTTGAATAAATGCTTATCTCATATTATTATTTATTTATTTATTTAAACTTCATGTACAAGAGTACATAGAGTACTTAAGCGGACTTAATGAAAATGCAAATGGTACAAAAAGTAGCGTATTTTCCTCGGTGATAAAGCTAAGATAAGAAGTCGATAAGAAATAAGAAGCTCGATAAGAAGTCTTGGGTGAACTTAAATCCCTCGCTACACTCAGGACTCGTCTTAAATCCATCGCTTCGCTCGTGATTTAAGTTTTTTAACACCCTCGCTACGCTTGGGAGTAAACCTGGAGTCTTTCGTTACCCTCGCGATTTAAATCGTCACCCGCGACAGAAGACACTGCTTTATCCCCTTGGTTAATAATCTACTACTAACGCAACCAATGTCGCCAGTAAAAGTAAGCTTAATGAATAATTAATCAGGACTATGTAAATTATAAATACCTAGATACCAGTATATCACGTAAAAGGCAATAACTATGCCCCAATCAACATTGGAAATTACGTAGACTGACGCGTTAGACGCACGCATCTGTTTGCCCTCTCTCATTAATTCACCATAAATGATTGGTAGCCATTATATTTTTTATTTATTTTTCCAACTACACTATAACTTGTCATCAGTTCTGTTAAAATGGCGAAGTTGTTACTCCGTAAAACACTATTTTTCAACCAGTTGAGGCGATTGCATAGAAGTGCTGTTTCATTTAGTACACCTGCAGTCACTGTCACCATGTTCAAAAATAAGGAGAAGTTTGATGCAGTTTTTTCTGAAGTACTGGACTGCTTGATGACGAGTTCTAAGTTCCAAAAACAAATGCCTGAAGTTGGAAGTTGGGTAAAACAAGTAAGTTCCACTTTCTTTCAATCAAACAATAGTCTTTATTTGTCAAAGACATTTATTTAAACTTCACGTAGGTACAAAAGTGATACATAGGCGGACTTAATGCCACAAGGCATTCTCAAGATATTGCTGAAGTAAAAGTTGAAGTTTCCTAATTTTCCAACAGCAAATAGATTCTAGTTAGAAAAACCATACTGGAACTGCGAGATTGAGTGTGCGCACTTCTCATCCCTGATGGGCTCCTGCATTCTCTTGGATACAATACACAAATTTATTCTTTTAACGAATTCATTTCTAGTACCTAACCTTTAATAAAGTGTTGTGGTGAATATTATAAATCGTATTCTGAACTTCAACTCTCAACTCGTTGTCATTCGCATAGGATTTCATGTAAATAGATTTTTTACATATCCCCACAAAAAAAAATCTAATGGGGTGAGATCTGGCGATCTCGCAGGCAGGTTTTCCTTTCATTTAATTTATCATGTTTGTTAGAGAGATTTCATCTTAAAATTGACCCTAACGATCGATGCAATAAAAGTACAGGGTAAGTATTTTTTTTTCAGATTTTAGCCGGTTCGATTCCCGGGTGTGGGAGAAGAGAATTTTCGAAAAATTTTGAATGCAGTTTGCTTTCTATTCAAAAATGAAGGAATGTTTCCTTTGAGTAAAATTTACGTACTCAAGACGCTTTTTGTTACGTAAGAAAATATGGACGTCCCGACTTACTTATTCCTGTAACTACCAAGCCCAAGTGGGATGAAATCACTCGGGAGCTTCTTGAGGGTCAAGCACCGCATGACCGCCATGATAATATCGCAAGAGTTTTTTATTTAAAATTAAAATCAATGTTATGTAGATCTACTTACCAAAGATAACATTTTTAGTATAACGCGGACGAAGTCGCGGGCAAAAGCTAGTTTTTAATAAATGCTTATCTCATATTATTATTGTGTTTATTTTTTCGCAAATGGTACGAAAAGTAGAGTATTTTCCTCGGTGATAAAGTCTTAATCTTGGGTGAACTTAAATCGTCACCAGCGCCAGAAGACACTGCTTTATCCCCTTGGTTAATAATCTACTATTACTTACAGATGTTAGATTACACAATGGTAGGAGGGAAGCGAGGCAGAGGACTGGCTGTGCCCTTCGCGTATCAAAAGTTGGAAGACTCGAAATACTTCACAGAAGAAAAACTACATACGGCTCGATTTTTAGGATGGGCCTTAGAAATGGTAAGAAATTCCCCTTTCATATCTTGAATTCTGATAATACGTATTTAATCCCCGAAGGGTTGGGCAGAGGGGCACACCTCATACATACTACAACCACATTTCTCCAGTTATGTTTTTAAGTTCCATGTATTTAACAGGGGGGGGGGGGGGGGGGGCACAAATCCAGACTGGAGGCTGCTACTGAGAAGTTCCTAATAGAAAAACCCAATAGCACTTTGTCCGACCAGGGAATTGAACCCAGGACCTCGTCGTCAGCACTCCGGGTATCGGCAGATCGCGGTATTTAGACCATCCTACCACATTAGGATTGCTATAATACGATCTAAAGGCAGGGGTGGGAGCTCAGAATGACGTACGTGGTAACCGATGCTTAAAACATCGCTCGCTCCCTTCCGCCCTATATTTTGTCGAATACGACTCGAGTAACTGTTTTACTATTACCTTCTATTATTTATTCTGTGCTATTAGTTATTACTATTTGAACCAAATTAATATACTTACGCGCTAATCGCGCCGACGAACGGTTACGCACTTAAGTGGGTGCATAAAATGTTTGCTAGTGAACAAATTTTATGTTTGGTCTAACACCTGAGCTATAACAGCTTAGATATGTAACCCAGACAGCAGCTACAGTTACTTATAATTCCTTCTCATCATCATCAGCCATAAGACGTCCACTACTGGGCAAAGGCCTCCCCATAGAACGCCATAAAGAACGGCAGCCTGCCGTTTGCATCCACCGGTTGCCCGCGACTCGAGAATTCCTTCTAATTAAAATAAATATTTTCCAACAGATGCAAGCATTCATACTGGCAGTAGACGATATCATAGACGTTTCAACAACCCGTCGAGGCAAACCATGCTGGTACCTCCAACCAAACGTAGGCACCTCGGCCATCAATGACTGCATACTCATATACCACTGCTTTTTGGAACTCATTGAGATTAAGTTCGGAAAGGAACCGTTTTACACCGACTTGGTTAAACTAATTAATGATGTAAGTATGTATGGAGTCAGTTTAGCAAATATAATTTTTCTTTTTAAGTAATATATACTTTTACAACGCTAGGTACTTATTTATAACGATATAAAGTCCAAAAATATATCCTTTTTTTTTGTCAGTAGAAGTCTGACACTCCCCTTCGCTCTGCCCAAGAGCGGGGGGGGGGGGGGGGGGTTATTCGATGATTTTCCACCCACCAAAAAAAAAAATATATATATCCTACTGTGGAAATCCCATTAAGTGACAAACATTCCTCACGTTTTTTTTTTTTTATTTTTTTTTTTTATTTTTTTTTTATTTAATATGGGCTTACTCTTGACCTCAATCTTGCCCTAAGGGCAGAGATGAGGTCGACGATGGAACGAGCTTACCCAGAAGAAGCCTATTTACTCGCGACTTAAATAGATTGGGGTTATATGAACTCGGGAAAACCGACGCAGGCAGGGTGTTCCACTCCTTGGCTGTACGAATAATGAAAGACTTAGCAAAGCGCTTCGTACGAATGTGTGGAACATCGACAAGATATGGGTGATAACCTGCAGTACGCCTAGTCTCTCGATGGAAGAAGGGAGATGGTGGAATAAGCTCGTGGAGCTCTTGCGCACACTCTCCGAAGTACAGTCTGTAGAAGACCGACAGACATGCAACTTTGCGGCGGTGGGCCAGGCTATGTAGCTTGGCAACCAGCTTGGCGTCACCAATCAGCCTCCTGGCTCTGCGTTCTACTGAGTCTAGTGTGGCAAGTTGGTATTTGGCTGAGCCATCCCAAAGGTGACAGCAGTACTCCATGCCGGACCGGACTTGAGCTTTATACAATATTGAAAGCTGTCCAGGCTTGAAGTACCGCTTGACCTTGTTTAGGATACCCAGTTTTTTTGCCGCAGTTTGAGCTTTTGACTCGATGTAGGCGCCGAAGTTCAGATTTGCATTCAACTTCGTGCCAAGAAGCTCGAGACTGTCGGTAACTTGTACAGACGCACTCCGGAAAGTGGGGGCCAGATTGAACGGACTCTTTTTAGCAGTGAACAGACACACTTGCGTTTTGGTGGCGTTGAAATCAACCAGATTGTCGTCACCCCACTTGGAGACAAGACTTAAGGCTGAATTCGTTCGCTCTACCATGGCCTCTCTCAATGAACGTATTTCATCACCACCGGCTTTTGCGCTGGATGTGTAACTCTCCATGACAGTGCTGTCATCTGCGTACCCAACAATACCAGGACCAAGGAGGTCGTTGATGTGCAGCAGGAAAAGTGTCGCGGAGAGAACTGACCCCTGAGGAACTCCGGCATCAATAGCCACAAGGTCAGAGGAGCAGCCATCAATGACCACTCGGATCGACCGTTCACTCAGGAAGTCAGATATCCAGCAGCAAAAGTCAGCGGGAATGCCGTATGCCGGAAGTTTGCTCAACAGACTTGCGTGCCAAACCCTGTCGAATGCCTTCGAGATGTCCAGCGACACGGCAAGGGCCTCGCCGTGTTTCTCGATGGCTTCGCCCCAGCAGTGCGTAGCAAACACCAGAAGATCCCCAGTTGACCGTCCCCGGCGAAAGCCATACTGACGGTCGCTGAGCAGGTCGTTCGCTTCAAGGTGCGCCAGCAACTTACCGTTAAGTACCTTTTCCATTACTTTACAAAGTATGGAGGTGATGGCGATTGGTCGATAGTTACAAGGGTCGGCACGACTACCCTTCTTGGGTACTGGTTGAACATTAGCGACCTTCCAGGAGTCCGGCACCGTTCTAGTTTTGAGAGAGAGGCGGTACAAGCGTGTCAACACAGGAGACAACTCAGGCGCACAGTTCTTTAAGACCCTTGCTGGTATACCGTCCGGACCGCTAGCTTTATTCACGTCTAGGCACTGAAGTACTTTACGAACCTCTTTCATGTGTATTGTGATCTCCGGCATCGAAGAATCACAGCGAGGAATCGTTGGTGGCTGTTTTGACCCAGTATCTAGACGCGAATTGCCCGCAAACAGAGATGCAAATAGATTTGCTTTCTCGGTAGCGGAGTGAGCCAGCGACCCATCTGGTTTTTGCAGAGGGGGTAGTGAGGACCGGCAGAAGTTGGATTCGACCGATTTGGATAGGGACCAAAACTGTTTACCGCCAGAAGGGCAGGACGCCAGTTTAGCCCCTATGCGACTGACATGGTCGAAGCGCGCCTTTCGAATCACTCGCTTGCAGGACTTTGCGGCAGAATTAAATGCTCTTTTCTTCGCGCGAACCCGACGCGCCCGAACTTTACGGTCACGAGCTTGCACCCAGGCTTGGTATGCAGACTGCTTTCGGGCCTCAGCGCGAGCGCAGTCCGCATTAAACCATGGACGGGCCTTGTGACCGAGCGGTATGTCGGAGAATGGAATATAGTATTCCATTCCCTGCCGGATCACGGCCGCAACCGCTTCAGCTGAGCAAGCGAGGTCGCGCGCTGAAAAGCACACTGAATGCCACGGGAAGGACGCAAAGAAGTGCCGCATCTCATCCCAGTCTGCTGATTCGTATCGCCAAACTCTCCTCTCGCCCTTAGGGCTATCATCAGGAGGGGAACCGATAGATACGGACTTCACCAGACAGTGGTCAGATGTTCCCAGTGGGGCTGATACCGACACTGAGTGCCTGTCCGGGTCAGTTGTCAGCAGCAAGTCCAAGCAATTGGGTGTGTGTCCGTCAACATCCGGCACCCGCGTAGCTTCATTCACCAGCTGGGTGAGATCTAGCGACACTGCAAATCTGCGCGCCTCTCTCCCAGCATGGTCAGTTTTCTGGAACGGGAACAACCACTCATCGTGGTGGGCATTAAAGTCCCCCAGAAAAAGAAGCTCCGCCGTTGGGTACCGTTGCTGGGCACAGTCCGCCTTTTCCAGTAGGTGTTCAAAGAGCTTGGTTGTCTCCTGGTCACCGCTGTGCGACCGGTAGACACCGACGTAGAGAGATTTCTCGACCCCGGTGTCTACCAGTATCCAGATTGTAGATAACCCAGAATCTTCAAAGCAACGGAGACGCCGAAAGCAAATGTCATCGCGGACGTACACACAGACCCCAGCCCGCTTTACGAACTTATGTTCAAGCGAGTATCCTGGGTAGTTGAGGTACGCCACGTCTGACGGGGTTGCAATCTGCGTCTCCGTTAAAAAGAATAGGTGCGGCTTCTCGGTCTCGAGGTGGTGGTGGACCGGATCGAGATTTGAGTGCAACCCCCTGATGTTCGTGAGGTGCACTTTGAGTGGGAGGAAGTGCAGCCGCTTAAAAACCGTTTTCCTTTTTAGCTTTTTCATTGAGTATTTTTTTGTGGGGAAACAGAAGGATGATCGAGACTCGACTTGGTTACCCAACGGGACTATTCAGCTCGTCCGACCTATGGGAGACTCATCTGGAGACTGCGGGGACGCCCGAGCCCCCCCGAAATGGCCACCGGGTCCTCCCGTCCAGTCGCCAACTGGCACAGTGGAGCATTTCGGGATTTTTCGCGAGTTGGCGGGGCAGCCTTTCCCACGTGGCTAGCGCAGTACTTGGGCCCCCTACTAACTGCGGTCGGCCAACGACAGAGACCGTGCCTCGGATCCCGCTACCCTCCAGTATGAGTCACCCGGTACAGAGTTGCATAGAGTCCCAGGCCGGTCCAAAGCCGTGCAACTGATCATCATTTCTATTTCCCAATGGCACTGGCACTCCCGCACACCGACGGAACACAGACAAGCTGTTTGGCGCCGGACTTCGGCGGGAGGGTGGTCGCGCGCCAGGCGGCCGAAGCCTACCACCGCTAAATATGGATCCTTCAGCCGTCACCACAGTCCGTGTGGACATGTGGTGCCGTTGCCCGGGGTGGACCGCTAGGAGGTAGATCCATAACCACCCCCACGTAAGATCTAATTATAGTCATCATCAATCAACTGCGCCTCGACTTTTTCCAATTATGTTGAGTAGCTTGAGGCCAGCTTCAAGCTTAACTGGATGCATTCCACACAGCATTTTATGTCATCTCATATTTAAAAATGTAATAACTGGATAATAATATGATACCCGAATGGTGATTCTGAGCATGGAAGTGTATCGCTATAATTGATGTGTGACCCAAAATGCAAATAAAGGTAGGTACTGTAGTTTATACTTGAAGCTTTTCTGTTCTTTTCAGTCAGTCATGTACACAACGATAGGCCAATACTTAGATCATTCTTCAGGATACTCCAAAGAAAAGAACAATCTGGATGGTTTCACAATGGAGCGATTCAACGCTATAGCCGTACAAAAGACCAGTTGGTATTCGTTCAGGCTACCGATGCTTGCAGGACTTCTTCTGGTTAAGAATGGCAAGGAAAGAGACATCACAGAATCAACGAATATCTGCTTCGAGTTTGGTAAAATACTACAATTTCAGGTAAGTAAGTAGTTATTACACTAACATAACATAGGTAGGTACATAACGCCTGTAATCCTAGAAGGGTTAAACACAGGTGTACCTATAGAACACTCATATTACCTACTACTTAATAATAACTGGCGAAGTGATCGCCAGTTATTATTAAGTCTCATGTGATAGGGGAAGAGCCTATTGTTATCAACTAGGCACTAGTCCTGACTCCATGGCTGCTACTGGAAAATTCATGATGCAAAACCCCAATAACACTTTGTATGACGCGGGACTTGAACTCAGGACCTCATTCTCAGCAGTCGCACTTGCGACCACTCAACCAACGAGGTGGTCAACAAGCATAAACAAAATATATCTCTTTTTAGCGATCCTCATTTTTATGTCAATTCCTCTTTTGGGTCGACCATTAAATTACCTACTAACCTTAACCTACCGTATAACAGCTGATCCCACATAGTTACTGCCCATTCTGCACAACCTCATGCTTATTCTAGACTTTAGACGAAGCCAACGATACAGCAGTGCACTCAGTGGCCAAAACATTAGTTACCACTACATTTACTATTCATCAATTCGGCCTATAATGGTCCCACTGCAGGGACTCATGCCCCCTCTCTAGGAGAAGGATGGGCCACCACGCGGGCCCAGTGCGGGTTGGTAGATGTCACATATCTTCGAATTTTTTAGTTCTAAGACATGCCAGTTTCCTCATGTTTTATTTCACCGTTTTGAGGGCAGTCGTGATGAAATAAATTACACAAATTAATGCGCCTGCCTGGGTATGACTAAGACCTAAGACTACCCATGACTTACTGTTCGTAGGTCGGGGCCGCAACCACTAGGCCACCACTGCTCTTGCATTTACACATATCTTATTCAGTTATTCTAAAACAAAGGACTTTATGTACAATAGAACAATTAATATAGTTTACCTACTTACATTCATACCAAAACTTTTTTAACAGAACGATTTCAAAGACATCTACTGGGATGAAGCGGTCACAGGAAAGGCAGGAACAGACATTCAGGAAGGAAAACTATCTTGGATTTCCGTGAGAGCACTGGAGCTCTGCAATGAAGCCCAACGAGCCATCTTCAAAGAATACTACGGCAGTAACGACCCTGAACATGTGAAGCGAATCAAGCAGCTTTATGACGAGTTGCAAATAGATAAGGATTATGAAGAGTTTACAGCTTCTGTACATATGAAAAATTAGAACGTCGAATACGTGCGCTGCCAACTAAAGGGGAGACGGAATTTTGTTTAGAAGTTATGGAAGCCTGCAGAAAGCAGATCTATTAAATAAAATTATCAGAATTAGTTGTGGTCAAAATTCTTGGTTGAGGAAGGCAATAGGTACGTGTATGACCGTGTATGAATGTGGATGAAGCAAAAGGGGTATGTAAGTATATCCCATCCTGTAGGGATATGAAGCAATTGGTTTAACTTATTAGGTAATGTTGTGTTATGTTACGCTTAATACATTTATAGTCTCGCCATCTTTGTTGTAAATAAATATAATTATAATAAATGAATAATTAAAAATTATAATGATTATATTATTTATATTATCTGTGTACTTACCTAATACTTTTTAATTTTTTTATAAAAAAAATAATAATGTAAACCTTGGGGGGCTGGTGCCCGTAACATAAGGTGTTAGATGCCTATTTCGGGCAAGTATATCACAAATATTTATCCTGTGTGTAGACTAAATAAAATTAATGTTTATTGTAAGTTTTGAAATGAGAAGATAAACATTACATTTGTACTTATTTATGTATAAATCTAAAAATTAAAAACATATTAAGTGTCACTATGTTTTGTTATGTATCTACATATGTACTTATTCTAAAAAGTTTATAAAAAAAATTAAAACCCGCGTTTATCACACACAATTTTTTTAGGCTTAAGTTGTGCATGTTTCAGGGGGTCTAAAACGGCCACTTTAGCAGATCATAATAGGAATTGCGTCAAAAAGCGTAAATGACCTTTCTTAATAGTAACAGCGTCTGGGACCAATAAGGAAAAAAAATAGATCATAGGTAAGTAATAATAGGAAAACAATATGAATTGCGTTAAATTCGTAATATGGTCACAGACGCAGTTACTATTTTGAAAGGTCAATTCATATTCTGATCTGCTAAAGTGGCCATTTTAGACCCCCTGATCTTAGCTTAGAAGGGATACCCATACTCAAACTTTTTACTAATACCCGTTCCACTATCCACATCGGCTAGCTCCATCATCAGACCCTCGACACCAAGTACAAATATTGGACTCATCAAAATGAATTATGATCCACAACTCGAAGCTTTGACGAGGAACCACTGAAGAGTTCCACTATCCATGTCCTGACGTCATCATCAGGCCCTCATTACCAAACCCAATCTCTTGGACTGGTTCAAAAGAATCATATGAGCTCAAACTCCTCAAGATTGTTTATTAGTAGCCACTGAAGAGTTCCACTATCCATGTCCTGCTGACGTCATCATCAGGTCCTCATTACCAAACCCAATCTCTTGGACTGGTTCAAAAGAATCATATGAGCTCAAACTCCTCAAGATTGTTTATTAGTAGCTACTGAAGAGTTCCACTATCCATGTCCTGCTGACGTCATCATCAGGTCCTCATTACCAAACCCAATCTCTTGGACTGGTTCAAAAGAATCATATGAGCTCAAACTCCTCAAGATTGTTTATTAGTAGCTACTGAAGAGTTCCACTATCCATGTCCTGCTGACGTCATCATCAGGTCCTCATTACCAAACCCAATCTCTTGGACTGGTTCAAAAGAATCATATGAGCTCAAACTCCTCAAGATTGTTTATTAGTAGCCACTGAAGAGTTCCACTATCCATGTCATGGTGACGTCATCATCAGGTCCTCATTACCAAACCCAATCTCTTGGACTGGTTCAAAAGAATCATATGAGCTCAAACTCCTCAAGATTGTTTATTAGTAGCCACTGAAGAGTTCCACTATCCATGTCCTGCTGACGTCATCATCAGGTCCTCATTACCAAACCCAATCTCTTGGACTGGTTCAAAAGAATCATATGAGCTCAAACTCCTCAAGATTGTTTATTAGTAGCCACTGAAGAGTTCCACTATCCATGTCCTGCTGACGTCATCATCAGGTCCTCATTACCAAACCTAATCTCTTGGACTGGTTCAAAAGAATCATATGAGCTCAAACTCCTCAAGATTGTTTATTAGTAGCCACTGAAGAGTTCCACTATCCATGTCCTGCTGACGTCATCATCAGGTCCTCATTACCAAACCCAATCTCTGTCCCAACCAATCCCAATCGATGCATACCTATGGGTCAGGCCGTAGATTTTGCCACATTTGATGTAACTTAACTCTCCGCTACTTGAAAAAAAAAAAAGTATAAGACTTCCTAGGTATACGTTTGTCAATCACAGCATCGTATGTATTGCTTATGAAGTGGTGAGCCGCGGCCACTAAACATATTTGATTATGTTCATAAACTTAGAAAATTATATGAGTTTTTTCTACAAAAAGTGACGAAATTTTCATTAAAAACGTGAATCCGCTTTGGTAGGGGTGCACTTACGCCATCAGCAAAATATTTTTTTTAATGCTTTTTGGTAATCTGTTTGATTTAACGTTATAAAATAATAGTTAGCTAGCCGCGTTTTTAATATCGGGTGGTGTTTCCTAAGAAAGTACATTAATTTTCACACATTTTTAAAACACTAAAGAAATTCAATTCTTTGCGCTACTTCTATTGCGCACCTATTATCTGCCCATTTTGTGGTGTTAAGACATTAGCAGGATTTGTATCTGAGTAGTGGCAGCACTAAAGTAACTTTCTCTATGGTCAATACGGCGTTGGCGGCCATATTTTCTTCAGTCCGATGTCAACTTCGTTCCGAGTAAAAAGTGTCACATTTTTCGAGGAGTGCATTTTTTTAGATTTCAAGATATGTTTACAATTTATGTATATTATTGTTATTGCGCATGATTTAATAGGCTGTGTGTGATGTTTTAAAGGCTAAATTAACCTGAGAAAATAGCTTATTATCGAGTTATTATAGATTTTATTTGCGCCATGGTTACGCAGAAACTACATTATGTCACTTTGCGATACCAGAGTGGCATAGAATTTGCGCCACTTTTTTACGCTATATTATAATGGTGCATGCACATTAGAGATTACTTGGTATTGATTATGATGATTTTTCATTTTGTTTTAATTATTCATTTCATATATTTTTTAGAGTAACTGCGAGGTTCTTGTAGGTTGCTAGTCAAAATTTCAAGCCACTCAGACCACTTGGCTGGCTTGCTTGCTGGCTTAGCTTGGCTTGACTTTCAGATAACTTGGCTATGCTGAGTGCATTTTTATTTATTTATTTATTAAAACTTTATGCACAAGTAAAAACTGTACACATCAGGTGTGCGCACCCCTTATATTTTGCGTTACTATGTTACGTCACTTTGCGCGACCGACTTACAGAAGATTTTGCGTCACCTTTGCGCTATTTGTGGCAAAATTTACGGCCTGACCCTGAAGTTTATGAACATAATCAAATATGTTTAGTGGCCGCGGCTCACCACTTCATAAGCAATACGATGCTGTGATTGACAAACGTATAAGTCTTATACTTTTTTTTTCATGTAGCGGAGAGTTAAGTTACATCAAATGTGGCAAAATCTACGGCCTGACCCATATAGCGGGTCAATGACTGCTAGTGCAATATCCAGTTATACTCTATCTATCTAAAGTTTTTCTGTTCTTTTCAGTCAGTCATGTACACGACGATCAGTTATATAGGTACCTACTGTATCTGTACCTACCTAACTTTTTCTGTTCTTTTCAGTCAGTCATGTACACAACGATAGGCCAATACTTAGATCATTCTTCAGGATACTCCAAAGAAAAGAACAATCTGGATGGTTTCACAATGGAGCGATTCAACGCTATAGCCGTACAAAAGACCAGTTGGTATTCGTTCAGGCTACCGATGCTTGCAGGACTTCTTCTGGTTAAGAATGGCAAGGAAAGAGACATTCACAGAATCAACGAATATCTGCTTCGAGTTTGGTAAAATACTACAATTTCAGGTAAGTAAGTAGTTATTACACTAACATAACATAGGTAGGTACATAACGCCTGTAATCCTAGAAGGGTTAAACACAGGTGTACCTATAGAACACTCATATTACCTACTACTTAATAATAACTGGCGAAGTGATCGCCAGTTATTATTAAGTCTCATGTGATAGGGGAAGAGCCTATTGTTATCAACTAGGCACTAGTCCTGACTCCATGGCTGCTACTGGAAAATTCATGATGCAAAACCCCAATAACACTTTGTATGACGCGGGACTTGAACTCAGGACCTCATTCTCAGCAGTCGCACTTGCGACCACTCAACCAACGAGGTGGTCAACACGCATAAACAAAATATATCTCTTTTTAGCGATCCTCATTTTTATGTCAATTCCTCGACCATTAAATTACCTACTAACCTACCGTATAACTGATCCCACATAGTTACTGCCCATTCTGCACAACCTCATGCTTATTCTAGACTTTAGACGAAGCCATACAGCAGTGCACTCAGTGGCCAAAACTTTAGTTACCACTACATTTACTATTCATCAATTCGGTCTATAATGGTCCCACTGCAGGGAAACATGCCCCCTCTCTAGGAGAAGGATGGGCCACCACGCGGGCCCAGTGCGGGTTGGTAGATGTCACATGTCTTCGATTTTTTTGGTTCTATGACATGCCGGTTTCCTCATGTTTTCTTTCACCGTTTTGAGGGCAGTGGTGATGAAATAAATTACACAAATTAACGCGCCTGCCTGGGTATGACTACCCTCCCATGACTTACTGTTCGTAGGTCGGGGCCGCAACCACTGGGCCACCACTGCTCTTGCATTTACACATATCTTATTCAGTTATTCTAAAACAAAGGACTTTATGTACAATATACCTAACAAATAATATAGTTTACCTACTTACATTCATACCTTAACTTTTTTTACCAGAACGATTTCAAAGACATCTACTGGGATGAAGCCGTCACGGGAAAGGCAGGAACAGACATTCAGGAAGGAAAACTATCTTGGATTTCCGTGAGAGCACTGGAGCTCTGCAATGAAGCCCAACGAGCCATCTTCAAAGAATACTACGGCAGTAACGACCCTGAACATGTGAAGCGAATCAAGCAGCTTTATGACGAGTTGCAAATAGATAAGGATTATGAAAAGTTTACAGCTTCTGTATATGAAAACTTAGAACATCGAATACGTGCGCTGCCGACTAAAGGGGAGACGGAATTTTGTTTAGAAGTTATGGAAGCCTGCAGAAAGCAGATCTATTAAATAAAATTATCAGAATTATTTGTGGTCAAAATTCTTGGTTGAGGAAGGCAATACTTGTATGACCAGGTGTATGAATGTGGATGAAGCAAAAGGGGTATGTAAGTATATCCCATTCTGTAGGGATATGAAGCAATTGGTTTAACTTATTAGGTAATGTTGTGTTATGTTACGCTTAATACATTTAAGTATAGTCTCGCCATCATTGTTGTAAATAAATATAATTATAATAAATAAATAAATAAAAATTATAATGATTATATTATTTATATTATCTGTGTACCTAATACTTTTTAATTTTTTTATAAAAAAAATAATAATGTAAACCTTGGGGGGCTGGTGCCCGTAACATAAGGTGTTAGATGCCTATTTCGGGCAAATAAATCACAAATATTTATCCTGTGTGTAGACTAAATAAAATTAATGTTTATTGTAAGTTTTGAAATGAGAAGATAAACATATTATTTATGTATAAATCTAAAAATTAAAAACATATTAAGTGTCACTATGTTTTGTTATGTATCTACATATGTACTTATTCTAAAAAGTTTATAAAAAAAATTAAAACACGCGTTTATCACACACAATTTTTTTTAAGCTTAAGTTGTGCATGTTTCTGATCTTAGCTTAGAAGGGATACCCATACTCAAACTTTTTACTAATACCCGTTCCACTATCCACATCCTAGCTCCATCATCAGACCCTCGACACCAAGTACAAATATTGTACTCATCAAAATGAATTATGATCCACAACTCGAAGATTTGACGAGGAACCACTGAAGAGTTCCACTATCCATGTCCTGACGTCATCATCAGGCCCTCATTACCAAACCCAATCTCTTGGACTGGTTCAAAAGAATCATATGAGCTCAAACTCCTCAAGATTGTTTATTAGTAGCCACTAGCCACTGAAGAGTTCCACTATTCATGTCCTGCTGACGTCATCATCAGGTCCTCATTACCAAACCCGATCTCTTGGACTGGTTCAAAAGAATCATATGAACTCAAACTCCTCAAGATTGTTTATTAGGAGCCACTGAAGAGTTCCACCTCCTCACTCCATCATCAAGTTACCAAATTATAAGATTGTCATACGAACTACATATTATATTCATACAGTTTCATTTAGATACAATTTAAAGTAGCTTATTTTTTCCAAAAACAAATGTAGGTACATACCTAATACGAGTAGTATAGTACACACGGCTACCTACACATCAAGCTATACAAAACCAGTATAAACTGATCGTTCATTGTGCGAAAAGATCTAGTAAAGTGAGGCCAAGATTAACTGGTTTTGTATAGCTTGATGTGTAGCC
Source organism: Diarsia mendica (assembly GCA_949316265.1). NCBI lineage: Eukaryota > Metazoa > Arthropoda > Insecta > Lepidoptera > Noctuidae > Diarsia > Diarsia mendica. The sequence goes on along the minus strand of OX438902.1, from coordinate 10,705,823 downwards.
GTGTGTACACCTACATTTCGCCACTTACATGTTATATGGAAAAACATAATAACACTTTGCCATTGCCATAACCGAGAATCGAACCCCATGACCTCATACTCAGCAATTGCGACTACTTAACCAACGAGGCAGTTTCCCTTGAAATAAAAAAAATCCATAACATCACGCCTGTAATCCCCGAAAGGTTAGACAGAGGTATTCCTAATAGTACCTACACTCACATTTCACTAGTTAGTCCGAAGTAATGGGAAATTGTCATAAATTACTTCTCGCTAATAAAACTTGTATTTATGGTCGTCATAAATTCAAGAGCTGGCGTGAATTCGGTGAGCTATAGAACAGGCTATTCAAATTCAAATTCAAATTCAAACTCTTTATTTCAGACAAGTGTCCATAGTGTTAGTAACAAAATAACTTAATGGCTAGTGTTAGTAATACGGCAAAAGGAAAAACACATAAAAAAAGTCAGATGGAATGGATCCTTACCCAATGACGCAGCAGAGGGGAGTCCCACCGATCTGAGAACACGCTCAGAAGACCGTTGGTGGCGGTGCGTAGCCGACCCAACATGGAGGCGGTCCTTTTTCTTATTATCGCGTAAAAATCATCTGTGTGCGCCTCCGCAAACATAGTGGACGCACTACAACGCCACGACAGCCCCAACAGTATTCTAAACGCGTTATTATATTGGACACGCAGGTCGCTGTATGTCCTCTGCGTAAAACTGGTCCAAAGGCTGCACGTGTAGAATGACTGGCAGAAAGCTTTGAAAAGAGTCACCTTTACTTGATTTGTACAACGCGCAAACCTTCGAACCAGCATGTTACATCGAACAGCCAACGACCTGCGCTCCCTCTCAATGTCCATGTTGTCCCTTAGATCATCAGTGACCCAATGACCCAAGTACTTAAACTTAGTCACCCATGCTAAAGGAGAGCCACAGAGCGAGATACCAGGAACATCCGAGTAGTTTATGGCACTTGCTTTAAACATCATAAGTTCGCTCTTTTTACCATTGTACCTGAGCCCATGGGACACTGCGTAGGACTCACAAATAGCAACCAGTTTCCTCAAAGCGCCTATCGATGGGCTCAGCAGCACCATGTCATCCGCATAACTAATATTATTTAAGCATACGCCGTCAATATGACATCCAACTTTGGTGCTGCTAAGCTCACCGACTAGCCGGTTGACGTACAAATTGAAGAGGCGTGGTGAACTTAACCCCCCCTGCCTCACCCCACATTCCAACTCATACATCTCCGACTGTGCCTCCGCCCATCTAACACTATTGCTCTGGTTGTAATACCAGTAGCGAAACAAGGATGTGATTTCATTCGGTAGTGTTGTATCACTCCGCAACTTATCCCAAAGTACCTCGTACGAGACTAGGTCGAACGCTTTTGACAGGTCCAAAAAACAAGCAAAAACTGGCGTCTTTCGAGAAGTGTAATATTGAACAGTTTGCTTGAGGCACAGAATGGCACTTTCCGTTGATAGACCAGATTTAAAGCCAAATTGCGCGTCATGGAGTTCAACATGTTTAGCCAACTGTTGATCAAGCAAACTGTCCAAGACCTTGGCGACTATAGTGGCCAACGAAATTGGCCTGTAATTGGACACGTCAGAAGCGTCCCCTGTCCTATCCTTAATAATAGGAACCACCACTGTGCGCATAAGGTCCTGCGGCAAATATCGGTGACTGATACATAAATTAAACAGAAGCGCAAGAACCCTATACAGGTGTGGCCCCGCATACTTCAGGTGCTCGACGCTAAGGCCGTCGTGGCCGGGCGATTTACCTCTTGTCATCTTCTTAATAACAGTGGCAACCTGTTTAGCTGTGAACATTACGGTAAACTCACCAGACCCCGACAATTCCCCCTCATCGAACACCCGCCGGTCCATTTGCAAGAGGGACTTAGGTTTAAAATGACTTTGAAAAAGGTTGGCAATATCTTTTGGTTCACTCAGACCCCCGACACTTGCAGGGAGACTCGGTTTGGCATTTAATTTATTTGTTGATTTCCAAAACTTACTAAACTCTTTTTTCGAGTGACATTTTGCCAGAATATCTAGCTTAATTTGTTGTTGATTATTTTGGATAAATTTCAATTTAGATTTAAATGTCCTTCGTGTTTCGCACATTTTTTCATACATAGCCCCCTGAGTGGGTGCACCATGCATCAACCAAGTTTGGTAATAAGAACGAGCCTCCTTGTGAGCGTCGCTGACATATTTGTTCCAGCCTGTGACATATTTTTGTCTCTTGGTGCGATCACTGCCGACATATGTACACTGGGCACCCTCTTGGAGTGTTGAAACTATTTCCAAATACAGATTATTTATTAATAAATTATGATCCATATTGTTACACATTTTATGAGAACACGAGATACATTGGTCGGGAAAATCTATTAATTTTAATTTATTGTTGCAGTACTTATAATAATTATTAATTTGCTCACTATTTCTTTCACCCCAGCGCACTTTATTACTTAAAAAATTCTGAGCTGGCAATTTCTGATTAATTTTAGTTAAATTACATTCAAACAAAACAGGATAATGATCAGACTGGTACACCCCATATGAGACTGCTGCTTTAGTAATTAAGTTTTTGGCTGCACTTGTTATCAAACAATGGTCTAACCACCGTCGTGAGCCACTCGCTTGACAAATAAACGTATGTGTATCTTTCGGCAGGAGCTCATAGTCCGCGCAAAACCAAGTCTGCTCATTACAAGCTGAAATAAGCTCATTAAAAAACCGTGAGCCCGGGTTAGCATTAAAATCCCCCAGTATAATAACACACTCAATACAACTACTTTCAATTATAGCTACAATCTCACTTAAAGTTTCTGTAAACAAAGTCAAATTGTCACTCTTACCATTATCGTAGGGCATGTACACTGAAAATATCAACATGGGACGGCTTTCGTATTCGACTTTTATCGCAACTAATCTATCACTGAAACACTTCACTGTTGACACAGATGGAAACACTGATTTTTTCCACAGCAGTGCCACTCCACCGTATGGTCTTCCCGTGATCACTTTGACGGATGTGTCAATGGCTGACTTGCCGCTGTACGCGAAGTTGTCGTCTAGGGTTCCTAGAAATCCTATATCGTGTGGCCAAATCCAGGTCTCCTGAAGTGCAATGATGTCGGCACTCTTGCATAAATTTCTCACACTATCCACCGACCTGTTCACACCTTTACAGTTAAATGTCGATAATATAATTTTATTCTTATCATTAACAGCCATTATCTATGCTTGGAGTCTCAGGAATCGCACGACAGAGAACTAGAGTTGTCGACATTGCTCACAGAATATGTATTAATAATATAATAGTCCTCCTGACCGTTTTTTCGGTCACGGCGGCCAATCTCAGCGGAGATTAGCCATCTGCGCGGGAGATATTATAGTGCACAAGACAAGTTGTGTGCGCAGGCACAAGTGCACTCACTGTTCGTTTTCTCTCATAGTCCGATGGGACGGCAATCCGACACGACCGGAGAGAGATCAGGCGCAGGACCAACGGCTTTTTTTTTTGGTGGGTGGAAAATCATCAAATGACCCCCCCCCCCCCCCCGCTCTTGGGCAGAGCGAAGGGGAGTGTCAGACTTCTACTGACTAAAAACCGAACCCATGTTCCTTCCTTGCCCTTGCGCCGAGGCCACGTTATCTAGTACAAAAATCCGCGGCCCCGACGGGCGTCGGCCCTTGCGGGCCCCTCCTTGCTGACATCTCTTTGAGGCGCGCGTGGAACACGCACGCGACGCCGACACGGTCTGTTGCCGTCATGACGACGGCCGGACGGCGAGCTAGCCCATCACTCACCATCCACAGGCCCGCGTCTACGGTGGCCGGAAGCCATCACGTGGCCCCCGACGCCCGTAGCGCCTTCCGCGCCTTCCGCGGCGGCTGGGACGTTGGGAGGTTCTCTCCCTCTCTCGTTCCGCCACCTCCTTCGCTAGCATCACTGCTTCGCAGAAGGAGGCGACGGCGTCCCATTCCTCCTCGCCCCGGACCATGGCTTGCACCGGCCGGACGCGAGAGGTCGCCGCCGCCGATCTCCCTCCGCCTACTCACTGCTCGCACAGTCACGTCTGATGAGCAGACGCGAACCAGAGAGCAGCAAGTAGGGTTTCCTCCTGCGGTAGGCACACCGCCCGAGGACCCGAACACTGTTCACGTCTCCGGGGGCGGTGCGCCCCCCGCGTGTCCCTCTTTGTCTGGTCTCTCGCCTTGGACCTTTCCGGCATGAGTATATCTACCGGCAGAGCCCCAAGGGTCATTGAGACACGCAAGCCCCACCACGACGGCAACGTGGGAACACTCCGGTGGGGGGACCAACGGCTTAACGTGCTTTCCGAGGCACGGGGGTATTATACCGCCAACTTCCAAATTCCGGCCTACTACTGGGAAATTTCTAATGAAAATTCCTAATAGCACTTTTTGTCCGACCCGGGAATCGAACCCAGGACCTCGTGCACAGCAGTCGCGCTTGCGACCACTAGACCAATGAGGCAGATTTATGTATTAAGCTGACTGCTGAAGTGCCAATGGGCCGGCCATAATATAAGCCGTAGAACTAATGGAAATTATTGTTTTGGACTATTTATTAGTTTTGTTTAACTGGGCTTTTATCCGCACTTAATTAGCCTCTTGATTGGGACCATGTGAGTGATGTCTAAAAAATTACCTACTCCAACCAACATAGGTCATCCCAGAAGTAGGAGCCTGCCCAGATTACTGCAGCTTCCGGGAAGTCATGGGTATCGCAGTTTGTTTGTTGTTCCCGCGTGATCTGCTGTCACGCTCCTGCTCTCTAGGAGTACCTTCATGCCGTCGCGTTTCTTCCGCCTCCCACGCATCCTCTGCACAGTGGGTTATCTGTTACCGTGTTACCATATTATAATATTACTTCTTGAATTTTTGGAGTTTCAAAAAAACACGTTGTATAAAAAGTGCAGAACCCGACTTGTTGCGATCTTGGGTTGGTATCAGAATGACTGGATCGCAAATAGACCACGTCGCTCATAGTCCAAATCTCAAAATGTCTAAAATTCAAAATACCTTTACATACACCTTCTGCTTCGTCGATGTTTGTTAATACTTCTGGTCAAATACGCTTGCAGTTTGTTAGTAGTCAGTGCCCAGTATTATCGGACCCCTTCTTTTTTTTGGAGTGTGGGAAATCATCAAATGACTCCTCCCGTTTGGGCAGAGCGGTAGAGAATGTCAGACTTTTACTGACTAAAAACCACCCATGTTCCTTCCCAGCCCTTAGCGTCGAGGCCACGGTATCTCTTTCGAACAACCCGCCTCACCGACGGGACAGCCCGCAGCCCCGACGGGATTATAAGACCCCCCTTTTTTTTTTGGTGGGTCGAAAATCATCAAATGACCCCCCGCTCTTGGGCAGAGCGAAGGGGAGTGTCAGACTTCTACTGACTAAAAACCGAACCCATGTTCCTTCTTTGCCCTTGCGCCGAGGCCACGTCATCTTGTACAAAAATCCGCGGCCCCAACGGGATTATATGACCCCTCGTATAAAGAAGAAGAGGGCAAGTGGTGTGAGGTGAGGGGTCCGGTAATACTGGGCACTGACTGTACTACGTACCTGACCTTTCTGATGAAAGTCAAATGCATTTTTATATTTAAATCTAATAACTAATAATGGCTATATTTTTCATTTGTTTTTTCGCAATTACGTTTTTCATTAGTTTTTATGTTGACCTAGGCACGCAAAATTAATGACGATTTTGCAATATTTTGAACTTGAGAAAGGGCAGTGTCCTCTTGAAAGGCAAAAGCATATTTTAATTTTTAAATATAATGGCTATATTTTGCATTAATTTATGCTTACAATTGACTGACGCATTTAGTATTTTCATCAGTTTTTTATGTTATCCTAGGCACGCAAAATTATTGACTATTTTGCAATGTGTTTAACTTGAGGAAGGCCATTGTACTCTTGAAAGTTAAAAGCATATTTATTTATTATATTTTTTATTTTTTTATATTTAAACTGACTGACGCATTTATTATTTTCATCAGTTTTTTATGTTGACCTAGGCACGTAAAATTACGTGTGTGAAATTGTGCAATTCAAGCAAGGTGGCCTTGCTCAACCATATCAAATTGTTGGTATGAAAATGGTGTTCTATCCTCCCCGGCCTTTGTCCAGCAGTCAACGTCTTACTTGATGATGATATCAAACTTTTTACATTTATTTTAGTTCTGTGGTGTATGATATTAATTTAGAAAAGGTATGCCCTGTGTTGCCAGTTACTGTAAACCTGGTAAAATCAAACTAAAAAACATAGGTTCTATCATAGTATATTCCAAAAATATAATGTTATACATGACATTGCTTTATATAATCGAGCATATAAGGGGTAGTGTTACTGACCCGTCATAAACAGCAGTACTTAAAGTAAAATGCAAAATTTTAACTTAACCATTTTTGCAAAATATAATACACTATAATTTGAGTTGCTTGGTACGAGGTAGTGCTAAGATGTTTTTCTAATTTATAAGGTTTAAATTGGAATGGCAGGACATTCGTATCTACCACTCTCTGAGTCAATTGTGTGTTCAAATAGAAACAAACAATACTATGCCTTAAAATAATAAGGCGGGGTTTCTGACGGCCACAAAGGAGACGGAGATTTGAATGGGATATATTTTTTTAACCTACAAGGAGTAAGCACAGGATAAATAATTCAAAATGGGGGATTGGATCAGGAGCGGGAAAGGACACAAAGGATGAAGAAGAATAAATTGAGAAATGTATTATCGTAACTTATAAAGAAAACTTAGGTCATTAATATATTCTTATTTAATACTATTGGATAATAAATAACATAAAATACACTTACTCTAACAACAACAAAACATTCGGAATTATTGAGGAAAGAATCGGAATTATAAAGGAATAATTTAAGGAGTTATTCGGGAAAGGTACAGGAAAACATAGAGAAACATTTTAGCATCACCTTGTAAAACCCCTCATAACACATTAACAGTAAATATACCGAATATAGAGTACAGAGTCAAGCGTTAGCATCGAGTGCGATAACGTTTACAAAAGTAGGTATATTTGTTGTGTTGAAATGACTACAACGCGTCTGCTATACAAATATGAAACACAAAACTTATTCTCCTATTTTCTACTGTTTTTAGACAATTATTTCAAATCCCATAGACAATTAACAGAGTATTTTTTTAAGTAAAAACTATTCATCTATGTCCTTCTGCGATGAAATCAAGAACTAAACAATGAAAGCGAGTACGTTAAACAATAAAGACTATAATCGTGATTTTAATTTGAAGATAACTTTAAATATCGAACAATTGATGCATTCTTCATTAGGACCCAAATATATGGAACAGCAATTGATGTGTGGTGAATGCACATTAAAACGTACCCATCTATGGGTTACAAACGAAATCATAACTATGAATTGGGTTTTTGTTTTATTAAATGGGCCTACTCTTGACCTCAATATTGTCTCCAGGATTGAAATGAGGTCGACGATGGAACAAGCTCACCAGGGCTCTCTGCTCGCAGGGCAGGGGGGAGAGCGAACGTTGAGTTTGGCACTCCTGTGTGGGCAACCCAAGTGGGTGTAGATGCGGACAGCATGTAAAACAAACGCTTGAGATATGCGAACGTTGAGTTTGGCTCTCCTGTGTGAGCAACCCAAGTGGGTGTAGATGCGGACAGCATGTAAAACAAACGCTTGAGATATGCGAACGTTGAGTTTGGCTCTCCTGTGTGAGCAACCCAAGTGGGTGTAGATGCGGACAGCATGTAAAACAAACGCTTGAGATATGCGAACGTTGAGTTTGGCTCTCCTGTGTGAGCAACCCAAGTGGGTGTAGATGCGGACAGCATGTAAAACAAACGCTTGAGATATGCGAACGTTGAGTTTGGCTCTCCTGTGTGAGCCACCCAAGTGGGTGTAGATGCGGACAGCATGTAAAACAAACGCTTGAGATATGCGAACGTTGAGTTTGGCACTCCTGTGTGAGCAACCCAAGTGGGTGTCGATGCGGACAGCTTGTAAAACAAACGCTTGAGATATGCAATGTAATTAATTGACGCCCGCCGATGCTGCGGGTTGTTAGAAAAGATACCGCGGCTCCGGACACAAAGGGCTACGAAGGAACATGGGTGGTTTTTAGTCAGTCGAAGTCGCGGGAGGAGACATTTGAAAGTTTCCGAATCTCCAAAAAAAAGGTGTCAGAGTTCAACTGACTAAAAACCACACATGTCCCTTTGTGTCCCGAGGCCTCGGTATGTCTTTCGAATAAACCGCATTCCAAACAAGATGTGCGTTCACCTTAATATCCGTTCAACAAAAGAGCCACTTTTCCGTTATATACAAACGTCGCACACAAAGCCCTAATATTCCAAATTCGAATTCAAAAAACAAATAAAATTTTGTGTTTCCCACTCAAATAGCAAACTATAGTACGTGCTAATATAATTTTGACTAGTAAGCACCAATGAACTAACAATATTTATCCCTTACAAAATCTATGTACAATCTTATTGGCTAATAAAATTTAGCCAATCACACAGCTTCATACGAAAACGTTCAGTTACTAAATAGATAACTATTAATATACAGAGAAAATTATCAAATTAAAGTTTGAGCGACGTTCTAAGTGTTGCCCAATAAACGTAAACAAGCTTCAATTTAAAGAATAAAATACGATATTTTGTGCATATTCGTAACTACGGTTTGATTATAATACGTTAGTTAGTTTGTACGGTTATACATATATGTTTTTTTTATATATTGCTGGGCATGGAACAATAATTATAAATAAAATTAGGTATCAATTGAAAAAGCTCAGAACTAAATCTGAAGTTGGTGTCTCCGCCACACTCCTTTACAAAGAAAAATTAGTGATACCCAACGTAAATAAGGTTCAAATTCGTGAAAATCAACCACGAAAGCACAAATTGAAAACAATTGGTTTTTTTTTCAGAAACCTTAATTATTCATAACCTAAATTATTATTTTTATTATTAATCATACGATTTTTTTTCAATAAAGAAACTTGCCTCTAGCAACGTTTAAAAACATGCAAATAATCATTTTAAATGAAAATAATAGAGTTAAAGTATTTACAAAAAAATACAAAGCTTGCAAATGTCAAGTTATAAAACTTGAATAAGCTCTTAAGGTGGCATTTCACTTGGCATATTTGTCCAAATATTCTCGTTATTTGGTCATTAGAAAGCATACTTTAATTGTAATGCAGTAAAGTCCAATTTGGATTTAAGGAATTACACCAATATTGGGAGCAAATACGCCAAGATGAAGTTTGACCAATACATGCGATATCCATTATCTTACTCTGACATTAATATTGTGATCAGATCGAGTTACTTCTAATAAATTGTTAAATTCGGTGGTCCTCATAAACTAACTGTGTTTTGATATACGCAAAGACGTGTTACTGCATTTTGATCCTTACGACAATAGTACTACAATTGGTGTTCCCCAGAACAATTAAAAGTATTAATTATTATTCGACATAAGTTTTAAAACATTCTATTATAAATATTATTCTCATGCGATTATGCATTGTACACGAATATAGAGTAAAATAAACAAATGAAGGTAGTTTTTTTTTAGGGATGGCATTCTGTCTTTCGCGCTAAAATGTTCTATAGCGCTATCTCACTCTTTCATACCATTCACGCCTGTGTTGCCATAGCTAAATAACATACCTATACAATACTATTTACTACATTCATATTAGAATATCTACATCCATTTGGCGTGCACAAATTGGCATTTTTAATACCAAACAGAGACGATTCAGTCACGAGCGGAATATAATTTTCTGTCGCTATAACCATGATATGGTCAGAGAGAAAATACAACGTCTTTTAAGGTAGTTTTACCAATTCAGTCAATATAATCATATATTATTATTATTATAGATTTTTTGCCGATCTTTGAAGTGAAACTTAGAAGTTTTAAGCTGAATACATCGTCGCGCGGAATGAAAGCCACTTCGGCGTAACCTATCACCAATTTTTTTAACACACAAAAATCACCCTTTAATGCCAGTTATAGTTGAAAACCCGTACACGATCTATCGAAACATTCCGTAAGAATAAACAGTTTCTTTTTTTTGCATTCCGTAACATCACATATCCGATACGGCGGATCAACAACCCTTTTCCTTAAGTGAACACTTAAAATGCGCGGCAAAATACTCAGCCGCTGTCAACCGATCGACAATTTTAAACTTCGAACTCTCCACTACTTTTTCTCGTGGTTCTGCACTGTCTGTGCATTCAGCCAGTATTGAGTATTGACTCTATACATGTGTTGAATCGAGTTCAAAAGTGTAATACAAACTTTGTCCTCATTCGGGGTCCGTTTGCGTGAGTATCGGGAGCTGTGGGGTTTGCATGAGTCGCCGATGTGCTTCGGATCCGGTGAGAGCGGCTACGGTGATCCCCGCTTGGTACGAGGCCGGGATCCTCACGTGACGGGTCCGTGTCTCGCCCCAGCCCATAGCTCGGCATTCGCGTATTACGTTTACCACTTGGCCTAGAACAAAATGTTGAAATTGGTGCATGTGAAAGCAGTCAGGAGTGAGGGCTTCTTCAGCTGCTACTGATGATACTATTGAAAGGATCGAATCTTATATCCTCGAGTTATAAACCTATCTGTGTGCCGAATTTAATCCAAATACCGTCAGTCAAAAGCAAAATACAAAATAATTTGGATTCCATGCAAAAAAAGATTAAAACCTTGTAATTGGTAACAGAATCCGATTCAAATAGGTATACAGTAATATTTCTTCATAATAATTTCACGTGGAAGGTGAAGGTTGCGGGGAACAGCTAGTTTATAATTAAATCATTGTAAACTCACCAAGAACATTAAACGTCTGGAACCGTCGATCAGGCACAAACATCAGCGATGTGAGATCCGTTTCCATGTCGAACCTCGCCAGTATATGTCTAGCCTTCACCAGAAGTACCGACGGAGACGTGAGATAGTGCCACAGCGTCGCTTCCCGGAGGCACTCGAGTGGGTTACAGAGGTAGACCCCTCGTGGAGACACACCGAACACCATCTGATGGTGCCAGGCGTCCGGGATGTCGTGCTCGTGACCTGCCTGCAGGTTGAGGGTCAAGATGGGTACTGCTCCTGTGAATAGAATGGTTGAATCGTTTAGGAACTGTTGAGAACATGCCATTTTAAAGTCTATAAAACAAATTCATGCCCAGTTTCTTAAGGGATATTTTAATTACACTCCACCTTGCGACCTAAAACTCAAACGTAACTGGCAAAATAAGAGTGTAACATCAGGTACATCACTGCTTAACTCTTCACAGATTATGGGCGAGGTGAGGTGAAAAATACAGAGGTGTCCTAATAGCGCACTCAGATTTCGCAAGTTATGTTTTTAAATCCTATGTAACAGAGGGCGAGCCTGTTGCCATTAACCGGGCACAAGACTCCGTGGATGCTACTCACAAATTCCTGAAGGAACAACCAAAACTCTGCCTGGCCTGGGAATTAAACCCAGGACCTTATGCTCAGCAGTCGTGCTTGCGAGCACTAGCCCGACGAGGCTGTCAGGTTTGATATGTCGTTACTACCACTACCAGTCTATTCGCGTAACTGAGGCAAAGAAAAGTCTCCCCACATGTGTTCCTTTTTCTTAGTTACACCATCACCTAGCCTTTTCCCAACTTTGTTAGGGTCGGCTTCCAATCTAACCCGATGTAGCTGAGTACTAGTACTTTAGTGCCATTTGACTTACACAGCCCAGTTAATACTGTTATTAACTGGGCTGTGGAAGTCACTAAAGTACCAGTTAGGGCTCGTTTACGGAGACGCGGGGCGTCGCGCGGCGCTTGCAATAGGCTCGTCTCGTGCTTTTTTTATTCATTAACTGAGACACGGGTCCACCGCAACAAACGCTGCATTTTAAAGTAACGAGCGAAAAATCACTTCTCGTAAAATCGACGTTTGAAATCGGTAACTTTTTCATACATCGCCATGTGTTTGAATTAAAAACGCAGCACGCGCCGCGCGACGCCCCGCCTGTACGTAAACATGCACTTAGCTACCCAGGTAACTACATATTAGTACCTAGTTTTTTGTTTTTTTATTAGTAACTAGTACTTTAATGCCAATGGGTACTCCCATTGGTAAGACTGGATCGACTGCTTTAGACGATACAGTAAAAATGAATCTATTCAAGAAACTTATCTGTTTGTAATAGCTGACGTCTGTACATAAGTCTATAATTTACATAAAGGCAATTTAAGGCCATTAACTTAATACGTTCAAGCATGCATGTTTACATAATGTATGTAAATAACTTGGCAATTACTTTGTTTTCCGATGCCGATGTCAACAAATTCCTTACGTTATTTACATTTTAGTATATTCAGTGACGTATGATTATTGTTATTAGTATTTTAACTCCGGAAATGGTTAAAATGTAGTGAGGAAAATGTTGAATATGAATGTAGACGGCTAAAGGAGTAGACGAAGACCAACGAAGCGGTGGACGGACTATGTGAAGGTTGATATGTGAAAACCATGGAAACAGATTTCACTGGCAGGCTGCATCTAGTTACAACTGGAAGCCGACCCCAGCATTTTTGGCAGAAAGCTAGGCAGATGGTGATGATTAAATGTTGTGAAAAAATGTAGTGTTAATTCCGTGGAAAAGATTAAAGAACATGGCTTAGACGCAGGATGCTCGCCGTAAAAAATTTGCAGGAAAAACAAATTGACATGACAATTTCGCATAGCATTTAATTTCATGCGTTTTCACAAAGTATCGACTGATTCTATAAGTTATCCTCTACTAGTATTTTGATTATCATAGGAAGGAAGCAGTGAACGCCTAGCGGTGTGACCGTTGAACTGCCAAATCATAGGTCTCGAGTTCGAACCCACGATACGTACCTCTGATTTTTCAGATTAATTTGCGTATTGTACAATTAAGGGTAAACAAGCCAACGGCACGAACTAGTTGGTGGGCGGGGCCGACATCACGAGCGAAATGCATAGAGCGAAAGAGACACAACTAAAACGGGCGCGCGATTGATTCTATGCAGACCTTTGGTAGTATGGATACCATGAAAAACCCATTGAATGTATCTGTTCAAAATAAAATTATTTGAATTCTTTAATAACTAATCTATGCCTGTATGGTTTCACTTTTTTTAATTTTCGTACTATATACGTAACTTATTTACGCCCAAAGATAGTTAAAATTAGTGCTAAAATATGAAAGTTTCGACGCTCATAACTTCCAAACCAATTTTTTTTTCCAATTCTGCTTCCATAGAGGCCTAGATTATGACAAGACCAGACGATACAATTTTTAATTTTGAACCTACACCGTCAACCAGAGGAGTAATCACCATACTACGTTTGTATGGAAGAATGACTTGCTTGTGCAACCTTAACACTTGCGTCGGTGACCGAACACATCGTGAAAAACCAGCATGTCTGATAGATATTTCTCGACGGCATGCAAAGCCTAGTTAGAAGTTCAAAGCGGCTTAAAAACTCCGACAGCAGGTTGTTAGGTACTACGATAAAGAAGAAAGAAAGTTCTTACCAACAGTAATCCAGTCAGCCAGCCAGTGTGACAGCGACACAACTCGTTCGGGGTAGGTGGGGAAGAACCTGGCTGTGACCAGTCCATCTGAAGCCCGGTGGATGCCTGACACCAATTCTGCAGCTGTGCACCCCGCTACGGAGCGAGAGAGTAAGTATCTGGAAGGAGAATATTAGAATAAATAATTATTATTTAGACTTTTTGGTATACCACTTTCTCTGCCAAGTTCGAATTAAACATTTTTATTTGTTTCCCGTGTGAGCACAAGTCTTCTATAGCTACGTACAGCGGCGACTCGCAGGCGGGTTGTGGGCACGCGAACGAATTAATGTTGGACCCATATGCTGGGTGCTTGGCTCTAAAAGTGTTGAAAGCCTACTTGTATTTGGTCTCGCTATTCGGGTCCTGACTCCTGGGCATGAGCACAAGCCATCTACAGCTACGACTCGGAGGCGGGTTGTGGGCACACAAACGAATTATTATTCGACCCATATGCTGAGTGCTTGGCACCGAAAGTGTTACATGATTGAACTCTGTGCGGGTAGTTATGTTAAGATCCGGATCATCAGGCCATACACCCTGTGTATGACTGACACGTAGGTTTGTAAACACGGCCATGATACCTTTATCACACTGGCGATTGGCAAGGGTGTTTGCCGCGTTTCGTGACTAGAGCGATTAACATTAATATACTCTGTACTGACGCACATCAAGCTACCACAATCTGTCAAAATTTAAAAGATTTTCAAGTTTATAGCTAAAGCATTAGATTCAAGTTTGATTGGGAAAATTTGACAGTTTCGGGTTGCTTGATGTGATGACTTCTGGGCATTGAATTTTAAGTTTATTCCGATAAACATTAAGGTTCAGAATGGAGGAGAATTAATCGCGTACTCGGGATTACACACAAAAGTCTAGATCGTTTACAACTCATTAGCAATTCTGAAAGGTTACCTGGGTAATTGCGCTTTATTAGCTCTTTGTCGTGTACCAATAGCTGAGCTTATTTTTTCCAAATTCACAGGCACACCCAATGCGTTCTGAAATGTAAAATTAAAGGAACTACTGTTACTTGTGACCTAAATATTGTTACCAATATATAATAAGTATTATATTGTTTTATGTTCTACTGTGTCTGTTTTTAGAATTCATTATCGCAATGTAGCAGTTTTTTTTTTAATTCCCATCGTAGTGAAGTACAAAGGGCCTCTGTACTTCTTATGACGCATTCATGACTCAACAAAAATTCTCATAAAAGACTCGTACTTTGTTGGTTTCCCTTGAAAATACGTAACCTGATAAGTCTTCCTGCAATAGGTATCCAAAAATTGACTATCTCTTTGTTAAAAGAAATCAATCAAAGTAGTCTTGAACAGTTTCTTTTGATTATTACCCAGTACTAAATGAGTTACGGAGGTCAGATAGGCAGTCGCTCCATGTAAAATACTGGTATTTAGCTGCATCCAGTGAGACTGGCAGCCGACCCCAATATATTGGAAAAAAGCTAGGCAGATGATTTGACTTGAACAGTTTCCTTTGATAGTTTAGGTTACATGACATCTTAAGTATTATTTATAGTATACTAACAAAAACATTGACAACAGCTGTGACCCCGCAGGCAGAACCGCTGATCTGCGTGACTTGGCGCTCACAGGCGTCAGACTCCGACCAGATCATGCACCGAGGAGGTTCCACGCACGCCGCAGAGCTAGAACTGGTGCTAGCTGCGGCTTCACTTGCCTAGGGATCAAAATACACGATAATACACTATTGACATTTTTTTTTAGTTCTGTAACTACTTGATAACAACAAAAGGTAGAGTGAAATGAAAAAAATTGCTGAAAAAAAAATTGCTGAAAAAAAAATTGCGAAGTTATAAGCGTTTTAAAATTGTCTGCTAGCACTTTCTCTGCCAAGTTCTAAATATTATCTGTATGCCCGAAATTGCCAAATCTATAGGTGACTTGGCAATTTCGGGCAATGACTGGGAGGCGGGTTCTGAGAACATAAACTAATTATTGTTCGACCCATATGCTGGGTGGTTGGCTCCGAAAGTACTAGACAAAGCGCTTCTACTCTACAATTTGAGCAGAACTTAATAAAAAGTGGATGAAGATATTATAATTTAAAAGTGGTAAGAGTGATTTTCTATCTAGTTTTTTGTATGTTGCTCAATCAATGTACCCCTTTTTTTTTTTTTTTTTTTGGTGGGTGGAAAATCATCAAATGATCCCCCCCCCCCCGCTCTTGGGAGAGCGAAGGGGAGTGTCAGACTTCTACTGACTAAAAGCCGAACCCATGTTCCTTCTTTGCCCTTGCGCCGAGGCCACGTCATCTGGTACAAAAATCCGCGGCCCCGACGGGATCAATGTACTCCTAATGGGCGTTTATATGGCACATCAAGATTAACAAAATACAAAGGAATGAGTGGCAGAGACAAAGAGATGGTAGTCTCAGTCACTCATACCTGTTCGAAGGTAGTACCTCAGAGTTGGTCTTAGAAGAGCGTCCTCTACGAAGTATTTTTAAAATTTTAAGTGCCATATTAACATCACCATTCTGAAAATAATTATTTTCTATATAAATATCCTAACCCATATGAATAATTTGTAGTTGAAAGAGGTTAGTATATTAAGCCAGTAAGATTTTCATTGCAGAAACAATGACTTCTCTTTTTTGGAAATCGGTCATACATAATCCACCAGGCTGGTCCTGAGCGAGTTTGTAAAAAGAGCTTACTGATGATGAAAAAATTAATAAGCAGCCGGAACCTTTGATTATTTATCAGTATATCAGTCCTCCAAACCAAGTTAACTGTATGGATCTAAATTAAATACAAAATAGAAGTATACCTTAGCAGTGGCTTGGTTCTCGGCATCCAATCTAATCTTCTCAGCCATCAACTTTTTGGCCATTTTGACATGATACAACGCAGACGATAGAGCATTCTTATCAGTTGTGGGTTGGTTAATTTGATGAGCAAATGCTTCTAATTGATCATCATCATCTGCAAATAAACGTTTTATTGATTGATGGACTAACATAGGTTTTTAAGCACTACTAACACATAATAATAAGAAATCATCATCTTTCTGCTGCATCATGCTTCCCTTGTCTGACATTACTTGGGGTCAGCACAACACAATTTTTCTTTGATTCTCCACTGTTCGCACACGCTTCATCCATTTAATGATATGAAAGAAAAATCTTTCATTAATTATCATCACACAAAAATATATGATTAATTAAATAAGTTTGGTATTTGGTGCTTATACCCCGCAGCGGGTGAAGTTGGGCTGTGGATGATGATGATGAAATGATTAATATGATTTTTTTTAATTAGTGAGAAAGAAGGACACTAATGAGTCAGTTTAGTTTATCAACCCAACTTTACTTATTTTCTAATGATACAAACCTTTGAAACATATTTTCTTATTCAAGTAGATATTGTGTATACTTTCATATGAATTCAGTTATAAGTTGTTAATTTGTAAGTAATTAGAAACATACACTGCAATTTTATATATTTGCTATAGATAATAAAACAGATTTGTTTTCTAAGTTAAATCACCAAAATCTATCAAAGAAAAAAAGAAAAATAAACTCACAAAACAATATTTCTGTTGATGACACCAAATCTCCACTGGACGAATGTAGACTGCTCGCTCCGAGGATGGGTCCATGTGACATTGTCCTTCTGACCACCAGCTGCTCCCCCCTTGAGTTCACATGGGTGATGTATGGACCATAGCTAAAGTTCTGATCTACATAGTTGGGGGCACTACTGCTGGCACCCTCTGTAGCATCCCCTTGAGCAGTAGGAACTCCTCGACTTGTTGATGGCACACTGTATGAGTACAAGTCAGGATCTCCATGCGCTCCAGACCCGGAAGCAGTGGGTGCAACTGGTACACTTACAGGGACATGCCTAACAGGAGGTGGCACATACTCCGGAGTCGTCCCCCTCACCAATACAGGCTCAACCTCCTCAGGCATGTTATTTGCAGCTTCCAAATCAGCATCAGGAGATGACTCATCCCCAGTATCTGCTTCACAAGAAGGTCCAGGATCAAAGTCCATTTCCAAAAAATCCATGTCAGGACTTGATGCCCTAGAAGCTGGCTCCCTGCCTGCAGCACCAGCCTGCTGAGGGCCTACATAGTTGGGCATGGGGAGATGCTTATCTAAAGGTAAACCCATGTCAAGGCTGAAGAATGAACTTGGTAAGTCAGCCAAATGTTCGCCACCCCTGTATGTGTAGATACACCCATCTTCTGACCCCAAAGAATAGTCATCATTGCCAGTATCACTGGAGCTGTCATCTTCTAAGTTAGGCCTATTTAGCTTCAGACTTGATGGCCTCTTCCTATTCTCCCTGAAAGAGCCGGTCTCTGGGTTCTCACTAGTCCTGCTAGTGCCACTTGTTGAGGGAAGACTGCTGTTTCCCGCCTTGTCCAGACACACTTTGTGTCTCTGACATGTCTGCTTCTCCTGATTGGACTCTGTGCCATTGTCATATACGGAAGGGGGAGCCCTACTGCTCCCCGCAACCGCAAGATCCGCTTGTTCAGCATTCGAGTTGGTTACTTTGTTGCTACCCTTTTGTGTTTGGGTATTATTTAAGTTTTTATTCCTTTCTGGATTATTTTCGCTACACCGGCTAGTTTGTGGGCCTGATTCATTGTTAGGTAATGAATTCATGTGATTCGCCCGAGGTCCATTCAAGGGAACAAAGCTCGAGCTTGGATTCGAGGTCGATGTAAATAGATTTTCTGCGTTATCTCTTTGCCCTGATTGACTAGGAGTACTCTTGTAATTCCTATTTTTTTCACCTTCGCCATCGAGTTTTACAGAATTCCTCATAGATGAAGAATCTTTAGAAGAATCCATGATTACAAATACATCGTAGAAGTCGGCATTGTTCACTTAATTTTTTAAGGTTACCAATGGCTTGTTGATTCGAATAGAAGCGATATAGAAGGCACTAAACTAAAGTTTAATTGCAATGTGAACTAATACAAAGGGGACACGATAAAGCACTGGATTTATAGGAATTATAGGGCACAATCTGTAAAAGGAAATAATAACAAACCAATTCGCAATATTCAGATCAAAATCCTAATTTGACATTTGACAGAATTGACAGTTAGTACGGTTAGTTCAACAAGAATCGAGAAAAACAAGCTGATATTGCTAATCGAGTACATATTCAGCCGAGTTTTCATTAAATTAAGAAAGAAATTAGTCTGGTAACACTTGAAACTCTACGTTTGTCTACGACCTTATCAATAGTTTTGTTTATGGACATAAAGGTGTAAGTACATGACTCCATTCGTTTTATTTGCGTTTGTAATTAAAAAAATATGTAAATATATTCTATATTTCACCACACACTAGAATATTTGGCCACAAGCTATTTATTTCAATTTGAAGAAATTGAAATAAAATCACTAAGCCAATGAATGACAGATGAGAGTGTGTAACAACCCTTACAGAAAAGGTTTGTCAAATTTTCTTTCAATACATTTCACAATGACAAATAGATTCAACCAGCTGTGAGTTCTCTAAAAATTGCGTCTCATTTGTAACATTATAAATTCGCCCCTAAACCTTTGTTTACCATCGTTGTCGATTGTTAGATTGTAATTTCCAATAGTTACAAAGATCTGCAGAGAAGATGGCATACGCCTACTTGTTCAAATACATCATCATCGGCGACACAGGTATTGATTTTATTTCCTGATATTTTATTTGTACTTTTCTGTTACTGTGCAGTGTAATCATACTGTTTTTGTGGTAAGATGTTGAAATCTAAGTTAAATTCGTTCGTCTGTGCAAGATCGATCGATATCTCATTGTTGTCTAGAATAATATTTGGTGTTATTCCTTTTTTCCGCCTACGCCGTCCCGTAACTACGTCAAGTTGGGACTCTATTGCGCATATCATTAAAAATTGTGCAGTTCATGTTCATTTTACTGTAAATAAATAAGTCAATAAGGATCAATACAGTAATTTATACATGTGTTTGTGTGTTGTATAATGTTTTGAGGCTATTTCAAGGACTTTCTTTGTTTGTTTGTAGTACAGATTTAATTTTTTTTTAACTTGTCTATTATTATTACTAAATCTTCTCAAAATTATTCACATTAAATGATAATGTACCTAACTTATTATTTTGGAAGAACACTGTTGTCTGAATATTGACTGATTAATGTCAGTGATAAGGGTTCAAAGCTCCTGTTAGTATTGTTAATGATTTGTTTTTGTAGACAAAGACATCAACATCACCTGTTTTCCTTTGTTTGGTTTCATTTTATGAACCCACACTGTGAAATTATAACTACTTACACACTTACTTACTTGATAACTACTTTATTTTCAACCAAACTAGTTATTGTGATCACAGTAACTAAACATTGGATAGAATTTCCATTAAGACCCAAAGTTTAGGAAGTTCATTTTTTTTTTGTAGATAGTACTCATTATTAGAAAGCTTTTTGCAAATTGTCAAGTAACAGTTTTTTTTTTTTTTAATTTTTTTTTGTTGTATTTTTGGATGTAATAAGCACAGGTAATAAGAGTGTGCATAATAATTGTTGCTGTATTATAATACCAAAAACAGCGGGGCGGTTAGGTTTGTAGGGTACCGAACACGTAACTAGGAAAACTTGGATGCAAGAGCGAGCGAAGCGAGCTCGGGACTTGGGGCACCCCGACACGGACAGGTTAGGTTAGAAGGGGATGGCGGGGTCGAATGAGCGAGCGAAGCGAGCGAATAGACCCCGCCATCCCCTTCGTGGTTATTTTTTTTAAAAACCACCCAGAAGTAGGAGCCCCGCGAAGCGGGGCTCCGTCGACTGGGTTCCAAAAAATGAATTTTTCTCAAGAATGGTGCGTCGCCTTTACATGGGAGTGGTGCCAGGGCACAGTGGGCACCACCCCCTCACCCTTCCCCTGTCAAACGACACAAAATTTGTACCCGTTTCGCGTTTTAGCGCTATTCTAACCTCAAAACTTTGACCATGGATATCTCGGAAACCACGGGGCTCCGAGGAATGGGAGTTGTACTGGGGAGTAGCCCCCCTCCCCCCCTCCCCCTTCTAAAATTTGGGTCTTAATGGAAATTTTTACCCTA
The DNA here is from genome assembly GCA_949316265.1 of Diarsia mendica. Taxonomy (NCBI): domain Eukaryota; kingdom Metazoa; phylum Arthropoda; class Insecta; order Lepidoptera; family Noctuidae; genus Diarsia; species Diarsia mendica. The sequence goes on along the minus strand of OX438902.1, from coordinate 10,685,046 downwards.
AACATTTTAATCTAAACCATAGCAAAAAAATACATCTAATGTAAGAAAACAACATAATTTGATAAATACTCTATAACGAGGCCTGTGCAAATGAGACTTTTATCAAAACATCTATGGTTTATGCTCTCAGTTCTATATATCTATGGTTGGTTATTTGTTCACAGGCGTAGGCAAGTCATGCTTACTACTCCAGTTCACCGACAAAAGATTCCAGCCTGTTCACGATCTCACAATCGGAGTAGAGTTTGGTGCTCGCATGATCACCATTGACGGCAAGCAGATCAAACTGCAGATATGGGATACTGCTGGACAGGAAGCTTTCAGGTAAGAACCTTTTTGGATATACAGGGTGGAAGGTATGTCAATGCACTAATGTAAAAAAAAAAAACCGATGTGTTGGCTTAAGTAGCATACAAAACCGGGTACCGACTGGGATCGACTCTTGATTTAGTAACTCTTTGTAACCTGTCCAGGTTGAGGATATTGAATCTTTTCAAGCAATTCTGTATCTGTACTTTTCTTTTTTTTAAAAGAAAAAGAATATGTAGGTTTTCAAAATGATTTTCATCATCATCAGCCTATAATGATCCCACTGCAGGGACTCAGGCCTCCTCTCTAGGAGAGGGGTAGGCTATAATTTAATCCACCACCCGTGTCCAGTGCAAAATAACACTATTCATAATTCCTTGCTTGAATAAACCGCTTCTAAAATAAACTGCATTCAGTTTCAATTATTATTATTCATCAACAATTCACATTTCATTAAACAATTGAGTCCTGAAAATGTTTATGTTTAGCTGTCTCACTTGATTTTTCTGTTTTTGTTCTGTAATTACAAGTATGGTTTGTTCAGTAATCAATTAATCACCAACCAACCTTGTTTTGGTTTCACCTAGTACATACAGTGACAAATCATGCCGTAGATTTCCACTATTACTTGTCCTCGCTTTATATAGATTTCTCGTACAATGAGAGATCCGCGGTTTTTAATAGCTTGATTGGCGGTTGTGCGCAGGCATTTTTAGGAAGTCAAATAAAATATTTTTTTAAAGGGGATAGATCCGATATAGCATGATCAATCTGGCCATTTTGATTTTTTTTCGAAATCGCGGCCCACAATGAAAGTGGTAGGTATGGATAGAGGACATTTAGAAGAACAAAAAATGTGATGTAACATGGTACCCAAAAGTGTAACATTATCGAGATATTTGAAGGTAAAGATAAATATAGGTACGAGAACGATATGCCAGCTCCCATACAAAAAAGTTCAAACCCCTTTAGTTTAATGCTCATGTATAGGAAAGCAATCTTTTCACTGGAAACAAAACGATTCTCCAGGCAGTAGTGATAGGTAGTTATTCATAGGTCATTAAAAACATGTGTTAAAGGATCATAGTTCAAATGACTAAAAAAACACAGTCAGTTTAGGCAAGGTACAATACTGATAGCTAATGAGTCAGTCAAGTCATCAAGTGTTCAATAAATACTAGTCACAAGCCCGTCTTTTTTTTTTGGTGGGTGGAAAATCATCAAAGACTCTTCCCGCTCTGGGTTTCTTCTTAGCCCTTTGTGTTCCTGGGCCGCGGTATCTCTTTCGAGCAACTCGCAGTCCTCTTAATAGACTCCTGGTTCCTCATTGTCCAAGCGATTTTGAACTTAGATAAGGTAAAATACTGATAGCTAATGCGTCAGTTGTGTTTAGCAAATACAAAGACACAAACCTCACTTAACAAATCATTGGGCAATGTAACAAAAAACAGGAATAACTTAACTTCAATCTATTGTGTTCTTAACCTAGATATTATGCTAGTTAACTCATTTCAGTGTTTGTACTCGAGAATGTTATAAATGTAATTATAACGAATTTCATGCTAAGCCGAGCATAAAATAAGGTGTTTTGGCTTTTTAAAATGTCTAGATTGAAAGTGTGATAAGGTACTTAGTCTATGTGACCTAATTGTAGGAGATTATGTACAATGATTGAATCAAGATTGAATTTGTAGATTTGACTAGCATAGTATATGAGGAGCTTGTGGCTAGATAACAACAGCCGCTCAGGGCCCCGAGAATGGTCTATCATTGATCTCATAATTGTGATTTTGACAAGTAGACGACAAGCCAAAAAGTACCTTAAGTCGACGGACTTAAGGTACTTTTTGGCTTGTCATCAATCAACAATTATGAGATCAATGATAGACCATTCTGACACTATTGAATAGCAGACTCGGGGCCCAGGTCGATCTTCAGGTTAAACCGCGCTTGCTTAGGTTGGTCTGCGGATGGGTGATCCCATTACATACTGAGTTTTCTCCATGCTTCGGTAAGCACGTTAAGCCGTTGGTCCATTGCCTCGGCGCATTTCTGGTGGTCGCCACTGTTGATTCTGGCTTTCAGTAGTTATAACAGTAGTTTGGGAAAAGTGTGGCGGGATTGCCACAATAAAAAAAGCCGTTGGTCCCGACTGTCATTTTGTAGATCTTTGGCAGTCGTAACACGTCGGTCACCGAAAGTCTGGCAATCAGTTTTACCAAGGGGTATCATATTACCCCATTGATATAATATAAACCCAATGTATTACCCGGTACTAACTGGGTTGTGGAGGTCAGATATGATGAGATTATGATGAGAAGCTGCATCCGGTTATACTGGAAGCTGACTCCAACGTAGTTGGGAAAAGGCTAGGATGATGGTGACTAGCATAGCATAACATGCACCCAGGACACCATTTACTCAAGATAAAGCATATAGAACACTAGTGACCCGCCCCGGCTTCGCACGGGTGGAAAAAAATATATTAAAACCTTCCTTTTGAATCACTCTATTTAAAAAAACCCGCATCAAAATCCGTTGCGTAGTTTTAAAGATCTAAGCATACATAGGGAGGGACAGACAGCGGCAAGCGACTTTGTTTTATACTATGTAGTGATAGTGATATATTTTTGCTTATCATTATTTTAGCACTGCTGGACTGGAATGTCTCTGGAAATAAAAATATGTTTTTCCGCAAATACCTTTAGTTATTTACACAGCTGGTTATTCAGGCAATGCAGGTTTATAATAGTCATTACCTAATTCACTTAGTTTCAGTTTAGACTGGGGACTGGTCCATAATCTAACTCCCGAAACACATAGGTATCAGTTTATTATCAGCCGGTAACTTACTGTTCAATTTTTTTCTGTTGACCTTGGTTTTAATTTATGTATTTGTACTTGATGTAGGTACTTCATCCAAGTTTCAAGCATAAAATATTCTTGTATAGAACCTAAACAAATAAACCCGATTGGATATCCTGCCTTTTCGTGTTCAATCGTATGAAAAGTATCGACAAAACATAACAAAATTAAGGCGCATAATTAGCGCGTGGAGATGACGCATTAGATGACGACTAATATAAGTATGGAAGAAATAGCAGAGATAGTCTAGTGCTTGTGACCTCGACCTCTGATTTTTCGGATTCATGTGCGTATTGTATCATTAAGAAAACATCGAGTGGAAACCAGCACGTTTGAGAGATATTTCTCGACGTAAAAGCAAAGTCGTGCCGCCATGGGTGGCTTAAAACTGACACCTGGGTGCTTACTCTGGAATATAATTCCGATAGATCGACATTGGTCAAACGTCAGTTGGTTGAGTTAAACGTCAGGGATTGGCTAGACTCAGTCCGCCTTATTACAAAACGTAGTTAAACCTGGTTTAACTTAGACTTGGTTTATCTCGCATGACGTCTCACTTCAATAATATTCAAAAGAAAGTGACAGCATGCGAGATAAACCAGGTCTAAGTTAAACCAGGTTTAACTACCTTTTGTAATAAGGCGGAGTGAGTCCAGTCAATGCCTGACGTTTGACTGACAATTCCAATGTCGATCTATCGGAATTATATTCGAGAGTAAGCACACAGGTTAGGCACTAACCACACGATGAAGAAGAACTATGAAATTCCTGTGCAGATCCCAAATAAATTGGGATAAGGTCTGGAGAAGAATGAAGAGGAGAATGGTGGTGATGATGACTACTGCCTCTTCAGTTGTGTCAATATGGGCGGAGAATTATTTATCTTCCTCCCGCTGCCCTTACCTATCACAATTATTTCAACGGCTCTTCTGACACGTCAAAAGAGCCGTTGAAATAATTGAAACGAAGTCTAATTTAGCCCATCTAATTTCACAACAACAACATTCGGAAAGATGCGGGGAATGATGCACATCATTGTCGTTCTTTATCGGTTGCCGTCCGTGAGCATCATCATCCACTGCCCAACTTCACCCACTGCTCTATTGGCTTCTCTTTGCTTGTGCCAAGCTCCACATCATCATCATCATTCTCCTACCCTTATCCCAATTCATTTGGGGTAGGCGCAGCATGTCTTCTTCTTCCATACTTCTCTATTATAAATACTGGCACGGTTCTTGAGCGCTCGGCGTAAGAGTGGGGATCGCTGTGCGCATCGTACACTATATGACAAATAAAACGCACGCCCGTTTATTATTTATTGGTCGTGAGGTAAGTGCAGCAGGAGTAAAGAACAAATCCCGAGTAACGGCTATGACGCGATGCGCTACGGGCCGATCACTGCACTTTCCCCGCCCCGCGTCTCACTTCATACCACCAAAGGGACCCAATAATTCATTTTTGCGTCAGCGCTCAAGAATCGTGCCGATGATAATACTCGTCATCTCATCAAACACCTCCTTACTTGCCATATCATCCCATCAACCAGAGATAACTCAACAAAATGCTCCTTCTTGCAGATCAATCACGCGGTCATACTACAGGGGCGCGGCAGGTGCACTGCTAGTGTACGATATCACGCGACGAGACACATTCAACCACCTCACCACTTGGCTTGAAGATGCGCGCCAGCACTCGAACTCCAACATGGTTATCATGTTGATTGGTAACAAGAGGTGGGTTATATCTTCTATAATTTTTTTTTAATGGGCCTTTTCTTGACCTCAATCTTGTTCTGTGTGCTTTGTTTCCGGAGATGAGGTCGACGATGGAGCTAACCCAAAAGAAGCCTATTAACCCATTTATGACGACCGATCGTTATAAAGATCAAAAAAATACGTGAGGAATCCCTCAATTTTTTATCACATGTATCAAGGTAACAATACTAAAAAATCACTGGAATTCGAGCTAAAAAAAGTTTCAGTAACAACTGGGTTAAATAGATTTTGAAGATTGTGATTTTCCAGACGCTTTTGATAGAATATTAGGAACTGCATTTCTTATATCGGTGATTTTGGACACTGAACTGATTGATGATCTAATTGATCAACTGATGGTATAACAGAGTAGGTATAACTAAAGTGTTCTATTTTGCTTAGGATCAGTGGATCCTCAATAATGCAGGGAGAGTGACATCTGCATTGAAACATCATCAAAATACTTACATCAGATTAGCTATAAATAAAATGTAACTCGTCTGATGCTGAATTTTTCAAGTTTTAATGCAGATATCACCTTACCTGGTAACTCACTGTTATAATTATAATTTATAGTAATACGATCGAAATTCACAAAACACATGTCACCGACATCTATTGAAATCATCATTTCTGAAATATTCTAATATAATTATATAACAGAATAAAGATGACTGATGCGAACAAAGTGCATTGTATTCTTATTCCCGTTATCGTTTGTGAAATTGTGACGAAGCTGATGTATTCGTAACATTAGTTAGAACACCGTTAGTTGAACCGTTTCACATATTTTCCCAACGGAAAACGCACTTCATTGTTATAGGAACTTACAAATTGTTCTTTGACCGTCCTTAATTTGGTTGTAACGCTTTCACTGATGCCACAAGAAAAGGGCAATCATTTACTTTCTCTTTTAGTGTTTGATTTTCGTACTTGACGGTACCCATTAATCTCTCCACTGCAGTAATAACATAATTTACAACCCTTTTTCGCGATAAAAAAGTAGCCTATGTCTTTTGTCAGGTCCTAGATAGACTATCTGGGTACCATTTAAATCAGTCCATTAGTTTTGGCGTGAACGCGCGATAGACAGAGTTACTTTCGCATTTATAATATTAGTAAGGATGCCTACTCTTGACCTCAATCTTGTGCTGAGGACAGAGATGAGGCCAAAAAGGTCTCTCGCAGACAGATGATATTCTTATTATCAGAATGCTTGCTAGTTAGAAAGGTCTTCTATTTTTTCTTGAACTTATCTTCTAAGCTGGCAAACTATTTCCCTAAATACCTAGTAACTAATGCCCCTGTATAATAACATCGTACAATCCCAAAATTTCAGTGACCTGGAATCTCGGCGTGAAGTAAAGAAGGAAGAAGGCGAAGCTTTCGCCCGCGAACACGGCCTGGTCTTCATGGAGACTTCAGCCAAGACTGCAGCCAACGTTGAGGAGGCGTTCATCAACACTGCCAAAGAGATCTATGAGAAAATACAGGAAGGAGTATTCGATATCAACAACGAGGTGAGTTACGCGTCCTTATCTACTAATCGATAGTCGTTGAAGATAATTTGACGTTGTCGGCTTGACTTGAATTACATAGGGGTAACGCGAGCGGTAGTCGGCGGGTATTTATATCTACTGTTACTTAGTTGAATAGGGTAGTCGACCGACTAAAAAAAATATGATTCTGTTTAGTCCGTCAGTCAGATTATTGAAAAATATTGGATAAGTACGTGTTTTTTGTTTTATCAAATTAATAAAAATTGACGAAAATAAAGCTTGTCAAAGACCATGGAGAGGGGGCGTTTGACGTCCTAATTAGGTAAAATTGGACCAAGCTGTGACGTTTCACGACTTTTCGAAGCACTGTATCGTCTTCATTTTTTGTTTACGTGAAAAAAGAAAAAATACGTGTTCAATATTTTTTGGAAATCTATCTGACGGACTAATTAGTTTTTTTTTGTCGACTACCCTATTCTGTTAACACTGGAAACAATAACGTTTTGATTTGATTCAGTTTTTTTTTTTTTATATATATAGGTACTATGGCGGTCTTATGCGCCTGATCACCACTAAGCTCATTTTTGCTTGCACTCAAGAAATAGAATCGCTCGCTAGCCCGTGGCAGCGCCTCGGCACGATTTAGGCGAAAAAAAATTTAAATGATCAGGCGGAACTGTCTTCGATCGTACATGGCATGTTTTTGTTTTGATACACTGATACACAACAAGACCCGTTTGCATCGGACGTCAGTCGTCACTAACCATTAAAGCATCAGTGTCTCTGTTATCTTCAACAAAATGTACAGGACTAAGATTAGAATCAACCAACGACCTATCCTTCAGTCTTGTAAACTACGCAACTCATTAACATTTTTAACATAATTTATGTAAGTACCAGTTAGGCTTCTGTTTTGAAGGATACACATGGAAATAATCCAATAATTGAAGTTCATGAACGCAGTAGACGAACTCCCTCTTATCTTGGATAGGGGTATTCATTTCAATTTATAAATTCGCTTCTTTTAGTCTTTGTTAAGACACTTCAAAAGTACCTGTAACTGGCCTTCTTGAAATAAATACTTCGATTTTGAATTTGAATGAATGATGGATCAGATAATGCTGGTCATTGAATAAATTGAATTGACTGTATACACACATCTAGATACTACTCAGACTGATTTATTCATAACTTTCTTGTTCATGAACAGGCGAACGGCATCAAGATCGGTCCCCAGCACTCGACGGCGGGTGGCGCGAGTGGCGCAGGAGGCGCGGGCGCGGGCGGCGCTGCGGGCGGGGGGTGCTGTTAGGTGCTGCACTGCACACACTGAGGAGGGATCGCTGCCTTTTAGATCGGGCTGAAGAGGTAACACTTTCAAACTAAACATAGTCTTATACCCGGGATACACGAAGCCAGTGTATCCCGGTCATTAAGGTGCTTTTAATCGGACTGTACTTTCCAGGCTTTAAGTGGCTGTATTGCTCGGCCATGTCGAAAATATTGCCGGGTACACGTGAAAATGCTTGGCCATACCAAATATGTGTGTATATGGTCTTGGCCGGTCCATTTCTGCAATATTGCATAGTATGGCTAGCAATTTTGCTCGCCAATGTATTGCAGCCACATATTTGAGTAAATTATTGCTCTTTTACATTACAAGCATCTATCTATAGTCAAGTTAAGATAAATGATAAGAAAGAATCAGGAGAAAATGGTAGTGTGATGGTTGACATTGGAGAATGGAAGAAAAAACGTATTGCGCCGACCCCAGACTCTGACAACTGGTCTTACCAAAGGGTATCGTATTACCCAGTACTAATTGGCTTATGGAGGTCAGATAGACAGTCGGTCGATGTAAAATACTGGTATTCTGCTGCATCCGGTTAGACTGGAAGCCGATTCCAACATAGTTCGGAAAAGGCTAGGCAGATGTTATTTATAATCGTTATCAATGTTAATAATATACCGTGTTCTATTACGTGATAAGGATTATTCAGATTTCTGTTGAGTGGGGAAAGCAAAACTGTAATCTATTTGTAATATTTATTTATCACTATTCTTTTAACATTTTAATTTGTTCTTCTTCAGGAGGAGGTGCAGCTGTGTGCAACGAACATTGGTACGGAACTTATTGCATGCCGGATTCATAGAATTATTTTATGTATGCTACAAACTAGCTTGCGTCTGACTCACCTTATAATATAATACGCCGCTAAGGCACATCTATACTTAGTAGAAATATTCAATTACCTTAAAATAATGCCCTCATTAGACAAAATCAGATCTTTGATGTAAATGACATTGCAGACGGATCAAATTCTAGCATTCAATTCATTTCCCATTCCATTTTGCGATAACTGTTAGGCCCCCTAGATTTGGTGGCAATCAAATTCTAATCTCTAAAATAAATAGGCATCTTTATTACCGTAAACATAAGTTTTATTCGAGCGAGTACAGATGGCAGATAATGGTTACGCTGAATGGACCACATGTGAGAAATTAAATAGTCGTATGTAATAAATAATACTAATTAAATAGTCTTCATGTCATACGATTAATTAAGCTTCTATGTACTTTTGCGTGTATGTAACTCTGTGTATATTTTATTTGCAAAAAGTTTCACAAATATCTCATTATCTGGCATTTATTTAAAGATCGTGTTATATGTAGTATCTCTTCATTGACATGATCGCTGTGTTGACAGAATGTGGTATTTAGATGAGGCATCTATGTATCATGCTGCCTCTTGTATACAATCATCTATATTGGCACTCTTTCTAAGGATTTGTATGGATCGAACGAGTATGTAGTGAATGAAATTCTGCATCAATATAGGAAATTGTCTTGGGAGTGTGAAAATATGTCTTATCTTCATTAAGATGCGACTGGGTGTTCGTCTAAGTATGCGTCGAAACATTTACTTGTATTATATGTATTTTGTAGCCTAAGCTACAATGTCTAACAGGTACATACATTATATATCTAGGTTTACATAATATATTGGAATATTAGTGAAATGAAAAATATTTTTTATTATTTATGTCAGCAATTTAATTTATGAAGATTCATCTGTACAAATTGGAAACTTGTTATCCTGTTAAAGTGAATCGAAGTGTACACATTGTATAGTTTTTAAATTCATTTAATTGTGATTGATTTCTGGTACCTTCTATACCTTGCATTGAAGAATGGAGACCAATTTGTCAGCTGTTTAGATCAAAATACCAAGTATGCTTTTAGGTGGTGGCCTATTATAAATAGTTTTGCACAAGATACCAATTTTGGAATGGTAATGAAGTGTTGAAATTGTAATTCTTAAAAAAGGACTGCTTGCAAGGTACTGAAAGACATGATTACAAAATAGGTTATTTTTAAGTTTAGCACATTGTAATGATATAATATTTTGTAAGGTTACAATATGCAGACACATTTGTAAGGTGTAATTCATGAGAGTAAATGTTGAAAAACAATATTGTCGTTTTTTATTTTCACCTTTTTACTGTGATACTATACACCTGATTTGTAATGTGTACCTACATTCTTTGAAAATAAATCATTCTATTCTATGTTGAAAATGTTTTTATACCATAATGAATAATTAAAAAAATATTTATTTAAATTGGATATCTGATTGGTATTAGTTGAGAAAATGAAAACATGATCTGGACACAAAATAACATTTAATAATAAATCAATCATTATCTTGTTAGTAATTTACCTTAGTAACTTGACCTTGTACAATTATTTTCAAGAATCGCAATTAATATAAAATGTACTGCCTAAGAATTAGTACTTTTTAGAATCACTGAATCAGTCTCTGTACACTGTCAAGTAAGATAGAGGAGTGTACTATCTTACTAGACACGAAAAATAAAATCGCTGTTATAAATTCATGTAATATTAGCCTAAAAATCGTCGTAAATTCCCCGTACTATCGCTCGAATCTAGATCAAGATTAATATTATTATGGTTTATTTCATTGAGCACTGTGAACACACAATTGACTATCTCAGGGGTCTTCATTTTCACCACACCTGTGCTCTTCACTTCTGCTTTTGGTAGAGTAACTTCACTCAAATTTAACACGGTAATATCTAACAATATTGTATGAAATATTTGGTTTTGTAGCATTTGGTATGCTAAGTTCACCATATTAACCATATCTGGTTTCTCAGATTCCATTTCATCTTTGATTCTGAAATGGAAATAAAAACATTTAAATTGCAACCTACGGACTTCATGTACACATGAAAACCATACTTTATGAGTGAAAAGAATTGAGGATTACAAAAATACTTGTTTCTACACCTGAATTTTAAATACAACAGGTAGGAACCGGAAAGTGTGTTTTCATCGAAGCAAACGCTGAAGTGATATGTAACGAAGAACCAGTGGGTGTACTTTGCTTGTGGGCAATCTGACACTTAGGAATAGCGAAAAATAATCATATGAGTCTTGGGCTGTATTTTGCTGACAATTGAAACTGACCATTCACACGTCACACCAACTCATAAAATTAATCCTGTATAAGATTTGCCAGAAAAGTGACATTGTAGATAGTGAGGAAGTCAGCATACCTACAAATTGCCCAACAGTCAGACAATACAACTCAAATCTATCCATATCAGTATTACTAAAGTTATGTATTGTAAATTACACTTACCCATTCCATATTATCTGTATGTCTCCAACTTCAAAGGATAGTTTCAACTTTTCTTTGTTTTCAGCTTTTCTATAAATTAGTGTAAAAGGATCCGTGTTACGGGACGAGTCATTGTCCACAAAGTTGAAACCAAAGTAGAATATTTGTTGCTGGAAGGAAAAAAACACTGATTATTTTAGATGAAATTGATAAATTCCTGCTTTGGTAAGTCTGTTACAAATTGCACTCTTCCTCTATGTTTGCTATGCACCAGTGTGGAACTCTGCCGGCAGCATCTGCATTCCCTACCACATTTAACCTGTGCCTTCAAAGCAAGAGTAACCAGGCATCTTCTGGGGATGCTCATTCCATTACATGTAGACCTCATCAATTGCTTTCCGAGGTTCGAGCCAAAGTCAAGAGCAGGCTCATGTACTAATAAAAAATTGCTGAATTTGCTGGGAATCAAACTCAGGGCATGAATGAGCCTGTCGGGGTTGCGGGTTGTTTGAAAGAGATACTGCGGCTTCGGCTCAAGGGCTAAGAAGGAACATGGGTGGTTTTTAGTCATTAGAAGTCTGAAGCTCCCTTCCGCTCTGGCTCTGCCCAGAGCGGATTGATGAGGTAAAGCTTTTTAAATATCTTTTTAATAACATCAATCGTCACCATTCATATTACTCAACATTATAAATACCTGTGTAAAACTAAATGGTATTATCTGGCAATCAAAAATAGTCTGTAAAGTTGTCTTGACAGGGGTGCCAATCCTTTGTTCACCACGTTCCAACATGTATGGCAGATGAGTAGCTTTGTCCAATGTGATACTGATGCCCCAGGACAGGAGTATGGCTGTGTACGATACCTTGCTTGTACTATTCTTCTCTTGGCTCGAGGATAATACACTTATCTGGAAATTGTTAGAGATAGATAGTGGATGGTTTTATTTATTCTAATACATACTTAGATAAATTTTGCGGTGATTAATTCTTGTATTAGGTAAATGACAGGTGGAAGATTGTATACATGCCAGAAGCTTGCTAGGTAAGCACTTGGCTGGCTTAAAATATTTAAAGAATGTGAAACTCATTATCTTTTACTTAAATAAAAAAAAGTTATCTGGTAGAAAATGCTACTTACGAATAAAGCACTGGCATCATCCTCACAATACTTTAGGTTAGCTCGTTCTTCGATTTGGACGACATATTTTACTGACGAATTAGCTGCTACTTCGCTCACAAGAGCTTGTCGAATTTTAGACGCATACTGCTTCAATCTCACAGTATCATATTGTAAATTGTATAACGGTGACACTTTATTCAGCCGCCACGTTCCTTCATTGTAAATTGCTGCGAAATAATATAGATTTTTAGCAAAAGAAATTCGAAATGTTTGTAAACAACTCGTCTATCAAAAACCACTAATTGCTCTTACCAGATAATGGGTCACCTGTGACTACAGTTTTGTGAATCGAATTGTTTTCCTGCTGCCAAGCACGTCCTGGCCGATATAAAGACATATTTACCTATCTTTTATTCAATATTTTGTTGATATTTTAAACTATTTCGCACATTTGTTGATCTTTCAAAACAAACGGTTACTTTTTGAAGTTTTTGTGCATTGATGACTTCTGTCCACAGACTGTCTATCTGACATTTGATTTTTCCACAGACTTAAGGTGCGTTCCGAGTTACGCTGTAATCGATTTGAGCGTCCATAAACCCGTTCCGAATTACTGTGAGCGCGAAATCGATGTCCCTTGAATCGTCATAGGCCGCGTTCCGTATTACAAAATAATCGCTCACAGCGCTCATGTCTATATTTTGCGTTCCGATTTAGATATCACGATTATGACAGCTAAGAGCTGCCATCAATTCGGAACGCTCGTAAACGCGTTTACAGTGCTCACTCGTCACTCGATAACAAAAACATAACCCCAAAACCAAAACCTTTCACAAGACCTAATTTTCACAGAGCATTCTATCCTATTTTTGATATGGAACGAATACTCATGGTTATGCGACTCCAAAGAGATTTCAAAGAACCTAATGAAGGTATTTGTGCGACTCCAGCCAGTGAACCTCAGCTGTCAACTGTCATTTTTCTATTATCTCTAAACTTATACACAGGCTGGAGAGCATAGGATTTCGAGGTACTGCTCTCTCTCTTCTCAGCAGTTACCTTCAAAACAGGAAACAGGGGGTAAAAATTGGAAACTATGTTAGTGACGAAGAGAACGTGACGTATGGCGTCCCGCAGGGCAGTGTCCTCGGGCCGCCGCTCTTTTTGATCTATATTAATGAGCTCTGTAACCTTAGTATCAACGGCGCGAGGATACTGTCCTACGCGGATGACACCGCTATTATCTTCTCTGCTAAGACCTGGGACAAAGTTAGGCTGGAGGCTGAGAGTGGACTGGCTAGGGTTGGTGATTGGCTACGTGAGAATCTACTTACGCTAAATACCCAAAAAGCCAATTACGTCTGCTTTACTAAATATGCAAATTCTCAGCCTGCGCCTGTCTTTAACATTAGAATACATTCTTGTCGTACCCCAACCCTATCCACCTGTAGTTGCCCTGTAATTCATAAGGTAAATTCCGTCAAGTACCTAGGTATAGTAGTAGATCAAAGGTTGAGCTGGTACCCACACCTCGAACTAACTATAGCGAGGGTGAGAAAACTCATATGGGTTTTCAAATCCCTGAGACATGTTATGAATGCAGAACTACAGAATAAAATATATATCGCACTGGCCCAATCTGTAATCATAACCGGTTATTGATCTGCGGCCGCCGCGCGCTAAGTCACCGGCGCCGCGACCTTGGCAAAAAAAAAAGGTCGCCGCCGCGCGTGAGCGGCCGGCCTCTTATCTTATTTTACTGTTGACGTGTTGTAAACAATAGACGCTTCAAGTAATGTTTTTGTTCAAGCTTATGAGAGACCCTTTCAAGTGATGTCAAGTGTTTGTTGACATTTCGTCTCAAATTTATTATATTATTTCATAAACATTGACTAGGGTTGACAAAAAACATTACGTGAACTTTAAAAAATATTATTTCGAAAAGTAAATCGATACCATATATATTTTATGTGTTTTATTGCTGGAAGGGTTCTATTTACGTAAGATAAAATAAAAATAAACATAGTTGGTATTTTAAATATTATTTTACAGGCATTAGCCAACCAGGATTTATTGCCGACGGTGATTAATTTAATCACTTAAATTAAATAATTTATTACAAGTATACTATTTCACGTAAATTAAAAATATTGCTACTATCTGAAAGATAATTTAATAATGTAACTTACATATAAGTATTATGCTGATAGGTTTATACAATACAGTAAAATATGGACTTAATTAATTATTTAATTTAAAAAAAAAATGCACTCGACATTTTTTGTTTATTTATTTTTTGTGAATTTTGAGTAAACGAAATGCATACCGATGTTATTGTTTTCTACAAGAACCGCCCCTATGACGACCCCCTGACCAAGAAATACTCTCTTTAATTGCATTATTGTATCTCGGTATGGGGTGGAGCAGCTAAATCGTATTTTATAGATCTGGAGAGGGCACAGAGATCCTTGATTAAGGTCATGTACTGTAAACCCTATAGGTTCCCTACTGAAACTCTATACGCAATCTCTAAGCTGCTCTCCGTCAGAAAACTCTACATACTACACATGGTACTAAGATATCACAAAATTCTACCCTTTAGCCATGACAAACTTAAAAAAAGACGGTATGATATTGTAGCCCCCACATACTCAGCACGTTCAATTTTTGCTAGTCGTCAGAATGTAACTCAAGCCCCACGCGTCTACAATAAAGTAAATCGCATTCTCAACATTTACCCTATGCTGCTTTACGAGTGTAAGAAGACATTAACTGAATGGCTCTCCACACTTAATTATGATGCCGTTGAGGACATTTTGGCGACCCTGGGTTGAGCGTCATGCATACTGACACACACACACACACACACATACTTACACTCCAACACACACACACATACACACACACTCCAACACACACACATACACACACACTCCAATACACACACACACACACACACTCCAACACACTTCCACACTCATTCACATATACACACGCCCACTCACACATGCACCCACTCTTACCCACACAAATACACACAAAATATACACCTACACACTCATGAACACACTTATAAACACACATTTATACTAAACACACTGCCATAAACACAAATCAAAATTTTTTCTTTTATTCATTTTTCTTTTTATTGTTTTTTGAAAAAATATGTAACTTAGACCTAATTAGCACAGATAAACAATTGTTAATTAATTCGAGGAAGAGCGAGGTTTATCCCATCACAAGTATCTTCGGATTACTTACTGGGAAGCCCCGGCAACTTAAATGTATAGATTTAAGAAAATAAACACATTTTTATTTATTATTTTTGACAGCGCTCACGGTGATATTTATTTGGGGCATGGTCGGTCTAATCGCAAGATGGCGCATGTCATGACGTCATCTATGACGATTCAAGGAACATCGATATCGCGCTCACAGTAATTCGGAACGGGTTTATGGACGCTCAAATCGATTACAGCGTAACTCGGAATGCACCCATAGATGACGTCATGACATGCGCCATCTTCCGATTACACCGACCATGCCCCAAATAAATATCACCGTGAGCGCTATCAAAAATGACAGATGTCACTGGACAAATCGTCGTTCTCTACCTCAAAATCTGAGTTATCCGAGTCGATAGAGTCAACATGGAGTCAACCAACACTTCCATTTCAAAAATAGGATAGAATGCTCTGTGAAAATTAGGTCTTGTGAAAGGTTTTGGTTTTGGGGTTATGTTTTTGTTATCGAGTGCACTGTGAACGCGTTTACGAGCGTTCCGAATTGATGACAGCTCTTAGCTGTCATAATCGTGATATCTAAGGCCGCGTTCCTTAGAACCGTATTACAAAATAATCGCTCACAGCACTCACGTCTATATTTTGCGTTCTGATTTAGGGTGCGTTCCGAATTACGCTGTAATTGATTTGAGCGTCCATAAACACGTACCGAATTACTGTGAGCGCGATATCGATGTCCCTTGAATCGTCATAGATGACGTCATGACATGCGCCATCTTGCGATTACACCGACCATGCCCCAAATAAATATCACCGTGAGCGCTGTCAAAATCAAAGTAAAAAATGACAGATGTCTGATGCGTGTGTGTGTGTGTCTGGGTGTGTGTGTGTTCACAGCTGAGGTTCACTGGCTGGAGTCGCACAAATACATTCAATTAGTTCTTTGAAATTTCTTTGGAGTCTCATAACCATGAGTATTCAAGTAAATATACAAGACGAGCCTAACGGGCGACGAATTTCTCTCATGCAGGTTATGTTTTTGTTACACGTGACGAGTGAGCACTGTAAACGCGTTAACGAGCGTTCCGAATTGATGACAGGTCTTAGCTGTCATAATCGTGATAGCTAATTCGGAACGCAAAATATAGACGTGAGCGCTGTGAGCGATTATTTTTTAATACGGAACGCGGCCCCAGGGCATGGTCGGTGTAATCGCAAGATTTTTATTTTTATTTTATTTTTACTACATTGGGACACAAAACAATTACATGTTTTAATATTACTTTAAAAGTTATGAGCTAAAGTGGGCTAGGGTAAACATGTAATCCACACTAATGTCCGCGGAATAAATATACTAGGGTAAGTTTGAAAAAGAACGCGCGTCAGGCCACAAGCAGCATTTTGAGGAATTGAAATAATTATTGAAGCAATTCGACGGCCAATTTTTAAAATTTTGTAAGGGATAAAGAGAATACATCAAGATCATTAAAGTGTGTAATAAATGTTTGTAAGAGACGGCGAAGAGGTGCCCGCTCACCAGCGCGGGTTCTGCACTGTGCAGTGTGGAACAGCCTGGGAACGCGCACCCCTCGCCGCATTACAGTTCTGGGTACAGTGTAACAAACTTTATTTGTAATATCGGAACAGTCGAACTTGTTATTACATATACCATGAACCATCATGGCCATCAATAACGTGCGTCTGGACTCAAGGCTCAGAAGTTTATATTGTTTTAATAATGCTATGTAAGACAATTTTGAATGATAGCACTTGAAGTGCATGGAGCGTAAAAATTTTTTTTGGACCATTTCGAGACTATGTTTATGGGTGAAGTCCAAAATATTGACGCACATGTCACAATAGTGTCACAGAATGTTGTGCGATAGTGACTCAAAAGTCGCACAGAAATATTGGCTACAGTAACACAATAGTGGCACAAAACGGTAGCAAAAAACTATAAAGTTGAGGTTACAATAAGTGTTGTATAAACATAAAGTTCATAAAAATAGGAAAATAGATAATCTAACATTTTTGGCAAAATTAAGTACGCTTAGACGAAATTAAAACAACATTATAATCTTGAGCAAGTTTAATTCAGTCTCCAAAATTTACAGTACCTACGTAAGTATTTGGTTATCCTGGACAGTAAGTTAAATTGGAGCAGTCATCTTGACAACAAGCTTAACAGGGCCTGCATCACCTTTTGGCAATGCAGGAGGATGATAGGTAAGAAGTGGGGCCTATCCCCCAAAATTATACTGTGGCTTTACTGTGCGGTAATCCGACCCATGATCACCTACGGGGCAGTGGTCTGGTGGCCCCGTACCAAATTAATAACAGCCATAAACAAGCTGCAACGTATGCAAAGGCTCGCCTGCATGGCGATCACAGGCTGCATGAGGACAACTCCGACTGCAGCCCTCGAAGCCATACTGGGGATTCCGCCGCTCCACCTGTTCATTCAACAAGAAGCAACGATGACGGCGGTGCGCCTTAATACGCTACAACTCTGGGGTAAGAAGTACACGCAGCATACTGCGGCACTAGAGGGACTCCAAAGCGAATTTCCCCTGGTGAAAGCTGTTAATGATCGAGTACCCAAACAGTACGTATTCGACAAGAAGTACAAAATCCAACTCCATGAGGACCACCGCTGCGAGGGACTTAGCCCCGCAGAATTGCGGATCTTCACGGATGGATCCAAAACAGGTACTGGCACTGGAGCCGGAGTCTTCTCGGAGGATCTCAATATCCACATAGCCGTACCTTTAGGTGCCCACAACACTGTCTTTCAGGCAGAATGCATGGGCATCTCCCTGGCGGCATCAGCCATCTTGGCACGGGAGGTAAAGGATCAATCCATCCGTATACTCTCTGACAGCATGGCGGTGCTGCTGGCATTAAGGAGCCACACGGTCAATTCCGGGCTAATATACGAGTGCCACCAACGCCTGAACCAGGTAGGTAACCTCAACAATATAACCATTCAATGGATTAAAGGACATAGCGACTCCCGAGGCAACGATGCAGCGGACGAGCTCGCTCGAAGAGGCTCAAGCATGGCGGCGGTGGGACCAGAACCCATCGTGCCGCTCCCTTTCGGTTATCTTCGTACGCTGGTAAGGAAACGTACCAGAGAACTTCACGCCAAGCTATGGCTAGACCACGGCGAGTGCAGGCAGGCCAAGGAGGCGCTTCCCGCCATCGACGCCCGCCTCACCAAACAAGCGCTCCGGCTGACTAAGCTGCAGCTACGCACAGTGACGGCCGCCATCACTGGACACGGTACATTTAATAAGCACCTCTTTGTTATAGGTGTCACGGATAGTCCTCTGTGTCGAGCCTGCATGGAGGAAGAAGAAACAGCAGCCCACGTGCTCCTGCACTGTCCAGGGGTTGCCCCATACAGGGCCAAGTACTTCGGTAACCCAGGTACTCTCCGCGAGATTGCCGGTAACATCAAGGGGTTGCTGGCTTTTCTCGGGGAGCTTCGGTGGATCGAATAAGATTCCCACCCGCACGCAAAACCCACGCTCCGGGCGTGGAGTTGCGGACACTAGCCCGATGCATCTATCTATCTATCTATCTAAGTATTTGGTTTTAACATAAAAAACAACAAAAAATACTTGAAAATTCAATACTTCTTAGAACTTATTAATTTTTTAACAAAAAATAAAATCAGTAAAAAATAGACAACAATTAGAAACTTTTATAGCAAAATCAGTCACGCTACTATGACGTATTAAAATAATCATAATCATTTATAATTATATGAGCAAGTTTTACTAAGTGCTCTAAAACGTAACGTAATAAAAAAGTGGAATTTACAGCAACATAAAATTATAGAAAATTCAACAATATTATGATCTC
Source organism: Diarsia mendica (assembly GCA_949316265.1). Lineage (NCBI taxonomy): Eukaryota > Metazoa > Arthropoda > Insecta > Lepidoptera > Noctuidae > Diarsia > Diarsia mendica. Next base: position 10,665,743 of record OX438902.1, on the reverse strand, counting down.
TTCATTGTATACGGCTGCGGAGTGTAGGTAGTTAGGTACGCACCGAAGACGACGCGGACGCACGCAACGTACGCGTAGGTAACTAACTCGTGGCGCTAATACCGGTTTAATGCATTTTGCGAATATTGCGATTAAAACGATCAAAAAGTAACTATCCCAATACCTATTCAATTATTGATTGCATTCTCAAATGCTAAACAACTAAAGTACTAAGTGTATCCCAACCTTTTATTGGTAGTACAGTTGTGGTGACACAGAAATTGTTCAACTGGTGTTACAAAAGTAATACAAAAGTGTCACATTTGTGAGGTAGCACAGTAACTAAATATTGATTACTCTGAAACTACACTGTGAATCGTATTGAAATGAACATTGCACAAAAGCCTATGCTTTTTTTTATATAGAGCACTATTAAATAATAATTAAAACACAAAACTTAGCGTAAAAATCGTCGAAAAACCTGTCGAAAAATTTCTGACCACGCTAAATCACTTTGAGTTTGACATTGAAAATAAGTCAATAAGGCCGTTAAGCTCTAGCTGTCATAGACAATTACGCGCAGTATTGCCAGTCCTCCAAAATGAAATCCTACCTTGTTTCAAGTCTATAGAAACTGCCAATGAAAACGGTTGCACAAGATAAGTAGCACAATTGTTTAAAATCGCACATAAATAAAAAGAAACAGTAAATAAGCATAATAATGCGGTTAGTTCCTTACAGTCTATGTGAAAAGGGTTGCCGATTCTACGCTTTTGCTTTAGAATTCAATATTCAGCCTTTATGTTACTTTGAACTTATTCAGAAATATCCTCAAAGTTCACCCTCCAAAATTATTATACCGTTTTGTACACAATTTGTTCCCGTTAGTGGAGAAATTATTTAATTTACTCTGCTATTGAGTATTATTCTATAACTTTGAGTATTTGGCGTGCTGGACCAATAGCCATTTAATTTAGTATTAATTGTCATAAAATTCTATCAGACATAGTTTTCAAGAAAAATGGTTGGGAAATTTTTATTCGGGCAAATGCGTCAAAATTTTGGTCTTTACCCTTATACGTCTTATCGTATAAAGGACACCAAGATGGCGCATGTCATGACGTCATCTATGACGATTCAAGGGAGGGACATCGATATCGCGCTCACAGTAATTCGGTACGGGTTTATGGACGCTCAAATCGATTACAGCGTAATTCGGAACGCACCCATGAGTCCCTATAATGCACGTCACAGCAACGTACGTACCAGCAGTGCACGACACTGGAATGTACAACACAGGAGTGTACGACACTGTAATTGGCGACATCGCGACCGAGAATGTACAGCACGCCAATCGGCGACATCGCCCGACTGGTTGGCCGACTGGTCGGCTCGAAATTTTGGGACTTGGATACTAGGTAATTGAGCTAGGTAGTGCTGTCCGAAAGACGATTGATTGCGTGATTGAAAAATTGATAGGGACTCGATCAGCCATTGACCGTTATAACACGTTCCATTTTAAGTGTGTTATGTCCAGCGATATTTATATTTATATTATATTAAAATTTATATTTTACTTTCACCAGGAATTTAAAAAAGGCGAATAAAAACTCTGTGAAAATTGCATGGAAAAAGTAAGTAAGGGTGCGATATTTGAAATTTGTTTGTTTATTGTCTAAAGTATTATGACTTTTGGGTCCAAATTTTAATGCATGAAATAAAAAAAACAAACAAAAAAACTCGATTCACTTTGGCTGGGATCGAACTCACGTCACAAGATTGTAAAGCAGCGCTGTACCCCCAGCTGGCTTGTTATAAACCGTGGCGAATATGTAGATCTTAAGCCTGAAAAACACATGCTACTAGAAAAGCATGCTTGTTTGTTAGTAGGTAGTATTGTCCTAAAAAGCATGCTTTCCGAGTGTGCACATTTGCTCTGAAGCACAGACCTCAAAAGCATACTTTTTACGATCATATTCTTTTTATCACGTCTGAGTGACATTATCTTAAGCCGCGTCCCCACTAGAGTCGGGCAGCCGTGCCACATGAGTTGACATGAGTGTGGACGTAAGCGAGGCATGAGCCGCGTGGGCGTGGACTAACAGGAACGTTTGGCCGCATCTCCAATTAGGCCGCGCGGCTCCGTTAGACTGAGACGCGCCCTAACAGGAACGTTTCGGGTGACTTTAGTGGGGACGCGGCTTTACAGTCTTTTATTGGAGACACTGACAGACAACAACAAAAAGGTGAAGGTGAAAGGGGAAACACGAAAAAACATAAAATAGTAAAACCAATGGTACACAAACCATGGTACGACCTCAAAAGCGTACTTTTTACGATCATACTTCTTTTTAGCACGTCTGAGTGGCATTATCTTAAGCTGCGACCCCACAAAATCCACGCGGCCTAATAGGCAACAACTTCCGGCGGCGTCCCGACTTAGGCCGCGCGGTTCTATGAGGCCGAGCAGCGAGCCTAACAGGAACGTTTCGGGTGACGTAAGTGGGGACGCGGCTTTACAGTTTTATATTGGATACACTGACAGAAAACAACAAAAAGGTGGCAGCACGATAAAAAAAACATATAAAATAGTAAAACCAAAGAATATCAAAAAAGAGGTTTTAGACATCGTGATAGAAAGCACGAAAAATAGACTGGCTTGCGATTAGGTAGCATACTTATTTACAAATATTCGCCACGGTTTATAGCAAGCCAGCTGGGGGTACAGCCACAGGGTACAGCGCTGCTTTACAATCTTGTGACGTGAGTTCGATCCCAGCCAAAGTGAATCGAGTTTTTTTGTTTATTTTTTTATTTCACCAAATGACATTATCTACTCGTGCTGTACACCGTGCACCGGCTAGGGCTTGATAATTTGAATCGCTTGCTCTTGCATCCAAGTTGAGGGAGTCCCGGTCAACGGAGCGTCATCCACTTCGCTGGGCTCCTACATCTGAATGGTTTCTAAAAGAATCAAAATAAAAAACAAACACATAAAATAAAATAAAAAGAACATGACTCGATTCACAAAAAGAAAATCCACAACCTATGCTGGCGAATTTACTCCTTGTATGCATCATGCCCGAGCGTACACAAAGCACTGCCTGCAGGGCCTGCTTGCAGTTACTGCCAAAGAAGGTGTTGCTCCACAAAGCTTCTGTAGCGGATCGTTGCTGGGTTGCATGCGAAAGGAAACTTCGAATTATGAAACTGAACTGTGGGGTAGCTGCGCAGACGACTCCGCTGCGCATACGCGGCCGTCCCAAACGGCGTGGTGTCTCACTTGCGACTACCCATATATATATTGTAGTCTTTGCTTGCGACTCTCGGGCGACTGTCCGTGCTCGGTGGCGGGGGCGCGCGGGATCGCCCAGCGATTCCGCTCCGTCGCGCCACCTCGCGCATTTTCAGTGGTATTATAGATGTACGATTCGCAACGAAGTTTGCAACGCAACCACCCCGCCTTTTATTAATATATAATTCAAAACGTTACAACTTGGTTTGGGTAACAATTAGGCACAATACAATAAAACAATAAATAAAAAGGAAAGGTACAATATTACAGTTAAGTAGGACCGATATTATTATTTTAAAACTTAAACCTAAAAGACCGCATCGAGCCGTCCATCATCGCCAACAGCTTCGATATTTTGTGTAAGTAGTCCATCTCAGAGATGCTGCACAGCTTGCAGTATTTGGAGTGGCGTGCATTGGGCTAGCAGAACGAAACTGCGGCCTTGCGGTAGGGTGAACAATTAAAATATCGGCCCTGCATAAATACATACAATACAATTTGCAGTGTCACTGCAGGCAGGGGCCTGCAGGCAGTGCTTTGAGTAGGGACCTATATTGAAACATGCAGAATCATCACTGGCTGCTTACTGTTTTATATCAAACTCGCAAGAGTGGCTCTCTCTGAAGTCCGAAGAGAGGTGTTGATTGCTCCTCCGAAAAATATAAACAAGAGACTGAGAAACGTCAAGCCGCATCCCCATTAGATGCCGCGCGGCATTTAGGCTGCGAGGCTCGGCCTCGCGGCCGGCAAGAATCCCACCGAGTCACAGTGTGACACGATTGGGTTTGACTCGTTGGGAACTCATTATATTATTTAGTTAGACGAATGGCACCGCACTCGTAAATAAGGTAGGTACTCAATAAATGTGCTGTTATTATGGATTTGTATTTTCTATCGATATATTCAGAAGTCCAGGAAACAATCCCTAATGCTGGAACCACGGGTAACGAGAACGACTCCTACTGTAGGTAAATGAAACCTTCGGACTACGCTACCATTATACCGCGTAAAAAAATATTTTGTTTTTAATTTATTTTTTCAAATTCAAATTTAGAATCATTCAAAAAGGTTTACAAAATAAACTTTCTTCAAAAGAATTAAAAAATGGCCAGTATTTTTTGAGTATAAGAACTTTATACAAAATATCCCTAGACAGTGTTGTGTGTATTATAATAAAAGTATTCTGTGGTGAGAGCAGCGGTGACCCAGTGGTGGCGGCCCCGACTTACGAACAGTAGGTCGTGGGTTCGAACCCAGGCAGGCACATTACTTTGTGTAATTTATTTCAACACCTCTTCTCTCAAAACGGTGAAGGAAACCGGCATGTCTTAGAACCAAAAAATTCGAAGACATGTGACATCTACCAAATCCGCATTGAGCCCGCGTAGTAGATTATAGCCCATTCCCTCTCAAAAGAGAGGAGGCCTGTGTCCCAGCAGTGGGAACATTAATAGGCTGTTGACGATGATGATTCTGCGGTGCGCAACCTGTAATCCTAATCCCAGATGGATTACAGGTTGCGCACCACACCATTCATGCGCACTACACAGCTTGTAACTTCTTTCCATGCAAACGCAAAATTGAATCGTGGATGTTTGATTGTTCCATTGAATAGGTAAATCCACCCCACTGACCAAATGTTCTCTCACCACCGGGAGCGTCTATTTGTATCATATTGCTCAAAATCTGGATTGTTATATTACAAGTGGTGAGGGTGCGCCATTATGGCGGAAGCGCCAGGGTATTCAAATTTTCTTACGCGTTTTGCAATTAGCAGGTTATTGTCAGGTTAAACACTAATCACAAATCAATGTTTAGTGTTCATTTTTTAATAGTTTGTATTAATATAATGCCAAAAATCACATTTTTATAATTTAACCTAGAATAAAATTAAAAATTATTTCAAATCCTATATTTTTAATCTGTTGTCACGTGATTGCAAACATGAAGTTATAGATAAATATGGAGACCACACTTCGAATACCTACTTGAAGCAAAACTTATGCATCGCTATCTCGCTCTCTGTGGGCTGACCCTCTCTTTCTAAGTAGGGTAACCTTTATTTTATTTTACCTAGGACATTACGTAGTTCCTTTTCATAACTTGTGTTTGATTAAATTAATATATCCACATCTCTGTTCACTTCTAGATTGATGAAAGATGCCAATGATAAATTACGAAAGAAGCTGTTTACTTACAGTGTGAAAGTTCCTGATTTTTTTTGGCAGTTTGTCATTTTCAATCACGCAAAAAAGTCTTACGTAATTTCGCACAGAAATAGAATATAGACCATGGCCAGTATAAAACTTTAGTTCCTGTAGCAATACGAAATTAATGATCTTCTATCTATCTTCTATCTATATAAATAAAAAGAGAAGTCCTGACAGACTGACTCATCAACGCCCAGCCCAAACCCTTGGACCTAGAAAGCTGAAATTTTGCACAGACGTTCCCTTTATAATCTAGACAAGGAATAAGGAAGGATTTTTTGAAATTCAACCCCTAAGGGAGTTAAATAGGGGATGAAAGTTTGTATGGAAAATCGCCATTTTCACGTGGGCGAAGCCGCTGGCAAAAGCTAGTAAATCATAATGACAGAAGAGGTGGTGACACGACCACGGTGGTAGCCTACCGCAAGGGCTGGTGGGATGGCTCAAGATAATGAATCTGGAAGGATTTGGGAGAGATTTTTGCCCAGTACAACTCTTACTATAAAATCATGAAATCACAAAAAAGAAATTAGATGTTTCTTTTATTTTGTAGACTAATGAAAATGATACATATAAGATGTTTTTTTTTTAAAGATTTCTGGGTAAGTCAGTGTTAAGGTTTTTTACCACTGTGGAATTTTTAATATTATGTATTTTCATCTAAATACGGGGCTATAATAGGAACGGTAATACATATATGTATAAAACCTCAAAAAGAAACAAAAACACTTTCTAAATTAAAATCATTTTATTATATTACGAAGACATGTCCTGATTTTTTTAGTCTGTCGTAAAACTCTTTGCTTAAGAATCTTAGATTTCTTCTGCAGTATTTTTTCTTCAGTTGATTTTATTTACACCTGTACGCCCCTATCAATCTTCGTAGAGACCTGGGCTTCGCTGTTGACCTAAAACCAGAAGAGTGTGAAATCAGAACATAATTTTTTATTATTCATTACATTTACTGTATTATTTAAATAGTAATTGGCTATTTGACTACTGTTAAAAATTCACGAAAATGTTATGTTATTTCAAAGAACTAACAGAAATAACACGGTGTGTGAAAAAAGTAATGAAATGTAATAAAGCGAGTATGATAATGACTATATAATTAATGAAGGTCCCACGGAAAGTCCCAGATATATCCCCAATATGGTCACACTACTTCAGTATGACTCCTTATAAACAAAAACAAATAAAATTGCAGAAAGTCCATGAAATTCAATGTAAAACTGTTTGGTCTTTACATAGTTATCTAAGTTATCATTGATTAAATCATAGGTCAAGCTTTTATGAAGTAATTAATTGAAAATACAAAGAAATATGCAGAAATATGTTTACAATTATTCAGTGTCAAAAATCCCGATTTAAACACTTACGCGTGAAATCTTATATCACCTCCTGGACACCACGTACTACCACAACCACGCACTACACAAGTTTGCACCATTTTCTCAATTATAACTTTGATTACAGGCAAATATCTCAAACGAAACTGTGAACCGCAAAGTAAACAACCGCCATATTGGTACGATTTATGTTGACATGTGGGGCCAATGTTGCCACATTACCACATCCTTAGGAAATGGGAAAATAATTCACTGATTCGCCAACCTTGTCAAGCATTCGTGACATACTATTTTGGAATTTTAATTTCAGTAATCTTAGTTTAGCTTTTTATTTATTAGCACATTATTTGACAGTATTTAACTTCTGATTACATTTGTGTGGTGACTCTTTTTAAAAATGAATAAGGAGGTTTTAATAACGAGATAGCAATACTATCGTCCACCTTAGAAAGAGAGGTAAGCCCACAGAGAGTGAGATAGAGAATCGTAGGTATTTGACTCAAACTTTTGTTCTAAGGCTGCGGTTCAAATTGTACGATGTGCGCTATTGGTACTGTGTTCGTGCATAAAATCGGTTTATTTTGTACAAACATGAGCTCTTCTTAGCAGTGTGACGTCATGATTTACGTCATCGATCGCTACCAACGGCGCACACAAAAATTTGGTAGTACAGTGTGTGCGGAGACGTCAAATTCGAATTTGACAAGTGTCAAGGAAAGCAATTGACTTGTTTTTATTTTGCTTTTAGATGTTGTGTGTTGTTGCACCATTATTTAGATATTATTCAATGAAAAATGTCGCAGTACGTAAATAAATAATTCCGAGAGGGGTTTAATATTATGTTCTGTGCTTTCGGCTTAGTTCCGAGGTTATAATTTTTGACAGAAGTGACATTACAGGGCTATTGACTGGTTCAAATTGAAAGTGTACCGATGGTAAACATTCAATTTGAACAGCTAGTTTGTAGCGTTGGCACGTTTGTAAAGGATCGTACAATTTGAACCGCAGCCTAAGTGTGGCCTCCATATTTACCTATTTCTTCATGATTGCAAACGCTTGCCATATGTCACAGATCTCAAAAGTCAAAACAAGCTGTCGTCAAACGTCAAACACGTTTACAACAACGCACGCAACTTGTTTGTACTTCTCTGTATTTTCTTATTTTGCGATCTTACCGACGAATTAATCTGTGAACTACTTAATATTAATACTACGATGGAATCTAGATTCATTAAAGGGAATAGTTCCAACTTACCAAAGATAGATTATTTGATGGTGGCAAACTTTTTTGCAAGAAACAAAGATTTTTGTGGTTCAGAATTCAGGAACGTGAAAACATCTTTGTAAGTACAGTTTTATGTTTAATACTATTTATCTATCTACAAATACATAAAAAACATTCAAGTACATATGCAATAGATGATTTTCTGCTTTTTATATCTATTTTATCGTGTTTAAAACTTCGTTTAAATCATTGTTTATAGAGTTAGGTTATGTGCGTAAAATAATAAGTTTGTAACAGCTCGTTTGTTTGATTGTTTCAGATCTTCAAGAGAATCTTATGGCGATGATGCTGTTGGATATGTCCAAATAAAAAGAGACCTAAATGTGTGTACTATTAAGTGTCGTGTATGCCCTGAGCACAAAGTTCGCTCTACGCCTTACGCAGTCACTGTTATTGTGGACGAAAAGAATGGTGCTGTCGTGAGTTCTAAATGCCATGATTGTGCGGCATCGGCAGGCGGTTGCAAGCATGCCGTTGCTTTTTTTAATGTGGTTGCATCGGAGAAGTGAAGAACCTTCTTGCACACAAGTCAACTTTATCCAAAGTTGGTTCGTCAATAAAATATGTAACGGCCTTGGAAATGGGATCAGGAATAGCGTCAACATCTGAAGATACAAAGGCATCAAAAACTGTGAGCTACTAAGACATGTGCAAAATAATCCAAAGGATTTTGATACAATATCAATGTCAGTTATCTCTCATGTATAGAGATAAAAGTTGTGAAGAATTAAAAAAAAATATGTTCATCATTTACTAGAGATATTTTAGTAAAGGCGGATCAAAGTACAAGGGATCAAGCCGAAAGCCACTTATGGCATGAGCTAAGGTTTGCTCGAATAACAGCATCAAAATCTTATGAAGTCGGTAAATGTCAGACTAGTGATGGGGCATTAGTCGGGCTGATCATGGGTGGTAAAGTGCCTGATACACCAGCTATTAAAAGAGGCAGAGAGTTGGAAAATAAAGTGCTTGAGGTACTACAGACAAAGCTAAATAAAAAAACGGGTTGCACTCCGGGAGTGCCGGCAGAAGTGAAAACTTGATTATTAACGTTGAGCATGTTTGATATTTTGGAATGGTTAGGGAATAATTTTGCACCAATTGCTTTAACAGTATAAAAGTACTATCATTTATGTGGTAGAATACAATATTGATTTATTGCGCTATCGTACACAAACATGACAATTTATATTACATTAAAAATTTAACACTTTAAAACTATTACAATTATTTTACATTAAAAAGTTTATCTCTCCGAAAAATCAACTTTCATCCATAATTTCAACGACTTTTTCACCATCATCATTACCAGAACTATCATCGCCAATCTCTAAAACTGATACGATAGGTTTATGGTAGCTGAAGTAAGAAACGAACAGTTTTGATTCGAACCTATTTAAATGTCTAATAAAGACCGCATCAATAGTAGTTTTGTATTTCGTTGTGCTAAGATTGCGATCATTCGACATAGATTCAATTATTCCGCCATAACTATGCTAACCCATTTATTTTGTCTTTCCCTGTCCTCCGATCGGAACTCCGATTGGTAGGAGGAGCGGGAATATTTTTTCCCATGCCTCCGATTAAGCATCATAAAAACATTGTACAGTCTAGTTCAAAATAAATTATTTTTGTATTTTATTGACTGTACAGTCGACATCGTTAACGTTCAGGGTCAAAATGTCTCAACTCCCACACGACTAGTCTAAGATCGATAGTTTCCGAGATATAGCCGTTTCAATTTTGACAGCTGTCATCCGAAATGTAGATCTCATTGAGATCTATCACTTGTCCCTACACACAACTAGTCTAAGGTCGATAGTTTCCGAGATAATATAGCTGTTTCAATTTTGACAGCTGTCATCCGAAATGTAGATCTCATTGAGACCTATCACTTGTCCCTACACACAACTAGTCTAAGGTCGATAGTTTCCGAGATATAGCCGTTTCAATTTTGACAGCTGTCATCTGAAATGTAGATCTCATTGAGACCTATCACTTGTCCCTACACACAACTAGTCTAAGGTCGATAGTTTCCGAGATATAGCCGTTTCAATTTTGACAGCTGTCATCCGAAATGTAGATCTCATTGAGACCTATCACTTGTCCCTACACACAACTAGTCTTAGGTCGATAGTTTCCGAGATATAGCCGTTTCAATTTTGACAGCTGTCATCCGAAATGTAGATCTCATTGAGACCTATCACTTGTCCCTACACACAACTAGTCTAAGGTCGATAGTTTCCGAGATATAGCTGTTTCAATTTTGACAGCTGTCATCCGAAATGTAGATCTCATTGAGACCTATCACTTGTCCCTACACACAACTAGTCTAAGGTCGATAGTTTCCGAGATATAGCCGTTTCAATTTTGACAGCTGTCATCTGAAATGTAGATCTCATTGAGACCTATCACTTGTCCCTACACACAACTAGTCTAAGGTCGATAGTTTCCGAGATATAGCCGTTTCAATTTTGACAGCTGTCATCCGAAATGTAGATCTCATTGAGACCTATCAATTGTCCCTACACACAACTAGTCTAAGGTCGATAGTTTCCGAGATATAGCTGTTTCAATTTTGACAGCTGTCATCATTATTATTATTATTATTATTTAGGGAAAACATGTTCTGTTTCATAGCTCGTTGGCTAGTTTAAGCTACGTTAACGGGCCTTAGCCAAAGTCAGCGTAGCGTGTGTGTGTGTGTGTGTTGTGAAATATTTCATTTTCGTCAATCTGCATGAACTTCCTCACTATTCTGCAGGTTATTATTATTATTATTAATTATTATTAATTATTATTATTAATTATATTATTATTATTAATAATTTTATTATTATTATTATTAATTATATTATTATTAATAATAATTATTATTATTATTAAGCGCCCTGCGCTGCCTAAACGAAACAGTAGGCCCAGGCATACATTTTCGCCGCGCCGTAGAGAGGGGATAGCTGTCTACTCTCCATCCGTCTTACGCTTTTTCGATCAGGGTCACGTGGTCACGTGTCCTGACGAATTTTCGATCAGGGTCACGTGGTCACGTATCCTGACGCGAGTTTAAGATTTTATACCCATCACAGAACAATTTCCCAAAGTGCTCAACGCCGCTAAAGAAGTTTTCACTTCAAAAAAACGGGTTGCACTCCGGGAGTGCCGGCAGAAGTGAAAACTTGATTATTAACGTTGAGCATGTTTGATATTTTGGAATGGTTAGGGAATAATTTTGCACCAATTGCTTTAACAGTATAAAAGTACTATCATTTATGTGGTAGAATACAATATTGATTTATTGCGCTATCGTACACAAACATGACAATTTATATTACATTAAAAATTTAACACTTTAAAACTATTACAATTATTTTACATTAAAAAGTTTATCTCTCCGAAAAATCAACTTTCATCCATAATTTCAACGACTTTTTCACCATCATCATTACCAGAACTATCATCGCCAATCTCTAAAACTGATACGATAGGTTTATGGTAGCTGAAGTAAGAAACGAACAGTTTTGATTCGAACCTATTTAAATGTCTAATAAAGACCGCATCAATAGTAGTTTTGTATTTCGTTGTGCTAAGATTGCGATCATTCGACATAGATTCAATTATTCCGCCATAACTATGCTAACCCATTTATTTTGTCTTTCCCTGTCCTCCGATCGGAACTCCGATTGGTAGGAGGAGCGGGAATATTTTTTCCCATGCCTCCGATTAAGCATCATAAAAACATTGTACAGTCTAGTTCAAAATAAATTATTTTTGTATTTTATTGACTGTACAGTCGACATCGTTAACGTTCAGGGTCAAAATGTCTCAACTCCCACACGACTAGTCTAAGATCGATAGTTTCCGAGATATAGCCGTTTCAATTTTGACAGCTGTCATCCGAAATGTAGATCTCATTGAGATCTATCACTTGTCCCTACACACAACTAGTCTAAGGTCGATAGTTTCCGAGATAATATAGCTGTTTCAATTTTGACAGCTGTCATCCGAAATGTAGATCTCATTGAGACCTATCACTTGTCCCTACACACAACTAGTCTAAGGTCGATAGTTTCCGAGATATAGCCGTTTCAATTTTGACAGCTGTCATCTGAAATGTAGATCTCATTGAGACCTATCACTTGTCCCTACACACAACTAGTCTAAGGTCGATAGTTTCCGAGATATAGCCGTTTCAATTTTGACAGCTGTCATCCGAAATGTAGATCTCATTGAGACCTATCACTTGTCCCTACACACAACTAGTCTTAGGTCGATAGTTTCCGAGATATAGCCGTTTCAATTTTGACAGCTGTCATCCGAAATGTAGATCTCATTGAGACCTATCACTTGTCCCTACACACAACTAGTCTAAGGTCGATAGTTTCCGAGATATAGCTGTTTCAATTTTGACAGCTGTCATCCGAAATGTAGATCTCATTGAGACCTATCACTTGTCCCTACACACAACTAGTCTAAGGTCGATAGTTTCCGAGATATAGCCGTTTCAATTTTGACAGCTGTCATCTGAAATGTAGATCTCATTGAGACCTATCACTTGTCCCTACACACAACTAGTCTAAGGTCGATAGTTTCCGAGATATAGCCGTTTCAATTTTGACAGCTGTCATCCGAAATGTAGATCTCATTGAGACCTATCAATTGTCCCTACACACAACTAGTCTAAGGTCGATAGTTTCCGAGATATAGCTGTTTCAATTTTGACAGCTGTCATCATTATTATTATTATTATTATTTAGGGAAAACATGTTCTGTTTCATAGCTCGTTGGCTAGTTTAAGCTACGTTAACGGGCCTTAGCCAAAGTCAGCGTAGCGTGTGTGTGTGTGTGTGTTGTGAAATATTTCATTTTCGTCAATCTGCATGAACTTCCTCACTATTCTGCAGGTTATTATTATTATTATTAATTATTATTAATTATTATTATTAATTATATTATTATTATTAATAATTTTATTATTATTATTATTAATTATATTATTATTAATAATAATTATTATTATTATTAAGCGCCCTGCGCTGCCTAAACGAAACAGTAGGCCCAGGCATACATTTTCGCCGCGCCGTAGAGAGGGGATAGCTGTCTACTCTCCATCCGTCTTACGCTTTTTCGATCAGGGTCACGTGGTCACGTGTCCTGACGAATTTTCGATCAGGGTCACGTGGTCACGTATCCTGACGCGAGTTTAAGATTTTATACCCATCACAGAACAATTTCCCAAAGTGCTCAACGCCGCTAAAGAAGTTTTCACTTCAAAAAAATCAGAGAGGTGGCCTTTTTTTAAGTAAAAGTTTTTTCATGATTGCTGGTTCACCAGATGTAATAGGTCAGGATTTTATTATTGAAATTAAATGTCCATATTGTCCATTTAGTGAAGAAACTTATAAAAACTACATACAAAATGGAAAGCCAACAAAAAAGTTTTACTCACAAATGCAATTACAAATGTATGTTTGTGGTATAAAAAAATGTTATTTTTGTGTTGCAGATAGTAAATTTCAAAATAATAATAAAGTTGAAATTATATGTGTAGAATACGACGAAGCATAATATATGTCAAATCTTTAATGGAAACTAGTGATATTTTGGAAAACCCAGATCTATCCATTACCTATTGTTTAAAATGTCATAGATGTAATTTGATAATAAAATTCAGTATTTTATTTCAGTTTTTTATTTACCTTTAGCAACGAATTAAACCTATAGGTATACACTTATTTATTTATTTACTGTTGCGAGACGGTCGTATTATAGGAACACGAAGAAAAAAAGAAGGAACCACGGGTTTTTCCAGTATTTTAAGGACCACGAAGAAAAAAAGCTCCTAGTTTTATTATTGCAATCACGGCGATTAAGTACCCGAAATAGAATGGGCTGGAAACCGCATTTATAACATTCACAGAACTAACAAGTGTTAATTCTGACTTTCCTACAAAATATGTAGGTACTATCCAGGAAAAATCACTTAGCGCAGGTGAAGCTGAAGAAAGCCACGGACAAGCTAGTAGTAGCAAAGCAAGTAGTATCTTCAAAAGTACCTACAGAGGTAGGTACATTGAAAAAGAAACGGGTTAGTACATAATTATATTCCTAGAGGCGAGTACATTGCATTGGTGCACACCTAAAACGCAAATTCTGGGAGGCCGTGCGGGGCAAACGTACATCCCATAACGACCAACTGCTCCTAACTCAACCTCCAGCTGCAGCAGCCTAATAATTAAGAAATAAATAATGATAATGATGGATAATTTTAAGCTGTTTTTTTATCGGTAAAGTAATAATAGGTAGTATTCAGCCTCCCGATTTATTTTAGGTCTAGCAAGGCGGAAGATTTCATTAATTGGGAGAAGGAAAAAAAGTCAGCAAATGAAATCTGCTTTTGACTTCAGCGAGATGTTAACATGCATTATAACTACCTAGGCTCTGTTTCCACTAGGTGCCGCGTAGAAAATAACCAGGACCGACAGTAACGTGTCCTCCGAATCTGAAGCACAGAATCATCTTACTTTCTAAACATGCAATGCCTTTTAAAACTAAACTTGGAACAGTCCAGGGTAGCCCGCGAAATTCAAATTGTTCTTAAGTTTTTTGCAATTTGCAGGCCAGTGATAGGTGGTATGTTGATGAACATTTGATTCGCGGCTGTAAGACGTTTAAAGTTACAGAATTATAATCATCAAAATCATTAATACAACCCTCCGAGCTCATAAAGGTTCCGGAATGGCTTTGACCTTGTAAAAAGTAATTTTTAAACCTTTATGAGCTCGGAGGGTTGTATTAATGGTTTTGATGATTATAATTCTGTAACTACATACGTCTTACAGCCGCGAATCAAATGTTCATCAACATACAACCTATCACTGGCCTGCAAATTGCAAAAAACTTAATAAAATTTGAATTTCGCGGGCTGGTTGGAGGATTAACCTTAAGATATTTTTGTGAGACAGTGTCCCCACCGGGAATCGAACCCAGAACCTCGGATCACTAGACAATGGAGGCTGTTAATTTGTTGATGATCTAATAAAAATGAGACAGGGAGACGTATTTCTCCGAAACTGTTCACGAACGCATTGGAGGATGTTTTCAAACTCTTGGACTGGGATGGATTCGGCATCAACATCAACGGCGAATATATCATTCACCTTCGTTTTGCCGATGATATAGTCATCATGGCTGAATCGCTGGAGGATATGAACACAATGCTCAGAGACCTCAGTAACGTTTCTCAACAGGTGGGTCTTAGATGAACATGGACAAGACGAAAGTCATGTTTAATGACCGTGTTCCACCCGTACCGGTAATTGTTGGGAGCGATACTCTCGAAGTTGTTGATAGTTATGTTTACCTGGGACAAACTGTTAAACTGGGTAGATCGAACTTCGACAAAGAGGTCGCCCGAAGAATCCAACTCGGATGGGCAGCGTTCGGGAAACTACGCGACATCTTTTCGTCCAAAATTCCGCAGTGTCTCAAGACGAGGGTGTATAACCAGTGTGTGTTGCCAGTGATGACTTATGGCACAGAGACATGGTCCTTAACTGCTGGCCTCTTAGAAAAGCTCAGAGTCACGCAACGAGCCATGGAGAGGGCTATGCTCGGAGTTTCTTTGTGCGACAGAATCCGGAATGAGGAAATTCGCCGAAGAACCAGGGTCACCGACATAGCTCGCAGAATATGCAAGTTGAAGTGGCAATGGGCAGGCCACATCGCTCGAAGAACGGACAACCGATGGGGAAGAAAGGTTCTCGAGTGGCGACCACGAACCGGAAGACGCAGCGTTGGCAGGCCTCCCACCAGGTGGACCGACGACATCGTGAGAGTCGCGGGCAACCGGTGGATGCAAACGGCAGGCTGCCGATCTTTATGGCGTTCTATGGGGGAGGCCTTTGTCCAGCAGTGGACGTCTAATGGCTGATGATGATGATAATAAAAATAGCTAATGGTTCATCTTCACTGCTTGACATGGGCCTCTCCGCCAAGGTGCACCACAAGGTCTAGTGGTTAAATTGGTCTTTCTTACTTATTTAATAAGTATAGACTATTATAAGAAAACTAGCAATAAACAGATAAAAATAAAAACAACTAAGTATCAACCAACGGTTTTATATTTTAAACAATTCAATTTAACAGATTCCTCGTAGCTTGTTGACTCGATGGAGAAAAGGGACGAAATGCGTCGTGCAGCGGTTTATGTAGCCGCGTGGTGGCTGGAGTGTGCGTTCCTCTTCACGCATCGTCGTGACGGTGTCTTTTCTGCTAACACGGCCTCTCCTGACCGGAGGACGTCCTCGTACTCCTATAACTCAGGTTGCAGGGCTTCGGCAGCACTGGAGGTGCTTGACACAGGTTCTGGCATCATCTCGCCAGATGGCACATCACTGTGTCTGGCAGCTCAGGCGTAGACTCCACGTCCTCGGCATTACGGTCTGAAAACACAAACAGCTGGTATTACTATTCTGATTTTAAAACATTACTCGTGATTTCCGTATTTTTTAGGGTTCCGTAGTCAACTAGGAACCCTTATAGTTTCGTCATGTCTCTCTATCCGTCCGTCATCGCTTAATCTCTGTGACCGTTAGCACTAGAAAGCTGAAATTTGGTACCAATATGTGTATCAATCACGCCGACAGTGGTAAAATAAAAATTGGAAAAAAAATGTTTTATTAGGGTAAGTAGCCCCCCTATATGTAAAGTGGGAAGTGATTTTTTTTTTAATTTCAACCCTAACGCGTGATATATTGTTGGAAAGGTATTTAAAAATGAATAGAGGTTTACTAAAATAATTTTTTGATAATATTTGTTCGGTGCGGGGATCGAACCCGCGACACGCAGCGCAGCAGTCCAATCACTCAGCCACTGTGCCAACCGTGCCGTCAATTTAAATGTTATTGTCTATAGCGTTGATACTTTGATCGAAATTAGGAAAATAAGCTAAGGTTTTAATAAGCTATAGCATTCATTGAGCAGTAACTATAATGCTATCTGGATAATAATTTACATTGCCACTTTCATACTGTCTCCACACTTAACCTTCTTACCTCTGGTTGCACCCTTAATTTAGTTTATCCAATTACTATTCTTATTCTAGAATTTATTTCATAGTAGGTATTTCTTTTGCACAAGCAGTTATGTAGGTATGTAATTCAGGGCAGCTTTGACTAGGTATAACCAATTAACTTTTTACTAAAGTGTTCTTTTCTTCTGCGATCAAACCATATATTAATGTAAGTAATGGAATTCTATGTCAGGCTTGCGGTCCTCTTGAGCAGCAAGCAGCAACACAATAGTGGTATGGACTATGTTCGGGGCAAATATTTCATTGCTTTTATAATTATCTCCATCAAGTGTGAGTCGCGCACATCTTACGGTCGCAGTGAAAATCTAAAATAAATAAGATTAATTAGAAAGTTATTATGATGGCAGCTAAAGGTAGGTACTTACGTTCTACAAAATTCCGGTTGGAGTGAAATAAAAGCTTAAGTGTCTTGGTGTTTTTTGTCTCCGACCAACCGTTTGTCGTAAAAACGATGTCGAAGGGATCCATAGGTTAGGTTAGAACTGTGATCAACTCATTCAACTACGCGCGAGCCGAGCGAGCGAAGCGAGTGGTACGGTGGTACCGCGGCAGCGGCTACCACGAAATTGGTTGCGAAATTTTTCGAAGTATTTTTTTCATAGTGCCCCTAAGACGACACTTTGACCCACGACCCACCAGATACACACAGAGCTCTAATAATTTACACACTGATAATCTTATGGTATCTTAGTTGAGACGATTTTCAAGTTACGGATTGAGAATAATGCTATTGAGGTGGGTTAGTAAGTTCATATTAGGAGCCCCTCAGAGGAGCCCTGGTTGCTCATGGAGAAATTGTTGCTATGCTGATTTATTGTTGTAATTTGTAAGTAGGTACTTACTTGCCAAACATGTTGCAACATCTCAAAGATCACCAATGAAATATCATTTCTTGTTGAAAACGCTTGCACGTTGCTGATTTTATTATTACTGAAGTATTTCATTATCTTTTGTTTTCTTCCATCTCATAACAGGACCATTTTCTCTTCATAATTTAGCTGTAGAAACCCGCCTTACAGCCAGAATTTAAAATGTACATGTACTCTGTAACCCAAACTGCGTTTCTAAAAAGTTCCACACAACCATCACACAACCACAGCACACAACACAAAACATAACATAGATAATTCACAGATTACTACAAAATCAATCGTCTCTTTCAACCCATATTCAATCAAAATCAATAAAATGTGTGTATCACCCGTCCCTATTGTCACATGGCTTGATGGCTTACTACTTTTTTAAATGTGACGTCACTGTTTGTGATGATTCCAATTGGCGTGTCGTAGTGTCGTACATTCTTGCCCGAACGATCGAGGTCCGGGCCGAGAATGCACGACACAGCAACGTACAACACTGGAATTCAAAACACTTGTCAAAACGATGTCGCGCGTTCTCGTGTCGTACATTGCTGTGTTGTACATTGCTGGTTCCCTTGTTAATGACGTTGACGTTTGTTTGTAGAAAGAAGGCTGCGGTTCAAATTGTACGATCCTTTACAAACGTGCCAACGCTACAAACTAGCTGTTCAAATTGAATGTTTACCATCGGTACACTTTCAATTTGAACCAGTCAATAGCCCTGTAATGTCACTTCTGTCAAAAATTATAACCTCGGAACTAAGCCGAAAGCACAGAACATAATATTAAACCCCTCTCGGAATTATTTATTTACGTACTGCGACATTTTTCATTGAATAATATCTAAATAATGGTGCAACAACACACAACATCTAAAAGCAAAATAAAAACAAGTCAATTGCTTTCCTTGACACTTGTCAAATTCGAATTTGACGTCTCCGCACACACTGTACTACCAAATTTTTGTGTGCGCCGTTGGTAGCGATCGATGACGTCAATCATGACGTCACACTGCAAAGAAGAGCTCATGTTTGTACAAAATAAACCGATTTTATGCACGAACACAGTACCAATAGCGCACATCGTACAATTTAAACCGCAGCCGAACTCCCGAGTGGTGAAGTGAAGGCGAATCTGGCGAATAGGTACGAATCAAAACTTGTTTTCGTTTGTTGTTCACTGAACTTTAGTCAAGTATTTCTACATTCAGTACGATTCAGCTCGAAAATATTCATTGAAATTTGCCTACGTCACCGTTACATCGCAATTTGTGGTTGAAGGTATGTAATCCGTGTTAAATTACAACAACAACCCGAGCAAAAGATCAATATTATCAAACTTTATCTTGTAAGTGGAACGCATACACTTGTTTATCGAAAGCGAATGTTAAGTTGGACTTTGAGACTGATAATTACGCCGGGTAACAACTCGTCGGTTGGTTTCTTTCTCATTTGTATTCCGTTTGTCGTGAAGGATGGATCAGCTTCGCTTTGACGGTCGTGTTGCGGTGGTGACTGGCGCCGGTGGTGGTCTTGGGAAGGCCTACGCTCTGTTGTTGGGCTCAAGAGGTGCTAAGGTCGTGGTCAACGACCTCGGTGGTGCACGCGATGGCGTAGGAAAAACTTCAAACTTTGCAGACGCTGTCGTCAAGGAAATCAAGGACAAAGGTACTTTAAAATGCAGAATCATACTTAATTAATTAATTCCTCTCTTTTAACTGTTGGTTGCCAGCAAACAATGTTTAAATCTGATATTGCATTGTTACCTAAGACGACCCACTGACCTTACAAAGATACTGTCTTTATAACTTGATTGATGAATATGTTTCTTTTGTAGTATTAAACACTGTTACTTCCTCTGACTATTGAACTTTGAATATTATTTATTTGACATTCTGATCCAACTACCTTGTTGAAAAAACTTGGTTTTGACAGTATAACTTAATTTAAGTTTGAACTTTAAACTCTCACTTTAATAATAATATTGTGTGAGATTTGAATAAATTATGCTATTGTTATGCTTTTTATGATGTAACTATTTGAAAAATATAAACTTAGTTATCGTTGGTCTCCCAAAACACCTCTAGTCTTTGTCATTTAATTTATTTGAAATCAAGAATTAATGTTGACCAATAGTGTTTTTAAGTTGCGAAACGTAAATGCAATAAGGCAGTATTATTCATTGCAGAAATGCAATAGTATAGCAGGTGATGTTTATTTAAAACTAGCTTTTGCCCGCGACTTCGTTCGCGTGGAATAGTGACTTCCGGCAGATTTTTGGTTTATCTCGCGAAAAAAAAAAAAAAACTATCCTATGTCCTTTCTCAAGTTCCAAACTATGTCTGTACCAAATTTCATCAAAATCCGTTCAGCCGTTTAGGCGTGAAAGAGTAACAGACAGACAGAGTTACTTTCGCATTTATAATATTAGTATGGATATGGATGTGTATTGAACATTTTTTTTATTAGTAGTGGTACTTTTTTCATTTCCCGGATGCAAAATACTTGCTTTGGATGTGGGGTTCCAGACACCATCCCGTTATACAATACTTCTTTCAGGAGAATTGTACCAATGAAACTGAATGCAATCAGAATGTCATAACTACATTCTAATATGTCTCTGTCAATATTGTACAACAATGACTCTCTAACATGATTTAGAAATACTTTATCCCATTTTTGTAGATCCCATCTGTTAAGACAAAAACCCCAAAAGAAATAAAGAGAGAAAAAAAAAAATTGTAGTAGGAATTTGTTCTTAGTATAATAATAAATAATAATAATAATAAAGCCATTTATTCCAACTTGTTTACTTATTTTACAATTCAAATGTTGTTAGTAAGATTGTTAGTGGTCTTTTTATAGGCTAGTTGTTAGTAATGTTCTTAGTATGTACTTGTGTATATATCTTCTTTTGTTCCACTGCTGGACAAAGGCCTCTCCCATAGCCTTCCACTCTTCTCTCTGTTTGATTTCTTTGGCTAATCTGTCATGAATGCTTATCGAAGTGGTCATGAATAGCTGAACACTGAATACCCTAAGTATAACATTATCAGGGTTTGGTTTTTTTCTCGACTAGTTTCCTCCTCCAATATTGGACTAATTTAAAAGATATTTTATAAACTGAATAAGAAGGATACACTGTGCTCCTATGTTTTTCATCATCAACTCTGGCCTCTGTCACCAGAGGCCAGAGTTGATGATGAGAAACATGGTGAAAAATTTGTAAGGGTTCTATTGCTTATAAAGATTATGAATCATCGAAAATGATAAGATAGGAACATAGTGAAGAGGTCGATGTTTATTTAACTGTAAAAAATCATAGAAAATACCTCCTGCATTACCTCTTAAAGCTCATTTTTGCTAAGGGGGTCGCCCTTTTACTTACGCTGACAGTATTGACCTTTCCATATTGCTTAACCCTTAGTATAAATAACCCTCATTTAACATACTTAACGTAATATGCTAATTAATTCATTATATCGCAGGTGGTATCGCGGTCGCCGATTACAACAATGTCGTCGAAGGAGAGAAGATTATTAAGACCGCCTTAGATAACTTTGGTAGGATTGATATCCTTATCAACAATGCTGGCATTCTTCGTGATAAGAGCTTCACTAAAATGTCCGATCAGGTAAATAAATGTTACTGATTATGTTATCTGTAGGTTACCAGGTTTTTTACTGTCTTGTTGGTCTAGTGGTCGCAAGGACCAAGTGCAAGGTCTTTGTGTGATCCTGGTTTGATTTCCAGGTCGGATAAAATGTTATTGGGTTTTTCATCAGGAATTTCTCAACAGCAGCCCAGAATGTGGATTTGTGCCTGGTTGATGGCAATAGGCTTAGCAATAATTTTATGTAATTGGGGTACTTGTAACTTGGGACTTATAGAAAACTGACGAAAAGTGGATGTACAGTCTTTACAGTCAACGGCAAAAGTAGATGATCAAAATCAGAAATTCAATACTAATATATGTTTGGCAGATCACGAATATAAGGTCCCATTAAAATAGGTGGACAACATTTCAGAAATCATTCAGACCACCAAAATAAGGACGATGGTAAAAAAAAATAATAAGAAAAACGCATTTAAGTACCTACTCATATAGGATGAGTTTGTTCTAGAGTGCCGGCAATTTATTACTTTGAGTAAAAAAAAATCACTTTATTTAATGTTTTTTTTTTGTTTAGATATCTTTGGTTAGACCTACTGAACGCTGTGTTAAAATTTGTCCACCTATTTTAATGGGACCTTATATATGGCAGTTGTACTATAGTGCGCGCGGAACTAGTTGGCCGCTCCTTAGGTTGCGACAGGGGTGAGGGGGCAGGTTGCCTACAGCTCGCAATGCACAGGAGACTATAATTAGACAGTGATGACCAATCCCGAGATATCGTGAACAATAATTGTTCAATTTATTGAAAAGAATACTTAAATAAAAAACAAAAACTTGCCTAAGGAGCGGCCAACTAGTTCCGCGCGCACTATAGTAGTAAATGTTTGGCATAATTTACATTCACATACTTTGGAATCACATCGACGCCACACAGTTCTGACGCGAACTCCGTTCATTAGTATTGAATTTCTGATTTTGATCATCTACTTTTGCTGTTGACTGTACCTCTGCATGTCCCTTTGGGCAATAAAAGCGTGATGTTTGTCATGGTACGTTTTATTTACAGCTGCACATATTATAATAATACTTTAATACCCACTGTCTATTATAATGTTATCTTGTTGACATTTGACCTTTGTGATCGTGAATCTATTCAAATTCTGTTATGGCAATGTGTACAATTTCTGTAAACAAACCTATCAATACTTTCTACAGAACAGGATAAACTAGTATTGCAATAATGCACAGTTGATAAATTAAAAGTTACTACTAAACCACCTTTAGGGCTGACCCTCTTTTGCCGAGGCTGCGGTACTGTTCGAAAGAGATACCGCGACCCCAGAACACAAGAAGTCTGACACTCCACAGGAGTAATTTAATGACTTCAAATCCACAAACAAAAATAAAAGACTTTAGTTTCTACTACTTGCGCACACAGCGCATGGAAAGGAAGATTTATATTGGCTATTTACTATTAATATTTTGAATACCATTATTAAATGTAAATAAAAATTAATATGCATGAATAAACGTGTCATTTGACTGCTACTTGAAAGTAAATCTATACTAATCTATACTAATATTATAAAGAGGTAAAGTTTGTGTGTTTGTATATTTGTTAAATTGTAAGGGGTAATCTCGGGATCTACTGAACCGATTTTAAAAATTCTTTCACCAATAGAAAGCCACATTATTGCTGAGTGTCATAGGCTACTTTTTATCCCTGTATTCCCACGGGAACGGGATCTACGCGGGTGAAACCGCGGGACGTCCGCTAGTAATAAATATGTTTGAATAGAAAACTGCACAATCATTCTGCTGCTGTATCAATGCATTTGCGTGTCAATGTCCCACAAATACTTCTGTTCATGTATATTTTATTTTCGTTCAGGACTGGGATCTTATTCACTTGGTTCATCTGAAAGGTGCTTTCAAAACCACCCACGCCGCATGGGAGACGTTCAGAAAACAGAAGTATGGCCGCATTATCATGACATCGAGTAACGCCGGTATTTTCGGCAACTTCGGACAGGCTAACTACAGGTCAGTTTAAGAAAGGGATTGAGAGAGTCTGCTGAAACACGTGGGAGTACAAACAATCGCGTGTCTGTATTGAAATACTCTCTCGAATAAATAAAGAATTTTGAAAATCGGTCAGCAATTGACTGAAATATCGATGAACATACATAAAAAATACATACAGTTAAAAATATAACCTCATCCTTTTTGAAAGTCGACTAAAAATAGTACTTACTGCTCATACAATATTTAGCAGTACACTTCACGACGTCACAAGCGCTTGGTCGCTGGTTCGATCCTGACTAGCGAGGAGGGGACTTTTTGTGATAAAAATTATTGTGCATTTCATAGAAAAGTATAACATAAAATTAAATGTTGAACTAAACAACTCGAAGGAAGAAATATTATTTATGATGATCTACTGAGAATCAAAACATAGCATCACGCCAGTGTTGCTCGACCGTGTGGGCAGAGGAGTATACCACGAATAAGTTCAAAATAGTTGTAGGTGAATATCAGCCTAAAAATGGACGACACGACAAACATAACACTGAGGAAACATCAAGTGGTTAAAAGCAAATCACTAGAGGATGTCCACTCTTTAGACTCATCTCCGTCCTTTGACCTATTAGGAAAAAGTTTAGATTTGTCAACAAACTTGTTTCCATCTAGTTTTATTGAAGAGATGAAAGCTGAGATAACAAGTCTAAAATCGAACCTACAAAGTACCCAGAACGAAATGGATAATTTGATTCTGGA
The DNA here is from genome assembly GCA_949316265.1 of Diarsia mendica. NCBI lineage: Eukaryota > Metazoa > Arthropoda > Insecta > Lepidoptera > Noctuidae > Diarsia > Diarsia mendica. Next base: position 10,641,281 of record OX438902.1, on the reverse strand, counting down.
AAATGTGGGGTTAAAGAAACAGGTTAGTCAGCTTTCCCAAGAAATAACAATTCTCAAACAAATATGTAGAAGTCCCACCTCAACCTGGAAAAATAATATATCATCGAGCCGGAAAAATAGTGTCAAGCGACGGCTCACGAATGATTTCAACCACAGTCCACTGACACTTTGTTCTAAAAATCGAATGAGTACGGAAACAATTTTACCATTAGCACAGACTCTTCCAGACTTGGAGACAAAAGTGGATGACCAGACTGCGGAAATTGCACGCGCATGCAAAATATCAACATTCTCAATTCAAACTGAGCATATTATTACAGACGGCTTGAATGACAACCCAAATAACATAGAGAAAGATGTTGGAACGAAGATTACTGCTTGTACCGGTGCAATTAGCTCAACTCTGCTCAATTCGAATAACGACGTGCCAAGGGTTACAATGAAACTGTCACCTAAATCAAAACAAACATCCTTAACGGAAATTGAAACTACTCGTAACAGGATATTCTTGTTTGGTGGTAAGCAATGCCTTAGAATGTCTAAAATACTGAAGAAATCAAGAGAAAGTACTCCATATAAACAGTACCGAGTGATATCTTTTATCAAACCTTATGCGTCGACGGAAGAAATACTCAACTGTGCCAAAGTTTTTGATGTTACTCCAGATGATCGAATAGTTGTTTGTGTAGGACAACATGACTCAAATGTATTGAAAATAATGACGGAACTATGTATATTTCTAAAGATTATTCAATGTCCAGTATTTGTTTTAAAAGTTTTTAATAATGTACATTTAAATGAATTTAAACTTAATGAAATGCTAATGATGATAAGTAATCAGAACAAAAATTGCAATTTTATTAATTTTGACGACAATTTACAGTTGACTATGCATGATATTTGTAAGCAGATTAATTCTACACTGGATCAAGTAGACTACAATCTTACATTTCTTAATTACAAGACTATTTCTATGTGTACTGGGAACAATAATGTAACGCTTAACAATACCGACTTTTTTGGAAATTTACAGGCTAATCAAATAAATCAATATTTAAATCGTTCTAAAACAACCATGGTTGATCGTGCGACACAAACAGAACATAATAATATGGTGTTGAAAGATGATAATGCAAGTACTAGTGTGGATACAGGCGATTTTTTTCGTGACTAACTACTTAAGAGTACTTCACCAAAATGTAGCAGGTATCTTGAGCAAACGATATAATTTAGAAATACAAATATCTAACCTTTTCGCACAAAATACTGAGCCAGACGTTATTTGCTTGACCGAAACGTTTATTGACAAGGGTAATGAGTGTCTAATTAAAATTTCTGAATACGATTTAGCAGCTTCTTATTGCAGACAAATGAAACAAAAACGTGGAGGTGTTGCAGTTCTTATTAAACGCGGCATGAACTACAAAGTATTGGCCTTCTTAAAAGAATACAGTATGGATAAACACTTTGAATGTTGTGGTTTAGAATTACCTTCACATAACATTTTCATAATAGCTTTGTACAGAACGCCAAATTCAGATTATTCCTTATTTATTTCAAAACTCACAGCAGTACTTTTTTACATAAAAAAGAAATATAAAAGGAAAAAAATTGTTCTTTTAGGTGATATAAATGTAAACATATTACAACCAGATAAAAAAACTAAAGATCTTGAGGATCTTGCTGCCAATTATAATTTAATTTTTCATATAACTGATCCAACGCGTCAGAACACCTGCATCGCTATCATTAGTAATATCCCACTTGCCAAAGGTGAGCTTTTGCATTGGGATATATCTGACCACAATACAGCACAGATGTTGAGCGTTCCTGTCAAACATAAGGCAATCTTTCAACAATATTTTATTTATAAAAGGGACTACAGTTTAGAGAACATCCTCAAATTCAAAGAATGTTTATCTAATCTTTCCTTTTCAGAAGTTTATCGCCACATTAATATTAATTCAGCTTATGAATGTTTTCAAGAATTGTTCTTATTATTTTATAAGTTATGTTTTCCTAATGTTAAAATTAAAATGACAAATAAATGTAAGACAACTAACTGGATAACTAAAGGTCTCAGAATCAGCAGCAAACGTAAACGTTCATTACGTTTTATATACTATAGACATAAGTCAGAACGCAATAAAATAGTCTATAAAAAATACAGTAAATTATTAAGAAGTTGTATCACTAGCTCTATAAAAAAATCAAATGATAATATATTAAAAAAATCTAAAAATAAAAGTAAAGCTGCATGGACACTTATAAAGCAAGAATCAGAATTTACGAGTAAATTATCACTTATAACGAATTTAAACATCGATGGTAAAATAGAAGACAACCCAAAAGAAATTGCGGACTCGTTTAACAACTATTGGATAGACTTAACAAATCAACAGAACGATAGTGTAAGCGATACATGCAAAGCTAGCACGTGCGAAAGTCTGTTCCTTCGGCCATATGGCTACATTGACATACACAGAATTATACTGTCCCTAAACAACACAGGAGCAGTCGGGTATGATGAGATCTCGACCAAAATTCTAAAGGCCTGCTCAGCAGAAATAACTCCTGTGTTGACATACTTAATTAATTTGTCATTTTCAGAAGGCTGCTTCCCAGAGTTGCTAAAGTCTGTGATTGTTAAGCCTCTCCATAAAAAAGGCGACTGCTCGAAGGTAGATAATTATAGACCTATTAGCCTTATACCAATAATTTCTAAAGTTTTTGAAAAAGCTATGCAAAACCGTCTCATGGAATTTATCGGGAAACATCAGATTCTAAAGAAGGAACAATACGGGTTCCAAAAAAGGAAATCAACCACTCTTGCATGCTTCAATCTGGTAAAAAATATAATTGATGAAGTAGACATGGGGAAAAGAGTATCGGTTGTATTTTTCGATATGTCGAAGGCTTTTGACTTTGTGTCCCACAGATTACTGCTTTCGAAGTTAGAACGATATGGCATTCGAGGACCGGCTCTTAGCTGGCTTGAAACTTACCTAGTGGGCAGAAAGCAATGTGTGGAAATATTGAGTATGACTAGAGACAAAGAACTACAGGGAATAAGATCTCTTCCCAAATACAACAACTCAGGTGTACCACAAGGAAGCGTTTTGGGTCCCCCTTTGTTTCTATTATATATTAATGATCTCCCTGAACACACACCCAATCCATGCACATTGTTTGCGGATGACATTTCAATCATTATGACATCACCAATTAATACTGACATAAATAATTACAGAAATGACATTAATAATACAATTGACTCAATAATTTCATGGTTAAGCAATAATAATTTGCATGTAAATATAAGTAAAACAAAAATTATTCAATTTAGGACATATGGTCGCAAGCGGGATAATCTTGACATTATTTATGACGGACAACCTCTAATGGAGACAGATGAAACCATTTTTCTGGGAGTAGCACTGGATGGGTACTTCTCTTGGAAACCGCACGTAGAGAAAGTTTGCAACAAATTAAACAAATTCGTTTACGTACTCTACACACTGCGAAAGACCTCGTCGCAGAGTACTATGTTAACTGCGTATCACGGCTGTGTTGCTTCCACTCTACAATACGGCCTCATACTATGGGGTAATTCAACAGATGTGGATAAAGCATTCAGGGCACAAAAGAAATGCATCCGGGCTATTTGTGGCATTCCACCATGGGAATCCTGTAAACCGTTGTTCCAAAAATTAAAGCTTCTTACATTACCCTGTATGTACATTCTAGAATGCGTTAAATTTGTTCGGCAGCATTTTGATTTATTTAAAAAGGCTGAAGACCGTTACCCTCGTAAAATAAGAGATCCAGATAGAATAGTTCTGCCTAGAGCGCCAAAGACTGCCCTATATAGAAAGAACTGCTATAGTATGTGTGGGTTAATTTATAACAAAATTCCAAAGAATCTTAAAGACTTAACTAATCATCTATTTTTTGTTAAGTTAAAATTATGGCTTCTGGAGAAACAATTTTATTCTGTAAATGAATTTTTGAATAATGTTAATAAATAATCTTATTTTTAAATTAGTTAATGAATGTTTTGTTATGTATAGTATAGTATTGAATAATTATATATTTTTTTATGATAATTTAATAATGGTAATTGCACGGTAATAACGACTTATATTATGATTGAAAATGTAAGCTTGTAAATAATTTGCACGCATAATAAGAATGTATCAAGACGATTATCATTTACCCGCTATTATTATGGAAATGTATCTAATGACATTATTACTCAATTTAATTTTAATGAATTACCTATGACTTTAATACAATTATGAAACCCAAATGTTTGCATGTCACAATAGTATGACTAAGTATTATGGATCTAAATTATTTATGTTACGACCGAAACTGTACCAATACTTTTAGCAAATAAATTGAATTTGAATTTGAATTTGAATTTAGCTAAAAGCAGTTGGCGTGTGCGGCGGGAATCTAAGGATATTTTGACAACTGACACGGGCGCGTGCTTTAGCTGATACCCTTCAGATAAATAAGAATAATACATATTTATTTTATTTGATTTTCGCGCCCCTGGAGTAGTCCGATAATTCAAGTTTTCTTACATTTTCCAAAATAAACGATTGCAAAATTTTAGATTCCTTCTTTATTTCACAATTAATTACACTTTGCAAGGTAACAATGACTCGATTAATTCGAAAGCAGACTACATGCATACTAAAATAAGTTTAAGGTCACCATTTGAACTTCATGCAAGTTCATTGTTTACATTATAATATAGGGGAGGGGTGGGAATGTCACGAACGACACATTGATCGACGACGTTCGACGGTTTATGGCCTTACAAAAAGAGCATCAAGTATGGGATCACGTTTGTCACATCGTCTTCATCTTCCTGCCCTAGTCTCATTCTATTTGGGGTTGGCGCAACACATTTCCTTCTTCCATTCTCCCCTGTCCGTCATGGCATCGTTTACTCCTCTTTCATATGTATCATTCCTCACACAATCCATCCATCTTTTCTTTGGCCTTCCTCTACCTCTCCATTTATCAACGTCCGTACGTCACGTCGATACAAAATGATACATACAGCGTGACGTCGGCCTCGTATTCCCGAGTCCGTAGTGACCTCAATTTTCGACACTAAATCGGCTTGAACTTGATCCATACAATAAAAGCGAATCGTCCGATCCGAAACCAGGCAAATATCTTTTTTAATGGAATTGTCTTATGGTCATTCTGACCGATAAAACTTGGTATGTAGTCACTTTATAACCACAAACCGCGAAATGAATGTTTGAAGTTTATTAGGTAACTTTAACTTGCGAAATATGTCATTTGCATCACTTGAGTAGTTAATCTGGTTATACAATCTACCGCACGTCAATGACACTTGACCTTGAGCTGGATAAACCTACTCATTATTTAAAGGCTACTAAAATGTATTTTAATTTTTATACATTTAAAAATATTTTATTTTATAAAACATTCAAATTCGGAAAAAATAGTAGCCCACCGGTATTTGGAAGAAGGCCTAATTTACGCGGTCTGGGTCCCAGAAAGAGGAACCTCGTAACAGTACGAACCGTGTCCTAAATTACCTCTTCTGAATCGAGCCCTTGATCCAGCTTGATCCAAGCTCTTTGAAATTAATCCATTCATTGACTGCCACGACTATCGTTATAATGATCACTGAATCCACATGCCACATGTCGACAACCTCACGAGTCAAGATACTTGACTAAAATGTGCCTACTGCTGTATTTCCTTTACTATCTGTCTGTACTACCAAAATGCGAAAACTAATATTTAATTTCTTTTTTTCCCTCTAGCGCGGCCAAGATGGGTCTGGTCGGTTTGACCAACACCTTGGCCATTGAAGGCTCGAAGTACAACATTAAGGTCAACACAATCGTGCCCACAGCTGCGTCTCGTCTGACTGAAGACATCTTGCCCCCAGAAATGTTCGAGGCCATGAAGCCTGAACTTATTGCACCAGTTGTTGTGAGTATCATCATCATCATTTCAGCCCGGAATCACCCGCTGTTGGGTAGAGGCCTCTCTTTGTTGTGAGTCTGAGCTTAGAAAATGGAATCATTCTTTGTATGGGTGGCAAAATCTCGTTCCAAACAATTTGGGGGTTTAACATGGTTTCAACCAGTCGAGTAACTAGGTGTGCTGGTAACTGTGTTTCAACTGACGAAAAAAAAAAAACATAAGGCACGATGAAATCTCAATTTCTCTTCTCGAAATACAATTTTAAAAAAAACCCGTTAGACAAAGACAACAATGAAAGGTAGTCTCATTGCAGTCACAAGGCATACAAATGTACTTTAGTTGCCCATTTCAAAGCATGAAGATTGTGTAGATCCCTATGGAGGCGAATGGGCAAGAAACTCCATGGACACTCTTTTAAATCATTGCTCTCCATCAGGTTTGATCGAGGTCAAGAGAATTAAGAAAATTATTACAAAACCTCTGTTACATCAGCCATGCTGAGATTGCCATTATGTGAGAATATTCTTCAAGTATTCTTTTTTGCCTAAACTGTCCCATTCCTGGGCAAAGGCCTGTCCCCATTCTTTCCACTATTCTTCTTCCTTCAAGTATGATAAACCTTATTTGTTCACAGGCCTACATGGTTCACGAATCGTTCCCCGACACCGGAGCAGTCATCGACTCCACGCTCGGATATGCCACTAGGATGCACTACGTCAGGGCTCCCGGTGCAGTACTCAAGTAAGTATTCTTTCATAGCCAATAACTATTACACACCACTACCATTTTACACCAACTACTACCTTACTTTGACAAGTATAAGTGCCGGGGCACACGATGCGTTGCGGCGCCGCACCAAAAAGATTCCGACGAATCGCCTTCTATTTCACTGGTCGTGTGCCCACCGACTGGCCGAAATCATTGCGTTGCGGCGCCGCACCGCAAAGATTCCGACGAATCGGCCTTCAATTTCACTGGTCGTGTGCCCACCGATTGGCCGAAATCATTGCGTTGCGGCGCCGCACCAAAAAGATTCCGACGAATCGCCTTCTATTTCACTGGTCGTGTGCCCGCCGATTGGTCGAAAACATTGCGGTGCGGCACCGCAACGCATCGTGTGCCCCGGCACTAAGAGCTGTCGTGTAGGACTTTCAAAAAAAATCAACAAAAAATAAAATGGCTATAAAAATTACATACAAGAGAGTGGTTCGTGTTATTACAAAGTTCATAGAAATATGAAATTGATTTGCATAATAGTTCATATTATTTTAAACCATTAAACCGCGCTTTGATTTGACTTAGTTTATATCGTCACAAACGAATTTGAACCTTCAAAAAATTCTATCAAAATATGTTTGGATTCGCATAAAAGAATGTGGCTAATAGATATTTCGTACGAATATGGAGCTTAAATATTCGAAAGTAAGGACGAATATTCCGAAAACCGAAAATAGAAAGCCAGATCAGAAACCGGTATTTAAAATGTAGGTAATTTCTGGTCAGTACAACTGTTTTAATAAGCTTTGAATGGTTACTGCAAAACGTAATATTCTTTAATACCGGTATTCAAAATATTCACATTTATATTTCGAATACCAGTTTATGTGCCTCACAAACAATACCTTTTCTGAGGTATTTCTTTGTAAGTTTGTAGGTTTGTCAGTTTGTGTGTAATTTTCGGAACTACATATTCGATTCTGAAAATTATTTCACTAACGGGAAGTTACATTATCCCCTAATGTCATTTTCATGACACAACGATGACTTTCTCGAATGCGTAGGGTAAGGAAGGGTATTGCCAGTCACCTAAGCAAAATGAAACATAAATGAGTGTAAAATCATTTTTTTATTTAGTAGGTATTATGCAAACATAACTTTGACTATTATTAAAGGATAATTACAAGCTTTGACATCAATATTAATTAAAAATGTGAAATAATAAACATTTGAAAAAAAAGTGTCTTTGACCGCCATTGCCCGACATGGAGGGTAATACCGGTCAGTAGGATGACAATACCAGTCAGGCTTTTAGCGACATAAATCGCACACGTAACCTTCGGCTGAATTACAGTCCGAGCATTCAGCATGAGCCCAACGTCCACACTGAACACCTGTACCAAAGTTCATTGTTCCGGCCATAATCGTTGCATAGCATACACTTATTTTGTAGATGTTCGACGTCGATGTCATCATCATCACGTACGTTTATCATTTCGATTTCGGAATCCGACGAACTTTCATTATTGCTTTCTTGAAGAACTCTTTTTTCACCTTTTTTACAGAAGCTTTAGCTGGTCTTTTCGTTGTCGTCTTTTTTCCTGTATTTCTTTTGGCACCTCCTTTATTTTCTTTACCGGTCAGAGGTGACCGGCATTAGCCACCCGTGCTCTTTTGAGGTTACTAATAATTTTACAAAAAACTTGTCACCAATAGCTTGAAATCTACAATGTAATAGATAGTCAGATAACTGATTGGTAGAAATTATTATAGACAATTAATAAAATTGGAATAATATGATACTCACCCCTTATGTTTTGCGGCCAAAAACTTATAAGAAAGTGGCGCGAAACACACACAGGACTTACTTTCGGCGACGCGCGGTCGGAACTGAGTGGGGTGCAGTGCCTTGGAGCGGGGCACGATCACGCCACCCTTTATGCATGTGTGCGTTCGCGTAAACAAAGTATTTTGAAGTATAGTGTGGTGACCGGTATTGTCACCTGACCGGCAATACCCTCCCTTACCTTAACACCTTAAAATGTAACATTATCATTAAACTTTATAATGTCTCAATCAAATATTATTATTTTTTATTATAAATGGGCTTGCTCTTGACTTCAATCTTGCCCTAAGGGCAGAGATGATGTCAACGATGGAACGAGCTTACCCAGTAGAAGCCTGTTTACTCGCGACTTAAACAGATTAGGGTTATATGAACTCGGGAAAACCGACGCAGGCAGGGAATTCCACTCCTTGGCTGTGCGGATAATAAAGGACCCAGCAAAGCGCTTCGTTCGAATGTGTGGAATGTCGACTAGGTATCGGTGATAGTACGTCTAGTCTCCCGATGGAAGAAGGGAGATGGTGGGATCAGCTCGTGGAGCTCTTGCGCACACTCTCCGAAGTACAGTCTGTAGAAGACCGACAGACATGCGACTTTGCGACGGTGGGCCAGGCTATGTAGCTTGATAACCAGCTTATCATATATAAGATACAAAAACAATGATAAATAAATTTATTATTAATATATAAGATACAAGAACAATGATAAACAAATTTACAATGGGTGGTCTTATTAACAAATAACTGGCTGTTATCATTAATGGCGTTGTCATTTTTATCAATTAAAAACTTGTATCTTACATATCTTTTGATTACTAAGTAGTAAATAATAAAGAAGATTTACCATCCATTTACGATATATTTGCTATACTTACTTGATTATTTACCTAAATAAGATGTGGATAGTAAAACAACCTTTAGGGGTACCTAGGTGTGTTACTCTATTTTAACTATGAAAATCCCATTAATTAAAAATCGCCAAAATGTTGACTTAATGTTCGATATGTCAAACTAAATTCGATGATTTCTGACAAACATGCAACAATGACTTGGAAATACGCAAACAAGTCTGTTTTAGGGTCAGAGGAAATGACCTAGAAGTCTTTACCGTATTATTTTATACTTACTACTACCATGTGTAATAATTGTAATTGATTACTTCGTAGAATATATTCTACGCTGTTATAAATTATATTTATATTAAGAACATAATATTATACTAAATCTATGTTTTGTTATTAAAGCTAATAGGTTATTATTAATTAAATGACGTATGGTATGACCAACTCAGAAGAAAACAATGCTTTGTTTGATAACTTGATAAGTATGAGTTCATTTGATATAATATATTTATTTGAACATCATCTACAACAGTGGAACATAAGCGGACTTAGCCATTCTATACATATACGCCTATGTCCAGTACTAAAGGAATGCGATGTGACATGATGTAAAATTAATTTTGTTTACGAGAAAAAAAAAAACGATTTAAAAAAAAGTAGCCATTATATAATTTTGACAGTAAGAAATTGCAGAAGTTCCGATTTAATTATGGGTTATATTTAAATGCACATCTGTTTAATTTTTCAGCACACTAGGTAACTCCACTAATTAACTGAATGCTTATCAAAAAAACCTAAACATGTCCTACAAAAAAGTCTAAAAAATCACACAAAACGAGATGACCTTTTTTATCGAATTCACACCAAAAATGTAGTTTTGTAAAACAAAAATACTAATTGCTTATCAAAAATACTAACTTGCACTCTAAATTTATTGTACAATCTTACTACGGAATTTCTAAAACTGATATCTAATACGACCGTCTCGCGACAGTGTCCTTTATGGGCGGCATGGGCACCGGGCCGTAGGCCGACGAAGGAGGCCGGCGGAGGCCCGGCACTTCGGGGACAGAAGATATTAGTGTTATGTAGTATGCGAGCGAAGCGAGCGCGCGTCATGGAGTAAATCAGGTGTAGGTTTTCCTTAAAAAAGTTTTAAAATGTTTGTTAGACTAAAGAATTATTAGATATACTATTTTGATAATAGTTATTCGTTCAGTAAAAGAGTTCTGCAAATGCTATTAAAAAAGATACTAAATTTGGTTTCTTTAGTGTGCATAATTTGAGATAATTTGTGTGCAAGTCAGTATTTTTGGTGTAACTTTAAAATATTTTGTTCGAAAAAAGGGAATATACAGATAACGGTTTAACCCTTCTTTGCATGATTTTTCCTATTTAAAAAAAAAAATCAGGGTGATGTAATTAATGCTCTAGATTAAAGGAAAAATATTAAAAAAAATCCTAATGTAAATAAAAATATGTATTATGTAAAAAAACTAAAAAAAATGTAAAAAAATAAAAATAAATGTAAATGTAAATAAAATAAAAAATACAATATAAATACAAATAAATAAATAAATAAAAATAAATGTAAATGTAAAAAACAACATAAAATAAACATTTACAAAAAAGAAATTGCCATACATTACAAGTGAAATTACTGCATAGTGATGTAAATTTCCATCACATAGTTTTGAGAAATTTATTCACAGTGTTTTGATATAAATTGTACATAAAACAACAAAAACATGAAAACAAACCTATTTTCCACTCATTTTCACTTTTACTGTATTTTCATATCTCCGTTTATTTCCTTAAAACAAACTAAAATCTCGCTCCTTTTTTCCAGTCACAACAAACAGCGGAATGACAAGTTCTAGGCCTGGTAATTGACAGTGACGTTTGCTATTTTTTGACAACTGCGTTTTGTTGTACGCAATAGTCGCATAAAATGTTGCCAGCAACAACAAATTTACAGTACTTGGGTTTTGAGTACCTTTTTTTATTGACTAAATATTATGATTGAAATTTCCATCACCATGCAAAGAAGGGTTAAATACATGCCTTTAATTATGCGGGCAAAAACGACGATGCTTGCTTCGGATCCCCTAACTTTTAATTTCATCTATCTATACATTCTAAACCGAGTGCTTCGTTAGTGAAGTAACGTAGTCGCAAGCGCTACTGCCGAGCATGAGCTCCTGGGTTCGATTCCCGAGTCGGGAAAAGTGTTATTGGGTTTTTCCATCAGGAATTTCTTATTAGAAACCACGAAGTCTCGACCTGTGCCTGGTGTATGGCAATAGGCACGCCTATTACATGGGACTTTAACATAACTTGCGAAATGTGGGTATTCTAAGCGGTACGCCTCTGCCTATCCCTTCCAGCATTACAACCGTTATGTTATATTATAAATTCAAAGCTCTTGTCATTAGGAAGAAGCCCTCAGACCCAGTGACCATCGAGTCAGTGAAGGAGTTCTGGCCTGAAGCCATGAACATGAATGGTGCCGTCCACCTCGACAAGATGGCTGAGGTTACAGTAGACCTGGTTGAGAAGATACAGGTAAGAACATTTTTTAAACTTGAGTAAATTTTTAGAAAATTAGGCTCCAGACGATGCTTGAACAGATGCGGACAATTTGCAACAAATTGAAAAACAACTAATAGAAAGGATTCATTTAAACGGCAATATCGCATAAGTAGTATAGACGCCAACACTTCAAGCTATCCGAAACTGTCAAACTTTTCCAATCAATTTTGAACCTAATGCTTCAGCGATAAAGTTGAATATCGATTATAGAAAATTTACAGATTGTGTATTAGCTTGAAGCTCTGGCGTCACATTGTTTGCTCAGTGTCTTAATTGACGTAGATCTCACATTGTTTTCATATATCACTAGCTTTTGCCAGCGGCTTCGCCCGCGTGAAAAAAACGACTTTCCATACAAACTTTCATCCCCTATTTAACTCCCTTAGGGGTTGAATTTGGAAAAATCCTTCCTTATTCCTTGTCTACATTATAAAGGGAACCTCTGTGCAAAATTTCAGCTTTCTAGGTCCAAGGGTTTGGGCTGGGCGTTGATGAGTCAGTCAGTCAGTCAGGACTTCTCTTTTTATTTATATAGATTACGCAATACTATCTTCGATTTTAATACATAACGATGTCCATAACTCTCTGTATGAGCTCTAAAAACTATCAGCTGGATAAATCGGTACACCTGTAGCTGTACTTAAAATTTTAAACTGTCATCCGCGTCGCCGAAATATCGGGAACTCGAAACAATTAGTAAACATGGTAAATATCCCGTTTCCAGTATAAATAATAACTGTACTTGAGAATATTTTTTTCCGAGATATGAACACATAACATAACAACTTTATCAGTGACAAAAATTTAAAAACAAATAGTGCTTGGTGACACTAGCAGGATTATTTTTATCATTTTTATCTTTATTATAACAGTTTATCTAAACACATTATATTACAATTGAGATATTTTCACTATATTATCATCTGATAGATGGAATATTAAATGTCCTATTAAAGTATTTTTGCACATTTGTGTTTATATTTCTTGTAAATTTTAACTTAGGCATTTGGAAGTCAAATAAGTAGGTATGGTGAAATATTTTTAAATCATTAATTACACCATTTACTTTTAACGAACTCATCATTTACCTATAATTATCTGTATTGTATGTTGTAGGTGTAGGTACTTATTTACATTAACTGTTACAAGAACGTTTTTATGCATCAAATCTCAAGTGCATTACAAACATGCACAAACTCTTAAAATCAAGAAAACTATCTTGACTGTTTAAATTATTATTTGCGTGTTCTTGTAACCTTGGTAAAAAGTATTGCTATTCAATATTGGACTTTGAAACCATCCTAAGATGACTGGTATAATAAATTATTTCAGTAACATTATGGGAATCTATAATATTAGTTTTATTTCTCCCTATGCAATGAATCGTTACCGTAGCAAAACGGACGTAGCGAACGGCAAGCGCAACGACAGAGTTCGTAGTACTCTGTGGAATATGGTTCAAAATGAGGAGCTGAATTCACCCTGTCAGTTTAAGAAGGACTGTTTCTTACATCCTGTATGATGGTGCTAATTCCTCGTTGTTTGTTGTAGGACTTCGAAGAGCGCGCGAAACTGGAAGATGGCCGCCAATCATACTGGTCTACTTACAATTACAACTCCAAGGACCTCACATTGTATGCTCTCGGCAGTAAGTATTGATAAGAAAACAATCCGATAAACGTATTAAAATAAGAAACACTGAATTCTTTGATTAAACAGTATTTAAAGTGTGTAGTGGTCCTGGGTTCGATCCCGGGGTCCGGCAAAGAGTTGTCGAGTTGTTCCATCAGGAATTTCTCAGCAACAGCCACAGACGGAGCCTGGATTTGTGCCCGGTTGATGGCAATAGGCTCGCCCTCTATTACATGGGATTTAAACATAACTGGCTAAATGTGGGTTTACAATTATTAGGTACACTTCTGCCTAACCCTTTGGGGATTACAAGGCGTGATGTTATGTTAAAGTATAAAACTCCACGCAGACATTAATCGTCTTTAAATTAGTTTTCTTTCATTACCAAAAACAAAAAATTCGACAAAAATATAAAAAAAGTGCTCCAGAATCTTTACCAAAATCTTTCTTCCCTAGTCGGAGCGTCCGTAACGAATGAGTCAGACCTGAGGTTCTTGTATGAGAGTCACGAAGGCTTCGCGGCTCTGCCCACGTTCTTCATCCTGCCCGGTATGGCCCTGGAGTCTCCCCTTGTGGGTAACTCCATGCCGCCCGGCAAGCATGCCGACTTCACTAACGTAAGTGGAAATTAGATGGTGGGTTACTCAGAATAAGTAGGACTATTTATCCTAGAAAATAGTCAATCTCGCTCTTTTGTCAATTAATTTTAGGGGCTCTATTTGTCTTCACCTCAATTTACTCAGGAAACAAGAGATCCAGTAGAGTTTCTAAGAGTATTCAAAGTCTCAGAAATGACTGACTCAAAGAAAATAAAAGGCCTCGGCGTATTTGGATATGTGCTGTTAAAGTTTTCATGGTCTACCAATCTAAATAGAGGTAACCGTTAGAAAATCGCATCAGTTGCTCCTAAAGTGTGGTAAGAAAGTATCAAAAGGCAAAATTATATACAGGGAACGGCTAGAAGCGCACCCCAATACCCTTGCACGACAGATTACTATTAGCTATGCTAAAGCTCTTAAGATAAAAGACATCCGATAAGTGTAGAGAATTATGAGTAGATGCTGGATGATACTCAGAATGAGAGAAACTTAGATTAGCTGATGTGTGATACATCTTCTAAAAGTCAATGCACTAATTGTAAACGTACCAGAGAAAATAAAGTTGCTCTTATTGTTACTAAATAAAATTAGCCATAAGTCATTTAAATTAGGCAAAAAAATCAGGACTTTATGAACGTCATACACTAATAACTCTTGACACATTGTAAAATAAATCTGTTTTGTTTAGATCCTCCACGGAGAACAGTTCATCGAGTTCGTGGGTGACTTCCCCGGCACAGAGGGTGACTTCAAAGTGCACAGCTACGTCGTTGACTTATTGGACAAGGGCTCCAGCGCTGTGTCTATTGTCAACAGTGAGTAATATATAATATTACTAAGTTATGATGTCGGCTTCGCCCGCGTAGAGGTTGATAGTATTGTCTCACGGGGTCATACTACCAGAATAAAAAGTATGCTGTGTTAATCTAGGTGATAAGATAATAAGCTATCTGTGTGCTAAATTTCATCAAACTTCGTTCAGTAGTTGCGTGAAAGAGTAACAAACATTCATCCATCCTCACAAACTTTCGCATTTATATTATAAGTAGGATAGTAGGATTATATTTGTAGTCAGTGATGTTATGTTACAAAGCCAGATACACATCACTACACTATAGAATAAGCAAGCTGAAGTGGCAATGGGCCGACCATATTTGCCGTGGAACTGATGACAGTTGGGGAGAAGTATTCTTGAGTGTAGACCGCGAATCGGCAACCGAAAACTTGAAGTGAGAATATCTCAACATAAGATATTTTAATTCTAAATGCCCTTGCCCATACCCATGTGTGTCTCTATAAAACCGTATTTATTGCGCTGCGACCTCCTCCTACCCCCTAAAGCTTAACCTTTGTTTTGACGATATATTTTTCGTGACAAAATCGTGTCTGTCATCATTATTTATCATTATGTAACTAGCGATAATAAATTATAAAATATTATGTCTGATATGAAATAAGTACGATTTGATTAGATTATATTTTTATCATGGATTTGTTATAATCTCATAATAATCGGCTAGTTACAATGTTTGATAAAAATAGTTAATATTATTATTATTTGCCCTATTGTACTAGTATTTAGACAACTCGGTATTTAATGAGTGGCCACCTATCCATAGACAAACCTTGGCAGGCGTGGCTTAACCTAAATTATCTACCTGCGCGGCTGTTATTATTTACCCATGAGCTCGTCTTACGGCCACTTAGCTGGAGCAAGGAAAACCTGTTCAGAGTTTTTATAGACGACTCTGACCTGGAGTGTGAATGTGGTGTTGCCCAACAAACGATGGGACGCTTGATATCATGTCCAGTCTGTCCTGTTGCTTGCACACCACAGGAGCTGATGGACGTTACTGAAAGTGCCAAACTCGTCTCCAAATTTTGAGCCGACTCAATTTAAATTGTCATCGACAAGCTAAGAAGAATAAGAATATATCAAATTTTAACTCTTCATCCCCCATTTCCCAGGCGAGATCTACCAAAACAAGCAGCTGATAGCCCGCACACAGCAGCACATCTTCGTGCTGGGCCAGGGCGGGTTCAATGGGCCCCGGAACAGCAAGCTGGCGGTAGAGGTTCAGCCGGCACCCAAGCGGGCCCCTGATGCCGTTCTTGAACAACGCACTGCTGAAGACCAGGCTGCACTTTACAGGTAATTTAAAAAAAATCTAATTTATATTTTAAGGCCCACGCGCACCGCAGGTGTCTTTATAGTAAAACATATTTAAAACTTCGTTCAGTCCCTGTCAATCTTTTATTCACGATAGCTACATACGATACATAGGTCTGTAATATTAATAAATTAATGCTATTTTAGCTATTTACGTAGTCATGAGGTCTGCACTGGGCCACTATGGTGGATTACAAGCCCACTATTCCATAGAGAGAAGATGTCGGTGTATAGAAGTAGTAGAACAGAATAACAACATAACGTAATAGCAATACCTAGTCTTTGTCCAGAAACGAAAGTCTTGCGGCTGATATGCACTCATATCTTTTTTTTTCCGTGGGTGGAAAATCATCAAATAACCCCTCCCGCTTTTGGACAGAGCGGAAGGGACTGTCAGACAGATGTCAGACTTCATCTGACTAAAAACCACCCATGTTCCTTCTTCGACCTTGTGCCGAGGCCGCGGCTTTCGACAATCCGCAGCCCATGCACTCATAAATCTAATGTAATATAATGTATCTTGTAAAAAAAACTCGTGTTGTTTAACAGGTTATCTGGAGACATGAACCCACTCCACATTGACCCTACCGTAGCGTCCGCTAGTGGACACCAGAAGCCAATCCTCCACGGAATGGCGTCTCTTGGATTCTCTGCCAGACATGTCCTGGCCAAGTAAGTACCTTTCTAGTGGTTATAACGTTACTGTTTACAACGAAATTAATTGAGTTAGTCAAGGCACATACTAATCATCATCTGTCGAGCTTTTTCTCAACGTTCGGGTCGGCTTTCTGTTTAGCAGGCTGCAGTTGAATACCAGTATTTTACATGGAGCGACTGCGTATCTGACCTCCACAACCCAGTTAGTACTGGGTAATACAATATCCCTTGGCAAGACTAGTTGTGTTGAACTTCAGGCCGTAAGGCACATATTTATAAAAAAGTAATAATTATTATTTAGAAGTCCAGAACATTTCTGTATTCTACAACTAGATTTCTGGCCAAGTGTGTCGCGGAAGTTTAGAAGTTCAAAATGTTTGCATTACCAAACATACATTTTAAAGTTATTTTCTCCATAGACCAATGGATCCTGCATTCTAATCGGGTAACCTTATGCTCCAGATACGGAGGCAACGAGCCCAGCAACTTCAAGGCCCTGAAGGCTCGCTTCGTGAAGCCGGTGTCACCTGGCAACACCCTGGTCACAGAGATGTGGCTCGAGGGCAAGCGCGTGCACTTCCAGACTAAGGTCAAGGAAACTGGCAACGTTGTTATCGCTGGTATGTATTATTTTAAAATATTTTAAACGAGAATCAAATTCTACTATATAAAGGAGGAGAATCTCAGAATTAAACTATCAAGCACCAATATTGTTCCAAGTTGTTCTGATAACTAGTGTATGTGTAGCTCCAAATTAAAGACAGCATGGTCAATCAATAATAATCTTTTCACTTCTCTCGCTCTAAAATTCGTCTTTATGTCGTGCGTAGGCGACATAAAATCGCATTTTATGCTCTAGAGCATAAAGTAAAATCTTCGTCGAAGATCAAGGTAATCGGCACAGGTAATCGGCCCAACAGCCACAGGAACAACTTTAACTTCATAGAATAACCTCTTTAATTTAATTCGTTTCGCTAGTATTCTAAGAACAAGGGATTTCTGCTTTTCATTACGAATACAATGAAAATTGATGGGAATAGGCTTCCCCCAATTACCTAAATCGCTTGATTGCAATAGGCTTGCTCTTAATTAGGTTGGTTGATGGCAATAGGCTTGCTCCTAATTACATCATTTGATGGGAATAGGCTTACTCTTAATTACATTGATTGATGACAATAGGCTTGCTCTCAATTACCTAAATCAGTGGATGGCAATTAGCTTGCTCCTAATTACATCGGTTGATGGCAATAGGTTTGCTCCTAATAAGATTTGTTGATGGCAATAGGCTTTTCCTAATCACATCGGTTGATGGCAATAGGCTTGTCCCTAATTACATCAGTTGATGGCAATAGGCTTGCTCCTAATTACATTGGTTGATGGCTTAAAATGTTTTTATAACTGAGCAGTATGAGTAACGACATAAGTCAGGTGTTATGTCAAGTTTCCTACTGAAAAAAAAAAGTTAATTGGCGGGAACCATAATTATTTTTACAATATTTACAAGTTGCTGTTGCATTTCCTCGCAATCGAAGTGAAAAGTAGAGTGTAAAACTCGTCCATAAAACCCATTTTACTCTCTACTTTATATCCATCCTCGCTCGCAAGCTCGCATCGGATGGATAAACGTCTCGCGCAAAATGGTACGTTTTATGCACTTGGTGTACAATCTACTATTATTGCACAAGAAATTGGTTACAAAATTTTGTGAAGGTATTTTTAGGCTAGGTTTTTTTTATTTTTCAAGGGTGGGTAATCATCTAATGACTTCTGCCGCTCTGGGCGGAACGGAAGGGTAGCTCATAGACCTATGCTACAGGAGACTAAAAAAATTGTTTGTAAAACTTGCCTAACGAAAATAGACCAAAGGAAAAGAAAATTAGGCAGCCTGTTATTAGTAGTTTAAAATATGCCAACTTTACACGATCTTTGCTCTTTCTAGGTGCCTACGTTGATCTGAAGAACGTAGTAGCCGGTCAAGTCGGTTCAAGCGCCGCCGCGCCTGCTGCCGCTCCATCTGGTGGTTCGTTCAAGAGTGACGCACTCTTCGCCAAGATCAAGGAGGAAGTCGCCAAGAACAAGGACCTGGCTAAGAGCATCGCTGGAGTGTTCCAGTACAATATCTCTGAGAATGGAAAGACTGTTAAATCTTGGAGTGAGTACGAGTTTATTTATTTACTGTACTAACGATTCAAAATTAATGTGTCGCGAAAAGTAGAACTATACTGAAAATTCATTAGGTATTCACGAAAAGTAATATGTATGGACTTTTCAAGGAATATTGTCATATCCATGACAGTAGAAGCTAAACTTGACTGAGCCATTCTCCAATCTTAATGTTGAGTTTTATTTTTTCACTTATTGGTTTATTATCAAAAGCTGTCTGCAGTTCAGCATATACCCACAAGAAATAATATTTTTAATATTAGATACCGCATCGCAGGATGTGAAGTATCAAACTAAGCAACATGGAGAAAAATAAATGTTTACAAAATATTTATGGTGTTTTGCTGTTCACAGCTTTGGACCTCAAGACTCCCGAAGTATTCGAAGGCACACCAAAGAATGGCAAGGCTGACACAACCCTGACTGTCTCCGACGACGACATGGTAGCTATCGCAGCCGGCTCACTCAGCCCACAAGTTGCCTACATGAAGGGAAAACTAAAGATCGCTGGCAACATTATGCTGGCTCAGAAACTCGGCCCACTGCTCAAGTCCCCCGCCAAGATTTAAGTTTTAAAAAATATTTTATGAATTGGTCATGGAAATGGATATTATTTAATTTTAATTATTTACAATTGAATGTATTTTTATATTTGAATATATTACCAGCAATAAGCATAAGATGCCAAGTATTATAATTATGCAAAAATCATCAAAATGAAATGTTAGTTTTTTTGTTGTTCTAAAGGCTTCCAGTAATTCAAGCCAGAAATTGCATTTTTATGTTGTAAGTGATTTGTATAATGCAATTGTTATCGATGATCTGTGATATGAAGAAGACAGAGTAATTCCACTGGAGGGCAATTTCTGGCTCTTCCATTTGTTGTCACAATCAAAGTAAATGTATATTATTTTGTATGGTGATGGAATTAAACACCACTTTTATAAATATATTGTTTTATTTTATTCAAAGCTTCCAAAATAAAGCACTGAAAACTTTGAGGGATAGAATTTCCATTAAGAACGGCTGATTAGGAAGTTCATTTTTTTTTTGTAGATAGTACTCATTAATAGAAAGCTTTTTGCAAATTGTCAAGTAACAGTTTTTTTTTTTTTATTTTTTTTTTTGTTGTATTTTTGGATGTAATAAGAGTGTGCATAATAATTGTTGCTGTATTATAATACCAAAAACAGCGGGGCGGTTAGGTTTGTAGGGTACCGAACACGTAACTAGGAAAACTTGGATGCAAGAGCGAGCGAAGCGAGCTCGGGACTTGGGGCACCCCGACACGGACAGGTTAGGTTAGAAGCGAGGCGACCGTCGGCTGGGCTTGAAGGTGTTAGGTTCCAAAAAATGATTTTTTCTCAAGAATGGTGCGTCGCCTTTACATGGGAGTGGTGCCAGAGCACAGTGGGCACCCCCCCTCACCCTTCCCCCGTCAAAAGATACAAAACCGACGAGGCGAGCCCGCCATCCCCTTCGTGGTTATTTTTTTAAAAAACCACCCAGAAGTAGGAGCCCCGCAAAGCGGGGCTCCGTCGACTGGGCTTGAAGGTGTTAGGTTCCAAAAAATGAATTTTTCTCAAGAATGGTGCGTCGCCTTTACATGGGAGTGGTGCCAGAGCACAGTGGGCACCCCCCCTCACCCTTCCCCCGTCAAAAGATACAAAATTTTGACCTGTTTCGTGTTTTAGCGCTGTTCTAACCTCAAAACTTTAACCATGGATATCTCCATAACCATGGGGCTCCGGGATTTGGGGGTGGTACTAGGGGGTAGCCCTCTTCCCCCCCTCCCACCCCCCCAATCCCCGCCTTAAAAAGCGACCGTTCTTAATGGAAATTTTAACCACCTTGAGCAGTGCACCATGGTTTACAAGGACTATTGAAGTACATTGAGTACCTACCTACAAATACCAACTAGGTACCAAGGCATTTGTTGAAAAGTCAAACCAGACTAGCGACATAAAAGTGAACTCACCATGGTACTACCAAAGTCTCTTTAGAAGGACTTCGGTAGTGCACACACAGTGAGTTCATGGTCATGGTTTTCTTTTGAGTCGATAGGTAGGCTCTGAACCATCTGATTATCATTGATACATGAAGAGATGATGCAGCACAGGATGTGAAGAATCTAACCTGCCATCTACACCTCGGGGTGGTGCAGCAACCCCAGTAGTATGCTTGCCACGGACTCGACTAGCACCACGATTAACAACGGTGCCAAGCACCCAACATATGGGTCAAACAATAATTTATTTGTGTACCCACAACCCGCCTCTGAGTCATTACTATAACGTAGCTATTCATGACTTGGCAATTTCAAGCAAACAAAAAAAAAATGATCTTGCAAATATATATGTAAATAAAAATAATTAAAGAGTAGGTATTAATTTTCCTTCTAAAAATAAGTCGGCTTCTCTCACTTCAGCTTCCCAAGCGATTTTCATGTGAGGTTCCGCTGTTAAGTCAATGAATTTGCTGGCTTGCACTTCAGGGAGACCTTTTGTTCTTATTGCAGTACCTATTATACAGCAATATGTACCTGTAAATAATACTTAGTTGACTGTAGAAAATAGATTTTTAATTTACAAAATGCAAGAAACAAAAAATATAATTATGTCATGAAAAGCCAACATAAATAAATCAGCAAAGGATAATATTTAAGCAGATCATATTCAGTGGCATTTAATGATTATTGATAAATTAGTTATTTCTGAACATAATGAAAAAATATTAGTTCGCATTCATCCATCTTCAGGTATTCCAACTAGAATAAGTACTTACTTACATCATGATTTTTTAAAACTTTTACACATCATTCACCAACTCTAAACATTTCTGTCAGTAGGTAACTAGATATATAGGTTTACAAATAATATTTAACTACGAAAATAGCTAGCAAAAGCTATTTCTAATTTAAGTAGGTTTCATAAAAGCAGAAAGCTAAGCAAAACAAAGCAATAGCATGAATGATTATCGAGATATTAATAAAGAATTCATACCTTTTCGTAAAGACGTTTTATCAATAATACCGTGTGCCGACTCACATTTAGTAATCTTCGCTCGGCCTGATGAGTCGGAAATTATCAATATATCCGCGCCGACTGTTTGTTCGATCGTACCTTGTAACCAAACGTCTAACGGCGCGGCCTTATTGACTAAATCTTTTAATAAATATTTTCGTGGGTTTAGAGCCATTTTAATTAGGACCAAACACTGAAACAACTTTGTTTTTCGTAACTTTTCAAAAAGTTTTCAATTTGTTGAAACTTACGTCAAAATTTTTATTATTTTGACATTGACAGTTGACATGAAAGTGTCAGTGTTGCCAGTAATTTACGAAGATACTCCATCATGTACCTATTGTTTTTACCCACGACGGAACGGAGCCGGTATATAATACCGGCTCCGTTCCGTCGTGGAACAAAGAAAAAGAAAATAGCTTTTGCTAGCTATTTTCGTAGTATTTGTAAACCTATATATCTAGTTACCTACTGACAGAAATGTTTAGAGTTGGTGAATGATGTGTAAAAGTTTTAAAAAATCATGATGTAAGTAAGTACTTATGCGTTTATTTATTTATTTATTTATTTAAACTTCTCGCACACAAAAAAAGGTACAAAGGCGGACTTAATGCCTTAGGCATTCTCTACCAGTCAACCAAGGGTGGTGTAGAGATTAGATGGCAGGTGCTCTTTTTGATAGGAACAATGGTAAAAAAGAAAAGGTTTAGGGTGAGAGATGTTTGTGTGTGCACTTTTTTTTAGTAATTACACAGTAATTATAATATAACAAATTCAGGACCGCATGCTCTACAGTTAAGGCGACAACTTATCCGGGCCTTTTTTCTTTCCGCCATTAATGGGGGAATTCAAATAAAATAAAATTGAATCTTTAATCAAAAACGATCATCGATTAGTTAAGGTCGTAAAAACTAAGATTTTCTTAGCGTAAAAACACCAAATCAAGTTTAAACAACTAAACAAGTACTTAGGTGCCTAGATAAAGAAATAATTGTAAGGCATACCTACTTAGGTCTAGAGTCTGAAATAAAATTTTGAGCAAAAATGAGGGTTATGATTTTGGCTGGTATGCACACGGTATGCATAGTATGTTTGTATGTTGTCTCTTCTAACATACCCACCTATTAATCATATATTTTATCTCTTTATCTTTTGACCTGGGTGTGTGGTAATAATAATAATAATCTTTATTTATCAAAAAACATACTGAGTTTGAAATACAGTTTGCTTGAAATACAGTATTTAGTGTTACGCGAATGTATAAAATAATAATAGGTCTTTACCAATGTAATTGGAGATTCTATAACCGGCATTTTCAGATTTAATTATCTGTGGATTGGCGCGTAATTCGAAATTCAAATAAATTTTATTCGAAAGACGTCTTCTTCTAATTTCAAATTCAGTCATTTGTTTTTAGATAGTTTTATGTTTTTGTGACATTGTGGTAGTTTTTGGCGCCATGGATAAACTGAAAATTCGTACAATTTTCGAATATGAGTTCCTACGTGGAAATATAATATTCCACAACTAACTAACAACTAACCTAACCTAACACTGCTTGCATAAACACGGGCCATTATTGGTTTAATCGTTTTAAATCTGGAAATTTTGAGTCGAAGAACGAGCCTCGTGGTCGGCCGGTAACCATTGTCGACAACGACGAATTGAAGGCGATAGTGGAAGCGGATCCAACTCAATCTACGGCTGAGCTTGCTGCGGGCTTTGGAGTTAGTGTCAAAACAACATTGAAGCACTTGCGTCAAATCGGAAAGTAAAAAAGCTAGATAAGTGGGTGCCACACGAACTAAAGCGACCGCAACAGCGAGATTTACGCGTCGAAGCATGCATAGCACAGCACTACAGAATCGGCATAGAAACGAGGGAATTCTTAATCGAATTGTTACTTGCGATGAAAAGTGGATCCTGTACGATAACCGTAAGCGTTCGTCTCAGTGGGTGGACCTGGACCCGGGTACAGCACCTAATCAGTGCGCTAAAAAAAAGATTACTCATAGGCAAGGGCGGATCCAGCTTTGGTGCCAGGGGGGGGTCACAAAGAGTCGTGGTCAAGTCACAAGAAGTTATAATTTAATTTTTATAATCATTTTTCAACAGCAAAATTAATTTTTCTTTTACGTCCTCTCCCGAAACGCGTTACCACTTCATCTACCTACTTCAATGGGTACGTTTTTTTAGTGTGGAGAAGTGCCAGTCTGGTTAGACGTTCTTCAACCATTGAAGCTCTTATAGCCACGGTTTGATTCTTCGAAGTGCTATAACGCACTATAACCCTTATCCAGGGGGATAAAGCTTTGAACAATTTTCGGTGGATGGACGACTTAGAATCAGAAATGAGAATTGAAGTAGATGAGCGTCTCAAGCGAGACAGAATGGTGGAAGAGCAGGAGGGAGGCGCGAGCGAAGCGAGCGCAAAATTTTTAAAAAATTTCGGGGGATGGCAAAGAAATTGTCATTGGGAGAAAAGAATATAAAATACTGTTTTACTTGATTCGAGAAGAGATCCGCTTACTCTTATCTTGGTAGACATCAATCCTCCACTTCCTGAACCAAGCGCCTTAGACAGAGGTTCGGAAGATGTGACTGACTCGACAATGACAAAGGATTATTCTTACGAAAAAATTTATTGGTGTGTACTTTGTTTATATTGGCTACTGAGTTTTTGTGGTATAATAAAAGTGTACCATCCTGACCCAACCTTGTAAGGGATATTGATTAACACTACGATACGTAAATATTTACTTAACTGTAAAACGTAAAATATGTTAGTATGTACTCAGTTTTTTCATTACCTCGGAAACAGCCAGAGCCCGAAAGTGTGACAACCACTCATACTAAGGGATATCTCGTTGTACCCAGTACTAACTGGGTTGTGCAGTGTGCAGTGTGTGCAGGCCAAGAAAGCAGTCGTTCCATGTAAAATTCCGGTTTTTACCTGCATCCACTTAGACTGGAAGCCGACTACAACATACTCGTAGTTGGGATAACGTATGTGGATCTTTTAACGTGGATTTTTCACCAGCCTATAACACTAGGGATAGTGCAAACAATCTAAGGATAGTACCTATCAAAATCGGTTCAGGCGTTTAGAAGTTATGGTGGAATAGAGAAACTCACAATAGTACATTATGATATAAGTGCGGTAAGTTGAAAATTACAGCCGAGGCGATATTGCTAGCCCGAGCCGTAGGCGAGGGCTACAAGAAAGCAGAGGCTGTAATTTTCAACTACAACTACAACAAAGCGCACACGGTATGTCATACGACGTTTTATAACACATTTGCGAGGAAATAAAATATTAATAATAATTATATTTCCATAACATGAAATTTTGATACGCTTGTAAGTATCTATCGGTCGATTTTTCGGGCAATAGGCTTAGAGTAGCCTTTTTCGCGGCCTCTGAGACATCTGGCGGTGTCGAATTAATAAATTCATCATTACTTGACGACATTTTCAAATAAAAACAATACAGCGAAAAGAAAAAGCGCGCGGAATAATTTTTATTTGTTCACAAATTAGCGATGCGCGGGCATCAGTGCTTTTTTTTTTAAGGCAACGGTACAAAAACAGCCAGTATTACTAATAAAGTAAATTAATATTTTTTTGTTTCTGTTACAGATGTAATTTACTGTCAAAATGAATTAAATTAAAGAATTAAATGTTTATTTTTTATATTTTATCTCCCAAAGTTAATTTTATTCATAAAATATTGACCACTTTTCTGACATAAAAACTTTTTGATTTGCTTTCTTTGCTTTTTTTTTCATAAGATTTAAAAAAGTACCGTTGGTTTTAGACGGAGCATGATAAACCGTACGTGTTACCTTATTAGAAAGAAACTCGTGCGTTTTACTTTACGATTACGCACAAGTACGTAATGACATACATTACGATATTGAAATTGGTGAAATAAGAGGCCCTTTACGAGCAAATGTGTTATAAATAAACATACATGAACCCTAAAAACACTATTTTTTGGGCTGTTGTGTAAAATATATAATAAAAACATTACGTTTAACAATTTTAATTAGTGGTCCACCTAGGTCCTGGACCCAGCCCAGGGGGGGGTCATGACCCCCCTGACCCCCCCCCTGGATCCGCGCCTGCTCATAGGAAGATAATGGTAACTGTCTGGTGGACAAGTACATCATAGCTCTTACCGAATGGCACAACAGAGACGGCAGATGTCTATTGCCAAGAATTGCAAACAATGATGGAGAAGCTCGCAATTCAACAACCAAGACTATAGTCAATCGCTCTTCCCCATTGCTTCTGCACGACAACGCGCGATCTCACACTTCACGACAGACCACCGCAAAGCTACAAGAGTTACAGCTGGAAGCTCTCCGTCACCCACCGTACTCACAGACTCACTGGACCTTGCCCCAACAGATTTCTACATTTTTCAAAATTTTGTCATTTTTTTATGTGGTAAAAAATTCGACACCCGAGAGGCAGTACAAAACGCTTTCGCTGACTTCATCGCCTCCCGTCCGGCAGACTTCTACAGTAAAGAGATAAACAAACTGCCATCAAAATGGCAAAATTGTATAGATCATTTGGGCCAGTACTTTGATTACCTAGCTGAAATAAAAAAAATACCAAAATTTTTATATTTTAAAATTCTCATACAAATCTCCAATTTCATAGCTTGATTGTTTATATTACCCGACCAAAGTGTGTAGCAATACAGGTTAGGTGGTTCTCTTTGTCAGTTCATGTCATTTGTCATTAATCGGATAATAACTATCGCTGTCTCTTACCGAATACGCTGATGCCTTGTCTATACCTATTCTCTGTCTACGCATAACAGGAAGTCTGAAAGTGGCGCCGGTGACTGAAAAGTTGTGTGGAAATCGGTTGTCGTGGTGTGGGCATGTGATACGGAGGAATGAGGAAAATGTCGTGAAGAAGGTTTGGAATATGAATGTGGATGGGTAGGTATAAGAGTAGAGGAAGACCAAAGAAACGATGGATGGACCGTGTTAAGAATGATATGGTAAGAAAGGAGATGACGAGAAACAGAGAAGGGAAGAACAAGACATGCTGCGCCGACCCCAAATGAATTGGGATATGAGCAAGAGAATGATGATGAACTTTCTCACCAACAAAACTTCTGTGCCGAAAAAAAAAACGAAAAGTGTTTGTGTTGAAAGTCAGCGGGAATACAATTTTGATTTTTCCCGTTGACCCCACCAGTGGGGCGAAGCAGTGGGGTCATCGGGAACAAAATTTTTGACTTCCCGTTGACCCCACCAGTTGAAAAGGGTAGTGGGGCCAACGAAACGACAATTTTGATTTTTCCCGTTGACCCCACCAGTGGGGCTATCCAGTAGGGTCAACGGGAATACACCCAATTAAGTTTTTACAAGTGAGTAGATAAACATTTTTTTAAATATTTCCTAAAGTAGAGGATTTTTTTAAAGTTAAAGGAGACAAATAACGCTACCTTGAGGAATACCAAAAACATAGGCGTTGCTAAAATTTATCTGTAGGTTAATGTAGAGTTCTTAGACTTCTACTATTCACTTCTTCTATTTACTTATTTCTAAAAATGAAATAATTGCTTTCGTTGGGCAAGCATAGTAGTTAATATTGCCAGGATTCTAAGAATACCTAGGTATTTTTGTAAGTACTTTACATTAAGTCTTACGGTATCAAAAGCGATATCAATGCATGAGTGGCTGTCTGTACCAAGTTGGAATTCTTTAAAAACGTTTTATTCGGAACCATGTTCGATACGGTCATAAAAGACTTTCCAATATTAATGACTTAATCAAACTTCCCAAATCAAAAGCAAAATGCAATCACTTCGACAAAATCGTAATTACTGTTAATGACTCACTAAAAGCACTCCAGAAGAAATTCTCAACGCAGATTACCACCACAATTATTTCATCCACATCAACACGTAATCAGTTGTTTATAAAGCGACGCTGCAAGCATGAAATCACTCCGATACTCGAAGCCGGCCCATAACAACTCAATCAACGCAATTTTAAAATAAACTTTTTTTTATGCCGTACAAACACTGGCCGCCTTGAACAAAAAATATTCCCCGGCGAAGGTCTTAATAATGACTTTCTCGAGAACTTGTTACATATGGACAGTGGATAGTAGTCGTATGTACAGGTTTGGAAGAGCAAGCGATTTTCGACCGTAAATGTTAAAAATAAGAGAGATAAATCAGGATTAACATCTATACTAAGTAAGCCATCAACCTTTTCAACCTGTTTAAAATTAATTTTATTTTTTTAAATATTCGCAGAACATTTTGAGCATGACATCGAAATACTCTTATTTAAAAGTAAGTTTACAACTATATTAGTGGGAATACCTACATATTGCTACCCTCAAAACATAAAATATTATCTTTCAACAAATAGAATTCAAGAAAAGCCTCTAATCATTCATCTTAATCCTAAAGATCCGACAGAGCCGAAGACAGTTCATTCGGACTTGTCCGGTCGGTACCAGTAGAATAAAATAAAATAAAATAAAAATGCAACAAGTCTATTTCGTTCAGAGAACGTTTATTCCTAAGAGACATAAGAGGTGGGAGTGGGGTCGGGAAGGGAAGAAGATATGAAGCTGTCATCTGGCGGTGTGGCGGGACTGGCGGGGCTATCCACTCTAAACACAACTCAATCGGAAGCGCGCGCGCGGCCCGGACGAACGTACCCACGCACCCGCTCTGCGTCCAGTATAAACAAATCGCAAACAAATACAACACAAGTTATCGTACAAACGCAAACTCAAAATCGGAGTTCGTAAATAAAACTTTACGTGGAAATTCAAGAATATAGTGATGGTTTCATGTGACGTTGTTAAACAGTGATATTTTTGTGGGAGATCGTAAAAGTTTAACAAAAACAGGAGTTCTAAACTTTCCAATGAACACGAGCCATGTGACTACGGCGAGAGCGGCGAAGCAAGATTTGTACGTGCATTTATCTTATTTTAACTTTATTGTAACGTTTCTAATAATAGAGTGGTCGAAGGAATTCTGCTTGTTCACTTATTAGTTCGTTAAGAGTAAGACCTTGCTGATACACTGGTTCCAAGGATTGATGATACAATGAAGTAATTAATTAATTGCATCTTAATCATCCATGGGATTTACAATAATAATAATTAGGTGCCATCAAGGAACTTGGTGGCATTAACAAAGCTTTACAAATGACGAACATTTTGAAATCAATCCAAAAGTACCTAGAGGCAGGTCGAGTAGAAATATTGACATTCAATTACGACTTGAAATTTCGACTCATAAAGACTAAGAAGATAACAATAGTAAACGTACAACGATGTGAATGAAGTCATTACATACATTGTAGAACAACTATCTGTCATGAATTGATTATTTACCGTAAGATTTAAGGTCACGCATGTCATGATTTATACAATGAATGCGGTACGTAGCACCAATAACAGCGATCGCAAGTTAATTCATCGCATAGTAAAACACATTTGCATATTCGTGATATCGCATAGAAATAACTCAATTGATCGAGTACGTACTGGAGGCAAAACAGTATTGTCCTCGCCTTTCCCGTGTCCTTAGTTGTAGCGAACGTGTACTGAACTAATGAGATGGTCTATTAAATGTTTGACGTAAATATATCACTTGACAAATAGCTTAACGACATTTTATAGTGATTTTGAGTGGACATACATGATCGTACTCAGCATGCTAATTATTTCGATGACTGTTTCCAATTTTTCGCACGGCTAAATCTGTTGCAATTCAAATTCCAGACTGTTGATCTTGGTCTGCACTTCGTCTGTATCTAAATGTGTTTTTGATTTCGCTTTGAGAATAATAAATAGGGCATAACAATCTGAAACTGCCATTAACTCCATACATTCAGATTCTACAAACGACTGGGATCTTTTATTCTGTTTAAAAATGTCGTGCCTTGTATATTCAAAATACATAAATGCAGTGGACGTCTTAAGAAGACTGACATTTATTACTTCTGAGATTACAAGAATGGACCGAGGGTGTCGGACTGTCGTCGACGTATGAATTAGTCATTACATGACAATTTTCTAATCTAGACGGACGCACGTTCCGCACATAAAGCTGTATTCAGCGCCTCGGTTGATTTATTGCCGTACGCTGTCCATAGTAATGTTTATCTTCCCTTCTTACCTGTAAGGTAGTGACCGTCAAGGACAAAATAATAAACAACAAACACAATAATGATTGCAAGCCAAACAATTTGAGATAATGTTCTGCTGCAGACATATTTTCCAAATATGGATGGTTCAAATTCTCAAGTTTTGGAAATGGAAGTTTTCGTTTCGTCGCTCTGTCGCTATTGGAATAGCCCAATATCATCTAATCAAAGTAATTGCTACAATTAGCTAACTCAATTCGTGTTCAAGTCTCTTGAATGATTTTAAAAACAGTAAGCAATTAGACGGTATGAAAAGTATTTCAAGGAGTTCCCAAGTGGCTGTTAAAACTTCAATAAGGAACAATTTGTAACGCATCACGAATAAGCAACTTAGACCCATTTTAAAATACACAATACACAAATGTCAGAGCAAACTATCGACATTTTAAAAAGGTAGAGTATTTTATTTAACGACCGAAACGTCTCGCGAGTTTCGCAGAACGAGTGGCGAGCGGAAAATTATGATAATTTCGTTTTTGGTATCCGACAATAGACGAACGATGTGGCAGATGTCGGAATAACTTAGAATACTAAAATAGATATTATTCATACAAATAACTAAGTGGCTCAGACGGAATCCCGCTACTGCATTGTACAAAAATGAAAAGCATGAAAACCGAAAGTAAACTGTAAAAGATCTTATCTAAACTGCGAAAAACAAGAATTGGGAAGATTGGAAGCATAGGTAATCTAAAGCTCGTAAAGATTCTTCTTACTTGGGAACATATGATCTACATATCTTCCTAGGCCTTTGCATCTCCAACTAGAAATAAAAAAGGAATACCACACCACAGAGTTAGTGTAGAGTCCATAAATTATGGAGATGACTTTGAACTACTAAATTACAGATTCACATTTTCTCATGATGACACATTTTGGTTCCCAACGATGCAAAATAGTTTCAAACAGTAAGATCGTTTTAAGTATTTCTACTGTGTTTAATTGGGATTTGGGAGCCTATACGAGTACCTATTACTACCTATTAAGCCTTTGGTCTACCTTACACTGTATGCCAAATTGTCAACAATGTTGAAGATGATATATTATTACCCTGTTCTGTAATCAGGTAATGTCAATATTAGACTTATACCTACTTACTTTCATTATTTTGATAACGTTATGGCCTTCTTTGCCTCGTTTCAAATATTTCCAGAACCGGAAAATCTTATATATTTATATTTGGCTTAAATCTTACAAATGTTTATATTGTGGACTGAGTTTACAAACTAAACAAATGGATGAGGAATTGTCCAGCTTTGAGAATGATTTCTTCCGAATGTTTATTTTCTTTTCACGAAGCGAGAAATTGGATAGCTTCAGCAGCATCAGTTGTCTCTAATCTATGTTTACCTTCGTAATTAACAGTGGATGACTAGGCTTCAAGAATATCAAGTTACCGACTTGTGTTATCTGGGTTTGCTAGCACACAATACCTTTCTTCCCTTCTTAGTTGTGTTTGTTTAAGCTCTAATATGATTTGATAGTGACATGATAGGTATGACACGAGGGAACACTTATAATGCACGTGATTATATGGAAGTTATATGGGCGTTTGTTTGTATAGGGGTTTCTGTATGTAGACGCATTCATTACTAAAGGAAGTGAGCAACTGTTTTCTCCGTATTTTATACTCTCTGTCATTTTTGGTAGCGATGATGCAAGACATACGATTTCAAATCAAATGTTTATTTTAAACTTCATTGTATTGAATGTATACCCTAACCAAATAAGTTTTTTATTGACGCCTTTGTTCTTAATATTAAATTATATAAGAAAATAAGTTAAGTGAAAAATTGAAAGGACTAACAAAACATTTACGAGGTGTCTCGTTGCGAAACGGTAAGTGCATGTTTACGTACGCGCGGCGCGGCGCGCGGCGCGGCCGGCGACGCGATCCGCACTAAATTCAAACGTATGGCGGTGTATGAGTGCGTTCACGGAGAAGCGAATTTATACGCGATTGCTTGAATTTGAGGCGGCGGCCGCGGCGGCGAACGCGGCGGCGGCCGCGGCGACGGACGCGGCGATGCACGCGGCGGTTTATTCTCGATGAAGCGATGCCCGCGACGGAACTTGGCCTTGAAAATTCGCGGCGGCCGCCGCCGCGGCCGCCGCGCCGCGTCTCTATGTACACCGTCGTACATTGCCATACGTTTGTGTTTGCGCGAACGATGATATCTGCCGCTGCATGCATCGCCTGTCCGTGAACACAAAATTCGCTCGACGCGTCGCTCGACGCGTCGCCGGCCGCGCCGCACGCCGCGCCGCGCGTACGTAAACATGCACTAACACGTCTGAACGGTTACGACCGACCGTTTTATCGGCTTCGTTACCAAAACCGATCGCGTTATATGCAATAGTTGTTTTCCTTTTGGTCACGCGTGCGAATGATCTCCACTCCATACTTGAATTAGAACTGCCATATTCATTTCGATGTTTAGAAACAAAAAATGTGGACGGCGCATTTACTATTCTGACCCTTGCAGCTGCAAGCCACATGTCTTAATTTGTCTCCCAAACCGACCTTTTTAATGATTTATTATGAGCAGCATGGCGTGTCCTTACATCTGAACCCACGAATTTGTAGATTCCGGAGAAGAGTCAAAATCGACATCTGTTTTCATGAGACAGCGTAGTCGCCAGTCAAACCATTTTTCAAAACAGTCAAGATGGTCTGTGGATAATTGCAGTTTGTCGTCTTTCGCTTGCATGATTTATTTGGACATCTTATGCCTTTCTTTAATACTCTCGGGTACTTAGTTTAGTTTGCAAGTAAGGACACAATAAAATTCATCTCTTCTTAAATCCGAAATAGTAGCTAATGGTGCCGATTCTCTTGTACACCGAACTAACCTAAACTAAAACTAAAATTTCTTATTTTTAGTTAGTTGGTTTTGGTAAGTTATTCTGAAAACAAGATTCTCTAAATTTAAATATAGTTTTGACACACCTAAAATCGAGTTTGACATTCGTTAAGTTGAATAAAGCATAGACCAAGATTGCAGTAGACCATAGACAAAAGCTGAATGAAAGTGAACGAAATGATCTGAATTGCAAAAAAAAACCTGAGGTAAATCAAATATTTATTTAAAATTGTATACCAGTAATCATTAATGAAGTACAGTCTGTCTGTATAGTCAAGAAATTAATGTTTGAGGAACTAAGATTATTTATATTATTATACCATGGATTATTCAAAAGTAGGGTAACACTAAATCATAGTACATCAAATGTCATCGGCTGTCTGTCATCAACTTGTTATTATTTTATCTTGATACCTTTTGCATTTTTAAATGTTTTTCAAATCTACGTCGACAAAACTTCGAAGAAACGTGTTAAATATGAGGAAAACAAATAGGAGTGGAGCTCGGGAAATTATTTCAAAGTATATCAGCAATGTGACTTGCGATGTTTGTTAGAACACCAAGCTGGACAAATTTTATCAAATTTGGATATTTATACTCGAACAGCAGCTATGACAGGTATGTAATCGTGTTATTGTTTGTTTTTTATCTACCAGAAGTCACAAATTTACTAAATATACGATTTTGTGACTAAAATAAGCATTGTTTACATTGCGCATTTATAGGTTAGATTGCAAATGTAAGTAGCTAAGTTTTGATACTTTTGGGTAATCAAATTTACCGATGATTTTAAATATGAATAAGTTTTAACATGTTTGAAATAAAAATAGTGCTATGTATTTTCCATTAGATAGGTACTACATCTTTTTTTAAATCTTTCTTTCAGGAAAATCTGAGAGTACAGTGAGGCGTATTGTAGATGAAGGCAAACACAGATCAGGCCGTCCTAAGAAAGAAATGGATGACTTCAACATAAATAAGTGCAATTCGACAAAAAATTCAATTCTTTTATAAAACGGGCAAGAGAAAATGGGCATACAGTGGTACAAAAGTTAAAACATAACATTAATAAAAAATATGTACGAACATTTTTCTTTTATTTACTCATTTTTATTTCAATGAAGGTCGGAAGGAAAACATCGTGAGGAAATCTGGACTATAATTATTATAATATACCTAATAAGTCTGAAATCGCGAACCCGTCTTGAGCATGCATGGTGATCAGTGCTCGTGCCTTCTCTGTAGAGAAGAGGCAAATATTTGGCATATTTTGTTGATTATTGTATTTTGTTAATTATTTTTTTATACAAAACATGAACTGAATATGCGGTTTCAATTTGTGATAGAAACCTAATCGCCACTCTTAGATAGGTTAATTAATAAATAAGGTGATAAGAAAATTAAAATTTTAATAATAAAGAAATAAAATGTTTAATTTAATTAAAATTATTGACAAGTAATTGCCGAATTTCCCTTGCTTCAGCAAGGAAGTCTGCGCCAGGATCCTCTACAATAGCATCCTGATCCTCCACAATAGCATTCTGCTTGTTATCCTCGTTGCCATCGATATCTTCTTCGTCTGCAAAGATACACTTATTTAGATTTCAGAAGAATTAAGTTGTCAAGTAAGTTGTCTTGCCCAACAGCTGTTTGATAACTGCCTTGAGCAAACAGATTTAGTGCAGCTAGAATCTTAACGCACAACTAGACAATTTGAACGCACAACTAGACAATTATAATAAAGTGTTAAGAGTTGCTACCTGCGGCCCTTTTGACTTGCCCTTTTTTACTTGCTACTGTTCATTTTTTTGAGTTTTATTTCTACCTTGTCCCGTGGAAGAGATCAAGCGATGTTACCTGCGTGAAATAAGAATTAAGATGTTCTTTTTATTGTTAAAGGTTATGCAAGTTTTGAGTAAGATGTTGGTTTCGATTTTTTGCTAAAATTGTGCCTATTGCTTCCAAGCGTCGCGTCTCATTTTTGTTAAGCTAAGAGAATCTTTTGTTGTCTTATTACAATGTTGATGTGAACACGAACATGTGTATTGGTGGTACTGATATGTTGGTTTCGTTGGACGGCTCTGCAAAAACAAGAGCTCAAGTGGTGTTGAGCCGGACGTCCTTTGGATTGGAGCCAATCAGTTTGTTTCCGTTTGTGTAACAACAAACAATATTATAGTTTCTTTTAACTGATCCGGTGTTGGGGACAGAGAGATACCGGTTTTTTTCTTCTTATACTCGGTCTTTCTGAGGATTTAGGTGGATTCAGGGATCAAAATCACTATGGCAATTGTATACTTACTGTTATGGCTTGGCACTAAATATTTTCAAGATATTGAGCCAGTTTTAGGCTTCCTAAAAATAAAGTATATACCAAGATTCAGAGGATAATGTCCTACCATTGCTCTATTCTAGGTTTGCTTAAACGTTATGAGCAAAGCATTCCTTTTTACCTGACAAAGGAGAGTAATCTGTTTATTTCAAGTAGTATTTGATGCATTTAATCAAACACCAAGAAAACTATGTGAGTAACGGTCGTCTGCGTCTGGTTTTAACGATCAAATTGTACAACATCAAGTGTCAAAGTGTACTCACTTTGTCACATGATATCCTCTTATTGCAAACTGCATTCATTTAATAGTTAACTGCCGTATTCACATGGCGGGTAATCTTATGCTTGAATGCATTCACTCTTCAAATCCAATATTGCATTAGCTCCTGCATTTGAGTCATCAACCTCTCGAAGTAATAAGAGCTGAATCCTGCGAATATATTCAGATGCAGCTTAGTATTATGCCTCGCTGAGAGCCCCATTGATTTGTATGATTTATTATAGTGATGGTAACACGAGATTTGTGTGAAAGCAAACATCTTTAGTGTTACCCGCATAATCTGCCACTTGTTTTGTACTTGGGAAGGCTAAAATGGGAGTAGATGGTTGTTCGTTTGAGACTAGTTTTCGTCATTTTGAGTTTTATTTATTTTGGGACATAAGTTATCAACTTATCAGTTAGGTACTGTAATGTTAACAATTCTTTCGTCATTTTCGATTATAATCAAAAAATACTTAAGAATTAATAGGTAACTAAGTATGTCATATTAATCTACGTGCGATAAATCAATTGACATTTAATAAAGTACTTATTCATAAAATAATTAAAAGTATTATCTTTACTACTACTGATACTATGTATTAAATTAAGTAATTGAACTCATCAGTAAAGTGGTAATCACTTGTCAGTCCACTAGCCCTCAGGGTTGCCAACTCAATGCCACGGTTGGGTGCTAAGTAACATCTCAAAAAGTGCTAAATTGGTATAAAATTTTAACAATAGTGCCAAATATATGAAATAAGAAAAATAACGTGTAGAATAAAAAGTTTTAATTTTCAAATTGTCATGACATTAATATCAAAGTTATGTTGTTACATTTAAACAAAAATAAAAAAATATATAGTTAAATTGGAGGATGTGACCATCAAAATTTAAAAAAATCAAAATATTAAAAATCTTATTATCGTTAAATCCAATCATCATCCTCACTACTTGTACCGTCTGTCTCTGCTGCGGTTCCTTGTACAGCTGTTGAAGTGGAGGGCTGTGGCTCATTTACACTTATAGCAGACTTTTTAAATTTAAATGTGTACATATCTTTCTTGCCTATTTTTTTAAGGATATCTTGAGGTATATCATATGTATAACAAGTTTTGTTCAAATGTTTGAGTCCAGTTCGTATACGAATAATTGAATTTAGGGAGTCCAAGTTAATTTTGTTCCTCAATTTATTTTTTACGATGTTCATTACGCTAAAAACCCTCTCAACGTCCGCATTTGAATGTGGCAATGTGAGCACTGTAAAAGCCAACGAAACCAGTTCGCTATACGAATTTTCATTGCTTGCGTCCTTAAAATCTGACACTTCAACCCAAAATTTTACTGTATCAGTCACATTTTCCCAAGTGTTGCTAGTTAGGCTTTTCCATTGGGCAACAATTTTATCAATAGTTTCTGGATTCTGTACAAAGTGTTCCGCTAACTTCACAACTTCGACGAGCCCTTTATTTGGTTTTAAAGCGTTAGTGACGCTCATGACATTCATATCTTTCAGGAGGGTTACATTTTCAGGAAGCCGCTGTTGCAATTGTTTTATTAGTTTTACCGTAAAATTTACGCAACGTTTTCTTAATGCTTGCTTTTTGGTATCTTCTAAGGATTGCATAGCGTTTTCAAAACTGTAGCCAAGATAAGGAGACGGATCCAGGTAATCTGCAACATTATCTTCAAAAATGTTAAAAGAGTGACGTCTTCCCGGGATCACTACTTTATCACAAAACGACTCGAGCAATTTTATCAAAGTTTCTAATAATCTTGTTGGATCTGAATTTTCGCCTTCGAATGCTTTTAGCGCCGATTGTACCTGACCAAGTATTGATTTTATGTAAATTAAATAAACTTTATTTTGCAAATCAGAATACGCTTCGTATAAGAGTTCAGCCGTGTAACAGTTATTTTTTCTTCTGGCAATCTCAAAAAACAGTTTCAGCTCCAACCACTGGTCCAAAATTCTTTGCACTGCTGGCTCGATTGAGAGCCATCTAGTAGCACATTTTTGTAATATTTTCAGTGGTTGTCGTCCACAATTTATAGTTGCGTATATGTCTGCATATTCTTGACGTCGATTTGGTGACATGGAAAACCAATTAAATGTTTCCCTTAGGAGGAATTCGATGTTACGAGGGATAGTTTCTTCTGAAGCGTGAGAAACGGCCAATTGGAGTGAATGGCAAACACATTTAACTAGAATTAAATGTGGCAAACCGTATTCTTCTTTCATAATTTTATATACGCCGTTATTAATACCAATCATGACACTGGCATTATCGGTGCCCAATCCTACTAAATTTTGAAGGTTTAACTCCATTTCACCTTGCACTGTCTTAATAATAGTATTTACAATACCTCTTGCATCGGACGTCTCTAGTGGACTCAAAGCTAAAAACGTCGACGTTATTTTCTTCATAGAAGAACTGAAATACCGTATAACGATGCCTAAGTACTTGTGTACGGTTATGTCTGTTGATTCGTCAATTATGAGACTATATTTACTATCACCAATGTCCTGTTTTAAGACAGATTTAAAATGCGGCCCCAAAACATTTTTTAAAATCTCACCACATTTTGTACGATGGAGCTTCATATTACAGGCGGCTTTTGAGTCTGCGAAAGCTTTTGCACACACTTGGCTAAGGTGGTCGATCGGCATGACAGCTGTGTGTTCTGCAACGAACATTGATAATAGACCCTCTGCGTGATGTATGTCTGGGCTTGCGTCGGTATCAACTTTTTCAACAATTAGTGTAGTCTGCCCCGAAGAAAATGGTTTCATTTTATCAATATGTTTTTTTGATTCCGAATGCCGTTTAATTTCAAATATTCTTGCATTAAATTCTATTTTACACAAGGAACACATTGCTTTTGAGCTTTTCCCAAGAACAGGCCTAAGCCATTTTTTGAGTTTTGGATCGTCCTCCCATTCTTTCCTATAACTTTGAACATAACTACCTTTTTTACTTAAAGGAACATCCATTTTCGTCTCACTGTCACCGTATAAAACACAAATCTATGTAACTAAAGGAATATTAAGGTAATTATTCTGCAGCGCAAAAGAGACTATGACATAATAAATCAAAAACACAAACGAATGAAAAACAAGCAAGGTAAGACAAAGAAGGAGTTATCTTATGAGAAAGAGACAAATATAGCAGAGTCCGCGCCGTCCGCCATAATCGCTTTTATTTTTATGTTTACGGGAATCCCCTACCGAAGTGCAGAGGACTACACTAATTTGCGTTTTGTTATTGCATTTTGTGAGTAAGCAAACATATCAAAATTAGTGCTAGATTTTGCGATAGGTGCTGTTTCTTAAATTTCAGTGCTAGACACATGAAAATAGTGCCAAATCTGGCACTTTAAGTGCTGAGTTGGCAACACTGCTAGCCCTAATCTTTATAATTAATTTACTTCATTTAAAAGAAATATAGTATTAAATGCGAATATAATGAAGGAAGCAATACAGCAATTTCATGAAAATCATGTGCCTTGTGGGACTCCAAAAAAGCATTAGAACAATAATTAGGTATACTATTCGTCTTACAAACAAAGAAATAACTGCAAACAATACAGAAATAAGGAAGACTAGGCATCGGAGAGTTATGGTCACTATCAAAGTATCATCGGTGCAGCGAACATTAGCTGTTCTGTATGTACCTGCGTGCGTTGCGTTCTTGATTACATTAAAATTTGATGCGACTGTAAGAGGTGTCCTGTAGCCAGGTAACACAGTGTTCCCTGAAATAAGGCTAGCGGTGTTCATCCAGGGAATTGTTTTCACTATTACTAAGAAATTGCAAACCTTATATAATAATTATGGCAATGGCCTACGTAATACTTACAATGATTTACATCTCAGACCAAGAAAAAAAGGAAGACGGCTCGCCGCGAACACCAAAAGTGAAGCCACAAAACCAAGCGCCTTCCAAATAAACATACACGCTCACGCACACAGCTATATTACAACCAAGCGCATTTCTCCTAGTACGTCACGAGACATCGTCTAGATAACATTATACAAATACGACACACACATAGATAAAAAGTTGGCTTCACTTTTGAAGTTCGTGGCGCGCCGTCTTCCTTTTTTTGTTGGTCTGAGATTTACATTTACGATTGATTTTTCTTAATCCTACAGACGCCAGCATAAGGACAATTTAAATTTTATACCTACTTGCGTGGCGTGTAAGCGTTTTAAAAAACCATTTGACCATCGTTGCGGGTCACCAGAGTGTACTACCTACAAACTTAAGCTCGAACAGTTAATCCTCAACACAAACTACTAAAATAATGGATAGTTTAAATATAGGACAATTAAATCTCCACAACGATAGGGTAGCGACTTCTGAACTAGACAAATTAATTATCGATTACAGCTTGGACATAGTACTTGTTCAAGAGCAATATCAAAACGCGCGCTTACGTCATAAAGTAGTTCAGCTGGATTCAAAGTCACGAGCCGGAATTTACGTAGCGCGTTCTTCTAAGTTTACAGTAACGTCTTTGCGTAACCTCATGACGCCGCACTGTGCCGTTGCGGAAGTCTCCTCGGCTTCCTATAAAGTTTACGTTGTGAGCTGTTACTTTCAATATTCAGACCCTGTTGGTCCTCACATACATAACCTCCGTCATGTCTTGCGGTCACTCGCTGGCTGTAAAATTATCGTTGGCGCGGATGTTAACGCGTCCTCGTCTCTGTGGTATGGCAAGGTTCGGTCTACGGATTCCGACCGACGTTCCGCTGTCGAAGATTTCATTGCTGAAATGAACCTATCGATTCATAATACCCCAGATGCACCACCTACTTTTTGCAGCCAAATGGGCGAATCTTGTATTGACGTCACACTTTCTAGTGCAGACGTTCGCTTGGATAGGTGGCGTGTCCTACCTGATGCGTCATGTAGCGATCATCGGCTTATCGTGTACGAATTTGTTCCGATGTTTACTCAAGGTCCGTCACATTCGCATATCATTGGTAACTTTAGGTATAAAAGTAAAGGCGCGAATTGGGAATTCTTTAGCTTGCTTTTTGCGTCTAACACCAAAGACTTCACTCGAGACGGGCTATCAGCTGAAGAAAGTGCTGAAATTATGTCAGACGCCTTCACTTACTGTGCTGACATCGCCATTGGTCGCGGATCTATGACCAATATCCGCAGATGTGATTGGTGGTGTGACTACCTAATTGAACAACGTAAAAGTTATCGCCGAGCGCGTAGACATTTAAATAAGCTTAAAAAGCGAAAGGTCACCGGAGACCTCCTAACCTCTGCTTTAAATGCGTTTAGAGTTGCCAAGTCCCGCTACAGAGCATCAGTAGAAAAATCTAAAGGTAATTTACTGCGGAAAATAGTAGAAAAATTAGATAAAGAAGGTCCGTGGTCTCCTTTGTATCACGAGTTCAAAGCAAATCGATCAGTCGATCTTGCGTTCGTCGAAAACATCAAAGTAAACAATAAACACACCACCGGTATTGAGGAGACAACCGAAGTTCTATTAAATACGTTGATACCTGATGATTTGCCTGATAATGATAATGACTACCACAAGCAGATCAGGGCGTGGGCGGCTGTGCCACCTGAATCACCAGCGTCAGACCTTCCATCCATTGACGAATTCATTAAAATTGTCAGGAAACTCCCACTC
Source organism: Diarsia mendica (assembly GCA_949316265.1). NCBI lineage: Eukaryota > Metazoa > Arthropoda > Insecta > Lepidoptera > Noctuidae > Diarsia > Diarsia mendica. The sequence continues at coordinate 10,599,736 of OX438902.1, read as the reverse complement.
AACAAATCGTCAGGTGAAGATAAAATATCTAATCGGATGATAATAGAAGCATGTAAAACAGCGGCCGACGCGATTTTAAGTGTTTACAACCGTTGTATCGCAGAAGGCGTTTTTCCTCGTATATGGCGACGCGGCTTTATACGAATAATTCCGAAAAGTGGCGACAAGCCTCCTCCGGACGATCCTAAGTCTTACCGCCCTATAACACTGCTACCATCTTTGGGGAAACTCCTGGAGCGTCTTATCGTTCCACGTTTACTACCAGACGGACCGAAATTTCACAACAACCAATTCGGTTTTACCGTGGGAAAATCTACCGTAGACGCGGCACTTTCTGTCAGAAAAATTGTCAATACATCCGAACAATCTTTCTAGATATTTCTGGGGCTTTTGATAACGCATGGTGGCCGATGCTACTCCTTAAACTGAAAATTCGTGGTTGCCCTAAAAACATATACAATCTTGTTTGCTCGTACTTCTTAAATGGTTCCGCGAAACTCAAACTCGGACATCATTCTATGTCAAAGTCCCTTACCATGGGATGCCCTCAGGGTTCGGTTATGGGTCCGTATGTATGGAACGTAGGCTTCGATGACTTCCTCGCGATTCCACTTCCTTGCGGCTGTTCATTAACTGGTTACGCGGACGACGGCCTGCTGCTCATTCAGTCAAGTACTCGGGCTGGACTCGAAAATTTGGCTGACACTTGCCTAAAATTAATATCCCAGTGGGGTGATCGTAACCGTCTGACCTTTGCACCACATAAAACTTATCAACTTCTTTTAAAAGGTAATCTTAAATCATGGCCTAGTATTAAATTTAATAACGTTCCCGTGAAAAAGAAGGAGTCTGTATGCTACCTTGGGTTTGTCTTGGAGAGGAATTTTTCTTTCATTGAACACATAAAAACAGTCGGTGAAAAAGCTAAAAAGAACTTTTATGCTTTAACGAGAATATCCAAATCTACATGGGGTTTATCATTTTTAACTCTAAAGACGATCTATGGGGCTACTTACTTGGGGTGTATGTGCTACGGGGCACCAGTTTGGGCCGATAGGGCCACCATTGGAGCGGTACGACGTAAATTACTTCAAAGCCAGCGGTTGGCTTTGATTTTCTTGTGTAAAGCGTATAGGACGGTTAGTACTGAAGCCTTACCGGTACTGGCAGGGGTACTTCCAGTCGATCTTGAAGTACAGCGCCGTGCTTCAATGTACTACTGCGCACGAGAGACCGCGGACACAGACTTTTTAACGCAACGTGACCGTGCTAAAATAGCTAGATTACTTAAACCACAGACTGACGTCTGGGAGGAACTTCTGTCTGAATGGCAATGTAGGTGGGATAATTCCATCAAGGGCCGACATCTTCACCAGTTCTTTCCATCCGTTCGTGAGCGGCTGGCCAGGACATGGCTGGAGGTGGATCACTGTGTCGCCCAATTTCTCACAGGTCATGGTAACTTTAAGAGTAAATTATTTTCCTTCAAGCTTGTTGAGTCGCCTTTTTGTCAATGTTCTACATCTGACTGCGAATTTGAACAAACTGCACATCACATTTTATGGGAGTGTAGTCTTTGGCAGAATGAACGTAATATTATGTTAAATAGTGTACAGGTTACATCCGGAGTTATTTACTATACGGACCTTGTAGAAACTAGAACAAATTTCCGTGCGTTCAAGCAATTTTGTCATACCTATTATTGGAATCAAATATAACAGCTCACAACTTAGGACCCAGTAATATTAATGACAATAATATCCGTGGTGCTAGGCAACTGGGCTTATCTCAGTTGTATACGTCCCTGTGTGCCTATTGGCCTTGTTCTGTTCTGTCTCCTGCTGATATGGAGGGAAGTGGAAACTATGTTTTTTCCTACTCCTCCGCTATTCTTTTCTGATTAATTTCGTTGCGGGATCCAAGACAGTTAAATCATTTCTCTGGGACTTCGTCGAGCTTCATTGTCTCGGCGCTTTTCTTGTGGTCGCCACTGTTGATTCTGGCTAACAGGAGTTACAGTGGTTTGGGAATAGTGTGGCGGGCTTGTCCCATAAAAAAAAAAAAAAAAAAAAAAAAAAAAAAAAAAAAAAAAAAAAAAAGACGCCAGCACATCAAGTTATCCGAAACTGTCAAATTTTGCTAATCAACTGTGAACCTAATGCGATAAAGTTGAAATCTATTAAATCAATATGACAGAATGTAGCAGCTCGATGTGCTGTACAATCATTTCTGTATTTTATTCGTTATTTCAATTAAACATTACAGTCGGTATCTTCACAACGTTTATCTCCCAAGGGCCAACAAAGGCGTTAATCGGGTGACAAACAATTAGCGATAACCTCATTAAAGTGTTGCTAAAGAGTTTACAAAACGGTGACATTGAGCGAACGCGCTAAATGCCTGATAACTGAAAATTCGCTTTTGGCTGGTGTTGAATTGATAAAGAGAACTAAATTAGAGCGATCGCAGACATTTTCGAAACAGTAAAATTTTTCTTTAAAAGAGCACATTAGAAAATTTTAAAAAGTGACACCTCCAGTTAATTCCATGCCTATGGGAGGAAACGTTTTAAATAGGAACAGATCCTTGTTTGAATATAGGCCACATTCTGTTCTGAGAAATACAATAATATATACACAAGTGTAGCAGCTTAGATTTAACTAATCAAAATATTCCTTGTAGTTTGTTAAGCGGTTGTGCAGAAACGTATGTAGCTACAGCTCTTGGTATTAAAACTGTTTCTATGTCACTTTTAGCTGAAGCTAGAGTAATTTTTTTAATTTCAATTATGTTGACAAAAGTCTACGCAGATGACGATCCCTAAAATCTTTGGTACCTCTCAATCTCATTAAGTAAAACATCTGAAACTGTATTTCCCTCCAAGATTCGTTGACTCTTCATTTTTATATCACCAACAACCAACCAATGACGAATCACTGTCAGCATAGGGAAATCGGTTGAGTAAAAAACACTATCTGCACTTATTGCAACAACACCAATCACTTTAAACAATCCCAATGTTAATTGACACTTCAAGTGCCCTATTATTCATTGTAAGATAATTTCGCGCGGGTCAATTAAGAGGTCTAACAACATTGGTCGTTACGATAACGCACTGCAGACATTCGGAAACACAAGATAACATTATCTAAATCACTTGTTTTCTTGTAATTACTTCATTTTATGTTGCGTAAGTTGTGTTTAGTTTGATTCGGTATTAATGGGACTGTTAAATGATATGAGAAGTGTTGAATGAATGATGTTTACGCTATTAACTTAATTGTTAAGGACTTTGCACTGAGTTGGGTATTTGTTGATTGATTCAAGAATGTAATTGTCGTAAAGAAGATCCTTCATGATTTACAGTATGCTATAGAAAATTTAATAAAGAGATATCGTAATGCTGTTCTATAAATACTTAATTATAAAATGCAGTCCTTATTTTGTTATTATTTATGTTCTGCTCATGTTCTGCTCCTATAATTGCTTCGGAAAGAGGTCGATTGTCGGTACAGAGCTCAAGACTCGTAAATAACTTCCTTGGAATAAAAGGACATATTTGGAAGTACACACATGCTACCTACTACAATCTTAGTTCTTTAGTAGATTTTCAAGTTTATCACTAAAGTATTGAGTTCAAGATTGGTTGACAAAATTCGACAGTTTCGCGTAGCTTGATGTGCTGAATCTGTAGGTACATCTTGGGATACTTCTTTTTGTCTATTTGTACAGAATGTATAACTAGTACCTAGTATCTACTGGAAGTCATGAAAAGTCGTGAGACGTGAAATCTAATGCCTTTCTCATCCAAATGCAACATGTTAATCCAACAAGTTTTATATTAAAATGGAAATTGTATCTCTGTTGGAATAAGATGGCGTTTCGGTAGATAACATTGTATGTACTTATTCAGTATTACATTTCTTTATCTTTGGTTTATGTTACTTTGTAACGAGAAGATGCGTACTTTGCAAAACGCCTACGTGTTCTCTGCATTGCTGGTAGCAATTTATTTATGTATCTTCTTACCACTGCGGAAATTGTCGAGAAATATTAGTGTAAATAATATTTTATACTAGGGAATTTCTGTATCAAAAACTAAACTATCATTTGACTTTCTTTTGAAGAGTCTGCAAAGAGTTGACAAAATTCCTTTCGCGGACTTGGAAACTATTGCAATAACAATTCCTATTTCTAAACATAGAGTACTTATAGTAACAGAATCTGGAATTTTGTTTTCAGCTCAAGGCTTCTTGTGTTTGCATAACATTTCCATTTCTATATCCAATATTTTTGTTTAATAATATCGCGTACCTATATCATTTAATATGCAAGCAGGTGTACACGTTTTAGAAAGCGGGTTTAATACGATCATTTATATTCGACCATAATGTGTCGTGAGACGATTCTATACTGTTAACAAGTACCAAATAGTTAGCGACGGTTATGACGTAGTATTTGCATAATTATTCCTAAAATACTTTTAAATGTTCTCATTAATATCTAAATAATATTAATTGTATTTATTTCTCGCACAAGTCATTTATTTGATTTTTATAATAATCATTTAGTATTTCGTACCATATTGAGTAATTGACAGTTGATTTGAATATGGCGGTTAAGTGTATAAAAAGGGAGGCACATCATTTTAACAGGCATTCTATTGTGAACTAGTGATAAGGACGTTACTCTGCCAAAATACAGACTGAGTGTGAATTATAACTCGTATTTAATTGTGTAAAACCTGCTACTGAATAACACTTCAGAAGTGGGATTGTGATAAAATGTCAGGACCATATTTTCTCGGTTTGGGAAAACGCAAACGAAAGTGCAGTGAGTCAACCAGTTCGGAAGATGACAATAGTGAATTTTTTTTCCCTGAAGACCTTCATAAGACCACGTCCCACAAAAAACGACATGTTGCTCCCAGTGATGCCGAAGTTATTCCTAAATTTCGACCCGAAGACAACAGCAGCAACGTTATAGGTTGGCTTCACAAAATAGACCAACTAGGCGATGTCTATGGCTGGGACAACACCGATCGAACATTTATCATGCAACTGCGGTTGCGTGGCGCTGCTCGAGAATGGTACGACGACCTTGACAACTACAATTTCACATGGGATGGCTGGAAGGAAAAGCTTCAGGTCGCTTTTCCTCGATCAACTGACTACGTGGACAAATTGGAACGTATGCTGGCAAGGACAAAGGAAGATAAAGAGACGATGACGAAATATTATCACGAAAAATTATCCCTACTGAAGAAATGCAACATAGACGGTGAAGATGCTATTTCCTGCATAATACGTGGACTGCCTTCTGAATTGAGAGCTAATGCCAAAGCATATAGTTGTGGAACTCCTGAACAACTATACTTTGGCTACCTATCTTCATTAGAAAATTTTAAACGGGTGGAAACTGCGCGGAAATCGATGAGTACGTGGAGAAGAGGAGCGAGCACTACCATGCAAAGCTCAACATCGGGTCATCAGCTTCAGCAGAAGATATGCTACACGTGTCGGCGGCCGGGACACGAGGCGCGAGACTGCAGACAGCGGCAGCGCTGCGAGACCTGCCGGCGCAGCGGGCACACGACGGCGGATTGCTGGTTTGGCGCCGGGAGTTCGCGACAGCAACCACAAAAGGTTGGTAAAGTACTGCATATTACCTATGATATTTATGTTGATGTTTACAAAAGAACTGTGATGGTAAATGGACAGGAGCTCAGAGCTTACATAGATACTGGCAGTAAAATCAACATGCTTTGTCTCACACAAGCTGAAAAATTGCAAGTTAAAACGGAGCCTAGTGCAACCGTCATGAAAGGTTTTGGAGGAGCATGTGTAAACTCACTTGGTTCATGTTGCCTAAGTGTTTTGATAGATAATGTAAAATTAGATGGAATAGTCGAAATAGTTAGTCATATTACATCAGATATTGAGCTATTAATTGGACAAACAATGATTAATAGTAAGAATGTCAGTTTAGTCACTTCTGCTTCTTCTGTCCGTTTTGTTCCAACTGAAATTATACAGGATTTATTTACGGATATTAAATTACATGAAATGGACTTTATTGAAAAATTTTCAGTTTATATAAAGCATAATGTTATAATACCAAAGCAAAATCAATTATATATAGAAGTTTATGTTGACTGCAGACAAAACATTGGAAAAGAGCACACATTTTTAACGCGCACAGTATGGATACAGTTAGGTAATTTAACGTATTTAATACCTTCAGCTATTATTAATTCAAACCATTCTTATTTAAAAGTTGTAAACCTAGGTCATGTTGATGTCGTTTGGGAATGTCATAGATTGATAGCTAGAGCGGAGTTGGTAGCAATACCAGCATTTAGTAGTGAGTCTAGAGTACTAGCCATAGATAGTCCAGACACGGATAATATACAAATTAGCTTAACAGATATTGATAAGGGCCACCTTAGTGATAATGAAAACAAACAATTACTAGAGCTTTTAAATAAGTATGCTCACTCATTTGCCAGAAGTACTAAAGATTTAGGTTGTACTGATCTTATAAAGATGCACATTCGTACAATGAATAACCAGCCTGTTTTTTGCAAGCCCTATAGATTGTCGCATAAAGAAAATGAAATTGTTAATGGGAAAGTTAAAGATTTATTAGAAGCTGGTATCATTAGAGAATCAATGTCTGATTACGCTAGTCCAGTAGTACTGGTTAAGAAGAAGGGTGGGGATTACAGGCTTTGTGTAGATTACAGGGCATTAAATGCTAATACTGTGAAAGATAGGTATCCTTTACCGCATATCGAAGACCAGGTTAGTAAGTTATCAGGCAAGTTCTATTTCACAACCCTTGACCTTGCCCAAGGGTACTATCAGGTCGGCCTTCATGAAGACTCGATATCGAAGACTGCATTTGTTACTCCATCAGGCCAATATGAGTTTTTGAAAATGCCCTTTGGTCTGGCCAATGCCCCGGCAGTATTCTCTCGTTTAATTCAAATGACGCTAGGTAGAATCGATCAAAACATTGCCCTGTACCTTGATGACGTCATGTTACCTACAGAATCAATTCAGGAAGGGTTTGTGCTTTTAGAGAAAGTATTAAAATTATTGACCCAGGCAAATCTAAAACTAAATTTACGTAAATGTTCGTTTCTTAAACGTAGTGCTACGTACTTAGGACATGAGATTTCAGCTGGTACAATACAACCAGGCCAAGCGAAAATAAAATGTGTCGCAGAATATAATAGGCCGCGTAATGTACATGAGATTAGGCAATTTATCGGTTTGACGTCATATTTTAGAAAATTTATTCAAAATTTTGCCCAAATTGCTCGCCCCTTAACAGAACTGACGAAAAAGGATGTCAAGTGGCATTGGGGTTCTGACCAAGAAAATGCATTTCGAAGCCTCAAGCAGCGTCTGATAGAAAGGCCAGTTTTAGGTATTTACAACTCTGATGCAAAGACTGAATTACACACAGATGCCAGCAAAATAGGCTTAGGTGGAATTCTTATGCAATATCAAACAGATAATAGCTTAAAACCCATTGCTTATTTTAGTAGGGTGACAAGTAATGAAGAAAAGCACTACCATAGTTACGAGCTTGAAACGCTCGCTGTCGTTGAATCTCTTAAGCGATTTCGAATATATTTAACAGGGATTAAAGTTAAAGTCATTACAGACTGCTCAGCATTAAGAACAACTCTTGTAAAACGAGATTTAATTCCACGAATTGCTCGTTGGTGGCTCACAATACAAGAATTTGATCTTGAGATTGAATATAGGCCAGGGCAACGCATGAGGCACGTAGATGCGTTAAGTAGGAATCCCGCGACTAATGCAATACTTATGATTGAAAATTCCGATTGGTTAATAACCCTACAGATACAAGATGATAATATACAAAACATTATTTCTAGACTTCGTGATAACTCCGATTCAAATTTATCTGCAAATTATATAATAAAAGATACCTAATATACTCTATAGGAAAACTGTCGCTGGAGAGCGGTTTGTCATTCCTAAGTTAGCTAAATTCGGTTTACTACAAAAACTTCATGACCAGATAGGCCACCCCGGTCTTGAAAAATGTGAAAATTCTATTAAGGCTCAATTTTGGTTCGAAGGCATGACTAGATTTATACGAAAATATATAAACTCTTGCTTACAATGTGCGTTTAATAAGGGCAACTATGGTAGGTTGGAGGGTGAATTATATCCAATTAATAAGCCAGCCATACCTATGCATACGTTGCATGCTGACCATTTAGGTCCTTTTGCCAAAACTCGTAAAGGAAATACTTATATCTTGGTGGTTATCGACGCTTTTACCAAATTTAAATTGTATTTGCCCGACCAGCTAAAAATTGTAGTTCAATAGAAACCATTAAATTACTAAAAGAAATTATTATGCAGTTTGGCTATCCAGTTAGAATAATAACAGACCGAGGTAAAGCTTTTACGAGTAGATACTTCAAACAATTTTCCGAGGAAAATCAATTCAAACATATATTAAATGCTATAGCCAGTCCTCGCTCCAACGGGCAGGTCGAACGAGTAAATCGCACATTATTAAATGGTCTTAACACTATATCCGAAAGCGAATGTACATGGGATAATAAGTTAGATGATGTAGTATGGGGAATCAATAATACACCCAATGCTACTACTGGCTTTTCGCCATTTAACCTTATGTTCGGTCATACTAATTCTAGGTATCCATCCTTCCCGTCTGACGCACCCTCTACTTCTGAAACTCAACAAAATCAACTACAGGCCAATAGGGAAACTGCTAAGCTCCGTATCGATAGAAATATGACTTCCATGAAGACGCGATTCGACAAAAAACATAAGAAATGTATTAAGTACACCGTAGGTCAACTAGTTCTTTGGAAAGGTGGTGTAGCTAGAGATGCAACTACTGGGGTTACTAGAAAACTTATTGGGCGATATACAGGTCCCTACAAAATATCTAAGGCCGAACAGTCGTTGGACCGATATACAATTTCAAGTATAAAGGGTATGAAAGGCTACAAAAAGTTTAACGCAGTAGTTCGTGGAGAAACTCTTCGGCCATACAAACCAACTATGTCTGAGGACGACAGTTCAGGCAGTGACCGAGAAGTAGACAGAGACGATTTGATTGATCTTCTTGAAAGTTAATTAACAACATATACTGATCGTTGCATATGTGTGACTCTTCATTATTTGAATCTTGTATTATCTTATAGCTAAGTTTAATGAAACAAAAAGTGTAAGTAAGGTTTCCTAAAAAAAAAAAATATTTCTCTGAATTATGCGATTTATTCTTTGTTAGTCCCACCATGTTTTGGCCCACGTAACAAAATCCTGGTTCGTACCAAACAACTCACTAATAATCATTTCACAATTTCACTGTGTGACAATAAATAATGGCAACAAATCCACGTACCTACGTATATAACGATATGATACCATGTAGGTAAGGACAGCTGTGTGATCAAGTCCATCAGTAATTTTTATGACTACGTGATCTAAAATCCATTAGTAAAGACTGCTGTGTGATCTAGTTAATAATTATAGGGATGGCTATGTGATCAAGTCCATAATAATAGAGGCAATTGCGCTGTGTGATCAAGCTGTGTGTACAAGTTCATGATAATGACCGCTTTGTGATCAATAGGGACGGCTTTGTGATCAAGTCCATAACAGGGACAGCTTTGTGATCAAGTCCATAACAGGGACAGCTTTGTGATCAAGTCCATAACAGGGACAGCTTTGTGATCAAGTCCATAATAGGGACACGGACGGCTTTGTGATCAAGTCCATAATAAGGACGGCTTTGTGACCAAGTCCATAATTATGTTAGCTGTGTGACCAAGACTTCATTTGTAAAGATAGCTGTGCAATACCTACTTCTAAAAATGCGAGATCTGACCTATATTCTACAAAAGGAACTATATACATTATCTGGACAAATAAAATCAAATCAAGGCTGTGTGTTATGTAGAAAATAATAGAACAAAAACCAAAGTCATTAACTAAATATATTAAACCATATTAACAATTATATTTCGCAAACAACAAGTTACTGCTGTACATTATTTCTATTCCAGGACGCCGGACAAGCCGCTGCAGGAAGCAACGAGGGCCGTGGGACACGGCCTATGCAGGATGGCCGAGTGTTAACAAGTACCAAATAGTTAGCGACGGTTATGACGTAGTATTTGCATAATTATTCCTAAAATACTTTTAAATGTTCTCATTAATATCTAAATAATATTAATTGTATTTATTTCTCGCACAAGTCATTTATTTGATTTTTATAATAATCATTTAGTATTTCGTACCATATTGAGTAATTGACAGTTGATTTGAATATGGCGGTTAAGTGTATAAAAAGGGAGGCACATCATTTTAACAGGCATTCTATTGTGAACTAGTGATAAGGACGTTACTCTGCCAAAATACAGACTGAGTGTGAATTATAACTCGTATTTAATTGTGTAAAACCTGCTACTGAATAACAATACTCTTATATCCGACTCCATAAAAACGAGCATCGTAAATCAGCACTGTAGACATTGGTTTAGAGGAATATACACAATATCATTAGTTTGTGTGTAGTGGTGATAAATCAAAATGTACTTACCGTCTACCATTTCATTCTGGTGTCTGTTGAACTTGTAACTTGGACTAGAACCGTGGAAGCTAGCCATTATCATTAAGTACTGCTTTACTTAGGTAAAACTGGTTATATATTATAGAAGTTGTTGGTGGTTTTAATAACACCTTCAGGCCTGCATGGACTCCATCAAATCTTAGACGAGCGGTGTGGAGAAGATACGTATGAACTGTAGAACCCGACCAATTACATTAATTAATATGTACATCGTGTCTCTCATCTCTCTTGTGATTAGTTGAATCTTGTACATCTCCTCTACTCTCCGTTCCACTTGTCTCCGCTTTCGTGGAGTCCCGGCTTTAAAGTGTTCAAAATTGCCAGTAATACGCAAGGTTTGAAGCGGTTTTACTTAGTTTGGAATCTAGCTCTTACTTTGCAACAAATGTCCGGACTACGGGCGCAAGAAATGTTAGTAGAGCTAGTTGAGTTATATTAAAACAGGACCTAAAAGGCCTTAAGTAGACCATAAAATAGAGTTAACAGAACACGAACAGTTTAAGTTATACATAGAATCAAGTAATTAAAACCATATAAAGAAAATACATGCCCTAATCTTTCAGCCCGAAGGATTTAGACCAAGCAAAAACCAACAAAATTACCTCTTTACGGAATTTCTCGTAAACTGGTATTCGAAAAGCAAGCAAGTATGGTCCGTGAGCTTGTTCGGTAGCTATTTGTCCTCGTAGTTGGCGCCTAACGACATGCAATAATGAGCTGCGCGGGAACACGACTTGTTTGTGTTTCTGGTTAGAGCGGCGCGCGCGCACCCGCAAAGCACTACATCATAATGCAGTCATGCTACGTTTGTGCTTAAACGTTGCAACTTGCAGTGCATTCTTTTAGCTAATTTATGGTTGTTTCGATACTTTATATGGACATTGAAGAATGTTGGCAGTCAAAGTGATCTTCTCGTAGGTTTATGTTTGTTTAAAACCTTAGTTGGAGCCGTAATATATCCTGTAAGCAGTATTAGCTAGCTATTAGTTCAGAAATTAGCTGTCACCACAAACCAACCCACATAAACCACGTTGGAGTATATTCTGGAACATTTTCACGTGTGTTGCTAGCCCGGCCGAGTTTGTTGACTGTGTGCGAGCAATTACTAGGCGCTTTTCACACCTGCACGCTAACCGTGCCGTTTGGATTACGACTCTAGAAATGTCGCAGTGATGCCTTTCTCGGATTTCGATTTAGATAATGTTTACCCTTCGTCGTCGGCCGGAGTTTGGTGCCAAAGATATTGTGTTGGGTTAGCCGTCACGACTACAAGTTTCACGACTTGGTTTGTGTTATATTGACGTTTGATTTTATCTCGACGTGTCTGGTCCATTAGTTCTCGTCATCTCACGTACACAATCTCCTACCTAGAATTGTCCTGGGTTTTGGAATGCGCTTTCCACTCCCCACTGCACGAATCATGTGCTATAATGATACTATTAAGGCAACGACACTTCCATTCCAGTCTCTGGTCGAGCGGGTTTGAAGTGTTGCATAAATATGGACACAATGAAATAGTGTTGAAAAGAGCTTCGAGGATGTATTCCTGGACGTCAAGGAGTGATACATGAGAATCGATTCAGAGAATCACAGTCAAAATGTTATTTCTTCAAATTAAGCCTCAGGACAAGCATATGCCTCAACTCTCTAAAAATTAAACGCTAAGTACTCCTCAAATATTGGACTTGATTGTAATTCTATTATGTAATTGAATTACTAAAGCAAACAGCTCACGTAGGGTACGCTGTTTATCTGTAGCTACTGCGGCGTAGTCTTTATCTGTATGTAAATAAGGTTGATGTTTTAATGCAGGTAACAATTGTTATTGTAATGTTACACTCGCTGCTGCGTCAGAGTGGTGGACATCTTAAGTTGTCAGTTTATTTTCTTTTTGCACCGGGGACTCTTCGCCGGACGACGACCTTATACTCTTGTCTCTGAATATTAGGGGTGTCAAAAGGTTCAGTTTCAACTTTAAGGTCACTGTGGTGGCAGTTATTTTACTGATCGCTTTTCTGGAAACATAATTTTCAATATTTTGTTATCTAGGGGCTCTAGGGCTCTCCATTGGCACTTGATTTTTGAGAATGAATTTGGTAAAAAAGAATCTGAAGTTATATGTCGGTAAATAAGCCGTTTACAGCAGATTAAAGCGATTATCAAGTAATAATTTCCGCATCTTCGAATTTTCCGAACTCTAGCGTAACAAAAAAACTTGTCTATTTTCTTTTTTTTTTCTAATGGTGATATTAGACCACCAAATCGCCAACCCTAACTAAATGTTACGGTAAACGTGTAAGTTAGTAGCGAGTGACGAGTGGACGTGACGCGATTATGTTTGTTTACGAAGCGGTTCGGCTCTTCCGAGAACATGCCCGAGTAAGCGCGAGATTACCCGAGAGATCCCGAGAGTTACCGAGAGGTACCGAGAGATGGCGAGTGAACACGAACGGTCGGAAATGACTTCATTATCAATACATTGTTGGCTTTGTAAAACGTCCTAATTTGCATTTCGTCTGCTACTTAAGTTGTAAGATTCATTAAAAGAAGTTGTTCTATAGTCAGGAGTTACTTAGGTAGAGCTTGTGTACCTATATTCAAGTAACTGATTATAATGACTGGTTCTTTAGTTTATTTGGTTAGCAAAATTCATGTAATCTTACTAAGTAGCCATCAAAAGGACACTGTTTGGAAAATCTCCCATGATTTTTAAGACCAGTACGAGTTGGCGATTAGAAAACCTGGAATTCAATGTCTATTCTACTATGTGTATCATCATATCAGCCCGGAATCACCCACTGCTGGGTATAGGCCTCCCCTTTTTTCCGCCACGCGTGTATGTGTACCTTAAACAAAAACTTGAAACTATTCAGGTTATTGTAAGCGAAATAGTCCTAACTCCTAACCTCGAATACCAGCAGGCTAGGAAACCTTTAATCACATTGTACACGTTTTTTTTTTGGTGGGTGGGAAATCAGCAAATGGGCGGAGCGGAAGTGAATGTCAGACTTCTACTGACTAAAAACCACCCATGTTCCTTCTTAGCCTTAATTGTGTCGTGGTCGCGATATCTCTTTCGAACAACCTGCAACCCCAGAAAACGTTGTACACCTTCATAGATTAAAATCTAACGTCCTTACTTTTTTTTCCAGGTGATGTGGCTGCTAGCGGCGTTGCTGGCCGCGTGCGCAGCGGTCGGCGGCGCGATGTCGTGCAACGAGGCGCGGACGCGCTGCGCATACCGCACAGGTTGCGGCGCCGCGCTCGGCAACTACATGATGATGTGCGAGGCCGTGCTGGCTGAGCCAACCGAGGCCAGCCAGTGTCCCAGGGAGTGTGGGAATGCGCTGATAGCTTTGACGTCTACGGAAGAGGGGAAGGAGCTTATGAATGTAAGTTGAGCATTGTTCTTTTTGGCGTAGAAGAAGTAGAGCCTGCAAAAAAAAAAACAGAATTTGATTTTTGTTTTTGTTGAAAAGAAAGTCATGAAAAGTTTAGCTATCCTAAGATAGATTTGATAGTAAATACAACACTAGAGTTTTAGAACATATTAAGATGCTATGCAAACAAAGATGCAAACAAAGATCTGTATTTTCTGTAGGCCTCACAGAATTTGCTGGTTTACACTTTTAATGTAGCGAAGATTAATTAGCGGATTTGCAAAGTGATAAAAACTACTGGAATGTAAAATTGAATGTACCAAGATGTCACCTAACGCTACCCTATCATCACAATTCTGGCACTGCAAATATTTTGTCACCTCATTAAATTATTTGCAAAAATACAATTTTATATCCAACGTGGAAAGTAAATTAACACGAGATGGCTCTCAAAATACGTTGGCGGATGTCCAACATTACCATTGAACTAACGATTATGTATTATGTAGTGACAAGTTAGCCGTCCAGCGGATGTAAACACATAATTATTATAAGCTTGAACGTAAAGAGTATGGAGTTATGAGGTTTATATGTATCTGTTACGGCTAAAGGTGGTTGTGAACATAAACTTAAGATTAGCCGACTAAACTTAGGTTTATCTTCGAGAAGCAGCTAAAGTTGTCGTGATATTCCATGTTTAGCCGGCAAATGTGCACATTAAACGAAACGGAACGGCTAAAAATGTATTCGATGGACGCGCCGCGCGCCGGGCCAGCGGAGGCCTTGAGGGGGGTGGGGTACCTCAACTAGTTCTTACAGATTCTTACTATACGCGATAGTGTGGGCCTGCTGATGGAAACGCTAACCCTAGGGGCACCCCGAGGTTCGGTTAGTTAGGTCCCTTGAAACCCTACAGGTAGAAATAAGAGCCATAAAAGTATGTGTAATGAGGGTGATTATTTTTTAATAAAAGTTTTCTTGTCAAAATAGTAAACATTATTACATTGTTTCCTTTTTCATTTCCTTCTACATTTTTAGCCTAGGGCCTGCAGTTACACTTAAGTTTAGCCGGCTAAAGATAGAAGAAACTAACATTAACACCTCCTCGAAGTTAGACCTAAGTTTAGCCGGCTAATCTTCAGTTTATGTTCACAACTTCACACCCACCTTTAATAGTCGTAACATATCTATTTCATCACTACTTACCGGGTGTCCTCCGTGCCTCGGAAAGCACGTTAAGCCGTTGGTCGGCTTTCATTTGTAGATCTTTGGCAGTAGTCAGTGGCCCTAAATTCTGAAAATCTGTGAATTTGGATAAAGGCTTTAGAGAGCAGATGTTCATATTTTGCCGGCAGTGAAGGGTCTGTTCATACCTTGTTTGTTTAATCAATGCCATGATTCTCATCATATTCTATAGAAATATAGACATTTGGTTTCGGAGCCCATTTGGACTTCACAAAGCTCCAAAAAGGCTATAAGGAAATAGTATACCATCCTGAGAATATTACCCCGTTGCCCCGTATCTTCATTATTAAATGCGAGTTCGTTCAGCCTATAGTCTTTGGTTCAGCCACATGCAATCTAATAATATTCAAGAATATGTATCCGACACTATCGCTTCATTTACTCAGTCTAGTAATGGAGCATTGTTTCATAGAATATCTTCCTTCAATCGTTGCTTGCATGGTGCACTGAAATTGTATTAGAAATTCAATAGTTCTCGTAATATAATTTTATGTCTGAGCATCGTGAATGTACATTTTCTCGTGTAGTACCTATCTGGTATATAGCTACAGTACTTTCACAAGTTATTATGCCTTGAGGCATTAACTGAAGCTTCGCTTTCTTTTGTTTTTCTAACATTCAAAAATGTCTGTAATAGTCTTATTCAAATAAATACTATGAATTTGTTTTCGTTTATCTATTTAGAATTTATAAAACTATAATTTATATGAGTGAGGATGTTAGTTGTGTTCTTCCTTGCCACTTTAGAATACAAAATTGGCAAGTAAAGGCCAGACAATATGGCTGCATTGAGACCTATACACCACAATACTCTCTACAAGTTCAATTGTTCATTCCCCGGGTTAAAACTGAACTCGCTGTCTAATAAATCTATCATCATAACAGCCACTTGTAAACTGTTATCATCATTCTATTTATAAACTGCAGCATGAATCTATTCAGATTGATCGTTCAGAGTTCAGACTTGTCACAATTACTCCTCATAACAGCTGTTTACAGCTTACGCCTCACTCAATTGGGGATACGACCAGTAGCTTATGACCGTTCCTTCGGTAACCAGGATGGCAGGCAAGAGGTCTTGCTTACTTGGTTCTGTTTAGGTGCATGTAGCAGACGCCCTGCAATAAAATCTAATTTAGACGTTGTGGGCAGATTTGTCCGACACGGAGGAACGTCGAGGGTCGCGGTTGACGACCTCGTTCGTGAACTAACTTGGTACCTAGCACGTCTCCCGCTGGACCAATAGTATAGTAACAATTTTGTGCGCCTGCGACTGCGACTGCTGTCAAACAAATATGATTGTGTTCGCTTACAGTGCAATTTCATGCTCTTGGACATGAAAGGAGAAGGGTGTAGCAAAAGTGTTTGAATACTATTATTGTTTTATGGACGTAAAGAGCAAATTATATTACCGCGAGCGCGACTATGAAGCTGTTTACTCAATTTCAAATAGTGCTCTGCACGTGCCTGAACATTATCTGATTCATCTTATAGTTCATTGAAAACATTGTTTGGAACAAAAGCGTAAACTATGATTTGAAAACGCAGTAGTAGTTGTAAGACGAGCACAGTGTACTCGTATCATCAAATTAGATTATAACCATCAATGATTACAAGATATATTATTTACTATCTAATGCAACTACCTCTGATGTGGCTTATTTATGTACCTATGTATGGGTGTGCCGTGTGTGTATGTATTAGAGTGATACAAACAGGATCGAATTGAATTAGCAAACGCAAATCCCGAAAATTATTTTGAATACCTTCATAACCACCATCTTGAATACTGTAACGCCATCTCAGCATTCAGCGTCCATTTCCCTTAATGTGGGTTATAAAGATTTTATGAATCTAAACCCGTGTCTAAACTGGGGAGAGTGTGAAGAATGTTAGCAAATCTCCTCACGTGGTGCAGGCACGTGATAAACAGACCGGGTCTACTTTTGACTTTATTATTGTTTCCACTTTATTGAGTGTTTGTGTACTGAACGTGTGAAACGTTTCGTGGCAGCTGATGGCAGAAATTATGGTTGAGGTTAGATGCAGTTGTAACCTCCTTGTTTGTATTTTTTGAGGCAGATAATTTTACTCAGGGATGTTTTCTGAAATTCACATCAGGATAGGGTAAATCCTGACCTAACCCTAACCTATCCCAGGTTAGCGTTAGGTCAGGATTTACATTAATAACAAAATATGAGTTGATATTGACAACCAAGTAGGTACAGACCCAGGAATCGTCGGAAATCTTAGAATTAGAACTTGGAATTATTTCACACTTCAGAACTTCGAAGAGAGAAATCAAGTGAAGTGATTCTTGAGGAAGGCAGAAGACTGGCTGAAGCTTCTTCTTATCGTGTGGGCAGTAAGGTCTAACGACCCCACACACCCTAGCGTCACAGTTTGTAAACCACCACAAGGGCCTTTGACATGGTTTGATGACCGCCATTTGGCGGCCGGGACCACCGGCTTATACGTGCCTTCCGAAGCACGGAACCATCTTTTTATCAGACAATCAGGTGATTCAAGCCTAGGACATTCTAACCAAACTGGAAACAACTTCACAAAGTATGCTTCCCGTGGGAATTGAACCCACGACCACCGGGTCACAAGGCAAACGCCTAAACCACTCGACCACGGAGGCAGTTGAAGCTGAACAATGTAGCTATAAACAGAAGTTATATTTCTGCTTTACTTCAAACTGCGATGGTCAAATTCTTGAAGCGCTCTCATCATCTGCCTAGTTTTCTCCTAACTATGTGTTGGCTTCCAATCTTACCAAATGCAGCTGAATACTAGTATGGAGCGACTGTAACAAGAACTAGATTACGATTTTGCTTCGTCTTGTTCTGTCTATCGCGTTTAAATATTTGACTGTCTTTGTTTAAATCAAACACCTAAATTTACCGCGTAGGTGGAGCAACCTGGTACCTACTGTTTACGCACAATTTTGATCTTTCAATTAACACGTGTCCGCCTCACGTGGTCTCAAGTGGTGCTAATGCACTTACATCAGTGAGTCGGCTAGCAGATATACAGTTCCTGTAAGGAGAACGTACGTATCATAATCACGTCTGGAAATATGGTCTAAATATAATATGAGAAATAATTAAACGAGCCACAGTTTCTTTAATTGGCCACAGGATCAAACTTCTAATTTTATAACTAAGCCACGGGAAAATTATATAGCCTCTAATATACTAATTCGTCTTCTTTACAACGCCCACTAAATATTCTATAGAAAGCATCAAGTGACGATCAACATTTATATTAACTTGTCCTTGTTATTTATACATAGGCACCTAATTTACTAACTCAGCCACGGAATTTATATCTCACCACCATTTTACATTTTACACCTTCAACACAAGGCCCTCAAAAAAATATAAATGAAGCGACCGTAGTCAACATCATTTATTATAACTTCGCATGTAAAATAATACATCACATTCTTTTATCGTGAAAATAGCAACAGAAAGATTTGGCGCGAGCGCGCGAGACGACAGCGACCGGCCATTTGCACCAATCAGAGAGCGCCATGAAATGTCAACTTTTGACACATTTTAGATTATTATATTTACGTTAAAAATACCTATTAGTTACAGAAATGTTTTTACCATTGTCTAATTGACTAGTCACAGGCAGATTCTATGATTCGTTATTGTAAACTGAGGGAAATAGGTTAGGTTAAAACTGTGACCAAACGCGCGCGAGCCGAGCGAGCGAAGCGAGCGGTGACGCGGTAGCGGCCGGCGAGCGCTACTTCCGAGTTGCTTGCAGAAATGTTTTCACAATTTATTGTCTAATTTTCCGATAAAAATGAAGTTCTGAACCGATTCTGTCGATAACTTTTGTAGCACAACATGTAAATAAAACCGATCTTTAGGACATTCGATACTCTGAACTTCAATATTTAGGTCATTAAGTACTCTGATCTGAACTTCTATTATTTAAGCCTATTCGATGACACGACAGGAGTTTATACATACTATTAGTGGCTATAATATAATATTTGATGACAATTTTAATTAAATTTTGATGCTCAGTTAATGTGGCATGAGTTATAATTTAAACGTACTGAGTTAATAAATTAGAAGCTTTTTTGATGCCATATTTTAATAGTTTAGAAGTTTACTGTTTGAATCCATGTTACAAATTTAGATGCTAAAAAATAATCACGATGCTGAGTTGTATTTAGAGTGGCTTTAAAAAAGATAACTTGTGGCTAAGATAGTATTATTTAGATGCTCGTTAATTGTGGCTGACTTAGTAATTTAGAAGGCAAGTTAGATTTTTAGATGCAAATAATGCTATTAAAAAGAAGCCGGTTTAATTAGCACCCATATAATATTGGCAGTGTTCATTGTTTCGGTCTTCCGTCAGCAAAGCAATTTTTATTCATAGTTACTCAAAGGTTTCTTTGATGACAGAAAGGAATGATGTATGGACTAGGCAGTGTTAAGTAAGAATGATGTGGCAAAAAAGAGGTGTCTCGTGAGATGACGAAAACGGAGAAGTATGGAAGAAAAAGACATGCTGCGCCGATCCCGAATGAATTGGGATAAGGACAAGAGAATGATGATGACTCAAAAGTTTCCTTACTTCAAGTCTTTTATTCCTCAATAGCGAATAATCGTATCTAGTACTGAATAAATAACACAGCACATTAAACTTACACAGGCATTTAATTTGAATATAAATTAATTGCACTGAGATGTCCTACACCCAATTAAATAATTGTATAGTGACACTGACTGCATCTTATCATTATTTTACGGCTGTAAAACAATTTTAAAGTAGTTAAGCTACAGCCAACAGTAAATTATCTACGAAGATACTGGCAATC
The DNA here is from genome assembly GCA_949316265.1 of Diarsia mendica. Lineage (NCBI taxonomy): Eukaryota > Metazoa > Arthropoda > Insecta > Lepidoptera > Noctuidae > Diarsia > Diarsia mendica. The sequence goes on along the minus strand of OX438902.1, from coordinate 10,579,612 downwards.
GTTTTATTATACGCAAATACTTTAAACAAAGCAGTTTTCAAGTAATGAAGAGACAACATTGTACAAATGATTAATTTTAGTCGTAACTGTTCTGCTGATTTGAAGCACTAATTCGCAACTACCTAGTTGTTTTATGTTTTGGAATTAACATTTCTTACATTCTTGCAGAAGTTTATGTTTGTTGGAACTGGCTGACTGTTTTATGTAAAACTAGAAGCCAGTCTGGAAATCTTTACTCTTTTTGGACTGGGGTGAAGTCTAGAAGAGAAGAAAGCTTTTTCCGTTATCTAAAAATGAATGATGATAAAAAAAATGCTACAATTAGAACCTTTCTTTATCACCCTTTCTTTTGTGACTTTTGACAAATACAGTCAGTCTGTTGTGCTTAATGTTCCATACAGTCAACGTACTAATGAAATTGTATCACCACCATTCGCAATTGTATCACCACCATTCGCAATTGTATCAACAAAAAGCCTTCGCTATCTGCCAGTCACGGACCCCCCAGACGTGCAGGTGCTTCCCGCACTAAATTACAGAAAACATTACACCATATTCGAACTTATTTGCATCTTGCTTACGAATTTTAAGGACTACTTTCGTACTATCGAATTAAATATCCATTAGCTTCTGCTGTTACACTTTTACGTACAGCAGGTGCGTTTGTTATAAGTGTTATTATTTACATTATTATCTACTTGGTCAGTACCTCAGTACTATGCATAGATAAAGCTGCATTTTGAACTCAAACCGGTCGAACCTTTAATTATATCGTAGTAGCGAGTGTGATTACGAGTACTACGTTGGGCAATGTGTATCGAAAGGCAGAGCAAAGGAGTGGCCGCGCACAGCCTTGAGATTTGACGTCTTGATCGGGACCTACCGCAGCGTCGACTCTTGCGCAGGTGTTGCTGCGTTCTCACAAAAACTAAGCGTAAGACGGGCGGCCGTGTCTTCATTAATCCGCGCTAGATATCCGGTAAATTGACCTTTTTGAGAGCGTAACCGAACGTTGCATCTTAACGAAGCAACCGCCAATTTTCGAGGTCGTTTCTCTTCGTTAAGAGCGAGACTGCGATTTTATACGGTTTTAGCTATTCATGAGTGCATTCTTTTGTGTTCTGCGACCCTCCGTTTGTTCTTGTAAATTGTAGTGTTAATGCATGCCATTTAAATGCACAGACATTTGTTTTAAGAGCCTTGGAATAATCTGTATAGGTAATTTCAGTAAGCTGAACGAATGGACCATCAATTTAAGCTGAGTTAATGTTAATGTAATCCGTGTCGTGTTATAAATTTCACAAATCACGCTATGTTTTGATAGTGGATAGATTCCGGAATGTTAGGTGTCGTAAAATGTATTTTACGTTCTACAACGTTATTATTATCCTCCATGGACCGCGAGTATTTACGAGTTTCCCTAAAACTTTATTACATTGAATTATTAATAGATTTTCTTTCACATAACGTGTTTTTTATAATCTTGAATGCAGTTTGTGAATGGAGCGCGTTGGGTGTAGGAGGAAATATTTGATAAGAAACTCGATACTAAGTTTGATTTCTTTCCAAAAATGTTTCACACCTACCTTACTCTTTCTTTGCTAAGTCACGACAGGGAATGATAGGTAAAATGGTCAGAAAAACTAAGCCATGCTACGTTAACATGCGGTGAAATCTAACCTTATTTTCTTTTTTTTTTGTTGCAGTGTGAATGCGAAGACGAGTACTGCTTGGAGGCGAAACAACGCATCGATATCTGCCGGCCTCAGGTGCTCGGTGGTGCCGCCAACGCCACCTCATCCTGTAGTCTGTCCCAGCTCATCTGCCTGGCCGACGCACAGTGTGCCACCGCACTGCAGTACTACCTCAGACTCTGCCGCTCCATGTTCCGAGGCAGAAAGTGCTCCAACAAGTGCCTTAACTCCATAGAAATTCTAAGAAAGCAGGAGAAAGCGGCCGCTCTAACCGCCTGCCAATGCGACGGCAATGATTACGACTGTCCAAGAATGCAGAACAATCTAGCGAGGCTATGCTACTATAAGATGAAGAATCATACCAAGAATCATGATAGACATGGGGAGCGAGAGAGACATAAGAAACTCCCAATAGAAGAAGTGCCGCCTACTCCGGTCAGTGCCGCGAACTTTGTCCGAACCTCGGGACTCATCGCGTTGATATGTGTGTCCAGTTATAGTTTCATTACGTGATAGATTTACTTCTAATAGTTTAAAGTGTACACTAAAGGACTATAACATAAGGACACTGCCATAGAAGAGACTATTTGTGTGAAGAATTCTGTAGTGTTTCTATATAATTTCGACTAACTAGGTAGGTGTTAAACTGAAGTAAGTATAATACAAAGTAGTGTAAATAATGTAAAAACAGTATTAGTTAACATAAGGCTATCGTGAGGGAATCAAGGGTAATTATGTAGATAGTTGTTTATATTTTAACTAGGTATTGTCTTTAATATGTGTGGTGGATGTGTCGCCGCCCACGGGTTGCGCAGGCGTCGCTATAAATACTGCGGCGCCGGTGGTCCGGTGACAAATGCTGGTCTGTTCCCCATGTAGCGCCACGCCGATTGATCTAACGACTGTTCCGGTAACACCATCATCCTCACATATTCACGTCAAAGGGAAAGTCTTGCATCTCTGTCTTTTCCACATAACCAGAGCAGGATAGAGTGTAAGTTGAGCTGTGTATGAGATGTTGTATGGATTAGGGAAGTGGCTGATCTAATGACATAGACGCAGCTAAATCCGGGAGACGGCACTAATCGTTCCCATGCAGTGATGTAGGGCGTCGTCGGTTGAAAACGTTTTACAAATATGCGGCAAGGGATGCCAGTTTTTTTTTCAGAATGTCTCTTGATTCTTTTCTTTGACATCCGTTTGAAAAAGTGTTTTATTTTTAGTAGATTTGTTGCTTTTTGAGAGATGAATGTGTGTTCTTCTTTATGTTTAACATTGTCAGCAATTAGTGGTGTAATGTCAGTAATGATTGAGTGTGCTTTCGACCTACTGGGTTAATAGAGAACTAGACCAAGTGATTTATTTTCCGGTTTAAACAAATTGTCGTTCATTTTTATAATACTTCACACAATTTATTAAAATTGAACCACATTCCAACTCATTTTTTCTTCGTTCAATTCACATTGTGCGCGAAGATTGAGATATCTTTCGTACCACGAAACCATTGATTTTTTTCGAAGTATCTCATTTAAAATGTTAAGAGCGTGCGTGGACCTCGTAAAGTAGTGTGTGCGTATTGTTGGTTCGTCGGGTACGTCCGTTTCTCAGTACTGCGTGTCAGTAATAAAGAGGGGAACCGGTCTTAGGCCCCAGAGAACTGGCAACTTGAGATCAAATCAGAGCAGCTTGAATGAAATAGTTTTGTTGTCCTTTAAGAGGAAAATCAGTAGAATAAATAGATGTTTCAATGGAAAATTTGTAGTCGCTCAGAGCATAAGTCATGAAACGACTTCAAAACCATGCATGTTTCCATGAATTCAAAATGCAAAGAGTCTTATCACCAAAATGATAAGACTCTTCTGCCAAAATGTGTCGTCATGTTGGATGCTCCTTCAAATGTCTTTTTCGTTTTCATCCAAAATCTGATCGTTCTTTCTGCAAATTTATTTCTTCTTTAATCTCTGGCTTCTGAAAATCTAGCTTTCAAGGTGTATCGGGAAAACACTTCTACACCAATGTGTCACCAAGTTATTCAATTACGTACTGTAATTTATTGAGATCGTTTCACAATATTCTCAAGAGCTTCTTGCAATTTACGTAAGCGGATAAAGTCAGTAACTAGTGTCCGACCGAAACACGATTTTCAGCCGAAACCGAAACCGTAACCGAACCTTCGGCCTCGGTCCCAGTTTCGGCCGAAACCGAAACCGAAACCGAAACTTATTAAATATTTATGGAATGTAAAATCTATTGTATCTTTACGCATATATACACAATTAACACGTGTAAAAAAATGCAACAATTAAAGTAGGTAATTAGGTAACAAAAATAGCACTTTATTTATAAAATTAATAATGTGATTTAAAAAAAAATACAATCAACATATTTGTCAAACTTTTCAAAAAATAAGCACTACATTTTTAACATTAAGTACTATATTTATTAATTATTTCCAAAAAAAAAAACAAAACTAAGCACCTCGTATACTAAAGGGAAAAAATGCGACATGACTAATAGTACTGAAGGCCATTCACGCTAATAGAAAATATATGAAAATTTAAAAAAAAATATATTGGTCGATATAACTTTTATTCTAATTATTTAACAAAAAAAATACTCATATCATTTTCAAAGATGGTGTTTTAAGAAATAATTTTCATTACGAACTTTTTAAATTACATATATTAATTAGTTAAAGTTTTAGGCGCTTTGCACATGGAGCAACTTAATTTGAGGCAACTTAAGCAACTTTAAAAGTTTCCTGTAACTAGTTCATAGTTGCTACAACGTTTACGGTTGCAGCAATTTTATGGCAATTCACTGGAGATAGTTGTGTATCGGAACTACGGGGCGGTTCGAATACGGGTACAAAATTTAATCCATTAACAATTACAAACAAATCTTCTTATAAATAAAAAGAGAAGTCCTGACTGACTGACTCATCAACGCCCAGCCCAAACCCTTGGACCTAGAAAGCTGAAATTTTGCACATAGGTTTCCTTTATAATGTAGACAAGGAATAAGGACACGGATACGGATACGGATTATATAATAATATATATTTTTCGAAATTCAAACCCTAGGCTTACGGGAGTTAAATTGGGGATGAAAGTTTGTATGGAAAATCGTCCTTTTCACGCGGGCGAAGCCGCTGGCAAAAGCTATATAGTAATGTTTGAATCAAACATCACACATCTGTTATGTGTTAAATTAATTTCTATATAAATTCATATTTTATAAGTTCTAGGGAATAACTCAACAGAACCAAGTAAAATATCTAATGAATTCTTTTCTATACACACCTACTTACAACCTATTTATTTTACACTGTAGCACAAGACCCTAATCAATGCCATAAAAATACATCATCATTAATCATAAGTAAAAACAAATACCTAATTTTTGCGCGAGAAAAATCTCACAACCTCAAATCATCACAATCGCGCCGGCTAGCGAACTCAACTGGCACTCGAAGTTAGCTGAATGATGCGCGATAATTCACGTAAATCTTGTTTCGGCGGGGCCGAAAGGTTCGGCCAATTATTGGCCGAAACCGAAACTATGGCCGAAACTAGATTTTTTGGCCGAAACTAGCCGAAACCGAAACCGAAACCGAACCTTCGGTCGGTCCTTATCAGTAACACAATCCATCAAAGCCGATAAGTATTAAAATCGCATTCATAAGCCATTTTCCCATACAACTCTCACAGTAAGATACAAATCTTAATAAGATGCGTCTACGACAGCTGTATATCGACCATCAAGCGCGCAGTTTGCATAGAAGATACGTTGAAAGCAGTTTTGCGCGGGTAGACCAAAGTCAGTGACGTCAGAGCCATACATCTTCTCATACAAGTGTCATGGATAACTTTGTATGCATCTCGCAGTCGCCGTCGAACTAATGCCTCGTCGCCCGAATCATGTCCTTATGTATAAATAATGCAAAGGGGATGCGCGGAATACCAAGTGGCGTTGATTTCGACTTTGTACTGTATTATTACCTTCGAGAAATACACACCATGTTTGTAAAATTGTTTGTGTAAAGTTTACACGTCTCATTAGATTGAGTTGTCGTGTTGTTTGAAGTAATTTGTGTAACATGTGAATTTGCAAGGTATGACTTGCCAATTTAATTTTCTTTGTGATTGTAATTTGAGTGTTTGTAACTGCCTTGTTGTTCAAGTGTTTGTAACTGCCTTGTTGTTCAAGTGTTTGTAACTGCCTTGTTGTTCAAGTGTTTGTAAGTGCGACTGCTGAGCATGAGGTCCTGGGTTCCCGTCCCGGGTCGGGTAGTGTTTTTGGGGTTTTCCATTAGGAATTTCTCAGTAGCAGTCACGGAATCTAGATGAAGGGAGAGCCTATTGTCGTCATCCGGACACAACCGGATGATGGCAATATGCTCGCCCCTCTACATGGGTCTATTCTTATCTGGCAAAATATGACTGTACTATTAGGTACCTACACTTCTTCTAGTACACTTCTTGCTGACTCTTATAGTTTCATTCGTTGACTGCGTGTAAGATTTTATCTTAATTTTTTCCGACTCTAATTTGAAATTTTCTACTCGTGTTACATAGCAAAATTGTTTAGCATTATTTCTTGTGTCTCTGAATATTTCAGCTATCTATATATATATTTCAATCAACACAGTATAGATTATACCTTAATAAATTAAACATGGTTTTTGTTTGTGTTCATTAGCTCGTTATTTATATACCTACTTTAATTATAAGTATGTGTGCGTGTCTTTGTATGTGTGTGTTATATAGCAAGTGTAAAGTTCAAGAACTCTATTTCTCTAACGCTGTTTTTGGTTCAATTTAAATTCTAAATTGATTCATCTATTTTGAATATTGTTTGCGAATAATATTTGGCGGGTAAGGTACCTACAGACTCAGCACATCAAGCTACAGTAGAATCCCGATTATACGGATCAATTAAAACCAGCCCCCTTAGCATGGCGTTTCTATCTCTATTCTTCCAAGAATCGACAAAGCTCTTTCTATTCTACTTGACAAGTCTTCCTCCCGAGCATGGCGCAACCCATAGACTCGTATTTCTTCCAAGAGATAGACATACGAATGATTTCCATAGCAACGGAGAAGTAGATAGTGATGTCGTTATTTTATGAAGCCTACGATAATTTTGCGTTTAGTTTACCAAAAAAATATGTCTCATGCACGAATTTTTAAACCTTTTGAATGGAATTGAAAAATTACATTTTATTTACAATATTAACCACTTACAATTTACAGAACTATAATTTATAAAATCACTTTGAACGTAACTCAAAGCAACAACAAAACGTATTACTCGTATATATTTTTCATCTGTGTCGAACCGCGGACGACGCGACGTTGAGTTTTGATTGTTGACAAACTTTGTGTACTATTTTTATTAATAAAACAATAATTACACATTGGAAAGATGTAGTTTGTTATGTTAGTGCATTGTGACAATGCAAAAATAAACGCTGCATACTCAAAGAAGAGGTTTGCGAGCACGCAACGAACGAAATGAGTTTCGTGTTTCCGATACTCAGACAAGAAGTGTTCTAATCATCTAATAGTAAGTGTATAACGATCATATTAATCTATGTAATAATGTGCAATGTGCCTCTGTACTTTATGTGTTAAATAAATATATTTGTGAAAGAAAATATTATGTGATGTTCAAAACAACATAATAATTCAGTTGCTATAGGCATTACTCGGCACTGCTTTGTTCTAAAAATATGTAAGTAAAACATAATTATTGTTGTTATTGTTTCAGTATGGAAACCTTTGGGAGAGGAATACTCTGGTGGAAAGAAAAATGAGACAACACCAATCAGAAATATTCGGTTTTTATTTATACAAAATAATGTCGCATTGAGTATGTCATAATAATATAATGTACAGCAGGCATACACCAGCGCTGATGCCTTCTCAGGCGCATAGTGGAGACTCCTGTGTGTCAATGCCTAGACACCGACCAATTACCCTTGAGGTAGCCATTGGTATACTCCATGACATTGTGCGTTTGGCAATACCACTTGAACATACCGCTCAGCTCAACATCTTCTGCACACCGATACCATGCTAAGCATTTCTAATTGTTGTCATGAACCAAAGCTCCAAACAAACCTGGATCTCCTGCAAATCAACAATACATTAATGTTGTGTTTCAGATTACAACTAGGATTATTCTTAGAAGAACATATTTATGTATCAGCCCCGGAAAATTAAGATATTGTGTTACTCATTTGATATGAAAATTATTAATAAATAACTAATATATAATTACTGTTATTATTTTGTGTATTGTTACTCCTTGTACTATATAATATAGGTACCTATTACCAAGTAAATAATATTGCCTAATTCTGGATCATATTTTATGTCTGCTTACTTCTGTCCATAGAACCATTAAATATAAATTGGTCATGAACCCTTGCTTGGAAAATTGACATTTACATTGTATTCTGCAATCTAGAAGTAATAGAATTGATTATATTTCTTGTTTTTAATTGATTTTATGTTCATCAATATAAAAGCATAAGACTTCTCCCTTACCTAGCTGTAATCTCTTACATATTTAAACATTGTAATGATTTTTATTTTAATATGTTATTTATCCAGTTTCATGTATCAAAATTGTTTCTCCATTTTCTTACCAACATGATACTGAACATTAACAGAGGTAAAGTCTATTTCTGAAATTTAGCTTGATGTGCCTTGGCAGTGGAAACAATTGTACCTAAATGGGTACAGTCAATGGCTCCCAATTTATTTGGGAGGCTGAATTTCCTGTGGTAGCCAGATGCCCTATCTACCTACCATCCTCGCCTCAGTGTTTGAGAACACAATCCATTGCAGTTTCATTTATTTAAAACAGCAGAAGTTGCATATCTATTCATCTAGCTAACACTAGCTTCTTACAGGCCACTCAAACTCGGGTATTTTAAGAGGGTAATGAACTGACCTTGTATTTAGTGCAATATCCAATTAATTTTAAAATTTGCTGTGGGTAGGTCAGTAGAAATATTTTTGTAAGTAAAAGTATTTTAAGCAAGACTCATCGATCAAAGAACCTGAAAATTATAATGTCTTATTTAGATTCACTAGTAAGGTTGCGTATTGCTATTTAGAAGCAAGTTTGGGGGCGTACATAAACTGTATTGTACTTACTTTAACGAGAACAGGTACACCTTCATCACTTAGCTCATGGCACAAATACTGCACCATCTCTAGAGTAATTTTGTAATTCCCGAGGCACTCGTATTCATGTAGAGCGAAAGCCCCGGTTAGCACTCGTATACCTATTGTTCCTTTTGGACTTCCTTACGTTTTTCACGGCATCGGCATGAAAACTGAAGATATGGCGTCGGTAGGACTCCGACATGTTTTCAAATCAAAATATCTCATTATGATCAATTAAAATTGATATGAAGAAACTTCTCTAGGTCCCTTGCGATGTAGACTATTTGACAGTTGTTGAGAAGAAATATTTCTACTCTCAAATGTCAAAAGTCAAGAAAAAACTGTCGCCATGCTCGGCATTAGTCGACATAGAAGACTCTTGTCGATTGAAGAATAGAAACATTTCTTTCTACATCGCCATGCTAAGGACGATAGAAATCTGTCTACAATCTGTCATTTTGTCGATTCTTCCGTAGATAAAACCCGTTTCTTCGGTGTTCATGCTAAGCCGGCAGGGATATTCCGGATAATCGATTTCTAAGTAGGTAAATCAAACAATATTATTAAATAATTATTATAGACAGGGTTCACATTTAGACAATGGGATATAAAAATATGGTAATTAGAGGCGTGAACAATGAGTCCGGATAATCTAGCTAGATTCTACTATAGGTACTACAATCTGTCCATTTTTCTAACAAAGGCAGGTTCAAGGTTCATTAGGAAAATTTTACAGTTTCGGGTATAGCTTCATGAGCTGGCTGATGATGAATGATTTTCCAGTTTTCTATATCATAAGTAGATAAATAATACATAATTTAGGTTTAACTGTAAGAGAAGAAACTCATTAACCACAGTTTACCAAAGTGAGATTATTAGACTAGGTAGTAAAAGATTTGTAAATAGCTTTAGTTCATAAGTTTAGTTTTACGACATTGTTTGATATAATTATAAACTATGAAAATTCGTACAAAGTATTTTAGAATAAAACGAATACTTAATTTATTGAATAAATTAGTAACTTAGTTCGTAAGAATTGTTGTATTTTGTTTCGTTTTGTACAATTATTTTAAGGATTTTAATTGTATTTATTTTACAAAATTGCAATAAATTTTCTGTTTTCTAAACTTTCTTTTAATATGCATGAGGTCCTCCTGGGTTCGATCAGGCAAAGTGTTATTGGGTTTTTCCTTAAGGAATTTCTCAGTAGCAGCCAGAGACAAAGACTCTATGGTTAGATTTGTGCATGGTTGATGGCAATAGGCTAACCACCTATTACAAGGGACTTAAACAAAATTGGCGAAATGTGGGTGTAAGTACACCTCTGCCAGCTACCTAACCCTGCGGGAATTACTGATAAGGCAAATGAAAAGACATCTTAGGCTGCTGAAATTAATCTCATTAGAATCGTCAAACATATCACACCTAATGATCTAATCCTGCGCCGTTGCTGATTCTCATACGAGCACTAAATAAGTAGGTAATAATCAATGCTTGTGGGAAAACCACCTACCTACCTACTGATTAAATAGTGGAGCAGGTCATCATCAGCTTATAATGTTCCCACAGCAGGGACTCAGGCCTCCTCTCTAGTAGAGGGATGGGCTATAATCCACCACGCGGGTCCAGTGCGGATTGGCAGTGGAGCAGGTCGTGGCTAGATAATAACAGCAGCTCGGATCAATCTTCAGGTTAAGCCGCGATTGCCACAGTCACATGCCGAGTTTCCTCCATGCCTCGGAAAACCCCTAGCGGGCCTCATCTACTGTGCTGGCAACTTTGAGCGCACCGATCGCCTCGACGAGGACACGGCGCGGTGCTCCGCCCAAGCAGGGAGACCGCAGGAACGATGGAGCATACGGTGGAGGCTCCACCGTATGCTCCATCGTGTCCTCCGGGAGATCTTCAGAGTTTTGATAACCGGGCGTATCCTCCCGCGAATCCGAAACATGTAACTCCCGAAACAACCGTGTCCGGTGAGTATCTGCGTCAGGCGGAAGGTGAGGACGTCGTGGCGCCGCTCTTACCAACATAAATATTGCCCTAACCCGAGGTGCGTACCCTACAGGGAGTGCTCTTAGCAGACTTAGCTGGCTAGAGTCCTTACACTTGATGATGATGCTATCTAGCCGATTTCGGCCACAGCGACTGCATTCGCTAACTTTCCATAGATTGTCAAGAGCTTTGTTCTGCTGCTCTCTCGTGTGCTCTTAAGTGGCTAGCATATCCAACTTTGGCCGAAAAGGTACGAGCACAAAGCGGACATGTCAGAACACCATTGATGATATTATAGGGTATAGCTTTAGGTTGCCTAGCTTTAAGGTCATCGCGCTTTTGATCCAATTGTGACCTCCTTTTTTCTTACACTTAAGAGCTGGCTAGAGGCACACACCGCATCCACAGGATTGGCAGAAGCCAGCCTTATAGGTTGACTTGCGAGCTGCCATCATACAGAAAATTAAGTCTGCCTATATGTAGTTTGTCATTGATACGTTGCATATAGCTTATTTGATAGCTTTTTTTTTAAAGTAACTTAGAATATTTTATTCAGCTAAAAAAGTTGTGATAGGTATTATAAATGAATACGATTTTGTAAGGACTGAAAAAGTTAATAAAATGAAAAGTAATCCGATATGGTAAAGTAGCACTGATAGCTAAAATTCTAGTCTCGCCATAACTGATGCATGGCTTTGTTATTGCATTGGCAGATACCTATTTATTTATTTAGATTCATATTCATCATTCATACCATGCCTCGTGGCATTTAGTCCGTCAGTCCGTCTAGACTTAATGCCACATGGCATTCCCTACCAGTCAACCTTAATTACTTCAATTTAGTCTTTCACAATTCTTGAAGTAGCTGCATTTAAATAAGCAGACACTTCATGCCCAAACCATCTAAACGTACCAAATTCTCCAATAAGTACCGGAAACATTTTTTGCAACATTACCCCCAGCAGTGTTACGCAACTCAGCGCATCCGTTCCCATGGATTGCGAATCTGTTCTCGCCAAAAGATCACGTACGGGCACTCGGATCAAAGAGCCAGGGAGCCATTGAGCCATGAGCCACTTGGCTGGTGAGACACTTAGCCACGAAGCCACTTAACTCAGGGACCGTCGAGAGGTGCTCGAGGATTAGCACTCGACACTGAGCGCGTATATCCTGAGTTGAGAGCTGAGAGATACGTCCGCTGATTTGAGAAGCGTGTGAAATGTTGCGAATTAAGTCCCATCTGAACCTGAAGGCCTGAAGGTTTAAGCAGAGGTCTTCTGTAGTACACGAGTGACGACGAACTTCAAGATAGATTTTTAGTTGAAAAAAGAAAAAAATCCTCGATTTGTATTAGCTTCCCGTACAATGAGACATCAGTTTAAATGATTTTTCATAGCTTGATTGGTCATCTTGCGTACATTTACATTTCGCCAGTTATGTTAATCATCATCATCATCAGCCTATATTGTTCCCACTGCAGGGACTCAGGCCTCCTCTCTAGGAGAGGGTTATGTTAATGGGGCAAGCCAATTGTCATCAGGCACACAGATCAAGAATCCGTGCTACTACCAATAATTCCTTAAAGAAAAATTCAATACCTACCTCATTTTCCGGTTTGGAATTCTCAAGCTCCACATTGCCGCTTGAAATCACTAAACCAACGAGGCCGTAGGTACTGTAGCAACATTGTAAAAAATCGTATGTAAGAAGCTGGCATGTTGTATGTAAATTATGCTATTTGTAACCTACGCACGCAGAATCCATATCTTATATTAGAGTTTCCTCCATGCCCCGGATGTAATTTGTATGTACATCTTTGACAGTCGTTTCAGGTAGTCAGTGGCCCGATAGCCTGACAATCGGTCTTACTCAAGAGGTATCGTATTACCCCAGTAATAACTGGGTTAGTCTGGGTTGTAGACGTTAGATAGGCAGTCGCTCCTGGATCCAGTTAGATTGGAAGACGACCTCAACATAACAATGTTAAAAGGTTAAGCAGGTGATGACTCAAAAAAATTCTAGAGTTGTAATACATACACATACATAAACTCACGCCCTTTTCCCATGGGGGTAGGCAGAAACCACAGAACGCCACCTGCTACGATTCTTACATACCCCTTTTGCCTCGTCCACATTCATACATCTGGTCATACACGCACGCCGGTTGCGAGTACTACGCACCTGTCCTTTCTGAAGAACATCACCAATAAGGTCAGTGTGTGGTCAGTGTATGTCTTTCTAGGGCGTCCCCTCCCGGCGTTGCCACTCACATCTGCCTTGTATTTTTCGTACCTTTCGTTAATCTACTTTCACTCATCCTCTCTACGTGACCAAACTATCTAAGCATACCCTTTTCAATCTTTGTCACTACATCTTCTTTTAAACCGCAACGTTCTCGTATAACCTCATTCCTCAATTTATCATTCAGAGTTACACTACACATGCTCCGCAAGGAACGCATTTCCACCGCATTCATCTTACTTTCATGCCTCTTTTGCCACACCCAACATTCACTTCCATACATAAGTGTAGGCACCAGCACACCATTGTGAACAGCCAGCCGAGCCTCCTTCGACATCCACTGGTTGTTCACCACCGCATGCATAGCCCCATTTACTTTATTTCCCGCGTAATACTTGGTAAATAATCGTAATTAATAAAAGAAGCTGTTATGTTGTGCTTATGGGTAAATTATGCTATTTGTAACCTACGCAGACTCCATATTTTATTATATTATTATCGCTATGCAAACTAAGCCATAATAACGTGTTGATAAACGTTATTTTATTCCGAACTTTTTTCTTAAAACACCTACATTATGAGTTTGGGTGGTCGACTCCTACACAAGTACACAGCATAATCTTGTCATCATTATTTGGTAACGTAATTAAAAACTCATTGTTGGTACCTACAGCAGACATGTTGGTCATACGCCTACAAGTTTATGGCGCCCTATCCCCCAGTTCAACCCAGCCCAATAATCTTGAATATATACATGAATATTCGGCGACATGGATTAATAATAACAGCCGCTCGGGTCTGTCTAAAGATTGAGCTGGATAGGTTACCACCAACCATACCGAGCATACCGAGTTTCCGCCGTACCTCGGAAAGCTGGTTCAGCCGTTGGTCACGGATGTATTATAATTTGTACATTAATTGTGACTGTAGTTACCGGTAGTATTTTGTTTAGAGGCACACACTCCACCCAATTCCCAAACCACTGCAAATTCTGAAAACCAGAATTCAGTGGCGACCACCAGAAAAGTGCCAGAGAAACAATTTTACTAAAACTAAACGAAAAGAATAGCGGACGAGCAGGAAAAACATAATTTCCACTTCTCTCCATATCAGCAGGAGACAGAATAGAACGAGGCCAAGAGGCACAAAGGGATGTATGCAACTGGGATAAGCCAGTTGCCTAATGCTACGTTTATATCGCGTATTCATGCTAGGCCATTATATAAGTAATAGGTTATCGAAGTCAAACTTCAAATCATTTTTCAACCGACTTCCTAAAAGGAGGAGGTTCTCAATTCGACTGTATGTTGTTTTTTTTGTGACTTTGAAGTCAGTTTTTTCAACGCCTTGTGGTTTTACCGATTCGAGTCGATTATCTTGCCAAAGTCAAGCGCGGCACATCGACTGACAGCCGGACACTCTGTGGTTTTGTGGTCACTGTAGTTTTTGTCCAGCTCGCGTTGTACAGGAAATGTGTTTGAAAAAATATAATTACAGAGACATGAGTGGTGTGAAATGGAAAAATTTAGAGTTCTGAAATAACCGCAACAAGATGCGTTTGATTTTACCCTGGATATTCTTTAGAAAAATAGCATGTTTAGGTATACCTATACGAAGTATTTTGACAAAAAAACTGATAGAGCTACCATGTCAAAGTAATAATTAAGCAGATACTAAAAGTGTGGTAATCAAGAAGTCCGAATCACCACAAAAGTACATCGATTGGTCCAGATAATTCTGTCGTGCAAACATATTTGCTGTGCAGGAAAAACAATTTGCTTATTACACAATCCAGCAGCTGCATGGTTAAGCGCAGAAAATTGCCCAATAGCAGTTCAAAAGAAGCAGTTATTGGTTATGACGATATTATCTAATCAGAGCGCGCTCTAAATTCGCATAATGCATTGTTTTACCCCCCGAGCCGGCAGCCCGGCCCCAGGGCTCCGCGGGTGGTCCCAATTACATGTAGCGAGCCTTCCACGTTCGACTTACGTAACCCTAATTATTACCACTTCAAGTAAAGTTGACCATTTGTATAGAAAGAAACGCAGTAGACAAAAAACCATTCGAAATTGTGCGTGTTCTATGAAATATAATGATTAGATATCCAGCAGGAATTCCTAAATTGGCTCCGTAGATCTGTCGGTCACGGCATTTCTTATGTTATCTACGCTTTAGGAACACCGCAGCTTTATTTAATACATTTCCAACAACAGCTTAATTAGGCAACAATTTTTGGTCATCGTAATGAATGGCTATATAATTTACTGTAATTACTTCTTCACGGTCAAGTAATTATTGGTGAAAAAATTACAAAAGATATCGTACCGATATGGTAATACTCAATTATTTTTGGTAAACTTTAAGTTTATTGATGCGATCATACTTCACGAAAGCGCTACAAAAAAATTCAACTCGCTCAAAAAGATCGCACATTACAAATTAAGTAATTAAAGTTGCGAGAACTACTAAACCTGTCTAATTAAAACGATGCTCAAAACAGTCGTAACTTATCTTCAATTTAAATCTACAATGTAACAAAAACTTGATGTCTTACTTTAATAACAGTATTCTACGTCTATCAAAGTTTTTAGGAGGCACTGAATCATCAGTGAGATTAAAATGTGGTGCAATGAAGTCGTCGTAGCCGGTGGACCACCGAGCTAGCCACGCGGGCGCACGACGCTCCACGCCTCTAATCCGCGTCTCTTGCGCAATGCACGACACGACGTTTACATGTTTAGATGTTCATAACTTTGGATGGAAAAGTATTAAGGGATAAACTTAATCGACTTGAATAGTTAAGTTTGGGAGCTTAGGTTAAGTGGAGTTAAGTAGGATTGTGATGTAAGTTGAATAGTTCTTTGTCTTGCTCAATTTTCTGAACGTCTAGCTCTAAAGATTGGCTCATGTAACAAATATAAAAGAGATAGGTTTGTTATTTTCCTAAAATTATACATCTCAATTTTCCGAAAGCTTTCCATGATTGAGACTTTCCAAAGGTTCAGTTAAACCTACTGAATCGGAATCTTTATGTCGGCTACTATTAGCTGACATGGGACTTACAGTTCTATCTATATTTTCAGACTAAATCTGGTCTCCGTAAAATATCCGGTTTGACGCACCTTTCGCAATAAAGTTGATTGTCCGGTGACCGTAATCTGCCTAAGAAGTGCTAGATAAACATTTTCAAGTGTAATGATCTATCAAGTCATATCATTTAAATTTAATAGAAAAATTACATACACATGAATCAAGTAACCAATTAATTTTTTGTACCTAATTTACTGGTAGTGTTAAAAAATAGTAGTACATATATGTTAAAACGTGTTTGGTGTGTTGTGTTAGCGTTGTAATCTCAATTATTTAGTCGTTTCCTCGATCGTGTCAGATTCCATGTTTTACAGCTTCCTTCTATGGTCCATGGTCCATGGGAACGGCTGTGGTACGTAATGGCATTATTGCGAAACTAGCTTTTATGGTGTGGGCTGTCTACGACTTTGTTGCATTTTCAAGTAAATATGCCTTTGAAAACAACTAGTATCGCAATAATCGCGGTTCAAACGCGTCTGTTGAGCATGAGAATCGATTCCTTGGTCTGGGAAAGTGTTATTGAGTTTTTCATTCTCGTATTTCTCAGTAGTAGCCAGGGAACCTGGATTTGACCAGGATTAATTGCAATAGGTTCGTCCCTATACATGGGACTTAAACATAACTGGAGATATGTGGGTTTACCTTTAGGTACACCTCTGGTGTCATGTTATTTTTGTGGCTGCTAAATGTGAAGAAGACAGTGTTTTTATTAGTACAATAAAAAATCACAATTCATTCAAAAGAGAACAAAATTACGATGGACATGATAGTACTAAGTTACATTTAAAACAGTGTTTGTGACATTGAAAGCAGCAAACCCTATAGAGACTCTCACAATATCCGTGATGTCGCAAGTCGCAGAAAATTTCCTTGGCAAAGACATTGTAGGCCTAACAACAAACCTCCACGTATTTTCCATACACTTGTATCTACATTTCACATGTAAATATATTCTTTCACGTCTCTGTCAAGCGTTTTGAAGCCCCCCGCCGTTTTTACGCACATTGCTTACTTTACAATTACCTACTGAAACAAAAGAATTAGCATTTATTTTCTTAAGAGTTGAGTTCCGCATGTATTGTTGGAACAGCCTGTATAATCTGTTTCCTTATCCTTAGTTCTAAATGCGCAAAATATACAAAAGCAAATTGGTAATCCGTGCTTTGAATTCTTATTTCGTGTTTCGTGGGTCGATTTGAATTTTAAATAGTATTCTCGAAATGTATTTCTTACGAAGTTGATATTAGGCTTGCAGACCTATACAGCCTACTATTAAATTAATTTTGTAACAATAATTTTCATTAATTAATTAAATAACTTACCGTACTTGAATTTAAATTTTAATATCTTATAGGTTTTAAAAAACACTTAAGGAAAATCAATATATACATAATAATTTAGGCAAGATATTTGGTTTCGCGGTAATACATAATGCCAATGGGTTTCATAG
The DNA here is from genome assembly GCA_949316265.1 of Diarsia mendica. Classification (NCBI taxonomy): domain Eukaryota; kingdom Metazoa; phylum Arthropoda; class Insecta; order Lepidoptera; family Noctuidae; genus Diarsia; species Diarsia mendica. Next base: position 10,561,958 of record OX438902.1, on the reverse strand, counting down.
TAGCTCCATGTATAATATTGGTACTTTTCTGCATCCGGTTCCGGTGTGACTGGATGCCAAAGCCAAAATAGTTGAGAAAAGGCTGGTACATGATTATGATGATGATGTAACGCCAATGGGTGTAATTTTGTACTCCAAAACACAAAAATGTTGATCTCTTGATCATCTTTAGGAGCTCCTAGGGTTGATTACTTAGTGGTTTTTGAACTCTTTGATTCATTGTCCCAATTTTTACGCGAAGTGATTCTGAGAATTGCTGTTGGATACGTATAGTGACATTCAAGATCGATGAGAAGATAGCAATGAATATATACTATTCATGACATGGATGATATGCTATGCTTGGAGTTTCTTTATGGGATCGCATGATGGAACGAGGTGATTCAGAGAACCAGAGTTATTTATTCTGTGAGCTAAGTCGACTGACTTAGCTCACAGAATAAATAATCTTAAGTAGCAATGGGCCTACTACCCGTATAACCAATTACCGTTAGGGTAGACGTTTTCTTTAGTGGAAGTGGAGACCACGAATGTGTAAGCGTTAGGCAGGATGCTCTCAGGCCCGGTGGAGCGACGATCTTCGCAGAGTGCAGGATGAGAGCTGCTGAGAATCGAGTTGAGTGGCGTGCGATTGAGGAGCCAGCCAGGAGACTCCAGCAATGGACTGCTGTATGTAGGCCGATGATGATAATAAAATTTAGTAAGTTAACCATAGCAATGCAAATTGAAGAGCTCGGTCCCCTAAAACTTTTGATTCCATAAAGATCGAGGTTAATGGACAATAACAATTCCACAAGCTTAATTGAGACATTTATTTTTAGTTCTTCACAGTACTTACCTAATTTTGCGTATTACTTATAGTCGGAATAGGTTATTCTTAGATACGGTTTGCAACACACATAATGTCGTCAATTAATCTATCTGACACGTTGGCAGAGTAGCACTAATCTTGTCTTGTGATGGTATGTGCTATGCGAAAATAGCTCTTTTTGTCAGATATTAGTATATCTGACAAAATTCAGCAAGGTTAGTTAGTTAATAAGGCTAAAAGCAGAAAATTATACTTCAGTTCAGAAGATATGAAATGGTACATTCTCAATATTTTTTACATAGAATAGAATAGAATAGAATATGTAATTACATCCATATTCTTCTCATAATTTATCTTTACTCAATATGTTTTCCCCTTTATCTGTAGAGGTGGCTATCTCTAACATACATTCGTAATTTAGTAATCACAAATCACTCATAATTTACAGTAGGTTACAGATTTCATTTCTACAAGACATTACTCACAAATATCTTAAAAATTTTCTCGCTTTTCAGTTTTAAATAGGTCAGTTCTATTTCCTGGAGGTGAATCACATTTTGTTGGCATATTAGTGGGTGGTCTATCAGTGTCCAAACATTACTCGTAATGATCGCTGATGATGCTCAGTAATTATGCCTCAGCCGAATAGTTCCATCATTGTTGCCGTTGCGCCACGAACTCAAGATTGGAGGCTGCGTGTGTGGCGGAGATGTCATTCACATTAACTGCTGCTGCGGTAAGACTATGTAATTCCCAAATAGGAATGTACACTATTCATAATTACAATAGAGATATATCTGTAGTTCGCTTACGGCGATACCATGAATGAGAGGAACGTAACTAAATAGGAAGGTGCCTTAGTCACTTGCATCCGTCAAGGGGTTGACTCTACCCGGCATATAAAATAACATTTGTGTACCCATAATCCGGGGTTCCGCTGGATGCGAGACGCACGGGACTGGTCAATGTGGCGACACTTAGGGGCAAAGAGTATAATAATATTAAGGGAGCTTAGGGGAGGCCTATGTCCAGCAGTGGACGTCTTTCAGCTGAAATGATGATGATGATGACCCATAATTTGCGAGTAATTTGATGAATCACCTTTTTGATGGATGCACATGTAGAGTAAGAAACCCAGAGTCCCACGCGTAGGTAACTTATTTTCAAAAGGAGATGTATGTATGATGGAGGATGTAGAGCTTCAAGTAGGTAGTGTTTATATGTGTATTGAATTCTAGCATCCTGTTAAGCTGGTTGGTTGGTTTGGTTATTTTATGACTAAAATCCCTGTATTGTTTATCTGAAAGCTCTAAATTCTAGTCTAACTATTTCATTCCAAAAGCCTTTATCGTAACCGTAAGTATTTCCATACAAGACTTCTACTCGATTATGTACTATTTATGACATGTTTTACCTTTAACAGGCATTTTGATATTAGGTGCAAGCATGATGAGAACAAAGGGCTTAATCTACTCATATCTTTTATCTGTGCCTTCTTCAGGAGTTGAAAAGAGATAAGCGAGGAGACAGGCTGACTTACTGTCAACCTCTCTCCTTGACACGACACTGCAGTGACATTACTGAAATGTAGGATGAAAGGTCTTAAATGATAAACTCCTAACCAGTAGTAATCGCTTACCATATCTACTAAGATTTACTTTTAAGATTGGTGTTGTATTGTATAACGGGCGGCTGGTGTCCGCAACTCCACGACCAAAGCTCGTATTTTGCGTACAAGATTATTGTTGCAAAGTTTCGGGTCTCATTGACGACTTAATTATTACCTACTAAAATACCATTCAAATGATCTGAAATGTATATTATTATGTTTGCATTTAAAATCGCCTCTAGCCATTTACTTCACAGTGAATTTCTCAATTATGGTTCCCGTCGGTAACAGCACCTATTCAGCGTTTAGTAACGCCATAAACTTTGAAGCCTTGCATTATACTACACTATGGACCTCACCGTTATTTTCAACGGGAATGGTCCACCTTTTACTACTCTAAAGTTCAATACAGATACTAAAGTTATTGCTAAGGGTCATACTTTCTTATTATGAATGGGATATTCATTTTTTGATATTCATGTTGTACGGTAGCTTATTGACAAGGATATCATAGTCATTGCTTAGCGTTATAGTCTAACCGGATGAGGCTGAAAACCACTACCTATTTAACATCGAGCGATCTGACCTCCGCAACCCAGCTCCTGGCTATGGTAGCTCCATACAGCTTATATAGTAAAACTGGTTGTAAGACTTTTGGGCTTCTGACGATTGCCTGTAACGATCACTCGTACTGCAGTTACAGTGTTGAAGGAAATCAACCTCTAATGTGTCCCCGTTAACAGTGGTCAGTTTCAATTTCTTATAATGACGAATCTCTATAATATAAGTACCTAGTGCTGGCATTCATCTTATGTAATATTTTATTAGATCGTTGACGTTGTGAGCGTTCTACTCAGCTTAAATATAACACACCCTGAGAGTTTGGCCAAAAGACCATCGTTTTCGAATCGTTCCGTATTTCTACAGTGCTTTTCAAAACTTTTCCAGTGATTCGGACAAACCAATTTATTTGTTTCACCTTTAACTATCATTAGATAACGCTGATATGAATATCACTTTGTCTTTGAATCTCTGGATACATCAAGCTAATTCAAACTCAAAGCATTTATGTCAATTAGAAGGTCTAAAAAAAAAACAAAAAAAAGCGTTGTCGCACACAAGGCATAATAATTTCCCGTCGGGGCTGCGTGCGGGTTGGTCACAAAGATACCGCGACCTCGACATAAAGGGCTAAGAAGGAATATTCCTTCTTGGTGGAATAACTTGGTGGGTGGTTTTTAGTCAGTAGAAGTCTGACACTCCCTTTCGCTCTGCCCAAGAGTGGGAGGGGTAATTTAATGATTTTCCACCCAACCCAAAAAAAAGGCATAATAATTTGTGAAGGTATTGCAGTTGCCCATTCTAAAGAGTAGATCAATCCTAACAAACTTTTAATAATAATGACATTTATTTATTCATCAACTTACATCTACCATTACAGGGTAACCTCAATGCGATAAATGCGCCTTAATTACTTAATTCTAATAATACCTCACAAACTACTCCACAATGACGCAAGCTGCACCTAAACCCAATCTATAATTCTCGTTTTTCGATAACACAGCCCTACTTCTAAAGTTCTCGTGAAACACGACATTCATATCTCAGATAGTGGCGTCCACTCCATCATGGACCCGTTACAACATAACCAAGTAAAGACAACTCGTGGTTCTACTTTAACTACGTTTCTGATACCTTTCCTAACGGTTGTACAACATTTACTACACGGTGAACTCAGAATGTTGAATGTTACAAGTTTGTTGTTGAGGCAACTGTACTTGTGTAGTGGGTAACCTCTTTTGACTGAACTGTTTTGCTATTTGGTAATGTGGTATGCGGTCTATGTCGTACTTTTTGGCCAAAGTTGGATATGCTAGCCACAAAGCTCTTGATAATCTGTAGAAAGTCAGCAAATGCAGTCGCTGTGGCCGAAATCGGCTAGATTGCATCTTCATGTGGTCTTTATCTGTAATTATAATTAATACTAGCGACCCGTCCCGGCTTCGCACGGGTGCAAATAGATGTTATTATACATAATTATAAACCTTCCTCTTGAATCACTCTATCTATTAAAAAAAACCGCATCATAAACCGCATAAAGATTTAAGCATACAAAGGGACATAGGAACAGAGAAAGCGACTTTATTTTATACTATGTAGTGATTTATGCTTCTTGACTACCTCGTTGGTCTAGTGGTCACAAACGCGACTGCTGTGCATGAGGTCCTAGGTTCGATTCCCAGGCCGGGCAAAGTGTTATTGGGTTTTCGCATCAGGAATTTCGTAGTAGCAGCCATGGAATTAGAATTTGTGCCCGATTGTTGGCAATAGGCTAGCCCCCTATTGATTACATGGGATTTAAACATAACTGGCGAAATTGGGTATGCTAATGGGTACACCGTTGCCTAAACCTACGGGTATTAGAGATGTGGTGTTATGTTATGTTCAAAAGAAACAACGAAAATAGGAGCCAGAAACACAAAACACCATTCACAAAGAAAATAATATTTCCAGAAACCAAACGGTCATAAAAACTCTAAAATTATCTTCGTTTATGTCATCTTCATGGCTATAATCTTCGAATAATAAATGTCGAAAAGTTCTTAAGAGTTCCGACCTCAATCCGCTACCGGCGTTACTTATTACCCAACTGCGTCGGCTAAAAGAGGGTTATGTTCTTTATTGTCCCTAATGCCTGGTTATTAGTATTGTGCGTTTCCTGCTTATTCCAAGATCGGTCGCCGGCGTTTTTAAAGATTACCGTCATATCTTTGAAGATTGTCTGAATTTATTGTACTTACTGGCTGACCGTCGCCAACGCTTGTTGGCGCTTTTACTCTGACAAAAGAAGACCCTCTAAAATCTTTGTAATTACCGAGTACTTAACATTGAGAGTTTTCAAGTTTATCCTTAGTTTTTGTGAATTGAAAAGCAGGTAACCTAATCCCTGCTTTTTTTTGAGTGGTTGTGTTACTGTTGGTTCAATAGTGTTTTGTTTGAGTTTCAAAATATACAGGACATTTATTCCCTTTATTAAAATTCCTTTATTAGGTACCTACATATTAGAGAGGAACCACCTAACAATAATGTTTTCCGAGTCAAGCCGCCTAACGAGAGCCTCCTCAGGTGTTGGTCGAGACTCTTGGCAATTAAGTTATTGGCTGAAACGACTACACGGAAAAGGCACAATGATCGTTGAGTTCACACCCCAAATGTCAACCACCTGGCTAACCAAGTCAAGAGTCTTTTCATGATTACGAATATTATCGTCCAGATTACCAGAATTTCTAATAATTTTGTCTACTCTGTTAAAAATTGCAATCTCTACTAAGAATTGGAATAAGCAAGAACATGATGATTCCATAACTGATGATGATTCTATAGATCTTTGACCTGGGTTAAAATGGCCACTTTAGCAGATCATAATATGATTTGCGTTAAAAAGAGTAAAAAGGATCTTTCGTAACTGCGTCTATGACCATTTTACGAATTTTAACGCAATTCATATTTTAGACCCCCTGAATTGAAATTCTGCCTTATCTAACCATAATCAAGCAATATGGTCCAAGTAATACGGATGATAGTTTACAAACAAACGGAGTTGCCTCTCTATTGTGTAGGATAAACGGCCACGGGAAGTTGTTATGATTGCTCTCGTTCACCCTTCCGAGAACCACTAATAACAATAGAAAATAAACAATGATGAAGACTTCGCGTGGCAGGAGGAAGATTCGTGTATGTTTATGTTTCTAAACATATATTATGTTGAATAATATAACAATATGTTCTTGGCAGTAGTGGTGAGGTTTTCCGTGATGTCACTTAAAAGTATGGAAAGGGAGACTGGTTTAATATTCGCATGGGCGTTTCAGTTTTATTTTAGAATGTATAGATATTTGTATTCTTTATTCGTGGCGATTGACTGATTAAATACGACGCTCAACACATATAAAGTTTACATTAATCACATAAAATCTTTCTTATACTTCCGGGTCAAACAAACTACCTACTTTTCTTAAACTTACTCGACGTGAGATTTCGCAAGCTTTTATTATAAAAGCCATCAACCTGTGGCCGTTTCGTACAGGTTGTTGTTAAAACAAGATACGAAGACGTGGAGATGCATGTCAATGAATATATTATACGCTAACACTATTGCGGATTAAGCAAGACACAGCTTTTCACATTAATTAAAGCATTAAAAGAGTGAGTGAGTTGTGCAAGGGACGTGCATTGGAACATCAATATGCTTTGTTTTTTTTTGTTTTTGACAGACTTTTATAGCAAAACAAGGGAGCTACACACCACACATTATGCCGATTTGCCAATTTTGGCTAGTTGTCAGTTTAGAGTGTCCAATGTGTAGATGGCAGTCTAAATTGAGGCGGCCCAGAATCTAGCTACAAGATTTATTTTTATTTATTTATTATTTATTTATTTATTTCTTAAGGAAAAACAAACAGTAACATATTACAGGTTAATGATAAGGCTTAAGTACTACAATATGATAAATATGCTACCCACTACGTTTTCCACAGATTACTTTAAAAAATTTATAGCTAGAGAGACATTTGTAAGATTATACACAGCTCACAGCTCATTAATGTTTATGCTATTTTATATTTCTGTTTTCCTCAGAACTTTATAATGAGCTATATCATTCACGGGAATAAAGTACCATCTGCTGTTCTAATTTGAATTTTATTGATAAAACGTTAAATTTTACACCTCGGCCCATTTGAGCGGTGGATGGAACTGGCGTCATAAATCGAGATGGCCGCCATTATGTTATTACAATAATTTATAGTTGAGGGATGCGCAAGCGCGGGTAGAGTCGTTGATAGACTCGTCAAACGACCGAACGATCCTAAACTCGGAATAAATCATTGAGTTTTTATAAAGGCATCATCGCCTCCGCTGTCGCCGCTGTGCCTGTCGGCGACATCAAAGACATACAGTCTTTGTGGAGCCGCTTGCGCGCGCGCCTATGAAGGCTTCATTAAAAAGTTCAGCTTTGATCTGTCGTTCGGTTACGTGTTTGATTGCTTCGCATTATTGTATTTGACGTTTGGGTAATTGCTTGAATGTTCTTTTAATGAGTGTTGGGTTGGGTGTGTGAGATAAGTGTGTTAATGCTCTTTTTGTATTGGTGAGGGAGTAATTTTTTCGTCTTTGTCCAAAATCTCCTTTTATTCTGTTAAAGGTTTTGTCTCAGTTTCAAAGAGCGCATTTAAAATACCTGCGCGTTGCGTGCACAGCTACACTATTCAGAAGTCTGAATATCGTCTAAAGGCAGGCACACATTATTCCGAGAATGAGCACTTACTCATTGGTAGTAGAAAAAGGCCGCACGAACGGTCCGCGAGCGCTGGCCGCCTCGCCGCCGCCGATAGAGTCATTATGTTCCATTATTCTACACCGGCTCTCAAACTTTTCCAGCAAGTTTATTTTAGAGGATTTTATTTGATTTATCTAAAGTATTTTCAAATATTCCATGTAGTTTTCAGTAGCAGTAGGTACAGTCATTTTTCCGCTCACATTTCATGTGTAATGAAAAGTTTGTAGACAATTTTAGTGTAGAAGGGTAGGCTCCCCTAATTTCACAGGCATCCTTGATTGCTGGCTAAACTCTTTACCACAAAAACTGTTATCATAAGATTGAACCCTTTGAACCAATCTCTACTAAAAAGGGGAAGTCCAAGATCACAAGTTGGTGTCTACAGTTCCGTCAAAAGTTCCTGAAAACTAACCGAAGGAGACTAAGGGCCGGTTTCACCGGTTACGGATAAAGTGTCAGATAGTTATCTGACAGATAATGCTATCAAAAATTGTAGTTTATCTGGCAGATAAGTTCCTGATAGGCTATCCGGGACTTTATCAGCAAGTGGTGAAACCGGCCCTAAGACTTGTCCGCAGTTTATCAACAGTAATTTTCAGCTCTGAAACTCACACCCGATATCAAAAGCCGAATCCTATCCTTGGCCGAAAGAGTTAGATATAGTATAGAAGGATGGTCCAGCTCTTTCTTCTATCGGTTTGGGGTAGCGCTCATTTGTTTGAGACAAAGTTAAATGTTGAAATAGTAGTGGTCTTATTCCTTATCACTTCTTCTTCTTTGTCGTGTGGTTAGTGCTTAACTTGGTGTCAGAGTTTATCACTGAAACCAATTCTTTCGAGACATAACATTCAATGAAAAAATCATAGGTCAAGCTGTAGTTCCTTTGTGTAACTCAAGTTACCTAACAATAAACGATATGATGGAAATTGAAGCACAACAGCAAGAACTTTGAGCTCCTTAGCCCGATGGCTGATTAACTCGTCTTGCTGGGCGCGGCGCGGACGCGGCATGGTTGCGGGGAGAGCCGCTTGCCTCCAACCATAATGTATATCATTTTCTTCCTGCCTTAGCTTGCGGCATGCCTTTTTTACGCTTCCTCTCAAGCCTGAGCTCAGAAACTTTTCACGTATGACTTATTCAACAAAATATTATTACATGTTCGTCTTTTGTTATTGTTTTTAACATTGTTACTTGTAGAGTTTACTTAGTTTATATTTTTATGGCTTATTGTTTCGTTTTCAGTGACTAAGTAAGCTTGGTGAGCGAGGCGTTGGGTCTGTTTGCATTCAAAGTACGAAATCTACAATTTTTTGACGGTCATACGAGTTTAAACTGAGGAAATAATATTTTGGTTAGTTTAGCTAGTCGCTGTTCAGCAGCAAAGATATGGATCAGGCAAACCAACCTCAATCGTATTTCCTGGAACAGTGGAGGAAGAACGAGGTCATTAGTCCTTATAAAAACAGTCCGCTTCTACAAACGGAATTAGTATACAAAGTTATACCATTGATTGTTCCAAAAGGATAAGGCCTACATTCTCTTGTCAGCTAATTAAAATACAATTGCGTTTAAATCGTCTAAGTTTAATTTGAGGCGCCGCACAGTGGATCGAAAATCGAATTTCGAAGACATTTAAATTCTTTTCGCTTTGTTATTTTTTTTTGCTTGTGATAAGCTTCTAATTACTCCAGCAGCTATGAATATATACAAGGAATATCATTTGATAGGTAAACTAAATTTAAAAAAAATTTAAATGAAAATTTTGTATGGCGTCAAACTAATAAATCCAAATATCTTCAAAACCATAGTCTCGCAAGAAATATCCTTACAGATGACTGTTCTACAAATTATTTGTGATTTTTTGGTGTATTTTATATAACTCTGACTTCTGCGGTTTTTTTATAAAAAATATATACGTTCTATAAAAAAATGGTTGAACTATAACTTGTATTTACATCCAAACCAATGGGTTTATAAAATTGAAATTTTGCAGGGAGGTGTCTGTATTTTAGAGAAACACTACTGCATTATCCAAATTAAGAAGTATATTTAATGACATCTTTAAAAAAAAAAAAAAGTAGAAGTAGTAGTAGGTAGATGGAAGAACAACTTTGACGAAGTATCTAAAGAGAAAGGCATTTGGTACAAAGTCATTCAGAACGAGCTTCCTCGCGTATCTTGGTTCGAGGATACAAGTTTGGGTAGAAGCTATATTAAGTTAGCACTAAGGTTACGTTCTGGACACTATCCATCGGCAAAGTTTGCTTTCCTAATGAAAAAGGTCGAATCACCTAATTGTGAAATATGCAACAAAATTGAAGATGTGCAACATTTGCTGATGGAGTGTGTTAGGAGCAAGAATGAAAGGGAAGCACTGATTAGAGAATTTAAATTAAACGCTCTGGACGTTGGACTAGTACAAAATATTTTAGCAAACCCTACATCAGCAATTGCAAAGAGGTTGTGTAGCTTGGTGAATATGTCGAATCAGTGATTCACTTTCTACTACATAGTTATTTTCCAATATATGCTTATATTTAGTTCATAAGGTACGGTTGGCATATCCATGTGGATAAAAACCCCTTTTAGTTAATAAAAGAATAAAAAAAAAAATTTTTTGGTAATTTCCTAATATGTTAACGATCATACAATACAGTATTAAAACGAGTTCTTGGAATGCGTAATTAAATTATCACTTTTTTTTTTTAAAGATGTCATTAAAATATATACTTCTTAATTTGGATAATGCAGTAGTGTTTCTCTAAAATACAGACACCTCCCTGCAAAATTTCAAGTTTATAAACCCATTGGTTTGGATGTAAATACAAGTTATAGTTCAACCATTTTTTTATAGAACGTATATATTTTTTATAAAAAAACCGCAGAAGTCTGAGTTATATAAAATACACCAAAAAATCACAAATAATTTGTAGAACAGTCATCTGTAAGGATATTTCTTGCGAGACTATGGTTTTGAAGATATTTGGATTTATTAGTTTGACGCCATACAAAATTTTCATTTTAATTTTTTTTTTATTTAGTTTACCTATCAAATGATATTCCTTGTATATATTCATAGCTGCTGGAGTAATTAGAAGCTTATCACAAGCAACAAATATTAAAAAAGCGAAAAGAATTTAAATGTCTTCGAAATTCGATTTTCGATCCACTGTGCGCCGTTCGTAAAGGGATGAGTGTGGGTGGACAGTTACGTAGGTAGACGGTAGACAGTAGGTAGGTAGGTAGGTGGGTACCTTCCAAATCCCTCGAATTGACATAATGTTATGTAGATGGTTGCTTCATTTGATGGGTTTTTGTCGTTCACGAATCACGACCGTGTCAGTATATAGGTATGGTGTTATTGCTTTGGGTTACGGTTTAATTTATTTTATTTTATTATCTTAGGAAAACTTACAGCTTATAGGTAGATAAGTACAATAGTTTGGTTTTTAAAACAATATGGCCAATTACAAGTTTTCACAAGTAGTTAAAAAATAATAAAAACAGCAAAAACAAAAAGAGTGGTAGGTAACATTTTATTAAAGAAAGAGGTTTGGAAGAAGAAAACGTGTTGTGCAGTCCCCAAACAGAATGAGACAAGAGTAGGAAAATGATGATAAAAGAGGTTTTGTAGCTACTTTCCTGTCATCTAGTTAAGAGAGAAGACATGCTTGCTTACCCAACCCTTAATCTTCATAAATTGGGATTTTGGAAAGGCAGGAGAATGATGATAATGATCTGATTGAGACTATCGATTATTTGATAAACATAACATAACACTCGGTTCCAAAAATTACGTTCACAAAAATTGAAATACCTCCAGAACTGTAAAAGTTAGATCATTGAAATAAAATACAGAATAAAGACTTTTTATTTGCGCTTCTAATAGCATATTATTTAAACTGGTTGATGAAAAAAACATATTGTAGGTGCAACTAAGTTTTATTTTATTTTTTATCTGTATAATTAAATTCTCAATTGAACAGTCTTCGTTTCATTAATAGGATGGCATACGTATTTCGGGAGATATTCGGGTTTATGTGACTGACCCTGATTATTGGAACCGAGTGTATTATAAGGATCAATAGATTTTGATTAGCTCTATACTTTAAAAGTCACTGAATAAAAACACCGTAAGGACCAGCGCCTACTATGACGTCTTAAAACAGTTCTTATTCCAGTGTGGAAACGTGACAGAACTATACAGGGTGTCCAGCGCCATCTCTTTTTCTCACTGGAATAAGAACTGTTATAAGACGTCATGGTAGGCTTTCTGAACGTAATTTAGAGATAAATTAACATTCGCACACCGACAAATTGGTGTAACGCCCCGCATTTAAAAGGTCACGGACAACATGCACCCGATGAAGCTACAAACGTCTGCGCCTGCGCCGCTTTAAGACCGGTCAATCCGATATTATAAAGTTCTTCAATATTGTTGGAAATTGGCATTGGAATATTTTCTATAATATGGATGTATGTCTACATTGTCTCGTGCTTGATACGAGCTTGCTCTGTCTATTGTTGGTTTTAACTTAACATTTATTTATTTTCAGGAAACTTTGCCCATAGACATTACTTTACAAACATTTATAATATTTTACTGTTGCTGTAGTTTTGAAAAGAGCTCGCACTGAGGCATTGACGCCACCTCTGAAGTTTTAATTTCAATCGCGACGTCACAACTTCTGTTTTTCAGTTTCCCGTAAGTCAGTCGTCAAACAAAAGAAAACGACTTCTATTCATGTCACTCAACTAATAGAGGACATGTTATGTATAAGGCAAGGCAAACTGTACAGGCATGCATGACCGTGTGTAGGAGAAAACTATACAATTACTTATCCTTTTTAGGGTTCCGTAGTCAACTAGGAACCCTTATAGTTTCGCCATGTCTGTCCGTCCGTCCGTCCGTCCGTCATCGCTTAATCTCTGTGACCGTTAGCACTAGAAAGCTGAAATTTGGTACCAATATGTGTATCAATCACGCCGACGAAGTGGTAAAATAAAAATTGGAAAAACATGTTTTATTAGGGTAGCCCCCCTATATGTAAAGTGGGAAGTGATTTTTTTTTAATTTCAACCCTAACGTGTGATATATTGTTAGAAAGGTATTTAAAAATGAATAGGGGTTTACTAAAATAATTTTTTGATAATGTCAATAATTTCGGAAATAATCGCTCCAAAAGTAAAAAACAATGCGTCCCCCCCCCCTCTAACTTTTGAACCATAAGTTTAGAAAATATGAAAAAAATCTGAAAAGTAGAACTTTATAAGGACTTTCTAGGTAAATTATTTTGAACTTGGATGGAAACAACAGATGGAAACAGCAGCTAACCAATATAATTTGGTCCCTGAATCGTATGAGCGCCTATACAATCCAGAGGTCAAGTTTCATTGGCCCGTAAAAGAAATTATAGCATACCGTTTTGGTACGGAACCCTTCATGTGCGAGTCCGACTTGCACTTGGCCAGTTTTTTATTTTTTATTTTGGTTGCGTGGAAACTGGAAAATCATCAAATGACGCCCGCCGCTTGTGCAGAGCGAAAGGAAGTTTCAGACTTCTACTGACTAAAAACCAGCCATGTTACTTCTTAGCCCTTTATGTCGAGGCCGCGGTATCTTTTTGACCAACCCGCTGCCCCGACGGGAGTACAGTAAACACTCCTCAGTTATCCTTGGAATGGAATTTAGGTTTTCATGCACATTTCAAAATGACGTTCACAGTGCACACTGCATAACCTAGCGCGTATGGCCTTTAGTGTAAACAAAACAAGAGTGTACCAGGCATCTTCTGGGTCGTTTCATCTTAAAGCTCATCTATCGGTATCCATCAGGCGTGATCAAGGCTAAGAGGCCCATTAGCAATTAAAGAAAAATACTGATAGCACTATCTGTTTGTCATTGCCGATGGTATTTCTACTCGACCGCAGCAGCAGATGATAAAATTGCCATCTACGCAGTCCTGTCGTATCTGCGATTTGATTGAGTTGCGAAGATAGAAACCAGAAGTGTGGCTGAGGTATAAGACATACCTTTTTTTTTTTTGGTGGGTGGAAAATCATCGAATAACCCCCCCCCCCCCCCCTCTTGGGCAGAGCGAAGGGGAGTGTCAGACTTCTACTGACTAAAAACCAAACCCATGTTTCTTCTTCGCCCTTGTGTCGGAGCCGCGTTATCCTTTCGATACTCCACAGCCCCGACGGGCTTTCGATACTCCACAGCCCCGACGCGCGACGGGCAGGTATAAGACATACCTCAGCCAAACTTCTGGGCCCCGAGTCTGCTATTCAATAGTGTCAGAATGGTCGATCATTGATCTCATAATGGTTGATTGACGACAAGCCAAAAAGTACCTTAAGTCGACAGGCATAAGGTACTTTTTGGCTTGTTGAAAAACTATTGAATAGCAGACTCGGGGCCCTGGTTTCTCTCTCTTCGGTGGAGTTTTAGCCGCTGCCGAGATGCCGCTGGGATATACGATTAACGAACATTTTTGGAATATATAGTCAACCTAACTACTATGTGCGGTTAATGTAAATGATGTTTCCAAACGTAGGACTGTTACGGGCATATAATTAATTAATATTTTCGGATTGTTGCCATTTAAAAGCTCTTCCTTTTATGTCTCTATGCCCTAATAAAAGAGCAACTTGGACGGGTATTGCATTCCATAATGTCAACGTGTTCTATTGTGTTCATAATGTTTTGGGTATGTTTATGATAATTTTGCTGGTATAATTTATTGCTTGACTTTTTTTTTTTTTTATTCTAAATGGGCTTGCTCTTGACTTCAATCTTGCCCTAAGGGCAGAGATGATGTCGACGATGGAACGAGCTTACCCAGTAGAAGCCTGTTTACTCGCGACTTAAACAGATTAGGGTTATATGAACTCGGAAAAACCGACGCAGGCAGGGAATTCCACTCCTTGGCTGTGCGCATAATAAAGGACCCAGCAAAGCGCTTCGTTCGAATGTGTGGAATGTCGACTAGATATCGGTGATACCCTGCAGTACGTATAGTCTCCCGATGGAAGAAGGGAGATGGTGGGATCAGCTCGTGGAGCTCTTGCGCACACTCTCCAAAGTACAGTCTGTAGAAGACCGACAGACATGCGACTTTGCGACGGTGGGCCAGGCTATGTAGCTTGATAACCAGCTTATCGTCATCAATTAGCCTCCTGGCTCTGCGCTCTACAGAGTCAAGTGTGGCAAGCTGGTATTTGGCTGAGCTATCCCAAAGGTGACAGCAATACTCCATGCCAGACCGGACTTGAGCTTTATATAATACTGAAAGCTGTCCAGGCTTGAAGTACCGCTTAACCTTGTTTAGGATGCCCAGCTTTTTCGCCGCAGTTTGAGCCTTCGACTCGATGTAGGCGCCGAAGTTTAGATTCGCGCTCAACTTCGTGCCAAGAAGCTCGAGACTGTCAGTAACTTGTACAGACGCACTCCGGAAAGAGGGGCCAGATTAAACGGACTCCTTTTGGCGGTGAACAGACACACTTGCGTTTTGGTGGCGTTGAAATCTACCAGATTCTCGTCACCCCACTCGGAGACAAGTCTTAAGGCTGAATTCGTTCGCTCTACCATGGCCTCTCTTAATGAACGTACTTCCTCACCACTGGCTTTTGCGCTGGATGTATAACTCTCCATGACAGTGCTGTCATCTGCGTTCCCTACAATACCAGGAACAAGGAGGTCATTGATGTGCAGCAGGAAAAGTGTCGCGGAGAGAACAGACCCCTGAGGAACTCCGGCATCGATAGCCATAAGGTCAGAGGAGCAGCCATCAATGACCACTCGGATCGACCGTTCACTCAGGAAGTCAGATATCCAGCAGCAAAAGTCAGCGGGGATGCCGTATGACGGAAGTTTGCTCAACAAACTTGCGTGCCAAACCCTGTCGAAAGCCTTCGAGATGTCCAGCGACACGGCAAGGGCCTCGCCGTGTTTCTCGACTTATCTATAAATTGTTAGGACATTAAATAAATCTGTTTGTCTACAATCAATGTTAATTCTGGTGCCAGACAAGCATTGAATGAATAAGTGATTAATCACCTTTTGTACTGAAAACCAAATAAATTAGTACCTAAAGACTTGCTGTTTGCTCGTTTTGTTCATTCCGACTTTGTGCATACACTCTCTTATGTATCTCGTATGAAGAAAAAGAGAAGAGAAGCCATTCATGCTTAACAAAATCTTGTTTTGGTTGTTAGAGGCACATTTGTGAAGTTTCGCCAAGTTTTTAAAAACGTCATACATTGTTCCTTAAGCCCTTTCTATTTGTTGTTGTAACGGTCTTTGGTAGACCCATGTTTATGTTCCTTAAACATGCCGAGTTCGTGGCAAATATTCCACGAAGTCATTACAAGGAGGGCGAGCCCAAGGCTATAAAACTGTTGCGGAAGAAATTAAGCATCATAATATTACGAGAGCAATAGCATGTTCCAATATCTTGAAGTTTACTGGCAAAAAAGTAATTGCAGGGCATTTTTTCATACACCTGCACTGTATTGTGATGATGTTGTAACCGCAATTTCGTTTTTGATGATTTTTGTTTGTAGTGTTAAGTTGTGCAGCAAGCAGGCAATCAATTTTATATTGGCAAGTCATAAGTAGGCTTGGAAATCGCTAAATAGACTTAGAACTCAAGTCGGCCATAGCAAAGACAATCTTTTCAGATGAGAAGTTCACGGACGGCTCAGATCTCAAGTGTGTATGCGGTGTATCTCCACAGACAATTGCACACCTTCCATTTTGTGCTGAACGTCCTGACTTCTGCACACTTGACGACCTTATGACTGTATCAGCGAGCGGAGTTCCGATAGCAAAATTTTGGGCAAAATGTATTTAATGATTTGCCATCGATACGCTAAGAGCTGCTAATTATTCATACAGTGTGGAAGCTTTGGAAGCTGCAGTATGGAGCTTAAAGTTAAAGCTTTAACTTAAACGTTTTTATATTTTTTCCAAAACAATATGAAAAAATGACATCTGACCCCTGTAATTTCCATTAAAAAAAAGCTCACATAATTTCGTACCGGATCTTTTCTCACAAAAACAGTATGTAGTACAAAAAAAGCAAGCGCGAGCCAGAGAGTATAACAACTTCATCGGCGCGAACGAACCGCTCACGTTATTTGTCGCCGCCATCGGCATTGCCTTTGCCACCTTATCGTGAGTGAAAGAAAAAAACTGGCCAAGTATGAGTCGGAGTCGCGCAGGAAGGCTTTTCAGCTATGGGAGGCAGCTTTAATTTTTTTTATTTGTTGTTATAGCGGCAACAGAAATACACATTCTGTGAATATTTCAAATAGAAATTTCTGTCTACTACGATATGAAATACAGTCTGCTGACAGACAGACAAACAGATGGACGGGCAGCAGAAGATTAGTTCTAGGGCCCCGTTACTTACCCTTTAGGTACAGAACCCTAAACAACGATTATAAAATGTGTCCAGCTTTCTCATTAATGTGTCTGTGTAATTAATGCTTTGGTTTGGTAGTTTCAGTGAACTTTAGACGTTAGATATTTTCCTATATCTGGTTGAGAATTTGTTTTGAATAGCAGCCAAAACGTATTTTTCAGTTGGTAAAGAAGACAGAATTTGTGGGAAAGGTTATTAGCAAAAACTGAGAAAGAAAAACCCAGCAATACTTTCTTTTGACCTTCTATTAACGGATTCATCATCATCTTCCTGCTCTTGACCCATTCTATTTATGGGGTCGGCCAACTCGTTTTCTTCTTCAATTCTCCAATTAAGCCAAAATGTACTCAAATGTCATAAATATAAGGTGTTCAGCAACAATTTAAGACCTAACAAGCTTGTAGTTTATTCATGGACAGCCATTATATTCAACCTAGCCAAGTTTTAGTTAAATACCTAGGCGTCTAAGGTGATGTAGTAGTCCCTAGGTGTCGTGTAACAACTTCATTGGCGCTAACGAGCGAATACCAGTTCTGTATCGACCATCTTATCTACATAGGACACAGAACAAAACTAAATAAAAGTAAGATACAAGAATGAAAATATATTTTTTTCCATTACGTTGGTAAGAACCTCTTTAAATTAAGATGCTTTTATAGAAGTACAAAGGTGAGGTGTTTAATAGCATTTAATTTATTTTAGGAAAGGTGAAAAATTATGATCGGTGCCTTGACATTTTGCCGATGATTGGCTGAAACATAAACTCACTTGAGTATTTTTTTATTCTTTCGATTTACTGAAATTGATAAAAAAATAGTTTTTATCAATTTATCGTATCTTTAAGATAGGGTATATAATAGTTGTACGGATATCAGAACCCTACGACTATCAATTAATATATTTCTACATAAATTGGTTGGATATTAATGACTGCCTTATAGTGTAAATGTGGTACTGTACCACAATTAATGATAGTGCATTTATATCGTGTCCTGCGTGTCTTGTTGTTTGTTCAATACAGGAACTGATGAAAGCGCTGAACTAGTAGCTTAGCTTTCTGGGCCAATTCAGATTCCCATCGACACGCTATATGAAGAAGAAAGAAAGAAAGAAAGAAAGAAAGAAAGAAAGAAAGAAAAAATATTTATTGCCGCAGAATTATACACATACAATAAAAAAGTAGTAAACATAACTTACAACTAAAAAACAAAATTGGTACAAAAAAGAAAAAAAAAAAGTTTTAGTTTACTTACAAGATTCTTAGAGAAGAGTACTGATGGAACCACACTATAGTACTTCTCAGTAAGTATACAAAATTGTGGTCCCAGCGACATGTATCTCTCTGGTCTCTTTCTGTTCTTCGTTTATTTTCTTGTAAGCTATTTATTTATAGCTACATATAAATAGCCACCAAGTACTTATTATGCTATAATTTTATGGAATAAGTAAGTTTATTTGCTAGGTGTCCCACGTAACAACTTCATTACCGTTAACGAGAGCGGATCAAGACCAGTTCATAAGATTGGCAATTATTAAAAGCAAAAAGATTGAAAAGAAAAATAAATCGAAGTGAATGAGAAAACAAGGTTCAAGGTAGTGAACTACAAAGTAAGTAACTAGCTTCATTTTTTATGATGTTTGAGAATATTTTTTAATCGACTTCAAAAACGAGATGGTTCTCAATTCGACTATGTTTTTTTACCTCATAAGTCAGTCAGTAATGAACCGATTTAAAACATTTTTTTTCTCATGGTGGGATAGGTATGCTTTTCTATTGGGCCCGTAGAAGTTTCATCAAAATTGATTCTGTTCTTTACTTTTTTTTCCTCCTGGCCTTTGTTGACACGATGTCCATCATAACTTGTAGCTAGTTAGCTAGTCTGGAATTAAAAAGTATAAAATAAAAAACATTTTTTTTTTATGAAAAACCTTTTTACTGTTTAAAAAGGTTTTTCATTTTATTTTATACTTTTGAAAATTGGTGGTTGCGAAAAAATGGATGACGCTCTAGTATGATAGCCTGATTAAAACCAGAATCAACTTTTAATCATGATTTCAGACGACGGCCTTCAGTACTCCCCAGCCTATGCTTTATACACCACACAGCTCTTCTGAACCAAGTCTGAATATAAATACTGACTCACCTAATAATAACATCTCTCCTGCTATTACTTTCCGAAATGTAAAGCGTAAACGCCTGGAAGAGGGTGAGGATAACAGATTGTCCACTTTTATGTCCGACATGAAGGAAATGTTTCAGCAACTCAAGGAACAGCAGGAGGAAAGGTATGATAAGTTGTTCTCTTTGGTAGATCAAATCCGCGAAAATGTCGATCTCATGGCTAACAGATTCGACCTTCTGACCTCTCGAGTGGAGTTTCTAGAAACCGAGCGTAAAGAAAACGTGACATATATAAATAAGTTGGAAACTAAACTCGAATATTTCGAGCAAAGCACCAGGTCAACCTGCTTAGAATTTCGCAATATTCCGGTCAGCAAATCGGAAACAAAGGCTACCCTGCTAAATACTGTCATGCATACTGGCAGCATTATAAACTTGGAAATACAACCGTTTGAAATAAATGATGTGTTTCGTATAAAATCGAAAGACCCGGCCAATAAAACAATCATAGTAGATTTTACCACAGTTCTTCGGAAAGAAGAATTTCTGTCCAAGTTCAGAAAACACACCAAGGACAGCTTTAAGCTTACCACAGAGCATCTCAAAATCACAGGCCCAGCTAAGCCAATATATATTTCCGAGAACCTATCAGCAAGGAACAAAAGGCTCTTTTTCTTGGCTCGAGACGCGGCCAAATCAAATGACTACAAGTTCTGCTGGGTCAAACATGGCAAGATCTTCGTTCGCGAAAAAGTGGGCAGCAAGCATATCGAGGTTAAGACTGAAGCAGACCTTGCCAACATACTAAAAGCCACGTGACTATTCTCTGTCATAGTTTATAAAACTAACAACTGGCAAAATTTTGTAACTCACTCACTATTGTCTTTTTCGATGTTTTATGTCAGAATTGCTGACCTTATGTTTACAAATATTCTTGTAACCCGTATAATTTACGCTTTAACACTCATTGTCACACAACATTACAATTTCACGTCTACTCTACCAACAAAACAATACAACCTACACGAGCTATTTTTCCCAATTATTTCATCTCATACGCATTATCCACATCTACAACAAATCACTTATAAGTCCAGGCGGACGCTTGTCTTTTCCCTCATTCTCTATGTGCCCCTGTTTGAAGTATTAATAAAAAATGGATGATATAAATACCGAGATTGAGCAGGTTGCTGTCTCTAACTCATTCGTTTGTTCGCCTGAGCTCGGTCACAACTATGTTGATGGATCCTATACTCTAAAAATTCTACACGTCAATATTCGAAGCATAAGCTGTAATTTCCATCATCTGGAAGTGCTGATGACTAGACTAAAGTTCTCCCTCGATGTGATAATACTGTCTGAGTGCTGGTTGAGCAAATGTCCAAATATTCCCTCTCTACCTGGGTATGTAACCAACGCTTCATCTTTTAAAAACCAGAACGAAGGTGTTGTTGTGTTTACCAAAAATGAGTTAAAGTGTTCCGTAGAAATCCCCTCTTTCCATGACGCAAATTGCTTGGTCCTCAAATTCTCAAACAAGTTTGCACTTATCGCTTTGTATCGATCTCCCTCGTATAGAGACTTGTCACCTTTTCTTACTAGCTTGGATGATCTACTTCGCCAGCTAGCAACGTACAAAACAATCGCTCTTATTGGAGACATAAATATAAATATCGTGCCCAGCACTCTCGACTCAAACGCTGATGAATATTTGAATACCGCAGCATCACACGCAATGCTTCCTGCACATACCTTCCCAACCAGACTTGCAAATTGTCTCGACCATGTCCTGTTGAAATCTTCCCACACTGCCACTACCCTGGTTCTTGACTGCCCTATAACAGACCATTTCCCTGTACTTCTTTTCTGCAACCCAAATATCGCGGCTAATACACCCAACAAAACAATAACAAAAATCGACATCCCTGAGATTGTAAACGACATGGAAAATACTGATTTTTCCCCGATTTTGGAGTGTAATAACCCAAACCTAGCCGCTGAACTTCTCGTCTCTCTTCTGTCTACTTCAATAAAATCGCACACTCACTCCACAGTAATTCCAAGCAGACTACGTATTAAAAAACCCTGGATTACTCCGGGCATATTGAGATGTATACGACACAGGGATAAACTGTCAAGGACTTTTCTGAAAGATCCTAAAAATGAGTCACACAAACTAGTCTTTCACCGCTATCGCAACTACTGCAATAATCTTCTAAAAAAACTGAAGCAAGACCATGAAACTGCCGAGTTTCAAAAGGCCAGGAATAACCCAAAAGCGACATGGCGACTCATCACGCAGGTCGCAAACCTGAAACAGGGCAACAAGCAACCTGCCTCGGATCTGCTGAAATGCTGTGACGATCCCTCCCAATCAGTTAACGAGGTCAATCACTACTTCGCTAGCGTTGGCAGAAATCTAGCCTCTAAAGTTCAACAACCTTCTCCTCCCACTGCCAACAGAGATACTCTACCTGTATCTATAGCGCTGGGTTCTGTCAAACCGTCCCAACCCGGTTCAATGGTACTGTATGACGTGGACTGCAACGAAGTGGAAAAACTTATCCTAAATCTAAAGGATAAATGTGCTGTTGGGTTTGACGGCATCCCGGCGTCCGTTGTTAAGGCTACTAGACACACTATCATCCCCACTTTAGTACACATCTTCAACTTGTGTCTTTCCTCGGGTATCTTTCCGGATGTATTCAAAACCGCGATAGTTCATCCCATTTTCAAAGCTGGAGACAGGAACGGTGTCTCTAACTATAGACCTATATCAGTCCTTTCTACATTGTCCAAAATCTTTGAAAAAATTATTAACATTAGACTTGTCAACTTTTTAACAAAAAACAATATTTTAGCATCCAACCAGTTTGGCTTCAGAGCTGGAAAATCTACGGATGATGCAGTTATAGAGCTTACAGATACAATAATTGGTCATCTAAACAACAAACTAAAAACTGTAGGCATCTTCTTAGATTTATCCAAAGCTTTTGATACCGTTTCTGTCCCCATACTACTTTCTAAGCTAGAGAGTATCGGAATTCGCGGTATCACAAACGATACCTTCCGCAGCTACCTAACGGGCCGCAAGCAGGTGGTAAAAATTGAAAATTACACTAGCAATGAGGAGATAGTCACTTTCGGTGTGCCCCAGGGCAGTGCCCTTGGACCCACTCTCTTCCTCATTTATGTGAATGAACTCTGCCAACTATCTCCTTTAAGTTGTAAAATCATCACATATGCTGATGACACGGCGCTTATAATTCACGGCAAGGACTGGTCCGACACCTTCAATAAAGCGGAGATGGCTCTCAGTGTGGTCTTGAACTGGTTAAACGCAAATCTCCTCACTCTTAACGTTACTAAAACCAAGTTCATACCCTTTACTCCAGGCATTCTGAGTCAGCCCTCCTGTTCCTATAATATTAAAGCTCACGCTTGCACACTAACTGATACTACTACCTGCGACTGTTTATCCATCGAACGAACTGATAGCATAAAGTATCTTGGAGTTATCATTGACAACTTACTGAAATGGAAAAAGCAGATCGACTCTTCAGTAAAGCGTGTGCGAAGATTAATATACGTATTTAAGAAACTTAGAGGTGCTGCTGACTTCAAATGCCTGATCACAGTGTATCTTGCTCTCGGTCAGTCAGTCCTAGCATATTGCGTGTCCGCGTGGGGTGGTGCGCACAAAACATCTATGCTTCGTCTAGAAAGGGCTCAGAGGGCTGTCCTAAAGGTCCTTTCAAAAAAACCAATTCGCTTTCCTACTTCTGACCTCTATGCACTCTGCAAGGTCCTCACAGTTAGGCAGCTCTTCATATTACAGACGGTACTCAGACAACATAAGCAGATAACCTACGACCCAACGTACAGTACTGCAAAACGCCTCGCCGACAGAGTGTGTAAAAATCTTCCCTGTAGAATAGCAGTAGCTAGACGACACTTCAGATTTATCAGCTCCAGGCTCTATAACACCATAAACAAGACCTTGAATATCTACCATGTACCCGGTTATCTTTTAAGAAGAAAGCTGACTGAGTGGTTGAAATCATTGTCGTATGATGAAACTGAAAGCATTGTGGAAACTTAGCTAGCACAAACACTGACACACACCCAAACACTCACCCACACACACACATATACCCTCACACTCCACACAAACTCCTTCCCATACACACACTCCAACACACCCTCTTTTTTCTATTAAGGTTTACTCAAAAATTTATTTTTTTATATAATTTTTTAATTTTCTGTTTAAATCTGGAACAATAATTGTCCTCTTGTTTTAATGGGCGTTGATAGCTGCGACACAGTTATAAACTTTTGTAGCTATCATCGTTTTCTTTGTAAATTGTGCTGTTCTGTTTATGTTCCAAATAAAAACTTTTTATTTTTATTATTATTATTATTTCATTGGCAAAAAACGCAAAGAGCAAAAGCCAAAGAGAAGCTTATAAGCTTCCGTTACTTAATAATTTTTTAAAACACGTCTCAAAAGTGTAAAAGAATTTTGTTTTTCTTAAACTTTTATTTTATTTTCAGAGCATAAGAAGAAACTTCCATAACGACTATTCTCATTAAGTGGTGAAGCGATAAATGACGGCGAAACAACATTTATTTAAGTCATAAAATGACAATTTCATAGTGGCTTTCATAATGATATGGATAAATACTAACCATGTCGGATTTTGAATTTTGTGTCCTTATAAATAAAGACAGAAATTCTTTTTTAGAAAGAGTATACCGACAATAAAAGATAAAGTTGAACCAGTTTCATTGCTGAGGCCAATATAACTTGATAACTTAATTATTTTATACCAGTACATGGGTAGATTTAAAAACCTTTTACAACTGGCAGCCCTCTTCTGTGTTGCCATGCCATTCAATTGATGCAGCTCTTGGTAGTATGTACCTATTTCCTAAAAAAGGTCGAAGGACTTGGTTATCTACGATAATAAAACGTGAGATGGAGTGCAATTAGTAAAATGTCAATTAATAGCATGAAATACTTATTAAAATATCCGTAATGCGCTGCAAAGTGAATGAGTACTAAGTATATGAAGTCGTTGATGTCTTTTATATAGAATACTAAAATGTTGAGATGGGATACAATAATAATAGCGTTTTAATTATTATTTTTAGCCGAAATATTAGTAGGTACTTAAGTGGTAGAAGTAAGTTACTACTTATTTGTAGTTTCTTGGGTAACTAATGATGCTTGAGAAATTTAAAGAAAATTAAACTTTACAGTTTTTTTTTAAATATTTTATTCCAGTTTTCCAATCACTAAACTCTTACGATGATTCCCGGTGTTCACTACCGGCTTGGCAACCAGCGGTGGACAGCAAAACAATTTCTTAATAATGATCCTCGGTGTAATTTATGTTAATCGTCAAGCTTTTATTGCATGTTCAACTATCGAAAATACGGTTGCATAAACGGCTGAAAGAAAACCATTTATTCAAAACTATCTCCAAGTTCCTTTTATGTACCGGCAATGACTGTCGACTTGATAGAAAACTTGAGAACATAGTACTTTCAAGATAGTTGATAGCTTCCATTAAAACTTTGAACTACCATTCCTTTACCTAATGATTAAGAATCTTCATCAGCAGTAAATGTCAAGTCCCTCATCGATGAATAGCTTAAGTGCTTAAGCCTTTTAAGCTTTCCAAGAATTAATGCGGCTTTTATGTTTCTTTTATGAATATTGCGCAAGGAAAGCTAGATAGATGCGATTATTGTGTCTAGCAAACCTTATTAAACAATATAAACACTTAAGTAAAAAGGCGGCGACTTAATCCAGAAACCATTTTCAAGTTCCACTCTTGTCAATTTTGTGGAAGAAATCATAAAAAAAATACAAATAACATGAAGGTATCTACCAACTTCGGCAGATTACGGGGTCTAAAATCACCACTTTTACCAGACGCAGTTATTATGAAAGGTCCATTTTGAGCTTTTTTAACTCAATTCATATTATCTATCTATCTATATATATAAATAATAAATAAAACCGTTTAAAAAGAGAAGTCCTGACTGACTGACTGACTGACTCATCAACGCCCAGCCCAAACGCTTGGACCTAGAAAGCTGAAATTTTGCACATATGATCCCCTTATAATGTAGACAAGGAATAAGAAAGGAGTTTTCGAAATTCAACCCCTAAGGGAGTTAAATGGGGGATGAAAGTTTGTATGGAAAAATCGTCATTATCACGCGGGCGAAGCCGCTGGCAAAAGCTGAAGTGATTTGATAAAGTGGCCCTTTTAGACGGCCAATAGTCTAAAGAGACCCCACAGTTTTGCCATATTTACGCAGGATACCCATCACCTTTAACAAATCATCTTGTCATTATACAAAGAAAAACTTCGAAAATGATGAGGATTAACTTTAATCATCTCTTTTTAATCGCTAGAGAAGTGCTCAAACTTATCATCCATCTAAACCTTTACTTATTTCTCATCTCCGCTCTCTATCTTTGACATCTCCATCGGAAATCCAAAAAACTATAAAAAATTTAAATACGAGATCGTGGAATACCCTTAGAAACACCATTAAATCCGTCTAGTTTACGACGGAGCGACAATGTCCCGTCTATAAAGGCGAATGTATTTAAAGTAATATCCTGCATGTGTATTGTATTCGTTATAAAGGGCCCGGTAACACCGCAGCCAGTGCCGTGGTAGCATCTGTATGTGTCTTCGTGTCGCTCAGGCGGAGTTGACAACCTTCGGTCAGCTTTAAATTAGGAGCAGAGAGGCTATTTGTCTGAAGTCAGCTATTTACCTTTACCAGTTACAGGTAACTTTTCGCGTTTCTTGCCCATGTGCTTTCATAACCCAATTTATTTGAGATTGACTCACAACACAACGCACTTTTTTTGTCCATAGGTCCTCCTCCATCTATCAGTCATCATATCAAAGCCCAGAGAGTAAAAATATTGCCATTAATATTGTTGAAACATTTATAATGTTATTCATAAAAGCTTTTCTTATACAAAATGTTGACGATACCTGCCCTTGATCCTCTCGCATCCAGCTGCGATATCTTCATTTGGCGGTCGGCAGGTGTCACGTGGTCCCACTCTACCCATCCCTCTCGCACTCACACTATTCTCTATCTATCTCTTTTTCTTTTGTGCTCAGCTCTGTAGGAAAGCTTTAGTGAGGTTTGTAAGTTTTTTTTGTTGGAGGCTTTATTTATTTCTGTCGAGTTCCTGCAGTTACAAATAAACATGTTTATTCCTTCGTCTTCATCTTGAGGAAGAAAGTTTATGTGTATTTTGTTGGTTTTATTAGATACCTACTCAGATGATTTTGAGATTGTGACTTGCATTTATAATTCTTACGAATAAATTGTCCTTGATTCTGTTGACTAGTAATGAGCATGCATGCACGTAGTTGAGAATAGGTACTTGAGAAACTTCTCAACGTGAATTTGCTTTTTATTACTTATCATTTTGAAATCATAGAGAATTCTGCTTTTAAAAACGTTTTTATTTATAAGAAAAAATTAATTGACCTTAAAAATATGTTGTAGAACAAACAGAAGGACTTAGGTACAAATTGAAAAGGCAAAGTTGCCCTAGATGTAGCAGCTCCAACGGTAGCAAGCAAACAGAGCGATCATGTCGTCATGATTAGTCAAATAAGTACTAACGTCAACTCAACTTACAAAAAAAATACAGATTAGCGACTTACTGAGAAAAACAAAGAAATGCTCCCAAAACGGGAGCTGTCAACCTGAATAAGTAAAGAAACCTTTATACGCACGCAACTGAACCTGCCATGGGATTTTGAACCCTAAGAATTAGTTCTCAAGTGTAGTTTTGTGTTAGTAGAAGGTAAAGTTATATTTGTGATACGTTTAGTTTACACAGTGCTGTGTAAATATTTGTGAAGTGGGAGGCAAACAGTAATCTTAGTAATGTTGAGACTGGCGGATTATCTTATTCACCTTGCGCAGTGAGCCGGAAATAACTTAATCTAGCCATTGTTTGTGGCTCGCTTTTTAAATGCTACTAATGTTATAAATGTGTAAGTTTGTAAGGATGGATGTTTGTTCCACTTTCACGTCGATCAGAACGGCTGAAGGGATCAGAATGAAATTTGGCAAAACGACAGTTTATTTATAACCTGTATAGTTTACACACAGGACACTTTTTATCCTGGTAGTATGATCACACAGTCGCTGGGAAGACGAAATCATGCGTATATATAGCTGGATCTCGCATCTCGCTGGATGGACGTAACGAAAGACAGAGAAAGCTGGCAATCTCTGGAGGAGGCCTTCACCTCAGGGGTTCTCGAATAATTGTAATTTATATTTTTTTTTAAACTTAAGTACTTATTTGTCAAAACATTGTAAAAAAAATCGAGAAATATAAGGCTTTTTTATTTTTATTTATTTATTTATTATGATCCCGAGGGACAATTATCGAACTCTACGCGGGTGAAGCCGCGCTCATAAGCTAGGAGGTAATTATAAGTATCAAACGATGGTTAGGTAGGTGTCAAAGTACTCCAACACAACGCTGTCATCTGAAAACGTGCTGAACATAGATAACAGAAACAACTGTTATCTATGGTGCTGAAAATACAGGCAGCATTGCCATGTCGAATGTGTAACGACAGTGGTAAAAAATAAACAGGAACTGATTTATAACTTTATTCGGGCAGAGCTTCCCCTTACAACTATTACAATCGAGTGCGACAAGACCGCGAAAAAGAGCTTGCAGGGCATTATAAAGCTTTATCCCCACCGGAGGCGTCCGGTATTATGGCTTGGCTCAGTGGTTGGCATGGCTGTCGTTGGCGTGGCTCGCTGTCAGGTGGCTGTCAGATGGCTGTCAGATGGCTGTCAGTGGGCTGTTGTAACATTCGGCCGTCCTGAAACAATTGCTCCCGCAATGGGAACCAGAAAAACAACGATTACAAGTCAGCTCAAAAAAACCAAGTTAAAATGGGGCAATAAACTTTGATCTCTCAAGAAGATTTATGAAATCTTCGGTGCTCAATTGTTCATCCACACTACTGGTGCTATCAGACATATAAGCATCGCTACGATATAGTCATAAAGAATCAACGGATACTAAGCCTGTAAACCCGTTGTATCATAATTATTTTATGACCTTTTGTACTTCTTACTATAAGTCAATCATTACCTAACTCCTCAATATCACTTAATGTGGGCCAGAATATAAATCCTCTAACATACAAGAATTAACTTGGCAACAGGCTCACCCCCTATTGCATGGGACTTAAACTTTACTGTATACTACTATGTGTGTGTACTCATGGGTACACCTCTACCTAACCCTTCGGGCATTACAAGCGTGATGTTACCAGCATTGATCTTGTTGCTGCTGGTAGTCAGCGCCTGGCGCCAATGTGCGTAATCACTATTATCAGCTATTATTATTTTTCGCCTTGTATCTAATTAGTTACGTCTCATTTTCTTTCCAGATTTTCTAATTCGAGTAGTAGATAACCCTATCGCTTCTAAATTGCACTGGATTAGAAACCCGGTCTAGGATAAATCGTAAGTCTCATAGGCTTATAGGTACCCTGTTGTATTATTAACAGTATTATTAAAACTCCAAATTATGTTTGGTAACCTATTGTCCCCATATTGAGATGCTTCCATAAGTTCCGTGAATTGTGCGATTAGTGCCTTCCACACTTCGACCTACTCATTAAACGTAGAATCAGAGACATTAAAAACATGAAACACTTTTCATATATAAGAAAAGATTACTAAAAAAACTAAGTTTGCCAAACTATCCTATAAAGAAACTGAAGAAACAATTTAAGTTAACTATAAACCATACCAATATGACACACGCACACACACATGTAGGTACTAACACACAATGACATGCTTCTTAGCGTGTCGATGGCAAAACTTCATTACTTTTACACACAACACCATTTAACCCCATCAACACTAAGATAATGCTCAACTCATCAACGCTAAGATAATGCTACTCTGGCCCCCAAGATACCTACAGGCGTAGCCTAGTTTCGAGACCTCGGTTTTATCACCATATTCAAATTAAAATTAAACTTGCTACATGTATTATTAGCGCTAAGTTAGATTAACAAAAATGATTGTAAATAGACTTAATTAATATTATTCTTCTTAGCAAACCTAGGTACAGTACGCTCAAATTATCTTGGCAGCTCCGAACTTCGTGCAGGTCATTTTGTTACAACGAATGTATTAAAGTGATATGATATTTACTTTATTTGTATTTCTCACTGTTTAAATTAGATATTTTCTGATCGTTTAAGTATTGGTTTATCTGGCAATAACAGTTTTATTCCCAAGTTTACATGCGTAAAATTTCGCAAAGCCTATGTTCAGAGCTGCCAAGATAATTTGAGCGTACTGTAAGACAACAAACAGTTAACGTATTTTTAAACTGCTGTTCCGTTACAAACTTCTTGAAATATCTACTCGTAAAGACCTTGCCATGGTCGGAAACAATGTGATCTGAATAAATAATTGCGATCTAAACTAATTGTCACCACAGAATTATTGACAGTACGCGTTGGTTCAGAAACAACGAATTTTGTGAAAGCATGTATCAATATAAACATGTACCCACTGGTACTCCTTTTTTGTTTAGCCAGAAGGGCTCAAACTATCGATATTTACCATTTTCATTGGTTCAGTAGATTTAGGAATTGAATGTCATTGGCCCTTTTTCCTACCGTATCCGCTTTCCCGTAAGCACAATGTAAACATGACGTCACATAATAATGTTTACGTATAAATCGGGTAATTTATATATGGAAACCAGAAATTTTGTTCTTATTTATAAGTTCAGAACTTCGTTCTTTACGAACTTTACGCCTTGGCCAACATCGTCATGATGCATTTTGTAATATTTTCCATCGCGCGAAGTTTGACACAACTAATCGGGTACCGTAAAGGTTTGTTTACGTTACAGGCTACTATCAATACTACAATTATTCACTATAGCAAAACAATACAACTTTTTGGCTTTTCATCTTGTCATTGCACTGTACTGAACTAATCGTTAACCTCTAAATGGTACACATTAAACGGCATTCATCAAACGATCTACTTACATAAGGCTGAAGCAAAGGCAGGCATAGAATTTAACTTTAGCTTCGGTTTTGGCTTGCTGGATTTTGCTTGGCTTTTGTTTGTAATATCGAGCAATGCATAGCATAAGATCACGTTTAGTCATTATATCGCGCACTGCAGTACAGTCCGAAATTACATGGACATTTTTACATAACACATTTATACGATAATATCTTCGCAACAACTTCATTACTGCAAGGGATTAAAGCCCAAAATCATGATTAACACTCTTTCCGACTGGTAACGCGACTAAACTAAAGGACTGGGCGCAAACTACCGTCAATCTGCTTTTATAAAAGATACCTTGCTGCATACGTGTGAATTTCTGTTGGGAAACTAGGATCGTTTATTATAATAATCACATTTTTTTTTTTTTTACTTCCATAACAAGATTTATGTGACTTGCCTCTTAAGTCATACCCACATCGTATTATTTTTTGTTAGTTTGATAAACAATCGAGCTATTATTGCAAAGTTACTATTGAACTGTCGTAGGAGCCTATACTACCTCAAATTAGCAACACTATTTGTGGTGGTTCAAACTTCGATTGAAATACTGTTAAAATAAAGTTCTAATCAGCTTGCACTACAAAGCGGTTGTTACGTCTTTCGCTGCGGCCGAATAGTGCGAAATTAGTGGTATTTTGCGATTTACAACAAAACTATTGATTGGACTAAAAAAAAGTAAAACACTGATTTTGTTTACTGCAGTGAATCATATACTTTTACGCATTATAAAACTCGCGTTTTACTCCTGTTGGCCTCATAAATAACTACATAAACTAGATGGAATAAATTGACGCACTTCGTTTACCTTACTCGAGACGGGAAATTAAGACACATGTATCAACTTAAATTCAACCGGTTGAATGCCATCACATGCTTATTTTACCTATGAAATATGTAAAAATTAACGGTTTCTCATATTTAATTTTAAGATCCTCGTTTGCAATTTGTCAAGAACTTTATGACGTCCGACTGACGGTAGCAAGAGATTGCCTAGGAATGCTATAAACCACTGACAATAGTTCGATGAAATTATTGTAGTTATTTACCTATATCTAAAGATTTACTTTGGAGTTGTTGGATAATCTAATGCGCACTTGAACTAAATAAAATATGTACATCTAAAGTTCTCAATTCCTTAGTACACAACTAGTAAAACCATTTTTGTACCGAGATAATATACTGATTAACTGACTATGATTAGATTTACTTATCGGGCCTACCAAATTACCTAATTTTGTCTACGATTGGCATAATTATTATCAACACATAGGGCACTTCATTGTAAAACACATTTGGCTAATATATTTGGCTAATGGCATTTGGCTAATATTTTGCAAATATCTGTTATCTGGCATGTTAACTGACCTTGTTATTTATGCATGGTTCCTGGCAGCTCTCAGCGTGAAGTAGGACGGTTCCTCCCTTCCATGTCCTTGGGCTCGCTGTTGACGACCTTGAGGTAGCCTTCATTTACCGTAGCAGCGTTACTGGCAGAGAAATGGATACTTCTTGTAACTCGAAGTGTCTCACAGGTGGTTACTGGCCGCAGTCTTCGTTTTCAGGGTCAAATTATGGAATCAATGATGCGGTACTGAGGGCAGGCGCTTCGTGTTCCATCCAGATCGTAGACTGCTTTTTCAATTTGTGCTTGTGATTCTGGGATGGGCGACTCTTCAATATTTTCCTTGTAGGCGGTGTGCATCAACGTTCTTCGTTTGAATTTTCAGACCTCGTCCTTTGTACTTGGTGACCGTTGACTTTTAAATGTATCAGAGCGTCGTTTAATCGTAGGTTTATTGTTTTCGATCCCACTTCTGAGTGTAACGACAGTGGTAAAAAATAAACAGTAACTGATTTATAACTTTATTCGGGCAGAGCTTCCCCTTACAACTATTACAATCGAGTGCGACAAGACCGCGAAAAAGAGCTTGCAGGGCATTATAAAGCTTTATCCCCACCGGAGGCGTCCGGTATTATGGCTTGGCTCAGTGGTTGGCATGGCTGTCGTTGGCGTGGCTCGCTGTCAGGTGGCTGTCAGATGGCTGTCAGATGGCTGTCAGTGGGCTGTTGTAACAAATGACAATGTTAATTCTTTGGCCAAAGAAGTGAACCAGGTGTCAAGAGGTTTCCTTACAAATAAGACGCGCATTTGGTGCCCTTAACTAGGGTCATGGGGACCAAATGCGGTTCGATCCCAAATGGCTCAAAACTTTAACTACCAATTAGGTTACAATATTTGCGCTGTTTGTCAGATGCCATGTAGGATATATACTTATAGAATGAAAATAATACAATGTTGTTATTACAGTCTGTGACGTGTGAATTAGTTCCTCGAATAATGGGTTTTTTGAGAAACGACTTTCGCAGTTCATCAGGACACCCCTACATTAAACGAAACAGTTGTAATCTTAAAGTAGTAGTTAGTTGAACATATTTTGTGACTAATTGATCAGTCATTGATCGTATCGTTGACTACTGACAAGTTTATCAACTTTAATGCATTTCGTGATTTTAAATATTAAGTATATATTCTTATTAGCATATTTATATTTATCTTTCCGAGAAGATACAGGCACCAAATACTTTTAATTAAAATAAAAAAGAACAACCGATCGAATACAAAAAAAACCCTTACACGATTTGTGACAAATATAAAAAAAAATACCCACATCTACGTCAACCAATAAATTGATAGAGCAAAAAGAGCATGACCACAATCTGGCTGAACCATTCCTAGGATAAGAACAAATTGCTTTTTTTGAGTGGCCATAACCGAACGATGGTGAGGTGATTAATCATGGAGCAAGGCTTATCACCACACAGTATCGAGAATAGAAACACGAGTGTAAGAAACTTTGTTTTTCTTTTTGCTTCACCTGCGGCGCGCGGCGCCCGCTGTTGAACTTTTAAGACAGTTCTTGTACAATCGACCTTCAGTTATTATTACAGACCTTAGTATAATAGATGGTAATTGTGTATTTACAGATCGTAAAAGATCTAGTCTACATGATTAGAGGGTTATCCGTTTTTGTGCCTGTTGTCTAGAAAAAAAAGAATTTGATGCACCTTGCAAGTCTTGCAACTTTGTAAAAAGTGGCCAATGAAATTAACATTACGAGAATTGTTGATATTTAGAATTTTACACATAACGACCAAAAGAAGAATCCGTGTTTCAGCTGCTCTGCTAACTTAGGTACCTACCTAGTGATTAAAATTCAAATAAATATAAATACCTACGACAAAAGTCAGCTACTTCATGCAGTATTATTTGTAATGTTTATGTTGTACCTACGTATTTTAGTTCTCTTTGTTTATATTTTTACCCGACTGCGGCGAAGCCCAAAAGGAGGGTTATGTGTTTGACGTGTATGTACCTATGTATGTATGTCTGTTTCTTTGTTCCCTCATAACTCCTGAACGGATGAAGGGATTTGAATGAAACATACGTCGTTAGTTTCGTCGCGGCGCGTCGGCGCGAGTGTTATAGGCTACATTCATCATCATCATCATCATCAGCCTCCTAGGCACATGATAAGAAAAGAGCGATACTTACATCTTTTTGAATTATTAGGCCAGCGATTTATCCTAGGCGGCGATTTTAATGCTAAGCATACGCATTGGGGTTCAAGACTTACTACAACTAAAGGAAGACAGCTCTTAAGTGCAGTTAAAGAAACACATTGTGAAGTAATGAGTACAGGCAAACCTACATACTGGCCCACTGACCACCAGAAAATACCGGATCTTATAGATTTTTTCATCTGCAAAAATATATCCACCAATTACATCAGTTTGGAGGAAAGTTTTACTATGGACTCTGACCATTCTCCGATTATACTAATGCTAAGTCAAAAAATCCTATTAAAAGAAAGCCACTTAACCTTGGTTAATAAGTCCACAGATTGGGACAGTTTTGCTCTTGATCTAGATAATATTATCGACCTTAAAACTCCGATAAAAACGCAAGATCAGCTTGACTCAGAAGTAAACAAATTTATTATTAATATTCAACAATGTGCGTGGAGCAATACACCTCAGCTAAAACGCAAATATAAGGGATTTATCTATCCTAAAGAAATTGTGGATTTACTATCAGAGAAAAGAAAACAAAGGAAGTTGTGGCAGCAAACAAGGTTCCCGCGTCATAAAACAACACTAAATAACCTAACTAAACGACTAAAGAGAAAAATTCTACAATTTGAGGATGAATCTCTGAATACCAACCTTCTTCAGCTTACCAATGACAAATCAACGGATTACTCACTTTGGAAAGCGACGAGAAATCTAAAAAGGCAGATTATACAAATACCGCCCATCAGAGATAGCAACGGAAAATGGGCAATAAGCAATGACCAAAAGGCGTTCCGATTTGCTCAACATTTAGAAGAAACCTTTCAACCCAACGAAAGCTCTGTAGAAATACATGAGAGTGTAAATTTATCACAAAACCAAAGAATCAAGCTTGTGACTCCTAAGGAAGTAATGAGAGAAATTCAAAACAACATTAGCTCAAAAAAGTCTCCCGGTTACGACCTCATCACAGGGGAATTTCTAAAACGCCTCCCACGCAAAGCCATAGTAAAGCTGACCAAACTAATAAATGCTTCATTTATCTTAAAATATGTACCTGAGCCATGGAAGGTTGCTGAAGTCATTATGATTGCGAAGCCTGGGAAACCTCCCCACGAAGCATCATCATACAGACCCATTTCTCTGTTACCCGTACTATCAAAGTTATTTGAAAAACTGTTACTAAAATTTTGAAAAAACCCACGACTGTTAAAAATTAATTGAAAAAAGGATAAAATAACATAAAACACCCACCTTAAAAAAACCCAAGAATGTCCGTCGGGGGCTGACATTAAATGAACTAGTTTTGCAATGTTCAGCTCCCGACGGACATTCTTGGGTTTTTTTAAGGTGGGTGTTTTATGTTATTTTATCCTTTTTTCAATTAATTTTTAACAGTCGTGGGTTTTTTCAAAATTTTAGTAACAGTTTTTCAAATAACTTTGATAGTACGGGTAACAGAGAAATGGGTCTGTATGATGATGCTTCGTGGGGAGGTTTCCCAGGCTTCATAAAAGAACAAACACATAAGAACTAAAAAGTTGTAAATAAAAAAAAGTAGTTAAAAAACTAAAAAACCCGACTGAAAAAACTGAAAAGCAAAAAACAAGCACATTTTAAATCAAAGAAAACTTGGAAGCAGGCGGGGTTCATTTGAATATATAAATTATGAAATGAAAATAGAATGGACCCCGTCTGCTTCCAAGTTTTGTTTGATTTAAAATGTGTCAGTTTTTTCAGTCGGGTTTTTTAGTTTTTTAACTACTTTTTTTTTGTTGCATTTGTTTATATTGTACGTTTTTTTTTTTTTTTTTTAATAACATAAGTACGTACGTACCTACTTATTTTTATAAATGTGATTACTTATAAATTATAAAATTAATGTAGCTCAGGAAAAAATCATGGATGAACTTGATGTAGATTTAAGAAAAACTGTGCTAAACGTTATAGGTACCTTTTTTTTTCAATACATTGAATTTATTTTTCAAAACCAACTTCCAAAAACACTTCTCCTTTTTGGAAGTCGGTTGAAAACTAAATATTAATAATTCTCAATTCGTCTGTATGTTGATTTTTTTTTAGCTTATTACTCAAGCAAGGATTTTGAACGAGTAGGCGTTGCGCAGACGCCCATTGTACCTTCGAAGAGGCACATTGTCATCCGCGAACAATGTTACTGCTTAATTGAGATGAACATCCACGCCGGGTTAGTGAACCTTCCTGACTTTACAATGTTATGCATATATCATAATAAGAAGTATTATGTGTAACGCCCCGGCTTCGCACGGGTGCAAAAAAGATACTAAAACCTTCCTCTTGAATCACTCTATCTATTAAAAAAACCTGCTTCAAAATACGTTGCGTAGTGTTAAAGACTTAGGCTAAGCTTTAGTGTCAGTGACATATTGAGGCAGTGTCACGAATGCACATAAATTTGAATTTCGAAATCGATTAAATGTAAGTATTTACGGGGTGTTATAAGTTTGACGTGTCTGTCTGTCTATGTGTGTGTCTGTCTCTAGCATCGCGTAGCTTCCGAACGCATGAACCAATTTTGATATAGTTTTTTTTTGTTTGAAAGATGAATTAGTCGAGAGTGTTCTTAGTTATGTTTGAAGAAAATCGGTCCAAGATGGCCGCCGCTACAAAATGGCGGATTACCTACATATTTTTTCACAACTTCATCAATATGGGTATCAAATGAAAGGGCTTGATTAGTAGAATACACACTATGACAAATTTCAAATCCAAGATGGCCGCCACCACAAAATGGCGGATTAGGTACATATTTTTTTACAACTCCATCCTTACGGATATCAAATGAAAGGGCTTGATTAGTAGAATACTATACACTATTTGAAGAGCAGTGGTGGCCCAGTGGTGGCGGCCCCGACTTACGAACAGTAACTCATGGGTTTGTGTAATTTATTTCATCACCACTGCTCTCAAAAACGGTGAGCTGGTTTGTGAGAAACTGTATTGAAAATAATGTTTGGAGCTACGGAACCCTGGGTGTCAGACTCGCACTTGACTGGTTTTTTAGTCTAGTCTCCATGCTAGGATGTCTTGGCAACTTGACTATGAACACAAAGTATAGGTAATACTTAGTGCTTACTTGTATAACGTTGTGTTTTGGATCCGTTTCATTTACAGTTCTAAGGCATCACCCCCCCATTTACATAATTTAATATACATAAACACTAAACCAGTTAAGAGCGTATGCTACCTCAGATTAGCAACCCTATTTGTGGTGGTTCAAACTTCGCTTGTAATACTGTTAGAATAAAGTTCTAATCAGCTTGCACTACAAAGCGGTTGTTACGTCTTTCGCTGCGGCCGAATAGTGCGAAATTAGTGGTATTTTGCGATTTACAAAAAAACTATTGATTGGACTAAAAAAGTAAAACACTATGACTTTAGTTTGTTGCTTGTAGAATTATTTGGCAAAAAATCAGAATGATGACATGTATTTTAGTATGGTTTTTACTCGTTAAAAGAAATTTTTAGAGGTATCTTCGCGATTTTTTTCTATCGAGCAAAGTTAGTTGTATTATGTTTTCACAACACTATGGCACTAGCATATATCCTGAAGAATATCATATATTTTTCTGATGTTGATTACTGCAGTGAATCATATACTTTTACGCATTATAAAACTCGCGTTTGAGGTACCATACGCTCTTAAGTTTACGATCGAACCAGCATTCGTATAAGATCGTCCAAATAAATTGTGTTCTTAACATTTAGTTATCTAACACAATAATTTATGGTGCATACGATTTTCAAGCCAATAAAATATTCATAAGGTGATAAAATCTTTCGGAGAAGCGGTGTTAAATAAAAAAAAAATGTTCCGTGTCATATTGCCGTAGCTGTAACTGGCTGTATATGGCACCCGGTAAATTGGGTTTGTTTTTCGGTGTTAAAGTCGCACAACTAGGTACACGTTTAATCTTTATGTGGGTATGCAGTTTGCATGTTGCGGACTTGCGGTCTCGGTTTTCCTTTTAAATAAGTTGTTCAGATAAGTGTTCGCGCCGCTTCGTTTATCGACTTACGTTTTTGGTAATATCTACTGCATTAAAATATTGAAAGTGACACGCTTCTTCAATATTCACTTCAACAAAGATGGGTTTTGAGTCGAAAACATGATAAATTTGTGCATTTTTAATCATTAACTTTCGAACTGCTGCGCTGCATTACTCATGTTGCAGATGTTGGAGAAAAAGCAGCAATGAAGAATTATAGAAAATTATGTTCAGATTTACCTTCCATCATCGCCCATGGCAGTTCCTAGGGTATCATGGTTAATGGTGCTATATAAAACTGAGTGACATCTTTACAAAAAAACTTATCTTTGGTAAGTTTTAGTGAGTCGTAAAACAAACCGATAATAAATATTAACAACGATGACAGTTCCAATAACGAGTGTGTAAATAATTAATAATAATTCAAAGAAAAATGATGCATGAGCACCTACGAACCGACAAACGGATGACAGAAAGAATTTATGGATGGTATTCGGTATGAATTAGGATGTAGGAACATAAAAAAATACTATTATCACCAGGGTTAAGATATCCAATAGGTGAAGTTCGCAAAATTCGTGCAAGCATGGCTTGCAATTATTAATTTAATATTAGAAGTAAGTATTAAAACTTTATGCACAAATAAAAACTGTTCAAAGGTGGACTTAGTGCCTTGGGATTTTCGACCAGTCTACCAAGACACAGATGAATATAAAACATGCTTCAATAAATTTTCTACGTCTAAATTGATTAGTAATTTATGTCCACGATCCTCGAGATGATATCAAACCGACACACAGTGCGATCTTAAATATAGTGAGCTGCCAACAGGAAATAAAAGTCGTGAGAATAATATAAATTAAGAGGTACACAGCTTCGTCCCAAGCGAGCCGAGAGCCTTCGATAATTGAGACGTCAATTTTTTCTAAGCGGACCGGGTCGGACCGCTTTTTAGGGTTCCGTAGTCAACTAGGAACCCTTATAGTTTCGCCATGTCTGTCTGTCTGTCTGTCTGTCCGTCTGTCCGTCCTCGCTTAATCTCTGTGACCGTTAGCACTAGAAAGCTGAAATTTGGTACCAATATGTGTATCAATCACGCCGACAAAGTGCTAAAATAAAAATTGGAAAAAAATGTTTTATTAGGGTAGCCCCCCTATATGTAAAGTGGGAAGTGATTTTTTTTTTAATTTTAACCCTAACGTGTGATATATTGTTGGAAAGGTATTTAAAAATGAATAGGGGTTTACTAAAATCATTTTTTGATAATGTCAATAATTTCGGAAATAATCGCTCCAAAAGTAAAAAACAAAGCGTCCCCCCCCCTCTAACTTTTGAACCATAAGTTTAGAAAATACGAAAAAAATCTGAAAAGTAGAACTTTATAAGGACTTTCTAGGAAAATTATTTTGAACTTGGATGGAAACAACAGATGGAAACTGCAGTTAACCAATATAATTTGGTCCCTGAATCGTATGAGCGCCTATACAATCCAGAGGTCAAGTTTCATTGGACAGTATTTCAAACAAAAAAAGAATTATTACTACGGAACCCTACACTGAGCGTGGCCCGACACGCTCTTGGCCGGTTTTTGAATATTTACAACGTGAGTGGACCGTAATTTAAGTTTACCTCTCGTTATCTGTGTTCCTTTATCTAACTCGTTTCATTCCGACTTGTACTTGTATTAAGTTGGCTCTATAATAGGCTAAGTTCTTGGGTATTCAACAATATCTGTGAAAGCTTCATTAGGTATACCTAAGTATCTATTCTGAAAGTTAAAACTTCTCTTAAATATTTTTTTTTACCTAGGTACCCAGGTGTAGACATGTAATATAGGACTGAAGATAATGGTTGACTATGAATGTAGATGACTAGAGTAGAGGAGTAATGAATGGACTCTGAGAAGGAAATATGGCTAGAAACGAATACATGCTACGCTAACCCCAAATAAACTGGCTGGCTGGCTTCGCTTTCGGTACCTACCATGAAAAAATAACCTACCTATAGTAAATCCATAGCTACCTACCAACTTAATTAGGCAAAAAAGAACCAAGATTTTTTTAAAGTAAG
This sequence comes from Diarsia mendica, assembly GCA_949316265.1. Taxonomy (NCBI): domain Eukaryota; kingdom Metazoa; phylum Arthropoda; class Insecta; order Lepidoptera; family Noctuidae; genus Diarsia; species Diarsia mendica. The sequence goes on along the minus strand of OX438902.1, from coordinate 10,521,843 downwards.
CCATTAAAACACAGTGTTCATTTCAGTCCATTAGTCCCGTTTCACACAACACGTGACACGCGACGTGCTCAGGTAAAAGGTTTAACCGATCGACATTTCAATAGACTTTTCTTGCATCTATCATTGAGTCTTATTAAATCTTTGAATAGATTTATTATAAAAAAAATCCTTTTACAAGACTCGTACGTCAATCACAGTAAGGACTAAAGGTAAGGGTAATAGCCGTTTTTGTTATAATTCCATGGGTATTGTTCACAGTCACAGTGCGTTCTTTCATAGGTTCTCTGCATGTGTTAGGAGGTTGTAAAACCCATGCTTTGTGCTGCAAATGATCCGTTAAATTATTGCTGCTTCTTTATGTGAACGTACTCATTCGCAGTTTCGATAGAAATGGCAGGCTGCTATAGTTTTTAGTCAAAGGTATAGATGATTAGCTTTCTGATTGGTATGTTGTTTCTTTTGTTTAATTCTTATTGTGTATTCGGGTCGTTCGTCGTTTCTCTACACAGTAGCCCGAAGTTTCGATCCGTATGACTTCTAAAAGAACGGAGACAAAGAACCCTTACGGCAAGAGAGTCAAATCTCTTTAGAAAGGCGGTTATAGATACTTAGCACTAATTTTGTAAAATCAGTTTACAACGAAAGTCGAATTTATTTTTCATAAAATAGGTACCTAAGCCAAAAAAAACCAAGGTTTTTTTTTGGGAAAATTGCTGTAATATTCCATCAATGTGGCACGTAGATTGTAGTAGGTATACCGTATTGGTGGACCCCGTGGACCACAAACCCAACGAGTCGAGTTGAGTTAGCTTGAGTGACTGCAGGCGCAATGGGCAGGAACTTATTATCTTCGACTATGGGTCCTCAATCCATCAACTTACCCTATCGCCGTCTGTATCTGATTGGGGTCACGCAGATGACAGCACTGTCATGGAGAGTTATACGTCCAGCGTAAAGTTCGTTCATTGAGACAGGCTATGGTAGAGCGAACGAATTCAGCCTAAGTCTCCAAGTGGGGTGACGAGAATCTGGTTGATTTCAACGCTACCAAAACGCAAGTATGTTTGTTCACCGCCAAAAGGAGTCCGTTCAATCTGGCCCCCCTAACTTTTCGGAGTGCGTCTGTATAAGGCAGTCTCAAGCTTCTTGGCACGAAGCTAGCGCGAATCTGAACTTCGGCGCCTACATTTAGTCGAAAGCTCAAACTGCGGCAAGAAAGCTGGGTATCCGAAGCAAGGTAAGAATAGAATAGAATATGTATTTATTCGTTAATGCACATACATAAACAAATAACAACAAACAGCTTAACAATTAATTAAACAGCTCAACTGCGCTGAGCATGCCCTTAGCGAAAGGGTAACTAACTCAGCATATTATTATGCTGGGTGTAAAACACTAAGCGCTGGTTTTCACTTTCAGTAGGCAGTTACACACGGATGAGGGTAGTAGGTAGGTAGTAAATAAATAATTTTATTCTATAAAATGGGCATTTCTAAGTGTGTAATAAATAAATAATATAAAATAAATATTTTCTCACAGAGAAAGCGGTATACGGAGCGGTAGCGGTTAAGCGGTACTTCAAGCCTGTACAGCTTTCAATAAAATTATTATGCATGGCATGGAGTATTACTGTCACTTTTGGGATGGCTCAGTCAAATACCAACTTGCCAAACTTTACTCTGTAGAGCGCAGAGTCATTAGGCTTATTGGTGACGATAAGGTGGTTGCCAAGCTACATATCCTGGCCCACCGCCGCAAAGTTGCATTGCCCACCATCTCCCTTCTTCCATCGGGAGACTAGACGTACTGCAGGTTATCACTAATACCTTGTCGATGTTCCACACATTCGAATGACGTGCTTTGCTAAATCTTTTATTATGCGCACAGCCAAGGAGAGGAACTCCCGGGCCCTGCGTCGATTTTCCCGAGTTTGAATATCCCCAACCTATTTATTATGTCGGCTATGACGCGAGTAAAAAGGCTTCTTCTGGGAAAGTTCGTTTCATCGTCGACCTCATCTCTGCTCATAGAGCAAGATTGAGGTCAAGACTAAGCCCATTTAAAAAAAGGTGAAAAAATTGCTATAAAATTATAATATGTGTAGGTATAATTATTCGATTATCTGCATCGGATGCCCTGGCTGGAAACCTTCAATTCAAGGCATCCACAGGAAAGTCTAGTTATGCAGTCGACAACCTCCGGCAGACATAGAACTTACAGTTGCAGCGCAGTGGTGTATGTGGTGGTGGTGGTGCGCGGTTTTAGTTCTTTAACATACAAAAAGTATTCTTAAAGAAAGTAAAAAATCAGTAAATAAAGCCAGAGACAAAAATTCTAAAGCCACTTAAAATGTGGTCACATTGAGTTGACCTATAAGACATGGGTTGGTAGACTAGGTACTGTAATTTTTCAAAATATTTGTATTCAATAAATGTACCTATTGCATCCTCAGGTCAAATAACCACTTAACAGGATAAGTTAGGTTACCAATTACCATATATAATAATTATGGTACTTAGGTACCTACCTACCTACATGAAACTCAAAATCTTTATAAAATATTTAGTACCTACCAACACACTTGGCCAATAGCATGCAATAATACAAGCTATTGGAGAATACACTTTTTCTAGCTGATGATTTTCTTTCTCAACGCAATTTCGGAAGAGTTTACCCACAAAAATTATTATTAAGTACCTTATTGTATTACTGAGCAGTTTTATGCGTGATACACTAATATAGCGGTAACATAGGGCGGTAGACAAAGATTACGTTTCTTCAGGGTAGTATCATAATGTACTCTGTGGTTCCTAAAGTCCATTTCACGCTTGATTTCACGAAAGAAGCCCCGCAGACGCAGCGCTGTATTCGCGCGACTTAAGTTGCTAGAGTCTGTCAAGCGAGTCTAGTCCCATGAAAAGGCGGCAAATTCAAAAATCTTTCAGGTTTCAACACTGATATAGCACGCTGAAAACTTATTGATACTTGAATTTTAAAGTAAAAGGGTTGTGGACTCGACTCGCTTGACAGACTCTATCAATAAGTTTTCAGCGTGCTATATCAGTGTTGACACCTGAAAGATTTTTGAATTTGCCGCCTTTTTCATGGGACTAGACTCGCTTGACAGACTTTATCTCTCTCCTCTCTCTCCATATCTGTCAAAGGACTTCTTTCGTGAAATGGATTTCTTTATTAATTATAAGTAGACCATAAGGTAGACCTATAAGTAGTGTCATCTAGCAGGTATTTCATTAACTAAATAACGCAGTGTGGCCAGTGTGTAACATTTACTGAAGCATAGATCTATTCATAGAAGGAATGCAAGCAAAATATACAACAGCTAATAAAATAAAACAACTAGTTCTCTCACCATTAAACCGTGAACTCATTATGAATCTAAAATAATTATTTTAGTCTTTTTTAGTTATCTGTACTAACCATAAGCAAGCGAAATGAACGCACCAATCAACAGGCACCGAAGTCTGAACGAATGCTTGCGTCAAGTGACAAGTTATGTCAAGAATATGACAGTTTTCCTTTTTATTTATCTCGTAATTAACAAATAGAAAGTGAATTGCGAGTTTAAAATATAATAAATAGAATAATTAACGATAGAAAAACACACAAAATATATAAGAAATACGGATCAACAAGTGATTGTACCGTTTTTGACTAAGGTTCAGGTGTATGTATGCTAACATGTTACCCACTTACTTTTACTCTTTGGCCTAAAATTATTGATACTAAACTCATTCACTTCATCAGTGATTCTTGTTATTTATTGCCCATATTGTAGCAATTGTTTTTCTCCCTTGTATTGTTCTTATGTTTGTTTATATTGGGGATTCATGTTCCCTAATATCGTTATTATTGTATTGTCCAGTGAGAGTCCAGACATGGATTTATAATTCATGCGACTACTGCCCCATTTATTATTAATTGGATGTCCCTATTCAGCGTTACAGTTAGTTTATTTGGCATCATTTGTCTCGTGTCCTCTAACTTTGACATTATATCAAAGGTTAAACAAAAATGTAGTTAAAAACTTTCACTTGCAGGTAACTAGAATGTCTTTGCCATAACGAATTAATGGAAAAATTGGCTGAAGCAAACAAACAATAACAAAGACATGAGTGCAGGTGGGCCACCGATGATGAATAACTTGCCACCTGGAGTCAATATGGACAACAACTTGTTGCCCGGAGGTCCCATAATAAACCCTACAATGAATAGAAATAGGAATAATAATCAAAACCCTCTGTTTAATATGAGAGAGAGGTTATTTCATGCATTGTTTTTCAAGTTTGCACTGGCATATGCTCGAACCTTTCCGAGGCCTGTTAGAAGATTCTTTGAGTTCCTTGTACTGTTGAAAGCACTGGTTGCGTTTTTTGTGCTTGCATATATACACATAGCATTTTCAAGATCTCCTACAACATGTTTGAACCATGTGAAGGACTCGTGGCCTAGGGATGGCATTTTGAGGGTTGAGATACTGAGGAACCCGGCACAGGATTATACTATTGAACAGAGTTATGCCAAGGAGAGGAAACTGAAAAAGGATAAAGAAGAGCTGAATTCTATGTTAGGGATGTTAGCCACTGAGGGGTAAGTTATTGTTTAAAATGATTGTAATTTATTGTTTCACTGTACTCTGGGCAATGACAAGCATATTATTATTCTATAAATATTTATTTAAAAAAAAAAACAAAAAAAAAGTAGTTTCTGTAAAGAATTCTGGGCTTAAAATCAGAAGAATAAGTTTTATGATTTGCAAACCAGGACCTAATTTATTCCAAAATTCCTAAAAAAAAACATGTTAGACTGGTTTAACATTTTTGATTAGGTACTTTAAAGTAAATTATGTAAATTAAACTTCATCAAAATTCTGTTATTGTCGCAAAATAACTAACCTTTAAGATGGCATATGCATGACTTGGAGGATTAAAAATGGATCTTAACAGAATGAACAACTTAAGATAAAAGCATGTCAGTTCACGGTATGTCTGTTATTTTAAAATGTGAAGGGTAACAAGACATACAGTAACAATAACTGGAGCTCTTAAATACAGGCCTTGGCTTAGTTTGGACTCCAGATCTCCTACAAATTACACTTTGTCAAAATTTCTGTGTCTGACTGTTTCATGTAATTGATCTGTGTGTTGATATGTAATTTGTGGAGATAAATAAAGATTTTTATTATTAATTATAAATCAGTATCGACTAACCTAGATTTATCATTAACACTGAAAACGGGATACATACCTCGTTTACTTTGTGTTTCGAACTCCCGATATCCGTGATCATGGCACTTATATCTTTGCCGAAATATCGGGAGCTCGAAACAAAAAGTATATATATCCCATTTTAAGTGTTAATGACAGTGTCAGTGACCATGTCAGTTTAAAAACTTAAACCTAGATTTACCTTGCTTTGCCTTAAATCTTGCTTGAAGCTCTAATAATATAAATAATTTACTTCAAAAGTAATTGTTAACACCATAACCCACTTATGAGATATTGTAAGTCATAGGTGAAATATTTATGTATGTACTTATTTAGTTTTGGCACACTTTCTTGACCTGGTTTTTTTGATTCTATTATATTCAAGTATAAGGTACGATTTCAGACTTTTCAATTATTTATGAGTTTTTGTACAAACTGTAATTAATTAATATGTTAATTGATACTTCACTATTATGTAGTAGATTGTGATTTGATTTTTTGATTGAGTGTTATTGTGTCTTAACACGGTCCACGTAATTCATTAATGAATTTCATTGTTCCAATCAGTGTTTCTCATTTGTTCATAAAAATTGATGAACACTTGGCAACATAGTACAGTGTGGTGTAATTTGTAAGACTGAAAAAAAAACAAAGTTCATCTCTGTGCTATTAGTGTTTTTGATAGAACTAATTTGCAATTCAGATTTTACACGTTAGAAGGATAGATTATCCTAACTATGATTTTATTCAGTCATTGAACCTCTTTCTTACTTTAGATAGCGAGTATACTACTCTCAGAAGAGATCTAAAGTAAGAAAGAGGTTTGTCGCCCTCTGCAGCATTTAATTTTGATGCCATATCAGCAAGACATAGCCAATATTCTGTGCTTAGTGTTGTCACTCTCAATAAAAGATGTTAATTTGCATACCAAAATATAGCTTACTTTCAATTTTTTTATGAATCAAGGTTGCTGTACTATAGACCAGTTTCAACCCACAATAAATGTTCTTGAGACTCTTCAGTATAATTTAAAATGCATGATTCAGCGAATTCTGCTCAATGATCTTAAAAACTCTTTTTAATATCGTCATTTCCAGGTTCATTAACATTGAATCATCAACTAATGATGATATAGACGATGATGATGATTACATACGAGATGGAACTGACTATGGCAACATCACCCGAGTCCATGATGAAGCAGAAGCACCGTCACCTGACAAAGTCGTAGAAACTGCATATGTGAAGCCTGAAGGGGAAGGCAGCACAGATGAGGAGACAGATCTCAATGCGACCATAGTGTCTGCAGAAGATGTAGAACCTTCCTCCTCTATTTGGGAGGGGATAATGGGACTTGTTGAGGATATTGATAGAGATTCAAAATTGGTGGATGTGAGTATAACATTCTATCTATAGCTATAGACACTGTATTGTCCCCTTATAGGGCTAGGGCACCCCTTCCTTTTTCCACATACTATTACTCTAATTAATGGCTGACTAGCTTTCACCCTTGTGCCTTGAATAATAAGGTTGAAAGGTGGTTGAGTGTCAGTGAACATTGTGGTACCTCTATTCTACACTAATGTGGGCACGTCCTTTTATTATTTTACCAGTAACTATGATACACAAATGATCTCTATTATTTTTCATATACCTACTTACCTTCCGTTATTTGGAAGGTTTTCCTTAAAAGTAACCATACATATACCTTGTGTTTTACTAAAAACCAATCATTATGAGACCTAAAAAAGTATGTAGAAAGAAATATGCAATCAGTGCTCAAATAAGTAAGCTTTGTGGTCAACAAATCTTATATTCCAATTATTAAAGTATAAATGATAATTTAATTGTTTTGTTTATCCCACAACTGAGTGCAATAGAGCATTGACCTCAGGTAAACATTCAGATTAAAATTGTTGTTGCTGCCCAATCTTATCAAGTATCTGTTAGTTGTACTGAGTTACTGACTGACCTACATGGAAATGTGTGTCATGAAGATTCCTAAGAATTATGTTATTTACTACTAGCTGTGCCCCGCAGTTTCACCTGCTCGAATAATTGGAATAGGGTAGACGACTAAAAAAATCTAATTAGTCCGTCAGATAGATTTCCAAAAAATATTGAACACGTATTTTTTCTTTTTTCACGTAAACAAAAAATGAAGACGATACAGCGCTTTGAAAAGTCGTGCAACGTCACAGCTTGGTACAATTTTACGAGACTATGACGTCAAAAGCCCCCTCTCCATGATCTTTGACAAGCTTTATTTTCGTCAATTTTTATTATTTTGATAAAACAAAAAACACGTATCCAATATTTTCCGATAATCTAACTGACGGACTAAACAGAATCATATTTTTTTTAGTCAGTCGTCTACCCTATTGTAGCATATACATTCCTCAAAAATAGCGTCAACAAATGCGACAAGATTTTCTTAAAATAAATTATTATTTTATACCCTTTGAACCAAAAAAATATTATTTTTTAAATATTTGATTAATTTATTTGGTTTTAATTATAAGTATAGCGAAAGTAAAACTATTCTCCGATAATTATACAGATATAAATGTGTATAATTATATTATCAGAGAGTTTTGTGAAGTGTATTAGTTTTAGTTTAGACTCTGATGCCAATATAATATTAACAAGGAGCTTATAGCACTCGATTCGCTTCGATTCGATAAATCTGACAGTTATTCTCGATAAAATGAGCTTTTATCGAATCGAATCGATGTCACAAGTACGTAAATGATATTTTAACGATCGGTAGATAACTCTAAAATTTAAACGATTTTATCGAAAATGCAAGTACGAAACGACATTTTGACAGTTTGACATTCCGCCCACGATAAATCTTGTCGACGCGTGTTACGTACTTCCAAATTCGATAACAAGCTCGATAAAACTGACAACGATAACGATCTCGATGTCTTATCGATGCAAAGTTCGTACTTGCACTGCTTATTTTTGATTAAACGAAAGTGCCTGACATGGGCCTATTTGAAATAAATGGATTGAGTTTGAATTTATCACATGCAGTGATAGAATAGTTTTCAGCAGTGATTTTTTTACTGGGTGTTGTTAGCAATAATGAGATCAAGTATATCATGAGAGGTAACAAACAAGCTATAAATAAGTAGGTAAATGAGCGTTCTTTCCTGCTCTATTTACAATGATAAGACCTGTTTTATCGACCATACTATGTACGCCTTTTTAAAACCCGATAAAAATCTACAAAGATTAGAAAAGGCTTTAAATTGATGATTTCAAATCCATTAGACAAACATTAATTTAATGTTAGTTTACAGTAGGTAATCATTTAAACCGTTATGCGTGTTAATAATAACCTTACGCCTTGCATGTATCCTGATAATTATCATAATTGTGTATCGTATGATTGTGCACTCAGGATGACTTAATTTCATATCCATTATCGGTATTATACATGCGTAAACTCTCGCCTTCTTACTTTGGGAGTAGGTAGAAAATACAGAACGCTACCTTTTAATGAGCTCTAGCTTAGGTCAAGTTCACACATACATCTATTGGACAGCGGGACAACTAAATATTGACTAATCAGTTGTCACTCGCGCTAGCCATTTACGAGTGCTAAGCACCTAATCTCTCTGAAGAACTTCACGAATTCGACATTTTTAATACGAATAATACTAATATCAAATCAAATCATTTATTAATTTGCGAATATGGGTACAAAATAAAAGGTCGAATATTATGAAAGTCATCAAGACGCGGCATTACAATTATCTCATCTTGCATAATTATTATCTCATATCACTTGCATATATTTTTTTCTCACATTATATTTCATAAAAAAAAGAATGAAATTGTGACAAACTGAATTGTAATTAAATTGTCCTGTTTTTTAATTTCAGGAATCTGATGAATCAGCTTCTAACGAATCTTCAAAAGGTAAATATCTACAATACTTTTAGTTGAACACAACTGAGACATCATTCCATTATAATACCTGAATTATTTATTTACTAGCTGATGCCCGCGGCTTCACCCGCGTGGATGTCGTTCAAATTATATACTAAAACCTTCCTCTTGAATCACTCTATCTATTAAAAAACCGCAACAAAATCCGTTGCGTAGTTTTAAAGATTTAAGCATACAGACAAACAGACAAAAATAGCGACTTTGTTGTATACTATGTAAGGATTTAAACTTTTCGCACACAAAATAAAGTTACAAAGGCGGACTTAATGCCTTACATGCCTTCATGTTTACATGATAATAATTATGTTTTCTGTTATCCTCAACATGGAAGGCATCCACATTATGTTAGGACAACTATTCAAGAATTTGGTATAACCAGCCTTACCAAGGGGTATCATATTAACTAGTTTTAACTGAGTTGTGGATGTCAGATAGGCAGTCGCTCCATCTATCTATTTAAATAAAAAGAGAAGTCCTGACTGACTGACTGACTGACTGACTCATCAAAGCCCAGCCCTAACCCTTGGACCTAGAAAGCTGAAATTTTGCACAGAGGTTTCCTTTATAATGTAGACAAAGAATATGGAAAGATTTTTCGAAATTCAACCCCTAAGGGATTTAAATAGGGGAATGAAAGTTTGTATGGAAAGTCGGTTTTTTCACGCAGGCGAAGCCGCTGGCAAAAGCTAGTATAAAATAAGCCAACTCCAACATAGTTAGCAAAAGGATGCCGATGATTCAAGAATTTAGTTTGTATTCATAATAAACTTATGTTGGCAATCATGTTGACATTAATCACTTGCTTGTATGAATAACAAAGAGCCACACAAAAAAACGTCAATAATATTAAAATAACGGAATTATGACCTTCATATTTTGAATTCAACCTTTCGAAATCGAAATATTGACTATGCAATGAATATCATCAATTCATCAACTGCCTTGTCTCTTCCCAAACTATGTTGGGGCTGGCTTCCAGTCTAACCGGATGCAAATGAATACTAGTATTTTACCTGGAGCGACTTATGCGATAAACGTAAGATTTATTCCAAGATGTGATAAGTAAAGAAGCATATAAAGGGCTTCGTTTGACGTCAAAACTAATAAGCTTATTCTAATGCCACTCGTATGTCAATAATTAATATATTTTTGCACAACAAATATAGACAAAACAAATGTGTAGGGAAAAGTAAATATTTTACAGGCACAGTCCTAATGGACTATTATTCAAAAATAAAACGCTGTTGTGTGCAGCTGAAGGCCAACAATAGGGACAAAAACTTTCGAACTGTCATATATTAAGAGGTTTATCCAGTCTTACCCAGTATTGACTGGGTTGTGGAGGTCAACTGGCAGTGGCTGGCTTCATGTAAAATACTGTTATTCAGTTGCATCCGGTTAGACTGGAAGCTTTTCCTAACATAGTTGGGAAAAGGCTAGGCAGATCATGACAGTGTGACTTACTTTTATGTTCTTTTATATCAAACAAACTGCTAGACTAATATTTTTCTCCTTTTCAAATTCCAGAAGATGAAGACTACATACTCGAATATTCATTGGAGTATGGTTTCCTACGTCTATCGCCCAGCGCCCGTCTTCGCCTCAAGATACCTGTTAAAATCGTCACATTGGACCCTGTAAACGATGCTTGCTTCGGGGACCCTTTCTCGCGGTTCGTGCTTGACGAATTCCTGGGATATGATGACCTGCTTATGGCGTCTATCAAGACTTTGGCTGAACAGGAAGATAATAAAGGATACTTAAGGTATTTCTATCATTAATGTTACAATATTTAACGGATATACAAGATGGTGACGACAATAAATGAAAACACTGGTTCTACTACTTCATAGGAATATGTTTAAACATAACATAACAATCTATCACGATTGTAATCCCTGAAGGGTTAGGCAGAGGTGTATCTTATAGTACACCTACATTTTGCCAGTAATGTGGTGGGCTTACTCTTGACCTCAATCTTGCCCTAAGGGCAGAGATGAGGTCGACGATGGAACGAGCTTACCCAGAAGAACTATTGCCATCATCTGGGTACAAATCCTGACTCCGTGGCTGCTACTGAGAATTTTCTGCCGAAAACCCAATAACACTTTGCCCGACCCGGGAATCGAAACCAAGACCTCATCCTCAAAGATAATTGACCCTAAATCAAGTTCCCTAATCCGATCTTTGCGTAAATGGGACATTACAGCTCCAAACAGACATTAAAGCATAATCAACCCTAAAACTGATTGAACTGTAAAAAAGAAAATGACCGGTTCAAAAATATTCACTTTTCACATGAAGATCATACTATTTTACACTTTAATCTGATTTCATATTTGACGGTACGGTTAGCGCAGTGGCTGAGCGATTAACTGCTGCGCTGAGTGTCGCAGTTTCGATACCCGCTCGTAACAAATACAAAACAGTTTGTAAACGCACTCACGATACTAGAGAAATTCATAGTATGGAGCAAACAATAACAACAATAAAAAACATTGTTTCAGAAATGTAATCACAGGCGAGCACTACCGGTTCGTGTCGATGTTGACGGCACGCAGCTCCTACATCGCTGCCTTCTTCATCATGCTTGTCTTCGTAAGTCAGCCTTTGATTTAATGAAAACTATACCAAAATAAAACAACGTGGGGAGGGGACGCCCTAGATAGACATACACTGACCTTATTGGCGAGGTTCTGCAGAAAGGGCAGGTGCGTAGTAGTCGTAACCGGCGTGCGTGTATGAATGTGGACGAGGCAACAGGAGTATGTAAGGATCGTAGGTGGCGTTCTGTGGTTTCTGCCTATCCCAATGGGAAAAGGGCGTGAGTTTATCTATGTATGTATCGGCAGTTCACTGAATTAACCTGTTCCTGCCTGTTCTTCTTATAGGCCGGCCTGTACAATGATTATAAAACTTTACTTCGGCATATTTTGGCATATTTTATACACAAATAGATCGTGCTAATAAGAGAGCTGGATTACTATGGCTAAATCGATGGGCCCCGCTACGAGAAGCTATAATTTTCGTAAACAAAGAACTTCTACTAAGTTACGTAGCGACAAATCAATCAACAAATAATTCCAATTTCGATTCGTTTGCGACATAAAGCGCTGTCGTCTATTGTTTTGTCGTACTGAAAGGCGTCTGACATTATGGAACGTTCCAGTACCATAAAACAGTTGACGAAACCGCTGTTTAAATCGATAAAATAAAACCCGTCCAAGTGAAAATACTTGTTTGTATCATAATAAATTTATTACACGTATTTCATTTTGAGTTGATTGAGGTGACGAGTGATAGAGACGTATGGAAGAAGACATGCTGCGCCGACCCCAAATGATGAAATTGAAAAGCAACATGACAGTTACCTGCCAATTCGAATGCTTAATTTGGGCGTTATTGATATTTCAGAACAAAACAATTTCATTTATCGTAAAGCGAATCCTAATCTAATCTATTTAAGTCGTGAGTAAACAGGCTTCTACTGGGTAAGCTCGTTCCATCGTCGACATCATCTCTGCCCTTAGGGCAAGATTGAAGTCAAGAGCAAGCCCATTTATAATAAAAAATAAAAGCGACTTTCTCACATTTTTACGGTTTCGATGTCAAGCTCTTACTTGAAGGTAGATGGCGTTCTAAGTTGGTAAATGTAAGCAACTCTCACCAACTCTACTAAGGTCAACGACAACGTCAACATAGCGCCATCTAGTGCCGAATAGCGGAGCTAATTTACTTTACAAAAGAAAGTGTACTGGGGAGAGTTGTGTTCCACGCTGTACATTCGTCAACTCCCCTAGCGTCGAGTAGCTGAAGTTATTGATAGCCGCGTTTTGTCGAAAGTTTTGGTAGTAGTTGACGTGTGAAGGATCAGATGGCGCTTTTTACACGACTGCCCCAAAAAAAAGAGTGTTATGTTTTTTTTATAATTTTTTCCATACACTTCCCGAAAACTGGCTTTTATCGCACTATGATTTGATTCGATACGGATTTTTTTCATTTATTACAACGTAGGGCGGAAAAAAGACCCACAGATATACTAAGTCATAATTTGACGTTAATCGTATATCGCATATCTTCGGCGTTATTGTTTTTTAAATCTCATTGTACCATAGTGCGGCATTACGGCGTAAATAAAAAAAATGCAAATTGTGTTTATAAATAAAATATTATACAAATATGTACTTTTATGCACAAATTAACATATTTGTGTTCATAATTCAATAATATCTGAATTTTCTATTTTCGTATGGCTGTACGAAAATAGAAAATTCAACGTTCTTCATTACCTTTGCTTCTCCTTATAACTGGCGAAAGCAATGCGGGAAAAGACAATTTTTTTCATTTTCTAATTATTAAAGATAAAATACCAATCGAATTGAGAACCTCCTCCTTTTTGGAAGTCGGTTAAAAATACTTTTCGTTTAATTATTTTATGTCTTCGAAGTGTATTGAAAGACGTCATTTGATACACATGGGCATTTGTTACTGCAGTTCTCGGCTGCTACTGCGGCTCGGGTGTGAATTATGCCTCGACTGCATTTACGAAGTTTCGCACTTATATCAGTGTAGGTACTATTTTTAGTTCAAAATAATAATAATGCCTTTTGAGACCCTCGGCGCAGCTTTTTTTAGGGTTCCGTAGTCAACTAGGAACCCTTATAGTTTCGCCATGTCTGTCTGTCTGTCTGTCTGTCTGTCCGTCTGTCCGTCCTCGCTTAATCTCTGTGACCGTTAGCACTAGAAAGCTGAAATTTGGTACCAATATGTGTATCAATCACGCCGACAAAGTGGTAAAATAAAAATTGGAAAAAAATGTTTTATTAGGGTAGCCCCCCTATATGTAAAGTGGGAAGTGATTTTTTTTTTAATTTCAACCCTAACGTGTGATATATTGTTGGAAAGGTATTTAAAAATGAATAGGGGTTTACTAAAATCATTTTTTGATAATGTCAATAATTTCGGAAATAATCGCTCCAAAAGTAAAAAACAAAGCGTCCCCCCCCCTCTAACTTTTGAACCATAAGTTTAGAAAATACGAAAAAAATCTGAAAAGTAGAACTTTATAAGGACTTTCTAGGAAAATTATTTTGAACTTGGATGGAAACAACAGATGGAAACTGCAGTTAACCAATATAATTTGGTCCCTGAATCGTATGAGCGCCTATACAATCCAGAGGTCAAGTTTCATTGGCCCGTATTTCAAACAAAAAAAGAATTATTACTACGGAACCCTACACTGAGCGTGGCCCGACACGCTCTTGGCCGGTTTTTTCATACTTCTTTATTAGTCGTAATTTTAGTAGTCATTCCTTTTCCAACCATATCATCTTTCACACAGTCTACACATCGTTTCATTGCCAATCTTTTAAAGCATACGTACTTACAACTTTTCTCACAACATCTCAAGTGTCTTTAACATTCAAACACTAGTGTTAAACTGTGGCAAAAGGTATGAGTGTACAAAAACGATTGAATACGTGCAGGAAAGTTAATTCATGTAGATTTTTTTTTTCATAAAAAAGAAATGCTTTTTAGGGTTCCGTAGTCAACTAGGAACCCTTATAGTTTCGCCATGTCTGTCTGTCTGTCTGTCTGTCTGTCCGTCTGTCCGTCCTCGCTTAATCTCTGTGACCGTTAGCACTAGAAAGCTGAAATTTGGTACCAATATGTGTATCAATCACGCCGACAAAGTGCTAAAATAAAAATTGGAAAAAAATGTTTTATTAGGGTAGCCCCCCTATATGTAAAGTGGGAAGTGATTTTTTTTTTAATTTTAACCCTAACGTGTGATATATTGTTGGAAAGGTATTTAAAAATGAATAGGGGTTTACTAAAATCATTTTTTGATAATGTCAATAATTTCGGAAATAATCGCTCCAAAAGTAAAAAACAAAGCGTCCCCCCCCCCTCTAACTTTTGAACCATAAGTTTAGAAAATACGAAAAAAATCTGAAAAGTAGAACTTTATAAGGACTTTCTAGGAAAATTATTTTGAACTTGGATGAAAACAACAGATGGAAACTGCAGTTAACCAATATAATTTGGTCCCTGAATCGTATGAGCGCCTATACAATCCAGAGGTCAAGCTTCATTGGCCCGTATTTCAAACAAAAAAAGAATTATTACTACGGAACCCTACACTGAGCGTGGCCCGACACGCTCTTGGCCGGTTTTTTTGTATAACACGTCTTGGTATGGAAGAGCGGACGGCTCTTCTACCTATCACAGGCACTATCAGCCTAATAGAGGATCCAATCATACATTTTTTGTTTATACCTTTACCTTGTTTTACCAATAAACTATTTTATTAATTTCAAAAAAGTCTGTCTACACTATCAATGAACTTAAAATTGATCATCACTTTCCTGCCCCTATGCCATTTTCTTTTTTAAAATTTTAATATGTTGTACTAAAATATCCAAGTGATACTAATACTTTAATCTTAGCAAACAGCTTCGTAAATTGTCAGTTTAACTTTGCCAATTTGATCTGAGTTTGCCAAGTACAGACGGCTACACATCAAGCTATACATTTCCTATTTACGCTGATCTCGCACTGTATGAAAATCCTATACAATGCGAGACCAGCTTATACTGGAAATGTATAGCTTGATGTGTAGCCGTTTGTACAACAATTTCAATTAAAAAAAAAACTATTTAAAATCGGTGACTTTGTTTTGTTTCATTGACTTTTTTACCACCGACTTTCGAAAGTAAAGTTATTTTAGATGTTTAAATTGTGTTTTTTTGGAAGTCGGTTATTTTTTTGCAAAAAGTTATTTATTTTACCCTTCTTAGTTGTACCACACAACCGATTTTGATGATTTTTTTAGGGGACTAGTCGGAAGGAAAGTATATCCTTTCACATTAAAAAATACTTATCAAATTGGTTCACTTGAGAACTACTTAGGTATTTGAAGTCGTTTAAAAAACGCTTACCGAAATATTCCTAATATTTTAATCCAAAAACCAAGGCGTCCCAAGAACGTGTTGCATTTCACAAAGACATTACAGATCAATTAATAGGTTATCGCGAGGTGCGGTCCCTACCCCACTAAAATCAGGCTCTCTCCGAGTTACAGTTACTGCTCTTTTATGACCCTTTCAAAGTTTATTACGGTTCCAAATTCTGACGCCCGCTCAGACTCTAACCTGTCTTATGTTTGTTTTACAAAACTCTTACGTGAATAGCCACTTCTGTGTTTTGAAACTCTCAGGTGATGTCGGAAGTTTGGGTTGCATCTAAATTTTGATGAGCACGAATTGTTTACAAGACACTTGCGTCGTAATTCGTAATGTTTTGGTGGGATTGGATGCAGAAGTACTTACTTACTTAAGTACAGAAAACTTAAATGATAAACCCCTCCAGATCTCTAATCGCAAAATCAGCCGACAATGCTCCCACTGCTGGAACACAGGTCTTCTCTGTGAAACCCATTCCAGGTAATATGCCTTCGATTTTTTGGTTCTTAGACTTTTCCTTACGGTGTTTTACTTCATCGTTTTATGAGCAGTGGTGATGATATAATTAACACAAATTAAACTAGGTACCTGATCGACGTCTGTAAAGTAGGTCGTATTTTTTCTATGTTCTAGCAAAACAGCAGTGGTAAAATACTTGGGTGTTTTACAAAATTCAACTGCAAAATAATAGGATAACAGTTTTGAGTAGTTGGTAATAGAACGCGAAGCCAAGCCATAGTAATCCATTTTGCTCAGATTACTTCCACAACTTATGCAAACTAAACCGGCAGAGGATGCTATTGCATTAAAACGAATAGAAAAAACTTCTAAATTGTTTTTAGTTTTATTTAAGATAATAATAATATTCCACAACTATCACACAACGCCATCTAGTCCCAAGCTAAGCAGAGCTTGTGTTATGGGTACTAGACAACTGATAAACATACTTATATATTTCTAAATACATACATATTATAGATAAATTACACCCAGACACAGAACAAATGATCGTGCTCATCACACAAACATTTGTCCTGGGTGGGAATCGAACCCACGACCTCCGGCATAGCAGTTAGGGTCACTAACCACTAGACCAACAGGCCAGTCTAAAGATGAAAGCATTTTATTTCCATTATTTTTTCTGTTCTTCTGACTACTTTATCTTGAACGTATTTTACTAATTAAACTGAACGCGATCAACACAAATAAACCTCGTTCATGCGCAGTCGCTGTCATTAATTATGACAATCGTTGAAAATCGCCCTTACTTAACTAAATTCAACGCCTGTAACAAAAAGACAAGTTTGTTTTTCACAATAATTCATTTGGAAACACCTAATGGAAACGCGTGTTTTCATTCAGTCACGTTGACTGTACTTACCCATCACGTTTTTTTCCTTGTCAGAAAAAAAGTTAACCCTTAATTTCGCAACAGTTCTGCTAATGTTATTTTCGTAAAATATAAAGACCGTTTTTTCGCAGTACTTGTTACGCTTTGAGGGTTCTAGTATTGTTGTTGCTACAAATATAGATTTAAGAAGCTTTGATTGCGCAAGACTTCTGGAAATATTCCTTTGACAACTTATGTGGATCGTCAGTACCCAGTAGCTTGTTATTTTTAAGTGTCAGTATTGTTATCGTAAAAGCAAACAGGCATTCTGTTCCTACTAGCTCTATTTCATGTTCCAAATAGACTTTGATGAACAACAGTATCATATTAATATTGATTTCCATTATTTGTCAGTGTGCGTATCATGTACGGCGATATATCGGCATTGTGTATGACAGGTTACATGCAATATACGTTAGAGGAACTAATTCCATAGCTGACGTCAGTATCCGGAGAAATTGCATTAATCAATTGTCAAACGGCCCACGTATTGCCTAACATATATCCCGTTTCACATGCTATGCCGTTGTCAAAGCTCAAAGTGGATTGGGGACGTTGCATACGAGATATCTATTAATGACTTCGATACGGCTTCGGACATTGAAAAGATTTTCGTAACTCGATTTGCGTATTGCGTTGATGCAAGGTTGTTGCGCTTAAATTCGGTAGGACATTGATTCAATGCAGCGGGCGAATTGGCGGTATATGGTTTCATTCCAATGGGATCAACTGTATCGTGTGCCCCTTTTCGGACGGAATAAAGACGCACGGATGGTTTTTTAACACGCTTTTATTAGCTTTACTTAAAAGTTATAACTAATAAACAATGTAGTCAAATCTTGGAAGTATATTTTAGCCTACTTCTAATAGTCATATCGAATTGAAACTTTGTATGTATAAGTAGTTTGGATGACAATAGTATAACTTGGTATCCTAGAGCTGGGGGCCAATTCTCGATTTTCGACATTTATCTCGAGTTCGAGTTCGTAAGTCTATCTCTATGTCTATCAAAAATATCTCTATCTCTACCAAAAAAATTGGAATTGAGCAGAATTCCGTATTCTCAGTCAAAATAGAAATAAATGTCACGAAAATGTCGAGTCGAGTGAAGCTAATGTTACCATTATGAAGAATCGCGCGTTCCGTTTTAGGTAGCTATGAGTGAATGAATGATTTTGTTTTAAAACGCTGACTAAACCTAACTATTTAAGTATAAAAGAAAGAAAGAAAAAGTATTTATTGGTTTCACAAACAAACAAGTAAACATAATTATGAGAAACACTTAAAATTAGGACATAATTTATATATTAAATTTGAATAAGTCCCGTACAAAGCCAAAGTAAAACGAAACGTTTAGTGTAAAAATAATCAGTATGACTTGACAGCTGACTGTCTGTCAGTGACTAATAAAATTATGAAGCAAACAATTATTTACCTTCGTTTTCAGGTCTATTTTAGTGGTATCCTGAATTACAGGAGCCAATAGATCTAAGTATTAGAACCCTTATTAAATCTTTATTTAGTCTGAAGTTTTTAATGACTTCTGTTTCGCTCAACTCGTAAATATCGACGGCGGGATAGCTGTTGTCGCCGTGTATTGGCCAGTTGCTCGCCACTTTCCAACAACTCCGAGATAAAAATGCTAATAAACTCGTCCATCTTTCAGTGGTTTCAAGTCCAATCGTATAGGTACACAAATTACAGAGTCTGTTATCTGCGCGAAGGTCGTCGTTTCAAGAAAACACAATGCAAATCAAAGAGTATAAATCGAATTTCCAGTATGAGATGCCAAGCCGTATTTTATTTAATAACTAAAGAAAAGAAAACACAGTGTACAATCCAAAACTCAACCAATTCACTCAGAATCTATATAATCGACATGACATCTCTACTGCTCAGAAGCACTCGACATGAACTCTAACGTTAGCCTTCGACAAATGTCGAATTCGACATCCCTAGAATAGCAACTTTTAAAATTTCTCGAAAAAATGACGTCATTAGAAATTTTTGTCGAGTTCGACACCATCTCTAAAACCGAGAATTGGCCCCCTGATCTGAAGACATAGGTAGGAAGTGAAGAGTAGTACTCTTCATTGGTTACTAGTAAACCCCTCAAGTTTGGAGTCATAATAATATGATTCATTTAAAAGCGTATATTCGTACTTTTTTCTTAACACTCAATAAATATTTTATTAACGCTTACCTTGGCGGTGAAACATAGTTTTCATTATGTCTAAATGATTTGTTGCTACATTTGATTCCTTTTAAGAGGAAACGCGAGTGGTCTTTTCTCCATACAAACGCTCTCGCCTGTTTTCTTTTTGGTTAATGACCCTAGAGCAATGGTTTTTTACAGAATAATAAATATTAACTATTTCTATGCCCCTATGTTTTCCTTTTTGGTGATAAATTATTTTTATAAGCACTAGAACCCTCAAAAAATGCTCAAAATGGCTTGTTTAGATCGCTGTTAACAGAGTCCTAGTGTACAAATTTGACAACTATTAACGAAAAAAGAAAAACATAGCGGCGTAGTATATAACCTCCTTATTCATTGTCTAAAATATCTTTTAAATTGGTTCAATATTGGAGGAGGAAATAGGCGAGAGCCAAACCTCGAATTCTAACTTTTTTCTACAGTTGTCCTTATCGCACGAATTTGAGGGCAGGAGGACGGAGAGAGACAGCGATAGTAGAAAGAGACAGCACTCGCATTTCCTCTTAAAACCCAAACCTTAATTTATTCTTGAAAACATTATTAGAACATGAAACGGAATCAAATATCAATAAGTAGGTAGAAAGATTTTCCTATCTAACATAATTTCATGTTGTCAAACACAAGTTACTCCGATATTATAGGTACGGAACTGGAATAGCTACCGTACCCACGTTTCAATTCGTACTAAACTTGCAAGTATCGTTACTAGTGCTTCATCAAGGTAAATCCGAATCGTAACAATTCAACCCCGAACTTGGGAGCAGGAACAATGAGGTGTTTGTCGGAGCTCGCGTTTGATCGATCACTGGACCTATAATAAAAGCAGAAGCCAGAGCATTAACCACTATGCCTTTTAATATTAACTGTGGTAGCCGATCGATGTGAGCCGCTCTTTACTTTACGGTGCCGTAAAAACTAACAGTCGGCTCCGAGGATTACGTCCGGCCCATTGCGCTGTTGGAAACCGCACGGTCCGGCGCGCCGTCACACTGTAGCCTGGACCTAGACCAAAATAGTTCGAAGCTCCTCGATAAACTTTCTGTTGTTTAAAAGGCAATTATAAGCCTATGTTCTCGGTCTGATGCTCAAAGTATGCGAGCAAAGCAGTAAAGCGCACTGATGGATTTTCAACTCCTATCTCGGCGTTGTTGAAATTCTAATTTTGATGTCAGTTAATGTTACTAATAACGGTCAAAGTGAATTAGAATATACAGCGTTAATTTTCAATGAACAGCCAAAATTTAAAATTTAAATCTAGATATCAAACCGGCCGTGCGTTTGAAATATTATTGTCAAATAAAATAAAATAATAGCATTCATTTGAAAATGTGTCATGGGCGCAGGCGACCGCCGAGTGGCAATCTGGAATGAAACCTTTAACCTATTAAAAATTTATGTTGTTTTATTTTATTACATTTCAATGTAGGTACCTAATGAAATATTATCAATTCCGAATCATCTCTGAAAATCTGGCCGGTCATTGAAGACTATAACCTGTCTACTACACAACCCTGCTTCACAGAAAAAGGCTATAATTAAAATACACACATGGAGGTATAGGTATAATGCTGCGGCGAACAAAAGCTTGCACAATGAAAGCCGCTGCTGTCAGTGTAAAACAAAAGGCACAGCATCGAAATACAGACCATAGATACCAATCAAACGGTAAGAACGAGCTCGCTGACCGAACTAGCAGCACAACACTCAAGTTGTACAACATGTATTGTGTGTAAAGGTAGCTAGGTCCCGTCCCTGAGGCCGCTATCAATCTTTTCGCCACATCATTTGCTCCCCGCGCCGCCTCGCCGCGATTGAATTTCATTAACGAAACGCTTAGTGCAGATTGAATCCATTTAAGTAACAGTGGGTTTGGCCCTCCTAAATGTATCTACGAACCTACCCTTATGCAGTAACATTGTATACGATTGAAAGCTACAGGAATTTTCAATTTTATGTTGCGTTTTATTAACAGCGTTCATTTTGTGGCTTGGTCACCGTACTTTGTAGAGGGACCTCTGCGGGAACATTTACGGACTGTTCCCACCGTAAAGCTTGGTTATTGGGGAGTATCAGCTTCAAGTGATAAAGGACTACAAAGTGTAGCTTGTAATGGCGAAAAGTACCTCATAAAAAGCTGTGTTTGACAGTTATGTAAATAAAATGAAAAGGGTTCTTGAAAGCAAAAAGAAAATATGATTCTGCAGATGAACATGATACATATTACTTATCCATACCGACTGGAGTTAATTAAACCGGCTGCTTTGCATCGAGTTATTAAATAAATTCTTTGCGTAATTTCCTTGCAACATCTCAAAGAGAGATCTGATTTCTCAGTATTAATCAAACAATTTTATTAATGTTTATTTTGTTTTGCAGACGGTGTCCATATCAATGCTGCTACGCTACGCACACCATCAGATCTTCGTATTTATCGGTAAGCTTTAATTTATGAATTTTATGATATTTGCTTTATTTTCACGTCCTTTGAGAAAGCGGTTTTCAGAAACATAGCTTACGTATTTCATATTTCTACTGAATCCATATTACGTAATGGCTAGATGATATCGCCTTGAATTCTCTAAAGTAGAAGCTGCAATTAGATATTGTGAGGATGATTTCAGTGAAAAATTCTCGAGTCGTGAGCCGGCTCAAGCAAATTCTTTGTAATAACAATAATTGCGAATAGCGCCCGCGGCCGCCACCCACCCCTGTTCTGTGAAAAAATACCGGCTCGGATTTACCTAGCCAATCCCCCCACCGACCTCGTCTTTGATCTGCCGACAATTAGCCAGATAGGAGATAATTTGTTTCTTTCTGTATTTCCTCACAATGCCACTTGCGTAGTGTTTCAATACGATGATTGTTTTAAAATCTTTTAAAATCCCTTTTCCTTGGAAATGAAAAGTCTCAATTTTCTCCAACCAACGCCTTTGTTTGTTATTAAATTCATCGTGGAGGATTTCAGATGAGCTCGGATTACGTTTTCTGCATTTGTAGGTATAATTTGTGAAAAAATAAGCGAGCTTTGGCAGAGAAAATAAATATTGTATTTCCGCAGTATTAGTTAGATATAATTACACGTGTCGTTCGTTAGTGATATCCGGGATGTACGCTACGATGATTTCTTATTACGTGTTAATTTGGACATTTCTTGGTAACTATGGTATATCTACTAATTAAGGAAGTATCATTATTTTCACCCCTCTAATTTTTCCGTGTCACGTGTATTGTGTTATCACTTGCTTCAGTGCACAAAAAACATCGTTAGGAAACCAGCCCCCGTAGCATGGCGATGCTATCTCTATTCTACCAAGAATAGACAAAGATTTTTCCATACAATTTGACATGAAACCTTTGTACAATCTGTCATTTTGTCGATTCTTCCGTCGACAAAACCCGTTTCTTCGGTGGTCATGCTAAGCCGGCAGTATGCCTGAGAGATATTTCTCTACGGCATGTTAAGCCAAGTCAGGGGCCCATAAGTGGCAGAAAGAACCATCACGCGTACCTAAAAAATGACGTAACGAGGTGTAAAGATTTATTCTTGAAAATCATTTCTTTGTAATGAATAGGTACCTATAAAATATTACAGTGTTTGGGTCTGTAATACGCATTTAGAAGCGACAAACGAGGCATCCGCGTACCACCTTCAAGGGACACCTTTTATCATTTTTGTATAGAACCCCAACAGTAAAATAAGATTTATATCTAAAGGAGCTCTTAGCTCGAGTTTGTAGAATAAACTATTCAACTCACAATATCAGATAAGGGTAAATCTGCTCAATGGGATCCAGTTGGTCTCTATGACGACTCATCCCTATGTACCGGTAGAGATGTACTGCGAACATCGCTTTGACGTTGTTTTTAGTTCTCGTTTTTATAAAATATTTTTAAAAAGTACTGTTTTATCGATGTAAAGAGATTTTTTTTTTCATTTTGTGAAATACGAAGATGTTTGCTCGTCTTTGCTTCCAATTTTAGTAGCGATTATCTTTTGCGATGGAAAAATACCGTGGAGTTTTAAAATGGCTGCTTTTCCAAGGAATATTTTTAAAACGCTTAAAATATCCAGCTGTTTTTTTGTGGATTGAACATTACTCAAATACACGATCAAATTATTTATAATCACAGGGGTTATTTTTAACGTATTAGAAAATAGACTGCTTAGTTAGGATTCGAAATGAATCGGGTACTTAATTCCAAAAAAGAAACGTGTGGCAAGTCACATAAGGTCGTCATTAGAAACTATAATCTATAGTTGGGCCTGTAATTCCCAAGGGTGTACTTAGCACCCACGTATCGCTAGTTACGTGAGCGCTATAATCTAATCACACAAATCGTTTTAAATAGCCAACAATACAACCTTAAAAATACATAACCGAACATACACACAAACAATCGAACAAAACGCGTATCTTTACAATAGATTCACCACACACTGGCCTACGTGAATACAAGAGAGTTTAAGTTACAACAAAGAAGGTTTTAACACAGAACACAAACTGTGTGAACCACTCTTCAAGCAGCTTATCGGATGAATAAAAAGATATTTTTATACTTTTAGGTCGCAGATCTGTTGTGTCCTCACATATGGACGCTCGGACGCTCGGACGCTTAGGGGATTACACCCTGTGCAACGTCACAAACGTATTCTGTCCTGTGTTCGAAACCCTTGTAGGGGGTTACCGTATTCTATTCGAATATATTTTCAAAATTCGTACCTGTTTATGAAAGAAATTCTGGGAATTTTACTTTTGTGGGTTAGGTCTTTTGAATACAATGCTTTGGTCTATTGTTAGGCACTGATATTTGTAAAAAAAAATTGGGATTAAAATTATAGAATTAGAACTCATATCTACTCATATGATGTAGTGTTTCATATTATTTATAGATGATTTATTTAATTATAGTGTAACTCATAGCTGATTAATTTGGTTGCCATCACATATTCTGTAACAATATAATAGGGGATCGGACAAAAAAAAACTAATTAGTCCGTCAGATAGATTTCCAAAAAATATCGACCACATATTTTTTCTTTTTTCACGTACCTAAACAAAAAATGAAGACGATACGGTGCTTCGAAAACTCGTGTGACGTCATATGATAGTACCTACATTTTGTACCTTCAAGATACGTTTCAAGCCCCACTCTGTGATCTTTGACGCGCTTTATCTTCGTCAATTTTTCTTGATTTGATAAAACAAAAAACAACATACTTAACTAATATTTTTCGATAATTCAACTGACGGACTAAACAGAATTCTATTTTTTTGAGTCAGTCCGATCCCCTATCATTTTCTTGCCTTTTATCAAATTTATTTTGGGTCGACACATCATTCCTTCTTCTTCCATACTTCTCTATTACTCGTCATGTCATCAGACACCTTCTTTCCTGCTATATTATCCTTGCATGTTCAAACCATTTGGTTTGTAAATCATATTTGATGTACCGGTTGAAGCCTATCAAACACTAGCTAGAATTAATCCGACCAGGTACCATCGCTGTTTCCCTCCATTAAATAGCATACATGCCTTTGCATAACCATCACATTATATTGACAGAAACGTTACTACATGTTCAAATCATTTGATTTGGAAACCATATTTGTAACCAACCGGTACATAGTTGAAATCTCTCAAAGGATGTACAATAACATTGATTTATCGGAAATTCCAACCAGGTAGCATTGCTGTTTCCCTGCATTCAATAATATACTTGCCTATGCATATTCGGTTCGCATCACATCTCTGTATTACCTCAATATTTCGATATCAATTTCTGTTATTAATCGTCACAAATGTTATTCAATAACTAGATTTATTTATTTATAAATTACAAGTTCCTTACACTTAATCAAAGCTCATAATTAGACCTCATGGGGTCTATCTTAGTATGCCATTGGCTTTTATTTTTGCTGGTTGGGTAATCATCAAATGACTGCTACCGTCTCTGAGCGCGCGAGCGCGAGCGCCACGGACGGAGTGTCAGGCTTCTACTGACTAAAAACCACCCATGTTCCTTCTTAGCCCTTTTTGTTCCGGGGCCGCGGTATCTATTTCGAACAACCCGCCGCCACAATAATTAACAGTTATGGTTTATTCGAGTTAATGTAATATTTTTCAGCTTACGCTTTATGTTTTTACTATTCATTGAGTCTCTAATATCTACAGATAATATAATTATGGTTCGTATAGAAAATTATGTTTTTAATGGACCAGGAATTCTTCAACGCAATTCTGTATTACGTTTTCTGATATCGAATCGTTTTTATCCAGTTAAAAACTACGATCAAAAGTTTACTCAGATAAGTACTTTAATGATATTACTAGAAACATTCAATACTCTTCGCTATTCTTTGCTTCAAAGCAGCCGATGTAATTCTTGCTTTGTTTTGTAGTTATACTCGTATTGATTTAATTTGTCATCCATTCATTCACATCCATTATTACAATATACCAAAATGATTGCTAATATCAAATTGACATTTATAATATTAATGCAATGTGGTAGGTATTCGCTTCACTAGACCGTTATTATTATAATTAGTACCTGTTTTATAGTGATGTGACATCCCACGTCGATATTTTGCATACAAAAACTTTTTTACAAAAAATTAAACCGACTTCAACAAAAAATCAAACACAAAAAAGTGAAAAATAAACTTAAGAAGAAAATCAGCTTATGAAGTCGGTGACTTTTGTTTGATTTATTTCATTATTTTGCCACCGACTTCAGAAGCAGATTTTCTTCTTAAGTTTATTTTTCACTTTTTTGTGTTTGATTTTTTGTTGAAGTCGGTTTAATTTTTTGTAAAAAAGTTTTTATTTTTCACTTTTTAGTGGTTCACATGTGCTTACCCCTTCACAGCGTACTGGCGTGAAGTTATGTTATGATCTGGTCTAAACAATAGACAGACATGACATTTCAGCAATCCCAGTTCATTTGTTGAGGAGTTCCGTTGCCTATCTCCGAAGTTCTTCATCAGATCTTCACTAAATTGAAATGGAACCACTCCGAGAATGTACTCTTCCAAAAACTACTCAAATCACTTAAGGGGCCGGTGAACGAACATTTCTCCATACAAACGTAATACCAAAATCATTCGCGATACGAACATATTACCAACTTAAAATTATTTTATTCGGATACAGCCGATATTTATCTAGGTTCCTATTAAACTTTTTTTTTAAAACATTTACTATTTACGAAATGCAAGCGAATTGCATTTCGTCAATAGTAAATAGCAATTCGCTTGCATTTCGTAAATAGTTAATGTTTTAAAAAAAAAGTTTAATAGGAACCTAGATAAATATCGTCTGTATCCGAACAACATAATTTTAAGTTGGTAATATGTTCGTATCGCGAATGATTTTGGTATTACGTTTGTATGGAGAATGTTCGTTCACCGTCCCCTTAAAGTGTGCCTATAAAATTTGAAGAGTTCCTTCTATTTCTCCAGGATCCCATCATCAGATCCTGACTTGGTGATCATGGGACCACTTGGGAAGTATATCCATTCCAACAAAAAAAGAATTTTTCAAATCGGTTAGCAAGCGACGGAGTTATGAGGTAACAAACATAAAAAAAAAAAAAAAAAAAAAAAACAGTCGAATTGATAACCTCCTCCTTTTTTTGAAGTCGGTTAAAAAGAACCGCACGACGCGGTATGCGATGGTCAGACCGCTGTTTTCAGGGCCTAATTTAATTGTTGCCGGTATTCGGTTTATGAAGTTGGTCGTTATTGGGGTTGCGATTGTGCTGGCTTTTTAAGTCATGGAATGTATTGGTTTTTATAAATATTAAGTTCGTTTTTTGTTGACGTTGCATGTCACCATATTTTAATGGCAGCTGTAATTTAATGTCATTAATATAGAAAAGGGTTGGTTCGTAGATGGGTGACCACCTTTTACATACTGAGTTTCCTCCGTGCCTCGGAAAGCACGTTAAGCTGTTGGTCTCGGTTATCGTTTGTAGGTCTTTGGCAGTCATTACAGGTACCCAGTGGCCTAAAAGTTTGACAACCAGTAGCAAGGTGTGTCGTATTACCCATTCTAACTGGGTTGTGGATGTCAGATAGACAGTTGAAAGAAAGAAGAAAGAAAAAGAAAAGAAAGAAATAGTAGATTATTGCATCGAGCACAAAGTAATTTATTATTGCACCGAGTGCCTGATTTAGAGCCTGAGCGTTAGCGAGGGCTCTAATCTAACAGGCACGAGGGCAATATAAATTACTTAAGGCGAGGTGCATAATCTACTTTTCTTTCAACTATTACATAAAGGAATAGTAGATAAAAGAAACTCATATCAAACAGTTAAAAGATTTTCTATACTTAACACTGTCGTCTTCATTTAGAATGTTTTCCGGAGTTAATGTGTCGCTAAATGATTCCATTTTAATTCGAAGCCGAAGCACTCAAAATCAGATAGTATCACACTTTATCGTTTCCAAAAATATTGTCAAGCAAAATTAACAAAGTTCCCCAAAAGTTCCCGCCAAATTACTTTTTTAAACTTTCATTTTATAGTAACTAGTTAGCAACAATCATTTTTTAAATTTGGAACAAGTAGTAGGATAGAAACGAATAATACTTATGTAAAAAAAAAGTATTGATATCGGCTGGCTGAATAGAGCTAATCCATTGAGACTTGCATCGGTGCGATTAAAAAAAATAAACTGTGCAATAATGAAATTTCATACATTTTTATTGCTCTAGAGCACTAAAGACTCGCTTTGTGCTGAGTTTTTAGTGTGATTATGATGAAATTAAAGCATAGTTGGAAGAAAAAATATTTATTGCCGCAGAATTATGGTACAATAAAAAAGCAGTAAACACAACTTACAACTAAAAAAAAATAGGTACAAAAAAGAAAAAAAAAGTTTGAGTTTACATACCAATTTAAAAAAAACAGTTGCTCCATAATCTCCATAATCCGCCATTCGGCTGCATCCGGTTAGACAAAAAAAGTCGATCCCAACTTAATTGAATTGGGCAAGAGCTAATCAAGTGATGAATACAGAAAACATAGTAAAATGGTTTATAAGTTTAAGTAGTCATAAGCACTTTAATACACTACTTACTTAGTTAGATAAAGTTATCTTTAGCTCTTTATCCTCTATAGCTTCTATCTATCTTAAAATACCACAACACAGCATGGTTTTCTGCTTCTTGCACTCTGATTGAGTCACCTTAATTAATACTCAAGGATCAGACAGTCCCGGAAAAAGGGTTGATCATTTCCATAATTAAATATCGGAATAAAGTCGAAGATCCCGGGGAGATAATTAAGTGAACTAAAAGAAGTCCCGGGATATTTTTATCAATCTTTTATTCGACATTATTCGCAGGTATTTTAGATGTTTGTAAATGTCGAAAGCTTAAACATTTTCTTTAGCTCTCTCGTCGCTAATGGATGGTAGGAAAACCAACCGTATTTTAGGATTATACAACAAACGTTGTTTAGTCTGATTTTAATGAACAAAAATGGTTTGTTCGCAATGAAAATATAGTGGGGTACGTTACCGCGAGCGTGTTTTAATAATTAAATGGAAATGAGACTGAATGAAGCGCCCGTGTAGGGGTTGAAAGAGTATTTTGTAAGAGATTGAGGTTAATTTGTGTTTGTTGCTAAACATATACTAATTTTAATATGTAATTCCGCTCAAATTTCATGTAATGTGGTTTATTTATTTAAACTTCATGCACAAGAGTGGTATAATAAGAATATTAAGAATATATTGTTAAGAAAATAAAATAAAATACAATTATCTTATCTTAATTTACGGAAGAGCGGAGTCTCCTACTACAGGCATTATTTGCTTAAAAGGAGACTCCAATCATCAACTAATGTAAGAAATATTGTTTTACGCAAATAAATATTTTGTATTTTTTTTTTTTTTTTGTATAATACATAGGCGGACTTAATGTCACAAGGCATGATTAAATTTGGTTTGGTTTTGGTTTGATTTAATTTTGTTGCTCGTTTGTCTCGTTGGCCGTCTGCTAAGCATGAGGTCTTGGGTTCGATTCTGGGGTCTGGCAAAATATTTGAAACTAGCTTTTGCCAGCGGCTTCGCCCACGTGAAAATGACGATTTTCCATGCAAACTTTCATCCCCTATTTAAATACCTTAGGGGTCGAATTTCAAAAAAATCTTACTTATTCCTTGTCTACACTATAAAGGAAACCTCTGTGCAAAATTTCAGCTTTCTAGGTCCAAGGATTTGGGCTGGGCGTTGATGAGTCAGTCAGTCAGGACTTCTCTTTTTTTATTTATATAGATTTCTTTGTACCAGCCACGGAGTCTGGATTTGACCTAGGTTAATGGCAATAATAGGCACGCCCCCTAGTACGTACTACTTAAACATAACTGGTGAAATGTGGGTGTACTATCAGGTACACCTCTGCCTTACCCTTCGGGGATTACAGGCGTGATGGTATGTTATATAATTTTATGTGACAGTGTTAATATTTAACGTATTGCCCAGGCTTTCTTGTTATAAGAATTTTCACTCGAACAAAAGGTTAAATTTACGTGAATCTGATCACCAGAGCATTTCTGTGAACTCCTCCATATCGACGTGTATGTTACGTTTCTCAGTAATGCTATAACTAAGCGCCTTTGGGTATGTGTTCCCTAAGTATTATTGTTCTATATCAGCACCTATCCCTTGTTAACATGCTGTAGATATTAGTTTAATATTTATACCGTTAAATTATGTACAAAATGTTCTTACCATAACATAGTTTGGCTGAACTTGATCTCAGTATGTACCCACTCATCACGCATCTTACCTATAGGTGCTTTCGTGATATATTTTAGCTTCTCAGAGGCTCATTATAGGGTTCTAAATCTCTCGCCGAATATGTATCCAATTTAATATTCTAACTATAGTTTATGGAGTAAGTGTAGAATTTATACGAAACTTGAGTGCAAGTGTAATTTCCAATTGGTGTTTTCGAGACGTGCTCGCTTGCACGGCTTCACCCGCTCCGCTTACTGCGCTCGCTCCGCTTCACACGACAAATTGCTTCACTTGCTTCTTGAGCGATAAACTTACTATTTGCTACCTTCGAGACGCAATCTCTACCAATTTGCAGAAACGATGTTTCCTTGTATAATTTTCTTGTTAATTACGTAAAGTTTCTGCAGTTATTTTAACACTTTTGGTGCTAAGTACCCAGCTTAAGGGTCGAACAATAATTCGTGTGCCCACAACCCGCCTCCGAGTTGTCACTGTAAGTAGCTAGCTATACCTAGATGACTTGACAATTTTGGGCATACAAAGAAAACATGATATTTTGAACTTGGCAATGCACAAAGACCGCAAAGAAACATGAACCTTCAGTCGGTCAGGTTTTTTTTTTTTTTTTTTTTACGTTATCATCTTCCTGTCCTTGTCGGTTATCCCTACATTTTTTTTTGTCTGAGAAATCATCAAATGACTTCTCGCTCTGGGCAGAGCGCTAGGGAGTGTCAAACTTCTACTGATTAAAAACCACCCATGTTCCTTCTAGCCCTTTGTGCCGAGGCCGCGGTATCTCTTTCGAACAACCCGCAGCCCCGACGGGATCCCATAGTACTTAGTGTCGGTGTTTTTCCATTCTCCTTTGTCAACCACCACGCTATTATTTACCTACTGCTTTTTTTATATCCCACACAAACTAAACCCACCACAAAAAAAAATGTGCCTAGCGAGAAATACTATAGCTTTATTCCTGAGAATATTCTATTCATAAAGTCTAAACTAGGTATTCTGATTTCTTGGAGTAGATACTTATTCATGGACCGTTTATTCTTGGAACTCCATGGAATAAATAGAGCACGCTTTTATATAAAAAGGTTATGCAACAAGTTTAAAAATCTAAAACCCGACTACGAATAAAATATTGGTTTTTGCTCTCCAAGACCTTTCATTTGATACCAAACATGTTATGATTATCTCAATTTAATATTTTTGAGGTAAGTTTTTGACATTTAAATTCCGTCATAAAAAGAATTTATAAAATTTATATAGCCTATGTCACCCGGGCTATTCTTACGAATCTATTGACACCTCATTTATTAAAACCCGTTCAGTATTTTAGGCGCTACGGTGGAACATACATACATACATACATACCTACATACATACATACATACATAGACTGCCAAAATCATTACCCTTCCTTTTGGCTTCGCCGTAGTCGGGTAAAAAGGCAGCTTGTTCTACTTTGTTAAATATAAAAAAATAATAAGTAATAAAATCTAGAACACTTTATTAAAACTAATACAATGAGCTCTTTACAAAGCAGTCTACCGAACATTTTGTACATCTAAGTAACAATGCGTAACAAATATTGCTGGAAAACTTTAAAAAAAACTCAAAAAACTTACTATTTTTTTTACCCGACTACGGCAAAGCCAAAAGGAAGGGTAATGATTTTGGCAGTCTATGTATGTATGTATGTAAGTATGCATGTAAGTATGTATGTTCCACCGTAGCGCCTAAACCACTGAACGGATTTTAATAAATGAGGTGTCAATAGATTTGTAAGAATAGCCCGGGTGACATTGGCTATATAAATTTTATAAATTCTAATTATGACGGATTTTAAATGTCAAAAACTTACCTTAAAAAATATTAAATTGAGATAATCATAACATGTTTGATATGAAATGAAAGGCCTTGGCGAGCACATTACAAATATGTATATCATTTTTCTTTTGTTTAATCCTTTCTGATCCCCTGTAATTTATCATTCCGTTCAGATCCCCTTTCTTTTTAATGGACACAAGTACAAGTGAAGTATAGTCAATCGAAAAACAGTTGTTAATGAAAAAAAAATCAGTTTTTATTTCTATACTTAACTTACAATCGTACGATCATCCCACAAACTACCAGGAGAACAGAAGTAGGAAGGAGGTATTGGAATCTTTATGGTCTGTGTGTGACCACCCACATACCGAATTTCCTCCATGCCTCGGAAAGCACGTTATGCCGTTACTCCCGGCTGTTATTTGTACATCTTTGACAGTTGTTACAGGTAGTCAGTGGCCAGAAAGTCTGATAACTAGTCTCACCAAGGGGTATGATATTCCCGTCGGGGCCGCGGATTTTTGTACTAGATTACGTGGCCTCGGCGCAAGGGCAAAGAAGGAACATGGGTTCGGTTTTTAGTCAGTAGAAGTCTGACAATCCCCTTCGCTCTGCCCAAGAGCGGGAGGGGTTATTTCATGATTTTCAACGCGCCTAAAAAAAAAAAGGTTACTTACCCAGAGTACTAACTATGTAACTATGTTGTGGAGGTCAGATAGGAAGTCGCTTCACGTACAATACTGGTATTCAGCTGCATCCAGTTAGACTGGAAGCCGATCCCAACCTAGTTGGGAAGTCACGATGCTTGATCAAGTCATAAAAAGCTAGCGAAGCAGGGCGGGTCGCTAGTTGTTACATAAATTACCCTGAATATTAACAGCCTCTTGTATCTATAAGCTTTGATAGAGGGTCTTTAGTAGCTCTTGTACATCTTCAGCGAGTATCATTTTATCGTTAAGTATAAGAAAATTGTGAAAATAAAGTTAGCGCAGAAATAGAATTTCTATGCAAACGCTAATTGGAAAGGCTCTATTGAAAGTAGGATATTATAGTTTTTTTTTTTAATTTATTTAGAAAAATGTGATCTTTTGTGTGTGTGTAGGTATTTTATCGTTTGATGTTTTTACTGTTCGGTTCTGTACCATTTATTATGATAATAATAAGAAATTTAATTCGGAATATCATCACATAATAGGCACAGATCCATATTTGTGTTAGTAACGAACTATGTTGTAAACCACAAAAATAAAATAGACTTGACTTTTTCATATTTTCTTGGCGTTAAAAGGAAATGTCGATCGATATTTCCAATTCTGACTTCTATTTTATCTTGTGGTGTAGAATAAACCATATTCTAACTTCGCTTAGAACCATTAGGTGAACATTTAGCACATATATTTGATCAAATGCACATAAAAAAAAATACTAACTTCACTTGAATATAATCCCCAAGAAACCCAAATAATAAAAATCGACGCCAAAGTAGTAGCGTAGGTTTGAAAATCCTTTAAGTATCTAATTTTTCCTTTTATAAGCCGATTTGGGATGTAATTTGGCCAATTATTTAGCTCTCAAATAGAACGTAATTTTCCATAGCAATAAGGTATTAGAAGGTATCGGGGCGAAAACGAAAATAAGCAGATAATAATGATGTGCCGACGTCAATAAAATCTGACTTATTTTTCTCGCCCGGTCCACGCTTCGCACAAATTCATTTTGTTTTTTGTTTGAATTTCATGTCTGCTTCACCGTTCGACTAACTTTATTTATTTTACATTATAATTTTGTTGTGATGTAACGTCTAGTTTTTATGAGATGTGTGCAGATTTTCGTTCTCATATAATATCCACATAAAAAATTAAGTAGTATCTACATAAGTACCTCTATAATCGTGCTAGTTACGTGTATAGAATAGGTAGATACTTGTCACGAAAAGTAAGACGCTTCGTGTTAACGATAGCTCTGGGACAATATCATTTTTCCTCTTATTTCTCGTATTTCTACCTAATTAGGGCAAGCGGTATCGGAGAGGCGCCGCCCT
This sequence comes from Diarsia mendica, assembly GCA_949316265.1. Classification (NCBI taxonomy): domain Eukaryota; kingdom Metazoa; phylum Arthropoda; class Insecta; order Lepidoptera; family Noctuidae; genus Diarsia; species Diarsia mendica. Next base: position 10,487,463 of record OX438902.1, on the reverse strand, counting down.
TTCGCCGCTCCGGCTTGCACTAACAACCGTTTCAAGCACGGTTTAATGCCAATTACCTGCTCGCTCCATTGTTCCGAGCGTCAAGTATCTCCGCCGACCTCCGCCATTCCGCCGCTCCCGGAGATGGTTCTACTCGTTCACAGAATATACTCAAACTAATTGCCTGTATCAGAAAACGTTTCATTTTAAAATATCACAATTTATTTCCTAAATGGAATTTGAAATGTAACTCCGGGATCGCATATTGCACAATATTTAATATCGTCGTTCTTCCTTTGCTACCAATACTTTACGGTAATATGAATCCGCGCAGTAAATCGTAGAAAGTACGCAACGAAACGGGAACGGGGGAAGCGACGGCGAAATTAATTTCACATGATGAATGATGAACGATGACGTTGCAATTTACAATTTTTTATTGAGAATATCAAAAAATGTCTTCTGTTCTGTGCAACGAATTTTCTTTTAATAGGTACCCGATTACTTTGTGAAGGATGAGTTAGTTGTATATCACAATGTTTGAGTATATAGGTAGGCCTTAAACCGCAGATTAGACTTAACAATTGGAATATACGTCACGATAATCTTTTTATAATAACGAACCTTTACTGATCTTAAGAGCTACTAAGGACGACTTTTCATAGAATACCTCCTCAAACCCTTTATTCAGCTAGACAACATCAAAAGATGTGACAGAGGGGACAAAGGCGTATGTATTCGATACGGAAACTGTACCGGGATTATCCCACCTTAAGCAAACAACCGTCCGCAAAGCTCAGACAAACTGAGAGCACACGAGAACTATGCTAACGAAAAGACGATAAAACCTTTATCTTATTACGGATCTACTCTCCCCAAACCGTGACATGCATGGTGCGTCACTTTGAACTCTACCCTATTTAGGTGGATTTTTACCGGCAGTTTTCGGAAGCGGTTAATCTATTTAGCGTTTGGGACATTTTTTTACAAAACTGCTAACTTTGGATCCGATTTTGAAAAGTCTGAGTGCAGTGTCTGGTGTGCGGTGGGGCAACGTATACCTACAATACTGCAATAGATAAATCGTATATTTTTAAAGGTTTCCGTTGTCGGCTCGTAAAGAATGATCCGACGTCTCGGGCGACACCATTACTTCTCGTGGCACATGAAAAATTCATATAGCAGCCGTTTGATCGCGTTAACGTGCGACGTCGTCGCGCGCGCACGCCTCCAGGGGGCGCTAAGCGCGGCTTATGGCACGCCGCGCTCTCTTATGCTTGTTTTAAATGTGCACTATAACACTTATTCATAATTTTACTGTAAAATATATAACAGCAGTTGTTATTTTATGAAATACCGATACAGGAAGCTATTTAACTGCATCCTTAGAGAGCTATATAGGGGAAGATAAGGTTTCGTAACTAAATATCCGGTAAAAGCAAAGGAAATTGCATAAAAGTAACTTGTACTGCTACCAATTAGCTAGCCATGTAACAAGCTCCAATACATTATTTACGATTTTGAGAGAGGCCTATACATATATTTAAAGCATCATAATTATAAATGATATGACGTAATGTGTTTTCTCGTGGCCATGCACAAACAGAGATTTTTTCATGTATAAAATAGGTATGCAGCATCACGAAGTGCAACAAAAATTATACCTAGAATTCATTGGAAAATGCTTACAAAGCTCCGTGAGTGGGTCCCGGAATATTGTAAGCATTTTCCAATAATTCTAGGTACTAATTTCAGTGTTCCATCTGTTCAGTGTGTTTCCTCGAAAATAAAATAGAATGTGATCTGCTGTTGAAATATTATGAGAACTAGTGTGCCAGTTTCTAAATGGAAAATGCGATTAATAAATTGGCTTCTCAGAACTTCATCGGTACAGCTATTTTCATAAAATAATGTTTATAAATTAATGAAACGACGAATTTAACTTAAATCTTCTTCAAAATTGCGTAAAATGGTCAAAAAACAGTCCAGAAATCGAGTTATTCACGTTCTAAAGTAAAAAATATGAAAAAGAAGATCTCATCATAAACTAAAAACAAACGTACCTTATTTTTTTTTCAAAATTTTTAAACCTATTGGCTCTTAATTTTTTGTTAATATTAATTGTTAATTGTGAATACTTTTGTTTTAGTGGACTTACTGCAGATGCTAGAGTTCAACGTGACAGTATCTTTCCCGGCCGCACCGCTCCTCACAGTAATTTTGGCGCTAGTTGGTAAGTGCTTGAATTTATGAAAAAATAACTAAAAAAAAGGAAAAAGAAGTTTTCTTTCTAATGAGGATGGTACTGGTGAGAAAGTTATTGTGTTTAACAGCATGCAAAAGATGTTCTTTATCACTAACAACTAGGGAACATCTTTTCGTATTTTTTGATATTTCTCACTATTGTTATGTTTTCCTTTTCATGTAGAAACTCTTTGAAAGAAATCGAACCGTTTGAGGATTTCAATCATTAGGAGGGATCGCGATGTCAAACGAGCTACCTACGAGTTTCGTCAGCTTTATAAATTCAAAGCGTCTTCGTAACACCTTGTTAAGTCGAGTGTAAACTGTCTTCAACGTTCCCGAAACACATTATGCACATAAGAGGTGTTGACAGGAGACTCACTATTATGTTGTGGCAAATTAGTGGCCCACGTAACACGTGAATAACTCAAGGTGCCTTTGGAGGCAACAAATAAATAGTTGCGACATCGTAGCGGCTCAGGGGAACTTTGGTGCTTGTGGCGAAGTGTGCCGTTCAAACAGACAGCGTATACTTGTACAGGATGTCGCGAAATGTAATGATAACGTTGTGGTATCGAAGGACCGGAATTTTTTGGTGACCTAAATGATTGGGTTTAAAGGACTAGTTTAGTACGACAAAATATTATTTGGTGGAGAAATCTTGTATTTATATTGAGTCTTAAGCGAACCGTATCTGTTTCACTTTAATACAAAACAATGGTAAGTAAATTGCGTATTAAGAGTGCAAATGCCTCGAAAATTCCAGTAACTTTGACCAACGCTACAGTAAATTCCAGTAACACCCTGTGAGCAGCAAACATTTTATTGTAGCACGGCGCAATACTTAGCATATAAGCAGCTTCAGCAATGTCACTTGAAATGCACACGTTCGAGGCAAAACTCCGCTCTTTGACGTTCGTAGCTTTCTAAAGATACACAACTATCTTTTTGAGAAGTGTTGGCACCGCATTTCTTGTTAGAAGATCATTATTTGGAGATGTATGTAGGTGGTGATAGATGTATACTTTGAAGGTGATGATATTCGACAAGCTTCTTATTGCAACTGGCGGAGTATTGTGTCGGTCCAATTAGTGGGATTTCTATATTATGATTGGTGGCAACGCAACGTCAGTATGACGTCTTTGGACCATTGCTTTTTTTTATTGGATAGCAATTCTTTTGTTAATTAATGAATATGGTACAAGATGTCTTGGTCACTTGTTGAAACAATTTATGATGAGGTTGTGTTGAGTGACTGAAGAATGACTTTGGCTTGGAATTTAATAGTACATTATGGTATAAGTGTGTAACGTTGGTGATTACCGCAGAGGCGGCATTGAGACCCGACCCGTCAGGTGAGGGTCTTAAGAAAGCCGAGGACGGTAATCATCAATACACACGTGTATCATACGACGTTTTTCAACACACTTGCGAATAAAAAAAAACGTGTGGCACTCGGAGACTGCCGCGGTAAAGCTATTGCATAGCATTTTTTATCAATTATTTAATTGAACACCTCAGTTGACAACCTTGTTATTTTCCGTAACCATAGCAACCTGGTTGAAATATTTTCATTACGGAATTTCTGGATTCGCTCTCCACGCTCAAGGCCCGCGATAGAAGCTATGCAATAGCTTTTAATAATACAAGAAAAAACATTTTATTTAGTAGATAAAAAGTTTATTTAGAGAAACAATAAAATTAGTAAATGTGCAGTTAGTAAAATTATAATTAATTGTTTTTGATGACGTAGCGGTCTCTTCACATAGATTATTTACTGAAATACTTTCATGTTGTATTGTTATCTCAGATTGAGATGGTTCATTATTCGTGTAGGTAGGTGAAATCCAAACATTTGAGGTACTTGGTGGGTGTTTCACCAGTAGGACGCGCCTCAGAATCAAGTTTAATTCTTTTTGTGATTTTTGCACAAATAGATAAGCTGACAAATTGGAGTACCTATGTTTTTAAGTCCACTCCCTTCTTCGTTCGGACTGTACTTTTTAACATTGAGTAATACACCACAAAGAGCTAGGTTTGTATTTAGAAGATAATTCTAGAACACATTTTCAGAAAATGACTGTGATTTCTTGGTGTTTGCCACTGCTTGAAATTTTGGTACGCTAATAGATATTTCTCCTTGGAGTTTTCGGTTAGCAAATTTTCCATAACGCTAAGGGCTTCAAATCTTACATCGTACGTGTACAACATGCATCATTTTCTTCAAAACTAGACATTTTAACTAATAAAATAACTATAATAACAGTGAAAACGAGTTGTGTATTTTTTTCGCAGTAGCGGGAAAATATTATGTTTTTTTTTATAAGCGATCAGCCATAGACTAAAAGAGGTTTTTTTTTTTTTGCTTTTCGTGGATAGTGTTAGGAGCCACGTACAAAATGGGGAATTCAAATTTTTATTTAAGTATCACAGAGAAAACAAAAATTATATTTGAGTGAAAGTTTTATTTATTAAAAACGTACTATAAGTTTAAATTATCTATTTAAATACAAAGTTTCATGAAATGAGCAAGCACTAGGTACATTAATTAATTTTTACTATTGAACACGATCTTTTTTGTATCGAAACTTTTTTAAGAACATAGCAACTCAACCAATTAAATTTAAAAAAAAAACCTATAACTCACTAGTGAATAATAGTAATGAAAAATTCACAGTTTGATTATAGGTGTCATTATGTGCCTAATTGCGGTGAAATTTTAGCCACTTTATGAGCAAGTGTGTTGAAAATAGTAGATTATACAACAAGTGAATAAAAAGGGAATTTAATTCGAGGTACGAAGTTGGATCCCGAGAGCAGCGAAGGATTCTAGAGTAGAATCACGAGCGTAGCGAGGGATTCTATACTCTAGAATCCTGAACGGAGCGAGGGATACAAGTACCTACCGAGATAAATTTTTTATTCACGTGTTGTGTACTCTACTTTTTACCATTGACTGTGAGAAAATAAATAGGAGCATGGTATTTATTTTCGGAGCTAAGCACTCTAGATTTCTTTGGCTTATTACTCACGGATAGACGTTTTAAGTATGTCACTAACTTTGAGTATTTTGAAATATCAATGTTGTGTTTGATTCTCACTGTGGCTTTTATCATAGAATATATGCTCCAAAGTGTCGACGGCTTCGTAGTCTTGGTTAATTCATTGAAATAGTTAAGAAATATGCACTCAGAGAAGGAATTGGCGCCATTCATGGTTTTCCAGTCGCAGAACAAATTGTATGTTTTCAGGTACAACTCCCGAGATTTTGGAGCAAAACAAATCATCTACTGCTGCTTTAGAACGCAATGATTCCGGAGTCAGTCTCTCATTTTCGTCATCGGAAGAACTCATTTTATTATAATTACTTAATTATATGTTAATAGATTTTCCAATAACACAAAACAACCACAATAAAAGACAGAAAAGAACGTAACTAAATTGGCGGGATATTTTTTAAAAATTTGGAATGGAATAGCTCCATTCAGCCACCCAGTACGTACTTTCAGCAGCAGCGATTTTTTTGTATAGTACGCGCGGAACTAGTTGGCCGCGCCTTAGGCATGTTTTTGTTTTTTTATTTAAGTATTCTTTTCAATAAATTGAACAATTATTGTTCACGATATCTCGAGATTGGTCATCACTGTCTAATTATAGTCTCCTGTGCATTGCGAGCTGTAGGCAACCCGCCCCCTCACCCCTGTCGCCACCTTAGGCGCGGCCAACTAGATCCGCGCGCACTATACGTAATTCGTGTTTGTTCCTAATTCAAAATGTCTTTATTCACTCAGTGACTAAAAGAGCGTTTTATTCACTGTTATCGATGAATAAAATGCCCTTTTTCGAGTGGCAATGGTAAAAATTATATTGTTCGTATCGTCAAATATAATGATATAGTGGCGGGATGCCCTTTATTAAACGATAACGTAAACGAAACATAATGAATGTACCTATTATTAATGTGATGATAGAAAAAGTATTAATGTGATGTCGTTGGTTTTGGGGAAGAAACTAAGGTTTCATCTTTCGCCTAAAATTAGTCGGTTTTATGATGTCATAGATCACAGATTTCACGTACCACTAATCGTAGCGACCGCGACATTACGCACTGTGAATATTGCGTTGGTCCCACGCTGGGCGCCAGTTGCCCCTACCACGTTCTACCTTTTGTAGCCATACCATTCTTTCCTTTTTCCTTATGTACGAGAATTTGGTGTGTCGAGTGTCTTGGCACGTTACTAGGTCGGTCGATTCAACAAGTAAGTCGGGCCAGGCGCCTGTTGCGCGCGGCGGGCGGGGGCGGGGCGCCTGTTGCGCCTCACAGACGCCTCAACCGCCCACCACCACGTAACGCCAGTGCTTTGCCCATAATGAAGATACTTTTGACCCACTTCTACATGATCGTACGTTTGGATGGCGGATATCCCGATATGGGGCTCGGAGAAACGGGCTCGAGTTGAATAGTCGAATGGTGATGTTTGCGGTTCGATATTGTGAAATTTAGTGTTGTTTGTTTGGTTTTGAGGGCAATTTCAACTGGAATACTGTTGTTTAAATAGCTCACTACGTTCGTAGTACTAGTAACGTTCAGTTTATTTCTTTGAGACGTATTCTTTCAAGACTTGAGGAGCTCGTGGCTTAATAATAACTGCCACTCGGGTTAATCTTTAGGTTAAGCCGCGCTTGCCTAGGTTGGTCTGTGGATGGGTGACTGCCCATTTCATACCGAGTGTCCTCCGTGCCTCGGAAAGCACGTTAAGCTGTTGGTTCCGGCTGCCATATATAGACCTTTGTCACTAAAAGTCTGACAACCAGTCTTACCAAAGGGTATCGTATTACCCAGTATGAACTGGGTTGTGGAGGTCAGATAGGCAGTCGCTCCATGTAAAATACTGGTATTCAGCTGCATCCGGTTAGACTGGAAGCCGACCCCAATATAGTTGGGAAAAGGCTAGGCAGATGATGTATTCTTTCAAGACTTGACACCAGTCAAGACTCTACGACCAAGGCGAGAGATCTTTTCTTAGTCCTTTGTTCTGTAATGTCGATGAGAAAAGCTTAGTTAGTTCAGATTTCAATCTAATTCTTCCTTTGTTTTTACACACTAACTGCCGTACTCAGAGACGTTTAATGATTTCTTAAGCCATTACTTAGTAAAGATATTGACAGTTTAGTGAAGGTTTTGTATATTGTCAAATCTGTACTAAGTGACGGATTAAGTAATCATTAAATATCTCTGAGTACGACAGTAAGTGTCGCACTGGATTAACGAAATGGTGATGGACACAGCAACAGAAATAAACTCAAATGCCAATATTTAAGAAAATATCTCTGATTATTTATTCATAAGGTTGCAAGTTGTAAAAAAAGCTAAAACATGCATGAGAATCAAATTCTCAATGTTGCCAGAAAATCAAGAAAGTTGTCGTTAAAGTCGAAATTAATAATAATTATTCAATTTATTCTTGTCGGCAGTTCCAGGGCCGAATTTCATTCAATAATAAACAAGCAAAGGCTTCTTGTATACCGTACTTGGTAAACAATAACAAAAGCAAAGCTAAAAGCCCCGTAAAGTTGCTACTAACGAACGATTGATTCGCCTTATTATGTACTTTGTTAGCTATGACTTAAGGTTGCGAAAATCAAACAAATAACCTGCCTGGTTGTGTAAAAGTTGGTGAGTTAAAGCCGCGTGAGTGATTGCCTCTTTGGTCTAGTGGTCGAAATCGCGACTGCTGAGGATGAGGTTCAGGGTTTCAGTCCCGGGTCGTGTAATTTGTTATTGGTATTTTCCATTAGGAATTTTTCATTAGTAGTCATGAAGCCTGACTGATGGCAATAGGCTCACCCCCTATTACATGGGACTTAAACATAACTGGTGAAATGTGGGTGTACTAATACACTGGTATTTTTTTTTGTTCGGGTAACCTTTTAGTTTCGGAGATATTGGGGGTTAAAGTTTTAACTTTACTTTAACTACCTCCACGACTCTTGTACTATTTAAATCACCCATCAACATTTAATTTGATTAAAACCAATTAGTAGTTCTTCTCTCACTTTTCACTTAAAAACTACTTATTCGATTATTACTAACTAGCTTTTGCCAGCGGCTTCGCCCGCGTGGATGTCGGAAAATATAAAAAATGACGATTTTCCATACAAACTTTCATCCCCTATTTAACTCCCTTAGGGGTTGAATTTCGAAAAATCCTTCCTTATTCCTTGTCTACAGTATAAAGGGAACCTCTGTGCAAAATTTCAGCTTTCTAGGTCCAAGGGTTTGGGCTGGGCGTTGATGAGTCAGTCAGTCAGTCAGGACTTCTCTTTTTATTTATATAGATGTTTAAGCAACTTTCGCACTTTTATTGAACTCAGAGGTAATTTTTTTTAGAATTGTTTATTTCCTTTGTCAAGCTATGTTAAACATTTTTATGCGGATCTCTTATTGTACGGGAAATCTTTACAGATCAAGGCCACGTTATACTGGAAATATATATACTTAGCTTGATTTGTCCTAAATGTATGCAACATCATATTTTTTTCCCGAACTGGCGGTCTGGTGAGACTGATGGTTCTATAAAGAAAGTTATCAAGTTTGATGATTTAAATCACACAATGTAATATGTCCACACGTTTCTGATACACACTGTAACCACCATAAACCACCCATGTTCCTTCTTAGCCCTTTTTGTCCTGGGGCCGCGGTATCTCTTTCGAACAACCCGCAGTCCCGGCAAGCGTCGATCCTTGTTGTTGCTGTTGCTGACATCTCATAGAGGCGCGCGTGTAACACGAACGCGCCGTCGACACGGCCAGTCGTCGTCATAAGACGGACGGACGGTGAGCTACGAAAGTTCTAGACCTTATACTAAGGATGATGGAATTTTGTGGCTAATCTCTCATTGTAATGATTGTAAAATTGTGCTAAAATATTAATGCCTTTATAGCACTTATTTAGATACACTTCTGTAGAAATACTTTTATTTCTACTAGAAATACAATTTCTTGCTTGAAAGAAGGGAAATAGACAACTTTATTGTCTATTTCCCTTCTTTTCTTATCAATAAAATGAAATAAGCTTTGCACACTTGAGAAATGCAATTACAGAAATAAAGCTTCAGAAAACCTGCCAATTATTTGCATAGAATGATTGTTTAAAATTCCTGTTATTTAATTTCCACGACTTCAACTCCAATTATTTTGAAAGTAAGAAATTGCATTTCTTGTAGAAATAAAAGTATTTGTAAGTAAATAAGTCTTTTTATGTTATTTTTTTTAAGAGAACGATTTCCCTCGTCTTGTAATTTATCCTATAGCGTGGCTCCGTTTACAAACAATTAAGCTCACATACTCAAACAGACCCAGAACAAATACCTGTAGGACTTACAAATATTTTTTCCGTCTGGGAGTCGAACCCGCGACATGCAGCGCAGCAGCCAATGGCTCAACCACTGCGCCAACCGTACCTCTTTCAACAGTTATATTCGATCATTTTGCTTATAGCAGTTGGTTCAGACAATGTTTGGAGTAAAAGTTCTTAATTCAGTCAAATTAATGTGGGTGTACTGTACAAATCTCCGTACCCACTCACAGCCTTTAGTCGTAATGTCAATTTTGATATTGTGTAAATAATAAACTTCCACAGCAGACAGATTTTCTGTCTATGATTGAAGAGTTTCATTATATTATATCTCCGAAGATCAGCATCTGATCTCTTCCAAATTTAAACAAGACCACCGTGGTATAATATTCTCCCAAATAAAAAATAATGAAACAACATAAACGAAACTGACGAATTGATAACCTTTTGCAAAGTCGGTTAAAAATATAACAAATAACGCCAAGATTTCTGCAGTAAAATGGAGAGAAGCTCGCTAAAAAGAACGCTCTGGTTTTGACAGCCAAGTTGAGCTGAAACAAAAATAAACCTGATACAACGAACATTTTGACTAGCCCAGATTACAGTTATTTTGCAAGATATTTATTTTAACGGAGTTATTCTACTTGTGGGAGTATCTACAATTTATTGTTAAGGTAGCTCCTGCTATTATTTTAAAGTAAGTCGCTTTTCACTGTAAACAAAAAATACTAAAATGTGCAATGTTTCTAGAAGGATGCTTACCAGAATATGTCCACAATTAAACATGTAAACTCACACGTACATAATTGTCTAATTTCCTCCAATCATACTTAATTTGGGGGCAACATTGTCTTCTTCCATACTTCTCTCCATATCAGCAGTCACCTCCTGAAATCTCTTGCAATCCAAGAACTAAATCTTAGGCTTTTAAATTTTTCTTAGTTTTCGTACATTCATTAACCGGCAACAGTGACAAAAACTCAAATAACCCTTTTCCTATCTTATGCTAGATCCAATTACAAACCTAAAACTCAAAATACTCATATTTTAAACTCTTCTACTTTCCTAATACTTCAGCAGAAAGCTAGTAGGTTCCAGGTCTGACTCAATTATTTGTTACGGGCTCCCACAGAATTCTAATCTTAAAGTTGGACACGTGTGCCTGCATTGCATATCGTCTGATTAATATCGTCCTCCGAGTCCTCCATGTCGTATGGATTCAGACATTCTACCGCATATTGTACTGCGAGCTGCGACCGTGTACCGAGGATAAGGAATTTATTTACTCTCTTGTTGAAGTTTATATGTTTTCCTATATTTTTACCCGACTACGGCAAAGCCAGAACAATTCTTTGTATGATTTAAAGTACACCATATTTTTTATTAGCTTTTCATTTATTTATTTTTTAAATTAAATTGGCTTACTTTTGTTCTGAGGACAAAGATGAGGTCGACGATGGAACGAGCTAACCCAAAAAAAGCATATTACCTCGCGACTTAAATAGATTTCTTTCAGTTTTTCTTACACATCTCAAGTTTTTTTATCAATAGAAAAATATTCGTAAATGTCTGCACTGCACCAACACAAATTATGGTTCGTGTGTCTGAGTTCTGTCTCCAGGGATTCCTCACAAAGTAGATTAGATAATAAGTCTTCAAATAATAAAACTCCATAAAAATATGTCATCTTCTCCGTTCGCCGTCTCTTTGAGGTTCCTTTCAGTAGTCATTTCGGGAGGCTTACGCATTTTAAATTTCAATCTGTCCCCGACGATGCTATCATGCGCCCGCCCGTCTCCGGGTCGCCACTCGTGAACTCTGAAAAATGACTACCTAAGAGATTATTTTCAATCCGTTCTCGGCAGCCACCGAGATGTTCGGCATATTTAATAAGCTCTATTATCTACATCACTCTTGTCCGCGACGAGCAGACTTTTCAATTACACCCGCCTCAGATTGTGTACTTCTTAGACTTTGCCTGCCCGATAAGTTTAGCTTGTAACTTTCAAATTTATTTTGCCTGCTAACATTATCAATTTTGCGTAATAAAATCTCGTCAATGTATTCGTCGAATACCGAAAACAATAACGTTTGGCAGAGGTGAGGCGACTCCGGCCTATTTCAGTGGCGCTGGTGTTTTTGTTTGCTCGCACATCGCATCACGTTTTCCGCGAGCACGTACCGACGCGCACGCTGCATACTAATGGATAGCAGTGGATAGACGCCGCTCAGGTCCCGCGTCCGAAAATTGGATTCGCATCGCATACACTGCACATGGTATTAACGCCCGACCGTTCGAAACAATGCCCAATCAAATGGAGTGCTCCTTCCGCAATACCATCTAGTTATTATATTGATTGCTACATTTTATACAAAACCAATTGATGAACAAATGTTTTCAGACCAAAACTGATGTTGCACTGAAAATGCTATTTGCATTTACCTATGTTTCAATGAACGCGAAGCAAAAAAATCAGGGCAAGGCTTTTTCAGTGTATTTTCGATTGGGCAATGATTTCGGCTGAATTGCATAATAAGGATTGTGGAACGCACGTGACGAATTATAATCTGTAGCGAAGCAGTAATCCCAGCGCATCGATGCGGAGCATGAATCACCGTTGTTTGTACGTTGCACCACACCGATACCAGTGCGGACCCGTTCACTGAATTTGATTGTTGTTTTCATTTTTAGCTTTTTTGCCCTCACGGTATTTTCCACGAATATAGTTGGTTCTCTATAGGTTTGGTTTACTAAATAAGCCTTTGTATTCAACGAATAAATCTGTAGCTTTTACGCCGATTTTTGCACAATTTTCACAAAATTAATATTGTTACACGTCAAAATCCGGTAACCTGGAAAGCTATCGAACGCTTCCTATCGTTTAAATCCCCGCTCCGTATGAAATATTGTCGAGTATCGGAGAGACCGGTTATTAATTTGCAAAATGTTTGTAGATTTTCGATTCGTGCCGAAGCTCTTAAGCCCGTTACTAGCGCAGGCCGGACGACAATGGAGGCGACCACCACGGTATTGGATTACTACCCCCCTTAGGTGTCCTGCTCCTACAAATGGGGATTTAATTTGCCGTATTCGTAAATACAATAGCCGGAAATTTGTTTGCCTCCCCATCGCCTCACTCGTGTCCAGTGCAGTGGAGGATTCTAATGAAATGCGCCAGAAACATGATAATGCTTTAAACTTTCGCGTATTCATTTTTGTCTCATGTCCTCCGCATTACCTTTGATTAAAACAAAATACGGTTATGTTTATCAATGTCGCAGCTAATTATACGACTAAATATTCAGTTAGGCTTTGGGTGTCGGTCGCGTAAAACAATAGACCGTGAGCTGGGGTAGCATGACGGTGCGGCCATACGAGACGCCGATGACGTCGCATTAAAATGAAATCCATACGGGGATGATTGATGAGCGCCGCAAACACACTACGCCGCGCCCGACTCATTCAATTTACTGTCATCACATCGTATAGAGTGCAGTTTTATTATGAAGCTTCCCGAGTTTTTCGGCTGCCCGAAACGAAGCGAAATTGGCTCATGCAAGGGTTGACATGAAATACCTGTAATCGATTGTTGGTGTCGTAATATCAATTTGATGGAGGTATATGGTCTCCTTACAGTTGGATATTCAGAAGATACATGCTTGCTTCAGCCACTAAGGATGGTATGACATGATTAACAGACCTAGATTTATATGTAGCTGGCCATACGATAGTAGCTCATCAGTCAACACGGCAGCTTAGCAGAGATGCATTCCTGCAGGCACTTGATATCAAAGTTTCCTACACATCCTCATGTTGTTAGCATGCTATGATTGTCTAGTACTCATACAATATTGCTCCTGCACAATTTCCAACCTGTCATAACAATTCCAATTTAACTTCATCGATAAAAACAGTATAATCAAAATAGAATTTCAAAGGAAACGAATGACGGATAAACTTCGTTCATCTCTTGACAGCTAATAATATTTTTACAGTGGCTTGTTTTTCTAATAAACGTGGGTTCTAAGAAATGTTATTTCTTACCGCAATTGCTGGCGATGTGATTATCTCAATAATTTGTCTCGTTGTTCCGCGCAGAGCCTCGTTTGGCCGGGAGCACTGTCTTTATGGCGGATTCAGTCCGTCTTGTTTGTTCCACAGAACTGGAAAATTAGCCGGAGTGCTTTTTTATTACATTTAAAACCTGCTGCGTTGAAATGTTTCGTGGGTTTTTTTGCTTGGGTCCTGTATGTCAATAAATTGTTCACATATTTCAGGATGTTTGAGTTTTATTTATTATGTTACATTTTGTCTTCAACCTTTGGCCACTGCTGACTATAGGTCCCACCTAAATCTCTCCACTTTTGGCAGTTATGTGTATCTTGACGATCCAGTTTCTTCCGGCAACTTGTGAAAAAAACTGTCGATTTGACCTTAATCAAATTAATCAGCATTATTATCCTTGTGACCTTCAAAGTCCTCCTGCTGTGCTTGTGCATGAGCATGTTTTGTTTGTACCTCATGTCATGTCATGAAACATTGGTCTTAAATTCAAGCTCAAATCATATGAGCGTTCCGTCAAAATAATAAAATAATATTAAACCGTTAGTGCAATTTCATTTATGTACTATCGTGATCACTGACGGTCTGCCATTTTTCAGGCTTAGGTATGCACTAAGCAATAAGATTGAAAATCAGTCTACCGTCAGTGATCTCGTTAGTATATCGACACGGGGCATAATGAAAATAGCAACTTAGCTGCCAATTAGTGTTAATCAACACACAATCTAACCGTTCACGGCGAAAAACTTTCCATGACGTTATTACCGTACAATGTATTCATATCTTAAGTAATTTGTAATACGATATCTTCCCTAGTTATAAGTTGTCTATCGGCAGGCGAGACGAGGTGGGTAAAACCTTAAGCTTGTAATAAGAGTTAGTGTCTGGCAGAACTCCCAGTTGGAGTTTTAAGAAGTTTCGCCCGGTTTGTTTGATTCTTCTATCGTTGTGAACCGATACTTGAACCGGCAACGAGTGCTACTGATACTTTTATTATTTCCTTATGGACTTAGTGCAATCAAGTTTCCAACTTGTTCACGATAATGGAATTTATTGTTTATTTGTGTTTCGCTGGTTGTTGTTTCTTCTGAAAGTGTTTTTCTATGAAATTGTGTCGAAGTCGTTTATTGGAGTATTATCTTAGAATCACTTTTTAATTTTCAATTTTTCAAATACAAATATGCGCTTCATTTCCTTTTGCTGTTGAATAGTCAGTTAGCATATTCCGAACCGTGCCTTAATAACAATTTTACCGCTTCAGATATTCGAAGGTAATAATCGACCTAGTTCGCAGCTTCCCTGGTTATTCTAGCTGTATAACAAGCAGAAAACTATCTTGATCGTCGCCTGTTAAATCTTGAGCGGCACTCGCTGAACTGAATTACTTTAATTGATACGTCTTCACGATGCAGAAGCTTATTATTCATGCGCATTTGTTGATAACATTTTCTTTCAGTTGTATTTACTACTGATTTTAATATCCTGGTACTGGAATCAATTTATCGGGACATCTAAGAATCACCATGTCAGCCGAAAGACGTCCACTGCTGGAGATAGGCCTCCCCAAGTGTCGCCACGTAAACGGGCCCCGTGCGTTTCGCATCCAGCGGATCTCCGCAACCTTCACCTTCCATGTAAGAATACAAAAAAAAAAACGTGTGGCACTCGGAGACTGCCGCGGTAAATCTATTGCATAGCATTTTTTATCAACTTATGCAATAATAGGTAAAAATAATTAGGTATTAATAGTGTAATTACACACCAAAATAATTATTCATTCAAAAAATTTGAACAAAAATAACGATATTAAGAGTTTGATCTTCGAATTTCGCGCGATGTACATTATATAAATCAAAACTAACCTTCATAGACTAACTAAGCTAGTAAGAAACTCTATGACAGAAAATTTAAAAGAAAAAGTATTGACAGCCTGACGTAAGTGTCATAACGGGAACCAGCAATGCCCAACACAGGAATGCACGACACGAGAACGCGCGACATAGAAATGTAAGTGTTTTGAATTCCAATGTTGTACATTGTCATGTCGTGCATTCTTGGCCCGAACCTCGATTGTCCGGGCAAGAATGTACAGCACGAGAATTGGAATCAAAACAAACAGTGACGTCACATTAAAAAAGTAAAAAGCTATGTGACAACAGGGACGGGTGATACAATAAAATACTGGAAAATTCCGTGGTTCCTTCTTTTGTTCTTCGTGTTCCTATAATACGACCGTCTCGCGACAGTAACTATCCTTTATGGGCGGCATGGGCACCGGGCCGTAGGCCGACGAAGGAGTCCGGCGGAGGCCCGGCACTTCGGGGACAGAAGATATTAGTGTTTTTAAATATGCGAGCGTAGCGAGCGCACGTCATGGAGTACAATTTAATTCGGCAGCACTACCTAGCTCAATTACCTAGTATCCAAGTCCCAAAATTTCGAGTTGCCCAACTAGTCGGCCAACCAATCGCGCGATGTCGCCGATTACTGTGTCGTACACTCCTGTTGTACATTCCAGTGTCGTGCATTGCTGGTATGTGCATTACTGTGACGGGCATTATAGGGACTCGTCATAACATTGAAAAATATGAAAACTTATGATAGATGGCAGAGAGACAAACAATTATTTAATTTGACAACCTCAGTTGACAACCTTGTTATTTTCCGTAACCATAGCAACCTGGTTGAATCTTGAATGCTGAATATTTTTGTTAGGAAATCTCTGGATTCGCTCTCCACGCTCAACTCAACTCAAGGCCCGCGATAGAATCTATGCAATAGATTAAAAGTGTTCTTTTCGTAGTTTTTGCTGTTTCAAGAAAAAGAAGATGGGGTGAATGCATGGGATACCAAATGTGTCGCAAAATTTCATTTTAACTGCGTGTGGAGATTTATGGCTAGAAATGATACCAAATTTTTCAAATTTCTAACCTAGATATTACTAATCAGACTTCTACCAATGATCTAGCTATATTAGCAATTTTCGGAACTCCAGCGGTGACCGCATTAACCGAAATCACGCCCGTGGATCCGTCCCAGCGGGCATTGCTATAATCATATCAGTGCCGATTTGATTTCCTGGAAAATCTATCGAAAATTACCGCAGACTCGATAATAAGTTCGAATATGAGCTGAAATAGGACCCAATGCTTATCTCTTATTATTAATCCCACACTCGATAGGATCTCGGCCAGACGCCCAGTTTTATCTCAGATGAAAGCTGAAACTTTGCCCGTACGTTCTTTCCTTTGCATTTAATTGAGAAAACTTTATTTTACCTCGGGAACAATTTAAGAGATTAGTTTGTGCCTAACTTAAAACCTTTATTGTGTTCATATCTACATTCAGAATGCTCGTAGAAGACCGCAAATTAAAAATAAAAAGAAAATGTTTTACTTTTTGCGGATTTTCCAAAGTGGAGTAAATATATTACAAAATTATCACAATCACAAAGTGTTGATACTTTTTAGAACTTCGTTATGTTTGAACGCCTATTCATCACTGAACGGGAATATTCCCAAAATAATCGTGGTCATTTTAATATCTTGCTCGGAAATTAATTAGCACTTGCTACGCCGTAGCGTCGTAGCATGATTGCGTAGCAGTCATGATTTCGGATGCACTTGATTACTATTTCAATAGATTTTCCGAAAAAGTAGAACGAATAATGTTCGCATGCTATTTATTGAATAAATAATAATTACTTAATTGGTTTTTAGGCATATTTACATAATCCTTTGTCTACGATGTAGACTAGTAGTAGTATGGCGTAGCAGTGATGCTTTGTAAAAATAAATTAGTTCAGGTTGCATTACAATTTTCTTTATATTCTCCGTTGAGCTTTTAGTATGTGCGGGATTTCTAGAAAATACACACCAATGAACCTTCTTTAAATTGAATCAACGCCTTAGAGCTGATTGCTAGCCGAGTATTTTCACAAAATATATAAAAAACAAAGCTTCACACAACACATTAAAGTGTTGGTAATGCTTAGTGGACTCACGTTCCGAGGTGTAAACCCCGATAGCGTCGGGCTTAATCTTACTAAGTGAATTACTCTGTCCGTACCTCCACTACGTTCCTTCAGCTGATGGAATTAAATAACCGAATTTTTCGCACATACACTTTTTTGCAACATAAATACTGTGGTGAAAATAATTTACACCTCTAGATATTTTCACTGAAATTACAATAATAATTAACAATAGTAGATTATACAACAAGTGAATAAAAAGGGAATTTAATTCGAGGTACGAAGTTGGATCCCGAGAGCAGCGAAGGATTCTAGAGTAGAATCACGAGCGTAGCGAGGGATTCTATACTCTAGAATCCTGAACGGAGCGAGGGATACAAGTACCTACCGAGATAAATTTTTTATTCACGTGTTGTGTACTCTACTTTTTACCATTGACTGTGAGAAAATAAATAGGAGCATGGTATTTATTTTCGGAGCAAAGCACTCTAGATTGTCTGTGGCTTTTATCATAGAATATATGCTCTAAAGTGTCGACGGCTTCGTAGTCTTGGTTAATTCATTGAAATAGTTATGAAATATGCACTCAGAGAAGGAATTGGCGCCATTCATGGTTTTCCAGTCGCAGAACAAATTGTATGTTTTCAGGTACAACTCCCGAGATTTTGGAGCAAAACAAATCATCTACTGCTGCTTTAGAACGAAATGATTCCGGAGTCAGTCTCTTATTTTCGTCATCGGAAGAACTCATTTTATTATAATTACTTAATTATATGTTAATAGATTTTCCAATAACACAAAACAACCACAATAAAAGACAGAAAAGAACGTAACTAATTTGGCGGGATATTTTTTTAAAATTTGGAATGGAATAGCTCCATTCAGCCACCCAGTACGTACTTTCAGCAGCAGCGATTTTTTTGTATAGTACGCGCGGAACTAGTTGGCCGCGCCTTAGGCATGTTTTTGTTTTTTTTATTTAAGTATTCTTTTCAATAAATTGAACAATAATTGTTCACGATATCTCGAGATTGGTCATCACTGTCTAATTATAGTCTCCTGTGCATTGCGAGCTGTAGGCAACCCACCCCCTCACCCCTGTCGCCACCTTAGGCGCGGCCAACTAGATCCGCGCGCACTATACGTAATTCGTGTTTGTTCCTAATTCAAAATGTCTTTATTCACTCAGTGACTAAAAGAGCGTTTTATTCACTGTTATCGATGAATAAAATGCCCTTTTTCGAGTGGCAATGGTAAAAAAGTTATTTAATTTAAACAGAGAGAACGTCACACATCGCAATAAAATTAATTACGGCACAATATTTGTCGGACCATCACATTCCTTTGATATGTGCCTCATTAAATAAAATCAGTTCATTTGATACACATTTTGTCATGTAATGAAAACAAAGCTTTGTTCAAATAAACAAATACGTGTCACCGGTAAAGTAACCAAAGTGGAAATATGTTAATATAAATTACATTTATTTAATATCAGAGATAGGTGGTGTTAGAAATAGGTCCCCGAGCGGTTATCGACGGTGTCGAAATCGATGATGGAACTGCCGTATCGGACGGAGTGCTCGTAACAGGACACGGGGCGTAAACCGAACCGGACGACGCCGTACGATCCCGTGCGAGCCGCAGCAATCTGCCAAGTGAATTACCCCGACGAAATCCGACGTAATCTCGTGAAAACTGCCACTTTGCCGCACTCCGCCCGACGACGTGTTTATGCTATATGATTATGATGATACATTATTGTATCGACGTATGGGTTTTGACATGATTTCATGGGGACGTTGTTGGTTTAGGAATAAAGTGAATTGTGACTCTTATGATGTCACAGTGTCACAACCATGTCGGTATAAACCGATGTAGGTACTTATATGCTCTACCAGATTCTTGGGAAGTCTTATTGAAACGCATCTTGACATGCTATGTTAATATGTTATAACATGTGCTATGTCACAACTGCAATAATATGCCAAATGAGAGCTGCATAATGATGTGGGCGGCATAAAAAGTGAGAGTGCACCTACCACTCGATAAAGAAAGACAGAACTGCAATATTACTTCACTAAGTATCTTCAAACATCGAACATTGCTGGAACACTAATTCCTAAACGAAAAATCCCACGTTGTAATACTGTAGCGAGTTTTCGATTAAACCTTCAGAGGGCCGACAAGGCAATAACCCACGCTTTATGATAAAGTTAATTAGATAGAGCATTCGTTCCCCCGAGCAAGTATACAGATGAGCCGCTGAACGGGGCGTCTCTTGAAAAAGACGAAGAAAATGGTAACGAATATCAACAGACTTACATCTGCTATTTGACGCTTGCGTGGACCTAATTGCCTGTTCATAAGGATGCTCGTTATAAGGTAGACGGAGTTATTTGAACTTTCAAGTAGGATCAGAATGCCATACCGGGGTTGAAAGTACCTTTGTTATAAATACGAGCATCATCATAGTAGCCTGTCAACGACGTCTACTACTTACTAAACATAAGCCTCCGATAAATATGCGCCATATTATCCTTTTTGTATAGTTGCTCAAGTTTTTCGAAAAGCTTTCAGTGTTTGCGACGCTCTCACCGCACAGTGGCCCACACATGAGTTTAGTGATTCATTTCGAAGTTTGCGAAGAACGGACGCGACTCCGTGCTCGCCTCGAGGTATAATTAGTTTCGTGATCGGCTGCCGGGCGCGGTCCGGTCCGGACGGGTAAAAGTCAAACAAAACACGGATATCGACGCATATGCGACTGCACGCCACAGGCCTCGTCCCAATCGCTGTCCGACTTCATTATCAACCATAGAAACAAACAAAAGCAAGTCAAAATCAGAATTCATTTCATGCTATGACCGGACAAATGTAAAATCTGAATTTCAGATTGCATAACACAACTACAAAAATAGTTTCTGCTAACTCTATTCGTATTGCATTTCATTGTAAATAAAAACCGAAAACAGAATTATCGTCGGTAGACGGAATAGAGCTACAATTTATTTTCCACGAAATTCTGATGCAATTTTGTATATTGTCGGGGGTTGCTTTAATATTAGCAGCCATCGCGAGGCTGCACTGAAGCATCCTATTTACTGATCAAAGCGTAGGTTAATGGGTTGCCCGTATTGAAGAATTAAGTCAGTTTGTGTAAATTGGTAACATCCGGCGAGTACCGGAAGCTGTATAGGGAGCCCGCCTCGGTCGTGCAAGTTTTGATGATATGGCTCGGTGGTATACATGCATCGGTAACGATAACCTTACTATCAATGTTGATGACACTTAAGGCCGACTTAGGATTTCTTTTTAGTTTCGTCTTTTACCATTTTGCCCTTGCATAAGGGCAAATAGATGGCTAGACAATAAAGTTATAAACTGTGTTTTCCATTTCATTTCACAAAGAAATTAAATGGAAAATCTACTACGATATTTTCTAACTACAATGTTGAATCGGTCATGTGTGGAAGTCAATATCGGTCATATTTAGTTTTTCACCGGAGCACTGAGTAGTTTTATAGGTTGCCTGTGTTGATACCTATCGTAGTTTTAAATCGAATTCCGCAATATTGCTTGCCCGTGTCTCCCAGGTGATTCCACCTGGTTGATTTTCATTTCGCAATGCATACACAACAATACTGATTCTTTTATGAAACTAATATGAACTTTATTATTGTGACATCAATATGTTGGCTTTCATGTTGTTGCTATTGTTGTATTGTCATTTGATTAGTTTATGAAATGCAATATGCATTATGGTCGCGGTAGTACGCAATATTCTCTGTTTGTTATTTCTGTATCTACTGAAATATCGATTGTCAGACGCAGCGTTAGTAAAAGGTATTGGTTTTTATTGGAACAAGCCCGCCACACTATTCCCAAACCACTGCAACTCCTGACAGCCAGAATCAACAGTAGCGACCGAAAGAAAAGTGGCGAAACAATTTAACTGTCTTGAATCTCGCAAAGAAATTAATTAGAAAATAATTCCGGAGGCGTATGAAAAACATAATTTCCACTTCCCCCTCCATGCTATCAGCTGAAGATATGCCAAAACAAAGCCAATAGGCACAAAGCGACGTATACTACTAATATTAGCCCAGTTGCCTAACACCACGGATAAATATTAGCATTAACGTTAAAATGTACTGATTACAAGAAGTATCTTAATCGCTAGTCATTCACCACAGATACAACATGTCTTACAAATACCGTCCATTTCTTAAGAATCAAACAAACACGTAAAAATTCTGCAAAATACAAAATAACTTATCATACGTACGATTCTTGAGTATGGCCTCTTCGTCCGTATTCGAGTGCATTCGTTGTATCAGTTTCCGAGTGGCAGGGTGTTCAATTGCACGAAGTCGAATTGCACTCGCTTCGGAATGGACCCCGTCCTCAGGTATATGACTGATACACTGAGATATTTCACGGAAAATGTTCAGGATATTTCAGGCTTCTTTAGCGTTGTGTCGCGTGATAGGATGGTAGTATGCTAGTCATCGGGCGATTGAATTTTGATGTAGCTACCTATTTGTGGTCCACGAAAAGGTGGAACGAAGTTTTTAGTGGTTGGATTGTCATGAGACTTTTACCCGGCTGGGGCGAAGACCAAAAGGAGGGTTATGTTTTTGACCTGTATATATGTATGTATTTTATATAGTTGCTAGAGATATGGCTCATTTGAATTTTTTCAAAAAATCACAATATTACGCCACAACTTAATTATGTTGTAGCGTAATATTGTGACTGTTGTACATCCATTTAAAGCCAATTAGGTCTGTTTATTTGTTCATTGTTTTCGATGTTCATCACTCGCATCGGAATGGACCCCGTCCTCAGGTATATATGACTGATAGTGATACACGGAGATATTTCACGGAAAATGTTCAGATTATTTCAGGCTTCTTTAGCGCTGTGTCGCGTGACGGGATGCTAGTCATCGGGCGATTGAATTTTGATATATAAAGGAAAGATGATAAGAAATATGGCACGAATATAAGTAGCTACCTACTTATATTCGTGCCATATTTCTTTCCTTTTTTAATGACCTGAAATTATATTGTAGCATAATACTTATTGTGACCTTTGGAATGCCAATTTGGTCCGTTTATTTATTCATTCTTTTCGATGAAATGCGTTATTCAAGTTTTTTTTAGAAGAACAAAGCCTGCTAAGTTTTGAGACTTTTGTCATAAATAGGCATAAAAATGTTCAAGAAAACCACATACAGCCTACATGATTGAAGTGAGTAAAAATTTATTCGCTAGCGGACGCACACATTCACACACATTTTCACATTTGTTTTTATTCACACATTTTTTTGATACTAGTATCAGAAGGTTTCAATATTAATGAAACCCAATTTCAAAGAAAAAACTTCCACGAAAACTATGAACAAATAAACAGAGGTACTTAATTG
Organism: Diarsia mendica; assembly: GCA_949316265.1. Taxonomy (NCBI): domain Eukaryota; kingdom Metazoa; phylum Arthropoda; class Insecta; order Lepidoptera; family Noctuidae; genus Diarsia; species Diarsia mendica. The sequence continues at coordinate 10,464,413 of OX438902.1, read as the reverse complement.
GGCGTTTAATGAATGCTAACAGGTCATACATAATATTACAACACAATACAAATTAGTTGAATTTCACAGCTATAAGGACTCAATAAAAAAAAGTTCCATCAAATATTTCATTCCTCCTATTGAGTTTGTTGTCTAGAGTGATATCTGTCTACTAACAATTCGTATGCCATGTTTCACGCAGATCGGAAATGCCTAATTTCTGCCACAGCATAAAACACTTACAAAATTCGAAATAACTATCGCAATATCACCTCCTACGTGTTTCGATAAACATTATCATCTTGTTCTATTTATACCCGACTACGACGAAGCTAAAAAGGAGGGTTATTATAATATATTGCTGCAGTAAGTTAAAAATGTGCTCTACTTTACATGATCAGATTAGCTACTCGTGAGCTCGTGATGAGTAATCTCATCCCACATAAGGAAGTTACGTCCCCAGGAACCAGTTAGTCGTAAAGTATTCAATTAATTATTCCACTTTTAAACTACATGTAAGATTTTTTTAAATATTCCTCGTCCGCGTGAAAATATTCAGTAAACACCAAAATTGCCTTAGCATTAGCTGTCTACCGATGCAAATCGTTAACCAATACCTATATACCCTTAAAAATCCTTTAGATTTTTTAGAAATTATTCGCTCCACTGCTCAAAACGCTAGCAAAGTGTGAGGATATTGAATTAGTGGCGGATTTTGCATTTTTTCCTGACTGTGAGACGAAAAGGCGTGGCGGCGCCCGTCGGACGCTGAATCAATTACGTTACGTTGACGCGGCGGTGCGGTAATTCGATCCGTCGGCAAATGTTGATTCGACCGCGGGGTATGATGTCCGTCGGTGGTGGCGTGTCCACCATCCCGCCAGCCCGCCAGCCCGCCAGCCCCATCATGCACACGACTCACTGATCCACTTTCGCCTCAACTAAAATGTTACGCCTTAATTACACGTCCGAGCACGTAACTCACTCGCGAATGGATTTGAAACTACTGTTTCAGTATTGACAGCACGTTTAATAGGCTTAATTAGGTATTACCTTTTGTAGCCATTGTTTATTTGGGACAGTCACTCGGAACTCGTTGTAAAATGGTGAATGTAGTACTAAGACTTATTCGTTTACCATATTGTTAAGTGCTGATTTTTAAGGCGACATTAGCTGCCCGCGACCTTGAGCGCGCGTTTAACTCATCGCCTAAACAAATAAGGTTGAAAATGGCGATGCGTTTGATGCTCGTGACTGCCAAAATGAACGATAGTTCGCAGATTTAATTTATTTAGGTAAAAAAAAAATACGCTGTAATGTTAAAATATTTTTACATATGTCTTTAGTTGGTTAAATTTCCTTTCTGATAGTAAAAAAATAAATAACAGTTGTCACTCAAAATATTGAGCATTTCGAGACGAAAAAGTTTTTTCGTGTGATTTTTTTGTGATTTTGTGATTTTTTTTTTCGAGGTTCTTGATTACTTTTAGAAAATATTTTTGCATAAGTCTTTTACCTATACATTTGACTATACACTGTATTTTTTTTGGAATTGTAATAAGTAGCAATACGGCTAACTCTGCGACGAAAAACAGGTCGTTTTTACGGTTCCCCCGTTAACTGCGCCTTAAACAGTACTTATAAGTAGCTAGGCTAAAAGTTTCCCTTTTCCACTAACCGCCATCTTTTAGTTATTGCAATGTAATCAAATTGAGATGAGTAATAGATAAGTATCGAAGAAAAGCACGCTGCGCCAACCCCTAATGAATTGGGATAAGGGCAAGAGAATGATGAAGAAGTATCTCTCTTTCTATTCGCTCCGATTTCGATTCTTTATTTGATCCGAAACCGATACAATGAGGTATTCAACAAGCAATTACAACGTGAAACCACATACGCCCAAAGCATACAAACAGTCGAATAACATATCACAAAATTGTCACAGTATCGCAACGAGAACCGTGAGTAACGTGTACGCATAACAATAATCTGCTCAATGTTGGCTGGGAGGGAGTCAGGCAGCAGATTTCAGGCGAGTGGCAAAGAGGATTATCGAAATTAACCTCTTCAACGGCTCTAATGATCGACTCTTCCACTCGAGTGCCGGGGGTTCCTCTCAGCCGGCACAATCGCTAATAATACCCACTTACTTAATAAAACATAACTCCCATCTTTGAAATAGGTTTGTTACTTTTTGGTATTTATTTTTCAAGTGGATGAAAATTAGGTAATGTATAAAGTTTTTCGAAATTCATTTTTAACTTTTAAACGCAACTTCGTCATTATTTTTTTACAAAATACTTATTGGATTGGTTTAGATGATTTGGGCAATTATTTGTTCACAGTAGCGACCTATCCCACAATGGCAATAAAAAAAAAGACGGGTTGCACTCCGGGAGTGCCGGCAGAAGTGAAAACTTGGTTATTAACGTTGAGCATGTTTGATATTTTGGAATGGTTAGGGAATAATTTCCCCTTCCCTCCGCACCGCCATTGCGCACGGACGTGTCTACATAGTCAGTTTACTTAATTTAATTTAATTATTATATGATTTTTAATACAAATATTTAAATAAATCGACACGTAAAATTCACGCAAAGTACCAGGCGCGCAAAGTGTTGCAAGAGATCGAGTCCTGCGGCGAGTGAAGCGAGAGAGCAAGTTGATGTCCACGCTACCCATCTCAGTCGACTACACGTGAGTCATTACCATCTGACTCCACCCACTACACTGATTGAAAGCTGCTACTAAGCGCCTAACAAACTGCACCTAGCAGCGTGTGTCATCGCGTCAATACTTGTGATCTACAGGCGTCCAAGTCCATATTTGTTTTGTTTTGTTGTCGAAATGATGGGGCGGTCTCCACCTAAAACGAGAGATGATCCTTTGCCTCACCATAGTTCCGAACCTGATTTGACATCACCGAATTCGGAGCAGAAATTGGACAGAATCACCTTACGTCAAAAACGTAAACATGGAATTGAACAATCAACAGAAATTAAATCTCTGCGTGAAGATATCATGTCATTACTTGAAACTTTGAGAAAGGAACAGGAGGAGAAATTTGGCGTGATGCAATGTAATTTGAATCAAATAAAGGCTCAAAATACCGAATTGAAAAATACTGTTGAATTTTTGAGTGCTAAATATGACGATCTTATGGTTAAATTAGCCCTTCTAGAAAACGAAAAGAAGAGTACATACGAGTATATTGGGTCTCTAGAGGAAAAAGTCGAGAACATGGAACGAAATGCAAAATCGTCAAGCCTTGAAATTCGCAATGTGCCTAAAAAACCCAATGAGTCTAAGGATGACCTTATAGAAATCGTCAAAAATCTGGGAACGGCCGTGAGCACTGAAATACAAACGAGTGAGCTCAGAGATGTTTATCGTCTTACTAGCAGCAAAAAACCCCAAACTGATGGGCCTATAACCGCCGAATTTGCTTCTATTATAACTACGGACAAGCTACTCTCGAACATTAAAAAGTACAACCGCGATCACAAGACCAACCGGCTTAACAGCTCACACATTAAAATGGCGGGAAACAGTCCTATATATATTTCTGAGAGCCTTACCACTAAAGCCAAGAGGCTGTTCTATCAGGCAAGGGAATTTGCAAAGCTGCACGCATATGCATATCACTGGACATCGCATGGCAAAGTGTACATAAAAAAGGAAGACGGAGCGCCGGCAAAGAGAATAACACAGGAATCCGACTTCGTCGGTCTGAAACAACAAGGAAAATGACTAGATACATTTTTGAACACCCAACAACTCGCCCTACCTGAAAAATTGATGCTTCATCTGAAAATTGCATGCCCTGTACACTTTTCAGTGCTTAACATAGTTTTAAGATTTTCTTTTCTGTTTTTTATATTTTTATACGTGCATGCCAATACGATAAAGCCGAAGTACACTACATCCCTATTTACACAATACACAAAATCATTACACTTAATAACCAATAACTATCACAATTCACATTACTCATTACATCAGTTTTTAATACACACTTTTACATTTGTTTTGCTGTATTTTCTACACTACAGAAATATTACGAGGTACCTACTATCTATGCATACGTACTATGAATGTCACTGTCCATATTGTCGCTACAATTACATTAATTAATTATTAAAATTCGATCACAACGATAATATAAACATAACAGAACAAGTTGACTTGGCTGACCCAATTGAATGTGTATCTATTAATGACACCAGTGTTTGCTCGAAACTATTTGACTATAATCTTCAAACGCGAAGTTCAATGACAATAATTAGCATTAACATTAGAAGTATTAACTGTAACTTTGACCTTCTGGTAGCTTTTATTTCCGCACTAAATATGCGTATAGATATAATTGTACTGTCCGAGTGTTGGACAAACTTGAATAATCCACCACCAAATATGAATGACTATGACAAATACTGGACTCACACTAGCATAAACCAAAATGATGGTGTGGTGGTATACGTACGCAGTGATGTCGTGGCTTGTGTTTATGAGCCTAAAATTAGTGAAGGAAATTGCTTAATTGTAACTAATAAGCCTGACTACACAATTATTTGCTCGTATAGGTCACCTAGTTTTAAAAATCCTAATCTTTATCTGGAATCACTGGACAATATTCTATGTAAATGTCGAACAAAAAACGTAATTTTTACCGGAGATATAAATATTGATATTTTAGCACAAAACCGGTCTAGTGTAGCCCAAGAGTATCTAAATCTGATGGCTATGCATGGACTGCGACCAGGCATTAACAAACCAACTCGCATCAAAACATGTATTGATCACTTCATGGTAAAATGCTCACACCGTTGGAAAACAGCAGTTTTTGAACAGCCTATAACAGACCACTGCCCAATACTCTTATTTATTAATAGCTCTAAAATACAAAAAAAAAGTGTGATGCACAACAAAGAAACGATTGACTATGCTATGATAACAAAACTACTCACAGAAGAGTCTTGGGAAGATCTTTATACATCAACTGACGTTAATGTAGCAGCGGAAATTTTAACGACAAGACTAACGAAATTTATTACGGATAATACCAATGTTATAATAAAATCGAATAGACATAGACCATTAAAACCGTGGATAACAAAAGGAGTAGTCAAATGTATAAGAAAGAGAGACAGATTACACAAAACCGCAGTAAAGACACCGGACAATTTGCTACTACAAATAAAGTACCAAAAATACAGAAACACGTGTAATTTTATCATAAAAACCTTAAAAAAACAATATTATCAAGAGAAGCTAAAGATAAACAAAGGTAATATAAAGAAAACATGGGAAGTCATTAAAGAAGTTTGTGACATGAAGAAAAATAAGGAACCCACTGTTGAACTATTGGATATTGACACCACACCAACACAATCTCTGGGTATGGTCAATAGCTTTTTTACTGGAGTTGGAGAGGCACTAGCAAATGAGCTACTTACTGGGATGGATAGATCTGAAGAAGAACTATCGCATGAAGCTGCCAGGGATACCTCACCTCCAAACTCTATGTCTTTTATTCCTACGGATCCCTATGAGGTGAGGGGTATTATTCTAGGGCTGGGATCGCACTCTGCGCCCGGAAGAGATAAAATTACACCTGAAATTTTAAAACAAAATGTTGTTTCCCTTGCAGCACCCATTACGTACATGTGCAATCTTAGCCTGTCAACTGGTGGGTTCCCGTCTATATTTAAGAAAGCGGTTGTTTGTCCAATTTTTAAATCTGGAAACAAGGATGAGCCGAACAACTATCGCCCTATCTCTCTTCTATCAGCGTTGTCTAAGATCCTAGAAAAAATCGTCAACAGGAGAGTTACGAAATACCTAGAAAGTAACAAACTACTAAGTGACTTTCAATTTGGGTTCCGAGAAAAAAAATCAACCGAGGATGCAGTTTTGGCATTGACATCAACTCTTGTATCTTGTCTAGATGGTGGGGATAAATGTCTTGGAGTCTTCTTAGACCTCCAAAAAGCATTTGATACCGTATCTGTCAAAATTCTAATCACGCGTTTGGAGAATGTTGGTATAAGGGGGCTTGCTCTCGACTGGTTTAAGGACTATTTGACGGATAGGTCTCAGCGTGTTAGAGTAGCTGGCTATGAAAGTACTGACTCAATCTGCAAATATGGCGTTCCCCAGGGCAGCACGTTGGGGCCTACATTATTCCTCATTTATATAAATAGTCTATGCAAGATAGCTGCAACCCTGCCACACATGGATCTACTAATGTTTGCTGACGACACGGTGTTGATCTTTCATGGTCGCACCTGGGACATTGTATTTAAACTAGCTGAGACCGGCTTAGCAAAGGTGACCACCTGGCTGGAGAACAGTCTTCTATCGCTAAACACTAGTAAGACAAAGTATTTATGCTTTAGCAAAACATCTGTAGGGAAACCAACTGAATCGCACAATCTCAGAATACATACATTCCCCTGCAATAGAAGAGAAATACATACCAACTGTGACTGTGCAACGCTATCCCGAGTGACCACTGTGAAGTATTTGGGAGTAACGCTAGATGACCGACTTGCCTGGACTATGCATATATCGCTGACTATGGCTAGAATGAGAAAACTTATATATATATTTAAAAACTTGCGGACAGTGGCAAATGATATTATACTTGTACAAACCTACAGAGCTTTGTGCGAATGCATTATTAGATATTGCATTTGCGCCTGGGGAGGTGCGGCAAAAACTCACATGATTGGTATCGAGCGAGCACAGCGGATGGTACTTAAAGTACTTTTATACCTACCGTATCGACATCCCACATCTTCAGTGTATGAACTAGCAGGAGTCTTATCTGTGAGGAAAATATTTATATACGAAATACTACGAAGATACCACAGACGAGTCGTTCCTAACCTACCCATATCACGAAAGCGCGTAGAGTCCTACCCTATACCTCGTACGAAGACAACATTTGCTAGAAGATACTATTGTTATCTAGCTCCTAATACTTACAATAAATGTAATAAAGTCCTGAAAGTGAGTAAGTTGAACAATAACAAATTTAAAACAGTTATATATAATTGGCTAAACAATTTAGACTATACTGATGTAGAAAATATCTTAAAAACATAATTTATTCTAAATTTACCATCATACAAACACACAGCCTCACACACACACATACACACCACATAAATGCACACATGCACGCACACAAAAACACATACACAAACAACACACCACTCACACACATGGCAGCACGCTAGTTACTTAACTTATTGCTTTTTTTTTTAGTTTCCATTATTATTATTAAGTTTTTCTCTCTTTAAAAAAAATAATAATAATAACTCTGTCAGACATAAGGTATTGTCACTTTAATAGGGGGAAGACACTAACACCTGCAACACAGTTTTTACTAGCGCAGATGTTAGGGAATTCAATATTGTAATTGTAACTTATGTCAATAAAGAAATTTATTATTATTATTATTATTATTAATTTTGCACCAATTGCTTTAACAGTATAAAAGTACTATCATTTATGTGGTAGAATACAATATTGATTTATTGCGCTATCGTACACAAACATGACAATTTATATTACATTAAAAATTTAACACTTTAAAACTATTACAATTATTTTACATTAAAAAGTTTATCTCTCCGAAAAATCAACTTTCATCCATAATTTCAACGACTTTTTCACCATCATCATTACCAGAACTATCATCGCCAATCTCTAAAACTGATACGATAGGTTTATGGTAGCTGAAGTAAGAAACGAACAGTTTTGATTCGAACCTATTTAAATGTCTAATAAAGACCGCATCAATAGTAGTTTTGTATTTCGTTGTGCTAAGATTGCGATCATTCGACATAGTTAAACCAAATTCATTATTTAAAAATTCAATTATTCCGCCATAACTATGCTAACCCATTTATTTTGTCTTTCCCTGTCCTCCGATCGGAACTCCGATTGGTAGGAGGAGCGGGAATATTTTTTCCCATGCCTCCGATTAAGCATCATAAAAACATTGTACAGTCTAGTTCAAAATAAATTATTTTTGTATTTTATTGACTGTACAGTCGACATCGTTAACGTTCAGGGTCAAAATGTCCAACTCCCACACGACTAGTCTAAGATCGATAGTTTCCGAGATATAGCCGTTTCAATTTTGACAGCTGTCATCCGAAATGTAGATCTCATTGAGACCTATCACTTGTCCCTACACACAACTAGTCTTAGGTCGATAGTTTCCGAGATATAGCCGTTTCAATTTTGACAGCTGTCATCCGAAATGTAGATCTCATTGAGACCTATCACTTGTCCCTACACACAACTAGTCTAAGGTCGATAGTTTCCGAGATATAGCTGTTTCAACTTTGACAGCTGTCATCCGAAATGTAGATCTCATTGAGACCTATCACTTGTCCCTACACACAACTAGTCTAAGGTCGATAGTTTCCGAGATATAGCCGTTTCAATTTTGACAGCTGTCATCTGAAATGTAGATCTCATTGAGACCTATCACTTGTCCCTACACACAACTAGTCTAAGGTCGATAGTTTCCGAGATATAGCCGTTTCAATTTTGACAGCTGTCATCCGAAATGTAGATCTCATTGAGACCTATTAATTGTCCCTACACACAACTAGTCTAAGGTCGATAGTTTCCGAGATATAGCTGTTTAAATTTTGACAGCTGTCATCATTATTATTATTATTAATTATTATTATTATTAATTATTATTATTAATTATTATTATTATTAATTATTATTATTATTATTATTAATTATATTATTATTATTAATAATTTTATTATTATTATTTTTGTTTTGACATTTTTGTTCCTCCGGCTCTTAAGCCGGGAATTTCTGATGGCACGGGCCTAAGCCAAGTGTTCATCCGTTGGGTTAGGTGTACACAAATTAGATTCCACTCGATTGTGTGCAGACTGTATAACAATATTGTCTGACTCACACTGCAGAAACTTTCTTACTAGCCTGCATGTGTTTAGAATCACTGCTTTCTGCAGTAGGTGATAGGTGCTGGCTGGTAAGTTTAGGGAACTAAGAGACTGATGAAGCTGTTTTGGGATTACTCCTGTTGAAGAAATAACTATGGGGACTATTATTACTTTTTGTAGGCGCCAAAGTCGAGTTATTTCGTCTTTTAACTCTGTGTATTTCGATAGTTTTTCGGCTATTGTTGTCTGTAAATTGTGGGTGTTTGGCACGGCTATATCTATAAGGAATCCAGTGTTGTCTATTTTGTTAATCAATGTGATGTCTGGTCTATTGCAGTGAATTGTGCGGTCAGTGAAGAGACCTCGGTCAAAGTACAGCTTTGTTGTGGTATTCTCTAGTGTTAATTCTGGGTTGTATTTATAATAAGGTAACACCGTGTCTATAAGTTTGTACTGATGAGCTAGTTTCTGGTGGATTACGTTGGCTACTTGGTCGTGTCTATGTTTGTAGTCAGTTTGAGCTATAGATTTGCAGGCACCAGTTATGTGTTGAATCGTTTCGGAGGAGCTATTGCATTTTCTACATGTGTCGTTCGGTAAATTCTTTATGATGTGTTTTCTATAATTTTTGGTTTCTATTATTTGGTCCTGTATTGCTAACATGAACCCTTCAGTCTCCGGGAAGAGTTCACCTCGATTTAGCCATGCGTTCGACGCTTCTTTGTCGACATTTGGTTGGCATAAATCTTGGCGATGTCTTCCATGGAGAGACTTCTGGGTCCATTCTAAACATTTCGTTTTGTCATCAGTCACTCTTTCGTTTTTCTGTTCTGTTGTGTCTTTAAGATTAATATTATTAATTATATTATTATTAATAATAATTATTATTATTATTAAGCGCCCTGCGCTGCTTAAACGAAACAGTAGGCCCAGGCATACATTTTCGCCGCGCCGTAGAGAGGGGATAGCTGTCTACTCTCCATCCGTCTTACGCTTTTTCGATCAGGGTCACGTGGTCACGTGTCCTGACGAATTTTCGATCAGGGTCACGTGGTCACGTATCCTGACGCGAGTTTAAGATTTTATACCCATCACAGAACAATTTCCCAAAGTGCTCAACGCCGCTAAAGAAGTTTTCACTTCAAAAATATTTTAAGTACTTACCTACATAGTATATTTTGCAATTACAAACAGAGTTTTAAACTATTTGTATAGATAGACTATACGCTATTATTTATGTGCTTATTCTAGGTTTGCCAAATGCAACATCCGAGCTTCCATGAACATATTCTATCTGCAAATCTTTCCATTGTGCACTATTCATAATAGGTTAGGGGGGATAAAGGCTCCATATTAGGTTGTTGCAGTCGTGGACTAATCTGGCTGGGGCACGGGACTACAATAGGCTTTATTAACATGCATGCGTCCCGTTCGATACAAATTGGCGATGAGTCGCTAGCGCCGTGCGGTGAGCCGATTCTACCGTGTAATAATACGGTCCCTGCATGTCTAGAACTTGGGTAATTTAGAAGGAATCGGGAGTCAGACTGTCTTCTTTTGAGCTATATCGCGGATAATATCGTTGATATTTAAAATCTAATTAGTCCGTTAGATAGATTTTCATTAAGTAACACGTTTTATTTTCGTCGATATCGTCGTCGTTCGATAATCTAACAGACGGACTAAATAGAATCATATTTTTTTACGTTAGTCAACTATTTTAGGTATATATCATGGATGGCTTTTTCGTAAATTGGCGAAAAGAGTGAGAACGGGAGGAGTCCTTGACCAAGAGAGGGAAAATTAAGGCTTATATAATTAACAAAATATATAAATATGTCTAATAAATTAAATCAGATGCATCTACAGGGTTACTGGTATCGGCGTATTCCTTGCAGGACGCTATAGTAGGGTTAAAAGGAAACAAATTAATGTAACTAGTACCGGTACCGGAAGATGATTTAATCTGGGATTTCTCTATAAAAAAATCGAACTAACCCAAAAACTACTGAATTTTGGGGGAAAATTTAGTGGGTTTGCTTCAGTGTTTTGCATTTGGTGTTTTTTTTGGCTAATTTAATACTTGTTACATACAAAATAACGTACCATCACGCCTGTTATCCCCAAAAAGTAGGCAGATTGATGACAAAAATATTAAAATCGTTTTTATGTGTAATTACTACGGTAAAATACAATTAACCAGTTCTCAGTTCTCTTTAAATATTTACATTTAAACATACAGTAACCCAAATCTTATAGTGGAAGGTCGATTTAATTAGTTAATTGGTTGTGAGGGTAGTGAGCTTAATTTGTTTTAGTTACCACATTTTAATGTAGTTTTCTTGATCAAATATTGTAAAGTTATACACCACACTCACTTATATTTATATGTTATATTGGCTCCGTTAGTGGACAGTATTTGTTACATATTAATTTCAATGAGTTTTCTTCTATTTTAGTGTTTGCGTAGAACGCTGGGTCGGCATTTTAGCGAATATCAGAATAACTAAAAATCTTGTAGATCAGTCGGTCTTCCGAGCCAATAATGAGTAACATAAAATAAATGAAATAAAAAAAATTAAATACCGCTTTACTTTTATACTATAGCACACACATACACGTTCTTAACACATATTCGTTTTCATAAAAGCTATTACGGAAAAAGTTCGTCAATTACCCATTTACCACGAAGTATTTTAGCGCATACATTATTAATTTTATTATAACAACTGAAAGTGTTGGCCGTTTGCTCAACAGGAACATCCCACGAAGTGGGATGTTCCTGTTGACCTGGCTCCATATGTTTGCACAGGTCTTTCATAAAAGTCGGAGAGTTCGTGGATTCGTTGATAGATTGAAATTTTCGTTTGCAGAGGTTGGCTGAACGAAATGCGGTTTCTAGGAAATTGATTGGGCGCGCTTTCCTAGATATACAATTTGAGATAATGTTACAAATATTTTTCCTGAAAATGTAATTTCTACATTTTTGTGAGAAGTGAACCATTGTCCTGAAAATGGTTCTTTGAGGTTTTAAAAACGAATGTATTCTCATTCAGAACCTAAATTCATCAAACTGAAGTAAGCCCCGACTAACGTCCTCTCAAATTCTACAGGTAGTAAAACATTTCTTGTAACAACTATTAATTACAGTGTACAGGTCACGCTAAGGTTTAATTTTATGGGTCCAAGTCATTGAATCACTCCCTTAGGATCTGGATCATTAAGTGGGTAAATGGTTAATGAAAATAGAATGAGCACTAAACATCGAAGCGGAATTTCGCCAGTCACCTAGCCGTCGTTAAATGTTGTTATCGTCGCGATTAAGTAACAAAACAACTTGGCTGGAGGGCGTCGCGGGGCGGGGCGCGGGGCGAGGGCTACGTCGCGAATAATAATCTCAGTTTACGACGGCAGCCGAGTGAATCAATAAAAACACTAATAATGCACAGACGTAATCCGGATCGTGCAACGTCGCGATTACCGGCACTAACGAGATCGTAAAGACGGATCTCCAATGCACGGCTTAGCCGAAACATAAGCGCCGCGGGTTGCCTACACACTTGATACACGAGCTTTACCAGATATTTTATGAAGCAATCACTTGAAGAAAACTTTGAACTTTAAACGTAGAATTGTACTTACAGTCGTTGTTCAACCAACACCTTAAAAAAGGAGCAATCAGATGTAACAGTTTTTTTGTTGAGAGAACCTTAAACCGGCATAGTGGATCCATTATTCTCAATTTGTGCCAAGTTGAAGCCAGCGCGGACGGCACGCCGGCAGACCCGGCGGGTGTCCCCCTTGATTAAACCCTGGGAAGTAAGAAGTAACAATTTGTGTGCATTCCTACATTCCCCACCGGTTTATACACTAGCTCCTGAATTGCACTTCAGCTTACTAGATTCTATTTTACCTTAGAATTTCATAACTTTTATTACTTTGTTTTGGAAAGAGACTCTTTGAAGATGTGAACTAAACGAAAGTTTAGCTCAATCTTGTTCCAGTTATGATTGCTTGCGGCTTTGTTGAGATTGCTTGTAAGTTAAGTAATCTATTTTGAGTTTCATAAGTAAACTGCCTATAAGGTTCAAAACTATCCTATTTTTTTTTTAAACTGGTATCAACCGCAAACCCAATTGACTTTTGAATGTGTCACTAAATTTCGTTGATGTCATTTGGGTGGTTTCGGAGATTAGCGTGTACAAACACGCGATTTTTATACGATTATTAGAAAATTATCCAAATGACGCATTTCAGAAACGATTAACACCTTGTTTTTCATTATCTCAAACAGAAAAGTCATGATAAATACCTAAATCACACATATTACGTCCATTATGCATGTTTGGGCATCCTGATACGTCATACAGACGTGTACCACTCGGCGGCAGGTATGACGAGGGAGACCGCCTGCAGTCCAGTCTACCCTGCCGGTGACACGAGCCTACGTAAATGTATCGATACCTCGCCTGTCCGACACTGAAGCCTGTTTAAATTGTACCCGGCATTATTTGAAAGGTTCCTGTTTTTCATGGATTTTAAATACGCCTTTGTTACGGCGTATCAAGTTCAGTATTTTTTTTCATATCTCAATAGTTTTCCTGTTCACAGAGCATTGAGGAATGGTATGAACAAAGAAATGGTAATTTTTTCAACTTTTTCTATTTAATATAATAAGCACTGAATTAGTTATTATTGATCTATGTCTCGAATAGTCTCGATAATGTTACACTGATTCGAGTCGACGCTGTCGCGCGTGCCTCACGCTCATCTCGGGCGATCTTCGCTAGCGCCGGAATTAAAATTAATAGCAGACGGGAGAAGGCACGTCGTGGTAGGTCCGACCCGGTCCCAGTAATTTGTTTACTCGTCCCGCTCAGGATTACGTCGCATGCTCCGCTGAATAGGTAACTCCCGGTGACTTTTCATAAGTATCAGTCAACCTCCACTTCTCTCTGTTAATGATTTTTTATCGTTTTAATAACTTCTTCTTTTTACGTAATTTTGTTTTCTTGGCTTTTGTTTTTTTTTTTTTTGAGAGCGGTTTAAAATGGCCGTTTCTTTTTGGATTGTTCAAATAAAACGTACCTGCCATTAAATGTTAAAGGTATTGTGAGAGCATGACATTTCGTGCTGTTTTAATACTATGGTAAGACTGAGATGATCTAATTTCTGAAAATCGTTAGTTGACCAAAGCTACCTATCGAGGACAAGTCAAAAAACACACTTAGATTGCTACTGATCGATTTTTGAAAAAGGCGAAGCACAGTTCAATACTTGTCATCAACAGCATGCGTTTAACGACAAACCTCCAGAAATTTCCTAAAATTCCAACATACGAAATTTCATTAACAATATCGCAAAGTTCGGAGCGGAGGCATGGCACGTATATAATTCAAAGCCGGAGTTAATTGACCGAACACGGTTATGAATGATACGGCTAAACGTCGCCAAGCCGGGTCGAGTGTCCGCCGGACTTGGGCGCTTGTCCGGACTTCCGATCGCGCCCGGCGTGTTTATTGTATCAGTGTCGAGGCTCATCAAAATGCAAATAAGGCACGCCCAAGCTCGGCCGCGGCGCCGGACACTTGTCGGCGCTGTATTGAGTTATAATCCTCACTACACTCCTGTTTCCTATATACCCTTGTTGCGACCGTATTGTGTCTGCTACTGTCGGATGTCTGTATACCGCTTTTTACTATTTTGAAGGCGTGTTTGAAATTTTCTCTCTACAAATTATTGGCTTTTGGAAGTTTGAAATCTTCCGCCGGTCGTTTGACCGGCATTTCTATCTTACTCTATAATATTCTGGAGTTGTAGATACATGGGTATGTCGTCTTCAACTAGCTTATTTCCTAATTCTCAGACAGAGCGCAATCAATGCTCTCAATACAACCTAATCACAATAACACCGAACTGCATCTCAAACGTATACGCCACACATGCAAAGGAGCTTATCACGATACACAGCGTCTTCATGTGAAGGACAGACGAATGAATCGTTCGGGGCGTAGCTGCATGCAGTCGTTTAATAAGCTCCAGGGCTCCAGGCTCCTGCTTCGTGCTCGGATTTCGGTCGTTAGCGAGTAATTGTCGACACCTAATTAGTCGCGACACTGGAGTGCGGGGCTCCGATGTCGAGCTCACATATGACCCACGATATTTAATGCGACGTGGCATCGCTGAAGTCTGACGGCGGTGTACTTGCAGTGTGGTGGATGGTTTATTAACTGCTTTTTGTGGGTGATTTAAAGTGTGGTAGTGTTGCAGCGATTGCTTTGACTTTGTGGTACAATTTTGAAAAATACGCCTCTTTTAATAATTATCCATTCATTTATTTTTGGATCTGAGAAAGATTTTCAATTTGATTTCTTATGCTACTTTTGAATAATTAAACTACAACATATTTACAAAACCTTTTTTCGTTTGGTTATGCCCAACCTGATGTCAGGGTTTTTAAACTGTGCATGGCCCTTTGTCTTGGCTCTACATGGCTGATATCTGTTTTTTTTTTTTAATTGAAAAGCTACTTAGAAAATCGTTCGCCCTGATCCATGCGAATAAGAATTAGTACAGTTACGTCAATACGTCTTCGTTTCTTTTAAAACTAACCTCTTTTGTCGGTCCGTCTCTATAGTTGTTAGCGTGTTAAAATACCGTTTGTAAGCAAATGTCTTCTTTGCAGGTATGGAGGCGATTATGTCGGAGTTCTTCAACGACACGACGACGGCGTTCTACATCATCCTGATAGTCTGGATCGCGGACCAGTACGACGCTATCTGCTGCCATACCGCCATCGCTAAAAGACATTGGCTCAGGTTAGTGCCAACCTTAAGACCAGCCAGAATAAGTTTTTGGGCTGTATTTGTACTCTGAGGAAGAAATATTTCGTCGATAATTTTATTTAACATCATTAAGTATTTCAGTTTATTAAAACCGATAGTGTTGACAGTCTTATTACATTTGTGCTGATATCATGCTGAAATTACCCGAGCTAAGGCTTTCTTGCCCGTCGGGGCCGCGGATTTTTGTACCAGATGACGTGGCCTCGGCGCAAGGGCAAAGAAGGAACATGGGTTCGGTTTTTAGTCAGTAGAAGTCTGACACTTCCCTTCGCTCTGCCCAAGAGCGGGGGGGGGGGGGGGGGGGTCATTCGATAATTTTCCATCCACCAAAAAAAAAAGTAAAAATTCGAAAGGTAACATAGACTGATATGGGGTAATAATTTAATGAATCCACTGTTTCGCGTCCACTATGTCGACATTTCGAACAATATTGTTGTGATTAACAACATCATTATGATTGGTATTAGTGCCTTAAATAATAATAAGTTAATGACTTATTGCTACCAATGAAATCCCTAGTACAGTTCTACTAGTCATTCTAATTCATGTTTTAAAATTCTTTAATTTCTTAACTGCCAATGCAAAGCTAGCTGTCAAAGTTAACGAAGTGGGACTTTAAATCGGCACTCATAACACGAAGTTCTGAAAACAGTAACGATAAAACTCCTCGTTGGTTAGATCTCAAACTATGAACTCAACTGAACATCGATACTTAACTTGCCTTTTATACAAAAAATATATAGAAGTACTGTAATTGTTTGTTTGTATATCCTTCGTGTTTGCACTGGGCTCATTATTTTGTGTGGCAGTTGTATGTTCGGGTAAATATCGACATATATTGCTCGCACCGTGACATATCTAAGTATTTACTTATTATACGATTGATGTTTATCAAGCGCTTGTTTGACATTCAAGATTTTTCTTGATTTTGTTATAATGTGGCAAACATGTCTTTTGAGTCGCACTCATGAGGGTAAGTTTAATGGTGAGTGCTTGCGTCGTGTTATGCTAATACTTTGAAGTGCCTTTTATTATTATTTTTGGTTTATTTGACATTAGAATACATACTGACTGGCTACCTGACTGCCATCTTGGTCTAGCAAGCGCTGCTTAGCATGAGTTCCGGGTTCGGACAAAGTGTCATAAGCATCAGGATTTTTTTCATTAGCAGCCATCGAGTCTGGTATTGTGCCCGGTTGATGGCAATAGGCTCGCTCCCTATTTTATAAGACTTCAAAATAACTGGCGAAATGTGGGTGTACTATTAAGTACACCTCTGCCTAACACTTCGGGTATTACAGGCGTGATGTGATGTTATGTTATGTGCATTCTATCTCTCGATTTTTCTCAAAAAGTTGAACTGACTAGTAGGTATTCCACAAGTCTCATAACATGAACAGTATCTTCTAAGATACTAGTACTCTAGTAAACCAGCAGCTTCTTTCTGTTTGTTCGGGCACTTTGTTTTTACGCCTACTTCTGTCGCGCGTGTTTCTCCTTAATCAAAAGGCGTCCGGGCACGAAGCAATTTGGCTGGCCGTCCGCGCGGGCAATAAGGAGTGAGCGCTATTAAAACAAGCGCAAATAAAGCAAATTGAAAACGGCACCGCTTCCCCCCCTTGGAGAGGGCCAGTACCACCGACCCCGCGTCCTCGACCGCCCCGCAAAAACAACCGGCTGTCGTCTGGAGAAACCTCTTGCTTCATCTAACTGCCACATATATCTCCAGACCTATCGATACGTGTACCGCTACACGACACTGTTTTACTCGCTATACTAAAATCTTTTATTTACTCAGTATAATTTCTAAACATCATATTATTATAATAAAATAAAAGTTACTACTGCTTTTATTGTCTCATACAAAACTACGTAAAAAACGCTCACAAAGACGGCCAGAGGCTATTAAAACCAAATTAATTATAATATACGCTGCTTCAAAAGACAATCAAATAAAAAGTGTACACCGTCCTCAACAGAGCAAATAAGATACTTTTTCAGTTACAAGCAGTTCTTTGTCAATTTAATTTCTCGTATCCGCTTTACTTTATACATATAAAGTGTTGTCCTCTATGTAGCCCAACATAATAACTGGGACGCAATAATAATATTAAAAAATATTGCAATTTTCCTCTTGCATCCTTCACCAGAGGCTCCGTCAACTGAAGCTGAGTTTATTTAATGATATCAAGGTAGAGGGAAAATTATTTTTAAGTTTTAGTCTGTCATACGATACTGGGTCGATAGTAAGTATGTTACATAATTGGATAAAGAAACCAATTTTTTACTTGTGTTTCAACTTTAAAAACTAAAAAAAATAAGTTTTTAAAAAACTAAAAAAACCGACTGAAAATAGTGAAAATCAAAAACAACAACATTTTAAATGAATAAATGTGTGATTCATGTGTTAGTGGAAACACGAAAAAATTAGGAAATCTTAATTTTCGCCCTTTTCTGCCATTTAATTGTGACAACTTGGGTTAAATTCCCACAATTTGCAAATAATACAATATTTCTTTACAAAATCTAGGGAGGTATACTTTGTTAACTTAAAACATGAGAATTAAAGTAAAAAGCCAATCTGGAAGTATTTTTTATTGAAAAAAAAATACTAATCCCTACACACTTTTGATCTGATGTAACAACGTTAACAAAAACCACCTTAAAAGCATTTCCACTACCGTCGAATTTATTGTACGACTTTTCAAGCACCCTGAAAATGAAACGCGCAATATCGAAAAAAGAGAAGCACGAGAAGTTTGACGGGGATGTTAATAACATAGCGTATTTAATTAACCAGCTATTTTAATTATCAGTTTTGATAACGTGCATATTTTGAAAGCATGCATTGTTTTAATATTAATTTCTGTTCTGGAATGTTCCATTTCTGTCAGGAATAAGAACGTATGGACGTTTCAATTTTGTAAGGTTTGCATTATAATTACATTGTTAATATTGCGTTGGTGTTGACTGCCAATACCTACTATCCGAAATGTAAGTTATAATTTCCACCTGTAATTTATCTGTTACTGCTGAAAGGTTGATTCTATCAAACAAGTTTTTTTTTTGTCTAACTTTGCATTCTAAAAAGTATCGACGAAATCTCGCATTGTCGATACTTTTTAATGCAGTGATGTTTTATAAACCTAAAGAAGCAGCCCGTAACCCTTCACTCCATAAGATAAGATCCCCGAAAATGACAACACTCATCTAATTAGTGGTACAATTGCGGTTCACCAATCCACACCGTGTCTGTTCAAATGCAATGTGTTAATAAGTGCTCGGCCAGTGTTTGCTAAGGGTTCACCCTCGACTTGTCGTGGACGCGGTCGTGTTACGTGGCTCGGGAACACAGGGTCCCGAGTACCCGTGGTCTCGGGTACCCGGGACCCTGTGGTCGGGCGAAATCGGCGACCGCGTGACGAGCGGCTCCCCGCATAAATCTCCGCGACCGCCAATTAAGGCCCGCCCCGACAGTTTGTCTACGACGCCGCCCTGATTGCTTTCGCTGCGATACGAGCAACCTCTCCGCATCTATGTGTGGACGGACTCTTAAGAGGAAACGTGAGTGGTCTTTTCTCCATACAAACGCTCTCGCCTGTTTTCTTTTTGGTTAATGACCCTAGAGCAATGGTTTTTTACAGAATAATAAATATTAACTATTTCTATGCCCCTATGTTTTCCTTTTTGGTGATAAATTATTTTTATAAGCACTAGAACCCTCAAAAAATGCTCAAAATTGTTTGTTTAGATCGCTGTTAACAGAGTCCTAGTGTACAAATTTGACAACTATTAACGAAAAAAGAAAAACATAGCGGCGTAGTATATAACCTCCTTATTCATTGTCTAAAATATCTTTTAAATTGGTTCAATATTGGAGGAGGAAATAGGCGAGAGCCAAACCTCGAATTCTAACTTTTTTCTATAGTTGTCCTTATCGCACGAATTTGAGGGCAGGAGGACGGAGAGAGACAGCGATAGTAGAAAGAGACAGCACTCGCATTTCCTCTTAAATTGACGAATATACGGTGCCAATAAAACGGGAAATTCCTGGAAAGTCTAGCTTAAAGTCCCGGTGAGATGGAAAAGTATTTCAGTTAGGCATATTTTATTTGAGAATTTGGTGATAAAAGAGCTCACTGAAACTTAACAATATAAACTATAAGCACTAAATCCTCGAACGAACATTAAAAAACAAAGTAACAGTCAAAAATTACACGCATTTATTTAACTGTCGGAACTCCCTCCTTGCATTCAATTACGAATTTGACTTCTGACATTGAGTGCACCCCTGTACCCATTTATAACTACCCCGTGCCCTTGTCAGATCGATAACCCTTTATTTGTACACCTACCAATACACAAACGGTTATTGGTTTTTGTGACGTTTCCTTTCAAACATTTCGTGGATAAGCGGAAAGGTTCAGTATGTCGGTGAAATAATGTGATAGGGATGTATGATTTTAACGTATGTCGTATTTATAGGGTTGGGTTGAAGGGAGAAATGTGGTTGTAAAACACAAAACTAGGACAGATCAGCTGGTATATCAATAAGTAGGTGTCGTGTATGTCTGTTTACGTAGGTCCTCTTGATTTTACATTCAAAAGGACTTCGGTTCCTGATGACAAAAATATTTGATCTGCTAACTTTTGTTAATGGCAACCAAAATCTGCTTCTCATGGCACGACCTTTTAACAAAAGAATGGAACACCAGAATGCATACCTCGACTCGACAGTCTGGGGATCAAACTCACAACCTCACAAAAGTCACGAGATGAAAGCATCGCTCGTTACCACTGGGCCAATGACATATAATGCGGTAATATGTGTGCGATTTTATTTATAAGCGTGGTGTGAGAGTTGACGCGGCCGTCGTTAGGGGTGTGCTTCTCGTGTGTCATTTTAAGGATGTGCCAAATTGAAGGCTCCAACGTTATCGCGAGGGGAGTCTGATTTATGCCCCGGGACCGTCGCGCCCCCGCGACTTCGATCAGAGGTTTATTCACTCGGCCGAGGTCAGTTTTCTTATACGAACGACGACGTAATATGGCCGCATTTATTATGAGGGCTACGAAAATAACGCGTTAATAATCTCGTAGGAAACGTCAAAGCTTTGATGCGTTCCGTGTGCAGTTTGATGTAATGACGGAGCGCCTTATAATTTGAGATCAAAGTAGAGTTGTCGGGTATAACGATGTTTTTGAATCAAATATAGTTGCTGATGATGATATGAATTCGAATAAATTATGGTTTGGATACAATGGAGTCTAGTTTTGTAGGTTTCAAAAGTTTAAATATGAATGTGGGTGGGATTTGTGTATCGACAGACAACATTTAGTTAAAATAAAGGTTACAATAACCGAGCGGTCCTGTGTCCATACATAACATCTCGCCTGGTTACCTGAGGTTAGGTAGGTACCGTAGGAAGGTAACTTAACCCTTCGATGAGATAAGATTCAAACGTATACAGTGCTCTCTATATTTTAACCGCAAAACATGCTACCCACACAAGAGCAGGTGCTAAATAAATGTCATAGTCAGCAACAAGCAACACGCAATAAACGCAGCGTGTCTGTTGCGGCAATAAACCTGCTTGTCTCAAGTTTGCAACGGTTTAACGTGCCGCCTCGTTGCCTGTTATAGTTTTATGTCCGCCACACGCTATGGGACACGGAGAGACAATTGTGTTAATTGCAACTGTCCCTGGAAAAATTGTGAGCGTTAATGACAATTTTTTTTTATTGCTGTTGTCTATTTTATTGGGATTAAACCAAGCGGACATGAAACTGGAAGAGGAGTTGCTTTCGTGATATTCTTGATATTTTAGTATTCATAGACCAAATAAAGAATACTTGGTAGACCGAGGCTAAAACGCTTGATCTAAAGTTTATACCATAAACCAACACACATTCATTGTTTTTAGAACATCATATTCGTTCTCCTGCCCTTAAGCCAATTTATTTGGGTTCAGCGCAGGAGGTCTTCCTCTATTACTCGTCATCTCAGCCGTCACCTCCTTTCTAGCCATATCATAATTTGCACTCGCATTGTCTATGTGGTCTTCCTCTACTCCTATAGCCATTTTCCTCATTCCTTCCCATCACATGTCCATACCACGATTATTTAAAAAAAAACTTATACCGCCTATACTTGAAAAGAGCGAGCTGCGTAGGTGGTTATCTCGATAGAAGCAATCTCTTACAGACAATTTTCAGATGAACTTAAAAGAATATTAGCAACGATTCGTAAGATAAATAGTGTGGGTAAGCCATGGTCAGCACGAGGAATGATAGAATATCATTTCAATACCAATCTGTAAAGTCATAATTAAAATCTTTTAAAGGTTTTTATATTTTCCACTCAAATGCTGTACTTCATTTATGGAAAAATCAAGTAAAACTTGTAAGAGGTTAATCCAATCTTAAATAGACCATACTAATTGAGCACTTCTTTTAAAAGGAATAACAACCATAAGATGGACTTCTAAGAGTACTTATAAGACACGACAGGTAATTATGGTAGGTAGTCCGTAGTACTTATGGAAGGCCATGATAATATTTTAATGAAAAATGGTACAGTACTAATTAAAATCTTATAAGGCTTTACGAATTTTCCACTCAATTCCTACATATAGGTAATTGATTGCCTAGTATCACGTGTAAGAGGAAAACCAATAGAAAATACACAATATGTAAATTACTTTACAATCTTAATGAAAATAAATGTCAAAAAATATCACTTCAAATAGGTTTAGAATTTATTTCTCATAGAAGCTTAAATAACAGCTTGAAATGAGGAACAAAGTGCATTAATATAAAGTAAAATTTTCCTCTGGGGTGTTGGCGACAGGGACATACATGTTTCTTAAGTTTTCCTTTATATATGTTTTAACTATCACACTTTATTTAAATCCTTCTGTAAATCATTGATACAGACAATATTGGTAGAGCTCCCTCAACCAATATTGTTTTTTTTTTGCCATAATTAGTTCGTGCACTTTTAGCCATTAGTCGAAAATTATTTTTACTTCTTTTGTCGTTATTGCTTTTTTTGCACACATAATTATTTTCCCAGTGTTAGTCACAGAAATATCTACAGCAGTCTTAATTCGTACGCTCACTAAACTTCAATTACACACCCTTGTTCCATCTAAACGCGGTTTATCACCAAAGTCGCTTGTATACTGCGACACTGGGTCGTTGTCGCCAGTCGCACGGGGTCGTGGCTCAGCCCACTCAGCCGTGAATCGAATGCGTGATGACGGCTGGCACCCAGCGTTAATTACGCTCCAACGAACAAGCAACGTATGCCGAAAACACTTCAAACTGTCCCTAATAGATCCTTGTAAACTGCCGGAAAACATTTACTGGTCTTAGGGCAGCTTAGCGTCCGCTGAAATTATTTCTTTTAGGGGGGGTTTCTTAAAAGGTGGGGGCCTTTTTTTGTAGATTGTGGGGGAGTCGAATCAAAGATCACGTGCTCAACATTTTTTCCTTTTGTAATGACAATACTACTATACTGACAGATGACCTCGGTGGTCTTGTGGTTGCAAGAGCGACTGTTAAGCATGATGTTCTTTCTTTGTTTCTGTTCTCAGGCCGGGAAAAGTGTTATTGGGGTTTTCCCATCAAGAATTTCTCAGTAACACTCTCGGACTCTGAATAACCGGCGAAGTGTGGGTACGGTACACCTCTGACTAAGCCTTTGGGGATTACAGGCGTGATGTTATGTGTTAAATACCACTATATTACACCACTATTGACAGTATTTCCAAATACTCTTAGGAGGTTTTTTTTAGAATTAAATTGTAATGTAACTGATGTACTACTACCTATACCTACTTTATTTATAACACATGCAAAATGGCCACACCTAACGTGGATTACTATCAAAGTTGTTTACATGTTAACATAAATCAAAATAATCCACAATTAAATCGCAAATGCGTGCGATCGGCGTACCTATGTCGTTGCGGCGATTAGTCGCGGCCGTCAGTTTGGCGCCCCTGGCGGTGCACAGTGGTCTCCTTGAAATATGCTAGCTGGGCAAAAATATTATTGCTTGTTTCTATTACATGAAGAAGTCAAGAAGCTTGTGTTGATGTTTAGATTACAATAATTCCTATTTATTTTCATAAATTTAAAAGTCATGATTCATGGGAAAAAGTACATGTTCCCGAGTTGTAAGCAAAATAGGAATAATAATGTAATTGTTAAACTATTCGATCAAATATTAAATTAAATCAGTACCTAGTGTTATTCCTAACTCTGCATTTGTTTTTGCGTAGAGTTACTTAGTTTGATTTACAGAATGCTTGGTTGATATTAATTTTTCTACCTACTCAACGGATATACTCCATAATTGAACATACACTTTACAACAAAAAAACCTACAAATAAAAATCCCTCAAAGTAATATGTGCGAACGTCAAGAAAGTTATGAATTTTCGGGTTATTGTACATTTGCCACAAAGTTAATTCGTCACATTCTTAAAATTCCATACATTTTCTTGGAAATATGCATGTGACATTTTGCCTAGCTAGCTTGTGCTAATGGGAACACAGTGCGGCGCCAAGCTTGACGCCGCCCGCTCATTTGCATCTCCACATAGATGACAACTTGAACACTGATGGTTCCCTTGAAATTATCACGAATATAGTGCGGAGCAGTTTTACAGAAATATCAGGGTACCGTTTTATTTAACATCGCAAAATAAAGAAAGTTTTCATGAAAACCACTGGTTAACAATTTTCATTTACCGTGTAGTCTAGGCAACAAGTGCCTTTTTGATCAACTTTTTTCAGCAGTCTCCGAAAATTATGATTGAGGTGTCATTCGATTCGGAATGGCATCCCGATGATTTTTGAAACAATTGAAGTTCCGCTTGCAAAAATTGCAAAAGTTATTAACAATTAACTAAAAAATTTAAAATGGTTTTAGTTTTTTGCAAATATCTCAAAACCTAATTAAAATTTTTCAAATTTGAAATAAGATTCAAAAAGGGGAGGAAATTTCCTAAAGAATGTTCTAACTTTCGGAATTGTAGGACCAATATTAATAACTTTCCGATCGGGTTGAAAATACGCCCGAAAACTGGTACTCCGTCTTGCGCAAGCTACGCTCCATTCGGACCTTTAATGAATAAATGTTATTTAAACTTATTAAATATGAAAATTAAAAATTGAAAAAATTCAGGCGCCTGCAGGATAGATCAATACACAATAATCTGTGATCTAAAAATTTTTATCGCGAATTTTCAATAAGTTATCCATTAATTAATTAACAATTTTTTGTAGCACGAACACTGACATTGCAAGTGCGATAATTATAACACTATTCATCTGAGATTTTTTTCCTTTCGTGGAGCTATTTTTCAAAGGTCTTAGAATAGGCTCTCGTTGGAAAAATTGAAAAAATGATAATTTTCGTTTTTTTATTAACAATTTACTGAAATGAAAAATTTCAAACCTTCATTAGACATTAAAAAAATCTTTTTTTTTATTATATTATTATTGAACCGTTTTTGTATGATCAGAAGCTACTTAAAAATGATTTTTTATATTTTTTATATCCTGTTTTTTAAAATATTTTTATAAACAAATGCGTTGTTTATGAGATATTTCAATGCTTTTTTTTAATATCGTAATCTTTTATAATAATCATGATTTTTTTTTAAAAAACCGTTTCTTAAAAAAAATGTTTTATTGCTTAAAAACGCATTTGTTGATTAACAATTATTTTCTCCCACTTCTAATTAATATTAAGGTATAATTTTTTTTAAATCACTATTATTTGTTTTTTCTTTTCGTTAAATAAAAAAAAAATATTGTTTTATTAAAACTTTCATTGTTTATGTAATAAACAACTTGTTAAAAACAAATAAATTTTGACTTTATATTTTTTTTCTTGTTTTACTTATTGTCACAAAAACAGATATGATTTTTTTTTCAAATTAAAAAAAAAGTTGAAAAAAAAATTAAATGAAAATAAAACAAAATCATATCTGTTTTTGTGACAGTAAGTAAATATTGTCACAAAAACAGATATGATTTTGTTTTTTTCAAATTAAAAAAAAAAACTGTAAAAAAAATTAAATGAAAAAAAAAGAATCATTCTGTTTTTGTGACAATAAGTAAAACAAGAAAAAAAATATAAAGTAAAAATTTATTTGTTTTTTACAAATTGTTTATTACATAAACAATGAAAGTTTTAATAAAACAATATTTTTTTTTATATATCGAAAAGAAAAAACAAATAATGGTGATTTAAAAAAAATGATACCTTAATATTAATTAGAAGTGGGAGAAAATAATTGTTAATCAACAAATGCGTTTTTAAGCAATAAAACATTTTTTTTAAGAAACGGTTTTTTTTTTTTAAATCATGATTATTATCAAAGATTACGATATTAAAAATAAACATTAAATTATCTCATAAACAACGCATTTGTTTATAAAAATATTTAAAAAAACAGGATATAAAAAATATAAAAAATCATTTTTATGTAGCTTCTGATCATACAAAAACGGTTCAATAATAATATAATAAAAAAAAAGAATTTTTTAATGTCTAATGAAGGTTTGAAATTTTTCATTTCAGTAAATTGTTAATAAAAAAACGAAAATTAACATTTTTTCAATTTTTCCAACGAGAGCCTATTCTAAGACCTTTGAAAAATAGCTCCACGAAAGGAAAAAAATCTCAGATGAATAGTGTTATAATTATCGCACTTGCAATGTCAGTGTTCGTGCTACAAAAAATTGTTAATTAATTAATGGATAACTTATTGAAAATTCGCGATAAAAATTTTTAGATCACAGATTATTGTGTATTGATCTATCCTGCAGGCGCCTGAGTTTTTTCAATTTTTAATTTTCATATTTAATAAGTTTAAATAACATTTATTCAATAAAGGTCCGAATGGAGCGTAGCTTGCGCAAGACGGAGTACCAGTTTTCGGGCGTATTTTCAACCCGATCGGAAAGTTATTAATATTGGTCCTACAATTCCGAAAGTTAGAACATTCTTTAGGAAATTTCCTCCCCTTTTTGAATCTTATTTCAAATTTGAAAAATTTTAATTAGGTTTTGAGATATTTGCAAAAAACTAAAACCATTTTAAATTTTTTAGTTAATTGTTAATAACTTTTGCAATTTTTGCAAGCGGAACTTCAATTTTTTCAAAAATCATCGGGATGCCATTCCGAATCGAATGACACCTCAATCATAATTTTCGGAGACTGCTGAAAAAAGTTGATCAAAAAAGCACTTGTTGACTAGACTAGTGACGTTGAGCTGTAAATATAGATACCGGTCCAGTTGAAACTAGCGTTGAGCAATTTGCTGAACTGGTCCTACATATTTGACACAGCCGTGGGATACACAATCTTCTTTTTAGCATGTCAATGTAAATTGTGTCGGCCCAGGATTAGCCTACTAGTTTGGCGCTTTCGGTAGCGTCCATCAGTTCCTGTAGTGAAAAACCACTGTGAGCCACTGTCAAACCGCCTATATTAGTTAGAAAGTACGACTGTTTCAATCAAATACTTCATTCTGACATCTAGGGTCCTCCACTGCCCACAATGTTCCCCAACTAAAGTTAGTCTCCTTATAACGTCGCATGACATGTCACCGCCATGAGTTTCGTAACCCAGTTATAACTCAATTAAAGCCAACAGTCACCTCAATCATGTTAATTCCAGAACTAGGAATAGATGTTCTATGTTAGCTAATTATTAACATTTATTTCGGTGTTTGTGAGCTTACAAGTAGGTTTAATCAAGGTGGTTAGATTAGAGATATTGTACGAAGCATGGTCTGAGAATTAAGCTCTGAACATCTTTAATTATATTTACTCGAAGCTAATGCTCAGTGTTTAGCTTCGATTATAGCTTCGATTGAATACTACTGAAGATGTGAATTTCCATAGATAAATGAGGAGAAGGATGATGTGGCTAGAAAGGAGGTGACTGCTGAGATGACGAGTAATAGAGAAGTATGGAAGAAGAAGACATGTTGCGCCGACCCCAAATAGATAGGGATAAGGGCAGGAGAGTGATGATGATGATGAAATAAAATAATCAGTAATCCGGCTCGAAGGACCAACCTCATTAATTAATTTTTAAATTTTTCACTCAAAACCTATCCAAATCCGGACACGAACCTAGAAGTGACCTTAAAACATGTAATACAAAGTCACATCACAATCACATTACGTAAGTTAATCGGCGGCCATCCTAATGAAGTTAAGCGTATCCGAGGACAGATCACCGCGACGTCTCAATTAAAATCTCATTATGTTTAATACGCAATGGACTACTGTTACTGGGATGCGACACAGTTGTTAAGAGAAATGACTGGGGTCCGACGGGTTTTATCAACTTACTAGCTGACCCACGCAACTTCGTCTGCGTCACATAAATATAGCTTATAACCTTTCTCGATAAATCGACTATCCAACAGAAATTAAGCTAAATCGTAACAAACAAAAAATCTTATCTTTCCTCTTTATAATATTGGTTTAGATGGTTTAGATTAGCTTAAATTATATTAAAGTGAGAATTACTAATGGTATCTCTTACTGTTAAATATACGATAACACCCTGTACTTGTAATCATTATGATGCAGTAAATATTTTGAATTTTAATTTCCCGTAGGCCAGCCAGATCCCCCGTACCTACATCGCGACGCGCGAATTATTTTGCCGCGCGGATATATTTACATTGCGATATCTTCTAAGATATTTATTTAAACTGCATAGAGTAAAGGGCACAAATATTCTATATTAAATTTCCGTTCAAACAAAAACATTTATTTAGATATAGATTAATACCAAATGGGTTAAATAAGCTTCGCAAAAAATAATTCATTTTAACCTAACATTTTAATAGTAAAAAAGGGTTACAGTGAGACAATCTTAAAAGATAGACATATGCTGTCGCGGACTTTTTTTTAGAACTTTTAAGGAGAAACAATTCCTTCAATACATGATATTTACGTAACTTTAACCGTTTTCGCAGCGCACGCAGCGGAAGCTCTCAAAAAAGAAATACCTTTTCCCGTTCTTGTAACATTTTTCATTTATGCTCCGCTCCTATTAGCCATAGCGTGATGTTATATAGCCTAAAGCCTTCCTCTATAAATGGACTATCTAACACAAAAAGAATTTTTCAATTCTAACCAGTAGTTCCTGAGTTTACCGCGTTCAAACAAACAAACAAACAATCAAACAAACAAACAAACTCTTCAGCTTTATAATATTAGTATAGATTTGTCAACAAGACTTACTGAAATTACTTTGTTTAAGAACATGTACCGCCAGGGCTGGTTCGAAAAGAAACAGGAAAAGAGCTCTTTCAGCAAGACGTTGGTGACAAGACGTTATAAATTATGTCATGTCTTAGAATTTGTCTTAAATGCTAGCACGGGTACCACATGTGATATAATTTAAGACGCGACTTGTCTTTCTTGTTGCTGACTTCATAGTGTGACCTAGTATATTAAAAAAATAAAAATGTCTATGACCATCTGAATAGGCGACCAAATAAAAAAGTACGTGTATAAGAGCGCAGTTCATACAGTTAAACAACTTTTTAATTTTCTTGGGTACTAATTCATTTTTGACATAACACGTACGCGCAGTGTTGCCAACTTAGTGGATTTTCCACTAAATCTGGTGGTTTTGACTTACCTTTTAGCGGACAAATATCGGTTTTAGTGGCTAGTGGATTTTTCTAGTGGAATTATTTGGTACCAAACAGTCGTATCAGTCCGAGATTAACGATGATGATACGGACGGAAACGACTCATCTGAAGATAACTTAATAATATAATTTGATTGACCTCTTTAAAAAAATAGGTTTTATTAAGTATTTTGTTCTTCCACAAAAGCCATGAATTAATAGAGAGTTGAAGTTGAAGTATTTTGTTACATTATATGTAATTTTCATGTTTACGCGGCACGTCTTTCATTTTCTTTTTTTATTTATTATTTGATAACTTGCTACTAACTAAAAGTTCTGTTTTTCCTTTAAAAGTTTGATGTGATTTGTTTTGAAATATATTGTGAAATTTTTGAAGTGAAATAACTCGAACGGATTAGAGGAGTCCCAAATGTTTCTTCGGAATATTTTCCTACTTTGGACCTCTTGCCTTCGGGCAAGAACATAATTATAATAATTTACTGCCATTTGATGCAGTAGTAAGCAGAAAAATATACTTATATTTTTAATTTACTTTTATCACCACCTCCGAACGAACGTGATATAAACGAGCATATTCATCTGTCAAAATGTGACATTTGTTACAAAATGGGTGCGCCCATAGTAGCAAATACGACATAGGAGTCCCAACTAGACGTCAAGAAGTTGTATCACATATCAAGAAATTATCTTACGCCGCCGTGCTAGCATTTAAGACAAAACGGTTTTATCGCCCAAACTGTGATAAAATATGTGACTCATGCCATGTCACTGTAGGCCGTGCTCGCCGGGCAGGGGGAGGCATTTTCCCGGCAGTGGGACAGTACAGGCTAATAAAAAGATATTAGAGTAAAAAGATAGTATTGAATTAGTTCCTAGAACATTTGAAAAGAAATCAAGTTTTGGATTTCCCATACACTTCTAATAATAACAATGACTTACATGCATAAACGTAACATCACGCCTGTAGTCCCCAAAGGGTTAGGCAGAGGTTTACCTAAAAGTAAACCCACACGATGATACCTAGAGTCATAAATGTAATTATAGATATTGTAACTAGAGTAATAATGTAATTCAAAAATGAAAATAACCCCGTACAAAACACACAAGAGCAACCCTCCACACTCAAAAAACAAACATGCACATTTTATCAAGTATCACATAGTTCAATCAACTTCTAGTATATTCCTTTGTTCATAAACATCATAATTATTTTATCGTCAGGAAAATTTGAAATGAACTCAAGTTTTGATTTCCAATACACTTCATAATAACGTTATTTTTTAGTGCCATCAATGTTATTAAGTATTCAAAAATAAAACGCCAATTTCCCTCGTACAAAACACATAAGAGCAACCCTCAAAAAACATGCAAACATGCACATTTTCAACAAGTACCTATATATATTTTGATCAAGTGCGGAGGCAGTCTGTCTCGCTTCATTTGTATATCATTAGCATCAGGGCGCATGTCTCGACGTCGGGACTCGCGGCGCACTGACATCCGTGACATGTCATTTTCATAATCGACGCCATCGACGGACGACTAAACAATGGGCACAAATATGAACTGATTGTGTAGCGTTCAAAATGGAGTGATTTTATTTTTGTGTGTGGTTTTTGGAGTAACTTATTTAAACTAACGCGTAACTTAAATATTTACGTGAAAAAGGTTTTTGAAAATTACATAACATAAAATCACGCCTGTAAAAATGTAGAGTGTACCTAACACCCACATTTTCCTGATGGAAAAACTCAATAACACATTGTCCTGACCCGGAACCCAGGAGCACATGCTCAGCATTCGCTCTTACGACCACTAGACCAACGAGGCAGTTTAGTTTAAGAATTAATCACTCTAAAAGATATTTTTTGAGAACTAATCAACTCCTTTATAATAGGGGATTGGACTGACTCAAAAAAATAGAATTCTGTTTAGTCCGTCAGTTAGATTATCGAAAAATATTGGATACGTGTTTTTTGTTTTATCAAATTAATAAAAATTGAAAAAGATAAAGCGCGTCAAAGATCATGGAGTAGGGTTTGAAACGTCACTTGAAAGTACAAAATGTACTATCATATGACGTCACACGAGTTTTCGAAGCACTGTATATATCGTCTTCATTTTTTGGTTTACGTGAAAAAAGAAAAAATATGTGGTCAATATTTTTTGGAAATCTATCTGGCGGACTAATTAGTTTTTTTTTTGTCCACGTTTTAACTCAACCGGGCCAACGAATATTCCCAGTGGGATAGGAGTTCCACTCAAACCCGAGCAACCTAATGCTTACAAACGTACACTAGTCAGACAAGAAAAGTCTGTTTGGCTATTTCGAACAAAACACCCAAACATATTTCAATTAAATATACCTACAAAACATCGATATGAAACATGGCAATATATCGTTGGCTTGGTAAAATATGGTCACGGTAAGGATGATCGGTCAAGTGGTGTTTGAACTAAGGCGCGGCCAGACGCTCCTCTGTTTGTCGCCAGTGTTTGACCGCCTTCTTTACGATCGCCCATCGCCTTGCCACGATACTAAGTCTAGCGTATTTGAAAGAAAAATGGAAGAACACACCTTTTTGTGTAGCTTTTCGTGAATTATGATGTAAATATTGAGGGGTGGCCGCTGTTTTTTGTTTGAGTTAAGATTCAATGTTGCAGTTAGGGTTGGATTTTCTATATTTTTACATTGGTTATTTCTTTTCCGATACCTGTATAGTACTTTCAGTACTCAGTTTTTAAGAAAACAACCAATTTATAGAGACCTGAAAAGGATACTCAGAAAATCCTTGAGTGCCATTACGGGATAGTCATTCTTAATTGCATATAAGTTTACTTAAATTCATTAAGCTTGCAACAGCCTTCGAAGGGGGTATAAAAATTATTTACATTTAATTAAAAATGCTAATTTCGACACAAACGGTTAATTAGCCTTCGACAAAACTATCCATGTTGCTTCAATTCTTTAAAGTTACATTACTTTTAATGTAATTTTATTCTGTTTTATGTGCGGGATTGCAATCCCAGGGTTGGCACGTTTAAAACAAGTTGTTTAAAACATGTGTTTTAAACAGTGTTTAAAACAGTTTTAAATAAAACATCGTTTTTTATTTGGTGTTTGAAAACATTGTTTTCTAAAAATTCTGGCACTTGAATCAAATTGCAGTGTGAATCTGTGTCACTAACTGCCGTACTCGGAGAACTTTATTGATTACTTAGGCCATTTTTATCATACAAAATTGTCAAAACCTTTACTTAGTGATAAAGTCCCTCGGGGAATTCCCAGAGCTTCCGTAATTCGTGAACGTGATTATTTAATATATATGTTTTGGGTATTCCCCTTATTTTAAGAGAAGTTTAGGTGATTTCTACTAAAAATGAACGTCGGAACATACAGGATGTATTGAATTAAGATCAATTTTTGTCATCTAGTTTTCAAAAGAGTATAAAAGTGAATTATATCAGGTTTAATCAATTAGAAATGGATGATAACTAACTTAGGAAAAAAAACAAAAAAAACACCTGTTTAAAACATTTTAAACTGTTTGTTTTATAAAATGTAAAAAAAACAGTTTTTTTTCCAACCCTCAATCCCCATTACGGCTTTAAGAGCGTATGCTACCTCAGATTAGCAACCCTATTTGTGGTGGTTCAAACTTCGCTTGAAATACTGTTAGAATAAAGTTCTAATCAGCTTGCACTACAAAGCGGTTGTTACGTCTTTCGCTGCGGCCGAATAGTGCGAAATTAGTGGTATTTTGCGATTTACAAAAAAACTATTGATTGGACTAAAAAAGTAAAACACTATGACTTTAGTTTGTTGCTTGTAGAATTATTTGGCAAAAAAAAACAGAACGACGACATGTATTTTAGTATGGTTTTTAAACGTTAAAATAAATATTTAGAGGTATCTTCGCGATTTTTTTCTATCGAGCAAAGTTAGTTGTATTATGTTTTCACAACACTATGGCACTAGCATATATCCTGAAGAATATCATATATTTTTCTGATGTTGATTACTGCAGTGAATCATATACTTTTACGCATTATAAAACTCGCGGTTGAGGTACCATAAGCTCTTAATGTTAAACTTCGTATTTCGTATTGATTCGTATGAATTTCACGTTAATTAACTGAAAACTGAAGCTTTTACAAATAGTTGTGATAATTAGCGGTCGGTTCAGTGAATACTTTTATACAACGCTGATATTCCATCCCACAATTACGAAAATATTTCGTTTTCAAGTTGCCCATTGAATAAAATATTCCCGCTGAAGCTTTTCAATAGTAGGTATATTATGTATATTTTGCCCAATAATAGGTCTGCGGGAATATTCCACGTATCAAAATGTTTTATAATCTCCAACACGTGCAAATCATTACGGACACAAAACATATTGTATTTTGAATGATGGCAAAAGTTAACATCTGAGGTTACGTGTTGTTATCACTACATAGTATAAAACAAAGTCGCTTTCTCTGTCCCTATGTCCCTTTGTAATATGCTTAAATCTTTAAAACTACGCAACGGATTTTGATGCATTTTTTCTTTTTTTTTAATAGATAGAGTAAAAACCGAAAAAAAACCGAAAAAGTGCTGAAAAAAGTTCGCGAGTGGACACAGTGAGTTTTGTGTGTCGGGAACAGAATCGTGTAGTGAGTGACAATGGTAGTGGTGCCGAACGCAAAAAACGAACGAGAAAGAGGGTAGACCGTTTTGTCTGCTCATATACATCCACCCGCAATGACTTCAGTTTATCCGTGATCATGGTGCTTGTAACAGCGCCGAAATATCGGGAACTCGAAACAAAAATCAAACATGGTAAATATCCCGTTTATGATATTAATAGTAATAGATAGAGTGATTCAAGAGGAAGGTTTTTGTATCTTATTTGTACCCGTGCGAAGCCGGGGCGGGTCACTATAGTAAAATATAAATGTGATGTGTGCTATGGGTACATATCTGCCTAATCCTTCGGGGATAATATCCGTGATGTTTTGTTATATCAATAAAAATACCTATAACGCTATACAGTAAAAGCTCTATATGAATTGATGATATAAAAACCAAACTTAAATACTTTATTGAATAAATATTTTTCGGCAGTATATCGGCCGAGGCTTTGGTCCGCATGAAACACGAACACGGTCGGTATTTGGCCGGGTTTCCATATTGTATTTTGTGCATTCATTGTTGAGAGAGCCGAGTGCAATTTTTCACAGTATTTGCGGGTGCGGCCGGGGTTCCATTCCCTATGATTTCATTATTTGCTTTCAATCAGCATTGTGAGCCGGCAACACCACGGAGCCCCCTCCCCTCCGCTCCTCGACCCCCCACTGTACCACACTACCATCTGAAGCGAATTTTGTTTGGTTTCGTTTTCGGATGCTGTTTATTGTTGAGTTACGAAGATTTTTATGCCAATAAATGCGTGATGCTTTTCCATTTTTAAGCACTAAAATGAGTTCAGGAAATCTGTGAAATGTCGAATATTTTCTAATATAAGGCCGGGTTATTTTCGAGTTTTGCATCGTGCTGTCAGGCGTAAGATACGTTTCGTAGGAAATCTGCTTGACATGAATTTAATATAGTTAGGTAAGTACTCAAATTGAATTCCAACCCAAAAATGCACTGCAGGTTAATATTTCTGCACGGCGAATTGCTATATTTGAGCATGAATATCCTTCACTACGAAGGTGCTGTTAAAGTTCGTGTTGTGAGGTACTAAGAAATGTTTTTAGAAATCATTATTGTTACTACACAAAAGAAATCCCACCTACTTACATACAGTTATTCTTATATTTTTCTTTGTGTAGGTACAAAGAAAAATATATTATCTTATCACATT
Organism: Diarsia mendica; assembly: GCA_949316265.1. Classification (NCBI taxonomy): domain Eukaryota; kingdom Metazoa; phylum Arthropoda; class Insecta; order Lepidoptera; family Noctuidae; genus Diarsia; species Diarsia mendica. The sequence goes on along the minus strand of OX438902.1, from coordinate 10,429,088 downwards.
TCTTGTTAGCCAGGAAGTGGATAATCAGAATAGCAAAAATAATGAAGAAATAATAAATTAATTGGTTCAAGAATATTGTCGCGGATGGGGACGTTCGCACCGATGAACCGTGAGCTATAGTTTCCTTAAGCTGCCAATTATTGCCGGGACTTGGTCCACATGAATGAACCTAGAACTGTCATGCGAACTTCCACTACCTTCTTATAATAAGATTGTTTTCTTTAATTAAGGTTACACGTGTTTTTCTTTATGAAAGTCACCTTTTGGGATTGTTTGTTGTTTCTTTGTTCTCAGATGATACAGTTGCTACGTTCGTTTAAATCGGTACAGAGGGCTTAGCCAAGTTGACAATCTACAAGCGTAAACGTTAGTAGAAAACGACTCAAATGTATGGGAGTGACGTCATCGCAACGCTAAGTCACGTGGTCAGAACAAACGAACAGAAAATACGTAGCCATGTTGACAACTTATCGTATCGTTTAAAATGATAGAATGAAATCTGATCCTTTCTATAACGTTGATCGCTACATCCCATATAAATGCTAGCCAAGACACACTTTTGACAAGCGCAAACGAAACGTTGGTGTAGTATTTCAACGAAAGTGTAGCGTATGCCGAGACCCTGGAGATAACGCTAAAAAATGGCGTCTATAAACGATCCAGCTGTCTTGAAACCGAGATGTGTTTTGTTTATTTATCCTAATTTTGGATTCTATGTGTCATATAACATTTTAAATCTATAATTTATAATATTATAATTATGTATTGTGGTGCGATAAGGGTCAAACACAATAATTGTTTTGTTTATTTCGAAAGAAGTACCTAGTATTAGTTCAAGCCGCTTAGACACGTCATTGTTTATGTTGTAAAGTTTCAAGTTCCCAATTATATTAGACTTTAACAAAGGAAGGTCACGAAATAACTAATAATGCACGTACCTTCCCATGAATTCCAATAAAGCTGCGAACTGTTCTGGGTCTGCTCGAGATCTCGATTCCATTTTATAAAAGTTATCACTTCATTTAAGTATCTTTCATCCAAATGCAGAATATCATATTATTTCTGGACACAGTATTGTTTAAAATTACATTACGCGCTGTGATATTATAATACACCAATTATAAGAAGAACACTTGTCCTTTATTTCACTTATTTTTTAACATTTAAAACAATTTATTCCTTTCTTAACAATTCAAAACAAAACTTCAACCCGCGCATAATGTAAACAACTGTGTCTTTGACGTTAGTTTGACGTTAGTAGATACGCTCACCATAGACTAAAGTGTAGGTTTTGTCTACATTTGCTAGAGAATGAGCGATCGACTCAGTTGTGTGAAGTTGGCTACCAACTTAGCGCTTTCTACAAAGCGCTTGCGCCGAAGCGTTCATTATTATAGAAAGAGAATAGATACGAAGCGGTTGTAACTTGTCTAGGCCCTCTGGCTAGTTTCGAACGCAGCATTGGATACAGGCCCGTCGGGGCCGCGGATTTTTGTACTAGATGACGTGGCCTCGGCGCAAGGGCAAAGAAGGAACATGGGTTCGGTTTTTAGTCAGTAGAAGTCTGACACTCCCCTTCGCTCTGCCCAAGAGCGGGGTGCGTCATTTGATGATTTTCCACCCATCAAAAAAAAAAGCATTGGATACAGGACGTTGCCAGATAATGTACTGAATCTACCTAGAATAAATATACAAATAATAATCTAATATCATAATCTTTTCTATCTGTATCTGCCTAGTCTTTTCCATACTATGTTGGGGTCGGCTTCCAGTCGAACCGGATGCAGCTAAATACCAGTATTTTACATAGAGCTACTGTCTATCTGACCTCTATAACCCGGTTATTATTGGATAATAGGATACTCTTTTGGTGTCAGTGGTTGGAAGACTATTAATCCACTGACTACTTAATACTAGACTAGATAAGGTACTGAAGTATCTTTGAAAGACTTTCTGTCCACAATCGTTCCAAAATCTATCCGTACCGGTTTTACCGCGTCGTTACCCAAAATAACAATATTGAATTTCTTAGACAGATTGGATTTCCCTGTAGGTACTTTATTAGCACTGCTTCTATTTGTGAATCAAACCCACACATAGGTACAGGACATAGTATCAAATATATTTTTCTATCGACTAATTGGTCTTTCCACGCCCTAGCAAAATGTATTTTAGGTAAGTATCTTACTTGGATTGAGCATTGTCTAAACAATTTTCTCAAATTAGATCTGAGTGGGAGAAGGTATCGAATGCCTTTGATACGTAGTCACAGTGTAATAATAATATCTAACATTACGGCAAACCCATAGGGCCAGCATACTGTTTAGAAACCCTGTCATCATGAAGATTAGTTAGATTATAAGTTCACACTAGGAATTTCTCCTGAATCGTGGGTGCGTTCACATACATATAAATTCACATACACAAATACCCAGACCCGAAACAACTATCTGTAGGCCATACAAATATTTGCTCCGTGCGGGGATCGAACCCGCGACACACAGCGTAGCAGTCCAATCGGTTAGCCACTGCGCCAACCGTGCCGTCAAAGTTTTTAGGCTTGTGTAAAGGTACCACCACCTCTAGCTTTATTATTACTTTTTGTGTCTTTGTTTAAGCTCGGAAGCATAAAATAACAATTGTACGTACCTCAATGATTCCAGGTATTTGTCAGTTTTACAAAAAACATTTTACAAACTGGTTTCTGTTCTGTGAAATCATCGACATTTCACTTCTCCCAGCAAATATTTTCAGAGAGGTTTTCTCAGTACTCAATTTTTGGCCCGTCTAAAACTCTCAAAATATAGACTATAATAATAAACCTGATCTAACTTGAAAGTTGAATCTTCTCGCTGCATTTCCCCGTAACCACTTATAAATTTCGAGCTTGTATCGAGGGAAGCCACCGCAAGGCAAGCGAGAAATGTTTGATATTGTTATGCCGTCGTGGCCACGCTAAAAGGTGAATCCATATAGCCGCGCAATTGGAAAGAATCCTTGCAACGCGCTCTTTTCGTCCGCCCTTAGCACTCAATTTTCTTTTTTGGCAGTTGGTGCTTTTCAAAATGTATTTTGAGCAACAAGCATAATATCAGGTGGGTTTTCAAACCACTTACGGAAAGCAAAGCCAATGTGCAAGGAATTTATATTTAGGTAGGAATTATTAGAAAGAGATGCGGCTCCCTTATATGGATAATATACCGAAATGACCTTTTCATATAAAATCCTACATCATGCGCGTTCACTAATGGTTTGCTATCGGCGTTAAATCTCGATAGACGTCGATATGCATAAAACGGGCGCGGTTCGCAAGCCGCCGGAGCAGCGGTTCCATTAACGTTACATACGACAATTGTTGCCGTTTAAGGATCGGAAGTCGATCGCAATATTATCGTTTAGTGTTATGCCCGGTGACAAGGAAAAGCTCTCTGGGCGAGGCGCGCGCCCCCTGACGTCGCCTGCGGTGCGGTATACTGCCCACTTTTGTTGAACCCCGATATAGATATTGCACCTCTCTACCTTACGTTCGCATACACCGTACCTGATGATACTGCAATTAGCTTTTCCTTTATGAGATACGTGGTTTATTTCAAGAGCGTATGAAAATATAAATAGATTCAAGAAAACAGAACAGAACAGAATTTGTATTTCCCAGAACACAAAATGTACGAGTAATATGGAAACACTCGACCTCAGTTTCTTTCAAGAACTTTACAGAATATGATGAGATGACACGTTCATGTTGGTACTTGAAACTAATTACACTTTAATTTTGAAATTAAGCCTTCTCAACATAAGCCTGAAAGCATATTTCTCAAGTAGCGACGCTAATTGATGCTTCGTATCAAAGTGTGTGGGAAGTACTACAGCTCACATTTATCTTGATGGTTTCTTTTAAAGTTTCCCGTTTGTTCCCGTGCAAGGCTTCCTCTGCTGGCTTTAGTTTCGGTGTACAAACAATAACAGTGCGGGGCGCCCGCGGCACACCACCCCTATGTTTGTGTTTTCCATTTAGGAGCCATCGCGGCTTCATTTCTGTACTTAAAGGCCGGAGCCCGATAGTTTTAGCCTTTGGTTATTAAGCTGATAGAGCTACGCAAGCAGCAAGAGTCCAAACTTTGAAAACTGCATCGTTTTTGGTCCTTTTGGGACACTAGTCTGTATCAAAATGTGTCACAATATTTATTCTATTTGTGTACTCACGAATGTAACGAGTCATCGGGTCTCGTATGTGACGGCGTACATCTGGGCGTCGTCGTCGGCGTGACGCACCGAGGACGTCCAACAGCGCGACCGTACGGCGCCACCCCCTGCCGGCGATCATTGCTCGCCATTATCCCTCCCGTATTAAGCCACTTAGCTCAATCATGATTAATGTTTTACCGAACGCGACCCGACCCGAGGCAAATAGAAAAGTTATTTACTCAGCGTCGTAATTAGGCATTCACGACGAGTCTCTCGCGCTGCGGGCTGTCTGCGTGGCTTTGTCGCCGACTAGACCGGTTGTCTGCTTTGAATGCGTCCCGTTAATTTCATTCAGATGCCTTTTATTTCCTTACACACATCACCACAGTCATTTCAATTTGGATATGACGCAGATATCTGCATAAATATGTTCTGAACATTTCTCATTTGACGCGACTGAATATATCGTCACGTGAGGATTTAAACTGCATATTATTAGATGACTTGTGTCGAATTTCAAAACCATGTACTTCAAAGGACTTCTTACCCTTTCGACGTTATAAACTCATTTAAATACCTGTTCTACGCCAGTCGTAGTTCTATGCAGGGTGTCATTTCGTCTTGCTTTGCTAATTAAAGGGATTACGCCGAGTGCTCGTGTTCTAGATAACAACATCTCTTTCCGATATCGAGCCGACTGCCGACTGCCTGCTGCCTTCCTGCAACGGAACTTGTAATTGTGTCTGCTAGAATAAACCCGGCTATTTAGTGCTGTGTCAACTGGGCTAGAGTATCGCTTACGGCTGCAAATTGCCGATGTCTTTTCGAATTTTAGATGGAGAATTGTTAAGACATTTTGATATACCTATAGTTAGTTAGAGAGCGCGTTTCTAAAGCCTAAGAATCGTCAATTTATTGATATAGCAAACATATTTTATACAAAAAGTATGAGCACATAAAGGTATATGATTTCTTTGTTGAGAAAAGTCTGAGCATTTCGGAGTACCTTATTGTAGTTTGAGAGCGCAGGTCTTAAAGCTTAAGAATCGTCAATTGATAAAAATATCAAGCATATTTTCTTGTAAAACGAAGTATGTTTTCTTTGTAAGATGATAGTGATGTTGCTAATATCCATTTCAACAGCAACAATAAAAGAAAATCTACACAAACATTTTCCACGAAGGTGGCTTCTTTATATCGCAACTATTTCTGTTAAAATAACGATGTAAACATTTTTCTTAAGCTTGTTTATCGTATTGAGTTTCATTTTTATCGAGAGCTTATTGTTTATCTTGCTGTAGCTAATTATATACTGTAGTATCTTATGAAAAAATATATATTCGCCCTTGATTGTTTTCTTCTTTTTTCTAATCTCGAACGCGTGTAACTGTAGATGTTTGATGCTGCTAATTAATCAAGTAATAATAGTGGAGTGCCGTAAGACTTATACCTCGGAATCCAGGACCGGTCAATGAATTTTCATAAAAACTTTTGGAATGCATTGCTAAATGCTCAAACAAGAAAGTTAAAAAAAAAAATTTGCGCGCTCGTCATTTTTTTTTTTTTTAGTACCACAATGTACTGAAAAACTAGCTTGTGCCAGCGGCTTAACCCGCTACAACTCGAAAATTATCCCACGAAAAGATAAAATCGGGATAAAAACTATCATTTGTGTCAATCCAGGTTATAAACTATCTGTATACCAAATTATATCCAAATCCGTTCAGTAGTTTTTGTGTGAAAGAGTAACAAACATACACCCACACAAACTTTAGTACTTTATAATATTAGTGTGAAGTGTGATGTGATCAGGGCGCGCCACGACAGTGGCGGTAAGTCCCCTCTTTGAGGAGTTGCTGGAAAGGACGCAGTCCTCACGACGTTGCTTCAGGCGGTACGTGCACCAAATCAGGCGGGAGGAAACGACCGAATGTCGCCATTGTGAGGATCGGCCGGAGGACACGGTGGAGCACACTGTGGAGGTCTGCCCGTGTCCTCGTAGCGGCGATCGGCGGCGGCGACCTCTCGCGTCCCGCCCTGGTGCAAGCCATGGTCCGAGGCGAGGAGTAATGGGACGCCGTTGCCTCCTTCTGCGAAGCAGTGATGCTATAACGAAGGAGGTGGCGGAATGTGTGAGGGAGAGAACATTTCGACCTAGCCGACGTGGGAGACGCTCCGGGCTTCGGGGGCCACGTGACGGCTTCCAGCCACCGTAGATGCGGGCCTGTGGACGGTGAGTAATGGGCTAGCCCGCCGTCTGTCCGTCTTATGACGACGACATCAGGCCGTGTCGACGGCGCGTTCGTGTTACACGCGCGCCTCAAAGAGATGTCAGCAACATGGAATGGGCCCACCAGGGCTGCAAGTTGGACACAAAGATACCGCGGCCTCGACATAAAAGGCTAAGAAGGAACATGGGTAGTTTTTTGTCAGTTGAAGTCTGACACTCCCTTTCGCTCTGCCCAAGAGCAGGAGGGGTTATTTGATCACTTTCCACCAACCCAAAAAACTAAAATTGTGTGATGTGATGAGAGGGACAAGAGAAAATAATGTTAGAAGCTAATAAATAACATTTGCATAGTAACTTTAATGTTAATTTATTAATATTTCGCAAAAAATAACGAGTTATAACCAA